>CM063181.1:47984300-50919300 GCA_031835075.1 Saguinus oedipus
AGGAATTTGTGAACACAGGGACACACTCACCCCATAAAAGCTCCAATGACAGTCTAGACTCCTGACAGGCCACAAAGGTCTATCTGACCCTGAATATCATGGATCCGTACCATCAACTGAAAACGCAGGGGATTTTCAAGGGAGTCTGTTAATAGTAAGAATTAAGGTAAACCAGGAAAGCAAGAAGATGCAAGAAACAAAGAGAAAACAAAGCAAGAAACTTCTTTATCTGAAGACTGACATCTGAAGAAAAAGGGGCTTATTCTGAGGGGGTGAAGAGGTGTGCAGAGACTAGTGGGGGCCCTGACAGGACTCTCGGTGTCAGGGATGGAAGGAAAGAAAAAGGGGAAGGACAAGACACAGGCTCCTCAAGCACCAGGCACCGGCACACAGACGTGGTCTGCAGACAGGATGTGTACACCAATAACAACTGTCATCTGTAAAGCAAACAAGCTCCATGTTGTCCCAAGAGCTTTCCCCATCCTGCTTTAACATTTCATGCTCACAAAAACCCTATGCAGCTGGTGAGAGTGTGAATACCACGAAAGCACCTACTATGTGACAAGCACTGTTCTTAGTAGTTAGGTGCTGAGGATGTAGCAGTGAAACAGACCTCCACCACCACCCACCCAGAAAGACCTCTTTCACTAACTCGATCGTAGTGCAAAAAGAATCATATGGGAACCCAGAGAAGGGGACATTTCATCCCGTGTGGCAAAGTTTCATAGAGTAGACATTTTGAGACAGTTAAAGGAGCTAAGCTCAATGAGCTTAGAATAAAGATAATGCTAAAATAAAAATCAATCCACAATCAAATCCTGTACTGTCTCCTACACTTCACATCCACAACCAAATCCTGTACTGTCTCTGCTCCGCCTCCCTGGCCCTCTCCACCACCAGTGGCTCCTGCTCCCATTCCCATCTCCTGAGAGCAGGTCCTCTGCTTGTTCACGCTGGCAGCTTTCAGTACTGTAGGACTAAAGCGACGGGAATGACTCCCTTTGTATATTTTGGAAACAGATGGTTCGCTTTCATTAATGTAATTCCACATGTAAATGTACTACAGCTTGGACCAAGAATTAAAAAGAATGATAGGTTTCATTTTTCACAAGCAACTGTGATGTTTTGAAAATGGCTCTGCCACGCTATCTACTGACACTTGTCATACTTTACAGGTAAAGACTCAAGAGCTGAGAATCAGAAGGCCTTCGTTCCTGTGCCGGTTCCTCCTGCAGCTGCCCTGTGACCTGATGCCACCACCCACCTCTTCTGCTTCCACTTCCCCTGTGCATAAAGTCAGGGTGGTCATATGTGCCCTGCGCATCCTCAGACTGACTGGGGACCCTGACTAGAGAGAAGCCCAGAAAAACCCACAATAACAAAGGCAGAAGAGGCATGGGCAAGGCGTGATGGGCAACCACGCTTGAGGGCTGGGGAGAGAAGGCAACCATGCTGACCCTCTCGGTCTTGGTGTGAACCACTGCCAAAAGCATCTCCCTTGGAATTCTGTCCAGTCACCACAGTGCTCCCCACCTTCATCATCACTAGGAAATACTCACTAGGCTGACCAGATAAATGGAAAGAGTGGTTTGACTCAGGGGTGGGGCAGGGATTGGCTGGGAAGGAACATGCGGGAATTTTCTAGGGTGGCGGAAACGTTCCATACTATATCCTGATAAGGGCAGATATATGTATTTGCTAAACCTCAATAAATGGTACACAAGATTCGTACATGTCACTGCACATTTATTTTACCAAAAAAAAGTGAACTCTAGTTAATGATACATGTGCTACAGCATTTAAGGGTAAAATACACTGAAATCTGAAACTTACTTTAAACTGCATTAAAAAATAGGATGAATTAATGGATGGCTAGGAAGCTGGATAGACATGTGATAAAGCAAATGTAACAAAATGTTAATTACAGAACCTAGATGGTTGGTATGTAAGTGTTTGCTATAAAATTCTTGCAGTTCTTCTGCATGTTTGAGTATTTTCGTAATGAAAGTTTGAGGAGGGAAATGATGGTTGATACAGATTAAGTTCCAGATGAAGTCAGAGGCATAAGGAACACCAAAGATGGTCAGGTGCGGTGGCTCACACCCGTAATCCAGAACTTTGGGAGGCCAAGGTCGGGGGATCACTTGAGGTCAGGAGTTCAAGACCAGCCTGGCCAACTTGTTAAAACCCCATTTCTACTAAAAATACAAAAAATTAGCCACACATGGTAACGGGCACCTGTAATCCCAGATACTCAGGAGGCTGAGGTAGGAGAATTGCTTGAACCTGGAAGGTGGAGGTTACAGTGAGCCAAGATCGTGCCACTGCACTCCAGCCTGGGTGACTCCATCTCAAAGAGTGAGATTCCATCTCAAAAAAAAAAAAAAAAAAAAAACACCAAAGGCTAAGGTAGTCTAGAAAGGCAGGACAGAAGCTGGACCTTAAAATGAGACCTCAGATGACCAGGAAGCAGAGGAAGGCCACTCCAGGAAGGAGGCAGCATCTAAGCAGAGCAGCGGAGGAAGGCCACTCCAGGAAGGAGGCAGCATCTAAGCAGAGCAGCAGAGGCGCTGGCCTGCACAGAGCAGGTGTGGAGAGGGCAGCGCCTATGGCAGAGCTATGCCACACATTCAAAATCGCAGAGTGAATCCCACATGCTTGTCTATGTCCCCCGCTCAGCCAACAGGAGAGACAGGCACCCAGCCATTCATGAGAAACCCACCCCCTTGACCCACAACCTCCCACCAGGACCCCCTCCAACAATGGGGATGACATTTCCACATGAGATTTGGAGGGGCACATACACCTAAACAATGCCAACTAGTAACCGCAGAGAACACATCTAGTGCTTATACACCAAGCACTGTCCCGAGCGCTTCACACATCATATCTCATTTAATTCTCAGTTAAATCCAATGAGATGTACATACTATTCTTAGTGTTATTTTATAGAACAGTGGGGCCAGACAGTGCCCTCCCCAGAGGTCTGCGTGCCCCGAGCTCAGAGACTCCAGCACCAAGCTGGGCCACTCCTCCGAGGTCTCAGTTGCCACTCCCAGGTACTTCCTCTCAACTTCTAGGCCGGGCTTGTCCAACCTCTTCGCAGGCTGCCCCAGCCCAAGGTAGGAGCCGCCTCCCTCCTCACACCTCCTGTTTGCATCACCCCTGGAGGCCATTGCTCACAGCGATTCTTTCTATTCCGGCGTGGCCTGTCTCCTGCCTGGAGTGACAGGAGGAGGGACCTGGCCCCCAACTGCTGTGATCCAGCTTGGCTTGGGCTGCTGTGCCACTAGCTCCCTTACCCAGAAGCAGGCCGCCCGGGGTTTTTACTGTTGAAAACAAGGCTGAAGCTTGCAGTGAAGCCTTTCCCACACAGTTCTCTATCAGTGAGCTCCATCGCCTCCTTATCTTCCCACCCCTGGTCTCTCCTCTCTTGGCCAAAGGCCTGGCACAGAAAAGGTAACCCCTCTGCATTCCTGCTGCTGCGGGCGCCTGCCCAGGCCCACTGCCTGGCTTTCACTGTTGGGGTACTTTTGGGTGCTGTGGGGCCTACTCTCAGGGAACAGCTTTTTGGAAGTCCTCCCAGAGTCCCACTTCTGCTCTGACCCTCCCTCTGACCTGGCCTCCACGACACTTGTAGCAGATGTTTGTGACGTGCGGTTGAAATGATTTCCTTGTTTCACAGGGAATGGTCTTATTTTCACTGTTTCTTCATACTTTGTTGTTTGAGGGAGATTTCAAGAGAAAGAGTAGAACAGAAATGCTCCTCTTCTGACAGCTCTGTGCAGAGACCGTGCTAAGTCAACAACCGCCAGCAGGTTCCGCACCAGGCCTCGGCTCTCCAGGGCGTGAGGCCACCTCCCTGTGACCTCTTTGGGGCTGAAGCAAAGCCTTAGATGAGTGCAAGACCACTCCTCGGGGGCAAGGTAGTGAGGTGAACACATCAGACTTTCATTTTTAGTAACTATTTAGCATAGAACAATTTGCCACTTCCAGCCTCACTCAATAAAAAATGTGCTTTTTATTCCATGTTGTATGACTAGCACTGAAAGGAAAAAGGGGAAAAAACACACCAAAAAAGAGAAACGTTCAAGACCAGAAAAAATAAAATGAATGTGCGCGGACTAGCTACTGGTGCCTTCCTGCTCCGTCCCTGCTCCCTGCTCTGGGCACAGCCGGCCCTCCTAGGCAAGAACAAGAACAGAGAACGCATGCACGAGGTGGGCTGCTCCATGGGTCCAGCCCCATGACCACGCACACAAACCACTAAAGGACAAGTCTGGATCACTCCCCAGGGCGAGGCTCCTTCCAGGGCAGATACGGACAGGGGGACTGGGTTAGACAATGCAGACTCATGGCTTCATGCTTTACCTTCTACACACACAGATTTCTATCAAAATCACTGGAGGAAATACACATACAGATGATACCCTGGAATTCTCCAGAGCGGTACAAGCCCAAAGGAACCTTTTCAAACACACTCCAAAGTCATCTTCTCATGACATCATTCTTTACCTGCAAGTTCTCCCAAGTTCAGCCCTGGAACTGCCCTCGAGCTGGAACTAACTAGATGGTCTGTGGCTCTACCTCTAAGAAACATTACAATGTCATTGGCATGGGGCATGGGGAGGGAGCCCTCTTTCAGGAAATAACATGTGATTGGGACATCTTCTACCGGAAACTTCACCAGAACTAGTCAAACCCCCTGAGTGCCTGGTTCATCTCACTCACTCATCAAAAGCACGTGAAATACCCCAAGGTTCTGCTAATTTGCTTTCCCTCTTTTTCACTCTCTGTCTGGTCTCACTGGCCTACAATTTCTCTAACTTTATTAAATTACCCAGTTTTATTTCCACATATTACTCTTGATACCTTTCCCTCCTCCTATACAATACATTCCCCCTTTGATCAATACACTCACTAGCCTCGGACACACCAGGTGCCCTGCCCAACACACCCTCCCTAGGTTACTCTTGTAATGTATGTGCCAAATACTAAATCCCCTTTTTACCCAAGAGGAAATTAAGGCACAGTAGTAACAGTTTCCCAAGGACAAATAGCAAGTAAATGGTAAAGTCAAAATTTCAACACAGGTGCCCTGATCCCAAGCAACACAGGCTGGATACATTATGGGGTGGATCCCAAACGGACTGCTTCCAGGCCCGCTAATGCTTCTCTCTCACTCATTCAAGAAATAGTACTGCTAGAAGCTGATGGATGTCCAGGCCTGGGAAAGGGCACTGCGGATACACAGGCGTGTGCTGTGTCTTACGTTGTGTGTTGTTCACGAAGAACTGGTTTCCCACTGTCATGACGGCACCAAGTTAAAAGAGGAAGCTGTTTCTGGATTCTCTGAAAACTGAGTATTTAAAGCATCTCTTCTACAAGTAAACAATATAAAAATTCCCAGGGTCAAAACCGCTTAAGATATCTACCTTTAGTGGTGAGAACTTTCGAGGTGACCTCCAGTTTCTCCAGCGGCTCCATTCCAATATTCTCCAATTTAATGATTAGTTGCTGACTTTCTCCATTGTAAAGCTGGACAGATACATTAGTAGATATTTCATCACCAGAGGAAGGTTGCAATGAATGTGCAGATCTAAAAGAAGAAGAAGAAGAAGAATTTTAAAGGAGAAAGAAGGAAGCCAAGGTCATTTTAGAATTACTCACATCAGCCAGAAGAATCACCATACCCATGTATTTCAGGAATAGGGGTTGGGAAATCCCAGCTCCACGCATGGAGCTCAGTACCCAGTTAGCAGGAACGAAAACCGAGCTGCCAGAGGCCTCGTGCTTTCCTCATACAGACACGTCCGGGTCTTTGTGTGTCATAAACACGAACGTCCTCACTCAGCTTTCATTTCTCATGTGTACGTGACGCATACAAACACTTAATTACTAAGTTAGGGAGGACAAAAATTAAATGATGAGTTGATTCAAATAAACTATGAATCACGGTATTGTTCTCTCGAAATCTAAAAAATGTCATGCTTAGAAGTGCCTTGGGAAAATCCATAGATTTAAGAGGAAAACACACAAACCATTCCAGCTAATAACACGAGAACTGAGGTCAAAGAGACACGAGAAGCTGTCCAACAGACCCCTTCCTACAGGGACAGTGAGGAATGCCCCACCAACACCCAGTGTCACACAGGGCAGCTGGACCAGGCCCTGAGGTCAGGTCGTGTCTGTGGGGCTTCATCCTCACACCAGTCAGGTGAGGCCCTGGACTGTGGGGCAGGCCCTGGACTGTGGGACAGGCCAAGGCAGCCAGGCCAGATGAACGTGCAGCACAGAGGCCGGGGCCTCCCGAGGCTCCTGCACTAAAGCTCTCAACCTGTAAGCCCTCGCCTGACTTCTACGGACTCTGACTTTAACTGAATCCACAAAGCTAATTGTCCTGGCTGTGTCCTTCCCAACCCATAGGTGGCAAACAGTGGGTTGGGAAGGAGGTCACTGGTGACCACAGAGAAAAGATATCTGGTAGCAAAATGGGGACAGAAGCCAGCGGACAACAAATAGAGGCATGTGGCAGGTGATGGTAAATGCCCACAGGGCTCCCTGGAGAAGTCTGGCCACAAAACAAAGGGGCAGCTAGAGGAGGTGGCCAGAGGGGGTTGGCAGACATGTTCTCCTGGGCCCTGAGGGTTTCCTGAGGGCCCCACTACCTGCTTCCTGAACTGAAGGATTTCCACAGGGAGCCGCAATTACTCCAACAAACTTGAGCCAACATTGTGTGCTTAGTGCAACCAGAAATGGCTCAGGAAGTCAGCTAAGTGGACAGTGCACCACCCCACCCAGACACCCTCCAGCTGCCCTTCCGATGCCCAGCTCCTCTTAGCCCTGCTCCCGGGTACGGCATATAGGATCAGACTCGGATATGCTTCCCACACCACGGGAGCACTTGCTATCACACTCTTAGTCCAAAGCACAGAAAACAATGTTCCAGGCTCACACCTCTGCCATTCAAGGGAAGAAATGCTGCTTAACATGAGCCAAGCTCATGGGCACGCACTTCCTGGGGTCTTCTGGCTGCACACTCTGATTGAGGAGCTTTGGCATCCAAACCAACTTTTGGTGAAATAATTGCATAATGAATCAAGGCAAGCTCCTGGGAATTTATATATCTTTAACGTTCATGAGTCAAGAAACACACTTCCTCTGTCAAGGAAGGAAAACTGGACTCGTGTCCTTACCACAAATGGCTTCTTCCCATCTTTTAGCAGGCAGCGTTCTTAAGAAAGTTTGTGGTCAATGTGGATTTGCAGAGAAGGTGTCAGGAGAGAAAGAAAGCATGGCCAAGACTGACAGGATTTTGAGATAAAACCAAACAATCCTTCTGACACTGTAAGGAAAGAAGGTCCCATAGCTGAGCAAGCAGGCAGTCACAGGGCCTGGCCGTGAAACAGGCCCTGATGGTCCCAGCTGCAGCATCCCAGTTGTCACCAGCAGTGGAGCTTGCGGGGACTCAGGCTGGCCCTGAAAAGGAGCTGAGTCGTGAACAGGCCATAGCACTAGAGATGTCAGCAGGGACCCCACTCCAGCCAAGGTCCGGCCCCCTGGGAGGGGCTGCAGAGGCTGGGCAAGGGCCAGGTCCTGTCTCCCAGGAGGAGATGAGGACCAGGAGCTTCTTTGCAGAGAGAAACTCCAGTGTGGGACTATGGATTTACGTCAGCAAACAGTGGGAGGTAGGACGAAGGTCTACGCCAGCGAGCCTCCTTTTTAAGGAGATGGCCCCCCTAATACTTGGTCTGTGTTGGGTGAGTCAGCCCCTAGGTCTGAGCAGCATAGGAACTGCAAGGGGGAATCACTGGTGCCTGAAGCTAGGCACACCTGTGTCCCCCGAGCACTCTGCCTTCCTATAGCTCTGCCCTCCCCACCCCCGCACTGGACCAAAAGCTTTTTCAAGACAGGAACAATTTTTTTTTTGAGACGAAGTCACACTCTGTCACTCAGGCTGGAGTGCAGTGGCACAATCTCTGCTCACTGCAAACTCCGCCTCCTGAGTTCAAGTGATTATCCTGCCTCAGCCTTCCAAGTAGCTGGGATTACAGGCACACTACCACACCCAGCTAATTTTTTGTATTTTTAGTAGAGACAGGGTTTCACCATATTGGCCAGACTGGTCTCGAACTCCTAACCTCAGGTGATCCACCTGCCTCAGCCTCCCAAAGTGCTGAGATTACAGGCATGAGCCACCACGCCCAGCTGGGACTTTTAATCTCTGCATTATCAGCTCCTACCTAGCCAGGTACCTGGCACATAGCAGGTACTCAATAAGTATGTATTGAACAAATTAATAAGCACCTCAAATTTAAAGCACTGTGCAACACAGAAAAGAACCCTAGCAGTAACAGACACGGGCCTGGGACGTAGCAGCCTGCTGCACACTTCACGGCTGCCTCCTGGTGAGCCTCACCCTGTGCAGTGCATCTCTGCATGGCTGCCTGGCCATGGAGAAGGTGGGACAACACATTTCCACAGGAGACGCCATCAGACTACCTGCTCCTGACCTCGGCCCTCGTCACTGTCAGTGCTCAAGGCACCACTCCAGCCAGGCTCCATCTGGGCACATCTGACCCCCATCCTGGAGTGCTCCCTGCCATGTCCCACCCGCTGGCTAAAGGCTCTGCTCCTCTGCATGTCTCCCTGCAGAGGCCTTTCCTGAGAACTCCCTGCAAAGCAGGCCTCGTCATCTGACCCTGCTTCGCCAAGTGAGCTGCCTTCTGTCTCTGAAGATCTGCCTCTTCTGGACATCTCATCTGACCCAGCTGTGTTTGCATCTCAGCACTGACTTCTGCTCCATGGTCTGTATTTATTGGGTTGGTTGATTTATCGTTCCCTCTTCTTTGCATTTTTTTCTATGCTTGATTATCTGACCAATTGTTGTGGATCTTATAAACCCCAGTTGAATATCACATCTTCTATGAAGCCTTCCTGAACCCCAAAGACAAGGCCAGCCTCGCCTTTGTTTTCATAGTACAGGGCCAGTTAGCAAATTTGACTCTGTTAGTCTGAGTACCTCCCTTCCAGGCTGTGAGCTCATACAAGGGGAGAGGCCTAGGTCCAGGGCATTTTTCATTCATGCTAGTCCTGTAGGACCAAAGCGCATGGTAGGTGTTGATAAATGTTTGTGAGTAAATTTAACGAATCAGTCACTGGAACATTCATGTTAGATTAATAGCAACCAAAACTCACTTAAAGAGCAGTCACATTTTATTTCATGAAATCACCTTAGAAAAATATATACATTATGTACAATTTTTAAAAATAAGAAATAAAAAACAAACATTTTAACTCCGAATCAGTTCCGCTGGGTCCTCTTCCTCCAGCCCCTGGTCGTCAGCAGGGTGAGCTGGGATCCACATTCCTCCCTAGGACCCGGGGTCAGTTTCACGGTGGCCACCCATGGCAGCACATCTTGTTGAGAGGTAGCAGGTACCAAAGCATTTGTGCACTCCCGTCACAGCATCCACAGGACAATAAAAATGGTGGGTCAGGGGCATTATTGTTGGAAACAATTCTAAACACAGGAGAAAAATGAGGTGGGGGGCAAAGAGAAGCAGAGGACACGCTTTCTTCACTGCCTTTTATAGCTGGCAGGGACCTTCAGGGAGGCCTTATTAGCAGGACAAATGACAAAGTTGAAGTACCTCAAGATATTTTTCCTTTTTGTAACAGCCGCCTTTGGTGTTTCTTCGCCGTAAGCCACTCCCGCCCTTTTGCTGGAGCGCTGGCTGGGGCTCGCTGAGCTAGAACCAGAGCCGTGGTCTCCTTCACCAGCTCTCTCAGGTTCCCCGCCAGCTTTTGATGGACAGCTGGTGCTCTGTACAGGGCTGTGAGCATGTGCTACAAAACTGTAGCTGGAACTAGTGTCCTTCCTAGCCTAGCGCCCATGGGGTGCCACGGTTCTAAAGACAGCAGTGGCAGAATTCAGCAGCAAAGCCTGAGCTGGGAGTCTGTACATCTGGGTGTTCGAGCTAATGTGCTCAGAAACATCTAGGCCTGGAAGTCCTGGTGGCAGCCTCAGCGGAAACCATGTGTCCACCCAACACTGAAGGCTTGCCAAAATTCATCTTTCTAAACAGTATATGGAGGTATAAAATCCACCTAGCTTAAGTATGCAACGCAATCATTTTCAGTAAATTTACAAATCACTGATACCCAGCTTTAAAACACGTCCAGCACCCCACAGAGATGCTGCAGATGCACTTCCAATCAGTTCAGTCCCCACGCCACTGCCAGCCTCAGGCAGCCGGAGAGCTGGCTTTCTGAATGTTTCACATCAGAGGACTCAGGCTCTGCGCCTCTCGCGTCTGGCTCTCGCACTCAGCAGCTTGCTTCTGAGGCTGGTCTGCGCTGGGGCGTGTGCCCTTCATCCCTTCGTTGCGGAGTGGTGTTCCACTGCAGGGACACACCACATTCTGTTGACCCCCTCACCAGCTGACAGCCATCTGGGCCCTTTCCAGTTTTCTGATTGTGAACGATGCTGCCATGAACATGCGCGTACAGGTTTCTGGGTCAACATGTATGTTCAGTTGTCTTGTGCAGACACCTAGGAGTGGAATTGTTGGGTTATAAGGTAAAGTTACATGTAACTTCTGAAGAAACTGCCCATGTGTTTTCAAAAGGGATGGCCCATCAGCGTCCCTACTAGCCTCACATGAGGGGTCCAGCTTCTCCGACACCTTGCACCCCTGCTATCGTGAGCCCCCTGACCAGGTGTGAACTAGGGCCTAACGTGGTGCCAGAGACTAGTGATGGCCACCATCCTTCCAGGTTGCGTGCTAGCTGTTTGTACATCTTGTCGTGAAACAGCTACCCACATCTCTTGTCCATTTTTTAAATTAGGTTGTTTGTCTTCTTTTTATTAAGTTTTAAGAGTTCTTAATGTGAATATAAACTCTTTATCAGATATTTAATATGCAAATATTTTCTTCCAGTCTGTAACTCTCATTCTCTCATGGTGTCTTTGGAAGCATAAACGCTCTTAATTTTGATGAAGTCCAATCTGTCAACGTTTTATTCCATGGATCCGCTTTTGGTGTCACACCAAAGAACTCTGCCCAATTCAAGGTCATGATAATTTTCTCTTATTTTCTTCTAAAAGTTATACACTTTCAGCTTTTACACTCAGGTCTATGATCCCTTTTGAGTAAATGTGGTCTGTGTTTCATTTGATTCCCCAATTGTATGTCACTGTCTCTACCTTTCCTTCCTCTGTCAGAAGACCGCCCTGCCTGCCCCCATACCCAGCCTATTCCTTTTCTCCCTCCCATTGAGCTTGGTGTAGCCTCCTGGAAACTTTCCTGAGTCCATGACCTCCCCCAGCACGTGGGACCTCCCCCATCAGAGTCCTGACAGTGGTGTACTGTGGTTATTCAGTGACTCATCAGTCTCCCCACATGACAGAACTTCCCATGAGGACAGAGACCAGGACTGTCATATGGCTGCTACAACCCCAGCACCCAGCACAGCAACTGACAAATCAAAGGTTCTATTAAACACATGAACAGGCTTTAAACACATTTCAGGCCTGTAATCCCAGCACTCTGGGAGGTCGAGGGGGGCGGATCACGAGGTCAAGAGATAACACCATCCTGGCCAACATAGTGAAACCCCTTCTCTACTAAAATACAAAAAAAATTAGCTGGGCGTGGTGGCGCACACCTGTAGTCCAAGCTACTAGGGAGGCTGAGGCAGGAGAAATGCTTGAACCCGGGAGGCGGAGGTTGCAGTGAGCCAAGATCGTGCCACCGCACTTCAGCCTGGTGCCTGGTGACAGAGCAAGACTTTGTCTCAAAAAAAAATTTTTTTTCAGAAAATCCCAAGACACATTTTATAGAAATGGCCAAAAGGATATCCATTAAGTGTTATTCATAAGGGCAAAAAATTAATAACAGGCCAGGCATGGTGGCTTATGCCTGTAATCCCAGCACTTTGGGAGGCAGAGGTGAATGGATCACTTGAGGTCAGGAGTTTAAGACCAGCATAGCCAATGTGGCAAAACCCCATCTCTACTAAAAATATAAAAATTAGCCAGGTGTGGTGGTGGGTGCCTGTCATCCCAGCTACTCAGGAGGCTGAGGCAGGAGAATTGCTTGAACCCAGGAGGTAGAGGTTGCAGCGAGCCGAGATCACGCTACTGCACTCCAGACTGGGTGAGAGAGCAAAATTTCATCTCAAAAAAAAAAAAAAAAATTGAGACCATCCCAAATTCCAATAGCAAGGAAACTAATGGGTACGCAGTTCTGAGATATCGTTATGATGTGCTTTGTTGAAGCGATTAAAACGGAATTTTTTTAAGAATTTGTAAAAACATGAAGAAAAGCTTAGGTTACATGGTTATACGAAAAGTAATCTATGACACTATATATGATGTGCTGTAATCTCAACTATTCAAAGACATATTTTTAAATAGGACGGATAAAACACTAGAAGGAAAAATCAACACAAATCATTTATAGTAATTGCTTCTGAGACTCCTGAGATTTCTTTTTCTTTCTTCTTAATGGTTTCCTATCATGCTAAAAACAAACAAACAAGATCAAAACTATTTCTTAAAAGGTAAGAGTTGGCTGAGCACGGTGGCTCACATCTGGAATCCCAGCACTTTGGGAAGCCAAGATGGGTGGACGGTTTGAACCAGGAGTTCAAGACCAGACTGGGCCACATGGCAAAACCCCACCAAAAAATACAAAACTTAGCCAGGCGTAGTGGTGCAAACCTGTAGTCCCAGCTAGGCTGAGGTGGGAGGATCGCTTAAACCTGGGAGGCAGAGATTGCAGTGACCTGAGATCGCACCACTGCACTCCAGCCTGGGTGACAGAGCAAGACTCAGTCTTAAAAAAATAATAATTAATTAATTAAAATATAATATAAAAGTTTAACTTAAATTCCCTATATTTTTAAGGGAATTCCTAAATTCCCTAATTTTGTTTTTCAAAAGAATTATGATTCCATAGGCTAATTTCACATTTTGTTTTGATCATGGTAAGAAAGATTTCAACTTTGTTCTAATTAGTTTTAAGCAAAACATACTGATGTTGTTTATCTTCAAGAAATATTCACCTATATTCTGGTCATAAGAATAACAGGCTCTTTGTGCCATTAAAAAAAAAAGTAAGACCAAAAGATGCACAGGAGCCACTCTGCTCTGTGACCCCCGGGCACACTACCTGGGCAGAGAGGTGCTGATCTGCAATCTCGGCAAGGCGGGGATGACCTCGACTGTGGAGCCACTGGTTTTGACCCCTGGCAGGTTATCCAGCAGACAGTCACTGAACACACCAAAGACGGTGGTATGGTAACCTGGAACAGAAAATGAACATCTTCAGTCCATTCAGCAACAGTGAGAAGAGGATGGGACTCCTCTTCAGAGACCTGAGTTCCAGAGCTGCCCGCTGACCTGCCCGCACACGCGTATGCCCGCCCTCAAGCCCTGAGACCCTCACTCTCCTCATCCGTGCTGGGGAGGATAACAGCACCTGTATTCCTGTTCACAAGGCTGGCTGGGCCAAATGAAAGACTATATGCGAAGATCCTTGTAAACTACAAATGTCACTTAACAATCAGTATCTCATCCCTTTACTCATTTGCTTTTCAGATTTATCTATCTCTAAAACGAGAATGATAGTTAATATTCTTTTCCAGGACATAATGTGACTTAATGAGTATTTGAAAAATGCTTCAAAACCTTCTGTTGAGAGATGAAAGTTCAAGAGCCAATTATTGTTATTATAGCTGGTACGTGACACCCCTAATGTGCTCTATGTACAAGTACTATAATTTAAGATTAGCAAAATTCCCACATTAAAAAAAAGTCTACTGGTTAGATAAGCACTAGAAATTGTTCAAGCAAAGCTTTAAAATGGCTTTTGAAATTTCACCAGATAATTATTATAAACAACATTCATTCTGTAACAAAATTAAACAGTATCCAATGGCTAAATGCCTAGGGTGACAACTTTTCTGCATTCATAAGAGACTATTACATACTATACAGAGAGGCATCCACTCCCTCAAGGGCAAATCAGGGCCCTTACACAGCCGCAGTCAGCCCTGGCTTACCTCCTGCCGGCTTGAAGCTACCCTATCTACATAACTCACATTCACAGCAGCCACACTTCCTCTAAAGTATACCTCTTCAGAGACGTCTTTAACTGGCAAACGTTTTCCTCCCCAAAACAACATCTGTCCTTTCCATAAAACCTGGTATGATGTGCTTTTGTCTGCTAAGCAGCCATGATTTTACAGTCCGTAATTTAAATCAGCCATTTTCTTTTCTTCCCCTTGCTTAAAATAACTACCATGGCCAGAGGGGTGGCTCACGCCTGTAATCCCGGCACTTTGGGAGGCCAAGATGGGTGGATCACGAGGTCAGGAGTTCGAGACCAGCCTGACCAACATGGTGAAACCCCATCTCTCTTAAAAATACAAAAATTAGCTGGGCATGGTGGCACATGCCTGTAATCCCAGCTACTTAGGATTTGAGGCAGGAGAACTGTCTGAGCCTGGGAGGCAGAGGTTGCAGTGAGCCAAGATTGCACCAGTGCACTCCAGCCTGGGTGACAGAGCGAGACTGTTTTAAAAAAAAAAACACCATATAAACCCACAAGTCTGATGACAAATAGCACATCATTATGTCTGACAATACAAGATCAGTCTTTTTGACTTCGTTCCGAAATCAGGCCAAAAATGAACAGTCACTAGTCTGGACGCAGGATAAACTACTAAGAAATGCATTACTAAGGCTCCTACACCTCATCCGTGAACATACTAGTTACAGGTTACGTTATTCTGAATCAAGCCCTTCACTCCTCATTGTTCCTCTCTAATCTACTAATACCTCCTACGCTCCACTGCCAGGCCTTGGCTATGGTCCTACCTCTGTCCCCGTGTGCCTGAGTCCTCGCTGGAGTTTGATCATTGGTGTCCCTGCCTCCAGTCCTTCCCATCTCAACAGAGATCCTGGATCCTGAGGGATGGCTCTGAATTGCCCACCTAACCACATCTCTATTCAAGTAATGCAGCAGCCCCACTGCCCCCTGGAGAAAGCTGGCATCCTTCAGCACAGTGTATAAAGAAGGTCCCCAGGTGGGCCCTCTGCCTCCCTTCCAGCCCATCTCATCCCTGCCACCCTGCACTGGACCACCCACTCCGACCACCCCCAGATCCCCCAAATGCACCATGTTCTCTCTTACCACCACATTGTTCTTTCTGCCTGGAACCCTCTTTCTGCTCCCTGTGGACACCCCACCACTCCCTCCATGGCCCACCCCCATTCATTTGAATAGTTCCTAGTTAGCCTTTAAGCCTCAGGGTCACCAATCAACCCACTCTCCCAGCTGGGTCCATGCCCAGAGTCATTCACTCCCACCGCCACTCCGCTCCGTCTTCTGGCTTGGGGCAGAGCACCCTCACCTAAAATTACACCTGCCTCCCTCACCCCAGGGAGTACCCTTCCAGCAAATGTTTGCTCTTCCAGCCAACAAACACACACTGAAGACCTACTGTGTGCCAGCCTCCACACTAGGCACTGAGCTGCCACTGAGCGAGACACTCAAGGCCAAGGCCAGCAAGGACTCCATCGCACAGGGACAGGAAGGAGACTACTGTGCAGGGGCCTAGGCCAGTGAACACAGGCCGAGGAAGACTCCAGGAGGAAGGGAAGCCTGCGCTGAGGACTGGGAAGCCGAGGAGCCAGCCACGGTGGTAAGCACTCGGACGGGGCACAGGCAAAGCCTTGGAAAGCCTAGAAAGCTGCCAAGGAGTCTTCAGAGACCAAAGCAGGATTTCGCAGGAGGAGAGCTGCAGAGCGGAGGCTGCAGAGGCCAGCAGAAGCCAGACCACACCAGGCTCCAAAGCAACACTTACAGACCCAGCCTTGATAACAAGGGCCCGGCAAAGGCTATGAGGCTCCCAGTTGAGAGATGTCAGGAGCAGATTCTCACTAGGAAGATCACTGGGCCACACATAGGAGGTGGGTCTATTAGCAAGCAAGACCAGGGGGGCAGAAACACCCTTCCCAGTGCTTTTGTGAAAACCCTAGAAGAGCTTTGATCTGCAAGGCAGGAAGGGGAGGTGGAGGTGGAAAGACCAGGCAGTCCTCGGGAAGCAGTGAGGGAAGGGTTGTGGAGGTGCTGTGAGAGACAGCGAGGGTCAAGGATGACCCCCAAGAACCCATTAGAGCAAATGGCAGATGATAAGGATGCCTGCACTGAGATGGAGGCTTGACAGGGCAGGGGCGGCTTTGGGGAGGTGAGTTCTGCTTTTCACCTACTGTAACGGGAAGCTGGGAAGGACTGGAGGTGCAGGCTGAGAAGAAGTCCAGCCCTGGGAATCATCTGCACATTGGAGGAACTGAAGACAGGAAGGCCAAGGGCATCAGTGGATCACCTAACGTAGCTTGTGGAAGAGGAAGAAGGAACAGGGCCAGGGAACAGAGGGCGAAGGGTGGGAAGGAGAGAAGTGGGGTGTGAGGAAGGCTTGGCTGAGGGCGGGCTGCGCGAGACAAGAGAGACCCAAAACAGAAGGGCCAGAGAGGTGGCAAAGCATCTGGAGGGGCAGGGTCACAGCAGCCAGAGGGGAGGGCCTGCCACATGGAGGGTTGGCCAGGGACTCAGAGGGCACTGAGGAGCGAACTAAGAAAAAAACTGAAAAGTAAGCCCCGGACTTAGCCCAAAAAAGCAATGCTTGTGACAGGAGTTTTGGTGAAGTGAGAAGGGCTGAGTCCAGGATGCAGAGGGTTAAAGGACCCCTGCGGAGGCAGAGTGGATTCAGCATGTGTAGACACCTTCTGAGGGTTTCCTGCCAGAAGGAGCAGGAGGAAAGAAGGGAAGGAAGGCTCACTGGAGGAGACTGTGGCAGAAAGGAGCCCAGCACGGGGAGGAGGGGCGGGGGGTGGGGTCAGAGCACGGGAAGGACCCCTCCTACCACCACACACCCTGCAGCTTGCAAGCAGGTTTTCTCACACAGTCTTCATTATCTTCTAACTGGTGAGGACTGCATGATGGGCGATGGGCTCTAGGCCTCACGGAGGCCAGACAAGGGTTCGGCAGTCCCTCCTGAAAAGGAACCACAAAGGGACTCTCCTTACCATTCACGGTAATTGTTCCAGTTGTCTGCGGGACCCCGACTAGCGTCACTGGGTACAGACCAGATTCAGCCGGAAGAGAAAGTGCCGCAGGGAGAGACTCGAACTCCACTCCACTGGTGAGCAGCCCCTAAAACCAGCAACACAGCATCGTAAGCCCAGACCAAACCTACTGTGTGCGCTCAATTCCAAATGCGCCCTAAGACACTGGCTAGGGCACATCTGGGACTGCTAGAATAAAATGACCAATGGGCATTATAGAAACCCACGGAGAACTTCAGAGGCAGTGTACCGTGTAACGCAAAACCACCTTGACACGGTAAGCACTGTAGATGCACAGGCGATAAATCGCGGATCAACTTATTTTAGCACCGTTTGCTGTATGTTTAATATTTGTTTTGTTTTGTCATTTTACCAAATGGGAATGTGAACACAAAGAGAAAATATTTTATTTATAAACAAAAAGAAATAAAAACATACCTGGGCATGGTGGGTCACACCTGAAATCCCGGCACTTTAGGAGGCCAAGGTGGGAAGATCGATTGAGCTCAGGAGCTCAAGACCAACCTGGGCAACATAGTGAGACCCCATCTCTACAAAAAAATGTTTAAATGAGCTGGGCAATGTGGCACACACCTGTGGTCCCAGATACTTGGGAGACTGAGGTGGGATAATCACCTAAACCCAGGAGGCTGAGGCTACAGAGATCACACCACTGCACTCCAGCATGGGGGACAGAGTGAGACCCCGTATCAATCAATCGATCAATCACAGGTGGAAATTTACCACCAATTAATATCCCTGCTACATATCTATGAGTTATCAACACATTTCAGTATGTACTAAGCTTGCTAGCACAGGCTAGTGAACAAGGCAGGCAGATTCCCTGGCCTCAAGAAGCTGGCCTGTGATTAGACGCAATGCAGGAATGCCAGCTCTTAGGACTTCTCAACGTTGTAACAGAGGTCCTACTCAGGGCACTAAGGCAAGAGAAAGGAAGAAAAAGCTTACAGACAATTATTCACAGAAAACAAAACAGGACCATAGAAAACGCTATGGAACCTACAATGAAACCTAAACTTTTAAGTACATTTAGCAAAGTGAGAGAGTCAGGAAAAAAAAGGAGTTACTTCTATAGTTTAGCAATAAACAACTGGGAAAAAAATGTATAAAAAATATCATTAACAAGAGATCAAAACCATCAACTATATTAGCATAAACCTAACAAATGATGGGCAAGGTTTCATTACAGTCACAGAGCAGTGCTGAGATCATTTAAATAAGGCTCCGCGAAGCAGGAGATTCCGGATTCTTTTCAGCAGGTTGGTTTCCTGCAGCGGTACGGTCATAGCAACCCTGCAACTATCTCAGATATACGACAGGACTGAGCACATGAGTAGATGTGTTGATGGTGGGAGTCTGAGCTCTCATGCAGGAAGGAAGGACACACACAGATGGGAGGAAGGCGAGCACTGTCTGGAGATGTGCTGGAAAGCAAGGGTCCATGTGAACTCAGGGCAGATGTCCATGATGCAGATGCATGCTTATGTGCATGCATACACATATGTAGGCATACAGTTTAGATACATATGTGCAATCTCGTGTATGTGTAGATGCACACAGACTCTGCCTAACTCTTGTCTACAGAAAGCACCCAGAAGCAAAGCCACTCTCTGGGCAGTGAGTACACTGAGGGCCTGGCCTTGGAGCCAAGGTGTGAAATGATCTGTGAGGAGCAGATGTAGCAGGCAAGGGTGGAAGCAGAGAAGCCACTTGTCTCTAGGCAAATATATTGGCATTTATTTCTTTTTAAAATAGCTAAAGCAATATGGCCAACTGTTACCATTTTTTAAATGTGAATGGTGGTATACGAGTGTGCAGTATTCCCTGTAACATTTCATATGTTTAAAGTACTTCTTAATTTGGTTTTTAAAACTCTGCCCATGATTTGTGGGCTATCTCCATGTGATGCTTTTTATTTTATTCCCTGCTCTTCCTCATTTGTTATAATAAGCACATATTGTTTTTAAACCAGTTAAAAATGAAAGCTGCATTTTAAGACCAAAAAAAAATGTGTAAGAAAGAGCAGCAGGCATATGATACTTTACCCACTTTAGGGAAGATTCTCTAAACTGCTTTTCCCCACTAAGGCTGAGAAGAAAGCCACTGGAAAGGCCTGAGCCAAGAGCCAAGTCTCACTGCAGGTCAGTCCTCACCCAACAGGAGGAGCGCTCCTCCGAGTCAGCCTCGGGACTGCAGTCTCAACATCCAGCTGAGCATCCAGGAGCTCAGACCGATTTTGGGAAACTATGCCAGTGCTAGCAGCATCAGCAGCATCTTGTATGGCTACCACGTGTCCACCTGGCAAACTGCCACTCAGCCTGTACTCCAGGCCAGGGCATCACACCTGTCCCAGGAACCCTCCCTTACTCTCCAAGGCCAGGCAGACTCCCCTCCACATCAGGCCCACAACAGCGCGTGAGCCCCAACAGACCCTTGATTGCGTTCGCAGCAGGGACCAGGGCCTGACCATCTCTGTCCCCTCAGAGCCTTGCCTGAGGCCTGACACGTGGCAAGAGCACTCAGTGAGGTACCTGCATGAAGAGCCCGCCTCTTGCCATTAGTAAAACTCTCAAAGACAAGATCCAGTCTCGCAGCACCATCCTTTGCATGCCGCTGAAAAGCTACGTAGCAGCAGCACACAGCAATGCAGAGAAGACTCAAGGGATGGAAGCTGCACTGGCGTGGGGAGGATCTGCTCTGAAAACCACAGAATCAGCTTAGAGAGCCAGTACAAATCTCCTTCCCCTGACTAGAGAATTAGGCAAGCATTTCCAACAGAAGGAACTATAAAGTGAATCTTTAACACCCTACACAAAGCCCAACTGGACATCAGGGTTTCAAAACAAGAGAAAGGTGCTGTGGTGGGGTGCTCAGTTAAGCTCCCATTCTACACCTCGTTCCTCCCTGGGGCCTGGATCATCTTATCATCTTGCCGCAATAAAATAATGCTGATATCATTGCGTCGCAGGCATAATGCTGACTTTGCAACATGATTATTTCACATCTTATACCCAATCAGCTAAGCTCGGTATGTGTTCAAATCAGAGGTTTCTTTGTAGGTTCAAATATTTATTGAGAACGAAGCCCAAAGACATGGGAATAACAAAACACGGCCTTCAGTCACAATAAGCTTATATGCTTTGGCAGAACAAACATAAAAACAGGCATATGTCATGAGATGTGTGCCTAGACATTAAGTAAAAACCTACTTTAATGAGAAGTTTGTGTTTCAGCCCAACAAGGTCAAATGATCGGTGATACATACCATGTTTTCAACTCGAAGTTCAAATGGCATTGGGTTATATACCATCAGCTGAACTTCACACACATCTCCTTGAACCCACTGGAAATCTGGAAAATACACACACACACACACACACACACGCACACACAAATCCAGTGATTAGTCAGTATTTTTTCACTTTCCACATGGTTTCTGATTATTCCTCCAGCAATTTATATTTTCAACAAGGCAGCAGGCTCCATGATCATCTTGAGATGAGTGATTCAAAGCTGGTTTCCCACTAGCTTTCTCTGAAACAAAGCAAGACAGCCATCACTGCCACTTTGAGGCCACGTGAATGGTGCTCCTCGCTGCCTTCAGCAGGCTCTGTTCCTGCCGCCGTCAGTCCAGACGGCACTGTTCTTGGTGCAGAGCTGTAAGGCACACTGCACTTCAGGGGCCCAGAGGCTGACACACAGGAAGATGGCAATGGGATCACTTCTGAGTGACACAGAGTGTGATTTCCCCTATTCCCCTATTCCCCCAAGACTGTGAGAGAGGGAGGCTTCTCCTCCCCACCCACTCCCAGGTCACCTGCAGTTCAGTACCTGTGTGGGGCAGAACTGTGATGACCTCCAAACCCCCAGCTTTGGAGTGCACAACCTGGTGTGCACGGCCTTCAGTGTGAATATGATGATGAGGTTACCTTGTAAAACAAAGGTGGAAAGATTTTCCAGATGTGACTGAGGTCCCCAATCAGTTGACTCTGGGTTTCAGGTGAGACCTCACAGGAGGCCATGTCCTTCCCTAGAGGGTCTGTGGAGGGGACCACATGGCAAGGGCCTAAGAGCAGCCTCCAGGAGCTGAGAGCAGCACCAGCTGACAGCTGCCAAAAGAACAGGGGCCACAAGCAAATGAATGAAGAACAAGCTGAGGAGTCTTGAAAGCAGGCCCTTCCCTTAGTTGAGCCTCCAGATGAGGACACAGCCCCAGCTGACACTTGGATTTCAGTCCTGTGAACCCCTGAGCAGAGGACCCAGCTGACGCCCACACAAATCGTGAGGAAGTAGATTTGTGTTGTTTTAAGCCACTGAATCTGTGATCAAAGCAACAGAAAGCTAATTCAGCATCTGTCCCAATTTCCATCACCCCTTCCTCCCTTTACAATTCTCTCTTAGGCAAACCAGAAGGAATTTCGGAATTAATCCACAGGTACCAGGCATGTGTTAGGTGTGAGGCACTCCCACACAGGTTATCTCAGTACTCTTCATGAGGACCTCCTGAGACAGGTACGATGACCCCCATCACTGCAAGGCAAACACTCAAGGTCCAAACAGGCTAATCAATTGGCCCAGAAACCACACAGCTAGTGAGAGGAGCTGCTGGATTCAGGCCTCTGAACTCAGAGGCATCCCAAGCAGACACGAGTGGCTAACAGGGCAGTGGAGGGCTTTTTCTCTAGCAGATGAGAAAGTCTGCTAAGAATTCTTCAGCTTTCACAAAGCTTTCATAAATGTGTTCTCAAAACACAGCTTCTTCCACACAGTCTGCACCGGACACCCTGCACAGAGATAAGGACTGACTCCACCACACCTGTAACAGCTGACCCACAGCTGGCATGCTGACATTGCACGAATTAATACAGCACCACCAGGTGAGCTAACTAGCTCATCCAGTGCCTGCACCACCCTGTACTCATTGGAGCCTCTGCACAATGCAGTGAATGACCACAGTCTATGTCAGTAGCACAAATGTTACACCTGTTCTACAAAAAAGGAGAACTCCCCTGCCAGGCTGGCCTGCCCACCCATCCTATGGTCCTGAGAAGCAAGAGAGCTAAGATTCAAACTCCAGTCTCTCCGGCTCCAAAACCCATGTTCTTTCACTCTACTGCTCCACCTTCAGTACTCCAGAAACTCAGGTCTTGTCCTTCCTTCATCCCAGCTTCCATGCCCCCCTACCTCCCAGGCCCATCAGCTTCTGAGGACCTTCAATAGGAGAGGGTTCACCCACCCTCCTCATTCACATAAGTCAGTGTCCAGAGCACAACACACTCCCTCCCCACCTGCCCCCAGCCCACCCAGCCTGCCCAGGGCCACTGATGGTCAGCATCCTGGCCCACTCCCACCACAGATGAAAAAGGTCACTCTCTTTAAGCAAGTTGCCAATGCTGGTAATTAACAAACTGCTGCCCTATCATGGTGATGATGATGATGATAATAAATCATTTTTCTAGAGTACCGAAAAAAATAATGTATACTTAGATGGTTCCTGTCTACTAAAGGGTAAATCTAAGATAAATTGTTGATTATTAAAAAATTTATTTTTCTTGCCGGGTGCGGTGGCTCAAGCCTGTAATCCTAGCACTTTGGGAGGCTGAGGCGGGTGGATCACGAGGTCAAGAGATCGAGACCATCCTGGTCAACATGGTGAAACCCCGTCTCTACTAAAAATACAAAAAATTAGCTGGGCATGGTGGCGCGTGCATGTAATCCCAGCTACTCAGGAGGCTGAGGCAGGAGAATTGCCTGAACCCCGGAGGCGGAGGTTGCGGTGAGCCGAGATTGCGCCATTGCACTCCAGCCTGGGTAAGAAGAGTGAAACTCCGTCTCAAAAAAAAAAAAATTATTTTTCTTTCTCTTTTTGAGATGCAGCCTTTGTCACTCAGGCTAGAGTGCAATGGCACGATCTCGGCTCACTGCAACTTCCACTCCCGGGCTCAAGCGAGTCTCCTGTCTCAGCCTTCCAAGTGAGACTACAGGTGTGCGCCACCACACCCAGCTAATATTTTTGTATTTTTAGCAGAGACGGGGTTTCACCATGTTGGCCAGGCTCCTGAGGATCTCCTGATCTCAAACTCCTAACCTCAAATAATCCACCTCAGTCTCCCAGAGTACTGGGATTACAGGCACGAGCCACTGTCCCTGGCCTGAACAGTTATTTTTGTCTGAAAGAAGGAGATAACCCCTTTCCAACCCTCAGCATGTCAAAGCATGGTGGCCCTTCCTCATTATTTTGTCCCAGGAGTAGTGGGAAGGCACAAGAATGAGCCTCCTGAAACCCCCTGGTCTCAGGCTCTGCCCACCCTGTAGCAGGACACACTGTGCATGCTGTCATCCATGACCCATGGCCTTGGGCAGTGGTGTTTACTGACAAGTTCGTCTCTTTCTGCTACACTGTATGGACCCACGTGGTGGGAAGCACTCCTGACTTATCAATGCATCCCCAGCACACAGCACAGGGCATACAACTACTACTAAAAATGTTAATGAATGACTGCCAGGGACTTTAGAAACATTCTCTCCCTTGATCCTCAGAATCATCCTCTGTGTCAGCTTCTAATGTCCCCATTCCGTAGATGGCATGACTGCAGACCACAGAGGCACCATCAGCTGTTCAAGGTCACACAGTGGGGAGCTGCAGGGCCAGGCTGCAGCACAAGTCCACCTGACGGCCACAGCCTCTCCAGGCCATCACGCTGCCTCCAGGACAGCCATGGACCTCAGCAGGAAGCCTGGCAGTGCCACAAAGACCTATCACAAATGACTGAAAGCCTGCAACGCAACACACTCAAGCTGAGGACTGGTGTTGCAGTCATCTTTGCATGGAATGTGGCTCAGATGATGGCCACACCAGCCAACACACACGGACTCGTGAACTATTCCAGGTCAAAGTAGAAAATGGTCTCAAACGGTGCCCTGAAGATTTTTTCATCTCTAAAACCCTATGCCGCCTGCTGGGATGGTACCTCCCCCAGTTACACACCAAGGTTCACTTAGACTGGAAATTTAGGTTAAAGTGATGTGATTTGTCAAGCCTCTGGGCAAGCACTCACTGATCAGTGCACTGCCAAGAAGATATTAGAAGCTATGCAATGTAAATCACATTTTCCTACCAAACAAATAATGTGCATTTTGGCCAAACCTTGTATCTCAGAAAAAAATCCTACCTCATCCACTGAATTTTTCCTCAGCCTAGAGGAACAGGAACTTCTAACCACATGAGAAGCCATATTATAAAGGAGAAAGGCCCAGGGCATGGAGTCCTACGACCTGGCATGGAGCCTGGCCTCTGTCACTGACCTGACTTGCATTAGTTCAGTCTTAATTTTCTCATCTGCAAACAGGGACTATAATAAAGCCTGCAGTATAAGCATCAAATAGTTTTGAGAATCACTGGATAACGTCTGCTTAAGCCTACTTCAACAAACACAGAGAGTAATTTTCATAAAAAGAATCCTCGACAGTGTCCTTTTTTGTTGTTGTTTTTCGAGATGGAGTCTTGCTGTGTCACCCAGGCTGGAGTACGGTGGTGCAGTCTCGGCTCACTATAGCCTCAACCTCCTGGGTTCAGGCAATTCTCCCATCTCAGCCTTCCAAGTAGCTGGGACTACAGGTACCCACCAGCAGGCCTGGCTAAATTTTCATATTTTGTGTAGAGATGGAGTTTTGCCATGTTGGCCAGGCTGGTCTCGAACTCCTGGGCTCAAGCGATCCACTAGCCTCAGCCTCACAAAGTGCTGGTATTACAGGTGTGAGCCACCACACCTAGACAACAATTTCTTAAGACTAAAAAGTAAAATCAGAGAGGCAGGGCTTGCAATCGAAGCCATCAGTGGCACAGGCCCCTGCGCTCAGAGGCTGGTGTCTGGTTTCACGCTCTGCTGTGTCACTGTCTTCAAATTCTTAGTGATGTTTGAACAAAGGCCCTATGTTTGCATTTTGCACTGGGCTCCACAAATCACAGAGCCAGTCCTAAGAAGAGGAGGTCACACCTCCAGTCTCCTAAATCACCTCTAGATGTTTTTCTCTAAACAAAAGGACTGAAGCTTTCCTCCAAAGATCTGTAGGGGAGACAGCTCATCACCAACACCAATGAGAGCGGAAAAGAGCAGAAACCCTAGAAGGTCCCAGAGCAAGAGCCTCGGCACTCCTAGGACAGCGAGTCCAGGGCCAGGGGAGACAGAGGATCCCAGATAGTGGCCTGCCAATCCCCACGGAGCTCAGAAGTCACCCTCCAGAGAGGAAAGGTGGAGCTCCCACAGGAAGCCAGGAAATAACATTCCCAACACGAAGTGAGGACAGGATGTGTGCAGCTCTCTCCTGCTTACCGCAACACACACTGGAGCACATCTGGGGATGCCGCCAGGCCCTGCCTGTTCATCCACCATGTCCACCCAGTGCCCACACACCCTGTCACCTCGTGTTCTCCAGAGGAGAGAAGCAGTGGCAGGAGAGACAAGGCTGGGGTATCTTTCAGAATCAAGACTGAAAGTGGCATTTTAAAAACATACACACACACACACATACACACACACACACAAACACACACACAAATTCTGCAGTAGACTTAGCACTCATGGTTTCAGAAATTTTCTAAAATTCAGTACTGGCTACAGTTTTTCAAGGGCATGACCTCATGTCTCTTCATTTTCTTCTCATTCTAACAATGAACAGCTAGAACATCTGGAGCCATTCAGAGGAAGGCTGCATCTGGACCTCTGGGGGGATTCCCAGGGTCTTCGGGGCCCATGGCCCACACCCCACACCCCATACCCCGCTCCCACATGGCTCCTCTAAGGAAGGCTGCGTCTGAGCCTCCAGAGGGCTTCCCAGGGTCTGTGGGGCCCCCACCCCACTCCCTACTCCCAGTTAGCCCAGTGTTTACTGTTTGTTCAAGTTCAATGTGTAAGCAACCAGGTACACCTGCTGACAGGGCTACAGCTTTAAGACCTTTTATTCACATTTAGTCTTGATAGGCAGCTTCTCATGTTTGTGTCTTGTCTGCATGAACTAAGCAGAAAAATCAGTCGAGGGTAAGGACTGTGGATTCCAGTTAACAGGCCTCTCCCACACCCACTGTGCACATGAGAGGAAACCAGAGGGTACTTGATCTCACACTTGGTCCGCAATGTGAGATCAAGCTTGTCACTAACTAACTTTTAGTTACTTCTAAAAGTTATTTCTCTGAGTTTGTTTCCTCACCTATAAAAGGGAGACAAAAATGAATTCTTCCAAAAATACTGGAAAAACTAAATAAGGTAACATATGATAGCCTCTTATAAAGCACAATTTGAATAAAAGAAATGATAACCATTTTAACAAGCACAAGGTTCTTTGAGTACTCCTTTCCTAATGACGCTCTTTGTCTTAGCAAACAACTTTATCTCTTCGGAAGCACTTTACTTTTTAAGGCATTCAGATAATTTACAAATTGTTAATGAAGTTTATTATGAGACCTTTACAGAAGCTAAGGAATCCTAGAGCTAGCTAGTAATGCACAAGAAATGTTGATCAAGATAATGTGCTGGCTGGATGCAGAGGTTGCCACCTATAACCCGTTCTGTGGAAGGCCGAGGCGGGAGACTCACTTGAGCCCAGGGGTTCGAGACCAGCTTGGGCCACATGGCAAAACTCTGTCTCTAGAAAAAATACAAAAATGAGTGGGTATGGTGATGTGCACCTATGGTCCCAGCTAATGGGGAGGCTGAGGCAGGAGAATCAATTGAGCCCAGGAGGTTGAGACAGCTGTAAGCCCTAATCATACCACTGCACTCCAGCCTGGGTGACAGAGCTAGACCCTGTCTCAAAAAAAAAGATTATGTGCCACACATACAGCTCTTACTGTCCTTTCTGCCTTGTATTTCACAGTGCCCTGCCAGGAACATGAAATGTACAGTGAGATCTAGGTTTTCCTGTGAGTTCTTGGACAAGACACTTATACATCCTGCATCAGTTTCTCTGTCTATAAAATGAGGTTCATAGTATCTCCTATTCATTCATTCATTCATTCATTCTTCCATCACTGCTCCAGGTGCTGGGGAGACAGCAGCTGAACGCAGCCTGCCAGAATTCTGGGCTTCAGGGGATGTTGCAGGAGAAAGCATCAACAGGCCAGTGACGCTTTGAGCTGGAGAAAAGCTAGGAAGAGAATCCCAAACAGCACCACTAGAGATGGCGGGAGGACTGACTGGTGAGCCACTGGGATCAGAGAATGCCCCTCTGAGGAAGGGGGCACTTGAACAGAGACCAAAAGGATGTGACAGCAAGAAAGCTAATGACAGAGGGGCAGGGGACAAGCTCCTGGCAGAGGAAAGAGCAAGTCCCAAGCCTGTCTTGTTCCACCCCCAGAAAGGAGTCACTGTGGCTAAACCACAGTGATGGTGGCAGGAGGTGGCAGGAAAAGCCGGACAGAGTGGGAGGGACGTGAGCAGGGCGGGGTCAGGGAGCACCTGCAGCCCCTCACACGGGATGTGCGTGGGCTTGTTAGTGCAGCAGGAAGCCTCTGTCCTGGAAAGAAAAGCATGGTGGGAAAAGGAGTTGGAATGCCTTTTCCTAACTTGGAGGTATAGAAATTAAGAGTAGAAATAAAGAAACAGAGAAGGAAGCAGTGACTAGCAAATGCAGAGCACCGTGGTTGCGCAGGCCTTCCACTCACACTCCTCGGAGGCCCTGGCAGCCACCAAGCAGAAGCCAGCCTCCAGACCCTCGAGGTTCAATCACAAGACACGTGGACTCGTGGCAGTGATCCCCAGTGGCCAGCAATCTCAATCTCCTGCCAGGGACCTCGGGCATGTCTTTGTGGCAGCAAGGGACAGAGAGCTTGGCATCACAACCTGGCTTCAGGAAAGACACCAGTGGACAGGGTCAGGTGCACACTGAGCCCTGATGCAGGAAGAACGAGAGCTCTGACACAGAAAAGCTCGGGAGAGATTTCCCACCTCCCACAACACACCTGTGCTCACAAGAGAGCACAACACAGTGACCTCATCCCCCACTCAATCCTGAACACAGCACAACCCTGAATCTTCAATGATGATTCACAATTGGAAAATCACCACATCTCCAATTATCACCCTTCTATAGTTCACATAAGTCTCAGTTCACAGAAGTCTTTCTGGTTTCTAGAACTTTCACAAAGTCACCTTATATGAAATAGATTTTTAAAAATCAGATCCATGGGCAACTGCCTGCCAAAAGCAGCATATCAAATAAATTTCCATGACAGACTATCCACATACATGTACACACACACCCATGTGTACACAGCCATACATGCACACACATAAACACACATGTGCATGCACGCACACATCTACACACGCACACATCCATACACACATCCACACGTATGCATGTGTCTACACATCCACACACGTGTGCACACACACATGCATGGCCTGGCCCAAAATTCTGTTCTAACAATCTAGAAAGCCATGGACACCAGGTGGCAGAGCATGGGGGAAAGGCCAAGCTAAACGTCATACCTATTTTCTTGCTGCGCTCTTCTCCACGGTTGTGTGCGATAATTGGTGAATAGATGAAGGGACTTTTGGTCGACATGTTCTGACCCAGCAAGCTTTTCATCTTGTGTGGCCGGAGGCTAACAGGGAGGTTCAACAGTTTCACATGCCTGTTGTTTCAAACAGAACACAAATACTTCAACTGTCTTGTTAGCTTGATTTCAGGATAAACACAGCCAAACATGATGTGTCAGAAAAACGGTAAACCACTCAGAAGGAAGATAAACGCAGGGAGGCAGAGTGCTCCGAGTCGCGGACAGAGCAGGAAAGCATTGCAACGTTGACTCAAGACTCTCCCGGGGAGGGAAAGCACTCCTTGGAACTCAGGGAGCAGCCACCTCCCTCTGGGGGCTCCTGAACTTGGCCCAAGGATGGTCTGGAGTCAGAAAGGTCAGCTTGAAATCTCGCTGCACACTTACTGGCGGTGTGCCTTTGGGCACGTGCCTTGCCGTCTCTAAGATGTAGGTTCCTTGTCTATAAAGTGCAGGTGGGGCCACCACCTTCCTGTGGACCCCTGGGGAGGATTCAGCTAAAGACTCCTGGCACAGGGCCCCCTGCTCAGCCCAAGTTGGCTATCCTCTGCCTCTCCCTTTCCCGAGGGACCTGCCCATAGCAAGTGGCAGCCAGTCCCTGACCCACAGGAAGAGAAAGCACCCATGAGCTCAACAGCACCCTCTGCTTTACTCGCATGCATGACTGCTTCTCCAGCAGCAGCTTCTGCACCTGGCATTGCTTCCCCAGCTGTGGATGTCTGCCAGTCTATACTCATGCTCGAATTCATCCAGCTAGCATCAAGATAAATTTACCAATCTGTGGAGCGTGAGCATGTGCAGGCACTGTGCTAACCACTGCATACGTGTTATCCCACTTAAACATACAACCACTGTCTTAGTTTGGGTACTATTAATATCGTCTCCATGTTATCAACAAGGAAATTCACACAAGAGGGACTAAGTATATTGCCCCAAATCCCATGGCTGGAAATCGATAATAATAGGTGACACTATGCTCTTAAGCCACAACACAAGAAGGTGCTGTCACCCTTGTGACCAGTGGGAAGACGGTGGTTAAGATCTGGAACACTCCTAGACGTGAGATGGAAAGGACAAGGTTAGAGGTGGGAAAATGGGAAGACCAACTGTGACACTGATCGTGATACATCTGTGTTCCCCAGCCCCTGCCTCGCGGCGTCCTCAGGAAGGTGAGGCCCCCTATGGCCAGTAGGCTGTGAGTGGGAGCCACAGAAGCCTGTGTGAGACACAGCACTTTAGAGCGACGGGCCAGCCTCCAGGTCTGTTCTTTGGCCACATGGCCATGGCAATCCTGGAGGCCGAACATTGAGAAGGTGCAGCACCAGACAGTCGCGGCCTGGAGCCCTGAGCAACCTCCCTGGGCTCAGCTGCCTGGAGAGCCGCCCAACCTGAATCAAACTTGAGTGAGTGGGGCAGAAACTATTGTTACAGTACATCATGAAGATTTCGGAGTTAATTTTTCCGCACAGGGCACCCTAACCTACACTGAGTAATAACGACTACCTTACAGAATCCACAAAACCACTACCTCTCTCAGCAAAGAGGGAACTCAGATGCCTCGTTCCATCCTGCCCTGTGCAAAGCACACCTATAACACTCGGCAGACCGTCCCCGCCAGTGACCCACATCCCAGCCCCGGGGAGCCTGCCAGGTGTGTGGTTCTCACCCACCACCCTCAGTGACCCAAGGCAGGAGATGGTGCTAACCCCACACTCTCCAGACCAAGGGCACACCCAGCACGTGCTCCCTGGCTCCCTTCGCCTTGAGTGCGCCCTTCGCTATGCCTTCATTCTAGAGGATTAGAACCATTTCATCTTTTATCTGTTTCCGCTCAGCTGTGAGCCTGCTGAGGACAGGGGCACTGGGGCCTTATTTGTCTCTAGCTGCAGAACTAATAAAATTGTACTTGGCTTGTGAAGCTGCCAACAGTAAAGCAGCAGTCCAGGGATAAAGCGTCCAAGACAAGGGCGATTTTGACAGATTCCATTTGGAAACTGCTGACACTGTAAAAACCTGACTTCCCCCAGGAACAGCAGCCACTGGGGCCGTGCAGAGCACTGCAGAGCGCTGATCAGGAAAGCGACGCAGGATGAACTCGTCAAGAGGAATGACAGTCGAAAACCACCCGCCTTTTGTTTCCTGGTTCTTAATTCATCAACTTTCTTCCCAGGGAAATCTATCTAAGAAGAGGTGGGCGGGCTACAGCTGGCCTCAGCTGCCTGGTGTATGTGAGCGTGGAGGCCTCTTGCTTGGAATCCGAGTAGCAGAGCGAGCTGGAAAGGGCGACGGCGCCAGCTGTAGTTGCGAGGCGGGGCCCGCCGCTCCCTCCTGAATGTCGCTATATGTTCATCATCAGCTTCTAACAGCTCCGCTTTAAGAAATTCTTAAGGAAGGTTATGGCTTGGCCAGTAGACCATCTATGGGAGAAAACCCTGGACAGTGGCATCAACACAGTCATGGAGGCTGCGTCCTGACTGGCATCTGGGAGGCCGGAGCACTGCCCTGAATTTAGGCCTCTAAACACCTTTCTGAAATAAATGCCTGGAATCCTTCATCAGACAGTAGAATTAACTTAGAAGTTTCAGTTTTAAAAGTATCAAAGCAACTGAAAGCTCACTCTGACTGGGGGATTTGGGTCTTTGTCCATGTAGACGCCTTCATCAACTCTTGAGCTCTTTCCAGGTTGAAGGAGCTCAATGTTAGCTCTTAAAACACAGTCAATGATTCCCACTTCTCCATATCACCGTCCCAAAATTAAAGACTCCCTGGTTCACTGGAACCAGCACTAGAACTTACTCCAAGTCCTTAACAATAACCCATGACTGACAGCGTATTAACACCTACACGCTTACCAGGAGCCTGACAGTCTCCTGTTGGCTACTGTGTACACGCTTTATCATTTTTCTGGAGAATTCCATAAGTAATGAAATAGCATCACTCATAGTTCTATCAGAACCATCCTCTGCATTCAGTCTGGACAAAGCAACGGGATGTGGGCTTAGCCGCCCCCGGCCTGTGAGATCATGCTTGGCCACCACTGAATCCTCGCAATCAGCCTTGGGCCAAAAGCGCATCTTAGGCACTCGGTAAATACTGGATTAATTGAATTCTGGAACAGAATTAACATAGGGATGTATTCTGGCTCCTTTTTTTATTACTTGCCTCATAATTACTTGAAACCATATCTGGGTGAGCCTAGTTCATGTTCCCACGCTACAAAGGATAAGTAAGTATTTTCCTGTAAATTGCTAAAATAGTTTTATTGTCAAACACTAAGAAAGGCCTCCAGGGAAAAGAAAATGGTTCTGATCATCTATTCTAAAACCAAATTCATAATGAGGAGGCATCTTCAGCGATAAATTTGCTTATATCTAACAATTCTATATATAGCAGGTCTGATAATTTACCACCAATGTAGGCATTTTTCCACCAGCTTATCCTGTAACACTAACAAGGAGCTTTAGCCTTCAAGTCCACATACTACTGTGCTCCTCTTATGTCATAGGGGTTGACCTGCAATGCCTGACTTGGTTTATTTTTTGGGGGGGTGGGTTTTGAGACAGAGTCTCACTCTTATCACCTAGGCTAGAGTGCAGTGGCACAATCTCGGCTCACTACAACCTCTGCTTCTCAGATTCAAGCAATTCTCTTGCCTGAGTAGCTGGCACTACAGGTGCCCACCACCACGCCCAGCTAATTTTTGTGCTTTTAGTAGAGACGGGGTTTCACCATCTTGGCCAGGCTGATCTTGAACTCCTGACCTCCGGTGATCTGCCCACCTCAGCCTCCCATAGTGCTGGGATTACAGGAGTGAGCCACTGCACCCAGCCATTTTTTTTTTTTTTTAATTAAACTGGTAAAATCCATGTTTCCAGGCACAGGACTTTGGAACATTTGGGTGATATATGAAGTAGTCCCAGACTTGTTTTCTAAGAAAGCACCTTGGCCTAGTCCATAATGACTACCCCAGTCTCCCTTCAGGTGGAGATGACGAACAAGGATTCAGGAAGAGGGGACAACCTGACATGTGGTGTGAATATTAACCATGGCCTGCCATGGGCCAGGTGCTGAGAGCACCAACAACACAGGCCCACCACCCTGGGTCAGCATCAGCAGACACCTACCAGCTCTTTTTGATTTCTGAGAACATAACTCTGAATTCTCTGCTGCCCCACTCCTGCCAAAAGCCCACTTATGAGGAATGGCATTCATAAAGGAATATACAATGCACAGCACTCCCCCAGCACGCCCCCCACCCCATTATCCTAGATGCTCGCAGCAGGGGGGCTGTGGCAAGCCAGGCAACTGCGGGCCACACCACCTTGTCCTCTGGGAGAGCTGCCTTTATCCCTGGTGCTCCAGCACCACGGCCTCAGTGTGTGCTACTGAATGCTAACAGCAAAACCACATCATTGTTAGACACCTGCCTACATCTTTGTAGGGATGCTGCTGAGCATGTTGCTCAACACATCAGAATGTTCTTGGGGTTTCCCACCTCACTGCTGGTAAGAGAAGCATTTCCCCAGTGTGACTGGTACATGTGTGTTCATGAGAGACAGAGGTGCTTATCTCTCACGAATCACGCTTCCTTCTTGTCAGTTACCTCAGAATCATGCTCTCTCGCATCTCCAGCCATTACATAGGACATTACGATGTCCAGGTACTAACAGAACTTGTCACTTTAGTTTTCTATCCCACAGTTACTTTCCCTTCACTCTTGTTACTTTAACTTGTTCTTTGAGATAAAGAGTCCCATTCTGTCACCCAGGCTGGAGTGCAGTGGTGTGATCTCTGCTAACTGCAACCTCCACCTCCTGGGTTCAAGCAATTCTGGTGCCTCAGCCTCTCAAGTAGCTGGGACTGCAGGTGCATGCTACCACATCTGACTAATTTTCCATATTTTTGGAAGAGACGAGGTTCTGCTACGTTGGCCAGGCTGGTCTTGAACTCCTAAGTTCCGGCAATCCACCTGCCTCAGGCTCCCAAAGTGTTAGCATTACAAGTGTGAGTCACCGTGCCCACCCAAGAATTTAAAAAAATAACTAAATAGCTACATAGTCACATTTCTTGAGGGAGTGATGGAACTAATTCATTTGATTTAATTTAACATGTACAAACAAAAGTAGAAACTGACAGGGAATGGTAAGGTGACATCTAATTAGGGGCAAAATTCCCTGAAACCTCTATAAGAACTCATGTCTGCAGAGAGCTTTTCTGCTTATAAAACACTTTCCCAAACATTTCATTTGATCCATGCACGGGAGATATGTCTCATCAACCTCAGTTCAAGAAGAGGATGTTAAATTGTTGATTCAAAGTCACACAACTAACTACAGAATGTGGGATATGAATGTAAGAATACTGAACAAAAGCCAGTGGCTTTTCCAATTTTACATGAAGGGTGTTTATTAGTGCTTGGCATAAATATGTCAGTGCATTTTAGTTACTATCCTTCCTTTCTGAAACCTACAAATATGCTTCCACATCAGTATCCCTCACACAAAATCATGACAGTCTTAGAGGAGGAAATGGCATAGAGTCTGTTCTAGAAGTATGACCCATCGCATATCTTTAGAGAAAAAAAAAAGATCTTGCTTTGACATGAAAAAGAAAAGTGCTGAAGGCTGAAGAATTATGGAGCAAGTACATCACATCTGTCCTAATTCTTCCTACTTTCAAATGGCAAAACCTTAGGAGAAAGGCATGTATGGTGAATCTGGCCAGCCCATTAGAGTGTGCACATTTTTATCTATGTGTGAAAATAAGTCTCATATAAAACACAAGCCTATTTATTAGTAAGAATGGAACCATATGACCAGGCCTCTGCATCAGGAAGTGTCACAAGTCCAAGGATGACAAAATGTGGTTCATAAAATAAAGCAGGTACTCACTTCAAGGTTGCGCTTTTCCAAGGTCTGCCTTCTGACTTGGGGAGGGCAGCTATTCATCAAAGCATTATCTTGACTCATGAGCGTAACAGGTCACAAACCAAAAACAGGACTTCTGATCAGGAGCAGTGTGGCGGGATGAGTGGACCGTGGGTGTCATTTGCTATTGTGGTCCTTGTCAGTTACCTCCTAACATCCACTTCCCTCCTGTCCTGTGCCCAGCTCTTCCTAGGTTTTGCTTCAGGGGAACTACACATGTCTCCTTGTAGCCATGTGGTTTGCGGGGCTGAATCAGATCTGAGTCCGTAACCCCAGGAGGGGCACTGAAAAGCAAAGGGACATTCCCCGCTGAAAGAAAGCAGCTTTCCTTTACAGATGTAACTAAAAGGCACCTCCTCTCTCTTCCTGGATGCGGTAGATAGAGGATGTGAGGCCTGGAGCTGCTGGGCCACTCTGACAGCAGCTGAGGCCTGCAACTAAAACCAACGCTGCAGAAGACAGAGCTCAGAAGGACAGAAACCAAGTCTGATCAGGCTGTTTAAGCCCTGACTCCAGCCCTGCCTGAATTCCTCCAGGAACTTTTCAGGTATATGTGCCATGAATTCTTTTTGCCTAAGTTAGTCTGGGTCAGGTTTTCTATCAGTTGCTATTACAAAGTATTCTAAGGGATCCAACTATTTACTCACTCAGCATACGAGGTCACCTGGGGGCTACAAAGACAAAAAGCTCTTCAGAGAGAAGAACCTAAAACGTCAACAAAGGTGTACAGTCAAGTTCCGAAAGCCGAATACAGATACAGCACATACTGTTCGCTGGCTGACCAGGCACCAATTTCTGACTCCATTCTCCCTTCCCCATCTGTATCACAGATCCTAGGAAAGCTAAATTTATTTTCATAGCCTGTCTTGCAATTACAGGTGGCCATGAGACACACTTCCCATTAATGAGACTGGGGCAGAAGCCCACTCTCAATCTGTCAGGAACATTTTTGCTTCCCTATTAAGCAAAAGATAGACATTCCTAGACCTGCCCCTTCTCCTGTCTTTCTCCTCTGCATGTAGCTGTGTTATCTGGAGCTTCTGCAGCCATCTGATAATCATGAGGTAAAGACAGAGTTACAGAGAGGCCACCCGTTTACAGCTTCTTTTTTATTTTTATTTTTGAGACAGAGTCTTGCTCTGTCACCCAGGCTGGAGCACAGTGGTGCGATCTTGGCTCACTGCAACCTCTGCCTCCCAGGTTCAAGCAATTCTCCTGCCTCAGCCTCCTGAGTAGCTGATGTTACAGGCACATGCCACAACACCCAGCTAATATTTGTATTTTTAGCAGAGATGGTGTTTCACCATGTTGGTCAGGCTGGCCTCGAACTCCTGACCTTGTGATCCACCCACCTTGGCCTCTCAAAGTGCTGGGATTACAGGCGTGAGCCACCGCGCCCGGTCCAGCTTCTTAATAAATTAGAAAAATAACTTCCTATTGACTATCTACTATTAGGTCTTCTGTTCTTTACAGCTGAAATAATTCCTAACTTACCAAGAAAGTATAGTTATTTCTACCTGGGTGGCTCCGGAAAAGGCTTTAGACATAATCCTTGAACTGAAATCGTGAAAGATGCCTAAGCGTCGTCAGGAAAGCAGGGAAGCACAGGCACTCCGAGCAAGAGATAAAGCGTAAGTGAAGGAATAAAACCCAACACACATTTTGCCCACTCTAAGTATTTCCACAAGGGAAAGCAAGAGAATAGGACCAGAGAAACAGGGGGTTTGCAATCCAGTCTGGAGACAGAGCAGTCAAAGAGGGTGCTGCAAGCACGCAGAGCAGGTACATTGGAGTCTGTTCTCTAAGCCGTGGCCCGTGAGCGGGAAAAGCCACCAGACACTCTGGCTCTCCACATGTCCCAAAGACATTCCCTTTCATTTGGCCAGTTGCGCCAACGTTCCAGGGGGTTACTACGTGGAATCTCAGGCAGTTCTTCTTTCCAGGGTTCAAAGAGACCAGGTACAATCCAGGTGATGAAGGAGTCACCGGGACACACAGGGCTTACTTCTCTAGCTAAAGTCTCCAGAAAACCATCATGAGTACGTTTACGGAGATGGTGTGTAGTACATAAAATCAGATTTTTAAAAACACTCCATGACCACACTGGGCAAGAGCAATGGCGCCAGGGTGCCAGGCAAGACTCAGCTAGCTGTTCACAGGGAGCTCCGCCACAGGAGCCACAGGACCCTGAGGGTGACACAGATGCACTGCCCAGGAAAGGGATGCTTGCAGAAGATCCGGGGAATAGCACCTGCCCAAATTCAGACTTTTATACTTTCACCCAATCTGTCTTTTCTAATGTTTTCACAGCCGAGGGACTAAAATGCGAATGTTACAGTACTTTTCAACGTGCTGTTTGAAAACACAGGTGGAAATGTCTTCAAGAAGGAAACTAAGATGCACTGAGCACTTCTTCGGCGCCAGGCATGGTGCTCCGTGCCTCCATGTGCCTCTGCTCTGAAACGAAACCAAACCACCCTGCATGGGGCAATTTTTAAGCCTGGCTCAAAGATGAAGAAAACGAAGCATAAAGGGGCTGCTTCTTTACCAAGGCCACACACAAGTGACAGTGAACCCACGGCCTCTGGCTTCAACCGCAGGGCCACCTGGCAGGCTGCAAGGAGAACAAACAGGCTTCTTCCTTGGTTCCAACAACCTGCATGGACCAATCATCCCCAGCTTCACCGACAAGAAGCCTGAGCTCCCGGATATCTACACACAGCCCCAAACACCCAGAATGTTCTGTAAGCTTCATAACACTCTACAAGGCAAGGTTTTCTAAATTTAAAAATGATTCAAGTCATGATGCAAATATAAAATTAATAAGAAAGGCTTTTCTAGACCTTAATCTTTTAAAAATGAATCATGCCCTTAAATCCCAAGTCAAATGTGTTCCACTCTAAGCCTTACTCATAGAAAAGCCTGAAAGGCCCCTTCCTCCACAGCTTGCATCAGTGCTGAGGGAGCAGCGGGCGCTGCAGAGCAGTCACAGCCTTCCCGGACCCTCCAGACTGCGGGCTGCCAGTCCCTCCGGGCATTCTGAGGAACGGCTAGACCATCTTCTTGGGCACAGCCGTGCCTTCTGGGTGCTGGTCCTTGCAGCTCTGCCTGGTAAACAACCTCATCAGTACCCTTCAGAACACCTTATAATTCCAGCATGGCCTGCCTGGAGCTACAACCCACAGCGACCCTTTTTTTTTGTTGTTAATCAATGAGAGCTTCTTATGTTGCTCAGGTTGGCCTTGAACTCATAGCCTCACCTCCTCAAGCGCCAGGACAACTGGCCGGAGCCACCACGGCTCCCCACAGCAACCCTTTCTGCCCCTACTTCTCGGGAGCACACAACTCTTTGGCAAAAAGAAAGCATTTCATTTGGCAGTACTAGACTTGCCTTCAAAGAAATGCAGGGAGAAAGAAAACTAACATTTCTTAAGCACCATACACATGCTTTTCCATGTTACTTCATTAAATCCCCGTAATAGCTTAATGCTATGGGTTATCATTCTTAATTCTGGGGGCATAGTTGGGAGACAAGTGAACTGACACCCAGGAGGTTAGGTGGCTCATTCGTGGAATGCAGTCGGCGTGTGAGTCAAAGCCCCATGCATGGCACGACGGAGGGAACCTGGGGAACAACAGCCCAGCCAAGAACGCTTTCAAGATGCTGAGCATCTTCATCACACCAGACCCTAAGGATACCACACTTCCACCCAACAGCAAAATGTCAAATTCAACTGTTTCTTTCCAGCCTTCAAACACATCTTTCAGAAATTCAGAAATTGCTTCACAAGATTAGTTTGTAAACCTTTTGCAGGTCCTAAGCCTTGAGTGATTAAGAAAAAACAAAAACCTTTTGCAAGGACCCACTTTGCATGTGCTGAAGGGTCTCCGCTCTAACATCTCACACCCTTAGGAGTGACAGTCACAGAGAAAGCATGGCACCCAGCAGCAAATCCTGGGAGGGCGGTGAGCAATGGGTGCCATGGAAACTCAGGGAGCTCGCATCTCAGGAAAGGCGTCCTGGAAATTGGGCTCAGGACGTGCGTGAAGGAATGAGGGAGCACAGACAGAATGAAGCCAAGAGAGGAGAGTGCCCACCAGGCAGAGGCAGTGCAGGGCAAAGGCAGACCTGGTGAGCGCTGGTGTGGGTTAGGAGCTGCCCTGTTCCTGTGTGGCTGGGGGCAGGGGGTGCACTGCCTATAGAAAGGGAAACCACAGGAAGCTTGCAAGGAGGAGACGACACGGTCGGGCTGGTGTCCACCACAGTGGAGTGGTCGCAATGCAGACTTTGGAACCAGGCAAGGCTGGGTGCAGACGTGACTGCCATTTACTGGGCATGGAAGTGCAGCAATTATGGAATGTCACTGACCCCGATCTCTCATCTCTAAAATACTTACTTTCATGTCACAGGACTGCTGTCAAGTTTAAGGTGATAATGAACCCAATACACAGTCAATAAAAAATGGAGCTCTTCTAAAGATCTCTATTCACAATCCGACTACAGGACGGTGTCCCCGAGGCAGCTGCCTTCCCGCTCTGCAGGCCCATCTCACCTGACGATGGGAAGCTTGGTGAAGGGCACCGGAGGCAGGGTGAGGCCGCCAGGGAGCGCGATGGGCTCCATGGTCCCAGGACACTTGGACGTATAGTTCTCTAGGCTTTGCGTCACATCTTTCTTTTCTGAAGAGAAGATGAAAACAAAAGCAAGATTTATTAAGCAAAAGTAAAAGTGGTTCTCTTTCATTTTACTTGGGGCATTTCATGACAGTCCAATGAGTCCAACCTTCTGACAGAAATAAAGAAGCAGCGACTAAAAGAGACGAGAACAAAGCAAAAGCCACATTCCACTTATTCGAAAATTACCCGCAACTGCTCCTCTGAAGGGCCTGTGGATAAAAGGGAAATTGAGTTAGTATCCTCCAGGAGACTTCCATTTTCCAAGAAAATAAACCTTTATCAAATTTCAAGAAAGTCTGTAGGCAGGACTAGAGAATCAGTATATTTTATAACTTAACGATACTTTTTTGGCAATTACTAGGTTTCAAGCAAAATGCCAGAACCTGTCTGTCCCACAGGAGTCTGTAATTTATGTGTATGACAGGTACTTAGGCAAATAATTACAAATCAACATTTTTTATGCAAATATAAAGCTTTATGAGAAAAGACTGTTGTTCCCCAGCCCACCCCCATCCGTTTCACGAGGAGGAGGAAAAGAGGATACACGGGTGATAATAATGTCCACTTACTGTCCAGGGCACACTCTAGACAGGACACAGACACAGACACAGACCCCTTCTCACCCACAGCACAATAGAGCTCAGGAGCACCTACTGTGCTCTAGGAGGCAGGCTGGCTCAGGAAGGCAGGCACTCCGGTCTCTACTTTGCAAATGAAAAGCCTGAGACCAAGTGAAATTAACAGCTTGTCAAAGACCATGTACTTGGCCCTAGACCTGTGGTTTTCTCACTACAGTGTTTTAAAGAATGAACAAAAGGATGGGATTATGGGAGGGGTGTGGACAAGGGAGTCCCTCCTTATAGCATCTACTTTCTCTGTGAAATGCAGAGAAAGTCACTGCTAATGCAGAAGACAGAGGACTTGGAGAGAAGAGCAGCAGAGGGACACAGACACCCAGGATGAGACTCAGAACAGCAAGTGAGACTCAACTCCAAGAGATGCCCTGGTCTTTCCCTATCTGCTGTGCTACCACCTTAGGGGAAGTCCTTCAAGCTGTCTGCATGCTGTTTGCCTGCAGTAAGAGGAGTGCCTACATAAGGAGTTACGAAGGACAAATGAGATAACACATTCAAAAAACTGTGGCTGGCAGATATTGAGCACTGAATAAACTGAAATGATAATAATTGTTAGCATCATCATACAGCCACACTGGAGTGGACAAGGGACAGGTCAATAGCTGCAAAGTGAAACCAAGTGCTCCACTGAGGCTGTGACCATAAATAATAAATATCAAGGCAAGGACTTCACAGAGCTCAGGCACAGGTATTAATTGGTGAATGCTACCATAGGAATCTTCTGTGCCTACGCATTTTGTTTTATTTTATTTTATTTTGAGACAGGTTATCACTGTGTCTCGCAGGCTGGAGTGCAGAGGCACAATCTCAGCTCACTGCAGCCTCTGCCTCCCAGGCTCATGCAATCCTCCCACCTCAGCCTCCTAAGTAGCTAAGACCACAGGCATATGCCACCATGCTTGGCTAATTTTCAAATTTTTGGTAGAGATAAGGTCTCACTACATTGCCCAGGCTGGTCTTGAACTCCTGGACTCAAGCAATCCCCCCGCCTTGGCCTTCCAAAGTGCTGGGGTTACAGGCATGAGCCATCGCACCAAGCCGGCATCATTCATTAGAAAGAGAGAGCAGAGCAGAAAAGTGACCAGAATTACTTTTGAATACAACACAATAGTGTTAATCTAAAACATGAAAAAAGTCTTTAAGTAACCAAATCATTCTCAATCTATAAAAATCTCCCAAAGGGCTCCAGCTGATATCATGTAAATTATCTAATTTGCCTAATGTTAGGAGAGCACTTATGGTTGAGGTATCCTATATTAAGTCGAATTCTACCACCCATACGCACTCTCGGTAAATGCTGCTAAAATGAAGAAGGAAAGGGAGCTATTTGTGCTGCCTCATGCCACTTGCAACGTTGTGCAAGAAAGGAAAGGCACCACAGTGTGTCACTTGGCTAAGCTCTGAATGGCATTTCTAGACAGAATAACATACACACTGAGTAGCACGGAGGAGGCCGCTTCACAGCATGGTCTGGCTGTGCCATTTCATTAGAGAACCCCCGTGTTTGTGCTCACTGTCCTATGGAGGAACTTCCTATGCAGCAATACAGCTGGCTATGAGCACTCTCAGAGCTTTGTGGAAGGCCAGACTGGGGGTACTTCAATACGCACTTATTCCCCTTGAGGGAAGCAGGGCACACCTCTCTGGCTGTGCCTAGTGACTCCCTGAAGGGAGTCAAATACTAATCTTCTCCTGCAGTGGAAAAGGGACCGTCACCTGCTACAGCGGCAGAGGCGATCTGTGGATACAATCAATCATAAATGATTTTCAGCACTGCCTACTGCCTGTGGCGCTCCTGCCGGGTGCAGGGATGGGGGCTGCTTCTTGGCTTTCCCCTACTACCGTAAGACCTCATTGCCACTTCAGTGGGTTTCGAGAGTGAAATGCTTATGCCCAGTTGTCAGCATGGCCCATCCAGGGCAAAGGACCCATCCCCATTTCTCCTAGAGGAGTCAAGTGTTGGCTATCAATTGTTGTCAGATCTATTATTTCATCGGGAATTACAAACTGGTGACTTTCTAATTCTCTAATTCCTCTGCACTCATAAGCTACAATTTGTCTATAAGGAAAGATTTTTTCCTCATCAACCATTTGGTTATCCTGGAACACAGACAACGCAGACATTAATAAATGGTTGAATCTTCACCTGTATTTACTGAGTGGAGAACTATTGCCCTATGAACTCTACTAATGACCAATGAGTTGTTTTGTTTACTGTGTATATCATCATGAACTGCTGGATTTTTATCTAAGTGATGTTTCCACTGGTTGTCATGACATCCTTTATTTCTAATTGATACATAATTGTCCATATCTATGGGGTACAGTATTATGTTTCAACGCATTTACTGTATAACCATCAAACCACGGTAATCAGCATATCAGTTCTTTGTGGTTAGAGCACTCAAATTCCTCTCTCTAGCTTTTTTTGAAATACGCCATTTTGTGAACTACAGTCGCCCAGCTGTGCACTGGAATCCCAGAACTTACCTCTCCCATCTAACTAGAGTATTGTAACCACTGTCCATCCTCTCCGCATCTCCCTTCCCCACACCATCCCCAGCCTCTTCTAACCTCTATTCTGCTCTCTAATTCCATGAGACAAACTTTTAAAAATTCCACACCGAAGGGAGATTGCGCGGTATTTGTCTTTCTGTGCCTGGCTTTTTTCACTTAACATAATGCTTTTCAGGTTCATCTGGGTTTGCAAATGAGAGGATTTAAGTCTTTTTTGTGGCTGAATAGTATTCCATTGTGTGTATGTATCACATTTTCTTTACCCATTCATCTGCTGAGTGGCACTTAGGTTGATTCCGTATCTTGGCTATTTGAAGAGCACTGCAATAAAACAGCCTCACAGTTATGGCTTCCATACTGACTTCATTTCCGTTGGATATATGCTCAGTAGTGAAATGGAAGATCATACTGTGGTTCTATTTTTACGTTTTTTGAGGACCCTCCAGACTGTTTTCCATAATGGCTGTGCTAATTTACATTCCTACCAATAGTGTGTAAGGGATCCCTTTTCTTCACCTCCTCAACAGCATTTAATCTTCTGACTTTTTGGCAACAGGCATTTCATATGGAGAAAGGTGATCTCTCATGGTGGTTTTCTTTTGCATTTCCCTGATTTGTGATGCTGAGCATTTTTTCACATCTTTTTGGCCATTTCTATGTCTGGTTTTTTCTTTTGGTGAGCATGTGAGATTATAAGGGCCGATTTTGAGAGATAAAATAAGTTGTTTCTCTATAAATTAATCATTAATGTCAAAGGCACACTGATGCAAGACCCTGTGTCAGATTAACAAGGTTTTCTTGAAGCAATAAACAACCCCTTAGTAAAGGTTATAAAGATTACAAAAGGCTTATGAAAGTTACATCTTATGTTCAAGATTAAAATTTTATAGATTGTTTATAAAATTTTGAAAAACAAATTTAATTGGCTTCATGCTACTTTATTAGGGTGCTATTAAAATAGCATGCTATTAAGTCTTCTTTGAGAAACAATATTGTTTGGAAAAATAAGTCTTCTTTCTCAAAGAATAAAGGTTTTCACCTTTTTTTTAAATCCTTGAGTCACCACTTTGGTCAAATGAATAACTTATTTTACAATGATCTGCAATAGCAAGTGTCTTAAACCTTTGAACTTTCCAAAATCAAATTATAAATTATGTCTTTTTCTGACCAATTTAATCCTTGAAGATATTAGGTTCCCTAAAGTCCAAAAATGATATAATTTGGCTTATTTTGTATAAAAATCACATAAGAAATATTTTTTCTTTTTGAGACGGAGTTTAGCTCTTGTTACGCAGGCTGGAGTGCAATGGCGCGATGTCAGCTCACCACAACCTCCGCCTCCTGGGTTCAGGCAATTCTTCTGCCTCAGCCTCCTGAGTAGGTGGGACTACAGGCACGCGCCACCATGCCCAGCTAATTTTTTGTATTTTTAGTAGAGACGGGGTTTCACCATGTTGACCAGGATGGTCTTGATCTCTTGACCTCATGATCCACCCGCCTCTGCCTCCCAAAGTGGAAAATATTGTCAAATATGAAATGGTGTTTGGTTTTCTTTAGGCTCTATTTATACAAATATTTTATTGGTATGTGTTCTAAAATCAGGAGAAACTCCTATAATTCTGTTATGACTTAGTGTACATTATCAGTAATAATTATAATTGTTATGTCAAATTGTTGTGTGCCACAGAGGTAACAAATTTCCTTATCAATTGTATCTTTGACCACAGCTGCCCTAAAACCTTTTATCATCCACAGACAATTGTTGTCTTGTTTTGGTCCTCTTTAGAAGGTGGTTTTATAATGAGCTATAAAACTCTAACAGGTGCTCTTGAATACAAGTTTCTGATAACTTTGGAGACTGTGACATCAGAATAGAAGAAAAACTTTCAGGACTCATGGAGAACTGAAGTGTTCAGGAATATCAAGCAAAACAGGAATTAACTACAGATACTGAACTAATATAAGACTGAAGTAATCTTTTTGACTTTTTACTTAAAATGTTGCTGATACTCTGTTTTGTTTTTACAGAGTCAAGGAAACTTTTCTTTTGCACTATTAACAGCTTTTAATGATTTAGTATACTCCTATGAACAAAATTTAGAACATATTTGTTTCACTCTACACCTGACTCCTCCAGAATTTGGAAACTATTTGTGAGTATTTTTAACACCTAATTTGTTGAGAGTTTTTAATCATGAAGGGATGCTGAATTTTGTCAATGTTTTTTCTGTATCTATAGAAATGACAGTATTGTTTTGGTCCTTCATCCCGTTAATGTGATATATCACATTTATGGTGAACCATGTTTGCATCCCTGGGATGAATTCCACTTGTTCATGGTAGAAGATCTTTTAGATGTGCTGCTGAATTTTGTTTGCTAGCATTTTGTGGAATACTTTTGCATCTAATCTTCATCAGGGATCTCGGTCAAAAATTTCGAGATTAGCTTAGTTTTCTTTTGTTGATGTTGTGTCTTTGTCAGGTTTTAGTACACCAAAATAATGCTGGCTTCACAGAATGGGTTTAGAAGTAGTTTGAGAAAAATTGGCAATAGTTCTTTGTTAAATGTTTCAGCAGTGAAGCCCTCAGGTCCTGGGCTTTTCTTTGATGGGAGACTTTTTACTACTGATTCAATTTTCTCACTTGTTTTTGGTCTGTTCAGATTTTCTATTTCTTCATGATTCAATCTCGGCAGGTTATGTGTGTCCAGGCATTTATCCATCTCTTCTAGGTCACTGAGTTTGTTGGCATATAATTGTTCATCATAGTCTCTTGTGACCTTTTAAGTTTCTGTATTATCAGTTGTAAATTTCTCCTTTTTAATCTCTGATTTATTTGACATTTATTTATTCTCTTTTTTTTCATAGTCTAGCTAAAGGTTTGTTAAGCTTTTCAAAACACCAGCTCTTCATTTCATTAATCTTTTGTGTGGTTTTTCTAATCTCTATTTAATTTATTTCCACTCTGATCTTTATTATTTCCTTCTTTCTACTAACCTTGGTTGAGTTTGTTCTTGTTTTTCTAGTTCCTTAAGATGCAGTGTTAGATTGTTTATTTGATATCATTCTTTTTTCATGTTGGCACCATCTTTGGCCAGTGGGCGTCCCTTCTAGTTGGTTCCTGTATCCTTTGGATAAGGTCCCACTATTCTTTGATCCCTTTCTTTCTGGTTCATATCCAGCCCCAGGCCTAGAATAAAATCAATTCTCCAAGGAGCTCTTATTCCCTTTAGTGGAAAGAAGAGTTTAGAGACTAAAATCCAGAGGCTAGAAGTGCTCATTTCTACCGGATTCTCATTGTCTCTGAAGGTCTTTACAAAGGACAGAACAATTTAAAAAGTTTTTACAGTGCTGAGATTATATGTGATTTCTGCTTTAAATTTTTCTTAAGTTTGACAACTAAAAATAGAAGATTTAGGCTACAAGCTTCTTAAAAGGAAGAAGTCGTATCATTACCTACAATTACATTTACTGCACACTTACTTTGTGTCAAATATCGTACTATGTTCCTTAGACTGTAAAATCTTTAAGGGCAAGGGATTCTGGTATATATTAACAACAAACTTCAATATTTTTTATCTCAAATAGGCATTTAATACCCTCCCACAAAATACCTGCCAAAGAAGAGGGGAAAGGCATTATGATCCCCCTTGTAAAGTTCATAAAGGTGAACTCAGGATATATCCTGCAAGTTTGATTATGGATTGGTATCAAAAGTCACCAAAAAATAATTTTTAATGTTTTAAGTATAATATTGTAGCTATAAAAGAAAACATTCATTTTTTAACAATGCATACTAAAGTATGATGGTCTGAAATGATATGTCTCTGATATTTTCTTTAAAATAATTCAGCAAATTTAAAAAGCAAGAGATGAAGTAAATGTGTTAGAATCTTTATAACCACTGAATCCAGGTGATGGATATATGAGGATTCATTTTACAATTCTTTTTACCTTTATATTTGAAAATGTTTCATAAAAATAATCTTTATATTTTGACAAATTATCATTACATGTATTGATAGAGTACAAAGTGCTATGATTTTTAAGACAATGTGAAATGATTAAATTAAGCTAATTAACATATCCATCACCTGAAATATTTCATATTTTTTGTGATGAAAGCATTTGAAATTTGACTTTGGGCTAATCACTTCCTCTCCCTGGACCTCACAGTTGCCAGTAATAAAATGGGGATAACAATAACACTGTATTTGTTAACGGAGAAGAAGACTCTTCACAAACCCTCAAGTCTCTTTTGTAAGAAGGGAGTTAGGCTAGGTAACAGTGGGCCTCTCTGCACCGTCCCGGAGAGAAAGAGTGACTGATCTGATTGCTGCATTTGGTCCCAATAACCAGGTGCTGTGGGCTCAGCTCGCATGGGTCCTGCTTGCTCTCGGGAGCTCTCTGGTCACAGAGCCTGAGTTCCTATCTGCAGCTCCATGCTGAAAGTGTGGCTGTGGCCTCCCCTGAGTGGGGATGGGGCTCCCCTACTCAGCACAGCCTGTGACTGGGTAGGAAGCTGTGTCTGCCCAATTATTGGCATTAGTGAGGAATTTCACTTTCTAAAAAAAAACAGGTCATGTCCTTCAACATAGCCTGTGTTGGTAATAAAAATGTGTTAGCTCCATCTTTTCCCTTTGTTTTGTTTTCAACTTACATAGACACCAGGGGACAAAAGGCTTCTACCTTTTGTCCCCTGCTTAGTGGGAGCCTCCTAAGAGACCTCAGCATTGTTATGTTGAAAGATCAATAACATTATTCCTAAGAAAACAATTCAAATACTAACTGTGGTATTATTTCTATAAGTGAAAGTACCAGAATCAGTTGTGAAAATGCAACTTCAGCTTTTTGATCAAAGCACACCTGCGTATTTTATTTTCCCTTCATTCTTAGTTTTCTCCTCCCAGATTTAGAAAAAAAAAGATGTACTTCTTTCCCCTCTTTCTCTTCTCTACCTGTTTAGAGTACCATAACTGACTGAATGTGCACATGGCTGTCTCCGATGATCACTTAGCAGAGACAAGAACAACTGTGAAATTCATGACGTGCTGCTTTTCATGCCAGTGTCCACATGTTTTCGGCTTCTGTAAGAACAATATAGTTTAGCAATAACTAGGCTTTCATTTAAAACATTCTATCTGGGCCAGGTGTAGTGGCTCACTTCTGTAATCCCAGCACTTTTGGAGGCTGAGGTGGGCAGATCACTTGCATCCCAGAATTCAAGGCCAGCTTGAGCAACATGGCAAAACCCCATCCCTACGAAAAATATGAAAAAATAGCTGGGTGTGATGGTGCACACCTGTAGTCCCAGCCATTCAGCAGGCTGAGGCGGGAGGGTCACTTGAGCCTGGGAGGTGGAGGTTGCAGTGAGCCTTGATCATGCCACTGTACTCCAGCCTTGGCGACACAGCAAGACCTTGTCTCAAAAAAAAAAAAGTTCAAAATAACTTTTAAGGGCATTAGGTGCTCTAATTTGACTAAAATCATTGTTGGATAATCTGATCAAAAATGGAATGAGATACACTGATTTTTTTGTGAAATAAGCAATCATCACCTCCCACTGACCAAATCATATGCTGTAAATATGTTAAATTTATCAAAAGCTTTTCTCCAGCTTGTCATGTGGAACAGATAGCAGCCGCCATGGCCTTATGTTCTTCTGTTCCTCCTATGGTAACACTGGCTGCATGTGGTCAGGCCTAATATGTTGGAACAGGAAGACTCAGCCAACCCTGGATCTGAAACCCATCTCTGTTCCTCTGTATGACCCTGAGAAAATAATTTCAGTTATCCAAGCCCATGAAACCTTATTGCTGTGTCCATCAATACATAAATGCATAAAGAAAATGTGGTATGTACACACAATGGAATACTATACAGCCATAGAAAGGGAAGAAATTCTGTTATTTGTAACAATATGGATGGAACTGGAGAGTGTTAGGCTAAGAGAAATAAGCCAAACACAGAAAAACAAATACTACACATTCTCACTTACATGTATGATCCAAGACAATTGAACCCATAGAAGCAGAGAGTAGAACGGTAGTTACCAGAGGCTGGGAGGTGGGTGGAATGAGGATATGATGGTCAAAAGACAGAAAGCCTCAGTTAGACAGGAGGCATAAGTTTGACTTCTTTGGAGCCCTATTGCACAGTGTGGTGAATATGGCTAAGAATCGAGTGTTGTACATTTCAGTATTACTAAGAGAATGGTCTCATGAGACTGGACTGTCAATCTGTGGGATACAACACTATCTTCAGACAGACAGTATTGGAAGTGAATTAGAAGATACCCAGCTGGTATCTGTTGGAAAACTGACTGATTACTGATGGGGAGAAATCCTTACACATATTTTGGTAACCAGAGGTCACAGAAATTTTCTGTGTTGGTAGTTGTGCTAAGAACAGAAAAAACACTTTGAGTGTGTTTTTCCATAGAACAAAATGTATTTTATACTCCCAAATAAAGCTGTAAGAGAGGCCAGGCGCAGTAGCTCACACCTGTAATCCTAGCACTTTGGGAAGCTGAGGCAGGACGATGACCTGAGGTCAGGAGTTCAAGACCAGCCAGGCCAACATAGTGAAACCCCAACTCTACTAAAAATATAAAAATTAGCCGGATATGGTGGCACATCTGTAATCTCAGCTACTTGGGAGGCTGAGGCAGGGGAACAGCTTGAACCCGGGAGGCAGAGGTTGCAGTAAGCCAAGATCGCGCCGCTGTACTCTAGCCTAGGCAACAGAGTAAGACTCTGTCTCAAAATAAATAAATAAATAAAAACAAATAATAAATAATAAAGGCATAAGAGGAGAAAAAAGAAGAGCAAAAAAACAGATATGACAAACAGAAAATAAATACTAAGATGGTAGACTTGAACTCATCCACACCAAACTCGACCAAAAAAAAACCCAAGATCCAACTATACATACTTTATACTCTGGGGAAATGACCTTTTTTTAAAAACAAAAAACAAACAAAAAAAATTTTTTATTTCCATAGGTTCTGGGGGAACAGGTGTGGTGTTTGGTTGCATAAATCAGTTTTTTAGTGGTGATTTCTGAGATTTTGGTGCACCCATTACCCTAGAAACATACACTGTACCCAATTTGTAGTCTGTTATCCCTCACCACCCCCCACCCTTTCCTGGAGTCCCCACAGTCCACTGTATCATTCTTACGCCTTTGCATCCTTATAGCTTAGCTCCCACTTATGAGTGAGAACATACGATGTTTGGTTTTCAGGAAACAACCTTTAAATATGAAGACACAGATTGAAAATAAAAGGATGGGGAAAAAAGATACACCACACAAACACAAGTAATAAGCATAATAAATCTGGTATGGAAACATTAGTATCAAACAAAGGGGATTTCGGTGTGAACAAAGGGGATTTTGGTGTGAGCAAAGGAATGAACAGGCACGTTTCATAATGAAAAAGGAGGCAATTCGTCAAGGAGATACGGCAGTACTAAATGTGCGTGTACTTAACAGCAGAGCTTTATAACCCATGAAATAAAACCTGATCAAACTAAGAAACAGAAAGATTCAGGATTTTTTTTTTTAAGTTGGAGGCTTTAACACCCCTTTGTTAAAATAAATAAAACAGGCCAAGCATGGTGACTCACATTTGTAATCCTAGTACTTTGCGAGGCTAAGGTAGGAGGATCACTTGAGCCTAGGAGTTCGAGACCAGCTTGGGAAACACAGTGAGCCCTGTTTCTACAAAAAACAAGAAAATTAGGTGGGCATGGTAGTGCATGCCCTTGGGCCCAACTACTCAGAAAGCTGAGGCTGGAAAAATCACTTGAGCCCAGGAAGCAGAGACTGCAGTGAGCCATGATCGTGCCACTGCACTCCAGCCTGAGCGACGGAGAGAGGCTCTGTCTGAAAAATAAATACATGAAATTTAAAAACTTTTTAAGTAAAAGAATAAGTAAACAGGCTGGGCACAGTGGCTCACACCTATAATCCCAGCACTTTGGGAGGCTGAGGCAAGTGGATCATGAGGTCAGGAGATCAAGACCATCCTGGCCAACACAGTAAAACCCCATCTCTACTACAAATACAAAAATTAGCTGGGCATGGTGGCATGTGCCTGTAGTCCCAGCTACTCAGGAGGCTGAGGCAGGAAAATTGCTTGAACCTGGGAGACAGAGGTTGCAATGAGCAGATGTCGCACCACTGTACTCCAGCCTGGGTGACAGAGCAAGACTCCATCTCAAAAAATAAAAAATAAAAGGAGACAGTAGTGATATGGAAGATTTAAACAGTTAAATAACTTTGTTATACCCCTCTACTGCAGAATGTAAGTTCTTTTCTAGTACTCATGGAAAATTCACCATGATAGACCATATGCTGTACCATAAAACACACCTTAATACATTGTAAAAGACTGAAATCACATAGAATATGTTCTGACCATAACAGTATTACAACAAGTCAATAACAATACCATTTCTACAAAGGCTACAGATACCTGAAAAGTAGGCAATATATACACACATCAAAAATAAAATGTTAAAAGTATTTCTAACTGGGAATGGTAATAAACATACAACAGGTCAAAATCTATGAGATATACCTGACGCAGTGCTTACAGGGAAATTTATAACTTTAAATGTTCATGCTAGAAAAAAAGAAAGGTCCAAAACCAATAACTAAGTCTGCACTGTAAAAGCTAGAAAAAGACATAAAATTAAATACAAAGTAAGTAGAAAGAAAATAATCAATGAAATAAACAGGAAACAATATAGAAAATCAACAAAGTCAATGGTTCTTTTAAAAAAAAACAATAAACCCCTAGGAGAGAAACACAAGTCGTCTTCTCAGGAGTAAAAAGGAGGCAGGTCCCAGTCATTAAGAGGGTAATAAGGGAATAGTATAAACAACCATATGCCAATACATTTGACAACTGGTGAAACAGACAAACTCCATGGGGGTAAAACGATACAAGAAAAAAATTAACAATTTAATAATCTTGTATTTATTAAAGAAGTTCCATCTGTAATCCAAACTCCCACAAGAACTTCCATCCCAGATGGCTTCACTCCTAACTTCTATCAAACATTTAAAGAAGAAATAATATCAATTTTATAAAAACTCTTTCAGAAAACAAAGGAGCAAATACTTCCCAACTTAAGTCATGAAGCCAGCACAACCCTGACGCCAAATCCTGACAAATAATTAAAAGAATAAACTTAGACAGTAAAAGCAGCATGGAGACTTCACCAGTCTCACAGAACTAAAGAGATGCACAGTTCAGGATCCACCGAGGAAGAGAGATCCCCAAAAGAGTTCTCAGTTGCCCCTGTAAAGCACTACACAATAAGAGTAAACCGAAGCCTTTTAAAAACTGCAGTGCACTGATATACAAATGTAAATTCCAGTAGTTTCTAAGAAGTGGGGGGTTACTGCAGGCACCTAAGGCACCTAAAGACCTGTGCAGTCAGTCATTACCCTGCGGGGAACCTTCCTCAGCAACTCTGCCTTCGGCTCTGCTCTGTCACATTTGGATTTGGTGATGCAGAGGCAGGCCACATAATGCACAGGTGGCCTATCTGCCTCATAAGTGGCAATGATCTAGAAATCCTTTACACCCCGCTGCGCCATGATCAAAGGACCCGTTTTGCCTGCCCCCATCCACATGCTCTACAACCAAGAGCAGTGATTTCTCACATGCTAATGTCTCAACAACTTATTTTCTCCATTCACTCAGACAAACATCGATGATGACTTTAAGATGTGCATTATGGCCAGGTGTGATGGCTCATGCCTGTAATCACTGCACTTTGGGAGGCCAAAGGAGAACGATCACTTGAGCTCAGGAGTTCAAGACCAGTCTGGGCAACACAATGAGACTTTGTCTCTAATAAAATTCAAAAACAATTAAATTAGCTAGGCATAGTGGCATGAGCCTATAGTCCCAGCTACTCAAGAGGCTGAGAGAGGAGAATCGCTTAAACCCAGGGGCAGAAGCTGCAGTGAGCTGAGATCGTGCTACTTCACTCCAACCTGGGCAAAAGGGTGAAAGTCTGTCTTAAAATAATTAATTTATTAATTAATCATAATTTAAAATAAAGCAATATCACAAGCCCAAAATAAGAAGGAAAATACTTAGGTAGAAATCTAATAAAATATGTACATGATTAATCATTGAGGCATGGTATGCGTCAGATGTGGTAGAAGGTCCTGGAGGTTTACATAAAAAGGAATGAATTAATGGCATTTGCAGCAACCTGGATGGGACAGCAAACTATTATTCCAAGTGAAGTAACTCAGGAACAGAAAACCAAGCACTGTATGTTCTCACTCACAGGTGGGAACTAAGCTATGAGGATGCAAAGGCATAAGAATGATATGATGGGCTTGGGGGTCTCAGGGTGAAGGGTGGGAGGGGGTGAGGGATAAGAGGCTACAAATTGGGTTCCGTGTATACTGCTGAGATGCTGGGTGCACCAAATCTCAGAAATCACTAAAGAATGGACTCAGGTAACGAAATACCACCTGTTTCCCAACAACATATAGAAATAAAAATTTTTAATTTTTTTAAAAAAGGTCCTGGAGCTTAAGAGATGCTTAGACATGACCAAGGAGGCCACAGTCTAATTCGCATAGTTATAATTTATGAATTAGGGTAAAAGAATTTCATGTTCGGTTGAACACAAGCTGAAGGAGATGGAGACAAGACTGACACTGAGGGCGACAGCTTTGGGGACTGTGTGGAGGAGAGCCACTGGCCGAGACAGAAGTTCAAGGTCACAGGAAGGGGCAGACGAGCTCATCTGAAGAGAGCAGCTCAGGCAAGTCGAGTCTCTTCACCAGAGGGTGAAGAGACCCAAATTAGGGTAACTAGGAAAGTATACTAGGCATAAGTGGACCCCTGAGCACAATGGACATCAGCCAAGATAACACTCCCAGTAAAAATGTGAAGGTGACAAGGAAAACAGAGGACCCAAGGACAATGTCCTGGGGCACACAGAGGTGAGTGGCCACGAGAAACACGTCTAGAGAAAGCTCGAGGTTTGAGATGAGACTCAAGAGCCCAAAACGTGAGATGTTCTAGAAAGACAAGAAATCAGGGTGGAGATGAGAGAAATACCCATAGGGATCACCAGGCGTGGGAGTCAAGTGGTCATTTGCAACCTTCAAAAACACTTTCATCCATGCAAGAACCCAGCAGCAACAAATTAAAAACGGGACAGGAGTGGACAGTGATGGCTCATCTCCTAGGAAGCGCACGATGCTTCAAGAGCACACAGGCAGAGGTCTGAAAGTCAAGCGCTGCATCAGAGGCATCACCCGCATCACCTGACTTAATATTCACATTTACCCAGTGAGTAAAATATGGGCATAGCCCCACTGTAGGGACAAGAAAAGGGAGAATCAGAGATGTCATAAATCTTTCCAAAGGCAATATTGCCAGTGAGCAGGGATGAGACTTTAGCCTCGGGCTTCCTGAATCAATTGCTCTTTCTCCCATATGAAGCAACTTCCTTGGCATTTTTGTGCCCATTTCACAAAGGGGGAATCTGAAGCTTGGAAAGGTCACGTTACCTTCCTGGGGTTATTAAGGTATAAGCAGCTAAATTATATTCAAACTCAATGCTGGCCAGGAGTGGTAGCCCATGCCTGTAATCCCATCACTCTGGGAGGCTGAGATGGGCAGATCACCTGAAGTCAGGAGTTTGAGACCAGGCTGGCCAATGTGATAAAACCCCATCTCTATTAAAAAATACAAAAATTTGCCAGGCATGCTAGCAGGCGATTATAATCCCAGCTAACTCAGAGGCTGAGGCAGGAGAATTGCTTGAACCCAGGAGGCAGAAGTTGCAGTTAGCCGAGACTGTGTCATTGCACTCCAGCCTGGGTGACAAGAGTGAAACTCTGTCTAAAGAAAAAAAAACAAACAAAACTGATAACCTGAAACAGCCATTCCAACATGTCCAGCAAGTTAAGCATCTCACAGAGCAAGAGAAATGAACTCAGCTTTTCTTCACTCTGCATATATATCCAGGTAACATAATAGTCTACCTACAAAGGTTGAAAAAGTCACATGCCACCACTATAAAGATTAATGATATGACAAACCAGGAGATATGGAAGATCTGTCATGTAACAAGAAAAAAAGGCTTTTCCTTAAGAGAGTGTGGATTAACTTGGATAAATTTGCAGTGAGCCACATTAACTGCCTCCCGTCAACAATTCTTTATATTTGCTAGTCACTCAATTTTCAGAGTGACCAGTTGGAGGCCCTGATGAACAATCATTCAAGTGCACCAGGAGACTGAATATTTTTCCTTGTTCCTCTCAGGTTTATAAACATGTTCTACCAAAATGAAAGGTAATTATGTTAAGCCATCAGCTCACTATATAAAATTCTATTTTAAGCACTGCCTAGAAAAATTTTTAACATCTCTAGAGATCTTTTTTTTTTTTTTTTTTTTTTGAGACGGAGTTTTGCTCTTGTTACCCAGGCTGGAGTGCGATGGCGCGATCTCGGCTCACCGCAACCTCCGCCTCCTGGGTTCAGGCAATTCTCCTGCCTCAGCCTCCTGAGTAGCTGGGATTACAGGCACGGGCCACTGTGCCCAGCTAATTTTTTGTATCTTTAGTAGAGATGGGGTTTCACCGTATTGACCAGGATGGTCTCGATCTCTTGACCTCGTGATCCACCCGCCTCGGCCTCCCAAAGTGCTGGGATTACAGGCTTGAGCCACCGCGCCCGGCCGAGATCTTAATATAATGCCCAGAAGAAGAAACTGTATTAAGAAGAAAGAAGACTTGCATTACACAGAAGAATCTACATATTCAAATTACTTTTTGGGGGCTAGTAAGGTAATAAGTTGCTAAATTATATTCAAACTCAAAGCTTTAAGTTCAAACTTTCTGCTTTTTTCATTTTGTCACATTGCCCACCCAAATTTCCCCAAAATGCAAAAATACAAAGAAAACACAGATATCCTGGAAATAATCCCTATCAAAATACCAATGATGTTTTTGACAAAAATTTTTAAAAAAAATCCTAAAATTCATATGGAACCTTAAAAATCCGCAAATAGCTAAGGCAATCCTAAGCAAAAAATAACAAAGCAGGAGGCATCACATTACCTGACTTCAAAATATATTACAAAACTATAGTAACCAAAACATCATGGTACTGGCACAAAAACAGACTTGTAAACCAATAAAATAAAATAACCCAGATATAAACCCATGCTTTTACAACCAAATAATTTTCAACAAAGTTGCCAAGAGCATTCATTGGGAAAAAGACAATCTCTTCAATAAATGGTGTTGGGAAAACTGTATATAAATATGCAGAAGAATGAAACTAGACCCCTATGTGTCACTATATACAAAAACCAACTCAAGGCCAGGCGTGGTGGCTCACACCTGTAATCCTAGCACTTTGGGAGGCCAAGGTGTTTGGATCACCTAAAGTCAGAAGATCAAGACCAGCCTGGCCAACATGGTAAAACCCCATCTCTACTAAAAATACAAAAATTAGCTGGGCGTGGTGGTATGCCTGTAGTCCCAGCTACTCAGGAGGCTGAGGCAAGAGAATCATTTGAACCCAGGAGGTGGAGGTTGCAGTGAGCCAAGATTGCACCACTGCACTCCAGCCTGGCGACAGAGTGAGACTCTCTCAAAAAAAAAAAAAAAAAAAAAAAAATTGACTCAAAGGGATTAACAACTTAAATGTAAAACCCAAGACTACAAATCTAATAGAAGAAAACATAAGAGAAACACTTGAGGTCAGTGGTCTAGGCAAAGATTTTATGGATAAGATTTCAAAAGCACAGGCCAACAAAAATATAAATAGATAAATGAGATTTTATCAAACTAGAAAACGTCTGTACAGCAAAGGAAACAACAGAGTGAACACACAATCTTCAGAATGAGAAAAAATATTTGCAAACTATTATTCCAACAAGGGACCAATATCCAGAATATAAACGAAGTCAACCCAACAGCAAAAAAAAAAAAAACTCATCATCATCATCGTCATCATCATCCCATTAAAGAGTAGGCAAAAGACATGAATAGGCATTTCTCAAAAGAAGACATACAAAATGGCCAACAGGTATATGAAACAATGCTCATCACTAATCATCAGGGAAATGCAAATCAAAAGCACAATGAGAGATCATCTCACCCCAGCTAGAATGGCTGCAATCAAAAAGCCAAAGGTAACAAATGCAGCGAGGATGCAGGGAAAGGGAAACTCTTCTGTGCTGTTGAAAGGAGTGTAAATTAGTACTGCTTTAATGGAAAACAGTTTGAAGGTGCCTCAAAGAACTAAAAACAGAACTATCATATACCCTCCAGCAATCCCACTGCTAGGCTTTCCAAAGGAAAAGGTATCAGGGTGTGGAAGAGGTATCTGCTCTCCCATGTCTAAGTCACAATAGTCAAGGTATGGGATCAACCCAAGTGTCCACCGACAGAGGACTAGATAAGGAAAATGTGGTACATATACACAGAGGAATGTGATTCAGCCACAAAAAAAGAGAATGAAATTCTGTGATTCACTACAACATGGCTGAACCTAATATCCGAAAGGACATTATGTTAAGTAAAATAAGCCAGGCACAGAAAGACAAATACCACATGTTCTCGCTCCTATGTGGAAGCTGAAAAAGGTGATCTCATAAGCAGAGAGTAGAGGCTAGGAAGGGTTGAGGGAAGGAAGGATAGGAAGAGGTTGGGCAACAGATACAAAGTGACAGCTAGACAGAAAGAATACATTCTAGCACTGTACAGTGACCAGAAGTAACATCAATTGTTTGTGTATTTTCAATTGGCTAGAAGAGAGGATTCTGAATGTTACCAACACAAAGAAATGATAAATTTTGAAGATGGATTTGCAAAGTATCCTGAATGGATCATTACACATGATACACATGTATCAAAACATTACACACTACCACACAAACATATATAATTATTATGTGTCAATTAAAAATATATTTTTTTAAGTTTTTTTTTAAAAATAAAGATAATAAATTATTAGAATCTGCACATCTACCTCTGGTTAGATAAACCGTAGCATAGCAGCATAATGCAAATTTATGCAATCATTAAAAATGACATTTATAAAGACTAACACTATGGAAAATGTTATGTCACATGGAAAATCGGGATACAGAATTATACTTACAAAATAAATTCAATTTAAGAAATTAACCCGGCCGGACACAGTGGCTCATGCCTGTAATCCCAGCACTTTGAGAGGCTGAGGTGGGAGAATCATAAGGTCAGGAGTTCAAGACCAGCCTAGCCAACATAGTGAAACCCTGTCTCTACTAAAAATACGAAAATTAGCCAGAAGTGATGGCCCACACCTGTAATCCCAGCTACACTAGAGACTGAAGCAAGAGAATGGCTTGAACCTGGAAGGCAGAGATTGCAGTGAGCCAAGATCATGCCATTGCACTCCAGTCTGAGCTACAGAGCAAGATTCTGTCTCGGAAAAAAAGAAAGAAAGAAAAGAAAGCAATTAACCCAATTTTTAAAAGAACAGAAAACAATATAAAAGAATTACGCTAAAAATGTGAACAGGGCTTGCCTCTATAGGATTATGCATAATTTCTTCCTGTTTGGTTTTCCAAGAATTCTAAAAGAAGCATAGATTATTTGTATAATAAAACTGTATTTTAAATGCTCAAAATTGAATTTTCAAAAAGGTTTTACAAAGAAAAATCAGGATTTGTTTATAAATGCTACATAAGTGAAGAACACAGTATCATAAAATATCAACAAGAAAACTGTGAAGTTCCTTCATTTTCCACAAAGGTGGAAGTTTAAAGGAAATTTGTAGCCCTTCCCAGTATAACACAGATGTTTTACAAACAACAGCTGCATTAGCAACTGACATTTAATGAGGTTTTACTGTGTGCCAAGCACTAGTCAAAGCACTTTACATGTCTTATTAAATTATTCCCAAAACCTCACATAAAGAAGTGCCATTGTTTACAGATGAGGAAATGGAAGCTTACGAAGATCTCACCCCCGTCCGGTTCAGTGTGCCCCCTACTTCTCCATCCCAATCTCTCACGTGTAATATGCTCAGCCATCTCCCTTAATTCTAACCCTATTTCATGTTTCACTTCGTATTCATTTGACAAATACTGCCTATCCCCCTTCTATAAGGAAGAGCCTATCATAAACCGCTCAACTGGAGCCCCACATCCTCAAGCACAACAGCAAAATCTTGTAATACCTTTGTCTGCCTGGTGGAGTCTCCATTGATATATTTCAGGAAATAATTTGAGAAAGGCAATGTTAAGTCAACTCCACAGCTCAGCACAGTGGCTCACGCCTGTAATCCCAGCACTTTGGAAGGCCAAGGTGGGTGGATCACTTGAGGCCAGGAGTTTGACACTAGCCTAGCCAACATGGTGAAACTCCATCCCTACTAAAAATACAAAAATTAGCCAGGTATGGTGACAGATGCCTGTAGTCCCAGCTACTCAGGAGGCTGAGGCAGGAGAATCACTTGAACCCAGGAGGCAGAGGCTGCAGTGAGCCAAGATTGTACCACTGCACTATAGCCTGGGCCACAGAGCGAGACTCTGTCTCTGATAAATAAATCAGTTCCACAGGTATTGACTACTTTCTAGGTAAAAGCATTGCCCAAAATGATAAAAGATAAAAGGTGAATAGACATGGTTCCTGTCCCCAAGAAGTCAGAAATCTAGTGAGGGAATGGGATAGGTAAATTACTCTGAAGATATAATGAAATGATGCTGAATCAACAAGACAGTAAGGAGGTGCAGCAGAAGAAATGAATTTCTTCATAACAAGAAACCGGCAAAGTGCAAGAACAGAGCACGCTGCCATAGGAGCAGCATGAAAGCCATGGGATACACTTAAAAAGCAGAAAATGTTCAGTGTCTCTGAAATGTCGGCTACATGGATGGAAAAAGTATGCAATGAGGCTAGAAAGATGGTTTGAATCAAATCATGAATGTCCTTGAGAAAGGGTTGCGACTGTACTAGATAAACGAGGGGTAGGCAGCGCAGGTTCTTAAGGAACAGAATGTGATTTAGCTCGCATTCCAAGGAGGTAACTCCAGCTGCAACATGACGCACAAACTTGCAAGAAGCAAAGTCAGGAAACAGCACATAATGTCAAGAGTCTACTGCCCTAATCCAAGGACAGGCATTGAAAGGCTGAACCAGAGTCACTACCACAAGAGGGAGAGGGGGAATCCCATATGAGAGAAACTCATGCATTAGAACTTGGGGATGACTGCAAATGTTTTAAGCTTCCAAGACTAAGTAATGATACCCTTAACTCAAATGGGAAACATGGAAGGAAAAGAGAATGAGTTCAGCTGAGGCTATGGTAACTGCAGGACCCTATGAGACATTCAGGAGACAAACCCAGTCTTCATTTGGAAACTGCAGTTCAGAGGTCAGGAGTGGAAACAGAACTATGAGAAACCATGAACAAATTGTCGTTACATTTTGAATAAATCCAGAGCTTCACTCTTCAATCCCACCATAAATCTTCACAATGTTTTTTGTGGGTTTTTTTGAGGCAGGGTCTCTCTCTGTCACCCAGGCTTGAGCACAGTGGCATGATCTCAGCTCACTGCAACCTCTGCCTCCTGGGTTCAAATGATTCTCCCACCTTAGCCTCCCGAGTACCTGGGATTACAGAACTTCCACCACCATGTCTAGCTAGTTTTTGTATTTTTAGTAGAGATGGGGGTTTCACCATATTGTCAAGGCTGGTCTCAAACTCCTGACCTCAAGTGATCTGCCCACCTCGGCCTCCCAAAGTGCTGGGATTACAGGTGTGAGCCACCACACCTGGCCAATATTTTTAAAATGTATAACCACATTGACTCACTGCGTAATTCTTTATTTTTAAGAAACTTCTTTTTTTCACAACTCAAATGATTACTTTTGATGTATAATTAATTTCATAATTTTGAAACCAAAACTTCTTTTCTACCTGCTCAGTTTCTTCCCCATGATGAAGCATACTTCTGTGTCATGTCCCTGAGGTCACAGGACTTGGCAATTTTTTATTTATGACATAGTGATCACAGTTAACAACAACGAAAGATTTTGTTCAACAAATATTCCTATAGTGTACAGCTGCGGCTGCAAGCCAGCCGAGATTCCCAACCCTGGCTCGCCTGTCTCCACCACGCTCTGCTCTGCGGCAATGAGACAGTTGATGTGAACGGGGAGCAGAGAAAGGAAACAACAAAACTGAAGGCTACGGGAAATATGTCGAAAATGCACCACTTCTTTCCTGCTCGTCCCCAGCCCCAAGAAACACAGTAAAATGAGAGGTGAGGTCCATCTCACCAAGATCAAGTCCCCAGTAACGCACAACCTCACCCAGACCAAGTCCCCATCTACTCTCACACTGATGAATGGCAAACTTTTAACACATTTTTTTGGGCTGAGTAACAAAATAATGAGCAAGCCACGAAACGAAGGAGTAGCTGAATAAATTACATCTGACATTTTTGTCTCATCCAATCCTTGTCTTTCAAACAAATGACAACTGTATCTAACTTGATAGATAACCTCCTCGGGACAGAAACAAACTAATCTAAGTCATCAGTGTTGAAAGTCTAACCAGGGCCGGGATGATGGAAGGGAGAAGAGGAATTCCACATGCGGTAAACTCAAGCATTAGAGTGAGTATTCCCGGTGATTAACAGGATATGGGGTAAGTAGGACAATTTAAGAATGACTCCAAAAGCTTTAAGCTTCCAAAACTAAGAAAACAGCAACACCCTTGACTGGTGTCTGACGCTGGCTGGTACACTCTTTAGTGGGTACGGCCCCTTGTCAGTGTCAGACACTGAGATCCAACATCCCATGAGTGGGTGCCCTTAGCCAGCCGCAGGTGACCCAGGACACGGGCTCAGGGATGTGCTCCAGAGCCAGGTGCCTGGGGCTATAATCCCAGCTCCCACATACAGCCCGGAGCCCCACCATGCCTCTACTGCCTCCTCCTTGTAATCTAAGCCTGCAATATGCCCTCTAATCACAATGATCAGAAGAGTTCACATGTATGAGTGCATGTTACACCAGGCCCAGCACACATGGGTGCATGACAACTCCTGTCACACACTCTCGCAGAACCCAGAAACCGACTGCAGGCAAAGGCTGGTCGCTTTCTCTCTACATTCAGAAGGTGCTGTATTTGAGAAAAGATAAAACAGGAAGAACATTCTAAGAAGATAAATACTGGCTGGGTGAGTGAGAAAATTAATTAATCAAGCTTTAGCAGGCCAGGACTGTGACATATGAGCCACAGACTGAGAGGATTAGGACTTGTCAATCCAGAAAGAAGAGACAGAGAACAAGGCCACCAGCAAGAGAGAGAACAAACGGACCAAGCCCCACAGATCCAGACGCGCTCCCTCCAGCTCTGCCACGCAGCGCGTGGGTGCAGGCACCGGATCCACCTGCCCTGAACCTGCTGCTTCCTCCAGCAAAATGCTGCCTGGGTGTCAGATGGGAGCCCGGCATGTGATCACCAGTGCCGTGAGGGTGGCTGTGGGAACAGAGGGAGGTGGAGAGCAGACTTAGGAGAGCAGTTAATAATAACTGAGAAGGCAGGGAGATGAACCCTCAGGCCCTCAGGCCCTCAGGGCTGTGCACAAACAACCACGCCAGCACCACGGGCCGGGCATCCTGTCGTCTGGTGCAGGTGAGGGGCCTTCCAGAACAGGCTGGACCCCAGTGGACTGAGTAGACTCTTCTCCCCAGCAAAATGGGGTTGTCTGACAGAGAGGAGATAAACTCTGGACATTTTAAGAGAGTCTCTATATTTTACACCAAGGAATATGCCATTTCTTCCCCTAAAACAGATCCCTGCCACTTCGAAGTTGCTAAATAATTATTAATTTGAATTAAACTCACTGTCTTTTGTAAAATGATAGCCAGAAAAGCCTTATTTTTCTCTCTCAGATCATCGAAGTGGATACCAGCAAGATTTGGTGACTGCATAGGCCAAATAATTGAATTCTGCCTCCATGCCATACATATAAGCAAAGCCCACAAATACGGGCCAGTGGTCACAGGAGGCACAGGAGAGGCCTTCAGCTGACATTTCAGATGTGTCCACTCCATGACCACTTTTCTTTTTTGACAGAGTGTCACTCTGTCACCAGGCTGGAGTGCAGTGGCGCGATCTCGGCTTACTGCAACCTCCGCCTCCCAGGTTCAAGCGATTCTCCTGCTTCAGCTTCCCAAGCAGCTGGGACTACAGGCACGTGCCACCACACCCAGCTAATTTTTGTATTTTTACTAGAGACAGGGTTTCACCATGTTGGTCAGGACAGTCATGATTTCTTGACCTCGTGATCCACCTGCCTCAGCCTCCCAAAGTGCTGGGATTACAGGCGTGAGCCACTGCACCTAGCCAACCACTTCTAAAAGAGCAACATAAGCAAATAACATACTGTCAGTTACTGTGACGTCCTTCGTGGGTCATAAAACTTAATTGAGTGGAAAGTGATCAGCATCCCATGGGATGGGACGGGACAGTCAAGACCACAGTGCATGGTATAGGCTGAATCATGTCCCCACCCCTCAAAATTCGTATGTTGAAGTCCTAAGCCCTAGCACCTCACAATGTGACCACGTGTGGAGACAGGTTCTTCAAAAAGATAATCAAAATGAGTTTTGTTGGGGTGAACTCTAATCTTATCTGCCTGTCCTTATAAGAAGAGGATATTAGGGCACAGGCCCAGAGGAAAGACCGTGTGAAGAGCTATCAAGAAGACAGCCATCTACAAGCCAAAGAGAAAGGTCTCAAAGAAAACCCATACTGCCAACACCTTCATTTCAGATCTCTGGCCTTCAGAGCCAGAACAGCAAATGTGCAGTATGTCAAACATACTGCAAAATTAATTTTTACAGAATATAATAATTATTTTCTGTCACTTCACATTGAATTGAATTATATGCATACATCATCAAAATCAAAAACTGTGAGACTTTGGTTTAAGAGTAGCATATGTTGAAACGCTCTTTGGAAGTCACGAACAAATCCACATAAGCAACAACAATGACGATGTATTGAGCGCAGGTCCTCAACAGAGCACAGGTTGAGAACAGGTTCTCTATGTACATTCTTTCTAAACCTTACAGCACTTCACACTGAAGGGACAAAATATGAACAGATTTGAAATTATAAATCAAATGAGATTCAGTATCTAATACAGAGCTCTTTAACAAATGAATGAACATATATGACTGCTAACCCAATTCCTACACTTTTTATTGAGGAGAAAACTAGGGCCAGGGAGAAAAGAAGGTCACACGTGGAAAGGCTAAGGATAAAGTCTCATCTCCCAGCTCCTCATCCTGTGCTTTGTCCAAAAAAACCAGACCAAACCCTGAGCAAGATCCACTGTCCTTGTGCATCCGGCCTGCATGACCTTATCCAGTTCGTTTCAATTTTCAGATTGAGTACTCCCATGTGAAAACCCCAGCACCTAACGTTGGCTTCAATGCAGTAATCAGAAATTCTGTTTATCTTACTCTCACGTGGTCCTGACACAGACATGCCTACATTTTCATCACTGAAGTCACACTGAGCATTAAATAAGCACCTGCCACATACCACTCCGACAAAAAAGTTTTTTGAGTCGGAGTTTCACTCTTATTGTCCAGGTTGGAGTGCAGTGGCGCAATCTCGGCTCACTGCAAACTCCACCTCCCGGGTTCCAGCGATTCTCCTGCCTCAGGCTCCCAAGTAGCTGGGATTACAGGTGTGCACCACCACACCTGGCTACTTTCTTGTATTTCATAGAGATGGGGTTTCACCATGTTGGCCAGGCTGGTCTAGAACTCCTGACCTCAAGTGATCTGCTCACCTTGGCATCCCAAAGTACTGGGATTACAGGCATGAGCCACCGCACCCGGCCAAAATAAACATATTTTTTAACTAAATTGGTCAATTAAAGATTAGAGTCAGAGTCAGACACAGTCAAAAATAAAAGTTCTCCCATCTGTTCTACCTGGCTGTGAAAATCCTACAGAGAAACAACATTTTCATAACTTTGGCTGGTTACTCCGTTGCAATAATACCCACTGAAAGCTTAACGTTTCACCAGATAGACAGAAACTTTTCTAACTTAGAGACCCGAGGACAAATATGTAGGTCTCTAAGTTAGAAAGAACTGTACAGCCTCATCAGGGAAAGTGCCACCTACCTACTGGGTGAAGTAGGCAGAGACCAGCACTATTTGGCTCCCACTGTGGCAGGCATGATGCCAGGCAGTCGGCACATTCTTTCTGATAAATCCTCCACCTAACCAGATGCAATCTTCTTAATTTTACAGTTGAAAAACAGGCTTGGTAAAGTCAGTAAATTGTCAAAGGTTACCTTTGAAAAGTATATGAGCCAGGTTACAAACCCAGCTCTGCCTGAGCCCAAAGATCACAGCCCCTACAGTCCTCTTCTGAATGAAAGCATCATCGTCCCCTTCCTACACACGCAGCAGCCCAGGCCCAGGGACTGTCAGCATCTTCTCCAAGGCCACTCGAATACCCATGAGTGATATGCATACATCATCAAAATAGAAAACTGTGAGACTTTAGTTTAAGAGCAGCGTATGTTGAAACACTCTTTAGAAGTCAGGAACAAATCCACATAAGCAACAACAATAACTATGTATCAAGCACAGGTACTCGGCAGAGAACAGGTTAAGAACAGGTTCTTTATATACTTTCTTTCTTTCTTTCTTTTTTTGAGACCGAGTTTTGCTCTTGTTACCCAGGCTGGAGTGCAATGGCACGAACTTGGCTCACCGCAACCTCTGTCTCCTGGGTTCAGGCAATTCTCCTGCCTCAGCCTCCTGAGTAGCTGGGATTACTGGCACGTGCCACCATGCCCAGCTAATTTTTTGTATCTTTAGTAGAGACAGGGTTTCACCATGTTGACCAGGATGGTCTCGATCTCTTGACCTCGTGATCCACCTGCCTCGGCCTCCCAAAGTGCTGGGATTACAGGCTTGAGCCACCGCGCCCGGCCATATACTTTGTTTCTAATCCTTAGAACAGCCCGGGAAGACAGGTATTCATCCTCATGTTACTGATGAGAAAACAATGGCAGAGGAAAAAAAAGGGAATTGGGCTTACCAAGCAGTTATTGAGCCTCTATGACTAGGCTGGGATTAAAAAAACAAAAAGGCTACATTCCAGCTGTCCAGCCTGGCACACTCAGTCCACAGACATAAAATCTAAAAATTAATATACAATGTGTAGAGCCTGAAAAAGCCAACTCCACAGGATGAATCAATCCTGAGTGGCTAACAGGACCTATATTCAAATTAGAGTCAAGCGGCCATCTGCTGACTAGAGGTCACACACAGACCTTGAGTTCCCAGAAAACCCATGTGTCTGCTGAACTTAGGGGACTACCTAGCTGCCTGTTCCCATTTATGCCATCAACAGACTGTGACCTGCAACAGCCAATCAGAACTAAGCAAGTTGGAAGCCTTCAAACCCATAAGTGAACCTGAGTGGGAACCCAGGCAGGAACTTTCTCTGTAAAAGACAAATCTTTCCTTTGTCTTCTGGAATGGGTAGCTTCAGTTTGCATCGAAGGCTGTATCTCCCCAGTGTGTAAACTATTCCCTGGAATAAAGTCTCTCCTCTAAAATCCTTTTCAGAGAACTCACATTCACAAATGTGATAAGCATTGTTATATACAAATGGGAAAAACACTTTGGGAAGAGAAAAGTTTTTTTCTACCAAGAGGTGTCAAGGAAAGGGGCTGCGGGGAGGTGGGGGGCACAGGCAGGGAGGTTAGTGCTCCATCCTATATAGTGAAAAGCTGGAAGAAACTCATAGTACACACATGTGGAGCCTCTGCTCTGGAAACAGCAGCTAAGTCTCCCTCCTAAGCTGAAGAGATGGCCTGGGCCAGACTGAAAGAGCACTGTGCAATATGCAAGGGCCTTCGGCCTCTGACATGATTTCAGCAGAAGATCGCTACAGATAAACACTTGCTTTAGAAAAATCGCTTTACCGTGTGGGTAGAGGACATGCAAGAAAGGGAGGATCTGGAAGACAGGGCGTCTCTCAGCATGAGTTGCTATATTCCAGAGTGGAAGTAGCAGAGCTCAGCCTGGGTAATGGTGTCTTGGCACTCTGAGCAGCAGATGGTGGACAGGCACACAGGAAAGCAGGATGGCACCATACCGCTGGGGAGAATACACCCCTTGGAGCCATGCTGTCCTACAGAGACAAGATCCTTCGCAAAGCTGCAGAAGGTCCCTTTTGATACCACCCTGGGATGTTCTACTTTGGTTCACTTGGCAAATTAGTGTTTTCCTATAACTAGGAAATCCACTAATATATTTGGGATTTTGACATACTGATGGTTTTTCTTCACCTCACTATTTTACATGTGTGGTTTCTCTACCAAGAAAGCATTTTATTAGCAGGTACTCATTATGTTGTACTACGTGGTATTTACATCTTCAACATACAACTAAAGTACATCAAAAGCTTCCCTTCATGTCTGCTGGGGTTTTGTTCAATCCTTTCTGTCTAGCTCTGAACAAACAAAAGGAATCACGTAAGTTGCAATGAAAACAAATTATACCTCTGTATTGACGAACTCCCACTGGGATTCCTTATAACACAGCAATCCATATGCATGCCTTCCCCTCTCCCCAGCCCAGGTGAAAAATGAAATATATCGAATCAAAGTTCCCAAAGAAATCACATAAGCCATCTGGAGAAAAAATGCAAGCAGGAAAAACACATGTCAGGAATGAAAAACAGGAAGCAAATACACACACACACACACACACACACACGCACACACGCACACACACACACACACACCCTTAGCAATACAAAAATCACATCGTTCATTATGGCCAGAGTTGGCATTTTGGCTCTCTTTGCTCTGCTATATGAAACTAAGGGACAAAAACTCAAACTTGGAGTCTACAGATACTTCACAATGGGAACAAAATACAACACATGACATTAACATACAACACACAGGGGCTTCAACCCGAACCCCGTATATTTTAGTCTGTTAATCTACATAATAGGAAGCTTGCAATACTTATGACCAAAATCTACCAAAATTCTAAAATCTAGCAAAAATAATATGTTCTTGTTTTAATACTATTTTATAATTTACTTAAATTCAAAAAATATAAAGAATATATATTATAATATCCAGGATGATACAAAATAACCAGAAAAGCACACCACAATTGAACACTCACCGTAGGTGAAAAGCTAGCCTGGGGTGGGAAGTGAAGGCCTGGCTCTGGCCCTGTGTGGTCCTGGGCCCGGCAGTGCTCAGCCGAGGATGACTGCTGGGCTGAAGCCCATGGTGTGCACATCAACCTCAGTGTTATTCTTTTCAATAAAAGTGTTTCACTGAATCTTTAACCAAATGTGATACATTGTTTTGCATTACTTTTCAAACAGATAAGTTTACAAACCATGAGAAATTTCACTGGGCCACGTGGTGAATCTAACTTGGGAGATATTGCCACCCACAGAGACAGGGCCACGAAAAGATGCAGTAGTCTTCTGGGGTGACTGTGCATTCCACTTCCTAACCAGTCAAAAACGATGACTGAGGAGGGGAAAGATGGGAGGCTGGTTTTTCAGAAACAAGCAAAGACCCAGAGCAGGCCTTGGTTAAAAACACCTCACTAATAATTTCCGCTTGTCAATGCCTGTGTCTCAGACCTGGCACACACCTCCTGTCCTGGCCTCATCCCTGTGAAGCACAGACTCCTGGGTCCCGGGCCAGAGATTCTGACTCGATAGGAGTGGGTCCCTGGAACTGGTACTGTAAATTCTGAATATTTTCTCTAAACATTTAGGAGACAGGGCCTTTGCGGAGGGGAGGGGGAATCAGGGCATGTGAGTAGAGTCCTTGTGATGGGAGGCGTTCCCTTGTGAAAGAGACCCCAGAGAGACCCCTCGCCCCCGCTTCTGCCATGTCTCTGAGCCAGGAAGTGGCCCTCACGGGACCCGAATCTGCTGGCATCTTGGTCTTGAACTTCAGCCTCCAGAGCTGTGAGAAATAGATGTCCCTTGTTTATAAGCCACCTAGTCTGCAGTATTTGGTTAAAGCAACCAACGAAAATGCATCCCAAGAGGTGGGTCCTTCTAGTGTCCCTTTTCCAAATGGGGAAAGTGAGGCAGGGAGAAGTCACACGACTTTCCCTTACTGCACAGGGAGTCAACAGACATTTGCTGAGCCCCTGCTGCACAGTGCTCCAGGCCATAGAGACTGCACAGGACATGGCCTGCCTGCCCTCAAGGAGGGAGGCTGATGGTCGCACCAGGCAGAGAGGGTTGGGCGTCTGGCTCAGAGCCCAAGTGTGTAGAAACAGCAGCCATGCTAAGACCCGGGGGGAAGCTGTTCACGCAGAAAAAAATCAAGTGCAAGGTCCTGAACAAGATATGGAAAGCAAGTTTGTTTTCTCAGAGACATAGAAACAAGACAAAGCTGGCGGGGGCTGAGTGAATGTGCAGATGACTAGAGAGAGATGAGCAGAAGAACTCAGCAGGAAACATCAGGAGGACCCGGAGGCTTCCAAAAATAACTTGGCTTTCCTTCCATTTTCTGATACATGTAATGGGAGCCACTGGGGAGGTTTAGGCAAAAAGGTGCTGTGGCGTGAAGCCACAGTCATATCTGGGATGTGCAGAGGCAGTGAAGTCTGCAGGACTTCCTGATCTACTACACGTGGGGCCTGACAGCAGGGGAGCCACGGTGGCATCAAGGTTTCTGCCCAAGCAGCGGGGCTGGCAGGGGCACCCTGTGCTGAGATGGGAAGCGAAGGTTGGGTGGGCAGGTAGACAATCAGGCCTGCAGCGCCACAGAAGGAAGAAGTACGAGCACCGTGAATGCAAAGACGGTTCCCAAAGCCCTAGGGCCAGGTGAGATCACCCAGCAGAACGAGCAGACATGGGAGAGCAGGCAGGGCTGAGCAGGCCCTCTGTGTGGTGCTGAAGCCACCAGGAACAGAGATAGGGTGGAGGTGCCAAGGGCAGAGCAGGCAGGACTGAGGTCCCCGATGAGGGAGGAGAAGTAGCCAGAGCACCTGGCAACGATCACGACTCAAGGAAAGGCAGGGGCCATCAATCCCAATAGCATAACCCTCCCCGACAAAGCCAGAGTGTTCTGAAGGCGGACACGTCCGCGTCTCTACGCCCGGAGGTCCCGGGGACAGAGGAGAAAAACCAGCATGCATTTGAGAGAACAGCAGGGGAGGCAGGCTGAGGAGAGGGCTGCTTCTCATCTCACCGGTAGCTCAGATGGCATTCTGAGTGGGATGGGAATTTACTGCATTTTGCTTCCCTGTCCCTTCCTATACCAAATGCTGGCGACAGGCCCCGGTCACAGTTATGCTAGAAACACTCCCACACATTTCCAAACTCCCCTGCTGAAGAGCCACTCACTCCATATGAGAAGGTTAAGGGAACACACGGGGAGGAAAAGAGGACGAGGAAATGTGGGGGTCCACTACCCACAGACCTGGAGTTCCTGTAGTCGCCACAGAAGGATTCATGGAGCAAGGAGAGACAGGAAACAGGGCTGGGGTGGAGGATCCTGGAGATGGACCACCTGGGGCCTGGGCCACTGACAGGATGGAGAGGCACAGACATGTGGCCACAGTGGACGTCCCAGGAGACTGAGGGGCAGCAGCCAAAGACCCAGGGAAAGCTGGGTACAGCCCTCAGGGTAGGGCAGACACAAGGGAACAACCCAAAGGGGCTTACAAGACTGGATGAGCTCAGGAAGCAAACACATCCTAGTGTTCAAAGCCAGCTCTGCCACCTCCAAATCTGCATTCAGACATTCAAGGTAGGATGGCACCAAATATAAACCGAGCCTTCTACCTAAGGAAGCTGAAACATGTGACATTGCCTGTATTGTGTCGGCTGGGGAGGGTTAGGGTGGGGAAAGCAGCAGCCAAGCTCGGCTTCTCTCAGGTGCTCCATCTCCCCAGCCAGTTTCTCCAGGCCATCCCCAAGGAACTGCACACCCCTCACACTGCTAGGATTGTGCACAGTACCCAACTGACGGGAGACAATACACAAATACCTGCAGAAAGGAATTAAAGAGAGCTGCTGCTCCTGTACAGATCCTCCAGCTCCTCCTTGTCCCTTATGATCCAAACAGTGACTCCTGGAACCCTTAATACACACCCTCTGGAGTCCTGAGGGTCTACTAAAATCCAGTGCTCAGCTCAAACACTGCAATTTTACATGCAAAAACCGAGATTTTTTAAGGAGTTAGTTACTTTATTTTTTTTCTCATGTTTTTCACTGTCCATTTCACTCTCATTCAGAAAGGCTCACATGATATCAGATCGATACTTTTCTATCCAAGGCTGGGAGAGGGAGGAGGAGAATTATTAGCATCCCTGTCTAACCCGTCTAACTAAATCTGTAAGGATGGACTTGCCAAAGAGAAAACCAAACAAGAAGTTATTTCAGGTGTGAAAATTTCAATCAAATATCAAATATGCCAGAGAGAGATGCAAAGAAAATGAATGCTTTTCTTGATGGGGATTTATCTCCTGCTTCCTAAAAGTAGACTTGAGATTCACAGCAGAAATTAACATCTTCACCACCACGTCCACTCGGCTGAGTTGGAATGACACTTCCCAGCCCTTCGCTGCGGAGCTGAGTCAGCACGGGCTGTGAGGTCTGAGGCAGAAGCACTGGGTGGCATCTGTGCCGGGGCTCAGGGAAGGACACGTGCCCACGTTGGTGGGCTGGGCAGCATCCCACCTGTAGCTCCTCTGCTCCTCTAGCTCTGGGCCAGCCACATGGGTTTAGCACAGCAGCCAAGGGCGCCAGCCTCTCCTCCAGGAGCTCCCACCATCAGAGCGCAAGGCTGGGAGGTGGTGAGAAGCTGCCATGGGCTCCAGGCCATCCCCGTGGGGTCCTGCTCAGCCCCACAGTTCCTGGCTTGTCCTTGCTTCCCTCCCTTCACATCCGCCTTCCCTTCCCAGCCACCTGCCTGCCTGAGGCCATCTCTACTAAAAATACAAAATTAGCCAGGCATGGTGGCGCATGCCTGTAATCCCAGCTACTCAGGAGACTGAGGCAGGAGAATCACTGGAACCTTTGAGGTGGAGGTGGCAATGAGCTGAGATTGTGCCATTGCACTCCAGCCTGGGCAAAAAGAGTAAAACTGTCTCAAAAAAAAAAAAAAGGCTGACCCAGGAAGCCACTCCTGATGAAAACTCTCCTGCTAAAAAAGCCAAAGGCCTAGGGACCTTCACCACAGTGTTGTCAACAGTACCAAAAACAGCCCGAAAAGCCAGCAAGAAAGAAAACAAAAGAGAAGGATTTCTTATTAATGCATTCAGCAGCATGTGACTGCCAACGTGTGCCCCTAGCTAGCTGCAGGGTGCAGGGCTTCCCTTGGAGGTGACAAAAGTGTGCTAAAGCTGACTGTGGTGAAAGGTGCATGCATCTGTGAGCATGTCAAAAATCCAAGTATACATTTTAAATGGCATCAAAAGGCACGGGCTCAGGGGAATCACCAGACAGTGGGAGCAAAGCGACACGTGGACCCAGATCCAAGCCCCAATGCAAGTGCCCAGCACATGGGAATCAGAAGTGGGAAGCTCCAGGAGGAGACACAGGAGCTGGGGAAAGGAGCAAGGTGCTGGGCAGAGGAAGCGCTGGGCTGAGGGGACACTGTTGACAGAGAGAAAAAGAGGAGAGGAAATGAGCCCTGCTTTGGAAACTGGTGACCCTGGCAAGAGAGAGGAGAGAGGAGAGGGACATCCGGCAGAGAGGGCCCAAGAGGACATGCGAGGGCAGGGCACGCAGACGACCCCAGCAGAGGTTCTGCTTTGGAGAGCAAAGTGTGTGGCTGGGCTGGGCTGAGGGGCACAACGTGGTAATCATGGCACGTCTGCACACAGGGAAGCCAGTGGGGTGGGAGAAAAGGAGGCGGCAGGAGAGCGCAGGCAGCACAGAGAGGGTAGGAGGGCACGAGCGCCTGTGCCTTGGGCTTTGCCGCCCTTCCGCAACATTCCAACGTGACACCCGTCCTGGTGAGGCCAACAACCACCCCCTTCCAGCAGTGCCCCTTAAAGCATGGCACTGCACCAAGAATGGGGTGGGAAAACAGGAAGGTGAAGAAGCCCAGAGGAGGATAACGGGCTCCCACCATGCCCAGGTAGCCCGTCAATGGCAGCACAGGGTGTCAGGCTGCTGAAGCCACCTCTGCCCAGCCATGCCTCATGCTCACTTGACTATGCAACTACACGGCCAGCAGATGATTTACGTCCCCCGATTAGGTAACTAAGCCTTGCGCTGATTAAGTAATCCTTCCCTTAACTCCCGTTTCTCAAAATGTCTTTACAACCGTCTAACATAACTGCTTCCCTCCGCCACAAAGTCAGGTAGCACCTTTGGAGGAGCAGTGGGATATGCGGCTGCCTTGGTTAGGAAGATGCACCTTTCCAGCAAACACGCTGCTAAGGTTTAGAAGTGGAGATGCTGAATTCTGCTCTGAAAAACAACATTTTCTGAAGCAACAAACTGCCTTCTTTAAAAATAATTGCAGTGATTATTTTTGGTCTCCTGTATTCAGCGACATCTGCTGCCACTTCCACCCTTCATCAAGGTGACTTTGATAGAGACAAGCAGCCAGTGACGAGATGAGCGACCCGCAAGGTGCAATCATCAGTGACCACCCCGGGCAAGTCCATTAGCATACCAGATGGGGACATGGCGTTTAGACTTCTCCTAAATGGCCATCCATTGCAATGTGACAAGGACAGTGGCAAAGCAGTGTGCAGGTGAATGTCAAAGGGAGGTTGTCCATCCATTGAATGGTATTTCTTCACACCTACTGTGTGCCAGGCCATCCCAGGACAAGGCAGATGAGGTCTGTAGGCCTCCTGGGTTAAGACTGGGAAACGCAAAGTGGGAGTTTTGATGCGGAAGAGCCGAGGGTCAGGGTGGCCTCCTGGAAAGATGGCACTGGAAGCGAGCTCATGGAGAAGTGTGCCATTCAAGACCACCCAGGAACAGGCACGTGGGGCTCTGAGGTGGAAAAGGCTTGACACGTAAGCATTAATGAAAGAAGCCAAAGGAACTGGAATCGGGAGTGGAAGAAAAAGTAAGAGGCACGGTGGGAGAGAGGGCAGGACTGAGGCAGAACCTGCAGGCCACACTGAGTCCTGGGTTTTATTACAGGAGCAACAAAACACAATCTGACTTGCAATTTAAACAGGACGGTGAGGACTGTCTGGAGAATAAAGCGACAGGAAGCCAGAGCGGAGCCAGGGAGATGGCGAATTCAAAAGAACGAAGCAGTCAGGGTGAGAAAGCGGAGGCAGGCTGGCTGGGCCTCTCCATACTTCCAAGGTGCACACAGGAGAGGATGGCAGAAAACGTGACTCCAGGGCTGGGCAAGAACAACCGTGTGGGTAGTCAGGTGAAGGATGAGGAAACAGAGGCAGGAATGAACGGGAGACACAGGCCCACGCTGGTCACTGACTGGGTGCCATTCTCCCCGCACCCCGCCAGCCCCCACACTGCCTGCCCTCAGTAGAGACAAACAAAGCCAAACCCACTCGGCGCCCCCAGCCGTGGTGCCCATGGATTCAACCAACCGAGGACTGAAAATATTTGGGGAAAAAATTGCATCTGTGCTGAACATGTATAGTTTTTTTTTCTTCTTGTCACTATTCCCTAAACAATGCAGCAGAATGATGATTTATGTAGGTAGCATTTACACTGAATGAAGTATTACAAATCAGCTAGAGATGGCTTAAACCGTATAGGAGGCTGGGTGCGGTGGCTCACTTCTGTAATTCCAACACTTTGGGAAGCTGAGGCAGGAGGGTTGCTTCAGCCCAGGAGGACAAGACCAGCCTGAGCAACATGGCAAGACCTCGTCTCTGCTAAAAATAAAAATAAACACATAAGTAAACTATAGGGGAGGATGTGCATAAGTTATATCCAAATACTTTCCCATTTTATGCCAGGGACTTGAGTATCCCTAGGTTTTGGTATCCAAGGGAACCTGGAACCAATGCCCCCCGCCAATACGCAGGGATGACTGTCCTTCCATCGTGCTTACAGTGGGCTGGCATGACCAGAAAATCCAGTTCTAGCCAGTGAGACAGAGAGGTCTGCTAGAGACTCTTAAAAACTTTTGTAATAGCTTGATTGAGATATAATTTGCATACAAGTTGGCCTATTAAAGGGTGCAATTCAGTGGTTTTGAAGATGTTCAGAGCTGTGAAACATACTGCAGGAACATCTTCATCACCTCAACCCTATATATACCCTTAAGCCATCACCCCTCTGCAACCCCCCAATGCCCCTTGTCTTAAGAGAGACTAATCCATTTCTGTCCCTATAGTCTATTTTGGTCATTTCAAATCACTGGGATCACACACCGTGTGTGTGGAAGTCAGAGCCTGGCTGCCTCCACCTGGCTTCCTCCATTGTATTTTAAAGGACCATCCACATCACAGCATGACACTTGTGGTGTGGCTGCACAACCCTGCGAGTATTCTCATACACTTTAGATGCATAAATTGTTTGGCATATGAGTTATCGCTCAAAAACTTATTTTATTTCAGTAAGACTTTCGGTTTCTTGCAGGCAAAAGCCCGACAGTGGCTATGGGGAGAGAGGCACTGCATAGCAACCGCTGTTTGGAAGTTTAAGATGCTTGAACAACTGCAAGGTCTAACAGTAAGTCAGATTCGTGTTGGATACTACAAGACCTGGGATTCTGCTCTACTTCTGCTGAACGAGGAACTGACAGTCTAATCTCGATCTACACTTTCAATGACAAGGTGCAGAGGCCACCTTCCCAACACCCTAAGACTGGGCTGAACATCCAATGTGGTGGAAACAGCATGCACTGAACGCCAGTTACACTGACACCTGTTCCCTATCCAGGACACCTCTTGGGCACCATCCTTTCCTTCCCCTTGCTCCTCTTCCTCTGTTTCTACCTCCCACCCACCCCTTCCCCAGGCCACTCAGAGTAGTGCTATGGTTAATTATAATATTATAATACAAGTCATAACAGCAGCACATCTTGAAAAAGAATCGCATCCACATCTGACAGCCCTTTGGGGTGATTCTGCTGTTCTTACTTCTCTCTCGGAGTCTTCTTAAGGTAACCTTGAGCAAAAGAACCACTAATGTCTGACTAAGGAGCTGGCGTCCAGGTCCCCCAGAAGGAAAACAGTGCCATCTACACGATATTTACTAAGCATTTCTTGGCAGCAGACAGACTGTTACACACTTCAGGTGTGTCACCTCCAATCCTTAGAACAATCCCACGAAGTAGATGCAAAAACCAAGACACAGAGAGGGTTTTCAAGAAAACACCATCTACCCAGAGGCCTCCAGAAAGACACTGGACTATAGTAGAGCAGGCAAACCAAAGCCTTCAGATCCCAGCAAGACCAAGCCCAGGAAACCACGTGCAATGCAGACCATCTACACTCTAGAGCGAGAGCATCACATTCACTGCCATTGTAACCTGGTAAGGTCATTCCAACAGCAGAAATGCTGTGAAATAAGGCACTCTGTTAACACAAGTGCATTCATTCACTGGCTCCTCCCACCAAATGGCACCGCCTTCATCACTCCTCACTCTTTTTATGGTAGCATTAATATGACATATTTATAGTATCCAGTTTTTTCTTTTCTTTCCCTTTCTTTTTGCAGGTATTGATATAGTATGCATTTTTTTTCCCTGAGACAGAGCTTCACTCTTGTTGCCCAGGCTGGAGTTCAATGGCCCCATATCAGCTCACTGCAACCTCTGCCTCCTGGGTTCAAGCAACTCACCTGCCTCAGCCCCCTAAATAGCTGGGGTTACAGGCATGCACCACCACGACCGGCTAATTTTGTATTTTTAGTATAGACAGGGTTTCTCCATGTTGGTCAGGCTGTACTCAAACTCCCGACCTCAGGTGATCCGCCTGCCTCAGCCTCCCAAAGTGCTGGGATTACAGGCGTGAGGTACCGCGGCCAGCCATAGTGTGTGTTTTTTAACCACATTTCACTCACAGTAGCAGAGCCAATATGTGATTGAACCTTTCCTAGGGCTTTTGATCTCAGTCCTTGAAACAGTTTACCCAGCTAATTTTTCCACTGTTCTCTTTTTTAGTTATTTGATGTTAAAGCCACAAGTCTTTTTGATTTTCCACAGGAACTGGTGTCAGTAACTATAAACTCATCCTGGAACAGCCAATGCAAGGATCAGCATCAGGCAGCAGGCCAGATCTGGCCCAAAGGCTGCAGTTTGCCAAACCCTGCTCAAAAGCCTGACTAAAGGCCATAGCAGGATCTTTAAAACAGCCAATTAGAAGAAATATCCATTTGACAGCACAGAAGAAGGTGAGTTTAAAGAGGCAGAAGACTTCATTCATTCAACTGGCATTTAAGGACCTGTGAGGTACCAGGTGCTGCTCCAGATACGCATGACAGTTCGTGTCTTTGAGGAGCTTAGAGGCTTGCTGGATGGAGAAACAGGCCAGCAACTCCACAGCCCAGTGTGCTGGATGGAAGCTCTGAGGCAGCAGGCACAGGGCATGGGGAGCTCCCAGAGGGGAGAGCTCAGCATGGCAGGGATGAATTCCTGGATGACGTGACAGTAATGGAAACAGCACGTACAAAGGCAGCAGAATAGCAATGCTGTTGTATTTGGAGAACTCTCAAGAATTTAGTATGGCCAAATACAGGGTGAAAGTGAGAGTGGGAAAAGATGAGGCTGGAAATTACAAAGAGTGCCATTCTAAACCTTTCACAAAGGAAGGAATGCCTCTGCCCTCTTAAGAGACTCCTGTGCAGCTCACAGAATCAGGCTTGCATGCACAACCCACAAAGCTTCAGAGGACGACAGTTCCATCCGTCTATTGCTGGAGTGCCATGGAAGCTCAGTGCCCACACACACAGATGGGAAGCCTCAACCAAGATGACCCTGCACCCAGGATCAGAAAAGCAATACAGTCATGGTTCCTAAGAGTCCACAAATCATCACAGTACTACTTCATCTTAGAAAAAATGACCAAAGTCTTGGGGAAGTCAGAGTCTTTCTATGAAAATAATTGCCCTCATAGCATATCCTGGGTCATTTGCACATACTGGAGGGTACACCTGGAGTGGAGGCCCCCAGATGACGCAATCTTCAACTGCACATCACCAGTTCAGCTTTGCAAATGACCCTCCTCAACGCCAGGGTCATGGTTTCCCATTCTTGGCTGTTCTTGTATTCCACACTTGACTTCCATGCGGCAAAAGTTAGAAATGTTAGTTATCCAGCCTGTGAATGGTACCACTCTTCAGAGCTCTCCATCCAATAAACTACAGTATCCATCACTAAAAACAACAAACTACCACACAGCACTGCACAGCCCAGCTGTCCAACAAGAAAACGGATGCCAGGGAAGATTTCATTATCAATCGGAGGTTACAGTAATTAGAGGCTGAGGTGAGCGGAAAGAACCTTTCAGACCTCCTGACTTTTGTCCTTTTCTCAGACGACTCCAATTAACCAAATAGCATTTTACGCAGCCCTTTCAAGAGACTGTTATTTGTTCAACAGTATCAAGTGTCCCAAGTTCTTCTCCTTTTAAACTAAGTGTCTTCAAATAACTAATTAATATGACCTCAAATAACCACAAGACACTATCAGTATTTCATGGGAAAACAAATTTCCCTGTCACCTGAAAGCATACAGCCAGGACCCCATCAATCACAGTATGCATCCCCTTCCCAGGACAAGGGGGCACTTGACATCTCCAGAGGAAAGGGTTATGCTGCCTTTTCATAAAAAAGAAAACCCAATTTATGTCTAATGGAAATACAGCCCTTACAGAAGCATGGCAATTTTGTTCTCTGTTTTCTCACTGGGAATTAACAATCCACCAAAGAAAAGAAAGAAAAAGATTGGCCGGGCGCGGTAGCTCACGCCTGTAATCCCAGCACTTTGGGAGGCTGAGGCGGATGGATCACGAGGTCAAGAGATCGAGACCATCCTGGTCAACATGGTGAAACCCCATCTCTACTAAAAATAAAAAACATTAGCTGGGCATGGTGGTGCGTGCCTGTAATCCCAGCTACTCAGGAGGCCGAGGGAGGAGAATTGCCTGAACCCAGGAGGCAGAAGTTGCGGCGAGCTGAGATCGCACCATTGCACTCCAGCCTGGGTAACGAGAGTGAAACTCCGTCTCAAAAAAAAAGAAAGAAAGAAAAAAGAAAAAGATCTTAGAAGTACACCATGATCACAGCCCCTCCTCTCTTTTCCCATAAGCTGCCTGATGTGAAACTCAGCTAAGTCCATTGGCAGCTCTGTCAGTCATCCAAATGGAGATGATGAATCTCTCCTAACTCACTCTACAAATACCACAGAGAAAAATTCCTACATGACTAAATCAAACTCAGACTTTAAACACATATTCTCCTCCAGTATTTCTGGTAGATCTTAAAAAGAGAAAAGGAGAGAAAAAGAAAGAAAAAGAAACTATCTTCAGGATTCCAACGTGGAAAAGACATACTGAAGAGAGATCACAGCATGGTGGGGGAGTTCACTAAGGGTCTGGCCATAAAAGCAATGGCCAGACGTGACCACGTGAGGGAGACGAGCAGTCAAACGGGCAAGCCATGACCAACAGGCAAACCACGGCCAACTCGAAGCCTCTGTCCTCACCTAGGGCTGACAAAGACCACAGGCCACAGTCAGAGATGTCGGTTCAACAAGAGTTCACATTTATGTATCTCACAGACGTATATTGCAAGAGCCTCCAATGTGACCTGTTATAAAATGTCTACTCGAAACTACAGCATACAGATCACCCTTCTTCAAAGATCACATGAGGAGTAGGTACAACGATCATATGACAGGCTTAGAAGTAAACAAAGCTTAAAAATAAAAACAGGATAAGGAAAAAGGAGGGGAAGACAGAGGCTGAAGCATCAACGAGAGCTCTCGCTGTATTTCCCTACAGAGGTTTTCTCTGTCACCTTAAGAAAGATGCTGACTGTGAGTCTGGACAGGAAGGGCAGGGCAGACAGGCAAATGCTCACCCACTACCACTCCCAGGCACGGGGATGTTCATCAATGCATGAATGCTATTAACAAAAAAGAAACACAGCAACAGAACAACTGAGTGCCCTGTGTGCCCATCCACTCTTTCTTCCTGGCAGCCATCTCATGGACACATGTGCAAACATCAACCTCTGAGCACGCGGGGCTAGCAGACACAATCTACTTCTCAGTGCTGTCATAAAAACAAGACAAGGCCCCACATGTCTGGAGTGGAGACGGTCACACTCATCAGCCTGACACAATAGTAGGGTGGGTCATGCCAATTCTTGATCCTGCATCCACTCACTCATCTCACAAGCACGGAATGCTTCCCGTGTCCTGTGGAAACTGCAGGGCACCCAGAGGGGAAGATATGGCCTTGAGAAACACAAACTCCAACAGAAATGCGCAATGCAGCATACATATACATATAGTGTACATACACACATAGTGTACATGCACATATATGTCCATTGTAAAAAGAATATGCTTCTTTTTTTTGAGATGGAGTCTCACTCTGTTGCCCAGGCTAGAGTGCAGTGGTGCCATCTTGGCTCACTACAACCTCTGCCTCCCAGGTCCAAGCGATTCTCCTGCCTCAGCCTCCCAAGTAGCATGCGCTACCACACCCGGTTAATTTTTATATTTTTAGTAGAGACGGAGGTTTCACCATGTTGGCCAGGCTGGTCTCGAACCCCTGACCTCAGGCGATCCGCCCGACTCGGCCTCCCACAGTGCTCGGTTGATTACAGTGGTAAGCAACCACGCCCAGTCAAGAATGTGCTTTTGAAAAATGCCTGAGGACCCAAGTCAGAATCAACTTTCCCATAGGCAGTCACGATGAAGGCAAGGGCCGTGAGGGCATCACTGACACCTCAACAGCCATGCGCTTAGCATCCAGTCTTTGCCAGGTCCAGCTCCAGGTAGAGAACAGGCAGAATGAGGTCTTCTCCCGCAGAGGGAGACAAGCATTGACCAACTGAACACACAACTGATGACTGAATTGTAACTGTGGTAAGTGCAGGAAGGAAGACAGCAGAGGGCCAGAGCCCCTGGTCTAGCTAGGGACATGTGAAGGGTTTCAAGGCCCAAGAGGAGCCACATGGTGAAGGGGCAGTGTGTGGGGACAGGGAGGTGCGCCGGCCCTGCTGTGGGAAGAAGGTGTGTGCTGAAGAAGCTCAAAATGCAGCAGACGCAGCTGGCCGAGGAGTGACACGGACAGCGCAGGCGAAGGGCATTAAGGCCGGGTCACCACCACTTGCCGGTCATGGGGATTGTGCATGCTGAGACGAGGTGTGTGAGGACATCGCCACCAGGGGAGAATGGAGTCCTGGCTACTAGGGCAGAGGGATGTGCCATGGGTCAGGGATGGCACCCAGGATTCTAAACTCCTGCACAAACAGAGTCCAGGTACTGCCTCCTTAGAGTTGCTGGATCATGAGGAGGTTCAAGAAATCCCAGGGGAGGGGTGGAGCAGCACCCCCCAGGGACTGGGGAGAGCAAAACTTCACTAGAGCAGGTAACAGCAGACCTCTGCCCAGGCTGCCACTGAGCTGCAGCCTCCCTGGCAGGAGACACAGGTGGCTTTGGGAGCTCTCCCTTGGCCTGCTGCTTCCTCCCGTCACCAAAACGCCAGAGTGCAAATGGGCCATGGAGCCACCTTCATTCTGCAGATACAACCATGACTAGCACAGTTCAAATGCAGCCCCAAAACCAACAGAGACACAACACACACAGAGGAGAAGCTGCACAGCTGCCACCAGAAGTCTTCAATAGAAAACAACAGCTATTCCACACACGAGGATGCAAACAGCCACAATAAGTGGTGTGTGCCTTCAGAACCTTGGCAACAAAGACCTACATGAGTTCACAAAAGGAGAATTCCTTTCTGATAGAGATGGCCATGGAAATCACTATAGAGACATTAGTGTTTCCTTTAAAGAATGCTAGTGTTTCCACAGGTGCTGCTGAGTAGATAGGTTTTATGAGGATTGCCTAATGTATACTGGGTTTCTTTTTCTTTGGAGACGGAGTTTTGCTGCTGTTGCCCAGGCTGGAGTGCAATGGAGCAACCAACACTGGCTCACTGCAACCTCTCCCTACTGGGTTCAAGTGATTCTCCCTCAGCAGCCCTCCGAGTAGCTGGGATTACAGGGCCTGCCACCACCCCTGGCTAATTTTTCGTATTTTTAGTAGAGATGGGGTTTTGCCATGTTGGCCAGGCTGGTCTTGAACTCCTGATCTCAGGTGATCCGCCCACCTGGGCCTCCCAAAGTGCTCGGATTACAGGTGTGAGCCACCGCGCCCGGCCATAATTAGTGCATTTAAACCTGACAGCCACCCTCCAAGAGGCACACCCCACATAACCCGGGAGCCAGAGCCTGCTCGAAGAAAGAGAACAGCCAAGGGAAAGCAGTGGGTGGAAGGATGGAGACAAAGATGTACCAGTTTTAGAAAGGCAAAAACAAGAGAAGCGTGAAACTTGGGAGGTGCCGGACACGAGAGTGAGGGAGTGGGGTCCCGCCGGGACAGTAGCAGTGATGGCGCAGCACTGCAGGGGTCAGTAGAGAGCCACCCAGACCGCCTGCAGGGAGGAGTCGTGTTCCCCAGGGGAGAGTGCTGCCTCCCAGAAGCTGTCCTCGACCAGGAAAGGGCCCTTCATCGAGACACTGCCCCTTCCTGGAAGCGGTGAGCACCCAGGGCCTGGCACAGGGACAGGAAGCCCTGGCCCTCCCATCGCCAGAGATCTCTCTGATGGCTTCCCAGCTGTACAGGCCTGCTGGGTCAGCAGAGGCCTTGTCTCCTTGCTGAAGAGAACCACATCACCCAGGATAGCCTGCATGCCACTGCTGGTCAGTGAGTGGGTAGAAAGGCCCGCCCCCCGACAGAACAACATGGGACAAGTCCACAGACATGGCATTGCAGAGCTCCCCATGCAGCTGAGGCCTGTGTCGACACAGCACGGAGAGCCAGCTTCTCCCACTGTCCAGTCTTGCCTCCGTCTCTTTCCTTCCACAGGGTCGATCCCATGAGTTCTTCCCAATACACGGTATACACATCAGTCTCCACAGCAGACAGCACTTCCCCGAGAACCCAACTGCTACTGCACACTGGGCCAGGACCAGAGGCACAGGCAGGAAGGCAGATTAGGGGCGGCTGAGCCCCAAGTACCCAGGGAAACAGGTCATGACTGAAACTCAAAAAGCAGACAGCAGAGGAGTGTAAGAAGAGAAGCTGAAGGCCAAGAAAGGAGCCCGGGGGGAAAGGCAACCTTGAAACAGGCACAGAGACCGCATGGTCCCATGAGAGCCGGCACACTCAAACCTCATCTCTGGTTCTGGAAGGGAGGAGGGAGTTACCCAGCGACTCAAAGGGACACGAGGGGCCCTGGGGTTGGTTCTGCTGATGCCTGTCTCTGATCTGGGTGTTGATTACACGGGTGGCCGCTTGGTGAGAATTCACTCAGCCACATTCCTATGAGGCGTGCACTCCTCCATGTAAATGTTATGCTTTGGCATTTATATTTTATAAAAGGCAGGCTAAGGAAACGAGAGACAACACAGGAGGCTGAGAAGAAGCCTGAGAGGTGGAGGGAAGAGCCGTGGAGTGCAGCGGCCAAGGAGCAGGAGGAGAGGGTGTGAAGGCAGGAGGAGGTAGCACAGGTGTCCCAGAGAAGTGATGTGGAAGGAGGGACCAAGGCATGGGGAAGGAACCTTCTCACCAATGAGGAGCTGGGCAGCATCTTCCCACTGAAACCCAAGCCCAGGGTTTACATGAACCAGCATCTGCAGTACTCTCATTCATAGTTCTTTGAAGAAAAGATCATGGTTTGAGCTCACTCACCCTGATCCGACAAGAAGTCCAGCATGGTCTGTAGAAGGAAGGACAGGTGTCTGACAGAGAGGGCAGGGTTCCCCATCCTTCGGGAGGCGTAGACCAATTCATGCAGCAAACGCATCTGGACCGCAGCCCAGCCTCTGTGCGTGCCTGCGACAGAAGTTACAAAACGTCACAAAAGTGCTTGGAGTGGGGAAGGAAATACAGTTAAGCTGTAAAAGTTGGCAATTTGAAGACAAATGCCTCAACTATCAAACTCAACGACCAACAAAAAATCTTACATCTGCTTTGAATGACCGTGCAAAAGGACTTTAAAGTTGGCATGGTTTTCATACAGCAAAAACAGGCATTGCATATAGTGTCTCTCTTCTGCAAAGGCTGATTTCAAAATAGCCCACTTTGAAATAGTTGTAAGCTTAGAACCAAAGATGGTTTTCATATATCTGAGTTATAGGCATACATTTTTTTTCAAGAAAATACTCATATTTAAAGGGCCTTCATTATCAAAAACCAAGAACATTAAATCAAAAATATAGTATTTCTCTAAAATATGAGAAAAATGAAAAGTGGATAAATTAGAAAAACTTTAAAAAAAAAGTTAAATTCTACAGCTGCTCCCCCCAAAATAGTTTAGCATCTTTGAATTACAGATGGAGAAATCTGGATGCACAAACAATTGAAAAGTATCTTTTCCTCTTTTCTTAAGGGTCAGGCTCTTGCTCTGTTATCCAGGCTGGAGTGTCGTGGTACAACCACAGCTCACAGCAGCCTGGACCTCCTGGGCTCAAGCAATCCAATCCTCCCATCTCAGCCTCCCGAGGTAGCTGGGACTACTGAGTAAACGCCACCATGCCCAACTAATTTTTTTGCCTGTAGAGACAAGGTCTCCCCATGTTGCCCAGGCTTGAACTCCTGGCCTGGAGCAATCCTCCCACCTTGGCCTCTCAAAGTGCTGGGATTACAGGTATAAGGCATTGCTCCCGGCCAATCTGTGTTCTTAACACGCACGCCACCAATGACTCTGATAACCAACCACCCTGACTGGCAAATCACTACTCCAGCTGATCCAAAACTTAGACCATGAAAAAACACACAAAGGTCCATTCAAACTCAGACAAACCTGACACGCACTGAAAGTCCGTAATAGCTTACGATAGTCGGTTGGTTAACAAGTATTTGTTGAGAACATAATAGCGTGCCAGGCAGGTTCAGGAGAACAAGTAGGGAGAAAAAGTGCCTGCTGCCATGGCATTGGCATTCCTGTGGCAAGAGTCAGGCCGCAGCCGCAGGAAGACAAACGTGTGGTGGATGCGGGACAAACACAAACCGTAATAGTGAGGGCGGACAGGGCTGAGCGAGGGCGGACGGGGGCGAGCGAGGGGGGACGGTGCTGAGCAAGGACAGACGGGGCTGAGCGAGGGCGGATGGGGCTGAGCGAGGGCGGACAGGGGCGAGCGAGGGTGGATGGGGGTGAGTGGAACTGTCGGCCGGGACAGAGGGGCAAGGAGGTGGGCAAGGAGGTACCAGGGCCTGGCATGAGACTGGGCAGTCGCCTGATGCTGACTGGTGAGCAAACAGAAGAGAAGGGAAGCCTCCGCCCCAGCTCAAATGGCAGGGCCCTTCCTTCTATCCCAACCTTTCTCTGTTTGCCCACTGATATTTGAAGATGCTGCTCCGAGCGTTCTGCCAGTCACAGCCCTTCCTGACCTTCTCTCAGCACCCTGCCCTGCACAGCTGACCAGTCCCTCTTCTGTGCTTCCACTGCATTTTGCACACATTTCAGCCCATAGGAGTTATCTGACAGGTAACATAAGGCACCCGTAAGCGCATGTAATTGTTTCTCCCATCGATCCTTAATTTCCTTGGGAGGCAGGTTACTGTCTTATTCATTCAAGTGTCCTTAATGCCTAGCAGGGTGCCTGATAACACAGTTGGTACTTAACACATATGTGGATCAAGACAAAAGGCTGATGAGAGCAAACCCTCCCGTGTTGCAGGCATGGGTGCTAGTATGAAGGAGGACATCGCTGTGTACTCCTTCATGGCCTGCAATGAAATGCTTCAACAAAAGATGAATAAAGTAAAAATAAAACCAGCGTGCTCAAATCTTGGTAATTATTTAATCTGGACAATGGACTCATGATTCTATCCTAACATGTATATATTTAAAGTATTTCATAATAAGTTTTCATTGAAATCAATGGAGCTGACCACACACACACATGCACATATTTAAACAAACAAACAAACAAACAAAAGACACTACTTTATATCTTAGTAGTTCATCTTCCAGAAGTCTTTTGGAATATAAAATGGCAGGACTTTTCATACAACTGCAGGCAAAGAGAGAAGGACGAGTCCCTGCAATATTCCACACTGTCAAAAGAAGCCAAGACCAAATGCCAAAATGAAGAAGAGATGTTTTTTAAGATTATGAAGCTGAAATCAATGTCATGACTAACCTAGCCACAAACTCAAAAAGGCCCAATTTAACCAATCTCAACACTACCATATCTAGAAGGTTTTCTCACATAAGAATTGAACAAATAGCACTTTGCTGATTCTTTTAAAAACAGATAATGATCCAGTTCCTACCACAGGCGATTATGAGTAAGACCGAGCATACATTTATTTAACAGTAAATAGTGTACAAGTCATAATTTCTATGTGACTCAAAGTGCTCCCCCTATAAAATGTGAACTCTTTTTCTGAGGACAGATTTGTAGCATATGACCTATAAAATTTTCAATACTCTTGTAATCAAAAAGTTCACCAATTTGGGGGGTTATTCTATAAATGAACTATTGCCTTTCAGCAAATACATCTGCCTTAGCTCTCTTTCATTCATAAGAGTTCCTGGGCAAAATTTAATCCCTTGTCCAGGAAAAGGCTTGAGCAAAAGGCATGATCAAAAATCTTCACATGCAGCAACACAAGTAAGATTTAAACGATACTAAGCAGCCCATTAAGCTGGCAAATACACATAGCACACGTTAGTGTTCCTACCTCAACCGTCTATAACCAGCTAGGGCAAATGTTCATCTCAAGAAAAAGACAGAATACATTTTGCGACCTGAGAATATAGACAATTTGCCTTTTATTCACAGGTACAGGGTGTTAGGAGATTTCCATTAAGTTCTCCAGGAAATGTTTAAAGCAGTCCAGAGCCACAGGGGAGATGGGGTTTAAAGTGACTTTTGTGTTTTGTTAAACATATAGCCAGCTGACACTGACAATTTTTACATTATTTAATCTCAGTCAGTCACCTTCTTTCTCTAACCTCTTTCACTAAATAATGGCAAACGTCTCCTCCTGACATGGGTGTCTCGATACAAAGTACCAAGTCATTTGAATGCATGCTTATTTGTTTTGTTTTTCAAAAGAAAAACAATTTCTTTTCAAAAGGAGTATGTTTCATTCATCAATCAACTCAAAAATTAAGAGCAAGAAACAAACTCAATAAATAGCAACAGACGTGTTGTGGTAGCTGCCCACAGGCATCTGGCCCTGCATCACCCGCATCTGCTCGGGCACCGTCAGGGACTGGCGCAGGGACACAGAGAGACACAGGGGCCTCCGCTCCCACAGGGCCTATGGGCTAGCATGGAAGGCAGATGTTACATAATCACACCCAATGCTTCTTTTTTTTTTTTTTTTTTTTTTAGATGGAGTTTCACTCTTGTTGCCCAGGCTGGAGCGCAATGGCGTGATCTTGGCTCACTGCAACCTCCACCTCCCAAGCTCAAGCAATTCTCCTGCCTCAGCCTCCTAAGTAGCTGGGATTACAGGTGTGCACCACTATGCCAGGCTTGTTTTTGTATTTTTAGTAGAGACGGGGTTTCACCATGTTGGCCAGGCTTGCCTCAAACTCCTGACCTCAGGTGATCCACCCACCTCGGCCTCCCAAATTGCTGGGATTACAGGCGTCAGCCACCGTGCCCAGCCCCATACGTTTTTCAAATGTACTTACAAATTATGCGAAGTGTTGTAAGGAAGAACAGAATTCCATGAAGAAAGAAAATTAACAGCATTCAATAAAAGAGAAAAATAGAACAGTTCCACTTAAGGCTGAAAGGACCACTGAGGACCTCTCTGAAGAAACGGCATCCAGCTGTGACCTAAGGATGACTGGGAGCTAGGCAGGGAGAAAGGGAATAGTGTCCCCAGAGGAGGTAAGAGCGTTCCCAAAGGAGGCCAGAGGCATCAGAAGACCTCAGACTGGCGCAGTCTTAGATGTTATAGATAAGTGGCCTCAGGATAGGAAAAAAAATGAAAACGACTCCTAGGATAACTTCCACAGAGCCCAGGAGGCTTGCTTTACCCTGAAGCCAGCCCGGAGTTATATTCAAAGAATGCAAAAAAAAAAAAAAAAGGAACTGAAAAGCAATTTAAATCTTGCTTGAAGTCTCTTAAAAGCACACCAAATGGGGATTCCATTCACAAGTGCACAGAGAACCTATTAAAACACACTTCCTCATCATTCCACAAAGCAACAGTGTGATTGCTTTAAAAACTCTCTCTTCTACCTAAACACTACTACTTCCCAATCCAGTTTCTCCACAATCCAGCCTAAATGAGCTTAGATGCCCAACTCTCCCCTGCTAAGACTTCGGGGTCTAATCTCTCCTCTTCCAACAGTAACTTTTAGCACTTTTTTTTTCAAGATGGAGTCTCATTCTGTCACCCAGGCTAGAGTGCAGTGGCACATTCTTGGCTCACTGCAACCACCACCTCCCAGGTTCAAGCAATTCTCCTGCCTCAGCCTCCTGAGTAGTGGGGACTACAAGTACACACCACCATGCCCGGCTAATTTGTATTTCTTTTGAGTACAGACAGGGTTTTATCGTGTTGGCCAGGCTGGTCTCGGACTTCTGACCTCAGGTGATCCACCCACCTTGACCTCCCAAAGTGCTAGGATTACAGGTGTCAGCCACTGCAGCTGGCCACTCTTAGCGTTTTGTTGTTGTTGTTGTTTTTTGGCGGGGGACAGTCTCGCTCTATTGCCAGGCACCAGGCTGGAGTGTAGTGGCACAATCTCGGCTCACGGCAACCTCCGTCTCCCGGGTTCAAGCAATTCTCCTGCCTCAGCCTCCCGAGTAGCTGGGACTACAGCTGCACCACTATGCCCAGCTAATTTTTGTATTTTCTAGTAGAGACGGGGTTTCACCCTGTTGGCCAGGATGATTTCGATCTCCTGACCTCATGATCTGCCCACCTCGGCCTCCCAAAGTGCTGGGATTACAGGTGTGAGCCACCGTGCCCAGCCCACTCTTAGCCTTTTAAAATGAAAATCCTACAAGTTTTAGGGCTTATCCAGTTATTTTGTCCAAAATTAACTGTTGCTAGGGCAGCCCCTCCCTGGCCCTCATCCACAACCAAAGGCCAGGAAGGGGCCTGCCCCAGAAACAGTGCTTCATTGATAAGCAATCCTTGTGGTGGGGGCGCTCAGGGGAGGGACAGGCCTTGCAAACCCCTTTCACACTCCCCTCAGGGGATGCTATGGGAGGCTCGCTAGGCCTGACCAAGGATCTCATTTGACTAATAGCCGCAAACACTTGCTGAGCACCGTCCAAAACTCCTCACAGGACTGACCAATTCAATCCTCACAACCTCCACCAGTAAACTAATGTAAACTAGTGCCCCACTTACAGATGAGAAAGTGGGCACACAGGACTCAGGGACACGGCCAGGGTCACACAGCTGGTCAGTAATGGGGTCCTGCGCTCTCACCAGCTGTGTGACCTCAGGAGTAACACTGCACCTTGTCTGCCCTGGTACCTCACGTGGCATCTGGAACACATGGTCTCTACTCACCAAGCTGTTGAGAACTGAGGTTACACGTGAAACTGCTTACCATGAGACCACAGCTAGCCTTGGCATGGATGAGAAAGACGCCCGTAGGCAAACGCAGCCTGCAGGCACAAGGCTTAGCAAGGCACGCCCACAAAATCCCTGTGGGAGACAACAGCGCCCCTTCAGCGCCCCTTAGTCTGAATGCACCCAGCCCTGAGCCACAGATGGCTGGCAAGCGCGGCCCAGCACCCCGCACAGGCCGCAACTGTACAGTGAGCCTGCCCAGCACAGCGACCCTGCCCAGCACAGCAGCTGCTCCATCTATGTCACCTAAAATACCAGGAAATAGCAAAGAAAATGTGAACAATCACCTTTTCTGTGTGAACAATCAACTTTTCGTAACATCTAATAAGAACGATTTTTTTAAACTTTCATTTTAAGTTCAGTGGAACAAGCACAGGTTTGTTACACTGGGAAACTTGTGTTGTGAGCCAGGTATTAAGCTCAGTACCCATTAGTTATTTTTCCTGATCGTCTCCCTCCTTCTACCCTCTACCCTCATCATTTAGCTCCCACTTATAAGTGAGAACATGCCGTACTTGCTTTTCTGTTCCTGTGTTAGTTTGGCTAAGGATAATGGCCTCCAGCTCCATCCATGTCCCTGCAAAGAACATGATCTAATTCTTTTTTATGGCTGCATAGTATTCTATGGTGTTATATGTACCACATTTTCTTTATCCAGTCTGTCATCGATGGGCATTTAGGTTGATTCCATGCCTTTGCTATTGTGAATAGTGCTGCAGTGAACATACGTGTGCATGTGTCTTTAAAACAGAATGATTTAATGAAATGTAAATTGTCCTATTATAAAATTTTTTAATAAATAAAAATAGCCCTAAAATAACAGTATTTTTATTTATTAAAAAAATTATGTTATAAAGGTATAGTACTTTATAGTATAAATTTTTATTTATTAAGAAATTGTATAGTATAAAGGTATAGTACTAAAAATAGTATGGTAATGGTGAAATAACAGATAAATAGGTCAATGGAGCAGAAGAGACAGCCCAGAAATAGAACCTCATAACCACAGTCAACTAGTTTTTGACAAAGCAGCAAAGGCAATCAATGGAGCAAAGATAGCCTTTTCAATAAATGGTGCTGAAATAAATGGACATCTACAAGCAAAAAAAAAAACCTCCAGACACAGACCTTATACTCTTCACAAAAATTAACTCAAAACAGATCAAAAACCCAAATGAAGAATGAGAAAAATCCAAACCTCCCAAAAGTTACCACGAGAAAATCTAGGTGACCTTAGGTACCAATGACTCTTTAGATACAACACCCAAGGTATAATCCATGAAGGAAAGAACTGATAAGCTAGACTTCATTAAAATTGATAACTTCTGCTCTGCAAAAGACATACCAAGAGAATGAGAAAACATGACACAGACTGGGAGAAAATATTTGCAAAAGACACAATTGATAAAGGACTGTCATCCGAATCATACAAAAAACTCTTAACATCAACAGCAAGGAAATAAACAACCCAACTAAAAATGGGGCAAGAGGTCTGAACAGACACTTCACCGAAGAAGATATCCAGGTGGCAAAGAAGCATAAGAAAAATGCGCAACATTATATGCCATCAGGGAGCTGCACAGTAAAGCAATGAGATACCTATAAGAATGGCCAAAATCTAAAACACTGACAGCTCCAAATGCTGGCAAGGACGTGGAGCAACAGGAGCTCTCATTCGTTGCTGATGGGGATGCAAAATGGTACGGCCACTGTGGAAGACAGTTTGGCAGGTTCTTACAAAACTAAACATATTTTTACCATATCATCCGGGAACCATGCTCCTTGATATTCACCCAAATGAGTTGAAAATTTACATCCATACAAAAACTTGCACACAAATGTTTGTGGCTGCTTTACAATTGCCAAAACTTGCAAGCAACCAAGCTGTCAATCAAGATTCATTAGATGAACATATAAATAACTGTGGCATATTCTGATAGTAGAATATTATTCTACTATAAAGCACTATAAAGAAATGAGCTATCAAGCCATGAAAAGACATGAAGGAAACGTAAATGCATATTACTAAGAGAAAGAAGCCAATCTGAAAAGGCTACATATTGTATGACTCCAACTATATGACATTCTGGGAAAGGCAAAACTATGGAGACAGTAAAACGGTCAGTGGTTGCCAGAAGGTAATAGGGAGGGAAAAATGAGGAGACAGAGGATTTTCAGGGCAGGGAAACTTCTCTGTATGATATCATAATCGTGGATACTCGTCAGGACACATTTGTCAAATCACACAGAACGTACAATACCGAAAGTGAACCCAGATGTAAACTATGAACTTTGGGTGATGATGATGTGTCAACATAGGTTCATCAATTGCAACAAATGTACTACACTGGTGTGGGGTATTGACAGTGGGGAAGTCTGTGGGTCTGCAGGGCAGGAGGTAAGTGGGTCATCAGCCTCAATTTACACAACCTCATGGTCCATCTAAAGGTGCCAGTCATGAAACAAGAGCTCGGGAGACAGGTTCCATCCCATCCCTCTGGGGAACATAGAGGAAAAAGAAATTAGAGAAAGGGAGGGCAGGTGACAGGGCAGGTGCAGAAAAACCGTCATAAACCTCACCTCAGAGCACACCTTATCCATCTTTGTGCGTGACCTCGCCAGGTCTCCTCTATTCTGTACCCTGGCATAGTTTTGGGGGTTTCTTTAGTTAAACATGGGACTTGACACCTGTCTGTACTGGATGTGCTGGTGATTGGACTCATACTGTTAGTGGAGTTCATTCTGAACCTGGATTTTGTCCTTTGCTTTCGTCTTAGCCGTTGGTGATGATACTGAGTGCAAGAGGTCAAGAGCGGAGTTCAGGACCCTCTCCAGCAGGCCGTCTATTCTGCAGGGATGTCCTGGTTCTTGCTTTGTGTTGGACACCATGCCACATGTTGAGGGTGAACACAGAAAGTCCCAAACTCCCTGCCAGATCTCAGCCATCTCGCCCTGGCAGACAGCATGATAGGCTTGTCTCACTTGCCTGGAGTGTCATCAGCACTCTGCCTCACCCTGTGGCTCCAGAGAGGCAGGATATCTTAGGCTCTAAAGACAAAAACCCTCAAAAATTGGGGATTCATATGGGGATCTTGATGAGACTTGGGGGATTTTCAACCCTGAATACATCTGCTTGCACGCAGGGCCTCAGCTCTTCCTGGCATAGCTTCAGGCCAGACCACAGCAGTCCAGAGCAGAAGTGTCCTCCCCACATTGCAAAAGCACCCCCCAGGTCTAGTTCTCTTCCCTGGAGAGAAACAAGAGGCTAAAGCGCTGTGTGCACTCCATCCCATCTCCCTCCACTCCCCTTCACTCCCTGCCTGAAAGACTCCTCCGGCTACACTACTCACTTAGTCTGAGCTTTATCTTCCAAACCCCAGTGCTCTCCTTTTAAATGAGGCAAGAGGATCACTTCAGCCCAAGAGCTTGAGACCAGCCTGAGCAACATAACAAAACCTCATTTCTAATAAATGAAATAAATAAATGCTTTCAGATATCACAGTGTTCTCAGCCAGGGATTTCACAAAGTATTGCTGCCACGCCAAATCTGGCCACCATGTTCTAATGTGAACAGTTTCATGGTTTACACACTGCCCATGGCTGTTTTCACAATCCAAAGGCAGGGTCGGGTCATTTCCACAGAGACTGTGAGGCCCATGAAGCCTAAAATACTTACTCTCTGGCCCTTTACAGAGAAAGTTTGCTGACCTCCTACTCAAAGCTAATCAGAATGCATCCTGAGAATCTGATCTGAGATTCTATCAGATCTAACTGTTGCCTTGGGAAGATGGCTGAACAGTAAGAAGTCTGGGGAGTGTGACTTAGGAGGATGGTCACAGCAACATTAGACATGTAAGTTATTAGCAGCTCTGGAAGGACCTGAGAGCTCTGTGCGGACAGCGGGAAGCTGTCACATGTGAGAGGAAGCTGTCAACTTCCACTGGACAGGGCAGACCTCCTTTGCCATCGCATCACTCACCCAACATACCACTTGGCATTGAGGCAAGAGTCTAACTAATTACCTGTCGAGTCAATGTACCAAAAAGTCCAGTAGACACATCTTCAGATATCCCAGCAGGTGAAAGTAAGGAGAAACATAATTTTTAAATCCATGTTGGGGAGAGCCCTAACAATCAGAATCATCCAAAAGTAGAACTGGATTTGAAGCCATGAGCACCTCCAGTCAGCAGAGGCCAGTGAAACTGACAGACATGACCACATAAAAAAGATGCTGAAGAATCCATTTTTGCCCTGGTAGGAAATTAACCTAGACGACATCTCAGTTCTTTTCATATCTAGAAGCCTATGCCTTCACTAACTCTAGGCTTGAAAAAAAGTGCTGTATGTTTCCTATCTAAAAGCAACCACTCAAACATGGTTTTTTGGTTTGTTTTTGTTTTTTTGAGCAAGTTCTCTCTCTGTTGCCCAGAATGGAGTGCAGTGGCGCAATCCCAGTTCACTACAACCTCCGCCTCCCAGGTTCAAGCGATTCTCATGCCTCAGTATGCCAAGTAGCTGGGACTACAGGCGTGTACCACCATGCCCGGCTAATTTTCATATTTTTTGGTAGATACAGGGTTTCACCATGTTGCCCAGGCTGGTCATAAGTTCCTGACCTCAAGTGATCCGCCTGCCTTGTCCTTCCAAACTTCTGGGGATTACAGGAGTGAGGTACCTCGCCTGGTCCCAAAAAATATTTTTTTCTCCTGCTAATTAGACTTTGCCTAATATAGAGCATTACCATTATACATATTTGTTATTAGATTTACAGCTTTATTTTTAATATGTATTGCCCTGCATTAATATTTCAGAGTAAGAATTTACTTAGCATAGCTGGGGTATACACATATACCCAAGCATATTTATTCCTGCTTCATTGACTTGTGCTAACCTAACTAAGTATCCTAAGTAAAATTCTTTAGGTATTTCCAGTATTTGATTGATGAGGACATACCATGCCAATGAACTCAGAGGCGATTTCTAACTCCCCCTGAAAAAGATTCAAAAATCCGAACCCCAAAGCAAAGTACAAGTACATTTTCTTATCATCTGATGATAGTAGGTACCCAACTACCAGGCAGGGATTTAGTCATCCCTGAGCCACCAGCACCAGTCACAATGTCTGCCATGCAGAGCAGTGGCCCAAACAGCTTGTGATCAGCCGACAGAAAGCAACACCTCGGCGCCGGCAAGGGGACTCCAGTACCTCTGCTGAAGTCTTTTGGATCCAGTGACAGACTGTAGCCGGGGAGCGTTTCCAGAAGGAGTTTGTAGCAAGCCCTCCACCCAGGCTCGGCGATGCTCGGAGCCACGCACTGCATGGCGGCCACGCGCTTGAAGAACGCAGACTTGCGATGGAAGCCGATCAGCTCATAGAGCTCAGAGAGGATGCTGTAGCGCTGAATTTTCTCTTCCTCAGAAAGCTGAAGCACAGAGAGAAAGCAAAAAAGCTTTTGAAAGAAACTTGTAAGTAAAAAAAGAAATACAGGTTAAAAACGTTTCTTCATAAAACAAAGACCTGAGGAGACATCAAGGAGAGGGAAAGCCTGGTGAGCAGCGCTGGGCACAGGCCCAGGGCAGCACCAGGTGGCTCGAGACCTTCCCAGCCATCGCTGCAAATGCACCAGTCCTCCTGCTAATACAGCTCAGATTCTCTGCTACAAAGGTACTTGCTACAAATCACACGAGACCTCTACTTTAAGTTCCTGAACAAACTAAAAGAAAAGGAACAAGAGTTCATCTAGACAACAGGATTCTAACAAGGTCTTTCATCAAACACAAAAAGTCTTAAACACAAGAATACACAGAACCATGGAACTAACTGGGTAATGAATTGTTTACGGTAACACCAACGAAATTAGATTTAAGACTTCATAGTTTACAAAAAGTTTTCTTTTTTGGGTACATGCAAAGAACATGCAAGATTGTTGCATAGGTACACACATGGCAATGTGATTTGCTGTCTTCCTCCCCTTCACCTATATCTGGCATTTCTCCCCACGCTATCTCTCCCCAACTCCCCACCCCCCAACAAAAAGTTTTCCTTCATCTAAGACCCAACTGAATCCTCCCAACAACCCTGTAGTGTAGCAATCTTCTGTTTCTTCTCTTTTTTTTTTGAGACAGAGTCTCACTTTGTCACCCAGGCTTGAGTGTGGTGGTGTAATCTTGGCTCACTGCAACTTCCGCCCACCCCCCCAGGTTCAGGCAATTCTCCTGCCTCATCCTCCTGTGTAGCTGAGATTACAGGTACCCACCCACATGACTGGCTAATTTTTGTATTTTCAGTCGAGATGGGATTTCTCCATGCTAGCCAGGCTGGTCTCAAACTCCTCACCTCAGGTGATCCGCCCGCCTCGACCTCCCAAAGTGCTGGGATTACAGGTGTGAGCCACTGCACCCAGATGACAACTTCTGTTTCTTCAGCACCTACTGTATAGGCAGCAGACTTAATGTACCTGACTTATTCAATACAACCATCTGTGAGCTGGCAAATAAGGACATTAACAGCTCAGGGACGCATTAATCACCTGTGGAAAATCACACAGCCAAGAAGTGGGCTCTGCCCACTGCAAAGCTGCCCTCAGAGAAGAAGGACGGCAGAGCCCACTCTGCTGCCCCAGGAGCACTGCTCAAGGAAGCGCTTCTCTCTCCTCTGCCCTGGAGGATGACTGTTTCCCTGATGTTTCTGTGAGTAGAGAGCTTTAGCTGGAATATTCTTGCAACTTGGGCCTCCAAACCCCGCTTCCATCCCCTTTCCTTTGCGCTCACTGCCATGGCCTCGCTGGGGCCCTCGTCAGTCGTCATCTGGAAGACAAATCAGCATCATCTTCCCACCGTCTCTCCACCTTCCTTCACCTATCCACACACCCCTGCCAGAATCTCTCCACCTTCCTTCACCTATCCACACACCCCTGCCATACTCAGGTTCCTAAGACATGGCTCAGAGCCCATCACCCCAGCCATGGTTTGAACGTGCCTCCCCAAAATTCACACATTGAAAGCCTAGCCCCCAAGGTGTTGGTATGAAGATGTGGGGACTTTGAAAAGTGATTGGGTCAGGAGGTGAAGCCCTCACAAATGGAATTAGTACCCTTATAAGAAGAGACCCTGAAGAGCTAGCTTACCGGTTCCACCATGTGAGGACACAGAGAAAAGATGGCAGTCTATGAACAAGCAAGCGGGCCCTCCCCAGACACCAAACCTGCTGGCACCTGGATCATGGACTTCCAGCCTCTAGAACTGTGTGCAATCAATTTATATTGTTTACAAGCCACCTGGTCTGTGGTTTTGTTAGATCAGCCTCACCAAACTAAGACAATCTCCATCTCGAAACCACTAGGGACCCCCTCAGGCCGTAAAATGGAGCTCAAATGCCTTCATGGCCATGCCAGGTCCTCTGCAGTTAGCTCCAGCCTGCTCTGGGAACTCGAGGTCCCACTGCCTACCTATCACCTCACCAAACTGAACAACTTTAACTCATTCAGGGAATATGTCAATGCATATTCCCTGAATGCCTACTCTTTGCCGACCACTCTTGTGGTAGGGGATACAGTAGTGAGCCTCCGTGCTAATGACGGGCTAGTCCCCTGGCTTAGAATCAGTGGGAAAGATGACAATAAATCAATGAACAACGAAATAAAATAACTGCTCTAAGTCCAATGAAATAACTTTGACATAGAATCACAGGTAGCAGCTTGTGAGGTGGACTGCACCAGGTGACGCCGCCAGGACGCACAGGTTCTCTGCTCCTGCACTCCCTCCACTTCCACATCTGACTCTCCCTTCGGAGGCTCAGTTCCAATGCCACGCTCTCCAAGAAGCTCATCCTCATGCCTTTCAGCTGGAAGCTGCCACTTCCTCCTTCCCTACATTCTCCTAACCATGCTGGACTCCATAATGTCCTTTCTCTGTGTCTCTCATACTATTTATGTATGCATCGCATCTCTGCACCCCTACTTTCCCTAAGTGAAAGGTCATTTCACATTCACCCCAACGAAGTGGGAGAATCATCACTACTCTACCTGCTCACCAGCATTATGATAATATCAGTCTTTTTTATTTTAGATGTTCTGGTGGCTTTAACTTCCATTTCCCTGAAAACTAATGATGTTGAACCTTTTTCATATGATTACCGGCCACCACTATATCTTCCTTTGTGAAGTGCTTGTTCAAATCTTCTGACAGTTTTTAAAATTAGATCGTTTGTTTTATTATTGAGTCATAGGAGTTCTGTATATATTCTGAATGTAAGTCCTTAGTTATATATGTTTTGCAAATATTTCCTCCCAGTCTGTTGCCAATTTATTTTCCTAAGGGAGTCTTAATAAGCAAAAGCATTTCATTGTGCTGTAGCTCAATTTATCAGTTTTTTCTTCCACAGTTAGTGCCTTCTATGTTCTAATCTAAGAAAAACCTTTGCCTGAGGTCACAAAGATATTCTAAGATTTCCTCTGGAAGTTGCTATCTAGGTCTATGGTCCATAAATATTCAAATCTGAGTAGGACATGGCCTCTCCCTTTCCAGGAGTGTGCAGTACGGCACCAGAAAGAGACCGCAGTGCAGGCGGAGAGCAGCCAGGGAAGGGTGGAGGAGGCCTGTAAAAAAGAGGCGCGGGTTGGCCAAGGTACAGTGGCTCATGCCTATAACCCCAGCACTTTGGGAGGCCCTGGCGGGCAGATCACCAGAGGTCAGGAGTTTGAGACCAGACTGATCAACATGGAGAAATCCCATCTCTACTAAAAAATACAAAATTAGCCAGGCATGGTGGCACGCATCTGTAGTCCCAGCTACTCGGGAGGCTGAGGCAGGAAAATCGCTTGAACCTGGGAGGTGGAGGTTGTGGTGAGCTAAGATCGCACCATTGCACTCTAGCCTGAGCAACAAGAGCGAGACTCTGTCTCAAAAAAATAAATAAATAAATAAGAAGAGGCGGGGGTACTTAATGCCTTTATCACAATCCTGGAAATGCCCAGACCTTCAGCTGCACCCAGTGTGTGCCAAAAGGGATAAAAGACGTTGGGGCAGAGAAGACAAATAGTGATATTAGCCAGTGCCCTTAAAGAGGCCACCATCTAAAATAAAGGCGACATCCAGGGAAGGTCATATCATTGATTCTTTCATGGAACCTATCCGAGATGAAAGGGTGTAATACTATAATCAGTATACATTATTTCATTCCTCTTACCATTTCAGCGTAATAAGAAATCAAAGGATTAAACACTATGTTGCAAATGGAACTGACATCACTTCAAAGCCCCAAAATGGATCCTTAATGGGAAAAGCTTGGGCGCAACTGCTTTTGGGCACTAGGCAGACACTAGACTAAGAAGCTGCAAGGTCGACACAGGAACAAGGAGCCGGGGGGTAGAGAACACTCCCAGGCAAAATGCCAGGCCAAGGTCCTCACAAAATCTTGAAACAAGATGAAATCCCCAAACTCATTTCCAACCTGCTGCTCTTTCAGGGAATATTAACCAGAACGTCTTTGTTCTAATTTTTCAACAGGCTGCACAGTCACGAAGACCGAGTTCAGGGCCAGATGTTTATGTGAGGTTCCAACGGAAGTGGCTCAAAGACTACTCAAGACAAGCAGCCTTACTCACAAGACAGACTCGGGGGGATCCAAACACTAATTCACTACCCCATTTCCAAGTAGAAGGTAAGTTCACATCTTCTCTCTTCTGCTGATAAGAAATACAGTGGTAACATGAGTGGGAAACTCCAGACGCAGGACTGGTCTCCGGCAGGATGGTAATGAAAGGAAAACGGACTGGACCTGTGAAGTCCTGCATATCCCTAAGAAATAGGGATCATCAAATCTAATTATGATTCTTGAAAAGACTAAATGAAAAAATGCAAACACTGAGCATAAGCCTAAAACTCTCAGTGAGTGTTCAAGAAACAGAAATATCACTGTTAGTTAATGCCTTTGAAATTACAGGTTCTAACCCCAAGTTAACCAGCCAGAGAAGCTCTAGAAAATGCCTTCACCCTCATGAGCCTTCTCAAACATGGGTACTCGCCGTGATCAGAAGAACAAGGCAGTGACAGGTGCTTGGGGGCAGCACTCAAGTGATGACCGTGGGAGAGTGCAGGAGGGAGAGCAGCGGGCACCACACATTCCTAGGTATGGGAAACACACTCTGCGTCTCTCGCCAGCTATTTCCAGCCATAATTACATGGAGAGAAAATATATCTTCAGAATTACACAGACTTTCCATATGTCTATCAAAAAAGCCTGGAAAAAACATAACTTGCTCTCTCACATCCCGGAGTAGGGGAAATGAGGTATGCACCAAGGATTTTTCTTTACAAAGCAGCTGCCTAAAGTAATTGGATCCATTTTCAGTTTTAATTATTCAAAGGTAAGAATGAAAACAAAAACTTAAATGACACCTGGTCCCTCAAAAGTTCATGAAGTAGTAGAGGAGACAGGCCCATAAAGAATCACAGTGTTGGGGCCGGGCGCAGTGGCTCATGCCTGTAATCTCAGCACTTTGCGAGACTGAGGCAGGCAGATTACCTGAGGTCAGGAGTTCAAGACCAGCCTGGCCAACATGGTGAAACCCCATCTCTACTGAAAATATAAAAATTAGCCAGGCATGATGGTGGGTGCCTATAGTTCCACTGGGAGGCTGAGTCGGGAGAATCACTTGAATCCAGGAGGCGGAAGTTGCAGTGAGCTGAGATCATGCCACTGTGCTCCAGCCTGGGTAACAGACCGAGGCTCCACCTCAAAAAACAAAAACAAACAAATAAACAAAAGAATCCCAGTGTTGGGAAGAATATGGACGGGACACGGCTGAAACGGAGATGCTATGCCCTAGCCTTGGACAGGTACCTGGAAGACGACCCAGTATATCTACCACATGCTGGAGGAAGGACGTTTGTAAACAGCTAGTGCCCTTGGTAAGTGCACTGTCCAACAGAGATGGCCAAGCAAAGTCCACACTTGATGCCTGATCACCCCAGTTTCAGCCTTTGATTCATGCTTGGATAACCTTAAAAACCCAGTACTTTGCCTTCCAGAAATGCTGCCTACTTTTACCATCTTTTGGTCAAGTGAGCAAGTTCATGTGTACTTTGATGATGGCTTCAACTCTGACTACAGCTTTTCTCCACATTCGTCTTTCCATACTAGAGTTCTGAATTTCTTTCTTTTCTGTTTTTTCTTTTTTTGAGATGGAGTTTCACTCTTGTTGCCCAGGCTGGAGTATAGTGGCATGATCTCAGCTCATTGCAACTTCCGCCTCCCAGGTTCAAGCAATTCTCCTGACTCAGCCTCCTCAGTAGTGAGATTACAGGTGCCTGACACCACATCGGGCTAATTTTTGTATTTTTAGTAGAGACAGAGTTTTGCCATGTTGGCCCGGCTGGTCTCAAACTCCTGACCTCAGGTGATCCGTCCACCTCGGCCTCCCAAGGATTACAGGCGTGAGCCACCAGGCCCAGCCGAGTTCTCCATAAAATCTAGTCCCTCCAATGACATCTTATGGAGCCTGAGAGGAAAAGCCAAGTAAATAAAACCATACACAGCTAGAGGGTCATCCACCCCCATCACTGCTTTCCTAAAAACTCCTCTCCTGCCTGTCCGAAACAGACTAATGCCTTCCACACTATGCTCACAAAACGCTGCAGATCTGTCTCTTCAAGCAGAAATGAGATCTCTACAGGAGAAACCATTCTATTCTTCTCTGAATTCCTAGCACTTCGTGATGGCAACAGATATGATTGTCATTATAGTTTATTTCCTTTAAAATTACTTTGGGCCAGCCTGGCCAACATGGCGAAGTCCCATCTCTACTAAAAATACAAAAATAAGCCGGACACAGTGGTGCACACCTATAATCCCAACTACATGAGAAGATGAGGCAGGAGAATTGCTTGAACCCGGGAGGTGGAGGTTGCAGTGAGCCGAGATCGCACCACTGCACTCCACCCTGGGCGACAGAGCAAGACTGTGTCTCAAAAAAAAAAAAAAAAATACTTTGGGATATTTAAGTGAGACTTTGGGAGACAGCCTAAGGTAGTATGTTTGGGTGTAACATCTTGATCTGAGTTTCTGTAAGCCTTTTTCATATGTTCTGTTCACTGATTCATTCAGAACGTAGCTTTCTCACTCCAGAAGGATTTACATTTTTCTTCCAGGAGCTCATGGTCACTCTTATGCCAGGACAAGTTTAAACTAAACCCTCTTTGGATTGGTTTTGTTTCCTTCTGTAATGGTTAATACTGAGTGTCAACTTGATTGGATTGAAAGATGCAAAGTATTGATGTGGGGTGTGTCTGTGAGGGTGTTGCCAAAAGAGATTCACATTTGAGTCAGTAGGCTGGGAGAGGCAGACCCACCCTTAAGCTGCTGCCAGTGCAGCTGGAATATAAAGCAGGCAGAAAACTGAAAAGGCTGGACTGGCCTAGCCTCCCAGCCTACATCTTTCTCCTGTAGTAGATGCTTCCTGCCCTCGAACATCGGACTCCAAGTTCTTCAGTTTTGGGACTTGGACTGGCTCTCCTTACTCTTCAGCTTGCAGACAGCCTATTGTGGAACCTTGTAATCATGTGAGCTAATACTTAGTAAACTCCCTCATATGTATATATCTGTAAATAGATATAGACATATCTCTGTCAGTTCTGTCCTTCTAGAGAACCCTGACTAATACACCTTCCAACAAGATCAAGGGTCTTCTTATATTCATACCTTAAGAACTGAGGTGTTTTTCTGTTTCATTCTTTGACTAAACGTGTCGTCCAGGGGATCTCGGTTTTACCCATGGGTCTGCCATGCAGCTCCCAGGTCTGGGCAGGTCTAAGGTTGATTTCCTATACCTCCTATGTAAGCACTGAAAACTGTTACCATGGATAGGCAGGGCATACTCTGGCTTTCAAGGCCCACTGACTTTCAGAATTCCTACTTTTCGGAAAATGATTTCCTTTTCCTTTCTTAACAATGGGCTATGCATTTTGAAAGATGTTGGGTATGTGGGATAGGGGGATTTTTATCTCTTAATCAGCATTTTTAAGGAACTTGTGCTGAGAGTTTTTGGACAACTATCTTGCCAAAACAAAAATCACTATTTTCCAAACTTAAGTGTGATTTGAAATCTTTCTTTTCTTTCTTTTTAACTATTAATAGACTTTTTTTAAATTAAAAAACATTGCTCAGTCCGTGAGTCCCAGCCTGGTGTCTAGGGCCACAGGGCCTGCCCGGTACCAGCTTTTACCAGGCAGCCTGGTGCTGGTGTCCGAGGCAGGCCTGGCACTCGTGTTACTCTCCTTTCCCTCGTGAGGGTCATCTCCCTCCACACTGTGCTGCCGGGGGCCGTTGGAGGCTGACTCCAGAGGTGCGGAGCTGTCCTTCCCATCCTCGTCCATGCACCTTTTCTCAGGTATGTGCTACCCCTGGATGTAGCTGTGGTCTCCTGCCTGGTTTCCTAGCTCTTGTGAAGGTGTGTGTATGGATCGTTGTCAGGCTGGTGTTTCTTCAGGTGGGCAAGTGCCGGAAGGTCCTATTCTGCCATCGTGCTCACATCACCCCTCCCCTAAGAGAATAACATCAGCCCCAAATCTTCACCATATACATTACATATTTAAGGTGAAGCAAACATACAGGAAAGAAATGCTGGGATAAATCACTTGTCCCCATATATTGTTTGCTTTATAAAGAAGTTTATTGCAATTAAATTTGCATAAAAAGAAAAAAAATTAAGCCACTAACTAGAGCAGATCCTTGAAGGGACATATAAAATTAAGAAAGGGATGAAGCCAAAAAATGAGAAGACACTCCATAAGCTTAATAAAATCCATATCCTATGGATGAAATTACCGATTCCTAGAACATCTAATCTAAACATAACAGAAACATAAGATGTCTTTCTTACTAGGAAATGGCCAAGATAAAAAATGATCATTTAAAACAACAAAAAAAAACCTTAAATTCTAAGTTTTGGCTGCCAACTAAATTTGTCTCCTTCCTGGAAGAAAGGAAGATGTGTTGGTTCTTTAGTGTAGGTATCTCGTGTTTATGGATTGGAAGACAATATTGTTAAGATGGTAAAACACCTCAAAGTGATCTATAGACTCAATGCAATTCCTATCAAAATCCTAGCTAGCTTTGTCGGAGAAATTGACAAGCTTACGCCAAAATTCACATGGAAGTACAAGGGACCCAGCATAGCCAGAATGATCTTTAAAAAGAACAATGTTGGAGGAGACACACTTCCCAACTTCAAAACTTACTACAAAACTATAGTAATCAAGACAGTGTGGTACTGGGATAAGTACAGATACGTAGATCAATTGAATAGAATTAAGAGTTCAGAAAAAAATAATTACAGTCAACTAATTTTCCACTAGAGTGTCAATGGGGAAATAAATGTCTTTACAACAAATGCTGCTGGGACAACTGGCAAGACCAGCCTGGCCAACATCTTTACTAAAAATACAAAAATTAGCCATGTGTGGTGGCACATGCCTGTAATCCCAGCTACACAGGAGGCTGAGGCAGGAGAACAACTTGTACACAGGAGGCGGAGGCTACAGTGAGCTGAGATCATGCCACTGCATTCCAGCTTGGGCAACAGAACGAAACTCTGTCTCCAAAAATTAAAAGTGAAATAACAATACCAAAATGGGAGAGAAATTTTGCAACGTGTGTAGCTGATAAGGGACTAGTATCCAGAATATATAATGAACTCTTACAGCTAAACATTAAAAAGAAAGTAAAACCCAATTTAAAACCTGACAAAGAGTTTGAATGGACATACAAGTGGCCAGTAAGCACATGAAAAGATGCTCAGCACCACCAGTCATCAGGGAAATGTGAATCAAAACCAAAATGAGACTTCATACCCACTAGAATGGCTCTCATCAAAAGATGGACAGTGACAAGTGTTGATGAGGATAGGAGAAATCACAGCCTTCATTTGTCACTGGTAGAAATGTAAAATGGCACAGCTGCTTTGGAAATGTTTAACAGTTACTCAAAAAGTTAAACATAGAGGTATACATGATCCAGCAATTTCTCTCCCAAGTATACACCCAAGAGAACTGAAAATATGTACAAACACTTGTACATTCCCACAAACTACATGTACATGAGTGTTCATAGCAGCATTATTCTTAACAGCTAAAAGGCAGAAACAACCTAGTGTCCATCAAGCGATACACGGAAAAATAAAACGTGGTCTATCCACACAGTGGATGCTATGTGGCCGTCAAAAGGAACGAAGGACTGATTCGTGCTATAACACAGAGGCACCGTGAGAACATGGCGCTGAGTGAATAATCTAGGCACAAAGGGACAGACACTGTTCTTTTAGGTGAAAGGCATAGAAGTGTTCATTGTACTACTCCTGTGGCTTTTCTAAAGGTTTGAAGACTTTCCAAGTAAAAATGAAGTACACTACACATTACAAATATAAAGTAATAAGAACAATCCCTCACAGGAGGGTTTTAAGGATTCAGGGCAGACACGGGTGCGCACATCCACCAACGGTCATTGCTGTCACCGCTGCTCAGATGAGTGGTGCTGATGCTGGTGAGTGCCACAGGATGGAGCATGAGTCCTCACTGACTCCACTTCAGGCATTCAACAAACATTAATAAGCGCCTGGTCTATGACAAGTATTGTGCTTGGCACAGTGGCTAAAAAAAATGAGTAAGACACAGTCCCCGCTCTAGAATCTGCATGCATTACCAAACTTTCCTATTAAAAATGTACCATGTTAACATTCAGCTCAGCTCTAAGGTAACCCCCAAGGTAAAGAGCTGAGAATTTCTAAAAGTAGTAAGGGTCCATAATATGCTGTTTATGCATTTATTTACATCCTGCCTCATTCTAAAAAGGAATCTAAAATCAATTTTTTAAACACACATAATTTAACAACAATAAAAAAAAAAGAGATAAAAATCAGTGTAAAGAGAAAATGAGAATTCTAGTTAAAGGAAACCAGGGGAAGGTTAAACCACAGAAACGTCTGCCGTGAAGTAGGTATAATTATTAAGGGTAAGCTAGAGACTCGGCTCTAAGGTTCCTAACAGCTAAAGCAAAAAGATAAAGACAAGGTGTGGTGGCTCATGCCTGTAATCCCAGCACTTTGGGAGGCTGAGGTGGATAGATCACTTGAGGTCAGGAGTTCAAGATCAGCCTGGCCAACAGGGTGAAACCCAGTCTCTACTAAAAATACAAAAATTAGCCAGGCAGTAGTAGTGGGCACCTGTAACCCCAGCTACTCATGAGGCTGAGGCAGAAGAATCGCTTGAGCCTGGGAGCAGAGGCTGCAGTGAGCTGAGATCAGGCCACTGCACTCCAGCATGGGCAAAAGAGTGAGACCCTGTCTCAAAATAAATAAACAGGAAGAGATAAGTATCAGTAAGTGTCTGCACCAACTGCAGGCATGTCCCCTGTGGGAAGCTGTGAAGCACCATTCTCAACGCCTTCCTGCGTCAAACAGAACAACCCACAGCACAGATATGGGGCTCATTCTCCAGGCTCTGGCTTTTGCTTTGATTTAGTCCTCTCCCTCTCTCATCCCTTTATTGGGCTTCACATGGAGCTCTGAAATCCAACCTAAGGATTGGTTCAAAGATTCCTACTGTTTTGCAGGCAGCCACCATCCAGAGCGCAGTGGGGCATCAGAGGCCCACCTGGCTTGCTCATTTCTCTGCAGCTTTGACAGCTCACTCAAGAGAGATTTCCTGGATGAATGCCAAGTGTGGGTGAAGGGGAGGAAAGCAGCAAAGCACAGTGCCATGTGTGTACCTATGCAACTATCTTGCTTGTTCTGCACATGTACCCCCAAACCTATAATGCAATAAAAATTAAAAAAAAAAAAAAAAAAAAAAAAAAAAAAAAAAAAAAAGAGAGATTTCCTTATATGCCTCCTTCTCTCTCCTAAAGACAAGGTGCCATATCCCAGGCTCGTGTTCAGTCAGACATGTCTCCATTCCCTCTCTCCCCTTTTCCATCTCTGATAAGGAACCTGCTGTCCTCCTTTCCCAACCGACAGTTTCTTTGTGAGAACTATGAATTCCTCACCATCCATCTCTCAAAGCCACGCACCCTGCTGGCCGGACTGAATTGTTTCAGCCTCAGCTAAGCTGCATTCCTTCTACTTTCCCCCTTCTATCTTAAAAAGCTTTTCCCAAATCTCCCCATGCCTCTGATTTTCAGCTTAAATTGACATAAAGTTCTGAGGTTGCAATTATTATGTGCATATCTAGCAGGCTTTTGCTGGGTTTCCTTAGCAACAGCTTCATTAAGGAACTGCATCAAAAATTTTAAAGAGGCTATTCTTACATCTGAACAGAGTAGCCTGCATAAAATTTGAATGGCTTTGAAGAGAAAATTTACCAGGAACAAAGAGGTGGCAGGTCTTAGTCAGCAGTATCATAAGCCAAAATGTTTCAAATGGCTCGGAATCATTCCTGAATATTTGGTTTGTGAGAGGAAAGGGTGCTAGATTTAACGTGGGTTGATCCGAGAGTATGTTCTCCAATCTGGTCAAGTCAGATTCTTTTCCAGTTTTTCAAACAATTCCTTACTACCATTTTCCCTTACTGTCACTTGCCATTCTCAACTAATCAAGAATGAAGAAAGTAAATTTCAATCATTTGGGTTGTTTGGGGGAAACTACCTGATGTGGTGCATAGGGTTTGAATTTTAGAACCCAAATGGCTTAAATACCAATGGTGGTATCTACAAGACAATCCTGGACCCACAGCAAACTCCTCTCCTCAATTTCCCATCCCTCAAATGGAGCATAATAAACTACTAAGCAAAACAGTTGTGATGATTATGGCCAATATCTAAAAACCATCTACCTAAATGCATGCAGCATGCCAGCTGCTTAATCACTGGTATTATCAATGAGTTTCAGCTTATCCAATCACGCAGAGGCGCTGCCTTTTCATTTTTTTGTGCCAACAGAGCTTATTTTAAGGGATTAATACTGTTAGAGCAGCCCTGACTAGAAAACTCCCCAGGTCTACAAGGCAGAGCATGTTCTTTTCCTTGGATCAAATTTACAATTATCTGTGTTTATGTTTATCTGCTCAGTACCCATTTCCCCCTCTAGACCACTTCCCCCTCCTGCAGTCAGTGCGACACCATGTCTGTTTTGTCGCCCACTGAACATTCAAGGCTAGCAGATGACGTAGTGCTGAGTGCCTGGCCTCTGGTGTGGAACATGTGAGGAAGGGGAGGAGAGAGAGAGCCAGCATGCTTTCCGGAGGCCCCTCTCCTCTGAAATTATGGTCTGGCTTTGGACAAGTTGTACAACCTTTCCTTAGCCTGAGGTTCCTCCTCTATACACTGGAAAAGAATTTTAAGGATTAAGAAAATAACCAAATTCACAAGCTAGTAAACTCTCTCTTAATGGGTCCTCGACAAACAGGAACTGCCTGCACCCCTTTGATACAACCGGTGAGCAATGAGGCAGACATGTTTGCTGAATGCTTTTTTTTTTTTTTTTTTGAGATGGAGTCTCACTCTGTTGCCAGGCTGGAGTGCAGTGCTGAGATCTCAGCTCTCTGCAACCTCCGCCTCCCAGGTTCAAGCGATTCTCCTGCTTCAGGCTTGCAAGTAGCTGGGACTACAGGCATGAGCCACCATGCCAAGGCAATTTTTGTATTTTTAGTAGAGACGGGGGTTTCACCATGTTGGCCAGATGGTCTCGATCTCTTGACCTCGTGATACACCTGCCTTGGCCTCCCAGTGTGCTGGGATTATAGGCGTGAGCCACCACGCCTGATCTACTGACTGCTTTCTAAAAGCCAAGCACAGTGCTTAGCACTTTATATGCATTGTTCTATCATTTACAACTTATAGCAACTCTAGAAAGAAATGAATATTATCATTCCCATTTTATTTTATTTATTTATTTTTACGATGGAGTTTTGCTCTTGTCACTCAGGCTGGAGTGCAGTGGCACCATCTCGGCTCACTGTAAGTTCCACCTCCTGGGTTCCCTCCACACAAAGAGGAAGAACTCTGCGGTGAATTCCATCAAACGAAAAAACCCTTTCCAATACCACTAAATCCAGATGTATTGTTTATCAGTTTTCATATGTGCAGAGTGATTCTTAAAGCAGAAGGAACCTGCAATAATAGTATCTCAGTTCCTTTCAAAATCTCCACATTAGCCAAAATAATTTCCAGGAATAGACACAACTCATCAATTCTGCAATAGAACATACTTGATCAAGAATCAAAAGCTTGTTCTATTTCAGAAAAACTACAGACCCTTCTTCTTTGCTGTTCTTATAAAATCCCACCAGAACTCATTATCTTGCTGTCTGCTCATCTGGCAAACAAACATGGAGATGAGTCAACTCAAGCCAAGCCTCGTGCTGGGGAGAACTCACAGAGCCAGGGAACCACATCTGCACTGTCCCCGCCCGCCCAGCACAGGAGAGCGCGGTTCCCCTTCTGGCATGTCTTTGCTGACCTCTAGTGGTCCACAGGAAGAAAGAGCCAACAGCAAAAGGACAGGCTGCTCCAAAGAACAAAATGTCCTCACATTGTAAGTGAAACCATTTTATCCATGAAATGTGAGTTTCTGTACCCAACAGTGAAAACAGATTCCCCGTGAGCCCAATTTATCGGCATTAACGTGCAAAGGCAACTCCAGTTGTTAAGGGCAAGCCAGCCTCAAAGCCCTGTCCTTGGCTCCCAACCAAACTGTCTGCAATTCCACCGCTTCAGGCCTTCAGAGGATCCATTTAGAAGCACAGTCCACCCTCCACTCTGTCACAAAAGATGTCCCTTCATGCCTTCCAATCTGATCATAACAGGTGCCCATCGCAGAGTCACTTTATGGAGCAGGCACTAAGACAGTATTGAACAGGAAGTGGCAAAGCCAGTCCTTCCAGTGACCACTAGAGTTTTTTATCCTGTCATTTTATAGACCAGAATATTAAGAGGCACCGAGTGATTGTGCTCAAGGTTACGCAGCTAACGGGGCAACGCAGGGGTCTGAACCCAAGCCCATCTGACAGCTTGACTCCACCGTGACTCCCAGCTTGGATTCCTCCAGAGATTCTCTCCTGCCCACCTGATGACTTCTATGCAAGACCTGCGGCAGGATCTGACCTCGCCCTGCGTTTGGGCCTCTGTTCCTCACACTGTCCCTCACGAACAAAACTGCTCTGGCCCCCAAGTGACTTTTGTGCTCGGAGCTCACACTCAGCCACGTGTTTCCACCCAGTCCCTCTGCTCAGAGGCTCCTCAGCCTCACTCTGCCAGGTCCTTTTCATTCTCCTTGGAGAGCACCTCCTCCAGGAAGCCCTGCACCCTCAGCACTGAGAGCATCAGACTCTGGGGCAGGGCCCACATCCTCATCAGCCCCACAAATCTGTGGCCCAGCGCAGCACTGAACCCCTCCCCTTGTAGGTCCCCTGAAAAGTGTGTCAAATGAGACATATGATCCAGATGTTGGTTCATTTGCCAGGCATCAATGGAGACAAATACTTCCCCCTGGGTGCCCAGGGAACTGAAGCTTCCACTTTGAAGTGTCATGTTTCCACTTCTGCCCATCTTTACTGGAAACTTCAACACAAACCGAAAGATAAGGACCTGTTCCTAATGCTCCTCGGTGACACACTACTGACGGTGTTGCTGTTTCCCTAACACTACGTGGCCAACAGCTTTGAGGAACTGTGTGGTTTCTTTTACTCGGTTTATTGGCTTTACTGTGTTCTTGTCTCTCCCTTTGGTGTGACGCTGACACTGACTTATCAGCCTCCCTGCCAACATCTAATCTAGGAAATTAGCTGAGATGAGGGGTCCCAGGGACGGTAAATACACTTTACAGAAGAAGGAACTGAGGCACACACAGGTTAAATGTCTTGCAAGGCAAGTGAAGCTTGAATGCCGGCCCCAGCAGTCTGTATCCATATCCAGTTCGTGTGCTCGACTCTCATGCTAAAATACCTCTCTTTTTATAGACTATGGCTATAAACATTATAAAGTACCAAAATATGGACAACTCTGAGATGGCGTTGAACTTCCATTTTGTTTCTACTTAGGTTATTTGCTCTCAGCTGAAAAAATTAAGAATCTCTGTAGTCAATATGGCAACATTTCGAAATATCAAATCCCGATGACAGAGATATAAGTGTTATTATTAGTCATACTTGTTTATGTGTTCAAAATAGAAACTGATTGGAAAGTCTCTCCTCTCTCTTCCACCCTCTGCCCTGTCTCTTCCCTGAGCCCCCAGACCCACGCCTCTCCCGTTACGTGCAAAGCGGAACCTCTCCTTTCCCTCCACCACTGCCTTGCGGCTTGCCCTCCTCAGAGCCCAGCCTGACCATCAGCCACCAATGGAGCAACGCTCCATTCCATCCAAAATGCTCCACAGTCGGCCGCTGACCCCTTCCATGTAGACCCCTAAGCACATTTCCAGCGGGCTGGCCTTGCCGCCAGCAGCCTCCCTCCTCTAGGGAAGCTGTCAGCACTTCCCCAAGGACCCCAAGGGGAGCTTCCTGGGCTCCCCAAGGACCTCTGCAATGGGCCCCCTCCCCCACTCTCCCCCGGCTCCGTACAAATCTGGTTGCATCAGTCCCTGATGTGAAGACCTTGCTTTTAAAACCCATCGCTCTTAGAAGCAGCCCCAAATGCTTCACGTGGCCAAGAAAGCCCTCCTGCTCAGACTCTGTCATCCCTACCCTTCTCTGTCTCCCCACTCCCTCCCCTCGCTCTCCATCTCCCCCTCTTTCATCCCCACTGCCGTCTCTTACTTCTTTAGTCTCTCCCAGTGATGTGCTCTGTTTCAGAGAAGCACTCATGCTGAGCCATTTCTTCCCAAATGACCTTTGCCCATCTCCTCTTTACCTGGCTCCTATTCATCCTTCAAGGCCCAGTTCCAATCTCACTGCCTTAGAGACAGTCCCTGGCCCCCACACCCTCCACCTCCATCAAACTAAGTTAAATCCTTTTGTCACTTGCTCCCTTGGCACCGGTGCCTCCATTTTTTTCCCACTTACCCCACTGCTCAATGTCTGCCTTTCCCACAAAACTGTCAGATGGATGAGGGTAGGACATGCCTGCCTCACCTCTCTTTCCCCCACCTTAACATGACGCCCTCCTAAGGATCTGCTGAATTACAGTGACCTATATTCTCATCCTTGTCTTGTGTCCTTAAGCAAATAGTTTAACTTGGTCTTGGTTTCTCTGTCTATAAAGATCCAAGTTAAACTAACTGCATATCTAAAATCCTTCTAAGACTATCAGTTTTAGGATTTAGCGTCAATTCACAACTAAGGTTTTGATCATTGTTTTATTAAGAATCCATTCATATTCAGATTTAAGTAATATTTAAGTAATATCTGACACAGTGGTGTCAAAGGAGCTATGTAAGTACTTTCACAAATTGTATGTTTTATAAACCCAACACCCCAAACAGGGTTACAAATGGCAAGTACATGAAGGCAAGAGGCATTAAGCTTATTTAAGATTGCAAAGTTGGTAAGACAGTTATTTATCCAAACAAACCAAAAAAAAAATGAGCCAAGTGTGGTGGCTCATGCCCATAATCCCAGTTCTTTGGGAGACTGAGACAAGGTTGGAAGTTCAAGACCAGCCTGGCCAACATAGTGAAACCCCATCTCTACTAAAAATACAAAAATTAGTTGGGCATAATGGCGCAGGCCAGTAGTCCCAGCTACTCAGGAAGCTGAGGCAAGAGAATTGCTTGAACCCGAGAGGCAGAGGTTGTGGTGAGCCCAGACTGTGCCACTGCATTCTAGCCTGGGCAACAGAGCGAGACTCCATCCCCAAAAAAAATTGGGAAGGTCAGCAAGTTCTGAATTTTGAAAGTTAAATACCACAAATGAAAGAAGTAAAATATCCAAATAACCATGTTAATTAGAAATCAAGTTAAGGGCCCGGTGCAGTGGCTCAAGCCTATAATCCCAGCACTTTGGGAGGCCGAGGTGGGCAGATCACGAGATCAGGGGTTCAAGACCAGCCTGGCTAACATGGTGAAACACCATCTCTACTAAAAAATACAAAAATTTAGCTAGGCATGGTGGCACGCACCTGTAGTCCTGGCTACTGGGGAGGCTGAGGCAAGAGAATTGCTTAAACCAGGGAGGTGGAGGTTGCAGTGAACCAAGATCACACCTCTGCACTCCAGCCTGGGCGACACAGCAAGACTCTGCCTCAAAAAAAAAAAATAGTTCAGATTCAACAGTTTTTATCCCAGCATGCTGAACCTCAGCAGAATGAAATAAGCTAGATTAACTCATTAATCCACAAGACCTGGATTAACTCTTCCATATAGGTAGACATACACTCACCTGTCGAAGGTTAATGTAAACTGCATTCTGAAGAAATTCTGATGCTTCCATGCTCCGTTTCTGAATTGCAAGGACACGTACAGCCTTGATGCACGCTTCCAACTCAATCACTCCAGCATTCTTATACTGCAGGGTGTAAAGGAAGTGCCTCCGTCAAAAAAGAGTTGAGATGTTTCTATCACATTCTAAATGCTGTGTTACTGGGACTCAGTAACTACAACAGCACTTCCCCCAGCACACAGCTCCAGATACCCTTCCTGATAAGGTTTGGCTCTATGTCCCCACCCAAATCTCATACTGAATTGTACTCCCATAATTCCCACACGTTGTGGGAGGGAACTGGTGGGAGATAATTGAATCATGGGGCAGTTTCCCCCATACTGTTCTTGTGTTAGTGAATAAGTCTCATGAGATCTAATGTTATCAGTGGTTTCTGCTTTTGTGTCTTCCTCATTCTCTTTTTGCCTTCTGCCATCCATGTAAGATGTGACTTGCTCCTCCTTGCCTTCTGCCATGATTGTGAGGCTTCCCTAGCCACGTAGAACTGTTAAGTTCAATTAAACCTATGTCTTTTGTAAATTGCCCAATCTTGGGTATGTCTTTATCAGCAGCATGAAAACAGACTACTACAGTAAATGGTACCGAGTGTCGAGTGTTACTGAAGAGATACCTGAAAATGTGGAAGCAATTGGAACTGGGTAACAGGCAGAGGCTGGAACAGTTTGGAGGCCTCAGAAGAAGACAAGAATATGTGGGAAAATTTGAAACTTCCTCAAGACTTGTTGAATGGCTTTTGCAGAAATGCTGATGGTGATATGAACAAAAAGGTCCAGGCTGAGGCAGTCTCAGATGAAATGAGGAACTTGCTGGGAACTGGAGCAAAGGTGACTCCTGTTATGTTTTAGCAAAGAGATGGCAGCATTTTGCCCCCTGCCCTGGAGACTTCTGGAACTTTGACCTTGAGGGAGATGATTTGGGGTATCTGGCAGAAGAAATTTCTAAGCAGCAAAGCATTCAAGAGGTGCCTTGGGTGCTGTGAAAAGCATTCAGTTTTAAAAGGGAAACAGAGCAAAAAAGTTTGAAAAATTTGCAGTCTGACAATTTGATAGAAGAGATAATCCCATTTTCAGAGGAGAAATTCAAGCTACAGTAATTTGCGTAAGTAACAAGGAGCCAAATATTAATCCCCAAGACAATGGGGAAAACATCTCCAGGGCACGTCAGAGGTCTTCACAGCAGCCCCTCCCCTCACAGACCTGAGACCTAGGAGGAAACAGTGGTTTCACAGGCCAGGCTCAGGGTCCCCACGCTGTACGCAGCATAGGGACTTGGTGCCCTGTGTCCCAGCCACTCCAGCCAAGGCTGAAAGGAGCCAATATAGAGTTTGGGCCGTGGCTTCAGAGGGTGGAAGCCCCAGGCCTTGGCAGCTTCCATGTGGTGTTGAGCCTGCAGGTGCACACAAGTCAGGAACTGAGGTTTGGGAACCCCCACCTAGATTTCAGAAGATGTATGGAAATGCCTGGACGCCCAGGCAGACATTTGCTTCAGGGACAAGGCTCTCATGGAGAATCTCTGCAGAAGGGAAACGTGGGGTCAGAGCCATGACATAGAGTCCCTACTGGGGCACTGCCTAGTGAAGCTGTGAGAAGAAGGCTATTGTCCTGCAGACCCCAAAATGGCAGATCCACCAACAGCTTGCATCATATGCTTGGAAAAGCCACAGACACTCAACATTAGCCAGTGAAAGTAGCCAGGATGGGGGTTGTACCCTGCAAAGCCACAGGTGCAGGGTTGCCCAAGACCACGGGAACCCACCTCTTGCATCAGCATGACCTGGATGTGAGACATGGAGTCAAAGGAGATCATTTTGGAGCTTTAAGATTTGACTTCCCCGCTAGGTTTCAGATGTGCATGGGGCCTGCAGCCCCTTTGTTTTGCCAATTTCTCCCATTAAGAACTGTTGTATTTTCCCAAAGTCTATGCCCCTACCATATCTAGGAAGCCTGCTTTTGATTTTATAGGCTCATAGGTAGAAGGGACCTGCCTTGTCTCAGATGAGACTTTGGACAATGGACTTCTGAGTCACTGATGAAATGAGTTAAGACTCTGGGGGACTTTTGAGAAGGCATAATTGGTTTTTAAATGTGAGGACATAAGATTTGGAGGGGCCAGGGGCAGAATGATATGTCTGACTCTGTGTCCCCACCCAAATCTCATCTTGAATTGTACTCCAATAATTCCCATGTGTGTGGGAGGGACCTGGTGAGAGATAATGGAATCATGGAGGAGGCTTCCCCATGTACTGTTTTCATGGTAGTGAATGAGTCTCACTAGATCTGAGGTTTTATCAGGGATTTCCGCTTTAGAGTCCTCTCCTCATTCTCTCTTTGCCTGCTGCCATCCATGTAAGACAGGACTCGCTTCTCCTTGCCTTCCACCATGATTATGAGGCCTCCCCAACCTCAGAGAACTGTAAGTCCAATTAAGCCTCTTTTTTGTAAGTTGCCAGTCTCCGGTATGTCTTTATCAGCAGCATGAAAATAGACTAATACACCTCCCCACCAAGGCTGGAGAATTTGTGAGAAAGTCTATCCTTTATGGGAGCAAAAGAGATTGGTGGGGCCGAGTGAGTCTATGAAAGCATCAATGTGTATGCATTCATTAAAATAATATGACCACAGTAGCTTGCTATTTTGCAAAATTTCAAAATGTTATCAATGAATACTTTGCTATTCGGTTCTGCTTATCATCCCTTGTAGTACTCTAAAACATTTTTAGAAACTCTCACACCTGCAGCTTTAATGCAGTGTTGTAAAGTCATTTTACTTAGTTGCAAAAAATCTGACTCCTGTGTGTTCAACACTTTCTGATTTTGTCTCAGAGTTGTTTGTTCCTACTTCTTAGTTCCTATTATGGTTCCTGAGATGAAGAACAAATGAGGGAGTCTGGAACAGAAAGAGCTTTGTGGAACTTCATTCAACTATGCAATAAACTGGGGAGTATTTCTTAAGCTTCACCCCCAATTCTCCTAGCTTCAAGCCAGGAGACCACCCCCTGCCCCTCTTACACACCACGTGGCTCCAGACCCAGGAGCATGGAAAGGAGGAAGGAGTCGGGTTCCAGAACTCTTCCAAAAAAGAAGAGTTCAGCTGGGAGGCAGAGGTTGCAGTGAGCCGAGATCGCACCACTGCACTCCAGCCTGGTGTCAGAGAGAGACTCCATCTCAAAAAAAATAAATAAATAAATGAAAGAAGAGTTCAGATAGATGGATCTCCTTCCTTCCCTCCAGTGCCCTTCTCCCTCCCAAGCCTCCACTGCAAAATCTTCCATGCTAGCCGTTCTGTGTTTTTCTTTTCTACTTCAAACCTTTTTTATTTTTTATTTTTTCCTAGTTATCCCAGTTGGAGTGATTTTCATCTGATGTCACATAATTTAATTTAAAATTAAAGAAAGGCTTTATAGAGGTTAAGTCCATACATACTAGTACCTGAAGAGAAACGGAGGTTGGGAGGAGTAACATACTAATATTCTTTTGCATGTGAAAACCAATGCATGTAATGGACAAGCCTTTGCTGAGACCCACTAGAGGCCTGGCATGGCATCACTGCTCGTGAACATGCAGTCTGTTTACTAACCATGAAAAATCAAAGGAGCAACTGGTCATCTTCCTCACTAAAATTATACATAAGGGAGGACAAGCAGTTTTATACTTACTATGCCAGAAAGGGTAGGCTTCATTCCTCCCCTTTCCACACACTTAACATATATGTAATCTGTGTTATCACAGACCATCAGAAAAAGAAGCTATTCATGCTTATTTAAATACCAACGATGAAGTCAGAAATCTATCAATTGTATATACTGTTTTACAACACAAGAAAAAACTAACATAGGGACTTGATTCTATGGAAATACTCTTTTTCCTTCAAAACTTTTAAAACAGTTTCTATTGAAGTGAGACTAAAAATCACTGCAAATTTTTCCACATATTTTTGGTTAAATTTACATATTTTAATGTACATTACAAAGCTATTTAAAATGAAACCATGAAAAAAAAATTTTTTTTTGAGACAGGGTCTTGCTCTGTCGCCCAGGCTGGAGTATAGTGGTATGATCACAGCTCATTGCAGCCTCAATCGCCCAGGCTCAGGTGATCCTCCTACCTCAGCCTCCCTGGAAGCTGAGACAACAGGTGTGCACCACCACACCCAGCTACTTTTTTTGTATATTTTGTAGAGGCAGGGTTTTTCCATGTTTCCCAGGCTGGTCTGGAACTCCTGAGTTCAAGTGATGCTCCCAGCTTAGCCTCCCAAACTGTTAGAATTACAGGCATGAGCCATTGCACTCAACCTCTTTTTTTTTTTTAATTCTTTCTTCCCAACCAAATTTTCATGGCTAGTATAATTTATTTATTATTCCTCAAAAATTCTAAAATAATTTGTTCGAGTTTTTAAAAAATCAGATTGGAGTTTTGATAGTGGCTTTCAACACGTTTCATTCTGGGAGGTTATGTGCAGTGGCTTTGGCCTTTAATCCCAGCATCTCAGGAAGCCATGGTGGGAAGATTGCTTGAGGCCAGGAGTTCCAGACCAGCCTGAGCAACATAGAGAGACTCCATCATTACAAATAAAAAATTAGCCAGGCATGGTGGCGTGCACCTGTTGTTACAGTTACTTGGTCATCTGAGTGAGGCTGAGTGAGGCAGGAGGCTGAGGGTGAGAGGATTGCTTGAATCAAGGAGTTTGAGGTTACAGTGAGCTGTGATTGTGCCACTGCACTCCAGACTGGGCAACAGAGCAAGACCTTGTCTCAAAAAAAAAAAAAAAGGTGGGTGCAGTGGCTCATGCCTGTAACCCCAGCACTTTGGAAGGCCCGAGACAGGCAGATTGCTTGAGCCAGAAGTTTAAGACAAGCCTGGGCAACATGGTAAAACCCCATCTTTACCAAAAATACCAGACAAAATTAGCTGGGCAAGGTGTTGCACACCTCTAGTCCCAGCACACAGGGAGGCAGAGGTGGGAGGACCACCTGAAGCTGGGAGATGAAGGCTGAAATGAACCGTGATCACACCACTGCACTCCAGCCTGGGCAACAGAGCAAAACCCTGTCTCCAAAGAAAAAAGAAAGAAAGAAAGAAACACTTTGAGATATTAAGTTAACTACTAAAATACATAAAATATGGTGCTGAAGAAAAGAGATTCATAGAAAGGATGAAAAGTTAATAAATAGACACAAGTATGTGAAAGTATTTAGTACAGGTGAGAATTCAAATCAAAGAGAAAAAAATATGAATTCAATACATCGTGACAATGAGACAATGACCTGAAAAAAATATATTGTATTCTTATGTCATAATACACACAAAATAAATTATAGATAATGATAAAAATATTTTAAATGCTAATAATAATGAATACAAATATATGTTTGCATATATTATCTCAGCTTACCTTAACTACAGTTCTATAAGATGATGGGTACTGTTATCATCCCCATTTTAGAGATTAAAAAACTGAAGAAAAGAGTTTAATTCTATTGTTAAGAAAGTATTTCTAAGCAGGGCTGGCATGGTGGCCAACGCCTATAATCCCAGCACTTTGGGAGGCCAAGGTGGGTAAATCACTGAAGTCAGGAGTTTGAGACCAGCCTGGCCAACATGGTGAAACCCCTTATCTACTAAAAACATAAAAAGTTAGCTGGGTGTGGTGGCTTACACTTGTAGTCCCAGCTACTCATGAGGCTGAGGCAGGAAGATCACTTGAATCCAGGAGGCAGAGGTTGTAGTGAGTCCAGATCATGTCACTGCACTGCAGCCTGGGCAACAGAGTAAGACTCTGTCACAAAAAAAGCATTTCTAAGCATAACACTAAACTCCAAGCCTCAAATAATCCACCTGCCTCAGCCTCCCGAAGTGCTGGGATTACAGGCATGAGCCACCACAGTTGGCTGTATTGGTGAATATTTTTTAAAAATAATAGCTAGTGTTTATGGAGGAGTAAATTGTTAATAACCTTTTTGGAGGACAATATAGGAATATATAACTCTTTTTTTAAATGTATACTTTTTGGGTTTTTTTTGACAGAGTCTCACTCTGCAGCCCCAGCTAGCGTGCAGTGGTGTGATCTCAGCTCACCGCAAACTCCGCCTCCAGGCTCAAGTGATTCTTGAGCCTCAGCCTCCCAAGTAGCTGAGACTACAGATGCATGCAACCACATCTGGCTAAGTTTTTGAATTTTAGTAAAGACAGGGTTTCACCATGTTGCCCAGGGTGGCCTCAAACTCCTGAGCTCAGGCAATCCACCTGCATCAGCCTCCCAAAGTGCTAGGATTACAGGTGTGAGCCACTGTGCCTGGCCAAAAAAAAAGTATACTGTTTAACTCAACTCAACTTCTAGGAATTGTTCCCTTTAAAAAAAGCCAATCCAAAAAAATGTATCTATAGGGACATTGATCAGTTAACTGTTTACAATGGGGGAAGAAAAAACAAAAATACAACATAATCAGTAACAGCACTGGTGAAATAAATGATTCTACATCTTTCCATTCTCTATTAGAAGAGGAATTTGGAGAGTAACTTGAACATAACCTATGATAAATAAATGTTAATATCCAGGATAAATTTCTAGAAAGATTGAACCTAATGGAATACTGATACAAGAACACAAGAATATAGGGGCAAGAATGTTTGCTAAAGCATGTTTTTTCTAATTCACAGTGAAAAAGTGAGAAACCCTAAGTATCCATCCACAAGAGAATAATTAAGTAAATTAAGGCAAGCTGTGAAATCTGTAAGAGCACGCATTTCCTCTAGTTCTAGGTGGTGTTTAGGAGCATGTCTCACAAAATGCCTTGATGAACACATGACTATATCCACATTTTAGAAAACCTTTCCACACTATCTGAAAGAAACAAGCAGCTCTGGAGGTGAGAGTACACCCATGGTCTATGATATAACATAGTATGATCCCATTTTCGTAAATAAGATGTACATGTGTGTGCATGCATGTGTGTGTGTGTGTGTGTGTGTGTGTGTGTCCCCATCTGTGTGTGTCTCACAGGCATAGATAAAGGTCATGAAGGCTATGGACTGAGTTGTTGATAATCAATAAACCAAGTTGTTAGTGAGGGTAGAGGAGGCATGTCAGTCTTTTGCACAACTTTTCTTTTTCAGTATTTTAGTAAGTACATTTGGAATTCGAAATTATTTTCAATCCAAACTAAAAAGAAGGGTGCCTCCACAAGATGGAAGCTTCTACGGGTCACTGAACATTATGCCACAGAAGATTTTAATAGCACAGAGAAACGCATACTATGCCAAACGGAAAACATGGGTCGCCACAGAGTAAGTAAGTAAAGTAGTTCCATTTCTTAAAATTTAAATAATATACACTGATTAAAGGACCAGAAAATAGATATACAATATTAACAATCATTATCTGTGAATACTGAGGCCATGGTAGCCTTTTTTCTCCCTTTTCCAAATTTATTATACTAAACCTACACCGTTTTGAATAAGAAACAGAAAAGATTTTAGGCATATGGTACTGTGCATTAGCGAGTAAGACATGAATACTTACAGAAACAAAAAATTAAGAGATACTGCAGCATCACACAATGTAAAATGCGAACTTCTGATTAAAGCAACACAATTGTGTAAAAACTTTACAAATCAATAAAATTACCTTGCTGTAATAGGAAATAGCCTCTTTATACTTGTCAATTATGTCTTCGGGGCTAAGGCAGTTCTTAGCACGTCCGATCTCAGTGCTGGTGTCGGGATTGATGCCATTGGTGGTGAGGGCACCTGCAAACCGACAGGAAGAAAAGAAATAATCTTTTGCTTTTTCTCTGTTATTTCTTTGTTAGTTTAAAGAAGGTCCTGAATCAGATAAAACTTAAATGTGCCCTACTGAAATTTAAATAATGAAAGTGTTTAGTCTTCACTGCTTCTATGTTCCTCTAATAGCCTTGCTATCAAAGCATTGTGTTAAATGTTAATTAACTCAGAATAAGGTTTCCTCTCTGCTGGAATTTTTTATTGAAGAACACGAAATGCATTACATAAAAGTATCATAATTACAGTAACTAGCTCAATTGTCTTGAAGGCGATGGCGAAGTCAGCGCACATTCTCTCACGGCTTGAAGCTCATCATGGGACCACCACGTATCCTCAAAGGAGATCGACTACACAAAAGCATTTTCTGAACCATACCGCATTAAAAAAAAAACTTACAAATGATAGTATGCTTTCTATGTCTATCATCTTCTATTTCTGACCAACTCCTATCAATAAGCAGAAGTATCTGGTTTCCTAGCCACCAAACCCACATGGGCAAGCATTTTGGAGAAACTTCCATTTAAAGAATATAACCAACTACACAGAGAACTCTGGCAGAAAAAAAAAATAAAGATAAAATATTCATTGATTTCACAGAACACTCAAAAAATATTCTCCAAAATCTCAATAGCAGGAAAAGCTTGACTTCTCCAAAATCACTTAGTTAGCTTACACAGAGTAAGCATCTCCCACAAATCCTGCTTCCCGTGTGCCACTGGGAAGCTCAGGGATGAGCCTGCCACCCATCTCTATAACCTCACAAGGCCAGGGACGCGCATCTCACACCCCTCATCGCCTGCGCAGGCTCACTTCTCACCCTTGTTTTCTAACCTTGGTCCAGTTTTTTCATCTGCTTACTGTTTCTTCTCTTAACTCTATAAGCTGCCTCAAATGCTTTTTGGAACAAGACAGAAGAATAAACAGGTAAGTGGAGAGGTGGATGGACAAATGGGCAGAGAACTCTAAGAAAAGGAGAACAAAGCATTTCATGTGCAAAATCCTCTTCCAGTAAGGGAAGCAAGAACTGGAACAGAACTGTGAAGAGGCAGGTGGTTTAGGACTTTGTTTCCTGCTGATTTTGCAAAAATCACAGCAAGAAACGAGGGAAGAACTATAAATAATAGTAGAAAAGGGCAAACTTGGAAAAATATCTCTGAAATATGCACTTTTTAAAGAATAGATCCAAATCAGCAAGACCTGGTGACATAAACTGTGCGTAGTCAGAGAACTGAGAATTCCATCTCCCAGGCACCAGGCATCCCTCGGAGCAGTGAGCATTTACACAGGTTGTTATAATGCCATCGGGGCAAAAGCGACATTTTTTCACACTTAGCAGAAAGCAGGACCTACATCAGGAATGTCCACACGTGTCATCATCTCCAGCAACTCTATGAGGGCATACTTGTGTACCCCATCTCCGCAGGTGAGGAGCCAAGATCTAGAGAGGTTCAATCTCCTTACTATTTCTCACGATTACAGAGCTGGTGACTCAAAGCAGAAGCCATCTTGGGCCTTTGTTCTTAACCACAGAAGTGGGGTGCTTTATGTGCTTTTCATGCTTGTAATATATTTGTTTCTAGTATAAGTTAATATTTAATAAGTGGCAAGGAGTCTTGATTTATTTCATTAGCGCTAATGAATTATCTTTACATCGTTCAGTTTTACTCCTTTTTTCCCTTGGAGAAATGGTTGGTGGGGGTTAGAATGAGGTGGGTTTTTCATTCTTTATATGGTATCTCATCTCGTCTCTGAGAAGTAAATGATCAAAGCATTAGAGGGAAATCCCCTGCCACAGAGAAGGAACAAGTGCTCCCTCCATCTTTTAAAGAAAGGGCATCTCCAGTCACAAGGGCTAATTTGATAAATTTAATTTTTTTTTTTTTTTAAACCAAGTCTTGCTCTGTCGCCCAGCCTGGAGTGCAGTGGTGCAATCTCGGCTCACTACAATCCCCACCTCCTGGTTTCAAGCAATTCTCCTGCTTCATCCTCCCAAGTAGCTAGGATTACAGGCACTTGACACCATTCCCCGCTAATTTTTGTTTTTTTAGTAGAGATGGGGTTTCACCATGTTGGCCAAGCTGGTCTTGAACTCCTGACCTCAAGTGATCCGCCTACCTCAGCTTCCCAAAGTGCTGGAATTACAGGTGTGAGCCATCACACCCAGCCATTAAACTAAATTTCAATATAAAGGCTAGAGGAAAAATTTCTATGTGGAGCAACCAAGAACAATATAAACCATAGGAAAATAAGAAGAACATAGCTCCCAGGAGAGCTTAGTGGGTCAGACCAATTTAATTTTATTCAATAAAAGAGTAACAAGTTCTAAAAACACTAGTAAGCCATAGATTTGATCTTCCTTGGCATCTGTAGAGTTGTGACATCATCATGAACTAGTGAACCAGAGCCGTCAAGACACATAACCTGCAGATTACAGGCAGAAAAGCAATGCCACAGGAGGCTGAGACCTAGACAGGAGGAGACACAAAGAAAGGGCATGGAGGAGAAGAAGTCACAGGGAAGGGGAGGCCGAAAAAGGCACCACCACAAAGGTTCTCAAGCATCAATCCAACAACGGTTTCATCATCCACTAAAGAGATACGTAGTGAGCTGCTACCATGCACAAGGCTGTACACAAGGCACAAAACTGGAAACCCAGACATACAGATAAGATAAAGCAAAAAAAAGAAGGAAGAAAGCAGAGATGGAAGAGGCCAAAGAGAGAAAGCCAAACCTTTCTCTCCTGCAGAGAAGAACAAAAAGGGCTTAGGTACACCAAGAACCAATGTGGCAATAACTTCAGCCACGGCTAACAGGCTAGCACCAGCCTGGGTCTCAAACACCTGCCATCCAACTACAGAACAAAAACCCTGCTACGTGGGCACCATGGACTCCATCCTACAGAGGAATGGCAGGAAGACAGGGCGTCCACAGGCGGCAGTGTGGATCAAGTCCTCCGGCATCACGACATGGCGCCTGGAATCACTGGGGCCAAGACAGACTGTTTAATAATGGTCCTGGGACACCTGGGTGGCCACCTGGGGAAAAAAAGGCAAAATAAAACCCACACCTCATGGGAGACACAAGAGGAAACTCCAAATGGATCTAAGATCTGAACATAAAACAGAAAACCATAAAAGAAGTTCAAAACACACGGGTAAATTCCTCTAAAACCTGGACAATGGAAAACGCTATCAGACAAACCTAAATGCAACAAAAGATTAATATATTCCATGACATTAAAATGTAGCAAGATTACTATAAACAAAGCCAAAACATAAATGATAATGTGATTTAAAACTATATGCAATGCATATCACAAAGTAATTTCCACATATGTCAAGGTCATAAAAATTAAAAGAGAAAAAAATAACTGAAAATCCAACAGAAAAAAAATAACCAAAAGATTTGGACAGACAATCCATCAAAGAAAAACAAAAAAAAAAATGACCCTTAAACATTTAAAAAGATGTTCAACTTCATTAATGGTAAGAGATGTCATTTTTCACATATCTAGTTGCAAACATTTAAAAGCCTGACAACACGATGTTGGTGAATCTATGGAAGAAATGCTTGCATGTACTGCTGCTGGGAATGCACACAACGAAACCTTTATGAAGACGACTCTGGCAAAATCTAGTAGCACTACATGTATGTTTCCTTTTTGACCCAGTAATTCCACTTCTAGGAGTTTACACTCAAGATACACCTTCAACAGTACAAAAACACTCCTATGCAATGTGATTTGCTGATGTATTATCTGTAACTACACTGGAAACAAACATCCATATGTTGAAGCCTGGTAACATAAAACACAGTACCTGCACACTTAGTGTACCACACAGCTGAGAAAATGAATGAAGAAAATCTCCATAAGCTGACACGGACTGACCTCCAGGATACATTAGCAACCAAAACAAAACAAAACAAGTACAAAAGAATATATGTAATATTCTACCTTTTGCACAAGAAAAAGAATTAAGAACATCAATGTGGCCGGGCACAGCGGCTGACACCTGTAATCCCAGCACTTTGGGAGGCTGAGGCAGGCAGATCACCCGAGGTGAGGAGTTCAAGACCAGCCTGAGCAACATCATGAAACCCAGTCTCCGCTAAAAATACAAAATTAGCTGGGCATGTTGGCGCATGTCTGTAATACCAGCTTCTCGAGAGGCAAAGTCAGGAGAACTGCTTGAATATGGGAGGCAGAGGTTGCTGTGTGCCAAGATCGTGCCATTGTACTCCAGCCTGGGCAACATGAGCAAAACTTCATCTCAAAAAAAAAAAAAAAAAAAAAAAAAAAAAACAATGTGTTTATTTTTTCAAAAAAAAAAAAAAGAAGAAGAAGAAGGAAAATCCAAGAACCAATTATATTAGTAGTTACCTATAAGGGTAGTGAAAAGAGGCTGAAAGAACAGAAGCGGGGCGGGGCGCGGTGGCTGACACCTATAACCTCAGCACTTTGGGAGGCAAAGAAAGGCTCCTGGGTTGAGCTCAGGCATTCAAGACTAGCCTGAGCAATGTGGCAAAATCCCATCTTCCAAAAAAAAAACACAAAAAAATTAGCCAGGCATGGTGGCACACACCTGTGACCCCAGCTACTTAGGAGGCTAAGGCAGGAGGATCCCTTGAGCCCAGGAGGTCAAGACTTAAGGTGAGCTGTGATCATGCTACTGCGCTCCAGCCGGGGTGAGAGCATGAGACCCTGTCTCCAAAAACAAAAGAACAGGAGAGGAAGTAGCACTTCTCTGGTTAACCCTTTTTATATAGTTTTGACTTTTGGAACCATATCAACATTTTATATAGATGTGGGCAGGCACCGTAGCTCATGCCTGTAAGTCCTGCCCTTTAGGAGGCCAAGACGGACAGACTGCCTGAGGCCAGGAGTTCAAGACCAGCCTGGCCAACATAGTGAAACCACATCTCTACTAAAAATACAAAATTAGCCAGGCGCGGTGGTGTGTACCTGTAGTCCCAGTTACTCAGGAGACTGAGGCATGAGAATTGCTTCAACCTGGGAGGCGAAGACTGCAGTGAACCAAGATTGCACCACTGAACTCCAGCCTGGGCAACAGAGCTCTATCTCAAAAAAAAAAAATTATACAGATTTTGAAATATAAAACAGACCCTAAAAAAAATTTTTGAGATAGAGTCTGTTTTATATAGATTTTGAAATATTTATATAGATTTTAAAAATTTATATAGATTTTGAAATTTATATAGATTTTGAAAATTTATATAGATTATATAGATTTTGAAAATTTATATAGATTTTGAAATATAAAACAGACTATCTCAAAAAAATTTATATAGATTCTGAAATATAAAACAGTAACTCAGAGAACTGTAAAAATATGAAAAAAATATTTTAAATCAACAAAGATGGGGAAACCCACTTTTTTTATGTTTTTACATAAACATAAATAATTACATTTCAAATAACGTAATCACACTGACAGGGAGCTTTAAAGAACAAATCCAAGTAACCTCTAACTGCAGCACCTCGTGTATTTATCCTGTCTCATGACCAAAAGAACTACAACCAATCCTTGAACTCTGTGCAGGGGTTTGTTTTTACAGTAATATTGGTTACATGTTGTTGGACTAAGAAAACAAGTAACTATATTGATGTCCGTGGGAGTCATGCTTCTCCCTGGTGGGGAAGGAAGATGTGAAAGTGAAACAGGGAGAGAACAGCAAGAACCCTGGGATCTGGGTCTGTAATTAGAGAAAAGTTAGTATGAAGTTTACATAACAGTAGAACTTCTCAAAGGGCCTAGAATCAATAAACCTCAGTAGCAACGAGCGTGTTTAGTGACCAGACGTTGGTTTCTAAATACCACTCTCCAGCAAAAGAAACTAAAATTCCCTAGAGAAATGTCTGATTCCTGAGCTGGGACAGGGAAAGTACAAAACCAACCTAAAACATCTTTTTTTTTTTTAAGATGGTGTCTCCCTCTTGTCACCCAGGCTGCAGTGCAATGGCACAATCCTGGCTCACTGCCACCTCCATGTCCACAGTTCAAGCGATTCTCCTACCTCAGCCTCCCAAGTAGCTGGGATTACAGGTGTCCACCACCCACACTCGGCTAATTTTTGTATTTTTAGTAAAGACAGGGTTTTGCCATATTTGTCAGGTTGGTCTTGTACTCCTCACCTCAGGTATCTGCTTTCCTCAGACCCTAAAGTGCTGGAACTCCAGGCGCCCGCCACCACACTCAGCTCATTTTTGTATGTTCAGTAAAGACAAGGTTAGGTTGGTCTTGAACTCTTAACTTCAAGTGATCTTCCTGCCTCAGAATCCCAAAATGCTGGGATTACAGGTGTGAGCCACCGCACCCAGCCTGTACCTAAAATATCTTGAGCCTGAAAGCAAACAGGTATTCAATAACTGATTGAGGAACATGTCAAAAGGTTACAAGAGTCAGCCTGAAGAGATGCATCAGCCGAATCTAGCCAATGAGCTACAAAATAAAGAATAATAGCAGTGGATTAGAATCCACTGAAAAAACAATGATCCGTAAGTCCATAATGATAATAGATTAATGGATGGAAGGAAACAAGGAGAAAAGAAAGTAAAAAAAGCTCCTCCTTATAGTAAAACGCTAATAAACATGTAAGGAAAGATGAAGCTAGAAAATCACCATTTAGCAGCATCACAGTAATAAATGACTCAGGTGAGATTCTTCACTGAATGCCAGGACCAGGAAGTGAAAGTGTGATGACAAACAAGATGTACACGTGGTCTCAAAGTCTCTCCCACAAATTACTCACTATTTACATAGAGAAAAACAGTAACTTTACAGCGGAAAACTCGATCAGACTCCACTTTAACCAATTATCAAAGTTATCCTCACCAGTAATGCGACAAATGAACCCCACGTGCCTCTGATTTAATGCACAATGAATCGCTTATTTCACCTCTCCCTTCACCCTGCCAAAATGCAAAATCTCATAATCATAAAGCAACTTCGGGCAAATGCAAAGTGAGAACATTCTGCAAAATAAGTGGCCTGTATTCTTCAGAAACATCAATTATCATGAAAAACGAAGACAGGCTGAGATGGTACTAACTGCCACGGACACTCAACGCTGCGCGTGATCCAGGATGGGCTCCTGCATCAGGAAATACAACTGCTGTGCTGGAACAAGGTCTGGAGGGTAGATAAAGGTACTGAATGCATCACTGCTAAATTCTCTGATTTTCATCACTGTAGTGTTTATGTGAACAACCTCGTCCTCAGGAAATGCACACTGAGGTCTTCAGGACAGGGCATCAGGTCTGCAACTCACTGTCAAATCACTCAAAAAAAAATCTGTATACTCACAGAGGTCAAATAATAGAGCAAATGATACAACTGACAAATATGGATCAGAGTCCTCTTTACCACTCTTTTACAACATTTATAAGTTTTTAATTATTTCAAAATCAACAGTTTGAAAAAGTAGAACTATGGTAAACTCATTAAGCTACAAAACAAGTCTATTATATTAAAAACAGGATGCATTTCGTAAAGACAAGAGCACTAAAACATATGCAATTGGGAATATAAATGAAATGAAAATGGAGAAGATAAATTACAAACGAAAATCATAGGCCGTGATCCACTGGTTTTTGTGTCTGGGAAATAAGTAAATAATAAATATCATAGGCATGAGCAGAATGAGTCATTTTTTCACTTACACACTCATAACACCTACTAGGTGCCTCTTCTGTGCCAGGCACTGAGCTGTGCACAGGAAATACATTGCCACAGCAGTGTGTGCAGTAATTAAAAAGTCACCACCCAGGTTGTGCACAGTAGCTCATGCCTGTAATCCCAGCACTTTGGGAGGCCAAGGCAGGTAGATCACCAGAGGTCAGGAGTTCCAGACCAGCCTGACCACCATGGTGAAACCCATCTCTACTAAAAATACAAAAATTAGCCAGGCATGGTGGCACATGCCAGTAATCCCAGCTATTAAAGAGGCTGAGGCAGAAGAACTGCTTGAACCTGGGAGGCAGAGGTTGCAACGAACTGAGATCACACATTGCACTCCAGCCTGGGCAACAAGAGCAAGACACTGTCTTAAAAAAATAATAATCAATAAAAAGTCACCATCCGGACACCATGATTAAAGGAACGTAAGCATCAGGCCAGCCTTTGGCTTTACTGACAGCTACCAGACACCTACTGAAGAACAAATTCTGCATGAAGATCTGATTATTTTTTCTTCCCTAAGGATATAAAAATTCTGGAACAAGACTGGAGATACATCATCAAACAAATTAAAGGGAAACTGACCCAGGAAGAAATATGAAGAAGTTGTGGTTTTTAAGCAAGCTAAAAGAAGACGAAGGAAGCATAACCAAAACAAATTCTACAGTAGAAATTTTAAAAAAGAAGGAGGAGGAGGAGGCCAGGAGCAGTGGCTTACCCCTAAAATAACAGCACTTTGGGAGGCTCAGGCAGGAAGATCACTTGAGCCCAGGAGTTTGAGACCAGCGTGGGCAACATAGTGAGATCCTGACTCTACAAAATATCTAAAAATTAACCAGGCATTGGGATATGGCCCTGTAGTCCCAGCTACTTGAGAGGCTGAGGTGGGATGATTGCTTCAGCCTAGTAGGTTAAGACTGCAGTGAGCCATGATCATCCCACTGCACTCCAGCCTGCGTGACAGAGACAGACTCTGTCTCTAAATAAATAACTGAAATCATAGAAATGTGTTCTCCAGTCACAACAAAATTTTTTTTAACAGAATTATTTTAGAAATCAACAAAAGAAATAAATTTTGGAAATTCACATATACTTGGAAATTAAATAGTACATACCTAAATAACCAATGGGTCAGAGAAGAAATCACAAGAGAAATTAGAAAGTACTTTTTTAAAATTTGAGACAGGGTCTCACTCTGTCCCCCAGGCTGGAGTGCAGTGGTGTGATCTTGGCTCACTACAACCTCTGTCTCTCAAGCTATTCTCCTGCCTCAGCCTCCTGAGTAGCTGGGATTACAGACATGTGTCACCACACCCAGCTAATTTTGAATTTTTGTATTTTTTGTAGAGATGGGGTTTTACCATGTTGGCCAGGCTGGTCTCGAACTCCAGACCCCAAATGATCTGCCTGCCTCAGCCTCCCATGGGATTACAGGCGTGAGCCACCATGCCCAGCCTAGAAATTAGAAAATACTTTGATTAACTGGGCATGGTATCATGTACCTATAGTCTCAGCAACTTGGGAGGCAGAAACAAACAGAAGGAAGGAAATAAAGGTTAGAGCAGAAATAAATGAAATGGAGAATTGAAAACCAATAGAGAAAAGTCAACAAAACTGAAAGTTCAGTCTTAAAATGACCACAAAATTATGCACTAGCCAAGAAGAAAGAAGAATCAAATTACTAAAATCAAAGCTGAAAGAACAGACATTACTACCAACCTTACAGAAATAAATTGCAAGACAATATTATGAACAATCATACGCCAATTAATTTTATATATCTACAGCCATGGAGATACAGCTATAGATGATATAGATAGATATAGATATAGATATAGATATAGATATAGATATAGATATAGATATAGATATAGATATATCTAGATGAGATGGGTAAATTCCCAGAAAGACACAAACTACTAAACCCAACTCAAGAAGAACTAGAAAATCTAAACAGACCCATAACAAGAGATTAAATCAATAATTAAAAAATCTCCCAGAAAGAAAAGCTGGGTTCAACTGGCTTCAAAGGTGAATTCTACCAAATATTTAGGGACAAATTAACACCAATTCTTCATGAATTCTTCCAGAAAACATAAGAGCAAGGAACACTAACTGATTAATTATATGAGGCTAATGTTGCCCTAACACCAAAACCAGAAAAAGACATCAAAAGAAAACCACAGACCAGTAGTGCTTATGAATATAGACACAAGGCAAGGGGCAGCAGTAGCTCATGCCTGTAATCCCAGCACTCTGGGAGACCAAGGCGGGTAGATCACCTGAGATCAGAAGTTCAAGACCAGCCTGGCCAACATGGTGAAACCTTCTCTCTACTAAAAATAGAAACATTAGCTGGGTCTGGTGGCACATTCCTGTAGTCCCAGCTACTCAGGAGGCTGAAGCAAGAGAATCGCTTGAACCTGGGAGGTTGAGGTTGCAGTGAGCCAAGATCATACAACTGCACTCCAGCCTGGGCGACAGAGGGAGAATGCCATCTCAAAAAAAAAATATATATATATATACACACACACACACACACACACACACACACACACACACACAGATGCAAATATCCTCAATAAAATTACTAGCACACTGAATTCACCATGATATAAAAAGGCTTATACAACATGATCAAGTGGAATTCAGCTCAGGAATCTAAGGTTAGTTTAATGTCTGAAAATGAGTAGAATAAAAGACAAAACCACATGATCATCTCAAGAGACACAAAGAAAGCATTTGATAAATTCAACACCCTTTCATGATGACACTCAACAAACTCGGCATAGAAGGGAATGTTCTCAATCTGATCAAGGGCGTCTGTGGAGAACCCACGGCTACCATCATGCTTTATGTTAAAAGACTCCCCTGAAATCAAGGATAAGACAAGTCATCCCAATTAGAAAGGAAGAAAAACTCTCTCTCTTTCAGATGACATGATCTAGCTTATAGAAAATTCTAAAAAATCCACTAAAAAATGATTAGAGCTAAGAAATGAGTTCAGCAAATTTGAAGGATATAAAACCAATACACAAAACATTGTGTTTCCATACACTTGCAATGAATCATGTGAAAATGAAATTAAGAAAACAATTCCGTTTACAATAGCATGAAAAAGAACCCAACAAAACTCTAAAATGATATTCTGAAAACTCAAAACACTGTCAACAAAAAATTTAAAAAGGTAAATGCTCAAAAGACATCCCATGTCCATGAATTAGAAGATGTAATCTTCTTAAAATGGCAATCCTCTCCAAACTGATCAACAGATTGATTCAACAAAATCTCTATCAAAATTCCATCTTAATTCTTTGTGGAAAATGACTATCTGATCCTAAAGTTCAAATGGAAATTCAAGGGATCCAGAATAACCAAAACTATCTTGAGAAGAAATGAACAAATTTAGAAGACTTACACTTACCAATTTCAAAATTTACTACAACTTACCTGGGGTGGGGGAGGTACGGGTAATTTTTTAATTTATTTATTTTCTTTATCTTTATTTTCTAAATTCTCTATAATGAAAATGACTTTTACAATATGGAAAAATATGGTTTGGTTTGGTTTTTATATTTTTTTCTTTCCAACTTTTATTTTATGTTCAAGGGTATATGTGCAGATTTGTTACATGTACAAGTTATTTTTTTAAACATGCACACCTACTCCTTGAAAAGAATTTATGAAGAGGTAAACAAATATCTAGAGAAAAAATTACTTATAAGTAAGAGTTTATTTAAATTTTTCACAAATTGAAATCTTAAAAACAAAAACACATCAAGTTCCTAGGGAAATTTATATAACATATAAAAACAAATTAATTTTCAAAAGTTCTAACTGACTAATGAAAACCCAACAAACAAAGGGAAAATCATTTGATAGGCAACTTTAAATACATGGAAAGGCAAAGGCCTAGAAATTACAGCTCCAGCCAGGTACAGTGGCTCACGCCTAAATTCCTAGTGCTGTGGGAGGTTGAGGCAAGAGGCTCACTTAAGGCCAGAGTTCAAGAAATCACAGCTCCTATAATTCAGATACTAACTCAATATGATGAAAGAAAACCTCTACCTAGGAGACAGTGGAATTCTCTGCATAAGACAGGATAAACTCAGTCCAGAGTGTACTAGCCACAGTGATTTTTTTTTCTTTATTTTGTTTTTTTTTTTGGAGATGGGGTCTCACTCTGTCACCCAGACTAGATAGAGTGCAGGGACGTGATCTTGGCTCACTGCAATCTCCACCTCCCAGATCAAGTGACTCTCCTGCCTCAGCGCACACCACCACACCCAGCTAATTTTTGTATTTTTAGTAGAGACTGGGTTTCACCATGTTGGCCAGGCTGGTCTCGAACTCCTGACCTCAAATGATCTACTCGCCTCGGCCTCCCAAAGTGCTGGGATTACATGAGTCAGCCACCCCACCCAGCCGATTTTTTAAAACATAATTCTAAAGTTAGAATATTGTTGAAAAGCTGCCAAATGCTCTCAAAGACAGAAATACATGCATGCACACACATATATATAAAGTCTACCCCCAGCCACACATAAATTCTAGCTTATTTTTGTTTACTCATGGACACTAATTACTTTAACGGAGGCAGAATATTTTAATTATGACAGGTAACAATATTACACAACTTGTCAAATCTAGTTAATGAATCTACTCTGTTGTGTAACCTATATAATACATCTATAATAGTGGCTGGGGGCGGTGACTCACGCCTATTAATCCCAGCACTTTGGGAGGCCGAGGCGGGTGGATCACGAGGTCAAGAGATCGAGATCCTGATCAACAAGGTGAAACCCCGTCTCTAATAAAAATACAAAAAATTAGCTGGGCATGGTGATGTGCGCCTGTAATCCCAGCTACTCAGGAGGCTGAGGCAGGAGAATTGCTTGAACCCAGAAGGCGGAGGTTGAGGTGAGCCAAGATCGTGCCATTGCACTCCAGTCTGGGTAACAACAGCGAAACTCCGTCTCAAAAAAAAAAAAAAAATACACCTATAATAAATCTAAAAGTAGTGAAAATGTCTTTGTATGTTTTCTGGAAGTCTTTTCAAAATTCCAGGCTTTTTTTGGATCTGAGAGATATTTCTTTTTAATACATCTGAGAGATATTTCTACGATTTTTCCCTTGTGAAACTAACAACAGATACTGTTGTAAAAATTCTGTCATTGTACACAGTGACTGAAAAGCACCATGCTCTAGCTAATCCGCTGGACAATGAGGCACTATGCCAGACACTGCGCGAGTGAAGAACAGGGTAAAACAGGAAGACAACGACCCTATTCTGGAAGGGCTTACACTCTGTGTCAACACTGGGGTTTGTCTCCTTTAGCTAATGACATGGAATCAATCAAATACGGTCTCTGAACTTTCTGTAGTCATGACGCTACTTTTATTAAGTGTGATGTCCAGAAGGGGATTAAATGACTTTGTTATGTCAACTAGCAACGAGCATCACTGCAGAGTAAGCAATGCAGAAGTTAACTGATAGCAATAATTCTACCTACATCAGACCAAAAATAAACCTATGCTCAACTCTGCAAGGTGAATGAAGAGATGAGGCCCCTCATGACCAAAAAAAATGGTCAAGAAATCAAATGAGCAAAGAATTCTCAATAAATGATTCCCTACAGAAAGCTACAGAGTGTGGTGGTTAGGAGTGTGGTGGTTAGTCCTGGGTCCAAACTCGGGGTCTGAATGCCCACGTCACCACTTACTAGCTATGACCCTTAGCGAGTCAGTGAACCTTCCTGCACCTCAGTCTACCCATCTACAGACTAGGGATGACAACAGTGCCGTCTCCTAGAATCGTGCAGATTCAGTTGCTTTAGGTGGCAAGTTTATATAGAGCACCTTAAGTTGTAGCTATGACATTAAAAGTACAGCAACAAAGAAAACCATAAACTGGATTTCATCCACGTTTAAAACTGGTATGCTTCAAAGGACACCATAATCGAGAAAATAAAAAGATAACACACAGAATGAAAGACAAATTTTGGTAATCATGTATCAGATAAAAGACCCTTATAGAAAATAAATTAAAAAACTGTTACTGGCAGGGTGCAGTGGCTCATACCTGTAATCCCAACACCTGGGGAGGCCAAGGTAGGTAGATCACCTGAGGTCAGGAGTTCAAGACCAGCCTGGCCAACATGGTGAAACCCCATCTCTACTGAAAATACAAAAAAATTAGCCAGGCACGGTGGCAGGCACCTGCAATCCCATCTACTTGGGAAGTTGAGGCAGGAGAATCGCTTGAACCAAGGAGGCAGAGATTGCAGTGAGCCAAGACTGCACCATTGCACTCCAGCCTGGGCAACAAGAACGAAACTCGATCTCAAATAAATAAATAAATAAAACATGTCTACGCAAACGCTTATAACATCATTATTCATAATAGCCAAAAGATACAAACGATACAAACGTCCATCAACTGATGGAATGGAGAAACAACATGTGGCCCATATATGCAATGGAATATTATTCTACAAGAAGAAAAAGCAATGCAGACTGACACAATGCAGTACGGATGAACCTTGAAACATTACAGTAAGTGAAAGAGGCCGGTCACAAAAGACAACAAACCATTATATATATGATGCCATTTACATGAAATGTCCACAATAGGCAAATTATAGAGAAAGAAAGTAGCTTAGCAGCTGCTTGGAGCTAAGGGGAAGATGTAGGCAATGGAGAGCTACGGCTTCCTCTCGGGGTTATAAGAATGTCCTAAGACTGATTGTGGTGAGGGTGACCCTGTAAATACACTAAAAATGACTGCGTTTTACCATTTAAATAGGTAAATTGTATTAAAACTAGTTTGTTTGTTTTTTTAAAAAAAAAGCACCTTAGAACAGTGTCTCTCACATAATAAGTGCAAATTGTTCATTTTTATTACAGGAAGAAGAAACTCTCCTCAACATGAAAATGGAGAAAGCAACTACATGCCAACTAAAATTATCCAAAGGATCATTGTATGTAAATTAGTTGCTGAACTTACGAGAAATGTTTAGAAATAGGAAAAAAAAAAAAAGAGAAAGAGAGAGACCAGAAATGGTGGCTGATGCTTGTAATCACTTTGGGAGGCAAAGGCGGGAGGACTGCTTGAGGCCAAGGCCAGCCTGGTCAACACAGAGAGACCTCATCTTTATTTAAAAATTTAAAAATTCGGCCAGGTGTGGTGGCTCACGCCTGTAATCTTAGCACTTCAGGATGCTGAGGCGGGTGGATCACGAGGTCAAGAGATCAAGACCATCCTGACCAAGATGGTGAAACCCCCCTCTCTAATAAAAACACAAAAAATTAGCTGGGTATGGTGGTGTGCGCCTGTAGTCCCAGCTGCTCAGGAAGCTGAAGTAGGAGAATCACTTGAACCAGGAGGTAGAGGTTTCAGTGAGCCAAGATCATGCCACTGCACTCCAGCCTGGTGACAGAGCAAGACTCTGTCTCAAAAAGAAAATAATATTAATTTAAAACTTAGCTGGGCATGGTGGCACACACCTGGAGTCCCAGCTACTCCAGAGGCTGAGGTGTGAGGACTGCTTGAGCCCAGGAGTTGAAGGGTGCAGTGGGCTAGGATCACACCTGTGAATAGCCACTGCACTCTAGCCTCAGCAGCAAAGTCAGACCCTGTCCAAAAAAAAAAAAGAGAGAGAAAAGAAAGGAAAGAAATAAGAAGAAAAAAAGACTTTTAAGAAGCATTCCATTTTAAAAACTGCAGATAAAGAACATAAAAGGCAAACTGCTAGAAATGCGGGGAGGGGAAGCTTAGTTCTTAGGATGAGAGATGGAGGAGCCCCGAAGACTGTGAAACTCTTCTTCTGATTTTGGAAACAGTGGTGGGGAAAGCAGGTAGGAAAATAATTCTCAAACAGCTTGCTTCAAACATAATGACCATTTAAAACTCAAAAATAAAGTGAAAGTGATGCAATTCTGTGATAGCTTCATATGAATGGGTTTTCCAGGAGCAGAACAATTGTATAACCCCTGAGAGAGTGTTAGCTATTCAGACAGAGAGGCTGTGGAGAATCAAATTGCACTGCTCCTAGGAGCTGGGCAGATTCCCTACCAGCACAGTCACGGCTAACACATTTGCAAGGGTTTAGAAAGGACCAACGCTTAAAAGACAGATATGATTTCAGTAGGCAAGTCAGTCCTGTCACAAAAGTCCCCGCTAGCAGAGGCCAGAAGGCATTCGCAGGAACTGGGGTGGCCTGAAGGCAGGAACCAGAACGTGGGGCCGGGACGCATCTCATCCTCTTCACTCCCTCTCCCACAGGTAAAGAGAAGTCAGGTCCACACGTCTCTCATTTGGAACCATTACAGAGGATGTGCTCACACACCAAACACTGGTTTCTGGGTCCTTCTTGGCGGTTTTCACCTCTACAGCAGGATCTGGATGCACCCTTGAGTAACACAGCCTCACTTCCTCCCAGCACTCTACACTCAGTTTCATCCCTACACAACCTTACCTTGAAAGCTTCAGAAATCTTTTAAAAATGCCTTATCTCAACAAATGACTGATTTTTCTTATAGCTCTAAGCTACTTCTACATAGTGTATACATCTAATTCTCCTAAACAAATGTGATTGACACACTGGAATTCAGTTTTTGTTTTGTTTTGAGACGAAGTCTTGCTCTTGTCACCCAGGCTAGAGTGCAATGGGGCAATCTCAGCTCACTGCAACCTCCGTCTCCCGGGTTCAAATGATTCTCCTGCTTCAGCCTCCCAGGTAGCTGGGATTACAGGCATCTGCCACCATGCCTGACTAATTTTCGTATTTTTTTAGTAGAGATGGGGTTTCACCATGTTGGTCAGGCTGGTCTTGAACTACTGACCTTGTGATCCGCCCGCCTTGGCCTCTCAAAGTGCCGCGATTACAGGAGTGAGCCACCGTGCCTGACTTGGAATTCAGTATTTTATAACAGGCATCACCAGCCAGGCTGGGGCTCAGCAACTCATATCAATCAAACACCAGTACATTCAACAACTATTTAATTTGTCATCAGTGTTGGCGGGGCTTTCAGCTCCTCGGTGGCATAAGGCATTGCCCCCAAATGTCTTCTCATCAGCAACTCGGGTCTCCTGAAAACAAACCAAGTATCTGTTGTCCTTTCTCTTTTTTGATTGTTTGTTTGTTTTTTGTTTTTTAAAGACGGGGTTTCACCATGTTGGTCAGGCTGGTCTTGAACTCCCGACCTCAGGTGATCTGCCCGCCTTGGCCTCCAAAGCGCTTGGATTACAGGCATGAGCCACCATGCCCGGCATCTGTTGTCCTTTCTCTACACATTGAACAAACCCCGTCAGGAAACTTAGCCACCGGCCTAAAGAAAGGAGTGGATGCAAACGTTAAAATCAATGTCTGGGGCTGGGCATGGTGGCTCACGCCTGTAATCCAAGCACTTTGGAGGCCAAGGCGGGCGGATCACCTGAGGTCGGGAGTTCAAGACCAGCCTGACCAACATGGTGAAACCACGTCTTTAAAAAAAAAAACAATGTCTGCAAACCTGTGGCTGCTTCATTTCAGAGCCAAGAGGAGACAAGAGCGAACGTGTTATCACAGAGCCTGTGTGAGCACAGCCGTCTGAGCTCCATTCTAGGCTGATTTCATTTTGTATTATTTACCCTGTCATTGTTTCTCACTGAGTCAGAAAATAAATAGAGCTCATCATGAAACAATTAAGCCCTGTAATAAAAGAGATTTGTACCGTATTAATTACAGGAGATATTATGAGGGGAAAGAAAAACCTGCCTCTGTAGAAAATACAAGATTTCCTTCCCTGCTAAGAACACACAGTCAAAATGCAATAGGGAATTCAAACTCACGTGGAAGGGAGGAGCACAAGCCACAAATCACAGCAAAGTCATGATTACAAATAACTCAAAATTAGCAGGACAAACATGCTCAATGCATTCAGAGAATTAAAGGCACAATTCTCGGATCGTTCACTTAGCCATGCTAGAGGAAGAAGCCTCCTCTCCAACAGACGACATAAAGCAACGGGGTGCCCATCAAGCGAGGAGCAAACAGTCGTAAGGCTGTTAACAGTTCTGATTTAAAGTGGCTTAAATCAGAATGTTCCAAAGATCATCATCCAGAAATTTTAAACATTCATTCACATCACCATGAAACAAGCACTTAAAAAAATAACCAAAGGAAACTAAACACATAGATGATGTACCTGGATCAATGAGAACTTCCTGTGCCCCTGGAAGAAAGAACAGATGATGGTATTTTATTTGGAAAACAAAACTGCTTTTAAAAATAACTACTAAAACACATTTCATAATTCAAATAGCCTTCACAACAATATGAGAAACTTGTAACTGATCAGAAAAGCAATTCCAAGAAACAATATGTTACAAGTTTAGTGCCTTTTGGCTTCAGACAGAAAAAGAGAAAAGAAAAGCTACTATTATTACTCATACCCTGAACGATTGCCTCCTCACCTCTCTCCCTTGCCACTTTCTATGTTCATGCTCCCACCTCTTCTATTTTTTTTTTTTTTTTTTTTGAGAGGAGTCTTGCTCTGCTGCCCAGCCTGGAGTGCAGTAGTGCGATCAGCTAGATGTATCCTCTGCCTCCCGGTTGCAGCGATTCTCCTGCCTCAGCCTCCTGAGTAGCTGGGATTACAGGCATGTGCCACCATGCCAGGCTATTTTTTTTTTTTTTTTTTTTTTTTTTTTTTAGTAGAGATGTGGTTTCACCATGTTGGCCAGGCTGTTCTTAAACTCCTGACCTCAGGCAATCTGCCCTCCCAAACTGCAGGGATTACAGGCATGAGCCACCACGCCCAGCCTCCCAGGTCTTCTTAAACAAGTATGAGAATTCCTTATTTCCACAAATAAGCTAAGTGACAAAGGATTATTATTTGTGCAAATGTATGTCAGCAACCTAGAATGGAGGAGAAAAGGTGCCAAAAGCTCTATGGAATTTTTCACAAGCCCCCTAAAATATGAATACCTCTCTCTCTCTCTCTCTCACACACACACACACATACACACACACACACACACATACACACACACACACACACACACACAATCACTGGACACTTCAAGTTAAAGATTTCCAACTTTTAAAAGGTAGCTTTGTAGTTAGTTTAAAATACAAAACCATTTTCATTATTACAAAGAAAATTTGAAAGCCCTGGTCGTCTGCTAAACTATACTAATATCTGCATGATCCAATTAAACTTCTCTATAGAATGCAATTTCCCATCATGGCAAAACACACCCCAAGAGTTTTCCCATCATGGCAAAACACACCCCAAGGTACTGGTTCCAAGAGTCACGTTTATCATTAGCTATTTTCATTTCTAAACATGTTAAGAAGATTCAAAAAGGTGTGTCTCAATAATACATTCTTATGGAAATTGCATATTTATTCAATTATCTACACAGAGACGAGGCCCCATGATTACGGTGCTATTTAAGAGCTAAATTGTGTATACCCATCTCTGTAAATGCAGACTAAAAATCACTGCAATCTAGAAGCCACCATTAAAATAAAAAACAGGTGTTTTCCATTGAGTAACACCTTTATGCCAAGCACGATGCTTGACAAATATCATGTATGACCTCCAGAGCAACCCTACAAAATAAACATATTAACCCTCACTGCATATGGCAAGACTGAAACCCAGAGGAGACAAGGGAAGCCGCCGTCATACACGCCGCGACACCAGGTCCCAGTTCTGCACTGAGCAGACACGAAGCTGCACGGAACCCTGAGGAAGTCTGGATTTCCAGATAATCCTTTACACATTTTGTTCTCCGAAGAACCTGGTCAAATATATTATACTTCACTATGTCCTTTAAATAGGGGATGTGAATGAAACTTTTGATGCCTCAGAGTCATTGTCACAATCATCAATCATTTGATTATTAGTATCATCAGCCTCTAGTGGACTGATGTCACATTAACCAAACTCATAAGAGACTGATGTAGGAAAACTGGAGGTTTAACTACTAATGTAATAGGAGACACAAAATTATCAATCAGACCAAAATATCAGGCAGGATTCTACAATTAGCACATTTTTCTCTTCAAGGCCAAATCACAGGCAAGAGGTAAGCAGAAAGCAACTCCATACGTCTCATTCAGGACCCTTACAGAGGATGCCCTCACCAAATGCTGGTTTCCAGGCCCTTTCCTAGTGGTTCTCACCTCTACAGCAGGATCCTAACACCTGAATAGGAAAGCCCCACACAATCTCCCCTGCCTGTAAAATGAAGAGAGGGGCCCAGTGCTTCAGTTTGTTCCTGTTCTAAGATTAGCTTCTGTAAGCCTGTGTCTTTTCTTTATATTCAGGGGCATGAAAGTGTTCAGATTGGGTACTGAATGCCACTCCTTTCCCTGAAGCAGAATTCAGTAGTTGTATTTTGTTGAAATACAAATCAAGTTCATCTAGAAAACCCCCCCTTTCTCTGAGCAGGGGTTTTCTAGATGAATCTGATGGACTAAAGTTCTGTTACAAGGACTGCCTACACGAATGGTTAATGCAAACCGCAGTGCACACTCTGTGGCCCGTGGCCAGGACACAACTGCCACTGCTGCATCACACGCTCTGTCCCACCCTTTCCATGCTGGCCAAACCCTGACTGATGGATAGATGTGCACATGGAACTATAGATATGCTGACACCTCTAAACACCTGAAGCCAATCTACCGGGGCTCAGCCAGACTGCCAGAGTGTCTTGGTTTCTTCTGTTTTGTTTGAGATGGAGTCTCACTTTGTCACCCAGGCTGAAGTGCAGTGGTGCCGTCTCAGCTCACTGCAACCTCCGCCTCCCAGATTCAAGCAGTTCTTCTGCCTCAGCCTCCCAAGTAGCTGAGACTACAAGTGCCCACTACCATGCCCAGCTAATTTTCTTTTTTGTATTTTTAGCAGAGATAGGGTTTCACCATATTAGCCGGGCTGGTCTCGAAGTCCTGACCTCGTAATCTGCTCACCTTGTCCTCCCAAACTGCTGGGATTACAGGCAATGAGCCACCACAGCTGGCCTTCTAGCTCCATAGCCTTGGTCAAGCTCCTTAACTTCTCAATGCTTCAGTTTCCACATCTGTAACCTACCTTATCTGGTTGTTGTAAAAATTAAAGGGTTAAACTGGTTTATGTAAAACGTGTGTAGAGGCAGAAGCATGTGTTCTCAAACACTTGAGATCAAGAGTTTGAGACAAGCCTGGCCAACATGGTAAAACCTCATCTCTACTAAAAATACAAAAATTAGCTGGGCATGGTGGCACACACCTGTAATCCCAGCTACTGAGGAGGCTGAGGCACGAGAATCACCTGAACTCAGGAGGCAGAGGTTGCAGTGAGCCGAGATCTCACCATTGTACTCCAGCCTGGGTGACAGAGCGACTCCATCTCCAAAAAATAAAAATAAGGGCCAAGCACAGTGGCTCATGTCTGTAATCCCAGCACTTTGGGAGGCTGAGGCCGGTAGATCATGAGGTCAGGAGATTGAGACCATCCTGGCCAACATGGTGAAATCACATCTCTACTAATACAGAAAAACAAAAAACTTAACCGGGCATGGTGGCATGCGCCTGTAGTCCCAGCTACTCAGGAGGCTGAGGCAGGGGAATCACTTGAACCAGGAGGCAAAGGTTGCAGTGAGCAGAGATCACATCACTGCACTTCAGCCTGGCAACAGAGTGAGACTCTGTCTCAAAAATAAATGCATAAATAAATAATAAAAATAAAAATAAATAAAATATGTGTAGCACATTTTAAGTATTCAACAAGTGTTATCAGCCTGGTATGGTGGGTCATGCCTGTAATTCCAGCTCTTTGGGAGGCCAAGGTGGGCAGATCATTTGAGGTCAGGATGATCTCAAACACCTAAGAACAGCCTGGGCAACATGGTGAAACCCCGTCTCTACCAAAAATATAAAAAATTAGCAGGGCATGTGGCAGGCTCCTGTAATCTAAGCTAGTTTGGAGGCTGAAGTGGGAGAATCACTTGAATCTGGGAGGCGGAGGTTGCAGTGAGCCGAGATTGTGCCACTACACTCCAGCCTGGGTGACAGAGTGAGACTTTGTCCTCCCGTCCAAAAAATTGAAAATGTTATCTATGACAGTGATTTTACAAGTCTCCCTTCTAATCATCCTTTGTACTTCCTTGCTAGTCTAAATTGCAAAGTCTATCCTTATTTCTCTGTTAACAAGAGAGAAACTGTTACCCATGACCTGTTTAAACTGAGGGGAAAGAGAGCACTTGCTCCCCACTCCTCTGGTTTCCATAATAAAGGCTTTGTCCTAAGCAACCATACCTCTTGCCTACCCCATTCCTCCCCCACCCAAGTGAGGTGAGTTGTGAGATGAGTTTGGAACACAAGCTGAGCACGTGAACTCCTCTTTCACTCTTGGGTGCTACCCTCAGGAAATGTACAGGACGCTGTGCTCCACCATGCCTATGTCTTGGTGGGGAGGAGTCCCTCGTAGGAAGGCCCACTGTGGCCTGCAGCCACCAGATCTTGGATACAGTAGTAGGATGCCCATTTTTATGCATCCTTCAAGTTCATGGAAAATCTGGGGTTGTTTTTTGTTTTTTTGAGACAAGGTCTTGCTCTGTTGCCCAGGCTGGAGTGCAGTAGCGAGATCTCAGCTCACTGCAACCTCTGCCTCCTGGGCTCAAGTGATCCTCCCACCTCAGCCTTTTGAGTAGCTGGGACCATAGGTATGCGCCCCCATACCCGGCTAATTTTTTGTATTTTTTGTAGAGACAGGATTTCGCCATGTTGCCCAGGCTGGTCTCAAACACCTGGGCTCAAGCGAGCCACCAGCTGTGGCCTCCCAAAGCACTAGGATTACAGGTGTGACCCACCTCGCCCAGCAGAGAATGTGGTTTTATCACTAATAAGGATGACATTTTGATTCTCTACCTGCTTACTCTTGTCTCATCTCTTAATTGGTTGTTGAAGAAAACAAGTGTGTTGGGCCAGGCTCAGTGGCTCACACCTATAATCCCAACACTTTGGGAGGCCGAGGCAGGTGGATCACAAGGTCAGGAATTCAAGACCAGCCTGGCCAACATGGTGAAACCCCATCTCTACTAAAAATACAAAAATTTGCTGGGTGTGGTGGTAGGCACGTGTAATCCCAGCTACTCGGGAGGTTGAGGCAGGAGAATTGCTTGAACCCAGGAGGTAGAGGTTGCAGAGAGCCGAGATCACACCACTGCACTTGCCTGGGTAATACAGCAAGACTCAATCTCAAAAAAAAAAGAAAACAGGAGTGTTATTATTGGGCTCCTTTAAACCCCAACATTTATTATTCCACAATAATTATGTGGCTTGGGTAGGGTCAAGATGGCTGTATAAAAGCCATGTCTCTAATCCTGCAGCTAAATTACAGGTATAAGAACTACTGACTCCTCAAATATTTCCTTCATTTCCTAATTGAGTCTTTCTTCGTGAAAACATTTTTCTTATTCCAATGCCTTAGTAATTTCCAAATGCTATAAAATGACTTCATAAAGCAATAGCTAATAGTCATGAGATATTTTATGAGATGACCACCATGCTAAATATTTTGCACACATTCTCTCTAATTCTCACAATTCTACAAAGCAGAAATTAGCAGCCCCTACTCATAGATGCGGGGAGGGGGGGCACCTGAGAAGGAACTGTGGCACCTGCATTCAAACACAAGCCAGCTGAACTAGGCTTTTCCATGATACCACAATACCACCCACTAGCAAACATGCAGAAGCAGTTCCGATATTCAGAGAGTTCAAGACTCTTTTCAGCTTTAAGGTGCTCTTGATGGTTTCTATTGCTTTTATAAATCATGGCTGACTGGTTTCTAACGCTGGAAGAAAAGTCCAATTTCACCACTGTCCACACTGCATGTCTGAAATTTTCACGCTCAAATGACATAATAAAAATAAGATACCTAGAATACTTTTCCAGGTATACAAATATAATGAGCATAGTTCTATTCAGAAGCATTAAACAACAACAACAAAATTCAAATAAGGAAGCCTTGTTTTACAAAAGTCTTCTTTTACAAACAGGAAAATTAGGACATGAAAAAATATATATATACAACAGCGCCACCTATGGCCAGAAAGGTCTTTCCAGGTTGCTTAAGAAAAAAAGGTAACAAGTTGTTGTCATAAGAAATGATCAGGGGCCCAAAGTGGCTCCGGCCGGATGTCGTGGCGCTTGCAAAGGTGAGGCCAAGAGTTCAAGGCCAACCAACCTCAGCAACCTTACAAGCTCTCAATGATTGGCAAAAAAAAAAAACAATGATCAGCAGGGCTTTTTAAAAAACGATGCTCAGAGACCATAACTAAAAGCTTAGCTAGCACATACTGAAATCTGCTTCGAGAAGGGGAACAGTATTCAGTATTTAACCTGAAAACTTTTAACACCCCTAAATATAAACAGACGACAAAGGCTCACAGAAACAAATCTTAGAACAGTAAGAAAACTCGGGCATCTGAGCCACTCTCTTTATTTTACAGGTAGTGATGTTGATACCCAGAGAATTCGTTCTTCTAGCAATCAGTAGCAAAGCTTCCTCCTAGTCCTTGTATTTTGCACTATACCAAAAGCCACCTTAATCTATACCAACCCTATAATCATAAAAGTCACATCTGTATATTTCAATCAGTAAATAACCTAAGTGACTTACAAAAAAAAATACTTCCCAAAGGACTAGCAACTATTAATCATACAATTTTGTTGAAATACAAACACATTTATTTACATATTACAACAACATAATCAGCCAAGCACAGTGGCTCACACCTGCAATCTCAGCACTCTGGGAGGCCACGGAGAGTGGAGCTCAACAGTTCAAGACTAGCCTGGCCAACACTGCGAAACCTCATCTCTACAAAAATTAGCTGGGCACGGTGGCACACACTTGTATTCCTGTTACTCAGGAGGCTGAGGCACAGGAATCACTTGAGCCCGGGAAGCAGAGGTGACAGTGAGCCAAGATTGTGCGCTGCACTCCAGCCTAGGCAACAGAGCAAGACTCTGTCTCAAAAAAACAAAACAAAACAAAATCTATTCAACAATGTCCCCTTGTATTCACTCTATAAAGGAAAGTGACTGGTGTCAAATCAATATTTTTATTTTTTTCGTCTATTAAAGATACAGGAAAAAAACAAAGTTTTCTCAATCACAAAAAAGATAAGCTTGAGACAGGAGAATAGGGTCTACGGGCAAGGAAACTAAGGCTGTTCCACGCCGACTTCCTGGAGCGAAATTCAAAGGAAAACCCTAACTTTCCACAACTAGGTGACAAAGAGACTACAGGCTGCTCCCTTTGAGCTTTTCTGCACGGCAGATGGGAAACTGGTGGGGCCAAGTCTTTGTTTGCATAGAAATATAACTTTGTCTAGTGTTCATTTGCGGAGAGTCATAACTTTGTAACTTCACCTTAGCCTCTGATCCTTTTCTTTTTTTTTTAAAGACAGGGTCTCACTATGTTGCCCAGGCTGGCCTTGCACCCTGGGCCCAAGCATCCTCTGGTCTCAGCCTCCCCAGAGGCTAGTGGTGCAAGCTGCTGAGCCTGGCTTTGACCCACCAGCTAATTTTCATGGAGCCCCTTTTAGGTGCTTTGCACCCATGGTATCTAACCCATTGTATACAACCATACAATGTATATAGCATTACACTAATTTCACACATGAGGAAATAGATTGAGACCATAAAAAACAAGGCTGACAAGTCCAAAGTCCCACAAAACTTACATATCATCATCAACAAAGAAAAGAATACATATTTCTATTTTCTGTCAAAATTCACTAACTTAATCTTCTCTTCCATTCTAAAGAGTACATTGAAGCCAGGCACAGTGGTGCATGCCTGTGGCCCCACTACTGGAGAAGCTGAGGCAAGGGGACTGCTTGAGTCCAGGAGTCCAAGTCCAGCCTAAACATACCATAGACATGTGTCTCCAAAAAAAAAAAGACTGCCTAACACCAATTCAATATAACATTTTCCCTTAGCCAACATCACTAGAGAAAAACAAGCAGTAGGTCATTAGCAATGGTTGTATTTCTAAAACCACTTCTATTTTTGCACTGTAATCACTTTTTTCTCCTTAATTTTGGTTTATTTCTTTTTTCTTTTTCCCTCATTTAACACACCTGACACGTAATTATTTTTAATGTATTGTTTCTCATGCTTACAAAGAAAATTAAAATATTACCTTTTTAGGTTGTTAGCAAAGAATAAAACATTTGTGACAAGGCACAATTTTAATCTATGCCACTCCCATATTCTTACAATATTTCTTCTTTTAAGGCCCAGTCAGGCCTAGACCACTAAAATCCAACATTTATGAACTCACAGAGTTTCAGGCAGCCAGTCAAGGGGAGGCTGATTTGAGGAGCCCTTAAGAATACACACTCTGTAATCACATCAACGCAGGTTCAAATCCCAACTCCGCCACTCACCACACTGAGGGATGTGGAGCAAGTTACCCAGCCTCAGTCCCCTCACCTGCAAAATGAAGGCATTAGTCCCTACCTTCAAATGCCTGTGGTGAGGTAAAACTTAGGCAAAGCGTTCAGCACATCCACCGGCCTACAATAGGGGCTGAATAATGTACAGCTATTTTGATAATGATGACAGTACAAAAGGTAGAAATGACCAGAAAGAAATATTTACAAGTCCATGATAAGTACTTCCTTTTGGATTCATTACAATATGTCCTATGAATTTTTAAAATAAGTTTTGTCCATTAATTATAGGCTTACAGATTATTAATATGCACGTCTCCAGATTAAGATTTAGTCATCTCAACCTTTGAAATACTGTAAAAGTGAAGTTTAAAACAAAAGGAGAATTAAAGCAAAAAGAGGCAGGAACTATAGAACTGTATTTTAAACTAAGATAACTCAGCCAGGCGCAGTGGCTCAAGCCTGTAATCCCAGCACTTTGGGAGGCTGAGGCAGGTGGATCACCTGGGGAGAGGAGTTCGAGACCAGCCTGGCCAACATGGTGTATTCCCATCTCTACTAAAAATACAAAAAAGTATCTGGGCATGGTGGCGGGCATCTGTAATCCCAACTACTGGGGAAGCTGAGGCAGAAGAATTGCTTGAACCAGGAGGCCGAGGTTTCAGTGAGCTAAGATTGCGCCACTGCACTCCAGCCTGGGGCAACAAGAGCAAAACCTGGACTCAAAAAAAAAAAGAAGGAAAGAAAGAAAACTGAAGCAAAAAGACATTAACAACTTGCTTCAGGTTACAGTGATATTAACTGACATCAGCATTTTTGCTGTTTTGCTACTGAAACAACAAGGGAGGATGTTAAATCATCAGATTGGTCTTCATCTCAAACAGATGCCACTGACTCCTGATGTGACACGAGGCTGCCACTGCAAACCTGGATATTAATGTCAAGATTAATATCCAAGATGAGACGGCATCTCTGCTCCTGAGATCATGCCCATTAACAGATCTGGATACTGTATTGTTTTGAAGGTAGTCAAATCATTGCCAAGCTTCTTAAATTTTTTTTTTTTTTTTTTTTTGAGACAGGGTCTTGCTTTGTCACCGAGGCTGGAGTGCATTGGCACAATCACAGCTCAGTACTTCAACCTCCTGGGCTCAAGCAATCCTCCCACCTCAGCCTCCTGAGTAGCTGGGACCACAGGCACACACTACCACACCCAGCTAATTTTTTTTTGTTGTTGTTGTTGTTTTGAGACAGAGTTTCGCTCTTGTTACCCAGGCTGGAGGGCAATGGCGTGATCTCGGCTCACCGCAACCTCCGCCTCCTGGGCTCAGGCAATTCTCCTGCCTCAGCCTCCTGAGTAGCTGGGATTACAGGCACGCACCACCACACCCAGCTAATTTTTTGTATTTTTAGTAGAGATGGGGTTTCACCATGTTGACCAGGATGGTCTCGATCTCTTGACCTCGTGATCCACCCGTCTCGGCCTCCCAAAGTGCTGGGATTACAGGTGTGAACCACCGTGCCCGGCTAATTTTTGTATTTTTAGTAGAGACAGGGTTCACCATGTTAGTCAGGATGGTCTAGATCTCCTGACCTTGTGATCCGTCCACCTTGGCCTCCCAAAGTGCTGGGATTACAGGCGTGAGCCACCATGCCCAACCTACCAAGTTTCTAAACGACAGACAGTCCCATTGCCCTTTCTCCTGTCATCTAAGTGTCACTGTCACCAGATATTCTTCCCCACAGACTGTCTTCCACAGAAAAAAGTTCCCAAGATTTTTCCTCTATGCAAATCTAAATAAAGACATTTCTCTACTACAGACACAGCAGTGTTTCAATGTCTTTAAATTTTATTTGCCTATAATTAGGAAAGGGAAGAAATGAAATGTGACCCTAAAAAGTTTCTAGTCTTCCTCATCACATCTGTGAAACAGTTTCAACACATTTACAGCTCTTCAAACCACAACTTAAAAAAATAAAATACAGGAAAAAAAAGCTAAACACCTCCAATGAAAGGCACTCTTAGGCCAGGTGCGGTGGATCACACCTATAATCTCAGCACTTTGGGAGGCCGAGGCAGGTGGATCACTTGAGGTCGAAAGTTTGAGACCAGTCCGGCCTATATGGTGAGACCTTGTCTCTACAAAAAATACGAGAATTAGCTGGGCGTGGTAGCAGGTGCCTAAAATCCCAGCTACTACGAAGGCTAAGGCAGGAGAATTGCTTGAATCTGGGAGGCAGAGGTTGCTGTGAGCTGAGATTGTGCCATTGCACTGCAGCATGGGCAACAGAGCAAAAGTCCATCTCAGAGACAGAGGGAGAGAGGGAGAGAGCAAGAGAGGGTGGGAGGGAGTGAGGGAAAGAGGGAGAGAGGGAGAGAGCAAGAGAGGGTGGGAGAGAGGGAAAGAGAAAGGGAAGAAAAGGAAGAGAGAGAGGAAGGAAGGAAGGAAGGAGAAAGGAAAAAGGAAAAGGAAGGGAGGGAGGGAAGGAGGGGAAAAGAGAGAGAGGAAGGGAGGGAGGGAAAGGGAAGGAAAGGAAGAGAGAGAGAAGGAAAGAGGAAGGGAAGAGGAAAGAAGGAAGGAAGGAAGGAAAAACAGAGAGAAGGAGAGAGAGAGAAAGAAAGGAAGCTAGGCAGACACTCCTAGGAGCAGAAGACTTTTTTTTTTAGACAAAGTTTCACTCTGTCGCCAGACTGGAGTGCAGTGGTGCGATCTCAGCTCACGGCCTCCTGGTTTCATGCAATTCTCCTGCCTCAGCCTCCTGGGTAGCTGGGATTACAGGTATGCTCCACCACGCCCCACTAATTTTTGTTTTTTTAGTAGACACAGGGTTTCACCACGTTGGCCAGGCTGATCTCAATCTGCCTGCCTCAGCCTCCCAAAGCGCTGGGATTACAGGCATGAGCCACCTCTCCCAGCCTGGAAAACTTTCTTTTAAAGAGAAAATTAAACCTGCTTTCACCTTTCTGGGTGTGTTGGAGATGTTAGCACTTAGCTGCTGACTAGAGAAAACAGTGAAACTTCAACCACTGCTGTCTCATGCCAGTGACAGCGATTATAATCACAACGAGCAAACAGCTGGTGAACAGAAATGGGGTGCATCCGAGTCAGGTCACAGGAGAGGAAGCAAGCAGCAGGGACACACCTGTTTGAACTTCAGACTTGGGACAGCACCCTCAGCCTGCCTCACTTTCCTCTTCGATAACTGAGATGTCACCAAGAGGAACATCCCACTAAAGAATGACAAAATTATCTCCAAGAATCATTACAGTTCATCTAAGCAAATCTACACAGAGGGCATGTGGCTTCAGACCGTGTGGCTACAGTCACTAGCCCAGGAAGGCAGTCTCTGCATTCTCTGCTGATGACGAGGGATGATACAATTCATGGGAAAAAAATGTAAGACGTTTCCCCATCCAATACACATTAACTAACTTTTTTTGTCTTTGAAGGGAAAAATGTACAAAAATCTCATGGACCAAAAAAATAAAAATTCCTAGCAGTTTTGTGTACGGCCTGGAGCTCTGCATTATTTGGTACAATCTTTGTGAGCTCTGCAATGTGATGACTAAATCCTGAGCCATTAAAGGCAGGTTCATTCTTCAAGGACCAAAACATTCATGTTCATTCAGCATTCGTGCATCTGCTCTGCCCAGGAAATTTTTTGACTCTTCATTTTTTTATGCTACCAAGCATAAGCAAATCAAACAACTCATTGAGAGAACTTCATCAGCCAATAAAATAAGAAACCGCTCCCAGGCCCTGAATCAGCAGTTAAAATTGACCTCTAGGACTAGCTTCTCCCAATACATAAAATTATAAAAAAGCTCAGACACAGAACTTCAAGTCCATTCATTTTATGCAAGTATTCCGGAAATCAATCATTCTAAGCCATTAGTGGTATTCAATAAGATCAATAAGTACTCAGTAAAATCAGAACAAAATGTCTCATGCAAGATTTCTGACTCAATAGATTTTACAGTTTATTTAAACATTAGTGCTAACTCAAAGAAAACAATAATAAATGAGTCTGCTTTCTTTAAAGACTGCAGATGAACAGAGGCTGGGAAAAGGGCAGTGCTCACCTGGCCGGTGTCTGTTGGCTGCTTCCGCAGAGAGAGCGCTGCCCTGGAACCTCCGAGCTCCACTCTTACCACCAGTTCCACCAGGATAGTGATAGATGACAGAAGCTGAACACAATCCTTCCAGGGCGGCTAGGCATTAAGAAAACAAAAACCAAAAACCAGCAGCATTAGTAAAGTCAGTGGCCCATCATTAGTTCAAACTGCAGTGGCTAAGAGTGATTTCAACAGGTGGATTAATTGGAAATGCCCATTTTTCTCCCACAACTAAGATCAAACCTAAAGATCACTAGTTTTTTGCAAATGGGAACTTGCCACGGTCTTTCCCATGCCCATGTCAAGGCAGGCAACACAGAACACTCTCACCACACTCAAGGTTTCCCTGCAGGACTGAGTGCACACGTGAAACAGGCCATCCTCTGCATTCATTCATTCACGTGGCCAGCCTTCCTACACAGACTGTGTGGCAGACTGCCCCAGGTTCTGGAGCTACAGAGATGTATAACAGAAAGTGCCCTGGATTGAAAATATTTCAAAGTCATAGCACCAAAGCAAGACCAGAATGCCCTTCCAGACCACCTGCTCCCACCCCAGAGGCACCTGCTCCTTTGGGACTGTAGACCTACTTCTCCCTCAAAGGCAGCTGTATCAGCTCGCTACACAGCCACTTCTCTCACGGCAGTGACAACCTAATAATCTCAAGCTATGCCGCACGCCTTGTAAAGTGTGCCACAGTATTCATCTCTACCATCTTTATCCATTAATTCAGTGGTCCTTCAACTTTTGGTCTAAAAACGCTTTGATGCTCTTAGAAATTACTTAGGATCACAAAGAGCTTTTTCTGTGATGTGGGTCACACTGTAGACATTTACCATGTTGGAAACTAAGACTGAGAAAAGGATTTATGTATTAATTCCTTTTAAAACAGGCCTGGCGTGGTGGTTCACACCAGTAATCACAGCACTTTGGGAAGCCGAATTTTGGTGGATCACTTGAGGTCAAGAGTTCAAGACCAGCCTGGCCAATACGGTAAAACCCCGAGTCTACTCAAAATACAAAAATCAGCCAGGTTTGATAGCGCACGCTTGTAGCCCCAGCTACTTGGGAGCCTGAGGCAAGAAAATCGCGTCAACCTGGGAAGTGGAAGTTGCCGTGAGCAGAGATCATGCAATTGCATGACAGAGCAAGACTCTGTCTCAAAAAAATAAAATAATAAGTTTGTCATGCATTAACATTTTTAGGAAAAAGAATTATTTTCCAAAACAAAAATAAAATACTGGAGGAATGGCATTATTTTACATGTTGACACATTTCTTTAATGTCAGAGTTAATACAAGCAGCTGGATCTTCTATCTGCTTCTACGTTCAGTCAGCTGTGATGTCAGACATAAGTAGCTTCTGGACAACTCCACTGTTTGAGAGGCCATGGAAGTGTGTGTGCCATGGAAGAGGCCCAGGGCACACAGCGCCATCCCTCTCCATGGACTCTTTAGGAGCCCTCCAGACCCAGTCCAGCACAGCATGAGGAAGGCATATGGGCGGTCCCAGTCTTTCTGAAGAAGCTCTTGCTGCACAGGTCCTAGTCTCAGAGTGCGCTGGGACATGCACTTACTCTCCAATTGATACAACAAGGAGAACTTAGGGAGACAGCACTCTTTCAAGAAAACCGAGTAAAACTCACTCTTTCTCATCCCTCTTAATCCTTTATCTGCTTCTCTTCTTTTCATCCCTAATTCTTACTTCCTTTCGTTCCCCACTTTTATTTCTCTAGCCTCTTTTAAAAACTAAATTTGGGCTAGGCACAGTGGCTCACACCTGTAATCCCTGCACTTTGGGAGGCCGAGGCAGGTGGATCACGAGGTTAGGAGTTCAGGACCAGCCTGGCCAAGATGCTGAAACCCCATCTCTACTAAAACTACAAAAATTAGCCAGGTGTGGTGGCGGCGCCTATAATCCCAGCTACTCAGTGAATCATTTGAACCCAGGAGGTTGCAGTGAATTGAGATCTCGCCACTGCACTCTAGCCTGGGCAACAGAGCAAGACACCGTCTCAAAAAAAAAAAACTAAATTTTAAGTCCATTTTAAGTTTTGTTTTTGTTTTTTCTTAAAAGACAAAGTCTCGGCCAGACACGGTGGCTCACACCTGTAATCCTAGCACTTTGGGAGGCCGAGGTGGGTGGATCACCTGAGGTCAGGAGTTCAAGACCAGCCTGGCCATCACGGTGAAACCTCATCTTTAAAAAAAAAAAAGACAAAGTCTCACAATTGCTCAGGATGGAGTGTGGTGGTGCGATGATGGCTCACTGCAGCCTTGACCTGCTGGGCTCAAGCCATGCTTCTGCCTCAGCCTCACAAGTAGCTGGGACTACAGGCACAGACCACCACACTCAGCTAATGTCTCTTAATTTTTTTTTGTATAAGTGAGGTCTCCCTATGTTGCTCAGGCTGGTTTCTACCCAGCTAATGTTTTTTAATTTTTTTCTTTTTTTCAAGAAATGAGGTGAACTGAGGTTTATTTTTTATTTTTTGGTAGAAGTGTTGGGATTATAGGTGTGAGCCACCATACCTGGCCATTTAAAGTATTTCTTATATTTGGCTGGGCACAGTGGCTCATGCCTGTAATCCCAGCACTTTGGGAGGCCAAGGCAGGCAGATCACCTGAGGTCAAGAGTTCAAGAGCAGCCCAGCCAACATAGCAAAACCCCATCTCTACTAAAAATACAAAAATTAGCCAGGCATGGTAGTGCACACCTGTATTCCCAGCTACTCAGAAGACTGAGGCAGGAGAATTACTTGAACCCAGGAGGCAGAGGTTGCAGTGAGCCGAGATCGCGCCTCTCCACTCTACCCTAGATGACAGAGCGAGACTCCATCCCAAAAAAAGAAAGAATTTCTTACATTTAATGTATTCTACAGCACCTCATTAAACTTCTGTTACAGAACTCACCTCATGACTTCATTCCGACTTGTATTCTTGTAAGTGGCTGACAGGTGTCCTTGCTAAACTGTCAACTTCAACAAAAGAACCCTGTTTCAGTCCTTCCTCACACATCGTTCATTTAACAAGCATTTAGAGAACATTGTAACCTGTCAGGCATGGACACAGCCAGTCCAGGCCTCCCAGGCCCACGTCCAGGAGATGCAGTCCCCAAGGGAGGGCCACACACACCTGTCAGGCATGGACACAGCCAGTCCAGGCCTCCCAGGCCCACCTCCAGGAGATGCAGTCCCCAAGGGAAGGCCACACACAGACATGCAATTCCAGCGCAAAGGGTCAGCAACAGGTCAGACACAGTGCCCGCTCAGCCGACTGCCGCGGGGGACCAGAGCCGGCTGTTCTTTGAAGTAGGTTTTCCTCTTGCCCTTTTTTTAATTTTTAAGATTGGCATAGAGTTCACATACCATATACTTCACCCACTTAAAGTGCATAATTCAGCGGTCTTTGGAATATTCATAACTTTGCAACCATCACCACTATCTGATTCTGGAACATGTTCCTCACCCCAAAAAGAAACCTCATGCCCATTAACAGCCACTTCCCAGCCCCTAGAACCTTCTACAGATTTGCCTATAGATTTGCTTTTACAGATTTCTGCTTCTATAGATGTGCCTATTCTAGCCACTTCATATAAACAGAATCATACAATCTGTGGCCTTTTCTGTCTGGCTTCTCTCACTCAGCACAAAGTTGTGAAGATTCATCCGTGCTGCACTGGTATCACAATTTCCTTCTTTTTCATGACTGAATTATATTCTGCTGTATTCCCACACCACACTTTGTTTACCCATTCATCATGTGACACATGGAGGAGGTTTTGAGGGAGGAGCCTATGATGTGAAGATCATGGAAACAGCATCCAAAGCAGAGGGCAAGGTGTGCTAAGAACAGAGGAAGAGGGACAGCATGGGCAGGGCATCCTTCAGAGGATGCACAGCAGGGCGGGCGGAGGGCAGCAGGGAAGCACCCCAGGCCACTGCTCATGGCAACCAGTACAGGCTGGCTGCTTTTCCTCCCTCATCTCTTCTTTTTGGGGACTTTTTTTTCAGTTTCCTCTCATTTCAAGTGAAACAATTACATATCAGATCAACTTCAACAGCTTATCTTACCTCCAAGCCACAGAAAGTCATTCACGGAGCGGAGCAGCTCCACAGACATGTGGTAATGCACCAGCGAGTCCTGCAGCATCCCCGCCTGCAGGCACAGGTCTCCCACGTGCTTCCGCATGCGGCCTTGGCACCGCTTCTTGTAATGTCTACAAAGTAAATGAAAGTGTGTCATTATTACTATACCACTCCCACCCAAAAAGCACTCTGACTAAGCACTATGCAATTCTCTCACTACTAAAATTGCTAAGAAAGCAACTGTAGGCTCTATAATTTAAAGCCAGCAGTAATCATTGCCATTTATGTGAGCTGGAGTAATCTTGACTTCAAAAATGTTCTGTCAAGGGATTTTTTAAAGGTGATAGGTACACAGATTTCTACCATGTATTTCATGCAGACAATGTTAGAGTCGGGTTTTCCTTTTTAGATTTTTCCAGTTGTAACATTAGCATAAGGAAGTTTATGTTTCAGCTTTTTAAAAAAAATCAATTATCTTCCCCTTCTTAATATCACACCTATTATTATTTTATAAAGAGAGATCCTCATATTAGACAACCATTTGGCTTCAGCAAACAAGAGATGTTTATCTTCATTGTTTCAGAGCAAGCTTTAGGAATGCTTTCAGAGGGCAGGGCCTGGGGTGCTCACTAACAGCTCTTTAAACACTGGCAAAGAAATGCTATTAAATAATGCAAAGGCTTCCAGAAACCAAAGCGACTACACAAAAATCTTCCTTTTATCATTTTTAAATACTTCTTTAAATATTCTTTAAATATTATATTTCTTAAGATAAATGATTTTTTTAAAGAGAAACTGCAGCTGGATTAAACTTTCCCTCAAGAAAGGAATCTTATCGAAAACAAAAGTCCTCTGGAAACCCAGAAGTTGTGAAGTTTCTAAGTAAATCAAAGTTATTGACAAATCTTAATATAATTAAATCCGATCATGTCTAACTCTAACAAGTTCAACAAACTCTTTGTTACTCTGGAATTTAGCTTTCCCATTCTGAATACGTTTTGAACAAAGATGGTGACGTGAGGCAGACGCAGAGAGAAGAAACACTAGCCTTCATTTGTCTCCCTCCTGGCCACAAGGCAGTGTCAGGTGGGCCTCTGCTAACAGACCCTTCCCATAAAAAAATGCAGCATCTGAGCTGCTCCTCCCATTGAAACAGCAGTCACCTCAGCAGCCTCCACTAGTCTCTGACTCCCCATTCTGCACCCCCCTCCCGTCATTGCTTCTACACACACAGCCAGAGTGTCCTACCCAAAGCACAAATCAGTCTGTGTCCTCCCCCACTGCAAACCTTTCACAGGATCCTCAATTCAGTCCTAGGGAGAGGCATGCCGTCCACAGCTAGCCCCTCCTCCCACGGCTCTGGCCTCCCCTCCTACCATTGTGCCCTTGCCCTCCACAGACAACCTTGCTACAATGCCGGAGTCCCCCCAGTCTCAGGCTCTGTGTGTCTCACAACGTCCACCCTCTTTTAGGCTCATCTCAGTGACCGGTTTCTCAAGGAAGCCTTCTTGTTTTCAGCCTCTGCATTTTGGGTTAAGTGTCCTTGATGTGTTTCTAAAACATTATTACTTTTTTCAATTTTTTTTTTTTTTTTTTTTTTTTTTTTTTTAGAGACAAGGTCTTGTTCTGTGCTCAGGCTGGAGTGCAGTGGCACGATCACAGCTCACTGCAACCTCCAACTCCTGGGCTCGAGCAATCCTCCCAGCTCAGCCTCCCCAGTAACTGGGACCACAGGTGTGCACCACAACACCTGGCTATTTTTTTTTTTTTTTTGTAGAGATAGGGTCTCCTTATGTTGCTCAAGCTGGTCTTGAACTCCTGGGCTCAAGTGATCCTCCTGCGTCAGCCTCCCAAAGAGCTGAGATTACAAACATGAGCCACCGTGCCCAGCCAGCTCTTACTCTCAGAGGCAGACAGTGTTCTGCTCACTTCCTTGGTATGTTATCCTGTCCCAAGTGGGAAAAAGACTCAGTATCCAAATGGACATTTTCCTAAGTGGGAAAAAGATTCAGTATCCAAATGGACATTTTCCTCCTCCAATAACATAACTGTCAACTCTTAATACATGAATAAGTTTACAAATACTACTGTATATTATCTTAATATATTTTATATTTGACTCAAAACAACAACAAAACTTTACTCCTAACCAACTAGAAAAAGATTTGCTTTTTTTTTTTTTTTTTTTTTGAGATGGAGTTTCGCTGTTATTACCCAGACTGGAGTGCAATGGCACAATCTCGGCTCACTGCAACCTCCACCTTCTGGGTTCAAGCAATTCTCCTGCCTCAGCCTCCCGAGTAGCTGGGACTACAGGCATGCACCACCATGCCCAGCTAATTTTTGTATTTTTAGTAAAGACGGGGTTTCACCTTGTTGACCAGGATGGTCTCGATCTCTTGACCTCGTGATCCACCCGCCTCAGCCTCCCAAAGTGCTGGGATTATAGGCATGAGCCACCACGCCCGGCCAAGATTTGCTTTTTAAAGCATCCTAAAGAAGTAAATTAGCCCAGGCATGGTGGGTCACACCTGTAATACCAGCACTTTGAGAGGCCAAGGCAGGAGGATCATGTAAGACTAGGACTTCAAGACAGCTGGACAACAGAGCAAGCGCTATGTCTCTACAAAGGCTCAGGTGATCCTCCCACCTCAGCCTCCCAAGTAACTGGGACTACATGCACACAACCCCTTGCTCAGCTAATATTTATATTTTTTTGTAGAGACAGGGTCTCACCATGCTGCCAAAGTTGGTCTGGAACTCCTGGGCCCAAGCAATCCACCTGCCTCAGCCTCCCAAAGTGCTAGATTTACAGGCATTAGCCACCATGCCCAGCCTACGAAAATTTTTAAAAATCAGCTGGGCATGGTGGCTCACACCTGTAGTCCCAGCTCCCCAGGAGGTAGAGGCAGGAAGATTGCTTGAGCCCTGGAGTACATGACTGCAGTGAGCCATGATTATGCCACTGCTCTCTAGTCTGGGCAACAGACCATGCTCCTGTCTCTTAAGAAAAGAAAGAAGTAAATTATTACATCTTCACATGAACTTCACAAAAATGTACACCTGTTGTAGCAAAATAAAACCCACAAAATTTCAAAAATATTTTTCTTTTTTTTTTTTTGAGATAGTCTCCTTCTCTTGCCCAGGCTGGAGGGCAGTAGTGCAATCTCAGCTCACTGTACCCTCTGCCTCCCAGGCTCAAGCGCTTCTCCTGCCTCAGCCCTCTGAGTAGCTAGGATTACAGGCACACACCACCACAACCAGCTAATCTTTGTATTTTTAGTAGAGACAGAGTTTCACCGTGTTGGTAACATTGGTCTCGAACTCCTGACCTCATGATCCACCTGCCTCGGCCTCCCAAAGTGCTGGGATGACAGGCATGAGCCTGGGCAAAAAAATATTTTTCTAATAGCATCTTCTAAATTACATAACTTGTTTTTAAAAATATGAACATTATGATAAACAATTTATTTTGAAAACATAGGACTTTTACAAAAAGAAGTCATATAAATACTCTTATAGTTTTTCATATTAAAGTCATGATCCAATAAAACCATACAAATATCCTAGCTTGTATAAAAACAGAATGAGCCAGGTGTGGTGGTTCATGCCTATAATCCTAGTGACTCAAGAGGCTGGCATGAGAGGATTCCTTGAGGCCAGGAGTCCAAGACCAGCCTGAGCAACACATGAAGACCCTGTCTCTATAATGATTCTAATTATTAGCCAGGCCTGCAGTCCTAGCTACTCAGGAGGCTAAGGCAGGAGGATCCCTTGAGCCCAAGAGTTCAGGGCTGCAATGAGCTATGGTGGTGCTATTGCACAGCCTGGGTGACGAACGAGACTCTATTTAGAAAAGAAAGAAAGAAAGAAAGAAACTGGAATTAAGAATTGCTAGAAAAATTCATAAGAATCTGATAATCTTCTAATCCATAATGCTCTAAAAGCAATAAATTATAGGCAGAAACCTGACAGTCTCAGTTGATAAAAGGAGAGGCATCCTTTCTGGATGTTGCACAAAAGCACCTATTACATAGCTTCAAACACTGTAACAGAGGCACTCAAATTGTACTTCCTTTCTGCGCTTTAATTAAAATTTAATCAAAGATATAGGCTGTATTATTTTTGTGGCTCTTAATCAGATTAAAGAATAAAATGCCTAATATTTTTGTGATTTTGGTACTTTTATATAGCTTATGGAAAACAAGAGCTTGGTATTCTAGTCCAAAAAACAATTTATCTGCAAAGAAATTTCTATATTCACATCCAAAGAAAAGCTAAAGCTGCTCAACAACAACAGTGTGCAATTAAAATCCAAGGGAACTCAGATAATTTCTTTTGTAGGGTCAGGGATAGTATTACATGGTTTAAGAAGTCTCTGTAGGCTTAAATAATGGCGACAGCCCATAATCTTGCATCACAATATTTTGGGGTGGGGAGCCTTTTGACTACGTGCCTGATGTAAATGCAGTAAGTATACTAAAAGGTGCCCACGTGGTAGGGCTACAGTGCACAACCTTAAGATGCATGAGTGGCTGGGCACAGCAGCTCACGCCTGGAATCTCGGCACTTTGGGAGGCTGAGGCAGGCAGATCATTTGAACCCAGTTCGAGATAAGCCTGCCCAACATAGCAAAACCCTGTCTCACTAAAAATACAAAAATTAGGCTGGCATGGTGGTTCACACCTGTAATCCCAGCACTTGGGAGGCCAAGGTGGGCAGATCACCTGAGGTCGGGAGTTCAAGACCAGGCTGGCCAGCATGGTGAAACCCCATCTCTACTAAAAATAAAAAATTAACCAGGTGTGGTGGCACATTCCTGTAATCCCAGGTACTCGGGAGGCTGAGGCAGGAATATTGCTTGAATTCAGGAGGCAGAGGTTGCAGTGAGGTGAGATCACACCACTGCACTCCAGCCTGGGGGACAAGAATGAGACTCTGTCTCAAAAAAAAAAAAAGTTAGCTAAGTGGGGTGGCGCGCACCTGTAATTCCAGCTACTCGGGATGCTGGAGGCACAAGAATGGCGTGAGCCTAGGAAGTAGAGGTTGTATTGAACCAAGATCACGCCACTGCACTCCAGCCTGGGTAAATAAGACCCTGTCTTAAAAAAAAAAAAAAAAAAAAAAAAAAAAAAAAAAAAACAAGAGAGCTCTAAATAGAAAGTTTAAAAAAAAAAAGGCAGATTTGCTACTCAGTTTCAGATGCTTTACAGACCATCAGCTGATAACTGCATCTTACCTAATGAAAAAGTACAAACAAATTGTTAATTTCTTCCATCTGAACTTTTTTATGTTACAGGCTGAATATTAAAACATCACTCTATAAAGAAAAAGCAAGAGACCAGACATGGTGGCTCACACCTGTAATCCCAGCATGAATCACACAGCACACCTGTAATCCCAGGCAGATTGCCTCAGCTCAGGAATTCAAGACCGACCTGGGCAACGTGTAAAATTCTGCCCCTACAAAAATATATTAAAAAATGTAACCACATGTGATGCTGCATGCCTATAATCTCAGCTACTCAGGAGGCTGAGGTGAGAGGATCACCTGAGCTCAGGGGGCCAAGGTTTCGGTGAGCTGAGATCATGCCACCGCACTCCCGCCTGGGCAACAGAGCCAGACCCCATCTCAAAAAAAAAAAAGAAAAGAAAAAAGAGAGAACTGAAAAGTTTTAATTAAAAGCCGAGATGTGTCTACGTTTCATTTTGCATATGAGCATTATCTGCAACCATGTCAATGTAAAGCTAAGTGAAAAAACTATCTCCCTGGGACCTAAAACACTTTGACACTACTTGCCTATCAAGGAAGTCTGAGTTCTGTGAAATGAATCTGTGGCACTTACGCAAGAAGTTCTTCGGACAATTTTTCTGAGAGGCTCCAAAACTGATTTACTTCAGTGTTCCGAGTATAAGAGGAAGGGAACAGAATTAGTGGAGACAACATGCCTTTATTTAAAGTCTGAAGAACCTGAGTGTGAATCCTGCTGCTTCATTACCAGCTGGGTGGCGCTGGTCTCATTATTTAACCCCTCTGAGAATGCTTCTGCTCAGCAAACTGGGCCTGTCACCATCTGCCTCAGGTGGCATCAATGCAACGTAAATGACGTAGATAGGAGGGTAGCTAACTGGTGTCTGACATAGTCACATTCGTTTCCCCGCTTCTCCCCTTTTGAACTTGGATTACTAAGGTAGTCAGGGTGAAGCCTCTGATGACAGGCTGCCTTATTAGCCCCCATACTCAATCAACATAGTGACCTACACTTAGAATCGTTAAAAAAGAACTGCCTCGGGCCAGGCGCAGTAACTCACGCCTGTTATCCTAGCACTTTGGGAGGCCAAGGCAGGTGGACTGTCTGAGCTCAGGAGTTCAAGACCAGGCCTCGTAACATGGCAAAACCCTGTCTCTACTTAAAAATATATAAAAATTAGCCAGGCATGCTGGCACATGCCTGTAGTCCCAGCTACTCGGGAGGCTGAGGCAGAAGAACTGCTTGGACCTGGGAGCCAGAGGTTGCAGTGAGCTGAGAACGTGCCACTGCACTCCAGCCTGGGCAACAGAGTGAGACTCCATCTCAGAAAAAAGAAAAAACTGCTTCCTCGATAGTAACTAGCAATGTTCATAAGGGTTTTTGGGTTTGTTTGTTTTTTGTCTTTTGTTTTAAAAAGAGCTATTCCAGAACTATCCGAAGTCTCTCCCCCAATTCTCTGGCACCTCTCTCCTCAGATGTCCTTCCTGATCTGCCCTTCTGGGTCCATGGGAAAGACAGTCTATTCAGCTGTGACTCCATCCTGCTGCCAGGACGGAAAAGGATAAGCACAAATCTGGCCACTTCATTCCCTTCGGATTTCTTTAGTGGCAGCCCCACCCCCAGCACTTTTAGGACAAATGGCAGCTGCACCTAAAACCCCAAACTCCATGGAATGATATACAAAACCCCAGCCAGGAGCAGTGGCTCAAGACTACAATCCCAACACTTTGGGAAGCTGAAGCAGGTGGATCACCCGAGGTCAGGCATTCAAGACCAGCCTGGCCTACATGGCGAGACCCCCATCTAAAATACAAAATTACAAAATTAGTAGAGTGTGGTGGCACATGCCTGTAATCTCAGCTACTCAGGAGGCAAGGCTGGAGAATCACTTGAACCAGGGAGGTGGAGGTTGCGTGAGCGGAGATTGCAACACTGCATTCCAGCCTGGGCGACAAGAGCAAAATTCCATCTCAGAAAAAAAAAAAAAAAAGGATCTGGGCCGTCCTCAGTCTTCCAGTCACGGCAAGTACCCAGGGGTCAGCCCGGGGTCTTCCTCCTGCCTCCATCTGCATTCTCCCTCGCTCAGCTCATCCACATTCAGGGTTTTACACACGGGCTACCTACTGCCAACACTCAAGTGTCTCTCTAGTCACCTCCTGAGCTCCAAACTCATGTCCTCTTGCCTGTTTCATCTCTCCATTTGAATGCCCAACAGGCATCTCAAAAACACTCCCCACAAGGCCCTCCCAGTTCTCCCCTTTGTAAGAAACAGCCCACCATGTGCCCTGTTGTTCGAGTCACACTCTCAGACAGACTTCTCCTTTCTGTCCATCACCTTTTCCCCATATCTGTCTCTAAAGTCCCCAACACCTAGCACAGCACACAGCAAGCTTCCCCGTAAACGTGTGCTGAGTCACCTCTAGAGGGCACCTGCTAACGAGGGAGGTCTCCCCTGGCACAGGTCACTTAGGAAAGGTACTTGTTTCTCACGCAGGACGTGGAGAGGACAGCCCAGGACAAGGACTCAAGACTCTCTTGTGGTCTGAACTCTAAATGGCCTGCGGTCCAGGAGAGTACCTGGGTTGTAAACTCAGAGACGTGGTTGCCAAGAGAGCAGAAGAGGACGTAGCCCAGGCCAGGCTGTCCCCATTAATCCTGGGAGCCAGTGGCAGCAGAAAAGGCCCACAGCCCAGGATAAACCAGCCACCACCGGATCCTGGTCCTGCATTTTCCAAGCTGCACAGCTACGACTTCCTGTACTTATTATATTCATGTCTATTCTGTTTCGCCACCCCAGAATGTGATGAAATCTTCCAGAAAGCCCAGCCTGTCTCAACTGAGACAAAGCAAATGAAGAATGAAAGTGTCTGTACTTGGAACAGAGCACTGAGAAAGAAACAAGGCCCCTGGGCAGTACAGTGGTGGCAGCAGGTCACAGAGCAGGAGCCCTTTCCTGCAGGGCATGAAACCACAGGGGACGAGGCCTGCCAGAGTGTCCTGCAGGGCTGCCCTTGGTGTTGGAGGTTCTAAATCGGTAATATAAATGAATAATGTGCCACCAGTGACAGACATTAGCATCAACAAATGCAGACACAGGCTGGGCGTGGTGGCTCATGCCTATAATCCCAGCACTTTGGGACCAAAGCAGGCAGATCACTTGAGGTCAGGAGTTAGAGACCAGCCTGGCCAAAATGCTGAAACTTCATCTCTACTAAAAATACAAAAATCAGCCAGGCATGGTGGTGCGTGCCTGTAATCCCAGCTACTCAAGAGGCTGAGGCAGGAGAATCACTCCATCCCGGGAGGCAGAGGTTATAGTAAGCCGAGATCACACCACCGCACTCCAGCCTGGGCGACAGAATGACACTCTGTCTCAAAAAACAAAGAAAAAAAGAGGGGAGTGGAGGGGAGGGCAGGAGGGGGAGGGAGGAAGGGGGGGGAGAGGAGAGTGGGGGAGGGGATGGGGAGGGGAGGGGAGGGGAGAGGGGAGGGGAGGGGAGGGAGGCAGGCCGCCACAGTGGCTCATACCTATAATCCCAGCACTTTGGGAGGCTGAGGTAGGAGGATCAACTGAGGTCAGGAGTTTGAGACGAGCCAGGCCAAAATGGCAAAACCTCATCTCTACTAAAAACATAAAAATTAGCCAGACATCTTGGCAGATGCCTGTAATCCCAGCTACTTGTGAGGCTGAGGCAAGAGAATCACTTAAACCCAAGAGGCAGAGGTTGCAGTGAGCGGAGGTTATGCCACTGCACTCCAGCCTAGGCGACAGAGCAAGACTCCATCTAAAAATAAAATAAAATGAAAATGCAGACACAGCTATGTCTTACCTACATGAGGTTAAATGAAAGTCTGGGGCAGGTAAGAGCCCAAACAATAGCTATGGGTGAAATGCCTCTCTGGCTCTGAATGCTCACTGGCAGAAGCCAAAAGCAAACAGTGGTCACTTATACAGGTCCTTGTATCTACATGATCCAAGTGAACTAGAAGGCCATATTTCTCTGATACTTAAACAAATTGTCCTTGCCCTCATAAGGAGGGCAAAAGATTGGTATGGGTTTTATTTTATTTTATTTCTTTCTAAGACAAAGTTTCCCTCGTCACCCAGGCTAGAGTGCAATGGCATGATCTTGGCTCACTGCAACTTCTGCCTCTGGATTCAACCAATTCTCCTGCCTCAGCCTGTAGTGTGGGTGAGACTAGAGTTACACACCACCATGCCCAGCTAATTTTTGTATCTTTAGTAGAGACGGGGTTTCACCATGTTGGCCAGGCTGATCTTGAACTCCTGACCTCAGGTGATCCACTCGCCTCGGCCTTCCAAAGTGCTGGGATTACAGGTGTGAGCCACCACACCTGGCCTGGTGTGGGTTTTAGAATGGCCTGTGTGTCCTTTATTGTGGAAAGTCGCTGAGGTGAAGGAAACGGGGAAATGGCATGCTCAAGGCAGAAGCAAAAGAAAAGACGGGCAGCCTCGCCCTCCCACAGCTCCCCTGGCGGCCAGCGCACTCCAGCACCAGCGCTCCTTGCCTTCATGCACGGCCCACAGCCACAGCTGGGAATGACATGCCGCTCAAAAGTGCAGGATCAAGCATGGCGCTGCAGCCTTGGACCTCCACAGTTAAGAGATCCCATGAAAATCCCTCTACAGCCGCCTAAATCAATTAGCAATTCACTTCCTCAAAACACACAAACAAAGGAATAAAGGCTCACTAAATGCTACAGATGGAACAAGATCCCCCAGAACAAGTATTTTAGCAAACACCAAACACCAATGGGTTACATGCTAAATAAAGCTAAAATTAAAAAGCATACTCAAAAAAATGAAAAGACTATCCAGCTCACATGTGGATTTAGGCAGCAGCGCTTGCTTTTTAAAGCAGTGGAGGCTATGAGAAGGCAGCACACAGGGAAATCTGGCTATTTGTAATGCAATGTTCACAGCCTACCTTTTCAGACCCAACAACACACTCACAGGGCAGTATGACAGAAAAAAGAAAAGAAAGAGGAACAAGCAAAAATTAGAAACATGTAAGAACAGAAATAATTTTGATAGCTACAACACTACACGGACAAGAACTGACCATGGGTTTTCATGAGAGGCATGTGTGAGCTTTTAAGTAAAATACACCTGCACATCGTGTCTGGGGAAGTCCAGGACCTGAAGTTCAAATCATCTGTCAGGGGCCTCTCAGTATGGTCTGTGTCAAACCAAACCTTACATCTGGACGTTTCCTATTGACCTACAAAACACTATCTCGTTTCAGGTCGGACACTTTCTTGCTCCTACCAAGAGTTGCAGGGAGGGCAAGGCTCTGTTCCTGCACCAAATCATTGCTTCAAAAATTGGACAACCGGCTGGGCACAGTGGCACATGCCTATAATCCAGCACTTTGGATTTGGGAGGCCAAGGCAAGCGAATCACTTTAGGTCAGGAGTTTGAGACCAGCCTGGCCAACATGGTGAAACCCTGTTTCTACTAAAAATACAAAAAGTAGCCAGGTGTGGTGGTGTGCACCTGTAGTCCCAGCTACTCAGGAGGCTGAGGCAGAAGAATTGCTTGATTCCGGGAGGTGGAGGTTGCAATGAGCCGAGATGGCACCATTGCACTCCAGCCTGAGCAACAGAGTAAGATACCATCTCAAGAAAAAAAAAAAAAAAAAAAAATTAGAGAACCATGGAGAAACAAAAGCAGTAACAGTTACCAGTTACCCACAAGAGAAGGATGTATGTGATTTGAGTTCACTGGTGTCATTATCTCACTGAAGTTCAAATGCTAACTGATGTCTAATTGCGGTTGTCCCACTAGCGTGAGCAAGCAACTTTATTTGCCACTGTATTTCAGTGCCTGGAGCCACTCCTGGCACATGAAGCCCCTCAGCCAACACTTGTCAATCATTATCCACTATATATGAGGCACTGCATTCCAACACACTCTTATTCCTGCAGAGTGGTGAGCCCAGACTTCAAGACAAAAAAGATCTGGCATTCACAGGTGGCTCTGCAACCTTACAGCCGAGAAGTGGGTGACTGAAAATGTCATTGGTGCCCTTGAGGCAAAGGAGGAAGGCAAAAATCAAGGGGTCAGAGCAGGGTTCCTGACCCATGCTGCCTATGAGCTTTCACCCTTCACCCCTTCTCTGTAAAGCAGGGGCAGGCTGCTCCTTGCTGACCTCGAAGGTGGCCGCCAAGCAGTGCACACCATACAGCACCACCTCATCAGGGATGACTCCGCAGGTGCCTGCTGGCGGGACAGCAGTGTGCACTCTTCAAAAGGCACAGGAGGTGCAGCAGAAGGCCACGAGATGAGGTGGAAAGGCCCAGGGCCTCAGAGATAGACCCGGTGCTTACCTCAGCTGTGCTGCTCACTGGCTGCCCAGGCCTCTAAACTTTGCTGCCTGGTCCCATATCAGCCACCACAGCAACCCCGTTTGGATGGATCGCAGGGCTGCATGAGGACTCGATACAGAGCAGGTTTAGGGCACAGCAACCCCGCTGAGATCGCAGGGCTGTGTGAGGATTCAATACAGAGCAGCTCTACAACATGCCTTTCCCTTTCCTTAAGCCACATGTACACATTTGGATGAAGAAATGAAAATTCTTTCCTTCCAGACTGCAAAGCACCACAGGCAGGTGTGCCTGAGGCTACTCTATGCTTCCAACACTGAGGCCTGGACTCAGTCTTTTTGTCAATTCTGTGATCATTTCTCCTCAGACTGACCAACAATCAGAAAGAAAGATACCATCTGACCTTAGATAAATTTAAGAAACATGCCAAGCATCTACTTTGCAGCAGGCACTATGGCACCACGCACATTACATCACTGACTCCTCACCTACGGCTCATCAGCCAATCCTACACAGGAGGAAGGAGAGCCCTGCCCAAGCCAGGAGGCTGGTGAGTGACACCTCACTTTCCCTGGCAAATGAGGACGCCCTCTTGGCAAACAGTTGCTGCCTAAGCTTGTATCCCATCCAGCTCTGCCGAAGAGCCACCGTGGCAGGACGGGGCAGTGAGCAGAGAGGGGAAGTACGTGGCAAAGAAGACCTCATCAGTGATTCGGATTTGAAATGAAGTTTTTGACTTAATAACAGGCAAGATGGGAAACTGACCTTTTCCTGCCCTATCCAACACTCCCTGTACACAGAGAGAACAGGCATACTTTCCGTTTGTGTAACGTAGCTGTTAAAGAGCTCCCTGGTGGTATTTCTGGCATCCTGATGCCCATGCTTGGCTGCTCTGTAAGTGAGGAATTCGATGCTGTGGCCATCAGGAAAGAAAAAGTAGCCACACACACAGAGTGCCCAGCCTGGGAATCGGGAGACCTGGGCTCCACTTGTAGCTCAGCTAGGATCTGGTCCTTGCCTCTCCAGATTCACCCTCTCATCTATGAACCAAAGGGATGAGACTGAATAAAAGTGTTCCAACTGTGCTCTAGCACAGTGCCGTCCAGCAGAGATAAAACGCAAGCCATGTAAGTAAACTTCAGTTTCTAGTTGCCACATTTTTAAAAGTAAAACTCAAATAGCCGATACTGATTTTTAAAATATAGTTTATTTAACCTAAGATATGGAAAATACTATCATTTCAACATGTAGTCTATATAAAACATATCAGCAAGAAAGCTGGCCAGGCACAGTGGCTCACGCCTGTAATTCCAACACTTTGGGAGGCCAAGACAGGTGGATCACTTGAAGCCAGGAGCTCAAGACCAGCCTTGTCAACATGGCAAGACCCTGTCTGAACTAAAGTTACAAAACTTAGCCGGGTGTGGTCCTGCACACGTGTAGCCCAGCTACTCGGGAGGCTGAGACATGAGAATCACTTGAACCCTGGAGGCAGAGGTTGCAGTGAGCCGAGATCACACCACTGCACTCCAGCCTGAGCGACAGAGACTCTGTCTCAAAAAAAAAAAATTAGCAAGAAAGCTTACTTCTTCAGAAGGAAGTCTCAAAATCTGGCATAGCCTTTACTCACAGCCCATCTCAACTCAAACTAGCCTGGTGTATAGTACCCAAAAGCCACAACTGGCTGTAGCTGCTGTATAGGACGGAGCTCCAGGAGTCCCAAAAGGGGACCCCCAGTAAAAAAGGGGAGTGTACAAGAAAACTCCAAAGGACTCCCCCAAACCAAAGCCTGTCTCTGTCTTTAAAAGTCACTGGGTTTTGTTTGGCTGGTTTTTCAGCAGCACTCAAACAGATTCTGACACCAAGTCCTTAGTTTTAGAAACCAACGGACAACACCTTTCTACTTGTTGATGCAACAAAACTCTGCCATGTACCTTCCCCTTCTGATGCAGGGAAGCCAAGGGGCCTGGGTCTCTAGGTAAACTTACCTGCTGTCTGTGTCCAGTCCTACAAAGTCCTTTTTCTCAAACGGGACACAGAGAAGGGGGATCTTATCCCCAGACTTGTCTGTGGCTCTGTCCAGACGCTTGGACTCCAGCACAATGAACAGGGACTCAACGAAGTCCTCGATTCTCTTCTCCACCGTCTGGCAGTCTTCATAGTTGGGGTAGAAGGCCACATCGGTGCGTGGCTGCTCGGCGATCTCCCCCTGCAGCCCGAAGACAAAGAGCCGGGAGTCGTACAGCGTGGAGCCATAGATCTCCTTCTGCACATGGAACTTCTCGAAGGTCTGCGGCCAATCCTTGGCCGAGAAGCAGTCTGTGATGGTGATGAGGCCCACGACTTTGCGGTGGGTCTGGAAGTCACCCCACTCGTTGTTCTCGGGTGGGTAGTGGTGCCTGTAGCGGATGTAGAGGACTCGCTGGGAGTCCCGCACGCTGATCTGACTCACAGAGCAAATCCTCTTATAGATCCTGAAGAAGTTCTCCTCAGAGACGATGCCCACAGGCTGGACCACCACGAGCAGCGTCTGGTGGTCCTCAGCACACTGCATGTAGTCAGGGACACTCATTTTGAAGTCCCTGTTCAGAGAGAAGAAATGAGGCTTTGAGACGCAGAGTCCCAAGTGCTGAGAGCCCACTCTGGGAGGCAGTGACTCGGACGTTCACTACCTGGAGGAGGGGTAAGCCCCAAGGAAAGCCACGACATCAACAGTTCTTAGGGCTCTACACGTGGCTGTCACAGCTCTGATGATAATGCTGTAACTGTTGACGTCAGTCCCTTAGCCTCAGCTTGGAGCTTCTGCAGAAATGGGGCTGTTTCTTGTCTTCCTATTCATACCATCTAACCAGGAGTAGTAAGAGTCAGTGCTCGAAAATGTCTGTTGAGTGAAGGAATAAACACATGTGTAATTCTCCCCCATCCCGTAAACAGGATATAATGAAAAGAAACCACCATGCAATCAGATCTGGATTTGAATTCCAAGCTCCCTGAAACTCCTCAGCTACAAAATAATGGTGATAATAGAACCCGCTTGGCCAGGCGCAGTGGCTCACACCTGTAATCCTAGTACTTTGGAAGACCGAGACAGGCAAATCACTTGAGGTCAGGAGTTCAAGACCAGCCTGGTCAACATGGTGAAAATCCACCTGTACTAAAAATACATAATTATTCAGGTGTAGTGGCATGTGCCTGTAATTGCAGCTACCGGGGAGGCTAAGGCAGGAGAATCGCTGGAACCCGGGAGGCAGAAGCTGCAGTGAGCCGAGATCACGCCACTGCACTGCAGCAGCCTGGGTGACAGAATGAGACTATGTCTCAAAAAAAAAGAAAAAAAGAATTAGAAGAAAAAGAACTTGCTTTATAAAACTATATCTAGATTAAGAAGGTTGAGGATGTAAAGGGCCTAGCACTGTGCCTAAAAAAAAAGGAGAGATTACACAAATACACCACCACTCCTCTATAAACGGGAGAGCTGCCACAACCTCCCTGAGCCAATTTTGTCAGATATAGAAAGAAAACATTATTACCTGATTCCCAGAGCTGTGAAAAAATTAAATTAGATGACCCACATGGAGAAATCTGGCTCACAGGAGATCCTCAATAGATGTTTGTTGAAGGGATTAGTGACCAAAAAACAAATGAACAATTCAGTAAATGCAGCCCCAGCCCGCAGATGGTCATGATGGAAATCCCACTGCCTGGAAGTCAGGGATGATATTCAACTCCCAGCTCTACACTGGGTGACCTGGAGCAAGCCTGTGCACGTCCCTGAACCCCATTTAATCGTGAATAAAAATGAGGATAGTAACACATGGTTCCAAGTGTCGGTGAGTCAACATTCTGGTTGTGATAACGTACTGCGGTTTTGTAAGATGACACCATTGGGGGAAATTGGGCAAAGGGTAGATAGGATCTCTGCATTATTTCTGACAATGCACATGGAGCTACCTACTATAGTCTCATATAAAAAGTCTAATATTTTTAAAGGTTAGTGAGATTAAATGAGCTCTCCGTATCAAATAGGGAAATGTCTGGATACACACCTCTGCTGTCCCCATTAGCAAGCTCATACTTCCTCAGGGCATTTGGCCATGGTCCCCATAGCCAGAAGCAGCTAGCTGTACCATGAGCTAATGGGGCTTCAGTTTCAAGCCCTTTCCATGGCCCTCTATCTGATTTTGCATTTTTAATTTTGTTTTCTTTTTCTTAAATAGGAAGCCCCAAACTGCATGACCTTCAGGTCACCAAGCCTGACTGCAGAGATCATGGCAGTAACCCTCACAGGTGAGACACTAAGATTAAAATGACATTGCTACAAGACCTCTGTGACATTCTAATGGCAAGACTCTCACCCTGCACGGAGAGGAGGGGCTATCCCATTCCGAATATGCAGATCCCACAATGGACTACACATCGCAACCCCATCCTCTATAGACTTCAAAAATACACATGCATAGAGGAGCATGAACAAAATTAAATTTTTAAAAAAGGAAACCCTAGCCTCCCAACATGTGTTGTGTCTGCCCAGGATCTAAATGGTTCACAAGTATATTACATATGTATGACTCAACCCAAGTCCCCAACTCCAGTGCTCACACTCTCAAGGACAATGCTCCATTCTCTCCTGCCCTTTCCCCAAAACAATTCCCTAAAGAGCCTTTTGTGCACACAAAAATCACCTTGGAAGAAACCAAAATCATATCATCTTCCAACAGGAGGCATAACACTCCTGGAAAGGCATGTCAAAATCCGGAGTGGGGGAGATTGGAGAACTCATGTTTCTCAAAAGTAGGCACGGGTTTAACAGAAACTGAGAAACACTGACCTAGTCCAAGCCTTCATTCTACCGAGGAGACGGCAGCCCAGAGCAGATTAAGAAAGGGCCTTATGCGCTGGGCGCGGTGGCTCTCACCTGTAATCCCAGCACTTTGGGAGGCCACAGCAGGAGGATCACAAGGTCAGGAGTTCAAGACAAGCCTGACCAATATGGTGAAATCCCATCTCTACTAAAAATATAAAAATTAGCTAGGCGTGGTAGCACACGCCTATAGTCCCAGCTACTCAGGAGGCTAAGGCAGGAGAATCTCTTGAACCTGGGAGGCAGAGATTGCAGTGAGCTGAGATCATGCCACTACACTCCAGCCTGGCTGGCAGAGCGAGACTCCATCTCAAAAAAAAAAAATAATAATAATAATAATAATAAAATAAATTTTAAAAAGAAAGGGCTGGCCGGGCGCTGTGGCTCACACCTATAATCCCAGCACTTTGGGAGGCTGAGGCGGGTGGATCACGAGGTCAAGAGATCAAGACCATCCTGGTCAACAAGGTGAAACCCCATCTCTACTAAAAATACAAAAATTAGCTGGGCATGGTGGCGCGTGCCTGTAGTTCCAGCTACTCGGGAGGCTGAGGCAGGAGAATTGCTTGAACCCAGAAGGCGGAGGTTGCGGTGAGCCGAGATCGTGCCACTGCACTCCAGTCTGGGTAACAACAGCGAAACTCCATCTCAAAAAAAAAAAAAAAAAAGAAAGGGCCTTATTTTAAAAGTGTCATCTCGGCTGGGCACAGTGGCTCAAACCTGTAATCCCAGCACTTTGGGAGGCCCAGGAGGGAGGATCACTTGAGGTCAGGAGTTTGAGACCAGCGTGGCCAATATGGCAAAACCTCATCTCTACTAAAACTATAAAAATTAGCTAGGAGTAATGGCACACACCTGTAGTCCTAGCTACTCTGGAGGCTGAGGCAGAAGAACTGCTTGAACTTTGGGGGCAAAGGTTGCACTGAACCAAGATTGCACCACTGCACTCCAGGCTGGGTGACAGAGTGAGACTCCATCTCAAAAAAATAAATAAATAAAAATAACTTAAAAATAAAAAGTATTGTCTCATCTAAACAGCAGCATAATCAGCTGGGCGCAGTGGCTCACACCTGTAATCCCAGCACTTTGAGAGGCCGAGGTGAGCAGATCACTTGAGGTCAGGAGTTGGAGATCAGCCTGGCCAACATGGCAAAACCCCATCTCTACTAAAAATACAAAAAAATTAGCCAGGCGTAGTGGTGCACACCTGTAATCCCAGCTACTCAGGAGGCTGAGGCAGGAGAATCACTTGAACCCGGGAGGCAGGGGTTGCAGTGAGCTGAGATGGCGCCACTGCACTCCAGCCTGGACAACAAGAGCGAAACTCCGTCTCAAAAAAGATCAAAAAACAGTATTATCTCATCACCACAACAAACAAGCCCTGGACACTGCTAAATGAGTAAAATGGTATTTAGGGTCTGGAGCACAAGTCTTTTAAAAAAGAAGAAAAGAAAGAAAAGGCATACAAGGCCCTTTCCATGTAATACTGTACAATGGAATTTTACCAAGTTATTACATATATTTGTGTCCAACATTAAGGTTGGGCGTACATGTCAAAGACAGTAAAAATTCAGAATTTAAAATCATAATAGAAATGTAACCTTTAGTATAATCTCAAAAGGCATCAATTTTTTTCATTTTTAAAAAATTTTTCTAAGTATAGTTTTTCCTAATTCAGAAATGTGCTTGAGGGCATTCTGTGCCAGGCACTACACAGGCATGGAGTTCTCCCAAATCTCTATTGTTAACATACGCACAAATCTCACACAAGCCCAAAGCCACCCACGTGCAAGCTCAAGTGAATAAAATGTAAAGCAGCATGGCACAGGCTCTTAGCAAAACATGTGCTGCTACCCGACGAGTGGTGCGTGAGCAGGGAACCCTCACGCCAAGCATCACATCCACCAAACCGGGCTTGTGGTTCTAGCACTGGCAATCACTCTACATGACCATATGTGATCCGCATAATTTCACTGAGGTTTAGCTTTGTCCTCTGTGAAAGGCTACAGTGGAAACTACTAATGCATAATATTCATCATTCACACACCCAACATTTAGTGAGGACTTGCCACATGCAAGGCTCTGTAGAGATGAAAAGATATGGCGTGCGCCATGCTAGAGACCTGGGTGAGCTTACAGATAAAAACATATTCATCAATAGAGTTAACGTCATAAGATGTTACTTCTCCCCAACTCGATATATAGATTCTAAGCAATTCCAGTTAGAATCTCTACCAGATTTTTTTTTTTGAGATAAGATCTGGGGTGCAGCAGTGGCATGATCTCGGCTCACTGCAACCTCCACCTCCCGGGTTCCAGCAATTCTCCTGCCTCAGCCTCCCAAGTAGCTGGGATTACAGGCGTGCACCACCATGCCTGGCCTCTACCAGATTTTTGATGGAATATAACAAGCTAATTTACGGTCAAGAGTATCTAAGAGGCCAGCACAGTGGCTCATACCTGTAAACCCAGCATTTTGGGAGGCTGAGTTAGGCAGATTGCTTGACCCCAAAAGTTCAAGACCAGCCTGGGCAACATGGCAAAACACCACTTCGACAAAAAATGCAAAAATTAGCCAGGTGTGGGCACAAACCTATAGTCCCAGCTACTTGGGGTGGGGGGGGTGCTGAGGCAGGAGGATCACTTGAGCCTGGGGGGTCAAAGGTGCAGTGAGCTGAGATCACACCACTGCACTCCAGCCTAGGTGACAGAGCAAGACCCTGTCTCAAAAAAAAAAAAAAAAAAAAAAACCTAATGAACTCCTAAAATACCACCACCAGAAAAGGCATTTGTCTCATAAGATAGCAAGATCAGGTAAAACTGCTAATGCAGCAGAGGGTCTCTTTCTATGGTGATGCAAGTGTTCTAAAATTGATGGTGGGCATAGCTGTGCAGCTTGCTCTGTGAACATATCTAAAACCATAAACTGACTAGACATGATGGCTCATGCCTGTAATTCTGGCACTTTGAGAGGCCGAGGCAGGCAAATGACTTCAGCCCAGGAGTTTGAAACCAGCCTGGACAACATGGTGAAACCCCATTTCTACAAAAAAAGTACAAAAACCAAAAAAATTTAGCCATGCTGGTGGCACATGCCTGTAGTCCCAGCTACTCAGGAGGCTGAGGTGGAGGATCGGAGCCTGGGAGGTGGAGGTTGCAGGGAGCTGAGATTGCACCACTGTACTCCAGCCTAGGTGACAGAGCAAGACTCTGTCTCAAAAATAAACAATGCAACCATTGTACATTTAAATCAGTAAGCTGTATGATATACAAATTATATCTCAATAAGCCTGAAAAAAAAGACCAGACAAAAAGTTATAGTCAACATGGTCTTGGCACAGGAATAAATATACTAATGGAATGTAACCAAGCCCAGAACCAGACCCACACATACAAGGAAATTTGAAATACAGCAGAGATGCCATTGTAGAGCAATAGAAAAAGGAATAAATAGCACTGGGACATGAGTAAGAAAATTATATGTAATCCAACAGGAGTATGTGCAAAATACTCCACTAGACATCTCTGAAGAGGAAACTCAAATAGCCAATATGTCTACAGAAAGTTGTGCCCACCTCAATGGCAGAAAAGTGCAATTAAAACTATAGTGATATAAAATGCAATAAAAATATATAAAAAATAAGCTATTAGCATGCAACTTTTCACTAATTTTTGAGTCAACATGTCATAAAACACTGTAAAGTATTTGGTACACTAAAAATAAAAATAATAAAATAAAATAAAACTACAGTGATAAACCATGTCACACCCACCAGGCTGACAAAAAAAAAAAACTTTTTTTGTGGTGGAAATATACATAAAATGTAATTTTTTGTGGCGGAAATATATAAAAAAAATTTTTTGTGGTGGAAATATACATAAAATAAACCTTCTTTTTTTGTTTTCAGACAGTCTCTCTCTGTCACCAGGCTGGAGTGCAGCGGCACAATCTTGGCTCACTGCAATCTCCACCTTCCAGGTTCAAGCAATTCTCCTGCCTCAGCCTCCCGAGTAGCTGGGACTACAGGCACGTGCCACCATGCCTGGCTACTTTTTATTTTATTTTTTTGTATGTTTGTACAGACGGGGTTTAGCAAAGACCATCAAAGCCAGGATGGTTTCAATCTCTTGACCTTGTGATCCTCCCACCACGGTCTCCCAAAGTGCTGGGATTACAGGGGTAAGCCACTGCGCCCGGCCAAAATGTACCATTTTTAAATTTACAGTTCTGGAGCATTAGTACATTCACACTGCTGTATGATTGTCATCAATCTCCAGAACCTCTTCCTTATGAAACTGAAACTCTGTACCTACCCAACCTAACTCCTCATCCCCTGCGCAGTCCCTGGCCACCACTATTCTACTTTCTGTTTCTAAGCATTTGACTACTCTAGGGCCCTCAAGTAAGTGGAATCACACAGCACAGTACCTGCTCCTTGGTAACTGGCTTATTTCACATAGCAGAATGCCTTCCGGGTTCACCCATGCTGAGCACGTCTGAGGACTTCCTCCCTCTTTAATGTGAAATAATATTCCGTTATACGCATGTACCATATTTTGTTTACTCATCCATCAACAAACACTTCCTTCTACTTTTGACTACTGCGAATAATATCACTACAAGCGTAGGTGTACCGAAAAAAATTGTTTAAATCTGAAAAACACCAAGTTTGCAAAGACATAGATCAAAGGTAACTCTCGGATACGATGGGTGGGATTATAGACTGGTACATCCACTTTGGAAATCAATTTGGCATTATAAAAAGGTGAGCATGGGACCGACCTTCAGCGGAGCTGCGGCTACCATGTTCTCTCGTGCGGGTGTCTCTGGGCTGTCGGCCTGGACCTTGCAGCCACAATGGATTCAAGTTCGAAATATGGCAACTTTGAAAGATATTACCGGGCGACTAAAGTCCATCAAAAACACCCAGAAAATTACCAAGTCTATGAAAATGGTAGCAGCAGCAAAATACACCCGAGCTGAGAGACAGATGAAACCAGCTTGAATATATGGATTGGGATCTTTGGCTCTGTATAAGAAAGCTGGTATCAAGGGGCCTGAAGACAAGAAGAAACACCTTATTGGTGTGTCCTCAGATCGAGGACTGTGTGGTGCTATTCACTCCTCCATTGCTAAACAGATGAAAAGCGAGGTTGCTACACTAACAGCAGCTGGGAAAGAAGTTATGCTTGTTGGAATTGGCGACAAAATCAGAGGCATACTTTACAGGACTCATTCTGACCAGTTTCTAGCGGCGTTCAAAGAAGTGGGAAGAAGACCCATACTTTTGGAGATGCGTCAGTCATTGCCCTTGAATCACTAAATTCTGGGTATGAATTTGATGAAGGCTCCACCATCTTTAATCGATTCAGGTCTGTCATCTCCTACAGACAGAGGAAAAGCCCATCTTTTCCCTTCATACCATTGCAAGTGCTGAGAGCGTGAGTATCTACGATGATATGGATGCTGATGTGCTGCACAATTACCAGGAATATAACCTGGCCAACATCATCTACTACTCTCCGAAGGAGTCCACCACCAGTGAGCAGAGCGCCAGGATGACAGCCATGGACAACGCCAGCAAGAATGCTTCTGAGATGATTGACAAACTGACATTAACGTTCAACCGTACCCTCCAAGCTGTCATCACAAAGGAGCTGATTGAAATCATCTCTGGTGCTGCAGCTCTGATTAATGAAAATCAAGTTCCATCCTCAGACAAGAGGTAAAGAAGGAAAATTCAGCCAGCTGATTTTGTTTTTAGCTTACTGCTGCTGTCTTTGTCAGAAAAAACTGTTTCTCCATTGTTTGAATTACCGAAGACAGCAAGATATTTGTAAATTATCTTACAATAAACAACTTAAGTAAGAAAAAATAAATAAATAAAAAGGCCAGCATGTTAGGGTGGACACAGTGGCTCACACCTGTAATCCTAGCACTTTGGGAGGCCGAGGCAGGCGGATCACCTCAGGTCAGGAGTTCAAGACCAGCCTCCCCAATATGGTGAAACTCCGTCTCTACTGAATATATAAAAATTAGCTGGGCTTGGTGGCATGCACCTGTTATCCCAGCTACTTGGGAGGCTGAGGCAGGAGAATCACTTGAAAACCATGAGGTAGAGGCTGTGGTGAGCTGAGATCATCCAGCCTGGGCAACAGAGAAAGACTCTCTCTCTTTAAAAAAAAAAAAAAAGGTGAATATGTACATATTCCCCAAGAGACATAAAAAGGTTCACAGAAGCAAAAATTAGGACAATACAAATGTTCACCATCAGAATGATAAATGAATCGTGGTCTTCTAACACAATGGAATACTATAGAACGGCAAAAATGACTGACCCAAGCTACAATGCAGGAACATGACTGAATCTCAAGAGACAGATAAGCAAGGGCACTGTATTAGTCTGTTCTCACACTATCATAAAGAACTGCCAGAGACGAGGTAATTTATAAAGGAAAGAGGTTTAATTGACTCACAGTTCCACATGTCTGGGGAAGCCTCAGGAAACTTACAATCATGGTGGAAAGCAAAGGGGAAGCAAGGCACCTTCTTCACTAGGCGGCAGGAGGGAGAATGCACACAGAAGAAACTACCAAACACATAAAACCATTAGATCGGCCGAGTACAGTGGCTCATGCCTGTAACCCCAGCACTTTGGGAGTCGCAGATGGGCGGATCACAGGGTCAGGAGATGGAGACCATCCTGGCTAACATGGTGAAACCCTGTCTCTACTAAAAATACAAAATACTAGCCAAGCATGGTGGCACACACCTGTAGTCCCAGCCACTCGGGAGGCTGAGGCAGGAGAACCTCTTGAACATGGGAGGCGGAGGTTGCAGTGAGCTGAGAATGTGCCACTGCACTCCAGCTTGGGCAACAGAGCGAGACTCCGTCTCAAAAATAAATAAATAATAAATAAACAAATAAATAATAAATACTATTATCTTTATCATTTTCTAAGTTATGAAATTCTCATTTTGGGTGTTTAAACGTTCACTTTTTTTTTTTTTTTTTGAGACGGAGTCTCACTGTGTCACCCAGGCTGGAGTGCAGTGGTGCCATCTCAGCTTACTGTAACCAGGTTCAATTAATTGTCTATCTCAGCCTCCCAAGGAGCTAGGATTACAGATGCCCGCCACCACGCCTGGCTAATTTTTTTGTATTTTTAGTAGAGACAGGGTTTTGCCATCTTGGCCAGGCTGGTCTTGAACTCGTGATCTTGTGATCCACCCGCCTCAGCCTCCCAAAGTGCTGGGATTACAGACAGGAGCCACTGCACCTGGCCAACATTCACTGTTTTTAATAAAATGATGGTGACAATAGATGGTGGTTGTTTTTCAATTATACTATCTAGACAAAAATTTAAATGGACAACCCTATTATTAACTTTCTAGCTTTTTGGATTTTATCAGTCTATGAAATCTAAACAACTAGGTCACCCTAGACCAAATGAACCCCTGGGTCTCTTCCACTTCTAACTGGGCCCTGAGACACGCAGGAGCAGCCGCACACATGCCATGGTACAGACCATGAGTATGCCACTGCACTCCAGCCTGGGTGGCAGAGCAAGAGCCCATCTCTAAAAATTTAATTGGTCATGGCTGGGTACGATGGCTCATGCCTGTAATCCCAGCACTTTCAGAGGCCAAGGCAGAAGGATCACTTTGGCCCAGGAGTTCCACACCAATGTGGACAACATCGGGAGACCCCATCTCAAAAAAAAATTAGCTGGGGGTGGTGGCCAACAACTGTGGTGCTATCGCTCTCCAGTTTGGGCAACAGAGTGAGGTCCTGTCTCAAAAACAAATAAAATTTAAAATGTAAAAATTAAATAAATTTTCAAATGATATGACAAAGATCAGCAAAATTTTCAATTAAAGAGAAAAGGTCAGGCACAGTGACTCATGCCTGTAATCCCAGCACTTTAGGAGGCTGAGGTGGGCGGATCACCTGAGGTCAAGAGTTCCAGACAGGCCTGGCCAGCATGGTGAAAAACTATCTCTACTAAAAATACAAAAGCCTGTAATCCCTGCACTTTGGGAGGCCAAGGTGGGTGGATTACCTAAGGTCAGGAGTTCAAGACCAGCCTGGCCAACATTGTAAAACCCGTCTCTACTAAAAAAATACAAAAATTAGCCAGGCATGGTGGCGTGTGCCTATAATCCCAGCTACTCAGGAGGCTGAGGCAGGAGAATCGTTTGAACCTGGAAGGTGGAGGTTGCAGTGAGCTGAGATCACGCCATTACACTCCAGCCCGGGCAACAGAGCAGAACTGCATCTCAAAAACACAAAAAATACAAAAAAAAAAAATAGCTGGGTGTGGTAGCAGGTGCTTGTAATCCCAGCTATTTGAGAGCTGAAGCAGCAGAATCACTTGAACCCAGGAGGTGGAGGTTTCAGTGAGCTGAGATCATGCCACTGCACTCCAGCCTGGGGGATAAGAACAAGACTCTGTCTCAAAAAACAAACAAACAAAAAAAAAACACCTGACCTCACACCAGTAATCTCAGCACTTTGGGAGGCCGAGTCAGGTGGATCACCTAAGGTAAAGAGTTCAAGACCAGCTTGGTCAACATGGCAAAACCCTTTCTCTATTAAAAATACAAAATTTAGCTGGGTGTGGTGACACACACCTGTAATTCCAGCTACTTGGGAGGCTGAGACACAGGAAACACTTGAACCCAGGGAAGAGGAGACTGCAGTGAACTGAGATCACACCACTGCACTCCGGCCTGGGTGATGGAGTAAGACTATTAAAAAAAAAAAAAAAGAAGTCTGCTGCTGAGCCAGTTCTGGTATCTGAGCTAAGCTAATACAGGTATTAAAACAGCAAAAATACATACCTTTAACTTGGTAGTTTCTCCATAGAGTTACCATAAAACCAGCAATCCAAGAGATCTGAAAACATGTGTGCATGCCAAAAACTTGTACAGAAATGTTCATATTTATTCCAATAATAAGAGCATTATTCCTCTTTTTTTGAGATGCAGTCTCACTCTGTTGCCCAGGCTGGAGAGTGCAGTGGCAGGATTTCAGTTCACCTCAACCTCAACCTCTGCCTCCCAGGTTCAAGCGATTCTCATGCCTCAGCCTCCAGAGTAGCTGGGACTACAACAATGCCTGGCTAATTTTTGCATTTTTAGTGGAGACTGGGTTTCGCCATATTGTCCAGGCTGGTTTCAAACTCCTGACCTCAGGTGATCCGCCCGCCTCAGCCTCCCAAAGTGTTGGGATTACAGGCGCAGCATTATTCTTAATAGCTAAGGAGTGAAAACAACACGAATGTCCATCAATTGCCTGATACACAAAATGTTAAATCCATATAATGGAATATTATTCAGCCACAAAGAGGAACAAAGCACTGATGTAGGCCACAACATGATTAAATTTTGAAAGCACTGTGGTGAGTGAAAGAAGCCATACAGGGCCAGGCGCGGTGGCTCACGCCTATAATCCCAGCACTTGGAGGCCGAGGCGGGTGGATCACGAGGTCAAGAGATCGAGACCATCCTGGTCAACATGGTGAAACCCCGTCTCTACTAAAAATACAAAAATTAGCTGGTCATGGTGGTGCGCGCCTGTAGTCCCAGCTACTTGGGAGGGTGAGGCAGGAGAATTGCTTGAACCCAGGAGGTGGAGGTTGCAGTGAGCTGAGATCGTGCCATTGCACTCCAGTCTGGGTAACAACAGCGAAACTCGGTCTCAAAAAAAAAAAAAAAAAAAAGCCATACTGAAAAGGCCACATGTTGTATGATTCCATTAATATGAAATGCCCCGAATATGCAAATCTATAAATACAGAAAGTAAATTGGTGACCCGCCAGGGGCTGTGGGAGTGGAGAATGAGGAGTGACTGCTAATGGGGTTTGGAATTTCTTTCTGGGATGATGAAAATATTCTGGAATGCCAATGGTTACACATACACTAAAAATCACTGAATTGTACACTTTAAAGCAGTGGATTTTATGGCAGGTCGATGGCTCAATGAAACTGTTAATGACACATTATATTTCTGAAACATTTATTGTTTACATGTTTCCGGACAACTGTTTCTCCCTCTGCACTACTAGTCTTCCACACCATTAAAAAAAAAAAAAGAAAGAAAAAGAACAAATATACACAACAAAACCTGGCCAGACCTTGAGGACAGCGATATTCCTGGGTCTCCAAAATCGTGCCCCATCCCCATCCCGTGCTTTGTTTCATGTTAACAAATAAAGCTGGGCTGGACTAGGAAGTAGCTATTGCTACCTTAGAAACACTGGACAGTCACTAGTTTAAACTGGGGGTGTGGGGGATGGAAGGGAAGTCACGGTCCCATACCTTCCTACTGGGCCACGATTCCAATGTTTTAATTCCTCTCTCTATAAAAACATTTGAAGACAACGCATCCTAACATCGGAAAACTTTCGGTTAACAGACATTCACGCTGGGAAGGTCCAGCGGGTGGAGAGGCTTGGGGTGAGCTGACAGGGAGAAGACCCAGACCGGCAGGCTGACTTCCTCCTCCCAGGCTTCCCTGGGAGAAGTTGGAGTTGACAGCGTGCTTATCCTGAGCAACGCCTGACCCCGCCCAGCTAGATCGGAGGCACTTTGCATCTAGGAGACAGGAGGGAAAGGGCTAGTGGAGAAGTCTGGGATCGCAGGGCGGGGAAAGCGCCGGGGACGTGGGCTGTGCGGGTCCCCAGGCCACAGTCGAGTGTCCCAGACTCCGCAGGCTCCAGGAGGCGTAGCCAGGCCCAGGGGCGGGGGGCTCCGGCGCAGCGGACAGCCCGGGAGGGGAAGCCAGGCGGAGACAGCTCGGAGGCGCACAAGGGAAGGGGACCCCGCCGCGGGCTCGGGAGAACAGAGCCTGCCCGGGCAGCAGGTGTGGGCCAGGTCCCGGACAGGTGTCCGCCGGGTCTTCAGTGGGTGTGGACACGGCCTTAGGTTAAGCAGGGCGCCAACAGGGGCGAGGGCGCATCGAGCAGGTGCAAGCTGAACCCCGGTCGGACAGCGGACCCGGACAGGTGTGGCGGGCTCGGCCTGGACAGGTGAGGGCTGAGCAAGTCCCTCCGCGGGACCCGCCGACTCCACGCCAGCCGCGCAGCCCTCCCCGCAGCCGGCCCGGATTCCCTGACCGGGAGCCTCCCCCCACTTTGCACTTACACAGCCGGTGGCCCCGGGCCCGGAGCGGGAGCCCACGACCTGGCGGGCAGCGGGGCCGTGCAGCCTCTGCGGCCACTTCCCCAGCTCGGGACTGGCGCTTCCTACTGGCGGCCGAGCCGGCGCTGCTCCTGCGCGTGCGCGGAGGCCGAGCCCGGGCCTGTAATCCGTCCCGGGTTTTGCGAGGGACGCGAGGAAAGCTAGGGAGGAGGAGCCAGGGAGAAAGGAGGAGGGAGGGAAGCTCGGAGAGGGAGGAGGAGCGGAGGTGAGAAGAGGGGACTGGGAGGGAGGAGACAGGGAATGGGAGGAGGAGGAGGGAGGCAGGAGGAAGGTGAGAAAAAGGTGGGGGAGAAAGAAAAAGGGAGGAGGAGGAAGGACGAGGAGAGAGATGGAGGGAGGAGGGAGGAGGGAAGGCGGACCGGAGCAGGAGAGCGGAGACTTGGAGGAAAGTTTCTGCACCTGGGGCGGCGCAGCTGGAAGGAGGCGCCAGTCTTGTCCACGTCGCTTACTAATCCCTCATGGCGCGCAGCTCAAATTTCACTTCCTCCGTGAAGCTCCGGGTTGGAGGCCGCGCGGAAGCCCACTGGAGATCCCCCCCGGCGCGCCCCCCAGGTCCCCCACGGGGGTGCCCCCCCTTTTCAGGTTGGGTGACCGTGGCGCGCGCGGCCTGGGAGCACCTCCAGGATCACAGGGCCCGGGAGACAGCTGAGGTACGAGCCGAGCCTGGGCCGGCTGCCCCTTGTGTGACGCGCCATCATGCTCCTCAGCTGGCACCTCTGCACTCCCGACTTTCAGGGCCTCAACAATCCATCCACATAAAGGGTTCCAAACAGGCGACAGTGGGTAGGACAGCTGTCGTTAGTTCAGGGCCAAGGCGCCAAGCTTGCTAAGTCCGGGCGGAAGCCATTTAAGGATTTAAACCCCTCTGGGTTCAAAAATAAAATAAAGCTGAAGAGGGGGGATACTTACAGACTTCAAATGCCCAACACAAGAGGAATTAGCAATGGCATCCGCAGGGAGGATCCAAAACAAAGAGTCGCTCTGTTATGTATGTTCAATGTTCTGTGTGAATCTTTTAACATGTGCATGTATTTATTTTTCAATTAAAAAATCCTGGCTGGGCACTGTGGCTTCCACCTATAATCCCAGCACGTTGGGAGGCCGAGGCAGGTGGATCACTTGAGGTTAGGAGTTCAAGACCAGCCTGGCCAACATGATGAAACCCGTCTCTACCAAAAAATTAGCTGGGTGTGCTGGCTTGCACCTGTAATCCGAGCTACTTGGGAGGCTGAGGCAGGAGAATCGCTTGAATCCGGGAGACAAAGGTTGCAGAGAGCCAAGATCATGCCATTGCACTCCAGCCTGGGCAACAAAAGCAAAACTCCCTTTCAAACAAACTAACAAAAATACTAAAAAGGGTCGGGTGCAGTGGCTCACACCTGTAACCCCAGCACTTTGGGAGGCCAAGGCTGGCAGGTCACCTGAGGTCAGGAGTTCAAGACCAGCCTGGCCAACATGGTGAAACCATGTATCTACTAAAAATACAAAAATTAGCCAGGTGTGGTTGGTGCATGCCTGTAATCCCAGCCACTCGGGAGGCTGAGGCAGGAGAATCTCCATGCAGGAGAATGGCGCCATTGCATTCCGACCCCGGCGACAGAGTGAGACTCTATCTCAAAAAAATAAAAGAGGACAGGAGTGGTTCTCTCAGCACATACAGCAGCAAGGGAAAAATGGTCTGAGCCAGCACTTTTCCTTTAAGCCAGTAGGCACTTACCCACTCAGGGCTATCTGACCAGGGCTGTTTTATTATTCATAAGTTTTATAAAATAAGATACTATCCTTCATCCCTGCTCAGGGCTAGTGGAAAACCAATTGAGTTTTTATTGAATTGTTTTCTACAGAGTCAGAATGAGCTACAAATAAAACACATCTTCAGGGCAAAACAAATAGAGCTGATTTCCAGCAAGCCAGACAGCCAGGAAGTTTTCAACAGAGGTGCCCAGGGGCTGAGGAAGAATGTCTCCCAGACAACACAAAAACTGCCCAACGAGGCTGCCCCGTGCTGTTTTGACTGCATGGAGGCTGTATGCAGTAGCTCATGCCTGTAATCTCAGGACTTTGGGATCGCTTGAGTCCAGGAGTTTAAGACCAGCCTGGACGACATAGGGAAACTTTATCTCTTGGGAAAAAAACACCAAAATTAGTTGGGCAGGATGGCACAAAACTGCAGTCACAGCTACTAAGGAGACTGAGGCAAGAGGATCACTTGAGTCCAGCCAAGTTGAGGCTGCAGTAAGCCATGATCACTCCAGCCTGGGAGAGCAAGATCCTGTCTCAAAAAAAATTTTTTTTTTTAATGAATAAAGACATATATGGGGTTAACAGAGAATACAGAAAAGATACATTTAAAAGGCCACCACTAATGGACGCCTGAGTGCAGAAACCAGGCTTCAAGCTTACCCCAGAAGATCCAGGCAAGGGAGCTATTTTAGTGCTGAGGTCCAGCAAGGACACCCTACTTGGCTGGGTCACGCAAGTGGGGGTGCTATTTAGGGATTCAAATCCAGGGCTGTCAGACCCCGCAGACTGTACTCTTTGCATAGGTCTTTTCTTATTCTTGCTGTGAGTGGAGAAGGCAAGCAACTTGGAAAGCAAGATTGAAAGCTGGCAAAGGAAACATTGTTTATTTACAGTGTGCACACTTCTATCAATTTATGTTGTCTCAGCAAATCTGTGGGGGAAGGAGTAGGGGGGACGATGGCTCTGCATTTTTACCAATGAGAAAACTGAGGCTCAGGGAGTGTAAGAGCCTGCCACAGCCCAGCCACGACAATCAAATGAGAACATCCAAAGCAGTCCCAGAGCTGTCTGGAGCCTGGGCTGTGCTCCTTTAGCAGCTTTAGTATTTCCTAACATCTCCTCTGAATGGTGACAATTCAAAGAATATACAAAGCCTGCCCTCAAGGAGTTTACAGACATGTAAGGTTGGAAGGAATCTCTAAAATAATCAGGTCCAACCTTATACTCACACTCTCTCCCTTCTACAAAAGCCCTAACAGGCAGAAGGCTTTGATGATGTGGCTGTCTTAGTGGATTTGGGCAGATATAACAACTTACTAGAAACTTAAACAATACTGACATCAGGGTGCCAGCACGGGTAGGGTCTGGTGAGGGTCGTCTTCTGAGTGGCAGATGGCTGGCTTCTTGTGTTTTCACATGACTTATAGAGAGCAAACTAGCTGTCTGGTCTCTTCTCAGAAGGGCACTAATCCCATTCATGGGGTTTCTGCCCTTATGACTTAATTATGCCCCACATCCATATAGGAACATATTGGGGAACAAATTTAAACATGAATTTGGGAGGAAGATGAACATTCTTGTTCATAACAAGCTCTGCCAGAAAATTCTCCAGTAAACTCAGCCAGAATCTGCTTCCCTGGCAAATCCAATCGTGGGTCTTGAAAGAGGACCATGCTGGCCTAGGCATCTCAGGCCTGTAATCCCAGCATTTTGGGAGGCCAAAGCGGGAGGATGGTGTGATCCCAGGAGCTTGAGATGAGCCCAAGTAACATAGCAAGACCCCATCTCTACACAAAATTTAAAAAATAGCCGGCATGGTGGTGCACACCTGTAGTCCCAGCTACTTGAGATGCTGAGGTGAGAGGATTGCTTGAGCTCAGGACGTGGAGGCTGTAGTGAGCTTGATCGTGCCACTGCACTCCAGGCTGGGGGAGAGAGGAGACTCTGTCTCAAAAACAAACAAACAAAACCCCTTCACCTTATAAATAGACTGTTTCAGCCAGCTATAAACAACCACAGGCCTCCTCCCCTCAATGGCCCAAAGTCACACCACTAATGAGGGAGGAAGCTCGGATTTAACCTTAAGATAAGCACCAAAGCTCATTTTAAACCTCACAGCCCTCTGCAAGATAACTATACAGATGCTCCTGGATTTATGATGGGTTGCTTCCCGATAAACCCATCGTAAAGTTGAAAAATCCTAAGTCGAGCCACCCTAAGTTGGAGACGCCTGCAGCAAGCTTTCAGAGGTGAATGTAAAGTGGAAGAACGGGTTCAGTGATTGAGCGGCTAGCCAGGATTCCACGTCAGGCCTTTCCGTGTTCAACAGCTGCTTTCAGAGGTGTGGAAGAGAGAGTCCCTGGGGCAAGACGGGCTGAGCGTCGCCGCCTTCTGCATGGACACCAGCCTTGAGAGAAGAGAGGAGATAAGGTGCAAAGGAAGAAAGGCGAGGACGCCGCGGTGTCAGCCAAAGCGTGGGCTCCTTAAGGACAGGGGTTTTGTCCGACTCGGCTCTGAATCCCCAGCGCCTACACAAGCTCTAACACAGAGTACACAGTAAACACAGAGTGAATCAGTTCATTCACTGAATGAACGAGTGAATGAAACGCCAGAGCTCGCCACAGGGGTCCGCTGCCGCTCCACGGCCGCCTCTCACCGGCCAATCAACACCGTGGCTCGCCCGACCCCCCCCCCCGATGCCACGCCCACCATTCGCTCCTCTGAATTCCCTCCGGCTGCATGGAAATCCCGGAGCAGTGGATTTCCCCATAGGCTTCCAGTGGCAATGCGCATGCTCCAGTGCCGGTAGCGCAGAGGCATCATTTTCCCCCGGCGCCTAGGGGACGGATTGGAAAGCGATTGGCTTAGGGGACGGAAGCCGAGCTCCACCTGCCTGACGCCAGGCTCTTCTTGCCGAACCGAAGGTTCATTTTGGACAGCTCTTTACCAGTACCACTCCCACCCCGACGTTGATCCCAATCGGAACCTATCCTAAACAAAGCTGGAAAAAAAAGAGGGGAGCGACCGGAAGTGACGCACGAGCGGAGCGGAAAAACAGGGCCCAGCGCCTGTTGCCCTGGAAACCAAGCTCTCGGCTTGCGTCCCGCGTGCGTCACGACTCCGGCTGGCCACGCCCCGCGCGCGGCCACGTGACCCTGAGGCCCAGAGCGGGGACCAAGAGCCGTGCGTTTGTGGCGTTGTAGCTGTGGGGCACGCTACGGGGCGGGGAGGAAATTTAGGGCCTGCCTTTTGTCTATCAGGTTATTCAGCCCAGAAATATGTATTCAGCCCCAGGCGCGTGCCTGGCATTGTGGAAGGCGACAGGTGGAGAGAATTGTGACTGGCCCAGATGTCACCCCACACACACACACAAACAAAGCCCAGTGGTGACTCCTCCCTGCGAGTCTTTATCCATCTCACCTGCTCATTCTTCAAGCCCCAGCTTCCCGACCTGAGGGCAAACCCAGGACTCCTTTTCCTCAAGCCACGCCCTTCCACGATTTCTTGTCTTTTCTGTGGTGTCCATTCAATCTAGAATCTTCTCCACCTACCACGATCCTGCTCCTCACCGGACATTCTCCTGAAATTTCACTCTTCAGTCTTCCCAGGCAGCTGTGGTCTGTGACATGTGTCAGAGATTGATGAGTTTTCTTTTTGCTTTTCTAGATTGCCTCATTTTTTTCTTTAAGCATACATACATTGATTTTATAATGAAACAAATCATTTTTAAAGAGATCAATTCTGTCTTTTCAGAGAGCTTGTTACTTTCGGGAACACTTTTTGGGGTTAACATATATATGTTTATATATTAGTATACATACACTTATATATACATACTTTTAAATTCACAGAAAAAGGACGCGAATTGTAAAAAGGACTGCTATTACACCCTTTATCCATAATCACCAATTTTTACATTTTTGCCTCATTTTCTCATTCTTCCTCTCTCTGTGTGTCCCAATTATGTCCTTTATAGCTATTTCCCCTCTGTCCAGAATCATACTGTTGCAATTAGTTGTCAAATCTTTTTTTAGTATCCTTTTATCTAGAACAAGGTCTCTGTCGTTCTTCCTCTTTCACGCCTTTGTGGAAGTTGCAGCTACCAAGACGAGATAACTCTGCTCAGACCCAAGCACGCTGAGCAAGGAATGCACAAAGGAGGGCTTATGTTTACCTGTCTGAGATAAGAAATGTCTCAAGGACTTTCTAAAATAACCACACAAGAAATTCCTTCATGCACTTCACATGTCTCATGTGTTTCTCTACGTTTTGCACATGTGCACACATTTGTTTATTTAGAGACAGGAATCTTGCTGTGCTGCCGAGACCTGACTCAAACTCCTGGACTCAATCAGTCCTCCTGCCTCAGCCTCTAGAGTAGCTGGGCTCCAGCCATGCACCACCCCGTTATTTCTGTGACCAGGCTTAGCACTAGGCATTCTTTAGGACTACAGCAATTCAAATCAGATGCTCTCAAAAGAACACTTGCCTAGTAGCGGCATCTCCAAAAATGAATTGATGCCACTCCAGCTTTGAGCCTCAAGAACAAAGAAGTCTGTTTCCAAACAGCTTATGTGAACTTCCACTTTTGGCCAATAAAAGTGCCCACTTACCCCTGCCCTATTCAGGTGCACCTGTGGCTTGCCATAGTTGCACATCCCAATTATAATCCTTTTTGCTTGCTCCTGAATACATTAATTATATCAGGAGACATTTTTCTCTGATGTCTTCTTTAGGTTAACAACTTTAATATGCTGGAAGAATACAGGCTAGCTACTTCGTAGAATGTTCCTCAATTTGAATTTGTATGATGTGTTCTCATTATTAGATTCAGGTTATGTGTGGATGGTGTCCTTAGTGCATTATATCAGGAGGCAAATGACTTGGGTTTCTTCCATGTTTCTAAAGACAACATAGGTTACTTGCTTAAGGCGAGGGGCACCAAGCTTCTCCACTGTCAAGTTCCTGTTCTTCTCTCTGTAATTAATAAGTAATTTGTGTGATACTTGGAGATAACAAAGTAGCCTGTTCTTCCTCAAATTTTCATCGATGAATTTAACATCCAAAGACGCCAAGAATGATCACCAAAAACAGCCAAGTAAGGACTATCATTGACTATTTAATACATTTCAAGCGGTGCACGTGCTCTGTGACATATTCTGAGAAAGAACATGTTCACCTGATACATGATAGGTGATCAATAAATAGTATTTACTGACAGGTTTCCTTCCTTTGTAGATAAATGAAGTTTCCTGTTTCATAGGGTATAACCAGAAGCACTACTTTATTAGGCATCCTGATTATTCTGATTTCATGCCAGCGTCTACGTCAGTACATGGTATATATGAGCAATTCGGGTTTTTTGAATTAATAAGGGAAAATTATGTACACACACACACACACACACACACACACACACCCCAAGAAGTTACAAAAGATTGAAAAATTGTGCTAATTGAGCAGTTAATGCTTAAACAAATGTTCTCACCGATGCAGACCAGTCACTTTTAGAACCAGAAAGCTTTTAAAAATAAATTATAATAAATCCAACTTAAGTAACTCAGGTTTTACATTACAAAATGAAGTTTAAAGAAAGGATTCAAAAAGGAAAAAAATCCTGACAAGGATTACATATGAGAAGCTGCAATTCCATGTGTGACCACCAGGTGCCGGAAGAAGCCAGGTAGCCACACTAGAAAACCGTCCTCATCTGGGCTGAATTTGCTTTTAAATGCCTCATATTGCTTCTGAAACGCAGGCTTTTTTTTTTTTTTTTTTTTTTTTTTTGTCACTTTTGTCAGTGGAGCTTAGGTCAGTGAGTTCAGGGCAAACTGAGAGTAGGCTGAAGCTGAGGAGGAATTCCCAAGAGAGATTTAACTAAATTGGCAGTGGCTTATTCTTGAACTGGGTTACTTAAGAATTCAAGTAATTATATATTACATCATATTGTATTATATATTTTATATGTTACATACAGATAATATCTAGTAACCCAACTTGAAATATATGTTGTGTATGACATAACAAGTTATCGTACTATAATTCAAGTTACCTTATTCTTTATACCTTTTGTTTTTTGTGAGTGATTTTTTGTTTGTTTGAGACCGAGTCTTGCTCTGTTGCCCAGGCTGGAGTGCAGTGGCACAATCTCAGCTCACTGCAACCTCTGCCACTGTAGTTCAAGCGATTCTCCTGCCTGGCCTCCCAAGTAGCTGGATTACAGGCACCTGCCACCACACCTGGCTAATTTTTTTTTTTTTTTTTTTTTTTTTAGTAGAGACGGATTTTCACCATATTGGTCAGGCTGGTCTCAAACTTTTGACCTCTGGTGATCCACCTGCCCCTGCCTCCCAAAGTGCCGGGATTACAGGCGTGAGTCACTGCGCCCAGCCTCCTTATGCCTTTTGTGTGTCCTAAATACAACAGAGTTGGCTGGGTGAGGCTCATGCCTGTAAATCCCAGCAGTTTGGGAGGCCAAGGCTGGTGAATCACGAGATCAGGAGATGGAGACCATCCTGGCCAACATGGTGAAACCCCGTATCTACTAAAATACAAAAATTTAGTCAGGCATGGTGGTGCATGCCTGTAGTCTCAGCTACTTGGGAGGCTGAGGCAGGGCAATCGCTTGAACCCGGGAGGTAGAGGTTGCAGCGAGCTGAGATCGAGCCACTGAACTCCAGCCTGGCAACAGAGCCAGACTCTATCTCAAAAAATATATATATAATATATATATATATATACACACACACACACACACACACACACACACACATACATACACACACACACACACATATAACAGATATAATATAAATTATAAATATATCTGTTATATGTATATCTATTTTATATATACATATCAGAGTTAAAGCAAAAGTTTCTTTTTTTTTTGCCAGTCAATGAGAGCTTGTAAGGTTGCTGAGGTTGGGTTGGTTGGCCTTGAACTCTTGGCCTCGCCTTCGCAAGCGCCACGACATCCGGCCGGAGCCACTTTGGGCCCCAAAAATTTGGGTTTTTTTTTTTTTTTTGCCAATCAATGAGAGCTTGTAAGGTTGCTGAGGTTGGTTGGCCTTGAACTCTTGGCCTTGCCTTCGCAAGCACCACTACATCTGGCCGGAGCCACTTTGGGCCCCCAGCAAAAGTTTTTAAAGAAAGACCAAGGCTACATTTCTGCTATCAGCCAACTAGATACAGGGATTATACAAATTTTTTCAAAGAACACAAATCAAGTGGAAGTTTTGGGAGTTTTTAAAATCACACAATTACCCATACCTTTGCCATTTTTTCTTTCTTTCTTTCTTTCTTTTTTTTTTGAGACAGTCTCGCTCTGTCACTCAGGCTGGAATGTAGTGGTGCAATCTCCACTCACTGCAACCTCTGCCTCCCGGATTCAAGCCAATTCTCCTGCCTTAGCCTCCAGAGTAGCTGGGATTACAAGCACTTGCCGCCACACCAAGTTGATTTTTGTACTTTTGGTAGAGACAGGGTTTCACCATGTTGGCCAGGATAGTCTCCAACTGTTGACCTCAGGTGATCCACTTGCCTTGCCTCCCAAAGTGCTGGGATTACAGGCGTGAGCCACCATGCCCAGACTTTTTTCCTTTTTCTTTTCTCTTTTTTTGAGATAGAATCTTGATCTGTCATCTGGAGTGCAGTAGTGTGATCTTGGCTAACTGCAAACTCAACTCCCAAGTTCAAGCAATCCTCCAACCTCATCACTCTAAGTAGCTGGGACTACAAGCATGTACCACCACGTGGCATGGCTAATTTTTGTTTGGTAGAGATAGGATTTTGCCATGTTACCCAGTCTGGTCTCAAACTCCTGGGCTCAAGTAATCCTCTGGCCTCAGCCTCCCAAAGTGCTGGGATCACAGACAGGAGCCACCATGTCCAGCCCCTTTCCTTCTTTGTCTGAAGCAGGTAAAGAGGATTCGGATCAAACTGAACACAGTGCTAATAGGGCAACTGTAAGTGGCTGGAAATATCCTTACAGGACGGAATTAGGAGAGCCAGCAACAGGCCTGTGATGCCCCAGTTGAGGACACATGCCCTGCCTCGAATCAAGACGAAATCACAGACAAACCAAAGTGGGGTCCTTCTGCACGGCCTGTGACCCTCAGCAGCATCGAGGTCATGAAAATCACAGAAAGCCTGAGGAACCGTTCCAGATTTAAAAAGACTAAAGAGACATGACAACTAAATATCAAGCGTGATTCTGAACTGGATTATTTTGCTACAAAAATATATCATTGTGGCCAGGTGCAGTGGTTCATGCCTGTAATCCCAGAACTCTGGGAGGCAGAGGCAGGTGGATTACATGAGATCAGGAGTTTGAGACCAGTCTGGCCAATATGGCAAAACCCCAATTCTACTAAAATATACAAAAAAAGAAATCAGCCGAGCATGGTGGCAGGTGCCTGTAATCCCAGCTACTTGGGAGGGTAAGACAGTGGAATCCCTTGAACCCAGGAGGTGGAGGCTGCAGTGAGCTGAGATTTCACCACTGCACTCCAGCCTGGGCAACAGAGTGAGTGAGACTCAGTCTCAAATATATATATATTCGTGCCATTAGCATATATATATATATATTTGTCCATTAGCATATATATATAAATATATACTAAAAACACAAAAATTAGCTGGGCATGATGAGGCATACCTGTAATCTCAGCTACTAAAGAGGCTGAGGCAGAAGAATCAGTTGAACACAGGAGGCAGATGTTGCAGTGAGCCAAAATCGCGCCACTGCACTCCAGCCTGGGCAACAGAGCAAGACTATATCTCCAAATAAACAAATAAATACTATATGTATCATCTCACTGTTGGAGGCTCGCTTTCCCCACTGAACATCCTCATTTCCATACGTACTCTTTGCTAGCATGGATCTGCCTTAAATCACACCTGTGTTGGGGGAAGCACTGGAATCTCCTTTCCCAAGTAAAAGAGGGCCTGCGAGACCAAAGGAGAAGCTGCAAAGGGAACACCAAAAGTGGAGATGACTTATTTCGCCACGCAACAAACTCATGCCAAAGCCCCATGTCTTTTTTTTGAGACAGAATCTTGGTCTGTCACCCAGGCTGGGGTGCAGTGACGCAATCTCAGCTCACTGAAACCTCCACCTCCCGGATTCAAGCAATCCTTCTGCCTCAGCTCCCCAATAGCTGGGACTACAGGCGAGTGTTACCATGCCTAACTAATTTTTGTATTTTTATTTATTTATTTATTTATTTGAAAAAAAGGAGAGGAAGAAAGAGGAAGAAAAACAGGGAGAGAGAACAGGAATATTGCTTTATTCTATGAATGGGTATTAATAATGGCCGATCAATATTTTGTGTATTTAAAGTGGAGAATGTATATTTTGTGTATTTAAAGTGGAGAGCTCTATAAATACTTATTAAGTTTACTTGTTCCGGATCTGAGTTCAAGTTCTGGATATCCTTATTAATTTTCTGTCTCGTTGAGTCTAAATCTCTTTATGGGTCTTATGTATCTGGGTGTTAGGATCCTTAGCTCTTATTATTGCATTGATCCTTTTACCACTGTATCTTTGTTGCTTTGAAATCTGTTTTATCAAATGCGTGAATTGCAACTCCTGCTTTTTGTTTGTTTATTTATTTATTTTTGCTCTCCATTTGGTTGGTAAATATTTCTCCAACCCTTTGTTTTGAGTCTTTGTGTATCTTTGGATATAAAATGGTCTGGATATAGTATACTGTTAGGTTTTGGCTGTATCTTTTGATTGGGGGATTTAGTAGACTTAAATTTAGGGTTACTGCCATTTGATGTTAACTGGCTATTTTATCTACTAAAAATTTTTGTATTTTTAGTAGAGACAGGGTTTCACCATATTGGCCAGGCTGGTCTCGAACTCCTGACCTCAGGTGATGCACCTGCCTCAGCCTCCTGAAGTGCTGGGATCACAGGTGTGAGCCACCACGCCTGGCCAAAGCCAATGTTTAAAAAGTGAAAGCAAATATACAGGGGATTGCAGCATCTAGTCATTTCTTTCACCATAAACAAATAAAAAACTGGGGGTAGAGGGCAGAGAAGGGAACTGTTTTCAGACATTGGCCAATAGGCGCTCAGGACTGTTCCCTGAAAAACAAACAAATGAGAAAAGCAAGTGGAGCTTTGTGCTCACTGGGCTTTCTGCCTGAGTCCATAACTGATCCATGGCACGGAGGGAGGGAGCTCCAACAAAGACCACCAGTGTCACCCAGCTGAGGGACAGAGAATGGACAGGAAGGCGCTAGGGACAGGTAACCCAAAAAGTTGTGTTTGAGCTCCTGGGCTCGCCACTGAGATGTGCACACGTCGATCAGAATGGCTGAAATGAGGCCAGCAGGGTGCCTTATTCTTATAATCCCAGCACTTTGGGAGGCCAAGGCAGAAGAATCACCTGAGCCCAGGAGTTCCAGACCAGCCTGAGCAGTGTGGCAAGACCCCATCTGTACAAAAAATTAGCCAGATGTGGTGGTCCATACCCATAGTTCCAGCTACTCAGGCGGCTGGGGTAGGAGGTTCACTGGCTTGGGAGGTCGAGACTGCTTGGAAGTGAGCTATGACTGCACAACTGCACTCCTCCAGCCTGGGTAGCAAAGTGAGACCCTATCTCCCAAAAAAAAAGAGCTAAAACTAAAAGACTCATGGCCCCAAGTGTTAGGGAAATATTGGAATTCTCATACACTGCTGGTAGGAACGTAAGATGTACAAGTACTTTGGAACAAGGCCTGGTGATTTTCTATAAAATTAAACATATGCTTACTTTTTGCCCCAGCCATTCAGTGTCTAGGTATTTATTCAAAATAAATTAAAACAAACATATGTTCACCAAAACACTTTTCCAAGAATGATGATAGCAGCTTTGAAATTATTTGAAATTGCTGCCAGGTGCAGCGGCTTGCGCCTGTAATCCTGGCACTTTGGGAGGCCGAGGTGGGCAGATCACTGCAGGCCAGAAGTTTAAGACCAGCCTGACCAATGTGGTGAAACCCTGTGTCTACTAAAACTACAAAAATTAGCTGGGCGTGGTGGTGCACGCCTGTAATCCCAGCTACTGGGGAAGTTGAGGCAGGAGAATCGCTTGAACCTGGGAGGCAGAGGTTGCAGTGAGCTGAGATTGCACCACTGAACTCCAGCGTGGGCGACAGAGCAAGACTCCATCTCAAAATAAATAAATAAAGGATTAATTAATTAATTAATTAAAAAATAAAAAATAAATAAAATTGCCGACAATTGGACAAAACTTAAGTTGTCTGTCAATGGGTAGACGGATGAATATCCTGTTGTATATTCCTATATACACTGCATTTATCATCAGTGCAATACTACTGAGCAATAAACATCAACTACTTATACATGCGATGACATGGATGACTCTCATCAAGATAACGCTGAGCAAAGGACCCTGCAAACCATGGGGTTCATGCCGTGTGGATCCGTTTACAAAAAGTATCAGATCAGACAAAACGCATCCAAGGTGCAAAAAATCGGATACCTGACACCATGGGTCTCCTTCCTAGTTCCCCTGGAAATGTATCCATCTCAGTCGGCTTCCCAGGAGACCAGCACGGCCAGGGCAGGCCCATTCTGATAAGGAGAGTTCCCATTTTCTAAAAAGGTCGAATGTGGGAGTTAGCTTGTCCACTCAGCCGCCCGGAAAGTTGTGTCAGGCCCTGGGTCCCAGCCGGGTTCCCAACAGTGAGTCAGGGGGACAGCCCCCACTGCAGGGAGCCTTGCAGCCTTCCCAGAGAAACAAACAGTGAAACAAAGGGTGTTCACAGGACTCATCCATGTGTTATAAACGGAATTCTGTCTTCCCCAAATTCATATGCTGAAGCCCTAATCCCGAGTCCCTCTGAATGTGACTGTGTTTGGAGATACGGCCCTTAAAGTGGTGATGAATTAAGACGGGGTTGTTAGGGTGGGCCTTTGACAAATATGCCTGGTGTCATTCAGAGTGGGGCAGGTTAGGGCTCACACCTGTAATCCCAGCTCTTTGAGAGGCTGAGTTGAGTGGACTGCTTAAGACCAGCCTGGGCAACAAAAGGGGCACCATCTCTATAAAAATAAAAATAATTAGCCAAGCTCTCAGCCTTGGTGCCATTTTTTTTGGAAACTTCTGCGCCATGAGAGCCAAGTGGAAGAAGAAGTGAATGTGCAGGCTGAAGTGCAGAAAAATAAAGATGAGGTGGAGGTCCACGTAAACTGCTAGCTTGTTGCACCGTGGAGGCCGCAGGAGCAGAAACATGGAATGCCAGCCACTGGGGATGCTGGTACAAGTTGTCAGACTGCATGCTACTGTCTAGAGCTTGTCTCAATGGATCTAGAACTTCATCGCCATCTGATCGCTGATCACCTCTGGCCCCTCCAAATCTCATGTCCTCACATTTCTAAACCAATTACTGGATTGGTTTAGGGGTAGAGGGGCCTTCCCAACACTTCCCCAAAGTCTTAACTCATTTCAGCATTAATCCAAAAGTCCACAGTCCAAAGTCTTATGTGAGATAAGGCAAGCCACTTCTGCCTATGAGCCTGTAAAATCCAAAGCAAGCTAGTTACTTTCTAGATATGATGGGGGTACAGGTATTGGGTAAATACAGCCATTCCAAATGGGAGAAATTGGCCCAAACAAAGGGCTACAGGCCCTATGTAAGTCAGAAATCCATCAGGGCAGTCAAACCTTAAAACTCCAAATGATCTCCTTTGACTCCATGTCTCACAGATGCAAGAGGTGGGTTCCCAAGGTCTTGGGCAGCTCTGCCCCTGTGGCTCTGCAGGATACAGCCTCCCTCCAGGCTGCTTTCACAGGCTGGTGTTGAGTGTCTGCAGCTTTTCCAAGCACATGACGCAAGCTATCGGTGGATCTGCCATTCTGGGGTCTGGAGGATGGTGGCCCTCTTCTCACAGCTTCACTAGGCAGTGCCCCAGTAGGGAGACTGTGTGGGAGCTCTGACCCACATTTCCCTTCTGCACTGCCCTAGCAGAGGTTCTCCATGAGGGCTGCACTCCTGAAGCAAACTTCTGCCTGGGCATCCAGGTGTTTCCATGCATCTTCTGAAATCCAGGTGGAGGTTCCCAAACCTCAATTCTTGACTTCTGTGTACCCACAGGCTCAACACCACATGGAAGCTGCCAAGGCTTGAGGCTTGCACCAGCTGAAGCCATGACCCAAGTTCTATGTTGGCCCTTTTCAGCCACGGCCTGAGTGGCCGGGATGAAAAGCACCAAATCCCTAGGCTGCACACAGCATGGGGAACCTGAGGGCCTGGCCCACGAAACCACTTTCTTCCTAGGCCTCGGGTCTGTGATGGGAGGGGGTGCTGTGAAGCCCTCTGACATGCCCTGGAGACATTTTCCCAATCTTTATAGGGATTAACATTTAGCACCTTGTTACTTATGCAAATTTCTGCAGTAGGCTTGAATTCTCAGAAAATGGGATTTTCTTTTCTATTGAATTGTCAGGCTGCAAATTTTTCAAACTTTAGTGAGCATGTTTCCCTTTTAAAACTGAATGCTTTTAGGCCAGGCACAGTGGCTCACATCTGTAATCCCAGCACTTTGGGAGCCCAACGGGGGTAGATTGCCTAAGGTCAGGAGTTCAAGACCAGCTTTGCTAACATGATGAAACCCCATCTCTACGAAAAACACAAAAATTAGCCAGTCATGGTGGTGCACATCTGTAGGCCTAGCTACTTGGGAGGCTGAGGAAGAATAGCTTGAACCCAGGAGGCAGAGGTTGCAGTGAGCCAAGACCACATCACTGCACTCCAGCCTGGGTGACAGAGCAAGACTCCGTCTCAAAAAAAAAAAAAAAAAAAAAAAAAAACCTTAAATGCTTTCAACAACACTCAAGTCATTTCTCAAATGCTTTGCTGCTTAGAAATTTCTTCTGTCAGATACTCAAAATCATCCCTCTCAAGTTCAAAGTTCCACAAATCTCTAGGACAGGGGCAAAATGCTGCCAGTCTCTTGAATAAACACAAGAGTCACCTTTGCTCCCGTTCCCAACAAGTTCCTCATCTCCATCTAAGACCACCTCAGCCTGCACCTTATTGTCCACATCACTATCAGCATTTTGGGTAAAGCCATTCAACAGGTCTCTACAAGTTTAAAACTTTTCCCACATTTTCCTGTCTTCTGAGCCCTCCAAACTGTTCCAACCTCTGCCTGTTACCCAGTTCCAAAGTTGCTTCCACATTTTTAGCAATCTTTTCAGCAACACCCCACTCTGCTAGTACCAATTTACTGTATTAGTCTGTTTCATGCTGCTAATAAAGACATACTGAGTCTGGGAAGAAAAAGAGGTTTAACTGGACTTCCAGTTCCACATGGCTGTGGAGACCTCAGAATCATGGAGGGAGGTGAAAGGCACTCCTTACATGGCGGCAGCAAGAGAAATGAGGAAGAAGCAAAAGCGGAAAACCCTGACAAAACCATCAGATCTTGTGAGACTTATTCTCTACCATGAGAACAATATGGGGGAAACTGCCCCATGATTCAAATTCTCTCTCACCAGGTCCCTCCCACAACACGTGGGAATTATGGGAGTACAGTTCTAGGTGAGGTTTGGGTGGGGACACAGAGTCAAACCATATCATACACTGTGGAATAATATGCAGCCATAAAAAGGAACAAGATCATGTCCTGTGCAGGGACATGGATGGAGCTAGAAGCCATCATCCTCAGCAAACCAACACAGGAACAGAAAACCAAATACCACATGCTCTCACTTATAAGTGGGAGCTAAACAATGAGAACACGTGGACTCAGGGAGGAGAACCAGACACACTGGAGCCTGGTGGGGGTGCAGAATATTAGAAAAAAAAAAAAGCTAATGCCTGCTATGCTTAAACCTAGGTGCTGCGTTGGTAGGTGCGGCAAACCCCCATGACACACTTTTACCTATGTAACAAACCCGCACCACCTGTACATCCTGCACATGTATCCTGGGACTTAAAAAAAATACAATTTTTAAAAATAAATAAATGTGTGTTGTTTTAAGCAACTGACTTTGCTCATACCAAACTCCCAGCCCCTCCAGCACCCGGCCAACGCAGTCACCAGGCCCGGCTTTTGGTGGAACATCTGCTCCATTACCAGATGCTGGGCACCAGACCCCAAGATCTCGTTAGTGCTTCTGCCTCCCATGGAGGTGGGGGATGTCAGCCCTGGGAACAGTGTGTTCTTGAAATAAATGTCCTTTAAGAGGGACATGTCTGAGCTAGAGCTGTCAGGAAAAAGTGGGTCAGTGCTTGGCTTTTTTTCTTTTTTAAACAAGTGCAGTCATATCCAGAGCTTGGTTTCGGCACAAAGCCAAGTAAGCTTAGACTTCCCAAGCCCCTGTCTGCGCCCGTATTCCAGACAGAGACCACAGAGAAATGGCCTTGCACATCTATTCAGGAGAGCAGGGCCCTGGGCCACCCCCCCAGGACCAGATGAGAACCAGCCCCTCATCCCCAGGGAAAGGGAGTTCGGGAAGTGTATTTGTTTTCTTTGCTGCCATCACAAACTTCTATAAATTTAGAGGCTGAAAATGGCACACTGTATAGCCCTGCAGTTCCGAGGTAGGGACCTGGGAGAATCTCCTTTTCTGTGCTCATTTGTGTTATCTGCAGAATTCAGATCCTTGACGTGTGGGCCTGAGGTGCTGACACCTTGCTGGGGTCAGTGGGGGCAGTTCTCAGCATCAAGGGGCCGCCCCCTCCCAGCTTGCAAAGCCATTGATGGCTGATGAGCACACAGTGCCTCCTGGCCACTTCCTCTGCCATCACTTCTCTCTGAGGGTCTCTTCTGCCTTTGTTCTCCTCTTCTGGGGTTCATGCCATTCCAATGGGCCACTCAAGTGACCCAGGATCACCTCCCCAATCAAGGTCACGACCTGACTCACACACTGTGCAGGTGCACAGTCCCTTTTGCCATGGAAGACAGCAGGTTCACAGCTTAGGGGCTGAGGGCTTGGACTTCTTCACAGGGGAGTTATCTGGGATACCACAGCGAGGAAGCAGAGATGTTAGAGAGATCTTTGCCCAAGTTAGATGGGCTGACCCCAGCCTAGGAAAGAAACAAACTCAGTGGCCAAGCAGGGGCTGTCATCTAGGGAGCCCAGGATAGGCTGTACCCAGTTCCTCCATGCCTCCCCTCCTTGCTGTGGGCCCAAAACTCCACTGACACCTAAGGGGCTTGGGCTCTGGGGTGGCAAGTGACGTGATCAAGGTGGATTTCAGGCCAGGCAGAGTAGCTCACGCTTGTAATCCCAGCACTTTGGGAGGCTGAGGTGGGTGATCACCTGAAGTCAAGAGTTTGAGACCAGCCTGGCCAACATGGGGAAACCCCATCTCTATTAAAAATACAAAAATTAGCCAGACATTGTGACAGGTCCCTGTAGTCCCAGCTACTCGGGAGGCTGGAGACAGGAGAATCACTCGAAGCCAGGAGGTGGAGGTTGCAAGAGCAGAGATCATACCACTCCACTCCAGCTTGGGTGACAGAGTGAGACTCCATCTCAAAAAAAAGTCGATTTCAGAAGCCAGAGGGTAAGTGTCAGCCTACAGTCGGGAGCTGGCAAACAATGGTGTGGGGACAGGCATTTGAAGCAATGACTCACCCCAAAGCTCGAAACAGGACCAGCATTCAGGATGTGTCATCACCCCGCCCCCACTGTCTGCCTGCAGGCTCATGCTCCTTGCTTCCTCTGTCCCTCTCCCTGCTATGGCCTCTGCGTCCTCCTCCTGCTACCCCAGGCCCTTCACCTGCATCACCACACATCCCACCCAGGCCTTCATTGCAGGCTGGGCACCCTTCACACTGGGCCCTGGTTGGCTCCCGCCCAGCCCTTCCATCAGCATGGGTGTTACCTGATGTAGGAAGTAGAAAAGTTCCTCTGCAAAGTTTTCTTTCTTGTTAAAGAATAGTAATAATAATAACAATAAATGTTAGAAATAATAGTCTCTTTTAAAGACTGACTTTCTTCGAAGCCTTCTCACGTTTTACTAGTGACTCTTTGTGAAGCTCTATCCTATGTAGCTGTGAGACATGCTCACAGGCACGTAGTACATTCTATGTCCTTGTACTTTAACTGAGATACCTGTGCTGGCCGTGCTCACAGGCATAGACATGTGGTGCTCACAGGCACGTAGCACATTCTATGTCCTTGTACTTTAACTGAGATACCTGTGCTGGACGTGCTCACAGGCATGTCCCAGCTCGCAGCCTGTGCCCTTCCTTATTTGGACTTCCTTTTTATTCTCCATTGCTTTTCCCTGTTTAGAAAAGTTTTAAGTTGTTAGCCAATCAGGTTTTAGTTTAGTTTGTGAGGTCTGGCTCCCACCAATGAGGATCAGACACAGCAGTAAGGATGACCTCAAATGCATAAGGGATGAATATGTCTGCTTTTTCTTTGTTTATTGTGCTCTCATGATAAGATGGCTAACAGGAGCACTCTTTCTGCAGAAAGTAAAGATTGCCTTGCTGAGAGACCCTTTGTCTCAGTGTTGATTTTTCTTTGTGGCACTGAACTTCTGTTTCCAACACTTGGGGACAGGGGAGTGCCTTTGACTTCTCTACAATCCCAGCACAAGTCCTGCACTATCAACGACCCCTGCACAAACCCACATGGAGGATGGACTGTTTTTCCTCCCCACATTCTGGTCATCCACAGTGGGCGGGATAAGGTCCTGGTACCCATGTAAGCCTCAGTCAGTGCTGGTCAGGAGCTAGGGCTGGGGACAGTAGTGCTGGTGGTAAGTGAGGCCGGCACTCTGGCTCTGCTGCTCACTGCAAGACCTCAGTGTCCTACATTGTGAGATGGAGCTAATACTCTCACGAGGGTTAAGTAAATTAGGTCACTGCTTACTGTACAGTGGTAGCTGTTGCCATTATTATTATTTTTGTTTTTTATTTTCTACTTTTTTGAGACAAGATCTCCATTTGTCTTTTCACAACAGGGAGGCAAAAGCAAAGAAGGAAGCTCCTGTCCTGTCCTGTGTACCTGTTAGTATATTCTATGTACATCCTAAGGTTGAAGCCAAAGCGACAACTCTGAAGGCCAAGAAGGCAGCATTGAAAGGTGTCCACAGCCACAAAGAAGAGAAGATCTGCATGTCACCCATCTTCCAAGTGTCACTTTTGGCCTAGGCTAGAACTCAGGGAGGCTGAAAGCAGGGAGGCCACATAGACTGATCTGGAACTTTCCAGTTACAATGTCTCACGTTTCCAAGCCGCCAGAAGGAATAGCACAAAATAAAATCAATGCTAAGGGCTCCAGCAGAAAGTGACCCGAGCTGGGAGGCAGTCCGAGACACTGTGACTGTGGAAGAAGCCCAGATAGCCTCAGAAGAGCACCCCCAGAAAAACAAGCTTGACCACGATGCTATCATCAAGTTTCCGCTGACCACTGAGTCCGCCATGAAGAAGATAGAAGGCAACGACACACTTGTGTTCGTTGTGGATGTTAAAGCCAACAAGCGCCAGATCCAACAGGCTGTGAGGAAGCTCTATGACACTGACGTGGCCGAGGCCAACACTCTGATCAGCCTCATGGAGACAGGAAAGCATATGTTCAACTGGCTCCTGGGATGCTTTGGATGTTGCCAGAAGAATTGGGATCATCTAAATTGAGTCCAGCTGGCTAATGCGAAATATGTCTGTCTTTTCACCATATACGTGGCTCTCTGTCCATTTCCAGTTAGGGTAAGAGGCCATACACAGGCGCTGGTGGTGTAACAGGGCTTGGGCAAGACTCTTTTTTTTTTTGAGACAGAGTTTCGCTCTTTTTACCCAGGCTGGAGAGCAGTGGTGCGATCTTGGCTCACTGCAACCTCCACCTCCTGGGTTCAGGCAATTCTCCTGCGTCAGCCTCCTGAGTAGCTGGGATTACAGGTATGCACCACTGTGCCCAGCTAATTTTTGTATTTTTAGTAGAGACAGGGTTTCACCTTGTTGACCAGGATGGTCTTGATCTCTTGACCTCGTGATCCACCTGCCTTGGCCTCCCAAAGTGCTGGGATTACAGGCGTGAGCCACTGTGCCCAGTCCTGGGCAAGACTCTTGTTCTACTTTTCCCTTTGAAACACTCATGCTGCCACACCACCATGTCTGATCACGCCAGAGATCTTTGTGACTAGAATTAGTTTCCCAGGAAAACCAGAACTCAGAACTTCCCTCCATGGTTGAGGGTAACAAGAAGCTTTCCAAGAAGCCCTTCTTTCATCCCTGGGAGAGGCCGTCTCAGCCTCCCAAGTAGCGGGGACTACAGGCGCCTGCCACCACGCCTGGCTAATTTTTGTATTTTTAGTAGAGACAGGGTTTCGCCTTGTTGGTCAGGCTGGTCTCAAACTCCTGAAGGGTGAGCCACCCAGCTAGGCCTCTCAAAGTGCTGGGATTACAGGCCGAAGGCACTGTGCCCGGACTCTTTTTCTTTTTGTTTTCTGATACAGGGTCTTGCTCTGTCACCCAGGCTAGAGTGCAGTGGCATAATCATAGCTCAATGCAGCCTCTAGCTCCCACGCTTAAGCAATGCTTCCACCTTAGTCTCCTCCCAAGTAGCTGGTACTATAAGTGTGAGTCACTATACCTAGCTAATTTTTCTTTGTAGAGATGGGGTCTCGCTATGTTGTGCAGGCTGTGAAACCAATGCCCAGAGTCTGAAGCACATTAACATCCATTACAGGGGAGTGTGGACTGGCTGGCTTTCGGGTAGCATTTTGTCCTCACATGCCCAGCTACTCTGTCCAACTGGTCTGTCTGCTTCCCTCACTCCTTGCCCAATAAAAAACAAGGACTTCAGAGGAGAAAAAAAAAAAAACCCTCCCTTTGTTGCCCAGGCTGGAGTGCAGTGGCATGGTCATGGCTCACTGTAACCTCAATGTCCTGGGTTCAAGCAATCCTCCCACCTCAGCCTCCCAAGCAGTGGGGACTATAGGCGCATGCCACCATGCCTGTCTAATTTTTTGTAGAGACAGGGTTTTACCATATTGTCCAGGCTGGTCTCAAACTACTGGGCTCAATCAATCCTCCTGCCTTGGCATCCCAAAGTTTTGGCATTACAGGTATGAGCCACTGTGCCCAGCCTATTTTATTTTTGAAAAGTTCAGAGTCAGGCCAGGCACAGAGGCTTATGCATATAATCTCAGTGCTTTGGGAGGCCAATGCAGGACAAAGCTTGAGGCTACGTGTTAATGACCAGCCTGCACTACACAGTGAGACCCCATCTCTACAAAGAAAAATTAGCTAGGTATAGTGGCTCACACTCACTGTCTTAGCTACTTGGGAGACTAGGGTGGAAGGATTGCTTAAGCCCAGGAGCTGGAGAGTTCAGTGAGCTCTGATTGTGCCCCTGCACTCCAGCCAGGGTGACAGAGCAAGACTCTGAATTTAATTAAAAAAAAAAAAGAAGGCCAGATGCAGTGGCTCAGGCCTGTAATCCCAGCACTTTGGGAGGCTGAGGTGGGTGGATCACTTTAGGTCAGGAGTTTGAGACCAGCTTTGCCAACAAGGTGAAACCCCATCTCTACTAAAAATACAAAAATTAGCCAGGCATGGTGGCAGGCACCATGAACTACAGGCATCTCTCAGCTACTCGGGAGGCTGAGAGAGGAGAATCGCTTGAACCCAGGAGGTAGAGGTTATAGTGAGCCAAGATTGCACCACTGGACTCCAGCCTGGGTGATGGAGCAAGACTCCATCTCAAAAAAAAAAAAAAGAAAGGACCCAGCCTCACCCCTATAGGGGCATTGGTGGAAAGGTGGGGGTTTTACACAATTGCCTCTCTAGTAGATATGCAAGATTCTTAGTTTACAGGTAAAGTAACTGCAATTCAAAAAGTTAAAGAGGGCCAGGTGCAGTGGCTCACGCCTGTAATCCCAACACTCTGGGAGGCCAAGCTGACAGAATTGTTTGAGTCCAGGAGTATGAGACCAGCCTGGATAACATAGTGAGACCCTCTCACCACAAACACTACTATGATTAGCAAATACTAAATACTCCTCCTGGGAGAAATACAAGGGTTGGTTCACTGCCAGCATCTGGGTGCAACATTTTCATCAGCTGATAAATGCATAACTTTGTTTTATATGTATTTCTGTTTAAAGATACCTTATTTCAGGAGGCTGAGGCGGGAGAATCACTTGAAACTGGGAGGCAGAGGTTGCAGTGAGCCAAGATCAGGACATTCCACCCCAGCCTGGGTGACCGAGGAGACTCCATCTCGAGATAAATAAATAATAAAGACACCTTATTTAATATATTGTTGACTTATAACATTGAACTCATGGCCAACCTCACCATAACCAATGCCAGAACAACACTCATCTGACACAGGCATTTTCCCCGAAGGCACATCACAGCTTTCCTGCACCTCACACCGGACAGTGCTTTAGTGCTACCCTCGAGACCATTGTAAACAGCAAAATTACCAGAAAAAAACACAAAAATGCAACCAAAAAGTGTGGCACTAAATAGACTGCAGAAATGACTTGTGTACAATAGCGGAGCTGAGACAGGAGGGCAGAGCTTCACCTTTTTCAGCCTTGCTAGGAATGCACACGGCAAATTTCACTGCTTTATGCATGCACAGGTCCGGGAATGACCCTGGAAGTACCACAAGTATTGATTTGGAGGGCACGAATAAACAGTTTGCAAATATAAGACCTGTGAATAATGAGGAATAACTGCATGTTGTTGCCACTGTAAAAGAATATCCTGATTAAGGAAACTGATAAATTCTAAGACACAAAAATAAACAGGGTAAAGGGCTCAGTGGTTTAGGCTCAACCATTGCTATAATGTCACTGTATTTCTCACGAGAGTCTGAGATTTTACCCTATTTGCAAACTAGCAGGTTAGGCCGCCATAGTTTCATGGATACTGACAGAAGACATGAAATCTTGGGTCACAGACAAAGGACTTTATTGCTCACCGCATAGCAGGCCACATAAGCTTTTTGGTTGTATGGACTCCTCTTGCTCCCTGGTCCATGGGTACAATGTGGAAGTGAACCAGGTGCATGCCACACAGTACGTTTGCATCATAGCTGAGGAATTCCAAGCTTAGGACACCCTAAACTTTTATAATAGGCTGCAGGCAAACCTGCTATATGAATCTGTTGACACATTGCTATAAAGAACTACCTGAGCTTGGGTAATCTGTAAAGAAAAAAGATTTTGGCCAGGCGCGGTGGCTCACACCTGTAATCCCAGCACTTTGGGAGGCCAAGGTGGGTGGATCACGAGGTCAGGAGTTCGAGACCAGCCTGGCTGAGACAGTGAAACCCCATCTCTACTAAAAATACAAAAAAAATAGCCAGGTGTGGTGGCAGGCACCTGTAATCCCAGCTACTCAGGAGGCTAAGGCAGAGAATTGCTTGAACCCAGGAGGTGAAGGTTGCAGTGAGCCAATATTGCGCCACTGCACTCCAGCCTAGGTAACAGAGCAAGACTCTGTCTCAAAAAAGAAAAGAAAAGAAAAGAAAAGAGGGTTTAATTGACTCACTTTCACAGGTTGTACAGGAAGCATGGCTGGGGAGGCCTCAGGAAACTTACAATCACAGGGGAAGGGGAAGGAGAAGGGGAGCAGGCATGTCTTACATGGTGGGAGAAGGAGGCAGGGATGAAGAGGGAAGTGCTACACCCTTTTAAACAATCAAGATCTCCTAGGCCAGGCGCGGTGGCTCAAGCCTGTAATCCCAGCACTTTGGGAGGCTGAGGCGGGTGGATCATGAGGTCAAGAGATCGAGACCATCCTGGTCAACATGGTGAAACCCCGTCTCTACTAAAAATACAAAAAATTAGCTGGGCATGGTGGCACGTGCCTGTAATCCCAGCTACTCAGGAGGCTGAGGCAGGAGAATTGCCTGAACCCAGGAGGCGGAGGTTGCGGTGAGCCGAGATCGCGCCATTGCACTCCAGCCTGGGTAACAAGAGCGAAACTCCGTCTCAAAAAAGAAAAAAAGATCTCCTGAGAACTCACTCACTGTCATGAGAACAGCAAGAAAGAAGTTTGCCTCCATGATTCAATCATCTCCCACCAGGCCCCTCCTCCCACACTGGGGACTACAATTTGACATGATATTTGGGTGGGGACACACATCCAAACCATATCACCTACCTTTGCCCCAAGTATCTTTATTATGCAGGGCAGCCAGCAGCCTTACCCTCTGCTCCAGATGAAGACAGTATCTCTATGTCAAGGCTGTTTTCTAAACAAAAATCCTCGAAAAGACAGTCTTGAACAGAGGCTGTCAGTGTCCTTGTTTGCAAGCTGTATGTTTGCAAGTTGTATGGAAATTTGAGACCCACAAGATCTGGAAAATGGCGGATAGGAGGCAAGACTACATTGCCGCTCCCACTTGGATGAACAGGGCAGTGTGTGGAGACAAGCACTGTGAACTTTTACTCCAGAACTACCGCCGAAAGAAAGCAGGAAAGCCAGGAGAATCCACAGATGCCCTAAAGGAAGCGGATTGCTCCTGCAGAACCTGGGAGACACCCCCAATACTGTGCTGGTATCCATGGCTGAGAGACCTGAAAACAATTCACATCACAGGATTCTGTGCAGACAAACCCCAGGCTCTGTGCGGCCCACAGCCTGGAAGCCCTGCTGGGTGGCTAGGTCCAGAAGAGAATGAACAATCACTGCAGTTTGGCTCTCAGGAAGCCATTTCCCTAGGAAAAGCGGAAGAGTGCTACAACAAGGGAACACCCCTTAGGACAGAAGAATCTGAACAGCAGCCCTGAGCCCCAGATCTTCCCTCCGACATAGCCTACCCAAATGAGAAGGAATCACAAAAACAATTCCAGTAATATGACAAAACAAGGTTCTCCAACATCTGCAAAAAAAATTATACTAGCTCACCAACCATGGATACAAACCAAGAGGAAATCCCTGATTCACCTGAAAAAGAATTCAGAAGGTTATTATTAAGCTAATCAACGAGGCACCAGAGAAAGCTGAAGTCCAATTTAAGAAAATTTTTAAAATGATACAAGAAATGAGGGGAGAAATCTTCAGTGAAATAGATAGCATAAATAAAAACAATCACAACTTCAGGAAATAAAGGTTTAGAGAAATACAAATGCTCTGGAAAGTCTCAGCAATAGAATTGAACAAGCAGAAGAAAGAATTTTAGAGTTCAAAGACAAGGTTTTTCAATTAACCCAATCCAATAAAGACAAAGAAGAAAAAATGATAAAAAATGAACAGGCCAGGCATGGTGACTCACATCTGTAATTCAGCACTTTGGGAGGCTGAGGCGGGTAGATCACCTGAGGTCAGGAGTTAGACCAGCATGGTCAACATGGTGAAGCCCTGTCTCTACATAAAATACAAAAAATTAGCCGGGCGTTGTGGCAGCAGGTGCCTGTAATCCCAGCTACTTAGGAGACTGAGGCAGGAGAATCGTTTAAACCTGGGAGGTGGAGGTTGCAGTGAGCCAAGATTGCACCATTGCACTCCACCCTGGGCAAAGGGAGTAAAACTCTGTCTCAAAAAAAAGCCTCCAAGAAGTTTGGGATTATGTTAAATGGCCAAACCTAAGAATAATTGGCATGTCTGAGGAATAAGATAAATGTAAACATTTGCAAAACATATTTGTGGGAATAAGTGAGAAAAACTTCCCTGGCGTTGTTAGAGACCTAGACATACAAATACAAGAAGTTCAGGCCGGGCGTGGCGGCTCACAACTGTAATCCCGGCACTTTAGGAGGCTAAGGCGGGCGGATTACCTTAGGAGGTCAGGAGTTTGAGACCAACCTGGCCAACATGGTCAATTGCTGTCTCTACTGAAAATTTTTAAAAAATTAGCCAGGCATGGTGGCAGGCACCTGTAATCCCAGCTACTCGGGAGGCTGAGAAATGAGAATCACTTGAACCTGGGGGTTGGAGGCTGCAGTGAGCCAAGATTGCGCCACTGCACTCCAGCCTTTTTGGAGGGGCAGAGGCTGCAGTGAGCTGAGATCGCTCCACTGCACTGTAGCCTGGGCAACAGAGCGAGACTCCATCTCAAACAACCACCACCACAGAAACAAACACAAGATGCTCAAAGAACGCCTGGGGGGTTCACTGCAAAAAGATCATCACTGAGGCAAAATGTCATCAGGTTATCTAAAGTCAGGATGAAGGGAAGAATCTTAAGAGCTGTGAGGCAAAAGCTCCAGGTAACCTATAAGGGAAAACCTATCAGATTAACAGCAGATTTCTCAGCAGAAACCTTACAAGCTAGAAGGAAGAGAAGGCTGAAAGAGTGTATGGTCAGCTCTCCATTTCTGCAGATTCCTCATCCATGGATTCAACCAAGTTTAGATTGAAAATATTCAGAGTGAAAATGGATGATTGCATCTGTACTGAACATGTACTGACTTTATTTTTTACTTTTTGAGATGAAGTCTCATTCTGTCATCCAGGCTGGAGTGCAATGGCACAATCTCAGCTCACTTCAACCTCCGTCCACCTCTCTGTGGTGGACGGAGCATTTTTCTTCAAGCATTTCTTCAAGCCTCTTCAAGCATTTTTCTTGCCTCAGCCTCCCAAGCAGCTGGGAGCACAGGCATGCGCTGCCATGCCTGGATAAATTTTGTAGATATCTTTAGTAGAGATGGGATTTCACCATTTTAGCCAGGCTGGTCTCAAACTCATAACCTCTAGTGACACAAACACCTCGACCTCCCACAAAGTGCTAGGATGACAGGCATGAGCCACCACACCCAGCCCTGACTTTTAAATCTTGTTACTAGTCCCTAAACAATATAGCATAACAACTTTTTTTTTTTTTTTTGAGGCAAGGTCTCTTTCTGTTGCTCAGGCTGGAGGGCAGTGGCATGATCACAACTCACTGTAGCCTCTGGGCTCAATCAATCCTCCACCTCAGACTCCCAAGTAGCCGAGACTTACAGGTTTGCGCTACCATGCCTGGCTAATTTTTGTATTTTTTTTTTCATTTGTAGAGATGGGGTTTTGCCATGTTGCCCAGGCTGATCTGGAACTCCTGGGCTCGAGCAATCCACTAGCTTCAGCCTCCCAAAGTGCTGGGATTACCAGCATGAGCCACCTTGCCCAGCCACAGTTGAACAACTATTTACATAGCATTTACATTGTATTAAGCATTATAAGTAACCTAGAGATGATTTAACATAAACAGGAGGATGTGTGTAAGTTACATGCAAATATAATAATCTCGTTATATCAGGGATCTGAGCACTGCAGGTTTTGGTTTCTGCTGGGGTTCCTGGAACCAATCCTGAGGGAACAACTGTATTTCCATGGAAAATTCATAGCTAAGTCAGAGCCCGTGTTCATCTGCCTGTAAGTTTTTGCTGCATACAAAATTCTTGGCTGAAAATTGTTTTGTTTAAGGAGGCTGAAGATGGAGTCCCATCCCTTTTTGAGTGTTCTGTCCTGAATCTATATTGAAGCTATCAATGAAAGTAAATTTATTTCAGGAGTAAAAAAATAAGAGTGTAAATTCACCTGGACTCAGACTCAGGGAGGCTGCAGCCCCTGCTGCTTCAGGAGTGGACGTGGTTGCCGAGATACCTGTGGTTCCTCCCCATGCCCTAACCCCAGGAACCTGTGAACACATCAATTATGTGTAAAGAGAATTAAGGCTGCAGATTAAATTAGGGTTACTACTCAAGTGATGTTAAAATAGGAGTTTGTTCAATTGTTCTAGATTATTTGGGTAAGGCCAATGTAATCACAAAGATCCTTAAAAGTGGAAGAGAGGCTAAATGCAGTGGCTGATGCCTATAATCCCAACATTTTGGCAGGCCAAGGCAGGTGGATCACTTGAGGTCAGGAGTTCAAGACAAGCGTGGCCAACATGGTGAAATCCCATCTCTACTAAAAATACAAAAAGAAAAAAAAAAAACACCGTAAGCAGTAGGCTGGACTGTTCTGACTGGTCAGCTACCAGTGTCTGAGCGGGGTCAGCCCCACATGAAACACATGGTGGTAAGTTTCCTGAGGCCTCCCCAGCCATGCTTCCTGTACAGCCTGTGAAACCGTGAGTCAATTAAACCTCCTTTCTTTATAAATTACCCTGTCTCAGGTAGTTATTTATAGCAATGTGTGAACAGACTCATACAGCAGTTTTGCTTGCAGCCCATTATAAAAGCTCAGGGTATCCTAAGCTTGGGATTCCTCAGCTATGATGCAAACCCACTGTGTGGCATGCACCTGGGTCACTTCCACATTGTCCCCACAGAAAATCAAGAACTCAACCCCTTTTATAATAGCTGCAAACAAACAACCGAAAAAACAATACTTGGGAATATACCTAACCAAGGAAGTGAAAGACTTTTACAAGGTAAACTACAAAACACTGCTGAAAGAAATCATAGGCAACACAAATGAAAACATACCCCATGCTTATGGATGGGAGAATCCATGTTGTGAAAATGACCACACTACCAAAAGCAATCTGCAAATTCAATGGAATTCCCATCAAAATACCACCATCATTCTTCACAGAACTGGAAACAACAATCCTAAAATTGATACGGATCTAGGTCGGATGTGCTGGCTCACACCTGTAATCTCAGCAGTTTTATAGGTCTTGGTGGGCTGATCACCTGAGATCAGAAGTTTGAGACCAGCCTGGCCAACATGGTGAAACCCTGTTTCTACTAAAAATACAAATAATTAGCCACCTGTGGTGGCGTGTGCCAGCTACTCAGGAGGCTGATGGAGTAGAATTGTTTGAATCCAGGAGGCGGAGGTTGCAGTGAGCTGAGACCGCACCATTGCACTCCAGCCTGGTCAATGAGAGCAAAACTCTTGTCTCAAAAAACTAACTAAAAACCACAACATAATACCACCTTATTCCTGCAAGAATGGCCACTGCCAAAAAAAAAAAAAAAAAAAAAAAAAAAGATGTTGGTGTGGATGTGGTGAAAAGGGAACGCTTCTACACTATTGGTGGGAATGTAAACTAATACAACCACTATGGAAAACAGTGCGGAGATTCCTTAAAGAACTACCATTTGATTCAGCAATCCCACTGCTGGGTATCTACCCAGAGGAAAAGAAGTCATTATACGAAAAAGATACTTACACACCTTTATAGCAGCACAATTCACAATTGCAAAAATGTGGAACCAACCCAAATGCCCATCAGTCAATGAGTGGATAAAGAAACTGCGGTATACACACACACACACACACACACACACACACACACACACACACGATGCAATACTATCCAGCTGTAAAAAGGAATGAATTAATGGCATTTGCAGCAACGTGGATGGAAATGGAGACTACTATTCTAAGTGAAGTAACTCAGGAATGGAAAACCAAATATCATATGTTCTCACTCATAAGTGGGAGCTAAGCTACGAAGATGCAAAGGCTTAAAATGGATACAATGAACTTTGGGGACTCAGGGGGAAAGGGTGGGAGGGGGTGAGGGATAAAAGACTACAAACTGGTTTCAGTGTATACTGCTCAGGTGATGGGCGTGCCAAATCTCACAAATCACCACTGAAGAACTTACTCATGTAACCTATTCCCCAACAACCTACGGAAATACAAAATTTTAAAAAAAAAAGGAACTTGAGACCCACTCAGAATTGTCTCCCAAGTCTTTTTGGGTTTTTGCTAGCCCATGTTTCCAGTTAGCATGGTTAGAATCCTGGTATGTACAAACTTCATCCCGTAAGATGAGATGCCAGGCTCCAGCTTCTGTTTCTCCAGCTTGCAGATAACTTATTGTGGGACTTCGCATCTGTGATCATAAGAACCAAGAAGGTTCGGCCAGGCGCGGTGGCTCACACCTGTAATCCCAGCACTTTGGGAGGCCAAGGTGGGCAGATCATGAGGTCAGGAGTTTGAGACCAGCCTGACCAACATGGTAAAACCCTGTTTCTAAAAAAAAAAAAAAACCCAAGAAGGTTCGTTTCCATCTAATGAAAGAGTTTTCCATGCTGTTCAAAGTTATCTGTAAACATCACTTTAAAAGATTTTATGTGCTGGCCACGGTGGCTCATGCCTGTAATCCCAGCAGTTTGGGAGCCCAAGGCAGGTGGAAAACCTGAGGTCAGGAGTTCGAGACCAGCCTGGCCAACATGGTGACACCCCATCTCTATTAAAAATGCAAAATATTAGCCCAGCATGGTGGCAGCCACCTGTAATCCCAGCTACTCAGGAGGCTGAGGCAGGAGAATCATTTGAACCCGGGAGGCGGAGGTTGCAGTGAGCTGAGATCATGCCACTGTACTCCAGCCTGGGTGACAGACCATGACTGTGTAAAAAAAAAAAAAAGCCTTTAATGTAAAATGTTTATTTCTGACATCAATAATACCATTGTCCCTTCCACTCAACAAAAAGATTCCAGTCAGACTATCAACACTGCTATGAATATCTTTGTGCACAATGCTTTCTGCAAACTTCTGATTATTTCCTCAGAGACAGGCCCAGAGGCAGACTTCCTGAATCAAAAGCTAAGCCTACTTTTAAGGCCTTAGGTACATACTCCCAAATAGCTTTCCAGTAAGTCAGTACAACTTACAGAGCCCAAGCATGGTATGAATAACAGCCTGCCCTATATGCCACAAATATTAAGAAATCACTGCTTTATCTTCTCATCCACATTATTAATCAAGCGCATCAAAAATAGCCAAAGAGCTTCTTCTTTTTTTTTTTTTTTTTGAGACAGAGTTTCACTCTCGTTACCCAGGCTGGAGTGCAATGGAGCGATCTCGGCTCACCGCAGTCTCCGCCTCCTGGGTTCAGGCAATTCTCCTGCCTCAGCCTCCTGAGTAGCTGGGATTACAGGCATGCACCACCATGCCCAGCTAATTTTTTGTATTTTTAGTAGAGATGGGGTTTCACCATGTTGACCAGCTTGGTCTCGATCTCTTGACCTCGTGATCCACCCGCCTCGGCCTCCCAAAGTGCTGGGATTAGAGGCTTGAGCCACCGCGCCCGCAGGGTCTCCCACCGGGGTGGCTGCGCTGAGCTGACATGATTCCAGGCCAAAGTAGAGGCATTGTGACAGCATTGCAAGCTGACAGCACTGGGTTGAGGCTTCTTACAGGCCCCGCAGGAAGAAGGAAAAACCTGATGACAGAGGCCTCAGGCGCAGTAGATGGCTCTTCCCCACATAGGAGAGAGTGACAGCGCCTTCTCTGCTTTTGTTTTGTTTGTTTGATTTTCTTTTCTTTTTCTTTTTTGAGACGGAGTCTCGCTCTGTTGCCTAGGCTGGAGTGTAAAAGTGCAATCACGGCTCACTGCAACCTCTGCCTCCCAGGTTCAAGTGATTCTCCTCAACTTCCATCCTAAGTAGCTGGGATTACAGGCATGCACCACCATGACTGGCTAATTTTTGCAGTAGAGACAGGGTTTCACCATGTTGGCCATGCTGGTCTCGAACTCCTGACTTCAAGTGATCTGTCTGACTCGGCCTCCCAAAGTGCTGGGATTATGGGTGTGAGCCACCAGGCCTGGCCTACTTCTCTGCTTTTGCTTTGTCTGAGACAGAGTCTTGCTGTGTTGCCCAGGCTGGAGTGCAGTGGTGCTATCTTGGCTCAGCACAACCTCTGCCTCCAGGGTTCAAGCAATCCTCCCACCTCAGCCTCCTGAGTAGCTGGGATTCCAGGCATGAGGCATCGTGCCTAGCCCTTCCCTTTTCTTTTGACTACCTTTTCCTGAATATGCTCACGTTGTTGGTTGTAGTTATTTGAACCGCTGCTTGTTGCTTGAAATCAAGGCAAAGAAGAAGGCCTAAGAGACTCAGATTATGGTTAATTTCAGGTGTCGGCTTAACTGAATGGAGGGATGGCTGCTGGCTGGCAGAGCCTTGTTTCTAAGTGTCTGTGAGGACGTTTTCAAGGAAGATTAGTGGGTGGCTCAGTGGCCTGAGAGGGAGACCCACCTTTATTGAGGATCCAACTGGTTGGGGGCCCAGTTGGGATGAACAGAGGGAAGCAGGGGCACTGGCTCTCTCTGCTCTCCCTCCATTCTGGAGCCAGACACCTTTGCTCCTGCTGTCCTTAGACACTGATAGGTTTTCTGGCTTTCAGACTCTAGGCCTTGCACCAGTGGCCTCCCGGAGGCCCTCAGGCCTTTAGCCTCAGACTGGGGTCTATACCATCAGCTGCCCTGGTTCTGGGGCTGCCAGACCTGGCCTGAGCCAGGCTCCCAGCTTCTCCATCTCTCCAGCTTACAGATGGCTTATCACGGGACTTCACCTCTATGACCATAAGAACAAATTCCCTGTTGATTCTTGATTTTATTTATTTATTTTTTTCGAGACTGAGTTTTGCTCTTGTTGCCCAGGCTAGAGTGTAGTGGTGCTATCTCGGCTCACTGCAACCTCTGCCTCCTGGGTTCCAGTGATTCTCTTGCCTCAGCATCCCGAGTAGCTGGGATTACAGGCGTGTGCCACTGTGCTTGGCTAGTTTTTTGTATTTTTAGTAGAGACAGGATTTCACCATGTTGACAAGGCTGATCTCGAACTCCTGACATGAGGTGATCCACCCACATTGGCCTCCCGAAGTGCTGGGATTACAGGCGTGAGCCACCATGCCTGGCCCAATTTCCTGTTGATTCTGTCTCTCTGGAAGAACCCTCACTAATAAAGCTTACTTGACTCGCAAAATAATAATGCTCCAGAGACCTCTTGGAAAAAGAAAAAAAGAAAGAATCCACTAAAGGGCTAAATGTTTTGTCATTTAAGAAACACAAACTTGGCCGGGCGCGGTGGCTCAAGCCTGTAATCCCAGCACTTTGGGAGGCCGAGGCGGGTGGATCACGAGGTCAAGAGATCGAGACCATCCTGGTCAACATGGTGAAACCCCGTCTCTACTAAAAATACAGAAAATCAGCTGGGCATGGTGGCGTGTGCCTGTAATCCCAGCTACTCAGGAGGCTGAGGCAGGAGAATTGCCTGAACCCAGGAGGCGGAGGTTGCGGTGAGCCGAGATCGCGCCATTGCACTCCAGTCTGGGTAACAAGGGCGAAACACCGTCTCAAAAAAAAAAAAAAAAAAAGAAACACAAACTTAAGGCTGGGCGCAGTGGCTTACATCTGCATTCCCAGCACTTTGGGAGGCCCAGGTGGGAGGACTGCTTGAGCCCACAAGTTCAAGACCAGCCTGGGCAACATAGTGAGACCCTGTCTCTATGAAAAATAATAAAAAAAATTAGTTGGCCAGGCGCGGTGGCTCACGCCTATAATCCCAGCACTTTGGGAGGCCAAGGCGGGTGGATCATGAGGTCAAGAGATCAAGACCATCCTGGTCAACATGGTGAAACCCCGTCTCTACTAAAAATACAAAAATTAGCTGGGCATGGTGGCACACACCTGTAGTCCCAGCTACTTGGGAGGCTGAGGCAGGAGAATTGCTTGAACCCAGGAGGCGCAGGTTGCGGTGAGCCAAGATTGCGCCATTGCACTCCAGCCTGGGTAACAAGAGCGAAACTCTGTCTCAAAAAAAAAAAAAAAAAAATTAGTTGGGCATGGCGGCATGCAGCAGTTCCAGCTATTCAGAAGGCTGAGGTGAAAGGACCGCTTGAGCCCAGGAGGACAAGGCTGCAGTGAGTTGAGATTGCACTGCTGCACTCCAGCCTGGGCAATAGAGCAAGCCCTGCTTTGATTAAAACCAAAAATAAGGCCGGGTGCGGTGGCTCATGCCTGTAATCCCAGCACTTAGGGAGGCCGAGGCGGGTGGGTCACTTGAGGTCAGGAGTTGGACACCTGCCTGACCAACATGGTGAAACGCTGTCTCTACTGAAAACACAAAAATTAGCCAGGTGTGGTGGTGCATGCCTGTAATCCCAGCTACTCGAGAGGCTGACACACGAGAATTGCTTGAACCTGGGAGGCGGAGTTTACAGTGAGTCAAGATCGCACCACTGCACCCTGGGCGACAGAGCGAGACCTTGTCTGGAAAAAAAAAAGAAAGTGATAAAGAATCGAGGTGGTTTGTTGGCAATGGGGTAACGGTATCATTTGTCCATTTGTCACACTTCTGAGAGTGAAAGGGCAATTTGTTAGTAATTATGCTAGTTCAAAAGATCTTCCTGGCACACCATGCCATAGGCTCAAACAAAAAGCTGTTCACACACAGGCAAAATTCATAAATAGATGGATGGACAGACATTCACCTACTGTGAGTTCTGCATCAAGCTCCAGAGGGTCCCTTTTCACACTGGCCGGCTTCGTTCTCACACTGCCCTGCAGGCAGCTTCTGTTCTTCTTTTACCACTGGGGAAAGGGGCCCAGAGAGCTAAAGCGACTGTCTAATGCCACCGGACCAGGAAACTGGACAAAGATTCTTTGCTCGGCCAATCTTTATTCAACTTTGGAAACTTCTCCAAGGCCCATCTGTGCACTTCCTTGTAAAATCCAGTTTTAGAAAACAACTCCTTTTTTTTTGAGACAGTCTCGCTCTGTTGCCCAGGCTGAAGTGCAATGGTGCGATCTCGGCTCACTGCAACCTCTGCTTCCCTGGTTCAAGGGATTCTCCTGCCTCAGCCTCCCCAAGTAGCAGGGATTACAGATGCCTGCCACCAAGCCCGGCTAATTTTTGTATTTTTAGTAGTGATGGGGTTTCACCCTGGCCAGGCTGGTCTCAAACTCCTGACCTCAAGTGATCTGCTCGCTTCAGCATCCCAAAGTGTTGGTATTACAGGCACGAGCCACCATGCCCAGCTGAGTTTTAGCAAAGAACTCTTCAAGTCCGTTTACCCCACCCTTGATATCCAATCAGGTTACTCATCCCCCTCGCCCCGCAGGTGGTGCCTGAGCACCCTGGCCTGTCTTCAGCAAGCATCCGGCTAGGTTGGTTGGGCACACATCCCCTTACTCCTGATGCTTTCTCTTAGTAATTCTGCATCTGCTCTTCCCCACACTGCTCCTTGGCTGTATGTAAATCCTTACTTGCTTGTACCGTATTGGGAGTTGAGCCCACTCTCTTCCCAACTGCGAGACACTGTCACAATTGTCTCTGCACCTAAAGGGTCCTGAAAAATCTGTCTTACCGAGCTCTAACAAGCACCACTGGATACCATGTTCTTCCAAAACTCCAGATGGACAGAACGAAACTGAGCAGCCAAGTAAGCAGCAGCAGTGAAAAGCCTTCAGGGTTGGGGGGCCGCTGGAAGGCAGGGCTGGACGAGGGTCCTATGTTGACAGCTATCCAGACCTGAGTGGGTTTCTGGGTCTGAAGGGAAGGGCTCTGCAAATGCCCCCAGCTTGGCTGAGTTCAGCCCCCCAGTGCTGGGGTGGGAGGCTCATCAGTGAGTGAAGAGTCTTTGCCAAGTGAAAGAATGGCACAGCCTTTAGTTCTCCTTAACAGTACTACAGTGTACAAGAACCTAGGGTGCCAAGAGACAGCTGCCCTCCAGGGCTGTTAGCAGGTCAGCAGCAGGGTGGGGCCCAAACCTGGCTCTTACCTCCTGGCCCCCCAGGTTGCTGCTGCTCTTGGTTTCCAGCTGGCAAAGAAAGCAACAGGGCACTGATTAGAAACGCAGGTTTTCACTGTGGTGGCGACCAGCAGAGGAAGTACAATAGGGGTGTCAGAGACACCAGGAGACATTTTGCAGACACTGCCTGGAGAGGAATCTGGCCACATGGAAGATACATGAGTGCCCTTGGGGACTGACTCCCAAAAGATGTCTAATCCTACTCACTGCTGGATGGGATTAAGAGTTTTGTGGTTTGATGCCGGGCGAGGTGGCTCACGCCTGTAATCTCAGCACTCTGGGAGGCCAAGGCAGATGGATCACCGGAGGTCAGGAGTTCAAGACCAGCCTGACCAACATGGAGAAACTCCGTCTCTACTAAAAATAAAAAATTGGCCGGGTGTGGTGGTTCATGCCTGTAATTCTAGTTACTTGGGAGGTTGAGGCAGGAGAATTGCTTGAACCCGGGAAGCAGGGGTTGTGGTGAGCCAAGATCACATCATTGCACTCCAAACCTGGGCAACAGAGCAAAACTCTGTCTCAAAAAAAAAAAAAAGAAAAAGAAAAGAAAGCCAGTAGGGTTGGGTCCATTCCAGTTCAGGGACAGCTGCTAACATTTTGAAGATTCAGGAACTTGGAAAAACAAGCATGGAGACTTAAAGTCAAGAAGGTCTGGGGAGGGTGTGTGGATGAACCTTTCAGACCAGTGAGAGATGTGAGATTTGTACTCCATGTGAATGCTTATCAAAGGACACCTTCCACACAGGAGGCCTTTCATCAGCAAGTGGCAGGATCCTCCACTTGTAGATGTCCACTGGTCTCTTTTCCAGCAACTCCCTCCGGCAGCTCTGAGGTGCTGTGTTAGTGCTTATTCCATCAGGCTTCTGTATAAAGTGGTCAGGGCCACATCTGGAGCTGTGGGAGACAATTTGGAACTGACACAGTTAGGGTGTCTGCAAGTGTGCTAGGTCTTTCAGTCTTTCTGCTTCGTCATTCTTGGCATGCTGATTTTAGGCTTCATACTTATTGCCTCATGGTTCCAAAATGGCTGCTGCTGCTCCAGACTTTGTGACTGCATTAGACAAGAACAAGGGAAACGGCAGTTTCCACATTTCCTCATCAGGCCTCAAGGTTTTATCTTTTTACTGAAGAAAAGATCTTCAATTTATTATTTATTTATTTTTTTGAGACTGAGTCTCACTTGATCACCCAAGCTGGAGTGCAGTGCCACAATCTTGGCTCACTGCAACCTGCGCCTCCCAGGTTCAAGTGATTCTCGTGCCTCAGCCTCCTAATTAGCTGGGATTACAGGTGTACACCACCACACTCAGCTAATTTTCGTATTTTTAGTAGAAATAGGGTTTCACCATGTTGGCCAGGCTGGTCTTGAACTCCTGATCTCAAGTGATCCGCTCATCTCGGCCTCCCAAAGTGCTGGATTACAGGTGCGAGCCACCATGCCTGGTCGAAAAGATCTTCTTAGCAGTATTCCTCTTACATTTCTTTTATGTTTGTTTTTGAGACAGTTTCTTGTTGCCCAGACTGGTGTGTAATGGTGTGATCTTGGCTCACCGCAACCTCTGCCTCCAAAGTTCAAGTGATTCTCCTGCCTCAGCCTCCCGAGTAGCTGGGAGGACAGGTATGCACCACCACGCCTGGCTAATTTTGTGTTTTTAGTAGAGATGGCGTTTCTTCATGTTGGTCAGGCTGGTCTCAAACTCCCAAACTCAGATGATCTGCCTGTCTCAGCCTCCCAAACTGCTGGGATTACAGGTGTGAGCCACAGTGCATGGCCTCCTCTTACCCTTCATTTGTCAGAGTTGGGTCATTAGCTCACCCTGAGACCAATAACTGGCCAAAGGGCATATTACTATGATTGGTTTATGCCAACTAAGATTTGTATCCTTTGATTTTTTTTTTTTTTTTTTTTGAGACGGAGTTTCACTCGTTACCCAGGCTGGAGTGCAATGGCGCGATCTCGGCTCACCGCAACCTCCACCTCCTGGGTTCAGGCAATTCTGCTGCCTCAGCCTCCTGCGTAGCTGGGATTACAGGCACGCGCTAATTTTTTGTATTTTTAGTAGAGACGGGGTTTCACCATGTTGACCAGGATGGTCTCGATCTCTTGACCTCGTGATCCACCCACCTTGGCCTCCCAAAGTGCTGGAATTACAGGCGTGAGCCACCGCGCACGGCCTGTATCCTTTGATTTTACAAGGATGCTGGATATCTGATCCCTACTGAAATAAATTGGGGCAGGTTGGAGGGGGCAGTGAGGTTCAAGGCAAGGAATGCCAAAGTTGCCAACACATAAAATTTTGGAGATTTTACTTATAAATCCAAATTGAAGACTGGAACAGCACTCACTGATCCCACATTGCCTCATGGCAAAATTGGCTGTCCTCTTAGACGAGCCAGAACTGTCAGATTTGCTACGGGCACCACTATTCTCTATCACTCACCTGTCAGTTTCACCTATTTCCATTACTGCTTGGACCCTGACTTAGAATACTGCTTAAGAGTTTTTGTTTAAGAGACAGGGCCTCATTCTGTCACCCAGGCTGGAGTGCAGTGGCACGATCATAGCTCATTGCAGCCTCCAACTCCTGGGCTCAAGCGATCCTCATCCCCAAGTGGCTGGGACTGCAGGCACATGCCACCAGCCCCAGCTAGTTTTTTAATTATTCGTAGAGAAGGGGTCTCATTGTGTTGCCCAGGCTGGTCTCAAACACCTAGCCTTAAGCAGTCCTCAGATCTCACCCTCCTAAAGGCTTGGGATTACAGGCGTTGAGCCACCACACCTGGACTAAGACTGATCTTTTCCAGAGTATGTTTCTTCCCTGGGCTAGTACAGTCTTTGGCACCTAAAGTGTAAACAGGATTTTTTAAAAAAGGAAGTTGCCTATTCTAGTAAACAGGTAACACAATGAATGGAAGGAATGGTAGAGTCTTTGTGTAAAAAAGACCCACATGCAAGTCTTACCTCTGCTACTTATTACGCCTAGCTTCCTCAGCCTGGTTCAGTTTCCTTATCTGTAAACTGAATTCAACTGCATCTGCTCCACAGCATTGCTGAGAAGCTCCTATCCGCTCGGACACGCAAAGCCCCAGACAAAACACAGAAGTTCCCTCCTTCTCCAAGAAGGAAGAATAGCCTAAGTTGAAATGAATTTGGGTTGTAATTAGGAAGAAAGATTTTAAGAGCTGAGGCCACATCTTACTATGTTTGCACAGCTAGAAGTGCTTAATAAATATTTAATAATGATAATAATGATCGTTAACTCAATAGAATATAATTATACAAATTGTGAAAATAAAATTATGCCAGGCTGTCATTACGGATAATGGCCTGAATACATGGAAAACAAGGGGCACACCAGAGCCCGTTGCTGTGACGGCTGCCAACAGGCGGGGAGCTCAGAGCTGCTACAGCGCTCCATGCAGCGGTGGGGGGCCTGGCAGCTGGGAAAAGGGCTAGGAGGTAACAACCTGGGCCAAGGGGAGAGGCTGGTGAGAGCCACACTGTGCGGAGTCTTGTGGTCCAGCATGGTGGAGCCATCCCACAGGATGATGGAGTGGGAAGTCATTGGAGAGTTTTTTCTTTCCTTTTTTCCTTTTTTTTTTTTCCTTTGAGAAGGAGTTTTGCTCTTGTTGCCCAGGCTGGAGTGCAATGGCGTGATCTCTGCTCACCGCAACCTTCTCCACCTCCTGGGTTCAAGCGATTCTCCTGCCTCAGCCTCCCAAGTAGCTGGGATTATAGGTATGCACCACAATGCCCAGCTAATTTTGTATTTTTAGTAGAAACGGAGTTTCTCCACGTTGGTCAGGCTGGTCTTGATTCCTGACTGCCAGTGATCTAACCGCCTCGACCTCCCAAAGTGCTGGGATTATAGGTGTGAGCCACTGTGCCGGGACTTAAGAGTTTTCAACAGGAGAACAGCAAGAGTTGATATACAATTTTTAAATGTTTTTATCATGGTAAAATATGTGTAACATATATATTAACATTCTTATATGTTAACACATATAAACATTATTATTGTACTGTTAATGCTATTATTTTGAGGGAGGGTCTTGCTCTGTCACCCACGCTGGGGTGTAGTGGCACAATCACAGATCACTGCAGCCTCTACCTCTCAGACTCAAGCAAATCTCCCACCTTAGCCTCCAAAGTAGCTAGGACTACAAATATGCACCACCACACTGGGCTTTTTGTTTAAGACCGAGTTTCCTTTTGTTGCCCAGGCTGGAGTGCAATGGTACAATCTTGGTTCACTGCCACCTCTGTTTCCTGGGTTCAAGCAATTCTCCTGCTCAGCCTCCCGAGTAGCTGAGATTATAGGCACCTGCCACCACGTCTGCTGATTTTTGAAAATTTTTTAGTAGAGATGTGATTTCATCATGTTGGCCAGGCTGGTCCCAAACTCTTGACCTCAGGTGATCCGCCCACCTCAGCCTTCTAAAATGTTTGGATTACAGGTGTAAGCCACCATGCCCGGCCTCTCTACACCTTTTGTGTGTCCTAAATATAACAGAGTTAACACAATTTTTCTTTTTTTGAGATAGAGTCTCGCTCTGTCACCCAGGCTGCAGTGCAATTGGACAATCCCGGCTCACTGCAACCTCTGCCTCCTGGGTTCAAGTGATTCTCCTGCCTCAGCCTCCTGAGTAGCTGGGACTACAGGCGCCTGCAACTATGCTCTGCTAATTTTTGTATTTTTAGTTGAGATGGGGTTTCACCACGTTGGCCAGGCTGGTCTTGAACTCCTAACCTCATGATCCGCCTGCCTCGGCCTCCTGAAGTGCTAGGATTACAGGTGTGAGCCACCACGCCTGGCCTAAAGCAAAAATTTTAAAGGAAAGACTGAGACTACATATCTGCTATCTGCCAACTAGATGCAGGGATTATGCAAATTTATTCAAGGAACACCAATCAGGTGGAGGGAGTAGCTGGAATTACAGGAGCACCCTACCACGCCCCACACTGGGCTTTTTCTGATTTTTCAATAGTAGACACCCGATGGGTGTGAGGTTTTAGCTCATGATAGTTTTGATTTTCATTTCTCCAATGACAGTGATGTTGAACATCTTTTCATGTACTTATTGGCCATTTGTACATCTTCTTTGGAGCAATAAACTATTCAAGTCCTTTGCCCATTTTTAAATAATTGTTTTGTGTTGTTGAGTTTTAAAAGTCTTCTCTATATTCTGAATATTAATCATCCCTTATTGGAGGTATGATTTGCAAATATTTTCTTTTTTTTTTGAGATGGAGTCTCACTCTGTTACCCAGGCTGAAGTGCAATGGCACAGTCTTAGCTCACTGCAACCTCTGCCTCCTGGGTTCAAGCCATTCTCCAGCCTCAGCCTCCCGGGAAACTGGGACTACAGCCACTTGCCACCACACCTGGCTAATTTTTGTATTTTCAGTTGAGAGGGGGTTTCACTATGTTGGCCAGGCTGGTCTCAAACTCCTGACCTGGTGAGCCACCTGCCTTGGCCTCCTAAAGTGCTGGGATTACAGGTGTGAACCACCACACCCAGCTGCAAATATTTTCTCCTCTTCTATGGGTTGCCCTTTTACTCTGTTGATAGAAGAGTCTTGCTTTGTCACCCAGGTTGGAGTGCAGTGGGGCAATGTTGGCTCCAACAATTCTCCTGCCTCAGCCTCCTGAGTAGCTGGAACTACAGGTGCGTGCACCACCGCACCCAGCTAAGTTTTATATTTTTAGTAGAGATGGGGTTTCACCATGTTGCCCAGATTGGTCTTGAACTCCTGACCTCAGGTGATCCATCCACCTTTGCCTCAAAAAGTGCTGGAATTACAGGCATGAGTCACTGTGCCTCGCTGATAGTGTCTTTTTTTTTTCTGAGACAGAATTTCGCTCTTGTGCCCAGGCTGGAGTGCAATGGCACAATCTCAGCTCACCACAACCTCCGTGTCCAGGGTTCAAGTTATTCTACTGCCTCTACCTCCCGAGTAGCTGGGATTACAGGCATGGGCCACCATGCCCGGCTAATTTTGTATTTTTAGTAGAGTTGGGGTTTCTCCATGTTAGTCAGGCTGGTCTTGAACCCCTGACCTCAGGTGATCCGCCCACCTTAGCCTCCCAAAGTACTGGAAGTACAGGTGTGAGCCAGCATGCCTGGCCTGATAGTGTCTTTTCATGTACAGATTTTAAAACTTTTCATGAAGTCCAATTTGTCTATTTTTTCTTTTACCACCTATGCCTTTGGTGTGATATCTAAGAAATAACTGCCAAACTCAGTGTCATGAAGCTTTTGCCCTATATTTTCTAAAAAATGTATAGTTTTAGAATTCTCCCTTCAGTCTTCATTTTAATGTTTGCATATGGTATTAGATGAGGGGCCAACTTCCTTTTTTTGCACGTGGATATCCAGTTTTCCCAGCACCATTTGTTAAAAAGACTGTCCTTTTCCCATTGAATGGTCTTTGCATCCTTACCGAAAATAATTTAACCATATATGCAAGAATTTGTTTCTGGACTATTTATGTTATTCCATTCGTCTGTGTCTTTGTGTCTTTATGCCAGTACCACACTGATTACTGTAGCTTTGTAGTAAGTTGTTTTTTGAGACAGGGTCTTGCTCGGTTGCCCAGGCTGGAATGCAGTGGTGGGATCTCGGCTCACTGCAACCTCTGCCTCCAGGCCCTGTCAACCTCTAGGCTACAAAGATGAGTCTCTTCTGGCCATCACAGAAACTGGTTCTCTTGATGTGAAAACACCTGAGCTTTTATTGAGCTTTCAATTTTCTTTCTGAAATCTCTCCAATGCATCAGAAGCAGCTGGCCCATCCTGCAACCTTTGTGGTCACCATTCCTGCCATGGTGGCCACTTGTGGCAACTTTTTCTTCAATGGACACTCCATGAAGGCAATGACAGGCAATGGTTTCAGTTAACTATTCTCCAGGGCATGCAGTCAGTGAGGCCTTCTCTACATACCAGTGCAATCAATACAGACAACCAGCCCCAGATTCTCATATTTATGGGTGTTTCCAAGGATCACTCAAAGCTCCAAGTACAAATGTTTCAACGCTCAACCAGTGTTGGAAATAGTTGCTTCGTGCCACACAGAAAAATCAGCACTGAGACAAAGGACTTTTTAGCAATGCAATTTTTAATTCCTGGACTGCAGGAAGGGTACTCTTGCTAGCCATCTTGCCATGAGAGTACAAAGAACAAAGGGAAAACACATAATAAATATTCCTTAAGCATTTGGGGTCATCCTTACTGCTGTGTCTGAACTCCATTGGCTGGAGCCAGACCACACAATCTAAACTAAAATCCGATTGGCTACCGACTTAAAACTTTTCTAAACAGGTAAAAGCAAGAGAGAGCTGGGACATGCCTGTGACCACATCCAGCACAGATATCTTGGTTAAAGTACAAGGACACTGAATGTACTATGTGCCTGTAAGCATGGTATGTCTAACAGTTACATGGGATAGGGCTTAACACATTTATTATTCTTTAACAAGAAAGGAAACTTTAAAAGGAACTTTTCTACTTCCCACAATGAGGAAGGCAGAAATTTCTTAGCTCTTTTTTTTTTTTTCCGAGGAGTCTTGCTTTGGTGCTCAGGCTGGAGTGCAGTGGTGAGATCTCAGCTCACTGTAATCTCTGCCTCCCGGGTTCAAGTGGTTTTTCTGTCTCAGTCTCCCAAGTAGCTAGGATTACAGGAGTGTGCCACCACACCCGGCTAAATTTTGTATTTTTAGTAGAGACGGCTTTCACCATGTTGGTCAGGCTGGTCTCACACTCCTGACCTCAAGTAAGGCCTTCCAAAGTGTTGGGATGACAGGCGTGAGTCACCACACCCAGGCATCCAGGCCAGAATTGTTTTCAAGGGTGTTGTTGGAGCTGGCGGAGCGTAACTGAGAAGGGAGAGGTACTCTGCAGCAAAAGGGAAGAGATGCTACCTAGAGATTAGGAAGCTGCAACTGCCCCTGGCCCCAAGCCCAGGAGCCCACACCCACCCCCAAGGGACTCGAGGTGCTGCTGCTGTTGAGCAGAAACCTAGAGTGAAGATGCTTAAAGCACCCTATGTGCAGGTGGTGATCCCTATAACCCCACACTGCAGTCACTACCCTGCAGCCAGCAGGCAGATAAATAAGGCTTCTTTCTCCAACCTTACTGCAGTTTCTCATAGAGGCCTCCCATCTGCAGAACTTACCCAGAAGCCAGCTGACAGGACACTCTGGGGAATGCAGAAAACTGCCTTGCAGCACCCTGGGATGCCCATGAGAATGGTGCAGAGGCACTGTCGTGAAGACAAAGTGGGCCTCTAGAAAACGGAGCTAACAACAGAATGAGACTAACTCACTGAGCTTTTTCCAGAGCCGGAAAGTTCTCAAGAATAAGTCAATTCTGCTGTCCTAGGTTTAAAGCTTTTTTTTTTTTGAGATTGGGGGTCTTGTTATATTGCCCAGGCTGGTCTCAAACCCCTGGCTTGAAGCGTTTCTCCCACCTCGGCCTGCAAAAGTGTTGGATTTGTACAGGTATGAGCAACTAAACTGGGCTTGCTTTTTTAAAAAAAAAAAAAATGGTGAGCACTTCTTTTCCAGTCAAGATTTCTGCTTGGCTTCTCTCTCTACTTCTCAATGACTGCAAACATCACCTGCCAATTCCACAAGCCTCGCTTCTCATCCCTCTTCTCCTTGACTTCTTTTGGCTCTTCCTTCCTCTTATCCTGTGATCTTTCCTAATGTTAACCCAGCCTGTTCTCACACATACTCATAAAAGAAAGACAAGCCATATAAAAAACAACAGTCAGCTGGGGAAACAAAACATTTAACAGCTTCAAATATGTCATCACTATGGCTTGTTTCTTGTGTGGACCAAAGGACTCTCTCATGTAGCTGCTTTAGTGTAGCAGTTCCCTGCCCTTGTCTTTTGTGAATGTCAAGGGCTTTCTCACTTACAGAGGCAAGGTCAGGAGAGAAGACTAGGAGCACAGTCCTGAGGATGAAGCTCCACCTCCTGTCTGTGCAAACTCCCAGGAGTAGGCTCTACACAAGGCAGCACAATTTTGTCATCACTCGAGAACCTGTGTGTGCTTTTAAAGTGACTCTGCTACCTTCAAAGCATTTTCTTTTTGAGACAGTGTTGCTCTGTTGCCCAGGCTGGAGTGCAGTGGTGTGATCTCGGCTCACTGCAACCTCCACCTCCTGGGTTCAAGTGATTCTCCTGTCTCAGTCTCCCGAGTAGCTGGTACTACAGGTGCATGCCAATGTCTTGCTAATTTTTGTATTTTTAGTGGACACGGGGTTTCACTATGATGGCCAGGTTTGTCTCAAACTCCTGATCCCATGATCCGCCCACCTTAGCCTCCTAAAGTGCTGGGATAACAGGCGTGAGTCACTGAGTCAGGCCCAGAACTCTTTTATTTTTTCATTTTATGTTTTTTGAGACGGAGTTTTGCTGTTGTTACCCAGACTGGAGTGCAATGGCATGATCTCAGCTCACCGCAACCTCCGCCTCCTGGGTTCAAGCAATTCTCCTGCCTCAGCCTCCCGAGTAGCTGGGACTACAGGCACGCACCACCATGCCCAGCTAATTTCTGTAATTTTGGTAGAGACGGGGTTTCACCTTGTCGACCAGGATGGTCTCTTGACCTCGTGATCCACCCGCCTCGGCCTCCCAAAATGCTGGGATTATAGGCATGAGCCTCCGCGCCTGGCCTATTTTTATTTTTTTGAGACGGAGTCTCACTCTGTTGCCCAGACTGGAGTGCAGTGGTATGATCTTGGCTCACCACAACCTCTGCCTCCCGGGTTCACACAATTATCCTGCCTCACCCTCCCAAGTAGCTGGGACTACAGGCACACACCACCATGCCCGGCTAATTTTTGTATTTTTAGTAGAGATGGGGTTTCACTATGTTGGCCAGACTGGTCTTGAACTCCTGACCTGTGATCCACCTGCCTCAGCCTCCCCTTAATTTTTTTGTGAGATAGGATATTGCTCTGTAGCTCAGGCTGGAGTGCAGTGGCGAAATCACCGCTCATTGCAGACTTGACCTGCTGGGCTTAATTCTCCTGCCTCAGCCTCCAGAGTAGCTGGGAACACAGGTTCTCGCCACGACGCCCTATTAATTTTAAAATTTTTGTAGAGATGCTGTCTTGTTATGCTTCTCAGGCTAATCTCAAACTCCCGGGCTCAGCTCAAGCGATCTGCCTGCTTTAACCTCCCAAAGTGCTGGGATTACAGGCATGTGCCACCTCGACCTCAAATGTCTTCATTATTTTCCATTGCTCTTGGAATGAAAGCCAAGCTTCTTACCCACGCGGGAGCCAGTCCCACCTACCTCGTGAACAAGTCTCCCATGCTGTCTGCCTCCATCACTAAGCTCCCGCCACACTGGCTTTTCGATTCCTTAATCTACCCGGACATTTTCCTCTGAGGTGTTCTCCCCAGTCTGGCTTGTTTGAAAGCTCACCTTGTCTGTCTTCCTGTATGGTTGGCTCCTTTTCTTTCTTCAGATCTGGGCACAAATGATACCTCTCAGAGAGGCTAATTCTATCACTTGCACGTGATTTTGTTTTCTTCGTAGCATTCAGCATTGGGGTTTGTTTTTGAGACTGAGTCTTCCTCTGTCGCCTAGGCTGGAGTGCAGTGGCGCGATCTTGGCTCACTGCAACTTTTGCCTCCCGGGTTCCAGCCATTCTCCTGCCTCAGCCCACCACCACGCCCAGATATTGGTCAGACTGGTCTCAAACTCTTGACCTCAGGTGATCCGGCCGCCTAGGACTCCCAAAGTGTCGGGATTACAGGCGTGAGACACCGCGCCTGACCAGAGGTGTTATTTTTCAGTCTCCCTCAGACATGAACGTCAGCTCTAAGAGGGCAGGGGCCACGGTAGCCCTGTTCACCGGCTGTACCCTTGCGCTAGCAATGCCTGACATGTATTTCTGTGCTCAATTATTTGGGCCAGGACCTGAGGTCACAGTGAAGACACTACACTTAACAGGTCCAATTCAAACCTATGCCAAAATGTGCTCCTGCCACGGTGCTCCCTGAGTACACGGCTCTTTACCGAGGCCTGATACCTCAGCAAGCTGTGCTGATATTCCACGTCACCTAAGCTCCCTCTTGAAATCAGACCCCAAATCTTACCACTTTCCAAGATCCTGGTAAAAGTTAAGTTGGATCCCTTACTCTTCCAAGGGCCTCCCCGCTCTAAAGGAGTGAATTCTAAGGTCCCCAAGGCCCTCCCTGTTCTGGCCCCTAACCATCTCCTGCCACTCTCTTCTCAGCTGCTGTCCCCCTTGGTCCAGCCGGCCTCCTGAAGGCCACATTCCCGGGTTCTAATTACTTTCTACCTGGTCTAGACCTGCCCTTAGGCGCACCCACGCCCTCCCAGCCGGCAGCTGCAGGGATCCTTTTAAAACTGTCCGGGACTCCTTAGCTCAAAGCCTTCCACGACTTCCCATTTTTCTCAGAAAAAAAAAAAAAAAAATCCATCAGGACCTAGCCCCGGGCTGCCTGTCAGACCTCAGCGAGCACACCCGGCTCTGGACGCCGTCTCTCGGAGCAGTCCCGAAGAGGCCGTTCCCGCCGGGCTCCGGGCCCTCCTCAGGGCAGCTCCCCCCGACCCGACCCCAGGAAGGCGCTTCTCCCCATTACCCCGCGGCGCAGCGAGCCCGGCCTCGCCGCATCGCCCGCGCTGCTCTCTGCTCCTCCACGGGCCGCCTGGCTACTCGCGCAGGACGCATTCGCTAGTCCGCTTGGCCGTCCCCCGACGACTCCGTGAGGCAGGAAAGTCCACGGCGCCACGCCCGGCCCTAGCACAGCGCAGGCGCTTAACACACAGCACCGAACGATGAGGCTCAGACTCAAAAGAGCTTTGCTTGCCCATTCGCAGCGCCCTGGACCTCAAAATCCCGTCCCGCGGTCACAGTCCGCAGGTTCCCGAGAGAGGCGCCTCCACCCTACCCTGCCCCGCCCCGCCCCGCCCCGCCCCGCCCGCGTCGGGCCTGGCACTCGGGAGGGGGCAGGGTCCGAGCGCCAGCGCATGCGCAGGGCGCGCGCGCGGCATCACGGGGCTCGTAGTCTCCCGAAGGGGCCGCTCCCGGCCTCGCGACCGCGCCTCCCCACACTACAACTCCCACGGGGCAGCGGGCGCAGCTCCCCGCACCCACCGGCTGGCCGGGTAAGACAGCCACTTCGCGGTCGGCTCCGCCGGCTGCCACCCGCGCGATGAGCGGGAAGATGGCCGACGTGGTCGTGGGCAAAGACAAGTGCGGGGAGCAGCGGCTCGTCTCGCTGCCGTTGTCCCGCATCCGGGTCATCATGAAGAGCTCCCCCGAGGTGTCCAGCATCAACCAGGAGGCGCTGGTACTCACGGCCAAGGCCACGGTGAGAGGGCGGGGGTGGGGCCGCCTTTGCTCGTTGCGCCCCGCCCCGCCAGGCTCCCGGCACTGCCCAGTCCCCTTAGACCGGAGCGCCTCCCGCTGCCCTTGCCGGGCTCGCGCGCGCCCGCCTGTTCCCCTCCCACGCCGGCGCGCGCCGGAGCGCCAGCGCGCCCCCACCCGCAGCGCCCCCTCCCTTTCTCGCGCGTCTTCGCCCCGCCCACCCCGTGCCGCTCCCTCCCTTTCTCTAGTTTCTTCGTCCCATACACCGCGCTCCGCTCCCGCCCTTTCTTGCTCTTTTTCGCTCCTCCTTTCCTCGCGCACCTTCGACCCGTCCACCCCATCGCGCTCCCGCCCTCGCTCGCGTGTTTCCGTCCCGCAAACCCGTAAGCTCCCAAGTTCCCTTGCGCGCCTTTTGTCCCGCCCACCTGTATGCTCCCGTCCTCCCTCGCGCACCGCGCTCAGCTTCCGGCCCTACCCCTAGGCTTCAGCGCCAAGTGGTGTTGGCCTCATTTGGTTTCTTTGGCGGCTCTTTCACCAGCGACTCCCTGTTCCTGGCCTTCCTTTTTCTTGCCGTTGGCCTGCTGCTTTGAGGGCCCTAACTCCTCCAGTGTTCCGTGGGAGGGGCAGCCAGGCGCTCCACCCAAGGCTCGAGGCTTTTCTCCCGCGGGTCAGGCGCCAGCTCCAGCGGTCCCAGGCTTTCGAGCCCCCCGCTCCGCGCCACACCTGGCACCTCCTCTAAGAGGAAGCACATCCCCCAGCCAGAATTTAAGGAAGTCTAGGGAACCTAGATTTATAGCCTGTTCAGCATCCTCCTGGGTGCAATATAGATTTTGTCTTTTTAAAAAACGTTGCGTCTTGATGGTGTTAGGCTAGATGTTTTTCTGTTCTGAGACTGGGCCATATTTTAGCTACACAGTTAAAGGCTTTAACTTGCCTTAGATCCTATTTCCCAGTCCCTACTTGTATTTACATGCATAATGTCCCTACAGTGTTCGACCAGAACTAAGGGAAATGGGAAATTATAGATTTCTCGCCTGCTTTATTATATCAGAGCCATGTTTTCCTAGAGCTCAGGGAAGTAATTACATATTCAGCATTTCACCTGAGGACATTTGTGTTTTCCTGTACAATTTCATTTTATTACTTTTAGGGAATGAGGATTTATGCAGGCACTTACGATTTCTAATTAATTTGTTTTTTTTTTTGATACGGAGTCTCACTGTTCCCCAGGCTGGAGTGCAGTGCAGATCTTGCTCACTGCAACCTCCGCCTTCCGGCAAGCAATTCTGCCTCAGCCTCCCTACTCGCTGGGGTTACAGCCGCCTGCCATGACACTCGGCTGATTTTTGTATTTTTTTGGTAGAGACAGGGTTTCACCATGTTGCCCAAATTGATCTTGAACGCCTGACCTCAGGTGATCCGTCTGCCTTGGCCTCCCAAAGTGCTGGGATTACAGGCTTGAGCCACCATGCCTATTCTCATCCCTTATTAACTGAACTAGATGCATTAAAGTCAAAACCTTGAGGAAGAGGCTTAGTTCATCCTCTAGAAATGAAGACCTGACCCTGCTTTAAGAACTGGGGTTGGGGAGGGGGAAGACGATCAAGTCCGGTTGTTGCATTAGGTCTGAGGATTGTCAGTTCCTAGAAAAGTCAGCAGAATAGGAGATGTGGTCACTATCGTTGTAGGTGAACCACCTTAGAAACAGTGTATGCAAATAGAAGACAAAATGTATTCCTGAGCCAAACAATTTTTGAATGGTTTTTGCTTCTTTTACTCTAGAGGTTGGTCATTAAACAGTTATGATTCATATTTTTCATAAGTTAGACATCTAAAATAAGACTCTGGAAAATGCCTGCTTCTCCGCCTATTTTGATACCAGCCTTGCTTGCTTTCTGACCTCATGTTTTTCCTTTCCCCAGTGATGTATATATTTACTTGTTTTTAAGACGGAGTCTCACTCTTTCACACAGGTTAGAGTGCTGCAACTTCCAACCTCCACGTCCCAGGTTCAAGCGATTCTCTTTCCTCAGCCTCCCAAGTGGCTGGGATTACAGGCACCTGCCACCATGCCCAACTAATTTTTGTATTTTTAGTAGAGATGGGGTTTCACCATGTTGGCCAGTCTGGTCTCAAACTCCTGACCTCAAGTGATCCACCTGGCTCAGCTTCCCAAGGTGTTGGTATTACTGGTGTAAGCCACCATGTCTGGCCTCCCCAGTGATTTCTTGTAATTTAATTTGAGAAACCAAGATAATCAGAAGTCTTAATGTAATTTTAAGCCTGCTATAAGCTTATCAACAGCATAATTTTAAAAATTGAGCTCGGCGGTAAATTTTCAAAGCACATCTTTCATTTTACTTTTTCATTTTTTTTTTTTTAGGAGCTCTTTGTTCAATATCTAGCTACCTATTCCTACAGACATGGCAGTGGAAAGGAAAAGAAAGTACTGACTTACAGTGATTTAGCAAACACTGCAGAGGAATCAGAAACTTTTCAGTTTCTCACAGGTACTTAGTCTTTGAAACATTCTGGTTGAAAAATGAATAGTCAGCAATAGCTACTCCCACACCCCTTGCCTCCCTTCTGCTTTGAAGGAATTAGACTTTTTGCTACTTTTTCCAAGCCTCAAAGGTACTATGAGCTGTCACTGGAAGATACTTTTAGTCTTGTCTGAATGTGTTTGTAATGAGGTCCGCCTAGAACAATAATGAAGCCAATAGCATGCACAAGATGCTGGTTGGCTGCGTGTGCCGGGCAGTCCTTTCCCTTCCTACGGTAGGAGGGAAAGCTCAGGGTAAGTGTACATGCCTGTAGTTAGAAAGAGCTTAAGTCTGCCCTGGGCCAGTTTAGCCTATCTCAGCTAATCGGGCAGGGCTGCTCATGAAGCGGCTCATAGAGACACCATGGTTTGTACTGAGTGAAATGGAAATAGTCCTATAGCATTCGTTAGGAGACGGTGCTAGTTTCTCTGATATTTTACCCAGAAGTATAGTCTCAATTTCATCTTGTTTTGGAAACTCTTGTAGAGGTCAAATCAGGAAGTAGTACATTTTGAAATTTGCATTACTGTGTTCATAGTCTACCATAATGGCTGATGTAAACTTTATGTTTTTAAGATATATTACCAAAGAAGATTTTAGCTAGTAAATACCTGAAAATGCTTAAAGAAGAAAAGAGGGAAGAAGATGAGGAGAATGACAATGATAATGAAAGTGACCATGACGAAGCTGAATCCTAAACCAAAAAAGTGCTTTAAACCAGCCTGGCGAGGACTGCCCTGGACCCGCTCCACTGTCTCCAAGCATACACAACACTGCACCCCTTTAGCATCTTCCAGTGCATGGGATTCTTTCCAGGCCAAGACTGAGTGTCTCATGCACTTACACCACAAACAGCCAGAGGGAGAGTGACCCGGACGACAGCCCCTCGACGGCCCACTCTGCAGCTCAGGCACCAAGAAAGCAGCCGAGACGGCAGCCATTGCCGGCTGACCTGCAGCTCCAAACTGTAGAGGCAAGGCCTATTTTAACTTTTAAATTTACAATCAATTTTGAAGAGCTTCTACATATCAGTTATGTAAATTTTCATATATGTATATTTTGGAATCAGTTCTTATAAACAGCTAGATTTAGTTTTAGCTGGTTGTATGTTACATTTGAATTTTTGTCTTTTAAGAAAAGTTGTTCAAATATTTTTCTACTGTAAAGAAATACACTTTTCTGTTAAAGATCTGTATGTATTTTTACAGTAAAATGCTTTATGGAACTAGTTTTAGAGCCCTCCATGGCTCTGAGGCCTTGGTTACTACCTACAAATTTTGTGAAATTTAAAAATAAGCATTCTAACACTTTTATTCCCACAGAAAAAATCCAAGTCAAATTATCAAATCAAATACAAAGTAAGTCTTACCTCTTATATAAGCTTGTTCTAAAAAATAATTGCGAAACATTTATATGTTTAAGATCTTTCTCATCTTACTGTTCTTTGCTTTAAATTCCTGGCGCTTGTTTTTACTCTCTATAAGAGCAAACCTATCATAAGCCCAATTTTTTTTTCTCACATAGGGTAAATGTTTAGTTCTTCTTTTCTTTTTTCATTATCTTTTTTTTTTTAAAAAGACAGATTCTCTGTTGCCCAGGCTGGAGTGCAGTGGCGCCATCTTGGCTCACTGCAGCCTCTGCCTCCCAGATTCAAGTGATTCTCTTGCTCAGCCTCCCAAGTAGCTGGGATTACAGGCATGTGCCACCATGCCTGATTAATTTTTATAATTCTAGTAGAGACGAGGTTTCACCTTGTTGACCAGGCTAGTCTCAACCTCCTGACCTCAAGTGATCTGCCCGCCTTGGCCTCCCAAAGTGCTGGGATTACAGGCGTGAGCCACTACACCCAGCCTTCATTATTTGTTTTTTAAAAACAAAAAAGTTTTTTTCCTGAAGTCACTCTGCATGAAGGAAAAATTAAAAATTAAAGATTAAAAATAAAAAAGTTTATAATTTACATTCAGTAAAGTCACCCTTTTTAATGTTTAGTCTGTGAATTTGGACAAATGTATGGTTTTATCACCAATCGCTAGGCAGGACAGTTCCATCACCCATGACATTCCCCAATGCCCCCTGTACTCAGACTTGTCTCCTGCCCCCTAGCAGCCACTGGTGTTTTCTGTGCCTCTTGTTTATTAACATTTAATTTTTAGGTTACTATTACTAAATCTAAGAAAAAAAAAAAAAGAAAAAACCCCAAACATTTATTTTAAAATCAGTAAAAATCTACTCTTTGGTGTACAGTTCTGAGTTTTGACAAATGCAGTCAAGTCACCACCACCACAACTAACAACCACATCATCCTCCAAAAAATTCCCTTGTGGTTAACTCCTTCCCCACCTTTTACCCTGGCAACTGTCAAGCTATTCTCTGTCCCTATAGCAGGTATCAGCAATTTTTTTCTGGAAAGGGCCATGCAGTAAATAGTTCAAGCTTTGTGGCCTTTTATCGTCCCTGTTGCAGCTACTAAACTATGCTGTTGTGGTACAAAAGCAGCCAGGTGATACATGGAGGAATGCAGGTGCTGTGTTTCAATAGAGCTTCATTTTTGCAAATTGAAACTTGAATTTTGCGTAATTTTCATGTCATAAAATACTGTTTTCTCCAGCCATTTAATAATGTAAATCCTTAGCTTATGTGTCATTAAAAAAATGAATGGATTTGGCCTACAGACCAGTTTGCTGTCTTTTCCAGAATGCCATGTAAATGGAATCATCGAGTATGTAGCATTCGAGTCTGCAGTTTCTCTGTTTAGCAGAATGCATTTGAGATACATCCGTGTTAGCACAGGTATTAGAAGTCCATTTCTTTTTATTGCTGAGGAGGGTTCCATTGTATGGATGTAATTGTTTATCCATTTTCCATGTATATGGAACATTATCCATTTGGATTGTTTCTAGTTTGATGACTAATTTTTTTGGTTTGAGATAGGGTCTCACTGTTAATCAGGCTGGAGTGCAATGGCATGATTCCAGCTCACTGCAGCTGCCATCTGGGTTCAGCGTCCTGAGTAGCTGGGATTACAGGCACGCATCACTATGCTTGGCTCATTTTGTTTGCATTTTTCATAGAGAGGTGGTTTCACCATGTTGGCCAGGCTGGTCTCTAACTCCTGACCTCAGTGATCTGCCTGCCTCAGCCTCTCAAAAGTGTTGGGATTATAGGCATGAGTCACCATGCCTGGACTTGCTGACTATAATTAATAAAGCCCTATAAACACTTGTATACAGGTGTTTTTTTTGAGATGGAGTCTCATTCACTCTGCTGCCCAGGCTGGAGTGTAGTGGCGCTATCTTGGCTCACCGCAACCTCTGCCTTCAGGTTCAAGTGATTCTCCTGCCTCTCAAGTAGCTGGGATTACAGCAATATGCCACCAGCCTGGCTAATTTTTGTATTTTTAGTAGAGATAGGCTTTCACCCTGTTGGCAGGCTGGCCTCAAAACTCCTGACCTCGTGATAACACCTAACTCAGCTTCTGAAAGTGCTGGGGTTACAGGTGTGAGTTGCCGTGCCTGGCCTGAAGCCTTTTGTTTGTTTGTTTGAAATGGAGTCTCACCTTCTTGCCCAGGCTGGAGTGCAGTGGCCTGAACTCGGCTCACTGCAACCTCTGCCGCCTGAGTTCAAGCAGTTCTTCTGCCTCAGCCTCCCAAGCACAGCTGGGATTACAGGGCCTTGCTTATGATGGGCCTAGCTGAGTGGCTTCTTACTTCATCCTTTTTCATGCTGCAAGAGCAGAAACAGCCAGCTATCCCAGCTACCATGGCTGTTACCACTCTTGTTCAACTCGTACCTGTGGTTTTCATCCCCCAAACCCAAATCCTCGGGTAGTGCCCAGCTCTGCCAAGGGCATTCTTCAAGGACAGGGCTCTGGAATTCCACCCCTGAAGGCATGCTTCTGCCTCGGAAACTGGAATCATAACCTGTGCAGAAGGAAGTCCGTGAGGAATTGAAGAGGTTTGGAAGAGGCAGCTGTAAATAGGAGGACTTTTATTTAATTTTTTGCTGACATACTATGAGGCAAAACAAAATTGACACCATACAAAATAACTTTATAAAATATCATTCACATCATATTTTATCAGATTTACAGCATTCTGTGCATGTTAGGGGTTATGTAAGGAGGTGAAAAAAACACTATGCCAAACTTTCAGTATTAGTTTATATACACACAGTAAGAAACAAAACAAGTCACTGTTAGGGTTTCCATGAATTTATTGCAAAAATAGTGCAAACTACTTAACCTAGTAAGCTGTAAAAACAAACTAGAAAGGACCCAGCTAAGCTTAAACATGACAATAGATGCTCACTTTCTCAGCATGTAGCTTTCTTCACCAGTTTTATCTTGACAATCAAGACCACTCCCCATCTGTTCAGTTGAGGGTGAGTGCTGAGGAATAGAGAAATGTGAAGACGGGCTCTCTGGAGAGACCAGAGGCTCCGGCTGCCTGATTTCAGCAACACATTTAGGATCATGCTACTTCCTCAATCACAACTTTTCTGAGGTCTGTGTTGAAAAGAAAGAAAAAGTGACATGATTTTTAGCCTTGACCTTAGAAATAAGTTACCCAACCTCTTGATGACATGGACAAACGAATTAAGAAAGCAGCATGAACAGAAAGGATTCAGAACACTATTGTCTGCTTATCCACATCGCAGCCATCTCCTCGGGTGTATGCGGCTAGAGTATTATTCTAATACAGGGCAACCTTCGAGCCAGATACTGCAGCAAGTTCAATTTTGTAATTTTTGTTTTTTTAGTTTATTTTTTAAGGATACTATATCTCTACAAAGTAATTTTTAAATTTCTTTCAACAGTCTATTGGGGTCCAAAAAGCATATATCTAAACAAAAATAACAAAAGGAAAACAAAATGCTACATGTAGAAGCTAAAGAAAGAAAATGCAGCATATTCAGGTTCTTTTTCTTGAGGTACCTATATAAATTTAATCACCTGCCCCAAAGTCCTCTGGTTAGGTTAAAAACAATGCGTCCTGGGGGGCCAATTGCAGGGCACGCCTTATTACTGAGAAAGTGCAAGAATGCTGATCATCTTCTGCAGCATACTAAAGGATGATTTACTCTTTACAAAATAGAGCTTAAGTATCAACCTGATGGAAGTTAGAAAATTAAAAACATTTAAGTAGAATCATCTCTCTCTCTTTCTATTTTTGAGATCCTGCAGCAACAAGCCTCCCAGATCAACTTTCAAAGTTCTGCCAGTAAGGAATGTTGGTTCTATTGTAAAATTCAGAGATCTCTTTAAAATAGTAAAACTATGTACTACAGGAAAGATCCCTAATTTGTATTTCTTATTGGTATAAAATCAAATTCTTAAGACTCCAAAATATTGTTACCTCCAAAGAATTAAGTAAAAAAAGATCGCCATAGTAGGAAAAGTTCTAGAATTGTAAACTGCCAAATATAAAAGCATGGTAAGTCATCACCCTATCTCAATTTCTTACCTGTCAGAAAGCCTTCCCAACTCACAGGCACATGGGCCACTGCTGAATGCAGGCCTCCGCCTCCACAAAGCCACGAGCTCTGACTCGCCCCTTTCTGTCCATGGTCATTAGCACCTCCACCAGGTAGGTCAGGAGAGATGAAATCGACAACAGTCCGTTTGCTGCTTATGAAATAAACTCTTATAAAATGTGCCAGAGGAAGAGGGGGCATGAATGGCTAGAAAAGCAATGATGAGGGTACTTGGGAATTTTTCTGGCTGCCCCTCCACTGGCACAGAAAATGAAGTGATGAGCTGTAAATATGTGCATAGAGGAGTTTGGACTTAATTGTTTGTAAAATGTGAAGATTTGCTCTTGGGCATTTTTTTTTCTTTTCACGGGGTAGGGGGGAGGGGAGGCGGGCAGTCGGGATTCTAATACGCTGTAGCAGTTGGCTGGGGTAAAGTCTATCAAATTCCATGACCAATTGGACTTTTCTCCCCACCTGGAATATAAAATATGTAGTCTCACACTGATTTTTTTCAATGCATTGGGGTTCAACATAAAAGGCACAAATAAATAAAAATATCATTAAATAAACGGAAATTACAATTTCAAGTTTCATATCGAGTTGCATCTCACTGTTTTGGTTACTTTTTCCAATTTAATTTGACAGACTTAGTATAGCACCCAACTGTTTAACTGAGGTAGATCCACATTGTAAAGAAAGCTGGGTCCCTTCCATTTTATCTCTAAATTTATGATGCTTTTATGAAAACAAAAGTCCATTTAAATCATATGCAGAAGCGATGACAGGTGGTACTACCTGAAGAAAGCTTAGAACATGAGCAGGTTTGCAAATAAGACCTACGCCCAAATTGCACTCTCCATCAGCCATACAGAAATCTCAGACTGGAGGGGGGAAAAAATCAAACATGAAAAAAAAACAAAAACAAAAAAACCCTGAAAAAGTCGCAGGACTTTCAGCACAGGTCTTTTTGACTGACTGTCACGGAAATGCGCAATGGTCCATGTTCATCAAGCTATGGCAATAGCCAAGCTAGACGAGAGAGAGAGAGAGAGAGAGAAACAGAGAGAGAGACAGAGAGGTGTATCACCGAATGCTTCCCTTTTTAACTCCAGAAAAAATAACTTGAATCATGACACAGCATCTCGATCTGAACAGTTTACACTCACTCTGCCTAATATTTTTGCATACTCTGAAACTCACAAATTTAACATCTGATTAAGGCTTAATTTAAAGTGGCATCGCCACCTAGTATCATGCAAGCATGGACATCTATCTTCAAGACACACAGCATGGTATTCAACTAAAGACAATGACATGAAGCCTCAGAATTGTATTTAGCAGGTACTATAATTTTATAATTAATTTTACAATTCATGTAGCAAATGGAAAATCATACAGAGAGGCCAATGTATATAAATAAGAGTTTATACAGAAACTGTCAATTTACAAAACAGCACTGCATGGTTTCTATATTGCAAGCACAAGACATGGTCACACAGTTCCACCGTACAGGGAGAAACAAGCCCGTGGACAATACATAGAGTACCACCTGAAACGAGGCCCTGGAGCTGCTCAGCTGCTTAGAAAATAGTGAACTTTACATGGTCACTATACATTTTGATTCAAAATGTCTTCTAAAGTGTTTTTACTGTGGGGGAAAATTAAGAAGGGGCAAAAATCCAACTATGGAACTTTTGAATTCATTTTTGGTTCTTTTTCAATTATTTTATAAAAATAAAATAAAACTAGAAAAATTGATAAAACTAAGGGTTAAAACCCCTCAATATGTATTAGGTAAGTAATCTGAAGTGTACCAGAGGTAAGAAAAAGCTGGATTTAGATACTACATTCTTTTCCTGTATTTAATGAGTAGCCACTTTGCTGCACAGAAACTTATAAATTATTCTCTCAAAACTTTTTTAAAAATAAAAACTTGCTTGCCTCTACAGTTATAAAACATGAATTCATACCTTTAACAACTACATTAAAATCCACTATCAAACTCAGGCCTGGAATTTCAACGTCACGCCACCCTCCACACTAGGGTTTCAGTCGCGCGTGTGTGTTTGGCTTTGAAGAGGAACTGGAATCGCCGCCACAGCGCTCCCTCTGCAGCCTGTGCCTCTGCAGAGGGAAAGGCCATTCCTCGAAAGGATGGAGGGTTGGGGGAGAAAGAGGAGACAGCCAAGAGGAGCCACCAAGAAGAACTTGTTAGGTATTTAAGAAATAAGTGGCCAGGCGCAGTGGCTCACGCCTGTAATCTCAGCACTTTGGGAGGCTGAGGTGGGCAGATCATGAGGTCAAGAGATCGAGACCATCCTGGTCAAGGTGGTGAAACCCCATCTCTACTAAAAATACAAATATTAGCCTGGCGTGGTGGCGTGCGCCTGTAGTCCCAGCTACTCTGGAGGCTGAGGCAGGAGAATTGCTTGAACCCAGGAGACAGAGGTTACAGTGAGCCGAGATCGCACCACTGCACTCCAGCCTGGCGACACAGCGAGACTCGGTTTCCAAACAAAAAAAAGTACATGGGATTACTTCCCTGCTTGAAACCAATAAAATCACCCCTTGACAGGGAAAGGTGGCTTCTCAGGCCACTGGCCAAGAAACTGCTCAATACCTGGCTTGAAAAAGCTAGAGATAAAAATTGCCTGTCAGGTAAGTCAAAACTTGTGTCCTAAGTGCACAGTTCAAGGTGACAGCACACCTAAGTAAGCGGTTTCCTAGGAAGCCACAAAACAGAGCAGCAGCAATGAAGAGCGTTCCAAAATGAGGGTCACAGGACTGAATAGCACCTTACAGCGGAGGACTTCACACACATTCTACAAAGACATGATTCCAATTCCTTTTAAAAAAAACCTACTTCCATTACAATAAATATTCTTGTCAAGTGACTATGAGAACAAGACCAGCAGGCTTTGCTGATGGTCATGGTCAATGCCTAAGAGATGGCTCTTGCACCAATCTCCCGCGATCCTGGCAGAGGGGGACTTGGTCAGGGTATGGGAGAAACCACGTGACTGGAACCAAGTGTTTTCCGAGACCAAGTGCGTCCTCCACGGCTCCAGACCACGTGGCGTCACAGTTTACAAGTCAGGGGCTGAGGAGCGGAAAGAAAGCTTCCAAGGCTGGAGGTTCATGCCTGCCTTGTGGAATGGCACTGGCTTAGTTCCCCAGAGAAACTCAGCCCCACATGATTCTGAAAGGACACTGAGGACCGGACTTAAAAGGCACAGAGTCTAAGACTGGGTCTTCCAGAACTCGATCAGGCTGGCAACGATGGAGACCAGAGGAAGGCTTGGGCACCACCAGCCTCTTGGGACAGAGGGGCCTGCCCTCTCCCACCCAAGACTGCGCACACAACTCCCAGAGTTCAAAGGAGGCCTGGACCCCTACACCAGCACCTGATCTATGAAGTCGCCTGCTGGCCGGGGGTGTAGGGTGTTCTTGGGATCAACTCACTCATTTTCAGGACCTTGAAGCTGCAGAAAGAACTGAATGAGAATGGCCCCAATGTCCAGTTCCTGGAGACACTTGGGGGAAAGAGTTAATATTTGGTGTTTTAGCTTTAACTCCAAACTACTTAAATCCAAGGTGGTTTTATATAGGAGATAATTCAGCCTCTTCCTACCCCCGAAAAGGAGGTTGGGGGGGTGGTGAGGTGAGGACTTAATCCTTTAGTCATACCACCCACAGCATTTAAAGACCTAACAACACATCTAAAATTTCCACACCAACCAGTAAGATAGAAACATGGTAACAAAAGCACCAGGAATCCTCAGTTCTCTCACTTCTGAGTAAATTCTTACGAACGCTGAGACGGTGGGAGATGAGGGTGCGGGAAGCTTTCGGTGGATCTCCGAGCCGCAGCTCCATGACCGAGTAGAGGGGTGAGCCGCTGCAGTCTCCTCAAACACCCTGGACCAGATTCTGGCAGAAAGCCCAAGGCCAGCCCAGTGGACACGAGCAGCCAATACCCGGGGCGGCAGGCGGTGGGACACCCACCCCCCCACCCCGAGTGCCCCAGCCTCTAGAGGTCTGTTCACATGGAACAGTCTGGTGGCAGAATGACAAAACATTCTGAGAGACTGCAAAGGACACTTAGCTCTTCCGGAATTCAAGCGCTCAACAAAGCATAAAAAGCAGGAAACCCAGAACAGCAGCGTTAAAGGCAATTGCTTCCAGGTAATGACAGTGTGAACCCCCGGGGCCAAATTCAATGTCTGCTGAGCAGCCAACATGAGGGCAGGGCCTCCTCCAAACACCCAGGAGCCTCCAACTGTAAGACCATCGCCTGTCAACTCAGGAGTAAACTGATGGACATGTTTTGGAGCCAGTGCTCACCTGAAGATGGGGGATCACATGGAACCCAAGGCAAGAAGCGAAAGAGGCCCAGGTCCGAAGCACAGTGTAGGGGAAATGACATTTCTGACAGCAAAGTGGTTAATCACAGGGAGGGGTGTTCAGAGCCATCCACGCTCCCAGGACCGACTTCCTGCAAGTGAGCATCGGACGGTCCACTGTGCCACTAGTGGAAACTTCAAGACACCAGCTGTGGGCCCTATGTGCTTTTCAAACAAAGGACCCTGGATTGGAACAGAAGACTTTGCTTTCAACCCTTAGTTTGTTTCGCAGTAGAGAGTGAGAGTAACCCAAGGTCCCAAAGTCAAAGGCCAAGGGCGTCTGCATCGTCCTTGAAACCATGCAACTATTTTAAATCTATTACTTGCATGAGAGTTGGTGTTGAAGCACCTTTGTGATTTTAGAGTGTATAAAAGGAAGTACAGGACAGAGGAAGCCATTTTCAATCCATTTGTAGGTAAAGCAGAAAAAAAAAGTGCTTTCTTATATTAAACAGGGAAGTGGAAAGCCAGGTAGGACACAGGCTGTCTCAAGGTTTTGCCACACGCAACCCTGCGCAGATGCTCCTGCCAGCATGAAGGACAGCATGCTGCTCCGTGCAGAGAACCCTCCCATGCTGTTCGTGCCGGCTGTAGAATCCCAGCATCTCAGAGCTGCGCGGCACGGAGGTGACCCTGGCCCACCTGACCCGGCAGAGGAGGAGGGGGCTGCCCATGGGTCACAGTATGGCACACACATTTTCAAGCCAGAACTGAACAGATAGATGTTCACAATTCAGTTTATTCAGGCAACGTCTTGGCTGTTTTCAGTGTGGACAGCTACACCTAAGAGCAAACATGATGAATCTACTGGGAATTCAGAGGTAGCCTTTAACTGCAATTTTTTTTAACTAAAAGGTATTTAGGAACCACCTTCTGTAGTAATTTGGCTAAGCCAATACATTCACTTTAGACAATAACATGGCAAAACATACCCAAAGAAGCGTAAGCGAGGGCACCGTAATGGCACTGATGTGACTCGGACATACACACACAGACTGGTCTGGGCTGAAAAACTCCTTGCTAGGCCTGACACAGGGTAGCCTGACCACAGAGTGATGCATGGGGCTACAGCACACGCTGCTACTCTGGCAACACGATGGGCACAAATGATGGCTTTGACACGACAGTGACCTCATGGCTTTAAAATGACTCTGACCACAGAGACGCAAAGGAGGCCCTCACGTTCTAGTAGCAGGCGCAACAGTTGCCTCCCGTCCGGACTGCCCAGCGCTGGGTAGAACAGAGACCATGCGTTGGGGAGCCATGGCCAGCGACGAGGCATCAAACAGATCAGAACGGTGTTCACAAGACTGCAACGAGCCTGCCTAGGACTAAACCATCAGGCATCAAGAGACCATGTTCTCCCAATAACAGACCTAAAACTTCCCTTCAGAAGAAAAAGAAAACGAGGTGAAATTTGTCCTTCATCAATGGTCAACAGACACGAAGCTCAAAGGCGGAACACATAATACTGAATACGCGGCAGTGTCTCCACAACAGAGCCCCGCGTGCATTCACATCACTTCTACCAGAAATCTATTTACAATCGTCTCAAACAAGTACAGCAGATGCGAAGCTGGACATCGTATAAAGTTGTCAAAAAATCAGTGCAATTATTTTGAGTTGAAGATTTTCCTTACAAAAGAGAGTCAGCACGTGTGTGTGTAACAGGGGCACCCACATGACAAAGTCACATGTGCACTGCATCTACATCGAAAAGCGTCACAGCAGAAGAAACTGCTGACGCTGCAGCTAGAGCGCAACTTCTCAGTCACTTTGGGGAAGGGCTTCAAACATAAATAAAATACTCGCGTTCTGCAAGTGAGGCGCATGAGCACTGAGGAAGTTCCTGTTTCTATTTATTGTACATTCCTTTTCTCATGAGCGTGAGAGATGGGTCAGAGAGAGGTCACAGGAGAAATGTCGTATGGCTTGTCTGGGCCACTGGGATTGTCCACTGTCTGGATTATGTCAACTTCTAAAGCTCCTGCTAATGGAACTGCCTTATGTGTAGGAAAATGCCCATGAAAAATCCTTTTAACTGCCCAGCGGGTCACGGTCCTGCTGAAGGACACACCCAGTTCCCAGAGGCGCAGGGAACAAGCCACCGGCCACCAGCACGAGCAGCCGAGAAGCCACCCCAGCCCCAGAGGCCTCCTGGGGACATGCCGGTGTCCAGCCACCTGATGCGTGGCCAGTCAATCCTTAGCATATTGTATCAAATATATAATTTGACTGAAAAACTGCCTTGTAAAAATAAAATTTAAACCACCCTGCAGACCAATGTAAAATTACATGGCTGCATATATAAGAAAAACAATTCATCCAGAAAAATCACATTTGTGGCTTTCAAAAATAAATCATCCAGCAAACTTGAAGGTAAACATTAGGGGATTATAAAAGTTGGGGAAATAGTTCCCATCATATCCATTAGGTACCACATGCACTGGAATATCTGTGTTGGCCAAACCAAACCAAACCCGAGCAGAAAGAAAAAAATAAATAGCAACACTTGCATTTAACAGCAATAAAAGTAACAAATAACAACAACGATAAAAACCCCCAGCCACTAAGCCCGCTCCAGGAAGTGAACCGACATGATCTGTTCTAACGCGCACTCAGTCACTGGGGTAAACATTAGTGATAGCAGTTTGGGTCAGCCTCTGACAAACAGCACGAGGTCACTGCCTGCTCCCGACAGTTCCCTCTCGGGCAAGCTGGACATTGGCCGAGCATCGTTTGTGGTTCTAGAGTGCAGACATTCATTCAAAGGAGTGTGAGGCCGCCACTGAAAAGCATCATCATCTTCCAACGGCAGACTCCAACGTGCTATCAAAATTCTCCATGTGAAGACGGCTTGAACCAGAGAAAATCAGACCCTAAGGAAAATAATCCCCTTCTAGAAGTACAGATGTGCATGCCCAGTTTTACAGAATTTCTCCAAACCAGGAAAATCTGAGCTTGGGATACATAAACAACAGGTTGATGGCTTCCCACCACCGAAGGTCTCTGCCCTGAGGGCAGCTTTCCACAGCTCCCCGGGTGTTCAGGTTCATTAACTGCTTTGCCAGTTACAGCAAGAACTTGTCAAATGGGACAGGATAGCGGCAAAAGGATGGGAGTACATTAATGCTTTCAAAAAGTGAACATGTAAAAATATACCAGGAAGAGTCCCAGTACAGGAATCAAATTGGGAGACCTCTTTTAAAGAGATGAGATAAAATCCCAGTTTTTCTTTTAAACAAACCCAGACTTCTGTGTCGTTATTTTCACATTCAGTTTGCTTAAAGCAAGGCACACCTTACTTAACAGTGGGATGGGGACAAAGCCAGCGAGTGGGCACCCCTCAAATCTGAACAGGCCCGGGTATTTCGGGGAGGACAGCGGTGGACAGGGAAGGAGGAGGCCCCAGGCACCTGTACAATCAGTTGCTCAGATGCTGGGGAAGGGGCCGCCTCTGGCTTCCACGTGAGTAGGGCTGGGGCTTTCCCTACTGTACTCTGAGGTTGTACACTGTCTCAAAATTTAGCCTAATGATACAGGGATTGCTAGAAATTTGAGAAAACAACTGTTTACCTGAGAACTTGTAATTACAGCCATTTAAACTCTGAATCATCGGACATGTACAAAGGTGTGCAGCCGGCCCAGCTGGAGATGTTTGGTCTGTTCATGTTTCTAGTATTGTAAGTTTTATAAAACAAGCATAGGGCTATAAAAAGTACCCTTCTCAAAGTACTTTGGCCCAATAAAAAGAAAACTTTTCTTCAAAATGATTTAAGAAAAAAATTGTAGTTCTACTTTTCTGCCAGCTCAATCTGTCCCATGCATCCACTCAGGAAGCATCCCCTCCTTGCTGGGGGGCCGCCAGGACTGGGTCCTCGGAGGCCAGGGCCGCAGGCCATCACTTAGATGCACGTGCCAGGCCAGCCATGAAGCACCTCCTCAGGAGGTAGGAGCAGGCCCACAAATCTGCATTATAAACAAGAACCACCACCATCCCCCGGACAGAGAGCCTGATGCAGGTGGAAGAAGCACACCTTTGAGACACATGGTTCCAGATAATTCTAAAAATGGCTGGAAACTAATCTAACTTCAGATGTGAAAAGTTTATTAGTCAAAAGATTCCCCCGTTAGCTTGAATGCATCTGTTAATTTAAGCTGCGAGCCTGTCTGTATCCTTCTGAAAACAGGAGAAAGTGCCACTGGCCTACAAAACAACAGGGAATCGCGATTTCTCAGACTGGGGGCTTCTGTCATTTAAAAAGATTAAAAAAAAAAAGATACAGCCAAAAGAGACTAATGCCATTAATAAGACACACACACAGGGACACACATACACATAGACACGCACACACAACTCTGAGTACACATCTTCACAAATAATAGTCATCCCTTTGTCATTGCCGCCAACATCAAGGCGAGGCTCCGGGGACCCCCACCGGTGGCTCACCGCCCCTCCCGCCACCTCCGAAGCAGCTGAGCACGAAGGCAGAGGGGGTGCCGCTCAGCAGCAAGCAGCTCCTTTGGCACCACACCCCACCGCTGTGCCGAGGTAAGTGTCACGCAGGGCCGGGGAGGGGACAGCAGCAGGAAGAGGGGACCTACGGAGCGCAGAGCAGCACTAGGGGAGGCTCGCCTCCTTCCTGACGCCTCTAATGGAACATGGATTGGAGTCTTACTGAAACTGTACAGAGACAAAAAGCCCACTTAGCACAAACAGAGTTGTCTGTTCTTAGACTTCAAAACCGTCCATAGTGCAACGGTTTCTAGATTGGCAAACCCACATCTGGGGCCCCAAATGCAAACCCCAGCAGAATGCCCTGTGCCCTCTGCTGGCCCTGCCATCCTCTGGCCTCCCAGGGCCAGGCAGGCTCCTTCACTGTGACTGACGGCCTCACGTCCAGCAGAGCCACCACTGACAGCTTTCTACGAATCTCAGTGCATACATCTATGGAACTCATCTGACAAAAGCACACACCGAGAGGGGAGAGAGTGCACCCCACACGTGAATGTGTTTCCCAGCAATGCAAGAATAAATAACTTCCACTTGTGCTTCATCAGCTGAGTGACACACGGGGACGAGGCAGCAGGGAGGGCGACGAGGAGTGCGGAGGGCACACCCACCCCTCCCGAGGGTACAGGCTGCACAGTTTCCATGGGGGGAGGCAGGCTGCTGTCACATTAAGTCAATTGCATATTCCTGTACTTAAGCACTAAGAACTGAGAGGCGGTCCCATCCCCAGGCTCCAAAACACTCTTGATATGCTAAACAGATCACAGAAGCACCCCATAGTCAATAAAATGAAAAAACAGCATCTATCTATCACATTAATACTGCAAACCAGATATATATATTTTTCTCTTACATTAAAGACATAACAGTGAAAAAGGATTGTACTGTATTTATCACCACAGACCCGTATTCTTTAGAAACTTTGGAAAATAAATGTCACAGTCCTATAGGACAAATCTGATGATTAGACTGTCAGTATATTGTCTTTTTTCTTTTTTTTTAAATACATTTTTATTAAAATGGCACTTGTCTGCCAACCTCTCTGGACCTGGAAATGCTGTAAACACGCGGGGCCCACCTTCTGCCACTGCTCCTTGGTTCAGGCTGGGTGAAGGGCGGTGCTGGCAGAACACGGCACCTGCGGACGCCTCTGCACGGCCACCCGCCCTTGGCTGAGGAGCCTGGGTGAGCCGCGCCTGAAAATCAGCTTTAGTGACAACATCAGAATGTTCAAGGCTTTAAAACCACAACTGTGTTTTGTGTTTCTTTCTCTCTCAGAAGATTCACAGCTAGTTTGAGCCCATCAATTTCATAGAGAATCATGTATTAAAAACAAGTAAATTGAATGACCAAATAAATTAAAAATGTTTTAAAGCCCTGAGTTCATAGACTGGTTTTAGGAGATTTTTAGGAAACACGGGACTCTGTTTTAGTAAGCAGCTTATAGATTTTAGCAAACCATATTTCCTACGACATCGGGTTCTCATACAGGTCTGCAGTTCAAAATCCAAGTTTGAAATCTGGGACGGAAGGCATTCTGGAAAACGGAGAATCTAATAAAATCAATGACGTCTCATGTTCGATGCTGGCTGTCACGGAAGGGCTGGCCATCTGTTGGTCTGAGTGTAGCTGGTCTCGTGAATCCCCCTCAATACACAATCGCTAAACACTAAAACATGTCAAGCAAAGTACATGGTGCGCAGAGTGTCTTGGTGAACCTGGACCGCCTTGGCCAGTGCTTGGTGGTCTCGCCCGTTACTCTGCCCAGAGGTATGGCTTCCTTCAGCACTGCAGGGATAAGAGAGAGAGAGAATGAGAATACGCAGCCCTAATGTGCCATGAGGCGGTACGACAATAACTAAGTCAGAACGCGCGCAGGGCACCTGTGGGAGCAGGGAGTCCCATGCCGACGGCCAGGCCACTAATAGGCCGTCTGGAGTGCTGGCTCCAGCCGCTGGGGCCCTGCTGCTTCGCCTTCCGGAAAAGCATCTGCCAATAACCGTGCCAAAAACACAGCCCTGCCGTGACCTCCAGCCAGGCGTGCCACCTACCTGTCATGTTCCTTATCCACCAGGTGGTACCTGGCCCGGAAGGCCACCAGGTGAGCGTAGTATGCTGGCGCTGGGATGGACACGGAGCGTGTGCAGCGCACGTAGGTGTGACACAGCTGGTAGGTTAGAATCTGCAGCTCATCAGAGGAGAAACGATTGTCATCCCAAAGGACGTGGTAGTGGGAAGGCCTGCTTGTCCCCTGAAAGCAGGTCAGAAAATTGGACAGTTGGACTCGCCATCAAATCTTTAAAAGGATACTGTGGGCTGGACATGGTGCTTCACATCTGTAACCCAAGCACTTTGGAAGCCAAGGCGGGCAGGTCACCTGAGGTCAGGAGTTCACAACCAGCCTGACCAACACAATGAAACTCCATCTTTTTTTTTTTTTTAAAGGATACTGTGTAAAAAAAAAATTATTAAAAAAAAAGGCTGGGTGCAGTGGCTCACACCTGTAATCCCAGCACTTTGGGAGGCCGAGGCGGGTGGATCACCTGAGATCAGGAGTTCGAAACCAGCCTGACTAAGGTAAGACCCCATCTCTTTAAATAAAAAAACACATATTTTTTTAAAAAAGGATACTGTGGAAGAATATTTATATGTGTATTATTAAAAATGCATCATAGAAGCCGGGTGCAGTGGCTCATGCCTATAATCCCCGCACTTTGGGAGCCTGAGGCAGGTGGATTACGAGGTCAAGAGATCGAGACCATCCTGGTCAACAAGGTGAAACCCCGTCTCTACTAAAAATACAAATATTAGCTGGGCATGGTGGTGCGCGCCTGTAGTAGCTACTCAGGAGGCCGAGGCAGGAGAATTGCCTGAACCCAGGAGGCGGAGGTTGCAGTGAGCCAAGATCGTGCCATTGCACTCCAGTTTGGGTAACAAGAGTGAAACTCCGTCTCAAAAAAAAAAAATGTATCATAGGCTGGGCGTGGTGACTCATGCCTATAATCCTAGCACTTTGGGAGGCCAAGGTGAGTGGATCATGAGGTCAGGAGTTTGAGACCAGCCTGGCCAACATAGTGAAATGCTGTCTCTACTAAAAATACAAAAACTTAGCCAGGTATGGTGGTGCACCCTGTAGGCCCAGCTGCTTGGGAGGCTGAAGCAGGAGAATCACTTGAACCTGGGAGGCGGAGGTTGTGGTAAGCTGAGATCATACCACTGCACTCTAGCCTGGGCAACAGAGTGAGACTGTCTCAAAAAAAAAGGGGGGGCATCATAACAACTATATACAGCAAATGGCCCCACATTGGTAAAACTGTACATATTTACACATCAAAAAATCATAGCAAAGATATAAATCAGTATTAAAAGTGGATATATACAGTTGACTTTGTAACTGAAAAAAAAAAAAGTAGATGTAACAAGGACAGTAGCATTGATGTATATTATGTTTTATGTAATTTGTTTATAATGGCAAGAAAAAAACCTTTTTTTTTTTTTTTTTTTTTTGAGACGGAGTTTCGCTCTTGTTACCCAGGCTGGAGTGCAATGGCACGATCTCGGCTCACGGCAACCTCCGCCTCCTGGGTTCAGGCAATTCTCCTGCCTCAGCCTCCCGTGTAGCTGGGATTACAGGCACGAACCACCATGCCCAGCTAATTTTTTGTATCTTTATTAGAGACGGGGTTTCACCATGTTGACCAGGATGGTCTTGATCTCTTGACCTCGTGATCCACCTGCCTCGGCCTCCCAAAGTGCTGGGATTACAGGCTTGAGCCACCGCGCCCGGCCGAAAAAAACCTTTAATGAAAGTTATACATTAGGCCTGACATGGTGGCTCACACCTATAATCCCAGCACTTTGGGAGGCTGAGGCAGGCAGATCACGTGAGGTCAGGAGTTCAAAACCAGCCTGGCCAAGATGGCTAAACCCAGTCTCTAGTAAAAATACAAAAATTAGCCAGGTATGTTGGTGTGTGCCTGTAATCCCAGCTACCCAGGAGGCTGAGGCAGGGGAATCGCTGGAACTCGAGAGGCAGAGGCTGCAGTGAGCCAAGATCGCGCCACTGTACTCCAGCCTGGGCAACAGAGTAAGACTCCGGCTCAAATAAAAAAAAGTCACATTAGCTGTAACACTGTAGAAGCAAGAATGTGAACATGAGTACCATTTTACATACCTCCTGGGGGGGGTGATTGTTTGAAATGAAAGCAGCACCAGCTGCTGACTGTGGGGCTCTCTGCCACCTCTGCCCGCCTGCCCACCTCCCAGGCCCTTCCCACAACAACCTGTCCAGCACAGTCCCTGCCACCTGCTCCGTGTCTGTCTGGCCCGGTGCTGAGGGCCCTGGTGCTGGCAGGCAGTGGAACGTTTGTCCCTGATGCTCCACGGCCCACGCTCTGGCACCCCTTTCCTGGCATGTGACCAGTGACTGTCACAGGGGCCCAGGGGAAGTGAGGGCATCTGTCTCCGTGGGTTTGCTAAGGACACAGCAGCAGTGGCAGCCTTGGGCCATAAACAGCTCACCAGAGAAGCATCCCCAGTTAGAAAGATTTTGGGCAGAAAGTTCAGAGAGAAGAGTTTACCCAGGAAACACGCCTGGGAAGCCCTGCTGGGTAAGGCTCCCTGACCAGGAGGGAAGGGCAAACACAGGCAGGGCACGGCCCAGGTACATCTCACCAGCCCTGGCAAAGGAAGCCAGGGCTGGGACAGGTGCTTTGGACCAAGAAGTGTCACAAACCCTGCACGCACTCCATCACCTGCTTCTCACTAAGGCTTCCAACAGCGAAACCCACTCTCCACTCCCGGGCCGCAGGTTAGACCAGCCCCCATTCTTTCTCTGTCAGGCATGTGAACAATGTGACATTTTTAGATATTTCCAATGTAATATTAAAGGTATGTACAAAGTTCATAGCAAATCCTCAAACTCCAGGGTTCAAATGCCTTGGGAAGGGATATTCAAGTCCTTACTTATACTTTAAAATCCAAGAGCCCCTCTGATGAAGCTCCCTGCAGGCAGGGATGGCACGTGATCAAGGTTTTTCCCGTCCCCAGGCCGAGGCTCTGCAGAGCTGGGTGGGGCAGGTGTTTCCGCCGACAGGGTGTTCCTGTGGGTCAGGGCTCACCAGCATTGCCTTCGGCCAGATGGGGGTCCCCTCAGGAAGGAACCCAGGAAAGCCTCGAGGCGATAACGTGATAACAAACACCGTGACCAACTTCTCTGAGTGCCCAGTCCTTGGCTGGAGCCTTGCCCTGGCCAGTGATTGTATGAGGAGGGACAGCAAGGCTGAACTGATATGGAGGCTGCCCCATGTGGCCCCTACAGCAGCCTTCCTAGCTGCCACCCTATGGCAGCCCGAGTACCCCATTCCTGCTCACACCTCACGAAGCTCCAGGCGAACCACACCCTTAGTCCCCCAGGGGCCTTGGCACTCCCTGCTCCTCAGCCCTAGCAAATGGGACTTCCTTCCTCTGGGAATCCCATGCTGACCACTCCACTGTCCCCGCCAGCGCCTGACACAGGCTGGGTCCTGGGTCCCCTGGCTACTGCCTGTCTGGGCCCCTCATACCACGTCCCACGTGCCAGCCAGAGTGCAAGTGTTTGCTGAACATGGGGATGACATGGCAGGTGGCCAAGACTCTGTCCAAAAGGGGCTCCCGTCCTTACCTGGATGCCAGCATGACTGCACAGGTAGAAGTCGAACTCGGTGGGGTGGGTGATTTTCGTGTCCACAGTCGTGCCTGCTGGAATGTTTCCACTTTTCCCAACCTTCGGCAACACAGGCATCTCGTTAGACATGACCAGCGACCGGCAGAGCCAGGCAGAGCCGGGCAGAGCCAGGCAGCCGTGCCACCCGCTGGCCAGGTGCCCTATTTTGAAGTTTGTAAATTGGCTAATACAGGTGCTGGGTGGTATAGTGTTAAATAAAATGTAACAAGTGCTAACCACCAAGTTAAATTAGTTAACGTTCCATGCGCGGTGGGGTTATCTTCTGTCAGCTCTCATGAAGGCCCATGAGTTAAATGCAGTCTTTTCACTGCAGAATGTGCCTTTGATGCCTTAAGAGTTCTTCACTACTGTTGGTGTTATTTTGATTTGAGGTCAAGATGGAAACTGTCACCAACAGACAACTCTAAAGCCAAAGCGGGTGACTGGCTGCCGACAGGACATCATCTAAGCACAGGCACACCAACGCTCGAGGTGGAGGAGCTGGGGGGCTCTGAACGTTGTCAGGAGCGCCTGCACTTTGCTGGTGGCTTGCGCCCAGCACCTGAGACAGCGGGGCAGCTCCATCAGAGACTGTCCCAGAGGCTAGGAGCAGTTCACAGAAGCATTCAATGGTGGAATTACAAGGTCGTAAGCATGGGTCAAAAAGCCAGTCAAGAATCAAGCACAGCCACCACAGCAGCAAACTCCCACCCACAAGCCCGGCCCAGCATTTAGCAGGGCCCCTGATGAATTTGTTTTTAGTTGTACAAATTTTCCAAATATACATACAAAAAAGAATCTCCAGTGTGCTTCCTTCCTTGTAAACTTTTTTTAAAAATATATTTTTTAAATTCAGAGGCAGGGTCTCGCTCTGTCACCCAGGCTGGAGTGCAGTGGTGCAATCACAGCTCACTGCAGCCTCAAACTCCTCCAGCCATCTTCTCACCTCAGCCTCCCAAGTAGCTGGGACTACAGGCACATGCCACCACAGTTAGCTAAGTTTATCTTTTATTTTCTATAGAGTCAGGGTCTTGCTATGTTGCCCAGAATGGTTGTGAACTCTCAGCCTCCAGTGATCTTCCTGCTTCAGCCTCCCAAAGACTAGGATGACTGTCATGGGCCACAAAACCTGGTCTAGATTTTTAAATAAATATTTGGAAATGGCTGGATCTCTTCTAGACCATATCCCCCCTTCCTTTTCTGGTACAATCTCAAATAGACTTTATTCTTTCTACACACACTTAAAATGCCCTTGTTACATATTCAAGATCCCATTAGTACTATAATACATTGCTTTTTAAGTCTTAAAACTGTAGGCATGTATCGCATTTACATATTTTGCTACTTGTTTTTTTGCTCAATATTACAATGTTGAGATGTATCCATTTGATAGATACCATTTGATAGATACTAATTTTCATTGCTGTATAGAATACTGACATGTGGCCAGGCACAGTAGCTCACGTCTGTAATCCCAGCACTTTGGGGGGCTGAGGCAGGCAGACCTCCTGAGGTTTGGAGTTTGAGACCAGCCTGACCAACACGGAGAAACCTGTCTCTACTGAATATACAAAATTAGCCGGGCGTGGTGGCTCATGCCTGTAATCCCAGCTACTCGGGAGGCTGAGGCGGGACTGGGCCAAGTGCTTTCAAGTGCTAACTCAGTAATGCTCCCGTATCTTTCTCAAGGTGACAAAGGGAGGCTCAGGGAAGCTCCCAGTCAAGCGGCCAGGACACGCACGGGCCGGATTGGAGCCCAGGCTATATGGCTGCTGGCCTGGCCCTTTCACCTCAGCACAACATCCACATTCTCCACAAACCTGCTGTTATCAGGCTAACCTCACAATGTGAGTTAATAAGTGAAGTCATTTCCCCCCATTTCCCATTCTCTGCCACACTTTACCCATCCTTGAAGGTTTGGTAAAACTTGCCTTGGCTGGGCGTGGTGGCTCACGCCTGTAATCCCAGCACTTTGGGAGGCTGAGGCAGGCAGATCAGGAGGTCAGGAGACGGAGACCATCCTGGCCAACATGGTGAAACCCCATCTCTTACTAAAATACAAAAATTAGCTGGGTGTGGTGGCATGCACCTGTAGTCCCAGCTACTCGGAAGGCTGAGGCAGGAGAATCACTTGAGCTCAGGAGGCAGAGGTTGCAGTGAGCTGAGACCTCACCACTGCACTCCAGCCTGGTGACAGAGACTCTGTTGCAAAAACAAAAAACAACAACAAAAAAAACTTGCCTGTAAAACTCTCTGTGCCTGATGCATTTTGAGGTCAGAAGCTTTTAACAATTATTATTGAACTATCCTTGGCCAGGAGCGGTGGCTCACGCCTGTAATCCCAGCACTTTAGGAGGCCAAGGTGGGCAGATCACAGGTCAGCAGATCGAGACTAGCCTGGTCAACATGGTGAAACCACGTCTCTACTAAAATATAAAAAGCCGGGCACGGTGGCTCGTGCCTGTAATCCCAGCTACGTGGGAGGCTAAGGCAGGGAAGAACTTGAACCCGGGAAGCGGGGTTGCAGTGAGCCGAGACTGCGCCCCTGCACTCCTGCCTGGCAATGGAGCAAGAATCCATCTCAAAACACACAAGGAAACAAAAAACAACAACAACAAAAAACCCACAGTGGGCCGGGTGCGGTGGCTCAAGCCTGTAATCCCAGCACTTTGGGAGGCCAAGGTGGGTGGATCATGAGGTCAAGAGATCAAGACCATCCTGATCAACATGGTGAAACCCCGTCTCTACTAAAGATACAAAATATTAGCTGGGCATGGTGGCGCGTGCCTGTAATCCCAGCTACTCGGGAGGCTGAGGCAGGAGAATTGCCTGAACCCAGGAGGCAGAGGTTGTGGTGAGCCGAGATTGCACCATTGCACTCTAGCCTGGGTAACGAGCGAAACTCTGTCTCAAAAAAAAAACCAAAAAACAAAAAACCCACAGTCATTATTCAACTATCCTTTTAAGCTAATTTTGGTAATTTATATAGTTCTACCAACAACTGTTTATATTTTTTAATAAGTTTCCAAATTTATTGGCTAAAGTTAATGATCCTCCATTCTGATTTAAATAATGCACACCTTTTCTGCTTCTTTTTTGCTCCTGGTATCTATTTTTTTTTTACATGGAATCTTGCTTTGTTGACCAGGCTAGAGTGCAGGGGTACAATCTCAGCTCACTGCAACCTCTGCCTCTCGGGTTCAAGCAATTCTCCTGCCTCAAACTCCCAAGTAGCTGGGATTACAGGCACCTACCAGCATACCCAGCTAATTCTTTTTCTTTTAATTTTTTTGAGACGAGTTTTGTTCTTGCCCAGGCTAAAGTACGATGCCTTGATTTCGGCCCACCGAAACATCCAACTCCTGGCTTCAAGCAATTCTCCTGCCTCAGCTTCCCAAGAAGCTGGGATTACAGTAGCCACCACATCCAGCTACTTTTGTATTTTTAGTAGAGACCGGGTTTCTCCATGTTGGTCAGGCTGGTCTCAAACTCCCAACCTCAGGTGATCTGCCTGCCTCAGCCTCCCAAAGTGCCAAGATTACAGGTGTGAGCCACTGTGCCTGGACTAATTTTTGTATTTTCAGTAGAGACAGGGTTTCACCATGTTGCCAAGACAGGTCTTAAACTCCTGACCTCAAGTGATCCACCCACCTCAGCCTCCCAAAGTGCTGGGATTACAGGTGTGAGCCAGTGCACCTGGCCCTAACGTCTCTTTTCGAAGCAGGTTTGGATTTCGTTCATCTGTTTTATTTCTTCCGTTTCTACCTCATTTCCCATTCTAGGATGGGGAAGTTATGTGTAGCTGTCACCAGGAGTAAGCTGACTTCGGAGCCCTTCTGCCTCCTGGCAACAGAGATCTGTGGCTGCGGGGGGAAGGGCGGGGGCAGGGAAAGGGGAAGGCACCCAAGGCCATGAGCGCCTCAGCCTTCCCTTGAACTCTTGGGGACTGAGGTCTCTTATTCCCATTCTTCCGATGTCTTCAGGCTTATTTTTATCATTCTCTTTGTTGTTGTACAACAAATCTGCCTAAATCTACAGACTGCACTGTTTAGCTGGATTGCATAAGGCTTAACAGGACATTCTCATTTTTGTTCGGTTCTGAGTACTTCGTGGTTTCTATCCTTGTTACATCTTTAATGCATGAACTACTCAGCAGTGAATTGAAAGTTTAAAACATTCTTCAACTTCATTCCTACTGTTGATTTGAAATTTAATTGTATAATGATAAAAAAAAATATGGCTTATTTGAGACTGAAGTTTGGAAATTTCCTGAGACTTCCTTTGTCCTGGTAGAAGGCCAACTTTTATAACCCTTCCATGTCAACTCAGCTATTTGTAGGGAAGATTCTATTAGATCTGGCTTGGCTTGTTCATTTCACTTTTCCAATTTTCAGGGTTCTTTTCAAGACAGGCTTACAGTGGTGCAATCACAGCTCATTGCAGCCTCAACCTCCTGAGCTCAAGCAATTCTCCTGCCCTCCCTCCTCAGCCTCCTGAGTAGCTGGGACCATACACAACTAATTTTTAAATTTCTCTCAGAGACGGGTTTCATGGCCAGGCATGGTGGCTCAAGCCTGTAATCCCAGCATTGTGGGAGGTCGAGGCAGGTGGATCACCTGAGTGAGGTCAAGAGTTCAAGACCAGCCTGGCTAACCTGGTGAAACCCCATCTCTACTTAAAATACAAAAATTAGCTGCGTGTGGTAGCAGGTGCCTGTAAGCCCAGCTACCCAGGAGGCTGAGGCAGGAGAATCATTTGAACCCGAGAGGTAGAGGTTGCAGTGAGCCAAGATTGTGCCATTGCACTCCAGCCGGGGCAACACAGTGAGACTCCATCTCAAAAAAAATAAAAGAGAGACGAGGTTTTACTTTGTTGCTCAGGCTGGTCTTGAACTCTTGAACTGATGTGATCTTCCTGCCCTGGCCTCCCAAAATGGTGGGATTACAGGCATGAGTCACCACGCTTGGCCTTAATTTTTAGTATTTATTCATTTTTGCCTTGAAAAAGTGTAACAGAGCTGTGTTAAAATACCCCTCTTTGATGGTGTGTTTTTCAATTTATTCTTAAAAATCTGCTAGTTTCTGTTTTACTTTTTTTCTTTACGTAATTTGGTGTTAGGTACATTCAAGCTCATTAGATGCTATATCTTTTGGGTGAATCATTCCATTTATTTATTTATTTTTAGGTTTTTTTCTTCTTTGAGACAGTCTCTCTCTGTCACCAGGCTGGAGTGCAGTGGCACCATCTTGGCTGACTGCAACCTCCACCTTCCAGGTTCAAGCGATCCTCCTGCCTCAGCCTTCCGGGTAGCTGGGATTACAGGCACCTGCCATCACACCCAGCAAATTTTTACTTTATTTTATTTTATTTATTTGCATTTTTTTTAGTAGAGACAGGGTTTTGCTATGTTGGCCAGGCTGGTCTCAGTCTCCTGACCTCAGGAGATTTGCCCACCTCGGCCTCCCAAAGTGCTGGGATTACAGGCGTGAGCCACTGCGCCTGGCCTGGTGAATGATTTATTTTACTGTGATAAAATAAGTCTTTTTCTGGCGTGGCTCATGCCTGTAATCCCATCACTTTGGGAGGCGGAGGCGGGTGGATCACAAGGTCAAGAGATGGAGACCATCCTGGCCAACATGGTGAAACCCCATCTCTACTAAAAATACGAAAAGTAGCTGGACGTTTGGCACGCGCCTGGAGTCCCAGCTACTTGGGAGGCTGAGGCAGAAGAATCTCTTGAACTGGGAGGCGGAGGTTGCAGTGAGCTGAGACTGCACCACTGTGCTCCAGTCTGGTGACAGAGCAAGACTCCATCTCAAAAAAAAAAAAGTCTTTTTCCTCACTGTGATGCTTAACTTCTGTTTCTTCTTCCATTTGCACAATAAGCCTTCCCTGTGTCCTTGCCCGGGCACGGCTGTAGGGAGCCCCACACTGTAAGTTTCTTTCCTGGGTGCCGGGTGGACATTATTACCCCTCTGCCTTCCGGCCCTACCCTGGCCAGGTCATGGTGCTCTGGTTGTGAATATTTTGAGAGTTATTTTGTTTTGTACACTGGGGTACCAATAGAGTATTTATATTATTTATTACCGCGTAAAAATTGAATTTTTGTGTTTTACGTGCGAGAGTATATCTTGATGGTTTATATATTTTGAAAAAAGTCTAAGGCCTTTTTTCTGGGCAGGTCTGTTTCCTTAAGCAGCAACCTTGGTGCTGTGCTGTCAGGACAACGTGTAAAGGTGTGGGTTTATTTTCACTTACCCTACAAGGACACGGAAGACGCTTTTAACCTGGGTCTCCTATCTGTCTTCAGCTGCGGAGAATTCTCAGCTGTTCTATCTACACATCTTGCTCCTCCCCAACCTCCTTCTGGAAACCTGTGAGATGAACCGTGGCGCTTCCACGCCGACATCTCTCCCCTCCCCTTCCAGCCCCGTCACAGTGACCCACCAGAAGGGTCTGAGTTTACACCACTCTGCCAGTTCTTGCAGTTCCTTGCTGTGATTTCTAATGGGGTCCTTTTCAGAGCCACCTCTTCTGGTAATCTACTAGGTAAGTGACATCTTCTGCCTAGACCCAGGCCTATGGGGATTTATAAATTAAGACTTTTTGGTGGGGCCCAGTGGCCCACACCTGTAATCCCAGCACTTTGGCAGGCCAAGGCAAGGGGATGGCTTGAGCCCAGCTTGGACAACAGTGAGACCCTGTCTCTATAAAAAATAAAAAAAAATTAGCCAGGACTAATGGTGCATGCCTGTAGTCCTAGTTGCCAGGGAGGCTGAGATGGGAGGATTGCTCGAGCCCAGGAGCTGGAGGCTGCAGTGAGCTATGATCGTGCCACTGCATTCTAGCCTGGGTGACAGAGCCAGACCCCATCCTGGAAGAAAACAAAAACCAAAACCACCAAAACAACAAAAAAGACTTCACCAAGTCAAGGACAGCCTTCTCTAGTGCCCAAGCCTGGGTCCCCATGAGGCCCCTTGGAGGACAGAGTCACTCCAGAGCCTGGAACAGCGGCACTGTGGCCACAGGTTCGCCGTGAGCATGGCTCGGGCTGCGGGGCTGAGGGGAGCGTCCTGCGGAAACTCACCCGCTCGTTCTTGTCCGTGCAGAAGAGCCGCGTGTGGTGCCGCTTCTGCACCACGATGAACGTGATCCCGGGCTGGTAATCTTTCTCCAGCTTGATACAGGCCTCACGGATGGCCAGCAGCTCGTGGTGGAGAACCTAGGGGCCCAGGAGGGGAGGACGCTGTGCTTAAAGACGGTAGTGCGTGTGAACAATGGTCCTGCGTGTGCTTTCTGGGTTTAGAACGCCCAGCCGTGGTGATTTGGAGAGACAGAGTGTGTTCACGGGAGGTGAAAACACAGGGCCGACGTCATCTCTCTACAGGGAGGACTGGATGGAGGAGGAGGGGCTTCGCGCTCAGAGTCAGAGAGAACACTTCCCCTGCAGGGCCCAGGAGGTTGTGTGTGCCGGGGGTGCAGCAAAGGCCAGGGGTGCAGGCTGGGCTCTGAGCCCAGAAGGCACCTGTAGCGGCCAGCCTCCTGCAGAACCTTGGAGCAGGCTTCAAGCCAGGAAGTGCCAGCCCATCAAGGTGTATCCATTTAGTCCTCCCAGCAGGCCATGGGCCTCGGGACTGAGCTCTGCCTCCACTCTGGACTGGGAAGGCAAATACGGGAGCTGTGCCATGTGCCATCCAGCCTGTTGATCGAGGAGGCGGGTTCCTGAGCTCCTAGGCAGCCACCAAGGATGTGTTCCCACTGGGTGGGGCTCCTCCCTCAACAGGTCCGGGGTGGCTTTCTTCTGCTTTCCTCACTAACACCTCCCAAGGAAGTGAACATGTGATGTGGCCAGGGGTGGGAAGGAATCGGCACTAGCCAACGGGAGAAACATTCAGGGCACCCATTGTCCGAGTTCCAGGCCAGGATGGACTCATTCCTGCCCACAGGTCATCTTGTCCTGGGGGTGCTGCGGGTGCTCTCAACCAAAGACAGCAACAAAGCTATCACCGCTCTGTGAGGGCTCCCCTGCCCATCCAGACACAGTGACCCACTAAGGCCACCCCTGCCATTCTCCACATCCAGACAGTGGCCACGTTGGGGACCCTACTTTCAATAGAGCCTGGCACCGATCCCTCCTCCTGGCCCTGCCTGCACACCTCTCACTGCAGACAGCATCCCAGACACGACATGCTCCCTGCCTCACAAATACCCAACAGCTCTCTACAGGCTCCAAGGCAAAGCCAGGCTCTCAGGAAGCCCTCAGATGGAGCGCTGCTCTGTGAGTCAGCTGGACTCAAGCATCTCTCCCTCATCTCTGGGTCCCCAAGCCCATACCCGCCCCTCCTCCTCTCCTTCTGTCCTGACTCAACATCACGTCACGGTCTCCAGCCCTGTGTCCCATCTCCTCCCCGGACCCCCTTCCATGCTGTGACCATATCAGCTTTGGGGCCGAATGAAAGCCACACCATTCCTGTCATTTATCAAGTGGAGTTCTGCTGCACAAACAGGTGAATTACAGACCCTGGAGAAGGGGAGGAAAGGTTCCAAGAGACGCCTACCTGCTGGAACTGGCCCTCGGAGACGCCGTCACGGTAGAAGATGATGCGAGTGGGCTTGAAGCGCGTGGACTTGTAGAACTGGATGAGGAGCTCGCGGACCATGGCAGCCAGGTCTTGAATGATCTCCTGCCGATGCTGCTGTACGCGCACGGTGGCGCAGTAGCGATTGGGATGGGCGTCCATGCTGCCCACCACCTGCGGGAACAGCCAGTGAGTGTGGTCAAGGGTTCCTGAAACTTTCCTATCCTGGACTCTCGGGAAGATGGGGACAAGAAGTGTCCCTACCCTGGAACTCACGTCATGGCCAAGTGACAATGGCTGGCTGGTATGAATTCACAGCCTTTAGGCTTTTAGCGCCTGGCAACAGGGTTCATAAATACGTCCTAAATTACAACAGTTTGCCAAGTTACATAGCTAAAAAAAAAAGACTGGGCACAGTGGCTAACACCTGTAATCCCAGCACTGTGGAGGCCAAGGTGGGCGGATCACACCTGAGGTCAGGAGTTTGAGACCAGCCTGGCCAAGATGGTGAAAACCCCATCTCTACTAAAAACACAAAAATTGGCCAGGCCCAGCTACTCAGGGGCCTGAGTAAGGAGAATTGCTTGAATCCAGGAGGTGGAGGTTGCGGTGAGCCAAGATCATGCCATGGCACTCTAGACTGGGTGACACAGTGAGACTGTCTCAAAAACAAAAGAACAGATTAGAACTCTCCTCTGCTTGGGATCAGATGTGACTGAATTCATTAGTCCAAAGAAGACAATGGGTGGGGGTGCCCCTATTTCTTCCAAAGAAACTACAAGCACATCAACGTGCAGCATCCCAAAGGCACACCAGCCAGGCCAGCAGCCACTGAAGTGCCACGGCCACAAAGAGGGCAGACTGAGTGAGCCCAGCATGGGGTCTTCTGGCGGGCAGGAGTGTGAGGATGAGGCGGCCCAGCCCGTGGAGGGAACCGGGTAGATCCCCAAGTGCTCCAGCCCCTGGCTGGGGAAGGCGAGGTCCTTAAATTTTGAAAAACACTGATGGAAATAAAACCTCTCATGTCACTGAGAAATAGGAACTGCTTCTTGGCAATCTGCCTCCTCCTTCACAAATCCTTACAGAACAAGTTCTCTCCCAGTTAATTCTTCCATATTCCATGTCCTTTGTCCTGCCTTCGGCTATAATTTTTCTCTTAAACCAAGAGAAAAATAAATAAGCTCTGAAATGTTTCCAGTTGGTATAAACAGAAATACATTAACATAAACAGAAATCTGTTCCTACTGATTGAGAATGGAGGGGATAGGGGATAAACACACAGCTTTCTCTGTTCCTGAAAACCTGAAAAAACAATCTGAGGCTCCAAAAGCCTGAGATATGGTTGCATGCTTCACAACACTTGTGCGGAAAAAAAGCTCACGGGGACCAGGTGAGGCAGGGACGGGGAGAGGGCCAGCCCGCTGTGCTGCAAGCTTTTCCCCAGCTATAGGACCCTCGGGGCACCCCAGGCAACTGGTGCCCCGCTGTGCCTCAGTGACGGCCATGTGGTGCTTCACCATCAGAGGAAAGTACTGTCATTCGAGTACTTTGGGATGTGGAGGCGGGTGGATCACCTGAGGTCAGGAGTTCGAGGCCAGCCTGGTCAACATGGTCTTGAAAAAATACAAAAATTAGCTGGTCACAGTGGTGGGTGGCGGGTGGCTGTAATCTCAGCTATTAAGGAGGCTGAGGCAGGAGAATTGCTTGAACCTAGGAGGCGGAGGTTGCAGTGAGCCAAGATTGCACCACTGCACTCCAGCCTGGGTGGCTGTTATCCTGTTTCAAAAAAAACAACCAAAATAACAAAACCAAGAAATGCCTCCGCAAAGTGAGCAGCACCGTAAGCACGGGCGTGGTGGGGTTGTGATTATCGGGCCAAGCGGCAGGAATTAGTTAGCACGATGTCAGCTTCCTAATGGAAGTGTGCCTGGGTAACACCACAGAATGGATCATATGCTGGTTTTTTTCTACCTGGGCAGCTCAAATGGCTTCCCTGTGTCCCAGATAGATTCTCCTGCTCCATATTCCCTCCCAACTAATGAAATAATCATGCTAGCATTTTCTTTTTCTCTTTCAGCCTTCTTCTTCTTTTGAGACAAAATCTCACTTTGTTGGCCAGGCTGGAGTGCAAGTGGCCTGATCTCATCTTGCTGCAGCCTCAACCTCCTGGGATCTGGTTCCTCCCACCTCAGCCTCCGAGGTAGCAGGGACTACAGGCACAACACCACCTCCAGCTATTTTTGTAGAGATGGGGGTTCATCGTGTTGCCAGGCTGGAATGTGAGCATTTTCTGAGCATCTACTACATGCCAGGCACTTAACTACATCATTTCCTAATACTCCCATGAGGTCAAAATTTGTTTCCTCATTTTACACCCAAGAAAGATCTGAAGCAATATGCTCATTGCCCAAGAGCAACAGAAGGAAAACAGACGCAGCTCTGGCCTGTCTGAGGTTCGGGGCTGTGTCCCTAGACAGAGTTTTCACACCCTGGGGGCGTGGGGTCATCACACCCTAGGCTCCCAGCGGCCAGTCAGGCCCCCATGTGCAAGGGGCACTCCTTGTACCACAGACCTCTCCAAGGGCTGGGATTACAGGCCTGAGCCCCCGTGCCTGCCCTCTGGCTGCTTCTTACTTTGTGTCATTGTAGTATCCCCTCCAAACACCTCTCTCCCACACGACCCTGGCCTCCCTACCGCAGCTTAAGTGAGACCCATGCCTCTCAGGAAGGAACCCTGGCCACACATGGCAGCAGGACCTCGACAGGGTCCCGAATGTCATCAAGAGACCCATGGGAAAGTGCTGACACTCACGGCAGCAATGGAGGGCTTCTTCCCGTCCCCGGCAGGTGGGTGAGTGACATCCGCTCCCAAAAAGATGACGGGCTGCTGGAACACTGGTGGCCTGCGGAGAGGAGGGGCATCAGGGGCCATGGTGAGACATGCCTGGACCTCTCACCTAGGAGGTGCCATCGTCCCGTTTTGGAGGTGGTCAGTGTGTCAAGGTAATCCTTTTGAAAAGAATCCTTATCTTTTAACAGGAATGCGGAAAACCTTGCAGATTAAACCATACGAGGTCTGAAACCTGCTTCAGAATGGCCGGAGGTTGGGGCTTGGGTGGAGTGCACCCCAGACCACAGGGGCCAGGGGCTGACAGCTGCAGAGATGCCACTCAGGCCAGGAAGTACTCACCCTCCACCCTCCACAGCCACACCCATGCCAGGCTTTCTCACCAGCCTCCCGGGCCTGCTGGCTCTTTGTTGGGTGGGGGCTGTCCTGAGCGTGGATGGATCTTGAGTGGCAGGCCTGGCGTCCACCCACTGGAGTCCACCAGCACCCCTTCCAGCCTGACACCCCAATGTGTCTTCAGACATTACCACATACCCCTGGCAGCAAAACTACCCCACGGAGAACTTTCAGACCCTGAGTGTATCCCAGTGGCGGCTTCCTCGGGAGGCAACTGGCGAGGGAACAGGGACAGGCACATGGGCCTCGGGCTCTCTGGGGAAAGGCCAAGGCTGACAGCCCCTCCCTCTGGGCACTGCTGCCGGGTTGAGAGTGCACTGCCTTGCACCCCACCCAGCCTTGCCTGGGTGCTGGAGACAACGTCAGGAAGCATCAGAAGCGGCCGCTCTGCCAGCCCTGCCTGTTGGAAATGGCACACGGAGCCCTCGCCTCTGCTGCCCTCTCCCGGCATCCATGTCCCCACATGCTTGTGACTCACTACCCGCCCACACACTCTCCAGCAGAGCTCCCTGAGTCAGCCAAATCCATCACTGCTCACGCTGGCTCCCAGGCCCCTGATAGTCAGACTTCCCATGGCCACGGCAACAAGGCTCCTCTTCCCAAGGTCACGGGTGACCTCAGCATCATACAGACCCATGGCCGTGCCTCCGGCCTCGCTGCGTCTAGCTGGACATAGGACACACTTCCTTTGGTGCCTAGGGCCCTGCGCCTGGCCTCCCCACCCCAGCCTCTCCCATCTCCGCTGCTGGTTCCTCCCACTCCAGGCCTTGAACTCCAGCCTTCTCCAAGGCCCAGGGCTTGGAATACCACCGGTCTGCTTGAGGATTCCTGGATCCTGTCTCCCCTGACGCCAGCCTCCTGGTTCCCAATGTCCACTCATCCTCTGCGCTCAGAACCTCTGCAGAGGCCTCGGGGTCCTGTTCACCCACGTCCGGTGCTCACCCTCCCAACAGCCTCCCTGTCTAATGCCCATGGGGTCTCTCCTGCAGTCCAGAACCTAGATTTTTCCTTCAGGCACAGCCCAATCCAACATGCCAGAAAGCCCTGGGGCTCTTTCTTCAAAACAACTCAGAGTCCAGGCACTCCCTCCCCTGTCCCCCTGCTCTGGCCTGGCCAGGCCACCAGCCCCTCTCAGCTTCATGGAGCCAGAGCTGGCCACACTGTTAGACAGGTGCCTCTGGACGGCCCCAGCCGACTGGAGGGAGACTTAGTTCCCCAGTGGCCTCCAGGCTGCACGTAGGCGGGCCTGTCTCCCGTCTGCCCTCACAGCCCTCCCACAGCTCTGCTGTGTACCTGCCGCCTGTGTGATAGGCTCATGATCATCTCACCTGGGTGCCTCCACCAGGACTTCTAGCCCTGTGCTGCCCAATTATGGCCCAGACTCCCTGCACACAGTAGGCACTCAATAAATACAGCACCTGTGGACTAAGGAGCAGCACTTTCAGTTCCCAGGCAGCTCCGGATTGGTCTTCGCTCATTCCCTCATGAACCTGTCACACTGCAGGGCCTGTGCCCACATCCACAGCCATCCGACTTGGAATCCGGGTTCTTCCCACGGTATCACCCTGCTCCCTGATGAATTCAACGGACTGTTTCCAGGAGTGTGTAACTCGGTGGCCCTCAAAGCCTGGTCCCACGTGCAGCAGCATAGGCACTGCGTGTCCACTTGCTAGGGGTGGAAATTCCTGACCCCGATCAGTCCTGCTGAGTAGGACACTCCGGAAATGAGCCCCACTGGGGTTCCGGTGTGAGGCCACTGTGACCCAGCACAGGCCTGTGCACACAGCAGGGGCTCACCACCGCCCACTTGCCAAATACAGAGGGTCACTGCGTTAAGGCAGTTCAATTTAGGATTCTTAACTCTGTGATGGTGAGAGCGAAGCGGATTTAGCGCACCGACTGGCTTAGGATGGCTTTCTCAGACGAGCCCCACTGTGACTGCGAGCTCCAGCAGATCCACGTCACGTGGGCTGCCCACAGCCTCCACGGTTCCCTTCTGCACAAATGCACACGTTATCTGACTCTACGTATTCTCCGTTGTTGTCATCCAAATGGTAAGACAACTGCCAGGATTGGCAAAGATGCTGGTCATCATGGAGACGTCTTTCTCGCCTGCATCACACGTTGGTGGCCTCGGAAGAGGGGAAGAAGCAAACCCCGGCCCTGCCCTGAACTGGATGCTTAGCGGGTCAGGAGGTGCCCAAGGAGGGTACAGCTGCATCACCCCCCACACCGTCAGCCCTGAGCCTCTGAGGCAGGAAGCAGGTGGCCACACGTCCTGCCCTGGCCTGGGAGCTGCCAACAGTGTGTCCCATGAGGAGCTTTCAGTCCAAAGTCCCAGCATGATGCAGCGTCCATGCCCAGCCTGGTGTGGGAAGCATGGGAGTCCCTGGTCCACACAGCAGTTACTGCTGTGGAGTGGGAAGCCCATCTCCTGGCCCCTTGAGGCATGCCCTGCTCTGCCTTGCCCACTGGCATTTGAGGTGCCAATTTCTGTGCCTGGAAACCCAGTCACAGTGCTCAAGCTCCTGCAGATGCCCCTGGCCCCTAGCAGAGTGTGAGCTGCACACCACACCCCACCCAGCTAGGAGTCCCATGGCGCCCGGTCCACAGTGGACGGGAAGGCTCCAGGCCTCACCTGCCCTGGGGCAGCAGGATGTTGTTCACGCCTCCCAGCTTGACATTGATCTTCAGACAGAGGTTGGATAGGGTCTGTGGCGTGGTCCTCTGCACGTTCTTCATCTGCACGCACTGAGTGGCCATCCCCAGTACCGTGTCTCCCACGCGCTTGACCTCGGCTAAGGGACATGAGAGGCACACACACAGCTCTGCTGGCACTCCTTCCTCAGCCGGCCGTGAGCACGGCAGCTGCCACCAGCCCTCTCACCCCCATCTGGCAGTGCAACCACAGCAGCTGTGCTGGGCTTTGTGTGTCCCCCTCTGTCCAAGGTCAGCAACAGAAGAGGGTCACTGGCCCCGAGAGGGACCCCACGCTCCTTGGAGTCCAGGCTCCAGCACGGCCTTGCCCACCTCGCTCAGGCCAGGCTTCCCCTTCTCCCTCAGGAAGGGAAGCTGGGAAAGTCTATCTCATCTCTGTAGTTTATGAACAAAACCATTTAAACCCCTAATTCAGGGCCCCAGAGCAAGAGAGAAAGAGCCCAGCTAGAAGGAAGGACCTAGGAAAGCCACTCACACTGGCCAGGCGAGATGGCTCATGCCTGTAATCCCAGCACTCCGGGAGGCTGAGGCAGGCAGATCACCTGAGGCCAGGAATTTGAGACCAGCCTGGCCAACATGGCGAAACCCCGTCTCTTCTAATAAAACAAAAATTAGCCAGGCATGGTGGCATGTGCCTGTAATCCCAGCTACTTGGGAGGTTGAGCCGGAGAATCACTTGAACTCAGGAGGCGGAGGCTTCAGTGAGCCAAAATCACGCCACTGTACTGCAGGCTAGGAGACAGCCAGCCCTTGTCTCAATTAAAAAAAAAAGAAAAAAAAAAGGAAGGCCACTCACACCATGGTGCTCTAGTTGCAAGCAAATGCTTGGGTGGTTAAAAATAAAAACACTGGCACCCTCAAAATCCTTGGCAGATGTAAACCTGACATCAAAGAGCTCCATGGCTCCCCCACCCCCCAGCTATTCCTGGCCTCTTTCATGAAGCAACTGGCCAGCTGCTCACTGGGCAACCATGGGAAACGGCGACTCCCAGGACAATGTCACCAGGATGTCAACAACAACAGCTCTACCTTTCATTCTTTTTTTGGGATGTTGAACTTGGAGGAGAGAAGTGTGGCTTTTACGTGTCAATAATGTGTCCGTGGCTGGATGTGGGGCCCTCTGGGTGACCACCTGGCACGAACGACTTTGGCAAAACTCCACAAAATTCTGTGGTGGGCAGAGATGACACATGGGCAAAGAGCTGACCCTAGTGCTATGCTCTGCGCATGAAACAAACGCGCCTGCATCCAGCTGACACACGTGGTGTGGCGGACGTGCTGCCCACACACGTGCTGAGGCTGGTGCCACCTGAGGCTGCTGGCTGCCCAGGACCATGGCGTCACACAGGACGACGGAAAGGCCCTGAACACAGACATGGCAATGATGAGAAGCCACCTCTTCTTTCTCAGCCTCCTGAAAGGAGCACCTTCTCATTGCAGCAGAAACAGAGGGGCTGTGGAAGGAACAAACACCCACAGAGACCACGACCTCTCCCCACAGCCAGCAGGAGCGCCCACACCTACCGTATACCGGCGTCTTGCCGGGCAGAATGACCACTACCAGCTGCAGGCCTGCGTACGTGTTCTTCAGGTGCCGGAACATGGGCTCCACGCTGTCCGCCCCCTGTGCGTATTTGCAGAAGCATGGCTGGCCCTGGATGGGCATGCCGGCGTCCCGCGAGATCTTTCTGAGCTGCTCTGTGAAGGACCTGGAGGAGAAGGCTCAGTTGGCTGCAATGCACTGGGAATGGCGGAGAACTCAGATGGACCAGAGGCCCTCAAGCAAGGCCAGCATTTTTACGAAGCCCAAAGCACTGTTACTGAGCTCAAAGCTTTTCTTCAAGTCCCAGACAAAGCCAGAATTCAGAGCTACGTCTCCTAAACATACTAACTCATGAGAAAGGTAAAGTGTGCTCAACAGACATGTAAGCATACTTGAAAGTCACGTGTGGCTAACCCGCCATGGTAACAGCGGCCTTGACACCGCACTGACGCTGCCTCGTGGCTGTGGAGATGCCATGCTGTCCCCGGAGAGCTGCTGAGCAGCCCCGAGAGCTCCGGTGAAGGAGGCTGGCACTCTCCCCATGCACAGGGCAGGCACCATCAGAGTGAGGGAGATTTCCAGCTCACCGTCCTTTGACATCCTTCCCCCAGTTGTTGTGATGGGCACTACTTGGACTGTGTGACATCATCAGGAGAGAAACACAACAGCCTGCAGCACGGCCCGAGGAGAGGCAGCAGCTGGCCTCACCGGCCTTGAGAAGCTAGGGCAGGGCGGGAGGCAGGGCAGCGGCTTCTATTTTAAGCCAAAGACTAAGAATCATGTCACCTTCTACAATAAGGGCGAGGACACAGCACTCCAACCCAGCCAGTGTCCAATTTCCTGTACATTACAGCAGGTCAAGAAGCATTTGTGTGTCCACCCATATCTTCAGCTCCAGGACAGAGTAAAGGAAGGGACCAAGGACAGAAGACGGGGCAGAAAGCGACCCCGTGTTCAGACTCTAACCTACTCCAGTTTGTTTCCCAGACTTCCTCTCTGGGCTTCCAGCTCGTCTACCGGCAGTGTGGACACAAGGTGGCCTCAGAAGGACAGACGACCACTTGCCAGCAAGACGTCAGCTCCAAGAGCCAGGCCCGCCCACAGCCCGCCCTTGCTGGAATGGCCAAGGTACCCGCTACACCTCCCAGGCAGGAGTTCTCCCCTGTTGCCCCCGCAGAGTGGAGGGAAAACACTTTATGTTTCCTTTGAAGCCTGGCACAAAGGCACGAGCCACGCTGCCGTGTGCTCCCGACAGCAGGTCCAGCTGGGCCCATCCCTGGCACAGCTGTGCTGACCGAGGCAAGGGTCCCGGCTGAGGGGTAGGCGCTACCATGGCACTCGGGCTTCCTAGAGGGCCCAGCACTCACCTGGGCAAGTGGCAGAGACACAAACCAGAACTTCTCTCTTATTTTCATTACTCCCCTTGCATGGGAAGGAAGATAATCCTCCCAGCCTTTCCACCTCTCTATTTCACCATCTCTTCCTGATTATTTTTCCTGAGATGGAGTCTCACTTTTTTGCCCAGGCTGGAGTGCAGTGGCGTGATCTTGGTTCACTGCAACCTCTGCCTCCCAGCTTTAAGTGATTCTTCAGCCTCAGGGCCCCGAGTAACTGGGACTACAGGCACGTGCCACCATACCCGGCTAATTTTTATAATTTTTGTAGAGATGGGCTGGTCTCAAACTCCTGACTGCAAGTGATCCTCCTGCCTCAGCTTCCCAAAGTGCTGGGGATTACAGGCGTGAGCCACTGTGCCCAGCCCATCTCTCTCTGATTCGGTCTTCGTTTTCTCCTTCTAACTTAATTTACACAAATATGGAGCTAAATTATTTTTTAAAATAACTGTAGTTCATTGAACCTAATTTTCTCTTTTGCCCTTACTTACAAACTTCCTCACATCCTGTTTGGTTTTTTTTGAGACGGAGTCTCACTCTGTCACCCAGGCTGGAGTGCAGTGGCGTGATCTCCACTGCAACCTCCACCTCCTGGGTTCAAGCGATTACTCCCTCAGCCTCCTGAGTACCTGTATAGGGAGTATAGGCGTCCACCACCACAGCTGGCTAAGTTTTGTATTTTTAGTAGAGATGGGGTTTCACCATATTGGCCAGGCTGATCTTGAACTCCTGACTTCATGATCTGCCCACCTTGGCCTCCCAAAGTGCTGGATTACAGGCATGAGCCACCGAGCCTGGCCATATCCTGTTTGGTTCCGTCTATGGTCTGCACTACTTGATGCTAACTGCAAGGGTGGGTCCCAGCAGCGAGAGAGGCACCGACCGGGCCCGCATGTCTTGCCGTGGTCCAGCCAACGGTCTTTGACAGGTCTCTGACATCAAAACCCATGCCAGCGCCCTCACCCCGCCCCACCCACAGTCAGTCCTGCAAGTGTTCCCTCCAGCTGCCCATCGGGCAGGACCCAGGCCGGCGCCCCTGACTGTGGCAGCCTTACTTCAGATGGACTTCTGTGCACTGGCGCTGGGGGGCGAAGCATGCGATGGCCCACACCTTGATCTCGATGCCCGTGTGGAACTGCTTGTTCCGCATGTCCCAGACGCCCTGGACAGGGGTCGCAATCGCTTTATTCTGCAAATGGCAAAAGGTTCAGGTGAGAAAAAATGGAAGACATATTTCTTTAACCTTAGACTCTGGCACTCTCACTGTTGGTCCCCCGACCAACAACAGCTCCTCAGGTAAAGAACTTTCTTGTTGTCTCCTGTCTCTGACCTGCCTAGTAATGCAGAGAACCGGGAGGAGGGTTAGATGCATGGGCCGGTGGAGGGGGCTGGGCAGGTGAGCGGGTGATGGGTGTATAAGGTGGGTGGGTAGGTGATGGGTGTATAAGGTGGGTGGGGTGGGTGGTTGATGGGTGTATAAGGTGGGTGGGGTGGGTGGTTAATGGGTGGATAAGGTGGGTGGGTGGGTGGTTGATGGGTAGATAAGGTGGGTGGGTGGGTGGTTGATGGGTGGATAAGGTGGGTGGGTGGGTGGTTGATGGGGAGATAAGGTGGGTGGGTGGGTGGTTGATGGGGAGATAAGGTGGGTGGGTGGGTGGTTGATGGGTGGATAATGTGGGTGGGTGGGTGGTTGATGGGTAGATAAGGTGGGTGGGTGGGTGGCTGATGGGTGGATAAGGTGGGTGGGTGGTTGATGGGTAGATAAGGTGGGTGGGTGGGTGGCTGATGGGTGGATAAGGTGGGTGGGTGGGTGGTTGATGGGTAGATAAGGTGGGTGGGTGGGTGGCTGATGGGTGGATAATGTGGGTGAGTGGGTGGTTGATGGGTAGATAAGGTGGGTGGGTGGGTGGGTGGGCAGATGGATGGACAGACGGATGGACGATCGGGTGGGTAGTAGACAGAGTCAGATGGAGGATGGATGGGTAAGTAATGAACAGACAGATGGGGGCTAAGGCAGGAGGAGGGAGACCCAAAGCTCCGTCCAACCTCATGAGTAGCCTGGAGGAACAGAGGTGCCTTGCATGCTACAGGAAGGCCTCCTGTTCTAGACCATGCTTTCCTTCACTTCCCCTCCTCTATCATCAGTGACGTGGGAAGGGGAGATGAGAGCTGGGAGTGAGTCCACAGCTCTTTCCACTCAGCATGCCATTGCCCGCAGCTGTTTCGGAAATGGGAGCTACTTCCACTTGAGAAGAGAAACATGAGCTGTGCAAATATGCTGTCAGCTCTCAACCAGAAAGGACCAGCCCCAAGCACCGTCACCAAGGAACCTCTGAGCTGACTTCAAGTGATTCTCAAGAAAAGGGTGGGCCAGGAAGGGTCCTGAGTGGGAGGGAGAGGCACTCCTAGGCCTGGGGGCATCACTAAAGGATGTGGCTGCCCCTGAGTTGCCATCATTTACTCTGTAGAGGTTTTTGTTTTTTTAGCAGAAAACATTTTTCTTACAAAATACAAGCCTGCTGTAGAAATCAGACATGTGATAGAAATAAATGCTTTGTTTCCTGTATTTTATAGCTACTGCCCGTTCCCACCAGCCTCCCTGTGTGCAAGAGTCTCACAGACAGCCAGGGCTCCAGATGGGGAGTAAACACACACACACACGCACGCACACACACACACACAGGCACACACGCACGCACACACAGGCACACACACAGGCACACACGCACACACACAGGCACACACGCACACACACAGGCACACACATGTGCAAACACAGGCTCTTACTCTCAGGTGCTTCTCAACCTTGGCACAGTTGACATTTGAAGCTCGGTGATACTTTGTCCTGGGCTGTCCTGTGCCCTATAGGCTACCCTACCCACCCCCACAAGTTGTGACCAAAAAAAAAAAACATCTCCAGACACTGCCAGATGTCCCCGGGGGGCAAAATCATCCCTGGTCAAGAACTCCTGCTGTGTATTATGCTTTTTGAAGGATACTTTGCATTTTCACACTAACAATGGACCGGGGGTAGGCAGGGCAGGGGACAGGAGTGTTTCCTCCTATTAATATGTTTCAGAAGTCTGGAAAAATGTACTCATGCATTAACAGAAGCATTACAAGCTCAGTCAAGTGTGGCGGCTCACGTCTGTAATCCCAGCTGAGGTGGCAGGACTGCTTGAACCCAGGAGTTCAAGACCAGCCTGAGTAACACAGTCCCTGTCGCTACAAAACATTGAAAACCTAGCTGGGTGTGGTGGTGCCCCTGTGGTCCCAGCAATTTGAGACGCTAAGGCCGGAGGATCTCTCGAGCCTGGAAGGTCAAGGCTGTAGTGAGCTATGATCACACCACTGCACTGCAGATGGGACAATAGTACAAGACTGTCTCAAACAAATTACAAGCTCTCTCTTTTTTTCTGAGACAGAGTCTCACTCTGTTGCCCAGGCTGGAGTACAGTGCTGCAATCTCAGTTCACTGTAACCTCCACCTCCCATGTTCAAGTGATTGTCTTGCCTAAGCCTCCCAAGCAGCTGGGATTACAGGCATGTGCCACCACACCCGGCTAATTTTTGTATTTTTTAGTAGAGATGGAGTTTCACCATGTTGATCAGAGGCTGGTCTTGAACTCTTAACCTCAGGTGATCCTCTCGCCTTGACGTCCGGAAGTGCTGAGATTACAGGTGTGAGCCACCACGCCCCACCTATACACTCCCTTAATTCCTACACTCAAGAGTTTTGCAAGGCTGGCTTACACAAGCTCTTCTGTTTTTCAGACAACCAGCCCTTGCTAAGAGGCAGGAGCCCAAGGGAACAGAAGCCAGCAGGGCTGTGAAGTGGCACTGGGTTCAACAGCTCCATCCCCCACAGGTGTCACACACTCCTCTCACCCTCCCCGGGCGTCTCCTCCCTGACTTGTGACGGGGAATCATGCGCTCTTCCTCCTGGGCCTGGGCTGTGTTTATACAGCATTTGGGGCCCGGAGGGGACACACAAGCCATGGAGGGGCTAAAGGGCCTTGCTCAGACTCCCTTCAGAGAGATGGGGAGTGGCTATGGCCACCTCCAGCGACGCAGACCCCCACATGATGTGGTTCCAAGCAACAGGACCAGGACAAGATACACATGCACAGCAACACAGAACGGCAGCAGCCTCGGAGAGAGCTCTAAGAAAAGGTTAGGTAGAAAACAGTGAAGCACAGAAATATAGGTAATGCTGTTATTTTCACAGAAAGGGGTGACTCATCCCTGGGTGATTTTAGAAAGGAGAAAGATAACACCAATTGCTTCCTGAGAGGGCAACAGAGAACTGGGAAAAAGCGACTTTTCCTCTAATTGTTTTATATCTTCAGAATTCTGAAACATTTCCAAAACAGAACTTTATTGTTTCTGTTTTTGAGATGAGTGTTGCTCTGTTGCCCAGGCTGCAGTGCAGTGGTGCAGTCCCAGCTCACTGCAACCTCTGCCTCCCAGGTTCAAGTGATTCTCCTGCCTCAGCCTCCTGAATAGCCAGGATTGCAGAAACCATGCCTAGCTAAGTTTTGTATTTTTAATAGAGATGGGGTTTCATCATGTTGGCCAGGCAGGTCTCAAATGCCTGACCTCAAGCAATCCGCCCATCTCAACCTCCCACAGTGCTGGGATTACAGATGTGAGTCACCGTGCCCAGTCCAGAACTTATGTTTTAAAATAAGACAGAAAAAAACAAGCAAACAAACCCCAAAACCTCGCTATGGGTCTTGAGGGTGAGAATAAAATTCCATTAGGTAGAAACTAGGGTGTGAAAAGTCAGGCAGGCCCTCCCATGGATGCCAGGTGCTTAAGAAAGTTGGTGACATCTGACACTAAGGCCCCGCAGAGCCCTGGGGTTCCTCCCAGTGTGGTCACCTCCGGGCCTTGCCCACCCGCCAGACATGCTGGGCTTGCACACGAGGGCCTGCCCAGGAGGAAAAGAGAGAAGACCCCGAAGGGCTCAGTGCCCAGGACACCTTTGGATACATACTGATAAAAAGTAGATGTTAGGAGCTGGACACAGTGGTTCCTGCCTGTATTCCCAGCTACTTGGGAGGCTTAGGCAAGAGGTTTGTTTGAACTGCAGGAGTTAGAGGCTGCAGTGAGCTATGATCACGCCACTACATTCTAGCTTGAATGACAGAGCAAGGTCCTGTCTCAAAACAAACCAAACTAGGGCTCATGTCTGTAATCCCAACACTTTGGGAGGCCGAGGCAGGTGGATCACCTGAGGTTGGGAGTTTAAGACCAGCTTGACCAACATGGACAAACCCCGTCTCTACTAAAAATACAAAAAAAATTAGCCAGTCATGGTGGTGAATCCCCTGTAATCCCAGCTACTCAGGATGCTGAGGCAGGAGAATTGCTTGAACCTGGGAGGCAGAGGCTGCGGTGAGCCAAGATCGTGCCACTGCACTGCAGCCTGGGCAACAAGAACAAAATTCCACCTCAAAAAAAACAAAAACAAAAAAAAACCTAGAAGTTAAATTAGTAAGGACAAAAAACTGTTAACAAACACCCCCAAAGCAAAAGTTAGAGAATAGAAAAGTGGCACAGGCTTCTGGGAAGTAATTCAATCCTTGGTGAGCATCTATCACACAAAGAATGGTGCTCTCTAAACTTTCATGGGATAATGCAAATTATCTTTTGAAAATATTAAGGATAATTCAGAAAAACTTTAAAAAGGTCTGAGGAAAGTCATTCCTTTAAGTCCCATGCTTTTTACAGGCTCAGCCTGGAGTAGAAAGGATTCTCCTACTGGAACATGGTCTACACCGAGGGTGATGGCTCAGAACCTGAGAGGGGTCACGGGGCAGACACAGGCCCCGCAGCCCCACGCACCCCGATGCCCTGCACGTACCCGGCCCCCGTAGAGGATGGAGGGCGGCTGCAGCACCCGCCCAGTCACGTCTGTCATCTCATCTTTGACCATGATTCCAAATTCACGGACATATGGGTCTGTGTTGAAACTTGCGCTTCGCATCTGGCAAAAGGAAAAAAGAAAACGCACGGAGTGGGCGGGGGCCTCCACTCTCTATAGCAGCTGCATCCATTCCAAGCATCAGAAGTTTCTGTGCCAGGGCAACTGAACTGGACTCCATAGGGCGCCCTGCGTGGGGCTGACGCTCACCAATTTGCTAATCTCCTCTTGCCGATCGGGCGCCGACCTTGCAGTTGCTCTGATCATGGTTGAGGTCTGATTGTCCGTTAACTTTTTAATGCATCTTTGTCCTGCCACGATGTTACAGACCTGCAAAGAAGACGCAGAGACAGGCATCAGCGCCTCACTGGTGCGACTAGGGGAGCGGGCAGGGGGCTCAGGGGCTGGTGGCCTGGCTCTGCCCAGGACGGTCTCCGCCTCATCCCTGGGCTGTGAAGCGCTGGGCAGGTCGCTGCCGGGCTGGCTCCTGCTCCATGGCCTTCTGCTTCACAACAGAAATCCCTGCTAAGTAAACCCAACGTCGGGCAAACACACAGACCCCACGGACCCCACAGCCTCTGTGGCCGGCCCACCAGGCGAGCAGGGCTATGTCCTGACACCGGCCCTTCTGGGCCCTCTCCAGTCTTCAGGGCCACAGGTGTGAAAGCGGCTAAAGGTGCGAAGGACATCTACCTGTGGGACAAGGCACCGGAGCCGCCCAGCCCTGCCTGAGCGACAGGCAAGTGCCAAGAATCTAAACACCCAGGGGATAATGGTGGTCGAGCGTTTCCCAAGGCAAGGATTTTTGGAACAGCTGTGATAGAGACTGAGTGACGCAACCGTGCAGTGACGGATGACAGAGCACCTGCAGCCCCTGTGGGACCTGTGGGAGCGTCACACACACTCTCAGTCAAGGCTCACTCCAACCCTCCGGAGAGCTGCCCGCCCCACTTTACTGAAGGCAAAACCGAGGTGCAGCAGAGCTCATGAATGCACCCGAGTTCCCACAGCTGCAGAGGCGGGGCCACTTGCACCTGACTGGGGCCGCGGCGGTTTCTCGAAGCTGCATGCCCCAGCCTGGGCTGCCCTCCCAACTCCATAGAGGTGCACGTGAGAGGGAGACTTGCCTCCAGGGGAAGGTAGGTGTGTTTCTGCTCCTGTCCGACTTGTAAACATGGGAGGTGGGGGTAGCGCAGAACCAGCTTGTGCCTGTCCTTGAAGTACTGGGCCACCGTGCACTCCACCGTCTGCCCGCTCTCCTGCTGCAGCGGGAATCTGGGGAGCAAAGGGCCTTTCAGGCTGAGGTCATCCCGGGCCCCGTTCCGGCGCCGCTTTTCATCTATCATTTGCTTCTTAGGGTGAGGTGTGAGGAGCACACGTTCAGAGCACTTCCAGGAGTACCACATCACGTGCTCTGGGGTATCAGGAATGTTCCCGGGCCCCTGCATTCTCGTTCTGTCTCTGGGGCTGGGAAATAAAAAACTACCTACATGTGTCATTACTCCATCATCACAACACCACAGTGTGTGTCAAGGAGTCAGGATGAATGGAGACGTCAAGGAGTCAGGATGAATGGAGACGTCAAGAAAGAAAGGTCTGTGCATCTTCCAGAGAGCATGGTAACCCTGGAGGCCATTTCCATGCCACACGCCCAGTGCCCAGAAGGCCAGCAGCCCCCAGGACAGGATGAGGAAGGCAGGCCAGGCCTATTCCAGCAGGCAGGGCCTCTGAGTGGTGACAGCGGGGTGCGGCACGGGCAAGTGCGGGGAGGTCTACAGGCACAGGAAGGGTGGGCCTCTGTGTGGTGACAAGGGGACGGGGCAGCTGGCACAGGGCAAGGACCACATGGCTCAGTTTCCACTACACCAACCCCTTCCCTCCGTCCAGACTGCCAGGCCACCTGTGGCCTCTGCTAGGTGGGAAAGGGGGCCAGGCCAGGCTACAGGCCGTCTCCTCCCTCTGCTCCCTGAGCCATGGGCATCTTGGTGCCTCCGGTGCCTGGCAACAAGCCTGGCGCTTTACATGGAATGATCCATGAAGTGGATGAATCCTACTGGCCTGAGAGACATTAAGTGGAGTACTGGGGCCAAATCTATGGTCCCCTTCACAAAGTAACACCAGTACAACCCAACAGCACTGTCATCCCTCCACCAGCCTAGATACCAAACTGTGCTCTTGCCGTAACGACGGGACACATAGACTGGCCCAGGGACGGGGGCGTGCATCAGGGCCACAGCCCCTCCACCCTCAGCACTCAGGATGGGACAAAGAATGCAGAAGACTCTTCTCTCGTCTGTGAGGCTCAGGAAGAAAGAAGGAGAGAATGCCTGGGCCTGACCTCCCGGCGCCCAGGTGGAATTTCATGATCTGAGTTTATTTTGTTAGGTGAAATTTGGAACCTACTGAGCTATGTAAGGAACAATTTTGGGGATTGAAAAACAGAATGAAATGGTCCTTTCCCAGGAATCATAGCTCCAAAGTGTGCCTAATGGAGTGACAGCAGGGACCCCAGCCAAGAGAGTCTGAAAGGAAGGGTGCATTACGTTTGGTGACTGGCGGGCCGCCGGGTGACATTGCAGACACGGTACTTCCTCTTCATCTGCCCACAGTGCGTTATCTCCACCTTTAGACCTGGGGACACAGAACACAGCATCAGGGTCTGGGCTGTCCCCCCTGAGCACAAGCTCCACTTCCCGAGAATCCATTTTCATAGGAAGGTGGCTGCCAACCCAAATTGTGGGGGCTCCATAGGGCTGCAGGGCTCCCCTAGGAAGGATGACCCACAGGTCACCCCCCAGGCCACCCCAGTTGGGTCCATCTCACCTACAAGAGTACACGTGGTAGGGGAAGGCTCAGCTTACAGCATGGGGTGTCCACCTTCGTGCCGTTCTGAACCCCCATGGGTCATTGGGTTAGCTGTCCTCCATGGGACAATCTCCCGGGGTACTGTGGATGGCCCTGCAAATGGCCTCCAGAAAGGACAGGTTCAGCAGGCAGGGCTTGTGGAGCCAGTGGTAGCCCCACTCTGCTGCTGATGGACAGAAGGAGCCCGGTAAGTCCTAGACCCCCCGATGTGAGTTTCTTAGAACAGAAAGCAGGCGGAGCGGGTGCAGACACCTGCTGGGGCTGCAGAAGGATTAAGTGAAAACAAAGGAAATGCATCCTTGGTTCCAGCGTTAGAAATGGCGGTCACAGCCACGCTGCTGTACCTAGTCCTGACCTCATGGCTCAGTCGTGACCGATTCCCCGACCTGGTCCTCACCCCATGGGGTTGCATTTATTTGGGAAACCCCTACTCCTGCTCTGGAAATGGGTCTAACTCATCTCCATGCTACTTCATCTGACGGTGACAGTCTGCTACCTCCACCTCCCTAAATGTGCACAGGACCCAGCACTGCAAAACGCAGTCCTGGAGACAGACCGAGAAGGGGCCTCCTAGCCCTTAGCCAGGTGTGCCGGGACAGTTCATTACCTTTAATTTCTTTGGTAAACTTTACCCTTTGGGAATCTGTCAGAGGTTTTTGTTGTTCTTCAATACTTTTAAAATCCAAAACTTCACAAACAAACTCGATTACTGGCTGTGCCTTGTAAAATGCTGTGGCTGACACTGTAGGTGAGAAAAGAAAGAGGTGAAGGACAAGGCGTGACCCTGGGGCTGCTGGGCATGACCTCGGGGCTGCTGGGCGGGCCCAGAGTCCTGGAGGGGCCTCGCAGGCCGGGTCAGCCACGGTGGGGACACTTGGCCGGAGTTCTCACTCTCTACCGAAGCCACCCTTGGGCCCAGAGACGGGCAGGCCAACAGTGAGAAACCTGGGCCAAGCTGCTGAGCCTCCCTCTGGTCAGGGCGACAGAAAGGAGCCAGCTGGCTCTGAAGACTAAGCCACCCTCTGAGAATAAAGAGTGTTGTAGGATTTTCTGATTATCTTCTGGCGCAGATATTTCTGAAATTCATCATTCCCTTTTATATAATTATATTTCAAGAAATGTGTAACTGAGCAAGATCAAATTCTCATTCCTTTCTAAAGCTTTTCATAATAATCAACTCCCATATGAGAAGACTGATCCTTTTTGCTGGCCTTCACTCTCGTCTTTTTCACAGGGAGGACAGCAGATGTCCTGCATAGAGCAGCGACTAAGTCTCCCAACAGGGACATGCCACACCTGGGCTACAGTCGAACCCAGGCCTACCAGAGGCCAGCAGGAAGGAACCCCGGATCCTCAAGCCCACCTCAGCTCCCGAGCGCAGCTTCTTAGGCTGGGCCCTCCTGGTGGCTCCACACTCGCCTGAGAGCCCCTGCCCTAACCCACCCAACACCGCAGGTGAGATGGGCCAGGGGTCACGTGGCAGCACCGGCTCTGAGAGAGGCCATGGGTGGAGCTGGCCACATGGCCACCCAGGGTCCTGACCCCCAGCCCATGCCCAGCCCTGCCCTGCAGTGAAGACCCCAGGGCACTGCTCACCATCAATATTCAGCATCATTTTCCAGAGAGAAGGCCGGACGGACTGATGGAAGCCAAACCACACTTCTCGGCCCCCGCCAAGAGGGTTGGAGCAGCCTTCAGACGCGGTGAAGAAGGAGCGGCCCACGGGGGTGTACCTGGAATGGAGAGACCCCACCCCACCTCCTGTCAGATCAGCTTCCAGAAGGACAGCTGCCTCTGGGTGGGCTTCGCCTGCGCCCACCACATCCTCATCAGAGTTCCATTTCCCCTCCTTCTAAAACTGCGTTTACCGTGCAGCACTCCAGCCTGTGTGCACAGCCTGCTGTGTGGGACCCATGGCCTTGCTGGGAGACGGCAAAAAACATTTGCTTCAATGCACGGCATAGGTGGAATATGAACCCCCAGGACCCGGCATGTTTCTGTCCTGGCCTCCCCGTCCTGGCCTCACCTCGCTTTATTGTACCCACTATCTACTCTTCCCCTCACAGGGCCTGCGTCTCCAAGCGCAGATGGAAGCAGGCACCTGCCAAGTGCCAGCCCCAGCCATGTGGCTGTCCACGCATGACCTAGCAGCCGCCAGCTCCCTTAGCGTTGGGCTCCCCAGCCAGGCTCCAAGGTCCAGGACCCGCTCACTGGGGCTCCCCTGCAGGAGGTGGCAGGGCCAGCATGAGGGCATCACAACCCCTTCGGTCCTGCTAGGGACGCTGTGCTGACCCGGCTAGAGCCACTTGACCAAAGCAGACAATTCTCCAGCACAGCAGCCTCACCCGCTGCACGGATGGACACGTGGGGTCTGGTGGCCCAGGAGGCGCCATCACTAATGATTCTGCAGGGAAAACCCGTTGAGAGCCGTGATGCTCCCCGCCTGTGGGGGTGTTGATCCACCACCCACACGGCCCTTTACCTTCCACCTGAGATGTGTTCACAATCCCGCCTCTACTGCGCACGTTTTCCAAAAATGAAAACAGCACTTTCCTCCCTGATCACAAAATTCACGCAAGTAATCCAAAGGAATTCAGAAAAGAACCACAGTAACTTCTGCCATCAACTAAATAGACGCCATTTTGGCAACCATCCTTCTAGACTGTTTCTGCACACACCGACGGTCCTCTGTTGATAGTTCAAAGCAGAGACAGTTACACAGGGGGAAGATGTGTCCCGCCGGGTGTGACAGTCTGGCCTGTATTTGGTCACCTCTTCCCATGCCTGCAGACTGAGAACACCAAGGTCCCTTCCAAAAATCTCACACATGGCCTCAAGGCACCTCCTCGTATACGAAGGAAGCCCCAACCCTCTCCTGGAATCTTAATGCTTTGGTCAGTCCTGGAGCTTGTTTGTGTGGAGCTTGTTTCATTTTAGGCTTTAGTTGGAAAGAAACCAAACTTGAACATTCCACTTGTGCCCAAGCACCAGCGTGAGGGCAGTCGTCCGGGACAGGACCCTGGGGCTGGCGTGTGGAGCTGGCCTCGCTCTTCCAACAGTGGGTCACTCAGGAAATTAGCGCAACCCTCTGCCCAGCAACTGAGTGGACCGTGAGCCCTGAATCTGCTCCCCTACACCCTCTCCCAGCAATCTCACGCGTGGCAATTTGTGGTAATCGAGCAATCTACAGAATAAAGAAGTCCCTAACAGTCACAAAAAGCAGCGGTGATGGCACCTAGGGTTGTGGATGTGCATGTGGCACAAAACTGGGAACACAGCATTATTCTATCACGAGTCCCAGGTGCAAGCGCAAGAGAGGGGAAGAGAAGTGCTGAGCACAGAGGGCTGCGGAGCATGAACGGCACACACACAGGGAGGCCACCCTCTGGCCAGGCTGACAGTTCTGGTGATTGACTGATTGATTGATTTGATGGAGTCTTACTCTGTCATCAGGCTGGAGTGCAGTGGCACAATCTCGGCTCATTGCAACCTCTGCCTCCCGAGTTCAAGCAATTCTCCTGCCTCAGCCTCCCGAGTAGCTGGGGGATTACGGGCTTGCGCCACCACGTCAGGCTAATTTTTGTATTTTTAGTAGAGACGGGGTTTCACCATGTTGGCCAAGCTTGTCTTGATCTCTTGACCTCGTGATCTGCCTGCCTCGGCCTCCCAAGGTGCTGGGATTACAGGCGTGAGCCACCGCACTTGCCCAATTTATTTTTATATTAACATTGTTTCCACGTTAGCACCATTTGTTATCTTCATCACAGAAAACCTATGTGACCATTCCCACCCTGATTCCAAGAATGAGCCGTTCCTTGCACAGCTTTCAGATTGTGGGGGGCCCTTGGAGCTGCAGGAGACGTCCCTCACCCTTGGCCCCATGTGGCGCCCTCACCTCATGGATGGCAAGTGCCTCATGACCACGTCCAGGGCCTGGATCGTCTCGAAAGGGACACTGGGCAGCCGCCCTGAAAGTGCATCATGTAACGCCTGCAAGCTCACGCAGGAAACCCACTTGATGGACACCTTGAAGATGCGATCCTTGCCTTCTCCCGGGAGCGTGACCTCCAGCTCCACCTGCAAGGATCAAGCACACAAGGTTACTCCTCCTACAGGGAGGACGTGGCCCAGCTGAGGTTGGCTTCCAGACACTCCTGAGTGAGGAGGTCTCCACCCAGCCCTCTCGCCAACCACCAGCCACCTGTGGCTACTGAGCACTTGAAATATGACCAAGGAACTGAATTTGAAACTTTACTTACTTTTGATGAATTTATTTATTTATTTATTTATTTGAGACTGAGTTTCGCTGTTGACACCCAGACTGGAGTGCAATGGCATGATCTCGGCTCACCACAACCTCCGCCTTCTGGGTTCAAGCAATTCTCCTGCCTCAGCCTCCCGAGTAGCTGGGACTACAGGCGCGCACCACCATGCCCAGCTAATTTTTTGTATTTTTAGTAGAGACGGGATTTCACCTTGTTGACCAGGATGGTCTCAATCTCTTGACCTCGTGATCCACCTGCCTCGGCCTCCCAAAGTGCTGGGATTACAGGCGTGAGCCACCGAGCCAGGCCTGATGAATTTAAACGTACACAGCCACATGTGGCGGGGGCTGGTATAATGAGTGTTTATAAACATACCCTCTTGTCTCACACCCGAACAACGAACTGACTACCTCTCTCCTCCCGTTTCTGAACGGCCCCTCCCCTCAGCCACGTGTTACACCTGACCTCAGATCATGCTGCCGTCACCTGCAAACTCCACTCTGCTACCCAGAACCCGCAGTTAAATAGCAACCTGGCCCTCATCCCTCCCAATATGTAGACACACACAAACCCACTCGGGTGATGAAACTTCACTACTGGCTGATAACGCTTCCCGGTGTCTGAGAAACACCAACGTGACAGGTTATGGAGGGTGTGTACTTTATCCTCACATGCCCAGTGACCCCAGCAAAGGGAAATTCACTCACCACCTCACTGTCGCCCAGGCTGGTGTGCAGTGGCGCAATATTGGCTCACTTCAGCTTTGACCTTTTAGGCTCAAGTGATCATTCCACTGTGGCCTTCCAAGTCATTGGGACTACAGTGCGCGCCACCAAGCTCCGCTAATTTTTTGAGTTTTACTTTTGTAGAGATGGAGTTTCACCATGCTGCTTGTGCTTGTCTTAAACCCCTGGGCTCAAGGGATCCTCCCATCTTGGCCTTCAAAAGTGCTAGGAGTACTAGCGTGAGCCACTGTGCCTGGCTGATTCACTGCTTTTTATACATGAAAACACAGAAACCCAGACTTAAAAAAACAGCCCAAGGTCACAGAGCCATGAATGGGCAGAGATGGGATCTGGACCCTGAAGGCCTTCCCACTCCACATGTGACGCCAGGGCCCCAGGTCTTCAGCACCAGCCTCCCCTACCCTGCCATGGGCCTGCAGCCTCCACTCCGCACACCTGAGGTGCCACGTGCCCTCCCTTACAAACTCCAGCTTGCCAGCATGCCCAGGCCCAGTGCTGTTTGGTGGCACTGGGCACTTCCGTTCGCTCACCCACTGCCCACCACGTCCATGCTCAGCTCCCTTCTGCTCATCCTTGTAACCCAAGGGCTGGCTCTCTTGCCACACCTTGTTTGAACTTCACGGAGCAACAATCAGACTCGGTGGACGTCACCTGCACACCTGGTTTCACCCGAGCACACACCCTTCCACCCAGGCCTGGGCCAGCTCTGGCAGATGCCCTCATGCCCATGAGCACTCAGAGCACCATCGTGCCTGACGGCCCCAAACTGGCAGCACCCCGAGGACCATCTGCCACAGATGAAGGCGGGGAAAAAGGAATGGATCCTTCTAGTCGGATGGACTTCAAACATCAAATACCAAGAAAACCAGCAAGCCACAGAAGGGCACTGCAGCACAATGCCTTGCAGACGTCAGAGCTCCACGTGCAGGGGACCAGGAGACGCAGCACAGCCAGGGAAACCGACAGAGGACAGAGGGAAGGGCCAGCTTCACCCAACTCAGCACAACAGAGGGAAGGGCCAGCTTCACCCAACTCAGCACGACAGAGGGAAGGGCCAGCTTCACCCAACTCAGCACGACAGAGGGAAGGGCCAGCTTCACCCAACTCAGCACGACAGAGGGAAGGGCCAGCTTCACCCAACTCAGCACGACAGAGGGAAGGGCCAGCTTCACCCAACTCAGCTCGACAGAGGGAAGGGCCAGCTTCACCCAACTCAGCACGACAGAGGGAACGGCCAGCTTCACCCAACTCAGCACGACAGAGGGAACGGCCAGCTTCACCCAACTCAGCACGACAGAGGGAACGGCCAGCTTCACCCAACTCAGCACGACAGAGGGAACGGCCAGCTTCACCCAACTCAGCACGACAGAGGGAACGGCCAGCTTCACCCAACTCAGCACGACAGAGGGAACGGCCAGCTTCACCCAACTCAGCACGACAGTGGACGGGGTGGCAGGGAGGACGCAGTCAAGGCTCAGCCCATGGGGGATTTCAGGGTGGGAGGAGGAAACAGCCGGGCCTGGGTGGGGGGTACAGGATGTGGTTTCATATCACTCTTTAAATATATGTACAAAGTGGGCCCATGAACAACACGGGCTGGAATTACGCAAGTAGAGTTATATGTGGACTTTCTTCAGCCTCTGCTACCCCAAGACAGCGACACCAGGCTCCTCCTTTTTCTCGTCAGCATGAAGATGAAGGGGATGAAGGCCTTTATGATAATCCATCTCCACTTAATGAAAAGGAAACTTTTGTTTTACCTTATGATTTCTCAAATAACTTTTCTCCAGTTTAAGAATATAAGAATAAACTATACAGGGCTGGGTGCCGTGGCTCAGGCCTGTAATCCCAGCCCTTTGGGAGGCTGAGGCAGATGGATCACCTGAGGTCAGGAGTTCGAGACTGGCCTGGCCAATGTGGCAAAACCCTGTCTCTACTAAAATACAAAAATTAGCCTGGCGTGGTGGTACATGCCTATAACCTCAGCTGCTCAGGAGGCTGGTGCAGGAGAACTGCTTAAACTCGAAAGGCAGAGGTTGCAGTGAGCTGAGATTGCACCATTGCACTGTAGCCTGGGTGACAACAATAAAACTCTGTCTCAAAAAAATAAAAAATAAAAATAAAAATAGCTGCGCATGGTAGTACAAGCCTGTAATCCTAGCTACTTGGGAGGCTGAAACAGGACAACCATTTGAACCTGGGAGGCAAAGGTTGCAGTGAGCTGAGATAGCGCCACTGCACTCCAGCCCTGGGCAACAGAGGGAGACTCTACCTCAAAAAAAAAAAAAAAGAAGAAGAAGAAGAAGAAGAAGAAACTATATAATACATATAACATATAAAATACGTGTTAATTTACAGTTTGTTGGTAAGGCTCCTGGTCAACAACAGGCTATTAGCAGTTTTGGGGAAGTCAAGTTATACATAGCCAGGTGCAGTGGTTCACGCCTGTAATCCCAGCTCTTTGGGTGGCCGAGATGGGAGGATGGTTTGAGCCCAGGCATTGGAGACCAGCCTGGGCAATATAGGGAGACCCCTTCTCTGTAGTCCTAGCTACTCAGGAGACTGAGACAGGAAGATCGCTTGAGCCCAGGAAGTCAAGGCTGTAGTAAGCTGTGATCGCGCCACTGCACTCCAGCCTGGGCAACAGAGAAATTGTTTAAAAAAAAGAAACCAGGGGCCCAAAGTGGCTCCGGCCGGATGTCGTGGCGCTTGCGAAGGCGAGGCCAAGAGTTCAAGGCCAACCAACCTCAGCAACCTTACAAGCTCTCAATGATTGGCAAAAAAAAAAAAAAAAAAAAAAGAGAAACCAAACAGGTTATAAATGCATTTTTGACTGCATGGGAGATCAGTGCCTGATATGGTTAGCTGTGTCCCCAACCAAATCTTAACTTGCATTGTATCTCCTAGAATTCCCATGTTTTGTGGGAGAGACCGGAGGAAGATGACTGAATCATGGGGGCCAGTCTTTCCGGTGCTGTTCTTGTGACAGTGATCCAACTGGCTTCTCAGGGGCTTCCGCTTTTCCCTTTTCCTCATTCTCTCTTGTCGCTGCCATGTAAGAAGTGCCTTTGCCTTCCACCATGACTGTGAGGCTTCTCTAGCCATGTAGAACTGTGAGTCCAATCAAACCTCATTCTTTTGTAAACTGCCCAGTCTTGGGTATATCTTTATCAGCAGCATGAATATGGACTAGTACAGCACCCCAACCGTTTTGTTGTTCAAAGGTCAATTGTACAGATATTTCTTTTTCATTAGCGGTACTTTATAATAAAATTAAAGTAAGTCATACACAAGTAACAGTAACTGAAAGTGTACATTTGGCACAACGCTGGCAACACGGCAGAGATTCCTGCAACCACTGGTTCCCACCCTTCCGGTGCCTCTCTACTTTCAGTTAAGGAAACAGATCTGAAGGTGCTGACTGAGCCGCCGCAGGCCATGCAGCAGGAAGCAGAGGGGCAAGTGCCCCCGTCAAACTGTCCAACTCCAGAAACGGAGACAGAGTCTCTGTGGGCCCAGGACCAGGGGCCTGGCTGGGCATGGTGATAGAGGAATGATTCCAGTATGGGCGGGCAGCTACCAGTCCCAACAGGAGTAGCCGAGAGAGCGTCATTCCCCTTGTCCAGAATCGGCACACTCAGGTCCCGGCGTGCATGTGGAGTGGGAGAGTGCGTGTATTTCACACATGCCCCGGCCAGGAGGTGCTACAGACCCGGGCACATCTGCGGCAACAGCACTCACGTGTGGCCTACAGTGCCGTGCCCCAGCAAGGATCGGATGCCTGTCGACGCCACCCTTCAAAAAGCTCTGAAAACAAAACTGAGGGGCGATTCCTAGCGGTCTATTTGCCCACAGCAAAGTACACTCTAATTTGTAAATGTATTGCAGTCCAGCCTCTGCTTGGCTCGCAGAGAAAAAAACAGCAGGGTCACCCCAGGCTCTGTAACTGTCTGCCCATCCCGTGTCTGCAGTGGCTGGCTGGTGCTCGCATGGGGCAGCTTAGGGCCGCGTGGAGATTTTACGACGGCCATCACACCATGAGGGCAGGAGGCACGCAGCTCTCCGGGGGGCAGGGCTCGTATGCATCCAGGCTGCCAGCAGCAGGTGGCCCACACCTGAGACACTGCCACCTCCCAACAGCTCAAACTCTCGGTCCCAATGACCCAACATCTGAAGGTCACTCCCAGTGCTGCTGCCTCCTGTGTTCTGACCTCAGGCAGGTGGCCCGTCAGCCTCCAGCACACAAGGGGACAAGCCCCACCCACCTCCTCACAGAGCACTCGTGTCAATTGCTGCGAAGGGCTAAATTCTGGGAGTGGCCCAAATGCCACTTTCTGAACGTGGATAATAGAAAATGTCAGTCCAGGACTCCCATCCAGGGCCTGGAACACAGTGAGGCAGCTGTGACATCCAATCTCCCCAGACAAGCCAAACTGCATGCTGGCCTCCCTGTCTGGAAATCCTCGGTGGGAGAAGTAAGACTGTCGCGTGAAGATCCCTGTTTCAGTGTCATCACACAACTCAGCCACAAAGAGAAAACAGCACTCTAAAGAACGCAAAGCGACTGGCTTGGGGATGATGCCTGTAATCCCAGCACTGCGGGAGGCCAAGGCAGGTGGATCGCTTGACCTCAGGAGTCGGAGACCAGCCTGGGCAATGTGGCAAAACCCTGTCCCTACAAAAAGAAAATTAGCTGGGCATGGTGGCATGCTTCTGTAGTCCCAGCTAGTCAGGAGGCTGAGGCAGGAGGCTCATTTCAGCCCAGGAGGCAGAGGTTGCAGTGAGCTGACATCGTGCCACTGCACTCCAGCAGCTGCCTTTCAAAAGGCTGTTCCTGCGCTAAGTTTGGCTGTGGCCCTGGCTGAGCCCACAGTCTCCCTGTCCTCTGCCGCTGAGGAGGGGGAGAGGGAGGCACTGTAGGCGTGGTATGTCTGGCTGGCCACGAGGATCCCGACCTGGACATGGCCTCCCTGGGCAGCACGAAGAGCAGCCACACCCACTGTGTCTGCCAGCCAGGGCTGCCACAGGCCCCTCCCAGAAGGGCCGTGCAGCTCATGTCTTATTGAAATGTGCCAGGAACTGAGGTCTAAAGGCATCCTGGGACTCTGCAGAGCAGCAGCTCTCAAAAGGCAAATCACTGTCCCAAAAGACTTCAGCACCAAAACCAGCCACACTCAGCACATCTGCAAAGTGTAGGGGGAATTCAAAGTCACCTGGTAGGGGACACAGCAGGTATAGGGAGTGGCTGCCAGTCAGGGCTTGGCAGAACTTCCTGACCACCTTGCACTGGGCTGGGCTGGAGTCAAGGCACCTGGCTGGTTGGGGGGACCTTCAGCTCCAAGAGATGGCAGGTCAGCCCCAAAGATACTTGTGCCAGGCCCAGGCTGAGCAGGTCCCCCACTGCATGCTGCCCAAGGCTCCCTAGGCCTCTCCTCACCCCCTGCCTTCCCTCCCTGAGCCTTCAGGTGCAGAAGCTTCACTGCCTCGGGAGCCCCTGGTCTCCCTTGCTGCCAGACACCCCTATCCCAAGTCAGGAGGCAGCAGCCAGGCACTCCTGTGGTCACAGCATGGTTGAGCTGGGCACAGAGGTGGACAGGCAGGAGCACGGAGCTACCATCTCCTTCAGCTTCCAGGAAGGGTCTGCTATCAATCTGAGCTGTGGGTCTACCCTAACTTCCTTCTGGGAAGGAGACTCCTGTGCTCTCCATCACCTCTGCCAGACCATGCCAACCAGACATTCAATGAGATCATTCAATGGGATGCAGTGATACACTCTCACGGTCATCTCCCACCAGCCGAACCCCTCTGGGCCAATGCCACTCGTCTTTGGTTATTTGGGGAATTTACAGCAGTCTCCATAGGTTCCTAAACAGTGCTCCTTCTGGCCACCTGTTCGAATATTCTACTCAACTGATCAGAGACGCTCCACGGAGCTCAGACCTTTCATGGGTTCCAAAAGGGGAGGATGGGGCTGGACCCAGCGCTGAGAAGAATAGGTAACACACATCATGCCTTCAAAAAAGAACCCAGAACTTCAACCCAAAATGTTCATCAACTTCTATCGCTTCCTGGGTCTCCATCTCCAGTTCTGGAAGGTGAGGGAGTGAGGCCGGGTGGTCTCAGTCTCCCAGGCTTGGGAGAACTCGTCCCTTTCCACACAGGGGCTGGGATGAAGGCAGGCAGGCTGACACTACAGGAGGGGAGCAAGGGCCTTCACATGTAAGGGTGACGTGACACAGGCCCTCTGCACAGACACCTAGCGGAGCTGCCAGAGTCCCTGAGAGCTCCCAGGGTAATGGAGCACCAGAACCATTCCGCTCTTACCACAGGTGAGGCATAAAAAAGTACTTCACAGAAAAAAGAGAAAACCCAAGGACAACACTGGGACATAATGCGAGAAGGTGGGCGCGGGCACACCTCGTTATGCAGGCTCTCGCATAGCAGGGGTAATTTCTGTACCTGCAGAGACCCTACAGAACCCCCAAGACCAGTGGGAGGAGCATGGTCTGCAAAAGGGGAACCCCCATGCTGACCAAACACAGTGGCTTCGAGTAGGTTCTCTGTGTTCTCTGGAACCTGAGCCTTTCTTTTCTTTTCTTTTCTGTACCTTTTTTTTTTTTTTTTTGAGACAGAGTTTCACACTTGTTGCCCAGGCAGTAGTGCAATGGCACGATCTCAGCTAACTGCAACCTCTGCCTCCCTGATTCAAGCAATTCTCCTGCCTCAGCCTCCCAAGTAGCTGGGATTGCAGGCATATGCCACCATGCCTGGCTAATTTTGCATTTTTAATGCAAAAAAGTAGAGACGGGGTTTCACCATGTTGGCCAGGCTGATCTCGAACTCCTGACCTCAGGTGATCTACCTGCCTCAGCCGCTGAAAGTGCTGGGATTACAGGTGTGAGTCATCGTCCCCGGTTAACCTGAGCTTCTCATCTGACAAAGGGATGAGAATGGTTGGGATGAAACTTAAGAGGGAATGAACGCCCACTGGGTGTAGCGCTGCATGTATGAGGACTCTCGTGAGCACCCCAGAAAAACACTCTGACCATCGGCAAGGCTGACAGACCAGGGCCAGAAATCAGCCGTTCTGTGATTTAAGCTTCATTTATATTTTTATTTTTAGACAGAGTCTCGCTCTCTCGCCCAGGTTGGAGTGCAGTGGCGCCATCTTGGCTCGCTGCAATCTCCACCTCCTGGGTTCAAGTGATTCTCATGCTTCAGTCTCCCAAGTAGCTGAGATTACAGGTGTGTGCTACCATGCTTAACTATTTTTTTTTTGTATTTTTGGTAGAGACGGGATTTAGCCATGTTGGCCAGGCTGGTCTCGAACTCCTGGCCTCCCAAAGTGCTGGGATTACAGGCGTAAGCCACTGCACCTAGCCTTAAACAAAGAATTTTAAACCCTCACTACTCAACATGTGGCGTGGGGCTAGCAGCATGGGCAATGGCTAGAGCTGGTGGGAGATGCACCACCCAGGGCCATGGGGTACGGGCCCCAGGCCGGAAGCTCTTTTTGGGGTGTACGTGCTCAGTGAACTCTCATAAAGCCCCTGGGAGGTACTTTTTGTTGCTGCCTCTCCATTTTACAGGTGAGGCAGTTGAGGCTTGGCTGGGTGAGGTGCCCCAGGTCCTGCCACAGGAAGGGCCAGGCCAGGCCTCACACCCACAGCTATGTTTAACCCAGAGTGTGTGTGCAGGTGATTTCCAGGATGACAGGTCTCAAATGTAAATGTTAAATACCATATAGACTCCCTCAGCCCCTTTTCAGAAAAACTACCCTGATGCCTGCCCTATGTGTAAATATAAATATCTACAGACAAAACTGCACACAAACTCCTTATGCTTTTCTTTCTTACGAAACTTTAATAAAAACAATGCAAATTCAACACAAAAATTTTAAATGACTACCTTTCAATGCCACAGCACGTTAGTTTGCAAGGGGTGATCGTGCTGGACTGACGTAGTTTGGTCCTAGGACCCGCTCCCACTGGGAGGACCAACGTCTGTCACCCTGGGCTGGCAGTGACAATGCACAGACCACCGCCCCCTCTTGGATCTGTGAGGTTGCTTTATGCAGAGTCCTATGTCGTCCCTTGGCCTCTGCTCAGTCACAGCACATTCTCCCCTTGCCAGAGCATGAGAACGTGGAGGAGCACCACTGGGTGCTGAGCCTGCAGCGGCCTGTGGACCATCCAGAAAGGCTGAAAGGAGCTTATTCAAGATTATCGTCAAAATGAAAAAACAGCTACTCTGGAGGCTGAGGTGGGAGGACTGCTTGAGCCTAGGAATTGAAGGCTGCAGCGAGCCATGACTGCACCATCGCACCCCAGCCTGGGCAATGGAGTGAGACCTTGTCTCAGAAGAAAGAAGACTGAATGTAGAGAGAGCTGCTTGCTGGCCCCTGGCCCTCCCACTAAAATAGACATTCGTGACAGCAACCTGAGACCCTTTGCACACTGAGCTGGCTTCCTTCTCAGGAACTTGGGGTTTAAAAAGCAAACTGTGTACGCTCTCCCAGAGGGAGTCAGCCTTTCATCCTTATAGTTGTTAAATTCCTGGTTTCTGATGTGTGTGCTTCTTAAAGTGTGTGTCGAGATTATTTCTGAGCCAGGTTTCTGTTCTTCTACTTACAAACAACACCTGTATTGCTCTGGAGCAGCACATTTGTTGAAAGATGTTCCCAAGAAGTCACAACTTCTGGGCAGAAATTTTATTACTTTTTAAATAAAGCCATGACAAGGATAAAGGTAAAAAGAGAAGGCGACATTTTAATACAGCCGCTACTGCCAGGTTTCACTCATCCCCATCATTCTCATTTCAGGTGCATCACTGGCTACAGGAGACTACTGACTATCTCTCACTGCCATGGCTCTCTCACACACCCCCATATGAACTTGCTTTTCCGTAGGTCTTTTTGTGGAGATAGAGTCTCACTCTGTCACCTAGGATGGGATGTGTGGTGCACTGAGATAGCTCACTTCAGCCTCTAACTCCTGGGCTTAAGCCACCCTCCCGCCTCAGCCTCCGTAGGTCTTTATAATACTGGAGCTTACTCTCAGCTCTTGTCTGGTGGTGGTTTGTGGCTTGTGTTTTGTGTGTGTACGTTGTACTTGAAGGTTGGTGGTTTCAAGTTCTCAATCTGTGTCTGGACCTAGACAAGTTAACCCCTATCACTGAAAACCACAATACACAGAAGGTAGTTTTTATGGATCTCAGGATGAAGCCCGTGGCAAGGAGCTGCTCTCTCCTCCTCAGGGGAATAGTTTTGTGTATGAGAACAGGCATGCACTTTATAGCACGTCACTGCACATGACTCCACCAACGGCACCCCGGGGAACTTACCTTGTCCCTCCCGATCGGAAGGGGCATGGCTGTGTACAGATTCTTCCTGCCGTCAAACACGGGCTTCCGATCCCCAAAGATCTGGGTTTTAAAGTGCTGGACCATGTGTTCCACGATTTCCCTGAAACAAAGACAAACGTCAGGCAAAACGTCAATAAAATGGAGAACATGGCATACAAGGACAACATTTTTCTTATGCTATTTTTTTTTTTTTTTGAGATGGAGTCTTGCTCTTATTGCCCAGGATGGAGTGCAATGGTGTAATCTTGGCTCACTGAAACCTCTGCCTCCTGGGACCAAGCAATTCTTCTGCCTCAGCCTCCCAAATAGCTGGGATTACAGATGCACACCACCTTGCCCAGCTAATTTTTGGAATTTTAGTAGAGACGGAGCTTCACCATGTTAGCCATACTGGTCTCGAACTCCTGACCTCGTGATTTGCCCACCTCGGCCTCTTAAAGTGTTGGAATTACCAGCATGAGCCACCACACCTGGTTCTCTGATGCTTTTTTTTTTCTTTTTTTGAGACAGAGTCTCACTCTATAATCAGGCTGGAGTGTAGTGGCACAATCTCGGCTCATCGCAACCTCCACCTCCCGGGTTCAAGCGATTCTCCTCCCTCAGCCTCCTGAGTAGCTAGAACCACAGGCGCACGCCACCAAAGCCAGCTAATTTTTGTATTTTTAGTAGAGACGGGGTTTCACCAAGTTGAGATCAGGATGGTCTTGATTTCTTGACCTCGTGATCCACCCGCCTTGGCCTCTAACGCTATCTTTTAAGCAATTTTGTAAGACCTGTGTCTCCTTTGGGCAACATGACTTCAAACTTCTATAAAGCAGCAAACTAGGCCCATGAGTGAGTTTGTGCTCATGCATTTAGTCAAACACAGGAGAACCTGGAATGTGCCGGGCACTTTATACGCCACAAACAGCAGATGTCGGACACTTCCAGAACCTCTGGAGCTCCTCAGAGGCACTGAGAAGAGCTATGAAATGGACGCTTGCTGCTGGGAGGGACTGGGGTTTTAGTGTTGGGGGCTCAGGACCCCCAATCCCTACTTCCGCACCATGACAGAGAGGCCCCAGAAACATTCTGCAAACCTCCTGCTGGCCTTGGGCTCTGCTCCAAAGAGGCACCAGCTTGGCATAGCACTCTCCTGGCATTTCAGAGGGTTGTTTTATTAGAGACAGGGTCTCGCTCTGTCACTGGAGTACAGTGTCGTGATTACTTCTCACTGCAGCCTCAACCTTTCGGGCAGAAGCAGTCCTCCCATCCCAGCCTCCCAAGTAGCCAGAACTATGTGCCCAGGCCACGATGCCCAGCTAATTTTTAAAAAAATTTTTGTAGAGAGGAGGCCTCCCTTATGTTGCTCAGGCTGGTCTCAATCTCCTTGGGCTCAAGTAATCCTCCCGCCTTTGCCTCCCACAGTGCTGGGAGTACAGGTATGAGTCATGTGCCCAGCTCAGGGGGGTTCTGAGGCATTTCAGCTCCACTCACTAAATGCCCAGCCCTCGCACCCATGCCTGATGAAGTGCAAGTGTGAAGAGCTGGGGCCCCTGGCTGCCACCAAGGGCCCACATGAGGGAAGAACGTAGAGGCCCATGGGATGCTTTCACTAGGAAATGCCAGCTCAGGGGGTGTGGTAAAGAGGGAGAGGCATGTCAACCAGCAAGGGAAGTAGCCGACAGACCTCCACGGGGAGGGGGCAATCGGAGCTCTGCGTGGCTAGAACGATCTTTCTCCTGAGCAGAGCCTCCATCATCTCTCAGGAAGCAAGAATCTGCCAAGTCCTTCCATTCCTTTCCCAAAAGACGAGGCAAGCTGGCCTGGAGGGCTTTCCTTGCTCAGACTGGCTTTGCTTGGTCCACCTCCAGCAGCCGCAGGGATCCGGCTACCCTGCCCTCCACACCTGCAGCTTGGGAAGTGCCCACCGCAGACACCCAGAGCCTCTCAGCAACATCTTTGAGGGCTCCACCAAGCTGCATCCACCTCTGACAGTGCTGGAAGACCTGGCCTGGGCAGGGCATGGCCTTGAGGGCAGTCAGCACAGCCCCAACATCCATCCCTGCCATGCCCACCTGGTAGCCAGGGTACAATCTCACCTGGCACCTCCCCAACCTGCTCTGGGCTGCCCAAGACAAGGTGTGCCCTGCAGCTCTCACAAGAGGCCAGCTCATTCCTCCGAGCTCTCTCCAAACCATTACAAAGGGTCCCCAACCTTCAGAGAGCCACATCTCGCTGGCCAGGACATCACCGTCAACTTGAGGTGCAGATGGCTCCATTGGAGGGGGAGGTGGGTTCTACGCACATTCAAAGAACAAATCATTCCCAACTAATTCAAATTTGACCTGAGCAGAGTAAGAGGGCGCACACCCCGACTCATTTAATGAGGCTAGAAAGAAATCAAAACCTTTCTGTTGAAACTGGACAGGGAGAGTACTCAGTGAAATCATGGAGTGATCATTTATAAACAGAGATAGGAACAAGACATTAACACACTGGATCTAGCAACATGTTTAAAAATAAATCATGTTTTCAAAGTTCATTCGATATCAGAAACAAACGATTGCATTTAACATCATAAAACTAATTAACATAAAACAGGTTATAGGCTGGACGCGGTGGCTCAAGCCTGTAATCCAAGCACTTTGGGAGGCCGAGGCGGGTGGATCACGAGGTCAAGAGATCGAGACCACCCTGGTCAACATGGTGAAACCCCATCTCTACTAAAAATACAAAAAATTAGCTGGGCATGGTGGTGAGTGCCTGTAATCCCAGCTACTCGGGAGGCTGAGGCAGGAGAATTGCCTGAACCCAGGAGGCGGAGGTTGCGGTGAGCCAAGATCGCGCCATTGCACTCCAGCCTGGGTAACAAGAGCAAAACTCCATCTCAAAAAAAAAAAAAAAAACAGGTTATAAACCTAAAGACCATAACTGAAAAATGCCTAGAAGAAAACATAAGAGAAAAATGTTCATGAACATTGGGATAGACAAAAATTTTTAAAAACTTTGTCCTTAAAGGAAAAATTCAGAAACCAGGCTTCATTAAAATTAAAAACTGTAGCTGGGTGCAGTGGCTCACACCTGTAATCCCAGCACTTTGGGAGGCTGAGGCAGGTGGATCATGAGGTCAAGTGACTGAGACCATCCTTGCCAACATGGCGAAATCCTGTCTCTACTAAAAATACAAAAATTTGCCAGATGTGGTGGCACGCAGTGGTAGTCCCAGCTACTCAGGAGGATGAGGCAGGAGAATCGCTTGAATGTGGGAGGTGGAGGTTGCAGAGTCGAGATCATGCCACTGCACTCCAGCCTGGCGAAAGAGCAAGACTCTGTCTCACCAAAAACAAAACAAAACAAACAAACAAACAAACTTTTACCCATCTCTTTAAAAAAAAAAAAAAAAGAGAGACACAGTCACAAAAACAAAAAGACAAGGCCAGGCACAGTGGCTCATACCCATAATCTCAGCACTTTGGAAGGCGGGTGAATCACCTGAGGTCAGGAATTGGAGACCAGCCTGGCCAATCTGGTGAAACCCCATCTCTAATAAAAATACAAAAAATTAGCTGGGCGTGGTGGTAGGCGCCTATAATCCCAGCTACTTGGGAGACTGAGGCAGAAGAATTGTTTGAACCCAGGAGGCGGAGGCTGCAGTGAGTCTAGGCAAGACAGTAAGACTCTATCTCAAAAATGAACAAACCAAATTGAAAAGACGAGCAATCGACTGGGAGGAAATACTCCACAATCACACAGACACACTTCTAACAACGAGCTTGTACACATAATATATTTAAGAAAATTTTTACAACTCAGTAAGACAGATAATCCAACTTAAATGAGCAAAGGATTGAACCAGATACATGGCAGAAGAGGATACACAACGGCTGGTGAGCACATTAAAGGATGTTCATCGCCAGGCTGTAGGGAAGTGGAAATGAAGCCACGGACACCCACCAGAAAGTCTAAAATCGGAAAAGGTAACAATACCAAGAGCTGGTGAAGGCAGAGAAAAGTGCTCTCTTTTGTGAGGCTGATACGACTACTTTGGGAAAAAGTGTGGCAGGTTTTTTTACAAAGGTCAATACCTACTTACCACCCTGTCTAGCAATATCTGACACAAGAAAAATGAAAACACATATCCACGCAGACATTTGCATACTACTGTGCACAACAGCTCCGAACTGGAAGCAATTCAAGTAAATGTCCGTCTACTGGTGAATGGACAAACACTGGACGCCACACCTACACGCAATGCAATGCTTGAATCACTGCTACATATGACGTGACGGGCGTCTCAGAAACGCGCTTGTGGAATGAAGCCAGACGCAAGGAGGAACAGGTATACGATGATAACGATTCCACGTACAGGAAACTCTCTAACAGGCAAAAGCAGTCTACCTTGACAGAAAGCAGGTCTGTGTTTGCTTTGGGACAGGGGAGCTTAACTGAAAGGGGCAGGTGCTTCGGGGTTGTTAGTGTGTCCTATTGATTGTGGCGGCTCTTACCAGAGAGTGTATTTTTTAAAGACCATAGGCCCATATCCTAGGCATGCCTAGGAGATATCATGCCTAGGAGATATCGTGGGATTCCAGAACAGCACAATGGAGGAAATGTCGCAATAAAGCGAGTGGCACAAGGTGTTTGTTCCCAGCACACAGAAACGTTGTCTCCACTGCACTGCAGTCTACTCAATGTGCAAGAGCACTGTGTCAAAAAAAGTACATACTTTGATTAAAATACTTCATTGCCAAAAATGCTGAAACAGACACGAAGCCAGAGCATGCTGCTGGAAGAAGGGCAGTGATAGGCTTGCTTGGCACAGGGCTGCCAGGAACCTTCGATCTGTTACACAGTAACAAACCGTACCTGCAAAGGGCAATGAAGCGAAACAAGAAAATGAGGAGCGCCTGCACTTCAGAAAGGTGCACTTTGTTGGACGTAAATTATATCTTGATAAAGTTGATATTTGCACAAAATCAGTGTAACATACTTTTAAAAAAATTATGACAATCTCAGCCAGGTGTAGTGGCTCACACCTGTCATACCCACGCTTTGGGAGGCCGAGGTGGGCAGATCACTTGAGGTCAGGAGTTCAAGACCAGCCTAGCCAAGAGACGAAACTCCGTCTCTACTAAAACTATAAAAAAATTAGCTGGGTGCGGTGGCACACATCTGTAATCCCAGCTACTTGGGAGGCTGAGGCATGAAAATCACTTGAACCCGGGAGGCAGAGGTTGCAGTGAGCTGAGACTGTGCCACTGTACTCCTGCCTGGGTGACAGAGAGGGACTGCATCTCAAAAACAAAAACAAAAACTATGACAATTTCAAAGATGTAGAAGAAAAGCATTTAATAAAATTCAACATCCATTCATGTTTTTTTTTGAAACAGAGTCTTACTCTGTCTCACAGGCTGGAGTCCAGTGGTGCAATCATAGTTCACTGCAAACTTGAATTCCTCGGCTCAAGGATCCTCCCGCCCAGCCACCCAGGGGGCTGTGACTCTGGGCACACGCCACCACGATGGGTAATTATTCGCTGTTTGTGGAGATGAAGCTCTGCCATGCTGCCTGGGTTGGTGGTGAACGGGGCTCAGGCAATCCTCTCATCTTAGCCTCTCAGTGCCAGGATTACAGCTGTGAGCCATCCTGCCTGGTGCTCATTATATATATTTTTTAAATTAGAAAAGTAGGGATAGAAGGAAACATCTTAATCTGGTAGGAAATCTGCACAGATAACCTTCTAGGTCTATAGCAAACCAACTTTCCCTGAGGTTTACAAAGTAACGAAGACGCCCACATCACAGCTTCTGTTCAACGCTGCACAGCAAGTCACAGTTACCACCACAGGGTAAGAAAAGGATTGTAACGAAGAGAAAAACTGTCATTACTGGTGGACATTAGGACTGTGGTTGAAAATCCAGAAGAGGCTACAGAGAAAAAGGAGGCTTCAGAAAGCCAGAGCGCGGTCTCCTGGTCTGCAGAGAGCTGCAGGCCTCTTACAGGGCGAGGGCCGCCTACGCCCCTTCCTTCGCTCCTGTGATCTCGGGAAAAGAGGCGGCCGAAGGACTGAAGGAGTCAGACATCCAACAGACATCTCAGCGATGAGGCTGCAGGCACCACCTTCTGCAGGGATGGGTCCCCCGCTTCCCTGTCCCCTCCCTGTGTGTAAAAATCCACATTCCCACAAAGATTTGGTCCCTGGCATTACACTGGCAGTCCCTCACCCCCTTTTTATTCCTGTGAGACAATCTCGTGGCCATTCTAAGTTGAATATCACAGCAGAGGAATTTCTGAGGGACCTGGCGATACAGGACCGCCCTGTTTGGAAACAGTTATTTAACTGTAGAACATAACATAATGGCAATCCATCATTGATTATGTACTCAAGAATCGGCCACCCTCCTCCTTCCAATTTCTAAAAGGAAAGACCCCGGCCTTGACCCCCACCTGTCTGCCCCACAACTGGAGAGCAGCAGTTGCAGCAGGGGAGCAGCTGAGGCGGGGGTCCTCCCAGAGCCACACGCGCAGGGAAGGAGGGAGGGAGGCATGGGGGCTCCAAGTCCAAACCCGAATTCACAGAGCTTTTCTTTGAGAGTAGGAAACTTGAAAAGATGTTTAAAAAAAAAAAATCAGGAAAGAGATATACCATGTTTATGAATCAGAATATTTTCCTCAAACAAATCCATCCTTTTAATTTCAGTAAAAATCCAGAGAGGGATGTATTTTTGATAGCATTTAATAAATTCATCTTAAAATATAAGTGGGAATCTGAAGGACAAAGGCTGGCAGGTATTCTCGAGGCGGAGCACCTGGAGGAAGGATACACTAGATCTCCACATGGAGAAAGCCACTGGGAGGGAGGCAGTGGAGGCTGGGACAGGCAGAGGCCTCAGGACAGAGCCCAGAAACAGGCCCAGGATGGGGGCGGCAGGAGAGAGAGGGAAGGACACGCTTCTCAATGACTTCTGTCAGGCAACCACATACCCAGGATTCAAGGAAATACAACTGAGCCCAGCTACTGGAAACACTCCTCTGGATGCACACTCACTGTCCCCAGCCCCACCCAGTGCTCGGCGTGACAATTCCGTTCACTGACTGTCCTGCGGGCCCCTGGAGAAGGGGTCAGGTCCAGCTCATCCTCCACACCTAGGTCGGCATGCAGCCTGGGCTGGGCAGATCTCTCTTGAGAGGGAGGCTGTTCGGTCATGCCAGCCAGGCAGTGCCCCGAGGGGCTGCTGTGCATACTGGTGGGGTCGGCCAGCCGACAACCCTGGCCAGCACCGAGACAGCATTCCTGGCCATCTGCCCGTGGCCCCACTGCCTCAGGGCCCACTGCTGAGGGTGCAGAGGGGCCAATGTTGTATAAAGCAGAGGAAGTGGCCCTTGTGGCTGTGGCAGCAGGATGGCACCTCGCTGCCTAGTTCTAACACGGGGGGGCCCTTCCCTCCACAAACACAGATGACTCCCATGTACTTGCTAGTGAATTTTCTTTCTTTGTAAAACTGTGATAAAATACAGATACATAGAATCGACCATTTCAACGAAGCATTCAGTTCAGTGGCATTACGCATGTCCGTGCTGTCATGCGACAATCACCACCCTCTGTTCACGAACGTTTTTCATTTCCCTCAAATGAAACTGTACCTGTGAGGCTCTAACTCCCGGCCAGCCCCAGGAGCCAACCTGGATGCTGCTCCCAGAGTCCCTGAGTATGGCTGTTGGTTTCGATCCATGCAGGCGCTGGAAAGCAAGCGAGTGAGCCTGCTTGCAGACAGCCAGCTCTGCTGGCCACCCAGGTCTCAGGCTGGCCCTTGACCTCCCAAAAAAGGTAGAGCCAGAAGCCCATCTGCACTCATCCCATCTGCCAGCGGTCAAGTTGTTAGCACTCACTCTGCCAAGTACCTGAGCGGGACCAGCTCCCTCCCTGGTCACCACCCAGGGCAGGGGCAGTGCCAAGCAGCACCCCACACAGGGCCAGGGCCGCCTTGCAGAAGCAGAGCACACTTGCTGAGGCAGAGAAGCAAGTGCACACCCATTCGCTTGTGTGCCCTTCGGACGTGATTCTGAGAGCTTCCCTCTTTCACAGACGCCATTCTTTCATTAACTTCTCATCACACAGCTTTTGCCTTAATATGTTCTCATTGTTAAGTTTCACAAACTGATAAAGCTAGAAGTCCCAGCCTGGGCAACACAGACAGACCCCGTCTCTACAAAATATTTAAAAATTAGTGCCTGTGGTCCCGCTACTTGGGAGACTGAGGTGGGAGGATCGCTTGAGCCTGGGAGGTCGAGGCTGCAGCGAGCCATGACTTTGCCACCCTGAGAAACAGAGGGAGACCCTGTTTCAAAAGTTAAAAAAAAAAAAAAGCTAAAAGTCTATTTACACTACCCACTCATCCGAATCCCCTTCTAAGAAGTAATCTTATCCTTTTCAAGCCTATGCTTTCACATAAACACACAGGTACCTGCAAATACATTGTTTTATTATTTTTTATACACATGGTATCAAACCCACACTTGCAAGGCTTGCTGTGTCTCTGAGATCTTTCCCTTAACTGTATACAGTGTAGCCACCAAGTGGAGAAGCACAGACAGTCCTCAGGTACCTCGGGCTTACCGCCTTAACACTTGCTACTTCGGGGCTTGGAGGTCAGCCTGGGAGCTCCACTCCTCTAACCCGCCGCTTCCTGCTGATCTTCATGGTGTCTTTTGTTGTTGGGTTTTTTAAATTTCGGAGTAGTCATCCTATCCATCTCCTTGAGATATAAAGACTGAGAAGAAGTGGTGGGTCGGAGCGCAGATGATGTTTCTGCTTTAATACACACACCAGGCTGCCTTTCAAAGAGGCTGGACCACCTGCCCTCCCGTGGATGGCTGGTGCCCAGAGTCACAGAGCTCCAGGTGGGAGGCTGAGTGAGACACAGCCACGCTGCCTCGCCCCACTCCACAGGCACAGGGCGATCGCGTCTGCAGGTTCTTCTGGGGCCACTTGACAGAGCTCAAGACGAGCAAGGAGGAACAGGGGCAGGGAAGGGAGAGGAGCCCACCTCCTCCTCAAAGCCCACGAATGCTTCTCAGCACAGAGCATGGGGGCAGGGTCTGCATGACCTCGGCAAGGCTTAGGTGGTGCGGGCTTTCTCCCATGCTTTCTTGGGGCTGGCTCAAGACTGGCTGTGTCGTGCAGCCAGCTCAGTGCCCACAGCCATACAGGAGGCTCCTGAGGAGGGCCCTTGCTTGCAGGAAACCCACCCTGGCAGCCCCAGGAAAGGGCCCGACTGTACTGCAGAGCCTGAGGGCACTGGGGCTGCTTCACCATGCAGCTGTCAGAACCGCACGGAGGTGACTGAGGGGCACGGGCATTTTTCTCATGGCCTTGGACAAAGCCTCCATGTTAGACTCATTAAACATCTACCCAGAGCATTGGACAAGGTTTTAGACAATGACTCAGACGCCATCCTTGCTCTCACAGAGACTGCAGTGTGGTAAGAGAAACAGGTAAGAGACAATGAGCAGTACCTCCCGGGACCCAGACTAACGACGGGCGCAGGGTCCCACCTCCATTTCCCTGTCCACTCGGAGCGGTGCTAACCATGAGCACCGTCAACCTCCCCACTGGGGACAGGAGCTGTGTCTGCCTCAGCCACCACTGTACCCCCAGGGCACTGAGCTGATGCCTGGGCAGGGCTCTCAGGAACGCGGGACATGGGAGAAGGGAGGAGGCAGGCCAGGGGCTCTCACACAGGTCTTGCAAGCACAAACATTTTACTTCTGACATTTTTTAATGCTGTTTTGATGGACTGTCATTTTGAGATAGGGCCTAAAGGTTCCTATGTTTAGGCAGCAACCCTCAAGCTGGCTCCTGGCCTAGCAGGCTGGCCTTGGCCCTGAGCACGCAGCCCCTGCCCTGCATCTGCTGCTGACCGACTGCGTGACCCGACCCTGTCAGGTGACACCTGGCAGGAGTGTAGCAGCATAGTCCTGGAAAGAAACCACGTTCTCATCACCTCAGCCTCTTTCTGGTGCCAGATAACAAAGCCTTGGTCATGCCTACTTTCATAAAGGAAAGCTGCTTGAGTACTGTGGTCGATGGCCTACGGGCCCACCTGCCACCGTACTAGTCAACAACCCAGAAAATGTGGGCTGGGCATGGTGGCTCATACCTGTAATCCCAGCACTTTGGGAGGCCAAGATGGACAGATCGCTTGAGGCCAGGGGTTTGAGACCAGCCTGGGCAACATGGTGAAACCCTGTCTCTACTAAAAATACAAAAATCAGCTGGGTACAGTGGCTTATACCTGTAGTTCCAGCACTTTGGGAGGCCAAGGCAGACAGATCACGTGAGGCCAGGAGTTTGAGACCAGCCTGAGCAACATGGTGAAATCCAGTCTCCACTAAAACTACAAAAATTAGCCAGGTGTGGTGGCATATGCCTGCAATCCCAGCTACTCTGGACGGCTGGCTGAGGCACGAGAATCGCTTGACCCCAGGAGGTGAAAGTTGCAGTGAGCCCAGATCATGCCACTGCACTCCAGCCTGGGCAACACAGTGAGACTGTCTCGAGAGAGAGAGAGAGACAGAGACAGAGAGAGAGACAGAGAGAGAGAGAGAGAGAGGAAATGTCCATGCTGGTTCTAAGTACTCGCTAAACCACACATTCACACAAGGTTCTATTCCAGGGAAATGCAAAAACAAAGCAGCAGTCTCACTGATGGAGAGCCACACAGCAAGAGATATACTAAAAAATCTAGGAGGACCGTTAGCAAAGAAAGCTGCTTAACCCAGGGGCGCACACAGCTTTGTTCAGAAATATATTTTCGTAAGTGTGTGGAGAATTTCATGTAACTCTCAACATATTCCGGACACACGGAGTGAATTCAACGGCTTGGTTTTATGGATAAGTCCCCAGACATTCTGTCTCTCAGCATATTGGGAGTTTTGCAACCGTCACCACGGCTTAGAACACTTTCACCACCCCAGAAAGCAACACTGTACTCAACAGCAGTCACTTCCCACCATTCCAGGGAAAGAAAAATTTACACAACCATTTATAATGGCATCAAAGAACATAACATACTTTAGATTCAGAGCAACCACAATAAAAACTGTGAAGGGACTTTCTAGCAGAAATTGGTGAGTTGTTTATATTTATCAGTTTATGTACTTGGAAACGCAATAAATAGATCAGAATAGCTACAACAATTGTGAAGAACAACAAGTTTGGAGGAATTATGTAATTGGATTTCAAGCCTTACCCCTTAACTACACTTAAAATGACCAAGAGTTCCTGGCCTGAAGGCAACAACAGAAGAGAGTCCAGAAAAAGATCCACTCACATACACAGGCTGAGTGCCCCAATCTGAAAACCCCAAATCCAAAATGCTCCAAAATCTGAAACTTTATGAGCACCAACATGATGCTCAAAGGAAATGCTCATTGGAATATTTTGGGTGTCAGATTTTCAGATCTGCGATGCTCAACTGATAAGCATAATGGAAATGTTCTAAAATTCAAATAAATGAATATACGAAAACTCAAAACACTTCTAGTCCTAATCATTTTGAATAAGGGATATTCAACCCATACAACTAAATGATTTTTTTCCCAAAGGTCGAAAGGTAAATCAGGCAGGGAAAGAAAAGTATTTAACAGACCCTTACCTCACACCATACATAAAAATTAATTCAAGATGGATCACAGACTAAATATGCAAGTGAAAACTATAATTCTAAAATATAAACAGGAGAATATCTTTATGATCCCTAGATAGGCAAAAATTTCCTAGAGAGAATACACTATTTAACAGCTATTTTTAAAAATCTATAAATTAGACTCCAACAAAACTAAAAAGTTCTGCTTATTAAAAGAAAAACACCATTAGGAAGGTGAGATGACAAGTTTTGGACTAGAAGAAAATATTCCCAGTATAAACTTACATGATGGTGGTTTTTAGGTGCCAACGTGTCAAGATTAAAGAATAATCCAGAGAACTGGTAACATGTGACTCCTGGGTGTGTCTGTGTGGCTGCTTCCAGCAGGGACTGAGTGTCAGTCAGGGACCAGGTAGGGATCTGCCCCCAGTGTGAGCAGTGCCATCTAAACAGCTGGGGGCACAGACAGAAAAAAAAAAAAAGGAGGGAAAGAGTGATTTCCTCTCTCCCTGCTGGGGCTGGGACATTGTCTTCCTCCTGCCTTGGATATCAGAACCCCAGGCCCCCTGGCCTTTGGGATCCAGGAGTTAACAGCAGCCCCGTGGTGGGTTCCGGGTCTTTGGCTTCCCTGGTTATAAGGCTTTCAGACTTGGCCTGAGCCCCACTACTGACACTCCAGGGTCTCCAGCCTGTAGATGGCCTGCTGTGGGACATCTTGGCTTCTACAATAAAAAGAGCCAATTCCCCTAATAAATCCCCTCGCATATCTATAGATACACGTACAGTCATGTGTGGCTTAATGCTGGGGATATGGCCTGAGAAATTCACTTAGGCGACTTCATTGCAGTGTGAATGTCATAGACCATATTTATATACACGCAGGAGGTACAGTCTACCGCACACCTAGGCCGCAAATGTGTACAGCATGTAACTGCTGAACACTGCAGACAGCTATAACATCACAGTAAGCATGTGTGTATCTAAATACTCCTAGGCCGGGTCCAGTGACTCACGCCTGGAATCCCAGCACTTTGAGAGGCTGAGGCAGGCAGACCACTTGAGGTCAGGAGTTCGAGACTAGCCTGACCAATATGGTAAAATCCTCTCTCTACTAAAAATACAAAAAATTAGCCAGGTGTGGTGGCAGGTGCCTGTAATCCCAGCTACTCAGGAGGCTGAGGCAGAATTGCTTGAACCCAGGAGGCAGAGGCTGCAATGAGCCGAGATCGCGCCATTGCACTCCAGCCTGGGTGACAGAGCAAGACTGTGTCTCAAAATAAAAAATAAAAAAACTGGGCCAGGCACGGTGGCTCATGCCTGTAATCCCAGCACTTTGGGAGGCCGAGGCGGGTGGATCACGAGGTCAAGAGATCGAGACCATCCTGGTCAACAAGGTGAAACCCTGTCTCTACTAAAAATACAAACATTAGCTGGGCATGGTGGCGTGTGCCTGTAATCCCAGCTACTCGGGAGGCTGAGGCAGGAGAATTGCCTGAACCCAGGAGGCGGAGGTTGCGGTGAGCCAAGATCGCGCCACTGCACTCCAGCCTGGGCAACAAGAGCGAAACTCCGTCTCAAAAAGTAATAATAATAATAATAATAATAAAATCAAAACTAAGAAAGGGTAATGCATTGCTCTACAACATCTATGTTGGCTATGACGGCACTGGTGATGGGAATTTTCCAGCCCCCTTATCATCTTTTGGGACCGCTGTGGTATATGTGTTCTGTCACTGGTCAAATGTTGTCACATGGTGCCAGACCATCCCTCTATCCTATTGGTTCTGTCACGCCGGAGGATCCTGACAAATGCAACTTGTATCTAGAATATAATAAAAACTCTCACAAATCAATAACGACAAGACAAGAAACTCAGCAAAACGGGCGAAAGGCTTCAACGCTTTGCTAGAAATAATATGTCACTTAATCGATGAAAGTAACATATATACACATGGAAAGATGCTCAGCTCATCAGTAACCAGAGAAATGAAAACTAAAACCACGATGAGAAGCCACCGCCCACTCGCCAAAACACAAAAATAAAAACATCTGACCACACCGAGCGCTGGTGGGGGTGGGCAGCCTCGGGAACACCCAGCAGAGCTGACGGGAGGAAAAGAAGGATGGGCACATGAGAACAGCAGTTATGTGGCGGGTTCACACGCAGCTAAACGTACACCTGCCCCTCACCCGGCAGCTCTACTCCCAGGTATTTACCTAAGAGATGAAAACACCTCCACAAAAAGAACTTCAACAAGAATGTCCACAGCAGCCTTGTTCCTAATGGCCACAGCCTAGACTGCCCAAGTGTTTACAGGAGGATGAGAAGCAGACTATGAAGTTGGCAATAACAATAAGCTGCGAATACACACAACAGCGCAGGTTGGGTCGTAAATTCTGCTGAGTAGGAGCAGTCTGGATTCAGGCTGTGGCAGTACAGGGACCCGGAAGCTAATCTGTGACACACACGAGGACGCTGTGACTTCAGGGTCTGGGGACGACTAGAAGAGGGTATGAGGCAACTTTCTAGGGTGACCAGTACATGCATTTGTCACAGTTCTTTGAGCCGTACATTTATGATGTAAGTATTTCACTATCCTGAAATTGTATCTCAATAAAAAACCTTTTCCTCTTTTTTTGTTTTGTTTGCAGTCCATAGGTTTGACTCTGAAAACCAAATGCAGCAGAAACATTCTGGAAAAAAGTCAGATGGAGCTGGCTGAGAATGTAAGTTATCAGTTTAAACGCCGTGTCTGTCCTCGCAGACCACTTACGCAGGCCACTGAAGGATGAAATGTGATACCTGTTAACTCTCCTCGGGCACTTCTCTGGCTTGATATCCAATTCATAATGATAGATGTCAATTTTGGGGATGTCCATTTCGAAGAAATTGGCCTGTAATTTGATTGTTCTCCCGGAGGTCCCAAAGTCGGGTCTAGGCGGAGGCTTGAAGGCATATCCTTGGATGGGGGGTGGCGGCGGCGCAGGAGGCGCAAGTGCTGGAATGGCAGAGAGAACAGCTGTTATGGGGAGCACGGTTGCTCCGACGCCCTCCCACCCCTCGGCCCCAGCCACCACACACCCACTCTGCTCTTTCCATTCATGTCTAGGCCAATATGGCATTCCACAGAGGCGGAGTCTCAACGTTAAGCCAATAATTTACTCAAAATTTATCATAACAACTCAAACTTGCTACAAGCATTTCTGTTCTTTCTTCCTGTCCAGGACGCTGGACAGGCCACGTAGCCTGATTTAGCAGCGAGGGAGACAAGGCAGAGAGCCCAAAAGTGTCAAGGTGGTGCCCCTCCCTCGTTGCTGTTTATTCATTTTCATTATACATAAGCAGTAGAAAATTCATCCCAACTCAAGTTCTCAGAGGCTCCATGTTAGTAAAGTTCAAAACGCATGTTTAGAAAAATAAGTATTTTCCAATAATAGAATACTTCCAATTTTCACTCAAATGTCCACTTAAAAAAAAAACAACCCTTCTCCATTTAAAAGAAATCCCCTGTACTTCAGTCCCTATTGACATTCACCAGGAAGGTAAAGTACTCTACTACCAATAGTAGGGGCTGTTCTTACTGTATTTCGGACCTAGAAACACCCAGAGACTCCTCGAATCACTGTTTTTTTATTTTGTTTCCTATGAGAAAACTAACATGCTTTAAAGGTTATCAAGCTCACTGAGTTATACCATTTGGAAATGATCATAGCAGCTTGGTCTTCCACCAAGCTGTCCTGACCTCATACATGACACATCTACAGGCTTCTACAACACTCCATCCCATCAATGGCACACAGCCCATGCCCCAGTGTGCTGGGCGCCATGCCCTGGGCCAAGGCTCCAAAATGAACCCAGTTGGGCCAGGCACGGTGGCTCACACCTGTAATCCCAGCACTTTGGGAAGCCAAGGCAAGTAGATCACTTGAGGTCGGGAGTTCGAGACTAGCCTGGCCAACATGGTGAAACCCCATCTGTACTAAAAATACAAAAATTAGCCAGGCATGGTGGCGCGCACCTGTAGTCTCAGCTACTCAGGAGGCTGAGGCAGGAGAATTGCTTGAACCCAGGAGGTGGAGGTTGCAGTGAGCCAAGATTGTGCCACTGCACTCTAGCCTGTGTGACAGCACGAGACTCCATCTCAAAAAAAAAAAAAAAAAAAGCAAGTCCTTAAGCAGCTCCTATGACATGCTCCTATGACACGGTTTCCACGTGTCGGTCATCCACAGGATGGCTCTGATGGCTTTTCATAAGCTCAGCAGCTCACTGAGATCCTTCCCAGCACAGACCCTGACGGTGACCAGGAGTGGACACCACAGTCCAGGTAGGTCAGCGGAGCTGGTCACTCCCTTGAGGGCTGACTGAGCCTCTCCGTACAGCAACGCTGGAGCAGAACAAAGTGCTCACCAACACGTGGCCCTGTTCTCAGGCGGCTCCAACCACCCAGTGAGACAGCTCCCAGAAAATTCCAGGACAGCCCAGGAATCCGGCCCCATGGCCAATCTCAATTCCAGGGTAGGGCGTGTTCCCCTCAGGGAGGAGAGTCACTGTCCTTTGGTGACTCCCAACTTACAAGGTGCTCATGCAATTACTTAACTGAGCCTCACAAGCACACCACAAAGGTGCACACTGCTGGCTGCGAGGTTTGGGGCTGGAACACAAGTAACTCAGGTGAAGCAGAGCTGTGAGGCCGGCTCCGAATCAGGCTCCTCCACCTGGGCCCCAAGCAGAGTCCCAGCACAGACGCAGCCTGGGCCCAGGGCTCAGGCTCACCCTATCTCTCCTAAGGAGCCTCCCGCGAGACCTCCTCCTCTGCAACACCTGCCGTGGGAGACAGGAAACCTGCACGCAGCCAGTGGTTGTAACCTCTGTGAATAAAGGCAATGAGAAAATGCAGCGGTAATTCATAAAATCTGCAATTTCCTAAGAGTCCTTTCTTGCTTCTAGCTTTTAATTATGAAAATACTGATACTTCACATGAAGGCATATGGAATATGAAATTACAAGTTAAAAATGTAAAAGTTTTCCAGGCAGAGGGGCAGGGAGGGCCCACCTTCCCGAAGCTTCGGGAAGACACCTCCACAGACCTGAGTCCTCAGGGTGCCTGAAATCTACTCTGATCACACACAGGGAATCCCACATGTAAGCTGCAGATACAAGCTGGAGGATCAAAGCCAAAGCATGTGGGAGGAGATGGAGCAGAAGTGTGCGGACGCGGCCCCGTGCACAAGGAAGGAGGGGACGACAAGAAGGGCACTGGCTGCTCAATCCCCCGCCCCCGGCTGTGAGCCCCTGGCCCCGGCAGGTGAATAATGCACCAAGATGGGGACCAAATGAACAAGAGGCCACAAGACGTGGGCCACACACGCACTCATCCTATTTGACACGGATTATTCTAAAGGGAATTCTAATTCCACCTAGTGACACATTCTCCAAGTGCTCTCTGTTGAAGAAATGGAAGCCTGGGAGGAGGAGGCATCCAGGATGCCTTCACCAAGAACATGCCACCGCATTGGCATTCACAGAACGGGTCCTGGTTCCCGCTGCCTGTCCAGTCCAACAGCCGAGTCCCAAATCCCTGCTCTCCATCCAAGACCCAAACTCACCTCCCCACTACCACCAGGCCTGCTGGCAGCTCCCTCCTCCATCTCCTCCAGCCTCTAAGAATGCTCCAAGGAGCCATCGAGGTTCCACCTCTCCATGGACGCTTTCCCCAGACACCCCATGGGCACCTCCTCCCGAGGCCACAGGCGGCACGCCCTGCCACATGTCCCACCCAGCAACTAACCGGTCTTATTTTAAATGGGTTTCCAGTTGTTTCCATAAGTGTTAATCTTGTCTCTGCACTGAAGGTTGAAACCCTTGGGATCAGAAAGGCAAATCCTCTTTCATTCAGGAATCCCAGGATCCTAGCACGGCGCACCTCAGCCACACTGCAGGCTCGGTTCCAACACAATAAAACAGATCATGCCAATGCTTAGGTGTCCCAGTGCATATAAAATTCTGTTAGCACTATACTGCAGCCTAGAAAGCGTGTAATAGCATTGTGTGTAAATAACGGAACAGAGGGAGGCAGAGAGGTATGGAGGGAGGCAGAGAGGCAGAGGGGCAGAGAGGGAAAGAGGGAGAGAGGGAGGAACAGAGGGAAGGAAGGAGGGAGGGAGGAAGGGAGGGAGGGAGGGAGGGAGGGAGGAAAGGAAAGGAAAGGAAAGGGAAGGAAGGAAGGAAGGAAGGAAGGAAGGAAGGAAGGAAGGAAGGAAGGAAGGAAGGAAGGAAGGAAGGACATATTATCTGTGCAGGGCAATAAAGCAAGGTGTGCCTGTGGTTGGAAGGGACCTCAGCTGCTGCTGGGAGGAGCAATGGCTCCCCGGGACCCAGGGCTGGCAGGCCCGCTGCACTTAAGGCCATACCCATTCCTTGGAAAGTGAGTTATGAGGGCAGGGCCTGGAACACAGCGTAGCGTCACATACACAGCCGTGCTGTGTTTGCTGAATCGAGATCACTCAGGGTGTTTATTTAAGATTCCAGTTTTAGAGCCGCATCTCACACAGTGAAAGGGAAACGTAGTGAATGAGTAATCGGCTTCCTGTGTGAGCAACTGGGTCACGGGGAACACAAAGTTTCAGTATGAACAGCCGACGTCAGCAGAGGCGGGCAGCAAGCGAGCAGGTGGCCCCCGGAAGAAACCCCTTTCGGAGCTGGCTCCTCCCCGACTTCCCAGGGAGGGATTCTGGGCAGACTCCTGCCACCTGCCCTGAAGACCATCTAAGTAAGGGACAGGGACTGGGGAAAGTTGGGGCATGAAGAGGAAAGTGAAAGTTGCTGCATGAAGAGGAAAGTGAGAGCCTGCCAGTATCCCCCGCAGACATGTACCCTGGAGTGGGGAGAGGAGCAGCATTAGTTCAGAGTCATTAAATAAATGAATGGCCCAGCTCTTCCATGAAGCCGATTTGGCTACCGGTGAGTGAACCACAGGCCCGTGCTGGCATCCACAGGCTGCACAGCTGTGGCCTGAGCTTGGGTGGCAGCCTCATTATGAGGTTGGCGCAGGGGCCCATGGCTGTCTCCTAGGAACTGGCCCAGGGCTCAGCACCCATGTCTCAGGATGCAAATGCCACGCAAAGCTGTTTCTGAAGCCATGCTTCTCCATGGTCCTCCTGGAACTCTGCATTCATGACACTGGGCATCTGCCGGAAAGTGTGCAGGCTAAAGCACACGAGAAAGGTAGCTCAGGGCTGCCAAGCACTCTGTGCCACACCCTGCACCAAGCTGGGTGCAGACCTAGTCTCTGTGATGCCAGAACAGGGGTGCCCTGGCCAGGCAGTGGCAGAGCAGCCACTGAGATCTGTGCCATTAGCACGAGCCATGGAACGGGACAGGTGATGGCCCAGGGAGCACAGCCCGGAGAGGAGATGCTATCAAGCTGTATTCTCCTGCTAAAATCAGGACACGCGGGCCACAACTCACCTGCCGTCTACACAGGCAAGCCTCCCTTGTGGCCACCCAAATTGACACTAAACACAGTCACAGCAGCGTTTTTGGTAAAATGGACGGAGGCAGTCTCAAATGCGTACTGAGAATGCAGACAGAACATCTGCTCCTGTCAGCCGGAGTGCAGACAACTGTACGCTGTCTACTGCGCCAGGCCAGGGCCACCACCAAGCCCACGATGAGCCAGAGCCAAAGCCAAAGCCTCGCCCAGCCAGCGTTCACAGAGACGCGTCCGGCCCAGGCACCATGGCTGCACAGGGATAGCCGGAGCTGGGTCCCCAGCTGATGCATTCCGTCGCCCCCAATTTGACTCTCAAACTGGGGCAAACTGACCTCAACAGGGGCGCTGGAGCCCCCTGAGGTCTGTGAGGACACACCGAAAGTCAAATGTGATGAAATGGGGGCGGAAATGGAGCTCTCGTGATTTGGGGGGTTCCAGGTCCCTGGTGCAGAACCTGCCCACAGATGCCAAGGAAACAGAGGCACAGAGGGGGTCCCAGGTCCCTGGTCACAGAACTGCCTGAACACGGATGCCGAGGAGACAGAGGCACAGACATGCCCCATGTGGAAGGGAGTCAACAGAGCCCACCCAGCCGGCGGCCGGTCACCCCTCTCCACAGGGGAGGCTGCTTCTGCCACCAACCAGAGCTCTGAGCAGGAGCTGAGGCATCAGTGCTCCTCAGAACCAGGGGCATCGGCCCAGGAGCCAGCTGATGCCATCCAGGGGTCTCAATGTGGCAGTGGGCAGCTGGTGCATCAGGCTCAGAGAATACGTCCTAGGGAACGCTGACCATCGGCAGGAGCCCTGGGAACCTTTCGCCCCAGGGACGGACCCTGCCACAGCCCTAGGACCTCATGGGGCCCAGCTTAGGAAACGGCCCCTGCCCCTCCTCCTGTGGGCACAGGGACACAGGATGTAGCCATCTACTGCTGCTCTCTGCTTGCATCTGCTCCCTGAGAAGGAGGTTTTGCCTCCACTCTGGCCCATGGGAAGGGTGGATGGGAATGAGAGGGAAGGAAATTCTGGGTGCAGCCCTGGGTGGGAGTGGCCCTGGGTGGGTGCAGTCTCAGGTAGGAGCAGCCCCAGGTGGGTGCAGTCTCAGGTGGGAGCAGCCCCGGGTGGGTGCAGTCTCGGGTGGGGGCAGCCTCGGGTGGGGGCAGCCCTGGGTAGGTGCAGAGCCGGGTAGGAGCAGCCCCGGGTGGGAGCAGCCTCAGGTGGGGGCAGTCTTGGGTGCAGTCTCAGGTGGCAGCAGCCCTGGGTGGGAGCAGCCCCGGGTGGGTGTAGTCTTAGGTGGGGGCAGCTCTGGGTAGGGGCAGCCTCAGGTGGGCGCAGCTCCAGGTGGGGGCAGCCCAGGGTAGAAACCCAGGGTGGGAGCAGCCCCGGGTGGGTGTAGTCTCGGGTAGGGGCAGCTCCCGGTGGGCGCAGCTTCGGGTGGGGGCAGCCCAGGGTAGGAACCCAGGGTGGGAGCAGCCCCGGGTGGGTGTAGTCTCGGGTTGGGGCAGCCCCAGGTGGGGGCAGCCAGGCTGTCCTCGGTGACACATTTGCACTTCTGTTGAACACTTCTGTGTTCTGGGGGCGAGGTTCCTGGAAGGCTTTCCTTTCTGCTCTCCCTGAGTAGAAACTCCTGGAGCATTTCCAACCTGTCTCAGCCTGGTTCTTGGCAACACCAGAAGCAGGGGCCACGGGAGGCAGCGTGAGCAGGAGCAGTCACCCCAAAGGCAGGGTCTGTGGAGGTGCTGGGCGAGGACAGCAGGGAGAACACCCCAGGAGAGACTGGAGCGCCGCCGTGACACAGGCGGCCCACGTCCCCAGATCAGAGTGACAGTCACCCCTAAACCACTCACTCCCTTCTTTTGGTTTAATGAGTAATAGCCTGAAAATATTTTAACCTTATTTTAGTGAGCAATAGAGCGTGCACAGGAAGAGGGTGAGAAACCCCTACAGTCTAGGGCTGATCACAAACAAACATCCGACTAAACTGCCGATGACTCACGACCGACCGGACTTTCCTCCGCAGGGGTTTTTTAAACAAACGCTTGTGGCTCAACCTGAAACTGCAACCACCATTATCTCGTTGAGAAATGGTCCTCAAAGCCTCCCCTGTGACCTTTACGAAGCAAACCTGCCCCCATAAATTTTGAATAAATTTTTCCTTACGAGTCAAAAACATCCCCTTTGATCCACCATCTGTCTTTATTCAACAATATTAGAAATACTGTAATAAGGCCGGGCACAGGGTTCACGCCTGTAATCCCAGCACTTTGGGAGGCCAAGACGGATGGATCACCTCAAGTCAGGAGTTCATGACCAGCCTGACCAACACGGTGAAACCCAGTCTCTACTACAACACAAAAATTAGCCGGGTGTGGTGCTGGCACAAGCCTGTAGTCACAGCTACTTGAGAGGCTGAGGCACGAGAATCACTTTAACGGGAGAGGCGGAGATTGCAGCGAGCTGAGATTGCGCCACTGTGCTCCTGCCTGGGCAACAAGAGCGAAACTCCGTCTCAAAAAAAAAGGAAAAAGGTAAAAGAAATACTATAATAAATACAAGCAGGAATGAAAGGAATACTGGTAAAATGTAAGTTACCTCCTACAGAAACGTTCCTCAATCAAGGCAGCTGATGAGAGTCCACAGCATCTCCACCACTGGCCCCACCAGGACAGACCCCCCACTGCACGCTGGCAAAGCACTGCTGGAAGCCTGACACGCTCAGTGTGGACATGAAGAACGCCTTACGTGTATATTTCTCTGACTCTTCTCTGCAGCCTTTTCTGGTTTCAACTCTAGATTTTTTTGTGTGTGATTCTGACTGTATCTGCCTCTCCTGCCAGAAAGTAGGCATCGCAATATAGCAAGGACTGTGTCTGTTTTTGGGCAACTGTTCATGGAATGAATACACAGATGAATAAAAGAGTATCCTGCTGTTACACTGACTCTTAGTAAAAATGCCATCTGGGTTTAGGACTCAATGCCAAGTGTTTTTAGGACAAAATCATGAGGCATCCATAGGAAGACGATTACTCTACCTTTTACAAATAGTCTTTATTGTTTGGTTATTTTATATTTTATCCTTTTTAGTAGAGACAGGGGTCTTCCTATGTCATCCAGGCTGGTCTCCCAACTCCTGGCCTCCGATCCTCCCACTTTGGCCTCCCAAAGTGCTGAGATTCCAGGCTTGAGCCATGGCACCCGGCCTGTTTCAACTAAGGAAGCTAGTGTTTATCAGGCATCAATATGATTCCAGTGTGAGACTTCCAGCATATTTTTGTCTCTTCTCATTCCCACTCTGACTTGTCTTGATTGCTCAGATGTGGAGCCAGGAGCTCCCTGGGGTGAGGTGACAGCCAGGGCACCTGGGTAGCAGACTGCAGGGCTAGGACTGCGATTTCCAGCTTACCCTTCCGCCAACATCAGTCATCGAATCAGCCACTGCCCTGACAAGGGTCCACGTGACATGTAACATCTCTTATACTTCAGAAAAAATCTCGTTCTCCAAACTGAATCCTCTTTTCATCCAAAACATACAAGAATCTGACCTACCTATCACATGTATGTTCCCTGAAAATACATACATCTATTACGTATCAATAAAAATAGACATAAACTTTCTTGTTTTTGAAGACAGAGTCTTGCTCTATCTCACAGTCTGGAGCACAGTGGTGTGATCTCGGCTCACCGCAACCTCCGCCTCCTGGGTTCAAGCGATTCTCCTGTCTCAGCCTCCCGAATAGCTGGAATTATAGGTGTGCGTCACCATACCCAGCTAATTTTTGTAATTTTAGTAGAGTTTGGGCATGCTGGCCAGGCTGGTCTCAAACTCCTGACCTCAAGTGATCCGCCCACCCCACCCTCCCAAAGTGCTGGGATTACAGGTGTGAGTCACCACACCCAGCCAACATACATTGATCTGCCACCCTGACGCCCCTCATCTGTGCTAAGCAGCTAGGAAACTTAAAATAAATAAATAAATAAAAACCTTTGTGCTCTTTTACAGTAACTCATCCTAGATACCTGCTACATTTCTCAATACTAACATAAGACGTTTACTTCCCTTCTTAACATGTATATTCACATTTTAAGTTGCCATAACTGAAGAAGCAATGGCCATCACCATTGCAGCACGTACAGTTCAGACACCTTCACACAAATCACCTCCTCACTCCTCACCACGGACAAGGCAGGTAGGACCCCATCCTACGCATGTGGTTCCAGGTGTCTGCGAGTTAACTGACAGGCAGAGCTGGGACTCACACACAGCACTCATGGCCACAGGCCACGCGGCCTTGATCCCTTTCCGTAATACCTATGCTTAAATCAAATCAAAGGGGCTGGAGGAACTAAGTGCCTGACCCTCCATCCTCACCAGGTTCACTCAGTTCCACTTGTGAGCACAGGAACACCTGGTCACCAGCGAGGTCTGCCAGAGCCAAGCCCGTGCTGAGGGTTCCTAAGCTCTACCGCACTGTGCGATGCCGCTCACCTTACACTGCCTGAGCACCTCCTACCCTGGCTCTCAGGGTGCTCGTCTTCGGAAGGGAACAGGGAGGAAAACTATCACCATCTCCCTGCACACCAGGCAGGCAGGCAAGCCACTGGCAGCGCTCAGGATGGCCAGAGGGCATATGCCAGTTAAGGGGACAGGGGAGAACTCAGAACAATTTTCTAAATATTTGAAGGAAAAAAATAAGATGAGCTCCCTGTCACATCTTATTACAAAATAAATTTCAAATAGAAACTGTAAATACTTAGTATTTTTAAATGAAACAAAAACATCTACAGAAATATTTTAAAATGTAATGATCTTTTATAGTTTTGGGGTGGGAATGCTCTTTCTTAGAACCAAAATAGAGGTTGCAGAAGAGGACTTTCAGTGGCATGTGGTGTCGCACAGCTGTCATCCCAGCACTTTGGGAGGCTGGGGCAGGTGGATCACTTGAGGCTAGGAGTTCGAGACTAGCCTGTGAAACATGGCGAAACCCTATCTGTACAAAAAAATACAAAATTGGCTGGTCATGGTGGCATGTGTCTGCAGTCCCAGCTACTTGGGAGGCTGAGATGGGAGGATCACTTGAGCCTGGGGAGGTCAAGGCTCCAGTGATCTGAGATCATGCCACTGCACTCCAGCCTGTCCAGCCTGGGTAACACAGTAAGATTCTGTCTCAGGGGGAAAAATATATATATATAAATATATAAAATTGCATGGCAAACTGGAAATTCATATGACATCATAAGTATACAGACCTAAAGGCATAACCTAAATATACAGTTTACATAAATTAATGAAGTCAAAAACTCCAACAGAAACTGGGTGAGGAATACGACTGGATAGTGCACATGAGAAAAATGGTCACTCCCTTCCATACAGGGGGATTTCAAGTTTGTTTCAGAAGCTTTTCAAAATTACATGCCCTTTGATCCAGTAACTCAACAAATAGGCATCTGTCCTCGGGAAATACTCAGGCTTCTACACATGAAAGCACAGCAAAGACTGAGAAGGACTGGAACGTCCATCAGTGGAAAACGGGTTAAATGAACTGTGCAAGAGTTCAGTGACACTATGCCTCTCCATCAATTACACGGAAGAGCTCCATGTGTTGGTAAGTGGGAAAAAGCTTTGAAATGGTGTTTGATGTAATCCCATCTGTCCTATATTATACACATGTGCACATTTGGGGTATGAAAGGGAAAATTTATAGGATAATTACAAAACAAAATACTTATAGTGGTTATTCCTGAGTGGTCAAACTATAGTTAGTATTTCTACTCTTCTCCATGCTTCTGTTTATTCATTTTGTATTTTATTTATTTTATTATTTTATTTTATTTTATTTTATTTTTGAGACGGAGTTTCGCTCTTGTTACCCAGGCTGGAGTGCAATGGCGTGATCTTGGCTCACCGTAACCTCCGCCTCCTGGGTTCAGGCAATTCTCCTGCCTCAGCCTCCTGCGTAGCTAGGATTACAGGCACGCACCACCATGCCCAGCTAATGTTTTGTATTTTTAGTAGAGACGGGGTTTCACCATGTTGACCAGGATGGTCTCGATCTCTTGACCTCGTGATCCGCCCGCCTCGGCCTCCCAAAGTGCTGGGATTACAGGCGTGAGCCACCGCACCCGGCTTTATTATTTTATTTTACCAGACAGAGTCTCACTCTGTTGCCGAGGCGGAAGTGCAGTGGTGTGATCGCAGGGCTCAAGCAATCCTCCTGCCCCAGCCTCTTGAATAGTTGGGACTACAGGCATGTGTCCCCATGCCAGATGATAGAGATGGAGCCCTCCTGTGTTGTCCAGGCTGGTCTCAAACCCTTGGGCTCAAATGATCCTCCCAAATGTTAGGATTATAGGCTTGACTGTACCTGGCCTACGCTTCTGCATTTTTTAGGTAGGTATATTTGTTATTTAAAACTAAAGTTCAGCCGGGTACGGTGGCTCAAGCCTGTAATCCCAGCACTTTGGGAGGCCGAGGCGGGTGGATCACGAGGTCAAGAGATTGAGACCATCCTGGTCAACATGGTGAAACCCCGTCTCTACTAAAAATACAAAAAATTAGCTGGGCATGGTGGCGTGTGCCTGTAATCCCAGCTACTCAGGAGGCTGAGGCAGAAGAATTGCCTGAACCCAGGAGGCGGAGGTTGCGGTGAGCCGAGATCGCGCCATTGCACTCCAGCCTGGGTAACAAGAGCGAAACTCCGTCTAAAAAAAAACTAACTAAAGTTAGTTTTTAAAAATACAAACAAACTCTGGGAGGAGGATGAGTGATGGATTCATCATTCTATTTTTCTCTGACATATTCCTAAGTTAAAGGAAATAGAAGTTGGCCAGGTGTGGTGGCTCACGCCTGTAATCCCAGCACTTTGGGAGACCGAGGCAGGTGGATCACCTGAGGTCAGGAGTTTGAGACTAGCCTGTTCAACATGGAGAAACCCCGTCTCTACTAAAAGTACAAAATTAGCCAGGTGTGGTAGTGTGCGCCTGTAATCCCGGCTACTTGGGAGGCTGAGGCAGGAGAATCGCTTGAATCCAGGAGGCGAAGGTTGCGGTGAGCCTAGATCACACCACTGCACCCCAGCCTGGGCAACAAGAGCAAACTCTGTCTCAAAAAAATAAAAAAAGAAAGAAAACAGAAGCTTAAGATTTCAGCACAGATAGTCATTATGCCACTTAACAGATGCTCAGAGAGATTTTAAAAGTGCCCCATTCAAGATCTGCAGTGAGCCCGTTTTCCCAGTGTAGTCTCACAGGTGCACAGTGGCGTTTACAGGTGAAGCAGTGTGTGCCAGTCCCATGGAGGCTGGAAGGCAGGCAGTGAAGCAGCAGGGGAGAGCCACGTGGCTGGTGTCGAGGGCGCGCCCATGTCATCGCACGGCCACTGGGTCTTCGTGATTGCTACTTCACCATGTGACAGCCCTGTACTGGAGAACCTCCCTGGTACCCACCAGCCCCGGGGGAACTGCCCGAGGGTGCCGGCCAGCCAGGCAGGACACAGACAGGCACCCGGCTGCCAGAGTGCATCCGTTGTTCTGCACCGTTGCTGGAGAACCCGTTTGAAATGACTAAAGCCACAATGTGGGTTTTACATCATGGTTAAAGGGAACTCACACTGGAATTGTATAGAAGGAAAAAAAATCTCAGCAGAAGAGTTGTTTCGTTCATTTATAACCACGCCCCTGCGCTGTGTGGGGAGGGCCTGGCCCGCTCCAACAGGGACGTCCCCTCCCTCCTCACACTTGCTGGGCTGAATCATCCGCAGAGGTGGCAGGAAAACCGCCTCATTTACATACACCCTTTCCAGTAAGCATAGCCAGGGATTCCAATTCCCAGAGCCTCCCCGCCTCTCTAGAGCCAATGCAGCGCAGCGCGAATGCAGGGCGGTGTGGGCAGCGGTGGCACACAGTGCCCGCGCCCGGCTGGAGCAGAGGTCTGGCTGACATTGCTTTCTCTGACTGCGTTTCTGGCAGCAGCCACGGACACTGATGGGCTGGGCTGGGCTACCCCCGGCCTCCCTGAGTAGGGCCCTTTCTAGGGGGATGGCCTCCTGGCTTCAAGCCTGAATCTCAACGATGGAATGAGAATAAATGAGCATTCAGAAATCTCAGGCTCACTCCTGTCAGCTTTAGCCTGATCTACAGGATTAGCTCACGAGGCCTAATTTTAAGAGAAAAGAAATCAAGGAAAAAAAATTGACATAAAAAAACGAAAAACTGCCATCTGAGTTCCGTCCCACAGGACTACTAACACATCTTAGCCTTTCTGCCTGTCTTGAAAAGAATAAATGTCTATTTTTATCAGCAAGGCAGCAAAACCCATCAACATCTCCTGCTCATCTGTTCAAACGCACACGCCCGTGCCACTCATCACCGGGTGTTGCATCATCTGCCACCTGGGAGGACCAAGAGATGGCCCTGCTTTTCCAGGAGTATGTAGAGAACAAAAAATAAAAAATAAAGAGATGGCCCAGCCCACCAGGGGCCTCACAGCAGATGCCAGCGTCAGCGCCGGCGGATGCCTGGGCTGAGGGCAGCCCTGACCCTGGTGAGGCCCCATGCAGGGCTGTAGGGCACATGGCTCTCTTTTCTGGGTGCCAGGTCCAACACTGAGCTTTGTACAAGATCTAACCCAGGAGGGTGAGAAAGGAGGGGATGACATAGGACAGCGAGAGGGACCAGGGGTGCCACACAGCAGCTCAGCCACTGCCAGCCTCAGGGTGGGGAAACAGACACCCACACGAGCATCCATGCCCCATGTGGGAAGATGCCTGAACCCTGAGACGGCATGTTCTGTGCTGGAGGACAGTTTCCAGGGCTCAGGTCAGGTGTTTGAAGCCGCTGCACCACAAAGATTCTCGTAGGCAAAGGCAGGACTCACCAGGAACCAGAAGTTTGGGTTCCATTACTTGAGGAAAACCAAATGCTGCTGCCACCTCCACCCAGAGAGAGACTGCATCTCTCCTGCTCGCAGGCATCTTACCTACAGCTTTACCAGGAGAAGGCCCAGCCCTCCTCCAACCTGTGCCCAGCCTGACACCCCGCTCCTCTGGGAGTGCCTCCATTTCCCTGTGCGTCTGAGCCCACGGTCCACTCTATGCACGGAAGCCATGCAACCCGGAGCTGCAGCTCTTCCCCACGCTTGCCCGACGGCCCTGCATGCCGAGCCCTGTCTGAGCCCCACCAGAAAGAAACGCGTGCTAGCTGCTCTCTGCCTGCTCTACAAAGCTCAGTTTTTCCTACAGTTTCTCCTGGTAAAACTGAAGGAAAGTGGCCTGCTGCTTCCTATGACCACCCCTCCCACCCCGTTTCCGCCTCTGAAAACTGGAGCTACACTTGCCCCAAAGGGGCAGAATTACCTTACTTAAATGGCACAACACCCCTGCACAGCAGAGCCGCTCTGCTCCAAAGATCTCAGGGCCCAAACCCAGCCCCTCCTCGCGGGACCCATTGCAACAATGGGCTCACACCACCAGCCTCTTCATGGCTTTTCCTGCCTCTGCGTTTGCTCAATCTGCTCAACGACAGACCCATGACAACAGGGGCCACTGTCTCCACAGCCAGCTCTCCCACCCTGCTGCTCAGGCCGCCAAGCCGAGGCCACTCTACCCCACACTCCGCAGTTCACAGGCAGAGGTGCGAGCCTTCTCCTCAGACCTGGGAGCCCCATGAGGACAGAGTGGGCCTCCTCATCTTGCCAGCACTCACGGTGGCCAGCAGTGTTCAAATCCAGGCTCAGGAAGCAGTCCCCAAAGCAGAACGATCGCCACACACATAGAGTTTCTGCCACCCACCGACAGGCCAGCATCTAAAAGAGCTGCGCGCTGAAGGCCCATTAAGTGGCGGCGCACCGCCTGCGGTTTCCGTGTGCAAAGTCCTGTGACCAGTGGGTACTCTGGCTCCCTCCCCCCATGTCATGTATGCAATGAGATGCATACATGAGACAGGGGCCAGCCAAACTAACATTCGGGCCACAGCAGAAAGACGCAGGCTGGGATCTGAAACAAAGTCTGTTGGATTCTGAGGGATCGACATCTTTCGTGATGAAGACGAAGCCTGTCCAAGAGCAGGAGGCCTGTGAATCCCCCACCCCCAAACCTGCAGCTCCGGGTCCTGCACCCCCGGTCTGGGTTTTGAATTTACACTACCTATAGGGTCCAGGCCACCGCCTGAGAAATCTAACACACCCGGTCGCAGGGCTCTAAGCCATCTGTCTAGCTGAGGCGCCGGGCGTGCACCTCCCTCACGTGACTCACATCTTTTTACTTGTCTGGAAACAAAGGCCCTCTCATAATGTTTCCCCCCCAAGACAAGGTTCTCGCTCTGTCTCCCAGGCTGAAGCGCAGTGGCGCAATCTTGACTCACTGCAGCCTCTGCCTTCCAGGTTCAGGTGATCCTCCTGCTTCAGCCTCCAGAATAGCTGGGATTACAGGCGCCTGCCACCACATCTGGCTAACTTACGTATTTTTCTTAGAGATGGGGTTTCACCATGTTGGCCCTGCTGGTCTTGAACTCCCGACCTCAAGTGATCTGCTTCCCTTGGCCTCCCAAAGTGCTGGGATTACAGGTATAAGCCACCGTGCCCAGCCCTCTCATGATTTCAAAGGCAAATGGACACAAAGACACATTCAGACGACGTGATGGCCTACATGAAGAGGAGATGCCTTACCAGGCACACTGTTAGAGCCGGAAAGAATCCAGCCAGCTTGATGAACCGCAGTGCACTCCTATATGTGGGCAATGATTAGAAAAGCTGGTTTTACAAAGATGTCATTTGTAAACAAACACTGCAAGGAACCAAAGCAGGCCAGGCATGAAGGCTACTCGAAAGACGTGTTCTTGAATTACTCCTGCACTCGGCGAGGGCTCTGCTTCCCTGCCTCGTGGTCTCTGCTCAGACTCTTGCAGCACACGCAGAGAAGCTGGCGTCATGGGGGTCTAAAGATCCAAACACGCTGTTTCCCCATTCAGAGGAAAGTTACACCAGATGCTGTGTGGTTGTTTCACATTAGGATTCTGTGGACAGGGGTGCCACGTAACAGTGGAAGGGCGGTCGACAGTGCTCAGGCAGGATCAGTCTCCATCCCAGACAGTCCCATCCCACCCCACACATGACTCCTGACACTCTTAGGGCCCTACCTTTAAGTCAATTCAAGGCCAGGTGCGGTGGCTCAGGCCTGTAATCCCAGCATGTTAGGAGGCCAAAAGGCGGGTGGATCACCTGAGGCCAGGAGTTCAAGACCAGCCTGGTAAACATGGTGAAACCCATCTCTACTAAAAATACAAAAATTACACGGGCAAGGTGGGTGCATGCCTGTAATCCCAGCTACTCGAGAGGCTGAGACAGGAAAATCGCTTGAAGCTGGGAAGTGGAGGTTGCAGTGAGCTGAGATCGCACCACTGCACTCCAGCCTGGGTGACAGAGTGAGACTGTCTCAGAAAAACAACTTGAATCTCGAATTGCATCTAGAATCTGTCAACTTCAACCACCATTAGCATGCAGGCCAGAGCCATCATCTTCTCCCAGCTGGATCACTTCACAGTGCCTACCAGGGTCCCCTGTGTCCACACAGCAGCCAGAGATACCAGGAAGGGCGGCCGGTTCATCCTTCCACTCTCAAGTTCCCCTAGCATCTATCTCATCTGCACCCCAGGACCTTTGCACTTGTCTACTCTTTCCTCAGATCCCTGCGGTTTGCTCACCCACTCATCTCCTTCAGGTCTTTGTTCGATGTCACCTCCCTAGAGACTGCTGACTGCCTTATTAAAAGCGGTGCGTGCCCCCAGCAGCTCCAGGCCGCCCGCTGTGCTCTCCTTGACAGTGCTTGCTGCCTGGCACACTCCATTTCCCGTCCTCCCTGCGCTAGGAACACCCAAAGAGAACGTCTCTGTTTCTGCTCATGGTCTATCCCAGTGCTTAGAAGCATGTCTGGAAAGAGCTGGCTGATGGATGTGAAGCACATGGGGAACGGTCCCCAGGCAGGTTCTAACTTTCCCTTTGCTCCCCCACCTCAGCACAGTCTGGGGCTGCCTGCCCCAGACTGGTTGTTTCTTTTTCTGGGGCAGCGGAGCATGTGGCTGCCAGATAGTACCATCTCTTGGTGATATTTGCCTAGAACTGAACACATCCTCCCATCTACCTTACATCAGCTCTAGATTACTTACAACACCTAAAACAATGTACATGCTACATAAATGGTTATTATACTGTACTTTTTTGGACTTAAAATTTTGGATTATTTTAAATTGCTTTTTCCCCTCCAAATATTTTTTACCCCTAGGTGAGGCACCTGCTTTGGTGGCTTTACCTCATAGGCCAGTCAGCAGCCGGCCAGCACATGGAAACCTCACAGCCCCCTCCTCCATGGTCTTTCGCCTTCGGGCTGAAGATAACCTGCAGCCTGAATCCCTGAATAGCTGCCTGGAGCAGAGCAGCTAAGCCCACACGCCCTGGAAATTTACATGAAGGAAAAATAAGCTTCTATAGGGTTTGTATTCCTGCAAGAGCCACTGCGTTTGCATGTGTGTTTTAAGAATTTCGTCCATCACAAGGATCACCTCCCTCTCCCCCTAGTCACTATGTTTTCCACATGAACACATGAGGGTCCTTATTTTTTAACAGAGTAAAATAGATGTTCAAAATAAGTATCACGAAGGGAAAGTTTAGCCTCAGTTGATGTTATCCCTTCTGTGACATTTTCCTATTACACATCAAAATCTCCCCAGCCCACATAGTTGTAAGGTCACGTTGGCAACACTGTCATTACAGAGAAAAAACTGTCCTCTCCCCAGTGATATATTTAGAAATCCAGCATTTCAACTCAGCATTTTCTTAGGTATGAGAATACTCCCACATTTATCTTAAATTACAATCATGGTACATTGTGAAAAGAAGGACTGTTCTAATGTTAACAAACAGGGCACATGTGGACTAGTAAACCATACAGCATGGTGGTGTTAGAAAACCGTAGGAAAACACTGTGTGAAATACTCTTCAGCTTGACGTGAAACCTCCCTGCAAGCTTCAGCAGACTTCTGCAGCCCATTCCTGGGGCTCAGGCTAATTCAATTGCATGGAGATTCAACTTTAATTCCCCACACTTGGAATGAATACAGCTCCCTGAGGGATACTTAAAAGCAAATTTAACAAATGACAGAAATCAGAAAATTTCCCCAATTTGTCCAACCAGCTATTTGAAATGTCTGTTCTAAACACGGGCATCCCAGAAAGGTACCATTTTTCTCCTAGTCAGAATAATTCATTAGGAGTAAATTGCTCAAAATCAAGCAGACAAAATATCCAGGAGTGTTTCCTTCTTTAATCAATTCCTTCCTGAAGAGAGAGGAGCTTACAATTTAAAACAAATCGAAATGGCTTTCTGTTTCCTCAGAGGACCAAAGAAAAGTTAACGACGACACCTGCACGCATCTTGGATCCCAGGCCATGCCAGGCGCAGTGTCCTGGCCGCATCTTTTAAATGACATAATTATGGATGTCCTTCTATTATTCGCTATCAGAAAGGCAGACCCTGCTGCTGGCCCCAACTTCAAAGACCAGCCCAGATTTGGCAGGGGCCTCGGACAGCGCGGGCTGACTGAGGCCCCCACAGTGGCGCGGTGGAGATTAGTGGCGGGGTCCAACCTGGCCCTGTGGACCCAGCTTAGCAGAAGGTGGGACGCCAGATCTCACCGGGGAGTCTGTCAGCCAGAAGCACACACCTCAAAGCGGAGCTCACGGTGCCTGCAGGCTCCAGGCCGGGCTGGTTGAGAGCCGGGATGATAAACGAGACGGGAGGAGGGATCCTGGGCCGGGTTTTCCTCCTCTTGTTAGAATTCAGATACATTTACCACTGAGCCGTTTTCAAGTGCACACTGTGGTGGACTTTAGCACTTTCACAGTGTTGTGTAGCCAACACCGCCACCCAATTCCCACTCACCTTCATTACCCCAAAGAAGCCACATGCCCAACTAAGCCGGCACGCCCCCTTCCCTCCAAAGCCCAGCCCCTGGCACACATAACTGCGTTGTCTCAATGGCTCTGCCTGTTCTGGACATTTCCAGAGGTGAAGTCGAGTGTGTGGCCCTCTGCGCCTGGCAACCCCACCCCCCCGCGACATGCTGGCCTTGAGGCTCATCCATGCTGCAGCTGTGTCTGAGCTCCACTGGGGCCAGATTTAACAGACCCCCTCCAGAGGGGCTCTCCAGCCCCGTACTGCTGTGGCGGACTGGGCTGGGGGCCTCCTTGTATCCTCACCCTCTGCCCTGCAACTGTGCGGCCCCTTCCGCAGAATCAAGATCAGCCAGGTGCCTTCCTGGCCAATGGCACAGGTGTGAATGTTCCGCATCCCTCAGGGCTCGCAAAGGTGCCTGCCGCTGCTCTGCTTGCTACTGCTGAGACTCACACCTGATGAGCCGCCCCTCTCTCAGGAACAAGGAGCCCGCATGGAGTGGGCCATCATTCAGGCCCATGAAAGGCCCTAGCCAAGGTGGCCGAGAGGCTGAGCTGGCCCCGACCTGGTGTCCCACTGGTCATGCAGCCCCAGCAGCCCCGGAGGCTCACACACAGCAGGAAATGTTGCTGTCGACCACAGGGATTTGAGGCACACCAGGGAAATGATGAACTCATTGGAATGAGAGAAGCCTGCTGTGCACTGTCGGAGAGTCAGAAGCACCATGCTGGTCTCTGCGCAGTGGCACCTTTCATCCAGCTGGGAGTGCATGTTCAAAATCACATAAGCAAAAATGCTTAGGCATGTTGAAATTAACAGCGCATTACGTGTACAAATACCGATCCAAACAAAGCAACCATAAACAGGCATTTTCAAGACAACTAGGAAAATCTGGGCGGTGACTGTATTTGGTGACATCAAGGAATGACCATTCATCATGGATCATGGAACGGTGATTCAGGTTTTTAAAAGACTCCTCATCTTTCCAAGATGGGCACTTAAGTATCTCAGGATGTATGTGTGATATGTGGGATTTGCTTCAAAATATTCAGGTAAGGAAATAAGACTGGCTATGGTTGATACTGCTTGAGGCTGGGTGATGAATATGTTAGACTTTCTCCTTTCATACATATTTTAACTTTAATTTTTTTTCCTTCTTTTCAAGATGTCATCTTGCTCTGTTGCTCAGGCTGGAGTGCAGAGGTACAGTCTCGGCTCCCTGAAACCTACACCTCCTAGGGGCAGGCAATCTTCCCACCTCTGCCTCCTGGGAGCACAGGCATACGCCACCATGCCCAGCTAATTTTTTGATTTTTGGTAGAGACAGGTTTTGCCATGTTGCCCAGTCTGGTCTTAAACTCCTGAGTTTTAGCGATCTGCCTGCATCAGCCTCCCAAAGTGCTGGGATTACAGGTGTGAGCCAATACACCCACTCTTAAAAGTATTTTCTTTTTTTTTTGAGACGGAGTTTCACTCTTGTTACCCAGGCTGGAGTGCAATGGCGCGATCTTGGCTCACCGCAACCTCTGCCTCCTGGGTTCAAGCAATTCTCCTGCCTCAGCCTCCCAAGTAGCTGGGATTACAGGCGCGCACCACCATGCCCAGCTAATTTTTGTATTTTTAGTAGAGACGGGGTTTCATCTTGTTGACCAGGATGGTCTTGATCTCTTGACCTCGTGATCCACCCGCCTCGGCCTCCCAAAGTGCTGGGATTATAGGCGTGAGCCACCGCACCCGGCCTTAAAAGTATTTTCTAAAGCTTAAGCAAATATATCAGCAAATGAGGGAATGATCAAAATCGAATGGGATAACTCAGCCTGGGCTGAAGACAGACGGTGGTGCAGAGCTCTGGGACAGGGAGGACACACGGGGACACCACTCCAGGCGTGTCTGAGGCCGTGCAAGGCCACCGTGTACTGTCCTCTAGGGGAGGGTCTGCAGCTTTCAAAGGGGTGCCCAGCGGTAGGTCAGAAGCCATGTTGGGACCCAGCTGATGAAGACCTCACCGGCTGGTCCAGGGGTAGTTCTAGTTCCCAGCCATCGCTCCTGACTATAAACTTGGACAAGAAAAGGAATGATGACAAATGACTGATGAAACGAAATTAAAGGCACTTTCCGGAAGGGAGGAGAAAGCTCCAAACCTGCTGAAAGGCTTCAGAATTGGCGCAGGGGCAAAGCGAGAATGGGAAATGGAATGGCTAGGGTGCAGGAAAGGCTGCTGGGTGGGGTGAGTTCTCAGCAAATGGACAAGTCAATTACCACCTGTAAAATGAAGCACTGTGCCAACAACTGCTTTCTTTTCGGCACTCCGCTCAATATTCCATGCCTTCGAGGCTTCAAATATGCTCAACATGACTAGTGTTATAAACAAATGATGCAGATAAGACTACTTTTTCATAATTATGAATCAGTCTTGCTCACAGCAAAATATTTGCAACTCAGAAAGGTTTCCTATAAATAAGGTAAAATTTTTCCATAATTAAACATGCTGAGGAATACCAATGAAGTATATCTTTCCAAGGCATCAATGACATTGTAATTTGTCTAAAAAAACCAAGCAGGTTCTGATTCCTAAGGAGGGGACCCCGGGAGCTGCCTCTGCCCGTTTCCAGCACAGGAAGAACTTGCAGGCAGCAGGGGAGCCCCTACCTACCGTGAGAACAAGTGAGGAGCACACAGTTCACTTAACACTGTTGACAGTTCCTGGAAACTGCAAGTTTAAGTGACGTGATGTTTAACAAATCCATTTTTTTTCCCTAATCAACATTGTAACAAAACAGCATTATTTGAGAACCTGATGTACTCTGCTTTGCTTAAAAATGCAGTTTCTGGCTGGGTGCGGTGGCTCACGCCTGAAATACCAGCACTTAGGGAGGCCAAATCGGGCGGATTACACGGTCAGGAGATCAAGACCATCCTGGCTAACATGGTGAAACCCTGTCTCTACTAAAACTACAAAAAAATTAGCCAGGCATGGTGGGCACGCCCGTAATCCCCACTCGGGAGGCTGAGGCAGAAGAATCACTTGAACCCCAGCTACTCGGGAGGTGGAGGTTGCAGTGAGCAGAGATTGCACCCCTGCACTCCAGCCTGGGTGACAGAGCGAGACTCTGTCTCAAAAAACAAAAAGAAAACAAAACAAAATACAGTTTCCAAGAACCACAACGTTAAGTGAGGACTTACTAAACATTCTCCAAAAGCTGATGCTGTTGGCATGATGTGAAAAAACAGGCAAACTAAGCCAATACATTTTGGCAAAATTACCATTTTGGCAAGGCTTGGAAGCACAGAAAATTGAACTTTTATCATTTAAAAATGAGCTATGTGCAATGGTGTCCACATGAAGTCCCAGCTGCTCGGGAGGCTGAGGCAGGAGAATTGCCTGAACCCAGGAATCCAAGGCTGTAGTGTGCTATGACTGTTCCTGTGAATAGATGCTGCACTCCAGCCTCGGCAACCTAGTGAGACCCCCATCTCACCCCCATCCCTTAAAGAAAAATTATATATACACATATATGGAAACAACCCAGTGTCCACTGATGAATGAATGGATGAACAAAATGTACTCCATCCCTACAGGGGCATATTACACACCCATGAGAAGGAATGGGGCACGGGCACATGCTATGACATGGATGAGCCTTTAAAGCACTATTAGGCGAGAGAGGCCAGACACAAAGGCCACATGGATGCCCTCAGGCTAGGCAACGTCCAGATCAGGCCGATGTATGGAGATGGAGCACAGAGCGGTGGGTGCCAGGGGCTGTGAGGGGGCCACGGGAAGCTTCTGTTCCCGGTGACAGAGTGTTCTGGACCTAGACGGAGGTGAGGCATGCACAACATCATGACGTACTTAATGCAGCTGAATTATGTACTTTCAGCCAGTCCATGTTTTCTTCTGCGTATTCTACAAACATGTAACATCTAATCAATAATCAATGAATCTGTTCAGCACTCAGCTCCTTTATGCTCCCCCTGGAGGAACTGGTACCTTCCCCTGTGGCCTTTGGTGAAGAGCACACTGAATGAATGAATTCTTAGCAACAACAGATTCTTCAGGTCTTTACCCCCCACTCCTGAACACACCGTGGTGATCTGGGCCTGACTGGAGAAAGTGAAGCTGTTGTTTCTCAGCCATTAGCATTAGATAGCATTTCAGAGGTGGATGTCACACTTGGCACTTTTCACACTGCCATTTATTACCATTCTGACCTCTCTCCCCGCCAGCACACTCGGGCCTCCTGGCACATCCCCAGGGCGGGCAGCAAATCTGCAGAGCTCTGGCAGCACAGTGGCCACTTTCCTTATCTCCTTCTCTGTGCAAATCACCACAGTCCCAGAGACATCAGCCACATTACCCTCTACTGTTTTCTCCACCATCATCCACGGAGACCACAACAGACACGTCTGCAGCTCCTCTGCTTCACTGGCTCTGTTCCCCATCCCAGCACTATTCAGGGCCCTGAGCCATCTGCAGCTGGCAGGCAGGCATCGAGCAAGCAGGGGACCAGAGCAGGGACCTGAGCAGACACCGTGGACATAGCAGGTCTGGGCTGAGGGAAGGTCACAGCTGGCAGCACTGTGTGCCACCTGGGACTACGCCCACAACTGCCCGGGCGGTCACCGGCCAGGACAATCCACGGGGGAGTGCCATTCCCCAGCATCCGCTAGGCAGGCCAAGCACCTGTGGTTTGGGGCCACTGATCTAGCACCCCTAAAACGCCAAGTCAGACTAAAGCAGTGAGGAGTGTCTCTGCCAGCTGCTCCAGGACAGCAAGGGTCACAGAACAGCATCTGGCAATGGCTGGACACCTGAGTCAGCCCTGTGGGTAGATGAGGCACCCCTTGCAAGAATCTGCAACTGGTCAGGGGGCCCATGGTGAGGCCCTGCCCCCCCAAGCACACCACAGCCCCTCCCCGCCCACCCCCTCGGTTCTAGCGCTGGGTCACTTCCTCCCCAGACCTAACAGCGATGGGACCCCAAAAAATGTCTGCAGATCTGGCAAGCATCTCTTGAAGGCTCAGCTGTGCCCAGGGCTGGCGGCCGCCTCAGGGCCTCCCAGCCCTTCCCTGGGGCCATGGGCTTGTGCGTATCACCAGAAGGGAAAGGAAAACCCAGCTTGAGTCAAGTGCTAGGCCGCCCCAGAAAGGGCTGCAGGAGGCTTAGCTATCTGGCAAGGTTCCACGTTCCCGAAGAAACCCGTTTTGGTCAGGCACTACTTCAGCTCATTGGGTTCTCGGTAGTGAAAGGCTGTTTGCCTTCCACGACCTTGAGAAAAAAAAAAGAAACAAACCCGTTTTGAGCCAATCTTAGAAAGAAGGAATTTCAATGAGCAGAAAGGGGGAACCCAGGATGGGCACCACACCCGGCAGCACAGAAGGTGGGCAGCGAGGCCTCCCGGGTGGGCTGGGGAGATCAGAGGGGCTCCGGTCCACACCTGGGGTCAGGCTGTATTGTCTAAACAGCTGGGAACCTTGAGACTCTGCAAGTTAGAATCAGTACGTTCAGCTCTTTTTATTATATATATATATATATATATATATATATATTTTTTTTTTTTTGCCAATCAATGAGAGCTTGTAAGGTTGCCGAGGTTGGTTGGCCTTGAACTCTTGGCCTCGCCTTCACAAGCGCCACGACATCCGGCCGGAGCCACTTTGGGCTCCTATATTTTTAATATATATGTATTTTTGACATGGAGTTTTGCTCTTCTTGCCTAGGCTGGAGTGCAATGGTGCGATCTCCGCTCACTGCAACCTCCACCTCCCAGGTTCAAGTGATTCTCCTGCCTCAGCCTCCCGAGTAGCTGGGATTACAGGCATGCACCACCACAGCTGGCTAATTTTTGTATTTTTAGTAGAGATGGGGTTTTACCATGTTGGTCAGTCTGGCCTCAAACTTCTGACCTCGTGATCAGCCTGCCTCAGCCTTCCAAAGTGCTGGGATTACAGGTATGAGCCACTGTGCCCAGCCTGTTCAACTCTTATTCTTTAATTCTCTATTTTAAAGTTTAACTTATTTGTAATTCCAGCAAACAACCTTCTCCACCGGTTCTAATCAGTAGTTCACATCTGTCCATTCCCCGCCACACCCTCCCCCTGCTCCATCCTGACTCACCCCAGTCACCTGCTCCAGTCACCTTCTTTGACCCAGGTCACCCCTGGCTACCTGCTCTGACCCGCCCATAACCATCCTTCCCGCCAAAACACCTACCCTGCCACTCCAGCTCAGACCTCTGCTCTCTAAAATAGCCAATTGGGATTAGTCTAGCTTGTGTGGTCCAACCCTAGCCAACAGGTGAATGACACAGCAGTAGGGGCGACCTCCATCAGAAATAAGTACCCCTTTTCCTCCCTTGTCCAAGCATGTGGTCACCATTGCTCCATCCACGCACCGCACCCTTCTATAGAAGTAAACTGCCTTGCTGAGAGGATTTATCTTCAACTGCTATTTCTTTTGTGGTATCAAATTTTTACTTATAACAATGGTCTTTAGGGTTTTCAATTATAAGAGTGTAAGGGGTCCTGACCCAAAAAGGGCTGAAGAGCTGCTGTCTGAATGTCCTTTTCTGGGAGTGGACTGTCATCTAGAGTATTTTCTTAAAAACACAGCAGCCCAGCCTGAGGTCTCTTCAGGAATAATGGTAACACTGGCAGAATCAGCAACATATGGAACTCTGTCCACAAGATCACTGCAGAAATTCGGGTCTGGTGTCTGTAAGACTATAAGAACAGCTGGCCAGGCATGGTGGCTCATACTTATAATCCCAGCACTTAGGGAGACTGAGGCGGGAAGATCATTTGAGCCCAGGGGCTTAAGAGCAGCCTGGGCAACATAGACAGACCTCGTTTTCACAAAAAAAAAGTTTTTTAAGTAGCCAGGTGTAGTGGTGCATGCCTGTGGTCCCAGCTACTTGTGAGGCTGAGGTGGAAGGATCACTTGAGCCCAGGAGGTGGAGGCTGCAGTGAACTGTGATCATCCCTACTGCATCTAACCACCATCTCAGGCTCAGATGAGCATTCCAGGCACCGGCAATCAGGACCAGGACCCACTCATTCACCATGATGGGTGTCCTGCGCTGACTTACGGTGTGAGGAGGAGAGCAGGCCTGCGCTCTGGACAGTACACTCTCTCCAGGAAATGACGACCCAGAAAAGGGGAGCAGACGCACATGGAGACCCGGAGCATAACGAACACAGAGCTGACCGCCAGTGAGCACGTGAGCACTGAGGGGAGCCCCCTGATCACCAGGCGAGCGACAGCAGGCTTGCAGGTTGAAGTTGACTTATCAATGTCCGTGGATTCCCCAGCTATTATTCTCCAACATAAACAACCCTGAAGGGAGAGGGCGATGGAACCAGAGCTCAGAATCCTCCACTGCAGGGGCCAGAACACACTGGGTTTTTTTGTTTGTGTTTTTGGAGGTTTGGCAAATCATCTTGTTACCTCTAAGTTTATCCAGCTACCTCAGTTCAAACAACTATTTATCAGGTACTCAAGTGAAAGATAGCAAACATCATTCACTTCAAAATGCATGAAATACCACCAGGGAAGAGGTCTGGGCAAACAGGCGCCCTTCGCTAGCCTCGGGAGCAAACAGCCTTCTCCACCTGGCCATGGGATGGGAGGAGGAAGAGCTGGCAGCCACTCCCGGCTGGCGAGGAATACTCTGAAGACTCACCGGCCCTCTCAGCTTCCGCGAATCCCAGAATCAGTCTTCCATTTCCTTTTTTAGTTTAACCTTAAAAAGTACACAAACAGGCCAGGCGCTGTGGATCACCTGAGGTCAGGAGTTCAAGACCAGCCTGGCCAACATGGTAAAACCCCGTCTCTACTAAAACTACAGAAAATTAGCTGGGCGTGGCAGGCACCTGTAATCCCAGTTACTTGGGAGGCTGAGGCAGGAGAATCTCTTGAACCTGGGGAGTGGGGGTTGCAATGAGCCAAAATCGTACCACTGCACTCCAGCCTGGGTGACAGAACAAGACTCTGTCACCCCCCAAAAAAGAACCCTGCCCTGAAGCTGAGTGTCCTCCTATCCGCAACTCTAACCTGGCACTGCACACAAGCCCAGCAAAGTCTGGGCACACGACAGGACCAGATCTCCATGCACTGACGGCTACAGCACCAGGGCCTAAAGGGGAAGATCAACGCAGATGCCAAGAAGACCTGCAGAAGCGGAGGGCTGCAGGGCGCCCCAAACAGCTGTGAAACATCCACCTTCAACTGCGTTCCTAGGAGAGGCAGCTTTACAAGGCCCTTTCACGTTCTGACTCAGTTGTCATGACGCTCCAGGAAAGCAGGTGGAGATTACCTGAGACATCAGAAAGCTGGAAGAGGAGCGTCAGGAAATGCCCCAGTGTCAGCCTGGGGGCGGGGAGGTGGGGGAGGCTGGTCATTCCCTCGGTGCTCCACACCCTGCAGAATCAGCCTCCTCACAGGCTGCACCAGAGGGAACCAGACAGAAACAGACTCTGAAACCCATGGTGTAAAAACAAAAGCAAAGGGGCTGGCCCCGGTGGCTCACACCTATAATCCTAGCACTTTGGGAGGCCGAAGCAGGCAGATCATTTGAGGTCAGGAGTTCAAGACCAGCCTAGCCAACAGCAAAAACCCATCTCTACTAAAAATACAAAAATTATCTGGGCATGGTGCCAAGCACCTGTAGTCCCAGCTACTCTGGAGGCAGAAGTGGAAGAATCACTTGAACCCGAGGCAGAGGTTGCAGTGAGCCGAGATCCTGCCATTGCACTCCAGCCTGGGCAACAGAGTGAGACTCCATCTCAAAACGAAACAAAACAAAAGCAAAGGCAGGATTCAAGTCAATATTCATTCATTCAAAACAGTGTCCTGAGAAAACCACATTCAACTTCGTTCTTTAATGAAAACACTGGGAAGTCCAAATGCACTAAATTCTGAGTCAATTTTGTCCCTTTATTCCTTGAGGAAGTTTGCTCTACTCCAGAAAAGTCCCCCAAAAGTCCCGCATGTTTGCATAATTATGGCAAAGCAATGCAAGCTGCTCTCCTCATGTCTTCAGCAACCTGTTGCAGTGACAATTCACCCCACACGCTGCTTACGCGTCCTCCATGCTCTGGGGTCCAACAGCCAGAGCACGAGCACAGGAGTCAGGTTCTAGAATCTGGACGTGCCGCCAGGTCCGAATCCAGGATCCAGTGCTTACTGCTGCATGACCTGAACCTCTCTGTGCCTCAAGTCTCCTCACTTCCAAAACGGGAGGATGGCAGGACCCACAGAGTCATGGATGCTCAAAGCCCTTGGCAAGCGCCTGGCACTCAGCACTCAGCGTTCCTGTGTTAGCTGCTGCTGCTATTGCTGAAGTCACAAGCCCTCACTCTAACTGCTCCAGCCACTCCTGGAGCCTTAGACTTCATCTGTGTGACTCTTGGTCCCATCTTTTAATCACACGCAAGCCGGGGACCACTCCCAGCTGACGAAGCCATTCATACACTCATTATCCACAGCACAATTCCACGACTACTGTTTTATGAATCCTGATTTGCCACACGCAGCATTTAAAACATGCCACTTTTAAAATAAACAAAAGCAGTCCAGCACAGTGACTCATGCCTGTAATCCTGGCACTTCAGGAAGCCGAGGTGGGAGGCTCCCTTGCGCCCGGGAGGTCCAGGCTGCAGCAAGCCGAGATTGTGCAACTGTACTCCAGCCTGTGCAACAGCATGAGACCTTGTCTCAAAATAAAATATTATAAAACAAAGAAACAAAAATAAAATGAACAAAAATGGAGTGAGGCAATGGAGACAGTCCCCTGGCTGGGCCCGCAAGACTCAGCGCCGATGGCCCAGAGCAGCCATAGTCACTCATGCCACAGTGTTCCCAGCCCAGGCAGCGTTCCCACCAGGCATACACAGGCTCCTGAGCTCGAAGCCAAAGAACCAGCATGAAGCAGGGCTCGCCCCACTGCCTGCCCAGGAGCTGAAATTTCAGGGACAGAAGAGAATGGCTGACTGACATTAGGTAGGAAATGTGGCTCTGCCCACTGCAGCCTGTTTAGGGGACTGCCACCGTTGAATGAAACTTTTATCACGCTCAAGGTTGTTTTGCTTTTCAGGACCGGACAGCCCTCTCACTCGCTCGTGTCTGTGGCAGCTCCCTGCGGCTTCGCCACGGCCACGCCCCTTCCACACCACAGGTCCTGCCCAGGTCTGCTGTGAGGTAAACACTACTGAGCTGCAGCAGTCACCTGCTTGCTTTGTCTCTTTGAGGCTTCGTTTCGAAACCAAACTTTGACAATAACCAAGCAAACAATGGGACCAAATACCTGCAAACTCACTTAAAAGAACAAAAGGTACCGTTCCAGTTCCAAGGGCATTTTGTAAGAAACACGTGCTTTCTTTTTTTTTGAGACGGAGTTTTGCTCATTACCCAGGCTGGAGTGCAATGGCGCGATCTCGGCTCACCACAACCTCCGCCTCCTGGGTTCAGGCAATTCTCCTGTCTCAGCCTCCTGAGTAGCTGGGACTACAGGCACGCACCACCATGCCCAGCTAATTTTTTGTATTTTTAGTAGAGACGGGGTTTCACCATGTTGACCAGGATGGTCTCGATCTCTTGACCTCGTGATCCACCCGCCTCGGCCTCCCAAAGTGCTGGGATTACAGGCTTGAGCCACTGCGCCCGGCCTGCTTTCTAATATCATTCATCTGTATCAACGCGGACCCTCTCATCTGTGACCCCTAAGCCATGCGGCTCACCCTCAGAGCGCGCATCTTCCTCAGAGCAAGACAATGTTTGCACTGGGTCCTCCACATCCTTGTACCAAGCCCCATGCGGCTCCCACACCCCAGAGTCCACAGCAGACGAGACTCCTCAGGGAACCTCACTGCCCCATCCCATCTGCACTCTGCTCGGTCCAGGCAGCTCCAGCGCAAACTTACTGAAACATCATTCTGAGATTCCTGCAGGAGTGGCTCAGTCTTCAAAGGGCAGCGACACCTCTGCCACCCACTTACACAGCCAGGATCGCAACAGCGAACTACGGGCACCCAGGGCTTCCTCCGCACCAGAAGACATCCCACGCTGTAATCCATTTCACTCTCACTGTAATTCCTGTTACTAATCATGACAACTACAACCACTATTAACTATAGTAACTATTACATAATTAACACAATCATCTATTGATAATTGCAGTTAATTATAATCAACAATTGTTCATAATAGCTATAATAAAATACGATATATTATGGGCATTTCTGATGGTTTTGATACATAATTTCCTATTAGCGCTTGGGAGTTATTTATACTAATTGCCACAATAGCAGACACTATTATTATCCGAATTTTACAGAGGGGAAGCCAGGCATGGGGCAGCAGCAGCGGGAGCCCACGGCCTCGACCGCAGAGCCCCTGGAACTGCCCGATACTGAGCTCATAGAACAGGAGAGCCTCAGGGGCCCGAGAGCTCATTCCCCCACCTCGCTCAGCCTTGGGGTTCAGCCTTGGGGTACAGCCTCCACCCAGCAGGGGCTGAGCCCAAGTGGACTACGAGGAGCACCTGTAAGCGGCCCTCAGGAATAACACACGTCAGCACCGACTGCATCAGAGCCCTTTGTTTTCACCAGGCAGCCTGTCCAACCCTGGGCCCGTTTTCCCGGCACCCCTATGAGCCCTCCACCCGAGCACCCTCCACCAAATGCTTCCTGCAGCACTGCTCTCTGTGAGCAACGGTGCTGGATGCAGGGAAGCAGCAGGAGGCAGGTCCAGCCTCTGGCAGGGAGAGAGTAGACCCCTCTCAGCCCCAAACACCTTCTCGGACACTAAGGAAGCACTCAGAAAAGAGGGTGTTCTAGATATATATGTGAGAGAAACAACAGCACAGATCACACTCTCGGGCATATTCGCCTGGTGAATCCCAGGGCCCCTGTGAGAGAAGCACCACTTTTTTTTTTTTTTTGAGGTGGAGCCTAGCTCTGTAGTCCAGGCTGGAGTGCGGATCTTGGCTCACTTCAACCTCCACCTCCAGGGTTCAAGTGATCCTCCTGCCTCAGCCTCCCAAGTAGCTGGGACTACAGGCACCTGCCAACACGCCCGGCTAATTTTTTGTATTTTTAGTAGAGATGGGGGTTTCACCCTGTGGCTGGTCTTGAACTCTTGACCTCAAGTGATCCACCTGCCTCAGTCTCCCAAAGTGCTGGGATTACAGATGTGAGCCACTGCACCTGGCCGAGAAGTACCACTTATGTCTAACTGAAGAGTTCTGATGTCAGTCGTGCAGATGGTAGGTGGAGAATAATCAACTGAGCACAGCTGCTCACGGTGTGACCCTGTCCCACAGGAGCCCACCCTCTGATCCGTGTGCTGCCATCATCCTTTAACTTTAAAACTTGTTGGATACTGGACACGGTGGCTCAAATCTTCAATTCCAGCACTTCAGGAGGCCGAGGTGGGAGGAATGCTTGAGCCAGGTGTTTGAGACCAGCCTGGGCAACACAGTGAGACTTCATCTCTACTAAAAATAAAAAAGTTAGCCAGGTGTGGTGGCACACACCTATAGTCCCAGCTACTCAAGAGGGTGAGGTGGGAGGACTGCTTGAGCCTGGGAGGTTCAGGCTACTGTGAGCCATGACTGCACCACTGAACTCCAGCATAGGCAACAGAGTGAGATCCTGTGTCAAAAAAAACAGCTGGCCAGGCACAGCGGCTCACATCTGTAATCTCAGCACTTTGGGAGGCCAAGACAGGAGAACTGCTTGAATGCAGGAAGTTGAGGCTGCAGTAAGCTGTGATTGTGCCACTGCACTCCAGCCTGGGCAACAAAGCAAAACCTCAAAAATCCCAGAACTGGCCAGGCGCAGTGGCTCACGCCTATAATCCCAGCCCTCTGGGAGACTGAGGTGGGTGGATCACGAGGTCAGGAGTTTGAGACTAGCCTGGCCAACATAATGAAACCCCATCTCTACTAAAACTACAAAAATTAGCACATGGTGGTGCGTGCCTTTAGTCCCAGCTACTCGGGAGGCTGGGGCAGGAGAACAGCTTGAAACTGGGCGGGAGGTGGCGGTTGCTGTGAGCCAAGATTGTACCACTGCACTCCAGTGGGTGATAGAACAAGACTCCATCTCAAAAAAAAAACCCCAAAAAACTCCCAGAACTATTGTAAATATACCTCCCCCAAATAAGTAACACTCAGAAATGCTCAAGACATTACGTAAAAAGGAAAGACACAAAATCATAAACGTAGGCTGATTCCATCGTCTTCCCATGTGTAGACAACAGGACTGAGCCAGGGCAACGTGGCAAAGCCCCATCTCTACAAAAAACACAAAATGCGCCAGGTGGGGCAGTGCGCGCCCACAGTCCCAGCCACCTGGGCTGAGGTGGGAGGGTCTCCTGAGGCTGAGGCTGCGGTGAGCCATGACTGTGCCACTGCACTCCAGCCTGGGTGACAGAGTGAGACCTCATCTCAAAAAAAAGAAAACAAAACATATTTCTTGTGAGTAATATAACAAGTAATATAACATATTTCTTGTGATTTTTTTCTTTTTAATTCCACATCTAAATTATTTGAAATGAGCACGTCTTTCTTGTAATCATGACGGAAAGAATAGTTTTTTTAAAAACTAGAATCAAAAAGCAACACTGGTTGGAGTCACAGTATGTGCCCGAGGAAAATTCTGCATGGAAACCTGGTGGTGGCATGACGGGGAGGGGTCGGGCGGCTCCTCCCAAAGTAGCTGCTGGCTCCTGATCCTGGTGGCAGCCGTGGCCTTATCTCTGCGACGCAGACAGAGGCTGCCCTGGAAGGAGGGGGCCCTGAACCTGGGCTGCCCACACACAGTGTATCCAAGACACAGCCACACCAGCACCTGGCAGCCACTGTTGCCAAGTTGCTAGGGATGGGCTGTGACGCAGGCTCGGTAGCACCTCTAACAATCACGGGCAACACCAGGAACAACTCGCTAACAGGAGCTGTGAGTGCGACACAAATGGCAACCTCATTTTCCACTCTGGGCCACTAACGACCGTCCACAAACGATCCACTAATTTCTTACGCCAGATGCAAGGACGCGAGAGATATAAAAACGACGACACTGCCCAGCGCTGCTGGGGCCCAGAGGCGTGGCTCAGAGAGAAGGGAGCAGGGAAAACAGACAGGGCGACAGGGACCGGGCAGGCCAGAGGCTTAAGGATGCCGCGGGAGGCCTGAGACTAAGGCCTCGTGCTCACTGCGCTGCAGAGCACAGAAGAGAAGGGACCTACCCCAGGGAACTCTGGAAAGCAGCGTCCCACTGCACCATAAGGCTAAAGACAGAAAGAGCCACACACACGTCTGAGGGCTCTGGTCGGAAAGGCTTTGTCTCGTGGGGTGCAGGCAGGCGACTCTCCACACTCTATGGGCACAACAAATTGTTCCGTATTTGGTACAATTGAAACCATATTTAGTTTCAACACACCAGGCTTCTGAAGACCTGCTAATGTTATAAGCAATGAGGGAGGCGAGCAACCCTGCTGCGGGGGACCTGAATCTGAAACACCAGTGTGATCCCAAGATTTTTGTTTGTTTTTAGAATGGAGTCTCACTCCTGTCGTGCAGGCCGGAGTGCAATGGCGTGATCTCAGCTCACCACAACCTCTGCCTCCCAGGTTCAAGCAATTCTCCTGCCTCAGCCTCCCGAGTAGCTAGGACTACAGGCGCATGCCACCACAGCCAGCTAATTTTTGTATTTTTAGTAGAGACAGGGTGGTTTCACCCTGTTGGCCAGGATGGTCTCAATCTCTTGACCTCGTGATCCACCTGCCTCGGCTTCCCAAAGTGCTGGGATTACAGGAGTGGGCCACCGCGCCCAGCCGATCCATGATTTTTAGCATGAATACAGTGGATAAGCAGAGACAGACGTGCGTGCACACGTGTGCTAGTGTGGACACGTCTGTCTCCTGCCTGCGTCCAGACCTGTTTCTATCACCATCCTCCAATAAAAGAACAGGCGTGTAGCCGGGCGCGGTGGCTCATGCCTGTAATCCCAGCACTTTGGGAGGCTCAGGTGGGTGTATCACCTGAGATCAGGAGTGACCGGCCTGACCAATATGGTGAAACCCTGTAAAAAAAAAAGAGAGAAAGAACAGGCGCTCAAGGATGAACAGGGCTGGTGCAGGAAAACATGAGGAGCCCAGAGCCTCTTGCAGGTCCAGAAGAGAAACAGAAAATGATGGGGCACACTGAAAAGATGCGGCGGACACCTGAAGGGGTCCCCCTCAGGAGGAAGAGGAGCCATCAGGCGACAGCACAGGTCACGTGGGAGCTTGGGTGGGAAGGGCTCCAGAGTGAACATGGAATATCCAGAAAATGGCCATTAGTCCAACGGCCAGATGTGCCTAAGAGCTGCAGCCCGGGTAAGAGGTGTGTGGCGGCGTGAACCTGCCTTAGCATCGGACAGTGACGACAACAGGGGAAGCTGTCATGGGAGCCCTGCGGTACTCCGGCCACTTTTCTGCAAGCCAAAAGTCATTGTCAAGGAAAAGGGTAAGAGAATATTTGTGAATGAAATGATTTAACTCAAACAACAGAGGGTGCGGAGCAGGAAAGGACGGGCTGAGAGTGTTCCTTGTATTTTCTCCTCCACTTTTATGTACATTTGAATTTTTTCATGATAAAAAGCACTGGAGCTGGATGCGGTGGCTCATGCCTATAATCCCAACACTTTGGGAGGCCAAGGCGGGCGGATCACGAGGTCAGGAGTTCGAGACCAGCCTGACCAATATGGTGAAACCCAGTCTCTAAAAAAACAAATAAATAAAAAAGGGGGGGAAAAAAGCCTTTTAAAACTTCTCGGCCTGGCACAGCGGCTCACGCCTATAATTCCAGCACCTTAGGAGGTGGAGGCAGGCAGACTGCGTTGAGCTCAGGGGTTTGAGACCAGCCTAGGCAACATGGCAAAACCCTGTGTCTACAAAAAGTACAAAAAAATTAGCCAGACCTGGTGGGGGGCACCTGTAGTCCCAGCTACTTGGGAGGCTGAGGCAGGAGGATCATTTGAGCCAGGGGGTAGAGGCTGTAGTGAGCTGAAGGTTGTGCCACTGCAAGCCAGCCTGGGTGTCAAAGTAAGACCCTGTCCCCAAGAAAAAAAAAATTTTTTCTCAAAGTTTGCAAATTCAACATAAATCTGGTCTCCTTTTCTCTTTTCCTTTTCTCTTTAAAGAAAGCTATAGGGTCCCGCTCTACCATCCAGGCTGGAGGGCAGTGGCATGATCCTAGCTCACTGCAGCTTGGAACCTCTCAGATTAAGCGATCTCCCTGCCCCCTTTGTGCCCATTCATGCCAAAGCAGCAGAAGTTCTCTGGGCACTGGCCTCTCCCTCACACCACATCTGCTCTGTCTCCACCCACAGTCGCCCTCACTGGTGCCATTTCTGATCATCTCCAGGCCCCTTGCCAGCTGGTCTTCCACCCTGCGGCCAGTAGGCTGGCCTGTCTCTCAGTTGCCCCACCTTGGGCTGGATGATGACGGCCGTGCCCTGGCAGCCTATGGCCACCGCAGTCCCTGACACCCCGCGCTCCGGCCACATTCCTGCCCCTCCTACTGGACCAAGCGTGCGCTTGTGCTGGAGACACCTGCCGTGTTCCATGGACTTGTGACTGCTCACAGTCACATCTATGTTCACGACTCAGACTGTGAGCTCGCAGGGCAGAAGTCAAGGCTGCTTCCATTTACCACTGTCCACAGGCCCAGGCATGACCCCAGCACACAGCTGTCAGTCAACATCGCTTCAAAGAACAAGCGTCTTTGACATATGAGACATCCAGGACGGAGTCTGGGTGCTGACTCCCTTTTCGGCCCTGTCCAGTTATGTTTACCTTTATTATGTTCTTTCAGTCTCCCAGATCCCAAACAGGCTCTATATTCTGGCATAAAGAAATAAACACACCTAATATCTATTAGGTTGAGCTGGGTAAAATGTCTGAAATCTAAATTTGTTTCCACTTTGGTAATTAATCTGCCAGGAATGGTTCAGTATGGTTTACTTTCTAAAAGGTTCAGATGATAAAGTAATGGTTCACTTTCTAAAAGGTTCAGATGATAAAGTAATGGTTCACTTTCTTTTTTTTTTTTTTTTTTTCTTTTTGAGATGGAGTCTCGCTCAGGCTGGAGTGCAGTGGCACAATCTTGGCTCACTGCAACTTCTACCTCCTGGGTTCAAGCAATTCTCTGCCTCAGCCTCCCGAGTAGCTAGGATTACAGGGGCCCGCCACCACACCTGGCTAATTTTTATATTTTCAGTAGAGACAGGGTTTCACCATCTTCGCCAGACTGGTCTTAAACTCCTGACCTCATGATCCTGCCTCGGATCCCAAAGTGCTGGGATTACAGGTGTGAGCCACCATGCCCGGCCATGGTTCACTTTCTGAAACGTTCAGGTGATAATAACAAGTGTTTGATATGGACATGGAGAAACGGAACCCCTCGCGAACTGCTGGTGGGAATGTGCAGCATGCAGTTCCTGTAACAGCTAAAGCGGTTCCTCAAAACGTTATACAGAGGGACCATCTCACCCAGCCCAAGAGAAATTCAGACATACGTCCACATAAAAACCTGTACACAAATGCTCACAGCAGCACTATTTCCCATAGTCAAAAGGTGGAAAAAGCCCAATCACAGGCAAACTGTGACATATCCACACACTCGAATACTTGATGACAAAAGGAAATTAAACACTGAAACATGCTGCCGTGTGAACCTTGAAAACGCATAAGTGAAAGATGGAAGACACAAACGTTCACTGGCTGCGTGACTTCAGTTACGGAAAATACTCGGAATAGGTGAATCCATCCAGACAACACAGATCGGTAGTTCCCAGGGCTGGGTGGGAGGGAATGGGGGTGAGGACTTACTGGACATGGGCTTTCCTCTTGGGGGAATGAAATGGTTTGGAAGTAGGCAGTGGTGATGGCTGCAGCACCCCATGTATGCACTAAATGCCGCCAAGCTGTTCATCTTACAATGGTTCATTCAATGTCACAGCCACACGTCCCCCTGGCACTCCAGCCTTGGCCTGTCTCCCGAGGGCTCACAGGGAGCCAGTCAGCCTTCAGCAGCCAGGCAACAGTCAGGCCCCGAGATGGACCTGGGTCACAGCTGGACCTACCAACACCCGAAGGGCAGGGCTGGTAGGGACGGAGGGCTCTGTCTCACCGCATGTCCTCTGATGTTACCTTCCCATGCACATGTACCTGTCTCCATCAGTGCTACAGGATGCCACCCTTGCCAGGCCACAGATGCCATCTCCCACCCCAAACACAGCCCTGGGAGGCCACCTGTCACGGAGCCATAAACCACAAGAGGCCCCAGGGTGGGATGGCTGCAGAACTTCTCAAAAGGGTAAGCAACTTTCAACACCCAGATTTAACTCTTAAACCAAGAAATGACTAAATGCTGTAAGCCTTCAATGAGTAGAAAGAAAACACATGGCAGAAACTGCAAAGTAGATACGAGGGAACCAAGATGACCCCAGGGCAAGGAGGTCACAGTGGGTGATGGAGACAGACAGACGGACAGGAGAGCCCCCCCACAGGGCAATACGCAGGAAGATGCAGGGCGAGCGCCATGAATCTCCCCTCCTGGGTCTCTGGAACCGAGCTTGTCCAGAACAGACACTCACACTGGCTCACATGGTAGTGCCTGCTCTCCCAGGCCAGCTCTGAAGAGCCCCGGCCCAGCAGGTCTCCACAGGGTCACCCGGCTCCAAACCCTCTGGAGCCCTGCTTCACTCAGGAAGGCAGCCCACCTGAGCCAGCCTTACCCCTGGCCTTCAAGCACACCCCAACCAGCCACTAGGGGAAGTCCTCATTTGAAGAAGTGGAGCTGGAACATCCGCACTGCACGCACCCCAGGGCACAGAGCCGGGCGCTGGCCAGCGGCAGGAGTGACCGCCTCACCCTGAATGTGGATCAAACCTGGAGATCTTGCATCCAACCACACCTCCAGCTCCAACCATGAAACCTGCAAGAAAGACACTTGGGACAGAGGGACGTGCCGGGCTACACCCAGGAGACACAGCTGCGGGAGATGGCAGCACAGAGTAGCCAGCATCCCCAACAAACAGCAAGGCTGGGAAGGAAGAGGCTCTGGTCCTCACACCCTGAGGCCTCCGGCTGTGAACATCCATGCCAGCGAGCAACGTGTGCTTTCTGGCTGGGAGGAGCGGTTGGTTCAGATGCCAGGCACTATGGGGGGCATATGAGTGGAGAGGGTGACAGACACACACCCCTATCCTGTGGTGACATCTTCTGAAACATCTGTCAACAAGACGGGACCATCCCAGCAGCTTCCTCCGGAAAGGCTTCCCTGCTACCACCCCACCCTCTTGGTCTGTTCTTAACAGTGGCCACAGGGACCCTTTAAAAGCCTAAGTCAGCTGGCATCCCTCCAGCGCTCAGGCGCTGCTGCATGCCCCCGGCCATGACCTCCCTGCCCTCAGCCTGCACTGAGCCCCGGCTGCATCCCTCCTTTGCCTCCAGTCCAGCTTCCTTTTTTTTTTGACAGTCTTGCTCTGTCCACTAGGCTGGAGTAAAGTGATGCAATCTTGGCTCACTGCAGCCTCCACCTCCCGAGTAGCTAAGATTACAGGTGCTCACCACCATGCCCAGCTAATTTTTGTATTTTTAGTAGAGATGGGGGTTTCACCACATTAGCCAGGCTGGCCTGGAACTCCTGACCTCAGGTGATCCTCCCACCTCGGCCTCGCAGAGTGCTGGGGTTACAGGCGTGAGCCACCGCCCAGCCAGTCCTGCTCCTTCTTGCTGGGCCTGTGCTGACCACCAGGCAACTCACGCACCCTTCTCCAGCACCGGCCCTGACCCAGCCCCTGACCCTGCTCACCTGCCATCCCATGTGTGCAGGGGGCGCACTACACGGCTCACTGGTGAGTCCTGTCTTGATGCTGCCCCCAAGCCCTCTCCTCAGTCGCACCCCAGGAACGAGCCTCACCCCCTACCCCGGCTCCCTCTGATGGCACCTCCTTTGCAAAGCTTCCCGGGAGTCCAACCAGAGCCCCCGCTGACTCAGATTCCGCGTTCACCAGCCGGGCCTGGAATGGCCAGGCTATGCCCATGGGGTCACCCTCAAATATTCCAAACATTCCAAGAGAATGCTCTGCAATTCTTAGGGGAGCTGCACAGAATGGGGACCACGCCCGAAAAAGCTTCCAGGGCCAACGACCATTCCTGAAGTGAGCCACGCATTTTAGCATCTCGCCAACTGTACACTTCACAAAGCAGCAGCTCACATAGGGACCAAAGCGTGCCAAGCAAGGTCCCCTTGCCCCAGTCACCAATGGGGCCACTCAAGCCACCACAGGGAAGCCATGAGCAGCACATGGCTGCTAGTGCTTCCAGCCACAGCTGGGTTCCTGACCTGAGGGGCACAGCTCCTGTCTACGAGTGGGCAAGGCAGGCCCCCAACTGCTGTTGGGGTCCCATGTGCAGAGGCGGGACGGGGTCCGGAGCACTTGGGTCTGTATAGAAACGAGCTCTGTGTCCCTGTTGCAGATACCAGACACATGATGTTATTTATCAGAGATAAGCCTTTTTAAATGTTTTCTCATCCTTCCCTGCTTGCAAAGTGAAGACCCAGAGGTCAACAGAGAGGGTCAAAGGGAGAAGGAACCCCAGCCCTCCTGCCAGGTGGAGTAACACCCCACCACTGCAGCAGTGGCAGTCGCCATCAAGCAGGGGCCTTCTGAGGGCCCACACGTGGGATGCAGCTGCCGGTCACCCGCATCACCACCGCCACGAGGTTTCCACACTCTACGAAGAGGAGACTGAGGTTCAAAGAGGCAAAGGGAGCTGTCTGTCACGTGGCCAGGATCCCGGAGAGGGGGGCCTGACCTGAGCCTGCGCCCTAGGTGGTGTCACACTGAGGCAGGCATTCTGCAATGTCACATGACCCCCCCGGCCACTCCCAAGAGCTGGAGCAGCTCCATACACAGATTTGTTCCGAGTCACCCCTCTCATCACTCTTGGCATCTTCCTTTGATTTCTCTGCATTTTTCACTTGTGTTACTCTATTAATTCCTTTGTCCCTGCAAAACACGTCAAACAAATGATGCCGGGCTTGCTGGCTTGAGGGGCAGGGAGGCCGCCATCCCCCAGGGCCTCGTCACGCTTCTTGTTCCCACTGTTCAGCCTGCACATGAGCACGGGGTGGTGCTCAGACCAGAATGAGTGTCCCGGTCTCCAAGCACACCAAACGCCACACAAAGGGGCACAGATCAATCATAACTGGGACTCAGACGCCCACCCCAAAGCAGGGGCTAAAGAGCTCCCCATTTACACTCAGCGCCTGCCACCATCCCGCCCTGCATACGCTCACTTAGAGCAAGACTGACCAGAAACGCTTGGGAAGGTGGGTCCCATGGGAGGGTCCTTCCATTATCAAAGCTCAAAAAGAAACAAGACAAAGCAGGCCAGGCATGGTGGCTCAGGCCTGTAATCCCAACACTTTGCGAGGCTGAGGCAGGCAGGTCACCTAAGGTTGGGAGTTTGAGGCCAACATGGAGAAACTCTGTCTCTACTAAAAATACAAAAAATAAGCCAGGCGTGGTGGCGCATGCCTGTCATCCCAGCTACTCAGGAGGCTGAGGCAGGAGAATTGGTTGAAGCTGGGAGGTGGAGGTTGTGGTGAGCCAAGATCGCGCCACTGCACTCCAGCCTGGGAGACAGAGAAACTCCGTCTTCAAAGAAAAACAAAAACTAAACTAAACTAAAAAGAAAACAGGGCAAAGCACCCGCGCGTCCTCTGACCGTCTGAACATGGGTACTGGTGTAAATTCCTCCAGCAAGTCACTGCGACGCTAGAAAGTCAGACTCACAACAGTTGTCTTATTTCACTCAGTCAAACCTGACAACATCTCAAATGACCATGACCTGTGAACTTTAGCTTTTGATCTCTTTATGTGCAGCTACAAGATGAAAGTTTCTAGTGGCTGCCTCCGGCAGCAGAGTACATTAACTCTCTAAGGACAAAACCCAGAGCTGAATCACTCAGAAATGACTTGGAAAACGACAACATTGCCCTGAGTTACTGACCAGTAGGATTTTCCCAAGATGGATGTCAATTAGAGTAAGAGATTCGGGCTGGGAACCACCCGGGCTCCTGAGTCTGGCTTTTCTGTTTGTTTTGGGGTACAGGTTCTTAAAAACAGGTACTGGCCAATGTTTATTGCATTTACTGAAGCCCCCTTCCGCCTGGTGGTGGACTAGCTGAGTTCACAGCAACACAGAACCACAGGCGGCACCGCACACAAGCATGGCGGTCACTTACAACTCCACGCTTCATCAGTAAAGGAGACCACCACCAAGTCCCCTCTGGGATCCCCAACATGCTATCTCCTACAGATGCACCCCCCAGGCTGCTGGCCCCACTGTCTTGGGGCTGTCCTCCAGGTTTCCGGCATGGGCCCCCCCTCCCCGCCTCAATTCCACTCCCCAGGAGGATGCTCCCAGCACGGCTCCAGGGCTTCTGCCTCCTCTCCCACCCCACCCCAAAACAGCGGGTCCCAAACCAGCCTAATGGGCAATCCCCTGGGGCATCTGCAGAATCAATGTCCTAGGTCTTCAGGGGCAGAGACTGGAAGAAGCTTTCAAGTGAGTATGATTCCTCCTTCCGCGGCTGCAGTGCCCACTGACTGGGCACCAGCTGTTGGCAGGCCCCACACCCAGAGCCCAGCCCAGCCTGCCCTGACCCACCGCCTCCTTGGGGCTGCCAGATGCACTGCATCCTGAGCCACACTTGCTTCCCCAGGGAACAAACACCTGTGAGAGTGAGGCCCCAGGCATGAGGAGGAGGGACAGCAGCACCACCAGGAAGCCAGGCACGTGGAGGTACAAGCACGTGCATGTGTGTTACATACCTGTGTGCATGTGTGTGCCTGTTACATACCTGTGTGTGCATGCCAGTGTTACATGCCTGTGTGCATGTGTACATGTGTTACACAACTCTGTGTTATGTATCTGTGTGCATGTGTCACATGCATGTGTACAGGTGCGTAACATGCCTTGTGCACTGTGTACGTGTGTGTTACATAATTGTATGCATGTGCGTGTGTGTCACATACCGGTGTGCATGTGTGTACATGTGTTACAAACCTGTGTACATTTGTTACATGCCTGTGTTACGTGACTATGTGCATGTGTTTTGCATACAGGTATGCATGTATACATGTGTGTTACATACCTGTGTGTATGTGCCTGTCTGCAGGTGTTTTTCTATTCCCCGTCCATCTCCATAATATTCTGCAGCGTTAGGCAGCCCAGATGCTGCTAAGGAATGCTTAACTCTGGGCTGGTCGTGGTGGCTCACACCTGTAATCCCAACACCTTGGGAGGCCAAGGTAGGAAGATTACTTGAGGCCAGGAGAGAGACCAGCCTGGGCAACACAGGGAGAACCCCATCTCTACAAAAAATAATCCCAGCTTCTTGGGAGGTGGAGGTGGGAGGACTGTTTGAGCCCAGGAAGTCACAGCTGCAGCGAGCCGTGACTATACCACTGCACTCTAGCCTGGGCAACAGAGTAAGACCCCCATCTCAGAACAATAATAATAATAAGCCGGGCATGGTGGCTCACACCTGTAATCCCAGCACCTTGGGAGGTAGGTGGATCACCTGAGGTCAGGAATTCGAGGCTGGGCAACATGGCGAAACCTTGTCTCTACTAAAAATACAAATAAAATTAGCCAGATGTGGTGGCACACGCCGGTGATCCCAGCTACTCAGGAGGCTGAGGCACAAGAATCGCATGAACCTTAGAGTTGGAGCTTGCAGTGAGCCAAGACTGCATCACTGCACTCAAGATTGGGCGACAGAGCAAGACTCTGTCTCTAAATAAATAAATAAAAGTTTTAAAATAATAATAAATGCCTGACTCTGGGCATCATGGATTTTTTTGACCCATCAAACAGGAAAAGAAACACTGTAAAATACCCTAGAAGCCAGGCTCTGCAGCTGACGTGACCCCGGCTCCAGCTGTCACTGCAGGCCTCCAGGCACCTTCTCTTCTGTCCTGGGTCACAGCATGAAGACTAACAACGCGTGGGGAATATGCCGCTGTCCTTCAGCGCAGGCGCCCATGCCCCTCAGCCCGGCCAGGTCAGAAGGCAGGAGAGTCACTGCATGGGGGGGAGTAATGTCAGAGAGGCCAAAGTCCACACTTTACAGGCAAGAAAACTGAGACCACACAAGATGTGGACGGGCTGCAGCTCTGACCAGACACCTGTCTGTCCACCTCGAGGACAGTGAGAAGATGAAAAGGTGGGGGCTGGGCGTGGTGGCTCACGCTTGTAACCCCAGCACTTTGGGAGGCCAAGGTAGGTGGATCACTTGAGTCCAGGAGTTCCAGACCAGCCTGGGCAACATAGGGAAAATGCCATCTCTACAAAAAGTTAACTAGGCACAGTGGTGCATACCTGTAGTCTACTTGGGAGGTTGCCCAGGAGGACTAAGGTGGGCTGCTCTCCTGAGCCTGGGAGGTCACAGCTGCAGTGAGCCTTGACTGCATCACTGCATTCCAGCCTGGGCCATAAGAGTGAGATACTGTGCTTAAAAAAGAAAGAGGCCGGGCGTGGTGGCTCACGCCAATAATCCCAGCACTTTGGGAGGCAGAGGTGGGTGGATCACAAGGTCAACAGATCGAGACCATCCTGGTCAACATGGTGAAACCCCGTCTCTACTAAAAATACAACAATTAGCTGGGCATGGTGGCACACACCTATAGTCCCAGCTACTTGGGAGGCTGAGGCAGGAGAACTGCTTGAACCCAGGAGGTGGAGGTTGTGGTGAGCTGAGATCGCACCATTGCACTCCAGCCTGGGTAACAAGAGCGAAACTCTGTCTCAAAAAAATAAAAAAGAAAAGAAAAAGCAAGAAAGAAAGGGAAAGGAAAGGGAGAAAGAAAAGAAAGAGAAAGAAAGAAGGAAGAGAAAGAGAGAAAGAAGGAAGGAAGGAAAGAGAAGAAAAAGAAAGAAAGAGAAAGAAAGAAAGAGAGAAAGGTGAGGCTTCCAGTTCTTGATCCAATACCCACAGAGCCTGGTTCCTGGCAGACAGAGCTTGGCCCACCTCCCACACGCTGCTTCTCCCAGCTCACAACGGGGACACGCGTCAGCACCCTTTGGAAAGAACCAGAGGCCACCTCTCAATGACACCACACTCAGGCCCATCAGATTTCATGAGGATTTCAGGAAGTGCAGTGCCATGAGGAGTGAAGCAAGTTTAAAATGTTCAAGCCTGTTCAGTTTTAAGCTATCTACAAGCCCCAGGTTGTAAAAATGCATGGAATCTGAGAGACCTGCCCACCTTGCTTTGCGTGGACAGTTCTTGTGTATTTCTCTGTTGTACCAGGGAAAGCTGACGGGTACCCAGCGCCCCAGAGAAACCTCCCAGTGTAGATGATAAAGTAGACACTCCCCCTGGGCACAGCCCTATGGAGAGAGAAACTGGAAGGGCTGGTGATCTGTTCACAAAGTATTAAGGACCAGAGAGCAAAGTGGTTTCCAGTTCTGAAACGGAAGAGTTAGACCAGTGGCTGCAGTGAAGACGTGCGGGCCCCTGACCCCGGCCAGAGGCTTGGGGCTCCGAATGCGCAGCGTGGCCAGCAGATCCCCGGTGAGGAGGAGACAGCAGCGGTGCAAAGCGCAGAGCTGGCCGCGAAGGATAAGGCAGAGTTGAGTGGAGGACAGAGCCCTCCCATCCAGCGCGGGGAAGAAAAAGCCCTTGTTTGAAATGACCGTAAGGGTAAACTGCGCAGGATTCTCCAGTTATCCTCCACATTTTCCACAGGTCACAGTGTCGCTTCTGCTGAAAGAGGACCACAGAAAGGATTCTGCTGCAACTGAAAACCGAAGATGCAAAGGGGCCTGCCCTGAAACTGCTTCACAGCCCGGGCAACACGTCAGGGCTGCAGCTCCCAAAAAGAACAAAACCCGAGCTGGGCGTCGCGGCACATGTCTGTAGTCTCAGGTACTAGGGAGGCTGAGGTGGGAGGACGGCTGTGCCCAGGAGCTTGAGGCTGCAGTGAGCCATGACCGTGCGACTGCACTCCAGCTTGGGCAACAGAGAGAGACCCCAAGTCTCAGAAACAAAACAAAAACACCGCTTAAGATAAATGTGTCCAAATTAAAACCATGAGCGACTGGGTCTCCAAACAGCCCCTCTCAACAAAACAGAGACCAAAACACAAAAACCTTGAGCAACGGGGTTCTTTCTAGAACCACTAAAGAGAAAATGAAGTGGGAGGGGAGGCACGAATGCTCTGAAGAAAAGAGATTTTAAAAGATATAGGCCGGGCGGTGGCTCACGCCTGTAATCCCGGCACTTTGGGAGGCTGAGCTGGGCGGATCACCTGAGGTCAGGAGTTCAAGATCAGACTGGCTAACATGGTGAAATCCCATCTCTACTAAAAATACAAAACTTAGCCAGGCATGGTCACGGGTGCCTGTAATCCCAACTACCCCAAGAGGCCGAGGCAAATGAATCGCTTGAACTCGGGAAGTAGAGTTTGCAGTGAACCGAAACTTTGCCATTACACTCTACCCTGAGCAACAAGAGCAAAACTCTCTCTCAAAAATAAAATAAATATATCAAGTCAAATGCAGGGAGAGGAGTTAGGGTGGGCTAGCTCTAGAAGTGGAAGGCATCCGGCCGGATGTCGTGGCACTTGCGAAGGCGAGGCCATGAGTTCAAGGCCAACCTGAGCAACCTTACAAGCTCTCATTGATTGGCAAAAAAAAAAAAAAAAAAAAAAAAAAAAAAAAATAAGAAGTGGAAGGCAGAGAGTCCGGGTGTGGTAGCTCATGCCTGTAATCCTAGCACTTTGGAGGCCAAGGTGGGCGGATCACCTGAGGTCGGGAGTTCAAGACCAGCCTGACCAACATGGTGAAACCCTGTCTTTAAAAAAAAAAAAAAAGAAAGAAGCAGAAGGCAGAGACCCAAACGTGTGTGTGTGAACTTTTGTTAAAATTCAGGATCCAAAGCACCCAACTGTAAACACACTTCTGAGAAAATGAGAGAAACTGATCACACACTGTTAACTGTGATAACGGCACTGGGCTAGGTTCAGAACGTCTCCATGCTTCTTAGATACGCATACTTAAATATCGAAGTTAAATGATGGGTCTACAATTCACTTTGGAAAATATCCACAAAGAAAAGGAGCATTAGTTGAAGCAAATGTGGAGAACCTCGATGATTGTTGAAGCTTGGTAATGGATAAATGGGAGGAATATTAAATCACTCTACTTTGTGTCTTTTCGGTAACATTTTTTTTTGAGACAAAGTCTCCCTCTGTCGTCCAGGCTGGAGTGCAGTGGCACGATCTTGGCTCACTGCAACCTCCACCTCCCAGTTTCAAGTGATTCTCCTGCCTCAGCCTCCTGAGTAGCTGTGACTACAGGCGCACACCACTGCTTAATTTTTTGTATTTTTCTTTTCTTTTGAGACGGAGTTTCACTTGTTACCCAGGCTGGAGTGCAATGGCACAATCTCGGCTCACCACAAACTCCGCCTCCTGGGTTCAAGCAATTCTCCTGCCTCAGCCTCCCGAGTAGCTGGGATTACAGGCACGCACCACCATGCCCAGCTAATTTTTGTATTTTTAGTAGAGACGGGGTTTCATCATGTTGACCAGCACGGTCTCAATCACTTGACCTCGTGATCCACCCGCTCTGGCCTCCCAAAGTGCTGGGATTATAGGCGTGAACCACCGCGCCCGGCCGTATTTTTCTTTTTTTAAACAGAGACAGGGCTAGGATGGTCTCAATCTCCTGATCTCATGATCCACCCGCTTTGACCTTCCAAAGTGCTGGGATTACAGGCGTGAGCCACCGTGCCTGGTCACAACAGTAACCATTTTTAAAACTCAAATGTTATGTTTTGAGGATTCACAATGATTCATGAAACAAAACCACATTTTAACAGACTGGACCATTACAGGAGCGTATTCCCTGCACATGTCAGAGAGAATAAGCCCACCTGGCACTGTGAACACTTTTGACGAGGAAACTGTAAGTTAAAACCTAATTCTGCTTCTTAAAATTGCACAGGTAGGAGAAGTTTGGAAGCTTTTAAGTCTTTTCCTCCCATGCACTTACTGAAATTCCTCCCCAAGGTTTACCCAAGACCCAAGGGCAACTCTGCACAAGTGGGCCTCGTCAGCTGCCCCAAGAGTAGAAGGTGATAGCCTGCCAGGGCGAATGGGCACCAGTATTGGGAGAACTGGCCATACCTTCATGACTGGGGGTCAGCGGAGAGGAAGCAGGAGGAATTACATGGCGCTATAAACCACAGTGAAGGTCAGTTCTTCTCAAAGTCACAATCCTATTTAGACAATGGTCAAGTCTTAGATGTCACAGAGGTTACTTTGTGGCAAATCTGAGGGGTGTAACACAGGAGCTTGAAAGCAAAACCAAAACAAACAATCCCCCAGAGCAGGCAATCTCTACACACAGGTCAAGACCTTCGAATGGTTAACACAAAAACCTCCTTTGTTCATCTATGAAGGTTCAAGGTCACTGGCGAACCAACCATCCTAAACAAGGAACTCAGTTCCAAACAATGAAAAAACAGTCACATTCCTAACTTCAGGTTCTAAATATGCATTCACATACTAACAGCATTTGTTGACTGGCAGATTGCAGAGCTACTGTCAACTGTTTTGTAAATTACTAAGTTGCCTAGTAAGGGTGTTACAATTAGAAGTAGCAAAACTATTTGTAATTTTTCGAACTGAATGTCTTATAATTCTAAATTAGAAAATATACGATTAAAAGGGCTCAAGGAAAAGGCTAGTAAAAAAGTTCCTTTTTAACAAAATTAAAGCCTTAGTGTGTAGAATAAAACTGAACCGCACCACGGCCTTATAATTACAGCAGTTTGTACAGCCTGAAACTTGGGTTCATTCCATCCTGCCATTAGCTATGAATTATCCTGCAGACACATCCATTCTTTCAACCACTGTCCTGTTCCAGAGGGTCTGCTCCCTAGCAGGCCCGTGTCACAGAAACAATCTCCAACTAGTGACAGAAACGAGCCTGCGGATACTGAGGACCAAGGTACACTGACAAATGATATCGACAAGACAGCATCCCAGGGCAGCGCACACAGTACAGCGGGGAGTTGGGGTTGCTTCCTGAAGCCCCGCTGTCAATGACAGGTACACGGGAGGTGCTGGTCCAGTCCAGCCCCAACAGGGACTTCTTACTGTGGGTCAAGGTCATAGGCCCTGAAAGGCAGCACCCTGAGAAGAGCACCCAGAGAACCAGCTGGGAAGTCGGGCCAGTGGTCCGACGCTCACTAGTTGCTGGGTGACCTTGGTGAAGTTCTCAACTTCTGTGAGCCTCTGCCGTCTGTCTTCACAACCACCACCAACTTCAGCAAGCGGAGTGAAGTAACACGCAAAACACGACACAGACACAGCCTTGACCTCTACCTTCCTCAAGTGTCTTCACTTGTTCTGGGCCTCCAACTTTTAAAACTGATAGCCTGAAAACATGTAGTGTTGTCAGGCCCACGTTTGCTGGGTTCCTCTACGAGAAGGAGCTGGAAGGTCCCAGCTCCACACGAGGGGATGCCCGGTCCCTTCCCACCAGGGGGCCTGGCCACCCAGGGCCTCCAGAGGCCAGCATCGGCCCCAGGGCTGTGGCCCCCACCCAGGTGTAGGGGGAAAACCGGTCTTCAATCAAACTGTTGATAGCCGTTACAACTTGAAAAGTTGGTCAGACTCCACCTCAGAGAAGCTTTCTAAGTGACATCAGAAAAAAGACGCGGCACTCGCAAGGCACAGAGTCAACCAGCCCCAGTGGGGGCCACCATCAACGGACCCAAGTGGAGCGGGGGCCTTCCGGACCCCACAATTTGGGGCCGGTGTGGAGCAGCGAGGGCAGCATCGGAAATGCGAGCCTCCTTGCCCGGCCGGGTAAACAAGCGCGGAGTCCGGCGGGGCCTGCGCCTCCTGCGGCCCTGCTGGGGCCCGGCGGACAAAGGGGAGCAGGCGGTGCCCCGTCCCAGCGGCCAGGCGGGCTGGGAGAGCCAGGAGCCACGTGCCTGGCGGGAGCACGCCAAAAGCAGGAGAACGCTTGACCGTTTTCTTGGCCCAGCGAGGAAACCGCCTTCTACTCTGCATTTAAAAAGAAAAACAATGTGTGGCTGTTTAAGTTTTTTAGAACTTTTCCAGAGAAAGGCCGGCTAGGAAAAGGGGTGCTACCGGAATCCACCTCGCCGCACTTCTACCAGGAAATTGTAAAAGGAATTAGCACTTGAATGAGGAGGCCAGCGCGTCTGGAATGAGAGGGCGCCGCGCACGCAGTTTGAGGGTTCCGGGGAGCCGCGTCCTCCCCCTTCCAGGCGACAGTCCTAACTACAGGAATTGGCCAAAATTCAGCATTTCCAGACTTTCCTTGGGAAAGGGGGCCAAAAAAGTGCTGGCAACAAGAAGGACCACCACTGAGACTGAGCGCGCTCCACACTCGCCGCTGCCGGGGTCGGGACCCGCGCAGTCCCCTCGGCTCCCGGCCGTGCGCGCCCCGACCCGGCCTCCACCCGCTCGGGCGCTTAGAACCGGGCCGGGCCGGGCTGCGGCGCCCCCATCCCCGCCCGGGCCAGCGAGGCCGGGCCAAGCGGGGCGCTCCGGGCCTCGGGCCTACAGGCGGCGGCCGCCTCGGCCCCGGCCCCAGCCCCAGCCCGCCGGGCCCCGGGCGGGGATGCGAGGACGCGGGGACGCGGGCCCGAGGCGCGGGGGGGTGCCCAGGCCGCGCGGGGCGCCCCGACGACTCGCTGGGACCGAGGAGGCCGGGGCTGCGCGTCCTCCGCGGGGCCCAGAAAACAGCCGGCGCGGCCCCGCCACCGCCGCCCCCCGAGCTCGGCCTGCGGCCCGCCCGCCCCGGCCCCGCCGCCCGGACCCCGCGGCCCCTGATCCCCGGCCCGCGCCGGGCCCGCCAATCGCCGGCGCCGCGGGGAGGAGCGCGCGAACGGCCGGGCGGGCGCCCCCAGCGCGAGAACTCACCGGGGCCGGCTCCCGAGTACATGGTGGCGCCGCCGAGGGACTCCGGGGCCGAGGGGCGGCCGCGCGCGCGCCACGGGCCCCGACGCCGCGAGCCGCGAGGGAGCCGCCGGCCGCACAATCCGCCCCGGCGCGGCCGCCTAGCTAAACAGGTTTACCCGACGCGGCCGGGGCGGCGGGCGGAGGCGGCGGCGGGAGCGGGAGCGGGAGCGGGAGGGGCGGGGGAGGAGGGAGGAGGGAGGGGGAGGAGGGAGGGGGAGGGGGAGGGGAGCGAGGCCGGCGGCGGGCGCGCGCTCGCGGGGGGAGGAGGAGGGGAGCGGGGCCGGGCGCGCGCTCGCGGGGGAATGGGGAGGGGAACGGGGCCGGGCGCGCGGGCGGGGTCCGCGGCGGCGGCGACACCGGGTCTGGCAGGGCCTGGGGCGGGGACCCGGGGAGGGGTCTGGGGACCTCGCCGGGCCGTGGGAGCCGCCGGCGGGAACGCGGCCGGTGTGGCGCAGGGGCAGGCGCGAACCCGGGGACCCTTCCCGGCCCCCCAGAAGAGCAGCTTCTTCCCGACGCGGGGGAGGAGCGGGGCCCCCTGGCTGGGCAGCCGGAGCCGGGGGGAGCCCACGCACCTCGCCTTCCCCGCCGCCCCGGGGGGACAGGACCCTCCCTCCCTCGGCCCCTCCGCCCCCCCGCCGGCCCCCAGCCTGGCTCTTTAAGTTACTACAGAAACGCGAAGGTCGGGAGGCCCCTCCCAGCCCGGAGCTTGAACTTGAACGCTCGCGCAGGACCACACCGCCACCTCCCGGCGCGGCCCCAGAACCCGGAGAATCCGTTCAAAGCACCTAGAAAGTCTAAGAAGTTTTTAGTAAATTGTAGCTGGAATCAGGGATCAGATCGGTGGTCACTCCCATCCCAGCGGTCAGGAGCCTCCCAAGCGCTCCCCAGGGCCCTCCTGGAACCGTCGTGCGCCTCCTTGCATTTCTGTATCCCCCCCATCCCCCGTCTGTCTTTCGAAGGCTTTCCTGGAAAAGCCCTCCTGTGATTACCTCCCTTCTCCCCTAAGTGGTGGAGGGTTACAAGGCGGAGGGTGAGCCACAATCAAAAGGGACTCGCTCCTTTTCCCAGATTTCCCGGCGCATTCTTTCACCCTGGGAGCGTGAGCTGTCTGCATGTGGGGTGCAAGGCCCTGTTCCGGGTCCAGGTGAAGAATCCACGGGAGTCCTGACTGCCAGGAGCTCCGCAGCCAGTAGGGTGGGGTGGTCACTAGCTTTCTGCAGTCTTGGAGGACAGCGCTGGAGAAGTGCAGGAGAACCAGCGCTTCCTCCGAAAACTCCACGGGACATCAGTCTTCACCAAGTTGCTGATGGAAAACGTGCTCCTGCAATGTGTGTTTATGAGCACCAGGAAACCCGGGTGGAAGCGGGCATGGCGTTGTGCATCGCAGTCAGGACCGCACAGCTCTGAATAGCTGCGGAGAGCAGGATGGAGAAACGGCGTGTGGCCGTAGTCAAAGAACCGGGTCCAGCCATTCACAGAAATCCCAAAACAGGCCAAGTTAAACTGCATTGTTTAGGGATGCATCATTAAGTAGTAAATAATCCACAGAAGAGCGAGAAGGTGGTTACTCTAAGTGTCAGATGGCGGTTACAGCTGGGGCGGGGGTGGGCTGTGACCTCAGCAGGGCCCCTGGGAGACTCGGAGGTGCCAGGCCTGTTCCTTCCTGCCCTGCTGCCCTTCATTCGGCAGTCATCCCTTAAACTGCACTTCTACGTTTGATCTGCGTTTCTGTACCTTTGCTATAGTATTTCACCGGAGTGTTTAAATAGTCATGAACGTTATCACTTTCCTGTTTATGAACTGCACCCTCATCAATCTCCCCAGTTCGCAGGTGCCCACCCTCTCTCTCTGCCTCTGTCTCCCTCACATATCCACAAAACTCGTTTCCGCTGGAAATCCCTGAGGCCCATCTGCCCTCTGTCAGCTACTGCAGGCCTCAGCAGAGGCCCAGAAGCCTCTGGCATCACTGGCCTGCCTGCTGCTCCTCCGAGCACTGCTTTGGGGAACTTTGTTGCAAGGATTTAGTTCCAGAAGGCAAGATAATGTCTCTGAGGGCTTCACTGTGTCACTTCTCTTTGGATGGCGGACACCGTGGCCCTCTACTGGCAGAGGGGTGCCATTGCTGCTGCCCCTTCCCCATCCCCAAGGCCCAGCCAGTCACTGGGTTCGCCCTTGGGGGCACGGGGTTCCCTTCTGCTCTCTTCCTAGATAAGCCCATCCTCTCCAGGTTTCCCTCCACACCTGTGTTCAGGAATTCCCACTTCCTGCAGCCCCATCTCTACCATCCTCCCAAGCTGCGTTTCTTCCCGGCATTCCTCACCCAGCATGGCTAACGGATCCACCACCCACAAGGGAGCTGAGCCCTGCAGTCCCCTCTGCCTGCTGCGTCTCCTGCCATCAGTGAACCTGCTTCATTCATCTGACTGCGCCTCTCGGTGCTTGCTGGGGCATCACTCCAGCCCTTGCTGCTCTCTCCCCCAGACCCACGTCTCAGGCCAGGATGGTGGCTGCGCCAGCTCTGGGTTTTCTGGACCCAGTGTTTCTCCCTGACACCACTCCTTCCTTCGTGTTTTAGGATCCTGATGCTTTGATAAGACTGTGGGCTCTAATCACAGCCAGGGACATCCGCGGCAGCCTGGCCTGCAGCGCTGCACACTGGGTGCACCCCATCTAGAGTGCCAACTCACAAGGAGTGAGAACGAAGGAGGGAGGGGAAGCACAGAGCAAGCTCCTGAGGACACAGGGCCGAGAAAGCCCTTGGCTCTGGAGGCATTTGTTTCTTCAAGACTAAAATGTTCGCACTGGAATAAATCATGTGTTCTGCACATGATTAAAGAAGCTTTGTGAAGTCAAGTAAATTGGGAAGCACTGGATCAACAACAAATACGTTTACTGTCTGTAGGCCTTCTCAGAGCCTTCAGCAAGGCTTGAAGAACCATGCTTGTATAAAGAGGAAGGGGAGGATGAGACTGTGCAACCTCTCCATAAGCCATTTGGCCACAGAACCCTTTTCTCACGAGGTACCTCAAGGTTCCACGGAGCGTCGTTTAGGAAGCGGAGGTAAAGGTCTGCTATGATCCCTTCCAGCTTTGAGTAATATGTACTTTGAGACAGGATCCCCAAAGCGAAAGTGTAGTGGCAAGAACACAGCCTACTGCAGTCTTCACTTCCCAGGGTCAGGTGATCCTCCCACCTCAGCCTCCTGAGTAGCTGCAACCATGCCTGGTGAATTTGTAAAAACTTGTGGAGACAGGTCTCACTGTGTTGCTTAGGTTGGTATTGAACTCTTCGACCCCTCGAAGTGCTGGGATTCCAGGCGTAAGCCCCCACACCCGACCTTGTGTTTTTGTTTTCTCAAGGCAGGGTCTCACCCTGTCGCCCATGCTTGAGTGCAGTGGTGCACTCATAGCTCACTGCAGCCTCCTCGACCTCCTGGGCTCAAGTGATCCTCTTCGCTCAGCCTCCCAAGTTGCTAGGACTACAGGAGTATGCCACAAGGCCCAGCTAATTTTTGTAATTTTTGCAGAGATGGTATTTCACCATATTGCCCAGGTTGGTTTCAAATTCCTGGGCTCAAGCAGTCCACCGGCCTCAGCCCCACAAAGTGCTGGGACTACGGGTGTGAGACACTGCCCAGGCTGGTGGTTTGTTGTCATTAAAAACTAAGCATTTTCTTATGCTGCTTGAAAATAAGAAAAAAGAAAAAAACTAAGCAGGCCATATGCAGTGGTTGGTGGCAGAAGTCTCAGTGCTTTGGGAGGCCAAGCTGAGAAGGTTGCTTGAGGCCAGGAGTTCCAGACCAGCCTGGACAACATAGGGAAACCCCATCTCTATAAAATAAAAATAAAAAAATTAGCCAAGCATGGTGGCACACACCTGTAGTCCCAGCTACTCAGGAGGCTGAGGTGGGAGGACTGCTTGAGTCCAGAAGGTCGAGGCTGCAGTGAGCTGTAATTGTGCCATGGCATTCCAGCCTTGATGACAGAGTAAGACCCTGTTTAAGAAACAAACAAAAACAGGTATGATAACCTCTTTAACATCTGCCAATGCCATCCCCCACTGGGTCTGCCAGCCTGGCCTCCTTGGCAGGATGGGATGAGGGGCCTGCACGTGGTGGCCCCTTGACTGGTAAGCACGTCTGAATGCAGTCACACCTTCTGCTTTTTAGGTGAGCGTCTCAGGCCGGGCGCAGTGGCTCACACCTGTAATCCTAGCACTTTGGGAGGCTGAGGCGGGTGGATCACCTGAGATCAGGAGTTCAAGACCAGCCTGGCCATCCTGGTGAAACCCCATCTTTAAAAAAGAAAAGAAAGTAACCGTCTCTAGACAAGAGCTACTTCATTTCGGTCCTTTGTTTCCTCAAATTTCAAACTGCCCTGGTTTTTTGTTTGGTTTGGTTTGGTTTTTTGGAGACAGTGCCTTGCTCTGTCTTCCAGGCTAAAGTGCAGTGGTGCGACCTTGGCTCAGGCTCACTGCAGTCCCTGTGTACCGGGTTCAAGTGATTCTCCTGCCTCGGCCTCCCACGTAGCTGGGATTACAGGTGTCCGCCAAGATGCCTGGCTAATTTTTGTAGTTTTAGTAGAGATGGGGTTTCACCATGTTGGCCAGGCTGGTCTTGAGCTCCTGACCTCAAGGGACCCACCTGCCTTGGCCTCTCAAAGCGCTGGGATCACAGGCGTGAGCCACCGCGCCCGACCAAACTGCATTTTTTTTTGTCTTTTTTTTTTTTCTTTTTCCTTTTGAGATTGCCATTTTCTTCAGGCAGGCATTGATCTCTGCCTTTTAGTCTGGTACACCTCCTTAGAGCCCCCTAAATTTAAGTCTGAATCCAGCTCCTCTTCAAAGGATGGTGTCTCACCTATGAGGTGTGGGCACCCTTGCCTTCCAGTGTCCCAGCCAGAGGACAGCTGGAGCTTCTAAGCATGGTGTGAGGACCACCCAGAGCACATCGCAGATGCCGACCCAAATTGTTTAAGGTTGAGAGTTACAAATTCATCCAAAGGCATCTTCTCCAAAGTTCTTGGGAGATTTGTGTGGATGTGGTGTATCCAACTTGTAGCATTTTCTGGAGTTAAAAGAGATAAATAAAAGCTATCTTTCACTAAGCATGGTGGCTTACACCTATAATCCCAGCACTTTATTTAGGAGGCTGTGGTGGCAGATCACTTGAGCACAGTTCGAGAACAGTCTGAGCTGAGTTGAGAATGGGACTCCCATCTCAACAAAAAATACAAAATTAATGGGGTGTGGTGATGTGCTTATAATCCCAGCTACTCAGGAGGCTGAGGTGCTCAGGGACGTAGAGGCTGCAGTGAGCCGCGATTGTGCCACTGCACAATCTGGGTGACAGAGCGAGATCCTGTCTCAAAAAAAAAAACAAAACAAAAAACCTATCTTTCATATAGGGAAAAACATTGAGTAAAAATTGTCAAAGAAGACAAGCATTTAATGATGTAAACAAGTGTAAATTTTTAGCTTTCCACAACGACTCCTTTACACTATCATTCTTATCTAGCCTCACGTTTCTTTGAAATAATATACTGATACATTGTTTCACAGTCTTTGGCTCTCAGACCAATATTTTTAAATTAACCATAACTTTATTTGCTAATGACAATTAAAAATAAAAATTTATTTATTTTTGAGGCAGAGTCTTACTCTGTCACCTAGGCTGGAGTGCAATGGCACAATCTTGGCTTACAGCATCTTCCACCTCCCAGGTTCGAGCGATTCTCATGCCTCAGCCTCCCAAGTAGCTGGGATTACAGGCGTGCACAACCATGCCTGACTAATTTTTGTATTTTTAGTAGCAACGGGGTTGTGCCATGATGGCCAGGCTGGTCTCAGATTCCCGGCCTCAAGCGATCCACACATGCCTTGGCCTCCCAAAGTGCTGGGATTACAGGCATGAGCCAGAAGACCTGGCCTAATAAAATTTAAATAGAATGAGGCTGGGTACAGTGGCATGTACCTGTAGTCTCAGCTAATTGGGAGGCTGAGGCAGGAGGATGGCTTGAGCTTGGGAGGTAAAGGCAGCAGTGAGCTATGATCACATCACTGTACTTCAGCCTGGCTAACAGAGTGAGACCATCTCAAAAAAATCTAGAAAAAAAAGAAAAGAAAAAAGTTAAAACTTTTTTGCCATCATCTAAATGTTTGTTTCCCACCACAAAGTGCATATGTTGAAATCTTAACATGAAAGGTGATGATATTAGGTGGGGCTCTTAGGAGGGGATTAGATCATGAGGAGGGAGCCCTCACAATTGAGATTAGTGCCCTTATAAAAGAGGCCCTGTTAGTGGATCATTTGAGCTGAGGAGTTTGGGGCCAGCCTGACCAACATGGCAAGACCCCATCTCTACAAAAAATACCAAAATTAGCCAGGCATGGTGGCACACACCTATACTCCCAGCTACTCAGGAGGCTGAGGTGGGAGAATCGCTTGGGCCTAGGAGGCAGAGGTTGCAGTGAGCTGAGATCCTGCCATTGCACCCCAGCCTGGGTGACAAAGCAACCCTTTCTCAAAAAAATAGATAAGAGGCCCTCTTTGCCTGGTGCAGTGGCTGGCACCTATAATCCCAGGTACTCAAGAGGCCAAGGTGGGAGAATCGCTTGAGCACAGGAGTTTGAGACCAGCCTGGGCAACAATTTGAGACTCCATTTTTTTTTTTAAGACATATTCTCCCACTGTCGCCCAGACTGGAGTGCAGTGGTGCGATCTTGGCTCACTGCAACCTCTGTCTCCCGGGTTCAAGAAATTCTCATGTCTCAGCCTCCCACATACCTGAGTGCACCACCACACCTGGCTAATTTTTGTATTTTTAGTAGAGATGGGGTTTCACCATGTTGCCTAGGTTGGTCTCAAACTCCTGGCCTCAAGTGATCCACCTTCCTCAGCTTCCCAGATGCTGGGATTACAGGCATAAGCCACTATGCATGGCCAAGATCTGTCTTAAAAAAATAATTAGCCGACCGGGTGTGGTGGCTCACGCCTGTAATCCCAGCACTTTGGGAGGCCAAGAGGGGCAGATCACCTGAGGTCAGGAGTTCGAGACCAGCCTGGCCAACATGGTGAAACCATGTCTCTACTAAAAATACAAAACCGGGCATGGTGGTACGGGCCTGTAATCTCAGCTGCTTGTGGGGCTGAGGCAAGAGAATTGCTTGAACCCAGGAGGCAGAGATTGCAGTGAGCCAAGATTGCGCCACTGCATTCCAGCCTGGATGACAGAGGGAGACTCCATCTTGGCGGAAAAAAAATTAGCCCATTGCAGTGGTGTGCACCTGTAGTTTCAGCTACTTGGGATGCTGAGGTGGGAGGATCTCTTGAGCCCAGGAGTTCAAGGTTATAATAAGCTATGATTATGCCACCGCACTCCAGCCTGGGTGACAGTATAAGATTCTATTTCTAAAAGGAATAAAAATAAAAAAAGAGGCCTCAGAGAACTGCCTTGCCCCTTTGGCCATATGAGGATACAGGGAGAAGCTGTCATCTGTGGACCAGAAAGAAGGACGTCACTGGACACTGAATCTGCAGGCGCCTTGGGCTTGGACTTTGCAGGCTCCAGAACTATGAGAAATAAATTTCTGTTGCTCGTAAGCCACCCAGTCTATGGTATTTTGTTATAGCAGCCCAAAGTGGACTAATACACTTTTTTTTTTTTTTTGAGATGGAGTCTTGCTCTGTCACCAGTCTGGAGTGTGCAGTGGCATGATCTCAACTCACTGCAACCTCTGCCTCCCGGGCTCAAGTGATTTCCCTGCCCCAGCCTCCTGAGTAGCTGGAATTACAGGTGCGTGCCACCATCCTGACTAATTTTTTGTATTTTAGCAAAGACAGGGTTTCACCATGTCGGCCAGAACAGTCTCAATCTCCTGACCTCGTGATCTGCCCACCTTGGGCCTCCCAAAGTACTGGGATTACAGGCGTGAGCCACCATGCCCAGCCAATGTACTCTTACTGGGCTCACATATAGAGAAGGAAAGAGTCTTGTTCTGTGTTTCTTGAAGCAGCAGAACTAGGCATGGGTCCCTGGGAAGATTACCTAATAGTCCATGGGATCCTGCACTGCCTCCTAAGAGATGCATTTCCATAAAAAGGCAGACACTGGCACAGTGCACTTCACTGGCCCAAGAACCTGTTCTAGGCACTGCATGAGCATTTACTCATTCAAGCCTCAGAGCACTCACCCTCATCCTATGATGAGAAACCAAGGCAGGGGGATCCCACAGCCGAGCTTGAAACCCAGCAGGGCGGTCCTGGCAGGTTCAGTGCACAGTCACACCAGGGAGTCTGCAGCCCATCTCCCGGTTTCTTCCGACTCCACAGTTCACTGAATGCATTCGACTTCGGCGGTCTTCAAACAGTTTTGTTTACATACCCCCAAATGTCATTTTAAACATTTTTGTACCCCCCTTACACATTAAGTTGAAACCCAAAATATTATGTAAGTTTAAATAGTTACAAAGAATACAACTTCTGGAACATTGTAAATATTGACACTTCAAAATAAAACTTGGCCGGGTGCGGTGGCTCAAGCCTGTAATCCCAGCACTTTGGGAGGCTGAGGCGGGTGGATCACGAGGTCAAGAGATCAAGACCATCCTGGTCAACATGGTGAAACCCTGTCTCTACTAAAGATACAAAAAATTAACTGGGCATGGTGGCGCGTGCCTGTAATCCCAGCTACTCAGGAGGCTGAGGCAGAATTGCCTGAACCCAGGAGGTGGAGGTTGCAGTGAGCCGAGATTGCGCCATTGCACTCCAGCCTTGGTAACAAGAGCGAAACTCTGTCTCAAAAAAAGAAACAAACTGTCATGCCACTTTTAAAAATGTAACCAGATGGAACAGAAAAATACCGTATCGATTTGATATCCTATATAATCCATTGGAAACAGTGTAGTTGTCCCTCTGTATCTGTGGGGATTGGTTCCAGGACCCCCGATGGACACTAAAATGCACAGCTGAAGTCCCTGATGTAAAATGGTACAGTATGTGCACGTAGCCTACCCACATCCTCTTTATTTATTTTTTTGAGAAGGAGTCTCGCTCTGTCACTCAGGCTGGAGTGCAGCGGTGTGATCTCGCCTCACCGTAACCTCTGCCTCCCGGGTTCAAGCGATTCTCCTGCCTCAGTCTCCCAAGTAGCTGAGATTACAGGCATGAGCCACCATGCCCAGCTAATTTTTGTATTTTTAGTAGAGACAGGGTTTTACCATGTTGGCCAGGATGGTCTCAATCTCTGGACCTCATGATCCGCCCGCCTCGGCCTCCCAAAGTGCTGGGATTACAGGCGTGAGCACTGCCCCCAGCCTAGATTACTTCTAGTATCTAAAAAAATGTAAATGCCATGTAGGAAGTAATTATACTGTATTGTTTAGAAATAATGAGCAAAATGTCTGTATATCTTCATTTCAGTGACCACCATTATAGGCCTGATTGCATTTTCCATACACAGCTGGTTGACTGAGGACATGGAGGACTGACTGGACGTGAGCCACCTCTTCTTTCGTATTTCGCGGTGTTCTTTTCCTCACAGAACCCACTTTCCACTTTAGTTCTTCCACATATGTGTATCCTAAGGAAATATTTTTGTGTTTGAAAATCTCACTGATTCTGCTATACTTCTGTACAACAAAAAGGTATGTATAAATGGAAATCTTAAATTTTTATTTCCTGTGAGACCGAGAGTCAGAAAAAACTGACACTCAGTTTATTTATCATTACAATTGTCGGAACACAACTAATCAAACACAAATATGTTACAAAGTTAGAATAATAATTAGTCATGAATAATTAGTCATGAAAGTAGTAAATCATTAGTCATACATGTTTGTGGGAAGTACATCTCTCTTTTTTCTTCTTCTAAGCTCTTACACAGAAGAAAGGAAAGTACATCTCTTAAGGGGAAAAGTAGATCTTTCTTTTCTTAATTCCCAGATTCAGGAAGGACCGGATGGCCCCGTTGCTGGACTGAGGGCTCTTCAACGACTCTTTAGCGTTCCTCTTGTTTGTTTGTGAATGGCCGTGCTTACAGCAGTCGTCCATCCCATGAGGAGTAGCTGAGAATGGAAGGAAATTCTTTTACAGTGACTCAGTGCTCTGACCCCTCCCAGGCTATCCTCCAAAACTCACATGGTGCTCTCCGACCCATAGCTGGTAACTCGGCTGTCCTGCCGCAGGGAGATGGAAGCTATGACTGAAGTCACCTGGCTTTCAAAAGGATCATTTGTGACCCTAATTGAGTCCGGGTGACTGCAGAAAGGTGTGGTAGATGAGATTACTGTCCAAAAGTCATCACCCTCTTGGCCCTTGCAGTTGATTTCTCAGCCCAGTGGCGCTGAGCTCAACCACGTGACTATCGTTGGTGGCCTTCGGAGGCTGACGTGCAGGTGCCCCATCTGGTGGCAGGGTTGGTCCCAGCCAGGTGGCCTAGAGAAACCTTCCTCCCTGCATCCTCCTCAGCCTGGTCCCTGCGGGAATCTGAAGCCAGGTTCATCTGGAGGCCGAGCCTCTGAGCCACATGCAGCTGCATCAACCAACCACCAGCTAATGCACGGAGGTGGAGCGAAGGGAACGCGTGCTGTTACACTGCAAAAGCTGAGTCAAAATCCCCAGGTACCTTTTTAAACATGGTAGCTGACAAATTGGTGCCAAAATGTAAATATAACTGCAAGTGACTTAGAAGGTCAGAAATAAAATATCTTGGGCCGCTGTGGGCGCAGAGCTGCGAGGCGGAGCCGGGCGGCCGAGCCGGGAGCCCGTGAGCCGAGAACGCGTCGGTCCAGCTGCCGGGCCGCGCCGCCCGCCGCCGAGCAGCCGCTCCGCGCGCCGCGCCTCGGGAACAAAGGCGCCTGCCCGCCGCCCGCGACGCCGCCATGAAGCCGCGGCCGGGCCCGGGGCCCACGGGCTGCTCCTGCCACCGCTGCTGCTGCTGCTGCTGGCGGGGCACGCCGCGGGGTTTCCTCGCAAGGTTCCTCACCAACAGTGTCAATGGGGTCTCCGCGGAACCAGGGGACCCAGGAGTTTCACAGACCAGAGAATGCCATGGATGGAGACTCAGGGAGAACGTGCCCTCACTAACGAGAAAAGTGCTATGGGATTATCCTAGAAATGCAGACAATCCTGAAAGGTCCCGAGAAGAAACTAAAGCTGCCTGTAATCCCACCACCCAGAGAGAGCCTTAGGGAACCTTTAGTTATAATGCAGCATTTAGAAATTCACTTTGGTAGTGAGTTCATTAAAACAGGATCAAGTTCTACATATTTTTTGTAACCCATTTTTAAAACATAATGATGATACTCATATTAATAGCCAGCATTTACTGAGCAATTTGTTAATGCGTAAACATGCCCAGCCTCCTTCTGTACCCCACGAGGCGAGTACTCTTATCTTTGTTTTACCAGTTAAAGCAGCCTGAGAGAGTTAAACATCTGCCCAAGGTCACATAGGAATTGAGAGAGCCAAATGCATATTCTTATCAACAGCTATCCTGTCCGGCCTTCCGATGATCAATGTGTACATTTTACCACATCCTTCAATATTCCTTGAAACAAGTAAAAAAAAAAAGGCAAAAAAAAAATCTTGGGGAAAAATAACAAAATGGATGATTTGCAACAGCTAATTTCACGACTACATTTGATTTCAAGAGTCATTATAAAGCTAAAGTAATCAAGACAATGTCGGGTAGACAGAAGAATAGATGAGTTGAATAGGGGAACAGAATAGCAAGTCTAGAAATAAATTCACATAAATGGTCAATAGATTTCTTTTTTTGAAACGTGCACTTTACTGAACGCCATTGTAGAAAAGTGTGTGAGGTGGCCGGGCGCGGTGGCTCAAGCCTGTAATCCCAGCACTTTGGGAGGCCTAGGCGGGTGGATCACGAGGTCAAGAGATCAAGACCATCCTGGTCAACATGATGAAACCCTGTCTCTACTAAAGATACAAAAAATTAGCTGGGCATGGTGGCGCGTGCCTGTAATCTCAGCTAATCAGGAGGCCGAGGCGGGAGAATTGCCTGAACCCAGGAGGCGGAGGTTGCGGTGAGCCGAGATCGCGCCATTGCACTCCAGCCTGGGTAACAAGAGCGAAACTCCGTCTCAAAACAGAAAGAAAGAAAGAAAGAAAGAAAGAGAAGAAAGAGAAAAAGAAAGAAAGAAAGAAAGAAAGAAAGAAAGAAAGAAAGAAAGAAAGAAAGAGAGAAAGAGAGAAAGAAGAAAGAAAGAAAGAAAGAAAGAAAAAGAAAGAAAGAAAGAAAGAAAGAAAAGAAAAGAAAAGCATGTGAGGCTAAAGCGCTGACACAGGGCTCAGCTCGGGGCAGGGTGAGGAATGGAAGGTAGAGCACGTGGGATGATGCCCTGGATGATGCCTCTTGATCTATCCATAGACTTGCAAGATCAGTACTGGGATGATGATCAGCAGAATGGCCATGATGATGCCCAAAATCAGGGCCCAGATGTTCAGGCACTTGGCGGTGGAGGCATAGACCTGGGCCCTGGTCAGGTCACCAACCATCTTCCTGTCCTTAGACTTCACAGAGTAGGTGAACGCTCTGAAGTCCAGGCAACAAGAGTTCATGAAGAGGGTGCCGAACAGGGACCAGACAACATGGTCGGACATGGAGGTCTCGCTGCAGATGTGGATCACGGTGGATGTCAGGTGAGCCAGGTTATGGGGCGCCTCTAGCACAGCCACCTCATGCTCTTCCGTGATCATCTCGTAGCTGGGGGGACAGTCGGTGTTGGTGGGAGTGAAAACAGTGTGGACAGTGTGGTTCATGGTGTCCAAGGACGACCAGCTGTGGTCGGGTTGCTGGAATAGTTCTCAGTGGGCCCTCCCTTTCCCCAGTAGTTTGGATTTCTCTGGTCAATAGATTTTTGACCAAGCTACCAAGGCAAGGCAATGGACAAAGATTTTTTTCAACAAATGGTGCTGGAATAATTGGATTTCCCTATGGAAATAATGAACTTCAACATCCACCTTACATCCCTCACACTAATTCAGGCTAAATCGTAGACCTAAATATAAAACTAATATGGCGGGGCACAGTGGGCTATGCCTATAATCCCAGCACTTTGGGATGCCCAGGCAGGAGGATTGCTTGAGCCCAGGAATTCAATACCGGCCTGGGCAACATGGCAAAACCTTGTCTCTATAAAAAATATAAAAATTAGCTGGGCTTGGTGGCATACACCTATAGTCCCAGTTACTCGGGAGGCTGAGGTAGGAGGATTGCTTGAGCTTAGGAAGTCGAAGCTGCAGTGAGCCGAGGCTGCCCCACTGTGTTCCAACCTAGGTGACAGAGTGGCACCCTGTCTCAAAAAAAAAATCAAAGTTAAGGCTGGGCATGGTGGCTCACACCTGTAATTCTAGCACTTTGGGAGTCCGAGGCGGGCGGATTGCCTGGAGTCAGGAGTAGTGCCAGTCTGGCCAACATGGTGAAACCCCATCTCTACTAAAAATACAAAAACATTAGCCAGATGCGGTGGTGCACGCCTGTAATCCCAGCTACTCAGGAGGCTGAGGCAGGAGAACTGCTTGAACCAGGGAGGTGGAGGTTGCAGTAAGCTGAGATCATGCCACTGCACTTCAGCCTGGGTGACAGAGTGAGACTCCATCTCAAAAACAAAGAAAAAACAAAACTTAAAAAAAAATTATATTGGCCAGGCGTAATCCCAGCACTTTGGGAGGCTGAGGTGAGTGGATTACAAGGTCAAGAGATCAAGACCATCCTGGCCAACATGGTGAAACCCCATCTTTCCTAAAAATACAAAAATTATCTGGTCATGGTGGTGGGTGCCTGTAATCCCAGCTACTCAGGAGGCTGAGGCAGGAGAACTGCTTGAACCCAGGAGCTGGAGGTTGCAGTGAGCCAAGATCACGCCACTGTACTCCAGCCTGGCCAACAGAGGGAGACTTCATTTTTAAAAAAATAAATAAATAAAAATAAAAATAAAAAGACAAGCCACAGACTGAGAGAGAATATTTGCAATGCATACAGCTGACAAAGGACTTATATCCAGAATATATAATGACTACAAAGCAATAATAAACAACTTGATTTTTAAAAACTAGCAAAAGGCTACATACAGTGGCTCATGCCTATAATCCCAGCTACTTGGGAAGCTGAAGTAAGAGGATTGTTTGGGCTCAGCAGTTCAAGACTAGCCTGGACAACACAGTGAGACTCTCTGTAATATAAATAAATAAAATAAAATAAATAAGTAATAAAGCTGGGCGGGGTGGCTTACACCTGTAATCCTAGCACTGTGGGAGGCTGAGGTGGGTGGATTACCTGAGGTCAGGAGTTTGAGACCAGCCTGACCAACATGGTGAAATACCATCTCTACTAAAAATACAAAAAATTAGCCAGGCCTTGTGGTAGGAGCCTGTAATTCCAGCTACTTGGGAGGCTGAGGCTGAACCTGGGAGGCAGAGGTTGCAGTGAGCTGAGATCATGCCACTGCACTCCAGCCTGGGGGATAACAGTGAGACTTTGTCTCAAAAAAAAAAAAAAAAAAAGATGAGTAATAGCCTGGGTGACATGGTGAGACTGCATCTCTACAAAAAATACAAAAATTAGGCAGATGTGGTGGTGCATGCCTGTAGAGCCAGCTACTGGGGAGGCAGAGGTGGGAGGATCACCTGAGCCCAGGAAGTGGAGGCTGCAGTGAGCTGAGACTGCATTATTGCACTCCAGCCTGGGCGACAGACTGAAACCCTGTCTCAATAAATAAATAAATAAATAAATAAATGAATTTTAAAAATAGTCAAAAGACTTGAACAGAACTTCATGAAAGCAAACAGCCAGTTGTAGTGGCTCACACCTGTAATCCCAACATTTTGAGAGGCCAAGACAGGAGGATACCTTGATGCCAGTAGTTCATGGCTGCAATGAGCTCTGATTGTGCCACTGCACTCCAGCCTGGGTGACAGAGTGAGACCCTGTCTCAAAAAAAAAAAAAAAAAAAAAAGAAAGAAAAAAAGAAAGAGAAAAGAAATGAAAACATACCTACCCAAAAAGACTTGTATGCAAATGTTTACAGCCCCTTTATTCATTAAGCCCCAAAGTGGAAACAATCAGCTGTCTATCAATGGGAGAATGATAAATGTAGTATATGCACACAAAAGAAAGCTATTCAGTAATTTTAAAAATTATACACACAACATGGATGCATCCCAAAAACATTGTGTTAAGTGAAAGAAGCTAGACACAAAAAAGCACACGCTGTATGCTCGATTGATATGAATTCAAGAACAGGCAAAAACTAATCCATGTTGATGGAAATCAGGACAGCGTTTGCCTACAGGCTGGGGACTCTCCAGCAGTATGTTCTGTATCTCATTTTGAGTGATGGTTACACAGGTGTATACATTTGTTAAAATTCATTCAACTGTGCATTTCACTGTATGTACCTATACTTCAATTAAAAAAATTTCTGAGGCTGATATGCTAATATAAAAGAATCAAGTTTAACCTTATATATTCAGAAAGGTTTGAGGAACATAAAAATATTGTTAATTCATTTATAACTTTGCCAATAAAAATTTTTTCTTTTTTGAGACAGAGTCTTGCTCCGTCATCTAGGCTGGAGTGGAGTTGAGTGACGTCCACTCACTGCAACTTCCATCTCTCAGGTTCAAGCGATTCTCCTGTCTCAGCCTCCCAAGTAGCTGGAACTACAGGTGCCTGCCACCACACCCAGTTAATTTTTATATTTTTAGTTGAGATGGGATTTTGCCATGTTGGCCAGGCTGGTCTGGAACTCCTGATCTCAAATGATCTGCCTGCCTCGGCCTCCCAAAGTGCTGGGATTACAGGGTTGAGCCAGCACACTCGGCTGCAATAAAGTGTTTTTTAAATAAAAGTTTTATTACTTCTTTAAATATGAATACATTTTTATTCAACTTTTAACTGTATATTTAGCTTATGGAAAAATATGGCATCTGATATCTGATTTGGAGAGCCAATCCCCCTTGTCAAACAAGAAAGCCAAATGGACTCACTTTCTGTCAGGTGACTTCATTTTTCAATTCAAATAAATGTGCTAATACACATTTCCAGTATTATTATAGAAACCAGCAAGAAATAAAGAATGTATTTGTAAGACAGATTACTAAATGCAGTCAAGTAAAGGTTAAAATGATAAGGCTATAATTAATGTATCCATTTTACCATGTTACAAGAGCAAGAAAATCAATCATACTGTATATACTTTAACATAATTTATAATAATACAATACAATGTGTGCTTACAGAAATAAGTTACGAAGCAAGGAGCATGATAGAAACCATGATATCCATTTGGTAAATGGGAGTATGTATAATGATTTTTCTGGCTTTGGGGATTAAATGAGAAGCAAATATAAAAATCAGAAGTAACTCCATGTTGTTAAACATCATGGCCAGATTTTTTTTTTGAGACGGAGTTTCGCTTGTTACCCAGGCTGGAGTGCAATGGCGCGATCTCGGCTTACTGCAGCCTCCGCCTCCCGGGTTCAGGCAATTCTCCTGCCTCAGCCTCCTGAGTAGCTGGGATTACAGGCATGCGCCACCATGCCCAGCTAATTTTTTTTGTATTTTTAGTAGAGACGGGGTTTCACCAAGTTGATCAGGATGGTCTCGATCTCTTGACCTCGTGATCCACCCGCCTCGGCCTCCCAAAGTGCTGGGATTACAGGCTTGAGCCACCGCGCCCGGCCCATGGCCAGATTTTCTTATGAATGTAAAGAAACACTAAGTCACACAGTGCTTAAGAAACAATTACTCTTCAAAGGAGAGCCTCACTTTTTTTTTTAAAGGAAAAAGTGTATTTCATTGGAACAGAGTCATTTTGAGTGCAAAAAAAAGTGTATATATATTTGTGCTATTTTTAAAAAATATTTTTAGAGACAGGGTCTTGCTCTGTCACCCAAACAGGCTGGACGTGGTGGCTGACTCCTGTAATCCCAGCTACTTGAGAGGCTGAGGCATTGAGATTTATCATAATTTTTATCATTTTAATCTTTATAAATATTAAAAATATTTGTATGATAACTCACTGTAAACTTGAACTCCTGGGCTCAAGCAGTCCTTCTGCTTTAGCCTCCTGAGTATCTGGGACTGCACACATGCACTACAATGCCCACTTAATTTTGTAGTTTTTAGTAGGAACAAGGTCTTGCTATGCTGTCCAGGCTGGTCTCAAAACTCCTGGCCTAAAGTGATCCTTCTGCCTCAGTCTCTCAAGTAGCTGGGATTACAGGCATCAGCCACCATGCCCGGCCTGTTTGCAGAAAGATAATAACTTAAAGCCAGGCATGATTCAAAAGTTTTAAACAAGATGCACAGCCTTCCTCATTATGGCTACACCTGGTCATTGCTAAACTTGCTCAAAGCCTGAAGGCCAGCACACCTGGAGGCTGGGTCCAGCGCCAAGGTGACCTAAGGATTTAAACTCCCAAACTCCCATTTACAAGTGAAGAGATTAAGCCCTCCTACCTTAGAGGGTCACTGTTAGAACTGAGGACAGTGCCTGGCACGTGAGAACTCAGTATTAGCTGTTGTCATTGAGAGAGAACATGACCAAAGGACAAAGTGTCACTTTAGGTGGAGATCAGAGCCCTACGGACTCATTTGAGTGTCCAGGCATCCGCAAAGGGTTAGACCTTCGGGACGAAAGACCTTTAGGGCACTTCACCAATGCCTTTTTACTTTGGCATTGAACTTTGATTTTACTGGGTTGTGTGGATGGGAAACCCAATCAAATATGGCAATTCTGATATTGTCAGGTATCAGATAATCTCAAAATGTAATTTGCGGGGTCTTCATCCCTGGGGAAAATTTGGGAGAGGCATTTGGCCTAGTGGTTATGTTACAGTCCTAAGCATGAGGCAGACCCAGCTTCCAACCCAGTTCTGGAACCTACTAATCACATGGCTGTCAGATTATTGTGTCTTTACCTGTGAACCAGGGATAAGCATTGTTCCACTCAGGTGGTATGAGTTGAACTAGATGCTGCTGCTGACAGTGTCCTGTATATTTCAGTGGACCACAGAAACACCAAGCATGGGTCTTCCCATGACCTGCCAACCTCCTCTCAACCTCGTCCATCTCCACTCCTCCTCTTCTTCCTCCTCCTCCTACTCCAATCCATACTTCTTTCCAGGCCTCAGGCGTTACCTACAGCTTCTCATTTTGTTATGGAACTTTGACCTTAACAGGCTAGAACAGTCTCTACGCCCTGACTCCCACACTTTGTAGTGTGCAGCCCATGGTACATAGTTGCAATGTATAACCCCAGTATATAATAAACTGTGTTACTGCATCTCTGTTGCAGTTACCTGGTGTACAATCTGTGGTGTACTGTACTGTATGAAGCCTGATATCATAAACCATGGTTGTTTTTTGAGACAGGGTCTTGCTTTGTCACCCAGGCTTAAGTGCAATGGCACAATCACGGCTCACTGCAGCCTCCAACTCTGGGGCTTAAGTGATCCTTTCACTTCAGCCTCCCACATAGCTGGGACCACAGGCATACACCACCACACCTGGCTTTTCTTTTAAGATGGAGTCTCGCTCTGTTGCCCAGGCTGGAGTGCAGTGGCATGATCTCGGCTTACCGCAACCTCCACCTCCTGGGTTCAAGTGATTCTCCTACCTCAGCCTCCTAAGTAGCTGGGACTACAGGCGCCCACCACCATGCCTGGCTAATTTTTGTATTTTTGGTAGAGATGGGTTTTTGCCATGTTGGCCAGGCTGGTCTAGAACTCCTGATCTCAGGTATCTGCCACCCTTGGCCTCCTAAGGTGTTGAAATTACACACGTAGCCACTGTGCCTGGCCTGAACTAGTATGGAATCCTTGGTGCACAGTAGCTGTAGTGTGTAATCCCTGGTCACAGGCAGGGGCAAAAGTTATTGTTAAAGAGGTTCCCTAAGGTAAAAAAGACTCTTTACAACTCAAAGCATATTTAAACGAACGCTTAAAGTCTATAACCCTTGCCAACAGATCCTTACTGTTGTGCAAGCTGACTGCATTCCAGCAGGGCTTAATAAGTAGCACAGAAAGATACACAGAAGTACGGTTGGCCAACCTCCAGAGGAAATTGGCAACTGACCCTGTAAAGCCTTTTGGATTCAGTCAAGCTTCTCGACTTGTTTCTAGCAATAGTTAAGAGCTTATGTGAAATTATGGGTCTTAAGACTTTGAACACAAGTCAAAACTCTTACAGAGCTAAGCTGTAAATTATATTCAGTGACCTGGGCTGGCAAGTAAGAGGGTTCAAAAAATCAGTCACTGGGGACTCAATCTTTTAATGAATTCCCCTTGAATAAGGTGATTTCCTATTGTTTTTAAAACGGGCAGAGAAAGGATCTACATTTTATTTTATTTTTTTGAGACCGTGTCTTGCTCTGTTGCCCAGGCTAGAGTGTAGTGGTGTGATCTTGGCTCACTGCAATCTCCAGGTTCAAGCAATTCTCCTCAGCCCCCACTAGTAGTTGGGATTACAGGTGCGTGCCACCACGCCTGGCTAATTTTTGTATTTTCAGTAGAGATAGGGTTTTATCCTTTTGGCCAGGATGATCTCGATCTCTTGACCTTGTGATCCAACCGCCTCAGCCTCCCAAAGTGCTGGGATCATAGGCATGAGCCACCATGCCATTGCCTTACATTTTAAAATCCTTTGGTTTAAAGGTAGTATATTCTAGTATTAAACATGCATATACAAATGTTATAATTACATTATGAAATAAAAGTGCAGCGTTCGTATTTCAAGCATAACCACTTTCTCTATAACATTTTAAAATAGGCCGGGCACGGTGGCTCAAGCCTGTAATCCCAGCACTTTGGGAGGCCGAGGCAGGTGGATCACAAGGTCAAGAGATTAAGACTATCCTGGCCAACATGGTGAAACCTCATCTCTACTAAAAATACAAAAATTAGCTGGGCGTGGTGGTGCATGCCTGTAGTCCCAGCTACTCAGTAGGCTGAGGTAGGAGAATTGCCTGAACCTGAAAGGTGGAGGTTGCAGTGAGCCGAGATTGCGCCACTGCACTCCAGCCTGGCGCTTGGCGACACAGCAAGACTCTGTCTCCAAAAAAAATTTTTTTTAAATAAAAAAGGGAAACTGTAACCTTAACGATCAACTTTCTGGTCATGAGTTACTAAAAAAATGTAAACTGGTAGTGTCTTCAAAAGGTTTTTTTTTTTTTGAGACGGAGTTTCGCTGTTGTTACCCAGACTGGAGTGAGTGCAATGGCACAATCTCGGCTCACTGCAACCTCCGCCTTTTGGGTTCAAGCAATTCTCCTGCCTCAGCCTTCCGAGTAACTGGGACTATAGGCGTGCACCACCATGCCCAGCTAATTTTTGTATTTTTAGTAGAGACGGGGTTTCACCTTGTTGACCAGGATGGTCTTGATCTCTTGACCTCATGATCCACCCGCCTCGGCCTCCTAAAGTGCTGGGATTATAGGCGAGAGCCACCGCGCCCGGCCTTCAAAAGGTTTTAAGGATCCCTTTGCATTTAGACAGTTGACTGAGGCTGGGTGCGGTGGCTCATGCCTATAATCCCAGTACTTTGGGAGGTGCAGGCAGGCAGATCACTTGAGGTCCAGAGTTCGAGTCCAGCCTGGCCAACATGGTGAAAGCCAATGTCTACTAAAATTACAAAATTTAGCTGGGATGGTTGTGGTTTCTTATAATCCCAGCTACTTCAGAAGCTGAGGCAGGAAAGTCACTTGAATCTGGGAGGCAAAGATCCACCACACACAGCTAGCTAACTTTTCTATTTTTAGTAGAGATGGGGTTTCACTATGTTGGCCAGGGTGGTCTCGAACTCCTGACCTCAAGTGATATGCCTTCCTCGGCCTCCCAAAGTCCTCACATTACAGTCGTTAAGCCACTGCACCTGGCCTTTAAAACGGTTTTTGGCTGGGTGAGGAGGCTCATGTCTGTAATTCCAGCGCTTTGGGAGGCCAAGGTGGGCGGATTACTTGAGGTCAGGAGTTTGAGACCAGCCTGGCCAACATGGTTAGACCCTCATCTCCACTAAAAATACAGAAAAATTAGCTGGGCGTGGTGGTGTGCGCCTGTAATCCCAGCTACTTGGGAGACTAAGGTAGGAGAATTGCTTTAACCTGGGAGGCAGAGGCTGTAATGAGCTGAGATAGCACCACTGCACTCCAGCCTGGGTGACAGAGTGAAACCCTGTCTCAAAAATAAATAAATAAGAAATAAAAAAAATTTTAAAGCTAATTTTTTCTGTATTGTTCCAATTTTAGTGTATGTGCTGTGAAAGCAAGCAGTATTTTTTTTTTTAATTTATTGACCCTGACCTGCTAAAGCAGTATTTTTATTTTTATTTTTTTTAAGAGACAGTGTCTCACTCTGTCGCCCAGGCTGGAGTGCAATGGAGTGATCACAGCTCACTGCAGCCTCAACCTCCTGGGCTTGAGTGATCCTCCCACTTTAGCCTCCAGAACAGCTGGGACTACTGGCGCATGCTACCACATGCGCATACACACCATCACACTTGACTAAAGATCTTATTTTTATTTTATAACCTTTGAGATGGAGTCTTCCTGTCATCCAGGCTGGAGTGTAGTGGCCTGATCTTGGCTCACTGCAACCTCTGCCTCCTGGGTTCAGGTGATTCTCCTGCCTCAGCCTCCCGAATAGCTGGGACTATAGGCGCATGCTACCACATCCAACTAATTTCTGTATTTTTAGTAGAGATAGGGTTTCACTATTTTGGCCAGGCTGGTCTTTAAATCCTGACCTGACCTGAGGTGATTCACCTGCCTCTGCCTCCCGAAGTGCTGGGATTGTAGGCATGAGCAACTGTGCCTGGCCAAGATCTTTTTTTAAAAAAGAAGTTCATTTTTCTGAAGACTAAACTTCTAAGATGTCTATCCTCCCCAAATGAATCTATAAGTTCAATAGAAATCCCAATCATAATAACCCCTCTGCCAATTTTTCAGCTAAAAATACAGAAAGGTACAGTTAAGAAAATGAATAGTCAAGCCCCAGGATGAGAGAAAATACCTGGAAAACAAGTATCTGATCATAGACTGTGTAAGAGCACCCAGAATGTGTAAGGAACCCCCATTACTCCATAACAAAAGGATAAACAGCCTAGTTTTCTTAAAAATGCAAAATATCTGAGCAGATACTTCCCAAAACATATATAAATGGCTAAGTACAGAAAAGAAACTGCTCAACCACATTAGATATGGAGGATATAAACGAATAACAATAACAAGCATTGGTGAGAATATGGAGCAACTGGAATGTCCATCTATGAAAATGGTATACCCTCACTGGAAACCAGTTTGGCAGTTTTTAATAAAGCACACACTTACCAGATGTTCCAGAACTTTCACTCAGTTTACTTGCCCAGGAGAAATGGAAACACTGTTCCCAGTTTTATTTCTAATAGCCAAACCCCAAATGTCCCATTCATCAACAGGTGAATAGAAAAATAGGCACCAATAGATTACCATGGAGTATTATCAGAAATAAAAATGAACTTCAGATACACACAACATGGATACTCAAAAACATCACCCATAGTGAAAGCAGCTAGAAATGAGAGTAGATATGTAGTTCTAGCAGCAATCTGAAGTGTAAGAAGCCATTTCTTGTGATGAAGACCAGACCAGAAGTTAGAGGAGAAACCAGGAACTGCCCTGAAGAGGCATGAGGGCGCTTCTCAAGTGCTGGCTCTTTCTCATCTTCCTTGCACTCATCACTAGCTGGATGTAACATTCGAAAAAAATTGAGCTGTTTATTCAATGGCTCTTACTGTATGTAAGTTAAATCCTACTCAAATTGGTAACAGAAAAGCAGGCTGGCGATTACCCTTCTGGGGGAGCAGTGCTGGAGAGAGCCCCAGGACTTCTGGGGGTGATGTTACTATTCTCTGACCCTGGGTATAATTACAAAAGGAGACTCCTTTGGGAAAAGTTAAGTAAGCTCTATATTTATGTGCCCTTTTCTCTATCTACTCTTTAATAATGTAAAATAAAAAATAGGAGAAAATGAGATTGTGAACACTTCTCCCAGCTAACTTGGACAGGTTTTCAGGTGCTGCATGTAAGGTTTGTCACATTAGACAGCTATTATCAAGGTAGTATAATGAAGCTGAGTAATTTGAAAACTCTTAGTTTCAAAGGAACTTTTCTCTGGGTCTTTAGATTTGAAATTTCCCCCGATTTGTTTTGTAATGGAAGTCACCTCATGGTCCTGATAGCCCTTCAGGCCACTAAACCATCACACACTATGGGGTGTAAGCTGCCTCTGCTCAAGTCTGGTAGCTGTGCTTGACCTGTGACTTCCAGCCCATGTGCTGATGAAATGTCTGACTTTCCACCCGCTCTCAAAACCAAAATTTTATTTGGTTTATAGGAAGGTGTGAAACTTACCTGCAATTTTTCTTTTTTGAGATGGAATCTTGCTCTGTTGCCAGGCTGGAGTGCAGTGGCACAATCTCAGCTCACTACAACCTCCACCTCCCAGATTCAAGCAATTCTCCCGCCTCAGCCTCCTGGAGTAGCTGGGACTACAGGCAAGCGCCACCATGCCCAGCTCATGTTTTGTATTTTTAGTAGAGATGGGGTTTCACCATGTTGGCCAGCATTGTCTTGTCACCTGAATCCCTTGGCCTCCAAAGTGCTGGGATTACAGGCATTAGCCACTGTGCTCAGCCCATTTACCCACAATTATAGGTGCTCCTGAGAAGCTAGACCATAAGGCAACGTGTATTAACTGCAGGTAAACTCTTACTCTCAAGCAGTAGTTCTCAATGTGGAAGGATTCTGTCCTTCTTTCCCCTGGGGACCTTTGGCAATGTGTGCAGACAGTTTGGGTAGTTCTAGTAGCAGCCTGGTGTGAATGCTACTGGTTGAGGCAGCAGATGCTCTTAAACGTCTGAGAGTGCACTGGACAGGTCTGACATCAAAGTCCCTTACAAGGTATGTAGAGCACTTTACCATTTACATTGGACTTAGCTAGCCCTCACAATCACCACTTCAAACAGGAGGAAATGGAAATGTAAGAGACCCAAGAGTGCTAAAAATTAGAAAAAACTCCTAAGGATGACATTCCCTTGACATTTACTTTTGTATACAAGAGTATGTATTTACCTGGAAAAAATTCTCTCAAATCCCTCCCTTTGGAGCCTCTGAGTCCCTAGTGCTAGAGATCCCAATTCTATTTGCTCTCTGCTCTGTGGCTCACAGAGATTCTAGCAAGACTAGGGTGAGCCTGCGAGATGCTAACAATTCCCTTGACAGGTGAATTGCATGTTGACTCTAAGTGAGTGCAATACTGGGACCTTGCAAAGGGAGTTCTTTCATCGAAGAGCACTGCTACTTCCATCCTGAGCTCTCCATTTAATAGGTGACAATGGAATGAAAAGGTTAACTTACCCCAGGCTACCCTTCTGTGGTAACATCCTTGACTTCTTCAGAAGATTAAAAAAAAAAAAAAGAAACTAACAGTGAGAGGCTTCCTGATAATTACTGGGAGTTCCCCTGTATGTTATCTTATCTGACAAGTCACTTGAAAAAAAGCCATCTGAAGAAAGCCAACCAAAAGAAAGGCTATTACAACAAGAACTTTACTGGTAACACCTTTTTAATAGGTCAAAGTAACTGTACAGTTCATTATATTCTTCCTGAGAATAATTTATATCCCCCAACAAACTAAAGGGAGGGTATATTTTTTCAAAATTAACAGAATGGATGGTATAACTGGACATCAAAAGAAAACCAAATTGCTGTTTTGCTTCATTCTCTCCTGGGAAGACAGATACAAGGAAGGGTTAGTTAACTCCAGTGGCTGTAAAATAGTCAACATGGCTTTAATCTTTCTTTATAAATTATATAAAAATGGAAAAAGGGGATGGTTCCAGAACTTCTCCTCATTGCAGTTTGGAGGTGCTCTGGTATAAAGCATTTCTGCTTCCAAGAGAAATAACATTGCTACAAAAAACTGGCACATTATTCTGTGAAAAAAGACAAGAGTTTTTAGTCGTGTTCTACAGCTAGTTCCCGACCAAATGCTTCACATATCCACACAAAAGTAAAAGGCAGGTAAGACAAAAAGGGCTGTAGTTTTTTTCTGAAATAACTCAAGTCTTCAAAATATAGCTTTTATATTCTTTCTTTGTAAAATGGGATTAGCATATTGCAACTGAAGGGTGTTCTAAGAAACAAAAATTCCAGTCTGGATAATAATTCTATGGTAGACAAAAGAATTCTCAGCCTCTTGGGTTTCCTGGAATTCTTTACTTCATGCTCTCCTCTTCCACGATGCAGCTAAGATAGTTTGGGAATTAAGATGTCACCCCTTGGCCATCCCCATTCAAACATATCTTAATGTGAACATAAATTGTCGTTCATGATGCTTAAAAGCTTACGTACAATTTTGATTCTTAGAAAATGCCACATTTTGGATCTCGGACTTTTCTGAGGATCATGATTGAAAATAAACAAAACAAAAAATGAACCCAAATCAAAGTGTGGTTACACTTATATGAGAAAGATTTTCAACCAGATGGTCATTCAAAAAGTTGCAGCTTTAAGTGCTGGCGACCGAGGACACAGGGTTAATTCCTCACTGCTGGTGGAAGGCTAGAGAACATCTTCAAAAGAGGGTAGCAAGACATGCTCCCAGGGGAGGCTCAGTGTGGTCTCGTCTGCCCAAGCATTTTCAGTCTGGCTTGGTCAATGACATCGAGTAAGTTTTTGGCATCCACAGCCAGGGCGTGGGCAGCAGTCAGCATTTGTTTTTTGTACTCTTGCTGGAGGCTGGTCATGACATACTGCTGGGCCAGTTTCATCTTGTTGATGAGCTCACCCAAGTCAGAGTTCAACAGTTTCTGTGCCATCTCAATCTGAAAGACAAGAGACAGGTCAGGAGAACTGTTTCCAATGATTGTTTTTTCTTCTTTAGAGAGAGATTCTCACCACGTTTAAGCTTCCTTCAAACTCTTGGGCTCAAAGTGATCTTCCTGCCTCAGCCTTCCCAGTAGCTGGGAACACAGGCGCATGCCACTAGCCGTGCACCAGTGAACTTTTCAGGGAATTTTTACAAGCCTTTCTTTTGGTGCCTCCATGAGAAGAAAACTTTATTTCCTGCAAATAAATCTTTCTTAGAAGCAATGCAATGTAAAAATCAGTCATCAAATCTTTTTTTTAACTTCTTCCCATACTACATTCATGCATTCAAAAATATTTTTTTTTGTATCATTCAACTTGACATTTTTTTAATTTAAATTTACTTACTTTAGAAATTTGGCCATTACAGTGTGCCTGTGTGTGCATGTCCACTCACAGATTCAGTGTCTTGTAGCTTCCATTCAAAGCGTTCCCTGACAGCATGACTGACTTCGTCTCCATTTGTGCTCACTGTTTAGACTTTATTCATCTCAGTGACTGGCAGGGCTTTTGATTCATAATAGAACCACAGAACCTGACAGAACCTCAGAGATCATCTATTCCAAACACTCTCACATCAGAGAGTGGATAACTGAGATACATAAGATATGCTGAAGGCCACAGAGCCAAGCCAGGACAAAAGTCTCCATCCTGACTTCTGGTCTTGTGCTTTCTGCTATGCTAACTCTATCTCAAGACCTTCCCTGGCTATGCAAAAAATGCTTTAAGGATGGTGGCAGGGCACAGTGGCTCACTCCTGTAAAATCTCAGCACTTTGGGAGGCTAAGCTGGGCAGAAGGCTTGAGCTCAAAAGTTTAAGACCAGCCTGGGTAACATGGCAAAACCCCATCTCTACAAAACAATAAAAAGTTAGCTGGGTATGGTGGTGTGCGCCTGTATTCCCAGCTACTCAGGAGGCTGAGCGGGGAGGATGGCTTGAACCTGAAGATGGAGGTTGTAGTGAGCCAAGATGGTATCACTGCACTCCAGCCTGGGTGACAGAGCCAGAGCCTGTTATGTGCATGTGCGCGTACACACACTCCCACACACCCCCACACACATACACACAGAGTCAGGGCAGCAATGGTAGAAGCAGTCTACAGGATTGGAATGCTTTGCATGGGAAAGTCTCACGACCCTTCTTATCTGTTTCTTCAACCAATGATGATGTATCCATTTGCTCTTTTATCACTTATGGAGGACCTATTATGTACAAGACACTTGGTGTGGACACAAGAAGGAAGACCTGCTTTTACTCGTAGTGTAGAGTGGGAAAAGCATACCCAGAACCCTATAATACACTGGAATAAATCACATAGTAAAAATGCACACAGGTAAGACAGCAATGCATTCTGTCTCAGAGGATCAGAAAGATTTCACAAAGAGAATTTGTCTGAATTTAGCCTAGACTATAAAAGTAGGCTGTCTTCAACTGTGAAACACATTATAAGCCACACAAAGTTGATGCTTATTTGGCAGAACTTGGCAATGGGGAGGCATAAGAAATCTTTAGGAAGGAGAATGACAAAATCTAGAGAGATATTCTAGAAAGATGGCTCTGGTGGCAGTGTGGAGGCTGAATGGAGGGGTAGGGGAAGAGATGAGAGGCAGATAAACCACCTAAGAGGCCATCTTCAGAGAAGAGGTGATGGTGGATGTGCAGAGGATCAATCTGAGACCTGATGAGAGATGAAAGGTGTTTGATTGTTTGTATGTGTGTAGGGGGTGGGGACTGCAGGGAGCAGACATGCAAGTGCATGGTGGTGTCACTGACCATGGAAGCAAACAAGGAAAGCAGGTCGTTCTGCCAATGGCACACAGTTGGGAGATAAGAGCTCAGGGAGGGGTTCTACTAAATTAACACAGATTTGGGAAGCATCAAATACTTGAATCTATGAGAACGAGAAGAACTACCAAAGTGAAAAAGTATTTTTTTTTTTTTTTTGAGACAAGAGTCTTGCTCTGTTGCCAGGCGTCAGGCTGGAGTGCAGTGGTGCGATCTCGGCTCACTGCAACCTCTGCATCCTGGGTTCAAGCAATTCTCCTGCCTCAGCCTCCCGAGTAGTTAAGACTATAGGCATGTGCCACCACACCCCGCTAATGTTTGTATTTTTAGCAGAGATGGGGTTTCACCATATTGGCCAGGATGATCTCGATCTCTTGACTTCATGACCTGCCTTCCTCAGTTTCCCAAAGTGCTGAGATTACAGGTGTGAGCCACCGCGCCTGGTGAAAAAGTATTTTTTAATACAACAAGCGGGTAGTACTTTGGGAGATAGCCACACTCAAGGGTGGCAGGGAATAAGCCTGAGCAGAGGTCTTAGCAGCAGACGAGTTAGTGAAGAAGCTCTGGGCCAAAAAAGCAGGAGGTCTCAAAGGGGAGTTAGGACTAAGGGAAAAGCAGGGGCTCTGGTAATTAGGAGGCTTCTGGAGGTCTTGAAGAGCAGTTACAGCAGAGAGATTCCCAAAGAGCTGGAGCACTGGAATGCTCTGAGCTGGGGCTGAATGCAGCTGCCATGTGAGGAGCTGGCCCAGCTGGGGATAGACTGCTCTTTCAAGAACTTCGATGGAGACAGGAGGAGGCATGAGAGCAGTAAAAGGCAGATGCAGGATCAAAGACAGGCCCTTCTTTTCAAAAATAATTTAAGGACAGGTGTGGTGGCTCATGCCTGTAACCCTAGCACTTTGGGAGGCCGAGGGACAAGGATGGCCTGAGGCAGGAATTTGAGACCAGTTTGAGCAACACAGTAAGACCCTGTCTCTACAAAAAAAAAATAACTAAAGAATTAAGTAAGTGTGGTGGTATATAACTGTAATTCCAGCTACTTAGGAAGCTGAAGCAGGAGGATCACTTGAGCTCAGGAGTTGGAGGTTACAGTGACCTGTGATGGAGTCACTACATTTCAGCCTGGGTGACAGAGACCCTGTCTCAAAAAAAATAATAATAATAATTAAAAAAAAATGTATACAGGAGAGCACTATCTGTGTATTAGAATCAAGGGAGATGGAGAGATTACTTTAGGCTTTATCAGCTAGAATGGGTATTGACAAACAGTCCCGCTAAAATATCCACTTTTTAGAACACCATTTTCTTGCCTCTGGTATATGGAACTTCTCCACTTTGGGGCAAAATTGAGCTTGTCATGGAAAGCAATCAGAGCCCAGTGAAGCAAGAGAACCCCATTTGGCTGGGAATGTAAAGTTACGCTACGGCACCAGTCAGAGAAGCCTTTTCGAAAACGAGTTAAAGGGTTTATGCATGTGAATCAATGCCATTTACAAAGAAATCACCAACAGGAGTTGTATCCAACCATCCATTAGAAGTCAATGTCCAGTTCATCAAGTGGAACATCCCCTGGACATGGTGCATCTTTCTCGGTATGATGTTGAGAAGGAGTCAACATTACTTAGGTCGCATTCCTGACTGGAGATACAAAACCTCAGTCTCATCAGAAAGAAACAAATTTTTTTTTTTTTGAGATGGAGTTTCGCTCGTTACCCAGGCTGGAGTGCAATGGCGCGATCTCGGCTCACCGCAACCTCCGCCTCCTGGGTTCAAGCAATTCTCCCGCCACAGCCTCCTGAGTAGCTGGGATTACAGGCACGCGCCACCATGCCCAGCTAATTTTTTGTATTTTTAGTAGAGATGGGGTTTCACCATGTTGACCAGAATGATCTTGATCTCTTCACCTCGTGATCCACCCGCCTTCGGCCTCCCCAAGTGCTGGGATTACAGGCCTGAGCCACCGTGCCCGGCCACAAATTTTTATAGAATATCCTTCAACTGAACTTTAAGAATACTATATAAAATAACTAAGCCTATATTTGCCAAAAAGGTCAATGTCATGAAAGACAAAAAAAGGCCAAGGAGCCATTTCAGATGAAAGGAGGCTGAAGAAAGCAACATCACGTGCATCGTGTGATCCTGGCCTGGTTCTTGCAGGTGAGGGAGAGCGCTACAGAGACAACCGACCTGCAGAGTGGACAGTGCATTGCATCATGTTCAAGGTCCAGAATCCGGTGACTGGGTGGTGGTTATCTGGGACATGGCCTTGTTGTGAGAAATTTAAGTGGAAATCTTAAAGGGGAAGAGGGCATGAGATATGCAGCCACCTTCAAGCTACTGAGAAGCAGGAAGTGATGTGCATACACACACAGACAATGGAGCAGGAATGACAATGTGCTGACATGTTAAAAGGCTGTGAAACTCAAAAAGGAAATTTTGGAATTCTCTGTATTAATCTTTTAATTTTCTTGTAAGTCTGAAATGATTTCAAAATAAAAAGAACAAACACGGGGTGTGTGCTGGGCTGAAGGACTGCCCACGCTGCCCTAGGAAGGAGTAAAGTAGGAAGCAGGAGTTGGTGGGGAGAGAGGCTGAAGCCTGCAGATCCTGGACTCTAGTAAGTAGGGACGCACCCCTCCTGTGTGTCAACCCCAACCACAGAGTGCACACCCTAGGCTCAAAGACACTAAAACAAATGCAGTTGCTTCTTTTTACTTGGTAGTCATATAAATGAAGCAAAATTGCCAAAAGGTGGCAAAGATGATCATTGTTGCTCAGCTACAGTATTTGGGGTCAACTTTGATTCCTTAAAGTTTTTTTTTGAGACAGGATTTTGCTCTGTCACCCAGGATGGAGTACGGTGGCTTGATCCTAACTCACCACAGCCTGAAACTCCTGGGCTCAAGTGATCGTCCCACTTCAGCCTCCTGAGTAGCTACTGCACACAGCTAATTTTTTTTTTTTTTTTTTTAGTTTTTGTGAAGACAGAATCTTACTTTGTTGCCCAGGCTGGTCATGAACTGGCTTTAAGCCATCCTCTCACCTCAGCTGCCCAAAGTGTTGGGATTACAGGGGCGAGCCACCACACTCAGCCCTTAAGAAGCTTCTTTCTTAAAGACACTTAGTAATTTAAAAGGAATTTTTAAAGACAATTTTATTTATTAATTTGTTTTGTAGAGACAGGGTCCACTATGTTGTCTTGAATTCCAGGCCTCAAGCCATCCTCCTGCCTTGGCCTCCCAAAGTGGTGGGATTATAGGCATGAGCTACTACGCCTGGCTTAAAACAGATTTTTTATATTACTATTTCAAATGGAAAACCAGGATCACTCGAAATCTCAACTATTTTTAAGGAGAATTCCAAGAAGGAGACCACGTACAAAGGCCACCCCATTCATATAAATGCTCCCTACCTTTGAGGATCACGGCACCAGCAGCAGTTTCCCATTTGCCTTCCTCATCCACTGCTCAGAGCCACATGTATCTCAGGTGAGGACCTCGCACAGTGGCTCTGCAGTGGGCTGGCAGCAGGAAGACCCAGGGTCTGGAATTTGAGTGGCAACTGGCAACTGCTCCATACCACCCCTATGCCCCAGAATGAACAGCCCGGTCCTGGCTGGGGCCAGTGTTACAGGGAAGGTTATCACCTGTAGAGCAGTCGAAGTTTCTGTCGGCCACAGACTGAGGAGCTGCCTTTAGCTCCAAAGGCATCCCTGAATGTGTCCCCAACCAGTGCTGTCACAGAGGGCTAAAAGGGAAAGATTGTGCCCTACCTCTCGGTGGGTGCTGGCTGGTAGGAGGGGAATGGTCTCATCCACAGTGGCCAATAACGTCCTCAGGGCCAGGCCGACTTCCTAACACACGAGAATCACAACCAATTATTAGAACATACACAAAAGATCTTTATAACTTTCAGTTATATATTTTTAAATTTCCTTTCCACGAGTTTCAAGGGAAACTTCTGTATTTCTTTTTCTTAGTGCTGAGCCCTATCTTGTAAGTTATGAGGCTCCTTTTTCTCCCAAAATATTTAGATCTGACTATTCATTGCTCTAATACCCTAAGGAGCCAGTTGAAGAACAGAAGCTAACATAAGAAAGGTCACATAGATGCTGAGGGTAGAAAGCAGGATTTTTTCTTCTCATCTACTCCTTCCAAGCAGATTCTGCCACCCTCCTGGCTCCATCACGCCAACTCTGCCAACACAGGTTAGGATAAAGAGTAGCACCTTTCCCCACGTGTGTTCACTGAGTGTGTTCTCACTCATGTACTTTCAAACACCTCATGAGGCTCGCAAGAGATGACATCACTGCCCCAGGTACAAGGGGGCAGCCTTGCTTTGGACCTCATCTCTTATGAGCACTGAGCAGAAACATTCCTCCCTGCCACTTCTGAGTTGTAACAAAAAGGGTCTAAGTATGATTTAAAACAATATAACTTAAAATTCAAATTTTCATTACTGTCATTCTTATGAGGATCAAATATTTAATGACTAAGACATCAAACTACATGTAATATGAATAAAACCAGTAAGATAATAATAGTTACTTATAATTGGATCAGCACACAAAAACAATGTCATTTGGCCAAAGTAATATGGTTAAAGAAGTAGTGTCCATAAAATCACCACATAAAATCTTAATATGTATGAAATTCTTAATGCTTTCATCTACTGTTGAGTTTTTTGTTTAAATTTGGCTGTGGGTTAATACAAGTTCATTCTTGAGAACTTTGGTTAAAACTGTTATGTAATACAGTTAAAAAAAACGAACCAGAACAGATCAACTGTGCTTTCCATGAAACATCACAACTTTCAAGCAGCTTTTTCTACATTGATGGTTTATTAGAAGCTGATGCAAAGAGTGCTAAACAACAGTTGTAGGGGCTGGGCATGGTGGCTCACACCTGTAACTCCAGAACTTTGGGAGGATGAGGCAGGCGGATCACATGAGGTCAGGAGTTCGAGACCAGCCTAGAGAACATGGTGAAACCCTGTCTTTACTAAAAATACAAACAATAGCCAGGCATGGTGGTGCATGCCTGTAGTCCCAGCTACTAGGGAGGCTGAGGCAGGAAAATTGCTTGAACCTAGGAGGCAGAGGTTGCAGTGAACTGAGATCATGCCACTGTGCTCCAGCCTGGGAGCCTGGGCGAGAGAATGAGACTCTATCTCAAAAGAAAAGAAAAGAAAAGAAAAGAAAACAGTTATGGCCTGGCACGGTGGCTCACGCCTCCCAGCTCTTTGGGAGGCCGAGGCAGGGGGATTGCCTGAGCTCAGGAGTTCGAGACCAGCCTGGGCAACACAGTGAAACCCCGTCTCTACCAAAACACAAAATAGTCGGGAGTGATGGATGGCATGCACCTGTAGTCCCAGCTACTCGGGAGGCTGAGGCAGGAGAATTGCAAGAACCCAGGAAGTAAAGGTTGCAGTGAGCCGAGATTGCGCCTCTGCACTCCAGCCAGGCAACAGAGTGATACTTTATCTCAAAAAAAAAAAAAAAAGTTGTAGGCTTCTACAACTCAATAACAAAATACAGTATGATTTAAAAACAGACAAAAAAACTCTTGAGCAGACATTTATGCTCAAAAACCAAACAGATACTCAACACCTGTATGCAAATCAAAACCACACTTAGATAAACTTCACATCCATTAGATGGCAATTATTTTTTAAAAAAGACACATCCAAAAGCCCAAGTCCCAAAACAACCCCCTAGAAAATAACAAGGTTTGGTGAGAATATGGAGAAACTGAAACCCTTATGCACGGTTGGTGGGAATGCAACATGGTGCAGTTGCTATGAAAAACGAATGGGGGCTCCTCAAAAAATTAAAAATAGAATTATCAAAATGATCCAGCAATTCTGAGTATACACCCAAAGAAGTGAAAGCAGGGTCTCAAAGAGACAACTGTACACCCATGTTCATTGTAGCATTCTTCATGATCACTGAAAGGTGGAAGCAACCCAAGTGTCCCGTGATGGCTGAGTAAATAAACAAAATGTGGGATAAACATACAGTGGAATATTCATTATTCAGCCTTTAAAAGGAAGAAAATTCTGACACATGCTACAACATGGATGAACTCTGAGCTACTATGCTGAGTGAAATAAGTCAGTCACAAAAGACAAATACAGTATGATTCCACTTATGAGAGGTACCTAGGGTAGTCAATTCATAGAGACAGAAAGTAGGAGGTTGCCAGAGGCTAGGGAAGGGGGAAAAGAGGAGTGCTGTTTCAAGTGTACAGAGTTTCAGTTTTGCAAGGAAAAGGTTATGGAGATGGATGGTGCTGATGGTGGCACAACAATGTGAATGTACCTAATGGCTCTGAAATGTATGCTTAAAAGTGGTTAAGATGGCAGTTTATGTTATGTGTATTTTACTACAATGAAGAAAAAAGTATGAGCAAATTTCAGAAACACTGACTTAGAGCAAAGTTTGACCACACTCTGAACTAAAGGACACCTCTGTGCACCCAAGATGCCGTATGTACTCTTTAATAGAAGCCATTGCTGACTTTCCTTGGACCATGTATCCTTTTTCTTTTTTTAGACATGGGGTTTCACCATGTTAGTCAGGCTGGTCTTGAATTCCTGACCTCAAGTGATCCACCCGCCTTGGCCTCCGAAAGTGCTGAGATAACAGGCATGAGTTATTGCACCTAGCCACTACTGTCCTTTTTCACAGAATACTTGTCACTGGTTCCTAGAATCTCCCTCCATTGAACATAATTTGCAAAACATCAATTTACTGGCATATTTTTATTTCTTTTAACCCTTTTTAAAAGAAAATTCAATGAACACCTACATACCCAACCCTCAGCTTAAGAGAAATCATTCAGGGGTGGGTGTGGTGGCTCACGTCTGTAATCCCAGCACTTTGGGAGGCCGAGGTGGGTAGATCACAAGGTCAGGAGTTCAAGATCAGCCTGGGCAACATGTTGAAACCCGTCTCTACTAAAAATACAAAAATTAGCTGGGTGTGGTGGCAGGTGCTTGTAATCCCAGCTACTCAGGAGGCTGGGGCAGAGAACTGCTTGAACCCAGGAGGTGGAGGCTGCAGTGAGACAAGATTGCACCACTGCACTCTAGCCTGGGTGACAGAGCGAGACTCCATCTAAAAAACAAGACAAAACAAAAACCAAAAAACAACACAGATAAATCCTCCCAAAGCCAGTATCTTTCTTCAACTGGCTCCTCCTTAGAGGTGCAGATCTGAATTTGATAATGAGCATTCATCTACTTGTCTCTGCACTCTAACAATGTAACCACAGCTCCCTAAGTCTTACACAGGATTATTTTGCATGTTTTTCAACTTTATATAAATAGCATCATACTGTAAGCATGCTTTTGCAGCTTTCTCTTAACTGTACACTTTATGTGTAAGTGATAATTATTAAGAGACTGTTCTGCTTCAAGTCACTCCCAGCCTAGGGTTTACTGACAGAAGAAAACAAGATAGGAACGGCAACTCAGAGTAAATGTGGTTCTCACTAACACTGTCACTGGACGGTGCCTTTGCAAAGACCTTCTAAAACATCAGCACTGCCTTTGGATTGGAGAGCATGTAGAGCCATCTATCAACTAGCACCATAGTTTCCAAGAAACAAGAACATTTTTGCCAGTACATAATGTGACTGTGTTTTACCTTCACCATAGGGACATATTCCTCTGGTGGGGCCGGCTGGATTTTACTGGACATCTCGATGACAGCTTTCACCAGGCCCGTCACATTCTCATACACTTTATCATTTGACCGGTCCAGGTTGGCAGTAGGTGGGGGGCTGATTTCCTGGGGCTGAAGCTGACAACACAAAAGCCAGTAATTTTTCTTCTCTCCAGCAGATGGCATGAGATCACCACAATCAAGCCAGAGAGGGTCTTAGAGATCAAAGCAGATCGCAGAAGGTCACTGATTTTCTTGTGTATATGGGATATAGTTCAGATTGAGAATGATGGTAAAGTAATTCCTCCAAGTGACAAATTAGGCAACTTTTTTTTCTAACTTTGCGCTCAGTTAAAGAAAATGAGATGAAATCATACACATTATACTAAAAACCCCAGATTCTTTCAGAGATGTGATTCAATGTCCCTGCACCCCAAAATCACTCACCACAAGAGAATAATCCACCTGAGGATTTACTGAATTTTAGAGAAAATTACCTATTTCGCTAGAGTCAAACATTCTACATGAAGACTATAAGGATTTCCACTTAGTTTGAATTCTGCAGTGAAAACTGTATGGCTCAGCTTAGCTGCCCCCAGCTACCTAACAGAAATATGTTCTTTGTACAGTTATAAAAAGCTGACACAGAAATGCGCTCTAAGGGGACAAAAGATCTGTTCACAGGTCGTGACTGAAATCAAAGCAGCAGTGGTGTCACCAGGAGCCTCCCTGCCAGAGACCCCGGTTTCAGCCAGCTCTGTGCTGACTGCTGGCAAGCATCTGGGCCCATGCTTATAAAGCCTCAGCTCTCTCACCCAGGCAATGGTGATGAGGGAAGATGAGGCCACAGTGTTAATGTCCACCTAGGGCCTGGGCACAGAAGAGACATCAACAAATGTTAACTAAGATAACTTGAGTGCTGAAGGTGGAATAACATGAGGACCTTAGGAAAATCTTTAGTATTTAAACATTCCAGTTGGTTAGACTTATACCAGGCACAAAATGGTGTAAATATATACTTTTTTTAAAAAAAGACTAACTTATAGTACATATAGTTCAATCAGGAACCCGCTGCCAGTGCTCAGTCTAAATATAAGTTCCCATTTCTGAACCCTTGAGTGCTTTTGCCCAGGTAGTCTGAAACGAATTAATTCTTGGTTGTCCCAAAGTCTGGGTATGAGATAGAAAAGCACAAGAACAATTCATTTACTGCAAACGTGTGCATGTCTCATTCTCTTGCAAACATAAACACTGCTTTTGGCATCTGTCAGTCATGACAGGTGACAAACCAGGCCGAAGTGCCCTCCCACTTGAGCTTCCTGCTTTCCAGTCCAAAATTACATGCAGAGAGCTGGGTGTGATAGAGGAACTGGACAGACACACAAAGACACAATGTGCTTACCCTCCATGGCTATTGTCGAACGGAAGGTGAGGAAAAGTTAAAGAAATTTATCAGAGAAAGGGAAAAAAGAAAAACAATATTAATAAAGGCATCAGACAAATCCCCCATAAAAACACATGAGCAGAATAAAAAGGAGCTGGTTTCCAAGCCTGCCCACCAGCTCTCACTGTTGCCAGAGTGTAGCTACTGTGCCACCTGATCACTGCATAGAGAGGTCTGCCATGCACCATGCTCAGTTACAAAACAAATGCAGGGAACATGCAAAGCCTGAGGAACAATCCAGCAGCAGTGCAAGATCAACAGAATTAGCGCTCTTCAAAAAGAAAGGAGGAAGAGGATATATGATTTTAATTACTAAAAACTGCCCATCTGAATTCTCAGAGATTCTCAGAAAACTGCAGCAGTCTCAATTCCTGAGCCTGGTCCCTCAACATCCTTGGGAATCTACTTCATCATCTAGCCATACTGGCAGCATAAAGATTCCTGACTTGGGGCTGCATTGAAAGATATTAGGCCCAGCCTGGCCAACATGGTGAAAGAATAGAAAAATTAGCTGGGCATTTTGGTGCATGTCTGTAATCCCAGCTACTTGAGAGGTTGAGGCAGGAGAGTTGTTTGAACCTGGGAGGCAGAGGTTGCAGTGAGCCGAGACTGTGCCACTGCACTCCAGCCTGGGCAACAGAGCGAGATTGCATCTCAGGAAAGAAAAAAAGACCAAAAAAAAAGGGCCAGGTGTAGTGGTTCACATCTGTAATCCAAGCACTTTGGAGGCCAAGGCCGGCGGATCACCTGAGGTCGTGAGTTCAAGACCAGCCTGACCAACATGCTGAAACCCCGTCTTTAAAAACAAAAACAAAAGTAGAACAAAAATCCCTCTTTTGAGCTGATTCTTATGATTAGGTTCTACTACTTTAAACTGAGCAGTTTTATTTAATGTGTTTTCTCTAAAGCTCAAGCCAGGGCTGTCTTACTATATAACCACATCATTTCCAAGAGATGACTGCCTGTATTTTCTGCATCGAGAGTCACAGTGCAGTCTTCTATTTAACTTCATAGGATGATGTGCCAGTTCAAACTGCTTCAACACAAAAAGGCACAGGGCTTCTTGAGGAGGGTGACACAGTGTGAGTTTCTTCAAGAAGAAATAGACAATTCTATAATCCTAGGGAGGTTGTAACTTGTTTAAAGCTTCTGTTCTTTTGTACTTTGCCCTCTGCCCAATTCTTATGGTAGAAGGGCACTGTCATAATGCTTCTGACCATTCACAGTAACATTCCAGAAGCAAAAGCTGTTTGGAAAGACATCCTATTGGTTTCCTATAATCTGGAGCTTGGCAGGCAGCTGATGATAAACTCTCTATATATGTAGTCAATTCCAACCACTTAGGTTGATACTTACAGACTCAGATAGTTAAGAACAAAATGCAATGCTACCTAGGAAAAACTGAGACTGACTTTGGCTAAATGTTATTTGGATGAATTATTTTAGTTATATACAAAGGTAAGTATTTCACTATCAGTTGTTGTTAAAACAGAGTTTTGCTCTGTCGTCTAGGCTGGAGTGCAGTGGTGTGATCTCAGCTTACCCACAACCACTGCCTCCTGGATTCCACAACCACTGCCTCCTGGATTCAAGCGATTCTTGTGCCTCAGCCTCCTGAGCAGCTGAACTATAGGCTCACGCTACTATGCATAGCTAATTTTTATATTTTTAGCAGAGACAGAGTTTCACCATGTTGGCCAGACTGGTCTGGTTGGTACTCTTGGTCTCAAGCAATCCACCTGCCTTGGCCTCTCAAAGTGCTGGAATCACAGGTGTGAGCCACTGTGCCTGGCTGCATTTCAGTATTAGAACAATACTGTTCTTTTAGGATGGATTCAATGACCTCTACCAAGCAGACAATGAAGAAATAGGGGCACATATTTCACATTATTTAAAAATCTTTACTTAATATATTTTAAGAACACATATTATTTTGATCAAGATTTCAATATGCTTTATCCCTTACATTGAGGGTATTCCTAATTCTATGTATTCATTATGTTATTCCAGCTGTGAAACATAAGTGCATGTCAGAATTCGAAGGTGGTACGTCATCTACCTTGAAAGTTGGTTTTTCATTATAATACAAGCCATGTTGAAAGTCTGCTCTTTTGGATTATGAAAATGAGAAACAACTCATTAATCTCATTCTGTCCCCTTTTCTCTTTTGAAAGAGATGGGGTCTCATTATCTTGCCCAGGTCAGATTCAAACTGCTGGGCTGAAGTGATCCTCCTTCCTTAGCCTCCCAAATAGCTGGGACTATAGGGGTATGCCACCATGCCTGGTTCCTTTTTAGAAATTTATTGAAATAAGCCAATATTGGGAAGGGTGTGTCCTTCCTCAATTTTCCCTGAAGAAGATTGAGTGTGTCCTTAATAGAACTGCCAGGAGGTATCCTGGGGATTGAGGGTCTGGTGAGCTGGGAAGCTCCAGATTCCCAGGTGCTTACAAGCCACTGGCATGAACTCTGGGGACCAGTGGGCACTTTCACTATGGCCAGAGAGAGCAGGCTAGTTTGTGCCAGTGGCTGCCCATTCACCCTCTGGTCACTTTCTTAATGGACACTGGCAAATCCGTGCCCTCCAAGCTGCAGGCTATCACTCTAGGCCTGGAGATGACATTTTCTCTTACCCTGGACTAACTCTCTGATGACTCTGAGAAGACAACAATATATTTACATCTAACTAAGCTTCAGCTTTGGAGGTGATAGCCTTTGAGTGAAGCCTATGCTCAGCCAGGTCTGCGGCCAAGCGCCTTGAACACACTGCTTAACTCTGTGAGCCTTGGTCATCTGAGAAATGATACTACCACTGATCCTGTGAGGTTGACATGAGAAATGACAATACAAGAAAAAGGTCTGCCCCAGCATTTGGCAAAGGGAAGACGCTCAATAAATGGTGGTTATTGGTAAGCAAAGTTTATCTTAACCTGCTATGATATTTATCAGATTTTAAGACGCCTTCCACTTTAAGATGCATCATTTTTGTTTGTTTGTTTCCTCAAGATGGAGTCTTGCTCTGTCATCCAGGCTGGAGTGCAATGGCATGCTTTCTGCTCACTGCAACCTCTTCCTCCTGAGTTCAAGCAGTTCTCCTGCCTTAGCCTCCCGAATAGCTGGGATTATAGGTGCGTGCCACCACGCCTGGCAAATTTTTTGTACTTTTAGTAGAGACGGAATTTTACCATGTTGACTAGGCTGATTTCAAACTCCTGACCTCATGATCTGGCCACCTTGGACTCCCAAAGTACTGGGATGATAGGCATGAGCCACTGCGCCTGGCCCAAGATGCATCATTTTTTAATGCACCACTAAGCTAGAAAAAAAATGCTGCGAATTAAACCAAAACACCATCCCAATTTTAGAGATATTAAAATGTAAAAAAAAAAAGGTATATCAGAATTAAGAAATAGGGTCTATTTTGAGAAGTAATTCGTTATCTTAAGTGTAAAGTAAAAAGATCCCATCTCCCTACAGGAGCCAGGCTAGAAGAGGAGAGCCTCCTTCTTCAGATCTCCCAGGGAGAAAGGCTGTCGTTCTAGAGGCTCCAGCACTTGGTGGGGGCTGGTGGGGACGCAGGAGAGTCGCAGACAACAACAGTTCCAGCTGCATGCCCCGAGCACCTGATTTCTGACTGCCAAATTTGGAAGCTTGTGGTTGTTTGTGCCCAAGTCAAACAGGTCTGAGGATGGCTCTACTCAGCATACATTGCTTTTACAAATCCAATTCTAATTCTAAATGGAAAATAATGAAGTCTTCCATGAAGCCACACTTATAAACTTAGAGCCTACAGAAAGTCCTCACTTACCTGGTTTAATTAATTTTTAAAACCAGAAACAATCTCAGCACTTTATTCTAAAGAAAACATTCTGTCTAACCAGAGGAAGATGTACATAAAAAATCAGAATCTGACTAAGTTCCTAAAATCTCACACTGAGAGAAAAATGGGCAAGAAAGTGTTTGCATCAAGCTTTCCCCTGTCTCTCAGAGGGGTTTAGAACCAGAACAATGGACTCCTGGGTCTCGCTGCAGTTCCACTCTGCACTGTTCTATTTTCTGCACCATCTCCACTCAACGACATGAACACAGTCAACTGAGTACTAGAGGACGCCACAAATCCTACAAGCAGAATGTGCTGCACAGGCTCAGATGCCCACCTTGACACCCTCATTGTAGCTGTCCCCAGGGCTGCTGAGGCTGGCAAGGCTTCCCAGGTGACCGGGGGCTCCAGGGCGAGGTGGTTTCTTTGGTGGAGCTGTAGGATCTGGTGAGAGAGAATGATCATGTGTGTTAAGAAAGAGAAAGACGGTCAGGTGTAGTGGCTCATACCTGTAATCCTAGCACTTTGGGAGGCCGAGGTGGGCAGATTCCCTGAGCTCAGGAGTTTGAGTCCAGCCTGAGCAACATTGTGCAGGCCTATCTCTATTAAAATACCGGAGAGAAAAAAAAAAAAGGCTGGGCATAGTGGCTCATGCCTGTAATTCCAGCACTGTGGGAGGCCAAGGTGTGTGGATCACCTGAGGTGAGAAGTTTGACACCAACCTGGCCAACATGGTGAAACTGCATCTCTACTAAAAAATATAAAAATTAGCTGGGCATGGTGGCGGGTACCTGTAGTCCCAGCTATTTGGGAGGCTGAGGCAGAAGAACTGCTTGAACCTGGGAGGTGAAGGGTGCAGTGAGCCAAGATTGTGCCACTGTACTTCAGCTGGGCAACAAGAGCGAAACTCTGTCTCAAAAAAGCAAAAAGAAAATTAGCCAGCCATGGTGGTGTGGGTCTATAGTCCCAGCTGCTTGGGAGGCTGAGGCAGGAGAATTGCTTGAACCTAGGAGGCAGAGGTTGCAGTAAGCCAAGATCGAGCCATTGTACTCCAGCCTAGGTGACAGAGTGAGACTCTGTCACAAAAAAAAAAGAAAGAAACTACTCGTAAATGCCTACTGGTGTTCTTACAGAAGATACCAATCTTGCATTCTAAGTGAGCCCGAGTGCTGCTCTGTTGCCCGAACTAGAGTGCAGTGGCTCACTGCAACCATAAAGAGGTATTTCTGAAGCATTATACCAGCAAATTCTTTTCCCCAATACTCTACTCATGAGCTGAATGTGGTAAACATCATACTTGCTGTGGTCTGTATAGGGAAAACTCAAATAATCATGGAGGTATTCCAAAGCTATGACACCATATACATTCAAAACCTGCTTTCATCATATTAAACTAACTTCTCTCTGCCCAATTCTTTTCTTATTTACCTGGTTTACCCACAGGCTGATATATATGTTGGTTTCCAATCTGTAGGAAAAGAAAAGTTCAGTCAATGCACTGGTATTTACAATGGGGTCATGATGTCTCTTTCCCATCCCATCTATCCATCCCCTTGAACTTCTAGGCTAGATGCTGGGTATCAAAATGAACAGGACAGGATTCTGCAAAAGGTCCCAGATGGGGTGGGGGATCAGGCAAATAAGCAAATGATGCCAGTCGGATGTGTGGAAAGGACTGTGAGAGAAGCAAGCATGGGACACTCTGGAACCACAAACATCGTGGTCATAACCCATTTAAAATGATCTTAAACAGCTGAGGGGAAAGTAAATTAGTACAACTTCTATGGAAAATGAACTCAAAGAACTCAAAACAGAACTATTTATCAAAGAAAAGAGAACTACCATTAAATCCAGCAATCCCATGACTGGGTATACACCCAAAGGAAAATAAATCATTGCATCGAAAAGATATCTGCACTTCTATGTTTATCATGGCACTACTCCCAATATCCGAGATATGGAATCAACCTATGTGTCCCTCAATTAATGTCTAGATAAAGAAAATGTGATATGCCAGGCGCAGTGGCTCAAGCCTGTAATCCCAGCACTTTGGGAGGCCAAGGCGGGTGGATCACGAGGTCAAGAGATTGAGACCATCCTGGTCAACATGGTGAAACCCTGTCTCTACTAAAAATACAAAAAACTGGCCAGGCGCGGTGGCTCACGCCTATAATCCCAGCACTTTGGGAGGCTGAGGCAGGTGGATCACGAGGTCAAGAGATCGAGACCATCCTGGTCAACAAGGTAAAACCCCATCTCTACTAAAAATACAAAATTAGCTGGGCATGGTGGTGCGCGCCTGTAGTCCCAGCTACTCGGGAGGCTGAGGCAGGAGAACTCCTTGAACCCAGAAGGCGGAGACTGCGGTGAGCCGAGATCGTGCCATTGCACTCCAGTCTGGGTAACAACAGTGCAAAACTCCGTCTCAAAAAAAAAAAAAAAAAAAAAAAGAAATACAAAAAATTAGCTGGGCATGGTGGCGTGTGCCTGTAATCCCAGCTACTCAGGAGGCTGAGGCAGGAGAATTGCCTGAACCCAGGAGGTGGAGGTTGCGGTGAGCCGAGATCGCGCCATTGCCCTCCAGCCTGGGTAACAAGAGTGAAAGTCCGTCTCAAAAAAAAAAAAAGAAGAAAAAAAGAAAATGTGATATATGTATACAGTGGAATACTATTTAGCCATAAAAAAGAATATAATCAGCCAAGCATGGTGGCTTAAGCCTGTAATCCCAGCACTTTGGAAGGCTGAGACAGGTGGATAACTTTAGGTCAGGAGTTTGAGACCAGCCTGGTCAACATGGCGAAACCCTGTCACTACTAAAAATACAAAAATTAGCTAGTTGTGGTGGCTTGTGCCTACAGTCCCAGCTACTTGGGAGTCTGAGGCAGGACAAATCTCTCTCTTTTTTTTTTTGAGACCGAGTTTCGCTCTTGTTACCCAGGCTGGAGTACAATGGCGCGATCTCGGCTCACTGCAACCTCCGCCTCCTGGGTTCAGGCAATTCTCCTGCCTCAGCCTCCTGAGTAGCTGGGATTACAGGCACGCACGACCGTGCCAAGCTAATTGTTTTGTATTTTTAGTAGAGATGGGGTTTCACCATGTTGACCAGAATGGTCTCAATCTCTTGACCTTGTGACCCACCTGCCTCGGCCTCCCAAAGTGCTGGGATTACAGGCGTGAGCCACCGTGCCTGACCCATGGACTAATCTCTTGAACCAAAGAGGTGGAGATTGCAGTGAGCTGAAGTTGCGCCACTACACTCCAGCCTGGGCAACAGAGCAAGACTCTGTCTCAAAAAAAAAAAAAAAAAAGAATATAATCATGTATTTTGCAGCAATTTTGGATGGATGCAGCAATGTGTGGGCCATTGTCTTAAGTGAAACAACTTACAAACAAAGTCAAAGTCTGCATGTTCTCTTAAGTGGAAGCTAAATAATGCATACACATGTACCTAAGAATACGGAATAGTCATTGGGGACCTGGAAGAGCAGGGTCCCCAATGGGATAAGAAATTATTTAATGGGTACAATGTACACTATCTGGGTGATCGTTATACTAAAAGCGAAGATTTCACACTAAGCAATATATCCATGTAAAAAAACCTGCACTTATGCCCCTTAAATTTATACAAATGAAAAAAATTTGAAATGTTCTAACATGGATGTTTCCAGTTTGCCTCTAACTAAAGGGTTTCGAATCCCAGGACTTCCCAGTGTCTGTATCCTTTCTGCCCGAACTCCCAAATATGCTTATCACAGAGATACAACCAGAACAGTGATGGAAAGGGGCTTGATAGCACTGGGTGTGTAGACTCCTATGGGCCTACACTGTCATCATCCCCAAAGCACTCTGTGTGCCAGGACCTGTTGCTGTATCTCTACCAGTTCAGGCCAAGCCAGAGAGGCCAAACTACAGCCCAGAACTTCTGTCCCAGGGACAGGATAAAGTTTTCCTTAACATCAGTTCTCCTTCAAGTTGTCTTACCTGAAATTGCACTTAAAATAGTCTTTCTGCGCCAGGCGCGGTGGCTCACACCTGTAATCCCAGCACTTTGGGAGGCCGAGGTGGGTGGATCACGAGGTCAAGAAATTGAGACCATCCTAGTCAACATGGTGAAACCCTGTCTCTACTAAAGATACAAAAAATTATCTGGGCACAGTGGCACGTGCCTGTAATCCCAGCTACTCAGGAGGCTGGGGCAGGAGAATTGCCTGAACCCAGGAGGTGGAGGTTGCGCTGAGCCGAGATTGCACCACTGCACTCCAGCCTGGGTAACAAGAGCAAAACTCCATCTCAAAAAAAAAAAGTCTTTCTGAGGCTAACTACATGGAAAAAAATCTTTTTGGAACTACCTTCTACTTCTAAAAAGAAAGACTTTACTTGCTTACTTTAAAATAACAAACTGTCTAATTTTATAGATGATCTATAAGGTCACATTCTTTTAAAATAGCAGCCAATTAAACTTCACTCTTGAATTCTTTACAATCTAACTCAAACTAAGTTTAATTTACAATTGTCTTTAAACAGCCATTCAGAAATAAAACTGAACTGCTGTGTATTTGAGATTGGGAATGGCGCTTTTGCCAACTTAAAAGGATTAAAGTAGAGGAGATATACACAACTTAAAAAATTATGTGTGATCAAAAGACTTAAGATAATTAAAAAGAAAACCACACATCATAAAAAACATAATGAACTGGCTAATAGATATAATTTAAGGTGCTTTACTTTTACTGAAAAGAGAACCACTTCTTTAAAATACAAGGGGTATAAAAATAGAAAACACAATTAAAATTGTTCCTCCCTCACACAATCAAGTTGTTTTCAACATCATTTAACACCTCTGATTTTAAAGACATGCAAAACTCTTGGAGTTTGAAGGTCTAAAGAATGATATCATATCAACTTATTTTTGTGTAGCACTTTCTACTTTATGTATCATTTTCATATCATTCATTTGTTCAATGAACAGTTATTGAATACCTGCTTTGTTCCAGGCACTGTGCTAAGTATAAAACAAAGATCCTGCCTGGGGAGCTAACAGCTAACAATGCAGTGGAGGGAGACAGATAATAAACAATGAAAATCTATTAGTATATTCTGTGTTCTGTTTGGAGAAGCTGTGTCCCACGAAGAAAGGAGATGGCTGGGACAGGAGAGGAGTTACAGATTTTTTGGTTTTGATTGACTGACTGATTTAGTGATGGAAACTCACTCTATTGCCCAGCCTGGACTGCAGCAGCGCAATCTCGGCTCACTGCAACCCCTGCCTCCCAGGTTCAAGTGATTCTCCTGTCTCAGCCTCCAAAGTAGCTGTGATTACAAGAGCCCACTAAGATGCCTGGCTAATTTTGTGTATTTCTGGAAGAAATGGGGTTTCACCATGTTGGCCAGGCTGGCCTCAAACTCCTGGCCTTAAGTGATCCACCTAACTGGGCCTCCCAAAGTGCTGGGATTACAGGAGTGAGCCACCACACCCGGCCCTTATTTTTATTTTCTTGAGACAGGGTATTACTCTTGTCACCTAGGCTTTCGTACTGTGGTGTGATCTTAGTTCACTGCAGTCTTGACTTCCCAGGCTCAAGTGATCCTCCTGCCTCAGCCTCCTGGGTAGTTGGGAGCTGGGACCACAGGTACACACCACATCTGGCTGGTTTTCATATTTTTTCTAGAGACGAGGTTTCACCATGTTACCCAAGCTAATCTCAAACTCTTGAGTTTAAGTGATCTGCCCACCTTGGCCTCCCCGAGTGCTGGGATTGCAGACATGAGATACTACCCCAGACCAAAGCTGCAGTTTTAAGTAGGACGGTCAGGCCTTCTAAGAAAGTGATCTTTGAAAGGGAAGCATTCTAGCAACTTGGGAGAAAAGCAGCTTAGAGAGGGAACAGTCCCAGTAGGGCAAACCCATTGGGTGAGGAACGGTGAGGTGATCAGACAGCTAGAGAGGTGTGAGGGCAGGGAATGGTGAAAACGGGCCAATACTTTAACAACAGTGTCTACTGGCTGTGCCCTACTCACTGCTTCAGGCAATAAAACCCATGCTTTTTTTTTTTTTGAGACAGAGTCTCACTCTGTCGCCCAGGCTACAGTGCAGTGGCATGATCTCGGCTCACTACAACCACCACCTCCCAGGTTCAAATGATTCTCCTGCTTCCACCTTCTGAGTAGCTGGGATTACATGCGCATGCCACCACGCCCAGCTCATTTTTTAGGAGAGACAAGATTTTACCATGTAAGCCAGGATGGTCTCAATCTCCTGATCTCATGATCCACCCATCCTGGCCTGGCCTCCCAAAGTGCTGGGATTACAGGCATGAGCCACTTTGCCTGCCACTTTTTTTTTAATTTAAAAAATTTTTAAATTTCTGTGGTGCTTGTCTCTGGCCAGTGAGCTCATGGCAAGCTGAGTGCTCCCCATGCTCTCTCCTTTCTCTCTCTTTTTTTTTTTTTTCAGATGGAGTCTTGCTCTGTCACTCAGGCTGGAGTGCAGTGGTGTGATCTCGGCTCACTGCAACCTCCACCTCCCAGGTTCAAGCGATCGCCTGTCTCCGCTTCCTGAGTAGCTGGGATTATAGGTACATGCCACCACACCTGACTAATTTTTGTATTTTTAGTAGAGGCAGGGTTTCACTATGTGGGTCAGGCTGGTCTCGTACTCCTGACCTCAAGTGATCCACCAGCCTTGGCCTCCCAAAGTGCTAGGATTACAGGCATGAGCTACCATGCCCAGCCCCCATGCTCATTTTAAAGGTTTAAATACAAAGAACTTTCTGGTTGATACACTGGTAGCCAAGTTTGATGAACCAGAAAATTCTATTCTCAGAACATCCCAGAGTAATCCAGCCAATGTGTGGTCATGTACAACCTGCTCAGGAAGCCAGGTACAGAAGAGGAGAGACCCTGCTTCAGAAGTCTGACAGTATGAGTATGTGGAGCTAGGCCTCGTGCATAGTTCTGTGAGGAACCAGCTGTTTACTTTGGAAAAGTCACAGAGCTGTGAGGAGCTTTGGTTTTTCCATTTGTAAACTGAAGCTAATAACACTGACCTAACGAGACAACCAGGCTGTCATCACAAAATGAACATGCTGTCAACCTGCATATTAAAGTCTAAATAGGTTTTTGCTTTCTAGGCACACTAATGGGATCAATTTTCCAGTAGCCAGTTATTAATGTTTATTAACTAGTTCACACCCATTTACCATCCACATTGCTTTCTAGTCAAAAGGTTCTTCCTGAAGCTGTGGCACATTTTCAAAAGTGTTAAAGCTGGAGTGCTGAAGAGATGGGGCCAAAACCAAATAATCATCTTGAGGAAAGCACAGATGAGAAAGAAATTAGAAATGGTTATAGTGTGTTAACAGTCTGCATGAAGGGAGTGAGTGAAGTCTGCTGAGCCAGCCTGGCTATATGTGCATAAATGGGGGCACTCAGGCAAGTTTTCTTTGAGTCTTGGTCTACTCACTTGTGAAATGTGAATGACGACAGCACCCAAATGTGTCAGGAGTGATGTGACACAGCTCCCTGCAGTACTAAGCAGGTCCTCAGCTCGCACTACTTACTATTACTATTGCCTCCACCAGGTACAAAGCAAACTGAGATCTTAGGTGGGCCCATTATGTGTCACCTGGTTGTTTTACAAGTTCTTTTTTAAGACAGAGTTTGGTTCTTTTCGCCCAGGTTGGAGTCTAGTGGCGTGATCTTGTCTCACTGTAACCTCTGCCTCCCGGGTCAAGCAATTATCCTGCCTGAGCCTCCCAAGTAGCTGGGATTATAGGTACGTGCTACCACACCCAGCTAATTTTTTTTGTACTTTTAGTTGAGACAGGGTTTCACCATGTTGGACAGACTGGTCTCGAACTCCTGACATCACGTGATCCACCCGCCTCAGCCTCCCAAAGTGCTGGGATTATAGGTGTCAGCCACCAGGCCTGGCCATAAGTTCCTATTGATAAAGCATTTCTGCATAATCCTTCTATCCAGGTGATTAATTAACAAATTCACGGCCGGGCATGGTGGCTCACGCCTGTAATCCCAGCACTTTGGGAGCCTGAGGTGGGTGGATTACGAGGTCGAGAGATTGAGGCCATCCTGGTCAACATGGTGAAACCTCGTCTCTACTAAAAATACAAAAAAAATAATTAGCTGGGCATGGTGGCGCATGCCTGTAATCCCGGCCACTCGGGAGGCTGAGGCAGGAGAATTGCCTGAACCCAGGAGGTGGAGGTTGCGGTGAGCCGAGATCGCGCCATTGCACTCCAGCCTGAGTAACAAGAGCGAAACTCCGGTTCAAAAAAAAAAAAAAAAAATTCACATTTTTTCTGAGTACCTTCTATAGGCCACACACTGAAACACAAATAATTTTCCTCATCCAACAAATTTCCAATCAGCAATCTTCTAAATAGCTAGTATCTTGAATAGGACTTATTTCACACCAATTCTCATTCCTCCTTAACAATTTCGGACTAACTGTTTGTTATGCATTAGTCTCTTCAACATAAGGAAGGAGCTCAATGTATGGAAATGCAACTTTCTTGCTCATGAACTAAAGAATGTTGGCTACTGCATGTGACTGGGTGCTATTTTATACAGAAAAAATGTTTGCAAGATTTTAAGCTAAGTGTTGACAGTTACCTTACTATACGTGTGACTAGAAGTCAACTCAGTAGTTTCACCCTTATCAGGATAATCAGGGTAAAACTTTAACTCCCTAAGTCTGCTACCTGACAGGCACAACAAGTGTTTAAGGAAATCTGCATTTAACTTAAACAGACATCTACCAGTGGAAATTTAGGGTTGGTTTGCTCAAATTAGTAAGATTAAGATCTTAAATTTGGCTGGGCATAGTGGCTCATGCCTGTAATCTCAGCACTTTGGGAGGCCAAGGTGGGTGGATCAATGGAGGTTATGAGTTAGAGACCAGCCTGGCTAACATGGTGAAACCCCATCTCTACTAAAAATACAAAAATTAGGTGGGGACCTGTAATCCTAGCTACTTGGGAGGTTGAGGCAGGAGAATCGCTTGAACCCAGGAGGCAGAGGTTGCAGTGAGCTGAGATCATACCATTGCACTCCAGCCTGGGTGACAGAGCAAAACTCCATAAGAAAACAAAGAAAAGAGAAAAGAAAAGAAATCTCAAATACTCAAATTAATAACCTAACATCACACCCTGAAGAACTAGAAAAATAAGAGCCAACCAACCCCAAAGCTAACAGAAAACAAGTAATATTCAAAATCAGAGCTGAACTAAATGAAGACATAAAAACCATCCAAACATAAATGAAACCAGAAACCAGTTATTTGAAAAGAAATTGGTTTTTTAATTAGTCTACTAGCTAGACTAATTAAAAAAAGAGAAAAGATTCAAATAAATACAATCAGAAATGACAAAGAGACATTACCACCAATCCCACAGAAAAATACAAATAACTATCAGAGAATATTATTAATATCTCTAGGCACATAAACTAGAAAATCTAGACGATATGGATAAATTCCTGGACACATACACACTCCTAAGACTGAGCCAGGAAGAAACTGAATCCCTGAACAGACCAAAAATGAGCTCTGAAATTGAATCAGTAATAAACAGCCTACCAACCACCAAAAGCCCAGGACCAGATGGTTATGAGCTGACAGCACTCTTACTAAAATTATTCCGAAAAATTGAGGAGGAAGTCCTCTTCTCTAACTCACTCTATGAACCATTCTGAATCCCAAATCTGTCAGAAGTACAACAAAAAAGAAACTTTAGGCCAATATCTCTGAGGAACAGAGATACAAAATTCCTCACCAAAATATTGGCAAAAGAAATCCAGCAGCATCACAACAAAAAGGTAATCCACCACAAAGAAGTAGGCTTTATCCCTGGGATGAAAGGTTGGTTCAACATATGTAATCAATAAATGTGATTTACCACATAAACAACTAAAAACAAAAACCACAGGATCATCTCAACAGATGCAAAAAAAAGCTTTCAATAAAATTCAACCTTATTTCACATTAAAAAAACTCAAAAAACTAGGTAATGAAGGAACATACCCCAAAATAGTAAAAGCCATCTATGACAAACCCATGGCCAACATCATACTGAATGAATGGGCAAAGGCTGGAAGCATTCCCCTGAAGAACTAAAACAAGACAAGCATTTCTCTACACCAGCAACATCCAAGCCAAATGCCAAATCAAGAATGCAATCCCCTTTAAAACAGCCACACATGAAAAATACCCAGGAATACAGCTAACCGGGGAGGTGAAAGATCTCTACAACGAGAATTACAAAACACTGCTGAAAGAAATCAGAGATGACACAAACAAATGGAAAAACATTCCATGCTAATGGATAGGAAGAATTGATCCCGTTGTAATGGTCATCCTGCCCAAAGTGATTTACAGATTCAATGCTGTGCCTATCAAACTACCAATGACATGCTTTAGAGAATCAGATAAAGCTGCACACCTAAAACCATCTGATCTTTGACAATGTTCGCAAAAAAAAGCAATGGGGAAAAGAGTCCCTATTAAATAAATGGTGCTAGGACAACTGGCTAGCCATATGCAGAAGAATAAAACTGGATCCCTTCCTCACTGTATACCACAATCAACTCAAGATGGATTAAAGACTTAAATGTAAAACCTAAAACTATAAAAATCCTCAAAGAAAACCTAGGAAATACCATTCTAGACATAGGCCCTTCCAAAGATTTCATGATGAAGACACCAAAAGCAACTGCCACAAACAAAAAATTACAAATGGGACCTAATTAAACTAAATAGTTTAATTAAACTACTTTTTCTTTACAGCAAAAGGAACTATCAACAGAATAAACAGACAACCCACAGAATGGGAGAAAGTATTTGCAAGCTATGCATCTGACAAAGGTCTAATATCCAATATCTATAAGGAACTTAAAACAAATTAACAAACAAAACCAAATAACCTCATTAAAAAGTAGGCAAAGGACATGAACAGTTTTCAAAAGAAGATATACACATGGCCAAAAAGCATATAAAAAATGCTCAACATCACTAATCATTAGACAAAAGCAAATCAAAAGCACAATGAAATACCATCTCACACCACTCAGAATATCTATTATTAAAATGTCAAAAAGGTAACAGATGCAAGGTTGTGGAGAAAAGGGAACACTTAGACCCTGCTGGTGGGAATATAAATTACTTTAGTCACTGTGGAAGCAGTTTGGCGATGTCTCAGAACTTAAAATAGAAGGAGCATTTGGCCCAGCAATCCCATTACTGGGTACACACCCAAAGGAATACAAATCTTTCTACCATGAAGACACATGCATACTATGTTCACCACAGCACTGTTCACAATAACAAGGTCATGGAGTCAATATAAATACCCATCAATGGTAGACTAGATAAAGAAAATGCCGTATGAATATACTATGGAATACTATGTAGCCACAAAAAGAATGACATCATTTCCTGTGAGCAACATGGATGGAGCTAGAGGTGATTATCATTAACTGAACTAATGCAGAAACAGAAAACCAACACCACATGTTCTCACTTATAAGTGGTAGTTAAACACTGAGTACACATGGACACAACGAAAGGAACAACAGACTCTGGGGCCTACTTGAAGGCAGAGGATGGGAGGAGGGTGAGGATCAAAACACTCCCTATCAGTTACTATGCTTATTACCTGGGTGCCAAATGATCTGTATACCAAACCCCTGCAACATGCAATTTACCTATATAACAAATCTGTACATGTACCCCAGAACTAAAATAAAAGTTAAAAAAAGGCCTTTATCAGTAATAGTATAGAACATTACTATTTCTTCTGTATCATTACTATATACTTTTATATCTGAATAAAAATTCTAGGCTGTACCATCATAGATTTTCATAGTCTTAGTTAAAATGTTAACTTTATTTATAGAATATTCTGTTCCCTATTACAAACATTAGTAAACTTGGATATCTTATGACAAACATTGATGGTTCACACATAGGTGAACTGGAAATCAAATCCTGGTGAAAACTCAGGCTTACCGGACCCTGAAGACTTCCATCCTCCCTGTCAATACTGCCTCGAGAGAGTCTCACATCAGGTTTCTGAAGAAATTAAAACAAAATCAAAACAATTTCATTTTTTATTTGAAAATTATTGACAGATTCTATATTAAATTCCTTCCTTTTTAACACAGTTGTCCTCTGAATAAGAAGAGCTGAAAGTTTCCCAGTTTCAAAAAAAGTCCAGTGATGATGAAGGAAGGCTAGCTGCCTTGGGAAGAACCCCATTCCTCTCCACACACACACATACACCTTACAGACTGGCACCTGTACCCTGTCCCACCCAGTGCTGGAGAACCTGCAGTCCACTTCTATTCCAAGTAGCACAGCAGGCTTTCTTCTTCAATGAGAGACCCTCAATCCCACGATAAAAATATAAGGCATTACTTTCTGCTTCCTGACAGAATACGGCTTATATGGATTTGGCTGTCTTGCCAAAGCAGCAAATGAATTCAATTACGAGATTGTTTTCCCACACTGCATCTAGAAATCTAGATTTTATGTAAATAATGGCACAAAAATATCAGAAAAAACAAAGTAGGATATATGTCTTTATGGTAAAGGAGGAGGGCAGCAAGGCTTTTCCTCATGAAAACAACCCCGTGCTCTTGCAGTATGGGTTCTGTGGAGCCTTCAGCCACAGTGGCTCCTGCCTCCCCTTGGCCCAGGAACACTGGCCACATATTTCTGCCTGCACAACTTCTTTCACTCTTCAAGGCTCAGCCACACACCCTTTCTTGGGAGCATGTTTCCCTCTTCAAGCAGAGCTGGTTGCCTTACAGATATCTCTATGTTGACACATACTACGCAGTAATTAGTTCCCTCATTAGAGATGGAGCATCTTGATGTCTGATTTGTCTTCGTAGCTCCTATTTCCCAAATCTGAGCCTGCCCCTGAGAACAACATCTGCAATCAACTGCTGGGCAGGGGATGGAGAAATGAGCTTCACCTCTCCTTTCTTTCCCAAGTCCAGTGCTGTAGCCCAAACCCTCTTCATTGTACCAGTTCCTACTAGTCTTTTTGCCTCTCTCTTAACTGTCTCTATTCAAAGCCGGGGGTCAGTTGTGGGTGCCAAGGTGTAGTGGGAAGTTGGTAAAGGACACAGCCACAATTAAGGTAAGAGTGATCCTCTGATGGCACAGAGGTGAACTTTCCAGGACAGGGGCCCTGCATGGTCCTGGGCCTACTTCCTCCCTTCCCCCTTTCCTTCCCTCCCAGGCACAGTGCCTGGAGGTAGTGAATGCTGAGGTCTGAGAACAGGTCCTGCCAGGAAGTGGGTGAAGGAGCTCCTGATGGCTAATCACCAGGGGCTATGGCTGATTGTTGCTAACAGTCCTCAGGGTTTCCATGTGGGAAAAGGTGAAACTTGTGTGTTGTCCCTGAATTTAGGGCAGATTTTGGATCACTTATGGAAGAACATTCTAATAATCAGAGGCATCCTGAAAGAAAATAGATAGCTCTGATAGCAGGGAGTAAGCAAAGAGGGCAAAAGTCACAGCTTTCTTGTTACCTGTTCATTCAACAGAATTACAAAATAGCTCATGTATATCAGCCCCATAACCTTAGTCACTGGCTGGAGCGCACTCAACACATCGGTGTTGACTGAATTAACTTTCAAGCTACTACATTAAAAAAAAAGTTCCCTTTAATGTAAAAATATTCATTTAAGGCCAGGTGCGGTGGCTCATGCTTGTAATCCCAGCACTCTGGGAGGCTGAGGTGGATGGATCACGTGGTTAGGAGATCAAGACCATCCTGGCTAACACAGTGAAACACTGTGTCTACTAAAAATACAAAAAGCTTGCTGGGTGTAGTGGCATGTGCCTGTAGTCCCAGCTACTCGGGAGGCAGAGGTTGCAGTGAGCTGAGATTGTGCCACTGCACTCCAGCCTGGGTGACAGAGCGAAATTCTGTCTCAAGGAAAAAAAAATTTTTTAAATTAAAAACAATAGCTAAATATAGGTAGAAAATGACCTAAATCCTCAAATGCAGTGCTGGGTGTGGTGGTGTGTGCCTGTAATTTTAGCTATTAGGGAGGCTGAGGTGGGAGGACCCCTTGAGGCCAGGATATCAAGACCAGTCTGGGCAACATAGTGAGAACTCATATCTACAAAGAAAAAAATTTAAAAAATTAGCTGGACACGATGGTGTGTGCCTGAGTCCCAGCTACTGGAGAAGCTGAGGTGGGAGAATGGCTTGAGCCCTAGAGTTTGAGGCTATCATTGTGCTACTGCACTCCAGCCTGGGTGAATGACCTAGACTCCGCTATGTTAGAACTCTGTCAATCAATAAACCAGAAAAGTTCAGAATAAATATTTCTGAACTCTGAAGAGCATAACTTAAAACACTGTACTGTGTGTATATACACTATAACACCAAGGAACAATAATTTAAAAAATGAATTCTTTCTGCCGATTTGATATATATATAACTAGAGCCCATAAAGGGAAAGTCAAACCCAGAGGCATGCAATTGGCGACTGGGACAGAAAGTATGCTGTGTTTTTTTTTACCAGAGAGGACTATCCCATTACATGTGTACAATTGTGGCTGGGTGTGAAATACAGCTCAAGAGGAAATTCAGAGGGAGGTAGTCCCTGACTTCTAGGATAGAATCTTCTCTGACAGGTAAGATAGACATGAATAGACAGAACGGAAACCAGGCAAACACATGTGATACTTCAACCATTGATTCCAACTGACAACTGAAGGAGAAGTCACTGGGGTGGTCCTATTCCAACGAGTAGAACTCACAGATCCTATTCCATCGAATGCTGGGGTTCTGCCACTGCCTGAATGAAGAGGCAGCTTTGTGGGTCCTTAACATCCCAGATATACTTAAGAAAAATATTCCAAAACACAATGAACTTTGAGAAAATGTACTTGAGAGAACTTCAGATTGACAATTCACAGAACATTACTTAACATAAATATCAAGGTCAGGAAAGATTTTGGGAAGACCAAGAAACTGTTCAAGCTTAAAGGAAACTCAAGACATGTGATAACTAAATACAACCCAAGATCCAGGACTTTTTTCTAGAAACGACATTCTGTGGACAACTGGTAAAACAAAGTCTGTTGATTAGCAAACAGTATCATATAACTGTTAATTTCCTGACATTGATAACTCGGCTGTGGTTATGTAAGAGAACATCCTTACTTTTAGGAAATTCACAATGAACTATTTAAAAGTAAAAAGCAGGATATCTGGTATTCACTTCCAAATAGTTCAAAAAAAATGGTATGTACAAATAGGAAAAGCAAATGAGGTCAAATGTTAACAACTGGGGACTCCAGGTGAAGGGAATGTGGGACTTCTTTGTACTAGTCTTACAACTCTTAAATAGCCTGAAACTATCCTTTCCCCCTCTGCCTATTCACTTGAGGGACCAGCTGGGAGCTAGGTCTGCTTAGGTGTCCTGTTGAAGGGCTCTAAACAGAGGGTAGGTGGAGGTGATCATGTTTGATTCTACTGAAGCAGGAAGGACAACAGTCTTTTATTATTTTTAAGAGACAGGGTCTTGATCTGCTGCTTAGGTCAGACTGCAGCGGCTATTCACAGGCACTCATAGTGCATTACAGCCTCAAATTCCTGGCCTCAAGCAATCTTCCACCTCAGTTTCTGGAGCAGCTGGGACTACAGGTGCATACCACCACACCCAGTTAGAGCTACAGTCTAAGAAAACAAAAGACCCAGTGGGCCCAACTTATGACATGGTCATTTAATAGTTATATGATTTTGGTTATTTTAAAATATTGTATATATCCTTGGTAGTCAATAATCTAACAAAAGAAACATGCACTTACTGTAGAAAAATTAAGATACTACAAAAAACAGATGAAAAAACTACAAATCACTCGACCTTACCCTTTGGAAGTAATTATCATTGGTTAATATTATGGCATAATGAAAATGTAAAAGTAATTATCATTAGTTAATACTGTGGTGTAAATGTGTATTTACAAACATGGAACCACATATGATTCTGCAGCCTTCATGTAATATTTATACAGAGGAAACTGACAAAACAATGCTTAAGGCTGCACAATATTCTACTACATGAATATCATCATAAAATAGACAAAGGTAGAGAAGGGTGTGGGCTGTGGCACCAGGTGGCCTGGGTTCAAATTAGGCTCCAGACCTTACAAGCTGTGTAACCTGGGCCTCAATTGCTTCATCTCTAAAATGTAACAGTAACTGTAATATTTGCAAAGTACTAGGTTGGTGCCATATAAACGTTAAAATAAATAGTTATTTTACTATTGGACATTTGGGTCATTTTCAAAATCCTTTATAAATAGGTTGTAGATGAATACCTTTATATACAAATCTTGGACTAAGTCCCTGATTATTTCCCTGGGACAAATTTCTTTTCTTTTCCTTTTAGAGACGGGGCTGTCACTATGTTATTCAGGCTGGTTTTAAACTCCTGTGCTCAAGAGACCTTGCTGTCTCCACAACTATGCCTGGCTGGCCTGCAGCAGATTTCTAAGAAAGAAATTATTAAGTCAAAGGGTTGGAACACTTGAAAAATCTTGCTAAAAGTTTCCAAATTGCTTAAGGCTGTCCTGATTTACATCTATGTCAGTAATATGTGATACCGACTATATCTGTATCACTGTATTATCATTTTAAAACTCTCAACTGGCTCATGCCTGTAATCCCTGCATTTTGGGAGGCCAAGTTGGGTGGATCACCTGAGCTCGGGAGGTTGAGATCACCCTGACCAACATGGAGAAACCCCGTTTCTACTAAAAGTACAAAAATTTGGCCAGGCATGGTGGTGCTTGCCTGTAATCCCAGCTACTTGGGAGGCTGGGGCAGGAGAATTGCTTGAACCCAAGAGGTGGAGGTTGCAGTGAGCTGACATCATGCCACTGCACTCCAGCCTGGGCAACAGGAGTGAAACTCCATCTCAAAACAAAACAAAAAAAACTCTCAATCAATTCATAAAGAAAATACTGTATAATATATTGTGATTTGCTTCTCCTTCCTTTCCCCAAATAGTTGGACATTTCTATTTTTGTTTTTTTTTTTTTTTTGAGGTGGAGTTTTGCTCTTGTTACCCAGACTGGAGTGCAATGGCATGATCTCAGCTCACCGCAACCTCTGCCTCCTGGGTTCAGGCAATTCTCCTGCCTCAGCCTCCTGAGTAGCAGGGATTACAGGCACACGCTACCGTGCCCAGCTAATTTTTTGTATCTTTAGTAGAGACGGGGTTTCACCATGTTGACCAGGATGGTCTCGATCTGTTGACCTTGTGATCCACCCGCCTCAGCCTTCCAAAGTGCTGGGATTACAGGCGTGAGCCACCGCGCCCGGCCGGACATTTCTATTTCTTATCACAAGATGCTAAGTTCCATGAAGACGTATGAAGCTGTCTGCTTCACTGCTGCATCTGTTATCTGGTAGAACACTGGACAAACAAGTGGAGGAAATCAATGGCCTGTGCACTTTTCTAGTGAACTGATGGTCCATGCCCCTTTGCACAAGGCATAGCCTCTCTGGGCCTAGTTCCTCACCTGTAAAATAGGTAGAATAATACCCACCTCAGTCAGTCATTATCAGAATTAAAGAAGTGCCTGGCAGCATTGTGCACATAGATGTGTAGGAAATATCTGCTGAAGGAATGCTTCCATTACTATCCAAGGTACAAGAGATATGTTATAGATGAGGAACCTGAAGTTTAGAAAGATTAAGTTGTTTGGGACAACAAAGCTCTTAAACAGTGGAGGCGGGCTTCAATCAGTCAACAGATAATAAGTACCTTCTATGGGCAGGAAATATTTACTGTTTTACTTAAACAAAAAATGTAACTCATTTATATTTTTGACTATAGAGTAAGGTATCATGTTTCATGAATTTACATGAATTAATCTATTTTTATTTTCATAAGAATTTCATGACATGACTTTTCAATGCATAATTCTCTAATGCGGTATTTTCCTAAAGACAGGATTTTAATTTTAAAGTGAGAAAGGCTTAGCCATATAAAATCTACTTGTGTTCTGTGAATGAAATAAATGCTTGAGCTTTTCTTTTTTCATACAGCATACACAGACCTCCTGAATGAAAGATAACTGCCAACTGGGAATTGAAGAGCAATGCAGCCAAAGACAGCCAATCAGGAAGAACAGATTCTTGGCTGGGCACAGTGGCTCATGCCTGTAATCCCAGCACTTTGGGAGGCTGAGGTGGGGGGATCACCTGAGGTCAGGAGTTTGAGACCAGTCTGACCAACATGGTGAAATCTCTACTAAAAATACACAAGTTAGCTGGGCATAGTGGTGCATGGCTGTAGTCCCAGCTACTAGAGAGGCTGAGGCAGGAGAATCACTTGAACCCAGGAGGCGGAGGTTGCAGTGAGTGGAGACTGTGCCACTGGGTGACAGAGTAAGATCCTGTCTTAAAAAAAAAGAAAAAAAGAAGCCTGGCGTGAGTCCATCCTGAGCGGCTGTTCTTTTGAGCAGTGGTCGTTTATCTCCATCCGCCTTCTCTTCCACCTAAGTGCGTGTCGCCACCCGATGGAAGATTCGATGGACATGGACATGAGCCCCCTGAGGCCCCAGAACTATCTTTTCGGTTGTGAACTAAAGGTCGACAAAGATTATCACTTTAAGGTGGATAATGATGAAAATGAGCACCAGATATCTTTAAGAACCGTCAGTTTAGGAGCTGGTGCAAAGGACGAATTGCACATTGTTGAAGCAGAGGCAATGAATTATGAAGGCAGTCCAATTAAAGTAACACTGGCAACTTTGAAAATGTCTGTACAGCCAACGGTATCCCTTGGGGGCTTTGAAATAACACCACCAGTGGTCTTACGATTGAAGTGTGGTTCAGGGCCAGTGCATATCAGTGGACAGCACTTAGTAGCTGTGGAGGAAGATGCAGTCAGAAGATGAGGAGGAGGAGGATGTGAAACTCTTAAGTATGTCTGGAAAGCGGTCTGCCCCTGGAGGTGGTAGCAAGGTTCCACAGAAAAAAGTAAAACTTGCTGCTGATGAAGATGATGATGACGAAGATGATGATGATGATGATGAGGAGGAGGAAACTGAAGAAAAAGTGCCAGTGAAGAAATCTATACGCGATACTCCAGCCAAAAACGCACAAAAGTCAAATCAGAATGGAAAAGACTCAAAACCATCATCAACACCAAGATCAAAAGGACAAGAATCCTTCAAAAAACAGGAAAAAACTCCTAAAACACCAAAAGGACCTAGTTCTGTAGAAGACATTAAAGCAAAAATGCAAGCAAGTATAGAAAAAGGTGGTTCTCTTCCCAAAGTGGAAGCCAAGTTCATCAATTATGTGAAGAATTGCTTCCGGATGACTGACCAGGAGGCTATTCAAGATCTCTGGCAGTGGAGGAAGTCTCTTTAAGAAAATAGTTTAAACAATTTCTTAAAAATTTTCCGTCTTATTTCATTTCTGTAACAGTTGATATCTGGCTGTCCTTTTTATAACGCAGAGTGAGAATTTTCCCTACCGTGTTTGATAAATGTTGTCGAGATTCCATTGCCAAGAATGTGTTGTCCAAAATGCCTGTAGTTTTTAAAGATGGAACTCCACCCTTTGCTTGGTTTTAAGTATGTATGGAATGTTATGATAGGACATAGTAGTAGTGGTGGTCAGACATGGAAATGGTGGGGAGACAAAAATATACATGTGAAATAAAACTCAGTATTTTAATAAAGTAAAAAAAAAAAAAAAGAAAAAAAGAAGAATAAATTCTCCTCTTGTTGCTGCTACTGAATGAAGTAAAATCCTCTTGTTGCCCCCTTATGGAATATTCTAGATCTAAAGACAGTGTATCAAAGATAAAATTGGCTAGGTACAGTGGCTCATATTTGTAATCCAGTACTATGGGAGACCAAGGTGGGAGGACTGCGTGACCCCAAGAATTTGAGACCGCAAAAGCAGCATAGCGGGACCTTGTCTCTACTAAAAAAAATAAAAATTAGCTGGGTGTAGTGGCCTGCCATAGTCCCAGCTACTCAGGAGGCTGAGGTTGGTAGACGGTTGCTGTGAGCTATGATTGTGTCACTGCATGCGAGCCTGGGTGACAGTAAGGCCCAGTCTCAACCACCACCACCACCACCAAAGATAAAATTATGCAACTTTTATTTAAAATCTTATATAAATGGATCACAGATATAAAGAATGTTTGGGGAACTTTGACTATTTTCCCCACCGGTATGCAGTTTCTTTTTTAAAAAAATGTAATTATAACTGATGTACAATAAAGTACACAAATCCTAAGTGTAAAGCTCAACATATTTTTATTTATGTGCACACCCACATAGCACAGCACTGAGATCAAGACACCTCAGCAGGCAGCCCAGCATACCCTGCCCAGCTGATACCTGCCCCAGACTCCCCAAAGGGACCATTGCTCTGACTTCTAGCTCCATGGACTGCTCCTGCCTGTTTCTGAATTTCATATAAAAGGACTGCAGAATATGAACTCTTCTGTGTCTGACATCTTTTGTGAACATTTTGTCAGTAAGATCCATTCCTCTGATTGTATGTGGCAGGAATCTGTCCTTTTTTTATTGTTGTATAGTATTTCACTGACTGAATATTTATCCATTCTGATATTAACGGGCAGGTAGGTAGGTTATTTCCAGTTCCTAGATACCACAAATAAATGTTGTTAGGAACATTCTTTTATGTATGGGCACATGCTCGTAATTCTTTTAAGTATTACCAGAAGAACTGTTGGGTTGCAGGTAAAAGGGACATTCTCACCAGGAGCAGATGAGAGTTTTGGTTACCTCACAGCCAGTGAAGACCTTGTTCTAGGTTGTGGGGACACATCAATAAACAGTTCAGCCTCATGTTGATATGGCTCTAGAAAACTTCAAATTTAAAGCTTATAGCTCAGTCTTTTCTCCTTTCACTATACTGTGTTGTTTTCAAATGTGGAATCTGGTATGAGGGAGAAACCAGAGAGCTGTGACCTTGCTGCATAGCAGGAGGAGGACAGCAGTCTGGCTTCAGACAAGACAGCTTCTCACACTCCTCGCTAGCTCCCCATCTCAGCATTCAGTGTTCATTCAGACTGACTGGAACTGCTGTGTGAGGGAAAAATGCTCACATATTTCTTTCTCAAACACAAAGTAGGCTTTATATAGATAGGGCTTTCTCATTTAAAATTAAAATTCTGTTTTTAGCACAGTACCACATTAGGAAATTGTGCACACAGTAATAAAAAGCAAGTTGCAAAGTTACTCTATTTTTAAGCAATGCCCAATAGGAAAGAAAGCCCTTTCAACCAACTGAGGTTCTAACTAAGGCTGCCACTCTCTGGCACTTGCTTTGTAAGACAGCTTTCATAGGGTATATTTGCAGGCACAGAACTGTCAGAAAGGATGGTATCTGACCCGGGACCAAGAGAAGGGAGAATGAGGCCAGGTGTGGTGGCTGACGCCTGTAATCCCAACATTTTGTGAAGTTGAGGTGGGAGAATGGCTTGAGCCCAGGAGCTTGAGACCAGCCTGAACAACACAGTGAGACCCTATCTCTACAAAAAAAATAACAAAATGAGCCAGGCTTGGTGGCATATGCCTGTAGTCGCAGCTACTCTGGAGGGAGCTGAAGCAGGAGAATGGCTTGAGCCCAGAGGTTGAGGAAGCAGTGAACTAGGATTGTGGCACTGTATTCCAGCCAGGGTACAGAGCTGACCTTACTGAATTAAATGGCAGGACCAGAGTAGTAGGCCTGCATAGGCCTGGGAATAAACCAGTTTATGAAGATAAAAACAGAAGATAAGCATCTTTAGACATTTTTACAGCAATTTGAAACCATAATTTTTGGACTGTCAAAAAAGTTTGACTTATATTTTTATGTCTTTTTCTAGTCAATTATTTTAAGTTTTATAAGAATACTGGTCTCCAACGTTTAAAAACTGCATGGCCCTTCCATGCAGTTTGAGAAGCCCTGTACTGGAAAGCTCCTCGGCCTAAGAGGACAGATAGACTTCTGACACACAGCTTCAACAATGAACTGATTAACCTAAAAGTCGAAGCCTCAGCCTGGCCTGGTAGCTGCAAGGACACAGACCGATAGCTTTGGTCCTAGCTCATGTCAGAGGGCAAGACACAGAAACAAGCTTGTAAATAGCAGACACCATGGAAACCCAACAGTAATCCTTATATATACACAGCATAAAAAGGACCACGAGGTATCAGTGTTAGAGTCTCTTCACCAAATGAAGGACCGTAAAGCATGTGTGTGCATATTCAGAGACCTACCTGCAACCATCCCCACTCAACAGTGTCACGAGAGCTTCTACATCCAACACACACTACCTTCCAACTGATAGATGGTCAGGGTGGTCCTCATGCTACACCTGCAATAGGTGTTATTTTCAGTGTGCTAAGCTTTCCATGTAGATGTCTAAAACTCTGAATCTCCAGCCTAGACCACCTCCTCTGGGCTCTATGCCCTATATCCAGCTGCCTCCTCTGTATTCCCATTTTCACATCTGAAGCGTCCAAACCTGGCATGATCATGTTTCCCTGACATAAACTCCTCATTCTGAATTTTGTTTCATTTGGTGGCACGTTACTTTTGGTGACACCAATGCTATAATTCTTGTCCTGGATTCTTCCTTCCTCTTGACCTCCTATACCAATTCACCAAATCTTGTGTTTTAAGTCTGTCTTCTTTGCTCCCCCCTACTTTGCTTCTTCTAGCTCAGACCCTGCTGTCACATATTTGAATGACCACTCAACTTCCTAACAGATCTCTGCATTTCCTATCTTGCCCTCTGAGCCATCAGTCAGCAATTCAAGGCCAAGGTGATCTTTCTTTCTTTCTTTTTTTTTTTGGAGTCTCACTCTGTTGCCCAGGCTAGAGTGCAGTAACACAATCTCAGCTCACTGCAACCTCTGCCTCTTGGGTTCAAGCAATTCTCCTGTTGCAGTCTCCTGAGTAGCTAAGATTACAGGCATGAGCTACTGCAGTTGGCCTAATGTGATCTTTCTAAGATGCCATCTGCTTCAAATCTTGAAAAGCATTGCCAAGCCTAAGATCAGAGAGTGACTTTGGTACCAGATGTCTCAAAATCAACTGGGGTGCTTGTTATCACTCTAGGTCCTTGGCCCCTCCAGAGCTACTGCAGTTCTCTAGTTCTGAGTAACTGAGTTTTAAAAGGTCCCCTGTGACTTTTATGTACACTAATTTTTAATTTATTCATTTATAAAATAATTAAAATATCTACTTCCCCTAGATTTGTGCTTTACTTGTTTTCATTTTTCATTCAAGAAACATTTAGACGTTTAACACATTGTACGGTGGTACGTTCACTGGCTCAATAAATATTGGCTGGGCCTTATTACTGTTGAATGAAGGGTACTATGGGAGCTGGGGAAGAGTGCTGAATAGATACAGTTCCCATCTTTGTGATGCTTACACTTTAGTGTAGGAGACAGGAAAACAAGTGAGACATTGTTATACAGTGAGAAACATTAGGAGAAAAATGAAGCAGGACAAAAACAGTTAAGTCATAGCTGCTGCACTTAAGGAACTTTTATTAGAGAAAGAGGGTAAGAGTGAGCATGCGTGAGAGTACAAGTGATTGGGAGAGAGAATGCAGGAGTACACACCATAATAAAATAAGTTCACTCAAGCTTCACGCTTGGCACTCAGTAAATTTCTCTGGCACCTGGTGGATAGAGGCCAGGGATGTTGCTAAGAACCCCTACTATTCACAGGACAGTTTTCTACAATAAAGATTACCCAGCGCCAGACATAAACAATGCCCAGGGTGAGAAACCCGGGTATAGGGAATGTATCCTCCTTGAGGTGACTCGAAAATAATCTTTAAAGATGAAAAGGTGTTCCTCAAGCAGATTCCAGCGAATTGGGGAGGAAGAGGCTGAGCATTCCAGTCAGACATAGCAGCATTAGAAAAGGTATGAGTTAAACAGTCATTTACAAAAAGAAAAAAATAAACTCATTAAAAAAAAAGAAACATTCATTCAATCAATCAACACTGAGAGCTTTCCATATGTGAGGCACTGCCAACTGAATGGCGAATAGGAAAGACATGGTTCATGGTTCCTGCATGCATGGGGTGCTCAGTCTAGCAAAAGAAAAAGAAAAAAATACAATACCATCTTATGAGTATTAAGATAGGTACTTATTCCAGCCTGGTCAACATGGTGAAGCCCCATCTCTACCGAAAACACAAAAATTAGCTGGGCATGGTGGTGTGGACTGTAGTCCCCCAGCTACTGGGGAGGCTGAGGTGAGAAGACAGATTGAGCCCAGGAGGTCAAGGCTGCAGTGAGCCATGATCATCCCACTGCAGTCTATCCTGAGTGACAGCAGGAGATCCTGTTTCAAAAAAAGAAAGGTACTTGTGTGGGAAATTGCCTAGATGCCACCATGGCCTCCAAGTTTAGCACCAGGCAGGCTATCCCAGAGGTTACCCAACAGCCAGGTTTAGGATCAAATGAAGATGCTCCAATTACATGGTTATTAAGTTAAAAAAAAAATACATTGTGAGAAGTATTTTCCCTTTCCCCGCAAACATGCTCTGCTTTGGTCATATCTAGCTACAGGAATTTCTCAGAATACAATCTTTTGAGAGGGAGTCTCGCTTTGTCACCCAGGCTGGAGTGCAGTGGCATGATCTTGGCTTACTGTAATCTCTGCCTGCAGGGTTCAAGCGATTCTCCTGCCTCAGCCTCCTAAGTAGCCGGGATTAGAGGCATGCTAGTTTTGTATTTTTACCACAGATGGGGTTTCACCATGCTGGCCAGGCTGGTCTGGAACTCCTGACCTCAGATGATCCATCTGCCTCAGCCTCCTCAAGTACTGGGATTATAGGTGTGAGCCACCTGTCTAATCAGAACAGTATTTTTTTCTTTTGTCTATCATTCATATATATTTCTGTTCCTATGTATGTCTTGTAATTTTTTTGTTGGAGATTAAACATTTTAGAAAATATACTGCAGGAATTCTGGGTACTTGATCCTCCTCCCTTTAGGACTTATTATTTGCTTGCTTGCTTATTTATGTGTTTGTTTATTTTTGCCGCAAGGTCTTGCTATGTTGCCCAGGCTAGTCTCAAACCTCTAGGCTCAAGCGATCCCCCTGCCTCAACCTTCTGAGTAGCTGAGATTACAGTCACTGTGTCTAGATGGAATATAGCCTTTTGACCCCATGACATTACCCGAATTCCAATGTCTCTTTTAAGCCTTGGCTCAAATGCTATCTATACTCTGCTGCCTCCCCCAAGTCCCCGCAGTGACACACAAGGTCCTCCTCTCTACCTGATGTTATACTTCGTCAGAGAAACATCACAGCAGTGACATTCCACAACATTTGGTAGCAAACCCTTTGTCCAAATGTAGTCATATGCAGGACCAAAATACAAGAACTCTTAATTTGGAGAATTTATAACATCTACTTTTCAAAATATAAATAAACACTACTTGGTAAAAGAGGATATCTGGACAAAAAAAAAAAGATTTAAAATGTATGGCTAGAGAACAGTAGACTTGTTCTTAGAATAGATATAATATCCAAATTAATTCACTCAGATTAGTGGCAGTAAATAATAACAATTTTCTTCCCCCCAGAGTCTTACTCTGTCACCCAGTATGGAGTGCAATGGTGCAATCTCAGTTCAAGGCAACTACTGCTTCTGGGGTTCAAGCAATTCTCAAGTCTCAATCTCCTGGGCAGCTGCCCAGCTAATTTTTCTTTCTTTTTTTTTTTTTTGAGACAGAGTTTTGCTCTATTGCCTAGGCTGGAGTGCAGTGTGCCATCTTGGCTCACTGCTTCCCAGGTTCAAGTAATTCTTCTGCCTTAGCCTTCTTAGTAGCTGGGATTACAGGCATGCACTACCACACCTGGCTAATTTTTGTGTTTTTAGTAGAGATGAGCTTTGCCACATTGGCCAGGCTGGTCTCGAACTTTTGAACTCGAGATCAGCTGGCTTCCGCCTCCTGAAGTGCTGGGATTATAGGCATGAGCCACTATACCTGGCCTAATTTTGTATTTTTTTTTTTTTTAAAGTAGAGACAGGTTTTCACTATGTTGGCTAGGCTGGTCTCAAACTCCGGGCCTCAAATGATCCATCCACCTTGGCCTCCCAAGGTGCTGAGATGAACTGCAGGCATGATCGACTGCGCCAGGCCAAAAATTACTTTTTTTTTTTGCCATTTGTCTCACAATCTCAAGATTTGCTCTAATTTAGAAGAAAAGTTTTACCCTATGCTTGCAAAATGCTAAATTAGTTAAATTTAACACAAAGTTGGTGTGAGTGAATGTTTAATGAGGCAAAGCATGAGTGACCAGGTAAAGTTACTGGCTCAAAATTATGAATCCTGGCTTCCTTCAGCCATAATTCGATTGAGGCAACTATAGGAAAACTGAAAGAGCTATTCAGGGTAAAAGGAGAGTGGGGAATGGCTTCTCACAGTCCTTAGTTCTGAGGCTGAGGGAACAGAAGTGCTGACAGCAGGGGCCATGAGTCTAAAAGGACCTTTGTGTCAAGTAACATACAGAGATTGCTCTGTCCCACCACTTCCTCTCTGTCCCCAAGGGACTTCTGAAGGGGTTTTCAATGAGGTTGCCTGAAGAAAGACATTTCCCATGCGTATCACATCCGGGAGGAGGTTCATATCACTCATAAATGCCAGGAAGGCAAATCTTAGCTGTCGTGTCACACAGTCTGCAGTAGCAAGATGCAATAGTTTCTGTATGTAAGCTGACACTGAAACAGGAGCCATTTCTGGGTAAACAATGCGGTAATGCAAAAACCAAACAAATGCTCACATTTCTGAGCCCCAAATGACTATTAAAAGCTTAGAGAAATTTATCCCTAAAAGATAATTTTAAAAGCAAATAACCCATTATTGCAAGTTTATTTTTTTCTTAAAGAGACAGAGTCTTGCTCTGTGGCCCAGGGTCTCTCTGGGTCTCTATTTCCTGATCTGTCAAAATGAAGATAATAAAGGGACTGGTCCACATTCCTCGATCCTCATTTCTAAAATCTAAAAAGTACTGAAAATGTTAACTGTGTTTTTTTTTTTTTTTGGTGAGACAGAGTCTCTCTCTGTTGTCACTCAGGCTGCAGTGCAGTGGTGCAATCTCCGCTCACTGCAACCTCCACCTCCTGTGTTTAAGAAATTCTCTACCTCAGCCTCCGAAGTACATGATACTACAGACATGTGCCACCATACTCGGCTAATTTTTGTATTTTTAGTAGAGATGGGGTCTCACCATCTTGACCAGGCTGGTCTTGAATTCCTGATCTCGTGAGCCACCCGCCTCGGCCTCCCAAAGTGGTGGAATTAAAGAATGTGCTTTTTCATGTTTGAAAGAAATTAATGTGGTAGTAAAACGTGAACAGATGAGGCATTTTATAATCTTTATTTAACTGTTAATGTGATTATTTCCATTTTGCTATAGAAACCCTAGTGATTTTAACTCTGGAATGCTATTAAGAGTCTTAAATAACGTATAATGTTCAGCATATTACACTAACATTTTACTATTTTAAAAATACTGAATTCTGAAACACACCTGGCACTTAAGGGTTTCAGATGCAGGATTTTGGATCCATAATAGTACAGTGGCACAATCATAGCTTACTGTAATCTAGAACTCCTGGACTCGAACAATCCTCTTGTCTTAGCCTCCCAAGTATCTGGGACTACATGTGTGAGCCACAATGCTTGCCTAATTTTTATTTTTTTGTAGAGACAGGGTATTGCTATGTTGCCCATGATGGTCTTGAACTCCTGGGCTCAGTGATCCTCCTGCCTTGGCCTCCCAAAGCGCTGGGATTACAGGCATGAGCCACCACATCCAGCTATATTATTGCTTTTTTTTTTTTTTTTTTTTTTTTTTTTTGAGATGGCACCTTGCTCTTGTTACCCAGGCTGGAGTGCAGTGGCGCAATCTCAGCTCATTTCGACCTCTACCTCCTGGGTTCAAGCGATTCTCCTGCCTCAGTCTCCCAAATAGCTGCGATTACAGGCATACATCACCATCCCCAGCTACTTTTTGTGTTTTTAGTAGAGACAGAGTTTCACCATGTTGGCCAGGCTAGTCTTGAACTCCTGACCTCAGGTGATCTGCCTGCCTCAACCTCCCAAAGTGCTGGGATTACAGGTGTGAACCACTGTGGCCTGGCCTATTGCAAGTTTTAAGGAGTAGCTGTAAAACTAACTCTCCTTCCTTGAAAGATACCATTTTGCAATAATTTGCAATATAGTAGACTCTAAAAGGGTTTAAAAAGTTGAAGAAGCCTTTCTAAAGAACAATTACCAGAAATCTTTCCTCTTTTTCCAGCCAGCGCTGATCTTCTTCCATTTCCTGTTGTTGTCGGATTAGCCGTTCTTCCATCAGGTGGGTTGGCAACACTTGCCCAATCCCTCGCAGGTCCAATGCTGTAGAGTCCTGGAAGAAAGGTGGAAAACAGAATGTCCAGTCTCCTAAGTCTGTTCCTATGCTGCTACACTGTTTTATGTATCTTTCAAGAAAAGATAAGCAAAACAGCAAGTGTGGTGGAAATAGGATCTCTCACACTGTGTTTGTGGGGGTAACTTTTCTGGAGGGTGCAATTTAATGTGTGTCAAGCATCTTTAAAAAGTATACAATCCTTTAGCTCACAGATTCACTTGTAGGGGTCTATTTTAAAGAAATAACACAAGATATGTGCAAAGAATACGTTACTTATAGTAAAAAAGAAGAAACAATCCAGGAGTAACAGAAGGCTGAAATATGATACATATTATAGAGTATCTCTATAATGGAGCGATCTCGGCTCACCGCAACCTCCGCCTCCTGGGTTCAGGCAATTTCTCCTGCCTCAGCTTCCTGAGTAGCTGGGATTACAGGCACATGCCACCATGCCCAGCTAATTTTTTTTGTATTTTTAGTAGAGACGGGGATTCACCATGTTGACCAGGATGGTCTTGATCTCTTGACCTTGTGATCCACCTGCCTTGGCCTCCCAAAGGAGTATCAAATATTAAATAAAATAACATGAATCAGCAGACAACTATAGATACCCTTTGGTTCAAATAAGTAATTTCTTTTCTTTTTAACGAGATGGGGGTCTTGCTATGTTGCCCAGGCTGGCCTCAAATTCCTGGGCTCAAGTTAGCCTCCTACCTCAGACTGCTGAGTAGATGGAACTATGGGTATATGTTACTGTACCCAGTTTAAATTTTTAAAATATAGTCGTAGTTCTTGCTTTTATCAGGAAAAGTTAGTAAAAATTAACATGGTCCAAAGAACTGAATGCTCTGTCTTCCTTTTTCTTTACTGGCCTCATGTGTATGCTGATTACATTCAACTTAGGGATCTGTCTTTCAAATAAATAGACTAATGATTTTAGCATTTCTCCCTGGGTATTTCTTTTAGTTAATAAAAAGCTCATGAAACCAGAAACCATTTGAGTAGATGGGGTATCCTGATCTTTGAATTAAGTCATTAAAATTGGGCTGGGTGTCATGGCTCACACCTGCAATCCCAGCACTTTGGGAGGCTGAGGTGGGCAGATCACTTGAGGTCAGGAGTTCAAGATCAGCCTGGCCAACATGGTGAAACCCCATCTCTACCTAAAAACACAAAAATTAGCTGGGCGTGGTGACTCCTGACTGTAACCCCAGCTGCTCGGCAGGCTGAGGTAGGAGAATTGTTTGAACTTGGGAGGTGGATGTTGCAGTGAGCTGGGATCGTGTCACTGCACTCCAGCCTGGGCAACAGACTAAGACCCCGTCTTGAAAAAAAGAAAGTCATTAAAATCAATAAATCTTAGGATTTAGAAATAAAAGGTGCCTTTTTTTTTTTTGAGACAGGCTCTTCCTCTGTTCCCCAGGCTGGAGCACAGTGGCAAGATTGTGGCAAGATCATGGCTCACTGCAGCCTCAACCTCCTAAGCTCAAAAGATCCTCTTACCCCAGCCTCCTGAGTTCTATATACAGGCATATACCACCATACATGGCTAATTTTCTATTTTTTGTAAAGTCAGGGTCTCACTATGTTGCCCAGGCTGGTCTCAAACTCTTGGGCTCAAGCAATCCTCCTACCTCAGCCTCCTTAAGTGCTGGGATTACAGGTGTAAGTCACTATGCCCAGCTTTGCCATGTTTTATAAGTTAACAAACTGAAGCCCAAGACACCTGATTTACCTCCACATTGGGCTGCCACATTGATATCTCCTGAGGTCTATGATTCCATGAATCTGCTTGGTCCAAAAGAGATGCCTGACCTGGATAGATGCTGCCAGCCATAGCTGTGATTCCATGTGAACCAGGGTAGCCAGAGACCTGTGAACAAGTTAGGAGGCAAGGTAATGTTCGACTTTAACATCTGCACAGTTCTGCTTCACACACAAAGGAAACTAAGATTACAGAGACTGTGGTAGGCAGAATTACAGCTTCCCACAAAGATACCCATGTTCTAAGCCGTGGAACATGTGAATATGTTTCCTCACATGGCAAAAGAGACTTTGCAGATGTGGCAAGGATCTTGGGATGGTAGGGTATCTGGGATATCTGAGTGAGTTCAATGTCATTACAAGGCTCCTTAAAAGTGTAAGAGGAGAGAGGGACATGGGATCACTGAAGAATGGTCGGAGAGAGTTAATTCTGCTGGCTCTGAACGTGGAGCAAGGGGACCATGAAACAAGGCAAGCAGGTAGCCTACAGAAGCTGATAAGGCAAGGAAATGGACTCTCAGCTAAAGTCGCAAGAAAGAAGATTTGTTATGGCTGAATTAGAGAGCTAGTCCAAATACATACTAGACAATAAGAAATTGTTTCTTTGGACTTTCACGCTTACTGAAATGAGGGCAGATCATTTCTGGATGCAAAAGCAAGCCACAAAAACTGCTGTGCCATAGTCTCCTATAGAAATCCCCTTTCTTGCCCAAGCAACAAGTACCCCCCAACATGAATAACAAACAACAATAACAACAAAAAACACACACACACCAAAAACCCCCAACTGTTTGTTCTCTAATGAACTACGAGCTGATGGTAGGATAAGTTGTACCTTTTAAGTACTAAGTTCTAACAATGAAGACTAAGGCAGAGAGAAGACATTCAGTTGGACACAGAGAAAAATTTCAAGGCAGAGGGAAAATAAGAGGCGTTTCTTTACATGGTTCCCTCTCTCAATCAAGAGAAAGATAGAGAACAGACTTGGTGCTGATTTCCACACCTCATTAGGCTAATGTTACATGGTTGGAGGTTGTCAGTTAATTTTTTAGTGAGATAAAGCACAGCCAAAACTGTATTTCCAAATATCAACACATCCTTCAACAAAGGTTTTGTGCATTTATTAGGTCTCTATGCATTAATTTATTCCAAAATTCCATATGGACAATATGAAATTAAAGAATTTTCAAGTAAGATATACAGTTACTTCTTACAGTTTGAATGAAAATATCTTAATAATAAAAACTGCTATTAAATGCAAAATGCTACATCATGATTTCTGGTTAAAAGGGACATATTATTGCTAGAAAATAGGAATTTTCACAAGGAGCTTTAACATGGTCTAAGGCAGTTTTCTACATAATACTAACCATGTAGAAGGATCACTTTAGGTTAAAAATGAAGTAACATAGATGGTCTCATTTACAAGACATGAAAATTTGGCTTGGGAACGGTTAATCATATGCGAGTTCAATGAAAAAAAAATCTTTTACTTAATTCTCTATTCACTCATTTCTACACCGTTAAGTCCTAAGTTCTTAAAGTACTGTTCTAAGCACTTAAAGCAGAGACAAGTCCCCACTCTCAGGGGCTTCCACTGCCTTGGAGACAACCAGCCATTAACAAACATGTATTAGAGTTTCAAATCTTGACAGTGCCATAGACCAGGCCTGCAAGGACACAAAGAAAACTGTCTCTCTGCTAACAGTGTGTCTCATTAAGCAGGTGCTGTCATGTTTTCTCTCAACAATGCTGGTATTCAATTCCCACTCAAGGCCAATTCACTTTCCATACCAGCCAGGCACAGGCTCAGGAGCTGTTCCCCTGGGGCCCATCTGCTTGTTTGCCAGAGCTCAGGGTCTCTTAGCAATCACAGAGATGGGTTTTCTTTCTTTAAGCCACTACACATCTCCCATTGCTCTGAGCCAGGGTTCTTGTTTCTTCACTTATAGAATTGGTAGTTATCAAAACTGACACAGGGCCCTGTGAGCCCCCACCATGAGAAAAGAGAGTACCTTACTTGTCTTCATATTCTCAGTACATAGAATAGTAATAGGCAGAAAGTAGATGAACATTCAGTGCCACCTTGCTGAATGAACGGACAGGTGCCCTAGAAAACTCAAATAATTCACTCCTCTGCCAGGCAAGTGGCCATCTCAGAACAGTGTCTCCCAAAACATAAGTGTGAGTCATCTGCCTCAGAACCCACTGAGGTTGCTTGTTAACAATAAGCTATTCTTGGGCTCCACTTCAGAATTAATATATTAGAATCTGAGGCTAAAGAGACTAAAATTTGCTGTTCTAAACTACTGCTGACATATCATCTTTTCTAATAAGAAAGTGCTTACATTCTCCCTTGTTACTGACAGTTAAGTATCAATAGTTAAGATTTTCTGCCCATCTTGACCCAAGAGGTGTTAATTTAAACCATGCTCTCAACAACTCTGTGAAGCAGATAGGAAAGGCAAGTACTGACACGCTCCTTAGGACCCTGATTCCTACAGACATTACAATGAGTAAAAAAAAGCTAAGCCTTAAAAAACACACTGCATATGATCTATTTATATAAAATTCTAGAACAGGCAAAATCTCTGATACTAGAAGTGAGAACTGCAGTTGCTCGTGGGGCAGGAGGTGCCTGATTGGAAGGGGCACAAAGGAATAGCCAGAGCCAGAGATACTCTGCATCCTGAAGTGGGGATGGGATGCACTGGCCTATGTATCTGTTGGAACAAAGACCTGTGTATTGTAAGGTAAACCGCAGTAAAAGTTAATTACCCTTTTCTCAAAAACAAATGAATTGTTTACTTTGTGTCAAATCCTTTTCTTTCAAGGATAATTTTTTTCTAATTTATACAGCATATTTGTTTATAAATCTAACACTTTTCACACTTGTCTGTATAGTATTTCATCTGGTTTCTGTAAATTTTGAATTTTATTCTTGCCTTCCAGAAAAACTGTCCAGGTTTAGTATTACCTCTAAAGAGTATGTGCCCACTGGCTTCATCTTGTCCTTTGCCATAGCAAGTGGATGAAAAAGCACCTAAGAACAGCAGTAGGGCCTGGTCCTGCCAACTTGAAGACAGTAAAAAACAAATGCCTTCTGCATAGGTGTCAAGATAACATTCACTCAGTGATTATGGTAACTGCTTTCTCAGCTTTCTATCAGCCAAATCATACTCATAAGTACACAAATAAGAATACGCACAATGTACCTCTCTAGCCCAAAAGTGCTAAATAATCAAATAACACATTTTTTCTCTGTAATGACTGGCATACCTGGTAATGATTGGTTTGCACCATATGCTGTGGGCTGGGATAAAATCCTTCGCTGGATCTCGGACTAGGATAACCTGGTCTGCTGGGCTGTAAAATCAACAGAGCATCATATGAATGAACTTTTGATTCTGGTAAACCTGTGCTTTATGAATAGAAAGATATTTTTCTAATAGCGCTTAGTTGAAAAGAATGATTAAAAGGTGCTAAGACATTTCAATGGGTAAAGAACAGTTTTTTCAACAAATGATGCTGGGGCAACTGGATAGCTACATGTGAAAAACTGAAGTTTGACCTCTTCCTCCCAACACACACAAAAATTAACTCGAAATGGATTACGGATCTAAATGAAAAGTTAAAAAGTCTACGATTCTTAGAAGAAAACACAAGAGTAAATCTTGGGCAAGGTGTGGAAGCTCATGCCTGTAATCCCAGCACTTTAGAAGGCCGAGGCAGGCGGATCACTTGAGGTCAGGAGTTCAAAATCAATCAGGCCAATCTGTTGGGAATATAAAATGGTGCAGTCACTATGGAGGACAGTATGGCTATTCCTTAAAAATTAAACATAGAACTAGTATATGATCCAGTAATTCTACTTTCAGGTATATATAACAGAGAAATAAACATATATATCCACACAAAAACATGTATACCAGCTACTCAGGAGGCCAAAGTGGGAGGGTCACTTAAGCCAAGGAATTAGAGGTCAGCCTGGGCAACACAGTGAGACTGCGTCTTTAAAAAAAAAAAATTAAACACAAACATGTACATGAATGTTCTTAACAGCATTATTCACAATAGCTAAAAAGGGGGAATAGTCCACATCCATCAACTGATAAATGAATAAACAAAATGTTGTGAATCTATGAAAGGAATATAATTTGTACTTAAAGGGAATGAAGTGCTGGCACATGCTACAAACATGGATGAACTTTCAAAACATTCTAAGTGAAAAAAGCCAGTCACAAAGCACAACATATGATTTCATTAATGAAATATCTAGAATAGGAAAGATATCAATCACATAGACAAGGACATAAGCAAGTACATAAGTGGCTGCCAGGGGTTGGAAGGAGGAGGAAATAGGGGAAGACTGCTAATGGGTACAGGGTTTCATTTTGAGGGTGATAAATATGTGCTATGCTGGGCACTAAGGCTCACACCTGTAATCCTAGCACTCTGGGAGGCCGAGGTGGGTGGATCACTTGAGCCCAGGAGTTTGAGACTGGCCTGAACAGTGAGACATCATCTCAACTAAAAACAGAAGTCCTAAAATTGACTGTGGTGATGGTTGCACAACTCTGAATATACTAAAAAACACTGAATTGTACAATTTATTTTTTTGAGACAGTGTCTTGCTCTGTTGCATAGGCTGGAGTGCAGTGTACAATTCTGGCTCACTGCAACCACTGCCTCCTAGGTTTAAGCGACTCTTGTGCCTCAGCCTCTCAAGTAGCTGGGATTACAGGCATTCATTACCTCGCCAGAATAATTTTTGTATTTACAGTAGAGACAGGGTTTTGCCACGTTGGCCAGGCTGGTCTCGAACTCCTGGCCCTAAATGATCTGCCTGCCAAGACCTCCCAAAGTGCTGGGATTATATGCACCCAGCCGAACTGCACACTTTCAATGGATAAACTGTACGGTATGTAAATTGTATCGAAATAAAGCTATTGAAGTATCATTAATAACAAAATGGGATACTGAATATTCTGAGCCTGAGGGACCCAAATGCTCTCTGTCCAGTAGTCTGCGACCTGGAGAGAATGCATTTGTGTTCTATTGTTTGACTAATTCCTGGTTGTTTGACTGTGGTCAAGTGATGCAACTGACTGGCTTCTAGTTCCTCATGCATAAGATGCGGGGTGAGCTAGAGGATCTCTAAAGTCACTTCCAGGTCTTAAATTCTCATTTTGTTTGTGGGCCAAATGAATTCAAAGTTTACAGTGAAAGAACAATTTAGTCTGAAACAAAAGGCTGAAAGAAGTCAATAAAGTCTTCTAAAACTTGGGGGATTTAACAAGGCGGAAGCCGTTATTCTCTAGCTAAATTAAGTCCAGAATTAAAGAAAATGGATTTAAGTCCTATCAAGCTTCGGAAAGAAAACAGCTTAGTGCCTGTGTCTCTCTCCCACACTGCTGGGTGAACACAGGCTTTGCTCTAGTTAGGTCCAGAGCATGTTTTGGTCTCTAAACTCAGTCTCATTTTCCCCACAGCATTTTCCTCACATGCTGTCCTCCTGCCTGGAATGTCTCCTCCATCCATCTGTAGAACACTTCTGATCCTTTCAGTCAATTAGATGTTACTTCATGCAGCAGCTCCTGATTTTGCCAGTGTAACATAAACGTATGTCCTCTGCTCTCCTAAGGAGGCCTTTTTCAAACCCAACTTTGGGTTGGAGGTAATTTTGCACTTGCTCTAGCCCTGCTATTGTAAGCCATTAAATTCCTGAGGGTGAAAAACCCTTCCTTTTCGCTTAGCCCTGTCACGTTTCAAACAGTGTTCTGGATAGTCTACTCTAAAAGTAACTAAATAAGAACATGAATTCCCCCGAACACACCACAAACAGGAAAAGGGTGTAAAGGGAAGATTCTAGGTTTTTCTCTACTCTGTGTGCTAGGGTGGCAATTTCCAAAGTGTGTTCTACAAAGTGGTTGTGCTAAATTAAAAGAGGTTAAAAAAAAAAAAAGAGTCTGGCTACCTTTGAACTTGTTTTAAAGATATGTGTTAGTATGTAAGCATTAATAATGGTTTTAGGGGAAATGGCTTCCTGAATCAAATGTTCTTGGAGTCCAAGAATGGAAGGAGGCAGAGCAAGAAACTGGAACAATAAAGAGAGCTGACAGTTGGCCAGTGACGCACTCCTGATAAACTCAGGAAAAAAAAAGTTGTAATGTACTCTGTATTCTGTCTGTACTAAACTATGTACTTTACAATTTGATAATTTTGATCATCACATTGCTATGAAACAATATTATAATCCTTATTTTATAGAGTCTCAGATAAACTGGGCAATCTAAATAGGGGCATATGGGTGGTAATGGTAGAATTGCCTGACTCCAAAATCTGCCGTGCCAAGATGCTATTCTATGACAAGCATACTTCTGACTCAGCAAATAAAAAGGAACATACAAAACAAATAGATCAGAGAATAACAAAAGCAATGTAAAACATCTCACAGTGATGCAAAGTCTTAACTGGGTAGCAAATAACACAAGGTTCCATTTCAAAATAAAAATAACAGGTAAAAAGTTGAAAATATGTCTCACAATAGACAAAATATTTGCACAAAGGACACCACAAAATCAAATGTTGCTAACCAAGAGCCATGGAGAGTGCAAATGTATTGGTAAAACAGCTCTGCTCCTGTTCTCTACAAATTGGAAGTTAGCATGGTGGTTAAGAGAATGCCAGTGTTCACAGTTAGGGTGCTTCAACTCTCTGTGCCTCCCTACTGTCAATAACAAAAGGAGTACAATAACCAGCAACTACCTCATGGAGCTGCCATAACGATTAAATAGAAGAATATATGTCAAGATCTTTGAAAATGGCTTTCATACAAGTCTAAAAGTGTTACCTGCTGGTAAGTACTGTGAGTTAGCAGAGTAATGACACCTCCTCCTCCAAGACAGAAACTTGGATTTTAATAAAGCAAAATAATGGCACAGGGAATTTTTGCTGAAATTCTCCCAAGTGAGGAAGGAGAGAAAGGCAGGCACTGGTATTCTAAACTAGAGGTCCTCAACTGGATGGCACTGTTCCTTCAGAAGCATTTAGAGAACAGTCAGCCCTCCCTATCCATAGGCCCAGCATCCATGGATTCAAACAACTGCAGATTGAAAATATACAGGAAAAACAAAACAAAACAACCAAAACCAATAATACAAACAAAAAGATAAGTGTAACTATGCAATCTGGCTGCAGTGGCTCATGTCTGTAATCTCAGCACTTTGGGAGGCTGAGGGGGGGTAGATCGCTTTGAGCTCAGAAGTTTGAGACCAGCCTAGGCAACATGGTAAAACCCCATCTTTACAAAAAATGTAAAAATTAGCTGGGGAATGGTGGCTCACACCTGTAGTCTTATCTACTTGGGAGGCAGAGGCTAAAGAATCACTTAAGCCCAGAAAGCGGAGGTTGCAGTGGCCTCAGATTGCACCACTGCACTCCAGCCTGGGCGACAGAGCGAGACCATGTCTCCAAAGATAAATAAATAAATACAAACACACACACACACACATATATATATATTATATAAATGTTTATATACTATATATGTATATATTACATATGTGTGTCTATTTATATATATGAAACAATGTAGCATCTACATTGTATTAGTTATTACAAGTAATCTCAAGTACACTGGAAGATGGGCTGGGCAGGATGGTTCAAGCCTGTAATCCCAGAATTTTGTGATGCCAAGGTGGGTGGATCAACTGAGGTCAGGAGTTTGAGACCAGCCTGACCAACATGATAAAACCCCATCTTTACTAAAAATACAAAACAATTAGCCAGGCATGGTGGCAGACACCTATAATCTCAGCTGTTTGGGAGACTGAGACACGAGAATCACTTGAACCCGGGAGGTGGAGGTTGCAGTAAGCCGAGATTGCGTAACCGCCCTTCAGCCTGGGCAACAAAGTAAGACTCCATTTCAAAAACAGAATATGCCAACAACAACAAAAAAACTAAAGTATACTGAAAGATGTATGTAGGTTATATGCAATACTGGGCTATTTTATATAAGGAATTTATGCATCTGTGGATTTTGATCTCCATCTCTTGCAGATATTAAAGGACAACTATATTAGTGAGAGTGCCTTCCATGATTGCACAACTGGTATTAAGGTAGATGTCAGCAGGTGAGATTTCTGGCAATGAGGGGACAGGCCTGAACAACAGGATTTGTTTCATATCCCGCAGGACTTTTTTTTGTTTTGAGACAGTCATGCTGTCGCCTAGGCTGGTGTGCAATGGCACAATCTCAGCTCACTGCAACCTCTGCCTCCCAAGTTTGAGTGATTCTCGTGCCTCAGCCTCCCAGGTAGCTGGGATCATAGGCATGCGCAATCACACCCGGCTGATTTTTTATTTTTATTTTTTGAGATGGAGTCTCGTTCTGTCACCCAGGCTACAGTGCAGTGGTGCGATGTTGGCTCGCTGCAACCTCTGCCTCCTGAGTTTAAGTGATTCTTATGCCTCAGCCTCCAGAATAGCTGGGATTACAGATGTGCACCACCACGCCCAGCTAATTTTTGTATTTTTAGTAGAGATGGGGTTTTGCCATGTTGCCCAGGCTGGTCTTGAACTCCTGGCCTCAAGTGATCCACTCGTGTTGGCCTCCCAAAGTGCTAGGATTAAAGGCACGAGCTACCCCCCCCAAGCTCCCACAGGACTTTCTACTGTCTCTCTCAACTTTACGTAAGTAAAATAACAGCAACAATACAATTTCTGTTGCTTGAACACTGAATGAATTCCACTTTACATATTAACACACATGACACTTTGTATAGTTTATGAAGCACTGAACTCTCCAGAACAGCAATTACTGTGTATACTGATGGGCAATTTTATTTCATTTAAACTTTACCAATATTTTCTTACAATTCTAGAAAATAACATCACCTAGACCAATGAAATTCCTATCAGTTAAAGCCATGGGGTCTGCTAGTTGCTGCTATATTCATGGTGAATCCACAAACAGGTGTAAGATCTGGCTATGCTACCATGTCTCCCCATGTCACCAGACCTGAGTGCTTTATACATGCATGCATAATGTTATAAAAAATGACTCTCCTTTTATTTCTCCTGTGCAGTTAGGTCTCCAAACACTAGTATTCCTACACTGATATTTTGAAATTGGTAAGTCATTCTGTTACCTATGTATTTTATTTCAGGATTAGTAAACAAGACATTATAAAATCATTTTTTATAAAAATGCTGTGCTTGGTTTGATTAGGGCTGAAGAAATTCTGAAACATTTCATTTTTAGGACCCCTTTACACTCTTAAAGATTACTGAGGACTCTAAGAGTTTTTGTTTATTTGGAATATAACTACCAACACTCATACTGTTAGAAATTAAAATAGATACTAAAAAGTATTTATTAATTCACTTAAAAATAATCTAATCACATATTAAAAAAAAACACCTACTTTCTCAAAACCAAACAAACCAGACTAAGAAGGACACATATCCATCTACGTTTATGTAAATCGCTTTAATATTAGGCTTCAGTGACGGCAGAAGGTTCTCATATCTGTTTCTGCAGTCTGTTGTCATGTTCTGTTTTGTTGCAGTATATGAGGGAAAAAAGGAACCCCATACAGATGTACAACTGAAAAAGGGAGAAGTATTTCAGCATATTGTGGGCACAATTGTGGTACTGTTTTTTGATTTGACACAAAAATGTAAGTAGTAGCTTCTTAAAGGTGAGTTGTGATGTGGAATTTAAAGTGGTATCATCCGTTACATTAAAATCCATAGAGTTAAGGGGGGACAAAAGGGAAAAGATCCATTACTTTATCTTGTACTTTCAATGGACCTTCTACTCAAGTGTGATTCTGTAACATCTGTGTAGGTTATTTGGAAGATACTGATTTACTGTGGTATACAGATCCTCCCAATGTCAATAAATTTCAGTAAACAACATATATTTTTTTAAAAAAATCACGTTAATATCATCCTGAGCTTACTACAACAGTCTATGAATTTAGAATGCTGCCAAGATCACAATGGTAAGTTTTTCAAAATTCAAATTTTTGCTTGAAAACTCAAATTTTATCACTGATAACAAATAGTTGTTTTCCTGGAAGTGACAGCCTCACCTCTTTCTGAGAAAATATCTACCAAACATGTAACTCTGAACAGTATGTCTGCCAGCTGTTCTTTCAAGTAAAGATGGTCTTCCATGAAAAAAAGTGTTTAGTTCAGCTTGCAACTCAACTGCACAGTGCCTTCCTCAAGACAGAAATAGTGTCCGGGTGTGTAGCAGCAGGGCCAACATGTCCTTCCTGTGTCATCACGTTGGATATTTCTCACTGCTTCATCAAGGCCATTCTTCTGCAAAATGGTTTTTTTTTTTTTTTTTTTGAGACAGATTTTTGCTCTTGTTGCCCAGGCTGGAATGCAATGGCACCATCTCGGCTCACTGCAACCTCCGCCTCCCAGGTTCAAGCAAGTATCCTGCCTCAGCCTCCCGAGTAGCTGGGATTACATGTGTGCACCACCACGCCCTGCTAATTTTGTAGTTTTAGTAGAGACGTGGTTTCTCCATGTTGGTCAGCCTGGTCTCAAACTCCTGACCTCAGGTGATCCCTCTTCCTCAGCCTCCTAAAGTGCTAGGATTACAGGCATGAGCCACTGTGCCTGGCCAGAAAATGGCATTCTTTTTCTTTTTGTGTGAGCACAGGGGTGAAGAACACAGTGATGATCAGTATAGTTTCATGCCACTGTGCTGATCTGTGTTAAGATGTCAGCAGTTCTATCAGTAAAAATGTCAACATACTGGAAAAGGCAAATAACATCTTTTTTTTTTTTTTGAGACAGAGTCTTGCTGTCTACCAGGCACCACCATGCTCAGCTAATTTTTGTATTTTAGTTGAAATGGGGTTTTGCCATGTTAGCCAGGCTGGTCTCAAACTCCTGGCCTCAAGTGATCCACCTGCCTCGAGCAAATAACATCTTAACATTATTATCAGTTGAGTTCTGATATCACGGACCTTTGAAATGGTCATGGGGACCTGCAGAGGTACAAGGACTACACTTTGAGAATGGCTGTTCTAGGATACTTTTCCCCTGAGGCTCTCCATTGATCCAATAAGAATCTTCAGGAAAGCAACCGGCACAGATGAAAATGAGCATTTAATGGGGCACTCCTATGCAGGGCTTGTCTCAGGCAAAGTTCTCTAAAGATTATTATTATATGAAAAAATAGGCATTAAGTATGATGAAGTGATCAATACATATTAATAATTAGCTTTGTGGTTATAATGCTTTTACTATATATTCAATAAGTATAAATAAGCTTTAAAAAATTTAAAAATTTATTATTTTTTTTGAGACAAGGCCTTGCTATTTTTCCCAGGCTGGAATGCAGAGGTGCAAATACAGCTCTCTGTGCAGCCTAGACCTCCTGAGCTCAAGTGATCTTCCTGCCTCAGCCTGCTGAGTAGCTAGGACTACAGGCACATGCCACTAAACTTGGCTAATTTTTTAAATTTTTGTAAAGACAGAGTCTCATCCTGTTGCCCAGGCTGGTCTCGAATTCCGGGGCTCAAGTAATTTTCCTGCCTCAGTCTCCCAAAGCACTGTGATTATAAGGTGTGAGTCACCACACTCAGCCTGTAAGTAAACTTTTAATTTGAATCTGGATTGGGAAAGAGAAAGACATTTCACCTTATAAAACTAATTAAGCTACATTAAAATTTTTCTATATTAGTGTGAATAACACAAAATTTACCTACCAAAGCCTGAGATCCTATCTGAATTTCAGAAATCTAAGTGGTTCTGGAGGCTGACATGAAGGGACTGTTTAAGCCCAGCAGCTCAAGAGAGCTTAGGCAACCTAATGAGAACTCCATCTTTATTTAAAAAAAGAAAGGAAGGAAGAAAAAAAAAAAAAAATCTAAATGAGATGGCTGGGCATGGTGGCTCATGTCTGTAAACCAAGCACTTTGGGAGGCTGAGGTGGGAGGATCACCTGAGGTCAGGAGTTTAAGACCAGTCTTGCAAACATGGTGAAACCCTGTCTGTACTAAAAATACAAAAATTAGCCAGGCATGGTGGTGGGTGCTTGTAATCCCAACTACTCAGGAGGCTGAGGCAGGAGAATCTCTTGAACCCAGGAGGCGGAGGTTGTAGTGAGCTGAGATCACACCACTGCACTGCAGCCTGGGCCACAGAGCAAGGTTCTGTTTAAAAAAAAAAAAAGAAAAAAGAAATCTAAATAAGACTTACTTATTTTAACATATCACAGGCAGAATTATGAATACTCACCAGAATCTGCCTCTCATCTCACAAACTAGAGGAAGTAGGAAATACTAACCTACCATCTTGAAAATCACGGACTCATTTCAGACGTGCCAAATACTGTGACCATAAAAGCAGAATCTGATTCTAAAGATAAACACTGAGAAGGCAAAAACTGCATACAGGACTTGATTCTGATTGGCATGGAAGTTCAACAATTAACATTAATATTTGTTAATAATCATCAAGCATCTGTAATCTACACTACTTTAGATGATTTCTCTAGCCATTAAAACTTTTTTCTTTCTTGAGATAGAGGCTGTTTGTTGCCCAAGCTGGAGTGTAGTAGTGCAATCTTGGCTCACTGCAACCTCTGCCTCCCAGGTTCAAGCAATTATCCTGTCTCAGTCTCCTGAGTAGCTGGGATTACAGGTACCCACCACCATGCCTGGTTGATTTTTGAATTATCAGTAGAGACGGGGTTTTACCATGTTGGTCAGGATGGTCCTGAACTTCTGACCTTAGGTCATTCACCCGCCTTGGCCTCCCAAAGTGCTGGGATTACAGGCATGAGTCACCATGCTCCGCCACCATTAAAACTTTTAATCTGGGGGTTGCACATCTTTTCTTTAAGGGAAAAAGAGTAAATGTTTTAAATTGTGTAGACCATACTGTCTCTGTAACAACTATTCATTTATGCCTGTGTAGGGTGAAAGCAGCTGTGGATAATACACAAATAAATGGGTGTGTTCCAATAAACTGTGTTTCAATAAAACTTTAACAAAAACACAGTGGCTATAGTTTCCTTATCTGTTTATTTAACAAACTTTGTGTGGAGTGGAACAAATATGCTTATAGGCTAGAGTCTCAAAATATGTAATTTGAAAAATTTTTTTTTAAAGTGTGAGGATATGTAAATTTTTAAGCCAAACGCATCTTTATACTCTGAAACCAAAAAAGCAGCCAAGAAGCCTCATTATCGCTGCTCATGAACCTAATTTAGAAAATTAGTCATATTCTAAAAATCTAATAGATTGGGATACAGAAAAATATAGAGATAGAAAGAATTGATTTAATCCTGCGAGTTTTAGGGAAGCGTTGCATTCTGTGGTGCTCATTACCAAATATGTGACTTTGCACTTAAGTGTACTAAATGAAGTGCTGTAAAGTGAATTATCTTCTAATATCCCCAAGAGGTAGGAAGTACAAACAGTCATTTTGCAAATGAGTAACGTGAGATTTGGAGTAGGTAGGTAACTTGCCCAGTCATCAGACTGTAAATAGCAGACCCCCATGTGAATGAATCCACTTGGATTCAAGGCCTGAGAAGTTAATGATGAGATTCTCCTGCTTCCCAGTACTGGACTATTCTGCAGTAGTTAGCAAATTTAAAATGGAGGGCCTCAGATGTTGTGATGCAGGGTACATGTTTTTTCCTGTAGGTAACTAAGGATTTCCTGTTATTACGCTGGGAATGACAGAGAAACGTTTAGGTGTTCTCACTGCTTAGTTTAATGTAACATCCATCAGACAGGTATGTTTTTCTTCTTTGGGCCTCAGCCCTCCTCTCTGTAAAAGGGGCTGGACTGAGGCACCCTCTATCTCTCAACTTCTGCATAATTGTGTTACTCACTTGTTTTCACTTTCAATGTATGTTTTACTGTTACAGAGTTCAAAATAATGACCAAGAAAAGTTTTCAGGCTTCAAGATGAAAAACACTGGTATAACATCTAAATAGTACTTTGTCTTACCAGATTTCTGAACACTTTTCATAAAGAAAGTAAAGAATTACCAAAGTTCCTTAACATATCGTTTTAACTAATGAAATATTAAATGGTGATAGTAACTACTAACTTCAAAAATCCTATTATCTATTAACTTTACAGAAAAAAGACAGAATTAGAGTATTCATGGCAAGTAACCCAGTGTGTGAAAATAGGATCCTGTCAAAAGCCAATGGTATATAAAGACTTATTAATCTAGGGAAAGCATTACTCTGTCTAAAACCCCCAGCCATAGCACAGCCCAGCAACTGTCAAAGGCCTGGGCTGACCTCTCCCAGGCGTGAGGGGCACCAATAAAGGATCTGAACATAAGTGGACAAGTAAGGTCTAGGAAGATCTTATTAAGGAAACAAAGCAACTGCAGGGTGCTTGCTTTCTCAACAAACAACCCAGTCACCAGCTACGAAAAGAAAAAGGCAAAATTGTGCATTGAGTTCTCAACAAAAGAATATGGTCAGGTAGAAACAGACTCATTTTTAAATAAAGCAAAATGCAAAGCATCTGTGACCTAGCTTCATATTTTAATCCAGACTTGATCATTAGGAAGATCTCTGACAACCAACAAAGGAAAAACCTCCTTCAAGTTAGGCAGCACGGGAAAAGCATTTTAAGATGACATCTAATCCAACTGCTCATAGCTTAAAACAGCCTCTACTTGAAATACAAGTGAGGAGAGTACCCATGAGGGTAATACAAAAAGAAGAGCAAACAAACAAACATAAAAAAATTGGTGTTATAACTATTACTCTTAGAATAACATGAAACTTTATATTCTCATAGCAAATAGCTGTCTAAACGTAAATCTCAAAAATAAGAGTAACCCCAAAGTTGGGGTGAGGACGGTAGCTACCTTGGGCGGCGCTTCATCAGACCCTCCGGAGTCCCAGGACACTGTAGCCTGTCTTCTGGACTCCATCCTCATGCGTTCTTCTTGCTGAGCCTTCTCTTCCTCCAGGATTGTGCTAGAGAGACAACACATTGTCTTAGGAGAGCTGACAATCGGAGTTAGCACACACTAGACCCCACCCTGAGTTATCTAAGGAATACCAGTTGGCTAACAGTAGATGATAACAATAAAGAAAGGATCCCATAGACAGGGGAAAGGAGGATGAGGTTTCTAACTCTTCATGAAATGATTCTAGAATAGCCTTGGTCCAAATGGGCAAGTCCATTTAAAGCACAGCCACAGGTAAGAAAAAGACAGCTGGTAAGAAAAAGAAGTTGCAGAAAATGAAGGACAGGCCAAGAAGAAATGTTTGCATGCCAAACATCTGCTATTCTTGAGCAGAACAGAATTACCCTGAGAAATCCCAAGCAGCACTTTATCAAGCATACACATGTCTAAGGACAGATTCTTTTCACACATAACGTGATCACGCCAGCAGTTACGTGACAAATTAGCAATCCGGCCAATAATCACCCTAAATTGCTAAATACAGTCTTCCTATTGTTCAGCTTAACCAGTGCTTTAACTGATCAGGAAAATAAGGAAAAATGTGACAGTATGTAAAATGCTTCTGAAAATACTACTTGCTTTAAGCTGGAAACCCCGTAGTGGGTAACACTGCTACTTACCACTGCTTGACTACTCAGAAGCTATCTGAAGTCCCACATATGCTGCAGCCTCTGCAGTGACTGCTAGGCGGCTTCTTCATCTTGGCTGTTTGCCATCACATAAACCCCTCAGAATGCAGCCAAAGTGAGACTCTGCTAGTTTCCCATTCCACACAGATGCCCCAGGGCTCAGCAGGCAGCAGGTCTTTGAAACCTTCGTCCTAACTATGGCAAACAGCTCTTCCTACATTCCTACAGCTCCAGAGTTCTATTAATGACGCTCATTCAAAGTTTCTGGTCTCCTGGTAGATAGTGTGCAGTAAACAACCACCCAGAATTACTCAGGAAAGAGTGACATCAGTATACCAGACTCTTTCTAATCTGGGAATTTGCTCAACTGTTTAAAAAGACATTCCTTCTTGGTTGGAGGCTAGAGTGTGCTGCTATTTCTCACACAACTTAACTTACACAGTCACCTTCTGAGTCAGGAAAAGAGACAAAATTTATTTCGTAACTGCCCCAAGTCAGCGAATCATCACTATAGATGTTAAGACTTTTTTTAATCCCCAAACAAAAGGGAGTGTCTGCCTCAAGAAATGATCGCATCAGCATTTTACATAAAAGCTTTTAGTCAAAAGTCCTACTCCATTCTCAACACATGGTTTTGGTTTCTTTCTTGCTCCCGTTAGGTGATGATCATGGCTCAGCAAACACCCCAAAACTTTTCATAGCATTTAAAAATTGTGCAGCAACCTTGACAGACAGGCAAGATGTTCACTGGGTGCCAGAACTGTTGGGAACCTGGTCCCATGTGCCAGGTGAGCCCAAGTAAGCGGTGCAGGGAAGTTTGGGGCCAGGTCTGGGGAAGGAGCACAGGGGTCCCAAGAGGGCCATTCTCTCTGCCCTGCCCCTCCAATCTGAAGAGCCCTCCCCTCAGCTGCTGGGAGGATTAAGGGAGATGGTAGCTGTGAGAGCATCTGCTCTAAGTGTTAGTTGTCATCAGTGGGTATTTCTAATGGCATTTATTTGAGGGCTGCTCATTCAGCAAGTATTTGGTAACTTGCTAAGGTCTTTGAGGTGTTTTGTCTAGCAGAAAAGAAATACTCAAAACCCTGAAACAGGGCCAGGCAAGTTGGCTTATGCCTGTAATCCCAGCACCCCGGGAAGCTGAGGTGGGAGGATCACCTGAGCCCAGAAGTTCAAGACCAGTCTGAGCAATACAGCAAGATCCCATCTCTATAAAAGATTAAAAAAAAAAAAAAAAAAAAGCCAGGTATGGTGGCACATACCTGTCATGCCAGCTACTTTGGAGGCTGAGGTAGGAGGATGCTTGAGCCTGGGAAGTGGAAGCTGCAGTGAGCCAAGATAGCACCACTGCTCCCCAGCCTGGATGACAGAGCGAGACTTGTCACACACACACACACACACACACACACACACACACACAGAGAAGGAAAAGAAAGAAAAGAAAAAACAATCAAAAAATAAAAACAAAACAAGAAAACCCTGAAACAGGACATGAATGTTATGACTAAGCAGTAGAGAAGAGCTTGGCCTGGTACATTCTAGCTGTAGAACCAAGGGGGTGAGGGCACTGCCTCAGGCCTTGGGGGAAGGTTAGGGAGGAAGAGTCCCAGCATCCCAGCAGGTTACAGTTATAGACTTATACCAAGCACATAATGCTTGTGTGCTTTTGGTCATGTAATAAGCATTACATGACCAAGGCACAGCAATGTTTTCTATCCATTTATGTGAAAATAAATACCTTTATATTTCAATTTTTCTTATGTATTTAAATTTATGAGTAAAAACACCCACCTTTTGTTATACTTTGAATGAAACAGTGCCTGGCACATAGCTGACACTTAAGTATTTGCTACATGTACAAATACTGCATATGGATAAAATATGTGCATTATCATGACCTATTACATGTTTAACTTAGCTGAGAAAATTCAGGGATCCTTAGTGGTTAAAAAAAAACTGAGTTGGAAAATAGCAAGGTTCAAACTCAAAGAGTTTGAGTCACGCTGACATCAGGATTAAATCCTGCCACAGAAAGGTTATATGACCATGGATCACTCTGTCCCTCCACGCTACCTAACTACCTATCTTGAAGGGTTGTTGTGAGAATCTACATGAAAATTAGACAACCTATGTGACAAGCTCTGAAATGCAAGAAACTTTTAAAAATGTAAAGAACTATTAGAAATTCCCCATCAAATAATATCCTTTGTGCTAATGGCTACCATTTGAACAAAGAGCTGTAAGTCTTTTTCTTTCTTGTTTTTGGGGCGGACTCTCTATCTGTTTTACAGGCTGAGTACAGTGGCGCGATCTCAGCTCACTGCAACCTCTGGATCCCGGGTTCAAGCAATTCTCCTGCCTCAGCCTCCTAAGTGGCTGGGACTGTAGGTGTGTGCGCCACCAGGCCTGCCTAATTTTTTTGTATTTTTAATAGAGATGGGGTTTTACCATGTTGGCCAGGCTGGTTTTGAAATCCTGACCTCAAGTGATCTGCCTGCCCCTGTCTCCCAAAGTGCTGGTGCCTGGCCTCCCACCTTTTTTTTTTAATTTTATTTTAAGGAGATGGAGTGGCACTACATTGCTCAGGCAGGTCCTGAACTCCTGGGCTCCAGAGTAGCTGGGACTACAGACTTACGCCATCACGCCTGTGCAAATATTTCAAATGAGTTAAAATCCAAGTAGAGCTTGAGATTCAAAGGAGCAACCATGTCTTTTCACAAATCCATCTCATCACCTATAAAGTGTTAGCAATACAACTATTAAGACTGGCCATCAATCAAACCAACAAGAATATGCCTGCTAAAACAGACGCTAATGCACAATGCCTTTGTACTTGACAAATATAAAGACATTACAACTTTAAGGAACAAGAGTTGATATTTTGATAATGAGCTAATACAGCTTCACCTGGTCCTGATCATTTACCAATGAAAATGTGGGAAGGTATACCTTAACTTTCTAGACTATAAAACGCCAGTAAATCCACACCTCAAAAGGCTGCTAAAGGAGTTAAAAATATGTATTTTTAAGAGCTGGGGCATGTGCACACACAGGTGGGTACTACCATTGCTTTTAAAAGTGAAGTGATTAATCTTGCTTCATTTCCCTTCTTCCTTTATGTCCAGTAACTTCTCTGAACTCACTGTGCTCTCCCATGCCTCTTTATGTTCTGTCTCTCGCCTGGAACAACTTTCTCTCCTCTATCCCGCCAACTCTTACTTGTATTTCAAGTGTCAAATAGTAGTTCCTCTAGAAAATCTTCCCTGAAGCTCCTTCCTCCCTTTAGGCTGAGTTACATCACTTTCCTACTTTTTTCCAAAGCAACCAGTACCTAACTTGCTCTTAACTCTTGCCAAAAGACATTGTAAATATCTGTTTGCTTGTCTTTCCCATTAAGCCAAAAGTTGTTACCTGAAGGCCCATTTACAAATGCTCAGAATTAGACCCCGAAGCATAATATGCATTAATAAGTGACAGGTAGGCCGGACATGGTGACTCACACCTGTAATCATAGCACCTTGGGAGGCCAAGGTAGGTGGATCACAAGGTCAAGAGATGGAGCCCATTCTGGCCAGCACGGTGAAACCCCATCTCTACTAAAAATACAAAAATTAGCTGGGCATGGTGGCAGGTAGAGGCTGAAGCAGGAGAATTGCTTGAACCTGGGAGGCAGAGGTTGCAGTGAGCCAAGATCGCGCCACTGCACTCCAGCTTGGCGACAGAGCAAGACTCTGTCTCTGAATGAATCAATGGTAAATGGGTGAATAAAGCTGTATCAGTGGAGCAAGTCTACTGACTAGTGAAGAGCACATGATTAAGCTTCCTGTTCTCTTTTTAAGTTTATTTTTATTTTTATAGAGGCAAGGGTTCGCTATTATTGCCCAGGCTGGTCTTAAACTCCCTGGCTCAAGCAGTCCTCCTGCTTTGGCCTCCCAAAGTGCTGGGATTATAGGTGTTAGCTACTGTGCCCAGCCAATTTGTTTTTCTTTTTTTTGAGACAGGGCCTCACTCTGTAGCCCAGGCTGCATGCAGTTCAGTGGTGCGATCACTCCTGGACTCAAGTAATCCTCCCACCTCAGCCCTCTGAGTAGCTGGGACTACACATGCATCATGAGGCCCGGCTGATTCTTTATTTATTTATTTTTTTCTGAGACAAAGTCTCACCCTGTTGCCCAGGCTGGAGTGCAGTGGCACAATCTCAGCTCACAGCAACCTCTGCCTCCCGGGTCCAAGTGATTCTCCTGCTTCAGCCTCCTGAGTAGCTGGGACCACCAGGCATATGCCACAACATGTGGCTAATTTTTTGTATTTTTAATAGAGGCGGAGTTTTACTGTGTTAGCCAGGATGGTCTTGATCTCCTGACCTTGTTATCTGCCCTCTTCAGCCTCCCAAACTGCTGGGATTACAGATGTGAGCCACCACACCCGGCCCAATTCTTCTTTATTTTTTGTAACAATTAAATAAATAAAAATCTCACTATATTACCCAGGTTAATCTTGAACTTCTGGGGTAGAGAGATCCTCCCGCCTCAGCCTCTCAAAGTACTGGGATTATAGTTGTGAGCCACTGTGCCCAGACTGTTCTCTCAATTGGCCAAACAGGAAAGGACTTGCAGGCAACTTTTTTCAAGATGGTTACTGAGAGGAGGAGACCAGAGACCAAGGGCAAAGAAGGCTGAGCTGGCCTGGGAGAGAAGCACATCCCTGGTATTGGATACAATGAGTTCTAAATTTCTCTTCAAGGAATCAGTATGTCAGTATGTTCAGCTCTCTTATTCTTTAATTATCTATTTTTAAAGTTTAACTTCCTTGTAATTCCAGTAAACAACCTTCTCCACCGGTTCTAATCAGTAGTTCACATCTGTTCCCCCTCCCGCCAGCTCCATCCTGACTCATCCAGGTCACCTAGGAGACCCTGGCTACCTGCTCTGACCTGCCCGTAACAGTCCTTCCTGCCAAAACACCCACCCTGCCACTCCGGCTGGGACCCCTGCTCTTTTAAAAATAGCCCATTGGGAGTAGTCTAGCTTGTGCAGTCTAACCCTAGCCAATAGGGGAACAACACAGGAGTAGGCATGACCCCCATCAGGCATAAGTATCCCTTTCCCCCTTGTCCAAGCGTGCAGCGGCCATCACTGCTCCGTCTGTGCACTGCACCCTTCTACAGAAGTAAACTGCCTTGCTGGGAGGATTTATCTTTGAGTGTTATTTCTTTTGCAGCATCAAAATTTTACTTATAACACTGGTTAGTGGTTTTACAGTGCCCTGTTCTCTATCACTTGACCCTGAAGATAAACACCACAACCTCAGTCAGAATTTCTTAAAAGTTTCAGTTTTAAACAGATAAAAATTCCATAAAAATCAAGAAAAAAAATTGAGAGAAACAGTATCTTTTCTCCTACTCCTTCGAATAATTAAAATACAGGCAAACTAAGAGAAGACTAAGTGAGAGATATTCTTTAAGGCAGTAAGAACTCTATTTTAAATGGGTTCTCTTCAGACAACTTTAGTTCACACAGATCGTTGTGTGAAAAGGGCCACTCTGATATTAAAGCTACTTACTGTTTCCCCCAAGAATCTCTAAAAGGGCCCTGTGAAGTCCCTTGCCTCAAGGAGACCCTCTCAGGCTCCATTTACCCTGATTTTTCTAACCACATACACTTCCCCATTCTCTGATCTACTGAATTTACTGTCTGAATGTTTCATTTCAGCCCTTAATCACATATTGCCATGTTGTGGGATTTAGGTTGTAAGCTCCCTACAACTGTCAGACAGGAATCTAATTTCTCTTGTAAGCTAAATATCACTTGCATATTATAGACACTTCAATATTTCTTTAATTAAACATGCCACACTTGTTCCTCAAAGAACATAATGACAACTGGGAAGCAGTTCCTTCAGTTTTACTACTTCATTCTCATACCAAAAATAGCATGTCAAAAGGCTTCTGAGAAACCATAATTTGCTGCTCAGAGTAATCAAGAATATAAATAACTCATAAAAATATCTGTTTTTACAATGGGAAGACTAGTCCATAGATGGAGTAAGAGGGCACAAGGAGACAGTACTGAACTTTTCTCTTTACAGCTGTCGAAGCATCCAGAATAACAAACTAGAATGTGCAGAGTATCAAGGAGGTCAAATTGAAGCATATTTTCCCAAACTACAAATATTTTTAGTAGCAATACATTCCATCTGAAAGCTCTTAGCTGCCTAATGTGAACTGGCAACAAATGAGCCCTTATGTTTTTCCCCGAATGGTAGTTTTGAAGTCTCAAACTTGCAAATAGATGGAACAATTAAAGCTGAGACTTGCCATTTAACAAACATTAGCACAACTGATAATTACACTTTGTTGATCCATGAGCACCACTGAGGAACAGAATACTGAAGAGTGGAAAGGAGTACTTTATTTAGTGTTAATTTTATTTTATTTTTTACTTCTCTTACTTTAAAATCATTGAAGTGATCAATTTACAGTAAAAGGACATAAAAACAGTTCCTCTGATTTTCTTCTTTTGGCCTGCAACACTCCCTATGCAACTTGGTCTCACAACCTCCCTGAGCCAGTGTGGAGGGGTTTTATTAAATTTCCCCTCTAGAGCAACAAAATGTGATTTCACACATAAGGTATTTTGATGGTGAGCAAGAAAGTGGTCCTTCATTTCCAGTATGGAGCTAAGACACAAAAACACATCCCAAAGTGCTGGATTACAGGTGTGAGCCATCGCGCCCCAGCCAATTAGCTCTGTACTTTTACCTGCCTTATTTACCACTAGGAGAGAATTGCGTTCTTGTCTTCGTTTCTGTAATATTTTCCCTGAGACTGACTATACTACTAACTTTTCTCTTTGCACATACAAAACATTTCTCCTTTTAAATGTAATAAATACGTTCTGCTTTATTAAACATGGGAAGAACAACTATTTTAAAAAGATTAGATTCTAATCACCTAAACAAAGGAATGACATAATAAAATTTCCTTTGGACATAACATCAGTCTGGATTTGTAGTTATTTAAGTTAATCTGGAAAATACCCAGAGAAAGAGCAGCAACAAAGCTGGAGGGAAAAAAAAGTCAAGCAGGAACTGGCTTGTTTTGGCAAGTTCATGGGAATACCAGTTTTGAAACATGATCTCTTATAATTAGCCAATGCTGCCTCACCACAAAGGAATGGAATTGACCTTTTAAAAACAAAATAAAACAGGAAAAAAAAACCCTGCAGTCTTTGCAGAAAACAAGTCTGGAGGCTTGAGATGAGGCGAGGATGGCATATCTGGAAACAGCTGACCTAGTGGCTAAAGGCCATAATCGCAGAGTTACTGCTTATGCCTCTGCTCCTTTTCTCTTTTCTCATAAGCAGTAATGCTGGAGATTATGGACATTAGTGGCCAGTGGTATACTGGACATGTAGCCTCATAGATATATTGAAATCATATTTCTTTTTTGTTGTTTCTCCAACTGCAGTAAATAAAGCCTTCTGGTTGGTTGTTGTGCTCTATCAATCTCAAAGTTATTTTTAAAAAACTCAATATCCACTAAAATTGTACCTTTATTTTTTTCTAGTTTTTGAATTGGGGTTTTGCTCTATCACTCAGGCTGGAGTGCAGTGGCTCGATCATGGCTCACTGCAGCCTTGGCCTCCTGGGCTCAAAGTGATCCTCCCATCTCAGCCTTCTGAGTTGCTGAGATTACAGGCATGAGCCACTGCAAATGTTACTTTAAAACATTAACACCTTTATCTGTTTCTGCTAAATGTGAGTAGCCTTTATTTGCCCAACAAGATTGAAGATAGGAACTATACACACTCTGGATATAAGAAACAACTATGACAGTATGGGAGAGCAACCATAGGCAGCCATTTTCTGGAAGCAACTGTTATGAGAGGGAAGAGAATGGCCCTGGATGGGTCCCCACTTTTTAATGGCCATTAGTGAGAAGGCAGGCACCAGTCTTACTGGCTTGAATAACCAGAGAAATGAGTTTGGAGCAACCACAGCTACTGAAAAGGTAATCGGAAAAAGTGAGGGGAGAAATCCGAGAATGAAGGCAGCCAGAGGAGTGCTTCAAATTCTGAGTATTTATTCTGCGCAAATCTCTGGCCGACCCTAGAACCATGCACACACAGCACAGACTCCAAGCAGCCCAGCTAAGGTTAAAATAATTGAAGAGATTTGCACTGCTGCTCACAGTGCAAAGAGGTTCTGCAATCTGACCATCAGTCATAAGGTCTAAGATATAATCTAAGATATCTTGATATATAAATAAACATAATAAACATAAAAACATAACCCATTCTCAAGAGGAAAAAAATGTAAAGGAGGCTGATTCCAAAGATGGCTCAGATGCTGAAATTAGCAAGCAAGGATTTGAAAGAAGCTATTATATTCAAGGACATAAAAGAAAATTCATTCATAATGGATGAAATGATAGGAAATGTCAGCAGAGAAACAGAATACAAAAAAAAAAAAAAAAAAAGAGCCAAACAAAAATTCTATAACCAGAAAATATAGTATATGAAATAAAATCTCCATGGGATAAATTTAGTAGGATGGGGATGACAGAAAGAAACTCAGGCTACTAGAAGTTAAGTCAATAAAAATGATCCAATCTGAAGTGCGGAAGGTCGGGAATTGGGGGTGGTGGAGGAAGGAGGAGGAGGGAGGAGAAAGTGGAGGGGACAACAACAAGAGCTTCAAGGACTCAGCCTGAAGGACATTAGAAGTCTTAACACACACACAACTGGAATCTCAGAAGAAGATAGGGAAAATAGAACAGAAAAATGTATCTGAAGAAATAATAATAAAAATCTTTCTAAAGTTTATAAAAGGTATGTTTATAGATTCAAGAGGCTCAGCAAATTCCAAACAATGAATATGAAGAAAATCACATCCAAGAACATCCTACTTAAACTACTGAAAATCAAAGAAAATCATGGAATTTGCCAGAGAAAAATGACATACTGCACACAAAATAACAACTGAATGGCCAGTGAGTTTTCATGAAGCATAACAGGGCAGAAGACAGTAAAAGAACATCTCTAAAGTGTTGGGGAAAAAAAATTACAACTCTGTCAACCCTAAATTCCTACCAACAAAATTAAGTTCAATTCATTTTTAGATAATATAAAACTAATAGAATTCACCACCAACTGATCTGCACCACAGGAAATACTAAAAAAGTTCTTCATCTGGTGGAAAACCAAACGCAAATAAGCTCTTCAGAAGAATGAAGCACTGTATGAAGTTAAATATACAAGAGTTTCCCTACTTTCTTTAAAATGATATTTAAGACAAAAATTATAATCTAATTTTGTGTGGTTAATGACATATGTGAATGTAACATACATGACAACTTCAGCATAATGGACCAAGGTGGTGGTGGTAAATCAACATTACTGCTGGCAAAGTTTCTAAACTCTACATGAAGTACAATGATTAACTCTAAGTAAATTATGAAAAGTTAGATGTATACTATAATCCCCAAGCAAGCACTAAAACATAATACAAAAGGTATTGCTAAAATGCAAGTTTGGGAAAAGGTTAATAGAGAGAAAGAGAGGTAAGTTATTGGTTTCAAAGTGCCAAATTGTAGAGATGTGTGAGTGACAACCAATGAGGGATAAGAATTGTTGTTAGGCAGTTAAGATATAACTTTCAGTAGAAACAATTTACATTAAATTCCTATTAAATTCAGGTTTGCAATTTGCTTTTTATTACTGGGAAGACTGAGGGTCAAAAGAGAACACAAACCAAAAAACTCTTCAAGTTTCAATACTGTGAACATTTTAACTGTACATAGCTATCGTTGTGAAACAGATTACTCTTCTACATAATATCTAGACCCGGCCAGGCGCGGTGGCTCATGCCTATAATCCCAGCACTATGAGCGGCTGAGGCGGGTGGATCACGAGGTCAAGAGATTAAGATCATCCTGGTCAACAAGGTGAAACCCCATGTCTACTAAAAATACAAAAATTAGCTGGGCATGGTGGTGCGTGCCTGTAGTCCCAGTTACTCGGGAGGCTGAGGCAGGAGAACTGCTTGAAACCAGAAGGCGGAGGTTGCAGTGAGCCGAGATCATGCCATTGCACTCCAGTCTGGGTAACAACAGTGAAACTCCGTCTCAAAAAAAAAAAAAAAAAAAATATCTAGACCCAATAGGATAGCAATGTGAAAAAAAGTACTGGTATAATGACTAAGGAATAATTTAGACACCATCTTTGAAAGGAGTTTTGGAAGCAAATACAATTATCACTTAAAAAAAAAAAAAGGGTAGTACAAGCAATTTCATGTCATTAATCAAACCTAGAACTTTTAACTTAAATCAAACTTAGAACTTCAAAAAGAGGTATTTGCTTATCATGAGCTATGGACGTGGGTTATTTATTCATTAGAAACAGAGTTTCACTCTTGTTGCCCAGGCTGGAGTGCAGTGGTCTTAGGCAAGTTACTAAGTTACTAAGCTTCATGTTGTGGGGTTAACTGATATCAAAACAGCTTAAACTTGTTTAAGATGCTGTTCACAGATAAATACTTTAAAAATTCGTTTCTCTATAATACATTTATAAAATATCAAAAAGATGTGCTTGGTATTTTGATACCAAGTACCTTGGTATTCTTATTATGTGAATAATAATAGCTAACACTCATTCAAATCTCACAAGAACCCTAGAAAGTAGCTACTGAGCAGAAAGAGTTATTACACCTTTTAGAAAAGTACGGAATGAAGGCCGGGTGTGGTGGCTCATGCCTGTAATCCCAGCACTTTGGGAGGCCAAGAAGGGCAGATCACTTGAGGTCAGAAACTTAAGACCAGCCTGGGTAACAGGGTAAATTTCTTCACTACTAAAAATACAAAAAAATTAGCCGGGCACACTGGTGTGCACCTGTAATCTCAGCTACTCAGGAGGCTGAGGTAAGGGAATTGCTTGAACTCAGGAGGTAGAGGTTGCAGTAAGCAGAGATTGTACCACTGCACTCTAGCCTAGGTGACAGTGTGAGACTCTGTCTCAAAAAAAAAAAAAAAAAAAAAAAAAAGAGTAGAGAAAGAAAAGTTAAAGATGTTCCCCAAGGATAGTAAGTGGTGGGGCCAGGATTCAAACAGATCTGTCATTCCAAAGCTCATACTTCTGCATGATTCTTTTACTGCTTATCTTAAAATTAAATACAAATAACTATATTTTTAAGAATGTGTAACTATAACCAATAATTCTTCTGTACTCTAAGATCACCAGATCCCTTCTGGATTGTTAGAAAAAGCTTTGTTGTTACTACTACCTACTTCTAAATTAGCTAACACAGTGTGTGTGCTTACTATGAGCTAAGGACATGGGTTATTTGTTTGAGACGGAGTTTTGCTTTTGTTGCCCGGGCTGGAGTTCAATGGTATGATCTCAGTTCACTGCGACCTCTGCCTCCTGGGTTCATGTGATTCTCCTGCCTCAGCATCCCAAGTAGCTGGGATTCATAAGCATCTGCTGCCACGCCTGGCTATTTTATATTTTTTTTTATTTTTAGCAGAGATGAGTTTCACCATGTTGGCCAGGCTGGTCTTGAACTCCTGATCTCAGGTGATCCACCTGCCTTAGCCTCCCAAAGTGCTGGGATTATAAGCGTGAGCCACTGCACCCGGCCAGATTATTTAATCTTGAGAATATGGGTAGTATTTGTGATCCTGCTCTTACAAGGGAGGCTTAGTAACTTGCCCAAGGTCATACAACCTTTTAAACACTCTTTGAAAAATTTATACAAGTACACATGCCCATTTACTCTAAAGGTGTTGCTATAATAGCTTGAACTGGTAGTCTCACTGATCAACTGAAGCAAAACATGACAGCAAAAGGTTAAGACAAGTAACTAAAAACTGAAAACCAAAAGAGTCACACACACACAAATCAAAAACCCCAAAACTAAAACTTCCAACACCCCCGAGTGAAAGCTCTGTATGTAAGATCAGTTCCCCGCAGGCTCCCTCGATGACACTGTGCCATGGCTTGGCTCTGATCTGCTTGAAGTCAACTCTGGGTGACTTGTTCAAAACTTCCAAACCTGCTCCGCACTCTATGTGAAATTATTGTGTTCCACAGCAGCAAAATGCAACACACTCAAGATATGCCAATGAAACAAGGAAAGCCAATAGGAAAATACTTTGAAAGTACACTTTGTCCCCCTCAAAGCCTGTGGGTAGGGCCTCCGTGCATCTGCTAGCGATGCTACCATTCCTTTTAAGGACTTTGGTTGACACTCAAACAATGTAAGAAAACCAGTTGCAGGAATTCTCTGTAATAGGGTTTTTTTTTCTTTCTCCTTTTTAACTTATCAATATTAACAACCAGTCCAAATCATAAGATGGCAGGCACACTTAATGACTTCCAGCCAATAAACATCAAGGCAGTTAGTAGTGCATGATAGCTCATAGTTCAAGCTCTGGACTCAGGTGGACCTGCCTTGAATTCCAGTTGTGTCCTTTGATCAGATGCCTAACTACACAGTTTCAGTCTCATCGTCATAAACTGACAATGAAGATACTACCTATGTGTCCCAGGACTGTGAAGATTAGGAGGAAATAATGTATGAAAGTTCATGGGACAATGCCTGCCAACAGAAATTGCTCTGTAACTACTAGTTATTTCAATGTTATAAAACTAGAAGAGCTAACTGTAGAGGATGGAGACTTGCTATCAACACACAAGGTACTGGTTCTAAATATATTCCTAGAAAGCTTGATGAAAGACCAGTTCAAAATCATGGACTGCTTTCCAAGGTGATACTTACAAGACTGGTGTTCTTTAGAACATAAAGCATCAGGTAAATCTGTTTACACACCACTTACTATATCCTCTACTTCACAGAGCAATATTCTTGATAGCCCCAAATTAGAAGTATATACAAACTTCCACTAACAGTGGCATAAACTATAGTACGTTGACAAATGGACCACTACACAATGATGAGAATTAAATCTACATGGATAATATGGATAATCTCACAAACTGATGAGTAAAATAAATTATATATATAAAGTACTGACGGATACCATTCACATGATGTTCAAAAACGGCAGAACCATTTATGATCAAGATAGGGTTTACCCTTGGAGGGCGAACAGTGATTGGAAAGGGGCATGTGGAAAGTTTCTGGGGTACTGGTAGTATTTGCATTTTGAATGCTGGTGACAGATGGTATCCAATTTGTGGAAATCCAGTAAGCTGTCACTTCTTGGGGTGTTTATTATACATTAATAAAAAGTTAAAAAATATATAAAAATCATAACACAAAATTTTAAAGTGATAATTTTGTTTATTGCTCTAATTTGCGTAATATAGATTTAACAAATTTAATATTAACCTAAAATATTTTTCTAATCTGAAATAAAGCTGATATTCTTTTTTTAAATAGTGGTACCAATACCTTAGTCAAGAAGAGTCTGCTAGGACATACTATTTTTGAACACAAGCTGCAAAAAGGCAAATACAAAAGCTGCTTATTATGGTTTCCCTGTCATAGTACCTAACAAAGAATTAACTGAATTAACTGACTTTTCACTTGAAAATATTTTGTGCACCCTTATAACCCAACTGTCATAAAGCACAAGAATACTAGAGTACGTATTGTGAGAAAATTTCACTGTTGATCAATTAAAAGTACTTCTATTGAGGAACTTTTTACACTTGACAGTGGGCCACTTGCAGGTTAATCTCATTCTACTTCTCAGTGAATTCATACCTATGAGTAAGTAAACAGGATGTAGGGAGAGGTTCCTTGAGTAATAGATGTCACCTCATCAAAGTATGACCAAGGTAATTCTCCTACGGGTTAGCCCAACAAGACTCATACCAAAAATCACTTTTCAACTAATACAGTCAAAAACTAATATACAAGGCTGGCCATGGTGGCTCATGCCTATAAACTCAGCACTCTGAAAGGCCAAGATGGGCGGACTGCTTGAGCTCAGGAGTTTGAGACCAGCCTGAGCAACATGGCAAAACCCCATCTCTACCAAAAACACAAAAAATTAGCTGGGTGTGGTATGCATGCCTGTAGTCCCAGCTATTTCGCAGGCTAAGGTTAGTTAGCAAATCACTTGAGCAGGGGAGGTAGAAGTTGCAGGCAGCTGAGATGATGCCAGTGCACTCTAGCCTGGGCAACAGAGGAGACTCTGTCTCAAAAAAATAAAACACACACACACACACACACACACACACACACACACACAAACACTCTCTCTCTCTCTCTCTCTCTCTCTCTCTTTCTCTCTCTCTCTCTTCCCCCCTCTCCACTCCGCCAAAGTTAAAGATGAGAGAAATCCTAGAGTAATTTGATTCTACTTGCAAATATTCTTTTGAGGTAGAGAAGGAAAATTCTTTTCATGTCGAGAAGTAGAATGGGATTTGGTAACATTTTTAACTACCATGGTGTGGGAAAAGGCTATCTAAACTTATTTCTCTGTTAAAATCCTGGAAATAATACCAATTTTGAAAAAAATTAATAAAATAACCTATTTAGTTATCATGATACATTGTTATATGTAAATGTCCAAGTACAATTACATTATAAAGTTACATTTTAGAATATAAAACGCTGGCCTATGTGGTAGCCCAATTATAAATGTTCAAAATGCAGTTAAACAACATTTCTAAAACAAAACAATGCTGAATAAATAAATGCTCAATTACCCGTGCTAGTAGTATATAAGAAGAATCCATAAATTATACTAAGGGTATATATTTTAAGCAATTATATGTAGTTCTAAAAATATGTCTTGGATAGTTTTTGGAGATAATTTACCTCAGTGGAGCATTCCTTAATGTTAAGAATCACTCATATGTTCTAAGACATTAATTCAATGCCTGGGTGACCCTTCCTGTATTTAGCTAGCTAGGCTCCTGGCCTGGAGGTACGGGCAACACCAAGGTGAGTATGACCATCCCTGTCCTCAAGGAGCTTCAGTCTAGTAGGGGATGAGACATACTAGACTGTGAGCTCCTCGAGGGCAGGAAAAGTGTTATAGTCATCTTTGCCCCAGTGACTAGCACCAGGCTCAGCTACTGTAGGTGCTCAACAGTGTTTATTGAACTGAATTGAACATGGGTTGCAGCCATCTATGGCAGCACAGAGTAAGCCTGACAAGAAAAACAAAGAGCTTTGGAGACTCAGAGGGTGGAGGCTAGTCAGCTGTGAAGTCAAAAAAGACCCAGTGTGTGAAAGAAGTCAAGAAAGATGGGTAGGATCTCCCCATGTGAAGGAGGAGGCATTCTGGGTCAAGAGCGGGGGTTAGTTTAGCTACGGTGTATGAAAGGGATGGGAAGACAATCTCAGGCCATAATGAAGTAAGGCCTAAATGTTACTGTGGAAGCCTTTACCCAACCATAAAAGGTAACAGAAACCCCCGAAAGTTGTTTTGACCAGGGGAGTTATTTTTCCAGTGACATTTCAAGAAGAACTGACTAAGCTGGTAATGGCAGACAGATGGGAGAAGAGCGCAGGATAGGGGATGCGGGGTGGGCAGAAGGAGTAAAGCATGACTCCAAAATGGTATTGAAGATAAAGACGCTATTCCAACCTGGAGAAAGTGAGGAGCAAGGGCTGGCTTAGAGGAGAATATAACAGCTTTGCTTTCTGGATAAACATGATGCCCAGCCAGCAATTTAAAAATGTAGGTTTGGGACTTGAGCAAAGGGCAGGAACAAAACTACAGATAGAGAGAGGTGAGAAGCAAAGCCCCATGAATGGGTCAGACATCGAGGAAGAGTACTGAGAGAAAATAAGAGGCTGAGAACAGAAATTTGGTTAATACTCATAGTAATGCTGGAGAGATGGCAAGTCAGTGAGGTAAAAAGAGATGCCATGGAGGTGGGGTGATAGAACTGGTAGCGGAGAGGAACTATATCAAGGACAGGATCTGTCAAATTCTGAGGAAAGATCAAGAAGGAACAAATAGGAGCAAAACATGCAATAAAGCATGTCCAAAAACCAGCTGTAACAGTGAGAAAATAGGCACTTGTTATATGAGAATTCATTAAGGAACTGAAGATTTTTAGGTTGAAGAAACTAAGAGGAGGTAAGAAAGCTATTTAGAAGTACCCTGAAGGTCTACTGTGTGAAAGGTAGAGTAGGGTTTTTCTATGGGGACCTGGATAGTGGAACTAAGCCAAAGAGTAAGAGTTATGGGGACGAAGACCAAGCGTGTGGCTGGTCTTTCCAACGTGATGCTCGCTCTACTGTAATAACCAGTGATACCTCAGTCTTCACCACCAGACTTTAAACTCTCTGGGGGCAGGGATTGGGTCTTGTTCACTGTTGAACCCACAGAATCTAGCTCAGAATAACAAAGGTGCTTAGCAAATATTTTCAGGCTGGATGAACCTTTTGTGCTTCTATCTATGGGTATTAATAATTCTTTGAAATACTCTCCTTAAAAAGGAATCCTGTCTAACAGGTTGAACTGCTTGAACGTGTGGTGAGAAGGCTGGGCTAGACTGTGAAAGCCTGGAACCTGTAGTTCACAATTTTTAGGTAAAAGACTAAAATACAGCATGAAAAACAAACCCATAAAAACTCACATAAAATCAAGGAAGTCCCTAAATGTGAAAACAGGTGACAAAGCACACACACAACTATGTTTTGTTTATATAATAAAGCTTCCCATGCCTATGTGGCATATTACGTTTATTACAGTATTAAATCTGATTCTATACTCCAATTCAATTCATTTCAACAAATGATTATTGAGCACATATTATACGGTGCCAGGTCCTAAGAATGGCACTGGGGGTACGGAAATCAGTAAGACACAATGATGCCCATCAAGAGCTCTGAGTCTAGCTGGAGACGCAGACAAGCCAACAAGAACCTCTCAGGCCAGGCGACAGGGTACGTATGCACATGCTTCCCTGAGGGATTCAGCACACTAATGTCCCTGTGTACTTCCTCCAGGGATTTTAACAGTGCCTGACACAAAGTAGGAGCCACAAAATGGCACCTGAATGAGCAATGGATGTTTTAAATATAAAACCGGAAATATTCAAAGGTGCCAAAGGAATAACTATCTCTTTAAGGGCAGGGTTGATTAGGAAGGTTTCCTGAAGCAGGTAACATCTGAGCTGGGTTCTGAAACTGAATAGGAATTTGTAGGTGGCAAAGGTCAGGAAAGGCATTTCTGTGAGTGAAGACAGCATGTGAAAAGGCAGTGAGGTGTGTTAGGAGAATTTTAAGCAGGTGTTGTTGGATCACAGTGTCAGGGGATGGAGATGAAGGGCTGTGTTAGATGAGACTGGAGAGATAAGTAGGGACTAAGGTATTACGGGTCTTGTAAGTGATGCTAAGTCAGAAGCTAGGGGAGAGACATATGACTATAACTGTATCTTTATCAAAAATTTTAAATATGTAATTTACTTAAGACTCTAGCAAGGTACAAAGAAATGCAAATCAATTTTAAAAGTAATTGCATTTGAACAAAAATAGTTTGGCCTTAGACATATTGATATAATGACCTTAAAATGCTATTACTGCAAGGAGGAGAAGCAGCATAATCTGCCCCCACCCTCGGGCCCTCTCTTCCAGCAACTCCTACCTGAGCTGAGCTTTAAGTTCAGTAAACCTGGGCCGCCTGCTGGGGTCATAGGCCCAGCATTTCGTCATAAGGCTGTAGAGGGTAGGAGGACAATTTGGAGGCATTGGTAGTCTTTCCCCATTTTCAATTCGACCGATTACATCATTGTTCTTCACTCCTTGAAAAGGCTTCACACCATGCATCAGTATCTCCCACATACATACACCTGTGAGTGGGAATGAAAACACAACAGTGAGCTCAGTATGAAGAGTGTAACTCCCAGGTTCCAGGAATATCATTATTCTAGGCACTAGAGTACCAGCTGGGAGATACTGGGCAAATTATCCACCAAAGCAGCATTATATTAACTCTAGTATAAAATAAGAATAACCTAACAACATGATGGAAATAATAAAATGTTGAATTATTATCAAGGAAAATGCTGTAATTTTTCTCAGAGGGTTATTTCTCTAGAAATCCTGTATGAGAAAATGGCCCACTAGCTACAGTGACACTTCATGGCTTAACGAACTAATTCAAAAAATGCTGAATTTTAGATTCTGCCCCACTTCAGTCTGACCTGTCTTTAATTAGAGCAGATGACCTGATGGCTAATAAAGAAAATCTGTTGGTCGCGGCAGCTCATGCCTGTAATCCCAGCACTTTGGGAGGCTGAGGCAAGCGGACCACGAGGTCAGGAGATTGAGACCATCCTCGCTAACATGGTGAAACCCCGTCTCTATTAAAAACACAAAAAAATTAGCCAGACGTGGTGGCGCACACCTGTAGTCCCAGCTACTCAGGAGGCTGAGGCAGGAGAGTCGTTTGAACCCAGGAGGGGAGGTTGCAGTGAGCCAAGATCGCGCCACTGCACTCTAGTCTGGGTGACAGAGCGAGACTGTCTCAAAAAAAAACAAAATTCTAGTAAGTCTTATGCTTTTGGAAAACTCAGATTCCTTAAAATGTTTCCTTTAACAAGGTTGGCCTCTTTTTGTCTGGAGTGCATAAGGCATCATTATCTGGTTTATTCATGGACTGGTCACTGTTTTTCCCCAGGAAAGGATGTAAAGTTCTTTGAGCTTCAAGTCATCTTCTCTATAAATGCTACAGTGCGACCTTGACAAGTTTAAGTGCACTCTACCCTTGGGAAACCAAATACTTTCTCAGCACTTCTAAATAATTTTTAATAATTCACCTTTAGGGTGAGATAAAGAAAATGTAGTAGATATAGGCCACAGAATACTATGTAGGCATAAAAGGATGAAATCATGTCCTTTGCAGCACCATGGAAACAACTGAAAAACACTTTATGAGGTGAATTAATGCAGAAACAGAAACTAAACACCGCATGTTCTCACTTGTGAGTGGGAGCTAAACACTGGATACATATGGACATGAAGACGGGAAGAACAGACAATGGGGAATAAAAGAGCGGGGAGGGAAGGAGGCAGCTAACAGTTGAAAAACTATCCATCGGGTACTATGTTCACTATTTGGGTGACGGGTTCAGTTGAAGCCCAAACCTTAGCTCTGTGCAACATATCCATGTGACAAACCTGCACATGGACCCTCTGAATCTAAAATTTAAAAAATTCGCCCTTAAACAAAAAACTCTAAAACTGGCAATGACCATATAATGCAATGGAAAGGAAATGGAGAGAACTGGCTGATGTAAAGAGCAGATGTTTTCTCCTAGTATCTTATCATTGCTGCTCTGCCCTTGGCCATTCTGGGATTCCTGCTACGGATGGAACACGCCAAAAATGTGCCTTTACCTTCCTCACAAGCTATCTTCTTTGTAGGGACATTTGTAATGTAGTTCTTTATAATGCTTTTCCTGCTTCTCCCCTGGGAAAAGATTTTGTCATTTCAAATCTACTTCTATCATAAAACAATGTAAAACTGATGCCTCAAAGAGAGGAACCGTGACTTTATTTCTGCATCTTCAATACCCAGAATGAAATTTGCCTCAAAGGAAGCAAGGCATATTACCATCTTGATGTGAATTAGATTCTGAACTTAGCCAAAACAGGAGCACGCAGATACATAGAGCAAGGTTGATCTACAAAGAGACTTAGACTCCCACACAATAACAGTGGGAGACTTTAACACTCCAATATTAACACTGTCAATATTAAACAGATCAACGAGACAGAAAATTAACAAGGATATCCAGGACTTGAACTCAGATCTGGACCAAGCGAACCTAAGAGACATCTACAGAACTCTCCCACCTCAAATCAACAGAATATACATTTTTCTCAGTACCACATTGCCCTTAATCTAAAATTGACCACATAATTGAAAGTAAATAACTCCTCAGCAAATGCAAAAGAACAGAAATCATAACAAACAGTCTCTCAGACCACAGTGCAATCAAACTAGAACTCAGGATTAAGAAACTCACTCAAAACCGCACAACTATGTGGAAACTGAACAACCTGCTCCTGAATGACTACTGGATAAATAATGAAACGATGGTAGAAGTAAAGATGTTTTTCGAAACCAATGAGAATCAAGATATAACATACCAGAATCTCTGGGACACATTTAAAGCAGTGTCTAGAGGAAAATTTACAGCACTAAATGCCCACATGAGAAACAGGGAAAGATCTAAAATCGACACCCTAATGTTACAATTAAAAGAACTAGAGGAGCAAGACCAAACAAATTCAAACGCTAGCAGAAGTTAAGAAATAACTAAGGTCAGAGCAGAACTGAAGAAGACAGAGACACAAAAAACCCTTTAAAAAACAAATCAAGAAATTCAGGAACTGGTTTTTTGAAAAGATCAACAAAATCATAGACTGCTAGCCAAACTAATGAAAAGAAAGAAGAATCAAATAGATGGCAACAAAAAATGATAAATGGGATATCACCACTGATCCCACAGAAATACAAACTACCATCAGAGATTACTATAAACACCTCTATGCACATACACCAGTAAATATAGAAGAAATGGATAAATTCCTGGACACTCACACCCTCCCAAGACTAAACCAGTAAGAGCTGAATCCCTGAATAGACCAATAACAAGGTCTGAAGTTGAAGCAGCAATTAATAGCTTACCAATCAAAAAAGAGTGCAGGATCAGACGGGTTCACAGCCGAATTCTACCTAGAGGTAGATTCCAAACAATACAAAAAGAGGAAATCCTCCCTAACTCATTTTATGAGACCAATATCATTCTGATACCAAAACCTGGCAGAGACACAACTAAAAAAGAAAATTTCAGGCCAATATCCGTGATAAACATTGATGCGAAAATCCTAATTAAAATACTGACAAACCAAATCCAACAGCACATCAAAAAGTTTATCCATCATGATCAAGTCTGTTTCACCCCTGGGTTGTAAGGATGGTTCAACATATGCAAATCTATCAAGGTAATCCATCACATCAACTGAACCAAAGACAAAAATCACATGATTATCTCAACAGATGCAGAGAAGGCCTTCAACAAAATTCAACAGCCCTTTATGATAAAAACTCTCAATAAACTAGCTATCAATGGAATGTATCTCAAAATAGTAAGAGCTATCTTTGACAAACCCACAGCCAATATCATACTAAATGGGCAAAACTGGAAGCATTTCCTTTGAAAACCAGCACAAGACAAGGATGCCCTCTCTCACCACTCCTAGTCAACATAGTATTGGAAGTTCCGGCCAGAGCAATCAGGCAAGCAAAAGAAATAAAGGGTATTTAATTAGAAAAAGAGGAAATAGGAGAATGATCTAAGATGGCTTATCGCTAACATCTCAGGATTGCAGCTCCTAGTGAAAGCGCAAAGAACGAGAGGACACCACACTTTCAGACAAATTTTTGTCACTCATGGACCAGAAGATTCCCAGTGGAGGAGCCCCACGGGTCACCAGCATGACTCTTGTGGCTGGTGCAGCAATTTTGCCGGCACCTTGGTGTGGCAGCTCTTGGTGCAGAGTAAATGGGACTGGTTCCACTTCTGACCGACGTTTGGAGCTCCGGGAAGGCAGAGTCACCTATTATGGACTCAAGAAGGAAGCCAGACTGGAGATTCCCAGGCAGAAAGGCATCATCAGTCTTAACGCCGCTGTTTTGGCTGGTGCACTGGGTTGCTCATATTTTGGCCCTGGGAATTAAGAACTTGGACGTCCACTCAGAGACCTAATTTGAAAGGTGGTAATTACAAAGACGACAGGTGGATAAATTTATAATGATAGGAAAAAACAAGCGTAAAAAGGCTAAGAATACTCAAAATCAGAATGCCTCTCCCTCTAATGAGGATTGCAGTTCCTCACCAACAAGGGAACAAGGCTTGACGAAGAACGAGTGCATTCCATTAACAGAATCAGACTTCAGAAGGTGGATAATAAGAAACTCCTGTGAGTTAAAAGAACATGTTGTAGCTCAATGTAAAGAAACTAAGAAACTTTGAGAAGAGGTTTGATAAAATCCTAATGAGAACAGACAATTTAGAGAGGAATATAAGTGAATTAATGGAACTGAAGAATACAATATGGGAACTCCCAGAAGTATGCACAGGTTTAAACACTCGAATTGATCAAGCAGAAGAAAGGATATCAGAGGTCGAAGACCAACTTAATGAAATAAAACAAGAAGACAAGATTAGAGAAAAAAGGATAAAAAGGAATGAGCAAAGTCTCTAAGAAATGTGGGACCATGTGAAAAGACCTATTTTACGTTTGATAGGTGTACCTGAATGCGATGGAGAGAATGAATCCAAGCTGGAAAATACTCTTCAGGGTATTATTCAGGAAAATTTTCCTAACTTAGCAAAGCAGGACAATATTCAACCCCAGGTAATACAGAGAACACCACAAAGATATTCCTCAAGAAGAGCAACCCCAAGGCACATAATCGTTAGATTCACCAGGGTTGAAACGAAGGAGAAAATACTAAGGGCAGCAAGAGAGAAAGGTCAGGTTAACCACAAAGTGAAGCCTATCAGACTTACAGCAGATCTCTCAGCAGAAACCCTACAAGCCAGAAGAGAGTGGGGGCCAATATTCAACATCCTTAAAGAAAAGAACTTTCAGCCCAGAATTTCATATCCTGCCAAACTAAGCTTCACAACTGAAGGAAAAATAAAATCTTTTATGAACAATCAAGTACTCAGAGATTTTATTACCACCAGGCCTGCTTTACAAGAGCTTCTGAAAGAAGCATTACACATAGAAAGAAACAACCAGTATTAGCCTTTCTAAAAATATACCAAAAAGTAAAGAGCATCAACATAAAGAAGAATTTACATCAACGAATGGATAAAACAGCCAGTTAACATCAAATGGTAGTAATCCTAAATTTAAATCGACTAAATCCCCCAATCAAAAGATACAGCCAAAACCCAACGGTATGCTACATCCAGACCCATTTAACATGCAAGGATACACAAAGACTCAAAACAAAGGGATGGAGAAAGATTTACCAACCAAATGGAGAACAAAAATAAATAAATAAATAAAAAGCAGGAGTTGCAATTCTCGCATCTGATAAAATAGATTTTAAAGCAACAAAGATATAGTGGTAAAAGGATCAATGCAACAATAAGAGCTAACGATCCTAACACCCAGATACATAGAGACTTAGACTCAATGAGACAGAAAATTAATAAGGATATCCAGGACTTGAACTCAGATCTGGAACAAGTAAATTTAATAAATATTTATAGAGCTCTCCACTTTAAATAAACAAAATATACATTCTTGTCAATACCACATCACACCTACTCATAAATTTAAATGAAATATTGATTGGCCATTATTAATACCCATTTTTTAGAATAAAGCAACATTTCCGTTCTCTCTCCCTCTTTTTCTTCCTCTCCTTCACTCCTTTTTTTCTTTCCTTCTCTCAGAAAAAAAAAAGAGTTCCCTTTTCTCTCTCTTGTATGAATCCTCTCTCTTTTTGACACTCCCTCCCTTCCTTCCTCCCTCCCTCCCAAAAAAAAGAAAAAGAGGAAGTAAAATTGTCGTATTTGCAGATGGCATGATGGTATATTTAGAAGACCCCATCATCTCAGTCCAAAATCTCCTTAAGTTGATAAGCAACTTCAGCAAAGTCTCAGGATATAAAATCAATGTGCAAAAAACACAAGCATTCCTATACACCAATAACAGCCAAATCATGAGTGAACTCCCATTCACAATTGCTACAAAGAGAATAAAATACTTAGAAATACAACTTACAAGGGATGCGAAGGACCTCTTCAAGGAGAACTACAAATCACTGCTCGAGGAAATAAGAGAGGACACAAACTGATAAAAAAAAACATTCCATGCTCATGGCTAGGAAGAATTGGTATTGTGAAAATGGCCATATTGCCCAAAGTAATTTATAGATTCAATGCTATTCCCATCAAACTACCATTGACTTTCTTCACAGAATTGGAAAAAAAATACCTTAAACTTCATATGGAACCAAAAAGGGCCCACATAGTCAAGACAAAGCAAACACACACATACACACACACACACAACCAAAGCTGGAGGCATCATGCTACCTGACTTCTAACTATACTTAAGGCTACAATAATCAAAACAGAACGGTACTGGGATCAAAACAGAGATATAGACCACTGGAACAGAACAAAGGCCTCAGAAGTAATGTCACACATCTACAACCATCTGATCTTTGAATGTCCTGACAAAAACAAGCAACAGAGAAAGGATTCCTTATTTAATAAATGGTGTTTGGAAAACTGGCTAGCAATATGCAAGAAAGCTGGAACTGAATCCCTTCCTTACACCTTATACAAAAATTAACTCCAGATGGATTAAAGATTTAAACATAAGACCCAACACCATAAAAACCCTAGAAGAAAACCTAGGCAATACTATTCAGGACACAGGCATAGGCAAGGACTTCATGACTACAACACCAAAACAAAGGCAACAAAAGCCAAAATAGACAAATGGGGTCTAATTAAAATAAACAGCTTCTGCACAGCAAAAGAAACAATCATTAGGGTGAACTGGCAACCAACAGAATGGGGAAAAATTATTGCAATCTATCTATCCGACAAAGGGCTAATATCCAGAATCTACAAATAATTTAAACAAATACAAGAAAAAACCGAAGAACCCCATCAAAAAGTGGGCAAAGGATATGAACAGATACGTCTCAAAAGAAAACATCTATGCAGCGAACAAACACATGAAAAAAAGCTCATCATCACTGGTCATTAGAAAAATGGAAATCAAAACCACAATGAGATATCATCTCACACCACTCAGAATGGCGATCATTAAAAAATAAGGAGACAAAACAGATGCTGGAGGGGATGTAGAAAAATAGGAATGCTTTTACACTGTTGGTGGGAGTGTTAATTAGTTCAACCATTGTGGAAGACAGTGTGGTGATTCCTCAAGGATCTAGAACTAGAAACACCATTTGACCCAGCAATGCCATACTAGGTATATACCCAAAGGGTTATAAATCGTTGTATTATAAAGACACATGCACACATATGTTTATTGTAGCACTGTTTACAATAGCAAAGACTTGGAATCAACCCAAATGCCCATCACCGATAGACTGGATAAAGCAAATGTATACTATGCAACCAAAAAAAAATGATGAGTTCATGTCCTTTGCAGGGACATGGATGAAGCTGGAAACCACCATTCACAACAAACTGACACAAGAACAGAAAATCAAATACTGCATGTTCTCACTCTCATGAGTGGGTGTTGAACAACCAGAACACATGGACACAGATAGGGAACATCACACACCAGGGCCTGTTGGGGGATTGGGCAGGGTAGGGGAGGGATATTGGGGGTGAGGGGATTAGGGAGGAATAACATTAGGAGAAATACCTAATGTAGATGATGGGAAGATGGATGCAGCAAACCACCATGGCATGCGTATACCTATGTAACAAACCTGCACATTCTACATATGTACCCCAGAACTTAAAGAACTAAAAAAAGAAAAAAAAAAAAGAATTCACAGGAAAAAAAGTCCAAGAATTTCAATGTAAAGAGTATCTGACAAAAATAATGCCTTAGTGCTTCTTTTCTCATCAGAAGTTATAACAATATTATCAATATTAGCAACACTGCTTATTATTTCTCGAGAACTTAAATGTATTCCTGGCACATCTTTGAAATTTTACAAATATTATCGTTTTTTTGAGACAAAGTCTTCCTTAACAGCTCACTGCAGCCTCCACTTCCCAGGTTCAAGCAAATCTCCCACCCCACTCTCCCAAGTAGCTGGGACTACAGCATGAGCCACTCAAGTCAGCTAATTTGTATATTTTTTGTAGAGCTGGGGTCTTGCTATGTTGCCCAGGCTAGTCTCAAACTCCAGGTAAAAGTGATCCTCCCTCCTTGGCCTCCCAAATTACTAGTATTACTGGCATGAGCCACCATGCCCAGACTTATTACCCTTAATCCTCACAATAACTTTATGTTTCTTTAAATACTGCATTTTACCACATTTGACAAAAATCACATCCACAGATTATAGAAAACATCATTAGTTTATATGACTGAAAAAGGGAGAATGTTGACAACTAAATTCCTTATGATACAACTCTTTCTTCCCTCTTAGAATTTTTATTTCATTCTTACCAAAAGAGCTCTTTTAAACCCATTCAGACACTACAGTAACAAAACAAAGTCCACAAGAGTGCAAGCAAGAACAACTACATTACAAAATGCCCCCCGCATTATTACCAATTGTAAAATGCCACTGATTTTAAGATACACTCCACTTCCAGAAAAGTTAACATGTAAAAAAATAGGCATCTTAGAAGTTCTGAAACATGAAATTTGTCTGAAAGGGTAAGTTACTTGCTTTGTAAATTACACAGCTAATAATCAAGGCCTTGGTATCTGAATCCACATCAATTAGACTTCAGAGCTTTTTCTAATCATGTCATGCCATATCCTGTTCTATTTGAAAGCTCTTTCCTTTACCTAGCTATCTATTAGGGCATTAAATGGTGATTAAGAATCAACAGTTAGTAAATACAAGAAAATAAGAACACATACTTGATCAAGTTATTGTTACTTACAGGAGAAAAAAAGGTACATAATCTTAACAGGGCATTTCCTCCAAAGTAGTTTCTAATTTAGCAGAGATAATATGTGTACAAGTCTATTCACAGGATCAACATGAGTGAATCTGTGTAGGGAAAGGACAGAAAGGAAAAGGAAGGCTTCAAGGACATTTAAAGTGGACCTTGAGGGTTAGGTAGGATTTCAACTGGAGAAGAAGGTATAAGGATAAGGCATTCTGGGTAGAAGGAATAACACCAAGAAAAAAGAAGAGTGGAGTGGAGGGAAGTGCCATTCATGTTGAAAACAGTGAATAACTTTAAAATCTGAATAAAGTAGTTTAAGTAAGTAGCAAAGAATACATGACTGCCACACTTCTACACCAGCTAGGAGCAACTGCAATAACCACAGAACAGGAGAATAATAACCTTAAAGTAGGTGGGAAGGAACAAATGAGACATCAAAAGAGCAGAAGCTACAGAAGACAAAGGATCAAACTTTAAAGTCTTGAGATAGGTCAGGAAGGAGGTTAGATCCCAGAATAAAGGGGTAAGATAGAATTTTAGATACTCAGGGTTGAGGGACCAGGTGTTTACTGTTTAACGTCATTTACATGAAAGAAATGAATGAGATGGCAAAGGGAGAGAGAGAACAGAAAGAAGGAAACAGACAAAATATCCCCCTGTGAGGAAATAAGAGACAGCAAAGGGGAACAAAAAAGGAAGAGTGATAGAAGGAGCTGGCCAATCAGAACCAGGACCCTTATAGAAGGTGTGCTCAGAAGCTGATGCACAGCAGATGTCAGACTATTGTCAAATGAATTAAAAGGAGTCTGATGAGGAGATGGTCAGGTTATAATGTTGTTTATTTTGTGTAACATATGAAATATAATTTTAAAGAATACAAAAGTTTTAGAAATACTTACCAAACATCCATACGTCACTAGCTGAGGTAAAACGTCGAAAATTGATTGACTCTGGAGCCATCCATTTAATAGGCAATTTTCCTTTGGAAGCTAGAAGATTAATTTTAGAAAATAAATTTTCCTGTTATCTGCTTAAGAATCTAACAGAGCTAGCTGAGATTTTCAGTATCAAAGGGAAAACCCTTAACTATTTGACCCCTTGGACCTTCCATTCCTTTGGCAGAACTACTTTTCATTTCCTGGATGTTTTGAGGTCACTTAGGGGTGAGGAATGGTTAGATGGTAGATAAATAAAACACTAAGATCTCTCCCTCTATAAAGAGGGAGAGAAAAGGGAGAGAGAGAGCAAACTCCGGTTTACCAGACATATTAGCGTGCAGCTCCGTTACATAACGTTCCACAATTAACAGAAGAGATCCTTATCTGTAGGTTAGAACACTTGCTATATACATGTCCTATTAATACTAAACATATATAGTCAACCCTCACTGGTGATAATTATGTTTTATAAAGTTGTTGAAAACACAAAACCCCTGCTCTCAGGAGAAATATGTACACATATATTCTTATCTCACATAGATTACAATTTTAACTCATAAAACAACTCATTCTGGTAGGTTCTATTTCCTTTAGAAAAGGAAGCTCAGATGTGTTAAGTGACTTGCCCAAGGCTGCCCCACTAACAGGTGCCAAAGTTGGGATTCAAACCCCTCCAACCATCAGTGCCTGAGCTGTTGGCTCTGCTCTGTGCCGTCCCCTGCTAGCCCTGACCAAGTCTTCCCTCCTCCAGCTGAGACAGGAGGGAGAGACTGCAGCCTTGCTGGACTTCAGCTGGATACATGCATATTAGGGAATACTCAAATTTTTTGTTGCTCTGTACATGTCCTCAAATGTATGCAAGCATCTTGAGTGTTGATTTGGGGAATTACAAACGTAAGTTAGATACTAAGTGAATGCACCAATGCAGACTCCACAAAAGGTCAGGCATGTGAAGAGCAGGAAGGAGCAATGGATGAGAAGGACTTCTCCAGGGAAGCCTGAAATCAGCTCTCTTTTCAGGCCTAAAAGTTTTCTTTGTGCCACAAATGAAAACCACTCAAAACCTTAGTAAACATTTCCTCAATTGCTGAGTTCTCAAGATGAACAATCCAGAGTCCTTTTCTTCAAGGAATTCTCATTCTAAAAGGCATACAGAAGTATATTCAAATTTGGTACAAGGTGTAACAGAGATAGCTAATACATGCCACACGCCCTGAAAGTGGAGAGGAAACAGTGACTGAGAGAATGGCCAGGGAAGGCTGCAGGGAAAGGATATGAGAGCAGAAGGGGTTGCCCAAGGGAGCAGGGTACAGGAACAGCACCCTGATTCAGAAGAGCATGAAGCATGAGCAGCTGACTCTGCTAGCATGTCAAGGGTCTGCACTTTCTTCTGAAAGCAATGAGTTGCCTCTGAAGACAATCAGCATTCCTAGAAAGAGCATTTTGAAGAATCTCTAACCTTTTGGAGTTTGTACTTATTCCTACAGCCTAATAGAATGTGTACTTATTAACCTTTCTAAGGTATTTGTGTGAAATTGTCAACTGCCTGTTTAAAATGCTGTTCAAATGACATGAAAATTTAGATATCATACTATTTGGAATTTAGTTCTTTATTGGAATTCTAGGACTTGGACCAATTAAGATTGAAGCTGGATATAAAATTATTTAGAAATAGTGAAAAATTGACTTAGTCTTTTTTAAGTTAAATGACTAAATAATTAAAATGAATAAACAACTAATTTTCTTTTCATATATCAAAGGATCATTGCTACAATAGTGACAGGTAGCTGGGCACAGGTGGCTCATGCCTGTAATCCCAGCACTTTGGGGGGCTAAGGTGAAAGGATCGCTTGAGCCCATGAGTTCAAGACCAACCTAGGCAACAAAGTGAGACCTCATCTCTACAAAAAAATAAAAAATTAGCTGGGCATGGTGACGTGTGCCTATGGTCCCAGCTACAAAGGAGGCTGAGGCAGGAGAATGACTTGGGCCAAGCGAGGTTGAGGTGGCAGTGACTTGTACTCACGCCACTGCACTCCAGCCTGGGTGACAGAATAAGATCCTGTGTTTAAAAAAAATTTAATTTATAAAATTAAAAATGGATTTTAAAAATAAAGTAGTGACAGGCAATAATATACAAAAGATATATGGAAAGAGAATAGTTAGGAGATTAAAATAAGAGACTAGATTTGCATGTAAAAATCTGGGCTCATTTGGCTGCAATATAAAAATCAAATACACTGAGAAAGAAACTGGCCTGTGTAAAATGATCATCATAATTAGTCTAAGTGTTAGCTAAAGTTTTAGGAATATGAAAATATTATTCAGAAAAACAGTTCAGTAATACTTTGAGGAACCAATTCAACGTGATCCCAAGATTGGCAAAATTAAAGACAACTGACATGAGCTAGATATCAGTTAAAAAAACAAATGGAGGCTAAGCACAATGGTTCCTGCTGTAATTCCAGCATTTTGGGAGGCAGAGGTAGCAGAATCGTTTCAGCTCAGGAGTTTGATCAAAGACTAGCCTAGGCAACATGGCAAAACCCCATCTCTATAAAAAATTAGCCAGGCATGGTGGCACATGCCTGTAGTACCAGCTACTTGGGAGGCTAAGAGGGAAGGATTGCTTGAGCTCAGGAGGTCGACGCTAAAGTGAGCCGTGTTTGAACCACTGCACTCCAACCTGAGTGACAATGCGAGACCTTGTCTCAAAACAAGCAAACAAAAATCCCACAAAACTAATGAAATCAAAGTTGCTGGAGTTAGCAGTCTGCATATTTTTAAGTCAGGTTCCCTTCACTGAGACAATCCATACAACCAGCTGCACCTGGTGTAACATGATGGTGTGCCTACTGATTAAAAGATATCTGAGCTAATTTGAATTTGTGGCTATTACAAATACAACTGCAATGAACATTTGAGTACAGTTTTGTATACAAGTTTTTGTTTCTTTAGAAGAAATATCCAGACATGCAATTCCTGGGTCATATGATACTTGTACGCTTAAGTTTTAAAGAATTTGCAAAACTCTCTTCCAGAATGCCTCTACCATTTTACATTCCCACCAGCAATTTAGTTTCTCTGCCTCTTTGCCAGCATATTCTTTAACAAATTGACAGGTTTGTATTGTAATCTCATTGTGTTCTTAATTTGCATTTTCCTAATGGAGACAGATGTTCACCATCTGCGTCTTCACACGCTTATGTGCAATCCATATATCCTCTTCACTAAAATCTCTCTTCCTGTTTTTTCCCATTTCTAAGTGCACTCAGTGTCTTTTTTACTAAGTTTTAAGAGTTCCTTTTATATTCTTTATATGAGCTCTTCGTCACATATGGGGTTGGCACGCATCTTCTCCTACTCTGTAGCTTCTCTTTTCATGCTTTTAACAGGGTTTCTGGCTGAAAAAATATTTATAATTTTTGTGAGGTTCAGTTGATCAACTTTTTCCTTTTATGAATTCTTGTTTCTGGTGCCAAGTCTAAGAATCCCTGGGGCCTAGCCTTAGATGCCAAATATTTACTTTTAGGTGTTTTTTTTCTAACTAAAAGTTTAATATTTTGTAATTAAGTTTATGGTCCATTCTGATCTAATCTGAAATGGGATTTAGAGGTCTATTTTTTTCCTAAGGATATTCAACTGCTCTAGCACCATTACTGAGAAGGCTGTTGCCTCCTCCATTGAATTAATTTTATATCTCTGTCAAAAATCAGGGGAGCATATTAGAACATACTGTTTTTCAGAAATATGTTAAAGATTCCAAGCCTATTTCTTAGGTACTGCTCTGATTCTTTACCTTTGTAGTAAGTACTATCTTCCATATATCGGGATAATCCAAAGTCTCCTAATTTTACACAATCATTTGAGGACACTAGAACATTCCGAGCAGCAATGTCCCTGGATAAAGAAGAATTTCAGACAGTAAGACTTAACATAAGAAAAACAAATGTACAAGCTCATATATAAAGACATACCAATAGGCACTTTGAAAGACAGCTTATATACAATGCAAGTAGATTATATGATATTTATTATAAGATACATATATCATAAATCTAATATATATATATACACATGCACACAAAAATTGACTTCATATATATTATTTTTGCCAAACATTTACCCATTAATACAATTATTTTGAAAGATGGCAAAGTATATTCTAAAATAATGAAAATCCTTATTACTGGTTCATAAAACCATATTACCAACTGCATTAACTGATAGACCAAGTGACATACAACTGGGGTCTATAACACTGCCATTCTTAAAGAGATACCATTAAATAAAAGTTGCCTTCTGAAAACTTGTATATGATTTTGCTGATGCAGTTTATTTTTTTAGTCTTAGTTTTTGTTTATTTTTATCTTTTTTTTGGATGAAGTTTGTTTTAATGTCAGGTAACAAAACACCAACTCGATATAATACTTGGCAAACAAATTTTAAGAGCCTTTACTTGCATTCAGAGACCTAAAGCTATAAACAGAAATTCTGCAGAATGCCAACAGATGCCACTCACAAGGCAGTGGTATCCTGTAAAGTTCCAGGACGATATCTGTTTTAGAGGCCACTGCCACATGTTCACTGTTCTGCTGCCAAGGACAGGTTCTCAAGCCTGTAATCCCAGCACTTTGGGAGGCCGAGGCGGGTAAATCACGAGGTCAAGAGATCAAGACCATCCTGGTCAACATGGTGAAACCCCGTCTCCACTAAAAATACAAAAAATTAGCTGGGCACGGTGGTGCGTGCCTGTAATCCCAGCTACTCAGGAGGCTGAGGCAGGAGAATTGCCTGAACCCAGGAAGCGGAGGTTGCGGTGAGCTGAGTTCGCGCCATTGCACTCCAGCCTGGGTAACAACAGCGAAACTCCATCTCAAAAACAAAACAAAACAATAATAATAATGTTTGTGTATGGAATAAATGACCTAAAAGTATCACAATATGTTTTAAACTCCATGTGTGTAAAAATCCTTTAATTGTGTATGAACATGCCATGGCAATTCACTCTGGTAGGACACAATGCAGCATGACTTGCTAGTAACTGTGTACAGTAGATTCCAAATGCACACACAGAATACAATGTTGGAGAATTGGTACAAAATGGTACCAAAGGGGTCCCTGGGACTAAAAGGGTTCAAATGGGTCCCTGTTTCGTGACCACTACTTTTCAGAAGGAAACTTAACAGCTTTATAATCGTACCTTACCTGTGTACAAATCTTTTGCTCTCTAGATATGCAAGAGCTGTGCTAAGCTGATAGGCATACAGGATCAAAGATGCTAGATCCAAACTGTATTTCCTTACTTGCAAAAATGACCTCAGCTTTCGGAACAATGGCCAAAAGAAGAAAAAAAAAGAATTAGTGATAGTGAATTGAAATCAAAAGCAAAAAAGCTACATTCAACAATAATGCCGTTTCCTATGCATTTTTAATAATATTAGAATGGCTTCAAGTCTCTTCTAATAAAGCATAATGAATGAAACATTTAAACCCTGGATTCAGATTTAATTAATTTTTATTTGAAATCCTATCATAAAATTAAAATCTTTTTGACTACAAATTTATTAAAAAGTATAGAAAGATATGCTACAAGGGAATGAATAAAAGCACAGTAAAATTTATTGCTAAATAATAATAATTAGAAGAAAAAAGATCTAGTTACTATTCAAACAAGGCTAATGCACAGTCAATTTATCTTCGACTCAAAGCTTACTGTGGCTCTGGGAAGGTGAGAGGCTAGTGTAATGAGGAGAAAGCAGAGGCAAGAAGGAATCTCCTCTCTATTTCCTTCCCCATGAAGTTTTGGATGCAGAAGTGCAGAACAGTCATGTTGGGTATTTATCACACTGGGCTTACTAGTTCATGCTACCACTGACACCATTAATAGAGGTAAATGCTAGCATGGCAAAGAAAGGCAGACACATTTTAATACTCTAATTCTAAATAAACAATTGACAAGAGAGAAATATTTAGCCATATTTTTTGAGCCAGAAGAATTAGCAAACTCTCCAAAAGCAAAAGCAGAAAAGTACCATGAACAAAAAATTATGCATTATGTACTCCATTTGATTTGGTAATGTAGGGTGGAGGAGAAAGAGATGTTCAGCAGATGAACTCACACAGCGCTTCCCCCACCCAGAGTTTGATTCAGCAGGCCTGGGGTGGGGCACAATTATCTGTGTAATGAGTTTCCAAGTGCTGCTGATGCACTGATTCGTTTCTGTATTCTAGAGAAAGGGAGAGCTAGTCACTTGGTTACTAACATTTTTAAAAGAAACTATGGCTGGGTGTGGTGGCTCACACTTATAATCCCAAGGCAGGAGGATCACTTGAGCCTAGAAGCTCAAGACCAGCCTAGGTAGCAAAATGAAACCCTATCTCTATAAATAATTTAAAAATTAGCCAGGCTTGGTGGCATGTACCAGTAATCCCAGCAATTTGGGAGGCTGAGGTGAGAGGATCGCTTGAGCCCAGGAGGTAGAGGCTGTAGTGAGCTGTGATTGTGCTACTACACTCTAGCCTGGGCAACAGAGCAAGACCTTGTCTTTCAAAGCAAAGACGCCACAAAGAGAATTCCCAAAAAGATTGCTGCACGGGGAGATGCTTTGGGAATTTATGAAGATACTATACCCATATTCTCTGAACCAAAACCATGACACACATCCTAAATCAGATCTCTCCTGAAAATCCAAGATATAAACTGTTTATATTTCCCTTTCTTAAGCAAAAGATATCAAACACTGAGTACAGAAGGTAAGGTTTGGGGATCACAGTACCTCTCCAAGTGTGCACAGCTCCATGATTATCCAGACAGGATTCTCTGTGATGACTCCAATCAGCTTCACAATATGAGGATGGTCAAACTGACGCATTGTTACTAGGGAAGAAAGTTCTCCATAGTTATTCTTTTGAAAAGTCTTTCAGCTTTTCTGAAGACAAATTCAATTAAGACAGAAGGCTGGCAATGGGGAACTTTAAACTCAATTCCACAGGTCAATTAAGCTCACAAATGGGAATAAATTGGCACAAAAAGTTATGTCCTACTATTGAGGTTTAAGATAACCACTGTTAAGAAAAACCTTTTACCTTCTGCACATGTGGTGGTGAGGGGTGGGGGCAGGCAGGGAAGAAGAAAGAAGAAAGCGGAGGAGGAGGGGAAGAGGAGGGGAAGGGGGAAGCAGATGGGGAGGAGGAAAATGGAGGAGGGGGAAATGGAGGAAGGGAGGAAATGGAAGAGGGTGGGGGAAATGGAGGAGGAGGGGGAAACAGGGAAGGAGAAGAGGGGAAGAAGGAAGAAGAAGGAGGAGGCAGAGAATAAGAAAGAAGACCTTTTTCCCCTCTAAGGACAGATCTGACCTTGGGATTGCTTTCTAGGTCTTCTACAAGTCTGCTAAGGAGGAGTGTGTAATTCATTTACTAGGCAACCACCTTTATGGTAAAAATCACTCCTGACTGGCAAATTGCTGGGGGAGGAGGTAAAATGGGACTAAAAATACCTGGTGAAAAGCTACACCTAGGAGATGCCCTGAGTGTGTGGACTATGGTAACTGGGTGTGTTTCTTAAAAGGTCCTGGAAGCCATACCCCATGGGGAACTCACAAAAGATTTCCAACTTTGACATAAAAGGTTGGTTCCTGCATCCACCACTGTTCTCCTGTCCTCTTAAATTTAACTGGTTGCTTTCAGGGCCCTAAAAAAGACTGTTTTGGCCGGGCATGGTGGCTCATGCCTGTAATCCCAGCACTTTGGGAGGCTGAGGTGGGCAGATCACCTGAGGCCAGGAGTTTGAGACCAGCCTGGCCAACACCGTGAAATCACATCTCTACTAAAAATACAAAATTAGGTAGTCGTGGTGGCGCGCACCTGCAATCCCAGCTACTCAGGAGGCTGAGGCAGGAGAATCACTTGAGACCTGGAGGCAGACGCTGCAGTGAGCAGGAATTGTGCCACTGCACTTCAGCCTGGGCAACAGACTGAGACTCCATCTTAAACAAACAAACATACAAACAAAACAACAACAACCATACACAAAAAAACTGTATACAGGACAGCCATGAGGACTTTCACATGAGAGAAATGCCAGCTGCTGCCTTTCTGGTATACTTTGTTTCTGGTCCTGTATTACTCTCAGGAGAGTCTGATACCAAATGTGGCCTATGGCAGTAACATGAGTTTGATTGCCTAATGGAGCCAAGATGACCAACAGGGCACTGCATATATATGTATATCTCTATCGGCGGACATGTATGTTAAGGTATATGCATTTATACTTCCTAATATCAGGGCTGAGGTTACTTGCACAGTATATGGGGATTAGTAAGACACAGGACAGACTTCACAGAATTATAGCATCTCAAAACTGTAAGTGATTTTAAAGGTGACCCGGTGCAGTGGCTCCAAAAACACCTGATTTCACAGACTATAAAAATGAGAAAAAAATTTTCTGATGCCAAGCAAGGAAATTAGAATAATAGAAGTAATTTTATAAATATGATCAACATGTAATATTGTCAACATGTTATAGAATAGCTGGTATTGACCATTGCGAGGAAAAATTATAAAACACTTTGTTTTTTTTTTTTTTTAAGACGGAGTTTCACTCGTTACCCAGGCTGGAGTGCAATGGCGCAATCTCGGCTCACCGCAACCTCCGCCTACTGGGGTCAGGCAATTCTCCTGCCTCAGCCTCCTGAGTAGCTGGGATTACAGGCACGTGCCACCATGCCCAGCTAATTTTTCGTATTTTTAGTTGAGACGGGGTTTCACCATGTTGACCAGGATAGTCTCGATCTTTTGACCTTGTGATCCACCTGCCTCGGCCTCCCAAAAGACTTTGAAATGGGTCAAATAATATTAGGGGATGTTCTGTCTAGTTCACTTATGTATTTTACAAGTTTCCCTCATATTCCAAAAACAGGACCTGGTAGTGTCTTTAAACAAACATCACCAACAAAAACCCAAATAATATAAACACTGAGCACATAATCCAAAACATATAATTAAATCTCACCTTGTTAGATTCAGTTCATTGCTTATATTGTGATATTTTTGGATAAACATTAAGGCACCCAGAATATTTACTATAATTATACTTTCAATTTACTATAAATAACTATTTGTTATAACTTTAGGTTTTATTTTATTCTCATGTATAATTATCAAGCCTTTCATATTTCCTCAGAAGTAATTACTAGAAATACAAAACAGTACAAAGCTAAGAGAATCTTGTGGCCACTAGGAAACTCTATCCAAACTGAACTAAAAATAAACATGTAGAATAGTTTATCTGGTTATTTACTCATCTGGGGAAGAAAACTAAGGCCCACTGCTTTTATAAATTAAATTTTACTAGAATATATTCTTGCTCGTTTTTTTTCTGTCCTGTCGTCTGTGGATGTTTCACAGTACAATGACAGAGGTGAATACTTGGGACAGGGGCTGTATGGTCTGCAGAACCTAAAATATGTACTATGTGGCCCTTTACAGAAAAAGTTCAACAATTCCTGATCGAGGCCATATTTTCTATCTTGTATATAGTCTGGTAAAGCCCTACAGAAGTTTAAATACACTACGTCTATCACATTTCCCTGAAGTAACTGTTGAGTAACCCTCTCAAAGAAGAAAAAACATTAGTTCAACTTCTATATATATACATTTATATATATGTATATGTGTGTGTGTGTGTGTGTATAAAACTGATTTTTGTAATGACAGTTCCAAAGTCCTACAAAATTAGAACACAGTAACTGTTCAGAATTTTAAGAAAAGATAACCAATTTTTTAAATTTGCATTTTTGAAAATATAAAACGCACAAGAATACCAGCAAAGGTAAGGCAGACATGGTGTTGGGTGATGATGACTGATGTGATCTGTTTTCTTGGCCTAGGTGCTCTGTAGAAATGAACTGTCAAGACAGAAGTCATTGGCCAGGCCTTCTCTTGTACTTATGTCAAAGATGCAGGAACAGAATTAAGGATGTTCTGAGACTTAATGTAGTCACCACATGGTTTACTCCATGATTATTAATTTATTGGACTGTTAGATGGTAAATATTTACTAAAATAAAAAGCAGAAGGCATTCATTTGATGCACACATCATGTAGGACATCAGAATGACAAACATCTACGGGTGTTCTCTAGGTGTCAAGTGTTGTGCAGGGCACTGAGTATGGAGTGGTGAGCAAAGCAAACATGGTCCTTATCCCCACGGAGCTTAAGGCCTAGAGGAAGAGACTGACAATAATCATTTGTAAACAATGTAGCTTTAATTAGGAATTCTTAGGGAGAAAAAGAACATAGTCCTGTGTGACAAAGAATACTAAGGGGAGGCTTTAAATATGGTGGTGAGAAAAAAGGTTCTCTATTGGAGGTAATGGTTAAGCTGGGGCCCGAAGCATGAGATAAGGCAAGCCATAGGAAAGGAGGAAGAGAAACATCACAGCTTGAGGGCAGGTAAGAAAGAGGTGGATGTGCACAAGATCCTCACTCTTTAAGAGCTTACATTTGGGAAAGATTCATGCAGAGCTCTATGAATAGAGCCCATTCATGCAGAGCTCGTTCAAGGTAGCTTCTTCACCAAGAGTCAAAGGAATGGAGGTGGAGAAAATTATTTCTAAAGGCCAGGCACAGTGGCTCATGCCTATAATCCAGCTTTCAGTGAGGCCAAGGCAGGCAGAGCCTAGGACTTTAGAACAGCCTGGAAAAAAGCAAAAACCCGTCTTTCTAAAAAAAAAAAATTAGCCGGATGTAGTGGTGCACAGCTGTAGTACCATCTCTTTGCAGGCCTGAGATGGGAGGATCCCTTGCGTCTGGGAAGTGACACAGCAAGATTTGAAAAAGACCCTGCCTCAAAAAAAAAAAAAAAAAAAAAGTTAACTGCTGCTAGCTAAAATCACCTGGGAAGAGTCCTTTTCTGAGGTTTCTTCTTGAGTGAAGGTTTTGTTTAGTGTTTTTGGAGTCAGGGTCTCATTCAATCACTCAGGCTGGAGTGCAATGGCAAGATATTAGCTCACTGTAACATGGGCCTCCCAGGCTCAAGGGATCCTTCCACCTCAGCCTCCTAAGTAGCCGGGACTACAGGCATGGGCCACCATGCCCAGCTAATTTTTTTAATTTTTAATTTTTTTTTATAGAGATGAAGTTTTACCATTTTGCCCAGGCTGGTCTTAAACTCCTGGGCTCAAGCAATCCTCTTGCCTTGGTCTACCAAAGTATTAGGATTACAAGTGTGAGCCACCGTACCTGGCCTCTTTTTGGATGATTTATTCTTTTTTTTTTTTTTTTTTTTGAGACAGAGTCTTGCTCTATTGCCCAGGCTGGAGTGCAGTGGCGCAATCTCAATCTCGGCTCACTGCAACCCCCCCTCTCTGGGTTTCAAGCTATTCTACTGCCTCAGTCTTCTGAGTAGCTGGGACTACAAGTGTGTGCCATCATGCCCAGCTAATTTTTTGTAATTTTCGTAAAGACGGTGTCACCATGTTGGCCAGACTGGTCTCAAACTCCTGACCTTAGGTGATCTGCCTGCCTTGGCCTCCCAATACAGGTGTGAGCCCCCACACTCGGCCTGGGTGATTTGTTCTGATTTTGTAGCAGGATAAGGGGAATGGTCATAGAGCCCTATTCCTTCATTAGTCTATGAGCTCCATCAGGGCAGGGACTGTGTGTGTCGCGCTCACCTCTGCATTCCCAGGGTCTGGGCAGCATCAAGATTAGGATTACTTATATATCTGCACCAATTCCAGTGCAGAGATGTGTAATGGCACAAGTACCAAAGTATAAAGGAAATGTATATCCATCTACCTTTACACATAAAAGATAATTTACCTGGAAAAATCTGTACACAGGTGCTTGTACAAATTTAGACATTAATTTGCAAGGCAAAATAATAAACATAGTTGTCTCCTAAACGTCAAAACATTATTTTTCTTATTTCTTAAGAGACAGTTTGGATCTCATAGACAGAAAGTTAAATGGAGTTCCACAGAAATTTCTAGAAACTTACAGGCTTCTTGAAGAAATTTCTCTCTCACGCTGTCCGAAGTACAGTTTTTACATGTTTTAATTGCAACTGCCAAAGCTGGATTCTCCTGTGTTAGGGAAATTATAGAATCACACACACATGAAAAAAGGTTTGCTATAATTAATCAATTCATGAAAAGCTGTCTGTTTTGCAACTATGTGGGTTATGGACCAGAGAGAATCAGAAAAGCAAAATCTCAAAAATATGAGGAATACTTAAAAACATTCAAAATAAAATCCCCTGAGAAAAATGGTCATGCACATGAAACATTGCATCAATTAATTTACTTATTCACTGACAAACATGTATGGAAGATACATGTTTCTGGTACTATTCTAAGTGCTTGGGATACACTGTTCAACAGCAGAGGCAGCAGTCCCTGTACCTGTCAAACTTACATTCCAGAGGGGAACACAGACAATAAATAATGAATTAATTACATAGTATGTTAGAAGGTAACCATGTTATAGAAAAGGGAGAGAGTAGATCAGGATATGGAGACAGGGATGGAGGCTGCTATATGAGGTAGACCTCACTGAGCAGATGAGACAAGAACAAACAGACGAAGGAGGGAGGAGAAAGAGCTGGTTAAGGAACAGCAAGGTGCTCAAGGAACATGAGCAAGCCAGTGAGGCTGGCACACAGGGTGGAAGGAAGGAGGGTGAAGATGATAGAGTCGGAGAGGAACAAAGGGGCCAGACCGCAAGGGGTCTTCAAGGCCAATAGAAAGATGTGGCTTTTACACAAGTGAAATGGAGAGCCAAGGTAGGGTTTGGATAGAGGAGTACCATGGCCTGACCCAAAATTGTGAAGGAACATTCTACTGTGGTACTGAGAAACAGCTGCGGAGAGGCAAGGTTAGAGACAGCGAGTTCTGCAGGTGGCTGGCTACCACAGTAACTCAGATGACAAGTGATGGTGGCTTGGACAAACATGGTAGCAGTAGAGATGGAGATTCTGGCTATACTCTGAAGCTAGGACAAAGTCAAGTTCAGGTTTTTGACCAGAAAAATTGGCAAGATGGAAGGGGAGGGTCAGAAGCTCAGCTTTGGATGTAATAAGCCTGAGATGTCAGTAAAATAGCCAAGTCACACCGGCGAAACGATCGGCAGGATACTGTGACTGACGTTCAGGAGAGAAATCTGAGCTGGACAACAGACATCTAGAAGTAGCCTAGACAAAATCACTAAGGGAGATGAGAGAAGTCCAAGGACTGCTTTGGCTCTCTACAACATGAAGAGGTAAGGGAGAAGAGTGGAAAATGTCAAAGCAGACTGAGATGAGGCAACCAAGAAGGTAGGAGACAAAACAAGAAAAAGCGCTGCTCTGAAAGTCAAAAAGTCATTATGTATATTTACAATTGTCTTTCACATTATATCATTTTATATATAATTATACATCATAATAGAGAGATAATACATTGTCATTTACATTACTACTCTGTTCTCCATAACTAAAATGTAAGTTTCAAGACAGCAGGTAACTTGCCTGTCTTGTTTGTCAAAAAATCCCCATTAGCATAGCACTGAGTACACTATGTGCTCAATAAAGATCTGTAGAATTAATGAATGCTATTAATATCTTTCTTTTAAATGCAGACGCTCATTAACAAGTTAGATGTGTCATATTTTCAAAATCCCTTAAATTGTGTTTTTGCTTAAGTTAGCTGTTGTATATTTTCAAAATACCTTAAATACCTTTATTTATTTTAGATTTCACACTAATTGTATACTATATGTTTCCAGGAAATAAAACATTTTCAAACAAGAGAAATATAAATGGTAAGATAACTGTATCATCGACTCAGGGACTGCAGTCCCTTTCTTCACCTTCGGAGGAGGCATGTCCATGTGCCAGATGCCTCAAGGAAGGGGTTCAGGTGGTAATGGTGACATGGTCCCTGGAGGACAGAGTAGCTGGCTCACACAGAATGTGAACAAGAGCACAGAATACCTATCTACTAAATGTTTGAGTTTACAATCTTAGAATCATTAACCATATCTGTGCTAAAATATAACCACTTTACTTTGAATGATCTTCCTTAGACTGTATACTTCTTTTTTTTTTCCTTTTCTAGACCGCTCAGCAGGAGACTGTATACTTCCTTAGGACCATGACCATGAATTTTATTTCTAGCTAAATATGGGGCTAGCCACATGTAACAGGTATATAAGAAAACTGTATGGTTAGTATACTGTATAACTAAAATAAAATGCCCATTTTATAAAAGACCAGAGCAACAAAATCTTCCACAGACCATAAAACCATCATCAATCCTGTCAACTAATTGAATACTCAGTAAACATGGTGCTTTATGAAGACAGTCTAAGGAAATGCAAACAAATCACTGCTCTTTAAAGACTTAGGGTTTCAAATTAATGTTAAGCGTAAGATTCCATAGCTGGCACATATACAAAATGCCATACACGAGCAATCATGAGGCTCAGCCATCAGTTTGGAGAATAGGACATGTGCCTAGTGGCCCCTAAAGTGGACATCAGAGGTCTGGGGAATGCTGAACTGTTAGAGGGGCCAGTTACAGAGATCAGACTGCTGGAGAATGGGTCAAGCAAAACCAGAAAATGTGCACAGGGTTTTTTCTAAAAACTAAAAAGTTACTAATCGGTAATTACTCAAAATAGATTTTAAAAATCTTCTGTAAAATACAGGCAGTATTTAGGGGAAGAGAAAAGTTTTTCACTGTTCAATGAAAATACCACTCTGTGGCCACTATGCCTAGACAAGAGAGGCATGATTAGGCTCTGAATTAATAACAGCTAGTAGACGTTTAAAATATTTTAACAAATAAATCTAGAGGAAAGCTATTCTAGGATGAATTAAGAGAAAATTAGATTTAATAATAGATTTTTAAGGCTGAAAACTATAATAATGAATAATAATGAAGAGAGAATGTGCAAGTGATCAGCAGACGCTTGAAGAAAAGAAAAACAAGCCTGATAACCTTGCTTAATTAAAAAAAAAAAATGAGTGCCAATAAGCCTCTAGGTAAACTACATGTTTACTGACTCTCAGAATGAAGGTCAAAATTCTTCAAGATTCATACATCCCCACACAAGACCCCCTGGTGGCCCTCCTATCCTTTCCATTGTTTCCTACCCCTCTACTCTGCAGCCACACTGGCCTCGGGATGGTGTCCTGTCCTGCCCTGACTAATGGCCTCTGCCCTGGCTGTTCCTCTGCCTAGAACAGGCTTCCCTGTGAGAACGCTCAGGTTGTGCTCCTTGCCTTACTTGAAAACTCTGCTAACATGTTATCTTGTCAGAAGTTCTTTCTGACCATCCCATGTAGAAACAGAATCCCCTTGTCCATGCATTGAATTTTTCTCAGACCCTCTTAAGATTTACTGTATGTCTTTTTTGTCTGTCAACTTGTGCCTCTGGGAGAATTAAGTTATATCCCCAGCACCTAGAAACAGTAGCTGTCACAGAGCAGACAATGGATACAAAATTGCTAAAAGAATTAACTGAATCTTAAATAAAAATGGTAGGTCCTTGCCCATGAAATTTATGCCAAGTTACATTTTGACCAATTAGCAAGAATGCCTGATAAAATATAATTTGATTTTACAGAATACTAAAGAACATGCTCTAGAAAAAAGGATTTATACTAGAAACTTAGAGAAAGGAATAGACTGCACTATAAAATTAAGACTCCCACATTAACAACAAAACAAACATATAAAATATACACAAGAAAGATATTTAACAGGCCTGGCACAGTGGCTCACATCTGTAATTCTAGCACTTTGGGAGGTCAAGGAGGTTGGGTCACTTGAGGTCAGGAGTTTGAGACCAGCCTGGCCAACATGGCAAAATCTCATCTCTACTAAGAATACAAAACTAGCCAGGTGTGGTTGTCACGTGCCTGTAGTCCCAGCTACTTGGGAGGACGAGGCAGGAGAATCGCTTGAACTCGGGAGGCAGAGGTTGCAGTGAGTCGAGACTGTACTGTTGTCAGTCATATAAAAGTACAGCACATACAATTACATATAGTACATAATACTATATTTTTTTCTAATAAACTACACTTTTAATTGTTATCTTAGAGTGTACTCCTATTTAGTAAGACAGAGTCTTACTCTGTTGTCCAGGCTGGACTGCAGTGGTGTGAACAAGACTAACTATAGCCTTGATCTCCTGGGATCAAGTGATCTTTCCTCAGCCTCCCAAGTAGCTGAGACTAAAGGTGCGCACTACCAGGCCAGGTTAACTTTTAAATTTTTGTTTGAGACAGGGTCTTACTATGTTGCCCAGGCTGGTCTTGAACTCCTGAGTTCAAGCAATCCTCCTGCCTCAGTCTCCAAAGTGCTGCGATTACAGGCATGAGCCACTGCACCAGCCCCTTCTACTTATAAAACAAAACAAAACAAAAACCAGTTAACTGTAAAACAGACTCAGGTAGGGCCTTTTGCAGGTATCCAGAAGGAGGCATTTTTGCCCTAGGAGATGACATCTCCATGTCTATTACTGCCTCTGAGGACCTTCCAGTGGGATAAGGTATGGAGGTCAAAGAGTGATATGGATGATGCCTAGCTTAATGTATGTGTTTGTGTCTTAGTTTTTAAGAAAAATGTTTAAAAATTTTAAATTAAAAAAAGCTTATAGAACAAGGATATAAATACTTTACATGACTGTACAACTGTTTTTGTTTTAAACTAAGTATTACTGCAAGAGTAAAAAAGCTTAAACAATTACAAGATTCATGATGTAAAAAAGTTACAGTAAACTAAGGTTAATTTAGTATTAAAAAGTTTCTAAAATAAATTTAGTGTAGCCAAAGTGTATAGTGTTTATAGTCTATAGTAGTGTATAGTAATAATCTAGGCCTTCACATTTACTCATCAACTCACCCAGAGTAACTCCTAGTCCTGCAAGCTCCATACATGGTAAATGCCCTATATGATTGCGCCATTATTTTATATGTTATACTGCATTTTTATAGTACTTTTTCTGTATTTAGATATACAAATACCAAGTGCTACAACTGCCTACAGTATTCAGGACAGTAACATGCTGTACAGGTTTGTAGCCTAGGAACAACAGGCTATTTATATTGTACAGCCTAGGTGTGTAGTAGGCTAGACCATCTATGTTTGTGTAAGTATACATGTAATCTTTGCACAATCATGAAATTGCCTAATAATGCATTTCTCAGAAAGTATCTCCATCATTACACGTGGCACATGATCTATTAGTCTAAAATTTCATTTAAAAAATCACCAATCTAATTTAAAAAGACATGCAATAACAGATGCTGGTGAAGATGTAAAGATCTGCACTCTTGTACACTGCTGCTAGTAATGTAAAATGGTACAGCTGTGTTGTAAATCATTTTGGCAGTTCATCAAAAAGTTAAGCATTCTAGCCAAGGCAACATCATGGAACCCTGTCTCTAAAAAAACATAATAATTAGCTGGGCATGGTGGCACACACTTGTAGTTCTAGCTACTTGGTAGGCTGAGGTGGGAGGACCACTTGAGCCTGGGAGGTTGAGGCTGTAGAGAGCCATGATTGTACCACTGTACTCCCTTGGTGACAGAGTAAGACCCTGTCCTCAAAAAAAGAAAAAAACAGAAAAAGTTGGCTGGTTCAGTGGCTCATGCCTGCAATCCCAGTATTTTGGGAGGCCAAGGCAGGAGGAACATCTGAGTCCAGGAGTTTGAGACTAGCTTGGGAAATGTAGCAAGATGCTCTATCTACAAAAAATTTAAATTAGCCATGTGTGGTGGCACTTGCCTGTAGTCCTAGTTATGTGGGAGGATGACTTGGGTCCAGAAAGTCGAGGCCACAGTGAGCCATAATCACGTCACTGCACTCCAGCCTGACTGATAAAAAAGCAAGACCCTGTAGCCATTTTTACCCTCCCAAAGCACTGACACACACCCATACCCATATCCGCACACTCTCTCTCAAACAACAGTTACCATAAGATGAAGCAATTTCACTAGCAGGTATATACAAAAGAGATACATTTATATATATATATATATACACACACACACACACACACACACACACGCGTACATATAAAAACACATATCCACAGAAAAATTTGTGTATGAATGTTCACAAAAACATTTTAATAGTCAAAAGTGGCAACAATCCAAATATTCATCAGCTGATGAATGGATAAACAAAAGGTGGTATATTATACACCTATACAGAAGCATTATTTGGCAATAAAAAGCAATGAAGTACTGACACATACTGCAACATAGATGAACCTTAAAAACATTATGCTAAGTGAAAGAAGCCAATAATTAAAAAACCATATATCATGAGATTCATTTATATAAAATGTCCAGAATATACAAATCTGTAGAGACAGAAAGTGAATGAGTGGTTGCCAGAGGTTGGGGAAGGGTTGAATGGGAAGTAATTGATAACGGGTATAAAGTTTCTTTTTGAGGTGAAGAAAATGTTCCAAATTCATTGTGGTGACAGCTACACAACTCTGTGAATATACTGAAATGCACTGAATTGGATACTTTAAAAGAGTGAACTTCATAGTAAGCAAATAATACTTTGATCAAGCTATTATTGAGGCAATCATTTTTTAAATTTATTGATCTCTTTTGGAGGGTAAATTGGGGCAAATTAACGTTTCTTTCTAAAACATGCAGGTAAATAAGTATACTGGCTATTTCTGACTCTCATCTGATTTGTTAATTCTATGCAAAGAACAGTCGCCTATGGAAGCTATTACTGATGACAAAGGCTAAAAGAGATCAAAATGGATAAAACACAGGCCCAGCCTTGTAGAAGCTAATGTTGCCATTTTTTGGTTCCTGAATATGCCAAGTAAAAGATATTTACCAAGATATTATATCTTTTGTAATTATAATATATACTTTTGGTTTCTGAATATGCCAAGCATAATCTGACATTTATAAGATATTATATCTTCTGTAATTGTTAATACGTAGAAGAACTAAGGACTCATGAAGATAAAAAAAGCAATTTAAACTTAAATAGCCAAAATTAGTCTAGTTGCTTGGTAGTCTTAAAAGACTTACTGGACTGATATAAACGCCTTGATGTACATCTCCAAATTGGCCTTCTCCAATACATCGTCCAAGTTCTATTCTTTCTCTTTGAATCTCATAATCTCTGGCTGCAAAACATAATTCACACATCATTAAATACTTAATGTTCCAAATATAGAAATAACACTTGACATATTTCTTGATCATCCATAAACAAAAGTTTCATCTGTGGCACATCAATCTATGAAAATGCTTTAAACAGAGTGGAATTCTCTTAAACAGTATTTTAACAGGAATTTATGTAATTAGTTATGGTATTAGAAGAACTATCAAAACAGTGAGTTCTACTAAAGGTAGATATTTTTCATGTTGTTCCTAGGAGTTTTAAAATTTCTGATTTATTTTATATCTATTTGATAGTTTTCTAAGTAATCGCTCCAACTATTAAATTATATGCTTAATTATTAAGAGCTATTAGTTTAGGTATTAATATATGAAGGCTATAAAAGCACAGTTATTTAAAGCAATTATTTTACAAATAACTACAGTTTGTAAATATGGAAGTAATGTAAAATTATGTCATAAGAAAACTTTATATTTTGAAAGTTTAAGAGTTTTCCACTTCATGATAATCCTATCTCTATATTACTCATGGAGCTAAAAGAGTTTAAAGAGGTAGGTTCTAAGAACTAATTTCAAAATTAGATGACTCAGAATCAAGGTTGGACATATCAACATTATAAATCATAAATATTTTTTACTTTTGAGACCATGTGTCTCAATATATTATTATAATTTATATAAAAATTGATTATTTAGGTTTTCGAGGCACATGGAAAGAAAACGCCAAATAGGAATGTAATAGTTTTAATTACAACTCATTTAGCTACTTGGTATTTTGATTTATTTCAGTTAAGAAACTCATCTCCACAGGTTATCACATATATATTCCACTAGTATAATCACCAATGAAATACACCAAGAGCCAGATATTTTTACATGTGCCCCCTGGTTTATCAAATTGTAAGTACAGAACATTCAACCCAAAATTTAGGTAGTTATTTTCCTCTTTAAAATCACTTTAGCCAGTAGTTCCACTGATTTAACAGTATGAGTAAACCAATGACAAATAGTTTAAAAATAAAAGTTAACCAAAAACCGAAACATCCCACTATCACTCCAGAGGTGGCAATTGCAAGCAAATGCAGTTAATTTAAAAGGAATCCTGTTACCTTCATCTATTCCATAGCTTTCTGTATTGCAATTAAGAGAGAAAAAAAATTGAAGACCTTGCTTAGAAATAACTAATAGCAATTAGGTTAACAATACAAACTTGAAGAGAATATTTCAGTTATACTTAATTTTTAAAATATTTTAAGCACAAACACGAATTTAAAAAAAAGAACTAAATATAAGTAAAAACTAAATATCCTCAAGTTTACTCAATGTTAGTTAAACAATGCTTTTAAGTTCCTATCTCATCTATTACTTATTTTTTTGTGGGATATGAATGAAAGCCATGTTGAACATTTACCACTCAACTATAAATAATAAATATGTAAATAAAAATGGGATCATCTGCAGGAAAGTACAAGTGACTATATGGCTAATCAAACAAGTAAGAAGTTTTCTTTTTTTCCTTCCTGAGACAGGGTCTCACTCAGTTGCTCATGCCAAAGTACAGTGGTGCAATCAGGGCTCACTGCAGCCTCGACCTCACAGGCTCAAGCAATCCTTGCACTTCAGCCTCCTGAGCAGCTGAGACAACAGGCGTGTGCTACCATGCCTGGCTAACTTATTATTATTATTATTATTTTTTGTAGAGATGGGATCTTGTTATGGTTACCTAGGCTGGTAATATACTCTTAGACTTGAAAAGTTCTCCTGCCTCTATCTCCCAAATTGCTGAGATTACAGATGTGAGCCACCATGCCCAGCCAAAAAGTTAAACCTAAGTTTAAACATTTTTTCCAAAATGTATACACAAGTTTCAGCTCTGGCCTCTTCTGAATCACTCTCTATTCAAGAAGCTCTTAAAAGGGGTCCACCAGGCAAAGCGCACACCTGAAAAGCAACACTGGGTAGTTTCTCTGCATTTTGGTAATGCTTCCTCAACATATACAGAAAATCCAAATAAGAATGTTTATACAATAGAATAAGGAACCTGTAACATTTATTTTACAAATACATATAGTTGTACTGATATCAGGACATTCAGATTTTGAATTAACTACTAAGACTTCTGAGGACTCTTTAAAAGGTAGGTTTAATTTTTTTTTATATTCAAGTCCATACTGTGTGGAAAATTTTAAAAATTAAAATAAGAAAATAAAATTAAAAATAATTTTTTATGCAAATAAAATTTCAAGAGTTTGTCTAATTCAAGATCTGGGGTCCAACATGAGACCTACGTTTTTCCTTAATCAACAAGCTACCCACCACGAAGAGATGTAGAATCTTGACATTTCCAGGCTGAATGAAGGTTAAGAGTTCTGTTTCTCTCCCCATACCTCCCACCCCTGAGGTATACAGATTGACAATGGTTAGAAGCTATTTGTATTGGTTAGTCAATGGCAACAAAGAATAAACAATTTCAAGGGGGAAAATGCAAATCTTTGAATATATGTGTGTGAATGTGTGGGTATATATGTGTCTGTATGTATGTGTATTTTATACATATATATATATATATCTGTGTGTGTGTATATTATGTATATGTACACACACACATTCACACACATATATACTTAACTAATAATACTAATTTTCTACAGATAGAAAATACCCTAATCAATAAAGGTTCTATTATGATACAGCAAGAAAACAAAATTACAGAAATCCTGTAACTAAACATTATTATAGACATTTGAGTTTTAGGCTTCTCACCTTAGAGTGGGCACATGTAATACAGAATGATAAAAGTTGAAAAGAGTATTTCTGTTCAGCACCCAAGGAACTATAAAAAATGGCTCTAAAAAGACAGTAAGAATCAAAAACTTTTAAATGCAAGGAGGTATCTATGAAGTCTGAGCAAGAACAAAATAACAAATGTACTTACTTGAGGGCATGGTGTAAGTATCTTCTTCATCTATAATCTCAGCATAATCATCTGTTTCTGTAGGAAAAGAAACATATCTGTTGAAAGAGGTTAAATATCTGACCTCCTGGTATTTCACGTAATTAAAATAGGCAAATCAGTCTGCTTAAATCCTCTAATCCTGCTGAAATATTCTTAAAACACTATTACTCAAATTTTGCTCATACATGAGTCATTTATGGAAATAAAAGTGACATCATTGTCCAATATGTTATAATACACAGACTTGTTTATCAGAGAGCAAACAGGGCTAACAGAGAAAGCCCTTGTAAAAAACAGAAAGACATGAAACCACTATGTATATGCTTCAAATTAACCAATATGTACCAACTGCACAACTCTTCAACTACACCAAATACATGTTTAAAACTACAATTGTCTACTGGCATTTCTCCAAATAAGACTGGTATCTCCAAAACACAGTATCTGATTTTATTGACAATTAGTCCTGAGAACATAATCTTCATGGAACCTTGAGAAAATAATGGCAGCCCCATTTTTTAGATTAAGTGTGCTAATTCATTCCATTTGCTCAGGGTTGAGAAATGTAACCCAGTAATTTATTTCCTAACTTTTAAACTCAGATATTTCAAGAGTAGGCATTATTGTCAAAAGAGTAAAAGATCTTAAAAAAAAAAGCGTATTAAATAAAGAATAAGCAGCATATTAAAATGAGGATATCTGTATCATGTCAAGAAGTTACAATGTTTCTATTGACTCATTTGGGCAACAGAGCAACTTAAAAGTCCACCAGTATGTTAATGGGAAACTTAAAAATACCCATCTGAAGAAAACAGTCACTCACATAGGTAACAACTAATCTGAAAAATCACTTCAGCCTTGTCTTTTTTCTCTTTCTGAAAAAAGAAAAATCTTTAGTTGCTCCATGTATAAGGGTTTTAACTGCTAGACCATTCTCATGAGTCATAAAAGCAGGGACAGTACTTTGTGATGCATCTTTTCCAAGGAGCTCTATTTTGATATTTTGACCTGGCATCCCTGTTTAACACCAGAGAAACTAAAAGCTATACGTTCTTGCTTCTATGCTGCCTTATTATTGCATTCAGATATTAAAGGTACAGAATTCAAAGAAAACAGAAAATACAGGTGGTTTACAGTCACTAGGATATCTATCATTCCACATACTACTACAGTAATGACTGAGATCAAATTTACAAATGGAAGAATTCACTTATTATGTAATCATCATTGAAAGTGATTACAGTTAAAAAAAAAGTTTTGCAAGCAGAACATAACACAAATCAATTCTCTTTAAGACAGTTATTATTTGTAAACTATTCCTAAGTCCTATATGACAGGTGAATAATCTAAATTATTCTTCTATGTTTGTAAGTGGTAATACTCATAACATTAAAAAAGTTTTAACAGACTCCAAATCGTACATTATTTTATTTCTGTACTTCTCCCTCTTAATCTGTTTTCAGGGAATACTAAGAACATTAAATTGGCATCTGTAGGCCTATAGCTCTGCTTTTGTGTAAGACAGCTTATCAAAAGACCCTATGAAAGAAAATTTGGGGATGGAAGGGAGCTGCTAACACACTTGCAACAACAAAAAAACTAAGCAGGAGAAGAATCTACTCTAATAGCTAAGGCAACAGAAGCCACACAAATGGCCATTTGCAATAATTTCTCTTTGGATTCCATAATTTAACATGCTCAACTTTGTGATGCTCTTGCTCAGAAAATGAATGCAACTAAAGCTGCTTTTCCACACAACAGCCCTAGCACCCTCACTGCCTCCTTTTATATAAAGGATGTGCCTTTAGAAGACACATGTGTTGGCCCAGCTGCAGCAGGATTTTGGGAGAGAGCACCACTCAAACTCTGAACCTCTGCTTCCCTGCCCCATTTGCCCTGTTCTCCAACCTGCCGAAGAGTCTCGACAACCCTGCATGTAGCTCGTGGTGTTACTAAGTAGATGGTCTGCACTTGTCACCATAGGTATCACAGCTTCATATGGCTGCAGGGCTTCATTAAAAGCCTGTTCAGAAGCCCATGTCTATCAGGTGACAGGTGTCTATCGCCTCAATGAGGAAGGGCATAAAGCTGCTGCTAACAGCAGTGACAGTGACCTCCAAATGAGGGCTTTACCATGCACCAAAGCTTATGTTGGCCCAGAGCCATTTCTGGTTTTAGCCACCTATTCAAAGATCTCTCCTCAAACTAATTTGCCCCATCCCATTGTTCTTAATCATGTTCCTTGACTCGTTTTCCTCATTACCTATAACCACCTGATATAATTTTGTCTCCTGTGAACTGTATGCCCACCCCTCCAGAATGGAATAACCACCAGAGTGAAACCTTCATGTATCTTGCTCACTACTATGTCCTCAGCAGCTAAAACAGTGCCGAGCACAGAGAAGGTCCTCAAGAAACATGCTAAACCAAAGGAATGAATGCACTGTAGCAATCAGTAAAGGAAGTCTATACCCCTAGGAAACTCAGGCAAAGGATTTAATCTGTGTGAGGCATCAAAGAAGTGAACAGCAGAGCTGCAATACATGCAACAAAAACCACAAGCACATTTGGGGGAAACTGATTGAGCTTTAAAAAGTCACTTCACCTGGCAATGCTTCAGCTGTGCCCTCATGGGTAAAATAACATCCACCTTGTAGGGTTGTTATGAGGATTACAGGAGACACAACGAACAGCTGACATGTGCCCTGCACATAACAGATCATCAAGAAACAGTAGCTCCTCTTACTGTTTTGCTTCTTCTGAGGGCTCTCTGAAAGGGACCTGGCAGTTGAGGGTCTAGGATTTTTGTGTGCTGATATTCTCAGTCAATCTTTTCAGTTTGACTTCAGTCTTTCAAGGACTGTCTCATTTTATAGAATCCTCAGGAGAGATACCAACCTCTAAAATAATTGTGAAGGAGTAAAAATAAATAGGCTGATATATATCAGGCTAGCACACATCAAGCTGCATGCATTTCAATTAATTCATATAATCACAAGAAAAAAACCTGTAAATGGTTTTTTTTTTTTTTGAGCTGTGTGAGTTCTATATAAAATCTTTGGGGATGTATCAAAGCTGTCTGGGAATTACTTATATTTGGGGTGCAGGTGTGTATACTCTGATGCAATGTGAACAAGAGAACTCATGGAGGAAAATCAACAATGTTACAGGTACATGGATCTGCAAAAGTTTATAATCTTTATATATGAGTTTTCAAGTAATAACACCTAGTGTATACTTCCAAGAATTCTTTTCTTTTTTTTTTTGAGACAGGGTCTTGCTCTGTCACCTAGGGTGAATTACAGGGGTGCAATCCTGACTCACTACAGCTTTCAGCCCCTAGGCTTAAGTGATCCTCCCAGATCAGTCTACCAAATAGCTGGGACTGCAGGCACACACCACCATGTCTGCTAATTTTTTGTTACGTTTGTAGAGTTGGGATTTTGCCACGTTGCCCATGCTGGTCTTGAACTCCTGGGCTCAAATGGAATCCCAGAATGCTGGGATTTGGTCTGAAAGGGTCTGGCAGCTGAGGGTCTAGGATTTTTGTGTGCTGACACTTTCAATCTTTTTTGTTTGACAGCAGTCCTTTGAGGACTGTTTCATTTTATAAAACCCTCAGTAGAGATACCAACCTCTAAAATAATTGTGGAGTAAAAATAAATAGGCTAATATATAATTACCACCTAGATTTAATTCAAAAGATAAGAAAAATATAAAGAAAAAAGGAAACAAGTTCAAAGACCTGGGCACAAATGAAGATAGGTCTGCATTCTATATTTAATAATAACAATGACTACTAATCCCATTATTAAGGGCTTACCATATACTAGATGCTGTTGTAAATAATTACATATATTGTCATTTAATCCTCAGCAAAATTATTTGAGATTGTACTATGATCAACACCCCTATTTCACAGGCAAAAAACTGCTGCATACAAAAACAAGTGGGCCATATTTGGCCCATGGGCCTTACTGAACAAGACCAAGTGACTACCCTTAAGGCTGAGCTTACTCACCTGTAAAATGGGTTTAAGTACACTTGCCCTGGCTAATTCATAGTATAGAAAAATCAATGGGTGAGGAAAACACATAAAAATGTTTGCAGATATTTATCTAAATTTTGATGCTTAAAGAGTAATCCACACAACAACCACTTGAGATCTCTCCCAGATGAAGACCCAAGAGATGAAGCAATTTGCTTATGATCCTTCAGCTAGTCAGTTGCTGACTGGATGGGGCCATGGAGAAAGGGCAAGGCTGGAGCCTAAGACCTAACCACTTCCATCTAGCAGCCTTAGTGTCTCTGTTACTCCTTTGATTATCAGTTTTCTCACCTGCAAAACAGTGAGGACCATACCCAGTGATATTCTGACTGACTGCTGAGAGAATCAGACATCAAGTCAGAAAAGTGCCCATGTGCAGAAAGCTCTCAATATTATCACAGAATCAATCTAAAAATGAAGCTCAAATCTCTGACTTCAAATCCCGTGAAGAATATGCACTTTGAAGACCTTTTATTACAACTGTTTAGCTCATGACACTCAAGTTATCAATATCTCTATTCTATTAACAAAAATGAACATAGGTGAAATCTTCAGTAAAAGCATTTTAATTTAATCAGGAGAAAAAAAATACAATTTCTTCTTAATTTTTTAGTTTATAAAATCTTACTCCTTTGGTATAAAAGAGGATCAAGTTTCATGGAAGCAGTGTATGAAGTAGATGGGAAACATAAGACATTAAATGTAATTTAAAATTTTTAAATTTCTACCTTAAGTGCTATCCACTGTTTGAAAAAATAATTACCTTCTTGCTGATATTTCCCTAATTACGTTAGTTTCTGTGAGTCTTTAAAATCACTTTTCATTCTTTCCTTCTACTATCTCATTACCAAACTAATAATTATTACATATATACTATACTTGGAAAATAGTGTATGGATGTCTCTATCATTATAGCTTGCAAGTGTTACTCATTTTGCTTTTGACATTTTTAAAGAACTCTCAAAGTTTTAATAATGAAATATAAAAAATTTACTAGGAATACATACAACTCAAATTACTAAAATGTGATTAAAAACTTGATAGCTATCCTTTCTGTGCCAAAGCCCTAGCAATTTTTAAGATATCATTTTTGCATACCATTTTGTACTTGGTTCTGTTGGCTCAAAAGCGATTGAGCCTTTCATTAAATACTAAATTATATTTCCATAAATAATTATCTCATAGCAGTAACACAAATGTGAAAATAAATATTACCGTCCCCACTAATTTCATCTGCAGATCCAGGTGGCATGCAAAGAAAGGGAAGTAGGGAACAGAGGGAGGGAGAAATAGGAAGAAAAAGAGGGAAGAGAGGGGAAAACACTATTAAAATGACAAGTAAATCAAAATGTAAGAAAAAAAAATTACCCCCCCACCCAGGGTTTAATTCAAAAGATGAAGAAAGATTGTAGTAGTAGTATGTTTACTTGAATTTCAGGGCATTATGCCAAGTTTTAAGCTGCCAACCGTATTACATGAAGTTACACACCAGTGTTACAGAGTGTAAACTGGATTCTGCCACACTAAGCAAATCTGACTGAGTCTTACAATTAAATTTTAAAAATGGTTTCTACTTTCCTCAGAGGGAATTTGTGTCCCCTTTGATAAAAATGAAAACAAACTAGTCATTAATGTGTATGCTTAGCTATATGAAGGGAATAAGCCCTCACTAAAGCCATTCTAATGAGCCAGTGGGATTTAAATATCACATGGTAGATGTAGGCCAGGTCCACTATTATAAACTGTAGGGAGTGCAGTATTTGAAGCTCTGCTAACAACTGAGGTTCCCATTTAAGTTTGCACAGAACAAATTTTGTTCTGAATAGTTCGGAGAAATTACTGTTTAAGTTATTATAGGCCGGGCGTGGTGGCTCAAGCCTGTAATCCCAGCACTTTGGGAGGCCGAGGCGGGTGGATCACAAGGTCAAGAGATCGAGACCATCCTGGTCAACATGGTGAGACCCTGTCTCTACTAAAAATACAAAAAATTAGCTGGGCACGGCGGCGCGTGCCTGTAATCCCAGCTACTCAGAGGCTGAGGCAGGAGAATTGCCTGAGCCCAGGAGGCGGAGGTTGCGGTGAGCCGAGATCGCTCCATTGCACTCCAGCCTGGGTAACAAGAGTAAAACTCCGTCTCAAAAAAAAAAAAAAAAGTTATTATAAATATAATCTTTGCTTTCCTAGAAAATACTCCAAATGGCATAGCTGCCTTTACTATGCAGCAGCCCTAAATATCTGTCCCCAAAGCATGAAGAACAGATAACTAGGGGGTCATTCAGACCATTCTCTTTCATTCAGTTGCATGCTATATTAGGAAATTCATAATGCAAAAAGTGTGATCCTGCTGACCTCTGTGGGAAAGCACTGAAACACCACAAATGAAACTGAGAAGCAACTTCTTGCCCTGTCATGCATTTAAAAACCAGCAGACAAACAAAAATCTATTCCAGACAGTAACCCAAAGACAGACATAAAACCTTGCCCCGACCCCAACCCCCTTATTGCTTCTGAACAATCAACAGCACATACACTAATATTCAATAAAGCTATGATATATTCAGGATAATCTATAAGCATCGAGTTAGAGTTAGTTTCTCTGGAGTGATCTGGTTAACAGGAGAGCCTGTGCAAAAATGAGTGCAGAGTGCAGTACCCGTAGAAGGAGGATCATGGGAACAGAAGACCAAAGGGAGAAAGCGCTTGGCTTTCTTAACTTTATGTTGGCAGTGACTGACTCCTTTATAAAGAGGCAAGAGAGGAAAGAAAAAAATAGAAACAAATTATTTCAATACAAAAGACAACTTCTGTTACATTTTAAGGCTTATCTATAAAAACAAATACAAAATTGCAATGCTTTTATTTTGACTATTGGCATGCCTTATTTCTTAATATGACTGACTAGAGTTTTAAAAAACATACTAATATTTAAAAATGTAATTTCCTGTAGATTAGTACTAGATACAGAAACAAGACATGAGACTCTCCCAGCTCTGTAGAACCAGCCAACTGAACAATCAGATATTTTTCCAAATGACATTTAAAGCAAAAATCAAAGACCAATAAATAATTCAAGACTCCTGTGAACATTTAACATTGAACCATAAAGAAAAAAAATAGCAGATCTTGATTTGTGAAAGAGTTTTATGACCAACTTCCCCCAAATCATTAGCAACAACACACAGCTCTTGAGTTATATACTTTACATAAATTACCTTAACATAAAAACTGGTGATGAGGATCTTTGAAAATACAGGTTGCAAAACCTCTACTAGCATTACTGATTCATTCGCTCACTCATTCATGTACTCAAAGCTAATTTTAGAGTCAAAAAGCTGGATCAGTAAGACACATCTCAGCTCTCCAGAAGCATACAGAAAAAATGAGAAAATAAGCAGCACTTACAGTATGGTAACGGCAAGAGTGGACAAGTGTGAAAGTGAAATCAAAGCAAGGGACGCAGGGATGTAGCCCTTTAAGATATAGCAGTCAACATATGACAGACACAGGTAACATCGACATTTAACTGCACACTCACAGAGTATCATCAAGAAAGATCAGAAGTATGGGCCCAGAAAGAACAAGGGTCAGGACTGTTTGCCCATCAACATGGTAACAATCTTATTGACATTGTTGACATATTAGGAAAAGAAATGAGAACAGAAATGCACTCTTCAGTAATATTTTTCAAATGGTATGCTTTGATCCTAGTAACATTTACTGACAATTTCATCTTATTGCTTGACTTGAAAAGACACTTTACACACTAAATTTCTGGACTTCGTATACCATGGCCCTAGAGTAAAAGTAAAAGCATAAACTGGGCTCTCAGTTAAGAAGATGGGCCTGCAGCCTGTGTAACACAGCAAGACTCTTGTCTCTTTTAAAACATTCAAAAACTAGCCAGGTGTGGTGTCGTGCACCTGTGGCCCCAGATACTCAGGAGTCTGAGGTAGGAGGACTGCTGGAGCTGGGAGGTAGAGCCTGGACCACAGAAGCAGAGCCTCTAAACTCCAGCCTGGTGACAGAAGCAGTGTCTCAATAAAAAAGATGTGCCTGACAACTGGATGCACTGTGTGATGTGGGATGGGATTTTGGACTGGGGAAGGGAAAGATCAGGAAGCAATATTGATACGGGCCATTATTGGGATGAAATAAGAATTTGGACTATGGATAAGAGCATTTCTTCAGTATTAAATTTCCTGATTTCGATAATTATACTCTGATCATATAAGACAGTATCTCTGGTCTTCAGAAACACACACTGAAATGTTTATAAGGGGCACCATGTCTATAACTTGCATTCACATGGTTTGAGGGAAAACCTAATAACCACAACAAAAATAACAACAAAAAACCTATAGAGTGATAAAGTGAGCCAAAGTATAACCATACAGAACTGGAGGAAAGGACACATGAGACATCACATTACTATTCTCACAACCATTCTCCAAGCGTAAAGTTACAGAAAAATAAAAAATACATGGAATACCAGCTCTGGAGCCAGACAGTTTGGATTCAAATACTGGCTCAATTACTCATTCTGACCTTGGAAACATTGCTCAATTTCTGTTCCTTGGTTTTCTTATTTGTAAAATGGGGTATAACGGAAGCTACCTCCAGTAACAAGGTGGGGAGTGGATTCCACAGGATTTCCTGGGCACCTGGAACAGAGTGGCCACTCCACAAGTGCTGCCTACTCTTATTTTTCTCCTGTTCATTTCCTAACTGGACTGAATATTCTTTATACTAACTTACAAAGTGATTTAAAAAAAATTGCAACTCTTACTACCAAAATTATCCCAGGTGAGGCAGATGAAGAGCTGCGAGTGGGAAAAGGGAGGTGGCACTGAGAAGCACTCAGTGAGGTACCAGAAGGCCACAATGTCTAAGACCTCTTAGCTCATGGTGAGGGCACTGGCTTTTATTCTGAATGATGTCAAGAGCAAATGGAAGTAAGAAGAGTGACGTCAAGAGCAAATGGAAGTAAGAAGAGTGACATCGTCTGTGATTTTTCAAAGGCTTCCTGAGAGCCTTCTAAAAGGGAATAGGTAGGTTTGCAATAATTTAGTTGAGAGACTGAGGTAAATCTGAACCAGCGCATTCACACAGAAAGTTGGACTAGTGAGAAACAGAAATCGCTCAGAGCAGCCTGAGGTATAGGTCTGCAAAGTTTTTTAGTCCCAAAGAGGCAGGAGTGTGGGGCTTCAGTCATGTCCACCTCACCCATATCCTGCACCCAGGCCCAGAGCAATTGTTGAAAGGCATTTTGTTATTAACTAGTGGCCTTACCCATTATCTTCACATTTTTAGAATTTGTGATACAGTGTAGGAGCTCTCTCTTTTCCTTTAAAAACCCACTTGTAACTGCTACTAATCAAGCATATATTCAACGTAACTCAACCTATGTTCTGATTTGCAATACTCAAACCTGGACCCCCAAGAAAAAAAAACCTCTGTACTTATATTATTTTGGCTCAATTTTTTTTTCTTTGGGGCGACGTATCTGGCTTAAGTCAGCAGGATGTGGTGACTTCCTCCTGAACACCAGGCATTTCTCTCTCTGAAAGCAGCGCTTGGTATGAGCAGGAACCCACGGTCCCATCAGGTGTTATGGTGAGTTCTCCTGAATCCAGACCTCTCCTTATTTAAGGTCTACATTTTGTTTAGGCTATTTTTCAAACCCTCTCTTTGCTTACAGATCAAGGGCTTTGGTTTCCTGTATCTCTGGAAACGAGACTGAGTAAGGAGCTTTGCCTTCTCCACCTCTGCCTAAGGGCAAGAGGTCTGGGTTATGCACTGGTCTAGCACCAGTGGTTTCATTTCTTTTGCCTAAGATTACACAGCATACATTTAAAATAGCAGCTGCTTTCTACTTCTTATAATTCAGATTTGTCTTTTCATGTCTGGCTATTCCTGTTAATTCCAAATCGAAAGATGCGTGAGGGTGATTTATACTCACAAACAGCACACCTTAACCCTGAAGACACTGCTAGCCTTGGTCACTTCTGAAAAGTTCTCAAATTATGAGAAATTAAAACCTGAGCACGTTTTTTTAGGGACAACCTCCTTCAGAAACACCAGCTGGTTTTACTGGACGTCCCCTTGCAAATATCTAGGAGCTTGCTACTTTTCCTGGCTGAAGTCTGATAAGAGATTTGGAAAGTATCTTAAAAGCTCCGTGGTCAGAAGTCAGCTTACTTAAAAGCTGATACTTAGGCTATAATTCTTTTGGGGGTAAAAAAACATTCTGTGTTTGCTCTTTTGGATACTCTCTCTGGGATTTTTTTTCCACAAACTAAAACTGCCTTTTAAAAATGTTTTATCCCTGTTTGTTTCCTATCTTATTGGTATAATTTTTTGCAAACAACAACAACAACAAAAAACAAATATAAAACTCCACTGGCCTTTTAGAAAGCTTAACGCATCTCCAAACTGGCTCCTCCAAGTCTTGTTCTCCTATCTCTTTCCATTTCTGCTCATTCCTTTTGCCATCTTTGATACCACATAGGAGACTTCGAGCAGCCCCCAGATTCCTTGAGTTGATGTGCCTCAAATTTTTTCTTGAGCCAGATCTAAGAATACTCTTTTGGGGTCTGGATCAGAACCCCTTTCAGGTAACACCATGGTATTTTTCCCTCTTTTAGGGGAAACAGGAATCAATGTAAAAGTGGGAGTCTGGGGATTGCCGGCAAGATGGCCGAATAGGAACAACTCCGGTCTGCAGCTCCCAGCCAGATTGACCCAGGAGATGAGTGATTTCTGCATTTCCAACTGAGGTACCCGGTTCTTCTCACTGGGACTGGTTAGACAGTGGGTACAGCCCAAGGAGGGCGAGCAGAAGCAGGGTGGGGCGTTGCTTCACCTGGGAAGTGCAAGGGGTTGGGAAACTCCTTCTCTTAACCAAGGAAAGCCATCAGGGACTGTACCATGCACTCCAGCCCTGATACTGAGCTCTTCCCACAGTTTTCGCAACCTACAGACCAGGAGATTCCCTCTGGTGCCTTTGCCACCAGGGCCCTGGGTTTCCAGCACAAAACTGGGTAGCTGTTTGGGCAGACACCAAGCTAGCTGCAGGAGTTCCTTTTTCATACCCCAGTGGCATCTGGAATGCTAGCGAGACAGAACTGTTCACTCCCCTGGAGAGGAGGCTGAAGCTAGGGAGTCAAGTGGTCTGGATTGGTGGGTCCCACCCCCACAGAACCCAGCAAGGTAAGATCCACTGGCTTGAAATTTTTGCAGCCAGCACAGCAGTCTGGCTTGACCTGAGGTGCTCAAGCTTGGTGAGGGGAGGGCCATCGGCCATTGCTGAGGCTTGGGTAGGCAGTCTTACCCTCACAGTGTAAATAAAGCCACTGGGAAGTTAGAAATGGGTGGAGCCCACCACAGCTCAGCAAGGCGGCTGTGGCCAGGGTGCCTCTCTAGACTGTCTCCTGTCTGGGCAGGGCACCTCTGAATAAAAGGTAGCAGCCCCACTCAGGGACTTACAGATAAAATCGCTACCTCCATGAGACAGAACACCTGGGGGAAGGGGTGGCTGTGGGCACAGCTTCAGCATACTTAAACGTCCCTGCCTGGCAGCTCTGAAGAGAGCAGACAATCTCCCAGCACCGCATTTGAGCTCTGATAAAGGACAGACTGGCTCCTCAAGTGCATCATTGGCATGTAACCTGACCAGGAGACACTTCCCAGTGGGGGCTGACAGAAACCTCATATAGGAGAGCTCTGGCTGGCATCTGGTGGGTGCCCTCTGGGACAGAGTTTCCAGAGGAAGGAACAGGCAGCAATCTTTGCTGTTCTGCAGTCTCTGCTGATGATATCCAGGCAAACAGGGTCTGGAGTGGACCTCCAGTAAACTCCAATAGACCTGTAGCAGAGAGGCCTGTTAGAAGGAAGACTAACAAACAGAAAGGAATAGTTATCAACACAACAAAAAACACGTCCACCTAGAGACCCCTCCTAAGGTCACCGACTTCAAAGACCAAAGGTAGATAAATCCACAAAGATGGGGAGAAACCAGTACAAAAAGGTTGAAAGTTCCAAAAACCAGAACACTTCTTCTCCTCCAAAGGATTACAACTCCTCGACAACAAGGGAACAAAACTGGATGGAGAATGAGTTTGATGAATTGACAGAAGTAGGCTTGAGAAAGGGGGTAATAACGAACTCCTCTAAGCTAAAGGAGAATGTTCTAACCCAATACAGGGAAGCAAAGAACTTTGATAAAAGGTTACATGAATTGCTAACAAGAATAACCAGTTTAGAGAAGAATATAAATGACCTGATGGAGCTGAAAAACTTCATGAAGCATACACAAGTATCAATAGCCGAACTGATCAAGCAGAAGAATGAATATCAGAGACTGAATATCAACTCAATGAAATAAAGTGAGAAGCAAGATTAGAGAAAAAAGAGTAAAAAGAAATGAATAAAGCCTCCAAGAAATATGGAACTATGTGAAAAGACCAAATCTACATTTGATTGCTGTACATAAAAGTCATGGGGAGAATGAAACCAAGCTGGAAAACATTCTTCAGGATATTATCCAGCAACTTCCCCAACCTAGCAAGTCAGGCCAACATTCAAATTCAGGAAATACAGAGAATGCCACAAAGATACTCCTTGAGAAGAGCAACCCAAAGACACATAATTGTCGATTCACCACAGATGAAAAGAAGGAAAAAACGTTAAGGGCAGCCAGAGAGAAAGTTCAGGTTATTCACAAAGGGAAGCCCATCAGACTCACAGCAGATCTCTCAGCAGAAACCCAATAAGCCAGAAGACAGTGAAAACCAATATTCAGCATTCTTAAAGAAAAAAATTTTCAACCCAGAATTTCATATCCAGCCAAACTAAACTTCATAAGCGAAGGAGAAATAAAATCCTTTACAGACAAGCAAATGTTGAGAGATTTTGTCACCACCAGGCTTGCCATACAAGAGCTCCTGAAGGAAGCACTAAACATGGAAAGGAACAAAGGTACCAGCCACTGCAAAAACGTATCAAATTATAAAGACCATCGTCGCTATGAAGAAACTGCATCAACTAATGGGCAAAATAACCAGCTAGCATCATAATGTCAGAATCACAATCACATGTAACATTATTAACCTTAAATGTAAATGGGCTAAAGGCCCCAATGAAAACACACAGACTGACAAATTGAATAAAGAGTCAAGAACCATCAGTATACTGTACTTAGGAGACCCAACTCAAATGCAAACACACACATAGGCTCAAAATAAAGGGATGGAGGAATATTTAAACAAAAGCAGGGATTGCAATCCTAGTCTCTGATAAAACAGACTTTAAACCAAAAAAGATCAAAGGAGCAAAAGGCATTACATAATGGTAAAGGGATCAATGCAACAAGAAGAGCTAACTATCCTAAATATATATGCACCAAATACAGGAGCATCCAGATTCATAAAGCAAGTTCTCAGAAACCTACAAAGAGACTTAGACTCCCAAACAATAGTGGGAGACTTTAACACCCCACTGTCAAATAGACCAATGAGACAAAAATTAACACGGATATCCAAGACCTGAACTCAGCTCTGGGCCAAGTGGACCTAATAAACATCTATAGAACTCCACCCCAAATCAACAGAATATACATTCCTCTCAGTACCAAACTACACTTACTGTTTTCTTTTTCTTTTGTGAAACAGAGTCCTGCTCTCTCGCCCAGGGCCGGAGTGCACTGGCGCAATCTTGGCTCACTGCAACCTCTGCCTCCCAGGTTCAAGCAATTCTCCTGCCTCAGCCTCCTGAATAGCTGGAACCACCAGTGCATGCCACTGTGCCTGGCTAATTTTTGTATTTTTAGTACAGACAGGGTTTCACCATGTTGGTCAGGATGGTCTTGATCTCCTGACCTCATAATCCGCCCACCTCAGCCTCCCAACATGCTGGGATTATAGGCATGACCCACTGTACCTGGCCCACATCGTACTTATTCTAAAACTGACCACATAATTGGAAGCAAAACACTCCTCAGCAAAAGCAAAAGAAAGGAAATCATAACAGTCTCTCAGACCACAGAGCAATTAAATTAGAACTCAGGATTAAGCAACTCAAAAGCCACATAACAATCTGCTCCTGAACAACTACTGAGTAAATAACAAACTTAAGGCAGAAACAAAGACACAACATACCAAAATTTCTGGGAAACATTTAAAGCAGTGTGTAGAGGGAAATTCAAACAGTCCATGGTAAAAATTCAACAGTCTTTCATGCTAAAAACTCAATAAGCTAGGTATGGATGGAATGTATTTCAAAATAGTTAAGAGCTGTTAATGACAAACTCACAGCCAATATCATACTGAATGGGCAAAAACTGGAAGCATTCCCTTTGAAAACCAGCACAAGACAAGAATGCCCTCTCTCATCACTTCTATTCACCATAGTATTAGAATAGGATACCCTCTCTCACTACTCCTATTCAACATAGTATTAGAATATCTGGTCAGGACAATCAAGCTAGAGAAAGAAATAAAGGGTATTCAATTGGGAAAAGAAGGAAGTCAAACTGTCTCTGTTTACAGATGGTATGATTGCATATTTAGAAAACCCCATCATCACAGCCCATAATCTCCTTAAGTTGACAGCAACTTCAGCAAAGTCTCAGGATACAAAACCAATGTGCAAAAATCACAAGCATTCCTATACAATAATAACAGAAAAACAGAGACAAATCAGGAGTGAACTCCCATTCACAACTGCTACAAAAAGAATAAAATACCCAGGAATACAACTTACAAGGGATGTGAAGGACCTCTTCAAGAAGAACTACAAACCACTGCTCAAGGAAGTAAGAGACAACATGAACAAATGGAAAAACATTCTATGCTCATGGAAAGGAAGAATCAGTATCGTGAAAATGGCCACACTGCCCAAAGTAATTTATAGATTCAATGCCCTTCCCATCAAGCTACCACTGACTTTCTTTACAGAACAGGAAAAAAACTACTTTAACTTTTATATGGATCCAAAAGAGAGCCTGCATAGACAAGACAATCCTAAGCAAAAAGAACAAAGCTAAGGCATCACATTACCTGACTTCAAATTATACTACAAAGCCACAGTAACAAAAACAGCATGGTACTGGTACCAAAACAGATATACAGACCAATGGACAGAACAGAGGCCTCAGAAACAATACTACATATCTACAATCATCTGATCTTTGACAATCCTGACAAAAGCAATGGGGAAAGAATTCCCTATTTAATAAACAGTGTTGGGAAAACTGGCTAACCATATGCAGAAAGCTGAAACTGAATCCCTTCCATACACCTTATACAAAAATTAACTGAAGATCGATTAAACACTTAAATATAAGACCTAAAACCATAAAAACCCTAGAAGAAAACCTAGGCAATGCCATTCAGGATATAGGCGTGGGCAAGGACTTCATGACAAAAACACCAAAACGATGGCAACAAAAGCCAAAATTGACAAAGGGGATCTAATTAAACTAAAGAGCTTCTGCACAGCAAAAAAAACTATCATTAAAGTTAACAGGCAACCAACAGAATGAAAGAAAATTTTTGTAATCTATCCATCTGACAAAGGGCTAATATCCAGAATCTATAAAGAACTTAAATTTGCAAGAAAAATATCACCCCATCAAAAAGTGGGCGAAGGACATGAACAGACACGTCTCCAAAGAAGACATTTACACAGCCAACAAGCATGAAAAAAAGCTCACCATCACTAGTAGAGAAATTCAAATCAAAACCACAAAGAGATATCATTTCAAGCCAGTTAGAATAGCGATCATTAAAAAGTCAGGAAACAACAGATGCTGGAAAGGATATGGAGAAATAGGAACACTTTTACATTGATGGTGGCAATGTAAATTAGTTCACTGTGGTGATTCCTCAAGGATCTAGAACTAGAAATACCATTTGACCCAGCAATCTCATTACTGGATACGTACCCAAAAGGTTATAAATAATTATACTATAAAGACACATGCAAGTGTATGTTTACTGTGGCACTGCTTACAATAGTAAAAACTTGGAACCAGCCCAAATGCCCATCAATGACAGACTGGATAAAGAAATTGTAGTACAGGCCGGGCGCGGTGGCTCAAACCTGTAATCCCAGCACTTTGGGAGGCTGAGGCGGGATCACGAGGTCAAGAGATCGAGACCATCCTGGTCAACATGGTGAAACCCTGTCTCTACTAAAAATACAAAAAATTAGCTGGGCATGGTGGTGCGTGCCTGTAATCCCAGCTGCTCAGGAGGCTGAGGCAGGAGAATTGCCTGAACCCAGGAGGCGGAGATTGCGGTGAGCCGAGATCACGCTATTGCACACCAGCCTGGGTAACAAGAGCAAAACTCCGTCTCAAAAAAAAAAAAAAGAAAGAAAAAAGAAAACATAGTACATATACACCACAGAATACTATGCATCTGCAAAAAAGGATGAGTTCATGTCTTTTGCAGATGGAAACCATAGTTCTCAGCAAACTAACATAGGAACAGAAAACCAAACACCACATGTTCTCACTCTTAAGTGGGAGTTGAAAAATGAGAACACATGGACACAGGGAGGGAAACATCACATACCAGGGACTGTGGGGTGGTGGGAGGTTACCATTAGGAGAATACCTAAGTAGATGACAGGTTGATGGGTGCAGCAAACTACCATGGCACATGTATACCTACGTAACAAACTTGCATGTTCTGCACATGTACCCAATTACTTAAAGTGTAATAATAAGTGGGAGCCAGGCATGGTGGCTCATGCCTGTAATCCCAGCACTTTGGAAGGCAGAGGTGGGTGGATCACCTGAGCTCGAGTTGGGAGACTGCCCTGGGAAACATTGCAAAACACTGTCTTTACAAAAAAATATAAAACTTAGGCTTGGTGGTGTTGCTTATAGTCACAGCTACTTGGGAGGCTGAGGTGGGAGGACTGTTTGAACCTGGGAAATGGAGGCTGCAGTGAGCCGAGATCATGCCACTGCACTCCCGTGCGCAATAGAGTGAAACCCTGCCTCAAAAAAACGTTGAGTCCTTGATTTTTTTTTTTTTTTTTAAGACAGGGTTTTGCTTTTTTTTTTGGTTTTTTACTTTATTTTTATTTATTTTTTAAGACAGGGTTTTGCTACATTGCCCATGCTGGTCTCAAACTCCTGGGCTCAAGGAATCTGCCTGCCTCGGCCTCCCAAAGTGCTAGGATTACAGGTATGAGCCACCGCAGAAGGCCGTTGATTTTTAAAGATTTATAATAGATGCCGGGCCCTCCAGCTATGCCTGCTTTTCAAATATTTAAACATTAGGCCCTGAAAACTGCAAGTGCTTTATTTGCCCAATTCACTAAAGAGCTCCAACTTGAAGTCAATAATCTAATTAAAAAACAAGCTAAGTTGAAAAGAACACCTATCGAAATAAATCAGTCTCCAAAATACAACTTTCTGACACTTAGTTGCCTATTTTGAAACCCTCTGTCAAAGAAATTTACACCTATAAAGGAAATTACCATTTTTAAGGGCATCTTCCCCTCATGCACCTAAATCACTAAGATACTATCTTTATGTTCCTGAAATCTGTGATATAAAGGACAATGGACAATCAATAGTTTATTATTATTGTTGTTGAGAAAGTCTTGCTGTGTTATCCAGGCTGGAGTGCAGTAGTGTGATCTTGGCTCACTATAACCTCCATCTCCCAGATTCAAGCGATTTGCGTACCTAAGCCTTCCAATTAGCTGGGATTACAGGCGTCCGCCACCATATCTGGCTAGTATTTTTATTTTTAATAGAGACTGGGTTTCACCATGGCCAGGCTGGTCTGGAACTTTTGACCTCAGTTGATCCACCTGCCTCAGCCTCGCAAAGTGCTGGGATTATAGGCATGAGCAATTGTGCCTGGCCAGTAATTATGTTTTAATGCAAATTCTTGGTAAACCATTAAAGAACTGCCTGTTCTTTTTTTTGAGACGGAGTTTCGCTGTTGTTACCCAGACTGGAGTGCAATGGCACGATCTCAGCTCACTGCAATCTCCGCCTTCTGGGTTCAAGCAATTCTCCTGCCTCAGCCTCCTGAGTAGCTGGGACTACAGGTGTGCACCACCATGCCCAGTTAATTTTTGTATTTTTAGTAGAGACAGGGTTTCATCTCATTGACCGGGATGGTCTCGATCGCTTGACCTCGTGATCCACCCGCCTCGGCCTCCCAAAGTGCTGGGATTATAGGTGTGAGCCACTGCGCCCAGCCCTGCCTGTTCTTTTTTAAATATATTCCCAGTGTAAACCTTAAAGGACAAAACTTAGGCAAAGTTAATATAAGTACAGACTTTATTTCCAGGAGCAAGAACAACCCAAAGGATCATCTGATCAGCCAGAAAGAAAGTAGTGCCACTTAGTGAGTGGAGAAGGGAAGAGAAGCAGGCTTGGCGTGAAGATCAGTTTATTCTGAATATGTTAACTCTAAAATGCTTGTGAGACATCAGATTCTACATAGTGAAAATGTAGTGGCCACAGGGGTCTAGAGTTCCGGAAAGAAGTCTGAAAAACTGAGATAACAAACTGAGAGTAATAAGCATAATTAAGTTATGAAACACAATGAGATCCCCAAGGGGGTCTGTGGCTGGCAGAAAATGTCAGAAGAACTGAGTCTTGGGATTCTCAAGCGTGATGAGTGGAATAATAAGGAGTGAGGTAGGAAGAATATGATATTCTGGAAGCAAAAGCAGGACAATTTCAATAAGGGGCAACATTTATTGGATACAATGAGTTCTAAATTCTTCTTCAAAGAATCTGTATGTCATTATATTCAGTTATATGTCCTTCATTTTAAAGTTTAACTTCCTTATAGTTCCAGTAAACAACCTTCCCTACCAGTTCTAATCAGCAGTTCACATCTGGTTCCCTCCCATCCCACACCCCCTCTGCCCCTGGCTTTGTCCTGACTCATCCTGGTCACCTGCTTCAGTCACCTGCTCTGGTTACCTGTTCCAGTCACCTTCTTTGATCTAGGTCACCCTGGCTACCTGCTCTGACCTGCCTGTAACTGTCCTTCCCACCAAAGCACCTACCCTGCCACTCCAGCTCAGACCCCTCTCTCTTTAAAATAGCCAATTGGGATTAGTCTAGCTTGTATGGTCTAACCCTAGCCAACAGGGGAATGACACAGCAGTAGGGGAGACCCCCATCAGAAATAAGTATCCCTTTTCCTCCCTTGTCCAAATGTGCAGTCACCATTGCTCCATCCGTGAGCCACACCCTTCTATAGAAGTAAACTGCCTTAATGAGAGGATTTATCTTCGAGTACTATTTCTTTTGTGGACTTATAACACACTGAACCACAATAACTCACATAAAGAGTTCTTCTGTTGTAAGGGGACCAGTGAGGTCAGAAGGGGGCTACTAAGGTAGGGAAACCACAGTGGGTGATGTGCTAATGAAACCAGAGCAAACCTGATTAGCCTGCCAAACTTGACCTGCCTTGTTTGCTGTATTACGCCATTATTGTATTGCTATAAAGAAATACCAGAGATTGAGTAATTTATGAAGAAAAGAGGTTTTAACTGGCTCTGCCAGCTTTATGGAAAGCATGGTGCTGACATCCTGGCTTCTGCGGAGGCCTCAGGAAGCTTACTATCATGACAGAAGATGAAGAGGGAGCATCACATGGCAACAGAAGGAGCAAGAGGTGAGGTGGGGAACAGCCACATACTTTAAAGGACCAGCTCTAATGTGAACTCAGAGCCAGAGTTCACTCATCACCAAAGGAATGGCCCAAGCCATTCATAAGGGATCTGCCTCTGGATTCAAACACCTCCCACCAAGCCCCACCTCAAAAACTGGGGATTACATTTCAACATAAGATTTGGGCAGGGACAAATAGCCAAATAATATTAGTTGTTTTTAGTCGCTTACTTCTAGTTGATCTAAAAACTCCGACTAGCAAGTCAAATAGTCAGACAATCCATAACTAAACTCCCACCAGCTTCCTTACAGATAAAATCTCTGACTGTAGGTCACTATAGTAATGGATGCTTTAAGTTGTTTTTCAGGAAGTAAGGGGCAGCTCTTGTCCAGCTCAAGCAGCTTGAGGCCACCAATCCTTCAAATGGGCTTATGTCAATGCAGGAGAGATGACCATATGACATCAGAGAGCTAAAAACTCCTCCATCAGATCATGGAAATGCTACCATTTTCTGAATAGGCATTCTATGAAGACCCATGAAGCCTGACTATGTGTGTGCATATCACTGATTAACTCACTTTTCCTTACATCCACTCACCTTTTCCCATGCCTTCAACTGCCTTACTCCTCTATCCAATAAATATACCTAAAACTTCATCTTTGGAGAGGCAGATTTGACATTTGTTCTCTCATCTCTTCACATGGCAGCCTTGTGAGTAAGATCTTTTCCCTTTGGCAAAACCTGTTGCCACAATGATTGGCTTGCTGCACAGGAGGAGGGAAGGAAACTAAGAATAGTAGAACAGTGAAAATTCCTGACCAGTTAACAAGTGGTAAGGGGGTAGACTGGTTAAGAAGTTAAGACTTAATTGGGCTGGGCCTGGTGGCTCATGCCTGTAAATCCCAGCACTTTGGGAGGCTGAGAAAGGCAGACCACTTGAGGTCAGGAGTTTGAGACCAGTCTGGCTAACATGGTGAAACCCCATCTCTACCAAAATTATAAAAGTTAGCCAGAGGTGACGATCCAAGATGGCCGATTGCTAACATCTTGGCATTGCAACTTCCAGTGAAAGCGCAGAGAATGAGAGGACGCCACACTTTCAGACAAATTTTTGTCGCTCATGGACCAGAAGATTCCCAGGGGAGGAGCCCCATGGGTGGCCAGTGTGACTCTTGCGACCAACGCAGCAGTTTTGTCGGTACCTCGGCACAGCAGCTCTTGGTGCAGAGTAAACGGGACTGGTTCCACTTCTGACCGACGTTTGGAGCTCCGGGAAGGCAGAGTCGCCTATTATGGACTCAAGAAGGAAGCCAGACTGGAGATTCCCAGGCAGAAAAGCACCATCAGTCTTAACGCCACTGTTTTGACCAGCGCAGTGGGTTGCTCAGATTTTGGCCCTGGGAATTAACAACTTGGACGTCCACTCAGAGACCTAATTTGAAAGGTGGTAATTACAAAGATGACAGGTGGATAAATTTACAATGATGGGAAGAAACCAGCATAAAAAGGCTGAGAATACTCAAAATCAGAATGCCTCTCCTTCTAAAGAGGATCACAGTTCCTCATCAAAAAGGGAACAAGGCTTGATGGAGAACGAGTGCATTCCATTAACAGAATCAGGCTTCAAAAGGTGGATAATAAGAAACTTCTGTGAGTTAAAAGAACATCTTGTAGCCCAACGTAAAGAAACTAAGAACTGTTTTTTTTTTTTTTTGCCAATCAATGAGAGCTTGTAAGGTTGCTGAGGTTGGTTGGCCTTGAACTCTTGGCCTTGCCTTCGCAAGCGCCACGACATCCGGCTGGAGCCACTTTGGGCCCCGAAACTAAGAACTTTGAAAAAAGGTTTGACAAAATCCTAATGAGAATAGAGAATTTAGAGAGGAATATAAGTGAATTAATGGAACTGAAGAATACAATATGGGAACGCCTAGAAGTATGCACAGGTTTAAACACTCGAATTGATCAATCAGAAGAAAGGATATCAGAGGTCGAAGACCAACTTAATGAAATAAAACGAGAAGACAAGATTAGAGAAGAAAGAGTTAAAAGGAATGAGCAAAGTCTCCAAGAAATGTGGGACCATGTGAAAAGACCTATTTTACGTTTGATAGGTGTACCTGAATGCGATGGGAGAGAATGAATCCAAGCTGGAAAATACTCTTCAGGATATTATTCAGGAAAATTTTCCTAATCTAGCAAAGCAGGACAATATTCAACCCCAGGTAATACAGAGAACACCACAAAGATATTCCTCAAGAAGAGCAACCCCAAAGCACATAATCGTTAGATTCACCAGGGTTGAAATGAAGGAGAAAATACTAAGGGCAGCAAGAGAGAAAGGTCAGGTTACCCACAGAGGGAAGCGTATCAGACTTACAGCAGATCTCTCAGCAGAAACCCTACAAGCCAGAAGAGAGTGGGGGCCAATATTCAACATCCTTAAAGAAAAGAACTTTCAGCCCAGAATTTCATATCCAGCCAAACTAAGCTTCACAACTGAAGGAAAAATAAAATCTTTTATGAACAATCAAGTACTCAGAGATTTTATTACCACCAGGCCTGCTTTACAAGAGCTTCTGAAAGAAGCATTACACATAGAAAGAAACAACCAGTATTAGCCTTTCTAAAAATATACCAAAAAGTAAAGAGCATCAACATAAAGAAGAATTTACATCAACGAATGGACAAAACAGCCAGTTAACATCAAATGGCAGTAATCCTAAATTTAAATCGATTAAATCCCCCAATCAAAAGATACAGCCAAAACCAGACCCATCTCACATGCAAGGATACACAAAGACTCAAAACAAAGGGATGGAGAAAGATTTACCAACTAAATGGAGAGCAAAAATAAATAAATAAATAAAAAGCAGGAGTTGCAATTCTCGCATCTGATAAAATAGATTTTAAAGCAACAAAGATATAGTGGTAAAAGGATCAATGCAACAATAAGAGCTAACGATCCTAACACCCAGATACATAAGACCTATAAAGAGATTTAGACTCAACAAGACAGAAAATTAATAAGGATATCCAGGACTTGAACTCAGATCCGGAACAAGTAAACTTAATAAATATTTATAGAACTCTCCACTTTAAATATACAAAATATACATTCTTGTCAATACCACATCACACTGACTCATAGGTTTAAATGAAATATTGATCGGCCATTATTAATACCCATTTTTAGAATAAAGCAACATTTCTGTTCTCTCTCCCTCTTTTTCTTCCTCTCCACTCCTTTTTTCTTTCCTTCTCTCCTTCCAAAAACAACAAAAAAATAAAAATAAAAAAGGTATTTGACACCAAATGGAAAAAAAAAAGTTAGCCAGATGCCTGTAGTTCTAGTTACTCGGGAGGCTAAGGCACAAGAATTGCTTGAACCTGAGAAGTGGAGACAGCAGTGAGCTGAGATTGCACACTGTACTCCAGCCTGGGTGACAGAGTGTGACTCTGTCTCAAATAAATAAATAAATAAATAAATAAATAAATAATATATATATGGACTTAATTGGGTGAGGACAAGTCACCTATTGTGAGCCCAAGGCAGGTAAGCACTTATGGCTGGCAAGTGCTGAAGGCTTAAAGAACGGTTTGAAGTGGTGTGACATGGAATTGAAAGTGAGACCAAAGCAATGTGGTTGTGCTATTCCCTTTAAGGTTCAGCTGTGCTACAGCAGAAATGGGACAGACTGAGCTGACTTTAACTTGGCAGTGATTCTGCCAAGTGAGTTAAAAACAAATAAACAAACAGAGTAGGACAGAGATGATGGGGACGTATGCCAGAGAGGAATACAATTATTGATCTGTGGTTTTAGGCTAGTTAGGAAAGCAGAGAAGATACAAAATTGTGATATAGACAGCAGAATGGGCATGGGATCAAAGAACAAGCTAGAAAAGTTGGAGGTAGTGGTCAGAGAGGGTTTTCTTAAAATTGAAATTATAGGAAAGTTAAAGTTGTAGACAAAGTGTAGGCCCCGCAGGAATGAGAAACAGCAGACGGCACCACTGGAAGAATGGAGAAGAGGTGCTGGGGCTGGGTGTGGTGGCTCATGCCTGTAATCCCAGCACTTTTCGAGGCCAATGTGGGGTGGGGAGCGGTGGATTACCTGAGGTCAGGAGTTTGAGACCATCCTGGCCAATGTGGTGAAATCTCATCTCTACTAAAAATGCAAAAAAAATTAGCTGAGTGTTGTGGCACATGCCTGTAATCCCAGCTACTTGGGAGGCTGAGGCAGCAGAATCGCTTGAACCTGGGAGGCAGAGGTTACAGGGAGCTGAGATCGCGCCACTGCACTCCACCCTGGTCTACAGCATGAGAATACATCTCAAAGGGAAAAAAAAAGTGCTAGAAGAATTGCCTAACTACCATGAATACTATGCTGGAGAAATAACAGTGAACTGAGTGCTCAAAACTTTGAGGAACATAGGATAGCCTTGTTCTGATATGTGAGATTCAAAGCTGGTGTTTTTGAAGGAGAATAGTCTGGAAGGGGTAATAAGAAGCAAGGGATACTTCTCTAATCTCCAGCCCTAGTGCTACCATGGTTCTCAGACATCAGACATAATCAGTAGGGTTACGGAGGCATCAAGGGGCATCACTGCCCTCCAGAGTTTTAGTTAGAAGAAGGTGACAAAGAAGAATATATAAAGAAGTACCAGAAGACAAAGCTGTAGTGTTTTAGAAGTTGGGGAAAACCAAGCAATGAAGACACAACAGGGGGTGTGCAGAGGGTATGGGAGTGACAAAGGAATCTGGAGCTTCTAGAGGAACAGGTATGAATATGCATAGAGTATAATGAGATAAGTCCAAGTGGATCAGTATTTTCCTTTTTATTTCTAGTTACTTAAGTAAGGTGGTATTTTCCTTTGACCATAACTCTCAATTCTGTTCTTTTCCTTGGGCATTAGGGTGTGGTGCTGATGAAGCTGAACACTACCTGAGGGCTGTATTCCAGGAAACAGGTTTCCCAGAAATCATCCAACCCGGGGCGGTCATGGGGCAACATCCTATCCCAACAATGTGAAAAACACAAAAATTCATACTGATATTCTACAAAGAAAATCTCGAAGAATGATGACTTCTGACTAGCGAGGTGAAATTTATTATTTTTAAAACTGGCAAATAAAGGAAAAGAAAAGGGCAGTTTTCCTGTCTTTCCAGGAGAGGCCTGTTCCCGAGAGTAACGAAGCTGCTGGTGAGGGAAAGCTGTCTTCAGAAGCATTCCAGCTAAACAAACACAGAACAAAATGATAGGATTGACAGGGTGCCATTTCGTGGCCTCTGATGAAATCTAAGCATTAATGTCAATAGCTGCTAAAACTATTAGGTGAAATGCTCATGGGAACTTGCCCATGTATATAGATCAGAGATTGATGTGACCTAAACCAATTGATTAGTCTTAACATCACAAACAACCACCAGATGTATATCACCTATGCAGTATTCTTGTGTGTGTGTGTGTGGGGGGGGGGGGGGGAATCAAGCCCAAACTGGATCAAATTTCTCTAAGGAAGAGCTTATGAGAAAGTAAGGGGCCGGAAAGAAATAGAGTAAACAAAATAGCATCATAGACATGTAATCAGCCTAATCCAGAATATGTGAATAAGACAAGGGACACAATTTTTTATTTGTGTCTTACTAATTGCAATTAATTTGTAATTAGTAACAAACAACAGGGTCTAGCTGATAAATACAGGAGATGTTGCAAGCAAATTCAAAGTACTTCTTGTCTGACTCTTCTTTAGACAAAACCACATATGAAAATGGGACAATCAGGAACCTTTGAACACTGACTGGATAGCTGATAATGTTTTATTTAAAAAAAAAAAGTCTCATCTTTTAGGAATATAGGTGAAATATGCCTTAGATTTGCTTTAGAATAACCAATAGGGATTATGTGTGTGTACAAATGGATGGAGAGAGAGGTGACATAAAATTGGCCATAAGTTTTTAGTTGCAGAATCTGGGGTGATAATGATATGAAAAATCAAGATACAATTCTTTCTCTTCTGTATATGCTTTCAATTTTCCATAAAAAGTTTTAAAAACTCAAAATTCAAAAGCTTAGTAGGCACTTAATCGTTGTTCTTTTCTACAGTCTCTTTGTAAAGGCATAAAAAATATAGTCTTGACTCATACAGATTGATTTTAATCCACAATTATTGTGTAGCTACAAGCTACAAACCAGGTGGAAGAAGACTTGAGGTCAAATTCTAGAATTTATATTTTAAACTTTCAAGCATTCCTTTTAAAATTATTTTCCGCAAAGAAAACATAATTGGACCGTTTGATGTTAGCAATATTTATTTTCTATTTAGTAAGATGATAATACATGGGCTTCTTGTGTTTTAATAATACCTTTTTTTAACGTTTGAGAAGTTTATTAATAATTGTTAATAAGTTTAGCCAGAGGATTAAGATGGTTCATGAGTCAAGTATATCTAACACTGTCAACCGTGAAGCATATATTTTATGAAGACAAAAATACATTTTTGTTTATAGTACTGTCACGTATATTTTCCTCTTTGTAGCATGGAGACTGCTTGGAAGTAGATTGTAATACTCTCTTCTGGAAACAAAATTTGTAAGACTGAGCTGCATTTGTGTGGGCTGGAAAGAGTTTATAAAAACAAAAACCCACTTAAAATTTTTTTTGTACTAATCATTGCTCAGCTTTTCATTTGGCCTTTTAAAAAACTTGAAAGTGCCTCAGCCTTGCCAGGGAGGTCTGCGAGTTTCTGTCTGTACTGCCTGCAGCTGAGACAAGAAGTTCAACTCAAGGGTGAAGGAGTAGTTCTGGGTCCTTTTTCAGGATACACTTTACAACATATGATATTGATATTTCAAAGCCTACATGACTTCCAAGTATTCTTCTCAACTGCTTTAGTACCCATAGAAGAAAAGACATGATTAAGAAGAACACACAAATCTCAATAGTGGCAAAGGGAGTTCAAATGATCTAATGGTGGAAGAGAGAGGGCTATGGGAAAGAAGGCAGCATAGCTGGGTTGTTTTGGTTATTCACTTCCTTATTCATGAACAACACGGTCAGCCAGTCTATCTGTATGAAGTCTGTGACCACTGTACACTTCTCAATAGTTTGGAGTCTCTCCTAATACCAGACTGACAAGAAAACACTGTTCATGACTGCTGAAACTATAAGAATTTCCAGTGAGCCAGGTACCAGGAAAATGTCAGTAACATCCAACACCTAATATTTTGTGCACATAAAAATTATTAGTAGCATTAATTTTATTGAATTATATCACAAAGCATATAATTTACAAAAATGAACTTCTGTTTTAAAATTGAGTTTTTTGTTTTGTTTTGTTTTTATGTGGTGGACAGCGTCTTGCTTTGTCACCCAGGATGGAGTATAGCGGCGTGATCTCAGCTCACTGCAACCTCCATCTCCCGGGTTCAAGGGATCCTATTTCAGCCTTCCAAGTAGCTAGGACTATGGGAACATGCCACTGTGCCTGGCTTAACTTTTTGTAGAGATAGGGTTTCACCATGTTGCCCAGGCTGGTCTCAAACTCTTGTGCTCAAGCAAACTGCCTGCCTTGGCCTCTCAAAGTGCTGGGACTACAGATGTGAGCCATTGCGCCTGGCCTACATTTAGTTTTATTTTTTATTTTTTCAGTGTCCCTTGGATTTGGTAGGGAAAAAATGAACTACTTATACAGCAGGTGACGATACTCTACAATTAGGGCAATTGTAGAGTTTACCCTAATTGTATTTTTTCCCCCCTTTTAATTCCTAAAAGCTATCTTTTAACTCAAGCTTTCAGCAACAGACACAGACTACCCTGGGAACCCACAGAATTATCACAATTGAAACTAGAGTTTAAAACTATACAGAAGAACCTCTTTCAAACTTGAATACAGAGCAGACTTCTGATTTTTTTTTTTGAAAGAGCTGGAACCAAGTCAGTACCATCCTATTCCTAATAAATGGGGGAAAAAACTATAATGTAATCACACTCATACTCGTTCCCAAGTATTATTCCCTTCCACACATTTATGTCATCAAGCTTTAGAAATGAGTCAACATAGGCTGTGTGCAGTGGCTCACACCTGTAATCCCAGCACTTTCAGAGGCAGAAGCAGGCGGATCAGTTGAGCCCAGGAGTTTGAGATCAGCCTGGACAACAAAGGGAAACCTTGTCTCTACAAGTAATACAAAAATTCGCTGGGCATGGTGGCACACACCTGTAGTCCCAGCTACTTGGGGGGCTAAGGCAGGAAGATCGCTTGAGCCTGGAGATTGAAGCTGCAGTTAGCTGACATCGAGCCACTGCATTCCAGCCTGGGTGACAGAGGAAGGCCCCGTCTCCAAAAAAAAAAAAAAAAAGAAAAGAAAAGAGAAAGAAAGCACTGAGTCTATATGGTCTAATGTAAAGAGAACAAACCTTGAAGTTCAATATCAGTATTTCGATCAGGCTATTATTTACTAGTTATATGATCTTGGCTAAACCACTTCAGCTCATGTGTAAGGTGAAAATACTATGAACACTGTCACCAGGTTTAAACAAAATGACCCCTGAGGATGGACCAGGCATGATCTCTGAGCCTCATTCACATGTAAATAACTGCTTGTATTATATAAGCGGCACAGTCATGAATAGGTAACAAACTTAGTATATCAGAGACCACACAGAAAGAGATAGAATACAGTAATTATTATATACTATGCCACCTTATATTTTATGTAACTTTACAGTTTATAAGCTACCTTTGCATATACAAATGAGTTGTTTTAGAATTTGCAATGAAGCAGCTTAATATAAAATACAAATAACATTTATTTTATTAAATGTTTTCTTAATAGTTCAGAATAATTTTGTCACTAACCTCAAAAACCTAAAAGTAATCTTAAATAAAGAAAATTATGCTGCATGATACACATTTTAACCACAATAATCTGTTAGAAAAATAATTTTTTTTTTTGAGACAGAGTTTCACTGTTGTTGCCCAGGCTGGAGTGCAATGGCACGATCTCAACTCACTGAAACCTTCGTCTCCCAGGTTCAAGCGATTCTCCTGCCTCAGCCTTCCGAGGAGCTGGGATTACAGGCATGTGTCACTATGCCCAGCTAATCTTTTTTTTGTATTTTTAGTAGAGACTGCTAATTTTTTTCTGTATTTTTAGTAAAGACGGGGTTTCTCCATATTTGTCAGGCTGGTCTCAAACTCCAGACCAGTCCCATATGTGTAATCGACACATGTAACGAAAGTCATGTGCCTAATGCAGTGGCACTACTATCATGTGTTATCTTGTATTTCTGGTCATCATAATTAAGGTTTTACTGCTCGATCAAAAGCTTGGTTATTCTAGAAAAGAGAAACAAAAACCAAAAAAAAAAAAAAAAAAACAACCAAACAAAACCCAAATACAATCAACTAAACAAAAACTCCAAGATTATAGCTTCGAAACATTTAAAATACAGCTTTACTCACTGATTTGGAAATGTCTGATTTCTAGGGTCATTCTAACCCATGCTTGAACAATGGTTCAAGCACTCCCCCACACAGACCATACCCCCTCTTTCCCCATACTTACAGGCCCCTTATGATAGACTGCAGCACTTGACTTTCAGATATGTTCCAAGTTGTACCTGAGCTCTATAATAAGCACAACTTTCCTTATAACTTAATGATTAGGCTTTAAAAAACTTCTTTAGGTTCTCAGAATACACGAGGGAAACATGTTGTTCTGTTAGATATTTTTGTAAATCTGTTAATCTTACACTTATAGAGAAATACTGTATAAATTTCAAAGATAAACTGATCATGTATTCAATATCAAGTGTCAATACAATTTTACTGAAGATAATCCAATAACTATCTTTATTTTGCAACGAAATATGAAAAAGCACCTGGTATCTTCTCTCTGGAATGTAAGGACATTGCTTTATTTGCCAACAAGAGAGATCCATGAGGAGCTGCAAAACTGTCCTAAAGTTATCTAGACCCTCACTTTTTCTGTTGGTTAGCCTCTCTTCCCTTGCCCAGCATCTCCTAGGAAAGAATGTAGAACCATTTATAGTGATTCCTAGGAAAAAATCTAAAACCAATTAGAGTGATTCCTAGGAAAGAATCTAGAACCATTTACAGTGATTCCTAGAAAAGACTCTAGAATCATTTAGATTAATGAGTTTACAGATAATCCCTTGAGACTCCCAGTGACACTGATTGCTCCAACTATTCCTGTCTTTCTGCTGTCTTGTTTCCACTACCCAGAATGCATTCCTCTAAGTCCCAGCACACCTCCATACCTTACTCAGGAATTCATTATTTAAAAACAATTATAAAACGTGTATCCCAGACAACAAAACAGAACATGGCTTTCCCTGCAATGGGTTCATGGCTCTGTGGACAAGATGGTTTCTAAAACACAATGACATCCATTTTAGGACTATGCATAACAAACAAATGTGCAGTGCTCTGTAGAGCTCTGAGGAAGAAGAGTCCATATATTCTTAAAGTAGTCAGGGAAGGCTTCCATGAGGTAGTGACATGTGGACCCAGACTTGGGTCAGGTAAGAACCCTTTGGTTGTGAATAAAAATGGGAGAGCCAAACAAATCCCACAAAGACGCTCCATCTTCATCAGGACTTGGGAGTACATCAGTATTTTATCAGTATAAGGGAGCAAACTCTCTCAAATTGCTAATGACAGGCAAAAGAGTTCCAATCCTAGTGCCGTTATTTTCAAGCTGCATGACACTGAACAAGTTTGTCTGCCTTTCTGAATTCTTCATATCTGTGAAATGGAGAGATAATAAACACCTTGGAAGGCCACTGTGGGACTAAATAAGATAATACTTTACATTTACAAAGGGCTTTACAATTTTATGCAAGTTAATACATGTGCAAGTTTACTGTCATACAGAACACAATTTTAAATAGCTTCCCTATTACTCCCAATTTACCTGCTTTAATTCACTGTCTATGATTTGACTCTTTCACAAGAACATAAACTCTATAAAGGGAGGGACATGGCTTTATTTTCTATTAAACCCCAGTATCTAGAATAGTGCCTGGCATGCTGCAGGCACTCAAGAACTATCTGCTGGCTGGATTAATGTAAAATAGAAATGTAAAACTGAGGTCTCATCAATCCTGTAGGGCTTGTTAGGGGTTAAATGAAGTATCATGTGACAGAAAAACAGCTGACATATAGTTGATTGCAGCCTCATCCCTCTATCCTAGACACCTAACAGACTCACTGTGGAGAAGCACATGCACAATTTCACAGGGATCCAGGAGAAATAGGCCTCTACTTTGGTATGTCAGCACTATACCCAACATGGTACAGTGTTTCCAGGCTGGCAGGTGAGAAATAACCTTGGGATTTAGCAATATTACTTTTTCTAGGTAGAGGCGTAACAAAGATGTCCCTAGAAATGTCAAATATCAGCTCTGGGGCTAAGTACAATACACTGGCTCCTGGCTGACTAGGCTGGTCAGTTGTTAGGTTTTATAGTCTTTGTGGAAGACAGAAACATACCATACACTGAATGCCAGGATGATGGAAAAGAAGGAAGGGAGGAAGGGATGGAGGGAGAGAGGGCTAGCAGACAAGAAAAGAACAGCAATATCCCACACTTGTTAGTCTGATTCCACCTAAGTGAACAAGTGGTAGGTGGAATGACTAAGGACAAACAAGACTATAAACATTTAATGCCACATCATTAAATATTCACTGATTATTCTTTGCTTGGATCTGTAAATTACCTAAGTGATAGTCATATATCAAAGTATTATTAACTCTGAAAAGTGAAAATATTTTGATATGTAATGATGAAATGAGCAAGTCTGGATGGAACAGCTCAAGCAGAACAACACAGATAAGAAGGTTGGGAGAGGCAAAATCACAAACTATTTTTGGCTAAAAAACAATGTAGATGAGGCACTAAGGGAGGAGTGCAAAGATGGGCTGCAGGCAGACAATCAAAGGTCTTGCAGGCTAAGCTGAGGAGCCCAAACTTCATCTGATGGATACTAAATTATTACTAAAAGTTTCTGACCAGAGAACTGCCTATTAAAATCAACATGGTAGCAATCAAAGACCACGGAGAAGGGACTGAAGTATGAACTCCTAGTTAAGAAATACCTAGGAAGAAACGATGAAAGCAGGATCACAAGTAACTAAGGTGGTGTTAAAGCCAGACATTAGAGTTTGAACAATGACTGCAGACTTTACCAGCTGTGTAACCTTGGGCAAATTATTTAACCTCTCTAGGCCTTAGTCTCCTCAGCTGAACAATAAGAAAAACTATCTTATAGTTTGTTGTGTGACTAAATGAGATGATATATGTACAAGAACACAGAACATAAACCTGAGCCTGAAACACAGTATCTATAAAAGTACTCATAAAATGCCAGCTAACTTTATTCTTAATGGGCTTCTGAAATAGGATGAAAACACTGAGATCATAAAGTGGGGGTTGTCTGGAAGAAAAAAAATCCAGAGGTTTCGCGATAATCAGCTGCTAAGAGACACATATGAGGTTTAAACCTTGAATGGAGAATACTGATTAAAAGAGACAGTAAAATAGGAGGAACAAGTTTTGAAGGTACTGATGAGGCCTATTTTATTACATTTCATTACTTTGTTACCCAAAGACAGATGCTAGAATAGTTCTTATTAACATAATGGGGCATTTCCCTTCTCTCTCAAGCCTGGGGTGACTGTGGAGACTGTGTGTGGCAAGTACCAAAATGAAAGTGACTTGTTCCAGGGCTCATCCCAAAAGCTACTTTACAGTTTGGAAAGAAAATGGACCAGAGGGCCTGGGAGTTATTCAAAGCCCTGCTCAAATCTCACCTACTCTACAGAACATCCTGGTGCCCTGCAGTTGCTCCCTCCTCCAGACTCTTATGACTGTGGCATGTGGTGGTGGTCTTTATCCAACTAGATTACAAACTCCATGAGGGCCTGGCAAGTTTGCCAACTCTTTGTACCCACCATAGACTAGGGCTACTCCATAAAGTCATGGATCAGGCTTGTAAGGATTAACTGTTTACCTGAAAACATGCTGGCAACCCTGAAGCTGTGCGTAAGACCAGCTCTGGCACACCCACCTTCTCTCTACTTAATTAGTAAGTGAGCAATGATTTCTCAAACAGCAGTACTTTGACAGTATCACATATCATTCTTCTTTACTGTGTATCTTTGACAAGTGTACAAATACAAGCAAAAATATTTCTTGAGGAAGGGCTTGTGAGATATTTGTGGAAAACTGAAAAAAAAAAAAAAAAAAAAAAAATAAGCAGTCCGGGTGCAGTGGCTCATGCCTATAATCCTGGCACTTTGGGAGGACAAGGCAGGTGGATCATCTGAGGTCAGGAGTTTGAGACAAGCCTCGCAAATATGGCAAAACCGTCTCTACTAAATATACAAAAGTTAGCAGCACGTGGTGGCAGGCGCCTGTAATCCCAGCTACATGGAGGGTTGGGGCAGGGGAATTGCTTGAACTGGGGAAGCAGAGGTTGCAGTGAGCTGAGATCACACCACTGCATTCCAGTTTGGGTGACAGAGCGAGACTCTTCTCAAAAAAAACAAACAAACAAACAAAAAAAAACTGATTCAAAATAAACAGGAATTGGGTCTTTTCTAAGCAAGATACTAAAGTTAAAAGAAAACTACTATTTTAGAAATGTAACATGTAAGCCCACATATAAGAACAAATTATATATATGTGTATATGGTTATGTATGTATATATGTGCATACATAGATATTATATGTATTTTAAGATATCAAATGGACCCATGGAAGATGCTTTCTCATCCTTCCCCTTTCCTCTACTTCCCACATTTTTAAATGGGGAAAAAGGTATACTATTTTGAAACATACCAAGGAAAGTACAACACACTTAATCACACCAGCAAATAGTTAAGATAATGCTTATGCCAGTATCTTAACTATATTTTTAAAAAAGCAATATTCAAACACCATATTAACTGTGAAAGACAAAAGCCGGTTTGAAAATGTCTCACATTTCCTGAACTTCAAAAAATACACATACAAAGTTTATTCTACTGAATTCCAAAGATAAATTATAACAGCAACTTCAGAAGTAAAAATTTCATTCTGGATATAATTAACACGATATTAAAACCAAAAAATAATGTGGAATTCTATATAATGTGCTGAGTGTTCTGGTATTTTATGTATGTCCCATCTAAAAAAATAAAATCTATGAGCCATACTTGAAACTACTTAATAATGAAAAATTATGCAAATTTGGATAACCAGAATGCTTATTTTAATAAGCTATTCTAAGAACGAAGCAATTATACTAAAAATAGACATCCATGATCATCTTACCCTCTGAATGTGCTTTGTAAGTCTGCTACCTAGAACCCCTTACCTGACATAGAGACGGCGTGTGTCCGCATGCCTTGCTTTTCACTGTTGGCCAGCCTGCGACAAACAAGAGCAAACTGTAAGCCCTGCAATCTCCCCAGAACCCTGCCACTCAGACTTATTAAGTAGGGAGGTACCTTGGATGAGGAAGACGATTCCCCAGGAAGACAAAATTTTAGAAAGGTGATTTCTTTAAATATTGGATTCTACTATTAAAATAGTCAGGCTGCTGTAATGCTTTAAAAATCAGAAATTAAGATACACAACTGAGGAAATGCTGAACTGTTCTGAGAAAGATACTCTTGACAATAATTTAAAACAATGCAATACAATTTAATGTGGTATGCATGGATTAAATAAAAATGTAAACTTAAATGCTAGACAGTAAAGGATTGCCCCAAAGTTATGAGAGAAAAACCATATACCTGGAAGCAGATTTTGCTCTTTAAAACATAGTATGAAATACTATAGTATGACTATTCCTTCTTAAATTTATGGCATGTAAAAAAATCAAGAAATATATTAATATGTACTATTACTTACAGACTTAAAGTAATCTCAATTTATCTTGCTACTTACTTTATAAAATGGCTTAATGCTAGTTTTACATATTTACCCCCATAAAATAAAATTTTGGCCAAGAGTCTGGGTGCCATTTTAAAAATGCAAGTACAGTTAGTAAAAAATCTTTGAAAGCACAAAATACAGGGGGAAAAAGGAACCACACAGTCTTTAGATATTGAGTTACCTTGGTCTTTTTATAAAAGAAAGTCTTTTCCAGATACACAAGCATGTATTAAGAAAGTGCTGAATAGATTTTTTTCTAGTACATAGAATTTATACTAGGAAATACTGACACTTAAAACAGTATAGGCTTAATATCTCATATGCAATGCTTGGAACAGAGTGTTTCAAATTTCAGATTTTTTGGATTTTGGAATGTCTACACATACCCAGTGAGAAATCTAGGGGATAGGAACAAGTCTAAACGTGAAATTTGTTTATGTTTCATATACAACTTACACATATAACCTGAAGGTAATTTTATACAATATTTTAAGTAACTATGCACAAAACAAATATTTGACTGCAACCTGTTACACATGAGGTCAGGTGTGGAAGTTTCCACTTGCTGCACATGTTGGTCCTCAAAAAGTTTCACATTTTGGAGAATTTTGAACTTTGAAGTTCCAGATTAGGAATGCTCAACTTGTACATTGTTTTGAAGCATTATAACTATTTAATGTGAAACTGTATAATCTCCATAATCACAGCACACAGCCATAGACTTATGTTCCTTTTACAGAATTCTCCAAATACTTGAAATTTTCTATCTACAGTATAAAAATTTAACAGAAGTTGTTTTCTAACAACTCCTTACTTTCTCTTTCATTGCAGCTACATGATTTATCACAACTTATCTTTGAACTATATTTACTGGGCAGTCAGAAGGCACACATTTTAAATAAATAGATTACATCATTTCCTTGTTCTGTTGCGGAAACACTGTAGTTTTACCTTGTCTGCAACACAATTTATGTATGCTGTTGCTAAGCAACTTTCTCAAGATAGCTTGGATTTCAGCACTTAATCTGATCACTAACAATAATGGTGTCCTGCTGCTGCTAAGATTTGGGTGGAAGTTCCCCTCTTTTAAAGTTTGCTTCATTCGTTTAGTGTTTCCTTGGATTTCAGCACTTATCTGATCACTAACAATAATGGTGTCCTCCTGCTGCTAAGATTTGGGTGGAAGTTCCCCTCTTTTAAAGTCTGCTTCATTCATTTAGTGTTTCCTTGGATTTCAGCACTTATCTGATCACTAACTAAATCTTGCTGCTGCTAAGATTTGGGTGGAAGTTCCCCTCTTTTAAAGTTTGCTTCATTCATTTAGTGTTTCCTTTATCTGTCAACATTTCTTATGTACTACTTTCCTCACTCACTTTCATATCTCTTTTTATGATTCCTGGGAGGCTAGTGTGTGTATGTGTTTAAGAGATGGGGTGAAGTCTCACTAGGTCACCCAGACTAGAGTGTGGTTGATATTCACAGGCATGATCACACTGCATCACAGTCTCAAACTCCCAGGCTTCAGTGATCCTCCTGCCTCAGTCTCAGAACCACAGGAACACACCACATTGCCCAGCTTTGATTCATGTATGTTTTAAACCCCAAATTATCCCTTAATTTCCCAAAACTAAAGGTACTCTAAATAAACATTAGTTCCTGCGTTGATATGACCCCAAATGAACCTCTATCAGACACTGCTGATGCTGTAGAGTGCACTGTCCAAAGCTAGAGGTCTCTTGCCACCATCCTCCATCCACACAGTCACATGCACTAGCCATGTGCAGACCCTGCCTGTGTGAGGCCCACAGTACTGCATATGACCCTGGTTGATTGTCAGCTTACTGCCCAGGGAGGGCAGACAAGTTTAGAACTGTGGTAATTACTACTAGAAGCTATTATAGGAAAACATGATGGGGATGCTCTCCTGGCTTTGGGGTGGGGCAAGGTGGGTCAATGAGGTTTTCACAGGAAGTGACGTAGAATGAGACCAGAAGATGAGTAGGGCTTAGCAAGGAAAAGGGGTTTGGAAGAAGAGTGAATCATGCAAAGACTGGCAAAGGCCTTTAGGAAAAAGAAAGAATGTTTGCTCCTGGAATAGAAAAAAAGTTCAATGTAGCTAAGAACAGTAAGAGGAGTGACAAAAACCAAGGCTAGAGGAGTGAGCAGGGAACAATCACATGGGCTCCTGCAAGCTAGGTTAAGAATACTGGAAAGTATATTAACAGCAACAGTAGGTCATGTAAGAGATTTAATTAGGAAAGCTTCCTCAAGCTGTAGTATACAGCACAAATAGGCTAATGAGCAAAACTGGACAGAGACTGATTTAGGAGGAAGTATGCAGAACAGAGTTAATATAGCAGGCCTATGACTAACATTACATGACTGTCCTTTGCCTGGCATCTGGGAACTTGAATTTTCGTTGAGTAGCCACCATCTCCTGACGGGTATGGTTCACTGTGCCTAAAATGTTTGTACAAACAATGTGGTTTATGCTTAACTCTTGCTTTCCTTCTGGGAGTCTGGAATTTGGATGCATGCCAGGCAGAGAGTGCATGTATAAAGAACCCTCAATAAAAACCCTGGGCATCAAGTCTCTAATGAGCTTTCTCAGTAGGCAACATTTCACACAGGCCATCAAAATTCATTGCTGGGGAATTCATAATGTCTTGTGGCCTCCATTGGGAAGGGACCCTTGGAAGCTTGCCTCTGGTTTTCTCTGGACTTCACCCCATGTGCCTTTGCCTTTGCTGATTCTGCTTTGTATCCATTTGCTGTAATACATCATAGCTGAGTCCTGTGGGTCCTAGATCTTGGGGACCCCCAACACAGGAGTATACTTAGGTAGCCCAGATAGCTAAACATGAGGGAGAGACAGTGGGGAGATGGTGAAGCAGACAGATCTATTTAGAACATGGAACTGGAGGAAATGGTAATTAACTGGCTATGGAGAAGAGAGGAATAGAACAAAGCCCAGGCCTTTCCCTCTCTATTCCAGTGGCCTCTTAGGCTCACTGTTCCTTTTCAAGTGTCTTGGAAAGTGCAAGTATCTCTGCAAGCACTTACCACACAGCTGTAAGTGTGTGTGTTTACCTGTGTATCCGACTGTCTAGATTTTAACATTCATATCTTAGTTCCCAGTTCCTAGCAAATTGGCTGAGAATATAAAGTTACATAAGTTCTTTTGGTATTACTATTTGATTCTTTTAATTTTATAGATCAACAACACCTATTATGAAATTGACATAAACAAGAAAATTAACATAAATTATTTCTCTTTAATTTTCATACTTGTAAAATAGCCAGCATGTCACATATTTTCAGGTTCCTATAAAGATTAGCAAGAACATATGAAGCAAAGGTTTAACCATAGGCTCTTGACATTATGATTATTCTTTAGCTCCCCCATAGAACTTAAAGAAAAAATTACATTTTTGATTAAACCCAAGTACTTACTAAAATTTACAACTGAGTTGATTTATTTCTAGAATTGTTTCCTAGTTCCCTGATTATGTATATAGAAATTTAAGTTTTTAGGAGAATAAATAATAAAGCATAGCAATTTCCTTAAAGTTTCCAACAAAACAAAATAACACTACATACAAAGTAGTACTTACTTTGGTATTGATGGCAAAGCCCGTTCACCTTCTGTGGGGAAAAAGGAAAGAGATGTATAAGGTTCTTTTTACTCCTTTTGAAAAGATGGTGCCTAGAATCAAGAGAGGAAGGATGAGGCCTTTACTGGTATTCCAGCAATGACCCTTTAAATGAAGTTGCTACACTGGTCTATCTTAGGTTCTCATGGTTTTATTTTCAATATTTATAACAAACATGAACCATTAGATACAACTGTTTAAAAGGAACTGCCTAATTATAGTAAACAACTAAGATGCTAAGTCGGTAAAAGACTTTGCAGGAGACTGACAGATGAAGAGTTTCTTATGATTAGTCAACAGTCCTTGTCAAAGGACCAGGCATTCTGCATTTTGATAAAACTACTCACTAGTAACAACACAAAAACCTGTGCAGGAAGCACAGAGAAACACAAGGAAAACAATTCTACAGGTGTGTGTGGCTGCCAAAGGAAAGAATGTATGAGAGAAGCCAAGCCCTGGAGCTGTCACCTAAAGGAGCCCTGTGCACAGCTGGCTGGAGGTGAGCCAGGCAGTTATCTACCACAAAGTTTGGGGTGGACCCCCTTTTTGCTGAGCCGGACACAGTGACTGGCTCATACCTGCCTCACCTGCCTGACCACAGGGATGATGAGGACTTTGTTCAATGATGGGGGAGACTCCTCCCCCTCCCCCCCCGCCCCCCCCCCCACGCCCAGCCTTCATTTTGCAAACCAGGAAACATGGAGCCCTCCTTGGTTTAATCTCTTTAATCTGAATTAATGGATAGCCTCCTAACTGGACCTCTCTTCTAATCCATCTGAGCTAACTGATTTCAGAATAATCTTCCCAAATTACAAATTCATGAAGTCAAGCAAGTTATTATGCTTAGCATTTTAGTGCCTCTCAAAAATGTTCAGAATGAGATTTTAAACACCCCAGCTTAATTTACGAAGCACTGCTTCACTTTTCTCAGCACATAGACACTATTCTGGCTGTCATCTTTGTACTGTGTATCTATGGGGTGGTATGGCAGGCTGAGGAGGGACCTATCTACCACTCACCACTCTGGTGCCCTTCTAGGCAGCTCCTTTGTAACGCCACTCATGCAGTCACACTTGCTATCCACAGGTCCTCTCCTTGCGTTTGTCCTTGAATTCGTTCCAATCAGTTCCCCCGTCCCCCATACATCTCCAGTGACATCTGCCTTGCTAAACCCAATCGTTCACTTACAGTTAGCACTTAACAAAGCTAATCACTCTGTCCTCCTGAGAACTTCCCACCCTGGGCCTCCTGAACTTTGTACTACATTCTCTTGTTTTCTTCTGTCCTCTCAGGGTAACTCTTTTACATCTTCTTTACTGGTTCCTCCTTATCTCCCGGGCCTGATAAAGATTAGAGAACCCAGTGCTCACACCTGTACCTCTTAACCTCACTTCCTTGGTAACTTCATACAGTTTCAAAGCGTCAAATACCACCCACACTTTGTAGCTCCCAAATGCATAACTCTAGCTTGGACCTCTCCCCATGACCTGAACTTCTGCATCTGGTTGTCTACCTGACACCTCCCTCTAAAAGGCCACTGGGACTTGCTGATGCTCAGAATTGAGTCGCGGTGGGTGCACTGGCTTAATTCCCATTGTTCACGCGGAACCAGGAGTCATCACAGGGCCTCTCTGCTCCCCAATCCATACCTAGTGCAGCAAATATGAGGCTTACTGTCCAACTCTATCCAAAGTCGTCTTACTTGTCACTGTCATTATAGTACCCCTGGGCCAAACATCACCTTCCTACATCATGGTAATAGCCTCCTGATTAGTCCCTCTACTTTACCTGTACCCAGGCCAACCTACCATTGGTCTATTCTCAGCACAGCAGCCAGAGTACTTATTCTAGAACATAAACCAGATTACATTATTCCTCTCTTCAAACCCTCCAATGGCTTCCCAAATCACTAAGTACAAGCCAAAGCCCTTACAATGCCTTTACATCTTGACCAACCACCTGCCCTGGGATCACCCCCTCTAAGGCATCTAGTGACCTGGGTCTCTGCTGTTCCAGGCGTGCTTCCTAGTATTCCCCAGCCTTTAAGAGGGAATAGCCAGATATCCTTATAGGTTGTTTTCCACCCCTTCAGGTGCAACTCTGTTAGTGAGACCTTCAATTTAAAATTGTATCCCTTACACTCTTTCCTATCTTTCTCAACACAGCAATACCATTCGATATATTATATGCTATAGTATTTATTTCCTCTATTAGTTTGTTTATTGCATGTATGTCCTCACCTACATGAAATTTCCATGCATGCACAACCTTGTCCGTTTGCTGCTACATACCCTGTCCTAGAACTGTGCCTAGAAAATGGTCGGAGCTCAACAACTACATGTTGAAAGCATGAAGCATTTGGTCTGGCCAATCCACCTTTTCAGTATTACTTAGCACTATTTCCTGATTGCACATTGTATCTCCCTGAACATACTGCACACGCCTTGAAAGGTGCTCTTCCTCCATTCAGGTAGAAACATTCCTCAGTATTTCGACGCTCAATTCAAGTTCTATTTCCTGCAGGGAGCGCTTCCTGGAATATCTCAGTTTGCACTGAGTGGCATCCTCTGTGTTTCTGTTGCATCCACAAAACATTTGCCACAGCTGCTACATACCCTGTCCTAGAACTGTGCCTAGAAAATGGTCGGAGCTCAACAACTACATGTTGAAAGCATGAAGCATTTGGTCTGGCCAATCCACCTTTTCAGTATTACTTAGCACTATTTCCTGATTGCACATTGTATCTCCCTGAACATACTGCACACGCCTTGAAAGGTGCTCTTCCTCCATTCAGGTAGAAACATTCCTCAGTATTTCGACGCTCAATTCAAGTTCTATTTCCTGCAGGGAGCGCTTCCTGGAATATCTCAGTTTGCACTGAGTGGCATCCTCTGTGTTTCTGTTGCATCCACAAAACATTTGCCACACACCATGCTTCTTCACAGACTACTCAACCTGCCTAAGGTTATGGTAAAATTTAAGCTGCCCAAAGGCGTCCCTAATACCTCGCAGAGTATCTGGCACTCGGGAGACTCTCCGACCACTGTTTGGTAAAGAAAGAAAGAAATCAACCTAGGACCCTCTGTTACTCTTTCTGAAAAGCTGTTTAATTCTTCTAATTTGCAGAGTTACTTGTGAGGCTGAACATTGTATGTATACAACTCACTGCACAAAACTGGAATTCAAGCCAAACTTCATCACCTGTTGATATTTAGAACATCTATTTCAAGCAAAATAACCAAGTCACACCAGGAAGACCAAATTTAGAGTAACTGAAAAGGCCTGATAATTAGTTTATTATCCCATGAACAGGAATATGACCACCAGTACCACCACCTTATTCACACCCAAATTGTTAATAATATAGCCTTTCAAATGACACATTACTGTGATTTCTAACTGTTTACACTCTATTGAAATTTCTATTTCCTGAAAGCAAAAGAAATCCATTATTGCATTTTTGGCTAATAGGAGACTTCCTAGGTAGAAGGTGGGCATGGGTAGAAAGGCAGCAGTAAAGGAGATAAACAATAGGAAGATTCTGAGAGAATATTTTTATAAAGAGAGTAATGGAATATAGAAAAATGGCAATAGACACTATCAGTAGAAGCAGCATTTAAGAAAACCCTAAGGACTCACCACCCAAAATGCCTAATTCTGGGAGTTAAACGTTTTTGTTCAAATATACTTCCATTCTTCTTTGAAGTATTCATTAACTGAAATTGGTGACTTAACTTACCAGACTGTTATAATGCTTATAAATACACAAGTTTGGAGATACACACACACACACACACACACACACACACACTTACACATAGGTTTTTAAAACATCAATACAGCTATTTTTTTAAACAGCTTTATAGTATTACATCATGCATGCATACTCCATTTATTAATTTTTGCTAATTTTTTCTATTATACACAGTGCAGGAGTCAACAACATCCTCGTGTCAGTGGTTTTGTATGGCTGATTTCCAGGAGGCAGACAAAGGGGCAGAGTACTCCTTAACTGTCTTCTGAAAATGTACCAGTTTACAATGACACAAGCATGAGAATGCATTCTCCATAAGTCTTGCCAATGGTGGTTATCAGTTTTTTTTTTAACCAATGTAATTAGTATAAAATGAAAGACATCACTGCTTCTATCCATATATTCCTTGCACATTTATATGTCCATTCCTCTACAAGGTAACCCATTTTTATACTTGGTTGTCTTTTACTAAATGAGATGAAAGAACACTTTAAAACTGAGAAAATTTAATTATTTATTATATGTGTCATAAATATTTCCCCCTCTGTTACCACAGCTTTAAAAATGTTATCTGGTACTAAACGAAGTGTGTAAATTATGTAAATGTGTTTGCTTTGGCAGCACATAAGTGTTTTAATTATATAATTAAATATAACAATTTTATTTTTATAGCTCCTGGGATATATGTCATACTTAGAAGCATTCACTCCCTCCCTTGAAATGTACAGTATTCACCATCATTTGATACACAGAAAACCTACGTAAGAATTATGTAATTACAACTCTGTATTATACTGTACACTTGCCTCTGAAAAGCTTTTACCACAGATTTTTACTAAAGCTACAAAATTGATTCCAAACTTTCTTTCAGGTAAGGTATAAGTTAGATAACACCATACAATAAGGGCCAAAGTTATGCAGACTGTGGTGGAATGCAGTATAGGACAATTTGGCTTCTGGCTCTATGTTCTCCCCAATAAACATCACCTTTTATTTTTTTATTTAAATAAATTAATTTTTTTTTTTAGATGCAGTCTTGCTATGTGGCCCAGGCTGGTCTCAAATTCCTGCCCTCAGGGATTCTCCTGTGTAGCTGGAATTACTGACGTGAGCCACTATGACAAGCTAATATCCTGTTGTTGTTTTGAGACGGAGTCTTGCTTTGTCGTCCAGGCTGGAGTACAGTGGTGCAATCTTGGTTCACTGCAATCTCCGCCCCTGGGGTTCAAGCGATTCTCCTGCCTCGGTCTCCCCAGTAGCTGGGATTACAGACGCGCGCCACTGCGCCCAACTAATTTTTGTACTTTTAGTAAAGACGGGGTTTCACTATGTTGGCCAGGCTTAACTCCTGACTACATGATCCGCCTGCCTCAGCCTCTCAAAGTGCTGGGATGACAGGCGTGAGCCACAGCGCCTGGCCTAATATCCCTTTTAAAAACACTATATAATCCAAGGTAACTACAGTAGATCAAAGAACAAAACGCAACTGCGCACACCTGGTTCACATGTAGAATGTACTGATTACTTATTACTGTCATGTTATATTATGCATATATATTTATACATGTATAAGTAGTTTACGATCTAGAGAAGACAGATGGGCATAGGTAACTGTTAGTTAAAGCGTGTTTCCAGGAAAATGGTACATTAGAGTTGTAGAAACATGTTTACTATTTGTTTAAACTCTTAAAAAAAACCTCGCTTTTCTGAGGATCTAGCAAGAAGGCAGAGAGAAAGCGAAAGAAGAAGCGGACCTTCCACAAATTCACCTACCGCGGCGTGGGCCTGGACCTGCTACTGGACATGTCCTACGAGCAGCGGATGCAGCTGAACAGTGCGCACCACGGGCGGCTGAACCCAGGCCTGCGGCGGAAGCAGCATTCACTGCTCAAGCGCCTGCGCAAGGCCGAGGCGCCGCCCACGGAGAAGCCGGAAGTGGTGAAGACGCACCTGCAGGACATATTCTGCCCAGGATGGTGGGCAGCATGGTGGGCGTCTACAATGGCAAGACCTTCAACCAGGTGGAGATTCAACCAGGTGGAGATCAAACCAGAGATGATGGGCCACTACCTGGGAGAGTTCTCTATCACCCACAAGCCCGGGAAGCATGGCCGGATGGGCATCAGGGCCACCCACTCCTCCCACGTCATCCCCCTCAAGTAGTGGCTCAGCTAATAAAGGCATACATATCAACAAACAAAAAAACGAACTCAAAAAATGTACGTATGCTGTGTCCATACGTATTTCTGACTACAACCCACTAAAGATGTTTGACTTTAATATTATTTTAGCTAGGCAATATATCTTCACCGTAGGGATCTATGATGAAATAGTTATGTAATACATAAACATGCTATGATTCAGAATAAGAAAATTATCAAGTTTAGTAATTCATTTTATAAAGACAATATAAAACTGGAAATAACCAGTGCCCTATCTAGCTTTTCATGACAAGCATTTTCACTTTATGCTCTTTTCACAAAAACAAAGAGCTTAAAAAGCATTGCCTTTCATGTTTTACTATTAATATGTTTCTCCCTAGAGAGAAAAAAAGCTAACCGGCAGTGAAATCAACACAGGAAGATGCTTACATTTTAAACACGCAAGGCTCATTTAATGCCTGACATCCGAATGTTATTTTTAAATGTGTATTAACATTGAAAAAGGACCTTTTGGCAAACTGAGGATAAAAGATGGAAAATTATTAAAAAGGAAACGGGCAATCTATAACATTTAACACTTTTTCCTAAATTACAATCTCTATGTGAAGAAATTATCTGAAAACATTTTAATAATATTTGTAAGGCATATACACCTGTTTAAAGTATAAAGTCTGATACTGGAAGAAGAAAATGTCAAAAAATAAAAATAAAGCACAAAGTGAAAAATCAAGACCTACAGCCAGCTGCAAAGGCTTTAACTGTGAGTAACTTTAGACTTCTGAAATCAACTTCATTACTCTATTTCATACAAAGAAAACTTAAGAAAAATATATGAATAGGCTTTATTGGTGTGATCATTGTGGGAAAAAACACTTTTCCTCTAGAAAAAGCCATGTCCTTGAATCAAACAGACTTATGTTTACTTAGCGAAGGCTCACAGCTTTGTCTGCTGTTTTCAGAGCACAGCATCATTACTTACCTCTTTTAAGATACATAAACAAAGGGTCCAATGACTCCTCTCTATAAAACACACAACACACACACATACCCCACATGCAAACACGATCCCTCCCTCAAACTGCTTTGTAAACAGGGCACTTCCCTGCTGGGCAAGGCTGGATCCTCTGTGTTTCTATCTGCTTCACTGGGGCTCTGCCTTTTCTCTATCCTCATCACTGTTTAATACAATTCTGCTGACTTGAACACACACAACCCTTCAGGATTTTCCTCCTCTACAATCATCCTAGTCACTAAGGTGAGTGCTAGAAGGGGTCTTGGCAATAAGGACAAAACCCACATGCAGAGTTCCCACTTGCACAGTGTGAGCTGCTTTACAGTTACTATTTGGGACGTGTCTAACAACCCTACAAAATAGGTACCGCTCTTTTACAGATGAGATATCTCAAAGTCTAGGTTAATACAGTGTCAAGATCAGACTAAATAATAGCAACGACAGGAAAAACAATATAACTAAAATCTATGAGCACCATGTGTGCCAGACAAAATTCCAAGCCTATAAATAAATAAGTCCTTTATCCTCCTAATACCATAGAAGATAGTTACTGTTCTTCACGTTTGATAGATGACAGAAATGAGGCACAGAAAAGTAATTTACAGATGACGATGGCACAGGGGATTCATGATTTAAGCTTAAGTTCCATAATTCCCAGATCCCATCTTTTCCTGCTTTACACTACATCTGCTATTATCTTGCTGGGAATATTTTCATTTGATTCTTTCAGAAATCCAAATTCTCAAAAGCATTTCTCATTATACGCTTGCAAAAACTCCACACCATTTTTATAGTGATGTTTCCAGGGTATTTATTTATTATAATCTTTGATTTTTTTAACATCATGACTTAGAATGCATTTTATTCTTTGAATGCTCTAAGCTTTTGAGATATATAAGAAAAAAGAGAATACTTCATTTATAGTGAGTTACAAGGGATTCCTTTTTTTAAACCCAGAATTTTATTTAAACCCAAAAGTTTAAAAATACTCATGTATTTAAAAATAGTAATGGCAATTTAGAAAATCCTCTAAGTAGGTAGCTCAAAACACAGACAATGTTTTCTTTAGGTTCTATTCAAACCCAGTTCTTGGCTTGTGGAAGGTGTGAACTGGATCACCATCCCTAGAAAAATAAGCACTCAGATTATACTGAGCTGAATTATTCATTTGGTCTTCCTTTTTACAGTTACCTAAAAGAGGATAACAGGCTATTGTTAGGGGCAAACTCAGTTAACAATCTGGTAGAAATGCAATTGGGAATGCTCAGAAACAGCACCTCACCTTTCTGGGGTCTGATGATAAATGACTGCGAGGCTCCATTCACCAGTCGGCAGTACCCATCTATCAGGTCAGCCATATTCTCTGCAATGGTTAGGGATGGTGCCGTCACTGTCAGAGGCTAAAGGAGAAAAGACCAAGAAAACAGACTTTATTGTTCTTCCCAGTAAGCAAAGGACAGCTGTGCTATGACATCAGACTTCACTATACACTTGAAAACAGAGTGGGAATGAAACAAGATCTGTTGTAAGATTTGAAAAAGGAAATTTGGTATTTAAGGACATTATTCCTAGAATACGTGACAAATGCAAACCCAGATAAAAACAGAAAAATCACTGAAACTGGGCTTTCTAGAATAAAAGGAGATTAAAAATATTTTCCTTCAGAATGTCTGGACCCTCTGGTGTACTCCAGGTTAAGGGAAGAATTTAGACAATCAGTAAGTTAAAGTATGACTTCTATCAGAAACTAGACTAATGTGGACCAAATTTTTTTATCAGCCATCCATCATAATTTTTCTGATGTAAAAGAAAATTAATAAAATTTCATTATTTTTAGCACACATAGTATGTTCTGACCAAAGGCTCAGAAATCATTCTCTTTCCAATATAAAATACGTTCAATACTGAAAAACTTCCTAAAGATCTATCTTTAAGTGTTATCGGAGAGGTAAGAAAAGCTGTATTTCATTTTCAAATACAGGTATGGCCTAATTCAAATAGTTATTTATAATCCTCTAAGTGAATGCCTCTTGCCTACATTGCCCTAAATATTACTTGGAGGTTAACAAAATGAAAGGAGGACAGTTTGAAATGATGATGGAATATTACTACTGAGATATTTGCAGGAAAGTTCTATTTGTAACACTGACACCACATGGTCATATAATGTTTTCTGATTATATGTTTTTTGATATTGTATGGTAATATTTGTTTAATCTCGAGAATCAACAAGAGTTCCTAGAGCCCTCAGATGTCACCAAATTCAGAGAGTCACAGGGCAAAACAGTGATAAGGCATCTGCCTAAGTGAGGAGTGCTGCAAATAAAGCTACCCAGAGAACTGGCTGTAACAGCCCAAAGAATCCTGCTGTGCTGATGGAAGCGGATGAGCTTCAAAAGCATGCTTTACACACCAGCGCAACCGTGTGTGCCACAAGACTGTCCAGATTCTTTCATACATGAGTGTATTTTGTCCATCTTAGAGAAAGGATCCCATTGGGTAGTATTTGCCAAATGGCTCTTTTTTTGTACCACCTGTTTTAAACCACTGTTGCATGTTGACTAAGAACACAGGCTTTGGATCCAGACTGTTTGGGTATGAACCCCATTTCTGTCAATTACTTGACGTGGCCAACTTCTTATACCTCAGTTTCCTCAACTACAGAATGTGGTTAACCAAAATATAACAAAGTATGTACTTCTGTGGTTTTAAGAATGACACAGCCTCTCTTGGCTTCTGTATAAAGAACCATGGAGGCCGGGTGTTGTGGCTCACGCTTGTAATCCAAGCACTTTGGAGGCCAAGGCGGGTGGATCACCTGAGGTCGGGAGTTCAAGATCAGCCTTACCAACATGGTAAAACCCCATCTTTATAAAAAAAAAAAAAAAGAACCATGAGTAGCATATGCCCAGTAGCAGGTACTGCTGCTGTTAAAATTATTATAATAATCATATAATATTATTTCTAGCCAGAGAATATCATATACAACACAGTATGGAAATGAACTCAGTTTACAGAATATATACAGTCAATGCACCACACAATACATTTTGGAAAATGATGGCCCACATATGCAATGGTGGTTCAGCAAGATGTATATAATGGAACTAAGAATTCCTATTGTCAAGTATGCTGTAGCTATCCTGAGGTTGTAATGCAATGCACTGTTCGTGTTTGTGGTGATGCTTGTGTAAAAAAAAATCTATTGTGTTGCCAGTCACATAAAAGTACAGCACATATAATTATATACAGCACGTAATACTGGATAATGACTATGTTACTGTCTTATTTTCTTTTATCATTATAGTGTACTACTACTTATTTAAAAAAATTCAATTGTAAAACAGTCTCGGGCAGGGCTTCTAGGAAGTATTCCAGAAGGCAGCACTGTTCTCCTAGGAGACAGCAGCTTCATGCATGTTACTGCCCCTGAAGACCTCCCAGTGGTGCAAGATGTGGAAGTAGAAGATAGTGATATGAATACTCCTGACCCTGTGTAGGCCTAGGCTAGTGTGTATGTTTGTGTCTTAGTTTTTAACAAAAAAGTTTAAAAAGTAAAAATATAGAAAATAATTTTAAAACTAGATAGAAGCTTACAGAATAAGTACGTAAAAAAAAATTTTGTACAGCTATACAATGTATTTTAAACTAAGTAAAAAATCAGTTTGTAAGATATAAAAGTTACACTAAGTTAAATGTTTATTTACTACTGAAGAAAAAGGTTTTTAAAAATAAATTTAGTGGAGCCTCAGTATATGGTGTGTACAGTGTTTATAGTCTATAGTAGTGCACAGTAATGTCCTAGATCTTCACATTCACCCTCCATTCACTGACTGACTCACCCACAGCAACTTCCAATCCTACAAGCTCCATTCATGCTAAGGGCTCTATACAGGTGTATCATTTTTTACCTTTTATACTGTATTGTTACTGTGCCTTTTCTTTGTTTACATGTATTTAGAGATACGAATACCATTGTGTTACAACTGCTTAAAGTATTTAGTACACTAATATGCTATACAGGTTGGTAGTCTAGGAGCAACAGGCTATATTGTACAGCCTAGGTGTACAGTAGGCTACAACCATCTTAGGTTAGTGTAAGAACAGTCTGTGATGTTTGCACAATAAAAAGATCAGCAAATTATGCATTTCTCTGAACGTATCTGTTGTTAAACAAAACATGACTGTACATATAACTCCTAGAAGTTAATGTCCTTGGTACTTGATGATAACCCTTTTTTCTTTTTGAGACACGGTCTTACTCTGTCACCTAGGCTGGAGTGCAGTGGTGTGATCTTGGCTCACTACAACCTCTGCCTCCTGGGTTCAAGAGATTCTCATGCCTCAACCTCCCAAGTAGCTGAGATTATAGATATGCACCACCACACTTGGGTAATTTTTGTATTTTTTAATAGAGATAGGGTTTCCGTGGTCTTAAGTGATCCACCTGCCTTGGCCTCCCAAAGTGCTGGGATTACAGGTGTGGGCCATCACACCTGGCCTAATGATAATCTTTAATCATCATCTTTACAGTAACGTTCTTGAATGATTTTTTTTCTTTTTTTTTTGAGATGGAGTTTCACTCTTGTTGCCCAGGCTGGAGTACAATAATGCAATTTCGGCTCACCACAACCTCCACCTCCCAGATTCAAGCAATTCTCCTGCCTCAGCCTCTCGAGTAGCTGGGATTACAGGGATGCAACATGATGACTGGCTAATTTTTTGTATTTTTAGTAGAGATAGGGTTTCTCCACGTTGGTCAGGCTGGGCTTGAACTCCTGACCTCAGGTGATCCACCCACCTCAGCCTCCCAAAGTGCTGGGATTACATGCATGAACCACGATGCCCAGCCCACTCTTGAAAGATTTTTAAATCTGTCTTCTGTCCTATTCTTGGGGACATTTAATCATTGTCATTTGTAATGTAACTCTCTATATAAGAAAGTTGTGATTCTGATGATCCATGAAAACTTCATCCTTAAAAAGTCATTATTTCTAAAACACCCCTATGTTACCATTTTCTCTTAATGATGAATGTAACAGTTCCTTACCTCAGGTGCACCTGCTATTTTTAGTTGTAGCATTCCTTTTCTGTCCTTGTCTTCACTGTTTGAATACTGAATGGTTTGCACTTGATTGAAGTCAGCAAGATGTGTGGGCTATAAAAAGAAAAAGTAAAATATTTAGACTACAGATAAAAAACTCATTTCACGGAGTCTGTAAATATTCTGTGAAATCTTCATTGTCCTCAAGACATGCTCCCTAAGACTAGAGGTCTGGGGGAAAAAAAAACCAGATTCTTCATGCTGCCCCAGGGGAGTAGCCATGAGACTATCTCCTGTACGTCAAAGTCAGACCCAGGTCTGCTCTTTGTGATGTGCTGAGGAGACCCATACATCAGTTGGATGAGGGAGTACACTTACCACTGAGAGAGAACAGAAGATCAAGGAAGGAGGCAAGTTGAGGCAATCATTCTGTTCCCAATCCCAAAGAAAGAAGGATCTGGGATTACTCAACATGCAGTAAGTTTAGCTTACTGGACTACAGTAAGCTCTAAAACTTACCGGAGTTCTGTAGCTAGGGAGATAGTAGGTAACCAAAGGGTCCTTCCCAATACAGAATAACCTCTTAAGACATGCCGGGAGAGTCTATGGTCATAGTGGCATAAACTTTTGCCTTCTCTCTCTCTCTTTTTTCTTTTCCTTCTATTACTGCTATACAATTAATAAACACTTTTCTTAAAAAGGAAAAAAAGAGAGTTGGGAGCAATGGCTCACATCTATAATCCCAGCACTTTGAGGGGCTTAGGTGAGATGATCCCTTGAAGCCAGGAGATCAAGTAGCCTGGGCAACACAGATCCCTTCCCTAACCAGGAAAAAAAAATTAGCCAGGTGTGGTGATCTGTGTCTATAGACCCCGCTACTTGAGAGGCTGAGGCGGGAGGATCCCTTGAGCCCAGCAGTCTGCACCACTGCACTCTAGCTTGGGCAATTCATTGAGACCCTTCCTCAAAAAAATACGTATAGAAGATGCATCCTTCTAACATCTCATGAGGATGATCACTTAGCATGTGAAGATTCCTACAAATTTCTTCAAATCAATTAACCTGGTTAAGGCCACTCTGTCAGGTATTAGCCCCTCCCCATCCCATGGAGAACAGAAGACACCACTAGGACTGAGCTGAAATTGTTTACAAAGAGACTCACACTTGGCTGCCATTCCCAGCAAAGCATCTTCCTGCACTGTTGTAGGGACATGTATCTGGAGGCTCCTGCCTTACCCCGAGAGGCCATAGGCAGCTCTCCATTCTCTGGTCCTAGGCTTCTCCACAGCATGTCCCACAACCCCTCTGCGTACTCCTCCCACTTGTCCTCTGGGACATCCTGCCCTTTTGGGGTTTCTTCCACCTCACTGGTCTCTCTTCCAGTTCTTTTTATTGGCTTCTTCCCTACTCAATCTATAAATGTGAAAGAGCCGCAGGGCTCTGTGCTGGGTGGGCCCTGTTCTTCCCTCTAGTTGTGCCATGGCAAAATGAGTATCATATAATACTGGGGCATTATGCACCATCTCCAGCCCTCACATCTCTCTGGAACTCAGCGCATGTATCCAACTCCCTATATCCTATTACCACATGGATGTCTGTGAGAGATTACTAACAACACAGTCAAAAGGGTACTCTCTCAAAACATGTTCCTCCCCCAGGATTCCTGACTTCAATAATAAGCATCGTATTCAACCAGATTCCTGAGCCAAAAAAAGGGAAGACAATCTCATTGATTCTTCCCCCTTTCCCCATTATCCAACCTCTCCACAAGTCCTGGTAACTTCACCTCTCAACACCCAGAATCCATGTGTTTATTCCCCACCTTCACATATGTTGCTATAGTCTAGGCCATCATATGATACTGTGCTTAGAGCTGTGTCATTTTTCCGGACTGGTTTCCCTTCATCCATTCTACAATCTAATCTCCCTACCTGGAAGCCAGGGAGATGCTTTAAAAACGTCAATCAGATATCACTCCCCTACTTAAAAAGGTACAATTCAAAGCACCATAACTTATATGATTAACACAGCATGATTTCTACGATCAAACCGCCTACATGATTTGACCATTGCCTGCCTCTCTGACCTCTTTACTGTCATGATCTTGTCTTGAGGATATGTGCTCTAGTTTCACTGGGGTAAACCATTTCTGGGGATGGGTTGTTTTTAGTTGACCAAACAATGAGGAATATAAAAGATGACCAAGGATACTAGATATCACATGAAGTATGGTTAAGTCCTGCACAGTAAAAAAACTGTGCTGTATCCTCAATGGCTTTTAAATGTCCCGGTGTGTATTTATGTCTGTGAAGAATCTGACTCTAGAAACAAAGTCTGTTTAAAAACCACAAAAGGATGCTCTGCACTGAATTTTCCAGGAATGCCCGATTTTATGCTGCTTTTAAAGTTTTACTAAGAGTTGCTAACCATTTTGGAGAATGACAGCACCAATGACAAGACTTGCTCTAGTTATTTTGGTCGCTGATGCAATGCACCTGTAGCTAATGCATGCACGTATGTACCAGAGGATGTCAGAGGCTCTTTCCAACAGACTGAGAACTGAACATCAATACATTGGTGGTGACATATGAAATGAGGAATACTACTTCAATTATAATCTTTGTTATTGCTATCTCATAATTAAAAAAAATTCTAAGGCACAGTAAGACATCTAGGTTATAGAAATTACATTTTTAAAAATTGTTTTTCTACCTCACTCTAGCATTATTCCTCAAAGTCAGCCACATAACTTTTTCCCAAACACTTTCCTACACCACTTGTATGGAGTGACTTCTGATTGTCTCAAACTAAAAGTCATTACTAAGTAGGTGCATCTGACTATAATGTCTTCCAATGTATTGTGTTGAACTTTTAGATAATGATATTTTAAAAACATTATTTGAGTAGGGGAATAACATGCTCTATAATCTTAATTTCAGGATAGCAAAAGAATTTAAAGTATCTGTTATAAAGAGAACAGGGTCAACAGGGGCAGAGAACAGGGTCAACAGGAACTGGCGTTGCCACCTACTCTAAATCGAACTCCCAGATACTCTCTCTCACACCACCCTACTCTAGCCCTTTAGGATAATCACATTGTTTTTATTATTTTCTTTCCTATATTCTGTTTTATAACTAGAAGGAAAGCACCATGAGGATGGGAATATCATGTCCACCTTGTCTACCACCAGATTACAAGGAATCAGAGCTACGTCTGGCATGTAAGTGAATGAAGTATGAGAAGTTATTAGGTGCTAGACTCTATTCCAAGTATCAGAAATACAGCAGCAAACAAGGATAACACAAATCCAGACATTAAATAAATATTTTATAAGTAAACAACTGTGATAAAGAATATAACAAAGCAATACAGGCTGCTATATAAAAACATCTAATTTATTGGGAAGGCAAGGAGGGAGGAAATAGAGCCTCAGAAAAAGTTTCACTGAGAAAACAGAACAAGACTTGGGCAACACGAATTTAAGACCAGGTATATTACATTCAGGTACAGTACTGCACCAGCAGAATCCAGTCCACTGCCTAGCACAAAGGAGCTGCACACAATATATATGCAAACTGACTAAGGTAACACTTAGATAGGCACGTAAGTGGTCATTACAAAGGCGAAAAAGGAGGGAAAGGGCACTTGAGGAGGAGAATCTGAGATGTGCTGTTCAACTGGTAGCAGGAAACCACACACAGCTATGGAGCACCCAGTGGTATGTGGCTCCTCCAGGCTGAGATATGCTGGTAGGGTACAATGCATGCCAGATTTCAAAAACGTGGAACAATAAAAATAAGATCAAATGTCAAGAATTCTTATACTGATTATATCTTGAAATAATATATTGGATATACTGGATCAAATAAAATATATTAAAATTAATTTCACCTGTCTTTTTACCTTTCTAAAGGCGGTTAATAGAAAAGTAAAAATTACCCATGACACTTGCATCATATTGCTACTGGACAGTGCTGGAGAAGTCAAGCGAAGTCGATAAGGACTCAGAAGTACCCAGTGGTCTTATCTACACAAGGGTCACTGTTATCCTTGGCAAGGCAGTGGCGGGGGGATGGTTGTGGTATAATGGTAGTAGGCAAGAAAGGCCTCATTGAAGAGGTTGAAGAGAAAGTGGGAAGAACTGCAGGCAATGCAATTATAATCTGTCAAAACATTTTGCAATAAAGGAAACAGGAAAACATGAAGTACCAGGGAGAGAAGAGGGACAGAGGACAAAAAGGGAATTTTAGGATGAGAGAAACTATACATTTTTCTATGCTGACAGGAATGATCCAGCATATAAGAAATGTTTGCTGATACAGGAAAGAGTGGGCAGAATTGAAAAACTACCATAAACAGGGAAGACGGAATGGAAGCCATTACATAGCAAAAGGTTGGTCTCATCCAGGATCATGAAGTTCACCCATGGGAGGCAGAACTAACAAGGAGGAGGAGAAGGGTGGCAGGCAGAAATGTTAGGAGAAGCGCAGTGCATACAATCCCCTGGAGGCTCTATCCTGATTGCTCCGATCTTGCTTTTTTCTACTTTATGTAACTAATACCTCTTATTTCATAGTCACAGAGGTCCTTATAAACTCAAATAGAAAACATATATATTTTTTCATGAAACATTTACAAAAATCAAATGCTTGACCATAAAGAAAATCTTAACAAATGTGAGAAAGTTAACATTTAAAAATCATATTATCTGCTCAGAAGCCAGTATGAAACTGGCTCATAATATGCTCACAGAAATAAAAATGAGATAAAACCCCAGGGCTACTTGAAAGATAAGTAATATTTTTCTAAACAATGCTATAACAGAAAAAAAGAAATAAAAATAAAATTTTTTTTGGTGATGATTTTTTTTTGTTTTTTTGAGATGGCGTCTCACTCTGTCACCCAGCCAGGAGTACAGTGAAATAATCTCAGATCACTGCAATCTCCAACTACCGGGTTCAAGCAATTCTTCTGCCTCAGCCTCCCAGAGTAGCTGGGACTACAGGCACATGCCACCAGGCCCAGCTAATTTTTGTATTTTTAGTAGAGAAAGGGTTTCACCATGTTGGCCAGACTGGTCTCGAACTCCTAACCTCTGGTGATCTGCCTGCCTCAGCCTCTCAAAGTGCTGGAATTACAGGTGTGAGTTACTACGTCTGGCCAAAAATAAAATTTCAAATGCGTATACAGAAATATAACGAAAAGAAGAATATCACATACCTAGATAGCTAAGACACATTAAAAGCTGTCTAAGAAGAAAACTGCCGCCAAAGGAAATGAGAATACATTTTTTTTTTTTTTTTTGGAGACGGAGTTTCGCTCTTGTTACCCAGGCTGGAATGCAATGGCGCGATCTTGGCTCACCGCAACCTCCGCCTCCTGGGTTCAGGCAATTCTCCTGCCTCAGCCTCCCAAGTAGCTGGGATTATAGGCACGCGCCACCATGCCCAGTTAATTTTTTGTATTTTTAGTAGAGACGGGGTTTCATGTTGACCAGGATGGTCTCGATCTCTTGACCTCGTGATCCACCTGCCTCGGCCTCCCAAAGGGCTGGGATTACAGGCTTGAGCCACCGCGCCCGGCCAAGAATACATTTTAAAGATGTGCTTAAAGAGCACAATAAAAGGACAAAAATAACGAAGATACTACAAAAAGAGAATGAAGAAAAATACTGAAATCAATGAAAATGAACAGTAATGCTGCAATAGATCACTAAGCTTGTCCTTCAAAATTAGAATAGATAGACCCTTTACAAGTCTGAAAAAGAGCCAAATCAAAAGAGCTTAGGAATGAAACAGGACATACGAAGTTACTGGAAAGATTTTAAGAGAACTATGAGAGACAACTCTATGGGAGAAAGATGAAAATGTAGAGAAATGGATAACATGCGAAATTACCAAAGCTGACACAAGTGAAAAATCTGGACAGATCGATTACTATTGGGCCAGGCACAGTGGCTCACACCTGTAATCTTAGCACTTTGCAGGGCTGGGTGGGCAAATTACTTGAGCCCAGGAGTTTGAGACCAGCTTGGGCAACATGGCGAAACCCTCTCTCTACAAAAAAAATATATATATATACAAAAATCAGCTGGGTGTGATGGTGTGTACCTATAATCCCAGCTACTTGAGAGACTAGGCAGGAGAACTGCTTGAGCCCAGGAGGCAGAGGTTGCAGTAAGCCATGATCGTTGTACCACTGCATTCCAGCCTGAACGATAGGGTGAGACCCTGTCTCAAAAAAGATCTATTACTATTGAAGTGATTAAAAAGACAGTTACACATCTATAACTGAAAAAGGCACCATGTGGTTACATAGATCAATTCTACCTAATCTTTAAAAAACATGCAATTCGAATTTGAATTAACATTTCAGGCCATTAAAAATCACCAGAGAGAGGGAAGGCACCGAGAGTGTATGAAAGACAAAGAAGCTGGGCTGAAGGAGGAAGCAGCTGGGAATCCTGCAAGAGGTTACTGGGCCCCAAGACTCATTCCTTCCCCTGGGGGAATGGGTAAGTTGTACTGGCAAGCAACAACCTATTCTCACTATGGGCCTCTTAAAACCAAGCAGGGACCTGTTGATCACTATGGACACTTAAGGTGCCAGGGATAGCTGCTTAGAGAAGTGGTAGAGACAGCAGCCAGCTGAGGCGGAGTCCAGAGGGTTTGGTGCAGGAGCGTCTGTAGTGGAACACAGCCAGAAAAGCCCTAACTTGGTCCCATAAAAGACTTTAGCCCTCGCTATCCCCATCAAGCAACCATTGAGTTTCTTCACAGAACTGGAAAAAAACACCTTGAACTTCATATGGAACCAAAAGAGAGCCTGCATAGCCAAGTCAATTCTAAGAAAAAGAACACAGCGGGAGGCAACACACTACCGGACTTCAAACTATACTACAAGGCTACAGTAATCAAAACAGCATGGTACTGGTACCAAAACAAAGATATAGACCAATGGAACAGAACAGAGGCATCGGAGGCAACACAGCATATCTACAACCATACAATCTTTGACAAACCTGACAAAAATAAGCAATGGGGAAAGGATTCCCTGTTTAATAAATGGTGTTGGGAAAACTGGTTAGCCATGTGCAGAAAGCAGAAACTGGACCCCTTCCTGACACCTTACACTAAAATTAACTCCAGATGGATTAAAGACTTAAACGTAAGACCTGGCACCATAAAAACCCTAGAAGAAAATCTAGGCAAAACCATTCAGGACATAGGAGTAGGCAAGGACTTCATGAACAAAACACCAAAAGCATTGGCAACAAAAGCCAAAATAGACAAATGGGACCTAATCAAACTCCACAGCCTTTGCACGGCAAAAGAAACAGTCACTAGAGTGAATTGGCAACCAACAGAATGGGAAAAAATCTTTGCAGTTTACACATCTGACAAAGGGCTGATATCCAGAATTTACAAAGAACTCAAACAGATTTACAGGAAAATAACAAACAAGCCCATTCAAAAATGGGCAAAGGATATGAACAGACACTTTACAAAAGAAGACATACATGAGGCCAAAAACACATGAAAAAATGTTCATCATCACTGGTCATTAGAGAGATGCAAATCAAAACCACATTGAGATACCATCTCATGTCAGTTAGAATAGCGATCATTAAAAAATCTGGAGACCACAGATGCTGGAGAGGATGTGGAGAAATAGGAACACTCTTACACTGTTGGTTAAAGTGTAAATTAGTTCAACCATTGTGGAAGACAGTGTAGTGATTCCTCAAGGACCTAGAAACAGAAATTCCATTTGACCCAGCAATCCCATTACTGGGTATATATCCAAAGGACTATAAATCGTTCTACTATAAGGACACATGTACACGAATGTTCATTGCAGCACTGTTTACAATAGCAAAGACCTGGAACCAATCCAAATGCCCATCGATGATAGACTGGACTGGGAAAATGTGGCATATATACACCATGGAATATTATGCAGCAATCAAAAATGATGAGTTCGTGTCCTTTGTAAGGACATGGATGAATCTGGAGAACATCATTCTCAGCAAACTGACACAAGAACAGAAAACGAAATACCACATATTCTCACTCATAGGCGGGTGAGAAAAATGAGAACACACGGACATAGGGAGGGGGGTACTACACACTGGGGTCTATTGGGGGGAATAGGGGAGGCACAGCGAGGGGGGAGCTGGGGAGGGATAGCCTGGGGAGAAACGCCAAATGTGGGTGAAGGGGAGGAAGGCAGCAAAACACACTGCCGTGTGTACCTATGCAACTATCTTGCACATTCTGCACATGTACCCCAAAACCTAAAATGCAATAAAAATTAAAAAAAAAAAAAAAAGAAGAAGAAACTAAAAAAATAAAATAAAATAAAAAGACTTTAGCCCTAGGGGAACTGTTGGACCTGAACTCTTGCAAGGCAGGCTTACCTATCAGACAGGGGTCAGTCCAACCTGAGCACCCCTTTGGCTACTGGCTTCTCCTGGAGTCCCAGCTTTAACATGTCTGCTTGCAGGGCAGCCTTGGGGGCCCACATCACAACTCCTGCAGTGGCTGACCCTGACTGACCAGTAGAGTGCTCCAGCGGGGCAGTCCCTGCTCCAGCCTACCCACTCCCTCCCCACATTGCAGGTTCCCCTAGCCCACAACAACCCCCAACATACTTTTGCTGGTCCCTGTGTGTGCAGGCAGGTATTGCCTTCTGTGCTTCCCCAGCACACGTGTGCATGCAACCCCAAAACCCGCCCATGCCTGACTGCCACCTAAGCTGGAACCTTGGAAGGCAGAGCCAATAAAAAACCCCGTCCCCACTGCCAGCACCCCACCCATGTGCAAAACACAGTCCCAAGAGTGAAAGCAGGCACAGAGACCAGCAGATTCTCCCCTAACCTGAGCCAACACCCATGCTTACAGCGCACAGATTGCACACCCAGAACTGGGTCTGCCAGTAACCCTCTCCTGTGCTACCACTGTCACCAGCACCAATGCTGCACAGTTGCTAACACGCACCCGCCCCGTCCCGAACCATACTGCTACTGCTACTGTAGTGAATGCCCAAATGGAGGCTATCCACTAGCAACCTGCCTGGCTGACGAACATGCCATCTACTGTGTTGCCACTGTTGCTGGCACATGGGAAAAAGGACGGATCCCACCGCACTGTGAAGTGCTTTGGCTGATACCACCCATTGGGGTGTAGTGACCAGTGGTCTGAGAGCAGCCCCACCCCCAACACCCTGCAAGCACAGAGGATTCCTAACCTCAATGAACCAGAGAACAAAGTTGGAGCCCAATACCAGTATCTTAGAATTAGAGCACATAGCTCAGGAGTTGGGAGCTGGGCACTGGCCCCTTAAAATCTTCCAGAAATGAAGCCAGTCAGCTGAGTCTACCTTACCACGATCAAACCCTCAAGGTCATCAAATAGGATAGACAAACAAAGAAAATCCAAAGGTCAGCAACTTCAAACATTGAAGAAACATCAGCCCACAAAGATGAGAAAGAACCAGCGCAAGAACTCTGACAACTCAAAAAGCCAGACTGCCTTCTTTCCTCTAAATGATCATGCCACCTCTCCAGCAAGGGTTCTGAACTGGGCTGAGATGGCTGAAATGATGGAAGTAGAATTCAGGATACAGATAGAAAGGAAGATCACTGAGATGAAGGAGTACACTGAAACTCCATCCAAGGAAACCAAGAATCACAGTAAAATACAGGAGCCGAGAGACAAAATGGCCAGAACAGAAAAGAATGTAATCAACCTGATAGAGCATACTACAAAGCATACTACAAAGATTTCATAATGCAACCATAAGTATTAATAGCATAGTAGACCACGTTGAGGAAAGATCTTGAAGACTGTCTTTCTGAAATAGGACAGTCACCAACAGAGAAGAAAGAATGAAAAGAAATGAAGAAAACCTCTTTGAAATATGGGATTATGTAGAGACCAAATCTAGGACTCACTGGTGCCCCTGGAAGAAACAAGGAGAGTGTTAAGTAACTTGGAAAACATATTTCAGGATATCATCCATGAAAACTTATCCAACCTAGCTAGAGAGGTCAACATTCAAATTCAGGAAATGCAGAGAAACCCCGTAAGATACTCCATTGAGAGATCATCCCCAAGACACATAATCATGAAATTCTTCAAGGTGGAAATGAAAGAAAAAATGTTAAAGGAAGCTAGAAAGGCCAGGTCACCTACAAAGGAATGCCCATCAAATAAACAGCAGACCTCTTAGTAGAAACCCTACAAGCCAGGAAGAAATTAGGGGCCAAGATTCAACATTCTGAAAGAAATTCCAACCCAAAATTTCGTAATTCCAGGCAAACTAAGCTTCATAAACAAAGGAGATACAATATCCTTTCCAGGCAAGCAAATGCTGAAGAAATTTGTTACCATGAGAAAAGACCTGTGTAACAATAGCTCCTGGAAGGAGAGCACTAAATACAGAAAGCAAAGACCATCACCAACCATTACAAAAACAAACTGAAGTACACAGACCTGTGACACTATAAAGCAACCACACAAACAAGTCTGCCTAATAACCAGCTAACACCATGACAACAGGATCAAATCCACACATATCAAGACTAACCTTAAATGTAAACGGTCTGAATGCCCCAATTAAAAGGCACAAAGTGACAAGGTGGATAAAGAACCAAGACTCATTGGTATGCTGTCTTCAAAATACCCATCTCACATGCAGTGACACACACAGGCTCAAAATAAAAGAAAGGAGAAAAATCTACCACACAAATGGAAAATAGAAAAAAACAGAGGTTACAGTCTTACAGAGAAAATAGACTTTACACCAACACAGATAAAAAAGACAAGGGAGGGCATTACATAATGGTAAAGGGTTCAATTCAACAAGAAAACCTAACTACCTAACTATCCTAAATATATAAGCACTCAAACAGCAGCACTCAGAGTAATAAAGCAAGTTCTTAGAGACCTTCACAGAGACTTAGACTCTTAATAACAGTAGGAGACTTCAATACCCCATTGACAATATTACATAGATCACTGAGACAGGAAATTAACAAACATATTCATGATTTGAATTCATCAATAGATCAAATGGACCTGATAGTCTCTACAGAACTCCCCACCCCAAAGCAACAAAATGCACATTTATCTCATCACCATATGGCACATACTCTAAAATCAATTATAGAATTGAATACAAAACACTGTTCAGCAAAGGCAAAAGAAATAAAATAATTCTAAAATCAATTATAGAATTGAATACAAAACACTGTTCAGCAAAGGCAAAAGAAATAAAATAATTCTAAAATCAATTATAGAATTGAATACAAAACACTGTTCAGCAAAGGCAAAAGAAATAAAATAATAATAACCATTCTCTCAGAGTACAGCACAGCCAAATTAGAAACAAAGGTGGGAAATTTGCTCAAAACCACCAATTACATGGAAATTGAATAACCTGCTCTTGAATGACTTTTGGGTAAATCAAATTAAGGCAGAAATCAAGAAGTTTTTTGAAATGAATGTGAACAAAGACACAATGTACAAGAATCTCTGGGACACACAAGTAGAGCAGTGTTAAGAGGTAAATTTGTATCACTAAGTGCCTACATCAAAAAAATTAGGAAGACCTCAATTTAACAAATTAACATCACAAAAAAGAACTAGAGAACCAAGAGCAAACCAATCCCAAAGCTACAAGTCAAGAACTAACCAAAACCAGGATGAACTGAACAAAAGTGAGACAAGAACAATCATTCCTGCCTGTTGGTAAACTAAAATGAGTCCAAGAGTTGTTTTTTAAAAATTAATAAAATAGATAGACTGCTACCTATACTAATAAAGAAGATAAGAGAGAAGACCTAAGTAAACACAACTAGAAATGACAAAGGGGACGTTACCATCAACCCCACAGAAATACAAATAACTAACAGAGAATATTATGAAGATCTCTATGCACATAAACTAGAAAATCTAGAAGCTATGGATAAATTCCTGGACACACAAACCCTCCCAAGACTGAGCCAGGAAGACGCTGAATCCCTGAACAGACCAAAAATGAGCTCTGAAATTGAATCAGTAATAAATAGCCTACCAATCCAATAAAGCCCAGAACCACACAGATTCAGAGCCAAATTCTACCAGATGTTATAAAGATGAGCTGGTACCATTCTTACTAAAACTATTCCAATAAATGAAAAGGAGAGATTCCTGTGTAACTCATTCTATGAGGCCAGAATTATTCTGATACCAAAACCTGGCAGAGACATAACAAAAGAAGAAAATGTCAGGCCAATATCAATAATGAACACAGATGCAAAATTCTTCAACAAAACACTAGCAGACTGCACTGAGCAGTGCTACATCAAAAAGCTAATCCACTATGACCAAGTAGGCTTAATTCCTAGGATGTAAGGTTGGGTCAACATATGCAAATCAATAAATGTGATTCATCACATAAACAGAACTAAAAACAAAAATGACAGGATCATCTTGACAGATACAGAAGAGGCTTTCAATAAAATTCAACATCCCTTCATGTTAAAACCCCTCAATGAACTAGGCATTTAAGGAACACACCTCAAAGTAATACACGAAGTGTGGCAGTTCCTCAACACCTAAAATCAGAAATACATTCAACCCAGCAATCGCATTACGGGGTGTATACTCAAAGGAATATAAATTGTTCTTTTATAAAGACACATATACATGTACGTTCAATGCAGCACTATTCAATATAGCCAAGACATGGAGTCAACCTAAATGACCATCAATGGTAGACTGGAAAAAGAAAATGTGGTATACGTATAACATGGAATACTATGCAGCCAAAAACAAGAATGAGATCATGTCCTTTGCAGCAACATGGATGGAAATGGAGGTCATTATCTTTAGCAAACTAACTGAGGAATAGAAAACTATCCCATCTTTTAGCTCCCACTTATAAGTGGGAGAACACAAGGACACACAAAAAGACAGACACTGGGGCTTACTGGCGGGGTGAGGGGATAAGGAAAAACAATCAGTACTAGGGTTAATACCTGGGTAACAAAACAATCTGTACAATAAACTGTGTGATACAAGATTACCTATATAAAGAACCTCCACATGTACCCTTGAACTTAAAAAGTTAAAAAAAAAAAAACACCAAAAGATTCCAATTAACCTAATGAAATTAATATAACTTTAACATGTCTTACCAAAGCTAATATGAAAACTAAAAGTCTAGATTAATCTCACAGATAGTTGTAAAAATTCTATGAATTAATAAATATTATATGATAACTCAGTATTTTTAAAGAAATTGAGATGTTATTAACTGGCTCAATATTAGCATACCTATTAATATAATCTACTATAGTAATAAAGGAGAAAAGGATCGTATCAGTAGATGCTAAAAGGGTCTTTGATTAAAATTAGGAGCACTCATAATAAAAACGCTAAGCAAAAGATCAAAATATTAAAGACACGCTATTAAAACTCAACAAAAATAATCCTAAATGATACACTTTTGATGTTAAAATCTAAAAAAAATAGAAATATTGTCTACTGCCCTGTTATTAAATGTGATCTTTGAGCTTTTTGTGATTAAAAGAAAAAACTGTGTAAGGGGAAAAGGTAAAATTGTTCTTTTGTTGATTATATTATTACATACTCAAAAAATCCAGAATTCCAATTTAAAAACTTATTTAAATCAATAATAAGGTTGTGGACTATACAATATACAATAATCAAGTATATTCTTTTGTGCTCACAATACAAATTTCAAATTTCAAGTAGCTAAAAAAAAAAAAAAACCCAAAAGTCATTTAAAATAAGGCCCAAAACTATAAAATACTTATGAACTGGTGTAATATGCAAGACCTACATGAAAAAGAGGGAGATCTTATTGAGGATTATAAAAGAAGTTCTGAAATACAGTATCAGGAATAACCCACTTTCACAAAATTTCACAAAAATTTATTGTTTCCTCTGTGAATATCCAGCAGACACAGCAGCATTTAATGAAATTTAATCAGTGATGGCAGAAGTCAGGTCAGTGGTCATCCTTAGGGTGTGGAACAAGGGAGGCTGGTCTGTTTAAAGTCAACAGTCAACACAAGATTTGGGGGAAAAATCATAAAAAGAATAAAGGAAAACACATTGACTTCCCTGATGTGTAAAGGGACTTGTAAATTTAAAAGGACAATTGTGTTGGTAAAACAGGCAAAGTATATGATATAAGCAGTTAATTCACAGACATGAGAATGGAACAGCCGAGACATGAAAATATGTTTAAATTTACTAGGTCCTTGCTTTACATCAAAGTGAGCAGAAGTTATAAGAATCACTTTATACCTATTAAAACAAAAAAATTAAAAGAGCTGTTAGAACTGCTATCCAATGAGTGCAAAAAATAGTACTCTCATACATTGCTAGTGACAATATGAAGTTTCCTAGCCTTTCTGAAAAGCAATCCAATAGCTTCTTTTAAAATTACGACTATCTGAATGGACCTGCAGTCCATCCTTAGAAATCTCTTCCTTAAGGAGGAAAAGCAGATACACACACACACACACACACACACACACACACACACACACACACATCTGTATATATAAAGAAGTATTTATTATGTCATTGTCTTGAGGCAGAAATCTGAAAGCAAAGTAAATGCCCTTCACAGAATCCAACCTGGTACCCAGACAGGAAGAGGCAGAGCAACGGGGGGCTTGAAAAAATTTCTATGAGGTTCATAGAGTGAAATTCAATAAATAGGACAGTGTGCCTGATGATGATCCCCTTTCTGAAATAACAAAATAGGAATATGGGGGAAAGCATAGAAGATTATTGAGTCATTTACATGTAAGTATGGGCAGGGGGTTGGGGGATAAAGAGAAGGCTGAAGAGAAAAGAATGGTAGAGGCAGGAGCTATGCAGAATGGGAATGGAAACAAGAGTGCACAGGTCAGATATGGTATGGCACATTTATACATGTATAGAAAATTATATGCACAGGTCAAGGTATAAATAAATTAAGTAAAAAGTTCAAATTAGAAAACTATTTAAGTGGAAAAGAGCTGTTACTAGTGCAAGGCCTGAGAAGAAGCCCCTAGAAGCCAGGTGTGGTAGATCATGTCTGTAATCCCAGCACTTTGGGAGGCCGAGGCAGGCAGATCACTAGGTCAGGAGTTCAAGATGAGCCTGGCTAACACTGTGAAACCCCATCTCTACCAAAAATACAAAAATTAGCCGGGCATGGTGGTGTGCATCTGTAATCCCAGCTACTCAGGAGGCTGACGCAAGGCAGGAGAATCGCTTGATTCCAGGAGGGGGAAGCTGCAGTGAGCCAAGATCTTGCCACTGCACTACAGCCTAGGTAACAGAGGGAGACTCTATCGAGAGAGAGAGAGAGAGAGAGAGAGAGAGAGAGAGAGAGAGAGACAGACAGAAGCCCCTAGAATCACATTCCCTGAACACTGATCTAAATGGGAGCATGCCCTTCTCAGCACACCTGCCCTTACATTGTTCTACTTTTCACCTCAGTTATTATTGTTGTGCAACACAGATATATTCTATATTTATTTTGTGCACTTGACTATATGCTACCTGAAGACAAGGGACTTCTTTCTGTTTTGCTCCTTATTGTATCTCAAACCTCTAGACTGCCTGGCACCAAGAAAGTTCTTCATGATACTTATTGGAAGAAATGAGAAGGATCACACAGGAAAAGGTCAGCACTTCCACTAGAAGGATAACAAAAGAAGTAAGGTCTGGAGTAGAAGTGTGAATTTCCATCTGATGGACAATTTTTTCTCAAGGTAAATAAGGCTAATAATAAGGCTTTCAAGAGAACTGTGAATGTGAGCCCATTTCAAAGGATAACATGCCAAATCATATACAGAACTTAATTTTTAAAACTTCTCCAGATACAGTAAACTGTAACAACCCCATCAGGTCTGAATAATACATGTAAGATTTGTATGATTCCTTTCCTTCCAAAACTAAGTAATTCCGAGGAATTTCAACAGCGCCTAGACTTTCTATTACTTGTCCCCCACTCCCTTGAGCAATAAATGCAGTGCAATACAAAGATTTAACTGCAAAGTGATCTTTTCCAAAAGAATGCCCCATTTCCTTAATTTGATTCTTCTTTGTCTAAAGCCAAGTTCCCAAAAGGTCAGAGCGACTTACATTGCAGCCTTTGTCCGTTAGGTAACTGATTCCTTCTTCTGGGCCGATTGCCAGTTCCACTGAAATAATCCAGCTTGACTTTTGAAGGTGAAACAAGTGAGAATAGAGGTGGCAAAAGGAAAAAAGAAATACTTTAGATAAAGAGCTGTGGATATGTTAAAGGAACAAAGTGGGGGCTGGTTTGGTTTGCTATTAATCTATCTAACCAAATAAGATAAAATATTTACAACTTCATCGACCAGGATCTGTTGACCCTACACAAAGATGCACTGTGCTTATTCCGGCATTCTTGATGCCAAGGGTTTCTTTGGGATGATTAAATAGGTAAACTAGCCCCAAGAGAACAATTAATCAACAAATCACAGCAATTTAAAGAAAAACACAAAAACCTAATTATAAAAATAGGCATGCTGTTTTTTAAAAAGTGATTTTACTCTCACATTATTTTCTTTTTGTATTTTTCACATGGTAAAAAGACAAAATATCATTTTATTAAAAAAAATGGGACTAGTTAGCATCAGAAATTTAGATACACGGTAAGAGATAAGGAAAAGTTAAAAAAACCAAACCAGTCCACTTTTTCCCACATTCCCATACTTACACCAAGAGCACATTTGAAGCATTCCTTATCAAATCTGTACACTGGAGACAGAATCTCAAAGAATTTCAGAATACTCTCTTCTCTATTAAGGTTGGCAAATTGTCTAAATGTTTGTTGAATCAGTTTTCTTAGTGTTTTGGCCTGCATGACAAAATTACCAAAAATCTGTAAAAATCAGCAATGAATAAAGACCACAATAGTAAGATTTCTCTCCTACCAACTACTTACTAACACCTACATTCATATTACCACCAAAATGTATACTTGTCAAATAACCATAAATGTATTTATCAGAGCTTTATTTAACTGTGGTAAAATGCATATAACATAAAATTTACCATCTTAACCATTTTTAACTATAAAGTTCGTGTACAGAATTTTATTTCTTAAACAGAAATTTGTACCATATGTGCACATGACACAGAGCCAGGGCAGAGGTATAAAGATACTTGTACATTCCACTGTTAGGAGGGAAAAATCAGTGTATCTTTCTGAAAGATAACACAAATTGAAAACCTTAAAAAACCACAGTGCTTGATCCAGAAAGTAAAATTCCAGGATATTATTCTTTACTAATTATTAGAGATACATGCAAAGATTCAGGAACAAAAAGATTCACTGCAGAACTGTCTACGGTAATATAGAGACTGGTTACGTAAATTATGTTGTATCTGTCTTCCCAACTAATATTCTATGCAGCCCCAAGAACTGTTTTGGGTCACTAATTTACTGGCATTAAAACCCATATTACACTGTTACATTAAAAAAAAAAAAACCAGTCAGTGTAGAGTACAGATGCCTTTAAAAGGCAAGAGCACAAGTGTTGGTCCTGGTGAGCATACAGCAATGTACTCATGAAGGAGATAAAGCAACCATGCTTTTTTCATGAAGTAAGATGACAGGTTGTCTTCTGGTCATTTTTTTATTTATACACATGAAAATCTGCATAATGGAGAGAAATGCTTTCCAAGCAGCAAACCCTCTATCCTTGGTTTGTGAAGCAGCCTGAGGAGGCCATATAAAGGGGTAGGTACATCATGAGGTCTAAGAAAGAGAAGCAAGAGAATGTAGGCCATGGTAATAACTTGGCTTTGACCCTAATGAGATGCTAAGTCCTCAGGAGTGACATTATCTGACTCAGAATTTTTTTTTTTTGAGACAGGGTCTCTGTTGCCCAGACTGGAGTACAGTGGCGCCATCTCAGCTCATCACAACCTCCACCTACCAGGCTCAAGAGATTCTCCTGCCCCAGCCTCCCTGAGTAGCTGGGATTATAAGTGTGCACCACCATATCCGGCTAATTTTTGTATTTTTAGTAGAGACAAGGTTTCATCAAGTTGGTCAGGCTGGTCTTGAACTCCTGACCTCATGATCCACCTGCCTTGGCCTCCCAAAGTGCTGGGATTACAGGCGGGAGCCACCATGCCCAGCCTGACTTAGGTTTTAACAGCATACTTTGGCCACTGTGTTGTGAACAGTATGAAAGGAGCAGGAGAGACCAAGTCGGGGGCTACCCAAATAATCCAGGCAGGAGGAGACAGTTGGCACAAGTACAGAAGCAGAAAGGGGGTGAGAAGCAGTCAGATCTAGCTTTCTTTCTTTTTTTTTCTTCCAGATTGGACTCTAATGGATTTATTTTAAACACAGAACAGGATATGCTGATAGTTAAGAGTTGCCATTTAACTGAAATGGCAAAAACTGTGAGAGGAGCAGGTTGGTGAGTAAAGGTCATAGAGAATGCTAGAATATCAGAAATCCAAATGGAGCTGTCAAGCAGGCCAGTAAGGGCCCGGTGGAGTTCAAGGGGAGGTCCTGGCTGGCCCAGCAGACAGGGAAGATGGATTAGGTGACCTGCTAATCTCAAGAGGGTCAGGCAGATGGGGAGCAGCCATGGGCCCAGGTTGAGGTGTGGCTGCTAAGTCAGGTGCACAGTGAACTAGGAGGGCATGGCATACTTTGGTGGGGTCATGGAGGCAACAGCCTGTCTGTAGTAGCTTGAAGGTCCTAGTGGATCCAAGGATTACTGGATTTGGGATACTACAGAGAGTGAGCTGGAAAGACAGGAGATGGGTCTGAGAAAAGGATACACACAATTAGGGAGGTGTTGCAATTACTGAAAATGAGTAAGACCAGAGTTAGAGGTTGAGATAAGGCAGAGGACAAGGTTCCTGAAGATAGGAGTTCAATGAGGCAAGAGAGTGGGACATGGGAGGATTACCTAAGGCATGTGACTTCTATTTTAAAAAGCTCGCTCTGCTTTTGTTCACAGAGGGCTAGGGGAGTGTGCAGGAGTGAAAGCATTCAGGTCACTGACTAACAGACCAAGCAAGAACACTAGTGACCTGGATCCCAAGGTGGTGGTGAAGGAGAGAAATGGGTACTTTTGGGACATTGGGATGATCATATGCAAGACAACTGGAAAGGGAAGAATCCAGGAAAACCAGAGTTTTAGATGGAATAAATAGGCAAACAAGAGGCAGGCTTGGTGAAAAAAAAGAAAGTCATGTAAATCCTGTACATGTGTTCGATCTTGAAGTCTTCCAACATGAATCATCCAGGAGATATTTAGATATAAGTTTGGAGCTCAGGAGAGGGGAACACTGTTGGTAGAACTTTCAGAGCTACCAGCTAAAGTATTTAAATACATAAGACTGAATGGCACCTACAAACAAAATGAAGACAGAAGAGAACACCAAAGCCAGGCAAGCTGGCCAATAGTTCGTTTTAACCAGGGGTGAAGTTTTGACAGGTGAGCATGATAGAGTGGAATAGGAGAGTTACAGCTATTTTGAAAAGGATTAATTACGACATCACAGAACTTAAACTGAAGAGCAATAAAATGGGTTAGAGGTTAGCAAGGCTTGACTACAAAATGTATCATACAGACGGTGAGTCGGTCAGCCTGAAATGCTCTATAAACAGAAGTCTGAGAAGATTCTGCTTTGACTCCAGGCTTTCCAAACATTGTCTGCTTATGATTACCTACGTAAGTCAGACTCTCCAACAGAGCACGCAGATTGGACACGGATTTTTGAGTACTGCCTGTAGCCACCTACAAGATGTTTTTCTCCATATAAATTAACAATATAGTATCCTGGGACTTTGTGACTATAAAGCAGTCTCTAAGAAGCAAGCCCGCTACACTCTGGACCCAGAACAAATCCATTAAGGAAATTCTATTCTGTGCTTGGCACTTGGAATACACTGCAGAATCAAAAAGTCAGAGTACAGCTGGAAGAAGAGCATTCTGATCTTCATTCATGGCTATAGGAGGAACAGTGTAATTCTGTGCATATAGTGCTATTAGGCTGATTAAAACAGACAAACACACCAAAAAAATGATGCCAGAAAAGACATCTGTAGGCCCTTCTGTGGAAATAAACTCTATGTCTTTACAATGACCCCTGCAAGGGAGATTATTATTTTTCATATATTAGTGAGCAAACACAGACTCAGAAACATTAGGTAACAACATGGGGGTAGAATAATTGGGATTCTAATCCAGACTGCTTGATTTCTTTTCATTGCTATGTGACCAATTCAAACACTTCCTTTTCTAAGATGCTCTGCCTGATAGAAGAAATTACCACATCCCTATGGGTATCATATTGCTTTGAATGTATTTTTAGACATGGCACTTATGTAAGATTCATATTGGTGAGAAGGGAGCATGAGCTGCCTTGTTTCTCCAAAAAAAAGAGTGCGGCCGGCAGGTGAAACTCAATTATGTGCTTTACAATGAATAATTGTATGTCTCTGCCATAACAACTTGGATTGTGGCAAACTTTCAAACAGATAATGTTAATCAATAAAATGTAGTTATATCCTGTGATAAATAAGATTTCACTTTCTAGTAAGTGGGAAGATAGTTCAGACTTCTTTAGTTTCAACCTTCTATCATAGAACATGCTGCCTCAATGTATAAATGCTCTGAGTGTAAGCAATGTCTCCCATCTACAAGTATTAATAGAAAATAAGTCCAATGAAAGTCCTGGAAGATCATAAACCTCTTTAAGTGTATGATACAACTGGAATACGGTAGCAGGTGCAAGGAATAGTTGTCAACTGAGCACAGGGACCAAAACATAATGGCAAAACATTTCTATAACATTAACCAAACGTTGGTATGCTCATTCATGACTCTGAGAGGAATATTTCAACTCAGGTAAATACCGAGATGCAGAGATTAAAAACTATGTAAAATAGGTCCAGAAAAAAAAAGTCCATTCTCTGCTTTGTACCTAATTCTCAACCAGATGCTGGTTTATACATAAACTACTGGCAATAATATTATATACTGACATTTGCTCATTTGTTCAATGCTTTCAAAAATTAACCTAAAATACTCTATGAATTAACAGAAATAGAAGTTGAGGAACTAGAATCTGCTCTTGAGCTTCAAATGCATATATGTATGTGCGTGCACTTGTTAGGTATATATGCACTTGCCTACCTAACAGTGACACTGCAGTTTCTCACAGACATCTAAAACCTGCCACTAAGAGCACTGAGGTTCCAGCCGTGGTAGTTGATTGGCCCTACCCAACTGGACCCTGAAATACACTACATCTGACTTAGTTGCAATGCTATCACTCTGAACTTATTCCTTCCCATACCCCTTCCCCTTGATCTTCATAGTCTCAAGGCACTTCAAGTTCACAATTTACACCGCTAAATGCATCACTGTCAGTCCCACCCAATTCAGCTTCTGCTTCAATATTCTGTCTTTTGACTAGTAGCACTAGAAAGCACTTAAGTATAGAAAGCAGAAATCTGAGGCCAGGCCTCAGATTTTTCTTCTTCCTCTGTCAACATTAGACCACTAGCTAAGTCCTATTAGACTTTATACTCATAACATCCTTCAAATGTATCCCAACAACTCTCTACCCTCTGTCTCCTTTAAATTCAAGCCTTCCTTATTTCTCTTGGCAACAGTGTCAACAGTGTCTCCTGATAACTAAGAAACTTAAAAGAAGTTGTGTGCTGTTTCCTACAACAGGGATTGAAGCCATCAACCCTTTGCTGAGTAAAGTGAGTCAATCTGGTTTGATCCTCATTTTCCCATCCAAAACTCTTAGACATGGAATGTGTATGGTGGTAAAGAACTCAACTGTTCTCCCCAACAATTTAACCTGCTGGAAAACTTCTGAGTAACTGGGGCAAATGTGTTTGAAAGTAATAACTTTGCAATGTTAAGAGACAGAGAGCCTGGACTCTCATTTTACTGTATTTGTCTCATTCAGCTGAATGTGGGAAAACATGCTGCTTTTCTGCAGGTGGTGTTACCTTGCTCATCCTACCCATTAACAAGCTGAGAACCAAGGAGAGCAACAGAGCAGCAACAAACCAGTAAGCTCAAGCAGCTGGAGTAAAGGAAAAAGGCATCATTGTTTCCTATGGACATAGAAACAACGCTCCACCAACTAAAATGCGGTGCTTTGGCAGGAATACACCCAATGTTCTTATGGTCTGTACTTAAATGTGACTGCTAAAGAGGATTGTGAGTTCCAAACCTATGATGTTCAGTGCTGGACAGAAACTAGAAAATCTTTGCTGTCTGAAAGAAGCTCCAAAATTAGTTCATATGAGAAGGATATCTTAGAAAGCATGAGTCCTTTCTTAATTACTCAGTGAGGAAAAAAATTCCACAAAATCTAACTGCGTAGAGTCTCTGGATTTTAATCAATATATTTGCAGAACTTGTATAAGTAAACGAGTTCTGCATTGCATTTCAAATCTGAACACCTGCATATGTTAGCCTGGATTTAGGCAACAAGCCATCTATCTATGCACACTTTTATTTTAAACCAATTCATGTACAATGAGAAATTTACTAAGAATGTGATAATTCTTCAAAATGAACTGGCATTACTAGGTTGAACCATGAGAAACTCCTGTTATTCATCCATGTTGAACTACAAAAATAATTTCCTATTAGTCAACCTAATGATTATCAGATGCTACTAGCAACAATACATTCTTAGGGCTTCCCAGATGAAAAGGTTGTAAGACAATGCTAAAGAAAATCTGCAATAATAGAGTAATAGGAGAATAATTTTTAAGGAATAAGTTATCAACCCACACACCAAATGCTAAATACAGATTTATTACAGGGCATGAAGAGTTTCTTCTTGCCCTTATCTACAGGGCCCACATCAGATGATAAGCTCTGTAAGCAGGAGCCAGGTTTCACTCACTCCCATCATCCCCAACTCAGGTTCTGGAACACAGCAGATACCAGGAATTCACTGCTGAATACCATACCAAGCTATGCATTTCTGTTCCTGGCAAAAACATTAAGCTTGAAATAGTCACCTGTTCATCCTAGAAATGAAAATAATGACTGTCTTCTCCAAGAATAAAATCATGTATTTTAGGAAACCACATTATTACTTGAAAATCAGATGCTAGCGGCCGGGGGCGGTGGCTCAAGCCTGTAATCCCAGCACTTTGGGAGGCCGAGGTGGGTGGATCACGAGGTCAAGAGATCGAGACCATCCTGGTCAACATGGTGAAACCCCGTCTCTATTAAAAATACAAAAAATTAGCTGGGCATGGTGGCACGTGCCTGTAGTCCCAGCTACTCCGGAGGCTGAGGCGGGAGAACTGCCTGAACCCAGGAGGCGGAGGTTGCGGTGAGCCTAGATCGCGCCATTGCACTCCAGCCTGGGTAACAAGAACAAAACTCCTTCTCAAAAAAAAAAAAGAAAAGAAAAAAAACGAAAGAAAAACTGGTAACTATTGATCTCTTAACATTTCTAGATCTGAAATTGGGTTGCTACTGTGAATTATATTGCAATAAATTAAAATTTGCCTATTTGGACTCGCTGCTTAATTTAAGCTTAGCGTAGACCTGCAATGGCAGTAGCACCCTTGGTACTCACTGGTAGGACAACATTCACTGAACTAGAGATGCAACTTCAGTTTCACTCGTTTGCTGAATAATCTTTCACTGCTCTGGATTCCTCACTGCATTTACTCATCTTTCACGACCTTGATGTTTTTCAAGAGTAATCATCAGAATTCTGTAGAATGTCCTTCAATTGGGACTTGACAGTTTTACTGGTAAAGTGGTTTTTAAAATGTGTCTTTAAAACTACTAACATCAATGAGATAAAAACTATACTTGCAAATTATTCTTAGTAATTGAGGCACATATATCCCAGATTCCATTTTTTGCATCAAACATAGCTAATCCAAGTTTCACTAAAGATAATAAGGTAATATTCAACAATTCAATGTGAATATTAATTATAAATAAACCTCTACAAATATAAAAAAAAAAAAGGAGGCAAAACAAAATGATTTTTGGAAGAACAAATGTAGCCTAATTATGAAAAAGCCAATGTTAACTGACCTAGACATTCTATAGAGCTATTTCAGAAGAAACAAGAAACTGGTGCTAATTTCTAGTTAGCTAAAATTTCACTGGCAATAGCTTTGAAGAAGGGACTTTCTAGACAACACCTAACTTGTACTACAGTTGTTACCCCCATGGGCATATACTGGTAACATATGCTATAGTAGTTTCATGGCAATCAGTGCAATGTTCAAAGAATTTATGTAGAATGTAAAAAAACCTGGGCTAAGAGTATTAATTCCTAAGCCAAATACACTTTATTTAGTACACAAAATTACAGTGATTCCCTTATTAAAAAGTTCTTGTGAGAAACCAGGTCTAAGAAACTTATTTATGAACCACTCCATGAATCTGATGATTCATAGCTAACAGTAGCTAAAAACTAATTCCATTTATATCAAAATCAGCAACAACTGAATTGCTCAAAAGGCACAACCGTTATTTGGTTTGTAAAAAGTTTTCTGGGCTGAATGTGGTGGCTCACATCTGTAATCCCAGCACTTTGGGAGGCGGAGGCAGGTGAATGGCTTAAGCTCAGGAGTTTGAGACCACCCTGGGCAATCACATCTCTCCAAAAAAAAAAAAAAATACAAAATTAGCTGGGCATGGTGGTCCATGCCTGTAATCCCAGCTACTCAGGTGGTTGAGGCAGAAGAATCGCTCAAACCCGAGTGGCCAAGGCTGCTGTGAGCCAAGATCATGCCACTGCACTCCAGTCTGGGCAACAGAGTGAAACCTTGTCTCAAAAAAAAAAAAAAGGTTTCTCAAGTCCCCCTAGTCATCCTTCCCTGCCATTCTTACAGAGGCCATTCCATCCAGGCCTTGATTACTGCATATTTCATCTACCTTAATCACCTTCCAACTCTTCTCAGTTCTGGTCTTTTTGCTTTCAATCTGTGCTCCATGTTGCTGTCAGATTTATATTTTAAAATCCAAAAGGAGATCATGTCTTTCCCTTGCTGCACACTCTGCAATGAATCCCCAATCCCTCTCAACTCCTATCTCAGCTTGTAAGCCCACACCAAGTTACAGCCCACAATGATGGCATATTGACTGTACTCCACCAAAACCCCCTGGGGTCCTATCTGACCACGGTTCCCGAGAGAGTCAGCCTAGAAACAGAGAGGGCTCACTGTTTCTAGGATGGGAGTCCTCTCTGGCTATCAGAGCTCACTGTTTCTGGAATGTGAGCCTCTCTGGCTATCAGAAATCACCTGATAGCCAGGTACAGCTCAAGATGGCAGAAATAAAAGTACATGGAAGTCAGCAGCAAAGGCCAGGGCAATGGAAGCCTAAGGGATAGCTTGGAAAGATACCCCAAGACACCTGAACAAATCCTGTGCAGGGGAGGGTTACTTTGAGGGGGTGGGGATGGAGAGCAGTAGAGAAGGCATACCTAGGGAAAGAAACTTCTCTAGCTTTTCCATTCTACCATCTTCTAAAGATCCTTACTTAATCTTGTCTGCCTTTTGTTCACATTGTTCAGAAAGTGCCTCCCCTGATTTTAGTCATCAAATTGTTGTTTTTCATTCATTCAAGTAGGATTTATCAAATGTTACTATGTACCAGGTAAAATGCCAAAGGGAGTAGAGTGGAGACGGCAACAGATATTGTCTTTGCTCTCAAGAATCATAAAATATAGTGGAGAAAGGCAGATAAAATGCAAACAAGTAAAAAACTACATAACTAAAAATTGAGGCCAGGCGAGGTGGATCACAACTATAATCCCAGCACTTTGTAAGGCCAAGACAGGCAGATCATTTGAGGTTAGGCATTTAAGACTAGCCTGACCAACATGGTGAAACCCCATCTCTACTAAAAATACAAAAATTAGCCAGGCATGGTGGCAGGTGCCTGTAATCCCAGCTAGTTTGGGAGACTGAGGCAGGAGAATTGCTTGAACCTAAAAAGCGGAGGTTGCTGTGAGTCAAGATCATGCCACTGGACTCCAGCCTGGGTGACAGAGCAACATTCTGTCTCCAAAAAAAAAAAAAAAAAGAAAGTAGAATTAAAAATTAAGATACTAAACAGGGTCCCAACATACAAGGGAGTATTTGCCATTTCCACTTAGCATAGAAAAGAGTAGGAGAGGGAACACTCAAGCAGAGGTTTAGAAGGATTAGTCATGAAGGAGACAGGGCCAGTCCTCTACTAAACCTCTTTGGGCATCTGTCTCACTCTGGCACACTGACACCCTGGCACCTGTGACCTGTACCTGCGGTTCTCTGAGTATGGGGATCCTTTAAAAATCTAGAATGTATTGGACTCCTAAATGACACGTGACACTTTTCATAATTGTTTATACACATACAGATTTGAGGAGACCTTGCAATAATCCTGGGGCCACTCAGTGCTTTATAACTGAAAACCACTGACCAATACTACTGATATTACATAACCATTAATAGAACACTGGGTAGAGTACTCTTCTATCCAACAGCAATGTAAATTCACTAAAACTGTAGCTTACACTTGTTTGAATGTATCCACTATCCGTCTCCTCACTGCAACACCCAGCAGGTTGATGCACAGCAGCATCCTTTCCACTAAGGGTGGTCTTCCCATGCCTTCTCGGCTCCCACACTGGCAACATTCCAGGTCAAACTGAATCACCCATTCTCCCAACTCCAAGAGTATGGGCCATGCACACCTAATAGCTCTCTAGAAGGAAACAACTCTCAGTCTCTCTCATTCCCCTTCCACTGTGCCAAACTTCATTTAAAACTCTTTGTTCTCTGTCAAATCTGACTCTAAACCACTCATGCCAATTATTTGTGGGCTACTTATAGAACAAGACACTGTCTCAATCTGTAGTCCTAACCTCAACCACACTAAATGGAATGTGCTCTTCTTCCTAATAATTCACTGTAGTATTTCACTAACAGATTAAGAAACTTGAATGAACTCTGAAAAGGTCGAGTAGTGTCACTAGGAAAAGAGCCTGAAATAAAGAATATATATTTCCTGCACTATTCTTAATAGAATGTCTAACTGCATTTCTAAAATGCTTTATATTTTAAAGCCAACACTTTTCTATCTGTTTTTCCCACTAGATTATCAAGAAGCTACGTGAGGAAGGAATGGATGCTGATACTTTCTGGACTCAGGGAAGCAGTGACTAATCCTTACAGTGCTATTCTGAATGGGCTTGACAGAGAGCAGGACCCAGATTATCTGAACACAGAGCCTCTGTTACAGACTGCATCTGATAAACTATACCAACACTCCAACCCAATGATAGTCAACATGACATTGACAGTTCTCTCTCTTTTGGTTTTTCTAAGATTTAATCCTCATATTAATCCCATGTTTTAGAAATGGGTTTTATCCCCATTTTATAAATGTGTAAACTGAAAATAAAAAAAGGTGAAATAATTTATCGAAAGTTAGCTATGTTTTCTCCTAACATATGTCTTATCCTGCTGGGCCTCAGTTGATGGGAGGTAGCACATGATCTTTGTAGTAATAAAAAGTCAGAGCAGTAACAGCTACTGTTGCTATGTGATAGGTACTATGGTAAGTAATGTATTTACTAACCTGTTAAATATTCACATCAACCCTATAAAATACTATTTTCTTCATTAAGAAACAACCCCCAAGACCCTGAGTCTAGAAAACGGAAGAGCTCATCTGAGCCAGACCCTGTCTTAACCCTAAAGTCTGTGTCCCCTGCTGTGCTTGAAAATCTTGATGTATGCTCTGGATCAGCTGGGGGAATGACACTTCAGGGTCCTCCACCCCATTTCAAGGTGCTCTCCATGCTGGATAAGGGAAGGATAAGAACTGAGGCTCTTCCAAAGCTACTAATGTGAGGAAGCATCCAAAGGGATTAAACAAAAGACAGTATCTTCAAAATGCACTGACATGTGGGTGCATGCACACAATATTAATAATTCCACTATTTTTTTACATATTGCTCCTTTTCTTCTGCATGTTAAAATATTTGAGCCTGTAGAGACCTAGATGACAGGAATAACTGTGCACATAACTTTTTCAGTTTTGTGCTTAGCTGAGTGTCAAATACAAGAAGTGAAACCATGTATTATGAGAGAAGGCTATACTAAAAACCTAGTTGCCATTAATGTGACTAGAATAAATGTCAGCTTTTTAAATCATGTATTTTACATGTAAGGAAGGAAACTGCATTTTACTTTCCCAAAAAGCAATTTACTATTGGGGAAAAGGTACTGGCATATTTTTGTTATTTTATTATGATAAAGGAGACTCTAATTACCTTGACAGAATCCAGTAAACTCTTAGGAAAAAATCGCTTTAAACCAACATCTTTTCTGAAATATAAAAAAAAGCATATTAACAAATAACACCAAATCAATTAATATAATGACAAACTTGCAAGAACATGAAAGCGTTGTAAATTATTTATCCTTCCATATATTATTTAGGAAGAAAACAAACATAACAAAGCTCTGATCTGCCAGTATATTCACACAAAGGATGGGACAAATCATTTTCTAGATATGTACAAAAACGTGAATACAAGTTGGTTTAAACAGAAATCCTTTCTTTTTTTTCTTTTTTCAATCCTTATTGTTGAAAACCCTTTTAAAATATTCCCTTTGTGAATTATAAAATTTAGTATTATAATTTTATAATTTAAGATTAATATTTGTAAAATATTTAAAAACTGTCTTTTTCAGATAAACATCAGTTTCAACTGGGTAATACTGTACTTGGAGAGAAAATAAGCTAGTCTGATTAATAAATGATTCAGGATATACCTTAGAAGTTACAGAAATAAATCCTTTAGGTTTATCCTAAAAGTTGACTATTTTAAAACATAGACTTTTTTGATTAAGGGATTCATTCACTTATCTCAGTTTCACATTAGAAAAAGCCCAGAAATTTATGTAATTTGCCCTAGGTCAAAAAGGTGAATGTATGGAAACGCTGGAAATCACAGCAATGTTCTTTAAGTCAGGCAAAAAAAAATTAAATTATTAGTATTAAGAACCTCAACGTTCTGGCCAAGAAAATAGATTGGAAAGAATAGCTGATTCTTTTCCTTGCACTTTAGTTACTAACTTACTCAGCTGTTTTGGCCAGTAGGTGTCACTAGTGTGCTAGTAATATGAAATAATGTCTGCCAACATTAAGAAACATCAGGAGACACATAATAAAAGGATCAAGGAGGAAAGGAAAATACAGGTATCTTTTCAGAATCACATAAGGAAACAATAAACTAAATATAAAGTATCAAGAAACAGGGATGACATCTTCATCTGTAACTTAAGTTGGCTGGCGTTATAAACAAAACCATAGACATCATGCCAGTTCATCTGGTTGATACTATATCCAAACATTTTAAATCTCTTATTCTATAATCTAACTAACTACTAGTAGTACCTAAACCAATGAATTCCTCCTCTGCTAAATCCAAAACTGGTCTCAGTTCTCATTCTTTCTTATTCTGCTATTATTACGTTCATTACATCCTATAATTCTCTCTCAGCTTCTGTGATATATTACTTCCTTGTTTTACCCAACGTTAATTCATATACTAGTCTTCCACTTCTGTCTTTAGTCACTTCTAAGGAAGTTTGTAACTTCCCTTCACAGAACCATCATTATCTATTTTGACAGTTGGATATAAAGGGGAAAAAGTATCCACACAAGTTCTTCCTTTTCATTTTGCCTCTTAAAAACACAAGGTCTCTTTGCATTTTAAGGATTTTGATGCTAATCACTACTAGGAGGTAGCAAAAGTAGTACACAAAAGATAGACACTCTGGAAATCTACAAGGCAATATTCTTGAGCATTTCTGCCTCTGTCTACATTTTCAGGTCACTATTCCATAAAAGCAAGCACTTATTTTCATATCAGAGAGTTTTTGTTTTTGTTTTGAGACGGAGTCTTGCTCTGTCACCCAGGCTAGAGTGCAGCTCACTGCAATCTTTGCCTCCTGGGCTTCAAGTGATTCTCAGGCCTCAGCCTCCCAAGTACCTGGGATTATAGGCCTGTGCTACCATACCTAGCTATTTTGTGTATTTTTTTTAGTAGAGATAGGATCTCACCATGTTGCCCAGGTGGACCTTGAACTCCTGACCTTAAGGAATCTGCCTGCTTCGGCCTCCCAAAGTGTTGGGATTACAGGCATGAGCCACTGTGCCTGGCCTCAGAATTCTAAATTTGAAACTTAGCTCTGCCATTGGATGGATTTGCTATTAACATCTGTGAATCTCTACTTGTAAAATGGGGGATGTGAAGTCCTACTACCACACAGTGGTCCTGAGGTTTAAGTAAGACAGTTTATGAAGTTCCTGGAATGTGAAGGAGGCAGTTTCTGTTCTGCCACAATGCCTTAGAAATCACGCTGTCTGGACAGCTTCTGGTTCACATGACCTGTGTCTCACTGTTTAATACAGAGGGAGGCATGGCCTGAGCTGAGGTTTGTTAGTGGACAGTAGAGGAAGTGAGGAGCAATGAGATTCAGGGGCTACTGTGGACAAAGAGGCAATGGGAATGAGTGACTGGACATGAGGTGTGAGGGAATGCTGAAGCCACACACCGAGAAGAGGAACGTGGGCACTGTTGTACACATATGAGGCAGGGCAAGGTGTACATGCATGCCCTTCTGGTAGGGATTTTAAGAAGGCAACTGGGCATGTCAATATTTGGTTGAGGGAAAGACCAGGGTAGGGAATGTCCTCTCCCACACTGTGTGGCTGTCAACTGCTATTAGTCAACCCAGTTACACAACTATTTTTCTCAGAGCCAGGCAGAACTAAAGAACTTACCATAGTCATTGCTGTCACAAATAAGAAAATTAAAGATAAACCAAAAGTTGTTGTATGTTTCAAGAAAAATAAAATAAAGCATTTTTTAAAAAAAAAATAAAGACGAATACTAGGGTATTGCTTTTACTTCAAAGCCAAAGACAACTCCATTTAAAAAAAAAAAAAAAGGGCCGGGCGCGGTGGCTCAAGCCTGTAATCCCAGCACTTTGGGAGGCCGAGGCGGGTGGATCACAAGGTCAAGAGATCGAGACGATCCTGGTCAACATGGTGAAACCCCGTCTCTACTAAAAATAGAGAAAATCAGCTGGGCATGGTGGCGTGTGCCTGTAATCCCAGCTACTCAGGAGGCTGAGGCAGGAGAATTGCCTGAACCCAGGAGGCGGAGGTTGCGGTGAGCTGAGATTGCGCCATTGCACTCCAGTCTGGGTATCAAGGGCGAAACACCGTCTCAAAAAAAAAAAACCTTAAGACCAATACTTAGCATATATACAGTTTAGGTTTTCTTAAACTTCTTTTAAGTAATAAGAATTTGTAACATTTGTCCATATGTTAGAAATTTTTTGATACCTGGCAGTTGAGAAAATAAAAATGAGGGCTCAAGTACACAAGACCATGGTAAAATTCTGCAACCCTGCTTTTAACACATTTTAATTTAATCAAGTAGTCAACCTAACTTCAGGTTTTGTGATAGAGGACTCTCAGACGCACCTAAGGTACTACATCCAAAGTTTTTAGGGAAAGCTTATTACAGATACCTAAATTTAAAGCCTTAGAAAACCATGCAGGCACTTGTAGCCTGTTCCATTTTTAATATGAGGTCACCTCTCTCCACAAGCTGTGTGTCTGGGACTAGTTTACCATGTGCACTCTAAACTGCAGCAGTTTTGCCTCAAGTGGCATAAAAACCTTCTTTGAGCCCAAACTCTACCCAACTGTCCTGTATGTGAATAAAACAACAAATACAAGTTATACATCATAAATAAAATATAATCACTAGCCTTTATCATACAATAATTCCTTATATTAACTGTGAAAAGGTATTTTCTAAATGGAGTTACACTTATGTAAAAAAAAAACTAGCTCAGATTCCCACATCAGTTCAGAGGAACCTCTTGAACCTATATACAGATGGCAAGACACTATTAGGTTAGACCTGTGTTGTCCAATATGTAGCCAGTATTAACATGTAGCTATTTATACTTACATTCGCTGAATTAAATTAAAAATTCTGTTCCCAATTGCGATGCTCATCACATTTCAAGTGATGAGCAGTCCCATGTGGCTAGTGGTTACCAAACTAGATGGGGCAGTGGCAGAACAGTTGCATTGTTGTAGAAAGCTGCAATGGGTGGAGCTGGGACAGAGCAATGAATCTAGGACTTCAGGCACCCTGACTCTCTAGGGCTTGGTGCTGTGGGCCCAGAGGCTCCTCAGTAAGGGCAGGGATGGGTGAAATGCATCACACTGGGCATAGGTGCACAGCTACCACAGAAACAACCACACAAGGTTCCTGCCTTGCTCAGAAAGACTGGGTAAAGAAGGTATAGAGGGGTCAGTAGACAGTTCTATCATGACAATGCAGAAGGCAGCAGATCTTACAGGAGAGAGCTGTATGTTAAACAAGGAGCCTTTCTTTAGTTGGGATTGCCTGTATATATATACCAGAGAGCTTCTAAGTCTTACTCTCCCTACATCTCTCTCAGGACTAGCTAAAAGAGTTTCTGTGATCTATCCACTAAGATTCAAATTATTTAGATTTGAAGCTACAAAGAAAGAGAGGCTGTATTCACTTACTTCCTCACTGAGACCTGTATGACATACTAGACACCGTAACAGATCCTGGGGTAGAAAAATTACTATTATGTTCCCTTTTCATAAGTGAGATAATTATATAAACAACTACCTACAACATAGTGTGTGAAAGGTATTACAAGGTTAAGAGTTTAAAACCAATAAATTTAGCCACTGAGATGTAAGGTTTTTGTGGCCAATTTTAAACCAGAACTCTCTTAATGTTCAATTGACCTCTATCCTTTAAATGAAAGATTTAGAATACTGCTGACTGTTGGGGTCTTATTTCTCTTTTGCTAAACCTCAAAATCCCATTCATCACACCACTGATCCCTGTTGCCATTTACATGTCTGGAAAATCCTTAGAGAGCTCTGCTCTCCCACATTCCATGCATGATGACTGTACCTCCTCGTATTCCTCTTTTACAGTGGCCATCCAGAATGGTCCAGGAAAGAAGGCTGTGAAGGAGGAAAGCTCCCCACTCGCACCTTCGGACTGCCATCAGCAAGTCCCCCTCACTGAGATGAATCCTCTACGATGCCCATCTACTTTCCCAGCCTGTGGTCTTGTCCTGCATGTGTGTATTCATATCCACAAATTCATAACACAGCTGGCTTTTAGAAGCCTCAGATGGGGCCGGGCATGGTGGTTCACGCCTGTAATCCCAGCACTTTGGGAAGTTGAGGTGGGCAGATCACAAGGTCAGGAGTTCAGGACTAGCCTGGCCAATATGGTGAAACCCCATCTCTACTAAAAATACAAAAATTAGCTGGGCATGGTGACGGGCACCTGTAGTCCCAGCTACTAGGAAGGCTGAGGCAGGAGAATCCCTTGAACCCGGGAGGCAGAGGTTGCAGTGAGTTGAGATTGCACCACTGCACTCTAGCCTGGGTGAGAGAGTGAGACTGTTAAAAAAAAAAACAAAAGCCTTAGATAGGAATCAACATTCTTTACAAAATAAAAAGGAACTAACTTATTATAAGAGAATTATTATGTCAAAAATAAATTTATTTCAATTCTGGCAATATTTCTGAGAAGATTCTGACCTTGTCTGGTGACCCCATTTAATATTTTGTAAATATAATCCCTCAAATATTTAAAGCAAAAATGCAACCAAAACCAACTTCAAATCCCTCGAATCTTTAAAGCCCAAGCGAAACGCAACTAAAACAAACTTAAATATGCATTTTCATGTAGTATCCCTATTTTATTCTTTCTCCAAAACTGTCAGAATTGAGTATATTTAATTGAGAAATAAATAATATGGTGGTATTTTCACCTCTAACTTATACTCAAGCCTTTGGTTTTTTTAGAGACAGGGTTACTCTATGTTGGTCAGGCTGGTCTAGAACTCTTGACCTCAGGTGATCCTCCCGCCTCCACCTCCCAAAGTATGCTGGAATTACAGACGTGAGCCACCGCACCCGGCCTACTCAAGCCTTTTAACAACAATGTTAAAATTATCTAACTGCAACAGAGATTGCTGTTTCTTAATGACATTCTCCCCTTCATCCAGGGGATGACATTGTCTTTTGGTTAGGTACAGCGCTGCCTTCAACAGTCTCTTCGGTAGCAAGGTAAGGCCATGAGACTATGTTTTGTCCTATGTCTCTCTAAGGGAAAGTACTAAACAGCAGGTTCACAAAAACACTGTTATTATTTAATGTTGTTTCATTATAATGTTGATGAGACAAAAAACTGATTCACAGCTAGGCCACTGTATGGAGTGTGCATGTTCTCCCAGTGTCTGCGTGGGGTTTCTATGGTTACTCATTTCCTTCCACATCCCAAAGATGTGTATGTTAGGGGAACTGGTGTGTCTGAATTGTCCCAGGATGAGTGAGTATGGGTTGGGGGGTGGTGAGTATTCCCTGTGGAGAGAGAATGGCATCCTGCCCTGGCGGGATAGGGTCCAGCCACTCACGACCTTGAACTGGAATAACTGGGCAAATAATTATCTGGTTTTCTAAAATCAGTCTTTCTTAAATGTATGCTCATATTTATTCCAACATTTAACATTAGAAGGGTTTTGGGTCTCTGTTTAGAAGCTGGTGATATTTTTGTGACCAGAAATATTACAGAAGAACTTAACTCTTGTTTATATCTATTAGCCTATGGTAAAACTGGTTTCACCTTATGTCATTTCACTTACAGTTTCCAGGAACCTACTGATGTTAAGTGAAGATTTACTGTATACATATTTGTGTCCTTGAAGAGAAAGAGAAAGAGAATACTCATCTCTTCCTCCTTCCTGCACACTAGAATACATATGCTATGGGTAATGTTCAGCAGACTCTTAGGCCATGAGGAGGCTGTGGATTACAAAATGGTAAAATTAAAGTAGCCTGTAGCCCAATGACTGAGAAACACTGATTGTCTATGACTTGTTTTATATGAAAGAGAAATAAACTTCTGTCTCAGTGAGGCAACCATCAATTCTTGCCCAAAACTACCAGCATTCCCTTTTTTGATTTTTATCACGGGTAGCTAAAGGATGCACTTGACTGCTGTTGACAAGAAAAATGAAGAAAGAAGTGAAAACAAGAAAGTAAAATTATAATTATCCTCAGCTAATTTTAAACCACAAATTTATTCATTCTAGAAATATCTATGGAATGCCTTATAAATGTCAGATACCATATAAAAACTGAATTCCCTGCACAACAGAATGCAGCTCACATTCTCTATAGTGAAGAGAAACAATTATACAAACCACTATAGCAAAATACACTAAATGAAAAATGATTTAAAATTTTTAAAAAAGGCAAACCACTTAATAAGGAATCAAGCAGAAGTGAAAAATTAAATGATTCATTTAAAATAATTTCACATTATAGTTCTCTAGTTTGAGGAATAATTACTGGTAAGTAAGGGTCTTCCTTCTCTAATGCCATATTAAAAATTCTAATTTTAACACTGTATTGATTTGTCAGTATCGGCAATGTACTTTTAAATGCTAATGAAAAACATTTTTCTCAAAATATCTGACCTCATTTGGTAGCTGCCTTCTCTCCTCCTCACCTCTTATTTACAAAAGATGTAAATAAAAGTCTCCTTTACACTCCAGTTGTTCCCTGTTGTGAGAGTCCACAGGAAGTAATGTACCAGGGACAGGGGCTAAGGGACTTCACTGTCTTATAGTTTTCTTTTGCCTATAAAAAGGTATCTTGGTTCTTCCTACATTGGAAAGACATAAAAAGAAAGACTGATGAACTCTTTAGTTGGTTTAAAGAAAAAAACGTCAATTTTCAAGATAATACTTTTCTCACTCTCAGAAACTGTGTCTTAGTAATAGTAGTAGTAGCAGCAATAATAGTACACTTCAAAACAGTTATTTATGGCTGAGTGTGGTGGCTCACACCTGTAATCCCAGAACTTTGGGAGGCCAAGGCGAGTGGATCACTTGAGGTAAGGTGTTTGACACCAGCCTGGCCAACGTAGTGAAATCCATCTCTACCAAAAATACAAAAATTGGCTGGGTGTGGTGGTGCACACCTGTAATCCCAACTACTTGGGTGGCTGAGGAGAATCACTTTAACCTTGGAGGCAGAGGTTGTAGTGAGCTGAGATCACACCACTGCACCCCACCCTGGGTGACAGAGTGAGACTGTCTTAAAAAGAAAATTTAGAAATACAGTAAAGTTGAAGGGGCATTCTGCATTAGGCTGTAAACAACTGAGTTTGACTTTTAAATTCCTGCTGAAATCTAATAAAGTATGGGAATTATTTCATGAGCGTTTTTATTAGAAAGGAAAAAAAGAACCATAAAACAAACTAACAAGAAACAAGCAGTATTTTGCATTTATGTGTAATTCTTTTCTGTACTGAAGAAATAACATAAATTTCTAAATGGCTCCAAGTAACTAGCAAAAACCAATAGGAAAAGGCAATGTCAATGCTCTCCTTGAGGTATGAGGGCCACTAGGGTCCCCAATTGCTCCTGTGGTAGGACAGCCATGGTATGCTTGCAAGTCCCTGCAGATCCTCTCAGCCAGGCCACTCCTCAAGCACTGGCATCAGCCTTTACAATGGCCGCAATGGAAGACAGGACCAAGTGCGATACTATTAAGATCTTTATTGAAAAAATGTAACTATTAATCTGTTAAACTTACTGGGCAGGTGTGGTGGCTCATACCTATAATCCCAGCACACTGGGAGGCTAAAAGTAGAAAGACGGCTTGACCAGCATCTGTTAAGCTACCTTTCAAGAACAAGGGTGAAATTTAAAAAAAAAGAGACATTTAAAAACAGAATTTTGGCCGGGCGCGGTGGCTCATGCCTGTAATCCAGCACTTTGGGAGGCCGAGGCGGGTGGATCACCAGGTCAAGATATCAAGACCATCCTGGTCAACATCGTGAAACCCCGTCTCTACTAAAAATACAAAAAATTAGCTGGGCATGGTGGCACGTGCCTGTAATCCCAGCTACTCGGGAGGCTGAGGCAGGAGAATTGCCTGAACCCAGGAGGCGGAGGTTGAGGTGAGCCAAGATAGCGCCATTGCACTCCAGCCTGGGTAACAAGAGCGAAACTCTGTCTCAAAAAAAAAACAAAAAAAAAAAAACCAGAATTTTATCATCAAAAACTACGTATTAAAAACGTCTGAATAAAAGAAAAAGGGAAACTAATGTCAGAAAGATAGACTGAGCTACAATGAAGAATGTTTAGGCAAGAGAGTGATAAACATGCAGGTTTCTAGAATGTTCCCAGCACACACACAGCATGACAGGTAGAAGAGAAACTGTTTTTGGATTTCTGTTCCGAGGGTACTTGCAAGATGGGGATGATGAACCTGGTACTTGGGCAATGAGGTTGGACCTTAGGAAGGTGGAAGTGGCATCATTCCCTGGCTCTTGTCAGAAACCACAGCAGTGGAAATGAAGTCCCTGAAGCTCAGCTTACCTAGTCTGGGACCATGAGTCTCTGATTCAAGCCACTTTGGTGGCCTGGGTGAGAGTCAGAGTAAGGGAGATTGAGTCACCCAGTACCTCAAGGTTATTGTCAAATACAAAACAGAAAAACAGCTACACATAAAACACTTGAAGAAATAAATGGCACAAACACCACAGATGGGCATACAAGAGGTTACCAAGTATGAAGAAGCAGATTACATCACATGAAACGGAATGTCTAGAAATGAAAAATATAAGTGGTAGAATAAAAAAAAAGTGAACAAGGTACGGCATAAAGATACTACTTAAGAGAATTAAAGAATTGAAGACAAATCCAAAGAAAAATTCCGTTCCCCAAAAAAAGAGAGAATCCAGAGATAGAGAAAGGGAGATAGAAAATACAAAAAATTTAAAAGAGAGCAAAGATCAGAAATATATCTCGTTGATTATTAAAGAGATAGCGGCATACATTTTCCAGACGGAAAACATGCATCTACAGAATTGAGAAGTATGTCTTATTCCAACTGGATTTATAAAAAGAAATCTAAGCACAAGACATGAATAAAACTTGAAAAGACTAAAAGTAGGAAAAAGATCCTAAAAGAAAGAGTGGCCACAAAGAAATGTCAACAGATATTTCTAGTCATAACAGAGTATGTTTACAATGTTGAGAAAAACCAATAAGCTGAACAATATATTTGGAATAAAAGGAAAAGCATACCAGAAGGATTGTCTGAGATACAAAAATGGTTGTTACCATTGTTTTAAACAGGGTCTTGCTCTGTTGCCCAGGCTGGAGTGCAGCGGCATGATCACAGCTCACCGCAGTCACAACAACTTGAGCTCAAGCAGTCCTCCAGCCTCAGCCTCCCGACTAGGTGGGAACACAGTTGCATGCCACCAGGCCTGGCTAATTTTTAAAATTAAGTATAGAAATGAGGTCTCACTTTGTTACCCATGCTGGTCAAACCATCTTCCCACATTGGCCTCCTACTGTGCTGGGATTTTATAGGTATGAGCCACTGTACCTAACCCAATAAAGGATGTTTAAGAAATAAAATGATATGGCCAGGTGCGGTGGCTTTAAGAAATAAAATATGGCCAGGTGCGAGGTCTCCTGACCTCGTGATCTGCCCGCCCCACCCTCCCAAAGTGCCTGTAATCCCAGCACTTTGGGAGAGTGAGGCGGGCGGATCACGAGGTCAGGAGATCAAGGCCAGCCTGACCAACCCGTCTCTACTAAAAACACAAAAATTAGCCGGGCATGGTGGCAGGCACCTGTAATCCCAGCTACTCAGGGGGCTGAGGCAGGAGAATCGCTTGAAACCAGGAGTTGGAAGTTACGATGAGCCGAGATCTCACCACTGCACTACAGCCTGGGCAACAGAGCAAGACTCTGTCTCAAAGAGTAGGGAAAGAAAGCCAAAAATAATAACCGTATAAAATAATAATAATGTCTAATATTTGGAGTCTGAATTTTGAAAAGATATAACTCAAATAATAGGAAAAATGATGTGTAAGTTGGAAGATGAGGAGAGTTAAGGTGTTTTAAGGTCTTTGTATTGTTTAGGAGAAGGTTAGATAAGTTTAAAATCTGGAGTTGGTTAAGTTAATATAGAAGGTTAAATATAAGAGTTAACTAATGAAGTAGAGATGTTTATAAATTTCCAAGTAATTACAGGAGAAAATGTGGAACAAGAATACCAACTAAGAAATAAACAGCACATGTACCCTCACACAATTTATTTCTAGGACACTAGAAATGGATAATAAAAGCAAGTCCAATATATCACGCATCCTAAGAAATATAAATGTACTAAACCTATAACTTCAAAGAAACACTTAGCAAACTGGGTTGAAGAAATCCAGCACTACGACAGTTTTTAAAGACACACCTAAAAAGTAAGAGAAGTTGAAAGTGTAAAAGTGGAAAGTATAAACCAGGTCAAGGCTAACCTGAAGAAGGCAAAACAGATTTTAGAACAACAACAAAAATTATCAGGTATAGAGAAGATCACCACATAATGATGCAAGATTCAATTTACCAAGAAATATTTGTATGTTTAAATAAAAGAACTTCAAAATATAAAGGAAAAAATAATAGACTTATAGAAACTGGCAAAGTCATTATGATAGATGGATATGTTAACAAGTTTGATTAGAAAATGCATTTTTTAAACCACACTAAAACATTTCTAAGAACTGATCACATAAAGCAAATACAATAAAATATTAATAACTGTAGCATTCAGGTAACAGACACACAGATGCTCACTAGAAAAGTCTTTCAACTTTTTTGTATATTTGAAACTTTGGGAAAATGATCTTATTCTAGGGTCCACAAAGGAGGTCCCCACAGAAGTTGAGAAGCTCTTTTCAGACGACTATGCTGTCTGACCATAGTGCCATTAAGCCAAAAGTTACTTTAAAAAGAAAATTATTTTCAAAATCCACACATTTGAAAATGTAAAAACAGAAATGAATACATAAAAGTTTCAAAACAAACATTTAACAACCTTAAGTGCTGGAATGCCTTTTTAAAAATCGGGTCTTAAAACTCAAAAACCAAAATGAAAATATTATTTTACTACATTAAAGAAAGATAAACTCCTATATGATGAGAGCCATATACACATAGTTGAAAGACAATGACAAGCTGGAAAAGAAAATACAGAACTAATGTTACAAGGTAGTGTTAACATAACAAAGAATTCTTAAGATTAATAAAGAAAAAACAAACGTATTAGAAAAGCTCATTTAAAACAATTACTTTACAAAAGGAATTAAAAATGGCCACATATGCAAAGAGGTTTAATATTACCAGTAATCAAACTAATATAAATAAAGCAAGTAATCTTCTGCTGCCAATCATACAGCTGAAAATCATACAGCTGAAAATGAACAACAGAAAATGGCCCCATGCCTTACATTGTTATTAACCTGAACTGAATGTCCCCTATTACGTGGCAGTCTAAATGTAGTATTAGAAACTCATTGGGTGGACTAGTATACTAATGTTTATTTCTATTTAGTCATACGGAAAGATCTAGTAAACATAAAGTTGAATTTAAAAAAGCAAGATGCATATAGGATCATTCTACTCATATTAAAACTATGCATTGTATGTGCACGTGAGTGTTGAAACAGAGAGCTATAAGGATATTTATTAAGACTATGATGACGGTTAACAGTAAATGAGAGGAGTTGAAGAATTTTTCTTATTTGACAGTGTAGTTTCAATTTTTCCCTAACTAGAATGTATTACCTTTGAAAACAAATAAAAACAAATAAAAATCATTTTAAAAGGGGTCAAAATTAAATCAACAGATAAACAATGATATTGTTTCCTATTATTTTTTTCTTAATGCTCTAAAGAAACTCTACAGTTTAGTTTTTATCCTGACAGTATCTCCCATGGATAATAATCGTAATTGTAGTCCACATTTACTCAGGGTTGGGTGCAATAGGTATTAAGCTCTTGACATGAATTATCAACTCATATCAAGAGGTGATACTTACTATCTCATCTAATTCCTTAAAACAATCCCATATATAAGCAGGTATCACCATTATCCCCACTTTACGGATGTTTGGAAGCGGACACCAAGAGCTTACTAATAAAACTTAGCAAACAGAACAGTCAAGGTGGGATAAGGACTCGAACCCAGATATTCTGCTTCAAGAGGTCACTCAATTAATCTACTTATATAGAGATAGGGTACTGAATTCATAAAAGTTGTGTAATTGTAAAGAATTACTACAGTGGAGCAGAAGCATGGAATATAGAAAGAGGATACAGCAAAGTGAGCATGATAATATCTCAGAACTATAGGAACCTAGAACTCTAAGAACCTAAAGATTCATCTTTCTTTTAACTATCCTATTTACTTACTTTAAATATCACACATATAAATTAAATAAGATGAAACAGACATTTCCAAACAATAGATCACTCAACTTCCCACACAATCCTCTAAGAAGGATCTAATTTACAAACTCATGCTGTGCCTAGTTCTTGTTTTTAAGTAATAATAATCACAAGCCCTTACTTACATATAGCAATTCTCATATTCTCCATTTCACTAACTCCAAGAAAAACTAAGTAAGGTTTTGAAGGCACTGGTTAATACCCTAATTTGTCCTCTCCAATTCATCTATTCTCTGATCATCTAAAGTTCTGTACTTTCTAGAAATAAGCCACATTTACACAACTTAAGTGCAAAATTTGACTCTCATTTCAAACAGATCTTTAACTTAAAATTCCTCTCTCCAAACATACCATTCACTAATTCATGTTGACAGATAGTCTGCTTCTTCATTTTCTTTAACTATTCTGGCTGTTAAAAACATGTCAATGCATTATTCATAAAAATTTCTTTCAAGCATCTCTCTTCCTGTAACTCTGTATCCTTTTGACAGCATGTCTGGCTCTCTTCCTTCCTTTGTATAGCTCTGGTTCTCACACAGACACTATCTTTCAGTTACCTTTCATTTTCCTATCTTGGCCTCACACAGAGACAGGGTAGAATACAATTCACATCCTTCTTTTCCCCCAACTACTACACTAGGGTAGGCTTCCATAGTGACCCTGAAAGATGATCACATGTGTTCCTGGAGTTCTCTCCTTGTAACTCAGCCAGGCCATGAACTAGCATTTCTTTCTTGACTTCACATAACTATTCACCATCTATTCTACCTTTTTAGATCATCTCTAACTACTTGCTGACCTCGATTCTCCCATCAGGTTTTTTTTTTTTTAAGGTAGGCCTTTTATTTTTAGATTTACAAAAAAGTAACAAAGAGAGTATCCTGTATAGTCCAGACCTAGATCCCCCTACTATTAATATATTGCATTACTTTGGTACATTTCTCACAAGTAATAAACTAGTATTGATATATTATAATTAACAAACTCTATACACAGGTTTCATCAGTTTTTATCAATCCTTCTTCTGTTCCAAGATCTTACGGAGGACACTGCATTACATGTAATCATCATGTTTCTTTAGGATACTCCTGGATGTGAGTTTCTCTGACTTCCATTGTCTCCTTCATGACCTTGACAGTTTTGAGGAGTACTGGTTAAGTACTTTGTAAAATGTCTCTCAAATGGGATTTGTCTGATGTTTTTCCTCATGATTAGACTGAGGTTAGAGGTTTTTTTTGTCATGAGGAAGGCCACAGAGGTAAAATGCCCTTCTCAACACATTACCTCATGGTTGCACACTATCAACATGACTGACTACTGTCGATGCTACCTTTGATCACCTGGCCGAGGTGATCAAAGGTAGCAGGTTTCTTCACTGTAACGTTACACTTACAGTGAGTCAGGTTTCTTCACTGTAACGTTACACTTTTCCCCACATGCCCTTTCCTTATTATACTCTTTAGAAACAAGCCACGAAGTGTAGCTCACATGTTAGAAGTGAGTTTTACGCTCCAGCTCCTCTGAGAGAGGGTATCTATATAAATTATTAGAAATTTTTCCGTAGAGGAAATTTGTCACTGCTCCTTTAAGTATTTATTTATTCAAGTATTTATACTACTATGGACTCACAGATATTTAATTTATGCTTTGGGTTACAAACTAATACTATGCAACTTAATTTGTTGCTCTAATTGTTCCAGCTTTTGTTACTGGGAACTCTTTCCACTGGCTCATTCATCCTTTGATGCAGGCCCCTTGTTTTGTTTTTTTCAGCACTTCTTTCTGGCACTACAAGCTGCTCTAGGGCTCACTCTTGTATTTTTTCTCGGCTCCCTAGAACTGCATTTTTCCAAGGCGCTCTGGTTGCTTTCACTGAAGAATGGTACTAGAAACCAAGATCCAAGCAAAGGGTACTATAAGAGATTTTTATTTTAATGCTGCTGGTATTAGTGACATTATAACAGATGAAATAAACCAACATTTCTCTTTCCCTTTTCATTTTAAAAAACATGAATGTTCCCATAGAACTAAAAATCAATGTGCTCTAAATAACTTGTCTTCTTTCCCCTCAAGCATTCTTTTCTGTGACTGGTATCCACAGTGGTCCATGACAGAAAACCAAGAGATTCCTTGGGTTCCTCCCTGTCCTTGATTCAGCCTTCAGTCACACAACTCTGACTCTACTAGCTCTGACTCCATGGCCACTGCTTCCTTCTGTCTCACAGCCTTATCATTCTCACACGGACAAGAAAGGTGCAACAGCTTCCTGGCTCCCTGCTTCCGTTTTTAATCTTCTTTAATAAAATTCTAATCTCACAAATACGGAATTCTAAATTGCGAATCTCATCATAATTGTCCTGCTTAAAAGGATGAGTCAGCAGGCCAAGTCCAGATCCTTTGAAGACAGGTAATGACCTGGCCCCTGTATACATATCCCTCTTTCCCTCCTAAGAATGGTATTCTGTCTGTCCCCAACCAACTTAGAGTTTTCTAACCTTTGCCTGATGGTCAATGTTTCTGTGCCTTTGCAAATGCTGATTTATCCTCCTGACTGGCTTCCTGGCTCCCAGGCAACAAATCCCATATAACCACACTTGGTGAAATCGCTCATTCTTTAAGATTTAGGTTAAATAACATCTCCATGCAAAAACACCTCATACATCAAGTACCATTCTTCTGCAAACACCCAACTGATACTTCCATTTTAGTTTCTAGCACATTATTTTATAAGTTTGCTTACTTGGCTGAGAATCTTCCTTCTAGCGAATGCTTCCTGGGGGTTAAAATTTTGTATTATTTCTGAATCTCCAGCACTTAGCTATAAAGGACTGAGTGCTCAATTATCTTTTGCTAAATTAATTATGAAAAAAATGAAGTATAGGGCTTCTAGCCTCCCAAGACATAAACTCCAGGTTGGGTTAATTTAATACAATCTAATATAACACTGTAATACACAAATTAATTTCATTATTAAAAAAATTTCTAGTTAGATTTTCTGATACATGAGCAGTAAATCCCGTTATCTCCAATTGCAGAAAACAACCTGTAATAACTTATACAGAGAATATGAATAATAATTTATAAGCAGCTGTTAAATTCAATATAAATTAGAAAGGAAATATCATCTTGCTGTAATTAAATCTACACAGACAAAAAGTGTATTATATATGTTAACAGGCTATACCAAATATTAGCTTTAAGACATCTATCAACAAATCTAAATGTTTACTAACACAATTAATGTCATCGAGGATTCTGTTCTTTTCCTCTTCCAGATGTAACAGTGTTTCAGAATCAGTATTTAATTTTAAGTGAAGATAAACTAAGTAATAATTTAAGCTCTGCATATTTGCAGGTATAGCTTAGATGTGTAATACTTACTCTAATACTTCATAGTTAGACTTCTTTTCTAGTGCATTGCCCCGCATCTCCCAGTATGATCGCCTAAAATCAAGAAGACACAAATTTATATGTGTATATATAAGGAATGTTTAAGCTGTTAAATGATAAAAACTGGGGGAGAGGCATCTGAATAATAAATAAATATAAAGGGCAAAAACTGCAATTACTTTTCCATCAACCTAATAATTCATAATTTTCTCAAATTTTATTCCGTATTTTACGGATAATCCTTATGAAGAAAAGGAAAATACCTGAAAAATATTCAAAAATAATAAAAAAAAAAAAACACTGATAAATAAAGGCCTCAATGTATAGTTATCTTACCGTATTTCTAGACAACCCAACTTCAAAGCAATTTCCTGGTCCACTTGATCAGCTATCTCTAACATATAATCACTCTTCACCTATAACAAAAGGAATGGGAAAAACAATAGTTTTTAAAAATATATATTAGATATATGCATTCAATAAGTTTTCTGAGTACCTTTCATATACTTTATATTGTCAGTAATTATGCTAGATGTTAAAGATATAAACATGAGATATATCAAAAAATAATTAAAGAAATAAAACAGTCTCTTATTAAGAAAATCTCATATAATCTATGACCACTGAAATGGAATATTAAGAAACAATGAATACAGTCTGAATCATAATAACCTTCAGCTGCTCCAAACCCTTCCCATGCTGTCAAAAGTGAAAACAAGGGAAATCTCCGTATCTATGAAAATTTGCAGCAGATGTATTTTCTGACCTCAAACTGCAGTTCCAGCAGCATATTTTGGACTCTAATGAAAAAGCAAAGGATTTACATATTTCAAAATCCATTTAACTGTACAACTGAGGTGTTTCCATCTAACCATCAATTTTAAGTGATTAATCTGCAAAGTAATACAAACTTAAAGTCTAAGGTAAAAAGAGAAGACTCTAATAGAATTCTTTAAATGTCTTCTAAACAATGAATAAACTCAATTTTAGAAGCTGATAGTGATATCAATACTTTCAAGTACCTGTCCCTGTGAAGACATTTTCAAAGATGAAATAAATAAAATCTCCTTGTAGATTAGCCTGAAGATACTAAAATCGGCAACCGATTTTGATGAAAGAGTACCCATTTTGAACCTCACATGAAATGTTATCCACCCCTCCTGCAAAAGGCATCCCATTCTCTTCAGTAGCACACCTGTTACAAAAAACTACTCTCGATTATTATATGAAAAATTTTATCAACACAAAAATTGGTGGAAATTTGTCTTCTCTCCTGTTCTATAATACTTTTATAATACCCTCCATTTGGTCTCATTCCTCAAAGTCGAAAATATTTATTCTGGTCCTTTATATAAAAAATGTCTTGGCCGGGCGCGGTGGCTCAAGCCTGTAATCCCAGCACTTTGGGAGGCCGAGGCGGGTGGATCATGAGGTCAAGAGATCGAGACCATCCTGGTCAACATGGTGAAACCCCGTCTCTACTAAAAATACAAAAAATTAGCTGGGCATGGTGGTATGTGCCTGTAATCCCAGCTACTCAGGAGGCTGAGGCAGGAGAATTGCCTGAACCCAGGAGGCAGAGGTTGCGGTGAGCCGAGATTGCGACATTGCACTCCAGCCTGGGTAACAAGAGCGAAACTCCATCTCAAAAAAAACCAAAAAACAAAACAAAACAAAATGTCTTGACTTCTGCCCTAAAAAAATGTTCAAACATCCTGTTCTTCAATGATTGCCTCTTACTTAGCAAGCTAGCTCATTTGTTAAAAGAGTTCCATCCCCAGTTAACTCACCTCTCACTCCACACCAATCTTTATCTACTTCATACTGGATGGTTCCTCATTATGACCGTCTCCGGCAAAGACACCTAACTCTGCTATCTCCCGTTATCCCTCTGTTTGAATTGCTTGGTAAATGCAAGCCATGTTGAACCTACCCACTCACCCTCGTCATGCTTAGATGAGCAGCTACAGAAATCATAGCATAAATTCCACTTTTAATTTATGAAGACAAATCTCAAATGGCCAGTTAAAATGGTCTGGAAATTGAACAGTACTTGCCTAGGAAGCTCTAGAATCACTGATTTCATATTTCCTCCAGTAAGCTTGCCACATCTCTTTGTTACAGAAAAAAAAGACATCAGACGGGCACATACTCTCTTTAACCTGCTAGGAATTTATAACCTGATAGGCATTTTAAAAAAGTGTAAGCATCTACTCATTCTTCTCTCTTAAAGTAGGAAAAATGTTCCCCCACTTAGTGTGGACAACTATTTCCTATTTCTGATCTAAACACACCATTCCATCTCAAAACTTTTGCTTATTTTCTGCATTAGCATCTAGATCTGGATGCTCGATAAATATTTATTGAATGAATGAGTAGGCGAATGAAGAGTCATCAAACTGGAGGGTGGGTACCTCTGTATATAAATTTTCCATATCTATTTTCCATCCTTTCCAAGGAATAACAGTTTCTACTCTTTCCACATAGAAGGCACATTAGACTTACCAACTGGAACTGAATTAATACATTCAATTAAGTAAAAACCTTTAGGTCTAGAACCATCTGTTTAACTTCAATTGACTCTTGTTTCTACAAAACAAAAGTCTAAAGCTAAAAGCTAAGTTTTGCATCATAAGTAGGTTTATTATTGAGCACAAAATAAAGGCACAAGAATTAAACCAAGATAGGTATTTAGAAAGGCAGAAAAATACCACAGCTACTCTGATAAAAACATTCAGTGGCTTTTAGTTGTCTGATGCAGATTTTAGAGGAACTACTGCAGACCACTAATTGCATGTTGAGAAAAATGCACCATTATGAAATTCAATTAATCTTGAAGATTAACTGCCATAATTTTTAAACACAATCCACAGGTAGAAAAAAACAATCAAATGCTATATTTCATAATCAAAACAAAATTTATATTACAAAAATGAAAAAAGGAAATTATAATTTAATAATCTTTGTAAAAAAAATCTCATTTATGAGAATGTTTTAAAGGTTCTGAGAGTTGCTTTTTCCTACAGCTTTAATCTTGATTATCAGAGCCATATGATCACAGCCTGAAATCTATTTGTGGCCTGATGTTATCAAAGTATTCCGCAAAGAGTATAGAGCCAAGATAGAATAAAGCATCACCACAGACCCACGTCCTTACCTCAGGCCCCAAAGCAGCTCCTCTGCGGCCAGAGAGAAAGTAAATCCTATTCAGTGTCTCAGTGCTCCCTGTTATCTAGGCTCTAGACAGTGTTCCCTCAAGCCACTGAGCATGGTCACATCCTGAGGCTGGGCTTCAAGACTCAGAATTATGTACACACTTGGATCATTTCACTTATAAAACACTTCTTGACTACCTCTCTTCCACTAACTCCCATCAGAATTGCTATCACTTGTGAAACCAAATTTATCAAGCATTTAAGTTTCCATAAAGTATATATAATCAGCTCTCTGTCAAGTAGATTTATATGTAATATCTCATTTAATCATCAGAGCATCACTTGAGGTGGGTACTATTATCACCCCCATTTTATAGCCTCAGAAAAAGCCTGAAAGAATGATCAAAATGATAGCAATAGATAATAACTCTACTTAAGGAGTATCTGCCAGGCAACAGTTACTATGCTAAGCATTTTACATATATTTCTGTTCTTTACACTAATTTTTCAAGGTAGAGTTTATTAGTCCTGTTACAGATAAAGATCAGAAAATTTAACTTTGTGTTAAGCTAGTATTAAATCAGGATTCAAAATCCAGATCTACCAGCCCCTAAAACTCCAGCTTCAGTTTCTACCTACAACTTGTGAACTCTTCCACAGTTCAGTCATTCAGTAATAGAATGAAGATTAATAGGCAGAAACCACCTCTCATATACCCTTGCATCTATACTATGAGCCACAATAGATTCACATGCATCCTGATTTGTTGTAACACTGTCATTGTGTTGCATTCTCTTTTTCTACTGTGGATCATATCCAGGTCCAGGAAATTTGTAAGATCCTTTCAAAAAAAAGACTTCTGAAAATTGATTTTTAAACATTAATTTGTTTCCATGTTAATTTTCTACTAAAAACCTAGGATGAATTTGGACTTCTTTCTTTGTGCAAATATTGTATCTATTAATGAGTTCCTTCATCTTACTCTGCAATAGAATAAAGTACAGGTTTTAATATAAAAAATGATCACATTTTCTAATAGAAAGTATTAATCCTACATTATGGAATAATTTACATATGTCAACTCAATGCTTTGGCTACCACATGAGATTTTGTGTTTTATTTTGGTCTCTTTTGAATATTCTAACAGCTACACAAATTTATCAACTGGACCCAAATGTCCTTGATAGCATGCAAAAGAGAATGGAGCAGAGGACAGACAAAGGCGAAACTGACTAGGTTTACTTACTAACTGGGTGACCAAAGGCAAGTAATTTTACTCTCACAGCCTAGCTGACTCTGAGTTTTTGTCAGACTGGGTGAAGTGTTTTTCACAAAAGGAACTCAATGGCAGCTCCAAATCAATATTAACTTAATTTTTCCTTTCATACTTAAGCTATAAAAATATACAAATGAACCATTACGGTACCTTAATGAGTTATATACTTTTAAACAATTTAATGTTGTTTAACAGAGTATTTAACAGTTAGGCATTCATTGATTTATTTAACAAACGTTTATAAAACGACTATCATGTGCCAGGATATTGTAGTAAATAAAACATACATGAAACTTACACAAAGGTAATGGTAAATTTTCATTTAAAAATAATTACTTTGGATGTTCTATTGAGGATAGACCATAAAGCTATATGACAACAAAGGCTTCCATTCTTTCTTTTTCTTTTTTTTTTTGGTGCATTTACAATAGATAAATAACCCCAAATTTTATTAAAGTAAATGAAGGGGACAGGCATGGTGGCTCACACCTGGAATCCCAGCACTTTCGGAAGCCAAGGCAGGTGGATTGCTTCAGCTCAGGAGTTTAAGAACGGCCTGGCCATACCTAGGAATACAACTCACAAGGAAAGTAAGGGACCTCTTCAAGGAAAACTACAAACCACTGCTCAACGAAGTAAGAGAGGACACAAACAGATGGAGAAACATTCCATGTTCGTGGTTAGGAAGAATCAATATCGTGAAAATGGCTATACTGCCCAAAGTAATTTACACAATCAATGCTATCCCCATCAAATTACCATTGAATTTCTTCACAGAACTGGAAAAAACCACCATGAATTTCATATGGAACCAAAAAATGGCCCGCATAGCCAAGTCAATTCTAAGCAAAAAGAACACAGCGGGAGGCATCACACTACCAGACTTCAAACTATACTACAAGGCTACAGTAATCAAAACAGCATGGTACTGGTACCAAAACAGAGATATAGACCATTGGAACAGAACAGAAGCATCGGAGGCAACACAACATATCTACAACCATATTATCTTTGATAAACCAGACAAAAACAAGCAATGGGAAAAGGATTCCCTATTTAATAAATGGTGTTGGGAAAACTGGCTAGCCATGTGCAGAAAGCAGAAACTGGACCCCTTCCTGACACCTTACACTAAAATTAACTCCAGATGGATTAAAGACTTAAACATAAGACCTGACACCATAAAAACCCTAGAAGAAAATCTAGGCAAAACCATTCAGGACATAGGAGTAGGCAAGGACTTCATGAACAAAACACCAAAAGCATTGGCAACAAAAGCCAAAATAGACAAATGGGACCTAATCAAACTCCACAGCTTCTGCACGGCAAAAGAAACAGTCATTAGAGTGAATCGGCAACCAACAGAATGGGAAAAAATCTTTGCCGTTTACACATCTGACAAAGGGCTGATATCCAGAATTTACAAAGAACTCAAACAGATTTACAGGAAAAAAACAAACAAGCCCATTCAAAAATGGGAAAAGGATATAAAAACAGACGCTTTACAAAAGAAGACATACATGAGGCCAACAAACATATGAAAAAATGCTCATCATCACTGGTCATTAGAGAGATGCAAATCAAAACCACATTGAGATACCATCTCACGCCAGTTAGAATGGCGATCATTAAAAAATCTGGAGACAGCAGATGCTGGAGAGGATGTGGAGAAATAGGAACACTCTTACACTGTTGGTGGGAGTGTAAATTAGTTCAACCATTGTGGAAGACAGTGTGGCGATTCCTCAAGGACCTAGAAATAGAAATTCCATTTGACCCAGCAATCCCATTACTGGGTATATATCCAAAGGACTATAAATCGTTCTACTATAAGGACACATGCACACGAATGTTCATTGCAGCACTGTTTACAATAGCAAAGAACTGGAACCAACCCAAATGCCCAACGATGATAGACTGGACTGGGAAAATGTGGCACATATACACCATAAAATATTATGCAGCAATCAAAAATGATGAGTTCGTGTCCTTTGTAGGGACATGGATGAATCTGGAGAACATCATTCTCAGCAAACTGACACAAGAACAGAAAAAGAAATACCGCATATACTCACTCATACGTGGGTGAGAAAAATGAGAACACATGGACACAGAGACGGGGTCTACTACACACTGGGGTCTATTGGGGGAATGGGGGAGGGACAGCGGGGGGGGCTGGGGAGGGATAGCCTGGGGATGAATGCCAAGTGTGGGTGAAGGGGAGAAAGGCAGCAAAACACACTGCCATGTGTGTACCTATGCAACTATCTTGCACATTCTGCACATGTACCCCAAAACCTATAATGCAATAAAAATTTAAAAAAAAAAAGAACGGCCTGGCCAACATGGTAAAATCCTATCTCTACTATAAATATAAAAATTAGGCAGGCATGGTGGTGTGCACTGTAATCCCAGCTACATGGGAAGCTGAGGCAAATGAATCACTTGAACCCGGGAGGCACAGGTTACAGTGAGCTGAGATCTTGCCACTGCACTCCGGCCTGGGTGACAAAGCAAGACTCCATCTCGGGGGAAAAAAAAAAGTAAATGAAGAATCTATCCTCAATAGAACATCCAAAAACATTAAATTGGGTGGGAGCACATGTGCACATACATCTGTGTGCATGCACACACGATGTGATTTCTCAAACTCCAAAAATTTCCTTTATTTCTTGGATTTTTTTCCATGACATCTTCTAATAAATCTCATCTAAAAATTTTGAGTTATCAGGGCATTAGGATTAAAAGTCAATCCTCACAATTGAATTATTGGAGACAATAAATTGAGCATCTACTCTGTTGTGGATACAATGGTGAAGAAGACAGATTTTCTGTTTGCTCTCACTGAATGCACACTTTGGTAGGTAGAACAGATTAACAACAGTTAAATATAATGTATAAACAACAGATCAGTGGTTGCTAAGGTTAAGGATGGGGCAGTGTGTGACTATAAAGCAACAGGGATTTTCTTTGTGTTCATGGGATAGTTCTGTATCTTGGTTATGACAGTTACAAACATTTGCACCCGCGATAAAACTGCACAGAAATACACACAAACACACACTTGAGTGTGTGTAAACATTAGTGAAATCTATATTAGGTTTGCAGTCTAGTTAACATTGTTCTGTCAATATCAATTTCCCTATTCCTATAATGTATTATATCATGATTGAAGTGGTAATTACTGGACTCTCTACAACTATCAAAACTTACTAAACATCATACTTAAACTGGTTATTTTATGTAAGTTATATGTCAATAAAACAAATTTTGTATTTTAAAATGTGTGTATGTTGTATGGGAAATGTACAGGTACTATGCACAGGTAAAGGGAAGGCTTTACATAGAATGTACCATTTAAATCAAGAACTTAAGACTAAGCAGAAGTAACCTAATTCCAGGAAAGAAAAGGTGACTTATGCAGGAAACTGCTAGCAGCAGGTCTCGGATGTGCAAATCCTGTTCATTCCCAAGAAAGGCATATTTTTAGGGCTAGCCCTTAGCGTCTTGGAAACTAAACCCCTGAAATGTTCTGTCTAATAAGAGCACTTCTGCATACCTGAAGATGGCTACAATTTGATACCAACTGGTGAAAAAACTGACCACCAATTTGAACCAGATAATTTATGCACACACTGTTTTGATGGTAATCACCTGTTTTCTCTATAGGGTCTATAGGGAGCGTGAATAAATGAGGTCAATCACATAGGTGTTGTATGTCTATGAGACTGACCCCCAACACACACCTTAAACACTCAAACTCAGGCCAGAGTCTCTGCTTGACAAACTTTTGCATATGATGTCACACTCTTCATTAACCATGAGTGCTTCTCCTTCAATTGCCAAAAATATACAAGAATTAAAAAGGGAGAAGAAACGTACACAATTAAATCTTCAAAGCAAAGAGAATACATCTTCTACAAAGACAGAGTTAGACCTATATTACATTTTAGTTTCTGTCTGGAAGAGGGCAGCTGATAATTCCCATACTGAGAATGCCAGGCTTAAACTAAGATTTCCCTCTTGGACCTGCAATTTCAAAATTTATCTTAACTGACAGCTATAAGGCCAAAAAATATACAAGAAAGTCAATTTCTAGTAATACAGTTATCTGAAAACTTAAAATTTAAAAAACTGCAATAAAAATAAAAGAAAGTTGGCCAATAAGAAATAAGTATGCACCCCACATGTTATAGTTAAGTTTAGATTCTATACCATAGAGTTAGGTTACCGTTCTAGACTCAGTATTTTCTTCAACTTCCACTGCAACTCTTTTTGTCAAGTAAACCACTGATTATTTAATGTCATTTAAAAGCTAACAGGTGGACATTCTAAGTCTTAAAACATCCGCAGGAGTAAACAATGACAAAGTCACATCAGACCGAAGCATCTTAATAGCTGAACATTTTAACAGTGCTAAAAAATTTCTACACAAGTTCAGCATCCTCAATGCAGATTAATATGACAACTTACTGACTAAACATGGACACTGGCCTTCATACAAACAGCCACCACCATTTGCAAAAGATTGCCAATGAAATATTTATAACTTTAACCAATGAAAGTTGAGAGAGAAAAAATAAATATTATATGGCAAAGAAAAAAATTTGATATCAGGGTAAAACACACTTTTTTGCTGTCTCATGAGTCATTAACTATATCATCAAAACTCATTTTTATAAACTGCTGCTCTACAGTGAATAGTGTTATAACAACATTCTAGTTGAATTTTAGAGTGTACTGATTAATATATTTCAGAATATTCACATATAGGTAAAAACATTTAGTAAATCACTGAGATTTCCACAGTGGTAGTCACATTTAGGCCATCTTTTAATAAAAGTATGCACATCCTTAATAATGATGTCCAACCAGTAATACATGCTCAAACATTCTCAGTGTTTTCCTTACAACCTCACCCAAAATGGGCTTGGACGAATTTTCAAAACATGGAATAATAAAATTATGGCAGTCTACTGTAATCTATTTCCCTTCGTCTCTTCTTTTGATGGGATAGGAGTGGTGGTAGAAATAATCTAAACATAACAATTGTATTTCTACCTGGCTAAACCATTTAAAATATACATATATTTTATATATATATATGTGTATGTATGTATTTTTAGAAACTGGGTCTTGCTGTCACCAGGCTCGAGTGCAGTGGCACAACCATGGCTCACTGTAGCCCAAACTCAAGCACAAGTGATCCTTCAGCCTCAGCTTTGCAAAGGGCTGAGATTACAGGTAGAGCCACTGTGCCAGGCCCCATTAAAAATATTGATTCATCTATAAAGAAATTAAAACAGAGAACACTAAGGAGTATGTTCACTATGTGCCAGACATTTCTAAGTGCTTTGATATGCTACTTCACTGAAGACTCACAACAATCCTCTGTGCCATTTTCTAGATTTAAGAAACAAAACAAACAAAAAAATCTAGAAAACCTAAGATCAGTTAAGAAAATGAACGGACAAGCCAGACTCAGAGAAAATATCAGAAAAACATAACATGACAAAGGACCAGGATCTGAGGTATACAAAAAGTCCTACATGTTAAAATCAGAGAGATAGAAAGTAGAATGCTAGTTGCCCAGGGGCTGCAAGGAGGACAACTGGGGAAATACTGACTATAGACTTTCAGTTTTATAAAATGAAGAGTTACAGGTAACCTAAGAGTCACTGGGAAACATCCCAGAGGGATTGAGATTATTCTGGTGAAAAGTATTTAAGAAAACTCAGTAAACGTATACTTAATATTTATGTATTTAATTATGTATAAATCAAAGGAACCAAAAACTGTAATTAAACATTGAATTCTAGGTTAATGATACTCATGTTGAAGTTTGCTGACACTTGAAACTTACTTTGAAATGTACCAAAATTTAACATGGATTAACAACTAGATAAAGGAATGGAGAGAAAAAAACGTTATGCGATGAAGCATAATATCTAAGTGGTGGGTACACTGGTGTTCATTATAAAATTATTTTTAACATGAAAGTACATTTGAAGTTTCATAATACAATGTCACAGAAAAAGTAAAACTTTGAGGTACAAAGAAATAATTTCCCCACACTTAAAGTTAAGCCACTGATCAAAGTGATCACACTCAGCCATGAAGCTTGTTAACACCAGAGTAAGTCCCCCACATATTGACCTTTATCTTCTTAAATACTATTAGAATAGTGAGAATGACATTTTTTGCAACCTGGATCTGAACTCTTTTCATCCCCTTGCACTTCACTTTCTCTGGCTTCTCAGTGCCTTCACAATCAAGGTCAGATGACTGAAAAGGGCATCTAAAGCCACCCCTTACTGTCTCAACTCTCTCTCACCCTGCCCTCCAGCCACTGGCTTTTTATCAGCTGCTTGAATCACCAAGCTTCCTTCTACGAGGGGGCTTCATATGGAATGCAAGTATAGAAAGGCAATTAAGCATCATAACAATTCAATGACTTAGGATTCCAACCATGTTGCTACAGGGACCTGCTATATAAACCAGAACCAGATTCTGGATACATTATAACAATTATTCTTACATTACTAAGGTCACAAGAAGGTAAAGGAAAATGGGGCAGAGGGACGAAATAAGAACAAATACAAACTAAGATCCTGGTAGAAGCCATGGGCTGTAAGATACAGGAACAGAGGACATGTATGCTCTCAGCTGGCTGAGGACTGACCACTGCTCCTTATTTCCCCAAAGTGAGAGAGCTTCTCTTGAGAGCCATGTATTAAGGCAAGAACTTCAAAATCTACTCAAAGGGTCTCCGTTTGGTAGTAACTGCCATTTCTCAGCAAGCAAATACAAACCTTTAGAGGAAAGAATCCCCAAACTAGGCCCTCAAGATTTCCACATGCGAAGTTCAACAAAACAACAGTTCAGAACTCACACACAAGAAAAAAAAAATCACTGAGAAAGCCACCAACAAATGTGAAGAGCCCAAGGACTTCAGATGCTGTAATCACATTCAGAATGGAGACATCAATTATATATGAAACGGAAAAATATTAATAAAAGGCAGACAGATTGGCAAATAATAAGAGCGATACAAAATGGCCTGGCAATTTAAAAAAATTTTTTTAAATCATAAGCAAAAAAATCAACAAATGCACCAAATATAAAACAGGTCACAGTTGAGGAGAGCTGATAATCTGACAAACTAGACTGATCTGAATTATGTATTCTTTAGAAAAACAAGAAATTAAAAACATGAAAAAGAAGCTAGCACACATGGAGACTGAGAAGTTCTAACATAAATCTAAACCTAAATCCCAGAAGAAATAATAAAAAGCTCAAGAAAGGTCATATAGGAATAGACAACAGCTAAGACATTTCCAGAATTGATAAAAACGACATAACCCCCTGCAGGTACAAAGCATGAAACAAATGAAGCAAGTGAAGGAAGGAAATAAAAAAAAAAAAAGGAAATCCACAATTCATTCGTAATGAAGCTGTAAAAACCAAATACAAAAAAGGATCTGCAAGCCATCTAGAAAGAAAAGACACGTCACCTACACAGAAAGACAAAATAAGAGCTGAGTTCTCAACAGCAAATAAACAATTAAAGACAGTAGGAAAAACCCTTCAAAATGCTGACAGAAAATGTCTACCTTGATTTGTATACCCAGCAATACTATTTTTCAAGCAGGAAAAAAAGAATATTAGAAATATAGATCTAAACAACACAATCAATAATCTTGAATTAATGGCTATTTATCGAACCTGTGCCAAAGAATTATAGAAGACACATTCTACTCAAGCAAAACTAGAACCTTAACAGTATCTAAATACGTGCAAGATGATGAAACAAGTCCATACAGAACTTAAACAATGAGTATCAAATGAGCCACAGTCTCTAACTACAATGCAAAATTATTTTCAAAATGAGCCAAAAGATAAATTCTTAAATCCATGGATGATCACTTTTCCACTTATACCAACAAGGTATACTGAATGTCCTGACCAACCTTCTAGCTGAAAGCAACTAAAAATGCTGAACAAAGTATTTTTTTAAATCTTCTTCAATGCTTACGTGAGCTGGTAAACAAAACAAAACAAAAAATACTCAAGCTAATTACAGGAACACAGAAGTGTACGGCAGAACGTAAGGTCAGCTTTTACCTTAAGGGTAGAACTGAGGAATAAAAACATGTTGTAAAGCATGACAATTGGCAAACAAAAGCAAGCATGGGAATGATAAATACAAAATTGAGGATAATGGTAACCTGCATGGAGTGAAAGGGCAGCAGGCAGAGTTAGGTGGGCCACAGGAACATGGGATGGGGAAGTACCAGGATGTTCTCTTCATCTGAGCAGTAAGGACAGGGGTATTCATTTTATCATCAATTATCACACCTTATAAAAGAATATATATATACATATATATTAGATATTATAGAATCTACAGAATTAAAAAGAATCAATGTCATCAAATTCTGAGCCCCATAAAAATAATTGATTTAGCCTCGAATTCAGTGAAAGTATGTTATGTATATATGTATCCATCTTATATGTTTGCGTTAAATATTAAAGACTTTAAAGGTTACAGAATGCATGTCATCAAATTCTGAGGCCATTATAAAGTGATTAATTTATCTCACACTTCAGTGAAGATTCTAACACACTATATTTACATAATATTTCAGCTGCATTCTCAGATAAATATACTCTGGCTATAGAAAGCTTTAGAGGACAATTACTGATTTATGCACCCCCCCCACCCAATTTGCATGTGTATTTAAATAGGTGAAAACTCTGGATTCCAAAATGATTTTGCAACTTTGGAATTAAACCATTTCCCAAGTTGGGTGCTGCCTGTGTAGAACTAATAGTTCTGAAATTGCTAAGCAGCTACCAGGGCAGATTCTGCACTGAGGCTTTACCAGAAGTCAAATATATAATTACTTACCAAACCAGCAATAAAAACTCCTACTATATTCAAAACTTTCTTGCCTGATCAGGGTAAAATTTTAAAATATGCATTTTTTTCACACAAATGAAATTATATATGTCTTATATATGGCTTGTTTTGAATAACAGCATTTAATGCAATACCTTCCACATCCACGAACAGTTGTACCTCCATATTAATGAGGGATACATAAATTTGAAACTCAGCACAATTAATCTGTTGAAAGACGTCTGCAAGGCCTCTAATTTCTTTCTTGTTACTGTAATATGCCTATAATCATCCTTGTGCATGTACACATACATGTGTAAACCTCATTATTTCTTTAGAATAAGTTCACAGAAGTATAATTATTAGGTCCAAGCGGGAAACTTTCAACTGTTTTTTACTTACAGTAAAGACAGCAGTCAATAGGGTCACCCAACAAACTGGAGGACATGAACACATTCAAGACTTCTGGTATACAGGCCAATTCATTCTAACAAATCACAGTATTATGTTGTTGAGATAGAGTCTTGCTCTCTTGCCCCCCGGCTGGAGGACAGTGGAGTGATCTTGGTTCACTGCAACCTCCACCTCCTGGGTTCAAGCTATTCTCCTGCCTGAGCCTCCCAAGTAGCTGGGATACAGGCATGTGCCAACATGCCCTGTTAATTTCTGTATTTTTAGTAGAGATGAGGTTTTGCCATGTTGGCCAAGGCTGGTCTTGAACTCCTGACCTCAGGTGATCCACCCACGTCGGCCTCCAAAAGTGCTGGGATTACAGGAGTGAGCCACCGCACCCAGCCAACCATAGCATTTTCTTTCTTTCTCCCTTCCCTTTTTATGACTTTGATACCATCTTAAACTCTCCAATTACCGTCACTTGAGCGTGAGACACTAGCATGGAAAAACAACGACATTGCCAATGGGAAAGAAATGTGACCATGACTACACTTTCTTTTAAAATGTATGTACTTGATAAACTATTATAAAAGAATACACAAAATAAAAATGATTATTAGAATAGAGATAATTTAAGAATGTTTTAGATTTATTTTCTGAACTTGCTAAAAATGTGCCATGCCAAGCATAGTGGCTCGTGCCTATACTCCCAGCATTTGGGGAGGTCAATGGAGGAGGACTGCTTGAGGCCAGGAATTTGAAACCAACTTAGGTAACACAGCAAGACCCCTGCCTCTACAAAACATTTTTAAAAATTAGCCAGGCATCATGGCATGGATCTGTAGTCCCAACTACTCAGGAGTTTGAGACAAAAGGAATGCTTGAACCCACAAGTTCAAGGCTGCAGTTAGGTAAAATCATGCCACTGCACTCCAGACTGGCCAAAACAGCAAGACCCTGTCTTTATAAAAATAAAATAAAATTTAAAAATATTAAAATATACCATATAACAGATTTTTAAAAATTAAAAGGGTGAAAAGAGAAACTGTAGAAATGAATGACAGCAAAAAGTAGTGTGGAAGAGCTGAAAAGTTCTACAGAGCACACATAGGAAGAAAAAAGGCAAGATATGTGCCATCCCATAATGTGCAGCTCATACTTGTGTGGTGATATGCAAATGGCAAATGCTGATTCCTCTGTTACCATCTACAGAGTGAAATTCAAAATATGACTGGGCAATTACATGGCAGACAATTTTATCTCATTTAATGAACATAATGGTCCTACAGGATACTTATTCCATACCTATATTTTAGTATACAAAACAAGCACAAAGAGACTCAGAGGTACCTAAAATCACAGAGCTATTATATACAGAACAACAAGCACATGACTCTATTCACTACATATTCCTTTCAGCAAAATTTCATTACACTTAACTATACTTAGTGAATGCCTTCATCACAATTTTTTTTAGACCACTCTGATTGGATGGCAGTTATCAAGAATAGACAGAAATTTTAAAAGGTTCATTACACTTATCTTTCTCGTGGGTTTTATAAAGACCACTAAACTGAATTATATAGACTACCATAAAACATGTCCTATTAGTAAAAGAAAATCTGGGATACACTGCTATATACAGTACTGACTTTATCATATAGGTAAGTCTTCCAACAAAGAAAAAATAGGACAACCTAGTAACAGTGTGAACAAGGTAAAAAAAAAAAAAAGTTGCAGACTTTTAGATTAGCCTAGAAATTATAAAAAGGAGTCATTTAGGCCTGTATTATGCATTCTGGAAATCAAGGTCACTAAAATACCAATGTATTTCCTCAGTGGGTAGAATTTTTTTCAAATAAATAATACCAATAGTGATAGAGATCACATACCAAGAGAAAAATGCTAAATAAACACACGTTATTTAAACTCTCTTATCTCCTTCACCAAAATATGAAGTTCAACAGGTTACTAAAGGATGAGATTAATAACACCTATGAGAACCAGTTGTAAGTTGAACATTATTTTTGCAATGAGTAGGCTTCAGAGAAGCTCAGCTGGAATCTGAAAATGCCTTCTTTTCATTTTGCCAACTTAACTCCCTTTCTTATTCAACACTGTGTTATCATAAAGCCTCAAAACTTGTCACAAAATCCCTTGCTCGGATCCCCAACCCCTGGGCCATGGATCAGTACCAGTCAGTGGCCTGTTAGGAACACGGTCACACAGCAGGAAATGAGCTGTGGGCAAGTGAGCATTACCACTTGAGCTCTGCATCGTGTCAGATCAGCAGTGGCATTAGATTTTCATAGGAGCACAAACCCTACTGTGAACTGCACACGCGAGAGATCCAGGCTGTGTGTTCCTTATGAGAATCTAACACCTGATGATGTGAGATAGAACAGTTTCATCCTGAAATCGTTACCCCACACCCCACACCCTGTGGTTCTGGTCTGTAGAAAAATTGTCTCCCTCGAAACTGGTCCCTGGTGCCAAAAATCTGTTAGGTAAGGCAGTGGTCCCCAAATTATCTCCTATGCGACCTCTATTTCACAGACAAGACGAAAACAGACACACCCCCAACAATAGTTAGAAACTTCATTAGCTTCCTACTTTCTCAGTTTGAATCTTTTAAGTGGTAACATTGATCGTTGCCTCACATAGAAAAATACAGAACAACTTACCTTCTTACTTCTTTCTTTTGAATCTAATCCACCATTGCTCTTTCATGGCCCTAGATGTCTAGACTTACATCGTAAGTCTTATTCTTCCTTATTTTCACATTCTATTTTAGTTCAATCTCTGGGTCCTATCAAATCCATCTACGAAATTTGCTTATTATAACACACTTTCACTTCTATCTAATTTCCCAGAATGATTGAAGAGCCTCTAAACATGCTTACCTTTTAAAAATTCAATCTATCCCTGATACTGCCATCTAATCCGAGTGAGCTCCAAAAAAAATTCTGGTTAGGGCATTTGCTAACTGAAGTTGTTTTTCTTTTTTCCTTTCTTTCCTTTTTTTGTTTTGAGACAGATTCTGGCTGTATCACCAGGCTCAAGTGCAGTGGCACGATCTTGGCTCACTGCAACCTCCAACTCCCTGGTTCAAGCTATTTTCCTGCCTCAGCCTCCTGAGTAGCTGGGATTACAGGCACCCACCACCGCATCCAGTTAATTTTTGTATTTTTAGTAGAGGTGGGGTTTCACCATGTTGGCCAGGATGGAGACGTCTCCATCTCCGGACCTTGAGAACTGCCCTCCTCAGGCTCTTAAAGTGCTGGGATTATAGGCATGAGCCACCACACCCAGCCTCGCTAACTAAAGTTTTTAAATGGCTCCCAATATTGCAGGAGAAAACCTAAACCCCTGTTTAAATGATGTACGTGGTCCCTCTCTCACCAAAATGTTGTCAACTATTTTAGCTAAAACTGCACCATATTTTCTCTCTCCCCATTGTTTTCTAGACCATGTTCTTGTCTAGAAAACACAACTCTTCCTTATTCTACAAAGTTGGAGACTCCTCAAATGTTTTTCAGTGGAGCCATCTCAATACCAAATCTATACTAGGGCAGCAGACTCTTCTATGCACAGTCACATCATACGTGCTTACTAACAGCAAAGGATCAAACACAAAGTAACTGTTTACAGGAATCCTCCACTAGACAGAAGAATTTAAAGGTTTGGATTATGCAATCTATTTCTGCAATCCTGGTCGAGAATAGTTAATGAATGTTTTTATTAAAGCAAAAAAATTTACCAAGTGCATTTAATGTCAAAATTTTAAGTACAAATGTCTTTTTGATGTTTATTAGCATTTTTGGCATTTTACGTTACATATATATATTGTCTAATTATTTATGGGGTAAAAAGCAAAGCACTATCAATTTTATATGGGTATAGTTGACTCTGCAACAATTTCTACCTATGACAAATTTGTTGCTATTCAGGGATAATTGCATTTAAATTAAAGCTCAAGAAATAGTGGTAGACTTACTGTCTCCACATAATAGAGGTTAACCTTTAATATTTGCTCAAGTATACAAAAGTTCACAAAGAACAAAAAATTAATAATTTCTTACTGGCTAAAAGATTCTTATTGCCATTCAGCAACAAATTGCTATTCTTCCAAATGTGAGCTTTAATCAAATTTGAAAATAAAAGTATGTAACAAATAGGATTCAAAGAAACAAACAAGAAAGTCTATTAAAGCAGCCTTTAATACCTGTTGATAGAAGAAATTCAAAGTCGGCTTATCTTCAGTAAACTGGTTTAGAAATCCTTTTGGCAAATAACGAATTCTCAATTCATATCTAAAAATAATTCATGAAACAGAACAAAAATTAGTCATTTTCTCAATTTACAGTCTATAATTACAATATTATTGTGAGTATGGCATCCCTAATTATTCTGAAAGATGATTTTAAATATAAGGTACAATCAATTAATCTTTAAATGTAATTTTTAAATATTTTAGCACCAAAAAAAGCACATAATCACAAATGTGCTACAGCTTAATGATTCAAGGAAACACAGCATGATAAGAAGCCCAGAAGTCCTCCCAACCCCATGGGGCATTCTCCACCACTGCTGAATTGCCCTGACTTCTAACATCTTCCATGAGCTTCCCACGTCTAAATCTTTATCAGTGGAATTGCACAGTGGAACTGCACTCTTATTTGCTCAGAAAGCTAAGCTTTAAACATGATTAAAACAAACCAACATCATCAGAATGCTCTTTATCTTTCTTATTCTTTATTTGTATGTGTGCGTCTACCCACATGAACACCTTTATTTATGTATCCTCTGATAAACATATGTACACATTTTGGTCGTATATATGCCTAGGAGTACAACCACTGGATTACAACAAATACATCCATTAGCTTTACATTGTCAAACAGCATGCCAAAGAGGGTGTAACAAGTCAATTTCCCAGCAATAGCACAGGGTGTTCTAGTTCCTCTACATCTGTGTCTCCACTTGACATTTTCTTTGTTTTACTCGTACTGATTGGCAACTATAATAGTGCATGGTGATTTTAATTGGCATTTCCTTGGTGAATAATGAAAGTGAGTACTTTCACATGCTTTTTGACCATTTTGAATGTCTTCTTCTGTGACGTGCCTACTGAGTTTTTTATTTTTTATAGAGACAGGGTCTCACTATGCTGCCTAGGCTGGTCTTGAACTCCTGGCCTCAAGGGATCCTCCCACCTGGGCCTCCCAAAGCGCTGGGATTACAGCTGTGAGCCTACCCTCCTGGCCATATTCAACTTTTTGTCCTTGTTTTCCTACTAAATGGCCTACCTTTTCTCCTTCACCTGCTATTGATTTGTAGGTGTTCTTTATAGATTCTAGATTTGAGGCCTTTGTTAGACATAGCGAATATCCTCTTCTATTCTGCAGATTAATGGTATTTTTTTTAACCATTTAACAAAATTTTAATGTAATCTTTTGAGGAAGAAAAGTTTGGTACATATACGCATGTTCTGCTAAGACTTTTAAATGTCCAACTTATTAAAATACAAAATTGCCAAACAATTAGATTCCATTTCACTTTTACTCTCAGAAAAAGTTCAAGAACTTACTGTAGATATTCTACATTGAGTTATTATACAACTATAACAGATTTCATTTATTTTGAATTTAGGATTTACCAGGCACCTAACTTATGTGCAATATTTCTCTCTTCTTTTGGGGGCACAATCTATTTCTCTCTTCCTTGGCAGGGGCACGATCTCAGCTCACTATAACCTCTGCCTCCCCAGTCTCAAGTGATCCTCCCACTCAGCCTTTGGAGTAGGTAGGCCTACAGGCACATGCCACCACACCTGGCTAATTTTTGTATTCTTAGTAGAGCTGGGGGTTTGCCATGTTGCCCAAGCTGGTCTTGAACTCCTGAGCTCAAGCAATCCGACAACTTTGGCCTTCCAGAATGCTGGAATTACAGGTATGAGCCACCCGGCCTATGTACTATTTCTCTTAATCAGTTTAATAATCAGAGAAGAAAGGTATAATTATTCACAGCATAGAGGCAGGCATGGGATTCTGCAAACTAGAAAAATGCTCAAAAATAATAAAGTTCAATGGTTACATGTCAACGATTCAAACAGGTCCAAGGAGGCCTTTGGTATTAATAAGACTCCCATTTTATTAATTTTTTTTGGGTCAGGGGAAGCTCTCATATAAAAGATAAGGAAACTGAGGTCCAAAATGAAACAATGGGCAACCTGGCTCCACATCCATTCTCTTAGCCTCCAACATTCTGATGCTGATGATGTTATCAACTAACATTTTCTGAATATTTAGTGTATGACAGAAATTGTGCTAAGCATGTTACACAGATGATTTCTTTTTAGAGAAGCATAAGGGACATGGACACTAGATAAAGATCACCTACACCTGAATTTTGGCCATGCCACTTATTCACTGTTAGCTATCACTTCTCTGTGCCTCAATTTCCTTATAAGAGTGTTGAAAGAAATAAATGAGTCAGTGAACACACCCACAACAAGTCACTGGCATGTCATAATAAATGGTTTCTAAGGTTTATTGTTAGTAGTAACTCAATAAATGTTTATTTCAGCACAGATCATGTGCTGATACAGCACAGTGGTTGGAATGCACTTGCAGTGGTTGGAAATTCAACAGTGGATAAAAGAGAGAAAGTGCTAGCTCTCAAAAAATTTTGTGGCAGAAGTCAGACAGTGAATACACAAATGCATGTGAGATGGTAGTAAATGTCATAAAAGCAAATCAAAGTAAGGTGAAAAACAAATGATGAAGTATTATTTTTATAATGAGCAGTCAATGATGAACACCCTGATATGACGACATCTGAGCAAAGCTCTAAATAAAGGAGGTGAGGAAGGGATTTTACAGTTATGTGCAGAGAAAAAGTGTTCTAATCAGGTGGAACAGACTATGTAAAGGCTCTGCAGCTGGAGGATGCTTGGGAAGGGAAGTGCAGCTAGGGCAGGCTGCATGAGGGCAGTGAGCAGAAATGAAGCTTCACACAGGCCCTTATAAATCATGATAATAGGGTTCTTTCTCAATGAGAAAGGAAGCCAATGACATGCTGTGCACAGAGAAACGACATCACAGGATTTTCATTTTTCATGATTAAGGTATATGCCAAGCAAAAGAGACAATGGGGACCAAAGGAAGAAGTAGGGAGGCTATGAGAAGACAGCAAGATTCTGGGTGAGAAATAATAACCAGGTTAATATTCACCTTATTTTCATAGATTGGAAAGAGAATGTTACAGAATTAGGTAATCCTCCCTAGATCCCACAGCATAGAGGCAGGCATGGGATTCTGCTCCAGCAAGAACACGCATCAATATTCAAAGGCACAATGAAACTAAGAAAAAGTACCTATGTCTTAAACACAGAAAGGAACTTAACTCAAGCCTGCTTATGTGATGTTAGACAAGGCCTTTAGATCATGTTAAGAATTTTGGTGGGAGCTAAACGAGACACAACACACACAGGAAATAAGACACTGGTGACTAACAAGAGTGGCAGATGAGAGGAGGGAGAGGATCAGAAAAGATACCTGGTTGATGAAATAATCTGTAAGCCAAATCCCTATAACATACACTTTACCCTATATAACAAATCTGCCCATGTACTCTTGAACCTAAAATGACAGGCTAGCATATTTCACATACAACTGTACCAAAACCTTCCTCAGTGCTTAAACTGCAATGCCTGATACCGTGTTCTAGTGCCCTACTAGGACTGACATCCCCACTCTACTCTCTTCCACGAAACTCATCATTTTCTTTACATGTCTGCTTACCACTTTTAGAGTCTAGTTGAATCCTGATATATATTTCCACTTCTCTGCTATATGCCTCTCCATGGATTCCCAACAGCAGCTAAATACTATGCCTCAAATAAAATCATTATTTTGTTCATACTCTTAGGCGATATATTCCTATTCATGCCATTGCCATCTAGCTTCCTAAGTCTTACCACCAAATAGGAGCACTAAGACACCCAAAAGATAATTAACTGAGGATAAGGAGGAAGAAGATACGTTTTTGAAAAGCTGAGTTAGATTAAAAATGTGACAGTCCTGGTACTGAAAAGGGTTAGCTAGCCACTTTGTGTTTAGTGAAGTAAACAAAGCATTAACTTAAAACAACAACATAGATGCCCTTATAAAAAAATGTGGTGTGAACAGTCTATTCTTATAATAGACTTCCAATTTTTTTTAAAAAAGAATGGAAATAGAAACATCACTTAGCAAAAATTGCAGTAATAATTACTGCAAAACAGAATCATCAATGAATGCTACAATCAGTGGGTGAAAATGAGAAACAGAATGTTACAGTTTCAATGTATCTTCCCAGATGATATTTCTAAATTATAAAAGGGAAACAGTAATTTTGTAGTGGAGAAACCTGGCTTCCAGAACCTTAACCAAATGATCCAAGTTAGAACCACCGGTAAATAGGGTTGTGGCGCGTCATTATGGACTTCCTGATACAATGCAATGAGAAAGGTATGACATCTTGACCGTGGCTGTTCTGCCAAAAATGCAAAACCTTAATCATGAAAAGAATACCAAACTCAAATTAAAGAACACAATACAAATAACCAGTGAGTATTCCTTAATTCAGCCAAAAAGGAACTGATCTAACTCTAAAGGACATGCTTCTAAAGACTAACTGTCAAGAACAGTATAACCTGGGTAACCACGTGTCTAAAATTGATGTCAACCCATTTCCACCTCTGTAAATTGGCCAGCTTCTGAACTTCATACTTCCAAAAACCTTGTATAAATATCATTAGTGTGTTCTGCTCAGGGAGACTGTGACTAATCAGCACAGCTTTCCCTTAACTGCATAATAAAGCCACTTTTTCCCATATCAGATAATGAATGATCATGATGTCAGACTTGGACAATACATAAGCAGTAAAAATTTTTTAAGAAAGAAAATGATTATGACAAAAGTCAGGATATCAGTTACCTCTGGAAGCAAAGAATAGAGAATGAAATTGAGAATGGGCACCCCTCTGATTAAATGAGCTACAATTCACCAGTTCATACACAAAGACAATAAATACGTAGTTGATAGGAAACACAGGAAAAAATAAAAAGCAGCACTATGTACTGGTAAAACAAAGTATAGATGTAGATATTATAATCATGAACTTATATATACTTAACAATATATCCTTAAAATCATAAATCACAAGACAGAATTACTAAAAAACAAAAAGGAAAAAGTAAATCACAATTACAGTTGAATATTTTCTTCTCTTAGTTGAACATGTGGCAAAAAATATATATACGTAATTGAATATACATTAAGATGTCAAAAAGTTTCAACAATATAATCTTCAAATAACGTGACAATAAGCTTGAAAAAAATGTACACAAACACACTCACCCCCTTAGTAATAACAGAACATACTTTCTTTTCAGAAGGAATGAAAACATCAACTAAGTACTAAGGCACAAAGAATCATCTCAACATAGTTAAAAAGAAGGCAACACCATAAAATGTGAGTCTTCCTATAATGCATCAAAATAAATCAATAACCAATAATCTTTTCTAAGCACATATGGCAGAAACCTAAATAACATACTTAATCACCCTTCGGTTTCTTCCAAAAATCTTGGAGCAAATATCAAAGCACTAATAGACAATAAAACACGATCTAACAAAGTTGTGAGACACAGACAACACTAAAATGACCATTTATAGTAAAATACATTTATTAGTAAACAAGAATGAAGGAAAACAACCTAAGTGTTAAATTTAGAAATAAATGGTAAACAGAAATAATATAAAAGTAACCCTCAAAATAGCAACATATTATAGAGTAAAAATTAACTTAGTAAAGATGACACAAAAGGCTTTGCAGAAAAGACATTAGAAGGCATCAAAGACAATGGACATGCATGTCATGGGTAAAATCCAGATGAAGGGAAACCTGTAGGACAAAGCAACACAGTTTCTTTAACAAACTGCAAGCAAAGGGGAGAAACTGGATGATAAAGATGCTATAGATTAGAAATGACTGAAAAGACAAAAGTCCACACCTAATTTGGATCCTAATTCAAATAATTTATCTTTAATATTTGTGTCATGATATTTAATAAACAAGTTGAAATTTGAATACTGATGGGATATTTTATGAAATTAAGAATAATTTTTGGAGATTTTTAACAATTTCTGATTATATTTTAGAGTAGTATATTTTAGTAGTTCTAACCCTTGGGAGATTTTACCCCCTTCCCATGTCCCCTAGGAGACAACTGGCAGTAACTAGACATATTTTTTGCCTGCTACAACTGAAGAAGCGGGGGGGGGGGGGCGGGATTTCTATCATTTAGTGGATAGAAGCCATACAACATGTAGAAAAACTCTCCACAACAAGGCTGGACACAGTGGCTCATACCTGTAATCCCAGCACTTTGGGAGGCCAAGGCACACGGATCACCTGAGGTCGGGAGTTTGAGACCAGCCTGACCAACATGGAGAAACCCCATCCCTACTAAAAATACAAAATCAGCATGGCGTGGTGGTGCATGCCTGTAATCCCAGTGACTTGGGAGTCTGAGGCAGGAAGCAAAGACTGCAGTCAGCTAAGATCACGCCATTGCACTCAAGCCTGGGCAACAAGAGCGAAACTCCATCTCAAAAAAAATAACCTTCCCACAACAAAGAATTATCTGGCCAAAAAAAGGTCGATAGTGCTGTGGTTGATAAATCTGATTTTCTTAAAATACTTATGCATGAAATGGGACATTTACTACAAAATAATATAGGGAGGAAAAGGTAGGAAACAAAATGACCATCAGTTGATGATAGCTGAAACTGAGCAGCAAGTATATGGGCTTCATTATTACAATTGTCTACTTTTGTAAATATATGAACTTTTCCATGATTAAAATTAAAAACAACAAAGCATGCTGTCATGCTATAGATAGACCATCCTGAAGTCTAAAGTATTTCCATCAATTTATAATTTTGTTACCAAAAAGGAATGGATGCACTGCTCATAAAAAATCTGAAAACAAAATTTTCTAACATTTCAAAATTTCTTCACTAAATAATAAAAAAAATCTGATGTTAAAACAGAAAAATATATTTCCAAATCAATTATACTGAAAGGAATGATCATGGAATACGGAAATTTATTGGCCAAATTTCAACAAACGTTTATATAATTGGTGACTAGCAATGAAAAATCAGTATCATGATTAAGCACACACAGACAGTGGTATCCCTTCTTCTGTTTAATTATGCATATCTTTGTGAAGAATATTTTTAGCTATGACAACCATTAAAAGCAATAACAAAATAAATAAAACCTGGAATAAGACCTTTGAATCAGAAGTGGGGCATGGTGACTCATGTCAGTAATCCAAGCACTTTAGTAGACAAAGGCAGGAGGGTGCTTGAGCATAGGAGTTCAAAACCAGCCTGGGTAACATAACAAGACCTTGTCTCTACTAAAACTTAAAAAAAAAAAAAAACCAGCCAACCGCGATGGCACATGCTTATTCCAGCCGAGGCTGAGGTGGGAGGATGGCTTGAGCCCAGGGGGTTAAGGCTGCAGTGAGTCATGAGTGCACCACTGAACTCCAGCCTGGATGATGAAGACAGACCCTGTCTCCTCCTCCCCTGAGGGAAAAAAAAAAAAAAAAAAAAAAACTTTGATTTTGTGTAGTCAGAACTACACAAGGCTGATCACAGTGGCTAAGGCAGAAAGACCATATGAGACCAGGAATTTGAGTCCAGCCTGGGCAACATAAAGACCTTGTCTGCGCAAAAATATTTTTTAAAAATTAGTTGAGTGTGATAGCAAACACCTGTAGTCCTATGTACTTGGGAGACTGGGGCAGGAAGACTGCGTGAATCCCAGACTTCGCAGCCACAGTGAGCTATGATGGTACCACTGCATTCCAGCCTGTGTAACAGGGCAAGACCTTGTTCAAAACCAACAACTATTTAACCAAGATTTTCTTTAAAACAAAATTAACCATACTTAATCACTGTTTTCATTAATTAGTAACATTTTGGTGAAAGTAAATAATTTCATATTTGTTGCATTGTTTTTTTATTTTTTGGAGACAGTCTCTCTGTCGCCCAGGCTGCAGTGCAGTAGTGTTATCTCAGCTTGCTGCAACCTCCACTTCCCAGGTTCAAGCGATTCTCCTGCGTCATCCTCCTAAGTAGCTGGGATTACAGGCATATACCACCAGGCCCAGCTAATTTTTGTATTTTTGGTAGAGACAGGGTTTCACTATGTTGACCAGGCCGGTCTTGAACTTTTGTTCTCAAGTGAAACAGCTGCCTCAGCCTCCCAAAACATTGGGATTACAGGCACAAACCACCGCGCCTGGCCCACTGCATGCTTTTAAATTTTCTATTTTTATGTATACTTTCTAGCCTACATTATACAATCAGTGTTGACCGTTAAGTGAGTAAAAAACTGATTAAAGATGAGAGACAACATAAAGCTGACGGGAAGACTTAACAATGTAAAACATGCAATATCACCCCATGTTATCTCAAAATTTGAATTCAATTCTATTTTCAGTGCTTTTGAGGAGGAGAGACCCCTTGAAGAAATTAGTATTTCATTAAAAACTAAGAACTTGGGGAAAGAAAATAATTCAGAGAGGAGCCTTGCCACAATGCTACAAAGCCAGAGAAGGTGAAACAGAGAAAGGTAAGTGGCAGAGGAGAGAATCAGAAAACAGGAAGACACTGGAGGAGAAAGAACAGGGGAAGAATTCAACTGTACCACCCAGGATTAAATTATAAAACTGGTGGGCAGGGCTTCCTCTTTCATTTTCATTATATATTGCTATGGCAACCTAGTACTGTACCAAATGTAAGGGGGGAGGGGAGAAGGAGCGAGTTAAGGTGAAGAATCTAAGATTTCAAAGGAAGGAAAGAACACTAAATCAATTGTTTTCAAAGGAAAGAAACTTATTCACCTTGGTACTGTCTGGCACAGAAGCATTCAGTAAATGTTTAATAATAAATCAGTAAATTTGCTTTCTCAAATGCCAAGAAAGGTTTATCTTACATTTGTCCCTCAAATCCCTGAATTCGACATCTGAAAGGAATAGTTATATCCAATTAACTCAGTCAGAAGCCAAACAGATCACTCCATGTAGGTGATTTCAGATAATCAATGTAATTTAATTTACAATTCACTTAATTGTTTAAGTGAAAAACTTTAAATCTGTTGGAAATTTCTCAAAGCTTCATGTTACCTTTTACTGTATTATAAACTAGGTATGGTAGCATAATTTAAACATTTTTGGCTGGTTGAAGCTCCTAACAAATACTACCTACTTAACTAGGCTCTCCCAGCATCCCAGAAACAAGTAAACTCCCACCTGTCCCTGAACTGACTGAAAAAGCACTGGGGATAGACTGGGGCACACACGCACACTTCAGGAGGGATTTTCAAACTAAGCCTCACACCTTAAAGGTCAACACAAGTTCCCCTGGAGCCTGTGGGGATTGAGAAGAGCTGAAGGTTACCCATGCTGCAGCTCTGGCCCTTCTAGCTGACTTCTGAAAGAATTTATCATTCCGTTATTTATATGTTGTCTTAGCCAACAAGTACTCCCAACAATCTTACTAGGTTTTTTTCAGTTTTGACTTTGTTAAAAGCGTGTCACGCTGTACGTCATATTCCAGGACATTTTTTTTTTTGAGGTGGGGTCTCTGTCACCCAGGCTGGATGCAGTGGCACCATCTCGGCTCACTGCAACCTGCACCTCCTAAGTTGAGCGGTTATCCTGCCTCAGCCTCTCAAGTAGCTGGGATTACAGGCATGCGCCACCACGCCCAGCTAATTTTTGTATTTTTAGTAGAGATAAGGTTTCACCATATTTGCCAGGCTGGTCCCGAACCCCTGACCTCATGATTTTGCCTGCCTCAGCCTCCCAAAGTGCTGGGAATAAAGGCATGAGCCACTATGCCTGGCCCCAGGACTTTTAATTGAGGTAAATTTCACAAAAAATATTAACCACTCTAAGGTATGAAATTCAGTGCTATTTAGTGTACTCACAAAGTTGTGCTAGGACTTATTTTGTCATGTTATACAGCTAAGCTTCATTCATATTGTTACTTGTACTGTAGTTTGTTCACTTTGACTTGTGTGACATTCTACTATGTGAATAATCCCCAAGTAACTTAACTGTCACTGCTTATGCCATGAACATTACTGCAGTTATAGCCTAGTATAGAAACTAGAGCTAGAGTCTCTGAAAGAGACTTGAAGTAGAATTGCAGGATGGCAGGGCATGGAATCATTTGACATTCAAGAGGATGCCAAGCTGGTTTCCCAGGTGGTTTCACCAATTTATTAAAACATTCTCCCTAGCAGTACAGGTAAAAGACTGTCAGATCCACAGCCTTTCCAGCTATCAAGAATGTCAGACAGTTGACTTTTTGCCAATTGGATGTAGAATTTCACTGAGGTAGGGTTTTGCATTTTCCTGATCAATAATGGAATTGACAGTGCGTTCTGTATTAACTGGCCAAAGTTAGTTTCTTTTATGAAAATACCTTCATGTCTCTTGCCTATCTATTATTAAGGTGTCTGCAATTTTCTTTTTTTATTTTTTTGAGACTGAGTCTCCCTCTGTCGTGCTGGAGTGCAATAGCATGATCTCAGCTCACTGCAACCTCTGCATCCCGGATTCAGATTCTCCTGAATCAGCTTCCTGAGTAGCTGGGATTACAGGTGCCTGCCACTATGACTGGCTAATTTTTGTATTTTTAGTAGAGATGGGGTTTCACCATGTTAGTCAGGCTGGTCTCAAACTCCTGACCTCAGGTGATCCACCCACCTAGGTCTCTCAAAGTGCTGACATAACAGGCAAGAGCCACCATGGCTGGCCAGCAATTTTTATATTGCTGTATCAATATAAACTCTTCCACCACCCTCTGTTGGACTGAATGTGTTACAAATATCTCCTCCCACTTTGCAACTTGTTCTTGTACTTTGAAAATGTATCTTTTGCAGAATATCTTTATCTTAATACAGTAAAATTTGCCATTCTTTCTTTTAATAGTGAACATTTTGGAGATCTTAAGAAAATCTTCCTATCCCAGGGCCAGAGACACATTCTACTATACTTCCCACTAAACTTCTTTTCTTCAAGTTTTGCACGTGATGTTTCACTATTTGCACATCTCATAGATTTCTGTGTATTGCAATAGGATCCAATATTGCTGCTGCTCTTCTTCCTACATGAATAGCCATTTGTCAATCCAGCCCTTCCTTTCTCCCAACGACATGTCACAGCACAAAGGTCTCTAAGGCCATCCTGCCTGCAACAGTTATAACCAAATATGTGTGCTGCAAGCTAGTTTACCAGGTTGCTTCAAGACTGAAGACCAAGTAAACAAGTCTATATTTCAGGTTTAATCAACAATATGCATAGACTCTATAGCAGATAACACAAAAGAACAATCTATGTCCAAAAACGTCATAGAAATAAAAATTTATATTCAATTACAGTGCTAAGTCCTGGCACTCTCATTTGACTATTAAGAACTTACTTCTCAGAATTAAAGCCAGAACTGAAGCTGCTGTCATATACCCACCTATGAACTGAGATGTCTGCAGGTGACAGAAAAAAAATTTCTATCACGTTCAACTTCTTGTGTTACATATCTAACACAGGAGTAGAGAAGAAACAGCTGAGTGTTTGGATTCAATTTCCACTATGTCACCCATTTAAGCCAAATGACCTCCAGGAAAAGTTATTAAGCCTTTACTATGGCTTTCTCACAAGTAGAATAGCAAAAGAGGCTACCTACATAAGACTATCATAATAGAAATTAATTTTGATGAAATGCATCAAATGTCTGACACACAGTAAACAACATGTGTTAATAGGGTAATACCGTTATTAACTTAAGTTAATAGTGTTTGGTTCCTAGCTGAAAACAAGTTTCTATACCATTACATGACTTTGCTTCTGGGCTTATTTTACACATGCATTATCAGTATATTATTTATTCCATTTTCATTCAAATATTGTTTATTAAGTGCCTATTGTATACCAGGCATGACTAGAACCAGGAACTGAGCAGTGAAGAAAATAAAGTCCCCGAGAAAGAAAGCTAAACAACACATATATAATATCAGTCCTGAAAAGTCTATAAAAAATTAACAGAGTATATGAGTTGATGAAAAATCATAAGGAGCTTCAGGTAGGCAGTGGGCTCTTTAGGCAGCCAGTGCGAGGCCATAGGGAAGTGATGACACTCAAGCACATTCCTGGAATGAGGAGGTCCATCCAAGCCATGCTTGCAAAAGGCAGAACATACTCAGCAGAGTCACACTAAGTTCAAAGGCTCCAATAAGAAACCCAGGAGGCTAGAGTTGAGTAAGTGAAAAATTGTAAAAAATAAAAGAAAAAAGGGAGGTGAGACAAAGCATTAATTAAGATGAAGGGCTATATTAATCAACAATTAAAAAGTCTGGCAATAGAGAAGAAACCATCACATCAGATCCCAACCTGAGTATTTATGAAAAAAACTAAAATATACTCAAGAATTTAATGGAAAACTGAAATCAAAGGGACTGACGTCACCAGAGTGGAGGAGGAAGAGGAATAGCAGGAGATAAGGACTGTGAGGTCATCAGAAACTCCAGAGATTACTCTGAGTGTGATGAGAAGCTACTGGAAGTTTCTGAGCCCAAATGATTTACAAATGTAATTGGATGGCTTACATTCTAAGAGATCCATCAGCAAATCCCATCAGCTTCCTCCTTAAAAATACATCCCTGTACAACTGTTTCTCACCACTTCTATTATTTCCCTACTGCACCATCTTTTAGGATTTTTGCCTGGGTTGTTATACTAATCTATCAGGTTCCCTGTGTCCACCCTATCAAATGTATTATTTAATAGCCAAGGCAGGTGTAGGGAGAATAGAAAGAGAAGAAAAGATGTTACTGGAGCACCCCAACATTTAAAGGCAAAACAGTTCAGAAAGACTATTAATGGTCAATGAAGGAAAAACAAAGAAGTTTGGTATCCAAGAAGCTAAATGAGATATATTTATTAAATTCTAGGTGATAAAAGCTTGCATTATAATTGCCTTCTATATCCCTAATGATGCTTTAAAAATGTATTAAAATTTTTTCATAGGATATGAACAGGGTATAATGCTTTTCCCCCTGGTTACTATTTGCCTGACATACTTTGTTCCCTTCCTGCTTATGTTTTATGTGTTAGTCCTTCAAATCAAAAATCAGTTACTATTTTGTTTCATGGAGCCAATGCATATTTAGGCCTAACCAATTTTTTCCATCTCACATCTGAGACTCTCCTTCAGAGATCATTTTTCTTTTTACTAAGGTGTTTTTGCCAGAGGTTCCTCTGGTGGAAAATCCTCTAAGGAAAACATCTCTATTTCACCTTGTTCTTGAATGGCAATTTAACTGGGCAAACAAATACAGGTTGTCAGCTACTTTCCTCCCCACTTTGAACATATTTTCCCACTATTTTCTTGGCATCTATTATTGATGTTGAAAAGTCTGAATTTTTCTCTAGGTGCTTTTAACATGCTGTCTTGTTCTCTGTATAACAATAATTTACTATTAATACAATGTGCCAAAGCATCAACTTAGTTTCTATTAACTCTGTTTGGGATTTTAGGATAATCCTGTATTTGAAGGCTCATGTCATTCATTGATTCTATAATATTCTCAAACATTATCTCTGGAAATTATCTCCTCTTCCCATGCTTTTTTATTCTATTCTTCTTAAGTTTCTACTAGAAATGAGTTGACCATCTCATTCTTCATGTTATATAAACTCACATTCACATTTTCCATTTTTTCATCTCTCTATGTTCTGGGAAATTTTCTATTATCCTCTTTATTAATTTTCAGCTATGTCTAACCTGCTATTTTATGTATCCTTTGATTTCTAGAACTTCTATTTGGATCCATCCAAATTCTCTCAGTTATTTTTTTATACTCTCCTGTTCCTTACTGACACTTAAATTCCTCCCCTTTTAAATATATAGAACCATCAGTATTAACCCTCGTAACTCTTAATACCTCATCACTTTATCTGTCACATTTTCTTTTGTCATCATCTCCACCTATTATGCATGTAACTTTCACTAATCTTTTTTTTGAGACAGAGTCTTACTCTGTCACCCAGGCTGGAGTGCAATGGCATGATATTGGCTCACTGCAACGTCAACCTCCTGAATTCAAGTGATTCTTCTGCCTCAGCCTCCCAAGTAGCTAGGATTACAGGCACCTGCCACCATGCCTGGATAATTTTTATATTTTTAGTAAAGACAGGGTTTCACCATGTTGGCCAGGCTGGTCTTGAACTCTTGACCTCAAGTAATTCGCTTGCTTCGGCCTCTCAAAGTCCTAGGATTACAGGTGTGAGCCACCATGCCCGGCCAAACTTTACTAATCTTAAAAAGCCTAGCTACATTTTCCTTTACAACATTATTCCTATATTGAGATAGGCAATCTGATTTTTAAAACCTGTACTATGAAGCCAGACAGCTAAACTCAAATCAAAGCTATGTAACTACAAGTTTACCAATTTTGTTTTCATCTGTAAATTAAGAACAATGGCAGTCGCTAACTCATAGGGTTTGGGGACAGTCAAATAAAATATACATTTAAGTTATCTGGTGTAAGAAGCATATAGCTGGCAGAGTCCCTGACTCAGTCAAAGGCATCAGTGTCATCGTTGTCATCATCATCATCATTATTATGACCATTAGTATCTTGATCACCCTTTAACCTAGTACGGTCAATCTATGAGAAATTTGATCTAACCCAGTCTAAACTTTTCTTCCTTTTGAGAATTCAAGATCCTGTCAGTGCCTATTCAGTTTTACTTGAAAAAAAGTGAAATAAACTGGCTTAAAAAAAAACAGTAACAACAACAACCTACTATACTTAGAGAGAATCAATGACCATTTTCTTGAGCATTACGAATTTCCTTATAACAAAGTTTGCATCTGACATGTCTATATAAACCAAGATAATAGAATTGTGTTAAGTAAAAGTACCTTGACATAGGAGGACTGTCTGAATAGGGGAGTTTGAGATCAGCCCTAGCAACACAGCAAGACGCCCATCTCTAACCCTAGCAACACAGCAAGACGCCCATCTCTAAAAAACAAAACGAGGCCGGGCGCGGTGGCTCACGCCTATCATCCCAGCACTTTGGGAAGCTGAGGCGGGTGGATCACGAAGTCAAGAGATCGAGACCATTCTGGTCAACAAGGTGAAACACTGTCTCTACTAAAAATACAAAAATTAGCTGGGCATGGTGGCACGTGCCTGTAGTCCCAGCTCAGGAGGCTGAGAGGCAGGAGAATTGCTTGAACCCAGGAGGCTGAGGTTGCAGTGAGCCGAGATTGCGCCACTGCACTCCAGCCTGGGTAACAAGAACAAAACTCTATCTCAAACAAAGAAAACAAAACAAAACCCTGCTGGTATTTTAATCTAACTTTTACACATCCTTTGTTTTGGAATGCTTACTTGCATAACTGACTAAATAGTTGGAGGTTACATCTTCTCTAACCATTGATGTGAACCAACCAAACTATATTCTCAAGGAATATTTTGTTAGCTTGGTTCCAGCTACCTGACGAATTTGAAAATATTACTGTATTTCTTTGATGAACTCTGTAACTGGGGTAGGGATTTATTCAACTTAAGATTTATTCAGGCCGGGCACGGTGGCTCACATCTGTAATTTCAACATTTTGGAGGCCAAGGTGGGTAAACTGCTTGAGCACAGGAGTTTGAGACCTGTCTGAGCAAAATGGTAAAACTCCATCTCTACAAAAAATACAAAAATTAGCGGGGTGTGGTGTGTGTGCCTATAGTCCCAGCTACTCAGGAGGCTAAAGTGGGAGGATTGCTTGAGTCCAAGAGGTCAAGGCTGCAGTGAGTCATGTACATATCACCGTACTGGAGGCTGGGCGACGGGGCAAGACCCGGTCACAAAGAAGAAAAACATATTATTCCACCTAAACATGTTTTTCTTTTAAAATGTCTACCTTAATCAGTCTAGATCCTTGAAAGTTACTGACCCTTTGAATGTACTCTTCAACCTACAACTATCTTTATTTCTGTAGCATTACCTATAAAAATTAGAACCCTAGAGAAGAAAGCCCATTTTTACAAGTTACGCTTCTCTCAAAAGTATTTTAGATGTAGAATTTCCTACCACCATCTTGAGTTGCTTGTTAAAAAGAAAAAAATAGGGGAGGACAAGAAAAAGAACACTTACAGGGAATTCTTTTAATTTACTCTGAAATAATTTTATTTTCCTAACATTTCGACAGGAGTCACTAAGAGATTACTTCCTAGTTTTAATGTTGCATGTGAACAGCAAATATACACTCATTCTTTGTAGGTGCGCGCTAGATTACTGGGCATGGCAAAACAAGCTACGTAGCCCATTAATAAGGTATTTAGGTGTGATACCAACTCCTGCTACATAAAAGGATGACAAGAAATGAAAACGTAAAACAAAAAAATAGGGTTTGAGTTTTACTGGGAGCAAAAGTTTGTGAAACAAAAGTAGCACTGATGACAATTCAGCTAACAAAAGACTATCACAGTAGACTGAGATGGCTCAAAGTATAGTTAATAGTATTTAAAACCTAGAAGTCATAGAGATCACTGATTAATAATTACTAACCAATTCTGTTTATACCAGAGTTGTAATGACAAGCAGCAGTGTGAAAATTAAGCATATACATTTATTATCTTGTGCATGGTTTTTAAAAGCAAAACAAATCAAGTGTGCATCACACCAAAGCAGGTTTGTATCTTACTTCCACTCCTCTGGTGGGTGGGCAAGCTCATACTTCTCCCTCACACTGGAGACGCCCATGTCCACGTGAAGCCAGTGAACCTCCTCTGACCGCAGGTGACTGAGGCGGAATCCATAGCAGGCCACATGCTTTACTTTGTGACTGTCCACTATCTTCTGAATGATGCCCTAAAACATACCCCCCACAAGAATGACTGTTATAAACTGAAAAAAAAAAACAAAAAACAAAAACAAAAAAAACAGAACTGTAAGCTAAAAAGTAATGCAATGTTCATTTCTTATCAGAAATCTTTAGTATAAGAATATCAAGTTAAATAAATTACTTAGGAATCTTTGTTTCTGAAATAGTATTTTTAAGAACAAGGAAAAGTTTTAGAAAACAAAACAAAAAGATGGTCTCCTTTATTAATAAGGCATGTAAACTTAAAAATACATTTCTGCAATTCCACTGTCATCACCCCCCAAACCTGTCAAAGTATACCAGCTATCTTTCAGTTACTACTTTCTAAGATCCAGACCCAAGGAGGGAGTTATACTTTCTAAAACAGGGAGATTATACTGTTCAAGACCAGGCTGCAACATTCATAATCATTTTTTTAAAAACATACGTTCAGGAACATACAGTTAAGGCTATGTTTTTGGTGACACTGAAGATATATGAAAAGTCTGTTGAATTTGGGTCTAATCAGTTTATTACTTGCTCATTAAAAATTATTATGCAGTAATATAAAATGCTCCCAAATCTAATGCTTCTAACATGTGTTCCCTTGAGTTCAGAGGAGAAAGTCACCTTTGAATAAGGTCATCAGAGAAGGTACCCTAGACATGGTGAAATATCTCCTGGAGCAATGGACAGGTTAAGTGTTAGAAGGGACTCTTGCTCTGTACCTGCCTAGGTATGAAGGCCATGGGAGAATGTATTTTTAAGTGGGCAGCATGTATGGAAGACTCACTTGGGAATATGACAGAACCATCTGCTGCCCTTTACGTGAAGGTATGCAAATCACAACCAATTGTGATCTTCTCAATCTTTTAGGTGATAAGACAAGTTTTTAAAAAATGACGCTGATGGCCAGGCACAGTGGCTCACGTCTGTAATCCCAACACTTTGGGAGGCCGAGGCAGGTGGATCACCAAGGTCAGGAGTTTGAGACCAGCCTGACCAATATGGTGAAACCCAGTCTCTACTAAAAATAACAAAAAAATTAGTTGGGTATGGTGGTGCTTGCCTGCAGTGTGAGCTACTTGGGAGGCTGAGGTAGAAGAATCACTTGAACCCTGGAGGTGGAGGATGCAGTGAGCCGAGATCACACCAGTGCACTCCAGCCTGGGCGACAGGGCGAGATTCCATCTCAAAAAAAAAAACCATACTGAAATTAAAATGAAAACGTCAATGAAAAATAATCACTGGCTTTTAAAATTAGCAATTAATTGAAGTTATAATAAAACTTTTACTATAAAACATACATAAAAGTTCCTGCACTCACCAAGTATTGCTTTATTACAGCACAAAGCTGCTGATCATGACAAAGGATATTATCCCTAGCCTTCTCCATAAGCAATGATAAATTATAACACGTACCATATACAGAAACTGTCCAAAACTCAGTGTATGCACACTGAGGACGTGTGCTCCCAATATTGGTGCCTGGCATGTGCCAGACCTGCCAGGACACTGAATGAATGAAGTGGTAGAGTCAATCTCTCGTTCAGACAACTCAATCCCAGTTACAAAGTTGTTTGTCAAGCACAGGAAGTGGCAGAGAGAGGGACAGAGGTAGGGAGTAAACATGGTATCAAGAGAAAAAGCATGACAAAGGGCCAGGCTGGAAGAGTCAAAGACAGCTTCATAAAGATGATGAATTCTCATCAGGATGGGAGGGATGTTTGCAGCCTACAGGCTCCTATGTGGAACTGACACATGCATAAAATGTCCTTTCTGGCTTTTTGATCCAAGACCCAGAATTTCTGACAGCGTCGCTGTAAATGGCAGTATCCTACCTACACAAAGATGTCTAGCTGAGGCCGAATCCAACCCATGTTCTAGTCTTTAAGCCTTGTGCTCTGGGGTGGGGAATTTGCCTAAAGGAAGGAGCACCTTTTAACAATTCTCTCTGAAGCGATTTCTGCAGCTTCTTGCCAACACACAAATCCCTGAACTATAAAGGATGGAAGCTAGTACCTCTGAAATTCCCACAAAAGCTCCTAGTTCCTTGTCCAGCTTTTCCAGGTCAACATCCAGTGCACACAACATTAGTTACCCTCGGTAAAGCATAGGTCAGAAAGTCTCCTTGCTCCACAGCTCACCAATTCAAGAAGAGGCTCTCTCTTGTTAGAGCTGTGATCAATGTCTACAGTGGTCTCTAGCCATCTGCCTCAGGTTACTTGATCTATCCTTCCATAACCTGATGGTGAATGTATGGCAGTACAGAACACAAATCATTTCTTATAACTGTCACCATTTACATCCTAGGAGAAAGCCCACCTTCTCTGATTGCCTTCTGTATTGACCCCATGAAAAAAATCACTTCATCTCCTCTAAACTCACAGCACACACATAGGAGACCTACAGCAAACCACTCTCAAAGAGACTTAGCCCAGAACCGTGGTATTTGTTAGGGAGAAGTAGGTTTCCATCTTGGAGTTTAATGAAAAAGAGAGAATTTTGTTCCATTCACTTGATCATGCTGCCTGAAGAGACTCAGAGTGGCTTCAAGTGTAGATGTGAGTAACACAGCCTTTGCATAGAGTGGTATCTCTTGAGTAAACCAGCATTCGACTTTCACTCTCCATGAAATAGTGAAAAGCAATAAAATTCTGTTTCATTTTTTGCTTTCTCACTATGCATCCATTTTGTACTCTGTCCTATTTCTCATTCTCTAGCACCCTTGTAAATTTCTCTAGATAGCAGCAAACATTACGAATATACAAAGTGCTTAAATATATGGTGCTAAATGCATATACTCAGTAGCTTAAGTAATTCTGAGAGCTGATAACGCAACAAATAACTCTAGTTGAGAACTATGTATTCAGTGAGGAATGCATACTCAACCAACCCTATAGTGCTGCCATATGGAAGTGCCCCATTTTCGTATCACACACACATACATTTAGAATAAAAATGACTGTCTCTAAGGAGATAATAGGACATGGGTTTAAAATATGCCACTAAAGGTACCAGAATTAAATTTAAATTTCTCATCGCAGCTTTGAAGGTACATCTGGTCCTATGAAATAAAAAACAATAGTTGGCTACTACTCTGAAACCTATGTCTCTCCATTTATCTCACATCCCAAGTGTCAGAAATACTCATCTTTTTTTTTTTTTGAGACGGAGTTTCGCTCTTGTTACCCAGGCTGGAGTGCAATGGCACAATCTCCGCTCACCGCAACCTCCGCCTCCTGGGTTCAGGCAATTCTCCTGCCTCAGCCTCCTGAGTAGCTGGGATTACAGGCACGCGCCACCATGCCCAGCTAAGTTTTTGTATTTTTAGTAAAGACGGGGTTTCACCATGTTGACCAAGATGGTCTCGATCTCTTGACCTCGTGATCCAACCGCCTCGGCCTCCCAAAGTGCTGGGATTCCAGGCGTGAGCCACCGCGCCCACATCTTTTTCTGATTAGATTCTCACAGTAGACATTCACGGTGTAAATTCTTTTTAAAGTTAAAAGAAACCAGTGTTCACATCGTGCTTGTATCTTATCAGGAACATAATATTAAATGTGCAAAGTCATTTTATACTGATGAATAAAGATTTCCTTGTTCTGAAGGAGAAAGGAAGGTGTAAATGAAAATACTGCTATGAACATCCTTCTAGCTGTCATCAAACCTGTTTATGAGCACTGCACAGAAATAGACAAAATTTCCTTTAACTGAAACATTTTGATAAGTACAACCAAACTGCCTGCTCATCAACAAAACTATACCAATTATACTTGATGCATAATGTTACAGACTGTCCTTTTAACTCACATTAATAAATAAAAGTCAATCTTAAGATGATCAATTTGATGACCAAAAAATCTCCCACAAGTGTTTTTACTGTTATGATGATTTTACTTCCCTGATTACTTACTAATGATATGAGGCCATAATTTTGTTCATTTCTAAGTTTTTATTTTATTATTTTGCTTGGTTCCATTTAGCCACTTACCTTTTAAATAGTACTGTCAAACAAGTGACCATCACCACAATGAACTTCCAAATGGGTCATGTGACTCTTTCCTTCATGTTCATTACTTCATGAACTGCTCATTCATTTATTCAATGAACGTTTAAAGTGTCCACTACATGCATGATGCTAGTGACACCATGACGGTTAAGATGCAATCCTTACCTTCAGAAGTCTTAGAGTCTCACAGGAGAAAGACATGACAATGAATATGTGCAAATGAGTATTAAGTGTTTGTGGGGAGGAGGAGACAAAAGGAGTATTTGACATTTTTAGCTATACTCTCACACTTAATTTTCAGATTTATTTACTTATTTCTAGAAGAGATATCTGAAGCAACATACACTGTTGACACTGTTCATTGTCCTTACTGCCTCCTAGGAATTATCAAACATAATCATCATCACTGACTCCTCTATAGTGGTGATTCTTTTCCTCCATGTGTTTCTCTTTCAGATACTCTTCACATTTAGAAAACCAAAGGATTCCTACCAGTCTTCTAGGAGGATTTCATCACTGGGTTATCAAAAAACAAGATCCAAAAATTCAAATCCTGTTCTCCGACACCTAGTACGTTCCCTTCTCTTGGTCGAGTAGTAAACTGGGAGTCCTTCTAAAAGCCTTCCAAGACAAAGAATGCACTTTTTGTATCTTGATGGTCCACAGTCACTGTATTAGTTCCCTATTACTGCTGTAATAAATCACCACAAACTTGGGGACTTAAAACACAACAAGTTTTGTTTAGTTTTGTAGATCACAAGTATGAAATGAGTCTCACTAGCCTAAAATAAAGATGTCAGCAGGGATGTGCTGTTTTCTGGAAGCTCTTAGCTTGCCTTTTCCAGCTTCCAGAGGGCACCTGAACTCCTTGGCTCATGGTCCTCTTTTTCCTTCAATTTTGTATCTGATCCTTCTTTCATATTCACCTCCCCTCTGACTACAGTAAGGAAAGGCCTGCTGTAGTGAAAAACTCATGATCTCCCCACCTTAAGATCTATAGCCTTAGATCAGCAAAGTCCCTTTGACCTTGTAAGGGGACATCTGCACAGATTCTAGGAATCAGGATGTAGGCATCTTTAGGGACCATCATCCTGCCTATAGGAAATCACTACCTCAATCACTATCTCTAAGGATTTTTAATTCAAAATTTTTTCTTTCTCACACTCTGCTAGCTCAGGTTCTCTTCCTCAACATGGCTTGTATGCTTTTTCTTAAAGCTTTTCTTTCTAGCTTTCTTCATGGACGATACTTTCTATTCTGTAAAGGAAGACTTTAATTTTCTAAGAACTCCATAGTCCTTTCTAGAATCAAAACTATTTGAATCCATAACAATCAATGTTCAAGTTTTTAAATGCACATTCACCTGCACCTCTATCATAGAGAACAGCTTACACTTCTAACACACATAATGTGTCCAGTGATGATACCTAACAGTAAACACTGAAGACTGCTGGACTGCTCTGAAAAGTCCTCCAGGCACCTACCGATGGCTAAACTTAGGGAAAACTCCCTGAAGAATTCCCTTACCCTACAGATACCAGTTGTTTATAGCACAGTTTGTTCTCATAGAATCCCAAATCACTGTACATTTTCCCATTTCCATCAGAAGGATGATTTTAAATTGAACACAATGCTACTTCCCATTGCTAGTCTTCCCACTACCAGCTTGGTAACAGTAATTAGTATTAATCCAACCCAACACACCTATACTTTAGCAAACTACATGAACTGATTTTTTTATATATACTATTACAGATTCAGATTTACCAACAATTCCCTCGTGGCTCATGACAAGTACTGAAACCTGAGAATGTGCTATATACATTTAGAAAAGCTCAATGTACTAGTCAGAAAAAAGTTAAGGGGTTTTGAAGGTGATAAGAATACTGTCCAAGAACTCAATGGTGGTGTAATCTTAAGCAGCATCGTATAGTACTTGCCCAGTATTTGCCTGGTGCATGAGCACAAAATCATTTGTTCTAGTCCTTGTAATGTCTTTTTTAAAAAATAAGCTAGGTACAAAGATTTGGTAGAGATATCAGTAAAGTGGGGTATGGCTTTGACTAGGTATAATCTTTACTATCGAATCAATCTCTTTGCGGTTATTTGTCAATTAAGGCTTTCTACTTCTGTGGCCAATTTTCCTAACATATTTCTGTCAGGATTTCACCTAGGATGCCAAACAGTCATTCAAAAAAGTACCTATACCTACTGAGTACCTGCTGTTTGCTGGCTAGACACTGTTAGAGACGCTGGCGATAATACCATTAAATACAAAAGTCTCTGATGTCACAGAATTTAACAAGGAGGGAATAAAACAGCTAGTAAATGAGCAAACAAATCAAGAACAAAACAATGTCAATAATGATGATCTGAAGAGAATAAACCAGTGACAGAAGAACAGAAAGGGTAACACATAAGGGAGCATTCTTATTCTTAGACTGGGATGCCCCAAGAGACAGTTAGTAAGGGCAGGGTGAGAACAAGCAAGGAGCCAGATCCTGTAGGTCCTTGTAGGCCACAAAAACTATTTGATTTTTAGTCTGAGAGAAATGGGGAGCTCTTGTGGGGTTTTGGGCAAATCACTGATTCAGTGATTGGCATGTTAGAGAAAACAAGAAGTAGAAAGAAAAAGTGAGTGACGAGGACAGAAGGTGACAGGGTATGATGGCGGGAGGAGATGGGGGACATGGGGGAGACTCTCAAAGGACGTGCATGTTTACTAAATGAAAATAGGTTCTGAATGGAGGAGTGAAGTGCTCTGGCTTTCATCTCTCCAGGATCATTCTGGCTGCTAGGTTGTCAACAGACTGAGGAGCGCAAGTAGGGAAACAAGATTTCAGTTAGGATACCATGCCATACTGTATGGGAGAGACATTTTAAGGCAGCTACTAGAGAGGAGCTCAAAGAAAGGGGTGAAAGGGGTACAAGTGGAGGCAATATGAAATAGGTAGGTTCCAAATGCATTTTTGAAGATAAAGTGGATGAATTGGTTAATATATTGGAAATGGCTTGAGAGCAAAAGAGGAGTAGAAGACAACTACAAATGGATCTGACTGACTAAAAGATGAAGTAACCCTTTAACTGGAGCATTGGATGGTTATTTTGTAGCAAGAAGTGTATAGACAGAGAAGTGAGGTACAAATGCTGGGGAAAGGGAAGATACAGAAATGCATGGATGTTTTCAACTACTGCAGGTTGAAGAAAGTGGAGGAGGTGTGAAATGGTTGTCTAGGAGAGAACAAGATGGGGAGAAACAGCATGACAGCTGGGTAGCACTAAGGTTGCAAATCTAGAATGAGACCAATCAGAGGAATGAGACAGGTGGAGAATAGGCAGAAGTTGGATTAAATCGTGGTGGTAGATTCAAGAGATTATGGGGACATTAAGAGAGGTACAAGAGGACAGCATACAAGGGAGCAAGTATCACAATGGACCACTGTCTCTGCATCCTGCTCCAGTATTTTCTTCTGGGCTCACTTTTTTCCATGCTGTATTATATCATCTAATTGTTTTTTCAAAACAGGATGCTGCTAGCTTTCTAACATCACTACTTCTCTGTAGATACCTTATTTTCACATTATCTTGATTAATAATTTATCTGATAGATTTCTAAGGTATACGTTATTTTCCCTGAGCCCTCTGAAGATACTGTTCCAATGTCTTCTTGCATCCAGCATTGCTGATGAGAAGTCTGGCGTAGGCTGGGTGCGGTGGCTCACACCTTTAATCCCAGCACTTTGGGAGGTTGAGGCAGGTGGATCATCTGAGGTTGGGAGTTCAAGACTAGCCTGACCAACATGGAGAAACCGTCTCTACTAAAAATAAAAAATTAGCCAAACATGGTGGTGTATGCCTGTAATCCCAGCTACTTGAGAGGCTGAGACAGGAGAATCACTTGAACCCTGGAGGCTAAGGTTGTGGTGAGCCGAGATCGCGCCATTGCACTACAACCTGGGCAATGACAGTGAAACTCTGTCTCAAAAAAAAAAAAAAAAAAAAGTCTGGTGTAAATATCATTCTTTCTCCTAGATAGGGACTTCTCTGGTAGAATTTGGGAATTTTCTTTATGTTATTATTTTTCTGAATTATCATTGCCATGTTTCCAGATGACTGATCTTATTCAACATTGTACAGCCTGGATTTCTCTTGGCTCTTTTAAATTGACCCCATACTTCTCTCTAGAGCTGCCTGAAGCACGGTACTGGCACCTGGACAAACCTATGGCCAAGATAAGTGACGTTTGTAACCACGGGTTCCTGAGCTGTTTGAGGGGCAGAATATACCAGCCTGTCAGTACGATTTAATAATCATAACTGGACTGACAAGGTGCACCTGATTTTGGCAGCACTTGGGCAGGTCCACAGGTTGAGGCTGGCTATGTAGATGGAAAGTACCTGTGTGATCCTCTCACAGACCCCCACCACTTCCTCATACTGAGGTGCTTCACACATAAGCCAGTAATGGTTTCACATCTACATAAAAAACATGTCCAAGGCCACGAAGCCTGTACCAAAGATCTTCAGATCACTTAAATGAGGATCATTATACTAGTGTTACTGTAATGGATTTTGCCTATAAACTGTGGAATCCTGTGAATCTTTTCAGCAACCAAACATTAATTAATGCACAATTAGCACATATAATTGTAAAAGCAGTAATACTTATTGAGGCATGAAAATAAAGCCACTATAATAAAATGTTACAAAAATCCAGATGTTCTTGGTGAAAACAAATCTTTAAACTCCTCAAAAGGTTTTGGTTTTTCTGATCCAAACAGTCTTTCTGAGAATTGCTTTCTATAGAGCACAACTGTCCAGCAGAAATATAATGCAAGCCACAAAAGTAATTTTAAAATTTCTAGTAGCCACCGCCAAAAAAAACAAATAATAAAAAGAAAAAGGTGAATTCAATTTCAATGATATACTTAACCTACTATATCAAAAGTATTATCATTCAACATGTAATCATAACACACTTATGAGATATTTTATTGTTTTCTTACTGAGTCTTTGAAATGTGGAATGTATTTTTATACTATAGCACATGTCAATTCAGAGTAGCAACATTCAAGTGCTCAACAACTGCACATAGCTGCAATAATGGGCAGTGTAGCTATACTGAGTTTAAGACTGAATCGAATTATTCAGTATCTGAATAACAATAAGGCATATCATTTCAGAAAATAGTTGTGTGGCCTCCCCTTTGATGATGCTACTCAACGGTCAGTCCTTAAATCTAAATTCTAACAATCCCCACTTCCTGTTCTAAGGTCATCAGGCCTTCAAATACTATGGTGTTTATTCCATTTTTCTCTTTCCTAACAATACTTTGTATCCTTATGTTCCTTTGTCTGATACCTCTTATTTGGGAGAAAGATGTCACAGACTTGCTCTTCAGTACTACTTTGCTCAGATGCGCAAATCCACTCATTAATTTACAATTAAGATACTGCATTTTCAAATGTTAGAGTATTAAAGCATTCAATGGGAAGCGGGTTACGAATAATATCCAGTCTTCCATCACAGTGACTCAGTATCATGAGAACCTCATGCTATCCCAGGAAAGGGCCACGGTGAATTCAATGCCAATTGTAATTTTTCTGCCTCAATTTGAAAATAATTAACTGATAATTTGCCAATTTCTATGAAATAAAACACCTTGTTTATGGCCATATAGATTTGATCAGATTAATCTTTACAAGTTTGATAAATGAATTCTGATAACTTATGCATTTGTATATGATGTAAATTTTTCCTCACAATACGAATGCATGACTAGGAAGTTTTTAACACTGGCTAAAGGCTGACATGCCTGCAGTGACACTGGCTCTGTGGGAGTAATCCCCTTACATGCAGAAAGTTTGACAGTAAAACCATCGCTTATCTGTTACAGTCTTTCCTAGGTGAGTTTTCTGATATAAGTCTTAAACATTTTTGCTAAATGTCTTGTCAAATTCATAATCTCTGAAAGGTTTCCCTCCTTTATGAATGCTCTGAAGTTCATTAGACCTGATAAAATGATTTTACTGAAGAGTTTCCTCCTTCATTGTATCTGAAATCTACAAAGACCAGAACATACACTAAAAGCCTTACATAAAGTTACATCTACAAGGTTTCTTTCCAGTATGAATTATCTGATTAACCTTATGGCAGGATACTCATTGCAAGCCTTTCCACCAAATGACAGTGTTTATCAGGTTAAAAGTAAAACACAGAATTAGAAAAAACTAGAAAAAGCCAACAAGCTTCATAAAAACTATAAAAGAGGCTATCGTATTTTTAATAATTAATCCATCTGAATAGTGTGCTAACATTAAATTTCAGAGGTAACAAAAAATTATGTAAAATTTATATACAAGACTTTAGCCTGAAATCTTTTTCTTTCTTTTTTTCTAGACAGAGTCTTGCTCTGTTGCCCAGGCTAGAATGCAATGGGGCGATCTCAGCTCACTGCAATCTGTCTCCTGGGTTCCAGTGTCTCTCCTGTCTCAGCCTCCTGAGTAGCTGGGACTATAGGCATGTGCCACCACACCTGGCTAATTTTTATATTTTTTGTAGAGATGGGATTTCGCCATGTTGCCCAGGCTGGTCTCAAACTCCTGACCTCAAGTGACCCACGTACCTTGGCCTCCCAAAGTGCTGGGATTACAAGTGTGGACCACTGCACCCAACCTTTTAGCCTTAAATCTAAGTTCTACCAATCCCTTTGCTTTGGTTAAGAATAATAAAGGCATGTAAGTTAGAGAGTAGAAAATTAATTAATTTTGCTATTGTAAAAAAAAAAAAAAAAAAAAAAAAACAGAAAGAGAAAAGAGATACATCTAAACTTCCTTGTAACTGGAAACTTCTTAAAAATGAATATAGACTAGGTGGAGGGGGCTAGGAAAGAGAAGGTATTTAACACTTCATCAAAGCAAACACTAAAAATTTAAATACTGAACTCAGCTTTCTGAAATCACAGTGCTACCTTCTCATTCCCCACTTTCAGAAAGGTGACCTACATCTTTGCCTAGCAGGCTCTTCTCCCACAATTCCGTGTCACTACCTTTACTCACCTTCCCAGACCCAAAGGAAATCCTTTCTAGTATTTAAAAGGTGTTATTCCTCTTCTACATTTAAAAGGTGTTATTCCTCCAAGCTTCCACAAGAACCTCCAGTGAGGCACTTCTGCACTGTACTATAATCACATTCATGATGTCTTTCCCTACACGCTCTAAGCTGTAAGAGCAAGGACCTCACCAAGACCTTTTACATCCAGAACCTAGCATAGTGTCTGACACGCAGCATATGTTCAACAGTTTTAAAATAAATTATCCCATCTGAAATCATACAAATACCTTAAAAATATACTTTCTAGAAAAATAGCTAATTTCATGAGTATTAGAGGCTATTTTGGTTGTGTTGTTTCCTAGTACTCATCCAAAAGTTTAAAAAAGAAGCCTAGGAGGGAAAAATAAGTCAATGGCATTATATGACTAAAATATGATTCAGTCATTATTTTCCTAAGAAACTTTACAACAAGTAAAACTCGGGTCAACTGCATATTAACTAATAAATCTTATAATGAAAAGTTTAATATCTCTGTAATATGAAAAGTTCCTAAGTTAAATAAAAATTATTACATTGTTTTCATACATGCCATTAAATTTTAACCTAAATAAACACTAAAGATGTCTCACAGAAAAACATACTTACCCTGACATCAGTAGCATCTCCATGCCTGATAATACTGGCCCAGGTGGTTGGCTCACTATTGCTTTCAAAATAATGAAAGACCTTTAATACTCGCTCCATCGCACCAGGAGAACGTTCCATACCAGTACCCAGGTGAGTCTTAGTACTCGAATTTGGTGTGTGATTCAAGTTGGGGTCAAGATAAGCAGCTGCCATTATTTTGCTAGATGCTAAGTATCTGTCATATTCTGTTAAGAGAACAAAATAATTTTTGGTGTATTATACTTGATATCTACCAATTACAATGTGATATGTTGATGTTCATATCAAATGACCTATATTCTCTCTTGATATGTTATATGCAGAAGAAGCCTGAGGAGAATAGAGACCTAATCCACAAAAATAATCACTGTCTCTCCCCACGCCGAGTAGAACCTGATTTATAGAATAATAAATATTTGTTAAACAAATTATTAAAAGGCCAGGACTCTAATTTCAGCTGTGTCAAAAAGTCTCTACAAACAATGTAACACCCCACCTACCCTCCTTTTTTACCAAAGACTTTAAATTTGTAGGAAAATCTCATAGCAAAGCCAAATTTGTTAACTTGCTGCCTATTTTCAAAAACTTTTACCTAAAAGCAAAGTTCTTTCCTCATACAATACAAATTCAATGAGTAGTCATTATAGATACTAGACACTAGTGATTAAAAACACTATAATTAAAATAAGGTCCCCTGCTTAACCAAGTCACTGTTAACAGGAGAATCAGACACAGAGCAACTGAAAACAAAACCAAAAAAGCATACAAAATTAAATTTTTAAATGCCATAAAGGACTTCTATTTGAGTCTGCAGGAATAGTCTGCACAAGCCTAAACTCCCATTGAGAAAAACGAAAATCCAGATTAAAAATGTTTTTAACCCAAACAACGTTTGAAGGGCTGAGGCAACCAGGACAATGAGTGACACAGATGAAGACAGGAAATGATACATTAACAGTTGGCTACTTTTTCCCAAAGGGCATTTGCCAATTCTGAGCCCTTAAGATCTTGAAGAGCAAGGAAAAGGCTAATGCGAGAGAAACCAGCATAGCTTTTGGCAGCAAGTGATCAAATCTTCAGAACAAGGGGCCCAGGATTCTGGTAAGAAGGAAGGGTGGAGACTGTATCAAACACCCTGGTGTCTCCTGAAGACAGTTACTGATTCTGAACCTGAGATGAGAAGGAGCCTCTCAAAACAGTGAAAGGGTTTAGCAAACAGGAATAAGGGCTCAGGAATAAACCAGAACAGTCTCAGGACATCCCCAGACTTGCAGTGAGAACAGCTGGGTGCAGAAGCAAAGAGAGCCTTGGAAACCTAGAGTACAATCCCTGCTCAGATCCATCAAGGCAGGCCATGTGAGGCTGCTCATGTCCATAATCTTAGCACTTTGGAATGCTGAGGCAAGAAGACTGCTTGAGCCCAGGAGTTTGAGACCAGCCTGAGCAACATGGCAAGACCTTGTCTCTACTAAAAAATACAACATTTAGCTTGGGCATGGTAGCACGTTCCTGTAGTCCCAAGATAGCTTGAGCCCAGGAGGTTCAGGATGTAGTGAGCTATGACTACATCAATACAGTTCAGCCTGAGCTACAGAAGACTGTCTTAAAACAAACGAAAGCACACAAAAAAATCCACAGATCCAGCCAGGCACAGATGCTCCTATCTGTAATCCCAACACTTTAGGAGGCTGAGGCAGACAGACTGAGCTCAAAAGTTCAAGACCAGCCAAGCCAACTTCGCAAAACTCCGTCTCTACAAAACAATACAATAAAGAGCCAGGAGTCGTGGAGCATGCCTGTGGTCCCAGTTACTCGAGAGGCTGGGGTGGGAGGATCACTTGAGCCCAGGAGGGGAACGTTGCAGTGAGCTAAGATCGCACCACTGCTCTCCAGCCTGCGCAAGAGCCAGACCCTGTTGGCTCCCCACTATCTGCCCAGCAAAGAAAAGGGTCAAACCTCTGTTGGTATCAAACAAAGCACGAATAACATATTCTTCATCCGAAGAATTTTCCAATTAGTTTTTTTTTTTAAGTATGACAGCTCAGCAAAAAAGGGAAAAAATAATCACAAACCAAGTCAAAAGATGCCAAAAAAAAAACAAAGAAAAATACATGTACCATGTATCATAGAAAAAAGCTAATACCATTTATATATACAGAAATTCTTTTAAAATGAGAGGAAATGATAGAAAAAAATGCAAAGATATGACCAGACAATTAATTAAGAAGATATACCATGTATAGGGGCAAGGATGTGAAAAAAATGGAACCTGGAAGAATATAAAGTGGTACAACTGCTATGAAAATAGTTTGGCAGCTCCTCAAAAGATTAAACATGGAGTTACCATATAAACCAAGCATTCCAACTCTAGGTATACATATGCCCAAGAGAAATGAAAACATATGTCCAAATAAAAACTCACAGCCAGGCATGGTGGCTCACACCTGTAATCCCAGCACTTTGGGAGACTGAGGCGGGTAGATTGCTTGAGCTCAGGATTTCAAGACCAGCCTGGGTAACACAGCAAAACCTCGTCTCTACAAAACCCACAAAAATCAGCTGGGTGTTGTGGCACGTGCCTGTAGTCCCAGTTACTTGGGAGGTCAAGGATTGTTTAAGCCCAGGAGGTTGAGGCTGCAGTGAGCTGTGATCATGCCACTTCACTCCAGCCTGGGCAACAAAGAGAGACCCTGTCATAAAACAAAACACTCTTATATGTGAATTTTCACAGTAGCATTATCCACGATACCAAAAAAGTGAAAATAACCCAAATATCCATATCCATCAATGGATAAACGGATTAACAAAATGTCGTATACTCAACAATAAAATATTATTCAGCAAAAAAAGAAATGAAGCACTGATACATGCTTCAACATGGATGAACCTTGAGAACATAATACTACAAAGAAACCAGACATGAAAGATCACAAATTGTGATTCCACCAAGAATATGCAAATCTACAGAGAAGAAAGTAGAATACCTGCTGCCAGTGGCTGGGGGTACAGTAGAGTTGGGAATGGCTGCTAATAGGTAAGGAGTTTCTTTTGGGGATGATAGAAACAGTCTGAATTTAGATCATGGTGATAACTGAATATATTAAAGAACACTCAATTGTACACTTTGAAGTTGTTTAAATGGTAAATTTTATGATACAGGAATTTTACTTCAGTGAAAATATAAATATAAAAACTGTCAAATAATTATTTTAAAAAAGGTCATACCAGTACCCTATCTGTTGGTAAGAATGCAGAGAAACAGGAACTCTCATATACTGCTGACAGGAATGAGAATTTGCTATAATCTGTATAAAGGAGAATTTGGCAATAACTAACCAAACTACATGTGCCTTCTGACCCAGCAATTCCACTTCTAGGAATTTATGCCAAAGATATGCTGTTATGCACCTTTCAGGACACAGGCACAGGCAAGGAATTCATGGCTAAAACACCAAAAGCAATGGCAACAAAAGCCAAAATAGACAAATACAATCTAAGTAAACTTAAGAGCTTCTGCACAGCAAAAAAAACAATCATTAGAGTAAACTGGTATCAAACAGAATGGAAAAAAACTTTTGCAATCTACCCATCTGACAAAGGGCCAATATCCAGAATCAACAAAGACCTAAAGCAGATTTACAAGAAAAAAACAAACCCATTCGAAAGTGGGCGAAGGAGATGAAGAGACACTTTTCAAAAGAAGACATTTATGTGCTCGCTTCAACAGCACATATACTAAAATTGGAAAGAAGACATTTATGAGGCCAACAAACACATGAAAAAATGCTCATCATGACTGGTCATTAGAGAAATGCAAATCAAAACCACACTGAGACACTATCTCATGCCAGTTAGAATGGCGATCTTTAAAAGTCTGGAGACAACAGATGCTGGAGAGGATGTGGAGAAAAAGGAACACTTTTACACTGCTGGTGGGAGTGTAAATTAGTTCAATCATTGTGGAAGACAGTGTGGAGATTCCTCAAGGACCTAGAAACAGAAATTCTGTATGATTCAGCAATCCCATTACTGGGTATATAACCAAAGGACTGTAAATTTTTCTATTATTAAGTCACACGCACACATATGTTCGTTGCAGCGCTATTTACAATAGCAAAGACCTGGAACCAACCCAAATGCCCATCGATGATAGACTGGACAAAGAAAATGTGGCACATATACACCATGGAATACTATGCAGCCATAAAAAAAGTCAAGTTTGTGTCCTTTGTAGAGAGAGACATGGATGAATCTAGAAACCATCATTCTCAGCAAACTGACACAAGAACAGAAAACGAAACACCGCATGTTTTCACTCATAAGCTGGTGATGAACAATGAGAACACTCAGGCACAGGGAAGAAAACAACAATCACTGAGGTAGGTGGGGGAGTAAAGAGGAGGAGACGGGAGAAACAGTGGGGAGAGGTAAGGATGGGGAGGGATAACACCAGGAGAAATGCCTGATGTAGGTGACAGGGGATGGAGACAGCAAACCACCATGGCATGTATGTACCTATGCAACAATCCTGCAGGATGCAGGATGTGCACATGTACCCCAGAGCCCAAAGTACAATTAAGAAAGAAAGATATACTGTTATGGACTAAATGTTTGTGTGCTTCCAAAATTCATAAATTGCTACTCTACTGCCCAATGTGATGCTATTACAAGGTGGGGTCTTTTGGAGGTAGTTTGGATTAGATGAGGTCATAATGATAAGGCCCTATTTGAATGGGATTGGTGCCCTTGTGAGAGTCCATGAACATGCTTCCTCTCTCTGCTCTCCAGAGACATGCTTGAGGGTCTAAGTTGGCAGTCTGTAATCTGGAAGAAAGGGTTCTCACCAGAACTCTACCATTCAGTCACAATGATCTAGGACTTCCAGCCTCTAGACCAGTGAGAAGTTTCTGTTGTTTATAAGCCCCCCAGTTTATATATTTGTAACAGTAGTCCCAAGTGAAAACATATACTTAATTACAACAAGAAAATACAAATGCATAAAGTTATTCACTGCAGCCTTGAAAAGTATTAGAAAACACCTAAAAGTCCATTCATAAGAGACTAATTGAATAAACTATGGTACATTTCCATAACGGAGTACTATGAATCTGCTGGGGGAAAAACAAGAGGAAAGATGAAGAGCCCTACAATTTCCAGGATTTATTAAGTTCAAAACCCAAAGTGTAAATCACAGCCACAGTAAACCTTTTGAATAAAAAGGAGAAAATAGGAAAATATAAATGTATCTGCTTATTTTTGCAAAATGACCCCACCAAGTAGAAATGGGAGTCCAGTGAGATTGGTCACACATAGGAGAGGTGTGACCAAGATGGAAAGTACAGGAATGGGGATGTGGTGTGGGTGGCACTTCTAAGTATGTATAAAATAGACCCTTATAACTTTTGGTACCATATAGAAGATCTGAAGAGCATGATTAACAAATCTGTTCTAATTGACATAGAAATTGACACTTGTAATCCCAGCACTTTGGGAGGCCGAGGGGGGTAGATTACGAGGTCAAGAGATCAAGACCATCCTGGTCAACATAGTGAAACCCCGTCTCTACTAAAAATAAAAAAAATTAGCCGGGCATGGTGGCGCGTGCCTGTAATCCCAGCTACTCGGGAGGCTGAGGCAGGAGAATCGCCTGAACCCAGAAGGTGGAGGTTGCGGTGAGCCAAGATTGCGCCATTGCACTCCAGCCTGGGTAACAAGAGCGAAACTCCGTCTCAAAAAAAAAAAAAAAAAAGAAATTGACACTATACCTAATAGGATAATATGTAGTCTTTGCAAGCACAGAAGAAATATTTCCTAAAGTTGGCCATATGCTGAATGAAACAGCAAGATTCAATAAATATCAAAGGACTAAAATTATTCAGAGTATATTCTGTGTCTAGCATTAGGCTAGACAACAACTACAAAATAACTAGAAAATGTTCCATTGCCAGAAATTAACCAATGTATTTCAAGTAACCAATTTAGTCAAGAAGAAGCTCAAAGTATTTTGAATTAAATGATACAGTGAAAAGAAGTATCAAAACAGTGAATGTAGACAGAATTATGTTTAGATTAAAATCTATACATGTGACAGGGCACGGTGGTTCATGCCTATAATACCAGCACCTTCGGAGGCTGAGATGGGAGGACGATTTGAAGCCAGGAGTTCAAGACCTAACTGCACAAAATAATTTAAAAATTAGCTGGGTATGGTGGTATGTGCCTGTAGTCCCAGCTGCTTGGGAGGCTGAGGCAGGAGGACTGCTTAAGCCCCAAAGCTCAAGGTTGCAGCAAGTTATGACTTCACCACTACACTCCAGCCTCAGCAACAGAGCACAACCCTGTCTCCTTAAAAAAAAAATTACATATTTAAATACGTGTATTAGAAGTGAAAGTTGAGTATCTATAAGACTACACATCAGTGAAAGGGGGATAGTTAATGCATAGAAAAACAGAATGCATAAGATCTAGTATTGGGTGGCACAACTAGGAATTACAGTCAACAAAAATTTATTATACATTAAAAAATAACAGAGTATAATGAGAACGTTTGTAACACAAAAAAGAATAAATGCTTGAGGTTATGGATACCTTATTTAGCCTGATGTGATTATTACACATTGTATGCCTGTATCAAAACATTTCCTGTATCCCTGTAAATATATATATACCTACTATGTACCAATAAAAATGTTTTTAATTTAACAAAGAATGCAGATTTAAAAGGATAATTTAAAAGCAGAACAAAATCAAAGAAACTCTTTTAAAAAATAAAATTGAATCACCTCTTATAAGATTGATCAAAGATAAAGAGTCAAGAAAAGCGCAGCTGCTCATACCTGTAATCCCAGAATCTTGGGAGGCTGAGGCGGGCGGATCACGAGGTCAGGAGATTTGAGACCAGCCTGACCAATCAGGTGAAACCCCATCTCTACTTAAAAAAAAGAAAAATTAGCTGGGCGTGGTGGAACGCGCCTGTAATCCCAGCTACTCAGGAGGTTGACGCAGGAGAATTGCTTGAACCCAGAAGGTAGCAGCCACAGTGAGCCAAGACCACGCCACTACACTCCAGCCCGAGTCTCAAGAAAAAAAAAAAGATGGAGTCCAGAGAAACATCAAGAATGAAGAAGATAATAAAAGGTAAGAGATAATGAGTAATACAATAAGCGTTTATGAATAACTTTATGCCAATGAATTTGAAAATTTAGAAAAGCACAATTCCTTGTAAAACACAACACAGCAAAATGAAGCAATATAAAGTGGAACTATTCAATTAAAAACAGTCCATCTAAAATTCTCCCCACAAAGGAACATTTTAATTCTTTCAGCAAATTAAGAAAAATTAATGTTACACAAATGCTTCCAAAAAACAGATACAGAACATTTCCCAACTTGCTTTATGACAGGAGAAGAACAGTGATATCACAATCTAATAGAACGGGATAAGAAACAATATGTCTACCTTTCTTACAAATACGGATGCAAAAATCTTAACAATCGGCGCACTTCATCCAGCTATCTTTAAAAGGAACAATATATCATGAGCAAAAGTTTATTCTAGGAATAGAAAGGTAGAATCAGTCTAATTCACCACATTTTCACAAAGAAGAGCCAGTTGCCTCAACACATGCAGAAAACATACATGATAAAGTTTACCAACCACTCATGATAAAAACTCTTAGCAAACTAGAAATAGGATGAGATTTCATAAATCTGATGAAGAATATCTACATGAAATGTAAATAACTAGAGGGAAAAAAATTTCCCCTCCCCAAACTGGAAAAAAGTCATGGATGCCCATCATTACCGATTTTGTACAGCATTGTTCTGGAAGTCACTGCCAAGCACAATTTAAAAAAAAAAAAAAGGAAGTAAAACATAAAGGTTGGGAAAGAATAAATAAAACTATCATTATTCATAAACTATGTAAGTAAAACTACATGCACAGATTATGGAGAAAATCTAAAAGAATCTACAAATAAACTGCTGGAATAAATAAATTTAACAAGACTGCTGGACAGTAAACCAACAACAGCAACAACAACTGCACTTCTGATTATTTCAGCTATCTCTTTTGTAGCCCAAATTGGACAGTAAAGACAATTAAATTCATAATGTCAACTGCTTCCTGGAAGAAAGAATTACATCTCACAAGTCATCAGAAGAAAAGACGTGCTAGCAATGAAAAAACACTACTTGGAATAAATATGGAGTATGTCAGGGGAGAAGCTAAACAAAAAATATGACACAATCCAAATATACCTCTGTGGCCCAAAAATCAATGTTGAGAATCCTCATAAACAGGTCTTCATAAATAGGTCTTCAAAAAAAAAAAAAAATAGGCCAAAATATTTTTAAAAAGATAAAACTTTGTTACAATGTCACCAAAGTGAAGCAGTTTTCCATTATAGTGTGGTTTTGCTATCCTTTCAGAACTTAGCAATTACAATAAAAAAAAAAAAAAAAGAATGTTATTCTGTTTTACACTTTAATGTTTTACCTGCTTGTCAAAATCAAATTCTCAAATAGGCAATATATTTGCCATCAGGCCTTCTTCTCTCTCCAGGAAGGTCTGTGTCTGATGCTATTAACCTCCCAAGTCCCCTATTGGTGGCATTCACATGTCTTGATGTCTTTTTGTGGGTCTTGAGGGTTTTGAGATCCTAGCATCTGGGTCACCTCTTTGGGCACTCATCACAGTTCAGTCAGTTCAAAAAATGGCCTCAACTACAGAATGACAAGTCCCAAAAGTTGCTTTCTGCTACGATGACTATTCTATTTCTATCAATTTAACAGACGTCCCTGTGATGTTTGTGCGGTTCTGTATTTGTTTCTGATTCATGGCCAAAGTTGAACTGGGGCTGCCAATTCTTTGTGTTTCTAAGTGAAAAAAGTCTTTTACCCCTTTCACCATAGAACAGTAGTCTTTCACAGGGTTTTGTTATTGTAGCTCTTCTGTTTCTGTGGCCAATTACATTTTAAAAAACATTTCAAGATTAATTATTCACAGAGATCTGACACTTTTGCACACTACAGAATATCTTTTTCAATGAATTATCAAGGTGAAAATGAAAAGTTTTTAAAACAAAAAACTGGTTTTACATGGATTAGTCCAGTACTCCTCAAATTATCTGAATGAAGAACCAGTTTTGTTTTATTTCCAACCTATCACAGACGAATACTTTTATAAAATACAATGAAAAGGAATTTCTAGAAAAATGATGTTTTTTTTGTTTTAAAAGACATACCTAAGCCGAGCACAAAATTTTCATCACTATTAATCAGTCGACATCACATTACTATCAAATTGCTGTAAGGTATCAAGGTGTCTAGATGCTTACACCAAATTTCCTTATGTTGTCCTAGGTCCAGCACCAACACTAGTCTGCTGACCACACTTTACTGAGTCCTAGCTCAGGCAGGCTCCAAACTGCTCAATTCTCAGTCACGCTGCCCAGTTTAAATCACTATAGGCAAGAAACCAAATGCTGACTGGAATGGGAGAGAAGATGGAATGTCAATAATTGCTGCTCAGCTGTCTACAACTTTAGGTCTCCCTTTAATTAACATAGGAAAGGTATCAAGGGTTCTCAGCGCCTAACTCTTTCTTCTTTTGAAGAAACAGGGCAGTTAGGCCGGGCACGGTGGCTCAAGCCTGTAATCCCAGCACTTTGGGAGGCCGAGGCGGGTGGATCACGAGGTCAAGAGATCGAGACTATTTTGGTCAACATGGTGAAACCCCATCTCTACTAAAAATACAAAAAATTAGCTGGGCACAGTGGCGCGTGCCTGTAATCCCAGCTACTCAGGAAGCTGAGGCAGGAGAATTGCCTGAACCCAGGAGGCGGAGGTTGCGGTGAGCCGAGATTGCGCCATTGCACTCCAGCCTGGGTAACAAGAGCAAAACTCCGTCTCAAAAAAAAAAAAAGAAAAGAAAAAAAGAGACAGGGCAGTTCTAAGTACAGATGTGAAGAAACAAGTGTTAATAAACTATGGAGTTAAGCTTCAAGGCTCAACTCACAACCTGATGTAAATGATACATGTGCAGCACATACAAAAAAGAAAAATGCAAGGAACATAATAAACACCCTACTCTTTACTCCAGAATTTCCTCATTTATAATTACTGTACATGTTAAGATCCCACCAAGAGAACCACCTCATTATGCTTTAAGTGCACTGACCCTTTAATAAAACTTGAGATGTTTGCTGAAGCTGTAAAGGGCAGGAGGGTGTTGGAAGAAGACTAGGTGGCTACAAACAGATTTACAAGAAAAAAACAAACAAGCCCATTCAAAAGTGGGCAAAGGACATGAACAGACACTTTATAAAAGAAGACATACATGAGGCCAACAAACATAGGAAAAAATGCTCATCATCACTGGTCATTAGAGAAATGCAAATCAAAACTACATGCAGATACCATCTCACGCCAGTTAAAATGGCGATCATTAAAAAATCTGGAGACAGATGCTGGAGAGGATGTGGAGAAATAGGAACATTTTTACACTGTTGGTGGGAGTGTAAATTAGTTCAACCATTGTAGAAGACAGTGTGGCAATTCCTCAAGGAACTAGAAACAGAAATTCCATTTGACCCGGCAATCCCATTATAGTAGAACGAATATAAATCGTTCTACTATAAGGACACATGCACACAAATGTTCATTGCAGCACTGTTTACAATAGCAAAGACCTGGAACCAACCCAAATGCCCATCGATCATAGACTGGACAGGGAAAATGTGGCACATATACACCATGAAATATTATGCAGCCATCAAAAATGATGAGTTCATGTCCTTTGTAGGGACATGGATGAACCTGGAAACCATCATTCTCAGCAAACTGACACAAGAAAAGAAAATCAAACACCACATGTTCTCACTCATAAGCAGGTGTCAAACAATGAGAACACATGGACATAAGGAGGGGAGCATCACACACTGGGGTCTGTTGTGGGGAAATAGGGGAGGAGCAGTGGGGGGTGGGGAGTTGGGGAGAGATAGCATGGGGGGAAATGCCAGATATAGGTAAAGGGGAGGAAGGCAGCAAATCACACTGCTATGTGTGTACCTATGCAACTATCTTGTATGTTCTTCACATGTACCCCAAAACCTAAAATGCAACAACCAAAAAAAAAGGAATATGAGAGACTAAGCAAAGGAATGCAAACTGGGACAGCTAAATTAAAAGAAATGACAAAACTTGAAGAGCTTTAAGAATCTGGCTAATATTTCTAGTTAAAGTGACTCCTTAAACAATCTAAACTGGCCTAAAAGTTATCTTCTCCCTCATTTTGTCTTTTCTATAACACTTGAGTTTATTTTCTCATAAAAGCTCTAACCTAAAATTCCTAAATTGATTTTACTAGACAAAGCAGCTAATATTAAATTGTCTAATGTTTAATATGCCCTTTATCCAATGTGACTTTGATACTCTTCCTGTTAATAGGTGGAATGTACATTCCCTCCTCCTTGAATCTGGGTGGGCTTCTGACTCTGGCTAAGGGACTTTCTAGGCTGGGAAATAAAAGGCAATTACCAAAAGAAAAATAAATCAAAAGGAGTTGACCAGGATTCCTTTGGTTTTCTTGAAATTCAGCCACTATATTGATAACTACAGAAATACAAGGACTCTTAGAAAGACTATTATCAACATTTGTTAACCAATTAGAAAAGCTGGAAGAAACTGATAAAATTCTTGGACACATAAAACCTACCAAGATTGAATCAAGAAGAAACAGAAATCCTCAATAAGCCAATAAACAAGAGACAGAAAGTGTAGGCCCAGGCCTGGTGACTCATGCCTGTAATCCTAGCACTTTGGGAGGCTGAGGCAGGCAGATCACTTGAGGTCAGGAGTTCAAGACCAACCTAGTTAACATGGTGAAACCCTGTCACTACAAAAAATACAAAAAATTAGCTGGGGGTATGGTGGCAGGCACCTGTGATACCAGCTACTTGAGACGCTGAGGCAGGAGAATCGCTTGAACCTGAGAGGTGGAGGTTGCAGTGAGCTGAGATGACACCACTGCACTCCAGTCTGGCGAAAGAGCAAGACTCCATTTCAAAGAAGGGGAGAGAGAGACAGAAAGAGAGAGAGAGAGAGAGAGAGAGAGAGAGAGAGAGAGAGAGAACGAGAACACACAGAATGGGAGAAAGTATTTGCAACTACCTATCTGACAAGGGATTAATAATAAGAATATATAGAGAGCTCAGAAAATTCAATAGAAGGTGTTGGAGGTTACAGTGAGCTAAAATCACGCTCAATGAACCCCAGCTTGGGCAACAAAACAAGATCCTGCCTCTTAAAAAAAAACCTCAAAAGCAAAAACATAAATAATCCTGTTTTTAAAACAGACAAAAGATCTGAATAGACATATCTCAACAGAAGATATACAAAAGGCCAACAGGCATATGGAAAAAATGATTGACATTTTTTCATATGTCAATATTTCAAAAAATGAAATAGGCCAGGCACAGAAAGACAAATATGGCACACTCTCATTCACAGTTAGGAGCTAAAAAAGTAGATCTCATGAAGTATAGAGTAGAGTGGTAGTTACCGGAGGATAGGAAGGGAAAGGGTGCAGGGGATAAAGAGAAGTTGGTTAAGGGGTACAAAAAAGCTAACAGAATATAGCTATCATCAGGAAAATACAAATTAAAACCACAATGAAATATCATCTCACCTCCGTTAGAATACCTATTACAAAAAAGACAAAAAATAACAAGTGCTGGCAAGAATGCAGAGAAAGAGGAGAGCTTAAATACTGTCCGTAGGAATGTAAAGTAGCATAGTCGTTAAGTAAAACAGTATGGAAGTTTCTCAAAAAAAAACAAAAATAGAATATATGATCCAGCAATCCCAATACCGAATACATATTCAAAAGAAAGAAAGGAAATTGGTATCTTGCAATGTATCTGCATTCCCATTCTTATTACAGCACTATTCACAACAGCCAAGATATGGAATCCACACGGACAAAGTGGTATATATACACAATGGAATATTATTCAGCAACAGAAGAACGAAATCTTGTCAGCTGCAACAACATGGGTGGAACCAGAGGTCATTATCTTAAGTGAAATAGGCCAGGCACAGAAAGACAAATATGGCACGTTCTCATTCACAGTTAGGAGCTAAAAAAGTAGATCTCATGAAGTATAGAGTAGACTAGTAGTTACCGGAGGATAGAAAGGGAAAGGGTGCAGGGGATAAAGAGAAGTTGGTTAAGGGGTACAAAAATATAGCTAGCAGAATAAGTTCTAGTATTTGATAGTACAGCAGGAAATTCACAGTTACTAATTTATTGTCTATTTTTAAACGAGAATTGTAATGTTCCCAACACAAAGGAAAGAAAAATGTTTGAGGTGATATCCTAATTGCCCTGGTTTGATCATCACATACTGTATATACAGGTAACACATATACCTCAAAAATAAGTACAATATTTATATATTAATAACAAGTGATTGAAATGACGTACTTGACACACATCTTAAGAAACTCACATTTATTAAGATTGAAGCCTATATTAAGAATACGAGTGCAGGAACAACCAGTATTAGCCTTTCTAAAAATATACCAAAAAGTAAAGAGCATCAACATAAAGAAGAATTTACATCAACGAATGGATAAAATAGACAGTTAACATCAAATGGCAGTAATCTTAAATTGAAATCGACTAAATTCCCCAATCAAAAGATACAGCCAAAACCTAACGGTATACTACATCCAGACCCATTTCATATCCAAAGATACACAAAGACTCAAAACAAAGGGTTGGAGACAGATTTACCAACCAAATGGAGAACAAAAACAAATAAATAAACAAAAAGGAGTTGCAATTCATGCATTTGATAAAACAGATTTCAAACCAACAAAGATAGAGTGGTATAAGGATCAATGCATCCTAACACCCAGATACATAAGACCCATAAAGAGATTTAGACTCAACGAGACAGAAAATAAGGATATCCAGAATTTGAACTCAGATCAGTAACAAGTAAACTTAATAAGCACTTGTAGAGCTCTCCACTTTAGATACATAAAATATACATTCTCCACTTTAAATACACAAAATAATGATCGGCCATTATTAATACCCATTCATAGAATAAAGCAATATTCCTGTTCTCTCTCCCTCTTTTTCTTCCTCTTTTCCTTTCCTTCTTAAAAAAAAAAGAATACGAGTGCAGACAGAATAAGCAGACCTCACTGTTTCTACTATTTTCAGTACTGTGAAGACAGCTGCTCAATCTGATTTAGTGAGCGAAGAGGACACAATCAGATATTCCAACTGGTCCTACTGAAAAAACTTACATTAGACACTCCAACACATGCTAGCTTTATCTTGTGTTGGTTCAATCTACTAAATTGTTTAATGACCACTCTAGTCCTTTCTGCCCTCTTCTCTGAGTGAGTATCCCTTACCTAAATGTTTGGGAATAGGAGAGCTTCAGATTTCATATTTTTCCAGATTTTAGAATATTTGCATTACACTCACTGGTTGAACATCCCAAATCAGAAAATACAAAACCTGAAGTGCTCCAACAAGTTTCCCTTGAACATCATATCAGCCCTCAAAAAAAGCTGAGTATTTGGGAGCATATCAGATTTCAGATTTTCAGTTAGGGATACTCAACCTGTACTTTCTTTCCTTGCCCTGTATCATTTGTTTTTCCAAACAATCATAGCAATTGACAATCCATCCAACTGCCTTTAAAAAAAATTAAAGGTTTGTGGTAACCTTGCATCGAGCAAGTCCATGGGCATCATTTTTCCAACAGCATGTGCCCACCTTTACCAAATGTGTTACATTTTGGTAATGCTCACAATATTTCACACTTTTTCCTTATTATTGTATCTGTTATGGTTATTCATATTTGATATTTCTATTATAACTGTCTTGGGGTGCCACAAATGGCACCCATGTAAGATAGTAAGCTTAGTTGATATGAGTGTGTTGTAACTGCTCCACCAAACCCACTGCTGCCTCATCTCTCCCCCTTCTCCTAAGGCTTCCCTATTCCCTGAGACACAATAACATTGAAATTAGACCAATTAATAATAACCCTACAATGGCCTCTAGGTGTTCAAGTGAAATGAAGAGTCCTATTCCTCTCACTTTAAATAAAAAGCTAGAAATGATTAAGCCTAGTGAAGAAAGCATGTTGAAAGCTGAAACGGGACAAAAGGTAGGCTTCTTTTGCCAAAAAGCCAAGTTGTGAATGCAAAAAAAAAGTTATTGAAGGAAATACAAATGCTACTCCACTGAACACACAATTGATAAGAAAGCACAACAGGCTGGTCATGGTGGTTCACGCCTGTAATCCCAGCACTTTGGGAACCAGAGGTGGGTGGATCACAAGGTCAGGAGTTCAAGACCAGCCTGGCCAACATAGTGAAACCCCATCTCTACTAAAAATACAAAAAAAAGAAAATAGCCGGGTGTGGTGGCAGGCACCTATAGTCCCAGCTACTTGGGAGGCTGAAGCAGGAGAATCTCTTGAACTTGGGAAGAAGAGGTGGCAGTGAGCCGACATTGCACCACTGCACTCCAACCTGGGCAACACAACGAGACTCTGTCTCAAACAAAAGCAGAACAGCCGTATTGCTGACACTGAGAAAGTTTTGGTGGTCTGGACAGAAAATCTAACTAGTTACAACATTCCCTTAAGCCAAAGCCTAATCCAGAGCAAGACCATCTCCAATTTTATAAGTGGAGGTGAGGAAGCTATAGAAGAAAAGTCTGAAGCTAGCAGAGGTTGGTTCATTAGGTTAAAGGAAAAAAAGCCATCTCCATAGCATAAAAGTGCAAGATGAAGCAGCAAGTGTTGGTGGAGAAGCTGCACCAAGTTGTCCAAAAGATCTAGCTAAGATCACTAACGAATGTGGCTACACTATATGTCATAATGAAGAAGAAACAGTCTTCTATCAGAAGATGCCACCTAAGACTTTGATAGCTAGAGGTGAAGTTGATGGCCTGGCTTCAAAGCTTCACAGGACAGGCTGACTCTTACTATGGGCTAATGCAGTTGATTTTAAGTTGAAGCCAACACTTATTTCCCATTCTGAAAATCTTAGGGCCCTTAAGAATGATACTAAATTGACTCTACCTGTGGTTAACAAATGAAAGAACAAAGCCTAGATGAGAGCACATCTGTTTACAGTATGGTTTACTGAATATTTTAAGCCCACTGTTGACACCTACTGCTCAGAAGAAAAGATTTCTTTCCAACTAATGCTCATTTACAATACTCCTGTCATCCAAAAGCTATGAGGGAGATGTACCAGAAGATGAATGTTTTCCTGCCTGACACAATGCCCACTCTGCAGCTGATATGGTTTGGCTGTGTATCCCCACCCAAATCTTACTAGCAATTGTAATCCCCATACATTGAGGGTGGTAACTGGTAGGTGATGACTGGATCATGGGGGCAGTTCCCCCATGCTGTTCTTGTGACAGTAAGAGAGTTCTCATGAAATCTAATGGTTTTAAAAGTGGTAATTTTTCCCGCACTCTCACCTGTCTCCTGCTGCCGTGTTAAGACATGTCATGCTTTCCTTCTGCCTTTCACCATGATTTTAAGTTTCCTGAGGCTTCCCCAGCCATGCAGAACTACAGTCAATTAAACCTCTTTCCTTTTAAATTACCCAATCTCAGGTAGTTTCTATATAGCAGTGTGAGAATGGACTGATACAGCAGCCCACAGATCAAGGAGTAATCTGGACTTCAAGGCTTATTATTTAAGGATTACATTTCGTAAGGATATAGCTGCCACAGGTAGTGATTCCTCTGATGGATCTGGGCAAAGTACCTTGAAAACCTTCTGGAAAGGATTCCCCATTCTAGATGACATTAACAACATTCATGATTCATGGGAGGAGGTTAACATAGCAACATGGGCCAGGCACAGTGGCTCATGCCTGTAATCTCAGCACTTTGGAAGGCTGAGGTGGATAGATCATGAGGTAGAAGTTCAATACCAGCCTGGCCAATACAGTGAAACCCTGTCTCCACTAAAAATAAAACAAAAATTTAGCCAGGTGTGGTGGCGGATGCCTGTAGTCTCAGCTACTTGGGAAGGCTGAAGCAGAAGAATCACGTGAACCTGGGAGGCAGAGGCTGCAGTGAACTGAGATTTCACCACTGCGCTCCAGTCTGGGCAACACAGTGAGACTCTGTCTCAAGAGGAAAAAAAAAGAGCAACATGAACAGGAATTTGAAAAAAGTTGATTCCAACCCTCACAGATGACTTTGAGGAGTTTAAGACTTCACTGGAGGAAATAATTGTAGATGCAGTGGAAAATAGCAGAAAACTAGAATTAGAAGGGGAGCCTGAAGATACGACCGAATTTCTGCAATCTCATGATAAAACTTGAACAAATAAGGATTCTTCCTTATGAACGCGTGAAAAAAGTAGTTTCTTGAGAAGGATTCTACCACCGATGAAGATGCTGTGAACAATGTTGAAATGACAGTAAATGATTACATAAACTTAGTTGATAAAGAAATGGCATGGTTTGAGAGGCCTGACTTCAATTTTAAACAAGTTCTATTATGGGTAAAATACTATTAAACATCATTGTGATGTACAGCTGATGCAGCAAATTTCATTCGTCTTATTTTTTTAAATTGCAAAGCCACCCCAACCGTCAGCAACCACCACCTTGGTCCACTTCAAGGCAAGACCCACCACCAGCAAAAAAGACTGACTCGCTGAAGGCTCACTAAATATCAGTAGTCTTTTTTTTTTTTAAACAATCATGTATTTTTAAATTATGGTTTTTTTAAAAAAAAAAATAAAGAATGATACTGTACATTTAATATTTGCTTTACTGCAGTGCTTTGGATTCAAAACCACAATTATCTCAGAGACATGTTTGGATCTAGAACACAGAACTCAACCCGGGCAGTCTAGCTCCATCAACCTCTCTGCAGCTCAACTAAGCCCTGTTCCATCTGGGCCTACTGGGTTTCTCACTTCTCCAGAAAACCCTGTTACTAGTGGTCCATATTGCTGTGTGGAAACATGCATATCAATGGCAGCACTTTCCCATCATCACAGTACTCACCACCCCTCTACTGGCCTCAGCCAAAAGCCAGCTGCAACTTACTATTGCAAAGCCATTTGGCTTCATTTATTCATTCATGCCTTTACCCTGTAGACAAATGACTGTGACATACCTCCTTCCAATTAATAAATTCTAAAAATATTTATTGATACCTTCTATACTAGGCTAGGCACTGTAAGAGGTGTGCTCATATAGAAGAAGGTAAATTAATTAAAAATATGTACACGTAATCCAACTCTAAGTGTTTTTAGCCTGGTTAGGAGACAAACACATAGGCAAATTATTTAGTTACCAAATGTAACAAGTACTATTAAAAAATTACAATTGTAATAGGCATTGTTAAGAAAAAGACCAAAATTGTTACATAATTATTATAATACACTATACCTGCACTGAGTGCTAGAAAGAACAGAGGAGGAGGAGGAGAGGGCTTATGAGGAAGCCATAGAGGCAGCTAAAGGGGTTCCACTATTTGGAAACCTTCAAACCAGAAAACACCAGTACAATGTGCTGGTGGTCTGGGGAAATGTTCTTACATCATCTTTGATGATTTTTATCCTTTTTTTCTTAGTTATAATTACTAATTATTTTCAACTCTTATTATTGTATGTTAGATCTTCTGGATTCATGATCCTATTTTCGTTTCTCTTAAATCTGTCCATTCTTCCTTTCCATGTTCTGAGAGCTATCTTTGACATTACTTTCCACTACTTCTACAGAATTCACTTCTGCATTCTTAAACTGTTACGTTCTTTGGACATATTTTTCTTTGAGACAGGGTCTTGCTCTATTGCCTAGACTGGAGTTCAGTGGCACGATCATGGCTCACTGCAGCCCTGACCTCCCAGGCTCAATTGATCCTCCCACCTCAGCCTCCTGAGTAGCTCAGACTACATGTGTACACCACCATGCCCAGCTAATTTTGTATTTTTTGATAGAGATGGGGCTTTGCCATGTTGCCCAGGCTGGTCTCAAACTCCTGGGCTCAAGCAATCTGCCCACCTCAGCCTCCCAAAATGCTGGGATTACAGATGTGAACCACCGCGCCCAGCTGGAGTACTTTTGAAAAGACTGCTATTTGTCTTTCCTGGGTGCAAATCTCTCAGCTCTCTGGAGATCTTAACATTTTACTTTCAGCTTCCTTCTGCTGTTTCATCTTGTTGTGCAGAAGTTGTTTTATTCTGTTTGTTCTGGTCTCACACTTTGAAAGCAGAGGCTGTCTCTAAATATCTGGCTGTCCATCCTTGGCTTAAGGCCCTACATGTGAGGACAATGTGCTGGTGGTTGCGCTAAGCAGAGAAGCAGCCTGTATTATTAGTCTGTTCTCACACTGCTGATAAAGATGAACCTGAGACTGGGAAGAAAAAGAGGTTCAATGGACTTACAGTTCCACATGGCTAGGGAGGCAGTCATGGCGGAAGGCAAGGAGGAGCAAGTCACAACTTATATGGATGATGGCAGGATAAGAGAAAGAGCTCGCGCAGAGCAATTACTCTTTATAAAACCATCAGATCTTGTGAGACTTATTCACTATCATGGCAACAGCGTGGGAAAGATTTGCCCCCATGATTCAATTACCTCCTACCAGGTTCCTCCCACAACATGTGGGAATTCAAGATGAGATTTGGGTGGGGATATAGCCAAACTATATCATATCACAGCCTTTCTGAAGGGGCCAATTCTCCTGACGTCCAAATTGAGCCCTTTGCTAAGACCAGTCTCCACAGAAAAGAACCTTTCAGTCTCTTACCAGGATTCCAGGAGCCAAGGAGAGAGAAGACATGCCAAATTTCACTTAATTCTCAATGAATATAAAAATGCATTCAACATACTGTATTTTACCAGAAATTTTCCATAATAAAATATGTGAAACTGGGCTGGGCACAGCGGCTCACGCCTGTAATCCCAGCACTTTGGGAGGCTAAGGAGGGCGTATCATGTGAGGTTAGGAGTTCAAGATCAGCCTGGCCAACATGGTGAAACCCTGTCTCTACTGAAAATACACAAATTAGCTGGGTTTGGTGGCATGCGCCTTTAATTTCAGCTACTTGAGAGGGTGAGGCAGGAGAATCACTTGACTCCAGGAAGCAGAGGTTGCATTGAGCTGAGATCGTACCACTGCACTCCAGCCTGGGCAACACAGGGAGACTGTCATTTAAAAAAAAAAAAAAGACATAAAAAAGGTTGAGTTCATGTCCTTTGCAGGGACATGGATGAAGCTGGAAACCATCATTCTCAGCAAACTGACACAAGAACAGAAAACCAAATACCACATGTTCTCACTCATAAGTGGGTGTTGGGACAATGAGAACACCTGGACACAGGGAGGGGAACAACACACACTAGGGTCTTTTGGAAGATGCAGGAGCTAAGCGAGGGACAGCGGGGGAGTAGGGAGATTGGGGAGGGTTAACAGTAGGAGAAATATCTAATGTAGGTGATGGGGGGATGGAGGCAGCAAACCACCATGGCATGTGTGTACCTATGTAACAATCCTGCACAATCTACACATGTACCCCAGAACTTAAAGTATAGTTTAAAAAAAGAAAGAAAAAAAGATATTTGAAACTGTATATGCAGACAACCCACAGTAAGGAAAACAGATAATCTATTACAATAGCATTTCAACTCTTAGGGTTTCGAAGACTTTAAGTAGTGAAGTATATTCCTCAGAATTTCAAGATTAAATCAGCTCTACCTTGAGCCACTATGTGCTTTCAATAAGCAAGACCCTATAGATTATAGGGCAGCTAAAACTTCACCTAAATCCCCAAAATAAAAATGTAAAGGAGCAAGCCCAATCTAATATGTGAGCCTACAACTGAAAAAGGTTGGAAATTTTACAGAAGTCGTATATATCAAGAAAACCTTTATTGGCAGTGACATGTGAACAAGATCTTGAAGGGGAGCAGTATCTGTCATTTAATAACAAGGACTGTGCTTAGCTCCTCACAACTACACGATTCTTAAGTCACCATAGTTCCTATCTGTAAAGTGGGAGTTGAAATAATAAAGTATTTAGCAACATATATGAAACAAAGTTAGCATTCAATAGACAATGATAGCTGTTAAAGAAGGATGAAGTGAATTTTCTAAGGGGAGTTCAAAGTAGGAATATTCTTCAAACAGAAATCCACTGAGACCCTCCCATGGAATCTTAACCAACAACTTTCCTGTTATCCCCCATTATCTTTATGAATGCTTGTTAAAAAAGAAAACCAAAGATGACTAGTCTTACTATGGTAACATCTGGTATATATGAAATGTATTCTTAATCCGATAACCAAACTAAACACAAACATTCATTTTAAAATTTCCCCTAACTTTTGTACTATAAAAAAACATTGGGGTTTTTCCTAAACTGAAAATACACTATCAGTCTGCAACTCCATTATGAACTTACATAAAAGTTAAAACAAGAGCATACAATTGCTGGGGGTTGTTACCGTCTCATTGATGTGAAGGTTTGTCATACAGGTAAACTTGTGCCCTGGGGTTTGTTGTACAGATTATTTCATCATCCAGGTATTAAGCTTAGTACCCAACAGTTTTTTTTTTTTTTTGCTCCTCTCCTTCCTCTCACCTTCCACCCTCAAGTAAATCCCAGTATATGTTGTTCTCTTCTTTGTAGACATGTGTTTTTTAATTTCCACAAAAATTTCCATGACTCTCTCATTTGCTTCTAATAACTGAAACCTCTGTTGCTCCCAGAAGACAGGATTTAATTCATTCATCTGTTTAAAGTAAGTGTCTACTATGTCTTAGGCATTGGGAATGCAGTAATGAGCAAGACAGGTTCTCCTTGTCTCATAGGGTGTACATGTCACTGGCGGACAGGCTAAACCAAACAAGTAAATAAAATAAACCATAGAGTATGTCAGATAGTGCTTAAGAGCAAACAGAAAGACAAGGCAGGTAACAGGGGTGGGGGTACAATGATGACAGGAGGATGAGTCCATTTTAAATAATGTAATCCAGCTGGGTGTGGTGGTGCATACATGTAATCTCAGCACTTTGTGAGGCTGAGGTGGGCGGATTGCTTGAGCCTGTGAGTTTGAGACCAGCCTGGGTAACAGAGCAAGACCCTGCCATATACATATTTAGGTACACACACATACATAGTGTGATCAAAGGAGGACACACTTTAGGGTTCTCATGTAATTTATTGCCCAAACCAGGACACTTAGGAGGCTGGGAATGGGCGTGCTAAACACATGGAACACTGGGTCAGTAAGCACAATATGGGGCATGTTGTTATTCTCCTTCACTTAGAAGGTCATATTTGAGCAAAAACCCCATATCCAGGTCAGGCGCAGTGGCTCACACCTGTAATCCCAGCACTTTGGGAGGCTGAGGCAAGCAGATTACCTGAGGTCAAGAGTTTGAGACCAGCCTGGCCAACATGATAAAAATCCTGTCTCTACTTAAAAATATATAAAAATTTGCAGAGAGTGGTAGCGGGTGCTTGTAATCCCAGCTACTTGGGAGGCTGAGGCAGGAGAATCACTTGAACCCAGGAGGCAGAGGCTGCAGGGAGCCAAGCTCGTGCCACTGCACTCCAACTGGTGACAAGAGCAAAACTTGGTCTCCAAAAAACAAACAACAAAAACCTATCTACCGACAGCTGTAAAACTATATACAAAGATGAAAAAATTAAGCAAAACTAGCAGCCTCTTCACCAAATACTAATAATAATGAGGACAAGAAAAAAGAATATGAGAGATAAAGTTTAACACCCATTGCCTTATGTTTGTGGATGAGCTGGTGTTACTAATACTCAAAATAGAAATGAAAAGGGAGAGTTCACCACAGTCTTTCTGTTAAGACATCTGTTGAGAGAACCAGAAGGAAGCATGTTTCCCACAGGAGGATATTTAAAGGCCAATTCACTCCTCTCAGGGAGCTATTTTTAAGAATGTGGATTAATATTGATCTGCAAACTGCAGCTTCTTTCTAGTGAGCCTCACTTTTAACCCATGCCTGTGTCTCTCTGGTTAAACAACCACCTGGTAGGTTCACTCTCTTCCAGCCATTCTCCCCAGCAAGAGCCTTTGCTCTACATATACAATCGACTTGGAATTTTCTTCTCCCAAGTAGCCACTTCACTAACTCCAGTATTTCCTTCAGGTCTTCAATAAAATGCACCCTATATAAAATGTATTCATTCATTAAAGTAATAACTATTGTGTCAAATATTTGTCAAGAAAAAAAAAATGGACATTATCTCTGTTAACTTTACAGTCTAATAGAAGACAGAAATCCAAACAAGTAAAATATATAATGATAAATCACTATACAAGACCGAAAATGGATATAGGAGAAAACATTAGAGAAAACTTGGCTTAGACTGAGGGGAATGGGAGCACTGGAGCGAGATTCCCACGGTAATATTTGCATTTTAATAAAACTACCATGCAGTCTACTCTGAGATATATATTTTTATTTGCACACTAGTCATTTATTCATTCAACAAATATTTAACAAGCACCTGTTATGTGCCAAGCCCAGTATACCTGGCATATGGCAGCGAGTAAAAGATGAAGACTCCTACTTCCTCATGGAGCTCATTTAAGCTGAGACCTAAAAGGAGTTGGCTAGTAGGAGAATGCAGAGATCATGATTCTAGGAAGTAGGAGTTGGCTATTAAGAGAATGCAGAGATCATGATTCCAGGAAGGTGCAACAGAAGGTGTAAAGGCCTGAAAGGAAGAGTTTGGGGTGTTCGAGGCACTGAAAAGCCAAAATAATTGTGCTATTAATGAGCAACAGGACAATGGCCCAAAGCTGAGAGAAATAAAAAAAGAGAACAGATCAGGATCTAACAACCAAATCTGACACTCTTTAGTTCTTCCCAGCCATTCAAAAAGATAAAATAAAAAAACGTAAAAACTGATATAATCAAACAACTCCCCGAACAGGGCTTTCTGCACTTGATAGCCTTATAACCTAAAAAAGCACTGTCAACATTTACATTTAATTCAACATTCTGACTCAAAACTGTCTTTAAACCTAGAAAATCATGATGTAGTTGAACCCATGTTAAATCAAAGTCCTTCTGAATACTTGAAAATGTAATCTTCCTTGGATGGAACCTAAGGTGGATTCTTTACACTAAATTCAACCACACAATGAGCTTGGTTCAAAAAACACCCCAGAATGCTTTAAGGATACCTAAAGGTTTCAGTTCAAGGAATACAAATATAGTCCGCTCTATTATTTTTAGCATGTCCTGGTATTTTACGTGTCTTCTTAAATTGGGACACTGCTGTGCTTTTTGAGGTTAATGCAACTGATAAAATCAAATGTGTGGTTTAGAATATCTAACTGCAGATAGACATTTGTATATTCTTTGGATTTGAGCTTTTTACTTTGTCTTTATCTACAAGTCATAACTTTTATACTTGAATATAACCAATTCAGACAATTCCTATACACCAAGATCTTTGTCCTTAACACACAGATCAAAATTAACCAGCATAAAAACAAGGTTTCCTGCCTTCCTGTCCTGGTACAATAGTAACATGAGGAGAGAGAAAAGTAGTTTACTAAGATAGCTACACACTGGGCAATCACAGTGGAAACAGTGTGTGCAGCACCAAGACGGGACAGGATGTCAGCTCCTAGGTTTTGTGAGAACCTCCTCTGAAAAACTCAAAGACAAAACCATTCATAAGAGGAGATGACTTGCTGCAGCCCTACACATGAAACTGATTCTGACCCTTGACACTGTCTCTACCTTTTCCTATCTTTTATATGTGAGCGCTGTTCTCTCTCACCCAACCCTAACTCTATCATAACGCATATTTCAGTTAAAAATAGTTCTACTCATTTGCTGTGAGAGCCAGCAAACTTAATTGGAAAACAAATTGTTTCCATCAATTGCTCTGGGGTGAGCAAAAACACTACAATCTCTCTTTTCTTCCAAAGTTTACAGTTTTAAAGTCATACCAAATAAAAAGAAAACCAGTAGCTGGTAATTTAATATCCCATTGGTACTGGATATGTAGATCTTGAATCTAGCTTAGGCTTTGTGAAGGAAAGCAGAGAGCCTTATTGTTAATGATCAGTGCTAACAGAATGTTATCACACAATGGAGGTGGCATTATGCAAATGAACCCCAGCAAATCTAGGAAAAGACCAAAATTTTCAGCAAGTATAGAACTATTTGGCCCTAAACACTATTCATCACACTCACTTATACCATACATTTCTGATGCTAAGAAACTAAAATTGTAAAAAGTTCCCATTCCCAAAGCCCTTTAAAATCCAAGAGTGTGAATTTTACTCAGCAAAATATTTACTCTGAATATCTAATTACATACTCAAGTGAACAAAGTAAATACTAAAATAGTTCTAATATCACATGTTTTATAAATGTTTAAAAGCCTAGGAAAGAATCAAAGATGAAAGGAACAACTAGATAAATAAAAACCTCTTCAATGGTAAAACTGTAGTTTGGTGCTGACACACCAATATCCCAGCGGTGCTAAAATTCTTACCCTAAAAACTAAAATGAATCAGTCTATACCCCTACTTATAAAATTGCAGCCTTTTACAACAGCGCAGGTTCCTCCTTTTAAAAAATCTTTCCTAAGTGGAGTAACATATTTAAATATATTTGAAATAACAATAAATATTTTTATTATATTCTTAAGAACTTTATCTCCTAACTTAAATATTCTTTACTACTGTAAGCAAAACAGCTGAATTTATTTGCTTTTAGTCATGCACACATTACATAGCATTTCTGACTTCTAAATATGTTTCCCAAATACGGTCTTGAATGTTACAGTGAAAATACTGTATTTTATATTCACATTTTTATATGAATAAAGCTCCTAACATTAAAAAAGAACGTTTATGCATGGTATTCCTAAGCCCACCTTACAAAAATACGGAGTTTCAAACTGAATATACAATCTTTACAGTGGGTAAAGGAAATCAATTTTTAAAATAAGAAAATCCATGTTACTCTAATTTCCTACAGCCTCTCTTTTATTTCCTAAAACTTCCATATTACAGAATAAATACATGTCTTAATTAAAAGAAAAAATAAAACTTTTAAGAGACACAGAATAGAGCATTAAAGGATAGTTTAACTCAAAATACTTTTCCATAAAAAAGATTTTAATTTACTACTTGAAAAGCTATCTAATTGGTTTTATGTAATAGCAGTAAACCCATACCAAATCAATTTCCATTTTTCCTCAAATTTTAACTGTAAATCTATTGAAATAAATTCTGAAAAACATTTATCCATCTTTTCGGTACAAAAGCATGAATTTAAATAAAACTAAACATATTTTTAAGTTATTTATACCTTTAGCCCAACACACTGGAAATGGACTACAGCCGCTTTTCTCCATATAGATGGCACCTGCTGGTTTCAGGGCCTCTTGGCCTGCCAGTTCCAACAACATACACCCAATGCTATAAAGATCAAGCCAGGAGTCCGCACACAAAGTCCCAGTTCCTCGCTGTGATAGTATTTGCTTCGATCCACAAGCAAGACTAAGGTTCCCCTGTGGGCTCCTTTTTTCAGAGTTTGAAGCAAAATTTGGGAGGTGTTCCTTCTGTAATATTTTCCAGCAGCTTGAAGGATGCCTCTCTCAGTTACAGAATCTTCTCATGCTTCCGCAATCTGAAACACAGACCATCCTGGCTAGATTAAGCTACTGAACAGAATGAAACCAGCTAGTAATGTGACCCCATGGGTCTGTGTTCCTAAATTCATTCAGGGAAGGAGAAAGAGGGAGGGAAAAGAGGGAGGAGAAAAAGAAGGCCAGTAGCCAGTAACTTATTAATATGCTAATCTCACCCTTCTGTTCAATTCATCCGGCAGTCTTCTGTTTACAAAACTGACAACCAATTCTAAAATTGAGTAAGCTAAAAATCAAGTCTGACCCAAATCATGTCTGTACAAGGCTTCTCAAACCATTTTTGTTTTCAAAGTCATTTTACTAACCTAATTCTGACCTTAGAGTTAAAATAGTTACTTGAATGAAATAAAAATCCTTTCTGGGAAAAAAAAAAAAATCCTGATTGATCTATGTCTCTGTGTCTCTAGGTACCCAAATCTTTTTGTAGTAAAATATTTTTCCTGGTTGGTACTTTCATAGTAAGAGTATAAATTTAAAAAAATATCTCAAAAACATAAAATCAAGAATTTGAGGTAGCCACATTCTTTAAAATTAGCTTAGGGAATATTTAGGAATCCAAGATACATGATTTTCTTTCTTAATTTCAAAATACAGCGAGTAATAAACTCATACTAAAGAAGTAAGACAGAAAAACACCCTTACAATCTGATACTAGCAACTTTTTAAAATGCAGAGCTACTTAGTTTTTCCATTCAAACTGCAAAACAGTCAAGGCCATCTCAAAAATTTGGCCATCTGAACACATTCCACTTCAGCAGTAAGATAATTAGTAACTATGCTCCTGGTGCCTTTGTTCTCCGAACATATATAAGACACACTGAGGCTCTATACAGTTCTAGCTTCCTGAATGTGGGTAATTCTGTTAGTAATACACTTGTATAAACCAATCAAAAATCAAGTATTTTACTTAACAGTGAAAATAGCCTAGGCATTGTTTATGAAGTCACAAACTTCTGAAAACAATAGCTTAACAAAGGCTGAGAAGAACAAGAGGCTTATTTGTGTCCAGTGATGCCCCAAAACAGTTGTTTTATTTCTAACATGCTACTCTTGATTGTCTCTAGATTGACTTTCAGGTTCCTAAGAGCAGCCAGAGTTCAAGTGACCTCTTCTATGCTCCACTGAAAACACATCATTCACCAGCGTGAACTCTGACCCCAGGGAATACTGGGAAAAAGGGGCTCCAGTAAGACACAAGCAAGCTACTGAGGAAAAGAACAGAGGAAACAAGCAACAGATCGACTAGAAAACACAAAAAATATTCCCAGCTTCCACCATTACTAAGAGACCAAGAGTGTAAAGGGCGACTGCCATGATGGGAAGGATAAGAGCACATCCACCAGCAAGCATATCTGACATACTCCTGTGAGAATGGACTATAGTTTAATCTGAGCCATCGACTAACAGATTGTACAAATACTCCAAGCAAATTGAGTCCATCTTGGAACTTACGGATCTCAAAAGCTAAAAAAAAAAAAAAGCTACCATCATTAATTACCCACAATTATATTCTACACACTAAGTACTGATTACATGTAATTTTCACATCTTTTAAGCAAACTTGGTATTATATTTCTTTTTAAAATGAGAGCACTAAGACTAAAGACAGGGTCATATGACTCAGAAGAGGTACAGGAGTTACTAAGCCCACTTGCTCATCTAAGATGCCAGGTTCTTCACACCACAGCTCACCACCCCAGCCCAGGAAGGATTTTTGAGTCAGAATGAACAGCTGCCATAGGACCAGCTGATCAGGAGTTAGAGTGGTATAAGCACAGGGTGGTGGAATCTGGAGCCAAAGCAGTAGCGGAACAGAGAGGAGAGGACAAACAAGAAAAGGGAATGTAGAAAATGAGGGAGAGGGGTGAACCCAGTCTCTATGACTTTAAAGTGACCAGTAGATGGGGCTTTCTCTACTAACCCTGCAACTACTTCCTAATTTATTTCAACATCCAAATATCATCTCCTAATGTACAAGATCTTGAGCGTACGGGAAGATAAGATACGAAAGAGCATAAATTCTACAGGCCAGAGACCAAGGTGACTTAAGCAGAGACCAGACTGAAGCAGCACTTATGGAAATGTTAGGATCTAACTCACACCTCTGAGAAAAGCTAAAGAGGATACAGGTGATATTGTGAACAATAACCTATACCTGTTATTGAGCAACTATAGTTATATATAAAATAACTGCATATAATCCATAACACAATCTCAGTGAAGCAGCTACTTCCCTGTTTTCACAGAAGAGGAAAATGAAGTTCAGAAAAGTCAAGCAACTTGTCCAAGGTCAAAGAGCTGCAAAATGAGGCAAGTACTTGCTAGTCTGGTGATACAGTGATTATAATTTTATTCCTGCTAAATATTAAAGACAAATTATTCTTTTAAAATCCTAATCCAGGGACATCTTGAAAAGAACAGAAATAGACTACAGTTAACGGCAACATAAGTGAAAAGAGTAAAAGTAGTCCTCTATGTTCTCTTATTTATGAATTCTAAAGCCACCCATTTATTTAAAAGTTCTCTGATCTTTACATCAAACTCTTTTAGGACTGGCATATTTTAAAGCAATTCTGGTAAATCCTAATTGAAAAGTAAACTCCTACCCTTTACCTTTAAGATACAGCCAGAACATATGTATTTCTTACCACATCTCCTGCCCTCACCCCAGCCCAGGCTGCCCAAATTATAGCCACAGGCCTCCTACCTGGTTTCTCTGCTCCAGCTCTGGCCCCCTTACGCTCTATTCAGAACCCTTCTGAGTTGTGCACTGATCCTTCCAAAACATCAATCACACAATTTTACTCCTCTGCCTAAAACTCACCAACAGTCCTCCAACTTTTCCAGAATCAGCACCTACATACTTAGCACAGTCTGCAAGGCCGTGTATGATAAGGCTCCCCTCTGTCTTGGCCTCATCACCAAGGATTCCCTAATTTCCTTGGCACCAACCACACTGACCTCCTTGCCACTCCCTGCCCTCCTCAGCACTGCCTGTCTTTCTATGTGGGACACTCTTGCCCCGCATTATCCACATGGCTTACTCCCTTTCCCCTGCCACATCTTTGTTCAAATGTTGCCTACTTGACAAGGCCTATCCAGACCACCCCATCTGAAACTGGATGGCCCATCTGAAAGTAGATGGCCCATCTGCTCTCCCTGCTTCATTTTATTCCCAAAGCACTTATGCCTTCTAAAACACCTCATGATTTACTTAACCATTCAAATTATTGCCTGGCTGCCCCCATTACCATGCAAGCTCCATGACAGAAGGAAATTCTGTCTGTTCTGTACATATTGTCTCCAGGGCCTTCCTAAAACGGTAAGATGTGTAGGCCACATGCCACCCACCCTCCTATTACCTCTAAGTAATGAAAAGATGGCAAAGAGAATTTCTGTTTTCTTTTCAAGCCCATGGCCACAGAGAAGGTGTATGTATGTGCTGGATATAAGTGACAGTATGGCTTGCCTCCATCCTAGGCACTGCTTCACTTCCAGATCTCAGTACAGTACGAGGCTTAGTACATATTTATTGAATAAATAACTGAATTAAACATTATGAAAACCTTGCTTTCTCAAGAATATGAGAAAATAAAACTTGACATAAAGTCTATGAACATAATGAGAACTGTCTCTCCTCACTCACCCCACATAAAAAATAAATCACATAATTGTAGTACTCTGATACTCTTATTGAAATTTTCACCACAAATGTTAACAGAGCACAAATGAAAATAGCATGTGAGATTAGATGAAATCATTAAGGTTGCAAACAATGTTATAAGAAGATCAGTGAGCATAAAAGGGAACTCCAAACCCCTTCACGCGATGGACGCTTTTGTCCAATCTGGCCTGGTCATGTATGAGAAGGCCCCTGGGAATGAACTATTAGGAGATGAAATGTCACCAAAAGCAGTTCACAAAAACACCAGCCTGACTTTCACATTTCTCATCTAATTGTCATAATCTTGTCTCTCTTAAGGAATACCAAACATCAAGGCTGCACTTCTTGGCAAAGTAAAGCACTAATAAATGCTTTTATGCCAGTGGACAGGAGTAATGTAAAAGAAAATTATTATTCACATTATACAACATGTATATTTCTAAATATATCATCCACCTCTTTTATGCTTGCATTAATCAGTTACAGATTTAAATAACTTCGACACTTTTACAATATGGTTCCTCCAATTAGCACTTGATAATTACAATATATCCTAACTTTAGAATGTCAGGTATCTTATACTGAGCTTATTTCCAGTAAGATTACGGATTACTATTTCTATCATTTTGTCTTGCTGTTTCCACCACAAAAACAATTTTTCAAAAATTTTAAGTCTATCAACAAAAATTATGACTTCGTTAAGATTAAAGAAATATTAGTCATAATAAACCTAATCACCTTCTGAAGACAGACAACAGGAAATACCAACAAATTTCAAAAGGTGATGGTATTGGCATTATTCACTTTCTTTGCAAAGTTTCTTAACAATTACTATACCTCCCTTCCGTTATTCTCGAGGAACTCTGGGGAAACTGCGGAAGGCACTGAATATGTAACTAGAAGATCCAAAGGAGCCCCAGTTCTGCCTGTGAGACAAAGAAAATCATTTCAACATCCTGAACTTCAGTTTCTTCATCTGTAAAATGAGGACAGTAACAATACCTAGCACTTACTGAGTACTATGTGCCAGTCACAAAATAGCATAATAGCAACACTAATAACAATGGAAATATGATTATTTTGACATGATGATACCAGGTTAATGCTAACTCTGTGCCAAGCCTTCTTCCAAGTACTTTAAAAATGTTGACTCATCTACTTAACAAACTACCCATGGGGTAGATACTATTATCCTCATTTTACAAATGAAGACATCGAAGCACAGAGAGGCTAGGTAGCTTAAAGTCACAATGTCACACAGCTTTTGAGTTGCAAAGCTGGAAATCTAACTCATGCAGTCTGGCTAAAGTCCATGTACTTCATTCACCAATTTGCTGCAGTGCTTTACACCTACTTTCTCAATTAATACATTTAACAACCAACAACACAGATGATATTACAATCCATGTATGACACATGAACAAATAGAAGAACAGAGAAATTAAGTAACATACCTAATATCACAACTAATTGGTCAGTTGCAGAGCTGGGATATGCATCAGGCATTTGGACACCAGCCAGATCACACAGTTAAACCACCACCTATTGTATCACCTATCTCCAGATGCCACAAAGGTTTCCAGAGAAGAGTCTGGAAATAGGCCTACAAAGGGTAAGAATCACAGTGAGGACCAATGGGACAAAGAAAGCATGAGAAGAAACACAGCAAAGAATATGGGACAGATAAACTGCTCTTATCCCCATGAACACCCTAATTCACCAAGTTGTGAAACTCATGCAATAGTACTCTGGTGTCAGCAATCCTGCCCAATACAAATTCAGATAAAAGCCATCACACTACATGCCATACATGTAGCTGGTACTTGACAGGTATCAAAATCACCTGATATAACCACTGAATTAAGCAACACTAAAATACATAAAATAGATGGGAAAATGCAACTCTTATCATGAAAATCTTATTTAATATTTCTGCCAATTGGGTAAGACAATAATTATCTTTTACAATGTGTATTCTCAAGTACCTCTAAAATTAATGGGATAAAAACTATTTCCTTTCATCATCTAAAAAGACCTTATTAATCTAAGCAGTATTTTCATGGACTCTAATTAATGACAATTTCTTCTATCTGTTTTGCCATATAGACAGAGATCAAAGCTAAAAATCAGATTTAGAAACTGTTAAGGGGTTAACTGCTGTAATTGCTTTTTTCTTAAAGGCTCCTGAAATCTTTAAGAAGATGTTGCCTTAGTTTTTCAGTTGCAGTGGTAGAAGCATGATGACACAGAACAGGATAAGATGCTCACCAAAATTTTCAATCTATCCATATATGTTATAAAACAGAGGGATTTTTTTGCTTATACTGACTATAATAATGCAAATATCAAAAGGCAATCCAGTAGTTACTTAAAGTTAACATATCCCAAAACAAATATAAAACTTTCATTTTACTGAAAATGCATATATACTTATGCAACGTTTTTCATCACCATGAACATTTTTTACCCTAAAACCACAGTTTATTCACAGTTTGACTGCTCACCTTATTTAACAAATAGCAACAGTATCAAACAATTGTGTCTTTCCAAATTAGGTTAACTTTCCAAGCTAACTGAAGCAGAGAAAACCACTGATAAGGATGTAAAGGCTCTCTCAGTCACTTGTCAGAAATTGGGCTTTGCAGTCCCAGACATATTAATACTAGTCTAGGGGTCTGGTGGTGTCAGGAGGACCCCTTGTGGTGAATGTGAATCCATCTACAACCTGCATTTCTCAGCTAAATGTGAAAAATCAACAATATACAATTTAAATTAATCCCTCATGATGGCCAGAAAAAGTTAATCATTACTACAGTTAGACTCATACTTTGTTTTCAAAAAATATCAGGCTGGGAATGGTGGCTCACACCTGTAATCCTAGCACTTTAGGAGGCCAAGGCAGGTGGATGACCTGAGATCATGAGTTCAAGAGCAGCCCGACCAACATGGTGAAAACCCATCTCTACTAAATAAAAAAAATTGACCGGGCATGGTGCCGCATGCTTGATCCCAGCTACTCCAGAGGCTAAGGCAGGAAAATGGCTTGAACCCAGGAGGCGGAGGTTGCAGTGAGCCAAGATTGCACCACTGTACTCCAGCCTGGGCAACAAGAGTGAAACTCCATCTCAAAAAAAAAAAAAAAAAAAAAAAAAATATATATATATATATATATATATATGTGTGTGTGTGTGAATAATATATAAATATTATATGTATACTTAATATATATATGTATAATAGCAGCATCTAGTGTGGACCCATCCTTCCTCATATCTATATTCCAAACAACAGACATAAATAAGACAGCTTTTCTTCTTTCCAAACAGAGCTACACAGTAGTTGGCTTTTTTTGGTCAATTTCCCTCCCATAGGCTTTTGGTTTTGTCATGCTTGTATCAATGTATGTTATTCCAGCTTACCAAGAAATTTCAGGAGTCACTTTTCCAATTCTATCTAAAAATGATTTGCATTAAAAAATGTTAAAACCAACCTAACACCCATTATGATAGCTACTATTAAAAAAACAAACAGAGAATAAGGTTTGGTAAGGATATGAAGAAACTGAAACCCTTGAGCACTGTTGGTGGGAATGTAAAATGGTACAACTGCTATGGAAAACAACATGGAGGTTCCTAAAAATATTAAAACTAGAACCACCATGAAGATTCAGCAATCCCACTTCTGGGTATAATCCAGAGAATTAAAAGCAGGGTCTGGAAGAGATATTCATACACCCATATTCATCGCAGCATTATTCACAACAGCCAAAAGGTAGAAGTAACCCAGGTGGTCATCCACAAATAAACAAAATGTGTTATATAAACTCAATGAAATATTATTCAGCCTTAAAAAGGAAAGAAACTGTAACGCATGCGGCACCTTGAGAACATTACACTAAGTGAAATGAGCCAGTCACAGAAGGATAAATAACATCTGATTCCACTTATATAACATATCTAACATAGTCAAATTTATGGAAGTAGGTAGTAGCATGGTGGTTTCCAGGGGATGGGGGTAGAAGGAGAGAAGTTGCTTTATGGGCATAGAGCTTCACATTTTCAAGAGATCTGTTTCACAAAACTGTAATATATTTAATACTACTGCAGCAGTACACTTAAAAACTACTAGATTTCAAATTTTTTTTAATTAATTTTTATCACAAATTTTTAACTTAAAAAATGTTAAAAGCATTTTAAAAGAGTAAATCTCATTTGTATTTTACAAGAAATCTACAAATGTGATATAATTACATTTACTTTTATAAATGAAGAAAAAAGCTTTGAGAGTTTAAGAACAAGTCTAAAGTGAAAGAAACAGAAAAAAGAGATAATAACCATTCACTGGCTAAGGGCTTAATATTGTTCCAGCCCTGTACACGGGAGCTTTTAAATGTGTGTGTTTTAAAATATAGGCAGCAAGGGGTTACATTTTAAAATCCCAGCACTTTCGGAGACCGAGGCAGGTGGATCACCTGAGGTCAGGAGTTTGAGACCAGCCTGACCAATATGGTGAAACCCCCATCTCTATTTTTAAAATGAAAATATTTTAAAGAAAAATAAAATGTAAACCCCTAATAAACTTGGAGAAAATTACTGATATCATTTCAAAAAAAAAAGAAAACTGAGGCTCACATACACAAGTAAAGGACTTGTGATACAATCAGATTATAAAAGTAAAAAGTCAAAGCCACATGCAACTCTGAAGGCCAAATGATTTCATCTTTTCCACCACCCTAAATTTAAAGGTCCATTCAGTCTATTTCAAGTATCCCAAAACCCAAAATCTGACACATAGTATTAGATTTGTGACCTTGGCATTTTTTTTAACCTCTCTCTAAACTTAGTTTCTCATCAGTTAAATGAAATTTAAAATGGTATTATTTCTCACAGTTATGACAATGAGATATTATAACCCTAATAAAGGGTTTTGAGGCACCCAGTATATGAATAAAGGTTCCATGTCACTGTAAGTACATCATTACTGTCTGCCTCTTCTGTGCATAGGCAGTAAGCTAAGCATTAGGGAACCCAAAATAATTGGAATAGAGTCCTATCCCCTAAGGAGTTCACAATCCATCAGAAGACAAGCACACAGATCAGAGTACCTACAAGTCAAACTTCTGGCAGATTGGTCTAATAAACCTCCAATAAATCTCTTCTATGTTTTAAGGCAGTTTGAGGCTTAAATAATAGGTTTACTTATAATACTAAAACACTGTCAACAGCCTACATGCTCAATAGAAGAGGAATGAAAGAATAAATAATGGTTGGAACATCAAAATAAATGACTATTTTAAAATGGTGTTTCTGAAAATTTTTCACTGACACTGGAAAATGCTTATTAACAAAAACAAACAAGTATCAAAAGAATAAGGCAGTTCCCAGTACTAAAGGGCAAGGATTTCAAGACAGACATTTATTTTAAACTTCTTTGTCTTCTGCCCTATGCTTCAATGCGCCACGCTCTTCCTGATCTGTCTTTATGTCTCATTATTTTGTGTTTTTGTAGGTTCTTAAGGTAAAATCATAGACAACTGATGCTTTTTTTCCTTTTAGTTACATAAGTACTTAAAGTTATAAAGCTCCTTCTTAAGTATTCTTTCAAGCTGCATGATAAAGATTGATGTTATATTTTTACTATTCTGTTTGAAATAATTTTCTAATTCTGGAACATTTTCTAGTTTCTCTTTCAATTTTAGACTCATGTATTATTTAGAAAGGTATTTCATTTCTAAGTACTGAGGACTTTACTGGATGTTGTTTCTTTAAAATATTTGCTTTTTATGTTCATTTATTCTTTTGAACAGAAAATACACTTGCATGGTATATTTGCTGTAGTTTAATTGGGAAAAGAAAAGAAAATACAGGCTGGGAGCAGTGACTCACATCTGTAACCCCACCACTTTGGGAGGCTGAGATGGGTGGATCACTTGAGACCAGTAGTTTAAGACCAGCCTGAGCATCACGGTGAAACCCCATCTCTACTAAAAATACAAAAATTAGCCAGGTGTGGTGGCACACACCTGTAATCCCAGCTACTCAGGAGGCTAAAGCACAAGAATTGCTTGAACCCAGGAGGTGGAGGTTACAGTGAGCCAAGATCGTACCACTGCACTCCAGCCTGGGTGGAAGAGCAAGACTATCTCCAAAAAAAACAAAACCAAACAAACAAAAAAAAAAAAAAAAAAAGGAAAGAAAAGAAAATACAATTATTATTAAATACATGGTACAAAATTCAAATGGATATGCAGTGAACCATAAACATCCCCCCTGTTCACCATACCTTCTTTCCATCACATTCTCTCTACATAGAATCACTCTTCCTAATTTTTGTGTAACCTTCTAGAGGTGTTCCACTCATATACAAGAAAGCATATATGCAGATGCAGTTTCTTTTGCATTACACCAACATAATGTACTCTACATACTCTTCAATACCTTCTTAAAAATTACTTTAAAATGTATCTTCAGCCTAGGCAACATAGTGAAACCCAATCTCTTAAAAAAAAAAATTAGCTGGGGGTGGTGGCAAATGCCTGCAGTACCAGCTACTCAGGAGGCTGAGGTGGGAGGACTGCTTGAGAGAGAAGAGGCTGAGGCTGCAGTGAGTAATGACTTTGCGACTGCACACCAATCTAGGTGACAGAACAAGATCCTGTTTTAAAAATAAATTTAAAAATTAAAGTAAAAGTATATTGTTTGTTCATCACAGGTGATTTTTGCATAAATTTTTGATTCTTAAAAATACTGTAGGCCGGGTGTGAGGACTCATGCCTATAATCCCAGCACTTTGGGAGGCCAAGGCAAGAAGATCAATTGAGTCCAGGAGTTTGAGATCAGCCTAGGCAACATAGTGAGACCCTGTCTCTACAAAAAATTTTAAAAATAGTTGATTGTGGTGGCACATATCTATAGTCCCAGCTTAAGAGGCTGAGGTGGGAGGGCTGCTTGAGCCCAGAAGGTGGAGGCTGTAATGAGCCATGATTGTGCCACCGCACTACAGCCTGGGCGACAGAGTGAGACCCAGTTTCAAAAAATAAGGTGCATTAAATTATTATTTATCTCAATTACTGAGGTTTTTGGTGACTCTAGATTTTATGCCAAGACAAATGCCTTACCCTACTCCTGGCACTCTCCAAACATCTATTTCCACATTCTACTCTTTCCCACTGACCCCATTCTCCTCAACCACATGACTCTCAGTGGTTTGTGAAACTAGAAACATTTCTGCTCCATGCATGTTAAACATAATTACTCAATTTTTTAAGTTCCACTCTGAATAAAAGTATTTAACATTTCTTTTTTTCTTTTATTTTTGAGATAAAGTCTGTTGCTCAGGCTGCAGTGGAGTAGTGCAATCTCAGCTCACTGCAACCTTCACCTCCCAGGTTCAGGCGATTCTCATATCTCAGCCACCCGAGTAAGCTGGGATTACAGGCGCCCACCAGCATGCCCAGCTTATTTTTGTATTTTTTAGTAGAAACGGGGTTTTAACATGTTGGCCAGGCTGGTCTCGAACTCCTGACCTCAAGTGATCCGCCCACCTCAGCCTCCCAAAGTGCTGGGCTTACAGGCATGAGCCACTGCTCCCAGCCTAACATTTCATTTTTTCAAGGACCAGAACTACAGTAAGCAAAACTGTCAAAGCCATATCTACTTTAACTGAAACAATTACAATGTAATTTTTTTTTAACTGGACTAGCAAACTCTTGAATTCATAAAATGTCTGAACTTTAAAGGAAGAAAGCCATATAAAAATTTGTTAGCTAAATCAATAAATTATGGATATCTGCATCTCCTATGATGCAGCAGAAATAATGTATTCATTCACTCTTTTGCTGTCCAAGGATCCTAACAGCAGCAGCAACTCAAATAAGCTGCCTTATCAGGGCACACAGAAGACAAATGGGAGGGGAGTTTGGGCACAGCTAACTTACTAAGATTCCTCCTTCCCCGACTTTTTAAAACCAGCATTTCTAGCAATTGTAATGGGGGAAAAAAAAAAGATGAGATTTCTGAATCCAAGACAGATCCTTTAGAAAAAAATAGAAAAGTTGCATAAAATATAAAAAACATCTGTTCAAAGGCAGCAAGAACAGGAGGGGCTAAAAAACTTCAGCACAACAGAGGTTGAGCAGATCTGCAGTTACTTTTGCTTTTGGTATATATTTACCAATTCTGGGAAGAAGGCAGGAGGCTGTGCATTCACAGAAAAGCTGCTGCCAAAAGACAGAAAAATCAGGCAAGGTTTTGGCAGGCTAAATCCTAGAACATTTGTATAATTACTGTATAAAAGTATATTTATTGTCAGCAATAAAAATATTACTCAGCAATAAAAAGGAATGAAGTATTGATACATGCTACAACATGGATGAACCTTGAAAACATTAAGCCAAGTGTTAGAAGCCACAAAAGACCACATACAGCATGATTCCATTTATATGAAATGTCTAGAATAGGCAAATCTATAAGAAAGTAGATTAGTGGTTTCCTTGAGCTTAAGATAAGGAATAATGAAGAGTGATTGCTGGTAGGTATGGGGTTTCCACCCACCTATTTTTGGGGTGAATTTTGGGGGTGATGAAAATTCTAAAATTGATGGTGGTGACTGTACTCATTGCATGGTATGTGAATTATATCTCAATTAAAAAAAAAAACAAAGTCTCTACAAGACAGTGAGTAAAGATTTTCAAGTCTTACAAGACAAAGATTAAAGTTCCTCACAAGAGGAAGATAAGAAAAAGGAACCAATAAAAATAAAATAAATCCACAGAGCTAAAGGACAAAATTTTTTTATTTAAAAAAAAATTTATATATATATATATATATATATATATATAAAAAACAAATTGTTTCTGGTATTCAGAAACAAGTTCTAGAAAATCAACCAAGAAAACGAAAGACAAATAAATAACTAAAATTCATAAAGGAACTATAGGCATTACAGAAAATAAATTATAAATCTTAATAAATCACTGCTCCAAAATCTTGTTTACAATTATAAGAAATTGAAAATAAACCCCTGGCTTTCCCCTAAAATCCTAATCCTGAAACAGATTTTCCCAAATCAGTAAATAGCACTGGGGTCAGTGTCATGCGCCTGCAGTCCCAGCTACTTGGGAGGCTGAGGCAGGAGAACTGTTTAAGGACAGGAGTCTGAGGCTGTTAGCATACCATGATCATGCCTGTGAGTAGCCACCACACTCTAGCAGCCTGGGCAACATAATAAGATTTTGTCTCTAAAAAATATAAATTACAAGAAAACATTTTTAAGTAAATAGCAACTCCATTCGCCTAGTTGCTAATGAAAACATCTTGACATCATCCTTGATTCCTTTTCTTTGAACACAACTATCCGAACAAGTCTTAAAATTTATGTCACACCTCTGCTCAAGATCCTCCAGTGGCTTCCCATCTGACTCAGAACAAATGCACAAGACCTTATGATGGCCCTGAATGCTCTAAGAGATTTAAACACTGCCCAATCTTCCTGCTAAATGGCCTTAAAATTTTTAAAAAGTAATGTTTATCAAGTCTATATTCTTTTAAGCCTTTGCTATAATAGTGAAGACATTTTCTGACCATCTGTTATTATAGACTTATCCCTATTTTCTGCATATGAAGTTCACTTCTGAAAACAACTCTATTTCTCTCTAGCAGATGTTTTCTCTTCTACCAGTTTTTGATAATTACTTGTACTTGCCACCCTCAAGCCAGATACTGATAGTCTTGAATAAAATATTACCTTTTCTTAGTAACAATAACTATCCCCTTTCCCAGTTATAGTCTTAATTTGCTCAACATTTAAAATAAGTTACTTCTAAGACTGGAAACTTGTGTTTCCTGGAGTTAAGACACAATTTTATTCAAATGCAGTTTCTCAACTTACAGTGTGACCTTCGACAAGGCATTCTCATCTCCATAAGTACTATTTGTAGAAAGGGCATACACTACATATAAGGACTTCTCTGTTTCTAAGAGAAAAACATCAGGCATTTATGTGACACCCTGTAAAACTTGACAATTCCTATAAGGAAACTATGCACGAATACCTGTCCAGCATCATTTATTTATTTAGTAACAGCATGCCAACCTCTATGGAACCATGAATCTGTGTCATTCAAATAGTGGGGAACAAGCACACTGCACCTGTTCAATCCCCCACACTGACCTACTGAAGTACACTAGTCCATTAATATCAGTCAATAGAGGAAGAACAGAAGAATTTTCCCCAAGACAAAGTTGTGGTGCAGAAAGAAGAGAGTGGAGGGAAGCAGGGTAGCACATCTGAAACCGACCCAACCCCTGAAATTTCGAATTACTTAAAATGATAGGTGTTTTCTCTATTTTAGCTAATATAAGTGTGCTTCTGCCATTTGCAACCCAAAATTTCAACTGATAAAATCCATAAGCGGAGTCCTACAAACTAGCAACATTCCCAATCACCCAAAAACCATGCTAAAAGGATTATTCTTCCATTCATTCTGCTAAGATTAAGTGAGTACCTACTAAATGCCAAACAGTGTTTGACACATCAATGTGTGTCAAAGATAGGGATATTTGCATGTAAGATGTGCTGATAAAAATTTAACAACCAGCTCTGCAGGGACTGAAGGGGAGAAGCCCCAATTTGTGGTATCTGCTGAATTCTGTAGGTCTCGTATGCATGTGCACATATTTCTGTTGTACGTGCACATGGGAGTGGATGGAACCACTAGATCCAAGAATATGGGTATGTTTAATGTTTACTATGTACTAATAAACTACTGTACAAAGTAGATGTACAAATTTATGCTCCCATCAATAGTGTATGAGAGTTCCCACTGCTCTCTAATAGTCAAAAGCAAAAGTGAAACATATAGGCTTGAACTCCTGGGCTCAAGTGATCTTCCTTCCTCAGCCTTCTGAACAGCAGAAACTATGGGTACACAATACCACACTAAGCTACTTTTTTAAAAAACTGTATAGAGATGAGGTCTTGCTTTGTTGCCTAGGCTGATCTTGAACCCCTGGCTTCAAGTGATCCTCCTGCATCAGCCTCCAAAAGCACTGGGATTACAGATGTGAGCTATCAATGACTGCTAAAGGCACTGGAGGGAAGAATCACGACACCTTATAAACTAATGATTAACTTTACTGTCCCAAAAAGGAGGATGTGAAGCCAATGGCAACTATTACTGCCCCCTAAAACTGAACCGAGGTCTAACTAAACCTCTAAAAGCCAGCTACCAAGAAACATGAATTAAATAGCATCACATGATACAGTAAGCCAAACTGAGAATATGAGAACTTCTATAGGGCAAATAGCTATTTCTGAGAACACCAACAAAAACTGTTATTTAAAAATAAAAATGGCCAAGGTGGGAGAATTGCTTGAGGCCAAGAGTTGACCAGCCTGAGCAACAGAGCGAGAAACTGTCTCTACAAAAAATATAAAAATTAGCCAGGCATGGTGGCACACACCTGTAGTCTTAGTCACTGGGAGGCTGAGGTGGGAAGATGACTTGAGCCCTGGACGTGGAGGTTGCAGTGAGCTAAAAATCACATCACTGCACTCCAGCCTGGAAAACAGAACCAGACTCTGTCGTAAAAACGAACAAACAAAAAGAACCAACACATAAAAGAATTATTTTTTAAAAGAAAATTGGGAATAATTAATACATTTAAAAACTAAATATTAAATAAACCTAGTTATTAGAGAATTTTTTTAAATTACTTTTAATTTTGTGAGGCAGAGTAATGAGTAATGGTACTATGATTGTATTTCTTAAAAAGTTCTTATCTGTTATGGATATATACTGAACTTAGATGGGTGAAATTACATGACGTTTAGGATTAGTTTTAAAATACTCCAGCAAAAAAGTCTGGAACAGGGAACAGAATGTTACAACTGGGGCTCATTAACCTAGTCTCTTTACTTTTGTAAATATTTTTAAATTTCCAAAATAAAATGATTAAAACACAAAGAATAAAACTGAAGGAAAATCCACTACATCAGTTCATTTTTCTAATAAATTTGTATGAACAATCAGCATTGCAATTACAATATTAACAAGTAACACATGATCTTAAATCAGTCATCAATCAGAGGTTAGAAAAGCATTATCACAATTGTTACATGTATATAGCTAATCAGAACTATGAGAGCATTAAAGAAAGGGGGAAATAGGAACAACTTTTCAACATATAAATGTTTACTTTATATTTGTTTGACAAACTGTCCATAAATGATACAACCAAACTGAAGGAAAAAAAGCTACCACTCTCCACCCATGAAACATTCCAGGGCCCCAGGGCATATTATAGCAGGAGCTACTGTTGAAAAGAAAAAAATGATTCATATTAACAACTCAAGAAGGCATCAAGAAAGAATCAGGATTACAATTCACCAAAGGCAAGCACTCCCACTCCAGAGGTAAGCAACTATGCCTCAGAGTGACTTATCCTGACAGATTCTGAGAAAGCATAAATAACATCGAGGTTAACATGCATCCATAGTTCTCTGGCCCCAGGATCCATCAACTGTAGACAGGTCCTCCCAGAAGAAAGTTATTAATACCTCGGCCTGATTATAAAGGGGGTTATCCTATACTAGAGACAAGGGAAGAGTAGGAGGGGTTCAAAGCTGAGTCCAGTTCCAAACTGGCTTGCACAGACCTCTGAGATTCACTCTATTATTTGAAACCAACAAAATGAAAGTTTTTTCTTAATATGCTGTTCATGTAATCTTAATGCTCAGTATGTCCGCATTTTTAGAGTAGTTCAGAGCCTTAGCAACAAAGTGAAACTCCATCTCTTCAAAAAGAAAATTTTTTAAAATTAGCTAGGCAAAGTGGCATGCACCTGTAGTCTTGAGTACTCAGGAGGCTGAGACAAGAGGATTACTTGACTACAAGTGAGCTATGATAGTGCTACTGCACTCCAGCCTGAGCTGGAGTAAAACTCTGTCTCTAAAATTAGAAATAAAAAAAATTAAGGAGGTCAGAACCTTATAGCTTTATGAATTCAATCTTTTTAACTAATAAAATCAATTGCGGGAAAACGAGAAGCAGGATCAATGAGCACTGTAATTTTTATACATCTACATCACCTAAAGAGGTCAAGGGAAGACAAACATGTACTGCATAGATAAATCAACATCATTCTAAATTCTTAATAATGTACTGAGTACTCACAAAGTCTACAAAGAGGTAGAAGGTAAAACAGGGAAGGAAGGGCCACTATAATAAAAGACACTTCAACTGAAAGCAAAAATAACAACTTGCTGGGCCCATTTGCTACCTGGGATGCAAATGTGGGGGGCCTTCTTGCCTCACTGCACCCGACCAACGCTGTTGTTATGTTTCAGGGGCATCTTTAGTTGACCTAAAAAGAAAAGAGAGATCAGATCTTGATCTATCTCAGAAACAATCTGTAACCAATTTAAAAACTTGACCTCCTTAACTTTCACACCTCCACCAGCAAATTACAGAACCATCTCCAATTGTGTCACAGCATACGTCACATCAGAGACTTTGGTTGCTATGATTTTTAAGCATAGCAAAGTTACAAACTGAAATACTACATAAAATTTTAAACTTAAGTCCCACAACAGCTTTAAATCTAAAAATCCCCATTATCTGCAGTTCATCAGTCCAATAGGACAAAGGATATTCCATAGAACAACATCTTTCTTTAAAACTTTCTAGGAAGATAACATTTTAGAGAAAAAATACTGCTTTCAATTAATTATATAAAGCTATTATAATGACTACTGCTCTTTTGGGATATGGCCTTTCCATGCATCTTAATAGTTAATAAATTAGTTCATTCACAAACAGGAAAGCTGAACATCAAAAACAGATGTAAGGATAATTAACAGCAACTAAAAGCATTCGATTTCTGCTCCTAGACAAAGAAATAAGAATTAGTTAAATATAATATAGAAATATGGATCTCCTGTATTTCAAGTGTCATTAAAATATACACCTAATTTGCATATTTTTAAGAACATCCATTTTTTTAAAATGAACGATGGAGGCAAGAAACTGCAAAAATATGTTTAAAAATTTTTAATTTTTTATAATCATTACTGTATAGTTTTACACTTACTTCCTGGGGCAATTATAACTTATTTCAACTGTGGCTGTATTTCCACATCTGATTTTCTGAAAATAAAGTTGTGCCATGAATTTGTCTATATAAAATGGACTTAAATATGAGAGAAGGAAAGTTTATTTTTATGGGCTAAGTATATATAAAGTCTGGATATAATTACAGGTGGTTTAAAGTATACTCTAATTGGCACCCTTGAATTACTACCTAAGAACCACCTTTGAGTACAGAAATTTGCTAGTATGTATTTCCCAAGTTTAAGAAAAGCAAATGTCATCTTTTAGTTAAAAAAGAAAAAGAAAGAAACCTGATTTAACCTAACAAAAATAGGCAAGAAAACAAAAATAATGGGATTACTACCTACAGGGTTTAATGTAACTACATATTCCTAGGCCCAAAATATATCAATTACGTTTATGTATTTTTAATGTGACCACAAAAGTACAACATGTATATACTACAACATAATGTTTACATATAGATTATCATTTAGTTGAATATGGTGGCAGCGGCTGCACATCTGTAGTCCCAGCTATCAGGGAGGCTGAGGCAGGAGGATCACCGGAGCCAAGGAGTTCAAGTCCAGCCCAGGCAACATAGCAATACCCCATCTCTCACAAACAAAACAAAAAGAGTATGACCGAAATTACTTCTTCCATTGAAAACTATACTCAGTACAATCTCATTTTTTGTATCCTCAAATTTAACTGCTCTCTACTTCATTCTAACAGTTATCTAAGATGACAACACAACATCCTCTTCACATCTATCACAATTCATGGTACTAAATTCAGAGTTTCTTTGTCTCCTCTCATGCAAAGAGAGATGATGCAAATAAAAGGCACCCTTCACTAAGTCCACTAGCGTAGGGTTGTTCTGTTTCCCTGTGCCTTCATTCTATGTCCTGACCAAATATCAGGGTGCCTTAACTGCTCTGTGACCCAGCCAGGTTCAAGTTTTCCCCAGCAGACACGAACCCAGTACGGAGCCTTGAAACATTCCCAGGTACAAATAAAGGTATCTAAGTTGCTGCACGGAACACTGAAAGAAAGCCCTGGACCTGAGACAAATTTCTCAAACTCATAAGAACTCCACACTTTAATCCCCTTGCTACAGACATACCTAAAGAGAACACTCCCACTGCATTTTTTTTTTTTTTTTTTGGCTGTCATGAGGATTGCCATAATCCTCTGTAAGTTTCCCCAACGAATGCTCTAGTCTGATCACCCAGCCCCATTCCAGGATATGTTTGGGACACTCCCTTACAGGAACTGCCCTACCACTGCTTTAGGGGCCAGCCTTAGACTCAGTGGTACAAAACAAAGTGCTTCAGCTGAGGAAACAACTCTGTACCACACCTTGAGTAAATATCTGGCAGCAGCCACAGTATGTCCTAAAATAAAAACAGTCTTCATGATTACTGTACAAATGCCACACAAACATTTGAACAAGCTGTGTTATCTTCCCCTTCTCAATAAAATCCACTTACAAACTGACTCTGTTTCCAAAATAAAAATATTTTAGGCCGGGTGCAGTGGCTCACGCCTATAATCTCAGCACTTTGGGAGGCCAAGGCAGGCAGATTGTCTGAGGTCAGGAGTTCCAGACCAGTCTGGCCAACATGGTGAAACCAGGACTCTTTGTAAAAATACAAAAACATTAGCTGGGCGTGGTGGTGTGCACCTGTAATCCCAGCTACTCAAGAGGCTGAGGCAGGGGAATTGCTTGAACCAGGGAGGTGGAGGTTGCAGTGAGCCAAGATGGTGCCACTGCACTCCAACCTAGGTGACAGAGTGAGATTCAGCTCAGGGAAAAAAAAAATTAGCTAGGTACAGTGGTGCACGCCTGTAATGTCAACTATTCAGGAGACTGAGACAGCAGGATTGCTTAAGCCCAGGAGTGCAAATCCAGCCTGGGAAATATAGTAAGACCCCATTCTCCATACTTTTTTGAAAAAAGAGTATTTTTGCATCAAAAGTTATACCCTGGTTTCCTTCCTTCTTACATCTTCTTACATGAATAAAAGTAGGGTTGAGGAAGACAAGGTAAGGGCTGGGGGCAAACAAAGGAGGATACATTTTCTTCAACAGGCTGAACAATCTTCCAGATGTATACACAGTAAACTTTATTGTCTAATGAATAAAAGTATATCCTAACCTTTAAATCTAAAGACTTATTCTAAACATTTAAAGCCAAATTCAAAAAAACTATACATTTTATTTTTAAATTATGTTTACTAATTCAAAATTTTTTTCAAGAAATTGCAAAAGAATTAATGACAAGCTTACATAAGTGATCCAAGTTTTCCCAAATGTATCACTGCTACTGACATGTGCACTATACAAGTTCAGCTCCATATACTGCAAGTTCAGCTCTAACAATGATCAAGTCGCATCCAGCCCTACTCCACCAAACAATGACAGAGTTAGGATCCACAGTCTCCGCACAAATCCAACAGGTAGCCTTCATCAACCCAGCAGGTCCAGAATAAAATTATCACTTTGGGTTGCACAAATCTTCCCCATTCAAATCTTACGTACCATTTCTGGCCATGTGGCCAAAAAGTCACATCTAGTCCCTCATTTTAGGTCATGTTGTCACCTATGTCATATATATGCCCAAACACCATTATTCTACCAGGATTTTTTTATTTCAAAGCTGTTGTCACTAGGAGATAAAAACTAGGTAGTATGTACACATTTATTCATTTTATGGAGAATCATTTCATGTAAGGTTTATATAATGGAAAATTACTTTTCTTCCTCTGGCATTAACTTTAAGTGATAATCTCAATGTCGCAAATTAACAAAGAAAGATGCCTTTTAAAAAGGAAAGACTGTTACTAAAATTAACATCAAAAACTAGGGGAAGTGCCAAAAACAACTCCAAATCACCAAGTAATCGTCTGAAAGATGAGTGGGGAAAAATGAACAAGAGGAAAGAGTACTAGGCCTGAGCCACTAGAGGCACTCGACTGTGTGATGAATGAAAAAAACAAATCCAGGCCGGGCACAGTGTGGCTCAAGCCTGTAATCCCAGCACTTTGGGAGGCCGAGGCGGGTGGATCACGAAGTCAAAAGATCAAGACCATCCTGGTCAACATGGTGAAACCCCGTCTCTACTAAAAATACAAAAAATTAGCTGCGCATGGTGGCGCGTGCCTGTAATTCCAGCTACTCAGGAGGCTGAGGCAGGAGAATTGCCTGAATCCAGGAGGCGGAGGTTGCGGTGAGCCGAGATCGCGCCATTGCACTCCAGCCTGGGTAACAAGCGAAACTCCGTCTCAAAAAAAAAAATTCACATACTTTGTTTCTATTCACATTCACTCATCACTAGCTCCAGCTATACTTACTGTTTGTATTGAACATATCCTAACATATATATCCCTAATAGGATGGGCAAGTAATAAACACAGACTTTTGCTTGAAGAAGTTGGGATTAACAGTTATGATGAACAATACAACATCCTTACCCTAAAATACAACAGTACACCAGGAAAGAAATGCTATTTTGCATTTGGGAGGCCAAGTTGGGAAGATTACCTGAGGTCAGAAGTTCGAGACTAGCCTGGCCAACCTAGTGAAACAAAAAAATTAACCAGGTGTGGTGGCGCTACTTGGGAGACTGGGGCAGGAGACTGAGAGACAGCCTTGAAGCGAGGAGACGGAGCTTGCAGTGAGCCAAGATAGCACTACTACACTCCAGCCTGGGTGACAGAGTGAGACTCTTTCAGAAAGACAAGGCACAAGACAAGGACAAGGACGAGGATGAGGACAAGAGGAGACAAGACAAATCACATGACTATACATTACGAGTGATTCCAGATAGGGTCCTGAATCAAGGGAAAGAACTGCTGTAAGGAACATTGCTTGGCAAAATATGACCATGGTCTACAGCCATGCCCCTCTGAACATACCCAATCTCAAAAGCTAAGCAGGGTGAGGTCTGGTTAGTATTGGGATTGAGAGACTGTGCCTGGGAATACTGGGTGCTGTAGGCTTAAAAAAAAAAACTTTTTTTTTTTTAATATGAACATGGCAGGGAACCACAACCCATGCCTATAATCAGAGAACTTTGGGAGGCTGAGGCAGAAGAACTGCTTGAACCTGGAAGAAAGAGGTTGCAGTGAGCTAGTATCATACCACTGTACTCCAGCCTGGGCAACAGGAGCAAAATTCCTCCTCAAAAAAATAAAATAAAATATGAACATGAACTATATACCAGATAGTATCATATGGCAATGGTAAGTTTTATAAATTTGATAAATTTTAGCAACTACAATGTGGTGTTGAACAACATCCTTGCTCCTAGCAAATACTCACTGAAGTATTTTGGGGTAAAGAGCACGTCTCCAACTTACTCTCAAAGAGATTAGTAAAAAATATATATATACACACACACACGTACATATATACATACACAAACATACATATAGATAGACAAAACACAAGCGACTACATGGAATTTGGTGATAAAATGTTAACAACTCATTAAACTAAAAGAGGGGCACAGGGAGTTCACTATATGCACCTGGTATTCCTGCATCTTTTCCATAAATAAATAAAACTTTTTCAAAATAAATTTTTTTTTTTTTTTTTTTTAAAGGGAATGGCAAACTGGAAAAAAATGCTGGAAGGACTTTTAGAGAAAGCGAATCTAACAGAGGCTGTAACAGATATTGAGTGAAAAGGGAAAATGTATTGCATATTAAAATATTATATATTAAAAATAATAGGTGTTCATATTGAGAATCCTGATTCATTCAGAAAAGCTGCAAGTGACTTTAATATCTTTTAGTATATTTTGTCTAAGATCTGTTAAATATCCTTTTTAAAAATATGAGAAAATAAACGATTAAATTTTTAAAAATTTAAAAATTTTTAAAATTTCAAGAGGTGTTCACTTCAGTTGAATTTATGGGTATGATAAATTTGTGCTATCCACCTCTAATTTGTGCTATTCTGCACATATTACTTTTTAATGAAATAGAAAGTCACATTTTTGAAGGTATTTTAATTGGCAATTAAATCCAACATGTGGGCCAGGCACAGTGGCTCACACCTGTATTCCCAGCACTTAGGAAGGCAAATGCAGGCGGATCACCTGAGGTCAGAAGTTCAAGACCATCCTGGCCAACACGGTAAAACCCATCTCTACTAAAAATATAAAAATTAGCTGGGCATGGTGGTGAGCACCTGTAATCTCAGCTACTTGGGAGGCTGAGGTAGGAGAATCACTTGAACCCAAAAGGCGGAGGTTGCAGTGAGCTGAGACCACACCACCATTGTACTCCAGTCTGGGCAACAAGAGGGAAACTCCAGCTCAAAAAAAAATTAATTGAAAAAAAAAATTCAACGTGTAGTACAAAAATCACACCTATAAATTCAACTGAAGTGAACACAATATGAACAGCTATACCAAGTTTATGCAATGACAAATGCACCATGAATGACTGCCCCCTGGGCTACACCAGTTGGAACTGTCATCAATTATAAAAAGCATACCAGCACACTTTTAAGCCTTCAAAACCAGGGTTAACTTAATGAGCAGATTCCCAGCTAAAAATACAGGAATAGAGTGAGACAATAAAATGTAAAAAACAGAACAATTAGTAATCTCTTTCCTGTTCCCATACACCAACTGTCAAACACACTACCAGTAGATATTTACTGTGTGATCAACATATAAACAGTACTCTGCAGAGACTGTCATAAATAGGTCTCATCTACTGGCGACAGTAAGGCAGGCCCCAAGAACACAGAACAGCATATACATTAAATAAACAAAAAGCAACTTGGGGAAGTCCTACTGTAATTTACCTCATTCTATCACTGATTCTGTTAGTACCACACAGTATATCCTGAAGATCAAAAAATGATGATGAACTCTTAATTTAAAATAAATTTATTTTTAAATGAAAATTAGAACATACAATTTTCTACTTTGATTCCACTCCTACTCATTGTTGTTGCTTTTAAAGCAAAAGTTTACTGGAAAAAAATGCTAAATGGCTGTTCCATAGGACATCAACAAGTACTACAAAGTAGTAATGAGCAACTCTTAGTTTTCTTTTAAGACAAGGTCTCACTTTTGTCATCTAGGCTGGAGTGCAGTGGCATGATCTCAGCTCACTGCAGCCTCAACCCCCCAGGCTCAACCAACCCTCCCACCTCAGTCTCCCAAGTACTTAGGACTACAGGTATGCACCACTAAGCCCAGCTAACAGTTATATTTTTTGAAGAGGCAGGGTTTAGCTATGTTGCCCAGGCTAGTCTCAAACTCATGAGGTCAAGTGATCCACAAGCCCTGGTCTCCCAAAGTGCTGGGATTACAGGTGTGAACCACCAGCCCTGGCCTCATATATAGTTTTAAGAAACTTAATTTATAATCATAACAAAGCCTTAAGTTCAATGAAACTAACTTTCACCATTTACTGTACATACAGATATATAGATTCTTTTTTTGAGAGAGAGAGAGAGGGACTTGCTCTGTCACCCAGGCTCACAGAGCTTGACCACCCCCAGGCTCAAGCAATTCTACTGCCTCAGCCTCCCGAGGAGCTGGGACCACAGGCATGTGCCATTACACCTGGCTAATTTTTAAAAATTTTTGTAGATGAGGTGTTGCCATGTTGTTCTAACTCTTGGGCTCAAGCAATTCTCCCACCTCAAACTTCCAGTGTTGGGATTACAGGCACGAACCTCTGTGGCTAGACTTACTGTATACATTCTTATTTCTAGCAGTTTAAAACATAAATGTACCCTACCATTACAGCGCATTAACTATTAACTAAAAGATGGAGCTAAAGACTGCAAGTTTCATCAATATCAGAAATAGCATTTTTATTAATTTATAAAGCTGATAAAACTATTTTTCCAGAGCTATAAGAACTTCAGCAACAAGTAATACTTGAGCAATAAATAATTCAACTTTTAAAACATCTTTTATTTCTGCTAATTATATGACCTTTATAATATACAGTCTCATTATACAAAGACAAATATAAAGCCTTTAGGCCACAAATAAATCAGATTATATAAATGAACCAAGGACTCCAAGATTATCTTTCAAAAGCAGTGTCTACACTGAAATCTACTTCACTGAAACTTTTGTGATATCTAATCTAGACAAATCAATGTTAACCTAACTGGAAAGAAAATTTAAGCTAGAGAGAGAGAGAGAGACAGAGAGAACATGTATGTGAGCAAAAGTATATGGATAACAGCTGTTCGCATATAAGATACTTTTTTCTTCTCTTTTTAAAGTTTTCTTTCTTGAGGCATAACTTGCACAGTAAAAACATCAGGCAGTTGGTGATAAGGACTGGATCTGTTTCCCAGCCAAATCTCATGTTGAAATATAGTCCCCAGTGTTGGAAGTGGGGCCTGGTGGGAGATGTTTAAATCATGGGGCATATTCCTCATGAATGGCTTAGTGCCATCTGCTTGGTGATAAGTGAGTTCACGTGAGATCTGGTTGTTTAAAAGCGTATGGCACCTCCAACTGTCTCCTGCTCTATGTGACCCATCTACTCCCACTTCACCTTCCATCATGAGTAAAAGCTCTCTGACACCTCCCTGGAAGCCAGCGCCATGTTTCCTGTACAGTCTGCAGAACAGTGAGCCAATTAAACCTCTTTTCTTTATAAATTACACAGTCTCGGGTATTTCTTTTTATCAACGCAAGAACAGCCTAATATAAATGGGTGTGTGTAACCATCACCACACTGAAGATACAGGCTATTTCCATCACCCCAAGAAGTGCCTTCATGTTCTTTTGTATTCAATTCTCTCTTCAGCCCCGGGCAACCACTGATGTGATTTCTGTTCTTACAATTTGTCTTTACCAAAATGTTTATAAATGAAATCACAGTTTATGGAGTTTTGTGTTTTTACTTAGACTGCTTTGAAGATTCACCCATTTTGTTAGGTGCGTCAGCAGTTAATTCCTTTTTATTGCTGCAGACAATTCCATTGTGTAGGTGTACCAAAATCTGTTTACCCATTTACCAAATGATGGACATTTGAGGTGTTTCCAGTGATTACAAGTAAAGCTGCTATAAAGGGTCACACAGAGGTCATTGTAAGAAAATGTTATTTCTCTTGAGTAAATATTTTGACGTAGGACTTCTGAATTAGGTGGTAAGTGTATGATCAACTTCATAAGAAACTGCCAAACTGCTTTCCTTAGCAATCATAACATTTAGCATTCCCATTAGCAAAGCAGGAGAGGAGACTCACATTCTCGTCATGTGGCACTAACACTCTCTTTAGTTTTAACATCAGCCATTCTAATAGAGTTGCAGTGATATCTCATGTGGTAGTAATTTACATTTCCTAACGACTACTGATGTGGAGCATCTTTTTGTGTGCTTACTGATATGAAATGGATGAAATGTTTGTTCAAATCTTCTGGCCATTTTTTTCACTGAAATTTTTATTGAGACACCTATCCTTTTTAATCAGACAGTTTATCAAAGAAAACCTGCTAAAATGTTTGTTTCTTTTGGTAAGCCATTTGGAATTCATAGGGACTGAGTAAAAATCTTAACTGCCTACTTTTCACTCCAATTCACAACACTACGATACTCAAAGACGGATAGAAAGAAAAAATACTCATCCCTGTCTCTTCCTTTCTCTGAAGGTAAGAATCCTACACAAAGTTGCCTGTCCACTTTCAGAATCAGGAAATCAAAAATTTCCCTGTTTTTACAAGTATTTTATGAAACTACCCTCTTCCCTCAGTAAGAGCCAGCAACAGGGATGACTAAGAATTGTTTGCAAGGCTTTACAGAAATACTACATTTTAACACAATTGATACATTTTAAAAGGAAGTACAATACTAGAGGGGAAAGGGTCACTGGTAATTCAGTAGGTGGCACTGTTCTTCTGTTAAATGTATGACTGCCAAATACACACTGTGGTTATGGTTAAGGGCTGAGCTTTCTTCTAAAAAAATGGAGAACCTCGTACTGCCACAAGGAATCTTGGACTGTTTTCTTAACTTCCCTAAGCCCAGGTTTGTCATCTGTAAAATGAGAATAGTAATCAAAACTTTAGTGAGTTGCTGTAAAGAATTAAAAAAGATTTGAATTAACACAATGACTGACACATGACAGCTACTATGATTTATGACTAGCTCCTTCAGTCATGACTTCTGAATCACAAATGTAAATAAAGCCAGGAAAGATGTGCTCTTCACAAAACTGAGTAAAAAGCTGAAGCTTCAGATAGCAGATAATATTTGCATACAGCACACCCACTGAACATAGGGGCCTGAACATCCGTGAGAAGTCCCATGCATCTACACTAAAGGTATCCTAGAGTTTGCAATCAAGACTACTTATGAACCTTATTTCTTAGCATTTTGCCTCAGCCTTTTTTTTTTTTTTTTTTTTTTGAGATGGAGTCTCGCTATGTTGCCCATGCTAGATATCAATGGCATGATCTCAGCTCACTGCAACCTCCGCCTCCTGGGTCCAAGTGATTCTCCTGCCTCAGCCTTCCAAGTAGCTGGGTTTACAGGCGTGTGCCACCACACCCAGCTAATTTTTTTATTTTTAGTAGAGACAGGGTTTCTTCATGTTAGTCAGTCTGGTCTCAAACTCCTGACCTCATGACCACCCGCCTCAGCCTCCCACAGTGCTGGGATTACAGGCCTTGCCTCAGCATTTCAAACTGAGCAATGCTTCTTTTTGAAAGAAACTAATCTCTTAGTTTTTTAGTATTTCATTATCAATGGCTTAATTTTCTCTACACAGCTATGCCATATAGACCAAAGTTATGCTTACATGCCTCAATGACATTTTTCCAACTTCTCTGCTTTCTCGCTCCCCAATCTGGCCAAACACAGAGCAACTTCTTAAATTTCCTGTTGTCATTCATCTTGTTCTTGCCTGAAAACTGAAGTGGTGCTACAGCACTCATTCCTGCACTGATGAACTGGCTTGGATAGTTAGATGCCAAGCTTATTTTTTATGAAAATGTATAAGGATTTTTCCATAAATACATAAAATAAACAGCTTAAGGTTATCACTTGAATTTAAGTGTTCCTGATATGCCCTATGTTCAGGTTTTAGGACATTAACAATTTAGGACACTATGGCTCATGCCTGTAATCTCAGTATTCTGGGATGCCAAGAAAGGAGGATCACTTGAGGCCAGGAGTTCGAAATTAGCCTGTGCAGCAGAGCGAGAGCCCACCTCCACAAAAAAATTCTAAAAATTAGCCAGGCACAGTGGTGTGCGCCTGTGGTCTCGGCTACTTGGGAAATTGAGGCAGAAAGATCATTTGAACCCAGGAGTCCAAGGTTACAGTAAGCTATGATCACGCCACTGTACTACAGCCTGGGTGATAAAGACAGACCGTTATTTCTCAAAAACAAAACAAAAATACATCAGTGTTTAACATTCTGAATGTCACAGTTCCCATTTGAACTTTTTTAAAGCTCTTCAGGGCAAAGTCTGTAAGTGTGTGTGTGTGTGTGTGTGTGTGTGTGTGTGTGTGTGTATAAAATCTAACAAGGTAACACAACACAGGTGGCTTTTCAAGTCACCAAAAAATAACAGATCATTTCCATCTCCATGCTTTTTTCTGGCACCATTTTTACTGCCTAGAATGCCCTTCCTCAACTACAGCTTCTCCTTAACACACTTCCCCAGGAAGAAATCATCTCCATTCCTCCGTCCTTTCCATCAGTGTTTTCAATCAGTATTTTCTGTCTCCCCTGTTCTCCCTTTATTTTTTCAAGTACTACAGGTTTCTCTACTGTGGTACTACTTACAGAAGGTCTAGAGAGCAACCTCTCTAGACTGAAGCAGGGAATAGGAGAAGGAAAGCTCCAAGAGGAGTGTGTCTGGAAAGTGAAGACAAAATGAATACACTTGACTGCAAGAAAACTAATCGAGAGGCCTTACTTATAGAGCTGTTAGAGTGGGAAACCTTAGCCAGACCTAAGAATATTAAGCAAAAAAGGGGGACAACTGCAATTTTCAGTCCAAGAAAACAAGAAAAACAAAGCTGGACAAGAACTGTAACCATACTACTTTAATTGGCTCAATACTGAGTATGATTAAGTCAAAATAATTAAAAACCAAAATAATGAGCTCAACAAAAACTGTTCCAGAACTACATGAGGAAGACTGGGAGAGGAAAGAACACATGAGAGAGAGAAAATCCCACCTACCATGTTAGGAATTCAGCATATAACGTTTTCTAAAATTGATGCAGCAATGATTAGTACACAAATACTATTAGGAAACAAGGATGGAAATCCTCAAATCAATACCTAAAACAGATGATTTCAGTTACCTCTGGGAAGCAGATGGAGGAACAACAGGAGCCTGTGGTTTCCTGCAGGAATATACCCATCTCCTTTGTATTTAGCTCAAATCTCACGTTTGCAATGGGGCTTATTATGACTACCCTATTTAGACCTCAAATTCATGCATACTATGGCATTACTTTTTTCTCACCTTCCAATACATTGCATAATGTACTTTTTTTTATTATGTTATTTTTTATTATCTGCTTCCCTACTCTATACAGACTCTGTTTGGCCTACTGATTTATCTACCTAAAGCAATTAGAACCATGTTGAGCACTTAGAAGCTCAACAAACATTTCCTGAATTGCAAAGTCATAGTTTAAACCAATCTTTTACCAATATTACCACCTCCCATTGTCCTTCCAATAAACAAGACTGGAAAAAATCAATTTCATGATTCAATAAAATATTAAGATAACATTTACCAGAATATACCTGGACTGCTGAGAACACCAGACAAAAATGTCATCAACTTAAAAAATTGGTACATTCTAATTTAATTGTCACCAATCTCAGTTGAACCACAACACTCTGAAACCAGCTTCCTCTAACCCTGTTTGGCTCTCTCCTTCTTCATATCCCTATTTCAAACTTCCTCCACTATCATCAAATCTCCAACCCTAGCAATTGCTTGCTTCTTCCACTCATTCTTAGGAGATGACCTCAAACTTTAGAGAAATACAGAAGCATTATAAAAGAACTACTTTAACTGTCCCCACATCATCTTGCTACAAACAACCTTTCAATAAATATTTGTTCAATAAATGAGGAAACAGAAGAAAAGAAAAGTAAAATGTTTTGCTCGAAGTTCCACAGCTAAAAGTGGCAGCAGCAAAGTTTGAACTCAGGCTCATCTAACTCGAAAACTAGCCACACAGCAAACTAACATCACTCCACCACTAAAAATCCTCACCCTCCAAATCAACATGCCACCCCACCTCCTAAAATCCTCAGGGGTTTCAAGTTCAAGGTGGTAATGAGTTTTAGTCCTGTGAAGACTTCAATGAAACTTAAGTGTGCAAGTTAAAAAAAAAAAGTAAATAAGAGAAAGAAAAGAGTCACCAAAAGGCGAAAATTAAACAAATACCTAGCTATTAAAGAGGAGCTAGATGTACAGTGATGTGTAAAACAGAGACAAAACTCAAGTGAATCTTGACGAGGTTTTGGGCTCAGCCATAAAGTATTGGTGAGGACTGACATTAATAGCCAGGGGTGAAAATAGAGGGCTTAACCAACTGGTTGTGCCTAGGCTAACTCAACATTTACCCTCAGACAAAAAAATAAAAAAATATTTTTAAAATCCCAAGAGGCTATTTCTCTAGAAAATAAAGCAAAGGTTTTTGGCATAGGTGGTAACATCCTTATGTATAACTCCACTTTGTTATTTAGGGGCCCACAGACTAAAAGCATTATGAAGCAAAGTACTTCAGTTCTGAATTCCCATTAGGGGCTAAATCTAACTCAGAAAAGTAGCTAGTCCTGCTTTCTTATACACATGGCCAAATATACAGGGAACACCACCTTCATGAAAAAGAAATAAATACCAACATAAACCAAGATAAAACCTGACCTTGGAACAAAGCTAAGCTGGGAAAGCTCAAGAAAACTTAAAATACACAAGTAAAATGCCTCTAAGCTCATCTGGAAAAACCTGTGAATCCTTCAAACTATAATAGGTTCTCATGAAAAAGAGACTCAGAATGACAAGATGATTCCTAAAATTAAAAACAATAAACTACTTTCAGAGTTAAACCCGTGAGCAGTCCCCAGAACACTTGGTTGAAGTTGCAGATAAAATGCACATGTGAAAAGCCCAGACAATATAAAAGTAATAACAAAAACATAAAATATGAGGCAAGACAGGGAGACATGCTGGAATTGGAGAGCAAGGGTCAGTAATACTATCTTTATCTTACAAAGGAATCAAGACATTGACATGAATCAATAACCCAAGCAAAGGAAACATACTGTTAAATTACAACAGGCTTCTAAAAGAAAACTATATATATAAACTATTTAACAATTAGTAATGCAGGAAGAGATACGGGGAATAATATAAATAAGCTAAACCTTTATATCCCGAATCAGAAAATCAACAGGTCATTTAAAACAGAGAAGTCACAAATGATAAAGTTTAACATACAGAACAGTCAGCCATCCCTGTCACCGGGTTCCATATCCAGATTCAACCAACTAGGAATCTAAAATATTTGAGGAAAAAGAATGAACGGTTGCATCTATACTGAGCATGTACTGATTGTTTTCTTGTCACTATTCCCTAAATAATACAGTATAACAACTATTTGCAAATAATTTACATTGTCTAAGGCATTATAAGTAATCTAGAGATGATTTAAAGTAATTGGCCCTTGAACAACATGGATATGAATGTTGCAGGTCCAGTTATAGAGGTATTTTTTTCAATAATAGTTACCGGGAGTGTGCCTGCCTCTCCTGCCTCCCCTTCCACCTTTGCCACCCCTGAGAAGGCAAGACCAACCCCTCTTCTTCCTCTTCCTCCTCAGCCTACTCAACATGAAGACAATGAGAATGAAAATCTTTATGGTGATCCACTTCCGTTTAATGAATAAGTATATTTTATCTTCCTTTTAATTGCATTTTAGGTTTTAAGGTACATGTGAAGAACATGCATGACAGTTGCATAGGTACACATGTGGCAGTGTGATCTGCAACCTTCCTCCCCTTCACTTATATCTGGCATTTCTCCCTATGCTCTCTCTCCCCAACTCCCCACCCCACACTGTCCCTCCCCTATTCCCCGCAACAGACCCCAGTGTGTAGTGCTCCCCTCCCTGTGTCCATCTGTTCTCATTGTTCAACACCCGCCTATGAGTGAGAACATGTGGTATTTCATTTTCTGTTCTTGTGTCAGTTTGCTGAGAATGATGTTCTCCAGGTTCATCCATGTCCCTATAAAGGACACAAACTCATCATTTTTGATGGCTGAATAATATTCCACGGTGTCTATGTGCCACATTTTCCCTGTCCAGTCTATCATCGATGGGCATTTGGGTTGATTCCAGGTCTTTGCTATTGTAAACAGTGCTGCAATGAACATTCGTGTGCATGTGTCCTTATAGTAGAATAATTTATAACCTCCTTTGGATACATACCCAGTAATGGGATTGCCAGGTCAAATGGAATTTCTATTTCTAGGTCCTGGAGGAATCGCCACACAGTCTTCCACAATGGTTGAACTAATTTACACTCCCACCAGCAGTGTAAAAGTGTTCCTATTTCTCCACATCCTCTCCAGCATCTGTTATCTCCAGATTTTTTAATGATCGCCACTCTAACTGGCATGAGATGGTATCTAAATGTAGTTTTGATTTGCATTTCTCTAATGACCAGCGATGATGAGCATTTTTTCATATGTTTGTTGGCCTCATATATCTCTTCTTTTGTAAAGTGTCTGTAAACATCCTTTGCCCACTTTTGAATGGGATTGCTTTTTTCTTGTAAATCTGTTTGAGTTCTTTGTAAATTCTGGATATCAGCCCTTTGTCAGATGGGTAAACTGCAAACATTTTTTCCCATTCTGTTGGTTGCCGATTCACTCTCATGACTGTTTCTTTTGCCATGCAGAAGCTGCAGAGTTCGATTAGGTCCCATTTGTCTATTTTGGCTTTTGTTGCCAATGCTTTTGGTGTTTTGGTCATGAAGTCCTTGCCTACTCCTATGTCCTGAATGGTTTTGCCTAGATTTTCTTCTAGGGTTTTTATGGCGTTAGGTCTTATGTTTAAGTCTTTAATCCATCTGGAGTTAATTTTAGTGTAAGGTGTCAGGAAGGGGTCCAGTTTCTGCTTTCTGCACATGGCTAGCCAGTTTTCCCAACACCATTTATTAAACAGGGAATCCTTTCCCCATTGCTTGTTTTTGTCAGGTTTATCAAAGATTGTATGGTTATAGATATGCTGTGTTGCCTCCGATGCCTCTGTTCCGTTCCATTGGTCTATATCTCTGTTTTGGTACCAGTACCATGCTGTTTTGATTACTGTAGCCTTGTAGTATAGTTTGAAGTCCGGTAGTGTGATGCCTCCTGCTGTGTTCTTTTTGCTTAGAATTGGCTATGCGGGCTCTCTTTTGGTTCCATATGAAGTTCATGGTGGTTTTTTCCAGTTCTGTGAAGAAGGTCATTGGTAGCTTGATGGGTATAGCATTGATTCTGTAAATTACTTTGGGCAGTATGGCCATTTTCACGATACTGATTCCTCCTAACCATGAACATGGAATGTTTCTCCATCTGTTTGTGTCCTCTCTTACTTTGTTGAGCAGTGGCTTGTAGTTCTCCATGAAGACGTCCTTTACGTTCCTTGTTAGTTGTATTCCTAGGTATTTTATTCTCTTTATAGCAATTGTGAATGGCAGTTTGCTCTTGATTTGGCTCTCTTTAAAGTCTGTTATTGGTGTATAGGAATGCTTGTGATTTTTGCACATTGATTTTGTATCCTGAGACTTTGCTGAAGTTGCTTATCAGTTTCAGGAGATTTGGGGCTGAGACGATAGGGTCTTCTAGATATACTATCATGTTGTTTGCAAATAGAGACAATTTGGCTTCCACCTTTCCTATTTGAATACCCTTTATTTCTTTTTCTTGCCTGATTGCTTTGGCTAGAACTTCCAGTACTATGTTGAATAGGAGTGGTGAGAGAAGGCATCCTTGTGTAGTGCCGGATTTCAAAGGGAATGCTTCCAGTTTTTGCCCATTCAGTATGATATTGGCTGTTGGTTTGTCATAAATAGCTTTTATTATTTTGAGATACGATCCATCAATACTGAGTTTATTGAGGGTTTTTAGCATAAAGGGCTGCTGAATTGTGTCAAAGGCCTTCTCTGCGTCAATTGAGATAATCATGTGGTTTTTGTTTTTGGTTCTGTTTATGTGGTGAATTACATTTATAGACTTGCGTATGTTGAACCAGCCTTGCATCCCCGGGATGAATCCTACTTGATCATGGTGGATAAGCTTTTTGATGTGCTGTTGCAATCGGCTTGCCAGTATTTTACTGAAGATTTTTGCATCTATGTTCATCATGGATATTGGCCTGAAGTTTTCTTTTCTTGTTGAGTCTCTGCCGGGTTTTGGTATCAGGATGATTTTGGTCTCATAAAATGACTTGGGAAGGATTCCCTCTTTGGATTGTTTGGAATAGTTTCAGAAGGAATGGTAACAGTTTCTCTTTGTGTGTCTGGTAGAATTAGGCTGTGAACGCAACTGGACCTGGGCTTTTTTTGTGTGGCAGGCTCTTAATTGCTGCCTCAACTTCAGATCTTGTTATTGGTCTATTCATGGTTTCAACTTCTTCCTGGTTTACGCTTGGGAGGACGCAAGTGTCCAGGAATTTATCCATTTCTTCCAAGTTTACTGCTTTATGTGCACAGAGCTGTTTGTAATATTCTCTGATGATGGTTTGAATTTCTGTGGGATCTGTGGTGATTTCCCCTTTATCGTTTTTCATTGCATCTATTTGGTTATTCTCTCTTTTCTTTTTATTAATCTGGCTAGTGGTCTATTTTGTTGATCTTTTTGAAAAACCAGCTCCTGAATTCATTGATTTTTCGAAGGGTTTTTGTGTCTCTATCTCCTTCAGTTCTGCTCTCATCTTAGTTATTTCTTGTCTTCTGCTAGGTTTTAAGTTTTTTTAATCTTGCTCCTCTAGCTCTTTCAATTTTGACGATAGGGTGTCAATTTTGGATCTCTCCACTCATCTCATGTGGGCACTTATTGCTATATATTTTCCTCTAGAGACTGCTTTAAATGTGTCCCAGAGAATCTGGTATGCTGTGTCTTCATTCTCGTTGGTTTCGAAGAACTTCTTTATTTCTGCCTTCATTTCATTGTTTATCCAATCAACATTCAAGAGCCAGTTGTTCAGTTTCCATGAAGCTGTGCGGTTCTGAGTTATTTTCTCAATTCTGAGTTCTAACTTGATTGCACTGTGGTCTGAGAGACTGTTTGTTATGATTTCCGTTCTTTTGCATTTGCTGAGGAATGATTTACTTCCACTTATGTGGTCAATTTTAGAGTAGGTGTGATGTGATGCTGAGAAGAATGTATATTCTGTGGATTTGGGGTGGAGAGTTCTGTAAATGTCTATCAGGTTTGCTTGTTCCAGGTCTGAGTTCAGGACCTGGATATCCTTGTTAATTTTCTGTCTAGTTGATCTGTCTAATATTGACAGTGGAGTGTTAAAGTCTCCCACTATCATTGTGTGGGAGTCTAAGTCTCTTTGTAAGTCATTAAGAACTTGCCTTACATATCTGGGTGCTCCTGTATTGAGTCCGTATATATTTAGGATCATTAGCTCTTCTTGTTGTATCGATCCTTTTACCATTATGTAATGTCCTTCTTTGTCTCTTTTGATCTTTGTTGCTTTAAAGTCTATTTTATCAGAGACAAGAATTGCAACTCCTGCTTTATTTTGCTCTCCATTTGCTTGGTAAATCTTCCTCCATCCCTTTATTTTGAGCCTTTGTGTATCCTTGCATGTGAGATGGATTTCCTGGATACAGCACACCGATGGGTTTTGGCTTTTTATCCAATTTGTCAGTCTGTGTCTTTTGATTGGTGCATTTAGTCCATTTACATTTAAGGTTAATATTGTGTACGTGTGAATTTGATACTGCCATTTTGATGCTAGCTGGCTGTTTTGCCCGTTAGTTGATGCAGATTCTTCATTTTGTTGATGCTCTTTAACATTTGGTTTGTTTTTGGAGTGACTGGTACTGGTTGTTCCTTTCCATGTGTAGTGCCTCTTTCAGGAGCTCTTGTAAAGGAGGCCTGGTGGTGACAAAATCTCTGAGTACTTGCTTGTTTGCAAAGGATTTTATTTTTCCTTCACTTATGAAGCTTAGTTTGGCTGGATATGAAATTCTGGGTTGAAAGTTCTTTTCTTTAAGGATGTTGAACATTGGCCCCCACTCTATTCTGGCTTGTAGGGTTTCTGCCGAGAGATCTGCTGTGAGTCTGATGGGCTTCCCTTTGTGGGGCTTCCCTTTCTCTCTGGCTGCCCGTAGCATTTTCTCCTTCATTTCAACCCTAGTGAATCTGACGATTATGTGCCTTGGGGTTGCTCTTCTTGAGGAATATCTTTGTGGTGTTCTCTGTATTTCCTGGACTTGAATATTGGCCTGCCTTGCTAGGTTGGGGAAATTTTCCTGGATAATATCCTGAAGAGTATTTTCCAGCTTGGATTCATTCTCTTCGTCACATTCAGGTACACCTATCAAAGGTAGATTAGGTTTCTTCATGTAGTCCCACATTTCTTGGAGACTTTATTCATTCCTTTTTGCGCTTTTTTCTCTAATCTTGCCTTCTCGTTTTATTTCATTGAGTTGATCTTCGACTTCTGATATCCTTTCTTCTGCTTGGTCAATTCGGCTGTTGAAAGTTGTGCATGCTTCGCAAAGTTCTCATGTTGTGTTTTTCAGCTCCATCAATTCACTCATATTCCTAAGTTGTCCATTCTTGTTATCATTTCCTCAAATCTTTTTTTCAAGGTTCTTAGTTTCTTTGCATTGAGTTAGAACGTGTTCTTTTAGCTCACAGAAGTTTTTCATTATCCACCTTCTGAAGTCTGATTCTGTCATTTCATCACACTCATTCTCCATCCAGCTTTGTTCCCTTGCTGGTGAGGAGTTGTGATCCCTTGTAGGAGGAGAGGTGTTCTGGTTTCAGGTGCTTTCCTCCTTTTTGTGCTGGTTTCTTCACATCTTTGTGGATTTATCCACTTGTCGTCTGTGTAGTTGCTGATTTTCAGATTGGGTCTGTGAGTGGACGTCCAGATTGTTGATGATGAAGTTATTTCTATTTCTGAGTTTTCCTTCTAATAGTCTGGCCCCTCTGCTGTAGGACTGCTGAGGTCCACTCCAGGCCCTGCTTGCCTGGGGATCACCTGAAGCAGCTGCAGAACAGTAAGGGTTGCTACCAGTTTCTTATTCTGCTATCTTTTTCCCAGAATGATGCCTGCCAAATGTCAGTCTGATCAGTCCTTTGTGAGGTGACTCTTTGGATATACAGGGGTCAGGGAGCTGCTTGAGGAGACAGTCTGTTCTTTATAGGAGCTCAGGTGCTTAGCTGTGAGCTCTGTTGTTCATTCAGAGGTGCTAGGCAGGTACGTTTTAAGTCTGCTGCAGCAGAACTCATAAACCCCCATTTTTTCCCCGGGTACTCTGTCCCGGGGAGTTAGGGCTTTATTTACAAGTATCCGTTGTGCTGCTTTTTTTTTTCCAGGGCTGACCTGCCCAGCAAGGAGACAGCCTAGTCACTGTCTGCCTGCAGAGGCTTTGCTGAGCTGCTGTGGTCTCCGCCCTGCTGCCGTGTGAACTTCCGTGTGTGCAGTCCTGTTTATATGGGGGTGGTTAGAACTGCCTCGGCAATGTTGGCCCACCTCTGTAATGGCAGACTCTCTCTGTTATGGCGGGTTGCCTTGGCAGCGGTGGGTTGCCTCAGCAATGGTGGACTACCTCCATAGGGGTGGAGTGCCTCGGTAATGGCAGACGCCCCTCCCCCACCGAGCTGCACCGTCCTGGGTTCAGCTGCGTTTGCCGTGAAACTCTCAACCCTGAGCGTTTCCAATTGCTGTTTTTTTATTTGTTTGTTTTTGTGGGGGTGGGACCCACCGAGCCTGATCACCTGGCTCCCTGCCTCAGAGCCATTTTTTTTTTTTTACGTTCAACAGTTGACTCTCTCCCAGGTGTTCCAGTCGCCTGCTGAAAGGGCGCCGTAATCTGTGTGATTTTCTGTGCGGCGACCCACTGTGCCAGCTGAAACAATGGCGCTGCCCAGGAATCTCCTGACCTGGCTCTCTGTTTCAGACCTGTTTAATCAGATGAATGGGCAAATCTGCCTTCCTAGAGCTCCAATTGCCTACTTAAAAGGGCAACCAGACCAGTGTATTTTGTATGGAGAGCCACCGCACTGGGGCTCCTGCAAAACAGCCACGCTGGCCGAAAGAGCCGCACTGGCAATTCGTGGGGCTCCTCCGCCTGGGAACCTCCTGGTCTGTGGGCAATAAAGATCCGTCTGGAAATGCGGCATCCACCCACCCTCTGCGCTTTCACTGGGAGCTGCAATCCTGAGCTGCTCCTAAAGGTCCATCTTGGATCATCTGAACCAATGCAAGCCAATTTTCTTAATATTATCTTTTCTCTGGCTTACTCTATTGTAAAAATACAGTATATAATACATGTAACAGGCCGGGCGCGGTGGCTCACACCTATAATCCCGGCACTTTGGGAGGCCGAGGCGGGTGGGTCACAAGGTCAGGAGCTCAAGACCAGCCTGACCAACATGGTGAAAACCCATCTCTACTAAAAATACAAAAATTAGCTGGGCATAGTGGCACATGCCTATAATCCTAGCTACTCAGGAGGCTGAGGCAGGTGCCTGAACCCAGGAGGCAGAGGTTGCAGTGAGCCAAGATCATGCTACTGCACTCCAGCCTGGGCAAAAAAGTAAGACTTCATCTCAGAAAAATAAAAATAAATACATGTAACATACAAAACATATGTCAATCAACTGTTTATGTTCTCAATAAGGTTTCCAGTCTACACTATCAATGGCAGTGGCAGCCTGTCTGGAGAGGCTGCTGCAAAGACAAAGGCTGCAGTGGGGCCAGCAGGAGCAGGGAGCAGGGAACAGGCAGGAGCCCCAGCCCTAAGGAGTTGGCGGGGCGGGAGCCCCCACGCTCCTGGGTATAGCTGCAGCCTCCCAGCCTCGGCTCCAAACACAGGCATCCCTGTGCATTTAGGAGTCCAGGAAGCCCCCGTGCCCTCACAAGCTCTTGGCCTCTGCCCAGCATCTCATGCCCACTCCGGGACAGACCAAAGTTGTGGCTGAGCCCAGGTCTGTCACAACTTGGCCAAATGTGTGCGTGCTCAAGGCAGCACTGACACACCAGCCCCCTGCCGCCTTGGCCCCCTCCAGACTTTGGGCAATGACAAGCATGGGAGGGAGGCCAACAGGGAGCTGAGGGTGCCTCGGTGTGGCCCTGCAGGCACACCTAGTCACGAACAGCCTGGATGCCGTGGATGACACGTTGATGGTGGGAGAAGGCAGAAAGGCTCCTGGGTAGAAAGGGGCAGGTCCCCAATGAAATTCCACCTTCAAGCCAGGAACAGCCTTGAATCCTGGGGGGCCAGGCTACCAGTTTCAGGTGGAGTCCACGGCCTGGAGTGAGAACTTATAGTGCTTTTTCCAGGTCCACCCATGGCCCAACCAATTATGCACTTCCTCCTTCTGAGCCCATAAAAACCCCAGTCTCAGCCAGACTTACACAGATGTTAGAGGACTACCAGCCGCGGGAAGGAGCTACCCACTTTGGGTCTCTTCAACTCACCAGAACGACCTGCCTGTGGAAAGGAGCTACTTATCCACTGTGGATCTCCTCTCTGCTGAGATCTGGACACTCATTGGGATGGCCTGCCTATGGAAAGGAGCTACCCACTTCGGGTCTCCTGAGAGCTGTTCTATGACTCAATAAAGCTCCTCTCCGTCTTGCTCACCCTCCAGTTGTCCATGTACCTCATTCTTCCTGGAAACAGAATAAAAACTTAGGACCTGCAGAATAGTGGGACTGAAAGTGCTATAACACAAACAGGGCTGAAACATGGCCTCCTGCTGGCCATGTTGCAGGCAACAAGAAGAGAAGAGCTGCAGCCCTTCAGGGAGCCCAAACCTAGGGGCTCCCCAAGCCAGGGCTATGACACCCTCTTTGGGGCTCTACAGTTCCTGGCATCTCCAATCTTCTGGGCGCCACCTCGTTCCCCTCATCCAGATGCAGGTACCCACAGCAGAAGCTGTATGCAGTACATCTGGGCCAGTTGTAACCTCACACAGAACCAGCACCTGTGCCAGTGCCTGAAGCTGCCTGCCCTGCGGCAGCAGCCAGCTGTGCACAGTGGCCAGTCCCCATGCTCACAAGCCCACAGACCCCCCCTTGCCGCTCTGCACCTGACTAACCCTTGGCAGGTGTGGGATCCAGGCTGGCAGTCCAAGCCAAGTGCAGCATGCCAACCCAAGTGGGCAGAACAAGCCCAGTGGGCATGAGTAATAGGCAGAAGGTGCCACCAGCCACAGTGATTTCTGGCTGGTGAAGCAATACCCCCAAGGATCCTCTGACATTATTATAAGTTTGGGTGAGTCAAAAGTTATACACAAATTTTCAACTGCAAAGGGGCTGGGTATCCCTCACCCCCACACTGTTCAGGGATTAAATGTGTGTAGGAGGACGTGCATAGGTTTTTATGAAAATATTACACCATTTTATATAAGAAACAGGCTCCATATATTTTGGTATCCTGGGGGGATCCTGAAACCAATCCCCCACAGATACGGAGGAACCACTACATATTATGTTGGAGGTAACTATCAGAAATCTAAAATGAAGAATGGTTACAAAGGACAACTATGGAGAATGGAACCAGGGGTTATGGAGGCTGGGAAAATTGTTGCTTTTCATCATAATGTTATCTATTCTATCTCCTTTTTACTTATATAAATAAAAACAGACACTTCAGTTCTCCCCCACTAACCTTAGCATAAAACATACGCTCCTTAACATGGTTTAGAAACCCTTCACAATCAAGGCACTTATCTTCCCGCTTCATCTTTAAACATTCTTCCTCCACAGTCATTGATCTATAGAAAGTTGCATTCAAACATCCCTTAACATCAAGCTTTGTTACCTCTGAGCCTTTGAACATGACGTTTCTTCTGCCCATCTTCTGGACAGCAAGCCAGTGAATGATTATTCTTCAGGGCTCCACATGGGCATCATATGCCCTGGGAAGCTCTTCTTGACCAATCTGGGTTATATGGCCTTCCCATGAACACTCCCAGGGCATTTCATATATGCTTTCATCATGGCACTAACTAGCCTATATTAAATATCTGTAACCTCCCTTTCCCCAAGAAAAAGGAAAAGTAGATTTCATGAGAACAAACTATCACACCCAATTTGATTAAATGGAAAAGTCTTAGGACCTAGTCGAGTGCCTGGCATTCAATTCACTTAAAAAAACATTTTTTTGAGTCAACACTCCCAGAACCTCAGTCCAATCTATCTCAGCTGTGCTCATCTGCCCTTATGCTAAAAAAAGATGCTTTTATTCACAAATATGGGATTTTGCAGAAGGGTCTCAGGAAGGCCTTCCTTTCTGTCCACCACCTTCCCACACCATATTAACCCTAAAAATTATCTCCATATATATCCCAGCAACTCAATTCCTCCCAAACTTTCCTTGCCTTGCCTAGAATTCTGGTTCTAAAATACCTCCAACCCAAATTCCCTTTTTTGAGATGGAGTCTTACTCTATCACCAGGCTGGAGTGCAGTGGCGTGATCTCAGCTCACTGCAACCTCCACCTCCTGGGTTCGAACGATTCTCCTTCCTCGGCCTCCTGAGTAGCTAGAACTACAGATGTGTGTCACCACACGCAGCTAATTTTTGTATTTTTAGTAGAAACGGTGTTTCACCAAGTTGGCCAGGAAGGTCTCGATCTCCTGACCTTGTGATCCGCCCACCTCAGCCTCCCAAATGTTGGATTACAGGCGTGAGCCACCATGCCCAACCCCCACCCCAAATTTCTGTCTTCCAATGTGTCGTTTCAAATCAAAGCAAGGACCAAGAACCAACTCTTGCCACAGCTAGCTGCTTCAGAACCAGATCCATACTGCAGGAGCTAAAATGGCCCAAGGGACTAATGAAAGGGAACTCAGTGAAATACAGAACCTATATCTCAGCATTACATCATGAAATTCAATGGATTGGAATCCAGACTTACACATACGGCCTGACCATCTGTCCAGAATTTTTTTGGGGGTGGGAATTACAGGAACACTGGTTATCAGGTCATTTTCCTAGGTATATATATTTTCAAATGCCTTTAAACGGACAAACCAGGATGGGTAGATTTTGTCCTATAGCTAAAAAGTTCCCATGAGGCTAGGAGTAGTGGCTCATGCCTACAATCCCAGCACCCTGGAAGGCCGAGGTGGGAGAATCACTTGAAGCCAGGAGTTTGAAACCAGCTTGGGCAATAAAGCGAGACAAAAAAAATTTTTTAATTAGCTGGGCATAGTAGCATGTGCACATAGTCCTAGCTACTTGGGAGGCTGAAATGGGAGAATCATTTGAGCCCATCAGTTCAGTGAGCTATGATCGCACCACTGCACTCCAGCGTGGGTGATGAAGCAAGACTCCATCTATAAAGAAACATTTAAAAAAATTTTTTTTAAGTTCCAATGAGCCAATGGGCTGGCTCTTGGGTCACAAAGAGCTGGTTTGTCATCTTACCTCTTTTTAGCCTTTTGTTTCCCAGCACATTACACTAAGAATAAAAGTTGTGTATTTCTGCTATGAAACTGTCTTGTGCTATATACCAAGAGGAAATATTTTTACAGCTAATATTGCTGAAAAGTTACATTTGGTATTCTTTCTTTTGCTCAGATCTACTAATAAAAGAGAACTTATTTTGTGACAAGCATTAAACAGTTCTAATTCAGCATTTAGTGAAAGTTAACTGCAGGTTAAGCAGAGATGAAATAACAAAAACTGCCCTCACACACGGACTCACACCCAAATAAATAGAATGCACTATAGCAAGAAAGGTACAACACTGACAGGGGAGGGGAATAAGGGGACACATATAGAGGGGCTGTCACCTTCTCACACTGTAACATAATCACATCTGGCATGACATAAAGCACAGAAAAGGCTCCTCTCCTTTAGCCCATAAAGGACAGGGGAACACAGGACCAAGACTTCTAGGCCTTGCAAAGAAATGGCAATTGTGTGACGTAATTTCCCTTCCTAATACCTAGAAATAGAAGTACATTTGGGAGAGAAAAGAGAACAAAGAAGGAAGCAAACTGACACTCATATGGAAACAAAAAAAAAGAATCCTGGGCCCTTACCGGGCCAAATTCAATATAGCTCTAAAGTATCATGAATTCTGACTCCATGAAGTCCAAATTTATCAGAAAACTACTGTAACAATATAAACCAAAATGCCCACAAAAGAGATTTATGAATATTCTACCAACATATCTGTCTTCAATTTACCACCAGACCTAGAAGAGCAATCTTTGGAAACAAGACAAAGTAAGATTACCCTCGATTGTATAACTTCTCAACTGTAAAACATGCATCAAGATCTCCAAGTTACAAACTGACAAATTACAAGTAATAGAATCTCTCTAGGACTCTGTTTTCTGCTCATCAAAATGAGAAGAATAGCACCAAATAATCATCGGTAACAATTTTGAGTGTTGAACACCTTACAAGTATCTCACAGCATCTTCACAGTAATCCCATAAGGGAGATTCTATAATAATCCCCTCTGTCAGATTAAAAACAATAGCTTTCAATAGATATAATACACAGCTAAGTCAATATCTGAATCCAAAGCCCATGAGAATAAAGATACAGCTATACTCACTTATCTGCAGGGTATATACTCCTAGAGCCCTCCCAGTAGATGCCTGAAACTAGGGACTGTACTTAGTGCTATACATACTATGTTTTTCCTATACATACATACCTACAAGAAGGTTAATTTACAAATTAGGCACTGTAAGAGATTAACAAGAATAACATAGTAAAATAGAACAATTTTAACAATATGCCAGCATCACAACTACCCCTCTGTTTGGGAGCCATGATGAAATCAACTAAGCATCACCTGAACACAAGCACTGTCATTCCTTGACAGCTAACCTGCTGCGATGGCTACAAAGTGACGAACCGGTGGACAGCATACAGAGTGTGGTGGATATGCTGGACAAAGGAACCATTCACATCGCAGGTAAGACAGGGCAGGGTGGGACAGATCAGGATGCACAAGATTTCATCAGGCTACTCAGAATGGTGCACAATCTAAAACTTATAAATTGTTTATGAACCTTCTATTTAATATTTTCAGACTGCAGCTAACATTAGGTAACTGAAACTACAAAAAGCAAAACCACAGACTGGGGGGAGGGGGCTACTGAACCAGTCAAGAGCACACACTGTGAAGTCAGACTGAGTCTGAATCCCAGCTTTGCAATTTACTAAGTTAGTAATCTTTTTTTTTTTGAGACAGGGTCTTGCTCTGTCACTCAGGCTGGAGTACAGTGGCATGATCCCGGCTCGCTGCAGCCTCAAATTCCTGTGATCCAGGCATGCATCATCACACCTGGCAATTTTTGTTTTTGGCTTTTTGTTTTAGAGAGACAAGGTCTTGCTATGTCACCAGACTGGTCTCAAAATTTTTTATTATTATTATTATTTTTTTTTTTAGCCAGAGTCTTGCTCTGTCGCCCAGGCTGGAGAGCAGTGGCACAATCTCGGCCTCACTGTAACCTCCACCTCCCCGTGGGTTCAGGCAATTGTCCTACCTCAGCCTCCCAAGTTGCTGGGATTACAACAGCTGGGTGTAATACCGTCTGGCTGATTTTTGTATTTTTAGTAGAGATGGGGTTTCACCATTTTGGCCAGGCTGGTCTCGAACTCCTGACCTCAAGTGATCTACCTGCCTCAGCCCTGCAAAGTGCTGCAATTACAGGCATGAGCCACCATGCCCAGCCACTTGGTTTCAAACTCCTGAGCACAAGTGATCCTCCTGCCTCAGCCTCCCAAAGTGCCGGGATTACAAACATGAGCCACCGTATCCAGCCCTACCTTAGTAGCCTTTAACATCAATGTATTTTGGTGTATGCGAATGTGAAATAGGGAAAAATAGTAAACCTTACTTATAAAGTTATTGTGAGGATTCAATTAGTAATTGTAATTCAGAGTGTTTATAATGTACCAGACACTATTCTAAGTTATTATCAACCATTATTATACTGTCTACCTGTCTCAGAGAAAAATATATAAGGTATCTACACATAGTAGGAACAAAAACAATTTCTATTTCTTCCATCACCTACCCTGCAAAATCAACTACCTTTTGTTTATTTCTATTGTACGTCAAAGAGACACTAAGACAGGTGAAAGAAAAAACCAAAAATCTCATGACACCAGTGTAGCAAGAGAATTATACTCACAGTTCAGAAGGCCAGAATAACTGAAGAAATCAAATGACAATTAAAAATAATAATAATTCTAGTTTATCTTTCCTCTTTCCATTGCAGTCAAAGAGAACCTGAAAGACAAGAATATATATACAACCACCATTATTTCATTGGTTTTTTTCAAGGCTTTATTGTACTGTATACCTTACAGTCAGCTTCTTCACTGCTTACCATACATACTGTACTGGACCTAAGAAAAACAACTTTGGCAAAGCCTTGTCTTCAAACCCATATTTCAGTAGAAAGAAATATAAATAAGAACTATTAAAACATCAACAAGCATAATTAATCTGACATAAAGTTAGTTAACAAATTCAGAGGAAGATGGCAAACAGAATATACACATCTATTTCCCTCCCACTAAAATTAAACAAAAAAGATAGACATGGTTTAGCTGTGTTCCCCACTGAAATCTTGAATTGTAGCTCCCATAATTCCCATATGTTGTGGGAGGGACCTGGTGGGGGGTAACTGAATCATGGAGGCAGGTCTTTCCTGTGCTGTACATACGAGAGTGAATAAATCTCACAAGATCTGAGGGTTCTACAAAGGGGAGTTCCCCTGCAGGCACTCTCTCTTGCCTGTTGCCATGTAAGACGTGTCTTGCTTTCCCTTTGCTTTCTGCCATGATTGTGAGGCCTCCCCAGCCATGTGGAACTGTGAAGTCAATTAAACCTCTTTCCTTATAAATTGCCCAGTCCTGGGTATGTCTTTATTAGCACTGGGAGAATAAACTAATACAGACATATTAAAAAGACACATTTAAAAATCAAACTCACAGGACAGGGAGAAATGAAAGAAAAATAGAATTTTTGAAGCTGTAAGAAAAGCCTCTAACACTGAAGATAGAAACCAAACAAAGAAAACAGAAAAACGAGGAGGAAACAAACTATAAAAGATTGGAGGCATAGCAAATGACTCGGCAGGCCCAATGCAGCCAGACCAAGCCAGCAGCCAAAAACACTAAGAAACAATTCCATTTCCACAGCCATGTTGGAAGAAGGTTCAGAACTGTCAGTACTAAATGCAGACAGAACAGGGGGTAAAGACGGTGGAGGCATAAAGGATGACGGAGGCTAGGTGAAGACTAGATGCAGCTAAAGCCTCCGCACCACGCCTTCACAGGACTCTTCAACCACAACAGAAGACTGGGGGCTCATTCTCTGGAAAAATGAGAGTATCCTTAGACAGAAGGATACTCTGCCCAACTACAAAACAGAGGTTGATCTAGTCACTGAACACACATTTCAGCTCCTCCACCACCCGCTATGCACTCTGCTTCCAAACTTCAGGCATCCAGGTCTTTACCTTACAGGAATCTGATAAGCCTAAGAAGAAAGATCTAAAGATACCAACACTGGGAATTTCCCAAAAACTGTGCCACCCAGAATATCATGATGCAAAAGTCAAAGTCAAAAGGCTGAACCCACTTACTAAAGCTTCCAAAGAATTTTTGATTCACCACAAGGAAATTAATACCAGACGTGAGAAAATCCTGTAACACAAAAGACGGAGACCAACACAGCGGGGGAAAAAGGAATAAAAAAGCCACTTGGAGGGAACAACACAACACATAACTCATTTTTTTGTTTTGTTTTTTTTGAAAGGAAAGACGAAAGAGAAAAAAAGTAAAGGAAAAGAAGAAAGGAAGAAAAAGAGGGAGAGAGAACGGGAACATTGCTTTATTCTAAAAATGAGTATTAATAATGGCTGATCAATATTTTGTGTATTTAAAGTGGAGAATGTATATTTTGTGTATTCAAAATGGAGAGCTCTATAAATATTTATTAAGTTTACTTGTTCCGGATCTGAGTTCAAGTCCTGGTTGTCCTCATCAATTTCCTGTCTCGTTGAGTCTAAATCTCTTTATGGGTCTCTTTATGAATCTGGGTGTTAGGATCATTAGCTCTTATTGTTGCACTAATCCTTTCACCACTGTATCTTTGTTGCTTTGAAATCTATTTTATCAGATACGAGAACTGCAACTCCTGCTTTTTATTTATTTATTTTTGCTCTCCATTTGGTTGGTAAGTCTTTCTCCATCCCTTTGTTTTGAGTCTTTGTATATATTTGGATGTGAAATGGGTCTGAATGCAGCATATCGTTAGGTTTTGGCTGTATGTTTTGATTGGGGGATTTAGTCAGCTTAAATTTAGGGTTACTGCCATTTGATGTTAACTGGCTATTTTATCCATTCATTTATATAAATTCTTCTTCATGTTGATGCTCTTTACTTTTTAGAAAGGCTAATACTGGTTGTTCCTTTCTATGTATAATGCTTCTTTCAGAAGCTTTTGCAAAGCAGGCCTGGTGGTAATAAAATCTCTGAGTACTTGCTTGTTCATAAAACATTTTATTTTTCCTTCAATTGTGAAGCTTAAACTCATTTTTTTGTTTTTGAGACGAAGTCTCTCTCCGTCGCCCAGGCTGGAGTGCAATGGCGCAGTCTCGGCTCACTGCAACCTCCGCCTCCTGGGTTCAAGCAATTCTCCTGCCTCATCCTCTCAAGTCGCTGAGACTATAGGCATGCACAACCACGTCCGACTAATTTTAGTACTTTTAGTAAAGACAGGGTTTCACCATGTTGGCCAGGCTGGTCTTGAACTCCTGACCTCAGGTGATCTGCCCGCCTCAGCCTCCCAAAGTGCTGGGATTACAGGCGTGAGCCACTACGCCCAGCCCCTACTCATGTGTTTTAGTGAAGCTGAGGAAAACAGACCTACTGTGTACCAGTCATATTAAAGTCTAGCACATGATTACGTACAGTACATAATACTTGATAATAAACAACTCTGTCACTGGTTTATTTACTATACACTTTTAATCACCATTGTAAAGTGTATACCTTCTACTTATTTAAAAACAACTGCAGAACGGCTTAGGCAGGTCCTTGAGGAGGTATTCCGGAAGGCACTGTTAACCTAGGAGATGACAGCTCCATGTGTGTTATTGCCCCTAAAGACTTCCCAGTAAGACAAGATACAAAAGTAGAAGATACTGACATTGATGATCAAGCCTAATGTGTGTATTTGTGTATTCATTTTTAACAAAAGTTTAAAAACAAATTAAATTTTTTTAAATATAGAAAAGCCCATAAAATATGAATATAAAGAAAATATTGGCTAGGTACGGTGCCTCACTCCTATAATCCTGACACTTTGGGAGGCTGAGAGAGGTGGATTACTGGAGTCCAGAAGTTTGAGACCAGCCTGGGCAGCATGGTGAAACTCTTTGTCTACAAAAAAAAAATAGAAAAAATTAGCTGGGCATGTTGGCACATGCTTGTAGTCCCAGACACTTGGGAGGCTCAGGTGGGAGGATCACTGGAGTCTGGGAAGGGGAGGCTGCAGTGAGCTGAAATAGTAAGAGAGACCCCATATTAAGAAATTTAAAAAAAAAAAACTGTACAGTTGTACAATGTGTTTCTGTTGTAAGCTAAGTGTTATTACAAAAGAGAAAAAAGTTTAAAAACATTTAAAGTTTATAAAGTTGTAAGCTACAGTTAATTATTGAAAAAAATATTTTTTATAAACTTGGTGTAGCCTGAGTGTACTGTGTTTATAAAATCTACAGTAGTGTACAATGATAATCTAGGCCTTCACATTCACTCACCACTCACTCACTGACTCACCCAGAGCAGCTTCCAGTTCTGCGAGCTCCATTCCCTTAATGCATGTAAGTGCCCTATACAGGTATATCATTTTTAATCTTTTATATCATATTCTTATTGTACCTTTTCTATGTTTAGATACAAATATACCACTGTGTTATAACTGCCTACAATATTCAGTACAGTAACATGATGTACAATTTTACAGTCTAGGAGCAACAGGCTACACTACATAGCCCAGGCATGCAGCAGGCTACCATCTAGATTTGCCGAGTACACTCTATGATGTTTGTACAATAATGAAATCAAATAACGCATTTCCTGTGAAGTGACTCATATATAAAAACCAAAAACAGAATTACAAAAAGAAAAAGACAAATCCACACAGTGAAGGCCAGGTGCAGTGGCTCACGCCTGTAATCCCAGCACTTTGGAATGCCGAGGCGGTGGATCACCTGAGGGTCAGGAGTTTGAGACCAGCCTGACCAACATGGAGAAACCCCATCTCTCTCTCTTTTTTTTTTTTTAAGAGAGGATCTTGCTATGCTGCCCAGGCTGGAGTGCAGTGGCTATTCACAGGCGTGATCCCACTACAGATCAGCAAGGGAGTTTTGACCTGCTCAATTTCCGACCTGGGCCGGTTCACCCCTCCTTAGGCAACCTGGTGGTCCCCTATTCACGGGAGGTCACCATATTGATGCCGAACTTAGTGCGAACACCCACTCAGCATAGCACACTACAGCCCAGAACTCCTGGGCTCAAGCGATCCTCCCACCTCAGCCTCCCGAGTAGCTGGGACTACAGTCATGCGCCACAGCGCCCAGCGAGAAACCCCATCTCTATGAAAAATACAAAATTAGCAGGGTGCAGTGGTGCATGCCTATAATCCCAGCTACTCAGGAGGATGAGGCAGGAGAATCGCTTGAACCCGGGAGGCAGAGGCTGCAGTGAGCCAAGATTGTGCCATTGCACTCCAGTCTAGGAAACAAGAGTGAAACTCCATCTCAATTAAAAAAAAAATCCACAGTGATAGATTTTAGTACAACTCTCATGAAATAGCAGTTGAATTCTCTTTTCCATCCTGGTAATGAGTTGACTATCTTTCTCTTGACATTTTACGTATTTTTTATGCAAACTGTTAGAACAATGATTTACCAATATGTTCTCCAACTCTGTAATTTGCCTTTCACAGTCCTAATGATTTTTTTTTTTTTTTGACCCAAGCCAGAGTACAGGTGTAATCATGCATCATTGCAGCATCAAGCTCCTGGATTCGAGCAATCCTCCTGTCTCAGCCTCCTGAGTAACTGGGACTATAGGTGAGGTGTACCACCACGCCCAGTTAACTTCTTTTTTAAAAATTTTTGTAGAGACAGGGTCCCACTATGTTCCCCAGGCCGGTCTCAAACTCCTGGGCTCAAGTAATCCTCCAGCCATGAACTCCCAAAGTGCTAGAATTACAAGAGCCACCATGCCCAGCCTAATAATGTCTTTTGAGAAATACAATGTCCTAACTTTAATGGAGCACAATTCACCAATTTTTCCTTTATGGTTGCTTTTTGTGTCCAGAGATAAGAAGATGTTATCCATCAATATCCTCTAAAACTATGCTCTCCAACACAGGACCTACTAGCCACGTGCTAAGGAGCACTTGAAACGTAACTAGGCCAAACCAAGACATAAGTGTAAAATGCACAATGAATTGCTAAAACTACACTATCCCTGCCCCCCAAAATAAAATAGACTAATAATTTTTAAATTACTTGCACATTAAAATGTCTTTGAGCATTACTGGGTTGAATACAATATATTATTCATTTATCTTTTTCCTATTTAAATTTGGCTTCTAGAATTTAAAATCACATGTGGCTCACATTATGTTTCTGTTAAACACCACTGTTATACCAGCTTTTTTATTTAATCTTTTCATATCTGTAAACCCACTTAAAGTTAGTTTTTATTTATTGTGTGAAGCAAATCATTATTTTTCCCATAATAATAACCCAGCACCATTAACTGAAAAAATCTCTTCCCTGTTGCTCTACAATGTCAATTTGTCACAGATCAATTGTCACAAAAGAATATATACAGTATAATTCTATTCCTATAAAATTTAAAACTATATTAAAGTTAATCCTAATGTTTAGAGACATATAATAGGGAGTAAAATAATTTTTTAATGGAAATAATTGTCGGAAAGGGAGTAAAAGGCTGGCAATCATTTTTAACCTGAATGTGGTTACATGCATATATATTTTTTAAACAAAAGTAGTGTAAGAGTGATCTATTCCCCTTGGAAATGGCAGACTTTTATATATAATTTATATAATTTTATCTGCATTTTTGATTTTCAAAAAGATACGTGAGTATCACTGGGACAGAAAGAAGGCCTACATGGATCTTTAAAAATCCTACCTATGGACCACATACAGTAGCTGATGCCTGTAATCCTAGTACTTTGGTAGGCCAAGGCAGGAGGACTGCTTGAGCCCAGGAGTTCAAGACCAGCCTGGGCAACATAGAGAGATTCTCCCTTGCCTGATCCCCATGACCCTCCTTCTCCAACAAAAAATAAATTAGCTGGGCATGGTGGCACATGCCTTTGGTCCTAGCTACTTGAAAGGCTGAGTTGGGAGGATCCACTTGAGCCTTGGAGGTCAAGGCTGCAATAAGCCTGGTCACACTACTGCACTCCAGCCTGGACAAACAATAAGAACCTGTCTCAATAAAAAGAAAAAAAAAAATACAACAAGAAAAGCCTACCTATGGTTATCCCTAGGAGATACAATTTACCAGTAATTATTTTTTTGTACAGTATTTTTAATGTTCTACATTTAACATGTATTAGAAGGGAAAAAACACATTGTAAATGCCATTTTAAACTTTCTTTTTTTTTTTTTTTTGAGACAGAGTCTCACTCTGTCACCCAGGCTGGAGTATTAGTCGCATGATCTTAGCTCACTGCAACCTCTGCCTCCCAGCTTCAAGCAATTCTCCTGCCTCAGCCTCCTGAGTAGCTGGAATTACAGCCACGTGCCATCATGCCCAGCTAATTTTTGTGTTTTTAGTAGGAAGAGAGTTTCACCATGTTGACCAGAGTGGTCTCTAATTCCTGGCCTCAAGTGATTCACTCATCTCAGCCTCCCAAAGTGTTTGGATTACAGGCATGAGCCACCGCACCCAACCCATTTCAAACCTTAAAAAAAAAAAGATTGAGACCATCCTGGTCAACATGGTGAAATCCCGTCTCTACTAAAAATACAAAATATTAGCTGGGCATGGTGGCACGTGCCTGTAATCCCAGCTACTCAGAAGGCTGAGGCAGGAGAATTGCCTGAACCCAGGAGGCGGAGGCTGTGGTCAGCCGAGATCGCCCCATTGCACTCCAGCCTGGGTAACAAAAGCAAAACTCCATCTCAAAATAAAATAAAATAGTCAAGGAAAAGATGAACTAGAATGGATCCATCAATGGTTTTACACCAGGCTACAAAGAAACAAAGCATGATCTCATAGTGAATGACTACAAGGTAAACTATCAAAATTGTTCAGTGCCACATACAGAATCAACATGTCACAAATCTTGTATTTAAAGTACTTTATAGGTTTGGCACAGTGGCTCAAACTTGTAATTCCAGCACTTTGGGAGGCTGAGGCAGGTGGATCACCTGAGGTCAGGAGTTCCAGACCAGCCTGATCAACATGGTGAAACCCTGTCTCTACTAAAAATACAAAATTAGCATGTGGTGGCACACGCCTGTAATCCCAGCTATTGAGGAAGCTGAGGCAGGAGAGCTACTTGAACCCTGGAGGTGGAAGTTCCAGTGAGCTGAGATCATGCCATTGCACTCCGGCCTGAGCAACATGAGTGACACTTTGTCTCAAAAATTAATTAATTAATTAAAGTAAGAACATTTTCCTTGGAACTCTACCTTAAAGTTAGAAAAGCATTAGATATATAGAAAGGACCTCTGAAGTCAGGTTCAAGAAACCTGAATTCCAGTTCTAGCTCTATCACTAGAGCAAATTTGAGTACTGTGAGCAATTTATTCATGCCCTTCATATTTATTTACCTTGAAGAAAGGCAAGTAACTATACTATACTTTGCTTAGCTTACGTATGGTAACAAACAGCCAACTACAGATCCACATAATTTTTTATTACACTTGCTATTTCCAAGAAATGTATCTAATCCTAAAAATGACTCAGCAACCATACCAAATCTCCAGATAAAACTTCAAATTCTAAATGCAAAGTTTCCTTTAAGGTTTGGTACTACAAACCAGTCTCACCAAGTTAGTACTTAAAGCTCACCTGACAAAAAGTACTTACAGTACACATTTTTTAAAAGGCAATGATTTAAGCCCAGTAAGGAAATTTTAGATAAAAGAAAGCAAATGTTTCTTTTATAGGTTTAATTCTTTTAAAGATTTCATTTAGAGGTTTACAGTGGTGATATTTTAGGAAAACCTCCTCCTCTTTTGCAATGCATTGAGTTACTATCTTTAAACTCAAAATATCTGGGTCTGGTATAATCCCAGGCAGAGACAGGCAGATTACATGAGGCCAGGAGTTCAAGACCAGCCTGGCCAACATGGCAAAACTCTGTCTCTACTAAAAAAAAAAAAAAAAGTACAAAACTTAGCCAGGCAGCTACTCAGGAGACTGAGACAGGAATCGCTTGAACCCGGGAGGTGGAGGTTGCAGTGAGCTGAGATCACACCCTGTGCGATCCAGCCTGGGCGATAGAGCAACACTCTGTCTCAGAAAAAGAAAAAGAAAATAAATCATGTGGTTGTTTTCATTCATTTCAACAAATTCTTGCTATTTTATGTCACACTGAAGACAGCAGTTCCATAGTAAAGAGCTAAAGAAAACTGTGTACAAAACCTTCAGCAATGCCAAAAGCTACATCAGCCTACTGTGCCTCCAACAAACACACATACTCTGCAAGGAGCCTGAGGGGCCTCCTGTATAGCACATACAGCTCCAGCATACTCTCTAGTCATCACACCTGTAATCACAGCACTTTGGAAGGCCAAAGCAGGCGGATCACCTGAAGTGGGCAGTTCAAGACCAGCCTGGCCAACATGGCGAAACCCCATCTCTACTAAAAAATACAAAAATTAGCCAGGCATGGTGGTGGGCACCTGTAATCCCAGCTACACGGGAGGCTGAGGCAGAGAGAACTGCTTGAACCCGGACCTGGGAGGAGGAGGTTGCAGCGAGCTGAGATTGTGCCACTGCACTTCAGCCTGGGCAACAAAACGAAACTCTGTCCCAAAAAAAAAGAAAGAAAGAAACACACAACTGAAATTAAGACAGGTTAAAAACTTGCAGGCACTAACTGTTAGTGCTATCCAAGTCCACGGACACATTTCTGTCCTTAGCTTACTTACTGTCCACAAAACACAGAACGTCCACTCTCCTTTCCCAGCATTTGTGACACTCCTGTCTCATGGCAATCCTACAAACTTCCTGGCCCTTGTAGGTCTCCCCAGCCTACCTAGGCTTCCTCTGCTTGCCCTTTAAGTGCCCTCCTGGGGACTCTATTCTGTGTATTAAGTATTCTCTCTGCAGTGCAAAAGCAGCCATAGACAATATATAAACAATTTAACTGCATCCCAATAAATATGTATTTACAAAAGCAGATTTGGCTCATGTGCTATAGTTTCCTGAGCCCTGTACACAGACCACTGATATCAATAGGCACAAATCCTAAGGCCTTGCCTCTACCTCCAATACAGCCTACATATGTTCTTTCTCCTATACATACCCTATAACAAATGAACAGCTTATAACAGCACCACCTCCTCTTAACTAATTCTTTCCGTGAGCTATACTCTATGCTAAGAGTCTTAGGAGTACTCAGTCCTCAAAACAACCTCTCAAGGAATTATTCTTGTTACATATTTAAGTTATCTCACTTTCCAAAGTCACATAATAATAAAAAGCCAAGCTAAGAATCAAATTCAGGTGTCTGACCCCAAAAATCCTGCCCTTAACCATGACCAGTTCCCAATCTAGTTCTTCCATCACACTGATCTCTCATCCCTAAGATCCCTGCACTCCAACCCCATGGTCATCAATTTAATTCAAGTTATAGTGTTGCAAAAGCAAAACAAAACCTCCTAATGGATCTACTTTCTTTATTATAGTGCCGCCTTCGATTCAACTTCCTCGCCAGTACCTGAGTGACCTTTCCTAAAACAAATTATGTCAACCACTCAAAAGTCTTCAATAACTCTCATTACTTTCAGGGATATTAGAAATTCTTTGCTTCGAAAAGCAATTTTTCCAACTCTGTTCCTTATTCTGCCCACATTTATCTGGGGCATCAAAGCATACCTTCTAAGCTTCTACTACTTCTTCCTCGCAATATTTCTCACCCTGACCCACACCATTCCAACCAGAATATTCCAGGAGGAACAGGAAAGAGGAGAACTTGAGGGGGGTCAGGTCGTTAGGAGGCAGAAGGAGAGAGACAGAGTAAACAGAACCAAACCACTAGCTTCCTATCTCATTTTCCACCACTTGCTCATTCCCTTTTCTATAGTAGGGTCATACTGAACAACCTCAACTTCCCTTAATGTGTCATGCTATTTCTTACAAACAAGGCTTTACTTATGCCAATCCTTCTGCCTGGAAGGTTATTCCCTTCCCCAACTCACCTTACTTCTAAACATCCTTCAAAGCTCAGTTCAAGTGTAACCAAAAATCTGCTTTCCATGACCCTCCTCCCACCAAAGATGATACGGATGCACTACCCTATGCATGAATGTTTCTACCACAGGATTCAGCTCACTGAACTATAATCAATAATTTACCTCTGTTTTTTAAGAGACAGGGTCTTGTTCTACCTTCCAGGCTAGAGTGCAGTGAGGAGACGCTAGCTCACTGCAACCTTGGACACCTGAGCTCAAGCAATCCTCCCACCTGAGCCTCCCTCAGCCACACCATCATGCCCAGCTAATTTCTTTTTTTCTGGAGATAGGGTCCCACTCTGTCACCCGAGCTGGAATGCAGTGGCACGATCATGGCTCACTGCAGCCTCAACCTCCTAGGCTCTTATGATCCTCCTACATCAGTCTCCCAAGTAGCTGGGACCACAGGTCTGCACCACCCCCAGTTAATTTTTTTTTTTTTTTTTAAGAGAGACAGAAGTCTCAATATACTGCCTAGACTGGTCTCAAACTCCTGGGCTCAAGCAATCCACCCGCCTCGGCCTCTCCTGGCCTCCAAAAGTGATAGGATCACAGGCATGTGCCACTGTGAACATTTCTCATTTAACTATCACTTTTCAGAACCAAGTATAATGCTTGCTATAACAGTATTTGCAAATGCAAAGGTTTTTTCCATTTAATCATTTTCAAAGATCTACTATACATGCCTAGCATCATTCTAGAAAATGAAAATTCAAAGACACTCAGATCTTCCTTGCCCTTAACGAGTTTCAACTACATATTCTTTAAAGAAAACAAGTATTTATCCTCTATTTTCTTTCTCTCCAAAAGATAGAAGTTCACCAGTAGCTTACAGAATTTTGATGGTCCTGCTATCATGAATGGATATGGAACCTAAGACCTAATAATGCTTTTTTGACATTGCATGCATCATGTAATATGAAGAGAGTTAGCCTAGGCATTAGGAAACCTGACTTCTATTGTTTAGGAGAACAACACTATTACTTTTAAAGAAAATCCAAACTCTTTATTATAACCCTTACTGGTCAAGACAAGTCTAACTCTCTAGTCTAACGTCTCTCAGTACTGTCTCTTATGAACCCCACACTCCGTCAAAACTAAACTAGTGTCAGTTTACAAAGCAACTTGTACTCTCACTCACATCTCTATGCCATCTGTTGCTCCTTCCACCTTGATCTTCTTCCCATGGCTAAACTGGATGCACATGTGGTGAGAGGTGCTCTGTCTCCCCCCAGGTTAGATGTCCCTCTCCTGCACTCCATAGCATTTCTTCACTCAATATAGGTTATTTATTGAGTGACTGACACAAGCCATGCATTGCACAAGGTATTGGACATACACGGCACTGAACAAGAGACATAGCCCTACCCCAAAGGAATCTTGTGGTGAAGCTTACTAGAGTGGCCATTAAAATTTTGCCATTTCTGTCAGTTTCTTCCTCCTCCAAGTAAACAAGATTCTAGGCCGGATGCAGTGGCTCACACCAGCCATCCCAGCACTCTGGGAGGCTGAGGAAAGTGGATCACCTGAGGGCGAGTTTGAGACCTGGCCAACATGGCAAAACTCAGTCTCTATTATAAATACAAAAATTAGCCAGGCATAGTGGCACACGCCTGTAATCCCAGCTTACTAGAGTGCAGTGAGGAGAGGCTAGCTCCTAGCCTACTAGAGTTCTGTGAGGAGGCTGAGACAGGAGAACCACTAGAATCCAGGAAGCAGAGGTTGCAGTGAACCAAGAATTTGCCGTTGCACTCCAGCCTGGGCAACAGAGCAAGACTCCATCACACACACAAAAAAAGATTCTAGGGACAGTGACAACCTCTTTCAGCTCTGCAGCCTCAGCACCTATACACCAGGTAAATAACTTTAAAAGGTCAAAAAAGCTCCAGTTGGTTGCAGTTGGAAGCATTTATTTCTGTGCACTCTGCCTTTCCTGAGTCCTTTCTATTAGGAGCGTAAATCTAAAAACATCACTTGTTGAATTATTCTGACATTCTTGGAACTGGCTTTCTTCTCTTTGTTAAATGCAAAGACAAACCATCCCAGTTACTCCCCATATCTGCTTTTTGTTCACCATTGTATACCCAACAGTATGTACCATTATCTAAAACGGCATCTAGAGCACATGATTATTGACAGTTACTTACATGATGCATGAATGACTAAATGAATAAATGAACAGATACGCTGGCATTGAGTACCTTAGTCACCTTCTAATAACCACTTTTTGCTTTATGTTTTACTATGCATAGTTCAAGAATTTAAGTTACAAGCCTCCATTCTATCAACACTAGGCTTACTGCCTACTTGCTGTTTTAGCAACAGGCAACTTAACGCATGCTGAATCCTAACTCTTCTTATCCCATGATTTAACCTATCTTTACTAAAAAACAAATCTGTTTGTAACTATGAAACTGATAAAATGTAAGCATAAAAATGTTAACTAGTTCAGAGTATAAAGTAGCTATTTCTCAAATTATAATATTAAAAGTCTAAATTCTTCTTCTCCAGATGGATAAAGAAAAATAAGTTGGCTTATTATACAATGATATATATATTTATCTCCACATTCTCAACTCTCTGAAGGTATTTTAAGATGGATATTCCCTATCCTTTTTGCATGAATGAGTGTATTTTAAGACAGGCATAAATAGATGCTTGCGCTGCTCTGAACCCTTTTCCCTTTCTAACCTGCAAACTAAAATTTTCCATACCATACTCTAAATCTGTTCTTCATTATCACGTAGAATATTTCCTTTCACCACTTTGCTTTCAATGTTCTCATTTCAATGCACAATCCAACTTGGCCAACCTTCCATCATTCATCTCTCACTACCTCCAAATAACAATCCTAATAACAATAGCAGCTTCATGTGTGTGGAGTGTCTCAGAGCCCTAACTGGTTACTATGTTTCCACTTTACATACAAGGAAACAGGCTTAAAGAAGTTAGTAAGTTTTCCAGAGTCACAAAGCAAAGGAGGGAGAGAACAGGGATTTAAATAGTGGTTTATCAGCACTCAGAATCATGCTGCTAGTCTTACTTCCCAAATTAACCACATAACATTGTTAAAACAATAAACATGATCTGGGCTCTCCAAAGCAAGCATGACAGAAAGTTCTTCCCACAGCTGAGTAATGTTCAATATGGCATATTGACAAATTATAAGTTATCTAGCTGGAATTAAAACAAGTAGGATGACCCTATGACCCTCTGGAAAAGAAAATGTCTGTCTGAAGCTAAGTACTAAATAAGGCTCAAACCCATTTTTTTTTTTTCTTTTGAGAGGAAGTCTTGCTCTGTTGCCCAGGCTGGAGTACAGTGACACAATCTGAGCTCACTGCAACCTCCACCTCCTAGGTTCAAGCAATTCTTCCGCATAAGCCTCCCGAGTGGCTGGGATTACAGATGCCTGCCACCACACCCAGCTAATTTTTGTATTTTTAGTAGAGACAGGGTTTCACCATGTTGGCCAGGCTGGTCTCCAACTCTTGACCTCATGATCTGCCCTCCTCAGCCTCCCAAAGTGCTGAGATTACAGGCGTGAGCTACCACATCCAGCCTAAACCCAGTATTTTTTAACCCATATCCTAACAATTTAAGTCATCTATTAAGCTCCCCAATGTTCGAAATACACAACCACTTTTTATCGATTTCTCTTCTTGTAAACTCAGTCTGCCAATTGTTCCTGCACTTAAACAAGCTGCAACCTATATTCTGAAAGAACACAGGCAGAAGTAACTCTCTGAAAAAACCAAAAATATACCAAGAATGTGAATATGTTATGAAAATCACCCGAGCAAACAAAAGCTTCTTTATACTTCAAAACAATTTTCTAGCCAAAAATGTTCTACTACTAGACTGGCACTGCTCAAGGTGGGAATACTGGGTCTCTTTCACTGCCTCTGCACTGCTGCTTGGTACCAGGCTTGCCACCTAATTGGTACTAAGCTACTGACTAAATCAATACCCTAAAAGAAAAGAGGCTGTAAAATTACTGAATTTTTAAAAAACAGTATTAACAGTAACAATAACTTGCCCATTCTGTATACAAAGCAAATGATGAATACAAACTGTTTTTCAGTTTTTAAATATAAATCAGGGAATAATGAAGATGAGCCCTTAAATTCCCACAGTAGAAATAACTACATTATTAGGAACTGTACAACAAACACCAGGTTGATCCTGCCCTAAAAAAAAAAATCATTTTTAATTACTTAAATGACTAGCCATGCACTAAGAATTACATCTCACATTTACAAAAGAGTTACAATTTACAATAATCTCTACTTAACAGATGAGCAAAAACAGATTTACAGAGGTTAAGGAGCTTGGTCAACATCATACAGGGAGCAAGGATCAGATATGAATGCAAAGCAAAAATCTGTCTACAGCTTGTGCTCTTCACCACTATTCTATTCTGCATTGCAAAAAATATCCCCATAAAATTATAGTGGGTGAAAGGCTTAAAATGTCAGAGACATTAATCTACTTAAATTAATCAATAGGCATAATCAATACATTCAACACAAGACAGCTCTTCTATCATATTTGAGAGAATTAATGGCTATCATGGTATATGACAGGGGCCATGTTGTCTACCTGTGAAAGACACCAAAAGAAACTCTACGGGAACAGACACCAAAAGAAGGATCTATCTATAAACCAAATTCCAGAAATAATTAGAGCAACAACTCCTATGGGAGCTGGGAGAGGTAACTAATTAGGGACACAAAATCATTTGTGCATCATGGTCTAGCTGCAACTGGTGACCATTACCTGAGTAACAGAAGCAGTCTGCAAAGTGAACAGCTTCAGGTCTAGGTGAGGAAAAATAAGCACACTTCACCCTGTTGCTCTTCTCAAAAGCAACTAGAAAGCCTGAACAGAATAACTGCAGAAGCTATTTGAGGACGCTGAAAAGTAAACAGTAGCAGGTGGATGAGGGAGGAATAGAATTCAAACCACCACCAAATCAACATATTTAAGCAAGACCCAGTGTCTTCTCCTAACATGATATCCAAAAAGTGAGAGATACAATCCAAAGTTACTCTGCATAGGAAAAACCAGGAAAATCTCAATTCCCACAGAAAAAGAAAATCAAGACAAGCCAATACTGAAATGACACAAAGGTCAGAATTATCTCAAAGACTTTAAAACAGCTATTATACAAATAATCCTATAAACAAGCACACACACAACATACTTGCTATCACTAATTATCTACCCTTTATCTCTTAAATCAACTGGCTTTGCCTCCCACCTCTCCACCAAAACTCTATTCAGATTACCAATGACCTCAGTACTGCTAAATCCAATGGTGAACACTCAGATATTACCTGCTCTGTCAGCTGCAACTGTCAGGTAATTATTCCTGCTTCACTTCTCATGGTTTCCAGCACACCATCTTCTCCCGGTTTTCTTCCTACCTCACAGGTGGTTCCTTTCCAGTCTCTACAGCTGTTCTTCCTCTTCTGGCAAACTTGTTAATTCTATAGTTCCCCCAAGACTGTCCTTTCTTCTCTTACTTATGCTCACCTCCTAGGCAAACTCACTTTAAAGGCTACATTTATGCTAACTCTAGCTCAGATTTCTTCAAAAATCCCAACTTGAAAATTCAGCTGCCTGGTTGTGCTGGGCTGTTGTCTATTCTGCATCATTACCACCACCTTCTATATTCACCTGTGTGTCACAAGGAAGCTAGAACTACATTTCCCAGAAACCCCTTCCTGCTACAACTCAGGGTTAGAGTCAACTAGTAAGAGCCACTTGTGCAAGACTGGTAAGATGGAAGAGGACACTACCCTCTGGAGGCAGTTGCAGGTTGAGGTGTTAGGAGAAAAAAATAACTCACCTATTTTAGAAACTAAAACTTAGGGCAGCTCTTACTGACAATTCCCAGCGTCTTCCAAGACTCCAAGAACCATCCACTTCAACCACACAGCAGAGACTTGAATTCTGAGATCACTGCCAATTCCAGATGAGCTTCTGGGAAGCACTCAGTGTAAACAGCTGCTTCCTCAACCTTCGATTCTCCAACCCTTCCAATAGTAGTAAAGGACTATAATTCTGTATATTTTAAAAAGTGTCTAGAGTGGTTTCTCTTTCCCTGACCAAATCCTGATGGATATACTATGTTGGGACCAGCTTCTAGATCCCTTAGAGAAGTGAAACATCACTTAAGTGAATAAAAATGTCCAAGAGACAGTTTAAAGCTCAGATATTGATCTTCACCCTCCAAACCTTCTTTACACACTTTTCTCCATCTCAGTTCATGACAACTCCTTCCTTCCAGTTGTCCAGACCAAAAAACAATGAATGGCATCCTTGCCTCTTCTCTTTCTCACAATCCACATTCAATCTTGTCAGCAAATAATGTCAGCTCTTCCTGGCAAATCTGCCCAGAAACTGTCCACCTAGCTCCACATCCTCCACCACCACCACGACTTGAGCCATCATCACCATTCACTCAAATGAACGCAACCGCAACCTGGCAGGCCCCTGCTTATAACCTCACTGCTCTGGTGCCTATCCTCAACATTGCAGATCAAGTCAAATCTCAATCAGGTATCACCACTTCTCTGCTCAAAACCCTAAATGGCCCTTCATCTTATGTGGATAACTTAATCATATTTAACTGCAACAAAGAAATATGTCAAAAAAAAAAAAACAAAAAGACTTGCTTACAACATAAGCTTTTCAATAAGAACAGTTGCTCAAACAGTTGAAGATATTGAGAACGTCATCAATGTCAATCAAAAACAAGGCAAATGATTTCTGAATGATTTCCCTTGGTTGCTGACATTGCTTAGCTGTTTATTCAAGAAGTCAATGCCAAGCCTGAAGTGACTAAAGATTTAGTCTCTAAAAATAGTCTGTGTGGAACTACAAATATGAATATTTTCAAAGTTGAGAAAACACTGATTTAGTATAACCTGAGGTGGAATCTGCTAAGATGCATGACAACTGGTGATAGCAAAAATATATGGAGAGAAGAAAAAGTATTTGCTGTACCAATTTATAAAAATTACGAAAATGTTATGGCAAGTACAATGTATAAAGTATTTAAATCTGTCAGGTGTTATTGTACAAGTAGCATTCATGGTGAGCTTCATTAGCTCTTGTAGACTTAACCATTGTCAGTTCCTTTAATTTGTCAGAAACAGAAAGTGAGTATCCTAACTTGTCCTACCACATGGCAGTTAAATGGTTAGTGGTAGGTTTTATTGTGACTTTATGACCTCAGAGTCAAGACTCAAATTTTTCTCAAAGAACCTCCTTCAGTTAACACTATTATCAAACACTAAGTAGCTGTGCAATCAATTTTTTCTACAGACTTGATGTTTCTTTTCTTTTTTTTGAGATGGAGTCTTGCTCTGTCTCCCAGGCTGGAGTGCAGTGGTGCCATCTCAGCTCATTGCAACCTCTGCCTCCCAGGGTCAAGCGATTCTCCTGCCTCAGTCTCCCAAGTAGCTGGGACCACAGCACCACCATGCCTGGGTAACTTTTTTCTTTTTTTGTATTTTTAGTAGAGACGGGGTTTCACTGTGTTGGCCAGGATGGTATCTATCTCTTGACCTCATGATCTGCCCACCTCAGCCTCCCAAAGTGCTGGGATTACAGGCATGGGTCACCACACCTGGCCAGACTTGATGTTTCTTAATGTACTCAACCTAAGTTTACAAGGGAAAACAGTACTTATATGAGGAACTTATAATGCAGTAAAGTCATTTCAACGACAGCTAACATTTGAATCACAAGTCGCATTAAGCTTCTTTATATATACTTCTTGTATGTCAAGTTAAAACAAAAAGCAAGATTTCAATCCTGTGCAAATTTGCAGCCAATATAGTTTCTAAGTTCAAACCACATTCCAGCGGCATTTTTCAAACTCTAATGCAAGGCAAAGAAAATTTACATATTTCAGAATCCATTTAACTATGTAATTGAGGTGCTTCCATCTAACCATCAATAGGAAGTGATTAATCTGCAATGCATGACATGCTAGAAGGCAACTATTAAGGATAATCTAATAGAATTCTATAAATGCCTTCTAAGCAATGAATATGCTTGTGAACTGATATCAGTATTTGGATGTATCCTGTCAAGATTAAGACATTTTCAAAGATAAAATATGTAAAATCTCCTTGCAGATTAGCATTAAGAGATGAACATTTGTAACTGATGTGATAATAGTGAGCACTAAGTTCGAACTCTAATTTAGCCAAATGTTATCTACCTCCTCCCCTAAAAAAGAAAAAGAAATCCATTTCTCTCATTAGACCTGTATTATTTTTTAAAATGATACTCAATTACTTTTTTTTTTTTTTTTTTTTTTGAGAGGGAGTCTCTCTGTTGCCCAGGCTGGAGTACAGTGGGGCATGATCTCAGCTCACTGCAACCTCCACCTCCAGGGTTCAAGCAATTCTCCTGCCTCAGCCTCCCAAGTAGCTGGGACTACAGGCACACGCCACCACGCTTGGCTAATTTCTGTATTTTTAGTGGAGATGGGGTTTCACTATGTTGGCCAGGCTAGTCTTGAACTCCAGACCTCAAGTGATCTGCCTGCCTCGCCTCCCAGGGTGCTGGGATTACAGGCACAAGCCACCGTGCCCAGCCTCAATTACTTTTATATTTTGAATTTTGTCAATGAAATTTATTTTCTCTCATTATTTAAATACCTATATAATATTCTTATTTTGACGATTCATCTGCAAAATCTAAAGTATTCACTATCTGCTCCTTTACAAAAAAAGTTCGCCAATCCTTGTTTTAGTCAACTAGACTCCCAGATCTTCTACACAGGCAGAGTTAAGACACATTTTGTCCAACTTTAACTTTCTCCGTTACTTTTCTTTTTAAACTAAATTTGCCATTTTACATTTACTCCTGACAAGTTTCACTCTATGGATTTTAGCACTTCAGTACCACCTGTCAAAATAGTTTAAAAATCTAAAATTCTAAAACTGAGCTGTCTCTCAGTGTGACTCCTGTTCTTTATTCAAATCTCTGATAGGAATGTTAGAACAGGTGTCAAGTATGACACACTTCTGGAGACATCCTCACCTGTGTATAGAAATTCTAATTTTTCAGTTTCGTGGTAAATGTTACTATATGTGGTTGCAACATATCTTCTAAGAGCAATAATAATTTCTTGAACGCCCTAGTAATGACAGAAATAATAATTTGCTTTTCCAGGGCTGATGCAGTAAAGTATTAACCACCTTGCTCAAAAAAAAGTTTGGCCTTTTGCCCAGTTCCTGGGAGATAATCTTTAAGCCTTTGGAAGCTCCTGCCTGATAAGGTTGTCTTTGTTTACCTGGGGACCCTGAACCACAGGAAACACCAGTCTTGACCTGCGGAGGGGCTGGAGAGTAAGGTCACCTATGATTCTCCATCAAATGGCCATCTGCCCTTTCTCGGTTATTTCCTCATCTCTAAAGTAAAAGCTTTGGACCCTAAATTTAGATATATCCCTAAAATTCTAGATTACTTAAAGCAATTAGAGTAAAAGGGGCACACACAAAAAAGGGAGAAATTTTACTTTCCAATAGTCAAAAAAGGCAAACTCATAGGATAAATGTAAATCAAAGTCATCAATTATTTGCCAACCACAAAATCAACCATGTACTGTTAAAATAAACCCACATGTTGACAACATGCACTTAAACTAAGTTACTTCTGCAACTTGATTTCTCAAGGCAATTCCTTAGTATTAGGATCTAATACTATTTTTTCCAAAGAGAAAACAAAACCTGCCACCTAAACTTTGCCATGACCAAGGAAAAATAGATTCAAAGCTTTTTTCCTACCTTGGAATTACAATAATCCCCAGCCTGAAATTTGAGAGTGATATCTTAATCAGTCTAGATTTTTACTTTTGACTTCTACGCCACTGCTAGATTCCATCATTTCTTATATCTTTGCCCCATCATACAAGGAAGTGACAATTTTTCTCAACAGGAAAGGAGAAACTTTGTTAGAGATTGCTCCATTTCCAATCTCTCCTAAGTTCTCTCTGCTCTATATGGAGCAGCTTACCAAGTTCATCAAATATCTGCAGGGACTATTATCTGTAGTCTGTAATCTCTAAATTACATATAATGATGCTGACATCAAATATGAACCAATCCAGTGCAGACTCCAGAACATGGTACAAATCTGCCTGATGCTCACATCTCAACAACTACTCAGCAGCCACACTGCTTCTCCTGCTTAGTTCGACCAAGGGTTCACCATGACAACACAATTTAGGGATTGTCTTACAACTCACTATTCACACATTTCTAATGCAGCTGAAGAAACTACTCATTTACGGTGCTGGTATGTCCTACCTAAAACTGACACGATCTCTAATAGCCACACGAATACTAAGATACGTCAATACTCTACAAACTTTAGCTTTCTGTAATGTTCAATAGCATGTTGAAGTATTCCATGCCTGTCAGAGTCTCTGACTGGCTTTCTATGTACCAAAAATGTGTCTTGTTTTGTCTTTCGGAAAAAAGGAAAAACTAGGGGAAAACATTCAAACTGTTGGTTGATACAGTTCAACTTAGAAAACAGTTGCATGTGTATGCATTTTACTTGCCATTTGAGATGCAATACATTCAAAGTAAAAATCCTGTGATTTGGATGATGTTTTTCCCTTGCCAACAAAAACCTTAAGAGTACACCAGATGTGTACAATCTAACAAAAACTGGTTCCTCCTTTTGGTTGGACTCCCTTTGGATGTGATCAATGCTCCAGAATTCTCTCCCCAGGGAAAAACAGTTCACATACCTTCACAATTCTGCTTAGAATTTCAGGGTTCATGGACCTAAAAGACGATGTTCCCTCCTCAAAGCAATCACTAATATATTCCAGGGAAAAAAATTAAGAGCAAAAAGAGCTTCATGAACTCATCACCAAAGAAGAAATCTAGGAGCCATCCTGGAATTACGCTGGATTCCTTCTCTCAGCCTTGCCATTTCACTTACCTAGTCACGCCTGTATAGTAACTCAGAAACAGGCTTCAAATAAATCCCTACTTTCCATTTCCTCAGCTGTGCCCTTAACTCCTTCATTTATTTGTACAACATAATTATATAATTAAAAGAACATAGTCTACTATTAAATAGACTGTACGTTATTAAATTCAACCTCTGAACTTTGTCCCTCTCACTTTACTAGCTAAATAACAGCAGGTGAACCATTTCCTTAATGACAAAGGTTGGGCAACTTTTCCCCTTCTAATGTGGATTACTATCTTCCTTACTGATCCTTGTGCCTCTAGTCCAATCACCCTCCTGCCATATAAATCTGTTCTTGCTGTACTAGGACATAAAAAATTTATATCAGAATCAAATGCAAACTGCTTTGATCCTACCCAGTATCAACTGCAAATCCTTCTCTACCCAACCCAACCTATTTCTCCAGGTGTGATAAAAAATATTCAGTTCCACAAAACCCCAACCTCTCACACCTCCATGCCTTTGCACATGAGTGGAAGGAATGCCCTTCCCATCTTCCACTGAATAAAATTCTACAAAAAGGTAATCACATCTAGTCCACAGCCAGTTTTTATATGGTGCCTGGGCTAAGAACGATTTTTACATTATTAAAGGGTTCAGAAGAGGGGAGAGGGGAAATAAAGAAAGAAAAAAATGACAAAATATGCAATAGGCTGTATATGTATATGTGGGCCCCGAAAGACTGAAGTTTCTACTCTTTGGCCTTTAAAAGGAGAAGTCTGCCGACTCCTGAGGCTAGGCATCACAAGGAACTTACCCTCCAGATTGTCAGAGCACACTAAGACACAACTGCACACATTAAGCCACATGCCACTGAAATATATCAGCCTCACACCCCCTCAAGTTTATACCTTCAGGGCTTAATACTGTACCAGGCACAAAACAAGATTTTTTTAAGTGGTGAACAAATGAATTAACTGAATGAACCAGATCAAGAACTGGTGAAACAGATAAATGGAAAGGACTTGTGCTTTTAATAGTAAAACACTATTTACATCTGTTAAAGATACTATTAATAACCTTAACACCTTCCATTTGTGTACCACTCTACACAGTAACTGCACATATAACATCAAAGGCTGAGACCATAAAAACTATACTTTATAAAGACCTTGAGAAGCACAGGAACTAACTTGCCAAAAGTCACATGACTAAATGCAGAGACAGTATTTGAAATTGGATCTTCTTTCTTAGATAAAATGCATTCTCTCTTAAACAGAGACCTGCCTCTCTACACAATCCACAGTACCTAGACACTTAACTACTAATGGCTGACATTTAGGAGACAAATAAAATTTAACTTCTGACCCACTGTTTAACTCGGATAACGTTCAAGTTAATGCTACTTTCTGAGGAGAAAAAAATGAAATGGACACCCAAAATAAACCCAAGACTAAAAGGTCTCAGGATAACCACAAGCTAAAAATTTCTTTCTTCCTTAAGAATCAGTCCTTGAGAAAGCAACACAAAATTAAATAGCTTAATTAACAAATGCCACTGAAAGGAAAGCAGCTGCAGTCACAGCGTGAACCCTTTGTCTGTCAGCTAAGCTAAAACAAACTGGCAGTTGAATTAGTACTCACTTGTCTTTAAGCTTCAGTCTGGGTGGAACAGAATCCAAAAGCTGGTAATGTATGTTAACACCTCAACTTTAACCAGAAAACAACACAAGTGTTTCCAGAGGCAGAAAATAAATATAGAAGAAACTCTATTAATATTTTTAAAAGCCTAAAAATCTGTTAGTCTAATCTTTTTTCCATAACTAAGGTATAAATTATACATAACTAGAGTTTAAGTGGCTAGGTGCCTAGAAGTTTGAGTTGTGACACAAGAGTTTAGCCAAATTCAACTACAATTATGGGTCTATTTAAGACAACATTAATTTCAAAGAATTGGTACCACATAGAACACATTTTCTGACTACAATCCAATTCTAGAAATGTCACAAGATATATTGAAAAAAGGTTAATTTGTTTGCAATTTATCCAACACTTTAAAATAAATCATGAATCATCAAAGGAATCTTAGAATTTAGAAAATATGTCTAAATATTGAACTTTTTTATTAAATAGAACAATAATGCTTTATGGGCGTGCAGTGGCTCATGCCTATAATTCCAGCACTTTGGGAGGCCAAGGCAGGAAGACTGCTCAAGCCCAGAAGCTAGAGACCAGCTTTGGCAACAGAGTGAGACCCTGTCTCTAAAGAAAATTTAAAAATTAGCCAGATATGGTGATATGCACACCTGCTAGTCCCAGATACTTGGAAGGCTGAGTGGGAGGATCACTTGAACCTGGGAGGTCAAGACTGCAGTGAGCTGTGATCGTCCAACTGGACTTCAGCTTAGGTGACAGAGTGAGCAGTCTGTCTCATAACAATAATAAATAATAAATGTTGTATGAACTAAATAAAAATACTTCAAAATAGAGTGTGTGGGCACTGTATGAAGGCTTCTCAGCATTTAATGCGCATGTATGCCACTTGGGGATCTTGTTACATTTTAAGTTTCAATTCAGTCTGACTGGGAAGGGCTCAAGCTTGCATTTTTCTTAAGTTCCTAGGTGATGCCAGGGCTGGTGGTCTGTGGACCTCACTTTGAGTAGCAAGGCATTGGTTTTCACAGTGGGTTGCAAGGTGGCCCTGAGAGTCTTACTTAGTTTGAAAGTTGAATAACTATTGCTGAGTGTGGTAGTTAAAGGCATGGAACTGGGGTCAGAATCCTGGCTCTATAACCTTGGGCTCATCTGTTAATTTCTCTGTTTCCTTGTGTGGCATGTGATTGTACTACATGATCATGTAATGCCTAGTCTTTTTTTTTTTTTTTTTTTTTTTGAGGTAGAGTCTCACTCTGTCACCCAGGCTGGAGTGCAGTGACGCAGTCTCGGCTCACTGCAACCTCTGCCTCCCAGGTTCAAGTAGTTGAGCCTGTCTCGGCCTCCTGAGTAGCTGGGATGCTACTCCGGTGCATGCCACCACACCCAGCTGATATTTGTATTTTTAGTAGAGATGGGGTTTTACCATGTTGGCCAGGCTGCTCTTGAACTGACCCCTCAGGTGATCCACCCACCTCAGCCTCTGAAAGTGCTGGGATTACAGACTTGAGCCACTGCAACTGGCAGTGACATTTTTAAAAATCTGTGGTGTCAGATTTCAAAAAAACTTTGATTTCTTGCTATTAGAAATCAAATTTAAGATGCTCCAAACCAACCTCCACATGGTTCTCACCAACATTCAGGCTTTTGCCCATGCATTTCTTCTCCCTAGAGCCTTTTCCCCCAACTTTCTCCTCTCCACTTGGCTAATTCCTATTGTTCCCACAAGAGTGGGTGCTGTGGCACCCCTGCCAGCACCCTGCAGTGCCCTGCAACTTTGCACAGCACTATGATTGCCTACGGGCAGGGACAGTGGGGCAGGGACAGTGGGAGACACTGGGTCTAGGATACAGGTCAACATACAATGTTTTCACAAAATCTCTCAGTTAAAATGACAGATATTTGTAAGCTAAAATATCAATACTTATCTACTCAGTGTGCCACAGATTCACAATTCACCACCTAAACCAGTCTAAGAATCTACACTGTACCTTAGGGATAGGTTTCACAATAAGTCTATTGAAGGGGTTCCATCATCTGTCCAGCTGTATAGATTCCAAAAAATTCAAACTGTAAACAGCAAGGATACTCACATGAATGGTTCTGAAATCCAGCTCCATGTACAAGTGCAAGGTGCTAAGGAGGTTTTCAAAGTCGAGCCATATCTATCCACTAGAACTTTCTGCAATGATGAAAATGTTCTACGCCAGACTGCCCAATGTGGTAGCCACTGGCCACATGTGGCTAATGAGCACCGGAAATGGGACCAGTAACTGAGGAATGGGACTTTCAACTTCACTTAACTGTAATTAATTTCAATTTAATTGGCCACATGTGGCTAGTGATTACCACATCAGACATTAGGTTCAGGTCTAGACTCTGGAGTGAAATAAGAAAGAATGTGTCTTGGCTTCTTAATTTCCTCTGCTGTCTTGGAAATTAGAAATTTGGCTCCATGGAACTACATTAACACTTTCTGACTGGGTGTGTAAGCACTGGACATGTATGGAAAAACACTGAAACTTCCTCAATAAACTACCAGGTGCTCTTTACGTATGACTCTATTTGTGAAAGATAAAATTTCTCCAGATCTCAGCTCTTTGGGTGATTGCCTATGCTGTGATGATCCATCATGATTTTTTATTTTATTTTTTTATTTTTTGAGATGGAGTCTCATTCTGTCCCCCAGGCTGGAGTGCAATGGTGTGATCTCAATTACTGCAACCTCCACCTTCCAGGTTCAAGTGATTCTCCTGTCTCAGCCTCCTGAGTAGCTGGGATTACAGGCATCTCTCACGATGATGACCAACTAATTTTTGTATTTTTAGTAGACATCGGGTTTGACCATGTTAGCCAGGCTGGTCTCCAACTCTTGACCTCAAGTGATCCACCCGCCTTGGCCTCCCAAAGTTCTGGGATTATAGGCATGAGTGACCACGCCCAGCCAACAGCTTTAAAATGCCTAAAAGATTTAAACTCCAGAGATATACGTATGACAAATAACCATATAAAATGATGTTCAACACTATCAGTCATTTGGAAAATGCAAATTTAAACCACAGTGAAATTCCATTACACACCTAAATTAAAATGGCTAAATGTACAAGACTGACAATACCAAGTGTTGCCCTAATGATGTAGAGTGACCAGAACTCTCACCAACTGTTGGTGGGAATGCAAAAGGGTACAAATCTAGAAGACAGTTTGGCACTTTCTTAAGAATTTTAACAGGCCAGGTGACGTGGCTCACTCCCATAACCCCAGTACTTTGGAATGCCAAGACTGAAGGACTGTTTGAGCACAGGAGTTTAGGGCCAGCCCTCGAAACATGACTAGACCTCATGTCTACAAAATTTTGCTTTTAATTAGCCATGTGTGATGGTGAGTGCCTACAGTCCTAGCTACTCCAATGACTAAGGTGAGAGGATCACTTGAGCCTGGGAGGTGGAGGCTGCAGTGAACCATGATCACACTACTGCACTCCAGCCTGGACAACAAAGTGAGACCCTATCTCAAAAATTTTTTTAAAAAAGTTAAACATAAATATACCATATGATCTAGCCATTCCAGTCCTAGGCCAACCATTCCCAAGAGACATGAAAGCCTATGCCCATACAATGCCTTGTACAAAACTATTCAGAGATCTACAATAATCCAATTATCTACAAGTAAATGCAGACCTTCAATGTAATCCCAAACAACATCTGGAAGAATTATTTCAGAAGTTGACAAGTAATTCTAAAACATACACTGATCTGTAAAATGTCAAGGAGAGCCAAGTACTCTTGAAGAAGAACCAAGCAGGAAGGGTTCTACAATGAGATAAGATTTATTATAAAGCTATAATAATGTAGACAGTTTAGTGCTAGTGGAATCAAAGAATCTAAAAACACAGAGCCTAAAAGACACACACGTATATGGACAGGCAATTTACAACAAAGGTGGCACTGCAGAGAAGTAGGGAAAAAGATACTCTTCAATAAATGGTGTTGGGATAACGACATATCCACATATTAAAATGAAATTGATTTAATCCCCTCTTTAACAAAAATCAATTCCAAGTGAATTATAAAGTTAAAGATGAAACACAAAACTATTATTATTTTTTTTTTTTTTGAGACGGAGTTTCGCTCTTTTTACCCAGGCTGGAGTGCAATGGCTCGATCTCGGCTCACCGCAACCTCCGGCTCCTGGGTTCAGGCAATTCTCCTGCCTCAGCCTCCTCAGTAGCTGGGATTACAGACATGTGCCACCATGCCCAGCTAATTTTTTGTATTTTTAGTAGAGACAGGGTTTCACCATGTTGACCAGGATGGTCTCAATCTCTTGACCTCGTGATCCACCCGCCTCGGCCTCCCAAAGTACTGGGATTACAGGCGTGAGCCACCGCGCCCAGCCGAAACACAAAATTATTGAACATTTAGAAAATAACAGAGAAATTAGTTCACACCCTCAGAGTAAAAGACAAAAAAAAGCAGTAACTGTAAAGGAAAAGACCAATAAACTAGACTACATTTAACTTAACTTCTGTTTATAAAAAAAATATCACTGAGGCTGGGCAGAGTGGCTCACATCTATAATCCCAACACTTTGGGAAGTGAAGGCGGGAGGACTGTTTGGGCCCAGGACTGTGAGAATAGATAGCCCGGGCAATATAGGAAGACCGTGTCTCAAAAAAAAAAAAAAAAAAAAAAATTAGCCAGCCTGGTGATGTACCCGTATTCCCAACTTCTCAGGAGGATAAGGGAAAAGGATTGCTTGAGCCCAAGAGTTGGAGGATGCAGTGAGCCATGACTACACCATTGCACTCCAGCCTGGAAAACAAAGCAAGACTGTGTCTCAAAAAAAAAAAAAAAAAAAAAAAAACATACTCAGTGAAACTGCATGCCATAAAGTAGGAGATAGTGGTAAGACGCATAAACAAGGCTAGGCATGGTGGCTCACACCTGTAATCCCAGCACTTTGGGAGGCTGAGGTGGGGCAGATCATCTGAGGACCAGAGTTCAAGACCAGCCTGGCCAACATGGCAAAACCCCATCTCTACTAAAAATAAAAAAACTTAGCCTGGTATGGTGACAGTCGCCTATAATCCCAACTACTTGGGGGAGGCTGAGGCAGGAAAATCGCTTGAACCTGGGAGGCAGAGGTTACAGTGAGCCGAGATCACGACACTGCACTACAGCCTGGGCAACAGAGCAAGACTCTGTCTCAAAAAAAAAAAAAAAGAAAAAAAAGATGTATAAACCAACCAAAGACTTGGGTTCTGAATATATACAGAAGCTACAAATTAATGAATCTCAAACAACAACAACACAGAAGACCTAACAGAAAAATACAGGCACTTGGCAGAACAGTAAATCCAGCAAAAGGCCAGCAAGTTTATTTTAAAAAGTACAACCTCATTATAATCAGAAAAAGGCTATATAAAACCACAAGGCACGATACTATAAAAACCACCAGAAGGGGTATAGAGGGGAGACAGGTTATAAGAGCAGGGAAGAGAAAACTGGGCTGAAGTAATCAGAAAAAACTGTCAGTGATTGAAGTCTAACCTTTTAGTGACAAGTAACACAAGAATCATTTATTTACTAACATTTCCTGAAAAGCCACAATAGACCAAGCACTCTTTTTATTTATTTATTTATTTATTTATTTTTTAACAGAGACGGGGTTTCACCATGTTGGCCAGGATGGTCTCGATTTCCTGACCTCGTGATCCACCCGCCTCGGCCTCCCAAAGTGCTAGGATTACAGGCGTGAACCACCGCGCCTGGTCCAGGCACTCTTAAAAAGTACATTTAATGGTCATCACAGAATATAACTGACTATAAGCTGTAACTTTAACTCTCCTTGACTAATTTGTTGGGGTTTTTTTTTTGTTTTTTTTGTTTGTTTGTTTGTTTGTTTGTTTTGACTACAGGGTCTCCCTCTGTCACCCAGGTTGGAGTGCAGTGGTGTGACCAGGGCTCACTGTAGACTTCAACTCATGAGCACAAGCAATTCTCCCACCTCAGCCTCCTGAATAGCTGGGACTACAGGCATGTACCACCACACGTGGCTAGTATTATTATTATATGCTTTGGTAGAGACAAGATCTCACCATGTTGACCAGGCTAGTTTCAAACTCCTGGGCTCACGTGATCCCCCACCCCCAGCTGGCCTCCCAAAGTACTGAGGTTACAGGGGTGAGCCAACATGCCAGGCAACCTTTTTTTTTTTTTTTTTTTTTTTTTTTTTAAGAAAAAACTGCTCCAGGTCAATTTTCCCACCATCTAATTTCTATCATTTTTGCTTTCACTGAGCTGCACAGTTGAGTGAAAGATCATAGGGGGAAATTCATGTGGAAACATCCTTCTCATTGTTTTTAGATTACATTATTTTAATTTCATTTGTTTATCCCTACTTTTCTTCTCTATCTTGTTAACTTTCATATACTTAAATACCCTTAAGACTACACAACAAAATCATTTACTTTAGTCTTTCTAATTGACTCTCTTCAGACATCTGATCTCTTCTGAAACTCTTTCCATGGCTTTCAGGTATCTATATTCCTCAACTATCAACATGCTGACAACCCAGAGAACGGACAGGAGACTCTTCGTCATGCCTTAAATTATTTACTGACCACCTACAATGGTATTATGATCAAGCTGTGGGGGGCTTAGAGATACCTAACAGATCTAATACAGAATTCTCATCTCTGAGCTCACAACATTCTATCTGCCAAAGGATGTGTATAATTCTGCATAAGATATAACGGATTTAAGGGACATCACCAACTTCATCCTTGTAGATTGTCTAATTTTTATTTATCTGTTTCTTAGGAGAAAAGGGCAAAAGGCAAAAGAATTTATTAAATTTAGGCAAGAATTCAACACTAGGAATAAAAATCAATTTACACAATACAGCTTCATTAGTTACCCCAAGACTTGGCAATCACCCTGACTCTTATTATATGCAAGCCAATTTTTCAGCACCAAAACAAAACCACCAGGGAGCTTGCGCCTTAAGTACCAACATGTACACACTCTCCTGGTATTTGCCAAAAGCCACAAGTCCAGGAGCCATACAAACTGCTATTTCAATGTAAAATTGTTCCTTCAAATTCCAAACCAAGATTTAAAAGAATTAAGCAGTCTCAGCATAAAACATTCAAAATCCCTAAGAAAAGCAGTTGTGAGATCTTCCCAAGATTTTCAAAAATCCTAAAAAACATATTTAGATTCCTGAAGTAAGGGCAATCTCCTTAGCAAATGTAAGTGGTCAAGAAGACACATACACATACTTCAAATTAAGACTAATTTTTGCCTGCTATGACGTGCATTTCTTTTAAACCACCCTGAAGCAGCAGTTCACAAATGTTAGCACGCATCAAAGCACCTAGACAGCAAGTCTAAAAAGCTTGCAAGGCCAGGCATAGTGGCTCATGCCTGTCATCTCAGCACTTCAGAAGGCCAAGGCAGGAGGATTGCTTTAGCTCTGGAGTTCAAGACCAGCTTTGTCAACATGGTGAAACCCCATTTCTACAAATATGCAAAAATTAGCCGGATGTAGTGGCAGGCGCTTGTAGTCTTAGCTACTCAGGAGGATCACCTGAGCCCGGGAGGTCGAGGCCGCAGTGAGCTGTGATCACACCACTGCACTCTAGCTGGGCAATACAGCAAGACCCAGTCTCAAACAAACAACAAAAAAAATTGAAAACAAAACAAAATAGGCCAAGTGAGGTGGCTCACACCTGTAATCTCAGCACTTTGGGAGGAAGAGGCGGGTGAATTACCTGAAGTCAGGAGTTTGAGACTAGCCTGGCCAACATGGTGAAAGCCTGTCTCTACTAAAAATACAAAAATTAGCCAGGTGTAGTGGCGCATGCCTGTAATCCCAGCTACTCAGGATGCTGAAGCAGGAGAACTGCTTGAACCCAAGAGATGGTGGTTGCAGTGAGCTAACATTGTGCCACTGCACTCCAGCCTCAGCGACAGAGCAAAACTTCATCTCAAAAAAAAAAAAAAAAAAAATTAGCTAGGCATGGTGGCACACCCCTGTAGTCCCAGCTACTCAGGAGGCAGAAGCAGAACTGCTTGAACCCAGGAGGTAGAGGTTGCAGTGAGCCAAGATCCCGCCACTGCACTCCAACCTGGGCGACAGAATGAGACTCCGTCTCAAAATCAAAACAAAATTAAAAAGCTTGCTGAGCACCACCCTCAGAGTTTGATTCAAAAGGCCAGAGGTGGGGCCCCAGCACTTGCATTTCTAACAAGTTTCTAGATGATGGTGATGCTGCAATTCCCTCACTACTCTGAAAACCACTGAAACCCCCTGGGGCTTACTGGAATGTGTGTGTGAAAGGTGTGAATGAGTTACCCCCACACACTATAGCAATACTATGGAGGAACCCACTGAGAAGCAAACTGCAAAATCTCAGAGCGAGATTCTATACCCACGTGTTGACTTCCTTCCATTACCTGAGTGAAGGTATTTTGAACTGTCACTTTCAAAACGTTTTATCTGAGCAGCAGCACAGCAGCAAAAGACTCTGAACAAGGTCGGATGAGTGGCACAGTGCATAAGTCACACTTCAATATTAGGAAGATGGTTGTTCTTTTAAATGGTTTAGGGGCATAATGTTAAACCTTTATAAAGCATCCAATTAATCCTGTTGATTAGCAAAAGATACATTAGAGTTTCTGGACCAGTAATCAAAACTCCCATCATTTTGCGTCACCTCAAGAAATTTTCTGTCTTCAGAACTTAGGATGAGTCCTAATGAACACAAGATCAATTCCTACAAGATCGATTTCTAGAAAAAAAGTTTTAAAATTATCAAAGAGCAGACCAGCATTTTTTTTCCTAGCCCAAGTGTGATAATACAGTAGATAAAGGTGAAAAAGATAAGCCCAAGTTCTTCCCCTGGTATCAAGTCCTATGTGAGTCTGATCTCAGGTGATCCGTTGGCCTCTGCCTCCCAAAGTGCTAGAGTTACAGGCATGCACCACCCTGCCTGACACCTATGTGATTTTTAAGTGAGGTTCTTTACCAGGGCAAACAAAACAGTAAACACTTGACTAATCCAAGTAACAGTTCTCCAATAATCAATACACCTAGGTTCTTTCATTTACTCATTCAATAAATTTTACTGTGTAAGACACTGGTGACTCATAATGTCTAAAACAAAGTTTATGCCCTCTTGCAGCTTACATTCTCACAAGACAACACACATTTCACTACAAAATATGTGACACCTAAAACTGTTAAGCTCTTTCATCAGACCGGCAAAGACAAACGTATAGTGTTTTGCTCAAGAGAGACACAGACACATCAAGCACCTACAGTTCACAGCAGAATCCAAACCCAAAATACAGGAATTCTAATGAGGAATATGAGGGCAAAAAAGAGACCCTAGGCACAGGCAACCCACAAACATGACTTGTTTGCTTTTTTTTGTTTATTTGAGACAGAGTCTGTGTTGCCCAGGCTGGAGTGCAATGGTGCAATCTCAGCTCACTGTAGCCTCAGCCTTCCAGGCTCAAGTAATCCTCCCACCTCAGCTTCCCAAGTAGCTGGGACTACAGGCACACACCATCATGCTCCTCTAATTTTTGCATATCTTACAGAGACCAAGTTTTACTACGTTGCCCAGACTGGTCTCAAACTCCTGGGCTCAAGCGACCTGCACACCTCAGCTTCCCAAAATGCTGGGATTACAGGTGTAAGCTACTGTGCCTCACCCAAATGCATGATGTTTGTCACTTACCTGTTTCTGAAAAAAATGAATTTATAGTAAAGAAAATGTGTATCAGTAAGATTTAGGTAGGATTTTGATTAAATATAATTTAATTAAAGATTGCAAGGAAATACCTTCATGTCCTTAAAAACATGTAAACTTTGCAGTGAAGTTACTAGTGTTTTTCTGAGGCTTCCAACTGCTAAGGAGGGAGACAGTGCCACTAAGGCAAAAACATGTATTTCCTACTTTTATCTATAAACCATTTCATTAGAGTATTTATGCAAATCATGCTATAATTAACAGCATTTACTAAAAAGTCTGTTTAAACTGAAAGTTGAACCACATATCCTTAACTGAATTTTACTGCCATCATAGAACCCAGTTTAAAAAAAAGAAAAAAAAAAACTAATTGTTACAGATAGGAACAGAAGGGTTCCTACATAATCAGAAACACATTTAAGCAGCTCCGAATAAGATTTGGCACAATTCCTATCAATACCAGAAACTTTCTCTTCCACTATGCTGCCTTTGGTAATATGAAATGAAGGAAATAAACTTTTGCCAAAATATTCAGAGAGAAAAAGCAAGAGAAGGTTCAAAAAAATTCACTACTAAACACAATTTACAGAAGAGAGTAGTAACTTCTCAATATAGTTTAGTGACATTAGTGAGCCACAGGTACACCCAAAGACCAGCTGAAACTGCCCTTTAACACTTTCCATTCCAGTTTCAGGACTGATGAGCAATTTCACAACCAGGTGCTTAGATGTACTCATAAACATCCTGGAATATATTACACTGATTCCAATAAGGTCACTTAAGTTTGCCCACATTTTCAATTTTTGTATTTTAAATAATTTATACAGGCATCAGTAAAAATTCTCAAGGAGCCTCACAGCAATTTATTGCTAATTATTTAAGGAATTTTAGTAAGGTAAAACAGTAGTGAGAATAAGTTCTCTTCTCTTGAGACAGTGTCACTATACTGCCCAGGTTGGACTGTAGTAGCTACTCACAGGCACTACCCCCACAGCTGATGAGCACAAAGTTTTTACCTGCTCCATTTCCAAACTGGACCAGTTCGCCCCTCCTTAGGCAAGCTGGTGGTACGTGGTTCCCAGGAGATCATCATATTGACATAAACTTAGTGCAGATACCCAATCAGCATGGTGCACCACAGCCTAAAACTCCTGGGCTCAAGTAATCCTTCCACCACCTCAGCCTCTCCAGTAGCTGGGATTACAGGCGCACATTACCATGCCCCAACTGAAAATATGTTCTTAAAACACTGGAGCTTTAAGGTAAAATATAGTCATCTTTTTGTATTGTGATTCACTTTACTGTGCTTCACAGATACTGCACTTTCTACAAACTGAAGATGTGCAGCAACCCTGCATCGAGCAAGTCTATCAGTGCCATTTATTCAACAGCATGTACTCACTGTCTCTCTGTGCTATATTTTGATAATTCTCACAATATTTCAAACGCTCATTATTATTACATCTGTTATGGTGATCTGTGAACAATGATCTCTTTATTATTTTTTTTTTTTGAGGCAAAGTTACCGCTTTGTTGCCCAGGCTGGAGTGTGGTGACGTGATCTCAGCTCACTGCAACCTCTATCTCCTGAGTTCAAGCAATCCTCCTGCCTCAGCCTCCCAAGTAGCTAGAATTACGGGTGTGTGCCACCACTCCTGGCTAATTTTTTCTATTTTTAGTAGAGACAGGATTCCACTCTATCAGCCAGGATGGTCTCAATCTCCTGACCTCGTGATTCACCTGCCCTGGCCTCCCAAAGTGCTGAGATTACAGGTGTGAGCCACCACAACCAGCTTCTTTTTATTTTGAGAGGCGGGGTCTCACTATGTTGCCCAGGCTGGTCTTGAACTACTGGCCTCAAGCAATCCTCCCTCCTTGGCCTCCCAAAACATTGGGATTACAGGTGTGAGCCACTGCATCCCTGGTCTGTGGTCAGTGGTCTTCAATGTTACTACTGTGGTTGTTTTTGGGGGACCACGACCTGTACCTACAAGATGCAAATTTACTCTATAAACATGTGCATTCCAACTGTTCCACTGACTGGGCCTCTTTTGCTCTCTTCCCTCTCCAGGGGCCTACTGTTTCCTGATACAAGAATACTGCAGTTAGACCAATGAATAACTCTATAATAGGCCAAGGCAGGCGGATCACCTGAGATCAGGAATTCGAGACCAGCCTGACCAACATAGGAAAACCCCAACTCTACTAAAAATACAAAATTAGCCAGGTGTGATGGCACATGCCTGTAAGCCCAGCTACTCGAGACACTGAGGCAGGGGTTTCAGTGAGCTGAGATTGCACCACTGCACTTCAGCCTGGGGGACAGAGCGAGACTCTGTCTTAAAATAAAGTTAAATAAAATAAAACAAAACAAGATAGGCCAAAAGCGAGGCCTCTTGTGCCAAATAGCCAAGGTTGTGAATGCAAAGGAAAAGTTATTGAAAAAAATTAAAAGTTCTACTTCAGTGAACACACAAATGGTAAGAAAGTCAAATAGCCTTGGCTGAGCACAGTAGCTCACACCAGTAACCCCAGCACTTGGGAGGCTGATATGGGCAGATCACTTGAGGTCAGGAGTTTGAGACCAGCCTGTCCAACATGGTGAAACCCCATCTCTACTAAAAATACAAAAATTAGCTGGGCATGGTGGTGCATACCTGTAATCCCAGCTACTCAGGAGGCCGAAACCCAAGAATCACATGAGGCAGAGGCTGCAGTAAGCCAAGATGGTGCCACTGCACTCCAGCCTGGGTGACAGAGTATGTCTCCAAAAAAAAAAAAAAAAAGTAAAGAAAAGAGCTATATTGTTGATATGGAGAAAGTTTTAGTGGTCCAGATATAAGATTAAGTCAGCCATAACATTCCCTTGAGCCAAAGCCTATTCAGAGAATAGTCCCTCTTCAATTCTATAAATTGAGGTAAGGAAGCTACAGAAGAAAAGCTGGAAGCTAGCAGAGCTTGGTTCATGAGGTTAAAGGAAAAAAGCCATCTCCATAGCATAAAAGTGCAAAATGAAGCAGTAAGTGCTGGTGGAGAAGCTGCAGCAAGTTATCTAGAAGATCTAGCTAAGATCAGCGATGAAGGTGGCTACACTAAACACCGTATTTTAAATGAAGAAACCACCTTCTATTGGAAGATGCCATCTAGTACTTTCACAGCCAGAGAGATGAAACCAATGCCTGGCTTTAAAGCTTCAAAGGGCAGGGTGACTCTCTTTAGGGGCTAAAGCAGCTGGTGATTTCAAGTTGAAGCCAATGCTCATTTCCCATTCTGAAAATCCCAGGGTCCTCAGGAAGGATGCTAATTCTACTCTGCCTGTGCTCTACAAATGGAATAACAAAGCCTGGATGGCAGCACATCTGTTTACAGCAAGGTTTACTGAATACTGTAAACACACTGTTAAGATCTACTGCTCAGAAAAAGATTCCTATCAAAATATTACTGTTCACTGGCAAAGTACCTGTTGCCCAAGAGCTCTGAGAGAGATGTACAAGGAGATGAATGAGGTTTTCATGCTTGTTAACACCACATCCATTCTGCAGCCCATGGATTAGGGAGTTATTTTAACCTTTAAGTCTTAAAGAAATATACTTCATAAGGGTATAGCTGCCATAGATAGCGATTCCTCTAATGCATCTGGGCAAAGTACCTCAAAAACATTCTGGAAAGGATTCACCATTCTAGATGCCGTTAACATTTGTGATTCATGGAAGAAGGTCAAAATAGGATTATAAACAGGAGTTTGGAAGAATTTGCTTCCATTAATAACACTGAGGGGTTCAGAACTTCAGTAGAGAAAGTAATGCAGATATGGTAGAAATAGCAAGAGAACTAGAATCAGAAGTAGAACCTGAGGATGTGACTGAATTGCTGCAATCTCATGATAAAACCTGAATGAATAAGGAGTTCCTTTTTAGGAATGAGCAAAGAAAGTGGTTTCCTGAAATTGTATCTACCCTGGTGAAGATGCTGTGAACATTGCTGAAATGACAACAAAGGATTTAGAATACTGCATACACTTATTGATAAAGCAATGGCTATGTTTGGGAAGACTGCCTCCAATTTTGAAAGAAGTTCTAAGTGGATAAAATGCTTTCAAATAGCATCACATACTCCTGAGAAATCTTTAATGAAAAGAAGAGTCAACTGATGTGGCAAATATAATTGTCTTATTTTAAGAAATTGGCAGACATCTCAGCCTTCAACAACCAGCACTCTGACTTGTCAGCAGCCATCACCATTAAGGTAAGATCATCCACCAGAAAAAAAGATTATGACTTGCTGAAAGCTCAGATAATTGACAGTCTTTAGCTAGGTCATGTACATTAACTAGGCACAGTTACCCACGCCTGTAATCCCAGCACTTTGGGAGGCCAGGGTGGGAGGATCGCTTGAGCCCAGGAGTTAAAGACCAACTTGTGCAATATAGGGAGACTCCATCTCTACAAAAACAAACGTGAAAATTAGCTAGGAGTAGTGGCATGCACTATAGTCCCAGCTACTCAGGAGGATGAGGCGGGAGGATTACTTGAAGTCCAGGTTGCAGTGAGCTATGATTGCACCACTGCACTCCAGCATGGGTGACAGAACAAGACCTTGTTCCAAAAAAATAAAGACATGCACATTGCTTTTTTAGACATGTTACTGCACACTTAATACACTACAGTACAGTGTAAACGTAACTTTTATATGCACTAGGAAACCAAACAACTGGTGCGACTCACTTAATTGCAGTGGTCTAGAAACAAACCAAGGTATGCCTATACTACAGGAACTAAACTTTTCTCAGATTTTTTTTCACTTGCAAAAAAGAAAAACTCACTTCAAATATGATAAAAAACAGAACTTTTAATGTTACTGAAATTTAAAACAAGACTTGATCTAAGTCTGAATCTACATCAGTTCAGAATGCCTAACCTGAAAACATTAAATTTCAAAACTAAAATTTTATATTGTCTTAACACTTTGAAATGCATCTTTTGTAACTCGTATGATAATTTTAATTATTTTCTAAAAATAAATACCAGGAGGAAAAAAGGTTTCCATAACCTTTAGAGATACAAACTAAGATCCTGCCTAACTCAAATGAACATTCAAGAAACGACAGTTTTCAAAATTATTTTTTACATTATAGAATACAATATAAATTTTTTTTCTGCAGGACTTAGTCATTTTTTTTTAAGGAGGCTAGCTTTAACATCAGGATTTTCTTAGACAATTGCTCCAACTTCCTAGAAAGAACAGTTATCTGACTAGCTAGAGAACATGGTTTTGAGGACTGAGGGATTAAGTCACGTAATTTCCAACAGGAGGCATGGTGCTTTCCAGAAAACATTTTAGTATAAAACGTTTTAATGATCCTCATTGCCTCCTCACAATTTCACTGCTGGATTCATGGAACTTCATTCCTAATCTAACATTATTCACTTTCAGTGGGCTTCCAGCCTCAAATAAGGCTTAAGTCCCATCTCCTCTCAGAATTTGCCCCAGTATTCTTTGCTCCAAACTGTAAAAATGGAGTTTTTGATTTCCTTGGCTTTATGCTCCAAACTGTAAAAACGGAGTTTTGATTTCCATGTCTTTATTTACCCAATGACTTGCTTCTTGATGCATCACGACTGAATGATGTATAGTATAGGTCCTCCTAACCAGCGTCTACACTGAAGTCTTAGGTGACTGTGGGCTCCCTCAAAAGGAAACATGTGTTTTAATCAATCTTTGCCAGTGTTCATCATTAAACTAGATTATTCGATAATGACATGAAATTCTTTAGAGGAAAACGTTGTAATATTAATCTTGATGTTTCTACAGAGTTTAATAAACAAGAAGGTTCAAAGTGATGGTAGATGGTAGGTTCAGCCTGTTTTTCCCCTCCAAGGATAACCACAAATACAAAACACAACGATATTGGGAGACCAACATCCTTAAAATGTTCCTTGTTTGAATATCACAGGGCTTTTCCAATTAACTGAACAGTACAACTGGATGAAAATATTGTACCTTAACAAAAATACGTTTAATGCTAACTTATTTTTATGTGTCTTTTAACTACTTCATCCGTGTACTCGAACACCACTGTTCAGAAGTTTTCAAATATGGGACAATCAGAGCGCTCAACTCTCGAAGACATCATTTTCATGACCCATTTCTCAAATAAAATATTAAGGTTGAGGCTCTGGTATTTCATTTTAAATAGTACTGGTCTGTTTTTCCAGCCATGAAAACGTTTATTCTAAGTAAAAATCCCAGAGATGGTTAAGTCTTAAATACAAATCCCCAAACTCTTGCACTGCCTTCAGCTTCGGCTTGAATGTATTTCAACCAGTTCCCATAATTACAACAATATTACTATTATCTTAGTCTCACTGCCAAAAACCCAGCTGCAGACTAACTATGCAAGAATGAAACACTGTTGAAATGACTCGGAAAAAAAAACAAACTTTACCCTCACTGAATTTTGCTACAAAATCCTGCAATTAAATGAAACCAATTACAGACAAACACCTTCTAAGAAAGAACATGGTGCCGCTACACAAGGAACCCAGAGAGAAATTCGGCCAACAGTTGCGCCTAAGCCACCGCGGCAGAGTCGGGGGCTGGGAGCGGAGAAGAGGAGGAAACTTGGGAAGCACAATGACTCCAGTGAGGGCTCCCGCGAAGAAACCCACGGGGCTCCATCAAACTTGAGGGTTTGCGTTCGTGGACGCGGCGGGCTTGCTGCTCGGCCACCGGCAGGCCGTTCGGAGCCCACCCTTGGCTACCCGCGGGGCCGCGCCCGGGGAGGGAGGTCAGGCAGTCGCGAGCCTCCCTTTCGCGTCCGGCCGCCTTCGGCCGGCGTCCCCGCGATTTTCCTCTTCCTCCTCCTGCCTCTCCCCTTTTGTTTTTCAGGCATTCGGTCCGCTCCGGCGGAGGCCGGCCGGTCCTTTCCGCGCCCCGGCCTCTCCGGTCCCCCGCGCCTCTGTCCGCCCCGCGCGCCCCCCGAGCCCCGGCCTCCTGGTCTTCCTCAGACCCCTCGGCCTCTCCGCGCGCCCGGCCTTTCCAAAGCCTCCCCCCACCATCCTCCTCACGTCCCCGGACTCCCCGCGTCCCCCAGCTTTTCCGTCTTCCTCGAACCCCTCGGCCTCCCCGCGCGCCCCCGGAACCCCACACGTCCTCCAGCCCCCGGCCTCCCCACGTCCTTCAGCCTCCCTGTCTCCCCCAAGCCTCCCGACCACCCAGAGCGCCCCCTGACCTCCTCAAGCCCCTCAGCCTCTCGGAGCCTCTCGGCCTCCGCGGACGCCCCCAACCTCCTCACGGCCCCCGGCCTCCCCACCTCCAAGAACCACGGCTGACGGGCCGGGGGCGCGGGAGGGGCCGGTCTGCGCCGCATCCGCCCTGGGACTGACTGGGCGGCCCTGCTCTGCCCCTCCGCCCTCAGGGCCGCGGCCCTGCCCACGACCGCTGCACAGAAGGAACCCGCCCAGCCCCCGGCCCGCGCCCCGCACTCACTCGGACCGCGCCTCCGGCGCCGAGAGGCGAAGGCAGACGACTACCGGGCGGCGCCGGGCAACGGCAGCCGCGCTCCCTCCCACGCCTCACGCCGCGGGCGCACAGCGGTCCCGGCCCGGCGGCGGCGGCGGCGGCGGCGGTGGCGGAGGCGGCGGCGGCGGGCTCGCGCCCTCGGGGCCGGGCTGAGTCGGCGCGGGCCCGCGCGCGTGCGCGGCAGCCGGCTGAAGCGCGCGCCCTGCCTCGGCAGCGCCGCCGGGCTCCGTCTCAGTCCGGAGTTTCCGCCTCTCGGGGACACTGGGCATGCGCGCCGCCGCCCGCGCATGCCCAGAGCGCCGCCAGGCGCCGCTCCTGTAATTTACCCTATGGAGGCCAGGTCGGGGTTTGTGGTTGGCCGGAGGATCCGCGCGGGCGTGGCGTCCGGACTGGGAAAGCCCTGGCCTGAGGGGTGGCCGGGGTCGTCCCGCGGAGCGGACTTCCTGGGGTCCCACCTGCCGCGCTCTCCGCCAGCTGGATTAGGCAGACTTCGGGAAAGCCCACCCCATCCCCTTCCTGTCCCCCAAATCCCGAAGGGGGCCCCTCTGGAGGACCTCCCTCTAGAACGGCCCTGCGGCCCCGCCCCCTAGAGTTGGAAGCCCGCCGTCGGGCACCCGCTGCGGGCCCCGAGCTTTGCTGTGCCCTCTCCAGGCGTCACACCGACCCTAACAAGCGGTTCCTGTGCCCTTTTTGCAGATAAAGAAACTGAGGCTCAGAGATTCTTTTCATGGCATTATGGCTAAGTTGGACTGGGCCATGATTTGATTTTGGAAGATGAAAAATCATGAAAGGGACTTCCACTGGAGGTAAACAGGTTACCTAAGTGAACGCCGGGAGGGAACGAGCCCGGCAGTCCCTCCCGAGGTCTACAGACCTAAGGCAGGGTCCTCTAGGCAGAGGACGATGGCTCGTCCCGACCCCGAACCGGCCTGCCGCGATGTGAGCCAGTTTCAGCGAGGAGCTGGTTGCTTAAGACTGGAACGTGCCATGGGTGGGGTGGAGGAAATGGCAAAGGCCAGGTTGGAGCGACTGAAAACTGCAGACGGCTGTGCGGGGCCTTGCTTAGGTACCTGGAGTTTCTTTAGGCAACAGGGAGCCTTTGGAGGGCTTTAAGCAGGAAGTGATAACTGATTTGTGTTATTTAAAAAAAAAAAAAAGTCACTCTGGCAACCTTGCGGTCAGAAATGAAACGAGAAGAAGCCTCAAGGCTGCAACTTTCATTTTTATGGTGTTTTGATGCTAACCACAAGCCAGCAGCAGGACAGACAGGCACCGAGGCATTTTGAAAGGTGAACACCCTGAAGCTTAGAGAGGTGATACACCACATTTCATTAGGAGCTATAAATCAAGTAAAAATCAAGTAAAATAAGATGCTTATGCTTTTGTTTATCAAGATTTCACCATATTTAAATGTTTTGGGTTTTATTCTTTGATGAGATGTATTAAGGTTGGTGTTTTCTGGGTTTTGTTATTTTTTACTACATATGAAATTGTAAGGAATTGCCTCTCCATGGCAGCCTCAGGCCTCTTTGTACATGCTATTTGCTCTGCCTGAAACTTCTTGCTCCTCACTTATTTCAAGACCCTGCTTCTACATCACCTCATTGATAGCGATAGACCACTCTGTGTATAATAGGAACCACCCACTGCCCTGCCATCCTCACACACACTCCCCACTTAGTCCTCTCCGTTGTTCTCCAAAGCACCTATTGTTCCCCACAGCCCAGCACTGTGTTCCTGTTTGTTTCTTGATTGTCTGCTCCCTCCACTAGAGTCAGGCTTATTAGAGCATGGGCTTTGTTTTGTTCACTAATAGGTCCGGGCGCACAATAAGTATTTGTCGAGTGAATGAACGAAGCTTTGGGTGATGTGACGTGAGAGCATATTATTAAAACTGTAAGAAGAGCATGGGAGACAGAGAGGGGAGTGGAAGCATAAAAGGGGCTGCATTAAGGATAACCCTGGGGGAAGGGGCTGCACTTAGCATTGTAGACTAAAAATGGCCACCAATTCTTTTGACACTTTTCCCAACAAGAGGTGGAATTTATTCACCCCTTGAATCTGGATGGATCCTGTTAACTTGCTTTGACCAATAGAATGTATCACAAGTGACTGTACAAATTCCAAGCCTAGGCTTCAAGAGGCCATGCTGCTTTGATTTTCTCCCTCTTAAGCCCAAGCTAGCCTCACCAGGAGGCAGTGTGGAAACGAACTGAAGCACCCTGGCCAACAAGCTGCCACCTCCAGACATGTGAGTGAGCTGTGCTAGACCACCCAGCCCCTGTGAAGCATTCAGCCAACTGCAGCTACATAAGACCTAGAGAGACTGGTGGAAGAACTGCCCAGCCGAACCCAGCCCAAACTGCCAAACCACAGAATTGTGAGCCAATAAAATACATGTAGTTTTAAGCCTTTAGGTTTTAGAGTGGTGTGTTACACAATCTTGTTTCCTGGACTCCGCCACGATACATTTGAAATTGAAGTTCTGGGCTGGGCATGGTGGCTCACGTCTGTAATCCCTGGGAGGCCGAGGTGGGTGGATCACCTGAGGTTGGGAGTTCCAGACCAGCTTGACCAACATGGAGAAACCCCATCTCTACTAAAAATACAAAATTAGCCAGGGGTGGTGGCATGTGCCTGTAATCCCAGCTGCTCGGGAGGCTGAGGCAGGAGACTTGCTTGAACACAGGAGACGGAGGTTGTGGTGAGCCAGTATCACACCATGGCACTCCAGCCTGGGTAACGAGTGAAAACTCCAACTCAAAAAAAAAAAGGAAAAGAAATTGACGTTCTTGAAGGTCAGCTTTGATTATTATTCTGCTTAATCAAAGAAGAAAGTCAGAAAAGGGCAGGAAGAAGTGATGCAAAGGAGAAGGGCAAACAGATAGAAACCGGAGAAAAGGGACAAACAGGAAGCCGTGGCTTGTCTTACTTCCTGGGCATCCTTTGCGGTGCGTAAGAACCCAGACTTAGGAGTAAGATGAACATTGGTAAAGACCCAGGCTCAAGTTCGGCCTTTCACCAGTAAATGTGGGAAGATTGTATAATGTCTCTGAGCCTCAATTTCTCATCTGTGAAATGGAGACTAAAGGTTGCACATTAAAGTTAAGTTGCAGAGGAAACAAACCATTCTCATAAAACAGCAGGGTGCTTAGTATAAATAAGTGTTATTGATTATAGCATTGCTTTATGGATTACTAATAATTTGCATGATGATGGAGCAGGTATTCAAAGGACCACCAGAGCAGTATTAACGAAGGCTGACTTCTCTCAGTCTCTGTGGGTCAGAACCTGTATACACTATCTCTACACCTCATAGCAGTTCTGTGATGTAGACGCTATTATCAGCACCTCCATTTTATAAATCTGAAAACTACTGCTCAGAAAAAAAAGCAATGAGTCAGATAGCAGGGCTGGAATTCAAGGCTGCATCTGTCCAACTGCAAAACCTGTGCTCCTTCCTCACCCCAGCACAGTCTCTGATGCATTCATACCCCATAAAAAACACAAACACACACACACACAATTTGGCTTCTCCCCTTCCTGCATTGCGCCAGATGGGCTGAGCATTGACCTTGTGTGGGAAGCTTTCAGGAAGAGCTTCCTGTGTGTTGGCAGAGCAGCTGCACCGAGCCTGGGAGCAGTTCCCCCTTGAAAAGCCCCCCACCTCCCTGGTCAGCTAAGGGTTCCCTCCCAGGAGGGGCTCACTCACAGTGGAGAAGCAGAAACACACATGAAGGCCAGGGGGTGGATGCACAGTCATGGGGGCGTGGAAGCTGATAGCACTGAAGAGACACTGAAGCCCAGGTTCCTGCCCACATCACAGCTGACCAGCTTGCAGATCTCTCTGGAGAAGCTGGGATGAGAGAGTGAGACCCAGGAAACAGGTGCCTGGGGTACTTTTCAGTCCAGTAAGACGTGCCCCTGGGAGCTATGGGCCTCTCACATCACCAGGGCATGCTGGCCCTCAGGAATCAGAGAGTGGTGGAATGGAGAAAGGGTCTGACAAACCTGGCCTCCAATCCCAGCTCCCCCACGTGACAACCCCATGGCCCCAGGCAGGCTGCTCAACCTCCTGGAGTCTCAGCTTCCTCCTCTGTAAAATGGGGAGGAGAATAGAAGAGCAGAAGGCAGGGACAGGGGTGTCCCTAGGAAAGATATCCAGAAGGAAAGCAGGGATAAAGGAGGGGGCTGAAGACAGATTCCCACCTCCAAATTCTATCCTGTATAGTCAAATGGGCCCTGCCCTCTGCTGAGGCCACAATTACCACAGGCAGCTTGCCCAGGACAGAGCAAAACAAATCCGTGGTCACCATTCAGGAACATTCTGGGCAATAAGGCTATGCAGGTTTGTTGTCGTTGTTTTGAGACTGAGTCTCATTCTATTACCCAGACTCGAGTGCAATGGTGCAATCTCAACTCACTGCAATCTCCACCTTCTCGAGTTCAAGCGATTCTCCTGCCTCAGCCTCCCGAGTACCTGGGGTTACAGGTACCTGCCACCACGCCTGGCTGATTTTTGTGTTTTTAGAAGAGATGGGGTTGGCCAGGCTGGTCTTGAACTCCTGACCTCAAATGATCCTCCCACCTTGGCCTCCAAAGTGCTGGGATTACAAGCATGAGCCACCGCACCTGGCCCCTATGCAGGTTGTATTGCAAGTTGAAATTTGACTTACCACACACACGTAATGTAGGAATGTACAGATGGGGGGAGAGGGGTCCTGTAGTGGGTGCCCCTTTTCTGTGGGGATGTGGGAACAACTCTTCCTAGGTTGGGGAGCATCCCAGCCCCTGCTGCTCACATAGATCTCCCCGAGTTTACCCCACCAGTGTTCCAGGGCCCTGTGGCACAAGGAGTACTAACAGGGCCTCTTCTAGTTCTCACCCATATTCAGTGCCCCCAGGTTTCCCCGACTGGAAGTGAGCAAGCCCTGTCTAGAGGCCAGGCTGCCTAGAGCAGGACCTCACCGTAGGGGTCTGCCCCAGGGATACCACTTCCTGGCCTGGGCCCCAAGTTCACTCCCACCCCTATATCTGCCACCCCCTCCCCAAAAATACTGTGTAAGGAAAATCCTCCCCTCCACAAGGCTCAGCAGGTCCAGGCCAGGAACAGCCCCCACCCTCATGACCTGACATACCCCTTTGGTCTGGACCTGGTAGCAAGGCTCCAATCACAGTTCATCCAGAGCTAGCACATACTCTGTACCTGCTACTATTTTCCCCTACTGTACAGCCTTTAGAGGGGAAAATGTCCACATTTTCTGCAGAATTTTGCCCCAAACCATTCATTATCTCATTTACTTTTCACAACTACCTTAGGTATTACTAAGCACGGTTTACAGATGGGTAAACTGAGACCAGAAGGTGATGGCTATCCAGCTCCAGTCTACCCAGCAAGCAAGGGGCAGAGCCAGGATTCAAACCCAACTTGTCTGGCTCCAAAATGGTCCTCACAGCACCACAGCACCTGCTGAGATTACGGGCATGTGTCTTAGTGCCTGCCCTGAAGGTGACTAGGAAGAGAGTCTAGGTGGCACGCAGCTCCTCTCTGCCATGAATTCTTCACTTTACAAAGACCATGCAGTTGCAGGGATGCCATCAAACCTGTTCCAGTCAGGAACTCATACAATTCCCTTACTGTTTTTTTGTGTGTGTGACAGAGCCTCGCTTTGTTGCCCAGGCTGGAGTGCAGTGGCACAATCTTGGCTCACTGCAACCTCTGCCTTCCGGGTTCAAGTGATTCTTGCACCTCCTCAGCCTTCCAGGTAGCTGGGATTACAGGCGCACACCACCATGCCCAGCTAATTTTTGTACTTTTTTTTTTTTTTTGAGACAGAGTTTTGCTCTTGTTACACAGGCTGGAGTGCAATGGCATGATCTCGGCTTACCACAACCTCTGCCTCCTGGGTTTAGGCAATTCTCCTGCCTCAGCCTCCTGAGTAGCTGGGACTACAGGCACGCGCCACCATGCCCAGCTAGTTTTTTGTATTTTTAGTAGAGACAGGGTTTCACCATGTTGATCAGGATGGTCTCGATCTCTTGACCTCATGATCCACCTGCCTCGGCCTCCCAAAGTGCTGGGATTCCCAAAGGCGTGAGCCACCGCGTCTGGCTAATTTTTGTACTTTTTTAGTAGAGACAGGGTCTCACTGTGTTGGCCAGGCTGGTCTTAAACTCCTGACCTCAGGTGATCCACCTGCCTCTGCCTCTCAAAGTGCTGGAATTACAGGCGCAAGCCACCATGCCCAGCCTGAAATTCCCTTTCTTGATCTTTTTCATTGTTTTGGTTAGTATTAACTCCTCATTAAAAAAATGTCCTCTGCAAATCTTGTTGGAATCATGTTCAACAGAAGGCGGCACGCTTTCATTGCTCCAGTTTGTAAAATTTAAACAGACTGCCACTTAGGCTTCCCACTTCTTTCTTCTTCTCAGCTTTTTATTTTTATTTTTTTTCCTGAGCTCCATTTTTGTATTTTTGTGTGGGGGTTTGTTTGTTTGTTTGTTTTGGAGATGGGATCTCACTCTGTTACCCAAGCTGGAGTGCAGTGGCATGATCTCAGCTAAGCTCACTGCAACCTCCACCTCCCCAGCTTCCCACCTCAGCTTCCCAAGTAGCTGGGACTACAAATGTGTGTTTGTAATTTTGTAGAGATAGGATTTTGCCATGCTGCCCAGGATGGTCTCAAACTCTTGAGCTCAAGCAATCATCTCACTTCACCCTCCCAAAGTGCAGGGATTACAGGTGTGAGCCACCGCACCCCACCTAACTTGTACTAATTCTCAATGATTTAAAGCAATGCTTCTCAAACTGTCTCTAGTATGGAGCAGTTCTTTCTTTTTGTCTTTTGTGGACTCATACTTTTGTAAAATGTACTTAAAAAATTAGAAATGAAGAATTTTAAAAGTAAAGACAGGCCAGGTGCAGTGGCTTACGCTTGTAATTCCAGCACTTTGGGAGGCTGAGGTGGGTGGATCACCTGAGATTAGGAGTTCAATACCAGCCTGGCCAACATGGTGAAAACCTGTCTCTACCAAATATACAAAAATTAGCCAGGCATGGTGGCACACACCTGTAGTCCCAGCTACTCAGGAGTGTGAGGCAGGAGAATCACTTGAACTCAGGAGGCAGAGGTTGCAGTGAGACAAGATCATGCCACTGCACTCCAGCTTGGGTGACAGCAAGAGATGCTGTCTCAAATAAATAAATACATACATACATACATACATACATACATACATACAAGTAAAGACATACAAAACACAAGCCTCAATTTTTTTTTTTTTTTTTTTTTGAGACAGGGTCTCACTGTGTTGCCCGGGCTGCAATGCAGTGGTATGAATGTGGCTCACTGCAGCCTTAACCTCCTGGGCTCAAGCAATCCTCCTGCCCCAGCCTCCTGAGTAGCTGGGACACAGGCATGTGCCATTCCACTCAGCCAATTTTTAAATTTTTTTTTTTTTAGAGATGGGATCTGGCTGTGTTGCCCAGGCTAGTCTCAAACTCCTGGAGTCAAGTGATCCTCCCACTTTGGCCTCCCAAAGTGCTGGGATTTCAGGCATGAGCCACTTTTTGTTATTAGATTCAAAACAACTCTGTCAAATTGCTTTGAACGTTTTTAAAACTCGTAATCACTGTACTTCTCTCACTGTGAGTTGATAACAGTGTGCAGAGCAGCTGCAGTTCTGTGCAACACCGTGGGCAGCATTAATTCAAAATATTAACAAGACCTGGGCGCAGTGGCTCACGCCTGTAATCCCAACATTTTGGGAGGCCGAGGCAGGCGGATCACCTGAGGTTAGAAGTTCGTGACCAGCCTGACCAACATGGAGAAACCCCGTCTCTACTAAAACTACAAAATTAGCCAGGCGTGCTGGTGCATGCTGGTAATCCCAGCTACTCGGGAGGCTGAGGCAGGAGAATCACTTGTACCCAGGAGGCGGAGGTTGAGGTGCACCGAGACCATGCCACTGCACTCCAGCCTGGGCAACAAGAGTGAAACTCTGTTTAAAAAGAAAAGAAAAGAAAAGAAAAAAAGATTAACAAAAGAAGACTTGGGCCATGTGCTGTGGATGAGGTCAAAGTGGGTGGATTCATTGAGTTCAGTAGTTCCAGACCAGACTGGGAAACCTGGTAAAAGCCTGTTTCTACAAAAGATACAAAAATTAGCAGGTCATGGTGGTACATTCCTGTAGTCCCACCTACTCGGGTGGCTGAGGTGGGAGAATCACTTGAGCCCAGGAGGTTGAGGCTGCAGTGAGCCAAGATTGCGCCACTGCACTCCAGCCTAGACAACAAAGTGAGACCCTATCTCAAAAAAAAAAAAAGTTAAAAAAATAAAAAAGGCCGGGCACGGTGGCTCACACCTGTAATCCCAGCACTTTGGGAAGCCGAGGCAGGAGGATCACCTGAAGTCAGGAGTTCGAGACCAGCCTGACCAACATGGTGAAACCCCGTCTTAAAAAGAAAGAAAAAAAAAGAGAGAGAAAAAATAAAAATTAAAATTAAAAAGACTTGATTCTGTTCAAAATGTACATATTTATTTGAATATGCTTTCACCAAAATAGCATATATAAGGGCAATGTGAACAATAAAACATTAGTATTTTCATGTGTATGTTTACAAAACAACTGTTTGTTTCCATGGCTCTGTTTCTATTCCAAATCTTCTATTACATGAAAAGTACAAACTATAATTAACATTAAAATTTTATATCAAATTTAAATAGATTTGATTTTTTTTTTTTAGATGGAGTCTCTCTCTGTCACCCAGGCTGGAGTGCAGTGGCATAGTCTCAGCTCACTGCCACCTCCGCCTCCCAGGTTCCAGTAAGTCTCCTGCCTCAGCCTCCCAAATAGCTGGGACTACAGGCATGTGCCACCATGCCTGGCTAACTTTTTGTATTCTTAGTAGAGATAGGATTTCACCACATTGACCAAGCTGGTCTCAAACTCCAGACCTCATGATCTGCCTGCCTTGGCCTCCCAAAGTGCTGGGATTACAGGTATGAGCCACGGTGCCTGACCTATGGTTGAAATTTTTAAATTTAATGTCTTGAAATTATAATTAAATTCTTACTTAAATTTTAACAAAATTATTTGTATTCTAGTATTTAATATTTTTCTAGTCAACAATATCAAGAATTGGTGTCATTCTTCACACGTTACTTCTACCTGTATATAATATACACAGTATACACAACTTTTGCATGTATAGTATGCAAATCGAAAGACAAGAGTTGAATATTTCAAAATATCCTTCAACTGACATATGCAACTGTTGTGAATATCATGGTAAATGAGATAATGGTGATGGTTGCATAACTCTAAATATACTACAAATCACTGAATCATACATTTTTACAAAAAAAAAAGGAACTGAGTCACTCTGGGGAACTTCAGAGTCAGAGTCAGGCTGACTGAGGTCTATCTATTGAGGACTTTCACTCTGTCTCTCAGGCCTCCATTCAAGTCTCACTCAGCTCTCCCTTTGTGATGACAAAATGCCACCATCCACACAGTTTCAAAGACCCATGTAGAAAAGCCTGCGCCTTTTCCAGCTGAAGCGACAGTCTCCTTGGCTTTGATTGGCTGGGCTCAGGCTCTATGCCCGGCCTGAAACTGGAGGTAGAATCAGCCCAAACCACAAGGATGGGAAGCGAAAGAGGGTTGTTGCCTGTAGAAAGAGAAGAGATACTGGAGATCCCCTCCTCATCTCCTTGTTCTGGTAATAGAAGCCTACTTTTCCCTCGGGAACACGCCCCACCTGCCTTTCACTTGCCGGATAGGGTTGCTAAGGGTGAGTGCAACTTGAGATGTTGGCCAGTATGGTACCCACCTTTATGGGCTGTTGACTCTCCTCCAGAAATGCCACTCTGGGGCCGGGCACGAGGCCGAGGTGGGAGGATCATGACGTTAGGAGATCGAGACCAGTCTGGCTAACATGGTGAAACCCCTCTCTACTAAAAATACAAAAAAATTAGCTGGGTGTAGTAGCACATGCCTATAGTCCCAGCTACTCAGGAGGCTGAGGCAGGAGAATCATTTGAACTCGGGAGGCAGAGGTTGCAGTGAGCCTAAATCGCGCCCCTGCACTCCAGTCTGGGTGAAAGGGCAACACTCTGTCTCAAGAAAAAAAAAAAAAAAGCCACTCTGGAGTCTCAGAGAGAAAAGGCAGCCGGCACTGAGGCATTTCTGGGGGACAGCGGTCCCAAGCTCCCACATGAACACCCACCCCACCTGCGTGGCTCCTGCAGAGCTGGCCCTGCTGCCTGGCCACTGTCCCTTCAGTTCTAGGAGCTGAGCTGCGTCCTTCCCTTTCTGGTTTACTTTGAAATCGGCCAGAGTTGGCCTGTATTGCTAACAAGTGACCCTGACTGATAGAGACACTTACCATAGAGTTCCTGAAGATCACTGGCTGAGATAAATATTGTACAACAGTTAAGATGAAAAACATAATAAATTTAAAAACGATCATTGGCAACATATATGAAGTTTGGGCCCCCAATTAATAATAGATATTATTGTTGTTTCTCTCCCAAGAGTCTTGAGAACATTATTTTTTCTTTTTAATAGATTTTACTTTTTTAGAGAAGTTTTAGATTTACACAAAAATTGAGATGATGGTGCAGAGATCCCACATACTCCGCACCAGTTTCCCCTATTATTAACAAATATTGATACATTATTGTTAACGAAAGTCCATAATTTATTTACATTTCCTTCATTTTGACCTAATGTACTTCTTCTGTCCCCGGATCCCATCCAGGACCCCATATGACATTCAATCATCATGTCTCCCAACACTCTTCTGGACTTTGACCCTTTCTCAGAATTTCCTTGTTTTATTTATTCATTTAAGAGGCGAGGCTGGGTGCGGTGGCTCATGCTTGCAATCCCAGCACTTTGGGAGGCCGAGGCAGATGGATCACCTGAGGTCAGGAGTTTGAGACCAGTCTGGCCAACATAGTGAAACCCTATCACTACTAAAAATACAAAAATTAGCCGGGCATGGTGGCACGAGCCTGTAATCACAGCTACTCCAGAGGCCGAGGCAGGAGAATCGCTTGAACCTGGGAGGCAGAGGTTGCAGTGAACTCAGATCTTGCCACTGCATTCTAGCCTGGGCAACAGAGTGAGACTCTGTCTCAAAAAGAGAGAGAGAGAGAGAGAGAGAGAGAGAGGAGGTTAGCTTTTTTTTTTTTTTTTTTTTTTTAGACAGAGTCTCACTCTGTCACCCTGGCTGGAGTGCAGTGATGTGATCTCAGCTCATTGCAACCTCCACCTCCTGTGTTTAAGCAATTCTCACGCCTCAGCCTCCTGTGTAGCTACACGTGTGGCCACTACACCCAGCTAATTTTTGTATTTTTAATAGAGACAGGGTTTCACCATGTTAGTCACGCTGGTCTGGAACTCCTGACCTCAGGTGATCTGCCCGCTTTGGTCTCCCACAGTGTTGGGATTACAGGCAGGAGCCACTGTACCTGGCCTAGGCTAGCCTTAAAATCCTGGGCTCAAGGGATCCGCCCACTTCAGCCTCTCGAGTAGCTGAGACTGCAGGTGCATGCCACTGTACCCAGCAGAATTTTCTTGTTATTTTTTTTGACAGAATGTTGAGGACTGCTGATTGGATATTATTATAGGATGAGCCACTATTGGAATCTGTCTGATTTTTTCCCTTGAGAAGCCTGGAGTTATAGGTTATCGGAAGGACGACCACAGAGGTAAAGCGTTATTGTTCTCTCATTGTATCAAGGGCATATACTATCAACTTGAACTGTGAGTGTTGGTGTTGACCTTGCTCACTGGCCAAGTAGTGTCTGTCTGGTTTCTCCAACTTGAGAGTGGGGTAGTGACATAAATTATTTAGGTTTTTCTGAATAAGAGATTTGTCTCCTCCCCCATTTGTTAATTTATTTAGTCATGTATATCGGTATGAATGAATGAATATTTATTTTTTTGCTTTGAGTAATAATCTATTTCTTTATTGATTCTGTTGCTTTTAGGGACATTGTTAATGTCCCAGACACCTTCAAATCTCTCATCATCCATTCAAAATCAGACCCGTGTTTGGAATGAATGAGGGACAGCAGTGCCTCATGGCAGGAGAGGAGCCCTGGTGATGCACAGAAATCTCTTCCATGAATTAAAGAGCCAGGTAGGCAGCAGGCCTGGGTAAAAGATTGATGAATCTAGAGATGACACTTGAGATCACTTCCCATGTCGGTAATGTTCGTTCCCTCATTCAAGCCACACGCGTCGAGCCCCAGGACTCACTGCACAGCATGCTGAACACCAGGCTGCTCACGGTCTGGTGGAGAACACACAAGTGAACAGGTAATTATGACACAGAGCCATCTAAGCTATGCTGCTGCAGAGGTGATGTTTGCGTCGAGTGTTAAAAGTAGACCAGGTCAGGGAAGGACAACCCTGGCAGAAGGCACAGCATGTGCAGAAACATAGGAGCATGAAATGACATGTCCTTTGGGGAGGAGGGCAGGCTTGGCTGCATCATTTATTTGTGAGACAGAGTCTTGCTCTGTCACCCAGGCTGGAGTGCAGTGGCACAATCTCAGCTCACTGTAACTTCCACCTCCTAAGTTCAAGGGGTTCTCCTGCCTCAACCTCCCAAGTAGCAGGGACTATGGGCATGTGCCACCACGCCTGGTTAATATTTGTATTTTTATCAGACATGAGGTTTCATCATGTTGGTCATTTCTGACCTCAAGTGATTTGCCTGTCTTGGCCTCCCAAAGTGCTGGGATTACAGGCCTGAGTCACCCCACCCAGCCAGGAATCTATTCTTACAATGATCTTATCTTCCCATCACTCCTCAAGATTTAAACTCCCACCAACATGCATCCAATTGGCTGGTGTAGTTTTGTGCCCTGGCTGCCAGGGGGAGAGAGCAGGAGAATCATTGCTGGGTTTCTATATTGGGAGGTGGAGTCCTGTCCACTCCCTGGGAATCTCATACTGATGGAACAGGGTTGCTGTAAGACAGCCACAAGAGACAAGCATCCCCCAGAGATCCACACTTTAGTTTCTTTTATAGAAATTCTCCATCTCTGAAGGGTCCAGAATCTTCTACACTGAGCTCATGCTCCATCTTACCGTGGTTTCTCTTGCATTTTCTTCCACTGTCTGTTCCCCTCTTCTTTCTGTCACCTCATAGCCAGTGAGACAATGTTGGGACTAGAGAAAAGGGATGGATATGCACTGAGCTCTTGCTGTGTACCCACCCTCCACACCAGGTACTTTGCACACAGCAGTGAGTGTCGGAGCTAGCGATGCTGACTCATGAGAGACAACTGTTAAACACAGACATTTTCTAAACATTAAATTCTATTAAAAACAAAGGTGGCCGGGCTTGGTGACTCATACTTGTAGTCTCAGCACTTTGGGAGGCTGAAGCGCATGGATCACACTTGATGTCAGGAGTTCGAGACCAGCCTGGTCAACATCGTGAAACCGTGTCTCTAATAAAAATACAAAAATTAGCTGGGCATGGTGGTGGGCACCTGTAATCTCAGCTACTCGGCAGGCTGAGGCAGGAGAATCTCTTGAATCCGGGAGGCAGAGGTTGCAGTGAGCTGAAGTTGTACCATTGCACTCCAGCCTGGGCCTGGGCAATGCAGAAAGACTCTGTCTCAATACAAAACAAAACAAAACAAAAAAAGGGTAAAAAATACTCATGGCTCACACTCCCCAATTATTTTACTATATTCTACTCTTACCTATGCTCTTGTCTATTATTATCTACATGTTGGAAACAAAACTGTGTAGTAATGAACTACCATGCCTCCTTCTTCCCAACTCTGCATTCAGTAATGTCACATCGATAGCCAGAAATTGGTCATGGCGGAAATATTTACACTATGGAAATTGACAAATACCATAAATCAGGATTCCCCCCACTAAGAGCCTTTGTTAATTTACAAGCATACCATTGTCTCTCCACATGCTATCTCATTTGATAAGATGACACTGTCATGATTTGTAAACAAATAAGGCAGGGCCATTTAAAACAAAATGAAATTCATTCTAAGTACCGATTCATTCTGTGCCTACTTTTTGTTTCCTTTGCCCTGAGTCTCAATGATCATGACTGGTCTTTGAGCACCTATTAGACCTCAGGCATGTGAGTTCATATTCTCATGGTCACTTTCATATTAGATGCTATTATTTCATTTTATAGATTAGAAAACTGAGGCACAACAAGGTCAAGAGACTGCCTAGGGTTAAATCTTCCGTCCCCTGCCCTAGGGCCTCTCGTCTGGTTTGGTGTGTACCTGCCTCCTTCTAACCTGAAACAACCCAGAAGCCAGCAATTATGTCACCTGGCCTGTTGTCACTTTCAATACAACTGGTCTTCATCTCTACTTCTGCTTCTTCTGAAATGTCATTTTTCTTTAACTTGAGCAGTTTTCCTTTTCATCTTCTCCAGCTTTATGCTATTGCATTTAACTGTGACAGTGATTAAGCCCTTTTCTTTAAAGTTATCTAGCCAAAGCAAGTGGTAGTTTATAATCCTCACCAGATAATTAATGTGTGTGACAGCCCACAGGCACTGCACATACTTTAGCATCGGGCCTGGGAGGAATTCACGAGCACCAGAGCTACCAATAAATGACAGGGGAAAGGTCTGCACCCACCCCTAAACACCCTAACACTCTGCAGACACATCCCCTTGTTCCCACAGCATCCTTGTTGTATTCGACCATTTTCCATTGCTCTAAAGAGACTGGGTAATTTATAAAGAAAAGAGGTTTAATTTGCTCACAGTTCTGCAGACTGTAAGGAAGGACAGCAGCTTCTACTTCTGGGGAGACCTCAAGAAACTTACAGTCATGGCAGAAGGCGAAGGAGAAAGAGGCCATCTTACATGCCTGGAACAGGAGCAAGAGACGGGGGAAGTGCCACACACCTTTAAACAGCTAAATCTCCTAAGAACTCAGTCAGAAGACCCAGCGCTGGAGGATGGTGCTAAACCATTAGAAACTGCCCCCATGATCTCGTCACCTCCAGGTCCCACCTCCAACACTGGGGATCACATTTCAATGAAATTCGAGTGGGGACACAGATCCAAACCATATCACCTGTCAACAGTGTTGGTAACCAGGATAGTCACCCAAAGAGGGGACTGAAGCAAGGTAAGTGACTCACTTGTAGCATCCAGCAGGCAAACGCCAGAGCAGTATGAGCTCTGGAGTTCTAGACAGAATCCAATTAAGAGTGGCGATGATCTCACACTGGATCCAGCGTCCCTACAGCTTTCTTCAGGCAGGCCTGAAACCAGCTGGGACTGCTCCTCAGCTCGGTTCCCTCTATCCTGTCCCCATGCTCCCATGACCAGGTTGGAACTGACTCAACAACCTTCATTCAGCAGCAGCCCACATGAGTCCCCTGACCCCCGAGGCCCTTCTGAACCTGGCCTCTACCCACTGCTTCAGCTGCCTCCCCAGCCCCCACAAACTCAGCTCCATCCTACAAAGTCATCTCTCACCACGCTCAGCTTCTCTGCCTCTGCTCAAGCTGCTCCCGATGCAGCAAAGGCCCTTGGCCTTTTGCTAGGCCTGGCCCACCCTCCTCACCCATCTTTCTCAACTCTGCTCAGTTGTTACCTCCTCCAGGAAGCCCCCAGCTCAGGTTCCCCAGTCTGGGTTCAACGCTGTGCTCTGTGTTCCCAAAGAGTCCCCATGTCTAGCTCTCTCATCCTTTGTTTTAATTATTATCTTTCCCCACCCCACCCCCAGGCTCTATCTACCCTGGGCATTCCTAAAGGCAGGGAATGTTTTTAGCTTTCTTGTCTCTGTGTCGTTTGCACCTAGTATGACATTCCTGGCACCCAACCTCCCAAAGACAGTGACACTCTGAAGATGATATATGGTCTTTCTTTATTTATTTTTTTTTGAGACTGAGTCTTACTCTACTGCCCAGGCTGGAGTGCAGTGGCTCAATCTCAGCTCAACCTCTGCCTCCCAGGTTCAAGCAATTCTCCTGTCTCAGCCTCCCGAGTAGCTGGGATGACAGGTGCACACCACCATGCCCCACTAATTTTTTTGTAATTTAGTAGAGACGGGTTTTCACCTTATTGCCCAGGCTGGTCTTGAATTCCTGAGCTCAGGCAATCCACCGACTTGGCTTTCCAAAGTGCTGGGATTACAGGTGTGAGCCACTGCTCACAGCTCGTACGGTGTTTCTAACCAGTGTGATCACACTAAGTTGGAAACTAAGGCACAGCAAGGTAAATGACTGACTTGTGGCCTTCCGCAAATCAGCACAGAGGCATGTGGGGAACGCAGGGGTTCTGGGCAGAACCTGACTCAGAATGTAAATTACTGCTTACTGAATTCAGCATTTTTGAGTGACTGAATGAAAGTTTCCCTAGCTACCCATGGCTCCCCATAGTTATGTATACAGCATGTTATCTTCGACTCTTTGACTCTGTTTTGTATTTTTTCTCTTTCTTTTTTTCAAGACAGTTTTTTTTATTATTATTATACTTTAAGTTCTGAGGTTCATGTGCAGATCTTGCAGGATTGTTAGATAGGTACACACATGCCATGGTGGTTTGCTGCATCCATCCCCCCGTCACCTACATTAGGTATTTCTCCTAATGTTATCCCTCCCCAATCTCCCCACACCCTGCTATCCCTCCCCAGCCCCCCACTCCCCAACAGAGCCCAGTGTGTGATGTTCCTCTTCCTGTGTCCATGTGTTCTCATTGTTCAGCACCCACTTATGAGTGAGAACATGTGGTGTTTGGTTTTCTGTTCTTGTGCCAGTTTGCTGAGAATGGTGGTTTCCAGCTTCATCCATGTCCCTGCAAAGGACATGAACTCATCCTTTTTTATGGCTGTGTAGTATTCCATGGTGTATATGTGCCACACTTTATGCAGTCTATCATTGAAAGACATTTGGTTTGGTCCAGGTCTTTGCTATTGTAAACAGTACCAAAATGAAAATATGTGTGCATATGTCTTTATAATAGAATGATTTATAATCCTTTGGATATATAATCAGTAATGGGATTGCTGAGTCAAATGGAATTTCTATTTCTAGGTCCTTGAGGAATTGCCACACTGGTTGAACTAATTTATACTCCCACCAGCAGTGTAAAAGTGTTCCTATTTCTCCACATCCTCTCCAGCATCTGTGGTCTCCAGATTTTTTAATGATTGCCATTCTGACTGGCATGAGATGGTATCTCAATGTGGTTTTGATTTGCATTTATCTAATGACCAGTGATGATGAGCATTTTTTCATATGTTTGTTGCCCTCATAAATGTCTTCTTTTGAAAAGTGTCTGTTCATCTCCTTCACCCACTTTTTGATGGGGTTGTTTTTTTCTTGTAAATTTGTTTTAGTTCTTTGTAGATTCTGGATATTAGCCCTTTGTCAGATGGGTAGATTGCAAAAATTTTTTCTCATTCTGTTGGTTGCCAGTTCATTCTAATGATTGTTTCTTTTGCTGTGCTGAAGTTCTTAAGTTTAATTAGATTGTATTTATCTATTTTGGCTTTTGTTGCCATTGCTTTTGGTATTTTAGTCATGAAGTCCTTGCGTATGCCTATGTTCTGAATGGTATTGCCTAGGTTTTCTTCTAGGGTTTTTATACCGTTAGGTCTTATGTTTAAATCTTTAATCCATCTGGAGTTAATTTTTGTAAAAGGTGTAAGGAAGGGGTCCAGTTTTAGCTTTCTGCATGGGGCTAGCCATTTTTCCCAATACCATTTATTAAATACATTCCCCATTGCTTGTTTTTGTCAGGTTTGTCAAAGATCAGATGGTTGTAGATGTGTGGCGTTACTTCTGAGGTCTCTGTTCTGTTCCATTGGTCTATATCTCTGTTTTGGTACCAGTACCATGCTGTTTTGATTACTGTAGCCTTGTAGTATAGTTTGAAGTCAAGTAGCATGAAGACTTCAGCTTTGTTCTTTTTGCTTAGGATTGTCTTGGCTATGACAACTCTTTTTTGGTTCCATATGAATTTTAAGGTGTTTTTTTCCAGTTCTGTGAAGAAGGTCAATGGCAGCTTGATGGGAATAGCATTGAATCTATAAATTACTTTGGGCATTATGGCCATTTTCACAATATTGATTCTTCCTAACCATAACCATGGATAGGGAGCTTCCAGAACAGTCCTCAGCAAGCCTGCAGCAGGAGGCATGCTGAATTCTTATGAGGGTGTATGAAGGTGGCTCTGAGTCAAGCCTTCTTGAGTTCAGCCCTAACAGTGAAAAAGCTGATCTTCATATCTTCAGATCTTCAATGTCCTTCTCATTTTCTCTAGAACTCAAGAGGGAAAGAGGAAGCCGGGCGCAGTGGCTCAGCCTGTAATCCCAGCACTTTGGGAGGCTGAAGTGGGTGGATCACCTGAGGTTGGGAGCTCAAGACCAGCCTGGCCAACATGGAGAAAACCCATCTCTACTAAAAATACAAAATTAGCTGGGTGGGGTGGCAGATGCCTGTAATCCCAGCTACTCAGGAGGCTGGTGCAGGAGAATTGCTTGAACCAGTGAGGCAGAGGTTGCGGTGAGCTGAGATCTTGCCATTGCACTCCAGATGGGGCAACAAGAGCGAAACTCTGTCTCAACAACAAAAAATAAAAATAAAAATAAAAATTTAAAAAAAAAAAGAGGGAAAGAGGAAAGTGTCATTTATCTAGCAAATGCTTATACAACATTTATCTGTGCCCCATTGCAATTGCTTTACCAGTCTTAAGCTATTTAAACCTCCTAACAACCCCATGAGGTAGTTGCTGCTGTTACCTCCATTTTACAGATGAGAACACTGAGGCCAAGAGAGGGTAACTGGCCCAGAAGCCCACAGCTGATAGTGCAGAGCCTGGTTTGGAACCAGGTAACCCAGCTCTGAAGTTCCTGTCTTTCCCACTGCCGCAGCCCTTGCGGCCCCTGTCAGTATATTCTGTAGCATTTACTCAATCCACCAAGCATGCCGGCCTGCAAAATATATTAGTGTTGTACTCCTATTTTAAGACAAAACAATGGCTGGGAGGAAATAGATAAGGAGTTTGCTCTTCCGGAGCTCTGGGTTCGCCTGGCCCTCCCATCAGTGCAGATCAGGGTGACCACGAGCAGGATGGATAAGGCCCGAGAGGCTGCAGGGAATGTAGGGGTGGCTCTATACTGGTCAGTCCGCCTGGAGACAGAAATTACTAACTGGACATCAAAATACATGAACCACCGCGAAGAAATCTAGTAAGCACAGGGAAAGATACCAAAAGAGGAAAGTGGGGGCAAATGTAGCTACAAACCAAAGGCAGGGAGGCAAAGGCTAAGCAGTAGGCCGGGGCTGCTGCCTGCCTTAAAGGAAAGTGCATCGGAGAGCAGTCTTAGGCACATAGAGATGTGCTAGCTGTTCAGAAGCACGTGCTCATTTTGCTCTTGAATAATTAATGTATATTCAGTGAAGGGTACATATGGCAGGGGAGAACATAGCAGCAGCCCAGCCAGGAAGGAAGCTGGGCCTGACCTTGCAAACATGGAGAGGGGGAAGGGCCCAGAGCACAGCTTTTCAGGCCTGACAGCTCAGGGTGTGGCCCACCTCAACCTCTCTCTAGCTTTGTTGACTTGAAGCTCTGAACCGTTTTCTTCATTTGGGGATGGGGCCTGCAGGCATGTGAACAGCTCTCTGTTGAGATTCCTGTCAGTACGGAGGTGCAGCTGGGGACCTGGTGTGTGAGGTGGGATGGCATCAGGCTGATGGAGTAGGGGATAAGAGAAGTATTTCTGGCCAGGGGCAGTTGCTCACGCCTGTAATCTCAGCACTTTGGGAAGCTAAGGCAGGCAGATCACTTGCAGTCAGGAGTTCAAGATCAGCCTGGCCAACATGGTGAAACCCTGTCTCTACTAAAAATACAAAAATTAGCCAGGCATGGTGGTACCTGCCTACAATCCCAGCTACTTGGGAGGCTGACACATGAGAATTATTTGAACCTGGGAGGCAGAGGTTGCAGTGAGCCAAGATCGCACCACTGTACTCCAGCCGGGCAACAGAGCGAGACTCCATGTCAGGAAGGAAAAAAAAAAACCAGGGCCGAGGTGGCTCCGGCCAGTTGTCCTGGTGCTTGAAGAGGCGAGGCCATGAGTTCAAGGCCAACCTGAGCAAGGTTACAAGCTCTCATTGATTAACAACAACAACAAAAAAATTAGAGCCGGGCGCAGTGGCTCAAGCCTGTAATCCCAGCACTTTGGGAGGCCAAGGCAGGTGGATCACGAGGTCAAGAGATCGAGACCATCCTGGTCAACATGGTGAAATCCCATCTCAACTAAAAAAAATACAAAATATTAGCTGGGCATGGTGGTGCGTGCCTGTAATCCCAGCTACTCAGGAGGCTGAGGCAGGAGAATTGCCTGAACCCAGGAGGCAGAGGTTGCGGTGAGCCGAGATCGTGCCATTGCACTCCAGCCTGGGTAACAAGAGTGAAACTCCGTCTCAAAAGAAAAAGAAAAAAAAAACAGACAAGTATTTCTGACAGGGGCCTGGACTTCTTGGTTGTTCTCTTGGGGCCATTATGGGCCAAGTAAATGCTTGGCAACCAGAATGTGCTGGATGAGCCCTCCCAGAGGCTATTGTGAGCACTGCTGGAGACTGGCTGGGGCCTGGCCCACGGCTGCCATCCTGATGGATGGGCAGGACCACGACTGCGGAAAGCGAGTGGCCAGGCCCAGGCTGCTGTGTCTGGCAGACAAAGAAGAGTGTGGCTATAGGCCTGGCTTCCGTGGCATGTGACCACTACAGTCACAGAGGGCTTCATGTTCAGAAGGGGGACCTATGATTGGGGGCTAATCCTCTGCAGCCAGCAACTTGAAATTCTTTTTCTTTTCTTTCTTTCTATTTTATTTTTTGAGACCAAGTCCTGCTCTATTGCCCAGGCTGGAGTGCAGTGGCGCGATTTCCACTCATTGCAACCTCTGCCTCCTGGGTTCAAGCGATTCTCCTGCTTCAGCCTCCTCAGCAGCTGGGTCTATAGGGATATGCCACCTTACCCAGCTAATTTTTTGTATTTTTAGTAGAGACGGAGTTTCACCATGTTAGCCACGCTAGTCTCGATCTCCTCACCTCATGATGTGCCTGCCTCAGCCTCCCAAAGTGCTGGGATTACAGGCGTGAGCCACCGCTCTTGGCCTTGAAATTCTTAATAATTTTATCCTGGCCTGGAGCGGTGACTCACACCTGTAATCCCAGCACTTTGGGAGGTCGAAGTGGGCAGATCACAAGGTTAGGAGTTTGAGACCATCCTGGCCAATATAGTGAAACCCCGTTTCTAAAATACAAAAATACAAAATACTAAATATACAAAATACTAAAAATACAAAAATTTGCTGGGTGTAGTGGCACATGCCTGTAATCCCAGCTACTTGAGAGGCTGAGGCAGGATAATCCCTTGAACCAGGCAGTTGTAGGTTGCAGTGAGCTGAGATTGCACCAATACACTCCAGCCTGGTGATAGAGCGAGACTCCATCTTGAATCTGTGTGGTGTAAGTAAAGTCTGATAAAAAAAAATGGAGCACCTGCCTGGGCTTGGAGCCTCAGCTCACACATGGCCCCGCCCCTGTGCCCTCCCTGTCTCCCTGGTGCCCTGGCCACACCCAGATCATTCTTCCTATGCTCACCCCTGGTGGTGGCGGCAACACTGCTTCCCACAGTGTCTGGGTGGGGCACCGGAGTGGCTGTCCCCAAGCTTGGCTGGCAGCAGCATGGCACCTACCTCTGATCCAGGTACCAACCTGTCTGGGTGCTGAGGGTGCATCTTTTGGTGGTTGCCCTCCATCACGGGTTGGGGTGATGGCATATAGGGAGAAAGTTTTCATTCTTCACCTTCCCCGCTCCCGCTGGAGCATCGCACTTCCTTTTTATTTTAAGACAGGGTCTCGGCCGGGCGCGGTGGCTCAAGCCTGTAATCCCAGCACTTTGGGAGGCCGAGGCGGGTGGATCACGAGGTCAACAGATCGAGACCATCCTGGTCAACATGGTGAAACCCCGTCTCTACTAAAAAATACAAAAAATTAGCTGGGCATGGTGGCTCGTGCCTGTAATCCCAGCTACTCAGGAGGCTGAGGCAGGAGAATTGCCTGAACCCAGGAGGTGGAGGTTGCGGTCAGCCGAAATAGCACCATTGCACTCCAGCCTGGGTAACAAGAGCGAAACTCCGTCTCAAAAAAAAAAAAAAAAAAAAAAGACAGAGTCTCACTCTGTCGCCCAGGCTGGAGTGCAGTGGTGCATTCTCAGCTCACTGAATCCACCTCCCAGGTTCAAGCAATTCTCCTGTCTCAGCCACCTGAGTAGCTGGGATCACAGGCACCCCCCATCATGCCCAGCTAATTTTTGTATTTGTAGTGGAGATGGGTTTTTGCCATGTTGGCCAGGCTGGTCTTGAGCTCCTGATCTCAAGTGGTCTGCCTGCCTCATCCGCCCAAAGTGCTGGGATTACAGGTGTGAGCCACCTCGCCCAGCCAAGGAGTGCCACATTTTTGCTTTGCATTGAGCTCCACAAATTTTGTAGCTGGCTGCATGTGGCTGGGACAATATTGAGAAGCCACAACCTTAAACTCTGCTCGTGCTGTCCGAAGCAGAAGGGGACAGTGCTCCTGCATGTGGCCTCTTGCTTCTCCGTGGGCAGTAGTTTGGCATAGAGATGGTGTAGCTCAAATCACCAACATTCTCAGCCTCTGCTTGGAGCCATCATCTACGATCTCTGTGTGCAGGAGGACATTTCCTAGGGGATATGGCAACTGTGCTGAATCTTCCAGAGGGAGCAGGGCTGGGCCAGGCTGGAAAAGTCTCCCTAGGCTGGCGGGGAAACATTTGCTAACATGGAACTGTCTTGGTGTTGGTAGAATCCTGGCGTTGGACAGACCCGAAGCTTTGTGGCAGGGAAGGCCTCTGAGGACTCTGGGAGGGACAGGGTTAGACTGCATGGCCTTGCATGCAAGCTGCAAAAGGTTGTATCTTATCTTTTTGGCTCATCCTCAAACCTTATCAGGTGACCTGAAATAGAGGCCAAAATGACTTGGTTGAAGCAAAATATTACTTGAAATTTTATAACATATCCTTACAATATATGTAAATTGTATGGTAAAAGATTTGTTTTATTTTATTATAAAGATATGGGCCGGGTGTGGTGGCTCATACCTGTAGTCCCAGTGCTTTGGGAGGCTGATCGTGGGTGGATTGCTTGAGCCCAGGATTTTGAGGCTGCAGTGAGCTATAATTGTGCCACTGTACTCCAGCCTGGGTGACAGAGATCCTGTCCCTAAACACACACACACGCGCACGAACGCACACGGACTGATGCTGATGCTCCAGGGAGATGTTTTCCCTTCCTCCAGAAAAGGTTTCCTTCCGTCCAGGCGCAAACCCCGTCTCTACCAAAAATGTAAACATTAGCCGGGTATGGTGATGTATAATCCCAGCTACTCAGGAGGCTAAGGGGGAGGGTTGCTTGAACCCAGGAGATGGAGGTTGCAGTGAGCCGAGATGGTGCCACTGCACTCCAGCCTGGGCAACAGAGCAAGACTCCGTCTAAAAAAAATAATATAGGCCGGGCGCAGTGGCTCACGCCTATAATCTCAGCACTTTGGGAGGCTGAGGTGGGTGGATCACGAGGTCAAGAGATCGAGACCATCCTGGTCAACATGGTGAAACCCCGTCTCTACTAAAAATACAAAAATTACCTGGGCATGGTGGTGCACGCCTATAGTCCCAGTTACTCAGGAGGCTGAGAATTGCTTGAACCCAGGAGGCGGAGGTTGTGGTGAGCCGAGATCGCACCATTGCACTTCAGCTTGGGTAACAAGAATGAAATTCCATCTCAAAAAAATAAAAAAATAAAATAAATAAAAGAAAATGTTTCCTCCCAAGACTGTTCCAGTGGGAGAAGCCCAGAGCAGGGTAGAAGGGTGCTGAATGAGTGATTAATACAGTTAATAGCTAACAGAACAATGTGATCAATAGATATTTTTAAAACGTGTACAAAGATGTGCAAAGATGTATAAGATGCAGCCCCTTTCCTTGAAGAAGCCGATATTCTAGTATAGGAACAATTCTACATAAGCTAGTTGTATGTTTCCCATTGCTGCTGTAACAAATTACCACAAACCCAACCCAAATTCCTAATCTTACAGTTCTGGAGGCCAGAAGTCCAATATGGGTCTCTTGAGCTAAAATCAAGGTGTTGGCAGGGCTGTGTTCCTTCTAGAGGCTGTGGGCAAGGAGCTGTTGCCTGGCTTTTCCCAGCCCCTAGAGGCTGCCCGCATTCCTTGGCTCTCGGCTCCTTCTTCTACCTTCGAAATGAATCACTCCACCCTCTGCATGTCATTGCACCTCCTTTTCTGACTCTGTTCTTCTTGCCTCCCCCTTGGAAGAACCCTTCTGAGGCTGGGCTCAGTGGCTCACACCTATAAGCCCAGCATTTTGGGAGGCCAAGGTGGGTGGATCACCTGAGGTCAGGAATTCAAAACCAGCCTGGCCAACATGGTGAAACCCTGTCTCTACTAAAAATACAAAAAAAAATTAGCCTGGTGTGGTGGCGCACACCTGTTGTTTCAGCTACTTGGGAGGCTGAGGCATGAGAGTTGAACCCAGGTGGCAGAGGTTTCAGTGAGCCGAGATTGTGCCACTGCACTCCAGCCTGGGCAGCAAAGCGAGACTCCATCACAATTAAAAAAAAAAAATCCTTTTGATTCTATTGGGCCCACTGGATATTTAAGGGTGATAGTCCCATCTCAAGTTCCATCACAATCACGTCTGCAAAGTCCCTTTTGCCATGTAAGGTCACATATTCACAGATGGATGAAGGTGCGGACATCTTTGGGGGATCATTACTCTGCCTATCCACACAAATGATTGCAAGTCAAAGTGTCACGAGCTACTCCCAAGGAAGCAGGACAAAGGGATTTAGTGGCCCTAAGAAGGGAAAGGTGCCATTTGACTGTGGTGGTCTGGGAGGATGCCACTGATGAGGCAGCATCTGAGCTGTGATGGCAGAGCAGGAACGCACTCCAGGCTGGAGGCAGCAAATGAGCAAAGGTGCTGAGAGGCTGGACAGGCAAGGGGGCTTGTGGGAGATCAAGGTGTGAATTGGAGCATTGGGCAGGTCAGAGTGGAGGTACCAGGCACATCCATGGTGCTGCCCTCATACTCCTTCCCTTCCAAGGGAAACTGTCTTAGCTTCTCCTTGAGCAGATGGCCCCTAACTCTACCAAAGTGGGGTGAGCAGCTCACCTTGGAGACGAGCTCGTGGGTTGCTGATGCTGTCGACCTGGCTGCACCCGAGAAGCTGCCCAAGGCAGGATGATTGGCCAGCTGATCTGTCTCATTAATTGGGACTGGAAGATGTGGAAAGAATCCCAGTGTTGGTGGTGGGAACCGGAGCTAAAGGGATAACAAAAAGCAAGCCCTGAGGCAGCAGGAACCAGGCTGGCCACGAGAGAGATAAGGTTATGAGTAAGCCAGAGGAAACCCTGAGCAAGCAGGAGGTGTTGGAAACCCAGCTGTGAGTAAGCTCAAGCTCGGAGCTGGCTGATGGGACCAGGGGTCTGGGGGGAGATGGAGAGACGCTGAGTCACACAAGGCACTGAATCAAGAAGTCCTGCTGCCCACTGGGAGCGAGACAGCCCAGGACGAGCCAGGCCCAGGGCCTCTACCATGCTTCCTGTCCCTGCCAGGAGTCTCCTAGCTCTCCTGTGTCCCAGTCCTGGCCCTGATCCTGGCAACACAGGAGACCAGTAAGCACAGAGCAGCAGAGGGAGACAAGGCCAGGAGGGAGGACAGGGAATGGGTGGGACAGACCTAGCCCCCTAACTCACCTCCCAGCGCCTTTCCCCCAGGCAAGCCCCTCACTAGTTCCACCCCGTGGCCCTCGCACTGCCCATCTTTGTGCCTTCAGATCCTCCACCATCCCTGGAACTGAGCGGTGCCTCCAGAGTGAAGCAATACCATGGCTTCTTTGACTCGGCTTCTCCCTAGTGAAGGAAGAATGGGCTGGCTGAGCCCTGAGCAAGGACACTGTGGATTTTAGTGCTACCTTCTCTGGATGATTATCACTATGCCCATTTTATGGACTAGGACATTGTGCTAGGTGGCTTTCCTGGGGTCACAAGGGAATGGACAAATTTCTCTGCAACTGACCTGCTCTGATATCCTATCATGATTTGAGAACATATCAATTAATTAATTTATGCACCCAATATTATTAGTGCCTACAACGATCCAGGAACTGAGCTAGTTGTGGAGATAAACACATGTAATATACATACCAATGGAGAGTGTGTAGATCATTTTAGATGCTATAAAGTACTGTAAGAAAACAAAATAGAACCTTGTAATGGCGAGGGACTCAATGGAGGTCCAGAAAGGCCTCTCTGAAAAGATAACTTTGAGCAAAACCCAGAATGATGAGAATGAGCTAATATGTGAAACTCTGTGGGGACAGTATTGCAGGCAGGTTGTTAAGTATATATTCATTCATTTACTAGAGACACAGTGTTAAATCAGTAGTGTTTAATTCCTGGACAGCATTTAGAGCAGCTTCAAGACACTAGCAGAAAGTGGCTAGAATTTTTTATTTTTTTGAGACCAAGTCTCTCTGTCGCCCAGGCTGGAGTGCAGTGGTGAGATCTTGGCTCACTGCAACCTCTGCCTCCTGGGTTCAAGTGATTCTCCTGCCTCAGCCTCCCAAGTAGCTGGGACTACAGTTGTGTGCCACCACGCTTGGCTAATTTTTTGTATTTTTAGTAGATTTCTGGAATCATTCAAACACACTTTCAAGTTCTGGCTCATTCTCTTGTTGGTCATGGGACCGGGCAAGTAACTTAATCTCACTGAACTTCGTCTGTAAGAGGAAGATTATATCCATCCCATAGGCTGAAACTGCCGCTTTCTCTCCCAGGAGCCATTCTCCCCTTCATCAGGACCAACAGCTCCCAATCTTGTGTGGGATGGCAGTGTGCCCACCTAACATGCTCCTCCAAAATCTCTTTGCTGCTCGTGGTGCCCGTGAGCCTTGTTCTTGTCAGGTGAAGCTGGGTTTGGAGATGGAGTTGGTATCTCCACAGTTGTTGCTTTGTCACTGAAGCAATTGGCAGGATAACAACAGCCAGCACACCGCAGACAGCAGAGCGGAAAGGCGGTGAGAATCTGGGTCCCCGGCCTCTCACAAGGTTGTTGAGTCACAGCACTAGCCCTGGAATGCTGACCTCTGGAGAACTTGTTAGGTGAGAAATGATCGCCTCCTGGTTAAGCCATAGGGTTGGGTTTTCTGTTATCTGAAGCCAAATGCATGTTACTATAAGGTTCTTAGGAGGATTACATGAAATAAAGATGGTGCCTAATAGAAACTCATTACATGATTGCCATTAATGTATGATGATGAGGTCATCCAAGCATCCATTGCTTTCTTTTCACTTACTCCTCCCAGCACTTTGCACAGAACCCTGCACATAGAAGGGCCATAACTATTACCTCTGAGAAAGAAAGAAACGAATTCCAAGACCAGGAAGAGTTGTTTACACGCTCGATCTGAATCAGGATATAAATGCTTGTCTTTTAGAGCTGAAAAGTGAAAAGGTGGAGTTAATGTTTTCCTCGCAAATTAAATAGTCATCCGTATCACGGGGTGGCACCGAGAACACGGAGGTGTCAGAAGCTGATGGCGAGCGCTTCCCTCCTTCACACAGGTGTCACAGTTACACTTCTCTGGTGGTCTTGTTGGACTTGATTTACACACAGATAAATAAGCAAGCTCAGCAGTAAAGGGCCTCCAGCCAAGATTTTCTGTTCTGTATTTAAAAGGAAAGTTCCAGGCTGGCGCGGTGGCTCAAGCCTGTCATACCAGCACTTTGTGAGGCCAAGGATGGTGGATCACCTGAGGTCAGGAGTTCCAAGCCAGCCTGGCCAACATGGCGAAACCCCATCTCTACTAAAAAAAAATTACAAAAATTAGCTGGGTGTGGTGGTGTGCACCTGTAATCCCAGCTACTTGGGAGGCTGAGGCAGGAGAATCACTTGAACCAGGGAGGTTCAAAAGAAAGTTCCAGGGTCAGGCTTCTCAGATTCTCCTCAAAGCCAGGGCAGGCTGCTCACATCAAGAGGGAGCCAAGCACCTGTGAGTCTGGCATGGTGAGGCCGAGGATCACCCTGGAACCTCTCATCCCTTCGGCAGGTCACCCCTGCTGCCCTGGGTGTCCCTCAGCATCTCTGTGGTGATACCCCCACCAAGGCCTGCTGCCCTCAGCCGCCTCCCCTCTCCTTGCCTTGAAGCCCGTGGTCCAGGGACACAAGGTCCAGCTGGGGCAGCGCATCCAGGAGCCAAGTGACCTCGCTGTCTGCGGGCTGCAGTTTCTAGAACCGAGCACGACACTGGGGAGGCCAGATTGCAAAGCCAGGCAGGCTGTTGGAGTAAGTGAGCCATCTGTGGCCTCCATCCCAGCTCCCATGGAGCGGAGGCCGCCCGGAGCAACCTGCACATGGCCACACTGGACTTCGTCTGCTTTGCAGGCACTTTGTTTTGGAAGCTGAAGGGCGCAGCCCAGGCTATGCAGTCTCAAGTATCTTCTATATTTCTAGGTATGTGCCCTGCCACCAGCGCAGGAGCAATGATTCCTTGAATGTGGGAACCTTGTCCTGTTCATTCTTGTATCCTGGTAGCATTACTTGTTGGGACGGGGAGTGAGAATAAAACCTGTTAATGGCATGAATTTGTAAATCAGATGGGTGTGGAGCGGAATCTTCACTCTGACCTTTACTCCCTTTGAAACCCTTAGACATATTGTTTACCTTTCTGTTCCTCAAGTTTTCCTGTCTTGTAGACAGGATTAGCAATAACACCTATCTCTCAGCATTGATGCAAGGATTAAATGGGTTGACATAGATGGAGAAGTTAGCATGGCAGCTGGTAGACAGGAGGCATGGAAGAAATGGGTGCACCTCTGAGCATGAGAATTTATTTCTTCCCGGTGCCTCGCTTTAACTAGACACTCCCATCCAGTACAGACAGCTCCATCTGGGACCCTCTCTTCCTTCCTTGCCCCACCCTTCCTGCCACCTCATCTCCCCTTTTCTGGAATTTTCCACTCTGCACCCAATCCTTGGATCTGAGCAGACACCTCCACCCTCTCTTCCCCTGGCTTGGTTTTGTACTTTCTGTTTTCCTTGATCAATTTCTGGGAAGCTGGTCCTCTGCTTGGAACCCCACCCCACTTTCTAAGCTTTTCTTTAGCCAGCAGGTGAGTGGTGCTGCTTGGGGTGATGGCAGTTTTGCTCACCTGCATGAGACATCCAGACTGCATGTTCAAGTGCAGCTGCCTGGATCCCAGCCCTAGCGTGAGCACCCCCCATGTAAACAGACCAGCTTCCATGGATTTGGGCTTCTGTCTACAGGATGCCCCAGCTCTCCAGGGTCCAGGCAGCCTCGCCTTGGCATGTGACATGGCCAGAACCTGAGCTCCAGAGTCTGGGCAGTGGAGGAGTGTGACAGAGGAACAGGAGCAGGCACAGTTCAGGCATCAAGTCACACATTTGCTGGGCATATAATGAGGAGGCGATGGGGATGGTCCGCTGCTGGGAGAAGCTTACAATTTGCCACCTACTGTCAAGAACAGGATCAGGATGTGTCATAATCCATTTTATGTGGCTATAACAGAATACCACAGACTGCATAATTTATAAGAGAAAGATATTTATTTCTCAGTTTCAGAGGCTGGAAAATCCAGTATTAAACTGCTGAAATCTGGCAAGGGCGTTCTTATGTCACCCATGGTGGAAGGTGAGAGGGTGAGAGAGAATGAGAGATGGAACTTACAGCATCAAGCCCTTTCAGATTTGGCACTGATCCATGAATGAGAATGGAGCCCTTGTAAACCAAACACCTCCCATTAGGCCCCACCTCCCCAAGGATTAAGTTTTCAACACATATTTTGTGGTGGACACATTCAGACCATAGCAGGATTCTAGACGAGTCTCTTTTTAACTGACACAGTGTGATGATTTGAACCAACTAATCATCAAAGAGTAGATCCCTAGAAATGGAGGCTCCTCGGAAGGATGGCTGTGGCGGAGGACTTCTGTGGTCCTGTCTGCTCCTCCTCAGGAGGCTGAGCAGTGCCTTCCCAGGCCTTGCCCACTTTAGTGTTAAGGGCACTGGCTTTGAGGAAAGCAGACCATGGGTTCCAAGGCTGTGGTCACTTATTCCTTCAGAATCTATTAACAAATGCTGGCTTCTCCATGTGCCATACACTGATTTAGGTTCTTGGGAAACTAGCAAACCTCTGCCCTCGCCGGGCTTTTGTTTTATTAGGAGAGACAAGCAACAGACAAGTGACAGATCCTGGCTCTGAATGACATGAAGAAAATGTAGTAGGTCCGAGGGATCTTACACTCGTGCATTTTACCTGGGGTGGGGAGCTCTCTGAGGCAGTGACATTGGGCCTGAGATCTGAATGACAAGTGTAGCCCTCCTGTGAAGCCCTGAAGACATCGCCTTCCAGAGAAATACTGCCAGCGCAAAGGCCCTGAGGAGGAAACGAACTTGCCAAAGAACTTGCCATGTTCTTGCCAGCAGGAGGAAGCTCCTCTGGGCTGGAGTGCCGTGAGGGAGGCCGGAAGAGAGACTAAGGGAGAGAGTGGAGGGGGAGTTCGGATCACGCCAAGCGCTGTGGGTCATGAGGGGAGCTCAGATTCTGTTTGGAGGGTAATTGGAGGCCGCTGAAGGGTTTTAACAGGGAATGATGCAATTTCTGTTTTAAAAAGGTGAGTTAGGCTGTTGAATGGGGAGCCAGCTGATGCAGGGGAGTAGCAGGCATAGAGGTAGTGGAAGGCCCTCCATCTGACATCCCCTGACTCACTAGCCTCTGCTGCTGAGAACCCAGCATGCCTTGCGGTCACCCCTGTCCACATTTACACTGTGTCTCAATCCATCCCTTCTGGTTTAGAGATGGCAGGGGCACCCCTTCCTCTTTCCCAGCTGCTATTAACACAGGGTGCGAGCGCCCAGAACGACTCCTTCCCACGCTCCTCCATTCTCTCTGCAGACTGTCTTCCCACCACCTTGTTCCGAGGCTCTGGGTGAGTGTTCCAGAAGCTGATGAGATGCACGATCGTCTCCCTCACACACACAAATGCCATGGCAACAGCAACTCCGTAATAACAGCAAAGGAAGCCAGACTGGAATTTGCCAACCCAGAGAGTCGACCATCTGTGAGGCCAAACCCTCCAAATGTTGCCCGTTGGAAGTGCTCATCTCAACCAGGCTTTTGTACATAGCAGAGGCGACATTTAAGTGACATAAGAATAAACAGTGGGCACATGTGAAATCCCTTTAAAGTGTGCATTTTTCTGTCCCAGTGTGACTGAGGCAATGAGACAATGAAGAAAGAAGGGGGACTAGATTTTAGTGAGTGGGCATGGTAGATTTCAGTACAGGAAATTTAGACCATCCATAGCGGTGGAACTCTCCACAGAAAACAAGGCCCAGTTAGTTTATATCTGTGCTTCCATTTTCAAGTCCAGCAATCTTTTAGAGGTTTACTTTCCCCAAGGCAAAACACTGTGTGTGTGTGTGTGTGTGTGTGTGTGTGTGTGTGTGTGTGTGTTTCATTTTTTGGAGACACGGTCTTACTCTGTCACCCGGGCTGGACTGCGGTGGTGCAAACACAGCTCACTGCAGCGTCAGCCTCCTGGGTTCAAGCCATCCTCCTGCCTCAACTTCCCTAGGAGCTGGGACAATAGGCATGCAATATCATGCCTGGCTAATTTTTAAATTTTCTGTAGAGACAGGGTCTTGGCATGTTGCCTGGTCTCGAACTTCTGAGCTCAAGCCATCCTCCTCCTTTTGTATCCCAAACTTGTGGGATTACAGCATGATCTACCACATCCGACCAAAAATTTGTGACTATTTCAATCAAAGGCCCCTCTGAATCTAAGCCTTGAGTTTCCGTGGGTCTCCGTTCATTCTGTTAATAGCAGTGATAACATCTGGTAGGAACTGTGCCACGTCCTTCACATGTATTTTCTCCTTTACTCTTTGTAACAAACTTACGAGGAGGTATCGTGACTGCAGTTGGCCCTCCATATCTGCAGGGATCTGCGGGATGGGTTCTACCAACTGTGGATCGAAAATATTTGCAGAGGCCGGGCACAGTGGCTCGCGCTTGTAATCCCAGCACTTTGGGAGGCCAAGGCAGGTGGATCATGAGGTCAGTTCAAGACCAGCCTGGCCAAGATGGTGAAAGCCCATCTCTACTAAAAACATAAAAAAATTAGCCAGGCATGGTAGTGGGCTCCTATAATCCCAGCTACTCAGGAGGCTGAGGCAGGAGAATTGCTTGAACCTAGGAAGCAGAGGTTGCATGAGCTGAGATCACACCACTGCACTCCAGCCTGAGCGACAGAGCAAGACTGTCTCAAAAAAAAAAAAAAAAAAGAAAAGAAAATATTTGGGGCAAAATATCCACAGTGAAAAATAACAATACAACAACAAAAATAATACACAATTTCAAAATACAGTATAACAACTATTTACACATCTTTTTCTTTTTCTTTTAGAGACTGAGTCTTGTTCTGTTGCCAGGCGCCAGGCTGTAGTGCAGTGGTGTGATCTCGGCTCACTGCAACCTCCACCCCCTGGGTTCAAGCAATTATCCTGCCTCAGCCTCCCGAATAGCTGGGACTACAGGCACGTGCCACCATGCCCAGCTAATTTTTGTATTTCTTAGGTAGAGATGGGATTTTACCATGTTGGCCAGGATGGTCTTGATCTGACCTCGTGATCTGCCTGCCTTGGCCTCCCAAAGTGCTGGGATTATAGGCATGAGCCACCGTGCCCGGCCTTGCATAACATTTTCAATATATTAGGTCTTATAAGTGATATAGAGATGGAGAATGTGCATAGGTTGTATGCAAATAATACTCCAATGTATGTAAGCAACTTGAACGTCCTTGGATTTTAGTATCTGTGGGGGTCCTGGAATCAATACCCCCACAGATACTGAAGGATGACTGTACCTTCTTTTTAAAGAAAGTTGAGAAAACATGCGCCAGCGTGGAGCTTGCTGGAGGCCAGGCAGAGGCAGACTGGCTGGGAAGGATTGTTTTCTTTTACTTGCTGCCTAAATCCTTGGAAGCTTTGGGTGACCCTGGGAGCAAGTGAAAGTAAGGTGCAGGTGGAGGAGGAGGCTGGGCAGGTTGTGGGAGGGCCACCCTCCAGGGCCGGTGGAGAGACTTCCAGGAGGGCTCTGTTTGAAGAGGCCAGGGTCGAGGACAGGAAGAGCTGTTTTGGAAAGCGAGGCTGGTGGATTTGGCTGAGGATGTATGGGCATGCCGGGACAGAGATGACTGAGCTGGTGGATACACACAGGAGCCAGGCGCTCAGCAGAGGCCAGGCTGGACGGGCACATCTGGGAGCCACCAGTCGGACATGGCAACGGCATTTTTGGCTCAGGCCTACAGGTACTTCTCTGGGGCCTGCCCTGGCCCCTCAGGTCACTTCTGTCCCTGCGCTGTGTCCCCAAGACATGCTCATCTCTGTGCCTGGCAGGTCTGGGCTCCTTCCTGCCTCCCTGCTTGACCAGGAGCTCCTGGAGGCCACAGACCATGCCCAGCTCATCTTAGCTCCTGACCAGGGCCACACATGCCAGCACCTGTGGGTCCCAGCTTCCTCCTAAGCCCGGGCACTCCCCAGCCTTCTGCTCACTCCACGGCATCACATCAGCAGCAAGTCCTACCAATTCTTCCTCCCTGTCGTGAGTCGAATCGTGTCCCCGCAAAAGATCTGTTGAATCTCCAGCTCCCAGTAACTGTGGATAGGACCTTATTTGGAAATTGGTCTTTGTAGATACGATCGAGTTAGGCTCACTCGGGGCTAATCTAATCTGACTGTCTTAATAGGACGAGGTACTCGAGACCTCCAGGAACACCACATGACATCGGAGGCAGAGATTGGAGGGGCCAGCTGACAGCCAGGGAACGCTGAAGATTGACACCACAAACTGGAAGAGGCAGGAAGGTTCTGCCCTTAGAGCCTGGCCCGAGCCTGGCCCTTGATCTCGGACTTCCAGTCTCCAGAAGTGGAACACAATACATTCCTGTTGTTTTCAGCCCGCACAAGCCTGGTGCTGTTACGGCAGCCACAGGAAACCAGCACACTCCATGTGAGGCCCGCCTGCCAGTCTCCCTCCCGCCCTGGCCTTCCCTGCTCTTCCCTTTCCACCAAGCAGCCCGGTGACCCGGGCTGAGTCACCTGTGAGTGCCCAAGTACCCTGTGCTGTCCCACACCTTTGCCCACGCTGTTCCCCTGCTTCAGCTGCCCTTCCTCTTGTCTGATGGTGACTCCTACACATCTTCAAAACTCAGGTCACCTCCGTGGTAGGGCTGTCCCAACCTGACTTCCAGGTTGAGGCAACCATTCCCTCCACAGTTCTTGTCTTCAGCTCCCCTCTTGCCCCCCCACCCCCCACCATTGCTCCTCGTGGCAGAGCCAGTTTAATTGCTCCTTATCTATGTCCCCTTTCCCCTGCCTCTAACTATGAGTCACTTGAGGGCAGGGAGCAAATCCCATGGCAGAGACTCAGTAATGGAGGTTGGTTGGCTGTGTAGAGGGCTAGAGGGACAACCGCATAAAGAAACTGGTAGGCTGTATGGTCAGACAACAGAAAACCTGAGAGGACATCCACACTGTTGGCTCTGCGTGAGGTGTGTACTCCTGTGGCCCTGCTGTTGGCAGGGAGGGATCCAGGTTTTGTGGGACCCAATGCTTATATGATTGAGGAGCATCCCTTTCAAGAAAAAAATACAAAAGCAGGTACGGGGCTTTAGAGGGGCCCAGACGCATCCTGGCACATTCACCTCTGCTGCTCGCTTTGCTGGGCACACCCCTATGTCCTGGCCTTGTGCTCCTGCCCTGCCGCACTCACCCACTTCCTCCTTGCCTGACCGCGGACCGCAGGCAGCACTTTCTCTGAGATTGCTTCCCCTTGAGGTCTGCAGGTCTCCTGCGGCTGGAGAAAGCCTCAGCTGTCTCGGGAGCACAGGCTGCAGCCTCATCACCCCCAGCCCAGCCAGAGTGAGCACTGCCTTTGGAGCATGTTTGCCTCCCCTCTTCCCACAGGCTGCCCCTGGGCTGGCCAAGCTCCGTGGGATGAGGGTGCCGAGGAGACCAGTGTTTCCATCGCCTGCTTGCAGGCTGGCAGGACCCTGGAGGTACTGTTTCGGTATACTTGTTTTCAAAGCTGCTGTAACAGATGACCACAAACAGGGTGTCTTCAAACAACAGAAATTGATTCTCCCAGTTCTGGAGGCGGAACGTCCAGGGGCCGGCAGGGCGCTGCCTCCAAAGGCTCTGGGGCAGGATCCTCCCCACTTCTTTTTGCTTCTGGCGGCTCCTGGCATTCCTCGGCTTGTCCTGCCTCTGCCTTCCCGTGGCTTTCCCTTTCTGTCTTCCCACTTCTTATATGGACGTGGATCATTGGATTTAAGGCTCACCCTAAAGCCAGGATGATGTCAGCTCAAGAGCTTCACTTGCATCTCAGAGACCTGTTTCCAAATAAGGTCACATTTACAGGAACCAAGGGGTTAGGACTTGAACAGAGCTCCTGGGGACACAGTTCAGACGGTTACACATGGGACAATGATCTGAGCCCGCCTCTCGTGGGAGGACAGCTGGCTGTTCTGCAAGGATGAGAGGCCAGTGCTGCCCCAGGGAGAGCCCTACCGAAGCCCACCCGCCACTCACAGCTGCCCCCTTTCCTCCTTTTTTGGGGGAGGAGGGTGGAAAGAGCCTTGCTCTGTTGCCCAGGCTGGAGTGCAGTGGTGAGACCTTGACTCACTGCAACCACCACCTTGAGGGTTCAAACAATTCTCACGCCTCAGCCTCCTGAGTGGCTGGGACTACAGGCATGTACCACCACGCCCAGCTACTTCTGATATTTTTTGCAGAGATGGTGTTTTGCTGTGATGGCCAGGCTGGTCTCGAACTCCTGACCTCCAATGACCTGCCCGCCTCGGCCTCCCAAAGTGCTGAGATGACAGGAGTGAGCCACTAACTATACCCAGTCAGTGGGTTCTCTTCTGTCTGCAGCAAGACCAGGAGCTCCTGGGGACAGGCACATCTTCTGCCCCAGCACCACTCCCCCTGGCCGTGCTTCCACCGCTTGTCCCTCTGCTTCCAGCCCTCATCTTCCCCTCCCTCCCTCTGACTGGTTCCCACTAAGTAGTTCCCAGGCTCTCTCCCCTTTCTCAGCTCCACAGTCTTCTTCCTCCTCCCTGTTTCCCCTGCACTCCTCTTTGTGGCCTCCCCCTTGGCCTGGCTTCAAGCTCCAAGCAGAGGGTGAGAGGGAAGGGGTCGGGAAGGCGCCCTCTCCTGAGGCCCCTCGCAATGGGGATGAGTGCCGGGCTGGCTAATCCTGGGCCAGGACTTTACCAGGGCCTCCTCCCTCTATCTGTGCCTTTGTCAGTCCATCTTTCTGGAAAAGACCCCTCCACACACACACCCAGAAACCACCCACCTGCTGGTTCTGCCTTCTCGCCCGTTCCTGGCTTGGTTACCACTTGCCCTGGTCCCTCACTCCAGCTCTCAGCCCCTCTTTGGGTCCTTCCAAATACTTGTTACTGCCACAGGAAAGCCTCTGACCCTCCTCAGGTTTCCAGGGAGGCAGGCTGACTCCACTGGTGGGGGCAGAGCAGCACAGGCCCCTCCCCCTCAATCCCTGGGGAAAGGGATTCTGCGGAGTCCGGGAAGCCCAGCCTGCCTGCGGCCCTGGGGATGGCTCCCGTGGCCAGCTCTCTCCTAGTGGGCACTGCCTGTGTTTGGCCCTGCTCTGCCCCTGCCTGGGATGGTTATGTTGAATTCGGGAGGAAGGAGCCAGAGCCCATCTGGTTCTGAGTCAGAATAACTCCAGCAGCTTCTCATTTCCAGCATGGAGCTGACATTTCAGCTCTTACCACCTGCTGATTCTGTTTCCTAATTAATTCCCATTGCAGAGGTGAGGGGGTGAGAGGCATCAACACCCTCAACCACCCCGCACTTGGGATTCATGGCGGTTTATTTTGATTTGCCTCTGTATGTTTTTGTTGGTTTTCCCCAGGAGGACAATGAGGTGCCTTAGGGCAAGCCTGGCTCTGGGTCGTGCAACCCTATCCTCAGTGCCTAGATGCTCAAGAACCTTGAGTTCGTCATTGTCCCCCTTTTACAGAGAGGGCTGTAGGTCACACAGTGGGAACAGGGGGAGCAGGGGTTTAAAGGAGTGTTCCAGGCTCAGAGCCTGACTCATGGAGAACATGCCAGTCCCTTAGTGTCCTGTGGGCTGGCTTTGTGCCCAGGACCTTCAGGGCCCAGGGGCCAGGGACGTGAGTATCCAGAGCTCACGGCCCCACCCCCCATCCCTCTCCTCCTCCCTGCCCCTTCTCAGCTTGCTCCTGCAGGAAGCCCTCCCTCGGGTATCATTTCCTACAGAGGAAATCTCCTTTGTCCCTGGAAGTGCAAATCTGGTGTGAGAGTGGCAGGCCTCTTGGGGGCTATTGTTTGGCACTTCCTCGTTGGCAGCAGCCTCAGGCTCCTCAGCCCCTCTGCTGCCGGGCTGTCCAGGGTCTGAGGCTCCCAGAGGCCCCTCAGCTGGAAGGGCCAGCTAGTCAGTTAGATAATTAGGGCTTGGTTTCTGCTCTCAAGGAGATAAGAGTGTGATGAAAGACCTCAAGCCCAAACCCCCCAGAACAACCCGGAACCAACCAGAATCCCCAGCCAAGCCCTTCCCAAGCTCCTCACCCACAGGGATTGTGAAAAATAATAAAGCAATTATAGTTGTTGGGTAAAATATACTTAACGTAAAATTTACCATCTGAATCATTTTTAGGGGTACATTTCAGTGGCATTAAGGACATTCGCACATCACCACATCCATATCCAGAACTATTTCATCTTCCCAAACTGAAACTCTGTCTTCCATTAAACACTAACTCCCCTTCCTTCCTCCCCACAGTCCCTGGCAGCCGCCATTCTCCTTCCTGTCTCTGAATTTGACTACTCCAGGGCCCTCATGTAAGTGGAATCCTGCAGCATCCATGCTTTTGTAGTTGGCTTAATTACTTAGCACCGTGTCCTCAAGGTTCATTCATGTTGTAGCGTGTACACAATGTTCACACTTTGTAAGGCTGAGTCGTGTTTGATGTACTCCACATTTTGTTCATCCGTTCATTTGTAAATGGAATCCTAGGTTGCTTCCACCTTTTCGCTATTGTGAATTATGTTGGCGTGAGCATGGGTGTGCAAATATCTGCGAGTCCCTCTTTCAGTTTTCTGGGGTATGAACCAGAAGTGGGGTTGCTGGGTCATATGGTAGTTCTATTTTGAGTTTTTGAGGAACCACCGTACTGTTCTTCACCGTAGTGGCACCACCTGACATTCTCTGCAACAGCGCACAAAGATGCCAATTTCTTTCTCTTTTTTGAGATAGGGTCTGGCCCTGTCACCCAGGCTGAAGTGCAGTGGTCCAATAACAGCTCACTGCAGCCTCGACCTCCTGGGCTCAAGCAGTTCTCTCACCTCAGCCTCCTGAGTAGCTGGGACCACAGGCGTGTACCACTAGGCCCAGCTCTTTTTTTGTATTTTTAGTAGAGATGGAGTTTCACCATGTTGCCCAGGCTGGTCTTGAACTCTTGAGCTCAAGCGATCCTCCCACCTCGGCCTCCCAAGATTTGGGGATTACAGGCATGAGCCCCTGGGCCTGGCAGACATTCCAATTTCCCTCATCCTCGCCAGCACTCGCTTTTCTGTTTTGATAGTAGCCTTCCCACTGGGCGTGTGGCCGCATCTCACTGTGGATTTGGTTTGCATTTCCCTGGTGACTAACAACGCTGAGCATCTTTTCGTGTGCTTTTCAGCCACTTGCACATTTTCTTTGGAGAAATGTCTGTTCCAGTCCTTTGCCCATTTTGGAATGGGGTTGTTTGTTTTGTGTGTGTTTCTTGTTGTTTTAAGCTGCTAGGATTCAAGGTAGTTATTATGCAGCAGTAGTAACAAGCTCCTCCCAAGCATCCAGAGAGAGACTGGGTTCCACACCTTCCGTTCTGAGCCTGCTGGTGCCCTTGCCGTGGGCTGCCTGGTGGGGAGGAGCCTGGGAGCACGCACCCACCCTGTCCTCTGTGCTCGCCTGGCTGTCCCCCTCTCAGCCTCCTCTCTGGCTGTTTCATCTCACCGCGCTTTTCTTCATGATGCTCTCCACCATTGTGCCATGTGACTCAGCACTAGCCAGTGAGCAGGAAAACTTCAGATGCTGGTATAAGCCTATTTCCTTCTGCATACTTTGAACCCAGTGTGATAGTTGGGGTGACAGGGATCTTATTGACTCTAAGATAAGGGCCAAGAGGATAATCTATATGGCCCCTTGGTGAGGAGCTGCAGAGGCTAGGCCAGCCACCAGCCATTCCGCTCCCAGAGTTCCTGTTAAGTGAGAACACCACACCCTCCTTGTTGAGGCTGCTCAACTCAAGTTTTTTGTTTCTTGAAGCTAAACATCTTCCTACCCAATATGGGGTCTCATCCTAGCACTCAGGACTTGCCCTGGATTCTCCTGGCTCTGCCCTTGGGACATGATCTGTGCTTGCTTGGGGTCCCACAGCCCATCCTTCTCTGTTCGGGTCTCCTGGCCAGGAAAAGACTCAGCCCTCCGTGCTCCTCCCATCCAGCCGTCTCCACCCAGATCCCTCAAATCCTCTCTGAGCCTGGAGTTTTGCCCCAAGACTGCCCCTCTGCTGTTCCCTAAAGAGTCTTGATCCATGGCCAGCCTTGTGCCTGGCTAGCGGCTGCCTGCCCACATCCTCCTGGATCATGCCACCTGCATGCCCAACACCAGCGTCTGCTCCTGGATTCCCTACTGCCTGGCCCTACCTGTACCCCAATGGAAGGCGGTTACTGCAGGGTTGTCTCTGCCTGAGGCCTTTTCTAGTCGCAGAAGCTGGCAGACCCTGGGGCAGGGCAGGCAGGAAGCCCTGAGCAGTTCATACTCCCCCTGAAGCCTCCTCAATCAGTGAGGGACAGGAGTTGGTGGATACATACCCCAGCTCCCTCGGCCCTCAGTGAGGCCATTCTAGGTGCAGTCTACAACGTCTCCTGAGTGCCTGTGCGTTTGAGCCCGGGTTGTCCACAGTGATCACCTGCACATCAGAGCACCCTTTACTACTCTCCCCTGTCCCCGTCTCATCTTTCCACTGCCTGACAGTGCCAGGGTCATCTCCAAAACAAAATAGTAGTCGTCACCAGGCACAGTGGCAAACACCTGTAATCCCAGCGCCGAGGCAGATGGATCACGGGGTCAAGAGTTTGATATCAGATTGACCAACATGGTGAAACCCTGTCTCTACTAAAAATACAAAAAATTAGCTGGGTGTGGTGGTACATGCCTGTAATCCCAGCTTCTCAGGAGGCTGAGGCAGGAGAATTGCTTGAATCCAGGAGGCAGAGGTTGCAGTGAGCCGAGATCACACCACTGCACTCCAGCCTGGGTGACAGAATGAGACTGGTCTCAAAAAACAAAAACAATAACAAAATAGTAGTCGTCCCTTGTGTCAGCCGTGATAGGTGGGACCCCACACTGGGACAGCAGTGAAGCAGGAGGGAGCCCTCACCTGGAATTTGGCAGCCCCGGCTTGCCTCTCGGTCCAGCTGCTTCCCAGCCATGTGGCTTATCCACGTCACATCATCCGTCTTAGTCCCGTTTTCTCTTTTTTAATGCGGGTAATGAGAATACCCCAGGTGTTTCTCTGTGCGTTTGCTGTTGGGAAATTCAGACCCAAACGGGAATTGGCCCGTAGGACACAGCACCTGTTGTTTGTCCTGCAACAGTCAAGGAAGGCAGAGGCCCTAGGATGGAGATGTTGGATTTCCTGCTAATGAGCAGGTCAGGGCACTGGAGGAACCAGCCTGGCCAACATAATGAAACCCCATCTCTACTGAAATACAAAAATGAGCAGGGTGTGGTGGTGTGTGCCTGTAATCCCAGCTACTAGGGAGGCTGAAGCAGGAGAATTGCTTGAACTCAGGTGGCGGAGGTTGCAGTGAGCCAAGATCGCGCCTCCAGCCTGGGCAACAAGAGCGAAAATCCATCTCAAAAAAAAAAAAAAAGAACCAAATAGAAGTTGTAGAACTAAAAAATATAACAACTAAAACCAACAGCTCAGTATATGGCTTTAACGACAGATTAGGCACGGTAGAAAGGAGAACTGATGAACCGAATTTAGGCAAGCAGGAAATGTTCATAATGAAGCATGGGAAGAAAAAATAGGATGAAAACCATAGACAAAAACATGAGGGAAATATGAAGCACTGGGAAAAAGCTTAACGTATGTCAGTTACAGTCCCAGAAGAAAGGGAGAGAATAAGCCAGAAGCAGTATTTGAAGAAATAATGGCTATGGCTGGGCATGGTGGCTCATGCCTGTAATCCCAGGACTTTGGGAGGCTGAGACAGGAGGATGGCTTGAAGCCAGGAGTTCAAGACAAGCCTGGGCAACAAGGCTGTTTTTTAAAACAGACCCTGCCTCCATTAATATTTTTTTAATTAGCTGGGTATAGTGGCATGTGCCTGTAGTCCCACAGTCCCAGCTACTTTGGAGGCCATAGTCAGAAGATCACTTGAGTCCAGGAGTTCCAGGCTGCAGTGAGCTATGATGGTGCCACTGTGCTCCAGACTGGGCAACAGAGTGAGACTCTGTCTCTAAAAGAAAGAAAGAAATAATGGCTGAGGCTGAGCATTTCCAAATTGAAAAGAAATCAATACACATGCAAGAAAATCTTAAGAATTTTAGGCTAGGCGCGGTGGCTCACGCCTGTAATCTCAGCACTTTGGGAGGTCGAGGCGGGCAGATCACCTGAGGTCGGGAGTTCAAGACCAGCCTGACCAGCACCCCATTTCTAATAAAAATACAAAATTAGCTGGGCGTGGTGGCACATGCCTGTAATCCCAGCTACTCGGGAGGTGGAGGCAGGAGAATCACTTGAACCCAGGAGGTGGGGGTTGTGGTGAGCCAAGATCACATCATTGCACTCCAGCCTGGGCAACAAGAGGAGAAACTCTGTCTCAAAAAAACAACCAACAAACAAACAAAAGAATTTCAAGCAAGGTGAATAAAAAGAAGATCACAGTGAAGCACATCATTGCCAAACTAGTGAAAAATAAAGTCAAAGAGAAAGTCTTCAAAACAGCTAGCAAAAAAGACTTTGAATGAAGCAGTAGCAGAAGCAAGAGTTGTCTTCTCAGAAGAGATCACGGAGGTTGGAAGATAATGGTAGGACATCTTCAAAATGCTGAAAGAAAGCCACTGCCATAGCCTGGACAATATAGCAAGACCCCCATCTCTAAGGAAAAAAAAAAAAGTATGGGTGTGGTCGTACCTACCTGCAGCCCCAGCCCCAGCTACTTGGGAGGCTGAGAGGACAAGACAGATTGAGCCTAGGAGTCTGAGGCTGCAGTAAGTTATGATCATGCCACTGCACTCCCACCTGGGTGACAGAGTGAGACCCCTCTCTGACAAAGAAAACCACTGAAAACCTAGAATTTGAAACAAAGCTAAAACACAGTTGAAAATGAACATAAAATAAAGATATTTTTAGATAAACCAAAGCTGTCAGGACTTGTCACCAGCAGATCCACGCTACAAGAAACACTAGAGATAGTTTGTCAGGCAGAAGGAAAATTAACCCACATGAAGGTAATAATGCAGAAAGAAATAATGAGTATCCAAGAAAGTAAATCTATTGATAAAACTGAGTGAATACTAAATGTTTCTAACAGTGATAGCAGCATCTTATGGGATTTAAAACATACATAGAGCAAAAATAATTAACAACAGTACAAAAGTTAGGAAAGAGGTATGGAGTTAAATTTCCAGTTTCTTGTATTATCTGGGAAGTGACAATTCTTTTTTTAAGTTACGGTAATGTCTTAAAACTCAAGGACACATGTTGTAACCCCTAGAGTAACTATTAAAATATAAATAGGCCGGGCGCGGTGGCTCAAGCCTGTAATCCCAGCACTTTGGGAGGCTGAGGCAGGCGGATCACGAGGTCAAGAGATCGAGACCATCCTGGCCAACATGGTGAAACCCCGTCCCTACTAAAATATTCAAAAATTATCTGGGCGTGGTGGTGTGCACCTGTAGACCCAGCTACTCAGGAGGCTGAGGCAGGAGAATTGCTTGAATCCAGGAGGCGGAGATTGCAGTGAGCCAAGATTTGCACCACTGCACTCCTGCCTGGCACCTGGCGACAGAGCAGGACTCTGTCTCAAAAAATAAATAAATAAATAAATAATAGGATGCATAACTAATAATCTGATCAAGGGAGAAATAGAATAATAAACGATGTTTGAATAACCAAGCAAAAAGGCAAGAAAGGGGAAAAAAGGAATGCAGAACAGATAAGACACATAGAAAACAAATAGTAATATGGTAAATTTAAACCAAAGAGATCAGTAATTGCATTAAATGTAAACGCACCAGTAAATAGACAAAGGTTGTCAGGATTTATTTATTTATTTATTTATTTATTTATTGAGGCAGAGTCTTGATTTGTCACCCAGGCTGGAGTGCAGTGGTGCTATCTGGGCTCACTGCAATCTCTGCCTCCTGGGTTCAAGCAATTCTCCTGCCTCAGACTCCTAAGTAGCTGTGATTACAGGTGCACACTACCATGCCTGGCTATATATATATTTTTAATTTTTAGTAGAGACAGGGTTTTGCCATGTTGGCTAGGTTGGTCTTGAACTCCTGACCTCAAGTGATCCACCTGCCTTGGCCTCCCAAAATGCTGGGATTACAGGTGTGAGCCACCATGCCCAGCCTGTCAGGCTGGTTTAAAAAAAAAACCACCACAAAAAACACCACTGCCAGGCCAGGCATGGTGGCTCACACCCCTAATCCCAGCACTTTGGGAGGCCGAGGCTGGGGGCAGATCTTGAGGTCAGGAGATCAAGACCATCCTGGCTAACACAGTGAAATCCCGTCTCTACTAAAAATACAAAAAGCCAGGCGTGGTGGCATGTGCCTGTAATCCCAGCCACTTGGGAGGCTGAGGCTGGAGAATCAGTTGAACTGGGAGGTGTAGGTTGCAGTGAGCTGAGATTGCATCATTGTACTCCAGCCTGGGTGACAGAGTAAGACAAAAAAAAAAAACCACCTAACTATTTGCTATTTTCTTTCTTTCTTTTTTTTTGTTTTTCAGTCCAGAAGTCTTTCATTTTGTTAACACCTATGATGCCACGAATTCATGGGGAAGAGCTTTCAGCCACTCAGGCTCCTTCCACTGGTTCTCACACAGTCGCCTCTCTGGGTGGAGCAGGCTGGCACGTCCGTCGAACCCAGGTACCTTTCTCTTTGGCTTCCTTCTTTCGTTTTCCTTCCTGCATTTCAGGAAGCTGTCTCGGCTGTTAGGATGCTTCATGAGCTCAATACGCACATTCATTCTCTTGGCAAGAATCTTGCCCTTAACTTGTTTGTTAACAACACTGCCACAGCACGCTGGGGAGCACTGTAGACTCTTCCAGCTTCGCTACGATAACATGTGGGCCAGTCCTTTGTGAACAGCACCGACTCCCTTCATGTCTACAATATCACCTTTCTTACAGATTCCAGTGTACCTGGCCAAAGAACAACTCCATGTTTTCTGAACGGCCTGGAGAACACATACCAGGCGCCTCTCCTCTTTCCCTTTGTGTTTGTCATGTTGGTGAATTACTGGAAGATGGTGCTTCTGGCTGAAAGGAAGAAAGGAACTGTTTGCTGTTTTCAAGAGATGCATCTGAAGTATAAAGATACAGAAAAATTGAAATAAAAGGATAGAGTGCTGTGCAAACATACACACACATACAAATGTGCGTGGACGCACGTGTGCACACACACATACACAAAGAAGAGAGAAAGGAGGGAACCGCTAAAACCATCATCAGACAAAATTGGCCTTAAGAGATAAAGAAGGATATTTCAAAATAATAAAACGGTCATTCTAACAGTAAGATATAAGACCCGCAAATCTGCATTCACCTGATAACACAACCGAATAGGTTAAGGACTGTAATATAGGGAACAGGAGTCGGCAACAAACTTTTGCTGGGAATGTGAACGGAGGCTTCACGGAAGAGGAGATACTCGAGCTGGGTCGCTATGGACTGAATGTTTGTACCCCTCAAAATTCATATGTTGAAATCCTAATCCCAATGTAATGATTTTAGAAGATGGGGCCTTTAGAAGGTAATTAGGTCATGAGGGAAGAGCTTTCATGAACGGGACTCATGTTCTTATAAGAGATGCAGGAGAGACGATCTCAGCTCCTGCCACCTTCACACTAGGGAGGAGGCTCTCACCAGACACGGGATCCGCTGACACTGTGATCTTGGACTTCCCAGCCTCCAGAACCGAGAGAAACAAATCACTGTTGTTTAAGCCACCAGTCTACGACTTTGTTGTTATAGCAGCCCCAGTGGACTTGGACATGGGTCTTCAAGAATGTCTAGGCATTTTCTAGGTGGAAATGGCAACAGGAATAATAAGAACTGCTATTTCGGGAGAGAGATCCAAGATGGCTGATCGCTAACAGCTTGGGACTGTAGCTCCCAGTGAAAGCTCGGAAAACGTGAGGATACCACATTTTCAGAGGAATTTTCGTCGCCCATGGACCAGAAGATTTCCAGTGGAGGAGCCCCGCGGGTCGCCAGTGTGACTTCTGTGGCCGGCGCAGCGGTTTTGTCGTCGCCTCGGCGCAGCAGCTCTTCGTGCACAGTGAGCGGGACTGGTTCCCCTACTGACTGGTGTTTGGAGCTCCGGGAAGGCAGAGCCGCTTGTTGCGGACTCAAGAAGGAAGCCAGACCGGAGATTCCCAGGCAGAAGAGCACCATCAGTCTTATCGCTGCTGTTTTGGCCGTTGCAGTGGGTTGCTCGGATTCCAGCACTGGGAATCAATAAATTGGACATCCTCTCAGGAACTTAATCAGAAAGGCGCTAATTGTAAAGACATCAGATGGATAAATTCACAATAAAGGGAAAAAAACAGCCTAAAAAGGCCGAGAAAACCGAAAGTCAGAACCCTGCTCCTTCTACAGGGGATAGTAATTTCTCATCAGCAACGGAACAAGCCCTAATGGAAGAGGACTGTGTTCCAGTATCTGAAGGAGGCTTTAGAAGGTGGATGGTAAAAAACTTTTGGGAAATGAAACAACTTGTTCTAACCCAATGTAAAGCAACTAAGAACTTTGAAAAAAGATTAGACAAAATGTTACAAAGAATGGACAATATAGAGAGGAATATAAATGAACTAATGGAGTTGAAAAATACAACACGAGAACTTAGTGAAATATGCACAAGTTTGAATAGCCGAATTGATCAAGCAGAAGAAAGAATATCAGAGGTCGAAGACCGACTTAATAAAATGGAACGAGAAGACAAGAATAGAGAAAAAAGGATAAAAAGGAATGAGCAAAGTCTCCAAGAATTATGGGACTATGTGAAAAGACCTAATCTATGTTTGATAGGTGTACCTGAATGTGAAGGAGAGAATGAATCCCAGCTGGAAAATATTCTTCAGGATATTATCCAGGAGAATTTTCCTAATTTAGCAAAGCAGGATACCATTCAACCTCAGGTAATACAGAGAACACCACAAAGATATTCCTCAAGAAGAGCAACCCCAAGACACATAATCATTAGATTCACCAGGGTTGAAACAAAGGAGAAAATACTAAGGGCAGCTAGAGAGAAAGGTCAGGTTACCCACAAAGGGAAGCCTATTAGACTTACAGCTGATCTCTCAGTAGAAACCCTACAAGCCAGAAGAGAGTGGGGGCCGATATTTAACATCCTTAGAGAACAGACCTTTCAGCCCAGAATTTCATATCCTGCCAAACTAAGCTTCACAATTGAAGGAAAAATAAAATCTTTTATGAACAAGCAAGTACTCAGAGATTTTATTACCACCAGGCCTGCTTTACAAAAACTTCTGAAAGAAGCATTACACACAGAAAGGAGCAACCAGTATTAGCCTTTCTAAAAATATACCAAAAAGTAAAGAACATCAACATAAAGAAGAATTTACATCAACAAATGGATAAAATAGCCAGTTACCATCAAATGGCAGTAATCTTAAATTGAAATTGACTAAATTTTCTAATTAAAAGATACAGCCAAAACCTAACGGTATACTATATCCAGACCCATTTTATATCCAAAGATACACAAAGACTAAAAACAAAGGGTTGGAGACAGATTTACCAACCAAATAGAGAACAAAAACAAATAAATAAACAAAAAGGAGTTGCAATCCATGCATTTGATAAAACAGATTTCAAACCAACAAAGATAGAGTGGTATAAGGATCAATGCATCCTAACACCCAGATACATAAGACCCATAAAGAGATTCAGACTCAACGAAACAGAAAATTAATAAGGATATCTAGAATCTGAACTCAGATCAGTAACAAGTAACCTTAATAAGCACTTGTAGAGCTCTCCACTTTAGATAAATAAAATATACATTCTCCACTTTAAATACACAAAATCATGATCAGCCATTATTAATACCCATTAAAAGCAATATTCCTGTTCTCTCTCCCTTTTTTTCTTCCTCTCTTTTCCTTAATAATAAAAAAAAACAACCTGCTATTTCCTGATTTATTTATCTATAACGTTTCACACAAATCTTTTCTTTTTTTTTTTTTGAGACAGACTGTCGTTCTGTCACCCAGGCTGGAGTACAGTGGCACAATCTCAGCTCACTGCAACCTCCGCCTCCCGGGTTCAGGCAACCACTGCCAGCTAATTTTTGTATTTTTAGTAGAGACCAGGTTTCACCATGTTGGCCAGGATGTTCTCGATCTCTTGACCTTATGATCCTCCTGCCTCGGCCTCCTAAAGTGCTGGGATTACAGGCTTGAGCCACCACACCCAGCCTTTTCACATGAATCTTAAAACAATCCTGCAATGTGGGCACCATAAGTTCCCAGCAGATGAATGACACTGAGGCCAAAAGAGGGGAAGTTAAGGCTGGGCACGGTGGCTCAAGCCTGTAATCCCAGCACTTTGGGAGGCCGAGGCGGGTGGATCACGAGGTCAAGAGATCGAGACCATCCTGGTCAACATGGTGAAACCACGTCTCTACTAAAAACACAAAAAATTAGCTAGGCATGGTGGCGTGTGCCTGTAATCCCAGCTACTCAGGAGGCTGAGGCAGGAGAATTGCCTGAACCCGGGAGGCGGAGGTTGTGGTGAGCCGAGATCGCACCATTGCACTCCAGCCTGGGTAACAAGAGCGGAAACTCCATCTCAAAAAAAAAAAAAAAAAAAGAGGGGAAGTTTGATTCGGGTGATGGAGCAAGTGAGTGACAGATCCGGTATTTGAACTGAGATCCCTTTGCCTCCAAAGCGGAGGTGTTTTGCCTTCGGCCGTTCTGCCTCCTGTGCAGAGGCCTTGTGTTTGTTTGTTGTGTCACTCACTGGTTTGACTTGGGTCTGAAGTATTTATTTGAGGAAGACAAAGAGTTGAGTAGCCATAATTATCTTTTGAATTATAATGTTCCCAAGTTAAAAACAATTGTTAGATGGTGTAACAACAAAAGCATGTGTTATCAAGGAGAACTCATAAACCCGTAACAGGTGACTTTACTGAAAGTCTTAGCTGAGACACCAGCAAGTCATGCATGTCCCAGAGTATGTATTGATATGCTTACAGTCATCTAATGGCAAACGTATGATAATTACAGGGAAAATGTAGAAGAAAAAAGAAAATGAAGTTTTAGAGCATAGTAACTGAAAACCTAAAGTCGTAAATGACAGTGAGCATTGGAACCTGACTCACGTTGTTTAATAAATATTGTTGAATCAGTAATTCATCGCCATGCTGTTATGTCAGCTCACAGTCTCCATGATTTATTTTTCCTCTTATTTTAAAAGGAAAATAGTTTTTTTTCCTGCTTTTAGAAATGTTAAAAAGATAAAAAAAAAAAGTAAAAATAAGAAATAGCAATCATCCATGGTTTCAATACTTACAGAATCCATTCTGGTCAACAGTCTTAATAAGTTTTCTTCCAGTAGTTCTTTGACAGAAAAAAAAATCAGAATTTGTTGTTTTAAAAAATCACAACTTTTTAAACCCAAGCCAAAAATAGGCCATAAAAATTAAAACTTTCAAAAATAAAAGTGATACCTACTCATTACCTGTAATGAAATCAAAACACGCTGAAAATCTGAGTTAGAAGTAAAAAAAAACCAACCCAAATCCCAGCAGCCAGCAATGACCATTAATATCAGGTGAACATTATGCTCGGACAGCTCTATCTGCAGCTCCACACACAGGATGGATGAAGGAACAGATGGCCGAAATCCTTCTACAAAACCGGTAGGATAGGATTTTGGATACTATTTTATTTATTATTTGTCTGAGATGGAGTCTTGCTCTGTCACCCAGGCAGGAGTGCAGCGGTGTGGTCTTGGCTCACTGCAACCTCCACTTTCCGGGTTCAAGTGATTCTCCTGCCTTAGCCTCCTGGGTAGCTGGAACACAGGTGCCCACCACACCTGGCTGGCTTTTGCATGTTTAGTAGAGACAGGGTTTCACCACGTTGGCCAGGCTGGTCTCAAAATCCTGACCTCAGGCAATTCACCCACCTCGGCCTTCCAAAGTGGTGAGATTACAGGCCTGAGCCACTGTGCCCAGCCAGATTTTGGATACTATTTTAAATTTAATTTTACTTGAATTTAACGGAAGGAAGTAAAAGGAAAGCCAATGGAGTTGTTGGATTCACATAAATATTTCTTCTGTATGAGACATAGTGTCCCAGAAACATTCCTCTAAGTTTAGGAAAAGCAACGGCGAAAACATGAACAGGCTGAAGCCATTATGATTTTCTTCAAGGATGTATTTCTATTTTGATTTGCATAGACTGACTTCTTGCTGGGAAAGCTGAGTTAACTGGCTGTGCCACACTGGCGCGAACACACAGCTCTTAAGATGATGAAATCCTTCCGTGCCAATTGGTGAAGAGTGGCTGCTGGGTCCTCTCCCTTGGGGTCCCCCTCTGTTCTGGTTACCCTGAGTCCACTGCCAAGACCCCCCCAACCCCCCTTCCATGTTCCCCTTCCACCAAGGTAGCCCAGTTTTCACTTGTTTTTATGCTGGTGTCCATGTAAGGCATTGTTTGTAGAATGTATTCAGCCAGCAAGGGGGTTAGAAGGCTTGAAAGCTGCTGCCCCAGCCTGGCGCTCAGGACCCTGCAGCTCGCCCAGCCCCCGAGACTTAGAGACTGGAGCCCTTGCTGGCTTTTCTGCTTGCGCACCCACATCGTTAAGATGTGAAAGCGCCTGTCTGCAATCACCGTGTAATTACCTTGCTTCCTAATTGGTAGCAGACAAGGCCAGCAGGTGTGGAAAATCCCCTGGTGAGTTGGCTCCAATGGTGGGGAGGGTGGCTGCAGGAAGGGAGTGGGCTTCTCTCTGGCCCCAGTTCTGTGCTCCACCCTGTGGCCATGGCCCCAGGCACCAGATCTTCACTGATCCCTTGAGGGGCGTGGTCCTTCCCTTGACTGAGGCTGAGAAGTATGAGTCTGCCCGAGACCCCACATCGGTGGGGCAGCCTGGATGTGAACCCAGGGCTGCCTCATGCCAGGACTTTGCCGTTCCCACCCAGGCCACACAGAGGGGAGGGAAGGGGTAAGTGGGGGCTGGAGCTGGGGGCTCAGGGCACAGCTTCGTGCTGCTTTTGCAGACAGCCACCCCAAACACGACTCAGCACTTTTGCATCCCTGCCCAGTGCAGCAGACCCAGGTGCAGGAAGGTGTGAGGAGTGGATGAGTAAGGGGGGCCCTGGGGAGAATGAGCCCCGCTTGGTGCTCCAGAGAGCTGGCTGTGTGGTCCAAAGCAGAAGGTCTTGGAGTCTCATGATCTGAGTTTAAGTCCCAGCTTGGCCCGCATCCCTGTGGCCTCAAGTAGCTCACTCTTGTGAGCCTCGGTTTACCCCTCTGATGATATAGCTGTTTACCACCTCATGGTAGGACGGTTAGGGGTGCTCTGAGGACCCCGCCAGGGACTGCCCCAGTGGCGATGTTCATTACTTGGTAAGCCTGGAAACAAAGCTGGGCTTCTGTTTACCCTCCTGTTTCCACAGCTTACTGTGAGCATGTAATGCGTGCTGGGGTAGGAAAGGGGTCTCCAGCTGTGCCCCCAGCCGGGTCATGGACTTCGGCTATGCTTTGTGTGTGGAAGCAGGAGAGGCCACAGGTCAGGACTCAGCCTAAGAAGCAGCCCCATAGAATGACATCTGTGAATACGCACATGCTTGGTGGTGGGAGCAGCCTGCAGTCCCTGGATGGCTGCCGACTGGAGTCTCCCCAAAGCTCTGAGTCCATAGGACTCAAAGCGGGCGGGGAACGAGGGAGGACACATGGGCAAGAGGGAGAACAAACCAGATGGGACCACATGTGTTGGGTGCAGTGGGCAGCATGGGGTGAAACCCGTGTCTGCCAGTGACCTGGGTGGTGGGAGCGCCCTGCCCGAGCCTGGCCTGTCACACACCTAAACACACATGGCACAAGAATCAGACAAGGGAAAGGTGGGCCATTTGTGGCCTGCCACTGCCTCACGCCAAGGAGGTGACATGCAGATCAGCAGAGATGTGTGAGTGACAAATGGCTGCCGCCACTTTCACCTCCTCCTTCCAAATCTCCCATGGGAGCAGCTCCTGTGGCCCCTCCTAGTCAGAAATGTGCAGGGGTGGGGAGCTCCTGCGGTGAACTGCTCCCCTCGGGAGAAGAGCCCCGCCCTGCAGACACCCAGCAAAGGGTGTTCTGAAGTGATACTTCTAGGGGCACTGACCTGGGGTCATTAGTGGCTCCTTTGAGCTGCCCCGTGGGAGGGTCAAGGGCTCAGTGCTGGGCACAGGGACCTTTGCCTCAGTCACCTGTCCCTGCCTTGTCCCCAACCAGACATTGTGGGTCCCCACAGTGTTCACTTCCACCATATTTCCAAGCCCACCCCCTTCTCTCTGCCCTGCAGCCCTACCCTGGGCCAGCCCCACCCTAGCTTGGCCCCAGGGTGGCCCTCCAGGACTGGGGTGCTGTGTCCTAACACTGAGGATACCACTAGACCCTGTCACTTCTCACTTGTGCATTTTTGACGGTCCCAACTGCAGCAGTGGACAGCCTGCCATCAGAATCTCCTGGGGAGCTTTTCCAGAGTGTAAGAGTCAGCTCCACCCTGGCCTACCGGACCAGAGCCCAAAACCAGAAGCCCTGCCTCAGCAAGCAAGTTCAAAGTCACCAGCTCACGGAAAAACTCCAAGCCCTTTGTGGGCCATCCAGGTCCTCTGAGATTTGGGGGCTTCATCACAATTGCCCTTGAGGGGCTGAAGGCTCTAGGGAAGGTGGAGACAACGAATAGTCAGATGTTAATTTGGGTTACATCCTCATCTCCAGCCTGATCCCTTGCCCCCAATCCCAGACCCCACACCCCATGTTCCATTTGCCTTAAACTCCTCCTGATGCCTGGGTCACACCCACAATTTTCCTCACATTCTCCTTGCTGTCCAGAACATCTTCTCCCCAGCTCCTTTCCTTGTGGCAAACTCCTATTCATGCTCCAAGGCACTACTCAAAACCACCTCCTCTGTGAAGCCCTCCCTGATTGCTCCCACCTCACATTTTCTTTCAGTGCTTTCCACTTTGTTTTGTGCTGTGTGGTTCTCATGCCTGGCTCCGTACTAGACTGGCAAGTTTTCAAGGGCAGCAGCCTGACTCCCTGTTTAGTACCCAGAGCAAGGTCTAGCACATAGCAGTGAAGAAGTGAATGAGCAAATGAATAAATAACCAACCCGAACCTTTGGGTGCAGGTCTAGCTGATAGGAGGTGCAGACTGGTTGAGGGCTAGTGGAAGACAGAATCACTGGGGCTTCGCCACAACTGCCCTCAAGGGGAGAAGAGTCTCCAGAGAAGGTGGAGACCTCTGGTAGTTAGATGTTAATTTTCTTGTTATTAAAAAAAAAATTGCTGGGCCCGGTGGCTCACGCCTATAATCCCAGCACTTTGGGAGGCCGAGGCGGGTGGATCATGAGGTCAAGAGATTGAGACCATCCTGGTCAACAAGGTGAAACCCCGTCTCTACTAAAAATACAACAATTAGCTGGGCATGGTGGCGCGTGCCTGTAATCCCAGCTACTCGGGAGGCTGAGGCAGGAGAATTGCTTGAACCCAGGAGGCGGAGGTTGCGGTGAGCGGAGATCGTGCCATTGCACTCCAGTCTGGGTGTCAACAGCGAGACTCCGTCTCAAAAAAAAAAAAATTGTGTTTTCGGTAAAAATCCAAAACGTTATGGAATTGTGCAAAGTAAAAGCTGCCAGTTCTCCCCTCCCCACCCCCATCCCCTTCTGTTTCAGAGGTAACCTCTGCAGGGAGACTTGTTTTCAGTGGAAAGTTTTGGGAGCCTGACAGGTCTGACCGGTTTCTCCTACCACTTGAGCTGGGGCCACCACCCATGGTTACCTGTGGCTGAGATCTACACGATTGTCACCCGAGGCCCCTCTTGGAGCTGCCCGTGCCCCTTCCTCTGTGCCCGCGTGCTCAGCACCACGCAGGTTGGCTCCACAGCAGCACAGACTCTGACTGTGGCCAGTGACTTTGCCTCTCTGACCTTCGGTCTCTTCATCAGTCTCTTATTTGTTACTCCTCAGCTTTGCTGCCAGGGTGGTCCTGAGGGCTGTGAACACCCAGCTTAGGACCTTGGTGAATGAGCTCCTGCTTCGTTCCCTCTTCCACCTCAAGCCCACCCTGTGATGCAGGCTTTGAGGTGGGCCTGCCTGTGCACAGTCCTCAGAGGTCTGGGTGAATGCACACCTCAGAAAAGCCCCCTGAGCCTGGAGAGCCTGGTGTTCATTCATTCACTGCACACGTTCCCCAGGCACCCACTCTGGACCCTTGGAGAACAGAGCTGAGTGAGCTGGGACCCCTAGGAAGGAGCCCGTCATTGGCCAGGAACCTGCTGACCTGTAAAGGGCTGAGATCTGGGCTGGGAGTTGTGGGTGCAGCGATGAGCAGGACCAGCTTGCCTAGGGTTTCGTGTGAATGTGGGAGGATAACCAGGGGGACTTACATCTCATCAGCTCCCCCTCTCCCCCTTCCTTCCTCACATCCCAGTGAGAGCATCGGGCCTGCCAACAACCCCATGGTACACGGCACAACAAGAAAATGGCATGCTGGACGTAGGTGCAGAGCTTCGGGAAGGGTTCCCAGTGCACGTGAGGCTGGCGCTGGGGCCTGAGGGGTGAGGAAGGGCACTCTGCTTGAGGGTGCATGTGGCAAGGTGCAGGGGCAGGAAAGGACCTGTCTGCTCTGGGAAACACCAGTGGGTTATTGTGTGCAGTGGGGAGTGGCAGGAGTGGGGGGTGTGGTGGGGTGTGGGGTGTTATGGGGGGCCCCTGCTGGGTGTGGTCCAGGAAGTCAGGGCGCCCCCCTTCCCCCCGGGGTTGCTCCCTGGCTGCTTTGGGAGGAAGTGGCCCTGGACCTCAGACTGCACAAAAGGAGGCTTTGACGTTAGTTGAGAGCAGGGAAGTGAGGAGGGAGGAGGGAGGAGGGAGTTGTTGTGTCTTTCTGGATGTAGCTCAGGAATGTGCTCCTTCTCCCTCCAGCACCATGGCAACAGGCCTCTGAGAACTGCTGATCTGATGGTGGGGGCGGGCTGGGGGCGGAGGGCAGCTCTGTGGCCCTGGGTGAGTGGCTTCCCCTCTCCGAGCCTCAGTTTGGGCATCTACTATGTGGGGATGGCCATACTGATGGGGCGGTGGCTGTGAGGAGTCCTGAGGACCAGACCCAGAGTGGTCAGCTCCTCAGAAACATTTTTAGAGGGAGGGAGGGAGGGAGGGAGCTGCATGAGCATCCTGGGTGGCCCTGCATCCCGAAGGTTTGGCAAGGCCATCGGAGTCCTCGAGCCTAAGTGGCCCCTTAGAGTCAGCCTGTGCCTCTCAGGAACGGGCCTGCCTCGGTGGCCCCATGCACTCCGTTTCCAGCCAGTAGACCCCGTGGGAGGCAGGATGGCTGCTGGGTCCCGGCAGCCCCTGCAGCTGGAGGGCTGGTGGCAGGTCCTCATAGCCACCCCAACACAAGCTGCACCCCCGAAGCACCAGGGCTTTTGCTGTTTCTAGAACTCCACCAGAGCAGGAAATGGGGGGTGAACCCCAAATTTGTTTCCCAGGGCTGTCGTTACAAACGGCCACAAACCGGCTTAAAACAAGAGAATTGATTCTCTGACAGCCCTGGACGCTGGAAATTCGAGGTGGGTGCCGGCAGGGCCACGCCCCCCCCCCCCCCGAGGCTCTGGGGGAGGCTTCTTTGCCTCTTCCAGCTGCTGGTGGCTGCACGCACTCCTGGGCTTGTGGCCGCTTCCCGCTGGTCTCTGCCTGGTGTGTGCATGGCCTCCCCTGCGTGTCTCTGCCTGGTGTGTGCGTGGCCTCCCCTGCGTGTCTCTGCCTGGTGTGTGCGTGGCCTCCCCTGCGTGTCTCTGCCTGGTGTGTGCGTGGCCTCCCCTGCGTGTCTCTGCCTGGTGTGTGCGTGGCCTCCCCTGCGTGTCTCTGCCTGGTGTGTGCGTGGCCTCCCCTGCGTGTCTCTGCCTGGTGTGTGCGTGGCCTCCCCTGCGTGTCTCTGCCTGGTGTGTGCGTGGCCTCCCCTGCGTGTCTCTGCCTGGTGTGTGCGTGGCCTCCCCTGCGTGTCTCTCTGCCTGGTGTGTGCGTGGCCTCCCCTGCGTGTCTCTGTGGCCTTGCTGCCTCTTGGAGGCACACCAACCATTGCATTAGGACCCACTCTCAGCCAACATGGCCTTGTCTTAACTCATTACATCTGCAAAATCTCCATTTCCAAATAAGTTTCCATTCTGGGGTCCTGAGTGGACATGGGGGGACACCATCAACCCATGATAAGGCCCGCTTGGGCAGCCTCAGGGGAAGCCAGGCCACCTTTAACTGAAAGTGGAGGGTTGCAAGGATCCCACAAGGGGCCCTGACCCAGTGTCTGGCCTGCAGGGCACGGGGTGGAACCTGCAGGCAGGGACAGACAGAACGACGCACAGGACTCACCCCCACCACCAGAGGTCTGTGTGTGGAGACGACACAGGGCAGCGTCCCCCACACTGCCCGTCACTCACAGAGCGTGGAAACCCCTGCTGAGGCAACAGCGCCGGCCGGCCGTGAACTTAAACCCTGGGTGGGGTGGGGGCTCTCAGTGGTTCCAAAGTCAGCCAAGATCTCGGTTCTGGGCCACCCGGGACTCTGGAGTCAGACACCTCATGTCTGAGTCTCCACCAGTTACTGACTGAGCGACCCCAGCAGTGCGCTCACTGCTCTGGGTGTCCCTGTTCCCTGTGGATGGCATCATTGCCTCCCCTTTGGAGATAGAAGAAGCAAACGGGAACCTTGGCTCTGTGCCTGTCGCAAGGGAAGTGCTTGATAGATGGCGCCCTTCCGCGCCAAAGAGAGAGAAAGCAGAGGGGGCCTAGTTTAAACTGCGGGCCTGGAAGGCCTGTGACTTTCAGAGGAGCTGGGAAGGGGGCCCCAGCCCAGGTCTGCATGTCAGCTGGGCAGAGCAGGATGGGCCTGGTACATATGGTATATATGCCTGGGGCCATGCAGCAGGGCCTCGTGCTTCTTTTCTGGACCCACTTGATGGATGGGGAGACTGAGATTCAGAGAAGGGAAGTGGCTTGCCAGGGACACCCAGCTGATACACAGTGGATGGATTTCAAACCCGCCTGGTCACAATTCCAAGCATTGTTTTCTTGGGCCAAACCTTGGGAGTCGAAGGCTGATTCTGACCTGCGATGGCTCCATTTTATGCAGAATACTGTGTTTGATTTTAAATGTGCCTGTTTACCACAGACCCTCATTTCCCAGTTGTTTTCCTCCCAGGGATCTTCACCCACAAGCGGACTCTGATGGCCTCAGGGGCTCAGATTCCACAATCAGCTAAGGTTAATGTAAGGCCGTCCAGGTTACAAGGCTGAGTTAAGGTTAATGTAAGGCCGTCCAGGTTACAAGGCTGAGTTATGGTTAATGTAAGGCCGTCTAGGTTACAAGGCTGAGTTAAGGTTAATGTAAGGCCGTCCAGGTTACAAGGCTGAGTTAAGGTTAATGTAAGGCTGTCCAGGTTACAAGGCTGAGTTAAGGTTAATGTAAGGCCGTCCAGGTTACAAGGCTGAGTTATTTTCCACCATTCATTTGTTCACTTTACATAACATGCAACTATAAGCATCTGCTGTATACTGGGCACCGTGATAAACACCAGGTTTGTAGAGGTGGACAAGGCATGCTCTTGCCTCCAGGGTCTCCAGCCCATTAGGGGCCCCGGGCCCTTTGTCAGACACTGGTGACAAAATGTCGAAGGGAGTCTGTTTAAGATGCAGGTGAGTTGGACAGCTGAGGTGGGAATGCCTGCTGTCCTGGAGAGTGGAGAAGGGACAGAGCTGTCATTTACTGCAGATGTCAAGGAATTTGGTTCAGAACAAGAGCAAAGGCGTGTGCCCAGGGTGTGGGACTGCATGTGGGAAGACAAGGTGAGGCAGATGCTGCTCTGGGGACTGTCAGGGACTCCAGTGGTTGGTATTGGGGGGGTTTGAGAAGTAGAGGTGGAGGCAGAGGCCAGGATGTGACTAAGCATGGGAAGGGGGGGGGGTGTTGGGTGAGAGGCTAGTGCAGACAGGCGGAGGGAGGCATGGCAGGGTAGTGACGGGAGGAAGGCCGCTGGGGTAAGGTGTAGTCTCAGTAGTTCTGTGGGTCTGGCTGCTTCCCAGGAGCTGACTAGACCCTCACAGCCAAGTTCACGGTCCTTCGCAGTCTGACCTTAACCTACCCGCCCAGCCCAATCCCTCTGCAGCTGCTGCTCACACCTTCCCGCCCGAGAACGTCTTCCCAGCCCTGAGACTGTCACACACCTGGGCACCTCTGCACCAGCTAGTTGGCCCATGCCCTGGGGCATCCTACCCATGCATCAGTTGAAGCCCAAATATGCCATCATCTGAGGAATATTCCCAGTGTCCCCACAGAAAGAGGCTGGTGCTTCCTATCGGCTCCGCAGCCTGGACACCTGCCTATTCATTCGTGCTGTCATCACACTGCACCGCTATGGCTCACGTATGTGGGTTTCCTCTCTTGCTCTCTCTTCCCTGCTACCGAGTGTAGCCTTCTTACTTATCTCTATATATCACTTGCCCCCAGGAACAAGGTCCGAAGCACAGTCACTGCTCAGGGCATTTGATGAAAGGAGGAACGAGTTCGCTGGCAAGGTAGGTGGGGGGATGGAAGGATGGATGGAAGGATGAGTGGATGGACAGAGGATGGAAGGAAGGAGGGTGATAATGGATATTTGGATGGGGAAGTGGCGGGATCATGGATCTCTGGGTGGGTGGATAGGCGGGTAGGGAGGGCGTGTGGATGGAGGTAGGTGAGGTGATGGATAGGTGAATACATGGATAGACAGACGGGTGAGGGGATCGGCATAGGTAGATGGGTAGAGGAGGAATGGGGAATCCATAGGTAGGCAGATGAGTGAGTGTGTGGCTGGATAGGTGGGCGGGTGGGCGGTAGATGAATGAAGGAGAGGGTGGATAAGTTGTACTTGATGACCCGGTTTATATCCAGGCAACACAGTAAGAAGAAAGGATTATGAACAAGGACAAAAGTCGCTGGATTAGATTTCATGGGGAGTAGGTGGATGGATGATGGGCGGGGGAGGAAAACCATAGGCTGGTGGGCTCTGTCATTATTCCCCCAAATGTAGATGCAGCAAGCCCAGTTCCGCTGCTTCCAAAGGACCGACTCAGGTGGATGCAACGGGGACTGGTCATAATCCCAAAAGACACAATCCCGATGCCGCGGTCCCAAATGCTGAAACCCCAAAATGTCGCAATCTCCCAGTCTAAATCCCCCAAATCACAACCCCAAGAGATTCAAATCTTTTTTTTTTTTTTTTTTTTTTGTTAATCAATGAGAGCTTATTATGTTGCTCAGGTTGGCCTTGAACTCATAGCCTCACCTCCTCAAGCGCCAGGACAACTGGCTGGAGCCACCACAGCTCCCGAGATTTCAATCTTGAATGTTGAAATCCTGAAAGCCAAATTCTGAGGAAATGATCAGTGCGTTTTCGGTGGGGCACAAGATAGTTGGACTGGGTTGGTTCCATCGTTAGGTGAACTAGTACCTTGTTACTGTCTTTGTTTGGAAATTAAGTATGATTTAAGGAGATGCATGTGAGTGTTGAGTTGACAACCGGTGGAGTTGTGGATTTAATTTTAGGTGCCGACTTGACTGGATTAAGGAATTCGGGTGTGGGTCAGGTGCAGTGGTTCACGCCTGTGATCCCAGCACTTTGGAGGCTGAAGTGGGCAAATCACTGGAGTTTAGGAGTTTGAGACCAGCCTAGATAACATGGTGAAACCCCATCTCTATTAAAAAAAAATACAAAAATTAGCCTGGCATGATGGTGTACACCTGTGGTCCCAGTTACTTGGAAGTCTGAGGAGGGAGGATCGTTTGAGCCTGGGAGGTCAAGGCTGCATGTGCTGGGATCGTGTCACTGTCTGGGCAATAGAGTGAGAGACCCTGTCTCGAAAAAAAAAAAGGAAAAAGAAATGTTGGTGTTTCTATGAACGTGTTTCCAGAAGAGGTTGTGAGCGAGCCTGGGTGGATTAGGTGATCGGGTGGGGAAGTTCTGCCCTCACTGTTGGTGGGCACCGTTTAATTGGCCAGAGGCCTGAGAGAACAAAATAAAAAGGCAAAGTGGTCTGTTTGTTTGTTAGTTTGAGACAGAATCTCGCTCTGTTGCCCAGGCTGGAGTGCAATGGCGTGATCCTGGCTCTCTGTGACCTCCACCTCTCGGTTCAAGCGATTCTCCTGCCTCAGCCTCCCAAATAGCTGGGACTGCAGGTGTCTGCCGCCATGCCCAGTGAATTTTTGTATTTTTTAGTTGAAACGTGGTTTTGCCATGTTAGCCAGGCTGGTCTTGAAGCCCTGACCTCAAGTGATCCTCCCGCCTCAACTTCCCAAAGTGCTGGGATTACAGGTGAGAACCATGGCGCCTGGCCTGAATGGGTCTCTTTCTGAGAGCTGGGACTTTTCCTCTGCTGCCTTGGACATTAGAAATTTGGCTTCATGAAACTACACTTATCACATGCTGTGCGTGTAAGCACTGGACACTTACGGGAAACCATCGAAACTTCCTTAATAAATGAAGAGGTGCTCTTTATGTATGACTGTATTTATGAAAGAAAAATTCTCCAGATCTCGGCTCTTTGGGTGACCCAGGCATATTTGGGTGACTGCCTGTGCTGTGATGCCCCATCATGGTTTTTTAATTTTAATTTTAATTTTTGAGACGGAGTCTTCCTCTGTTGCCCAGGCTGAAGTGCAATGGTACGATTGTGCTTACTGAAATCTCTGCCTCCTGGGTTCAAGCGATTCTCCTGCCTCAGCCTCCCAAGTAGCTTAGATTACAGGTGCCCACCACCATGCCTGGCTGGTTTTTGTATTTTAGTAGAGATGGGGTTTTACCATGTTGGTCAGGCTGGTCTCGAACTCCTGACCTCAAATGATCTGCCTGCCTCGGCCTCTGAAAGCGCTGGGATTACAGGCGTGAGCCACTGCACCCAGCCCCATCATGGGCTGGCATGAGCCACTGCACCCAGCCCCATCAATTTTTTATTGATCTCATCAAAGACTTAGGTTGTCCATCAGGGTTTTTCAGATGACCGCAGTTACGTGGCTGGGTGCACGCAGTTACCAGACGTGGTTAATTGCCAGCCACAGTGATGTATGCTTATACATGGCACGTTTTTGTCTGTTCATAACTGTTAAACTCTCATGATTGTTGTTAGTATACCCGAGTGTTTGTGCTTGCAAATATATGTATGTTATTTTTGCATATTTCATTGTGTAAAATGGCCTATGAAGTATTCTGTCATGTTTTTATGTTTCTCAAGTAAATCTCCTGTTAGAAATGTAAATAAGTCTTTTAAATAACTTTGAAAAATTATTTTTTTCCAGGATTATGTTTTCAGGATTTTTGATCTTTCGGGATTGTGATTTTGTGAATTTTAGATTTTGGAGATTTTAATCTGTTAGGATTTTAACATTTGGAATTATATTCTGTGGGATTATGTCTTTTGGGATTACGGCCAGAACCCAGATGGGACTTGAGGGCAGAACACATGACAAGGCAGGGAAGGGTGAGACCAGGACCCAGCCCTGTGTGGCACAGGGCCTCGCCGGATGGCTGGGACACAGGGCGGAAGGGAGGTCCCACCAGACCCCTGCCAGACTGCACTGGCATCTGTCTCTGTGTGGGCAGGGTCTCCAAGTCCCAGCCTGCCAGGGTTCCCTGCTCCCTGTCTGGCATCTGTTTTCCATCAACCTGTTTTTTTTTTTTTTGAGATGGAATCTCATTCTGTCACCCAAGCCAGAGTGCAGTGGTGCGATCTTGGCTCACTGAAACCTTTGCCTCCTGGGTTCGAGGAATCCTTCTGCCTCAGCCTCCTGAGTAGCTGGGCTGACAGGCATGTGCCACCACACCCAGCTCATTTTTGTATTTCTAGTAGAGACTGTGTTTCACTGTGTTGGCCCGGCTGGTCTCAAATGCCTAACCTCAATTGATCCTCCTGTCTCGGCCTCCCAAAGTGCTGGGATTATAGGTATGAGCCACCACACCTGGCCCATCAATCTGGTTTTGAACTTTCTGCCTGAGCCTTGAACCTGACCTCTGGGTTGCTAACTTGGGGCACGTGTCCTCAGACTTCATGCCAGCCCCCTCCCCAGGGTTCCTAGTCAGGCCCCCACTGGCTGGGGAGAGAGAGCAGCCCAGCACATGTGGACCGTGAGGGTTAATCGCAGGTGTGGACAGGACGGCAGTGAGAAGTATGTAGGGCATTGGTAAATGCGGCTCCTGGCTGCGTCTGTGCAGCTGCTCCAGAGGAGACTGCACTGAGAAGGGAAGATCTGCCCCCAGTGAGGGTAGGCACTGTCCAGCTGGCTGTGAGCCCAGATAGCACAAAAATGGAGACCAAGAGTGACTTCCTCTCTCCCTCCTGGGGCTGGAACTCTCTCCTTCTGCCCTTGGACGTCGGATTTCCAGCCTGTAAGACTTGTACTGGTGGCTCCATGGGTTCTTGGACTGAGAGTTATAGCATTGACTTACGGAGCCTTTCAGACTTAGACTGAATTTGGCTGCAGGCAGAGTTCTCCACCTTGTGGAGGGAACCAGGGTGGGACTTCTCAGTCTCCATAATGGAGTGCGCCAACCCCCCTCAAAAATCCCCTCCCATACCTCTCTATATCTCTGTCTCTCCATCCATCCATCATACGTCTGTCCACCCATCCATCTTTCTATCTGTCCATCCATCCATCTAGCCTTCCATGTATCCACCCATTAATGAATCCACATCCATCTATCCATCTATCCATTCATATATCTATCCATCCATTTGTCTCTTCACCCCTCCATCTGTCCATCCATCTATCCATCCATCTATGCATCCATCAGTCTACCCATTCATACATCTATCCATCTGTCTGCCTTTCCATCCATCTGTCCATTCGTCCATCCACCCATCTAAACATCCATCAATTTACCCACTCATTTATCTATCCCTCTGTCTGTCTGCCTTTCCATCCATCTGTTCATCCATCGATCCATCTATATATCCATCAATCTACCTATTCATTCATCTATCCATCTGTCTGCCTTTCCATCCATCTGTCCATCCATCCATCCACCCATGTATACATCCATCAATCTACCCACTCATTCATATATCCCTCTATCTGCCTTTCCATCCATCTGTTCATCCATCCATCCATCCATCTATACATGCATCAATCTACCCATTCATTCATCTATCCATCTATCTGCCTTTCCATCCATCTGTCCATCCATTGATCCATCCATCTCCTATTGGTCTGTCTCTGTAGATCCCTGACTCATACTGGGATAACTACTATCTCTCAGATCTGCCCATGCCCCTTTTACTTCTGGACTTCAAACATCCAAAGAGCTCAATGCCTGAGCTTCACTTTTGCTGACTTTGTCTCTTTTCTTCTTTTGTGTTTTAAACACAAAAGGAACTTGTGCCTGTGGATTTTAGGAAGATAAAAACCAGCTGATATTAGTCCCTGGTCTCCCCATCCACAGGGAAGAGGCGGAAGTACCCAGACCTTAAAGGGGCTCACTCTGGCGTGGGGCAGGCAGGACAGAGGGCAGTTCTGAGAGCTCCTCACCGGGTCAGGAGGAGGCAGAGCTGTGGGCCCTGTGCCTGGCAGGTGGCAGGTGACCCTCAGGATGTGGCCCCTGGCACCTGGTTCCTCATTGTGGCCAGCATCCTGCAAGGGTGCCCGGGCCCAACCCAGGAGCTGAGGAACTGCAGGTGCCCACATGGGCACAACTGGGCCCTGAGGGGTCACTGGGGGAAGCACAGGTCCTGGAGTGACCGCACTGAATTTCCCAGCAGCCTTGTAGAAGATGACTTTCAGAAATTGGAGATTTCCCAGAGAATACCTCAAATGTCTTAGAGAACTAAGATTTTTTTCAGAGAAATTGCTCACAAAAGTTAGTGACAGTTGTATTTACTTTTTTTAAGTTACAATAAAATGCTCTCAAGTCCTTTGAATGTTCTAACAACAACAAAAAAAGAAATCAGATATTTCCTTTACCCCATATTGTTGAGAATAATTCATTCTCAGCCCACATTGAATATAAATAAGATCAGAACAATGGGTGTGCTTCGTCAGCCCCTACATCCAGAACTGGATTTGGAAAAAGATTGTCCCCAACAGTCTGGGCTGCAGCCTCTCTGATCCCTTGCTGATATCCTGCAGGCAAGGGCCAAGTCAGGGCTGTGGGTCCTTTCTCTCAGGGCATTAGAGGTTCCAGGGCTCCTGGCCATTCTGAGAGCTCCTGAGGGTTTGGCCTGTTGGGCCTGGAGATGGAGGCCTCTGACTGACCTCTCCGTCCCTGGGGGATGAGGGGCAGGGCACCCCCCCCACTTCATTGGGCAAGAGGCCACTGTGGCCTGGATTAAGAGGGGATGTTGGGAGAGAGGGGCCCAGGAGTGCCCAGAACTCTGTGTACCAGCCCCAGGACATAAAGCCATGCACGCATTAACTGTGGATGGTGCCATCCTAAGTGCTTTACAGAATTCTCTCACATTTAACCCTTGCAGCCGCCCTCTCAGGAGGGTGCTGTCTTGGTCTGTGCTGCGATAACAAAATGCCACCACCTGGGTGATTTATACACAGTAGAACCTTATTTCTTACAGTTCTGGAACCTGGGCTACCCAAAATCATGGTGCTGGCAGGTTTGTTGTCTGCTTCAAGATGGGGCCCTGTTGCTGTTTCCTTTCTAGGAAGATGAGCCCTGTTCTCACATGGCAGAACAGAAGGGGAAAAGGCATGAACGGCTGTTTTGTGCCTCTCATATAAGGGCACTAATCCCATTCTCGAGGGCTCCACCCTCATGACCTAATCAGCTCCCAAAGGCCTCACTCTTAATGCTGTTGCATTGCTGGTTTTGATGCAACATAAGAATTTGAGTGGACACATTTAGACTGTAGCGGGCACCATTAGTAAGCCCATCTGACACATCAGGAAACCAGAACACAGAGAGGTTCAGCCATTTGTCTGAGGTCACACAGCCAGGATTGGGTGTGGGTTCCAGCTCTTCTGGCTGTGCTGGTTCTGGGCACTTTATTTCACCTCTTTCTGCTTCTGTTCTCAACTGTAACAAGCAGTGGCCACAGAACAGCTGTTATTACTGTTGTTGTCCTGGGGAGACACATGTGTTCATGGTGCCCACATGGCAGATGCTGTGTCCAGGCCGTGGACTCTGGATAGGCTCACGTCCATGCCTTTCCCTGATACTCTCTCTTCCAGTGGTCCCTGTGCCCCAGTCCCCAAGGGCAGTCAGCTCTCCCCGACCCCTGTTTTGTTTTGTTTTTTTTTTGAGACAGGGTCTCACTCTGTCACCCAGGCTGAAGTGTAGTGATGTGATCAAGACTCACTGCAACCTTGATGTCCCCAAGCTCAGGTGATCCTCCTGCCTCAGCCTCCCAAGTAGCTAGAACTATAGATGCACTCTACCATGTCCAGCAAAGTTTTACACATGTATATATTTTTTGTAGAGACAGGGACTTGCTATGCTGGTCTTGAACTCCTGGCCTCAAGTGATCTACACACCTCGGCCTCCCAAAGTGCTGGGATTGCAGGCAGGAGCCACTGTGCCCCACAGCTTCCCTCCTAATCACATTTATGATTGCATTTACGGCCCATCCAGATACTCCAGGGTGAGCTCCCCATCTCAGAGTCCCTAACTTAATCCCACCTGCAAAGCCTCTGCCATCTAAGGCGTCCACAGGTTTCAGGCATTAGGACCTGGGTATCTTTGGGGGCCATGGTATCCAGTGTGGTGATTTATTGTTACCTGTGATTCAGCTTACTGCAGGGTACACATGGCCACGGGGCCGCCACCCTTTGTCTCTCTGTCTGTGGCTGTCATCTGTGAAGAGCTGCAGTACTTTTCCCGCTGAGCCTGGGTGCAGCCTCAGAAGCCTTGCTGTTGTGGCTGTTGTTGGAGATGGGGTTCTCACTGTATTGCCCAGGCCAGCCTCCCACTCCTGGGCTCAAGCAGTCCTCCTGCCTCAACCACCCACCCCTGCCTGAGTAGCTGGGACTGCAGGCATGCACCATCATACCCGGCTAAATGTTTAAAATTCTTTTGTAGAGACAGTCCCACGATGCTGCCCAGGCTGGTCTCAAACACCTGGCCTCAAGCAGTCCTCCCACCTCGGCCTCCCAAAGTGCTGGTATTCAAGTACAAGCCACCTCACCCGGCCAGAATACTTCTTAATTTCCGAGTTGTCAGTCTGTTGGTCATCTTTTTTTTTTTTAATTTTTATTCCTAATGTTACTGGACTATCATCAGAGAAATGTTTTGTAAAATCTCTACTTTTTAAAATCTGGCTAAGGTTTGGTTTTGGTCAAGTATACAAGAGATGTTTGCAGCTAATCGATGGTTATCAGAACAATTCCCTCCTAAACAGCATCATGATTGTATCCCTCAATTCCTTCATTTCCTTCTTGTCTTTTATGTCTGTTTAATTCTGCAGGAGATGCGTTAAAATGCCCTGTGTAATTTCTCTCCAGTTGTCTTGTCTTGATGGTGGGAATTAGTTTCTGCCCCTAGGGCCTGGCCAGGAGGCCAACCCAGCCCAGTGACTTCTCCACTGCTGGGACCTGCAACACAGTGGAACCTCGGACCTCCACGTGCTGGACCCCCAGCCTATGTGCCCCCAGCAGGAAGCCAGGAGCTGGATGGAGGTCTCATCAGGAGAGACTAGGGCCACACTGTTTCAGAATGCTCTGCTGTAATCAGCCCTACTGTGTTTGAGAGCTTTCAAAAAGATCTGACTGGCCAGGTGCAGTGGTCAGGAGTTCGAGACCAGCCTGGCCAACATGGTGAAACCCCATTTCTACTAAAACTACAAAAATTAGCTGGGCATGGTGGCACACACTTGTAATCCCCCAGCTACTTGAGAGGCTGTACTCCCAGCTACTCAGGAGACTAAGGAGGTAGGATCACTTGAACTCAGGAGACAGAGGTTGCGATGAACCGAGATTGCGCCATTGCACTCCAGCCTGGGCAACGGAGTAAGAGTACGTCTCAAAAGAAGAAAGACTGGGTGTGGTGGCTCACACTTGTAATCCCAGCACTTTGGGAGACCGAGGTGGGCAGATCACGAGGTCAAGAGATTGAGACCATCCTGGCCAACATGGTGAAACCCAATCTCTACTAAAAGTACAAAAGATTAGCCAAGCATGGTGGTGCGTGCCTGGAGTCCCAGCTGCTCAGGAGGCTGAGGCAGGAGAATTCCTTGAAATCGGAAAACAGAAGTTGCAGTGAGCCGGGATCGCACCACTGCACTCCAGCCTGTTGATAGAGTGAGACTCTGTCTCAAAAAAGAAGAAAAAGAAAAAAAGAAAGAGAGCCCCTCACCCTCTGCCACGTGAGGACACAGTGAGAAGGCAGCCATCTGCAGGCCAGGAAGCGAGGCCTCACCAGGAACAGAATCAGCGCACCTTGATTTTGAACTCCCGGCCTCCAGATCAGGGAGGAATCAATTTCTGTCATTCCAGCCGCCCAGTCTGTGGGATTTTAGCTCGGCCTGATCTGACTGACACAGGTGAGAAGAGCAAGGACAGACCATGGTGGAAGAGCCCAGGGTGGGTGCGTAGCCTTTTCCTTGGGTTGTTGGAACAAATGACCACGGGGCCAGTGGTGAAGCGCCTCAAGTCTACAACTCCGGTGGTCAGGAGTCTAAAATCAGCACCACACCTGGATAATTTCTGTATTGTTAGTAGAGATGGGGTTTCGTCACGTTGGCCAGGCTGGTCTTGAACTCCTGACTTCAGGTGATCCGACTGCCTCAGCCTTCCAAAGTGCAGGGATTACAGGTGTGAGCCACCGTGCCTGGCCAGGGGCTCTCTTTCTATAACAAAGGGCCCTACACCCGGGACCTCATTTAACCTAATGACTTTCTTACTCCAAGCAGCCACTGTGGGGGCTGGGCTTCAACATCTGAAATGGGGGAGAACATGAGTCAGTCCATAGTGCCACCTTTCTCTCTCCTTCACCCCTCAGCACTAAATCCGCCCATTCATTTTTTTTTTTGAGACGGAGTTTCGCTCATTACCCAGGCTGGAGTGCAATGGAGCAATCTCGGCTCACTGCAACCTCCACCTCATGGGTTCAGGCAATTCTCCTGCCTCAGCCTTCTGAATAGCTGGGATTACAGGCATGTGCCACCATGCCCAGCTAATTTTTTGTATTTTTAGTAGAGACGGGGTTTTACCATGTTGACCAGGATGGTCTCGATCTCCTGACCTCGTGATCCACCCGCCTCGGCCTCCCAAAGTGCTGGGATTACAGGCTTGAGCCACCGCACCCGGCCTATCTGCACGTATTAAGCACGTGCTGTGTGCAAGGCCTTGGGTGGCTCTGTGTGGACTGCATCTGCTGAACACCTCCTGCCACGCTGTGCTGAGCTTCTTCCACACACCTGGCCACACTTATTTCTTACAGCAAGCCACACTTCCACACTTATTTCTTACAGAAGTCATTACTATATGCCCTCCCTGCACGCTAGAGCTGAGTGTGTGAGTGGAAGCATAGACAGCCAGGATGTTTTCTAAAACACTTTAGAAAAATTGTATGTTATGTGAAAAGCATTTCTTGACGACTGCATCTTTTCTTTTTCTTTCTTTTTTTTTTTTAGACAAGGTCTCACTCTGTCCCTCAGGCAGGAGTGCTGTGGTGTGATCATGGCTCATTGTAGTGTCAGCCTCCTGGGTAGCTGGGACAACAGGCATGCACCACCATGCCCAGCTAAGTTTTGTATTTTTTGTGGAGACAGGGTTTCACCATGTTGGCCAGGCTGATCTTCAACCCCTGGGCTCAAGCGATCCTCCCACTTCAGCCTCTCAAATGCTGCAGTTAAACAGGCGTGAGGGCTGCGTCTTGATACACCAAGTGCATTCCCTCGCAGAGTCCCTGTTGACTGCCTGGGTGACCTCGGATGGTCTTTGTTTCTGGGGTGCCACCTCCCTGGTTGGTTCTCTTAGCCCAGCTTTAGACCTGCCAATGGCTCCCTGCTGAAGACCGGCTGAGGATCGTCAGGGCATGCCATTTGTTTCCTGCTGGGATCACAATACATGCAATTGGAAAGAAGCCCAGTGAGCAAGGCCTGGGCCTGAGGCCATGGTGGGGTTCCCCCACTGGGCTCCGGAGGGGAGCCCCTCCCCCTGCAGCGAGGCCGGGTGGTGACTGGGGAAAGCCCTTGGCAGTTAGGTGCACACACAGCCACCCCATACCCCTGTGAGGAGCAGCTGTGGCCTATTTCACAGGCCAGGCTACCGCAGTACAGAGAGTGATTTCCCAAAGGACACACAGAAGGAAAGGGTAGAAACAGCCCTGCCTGCGTGCCGCGGAGTGTCCTTTCACAGCGCCCTCTGGGTGCCTGTAGAAACAGCTCTGCCTGCCTGCCACAGAGTGTCCTTTCACAGCGCCCTCTGGGTGCCTGTAGGTGCTGGCCGCACACTGAGACCATTGGCTCTGATCACTTCACTCTCCTACCCCTCCTTCTCTGATACCAAGGCAGTCCCCAACCCCTGCTGGCCCCAGTTGGCATGTGAGGCTGCCTTAGCCCTGGGAAAAGGTGTGGGTACGCTGTAACAAACTGTGTGTCCCTGTCCCAATCATAAAAGATTCAGAAAGATCAGAGTCAGAGCAGACCTCGTGCTGGGCCCAGAAAGGGGACCACCTTACTCTGACATCTGGTGTCTACTCTGTCCCGTCCTTCCCAGGCTGTGACCTTGGCAAGGGTTGCACTGTATTGGGGCAGGGGCCTGTGCAGAGAACACCTGGCCTTTGCTGGCCATTGGCTTGTGGCATGGATTACAAAGTACCATTATTTATTCTCTGTCTGGCTTCTTCCTGCCTTCCTGCCTGCCTTCTCCAGCAGGTGTGTGCGTGTGTGTGTGTGTGCATGCTTTACCCTGAGAAGAAAATTGATTCAGCCTTCTGCAAACTGTGTGTGTGTGTGTCTGTGTGTGCATGCTTTACCTTGAGAAGAAACTTGATTCAGCCTTCTGCAAACTGTGTGTGTGTGTGTCTGTGTGTGCATGCTTTACCCTGAGAAGAAACTTGATTCAGCCTTCTGCAAACTGTGTGTGTGTGTGTCTGTGTGTGCATGCTTTACCTTGAGAAGAAACTTGATTCAGCCTTCTGCAAACTGTGTGTGTGTGTGTGTGTGTGCATGCTTTACCCTGAGAAGAAACTTGATTCAGCCTTCTGCAAACTGTGTGTGTGTGTGTGTGTGTGCATGCTTTACCCTGAGAAGAAAATTGATTCAGCCTTCTGCAAACTGTGCGTGTGTGTGTGTGTGTCTGTGTCTGTGTGTGCATGCTTCACCCTGATAAGAAAATTGAATTCAGGCTTCTTCAAACCTCCCCACTAATGCCCTGTGTCAAGTTGAGAAAAGAGCTGGGCTGAGTGCAACTGACCCTGGCTCCCTGTTGGGATCCCGCCTCCCCCGAAGCCTGAGGGACCAGGCTGCACAACACGGAACCCCAAAGCCTTCATCTGGTCACAAAACCCCAGCTCCCGCCTGCAGCCCCAGGGGGTAGGCTAGGCAGGGAGGGGCAGGGCACATGCCAGGTGGGGAAGCCCATTAGACAGCAGAGTGCAGGTGCCAGGTGGGCACTCAGCCCCCTTGAAAAGCCTTGATGCATGGGGGCTGAGCTGACATGTAGCTTCCGCGGGCACTCTGGGCTGACATGCATGCTGGCAGCTGTGCAACCCATCTGGAAGAGAGTGGGTGGGACACCGGCCAGGCAGGGGAGGGACTGGCTTCCCCAGAGGAGGGGACTCAGAAGTGGGGGCTCCTAAAGGAACCCAGTCCAGAATCATTTGTTTCAACTCCTCTGTCTGGGTTACTGCATGCTGGGGACACAGAGGGGGATGGGGCTGTCCCTGTCCTCAAGAGTCCACCCTCACATGTAGCCACTGATAAATGGCAGGCCACTCCTCATACAGCCATTCTGTGTTGTGTTTGGGTGCTCTCCTGGTGCTGGAATCCTGCAAGGCAGAGGCTGGGTCCACTTGTGCATGAGGAAACATGTTTCTCAAAACTTGGCTATTCTGCCCAGTGTCATGTTCGTGACAAGGGTTCTTGTACTGATTGTGTAACAAACTCAGTCACTTAAAAGCATTTCATGAATCCTTTTGTTTTGTTCCCAAACCTGCAGATTGGGTAGGGCTTGACGAGGACGGTGTGGCTGTGCTCTGTGCTATCTGCTAGGGCAGCTCCGTGAACCAAGGAGCCATCTCCGAGCAGGGCCACCCCCTTGGCCCACAGGCTGGAGTGGCTGGGAGCTCCCCCAGGCTGTGGGCTGCGGGGTCCTTCCTGGGTTTCCTCACACTGCAGTAGCCAAGTTCCAAGAGCAAGAGACCCAGAGACAGGAACCGCCCTTCTCTCGAAGCCCAGATCCAGAAGGACGTCACTGCTGCCACATCGTGTTGGTCAAGCAGACACAGGGCCTGCCTCTCAATGAAAGGATGCTAAAGAATTTGTGGCCATTAGGCTGGGCCTGGTGGTACACGCCTATAATCCCAGCACTTTGGGAGCCCGAGGCAGGTGGATCACCTGAGGTCAGAAGTTCGAGACCAGCCCCACTAACATGGTAAAACCCTGTCTCTACTAAATACAAAAAAAATTAGCTGCACATGGTGGCGCATGTCTGCAATCTGAGCTACTTGGGAGGGTGAGAGACAGGAGAATCACTTGTACCTGGGAGGCAGAAGATCCTGCCATTGCACTCCAGCATGGGCAATAAGAAAAAAACTCCATCACAGAAAAAAAGAAAAAAAAGAAAAGAAAAAATTTGTGGCCATCTTCAGTCTACCATAGCGACAGAGCCAGGACTTGAACCTGGATCTTCAGGATGCCTCCAAGCTCTCCTGCGTTGGGTCTTCGGGAAGACACTTGGGCTTACGCTGGGAAATGTGTACCTGGGCCTGACACATCCAGGTGGCTGGGCCACTGCGTAAACCTTTGCGCAAACTAGAGGAAGTGAGTATTTGGAAAGCAGGTGTCTGTGAGGCTGGGACAAGGCCAGGGTATGCTGGCTGCAGAGGTCTGACGTGGCTCCTTCCTTCCGGGAGCTGCACATCCCCGCCCCAACCAGATGGCTCCCAGGGACTCCATGCTGCTGCCTGACAGTCCCCAGGCACAGACTAATAATGGTCCGGGATGGGTGTATGCCTGAGAGGGACCCCTGGCTTCCTTTCCTGGGACTTTTACACAGGCCTTGGGAGCTGTCGGGGGCCACACTTACTGCCTCATGGAGAAAGACCATCTGCAGGGAGAGAGAGGAAGGAGGCTATGAGGCTGAGAGGAGCACACACTAGAGACAGAGAGGAGTCCCACGCCCCTCCCAGCCCTGGTTCCCGAGTCCTCCGGGCAGCTGCATGGCAGGCCTTGGGCCCTCCCACCACATGGTCCTTTGCGGGTTTCTGTCGCTGGCCAACGAGAGAGGCTGGGCTGAGGAGCCTGGTCCCAGCAGCCTGGAGTCCTGAGCTTCTGGGGCTGCCCCCGGAGATGCCACTGGTCTCCTCACAGGCCTTCCTGCCGCATCAGGCCCCTCTCCACCCCACAGCCTCAGGGAATGTTCCAGACGCAGACCTGACCCCGTGGCTCCCCTGCGTTCAGACCACCAGTGGCTCCCATGAGCTGGCCCCTGCCGGCCTCACCACCCTCCTTCTCCCTTCCTGGCCGGCCACCTGTGTCCTGGAGCTCTGCTGGGGGCCTGTGGGCAGAGGGTCACTGACTCCAATGCCGCCAATTCAGCCCAGCCTTTGCCCTGGGAAGGGGTTGGCCACGCCCCCTGCTGGCCAGCACTCATTATTGCGGGAGGGGCTTCTGGGCCCTGCAGGGGTGCCACGAGGTTCCACACCGCACAGGTCTTAGAGCTGGCCCGGCCACTCGACTGGAAAGTAGCAGAGCCAGGATTTGGCATCTGGACTGTCTAGCCAGCTGGTGTGCTTTCCAACACAGAGGGGGCTCCACTTTCACAACCCAGGAGGCCCTCTGCCCCTTCCTCCTGCCACACCCACTTAGAAAACACGCTTGATTCACAAACCTTGGCTAAGCATAGACTCAGGCTGAGGCTGACCCAGAGCTGCCAGGAGCTCCTGGGGGGAGGGGTGTGGCCAGAGATCCACGACGTGCTATCCCGTCACATTCTGGGGAACAAGTCAGTGCAAAAGTTACTCAGCAACTACTTATTAAATGAATACATACATGACTAAATAAACCAACTCAGTGACAGCAACAAAGCCATCAAACTTTTGGCCACTTGGCAAAACTCTTACTCAGCCTTCAAAACCCCTTTCCTTCCAGGAAGGAAGCATTTTTGAAAACTCTTCACAAGGGTCACCTAGCATATTTCACTTTCGGGCAGAATGTGATACATTTTATCGTCGAGTACAAGGTGCTATGGAGCGCTGGGGGCAGGAGCAGACTCTTGCAGAGGTGGCAGTGGGCGGGGGAGGAGGAATGAGGATGCCCGAGGAAGGCTTCCTGGTGGAGGGGAAGGCTTTTGACATGGACCTAGAAGAATGGGGCAGTACCCGGAAAGGGGAAAGGTGAATGGCAGTGGTGGTGTGGCGGGAACAGGTAAGTGAATTCGTCTCCCAGGGCGGCACGACCAAGCACCACAAGCCGGATGGCTTAGATCACCAGGAGTTTATTCTCGTGGTCCTGCAGGCTGGAAGTCTGAATCCAGGTGTGGGCAGGGCTGTGCTCTCGCTGAAGGCTCCGGAGGAGGACCCTTCCCTGCCTGTTCCCAGTTTCCGGTGGTTGCCTTCCTTGGCTCCGTCCTCACCTGGGCTTCACTTCTCCTTTTTCCAAACTTCCCTCTTCCTCCAAGGACCCCAGCCACTGGGCTTGGGGCCACCCTAATCCAGCATGGCCTCTTCTGAACTCGATGATGTCTGTAAGCACCCTGTTTCCCAATAAGTTCCCATCCACAGGTACTGGGGCTTCAGACTTGAGCATATCTTTGGGGGGGCCACAATTCCACCAACAGTAAAGGCGTGGAAGTTGAGGAGAGACTTATTTGCATTTAGGAAGTGGGGAGAGGGTTTTGGTTTGGGGAGAGCCTGAGAAGAGGGTGCTGCTGAGTGCAGAAGCTGGAGACGTAAGTGGGGTGGTCACAGAGGGTCCCAAAGGCCCCGGGCCTGCATCCTGTGTTGGGGTGTGGGCGGGACGGGGATCAGCTAGGAGGCTGGAGAGGTCTCACAGCACCCATTGCCCCAGGGTGGAGCCCGAATTGGGGCAGCCTTCTTATGGGACCGTCTCTTGCCTCATCTGCCTCAACCCTCCTGACAGCCCTGGGGCTGGCGATGGTACCCGCTCCAGGTCACAGAATAGGAAAGCACGTTCACCAAGTGAGGCCGTCAGCTCCAGGGGGCACAGGTGGTGAGTGGAACGCTGAGATTTGAGCCCAGCTTTAACCGTCCTCACAGCCTGTAGCTGGATTAAACCCTCCTCCCAAGATTGGTTCTGTTTTGGAAGAGCTTTATTGAGGCGGAATTCATATACTATCCAATTCACCCATTTAAAGTGTACCGTGATTTTTTAGTATATTCACAGATTTGTGCAACCATCACCACGGTTAATTTTAGAACATTTTTTTTCTTTTCTTTTTTTTTTTTGAGATGGAGTTTCACTCTTGTCTCACAGGCTGGAGTGCAGTGGCTCGATCTTGCAACTTCTGCCTCCCAGGTTCAAGTGATTCTCCTGCCTCAGCCTCCTGAGTAGCTGGGATTACAGGCGCCCACCACCACACCTGGCTAACTTTTCTATTTTTAGTAGAGATGGGATTTCACTGTGTTGACCAGGCTGGTCTTGAACTCCTGACCTCAGGTAATCCACCCGCCTTGGCCTCCCAAAGTGCTGGGATTACAGGTGTGAGCCGCCTTGTCTGGCCAGAACATTTTCATCACTTCAAAAACAAAACAAAACAAAACAAAACAAGCAGTCCCCTTCCAACTCCCCCATCCCCCTCAACCCGAAACAACCACGGACCTGTTTTCTGTCTCTATGACTTGCCTTCTCTGGACCAGTTCATGTAAATGGAACCATGCAAAGGCGCCCTTTGTGTCTGGTTCTTTCACTTAGCGTGTTTTCCAGGTCCACCCACTGAAGGCCAGATAGCATGTGTCAGTACTTCATTCCCCGCTATTGCCAGAGAATGTTCCATTGTGTGGAGAGCCCACACTTTATTTATCCATTCATGAGTTGACAGGCATTTAGGTTGTGTCACTCTTTGGCCATCATGCATAATGCTGTATGGGCATTTGTGTACATGCATGTTGTATGGACATGTTTTTAATTCTCTTGCGCACATGTGCGGAATTGCTAGGTCATATGGCAACCCTGCGTTTGACTGAGGAACTAGACCATTTTCCAAAGTGGCCCTGCCATTCACATTCCCACCAGCAGGTCTGAGGGTTCTGATTCCTCCATACCCCCTACGACACTTGTCATTGTGCTTTTGAGTAAGCCGACCTCGTGGGTACAAGTGGTGTATCGACTGAATCGTGTTCATCAGAGTTCATGTGGCGAAGCCCCAGCCCCCATGTGACTGTATTTGCGGACAAGGCTTTAAGGGGGTAATTAAGGTAAATGAAGTCAGGAGGGTGGGGCCTGAATCCAAGAGGACTGGTATCCTTAGAAGAACTTTCTTTCTCATACCCTGTGAGGACGTAGCGAGAAGGCAGTTGTCTGTAAGCCAGGAAGAGAGGCTGTGTGAGAAACCCGTTCTGATGGGACCTTGATCTTGAGATTGCCAGACTCCAGAACCGTAAGAAAATAAATTGCCGTTGACTCAGCCACCCCATGGCCTCCGCAGACTGCAACAGGTGGCCTCTCCTTTCTGTTCTGGTGGCCTTTCTCTGATGGTCAGTAATGTGGAGTGTCTTTCCATGTGTGTATCTTCTTTGAAGAGATCAATGTCTTTTCTGACCCTTTGCCCAGTTTTGAATTGGATTATTTGCCTTTTTATTTTTTGGTTGTAAGAGTTCTTTCTATGTTCTGGATTCACATCCTTTCTCACATATATGATCTGCAAATAGTCTCTCCCATTCTGTCGTTTGTCTTTTCACTTTGAAGAACAGTCGTTTTTACTTATTTTTGTTTTGAGATAGAGTTTCGCTCTGTTACCAGGCTGGAGCGCAGTGGTGCGATCTCGGCTCACTGCAGCCTCCACCTCCCAGGTTCAAGTGATTCTCCTGCCTCAGCCTCCTGAGTAGCTGGACTACAAGTGTCCGCCACCACACCCGGCTAATTTTTGTGTATTTTTAGTAGAGATGGGGTTTCACCATGTTGGCCAGGATGCTCTCGATCTCTTGACCTTGTGATCCACCCGCCTTGGCCTCCCAAAGTGCTGAGATTATAGGTGTGAGCCACAGTTTCTACTTTTAATTAAAAAGTAGAAACCCATTTTATCTATTTTTTCCCCTCTTGTTGCCTTTGCTTTTGATGTCATAGCTAAGAAACCATTTCAAATCCAAGGTCATGATGAATTGTATTCATTTTTACTTTTATTATTTTTAAAAGTAAGAATGGGTTCTCGGCTGGCACAGTGGTTCATGCCTGTAATCCCAGCACTTTGGGAGGCCAAGGTGGGCAGATCATCTGAGGTCAAGAGTTCAAGGCCAGCTTGGCCAACATAGTGAAATCCCATCTCTACTAAAAATACAAAAATTAGCCAGGCATAGTGGCAGGTGCCTATAATCCCAGCTACATGGGAGGCTGAGGCAGGAGAATCGCTTGATCCCGGGAGGAGAGGGTTGCAGTGAGCTGAGATCATGCCACTGCACTACAGCCTGAGTGACAGAGTAAAACCTGGTCTCAAAAAATAAAAAATTAAAAAAAAATGAATGGGGTCTTGCTATATTGCCCAGGCTGGTCTTGAACTCCTGGACTCAAACTGTCCTCCTGTGTCTGCCTCCCTAAGTGCTAGGATTGTAGGTGTGAGCCACCATGCACCATCCCTGACCAGTGATGGTTTACTCCTGTGTTTTATTCTAGGAATCTTATAGTTTTAGCTTTTATGTTTAGGGCTTTGATCCACTTTTAGCTAATTTTTGTATATGCTTGATTAAAATAATCTTACAAATTGTGCTTTTCTTCTGCTTTCACACCGAAACAACAGTAATCAACACAGAAGAATTCTTTGACCCCAGAATGGGGGGATTTCTCCTCCCCAGTAAGCAAGCAATCAATTCTGCAGCAGACAGCAGCTGGGGGTCCTCTTCTTCAGTTCTGACACTATTTACCTGGAAACAGCCTCAGGTCCCACAGGCTGGGGGCTCACCTCCAAAATTTCCCCCTGCTTCAGACACCTGAGCCTTGGGAACTTCTGACTGACCGGCTTCTGGTTGGGTTACTCACAACCCCTTTTTTGGGTTTGCTTCATTTGCTGGAGTTGCTCACAGAACTCAGGAAAGCATTTACTTACAGTTACTCATTTATTATAAAGGAAACTGCAAAGGATACAGATGAAGAGATGCTTTGGTCGAGCGTGGTTGCTCCTGCCTGGAATCCCAGCATTTTGGGAGGTTGAGGCGGGAGGATCACTTGAGGCCAGGAGTTTGATACCAACCTGGGCAACATTACAAAACCCCATGTCTATAAAAATTGAAAATTAGCCAGATGTGATGTACACCCGTAGTTCCAGCTATTCTGGAGGCTGAAGTGAGAGGATTGCTGATCCCAGGAGTTCGAAACTGCAGTGAGCTGTGGTCACACCACTGCATTCCAGCCTAGGCAGTAGAGCCTGTTCAAAAAAAAAAAAGATGCACAGAGTAAGGTATGGGGAAAGGGTGCGGGGCTTCCACACCCTCCCTGGGTGCACCACCGTCCAGGAACCTTCTCAGCTATCTGGAAGCTCCTGAACCCTTCCTTACATAGGCATGATTGACAACCGTGTACAAATGTGATTGGACAAAAAGAACATGCTCTGAACCCAGCAAGGCCTATCTCTTTCTTGGCTCCTCTGTGTAGCATTCCTTATTCCAGAGTATGGGGCAGGAACCTTTCTGGAATGAGGATTTTTTTTTTTGTTGTTGTTGTTAAGACGGAGTCGTGCTGTCACCCAGGCTGGAGTGCAATGGTGTGATCTCGGCTCACTGCAACCTCTGCCTCTTGGGTTCAAAGAATTCTTTTGCCTCAGCCTCCTGAGTAGCTGAGATTACAGGCACCTAACAGCACAGTCAGCTAATTTTTGTGCTTTTAGTAGAGATGGGGTTTTGTCATGTCGGCCAGGCTGCTCTTTAACTCCTGAGCTCAGGTGATACACCTGCCTCGGCCTTCCAAAGTGCTGGGATTACAGGCATGAGCCACCTTGCCCAGCTGAACGAGGGTCTTTTGACTCACAATCTGATTAGAGTTCTGACTTGCCCAAGTAAAAGGAAAACAGAAGAAGTTCAGAGATTCTGCTTTCTGCAGCCCACTCCTGAGCCCTAACGTGCCCCAACATTCTAACCAAAGACTGTAGCAAGGGCCCTGGGGGTTACAAGCCAGGAACCGTGGCTGAAATCCTGTCTATGGGTTTCACGGTGGTGGAAGGGAGCAGTCCCAACTTCACCCATTCGTATGTGACTCTTTAGCTGTCTCAGCATGATTTGCTGAAATGACCATTTCTCCCCCATTGAATTGCCTTTACACCCCTTCAAAAATCAATTGACCATAAATGTGAGGGCTTATTCTAGACTTTTGATTCTATTCCATCATCTCTCTTTATGCTAGTACCACACAATCTTGATTACTAGCCTTGTAGTGTGTTTTGAAATGAAGAAGTGTGAATTCTCCAATTTTATTCTTTTTTCAGGATTGTTTTGGCTATTCTGGTTCCCTTGAATTTCTGTATGAACTTCAGTTTCAGCTTGTCAATTTCTGCCAAGACGCCAGCGGAGGTTTCGATAGATTCTGACTGCACAGAATCCATAGATCAACTGGTGGAGTATTGGCATTGCTACACTAGTAAGCCTTCTAATTCATGAATGTGGCAAAACTGGCTTTTCATGTGATTATATTTTTGAGTACGTAAAAGTTATCTGTGGTGCAAACTTGAAAAGAGTACAGAAGGAAGTTTGGGCACAGGAAGACAAGTCCTGTGTCGTTCTCTGTATTGGGCCTCGACTGTGCAGTTAGGCAACAGACTGTGCGGGCGGGTGCGTATTCCTCCCCTTACTTGGGTGTGTTTCTCCAGAGGGCTGGAGCCTGAAGCCTTTATCTGAAGGACTGATCTTGGACTACCAGATTCTGGTTTGTCTACCCATGTAAAGAGTCAGAAGTGGCCGGGAATTCAGATCTCCCAGGGCAGCCCTCAGCCAAGCCCTAGCAGTGTGGGGAAGGAAAGCCCTGCTCCCACGAGCTCACCCTGCAGAGTCCCCTACAGGGTCAGGCTTAACTCCCCCGCACTGGGTATCCTGCTCTCCCCAGAGAGGCTGGCGGAGAGGTGTGTTCAGTGAGAGGAGGCTGGGAGCGGCCCAGCCTTTCCCCCGGCCCGCTAGGGGGCGCGCGCCGTCTCCGCGGCGTTCCCTGCCGCTGGGAAGGCGAGCCCCGCAGCCGGAATTTCGGAGCTGGAGCTTCCTCCAGCTTGCTCAGCTTCCTCCTGGGCACCCTGAGGCTCGGGAAGGGAAGGGACCTCCTGCGTGCAGTGTCCACCTGGCACGCGCCCTGCTAGTGACAGGAAGCGCTTCTCACGCTGTTCGTGGGCCCGGCTGTGTCTCCTCTTCGCCTTCACCTGCCGTTCTCACCTGCAGTTCCGTCCCCACGTTGGCCCCCCACCTGGAGCCCCTCAGTATCGTGTCCCAGGCCAAGTAGAAGGTGGGCGGTGCGTGCTGCGGGAGGACCGTGCACGCTGGGGGAGGGCGGTTCGTGCTGCGGGAGGGCGGTGTGCGCTGTGGGTGGGCGGGGCGTATGCGTAGGCGACTGAATTAACGAATGAGCCAACACTGGAATGCCGGTGGACAGAGCAGGGGTCTTTCTGCGGGAAGTGCAGTAACACCAGCGGTCCTGCTGTGCCCCGGAGAGGGCCCCCCCCCCCGGACTTAAGGCCTAAGGGGCTCAGCACCAGCTCCTCCCATCCCCTTCCTTCCTTTTTGTCGTGGTGATTTACATTTGGTAATTCATGTCATTCTAAGAAAAAATAAGCAGTCGAGTCATTCACATGAATTGTTCAACTCATCTTTTTATGTTGTGATGATGCCATCTTAGGCGCAGAGCATTTCGTTTGTGTGCTGACGTGCCACAATGACACACTTGTAGCACGTAGTTCGTACTTTGCACGAGTATTTTGCTCTTACAGAACAATGGGATGCGCAAATCAAAATCTGATGACTTGGTGGCACCTTTGGGGCTGTGCATTCTGCCACACCCCATAGGAGCCCGGGGCTCCATACATTCCTTGTCCTCGGTTTGAGTCTCAGACCTTCTAGGCACCTTGGGTCCACCAGAATTCTGTGCTCACAGGACGTGGTAAACACACGTGGACAGTGTGGCAAAGACCCAGATCTGGTATGACGCAGGTCTCCACTCATCTATCCTATTGCTATCCCATTGCACTTCACTTACAAAACACAAGTTTAAAGATAAAATCATTAGTTTCAGGATATGGATATGTTAAGAAAAAAGAAATTATTGATAATTCCGTGATGGTGACAGCAGAGCATTAAACCAATGTGGGGCTCTTTGAGTGACACTCTATGCGATTCTACGTGCTGTGGGTTTGTGACAATGACCTGCTGATGTTCAGAGGGAGAAATTCAGCATAACCCTGGATTGGAGGTGCTGGAACCTGCCAGGTGGATCCCAGGGGAGGAATCAGGAGAGGGAGGCGATCATGGGGGTCCCTGACATGCAGATCCAGTGAGGGCAGACGTGCCGTTGGGTGTGAGTCAAAGACAGCACAGATGTCTTTCAGAGAAGTGGTAAGTGTCTGGACTTGAAGTGGGAACCTTGCCAGCTCTGCCATCAGCAATCTCTAGGGAGGCGACTTAAACTCGCACCCAGCCACTCACCCATCCTTCATCTTCCAGTTAACGCATCCACATCCACCCGTCTGCCTCTCCATGCATCCATCCAACGAGTATTTTTTGAAGTCTACTAGGAGCCAGACACTGTGGGAACCTGTGGTAAACTAGATCTCTGCCCTAAGTCCTTTCGGTAAGATGAAGATGAGTTGCTTATCAAGATCATCTTTGCGGCTAGACAGCGGAGGAAGCTGCCAGAGGAAGTGCAGATTCCCACAAGGGAGGGTGGGGCTGGGGCCGGAGGGTCCTCTGAGCATAGCCACTCATTCCAAGGGCCTTGAGTGATGGGCACTCCTGACCCCATGTTACAGAGGGGTAGGATACCTGCGGCCCAGCAGCAGGGTTGTGGCACTCTGTGATGAGCGGGGTGGGAACTGGCCTCATTGGGTGCAGTGGTGGTGGGTTCAGAGCTTGTGGGCAGCAAACCAGCAGAAGCAAAGTCTTGCTCAACCCTGTGAGCAGCAGGGCAGCAAAAGGGAAGGTCAGAGGCTTCCCAGGCACACAGTGGTGTGGAGCCGGCAGCAGCCACTTCTCATAACCATTGGGGGTCTGTGCCAGCACCCCATTTTACAGGTAGGAACACAGGGACTCCAGGAAGTGAGGTGAACAGCCCAGGCTCTGGAGCCCTCACACTCTCACAGCCCCCACCCCCACCTCCATGGCTGACTCCTCCTGCATGTGGGGGGGCACCCCCAGCCCACCTTCCTTCCTGAGTGTGGTTGATTGCCCAGGAACCTGATAGCCTTGAAGGAAATGAGAAAAGGAAAGAAAATCTCAGCCCAGCCCTTGGCGCCGGTGCTTCCTGGGCCACATTGTGGCCGTGTGGGTGCCACGTTGGTTGCTGTGACCATGAGGGAGTCACGGGGCTGCTTCTGGCCAAAAGCCCGTCATATCCCTGTGGCTAACCCAGCTGTGTGGGTATTTCAATGTTTTGAAATAATGTGTTTTTTTCTCATATTAGAAGTGATATATACTAGAGTTATTACAAAGGCATTTAAAAATGAGGAAAAAGAAAAAAAGTCACCAGAACCTCCCTGCCACCTGGCAGCATAAGTCCTTCCCATCACACCTTCTCATCTGTCTATTTCCTCATTCATTTGGCACGTATGTATCCAGCACCTGCTATGTGCCAGGCACTGGGGGGCCTGGGGAACAGCAGTAACAAAACAACCCATACAGAGATGCAGGGACCTGGACCTGAGGTTTCATCTATTCACCCGTTCAGCAATGTGTCACAGTGTGGCCGTCTGCACTGGTGGTGTCTACATTCAACATGGTGTGCCTCCGGGCATCTCTTCCATGTGTCTTTGTTTTTTTCTTGAGACAGAGTCTTGTTCTGTTGCCAGGCGCCAGGCTGGAGTGCAGTGGCGCAATCTCGGCTCACTGCAGCCTCTGCCTCCCAGGTTCAAGCAATTCTACCTCAGCCTCCTGAGTAGCTGGGACCACAGGCGTGCGCTACAACCCCCAGCTAATTTTTGTATTTTAGTAGAGATGGGGTTTCACCATGTTGGCCAGGACAGTCTCCATCTCTTGATCTCATGATCTGCCCGCCTCAGCCTCCCAAAGTGCTGGGATTACAGGCGTGAGCCACTGCGCCCGGCCCCATGTCTTATTTATACTGGTGGTGAAGGAGGGTGTCTCCACATTGCAAATCTCTTCTCGTCAGATTTGTCCCAGTCCAACCCCACATCCTGTCAGGAGCGGACACCCAGCTGCTAGGGCAAGTTTCTGGCATGGCCACCTGTGAGGTCATAGGCCCCTGTCGGCCCCAGTGCCCCACCCTGGGGCCTTCCCATCTTTGCCTATTCGAGGAGCACCATTTCTCAGGCCCACCCCTGCCTCTGCCGCCCAGTGCCTCTGCAGAACACCCGGGCCTGCCTTTTCCAGCAGAGCCCCAGCTCTCTGTCCAGCTCCTGCAGGGGTGGATATGGGGAGGGCAGCTAGCCCTGTGAACAAAGCTCCTCTGGACATTGGAGGGCTGGAGTGACAGGATCGAGCCTGTCAGGCCCAGATGGAGTGAAAAGGAGGTCAGGAGAGGGGGCATGAGGTTGTGCAGCAGCAGGAGGCAGGTGGGTGTGTGCATCACAGCCCGACGGCTCCCAATCCCCATGGCAACTCTCCCAAAGAGGCCCGAGGTCCTTCACTTCACAGCTGCAGAGGCAGAGCTGGGATCTGAACGTGTCCTCAGCAATATGGCTTCTTCCCCTGGTCATTCCTCAGGACTCAGTGCATTGCCTGCCATGTTGCCTAGGAGGAGAATGAATGAATGAATGAATGAATGAATGAGGCATCTCTGCACCCCTCTGCTTGGTAAGGCTTCTAGCCGTGTGCACCCTTGGGCGAGCCACCTCCCTTCTCCAGGTCTGGAGTTGGTGGACGTGGGCACAGGGAGCCTGGTCTTTGTGGCCCTGGTCATGTCACATAATGGAGACACAGAGCCCACCTCAAGTGCTCGGGAGAGACCCCTCCAGAGAGCAATCCACCCACAAGACTGAAGAAACAGCAACCAGCCTCCCCCAAGGCCCACTCAGACACACACACACAGATATACACACATAACCACACATGCACCCCCCACAGATGCTCATATACATACATGCACACAGACACATGCACACAACCTACACATACACACATACAGTACACACCTACACATGTGTGCATACAAGTACATGCAGATATCCACATGTACACCCATACACATGCACAGAGACACACATACCTATACACAGATACATGCATGTACACACAGAGAAACGCACATACCTATACAGAGATACATGCATGTACACACACAGAAACACACATACCTATACACAGAGATACATGCATGTACACACACAGAAATGCACATGCCTATACACAGAGATACATGCATGTACACACATGTGCACACAGAGACACACTGCACTTCTCTCCTGCTACTGCTTTCCTTGTCTGCTCTGCACCCCACATCTGACAGCCTCGCCATTTCACCTATTTATCACAGACGCTGGCTGTGGACTCCCCGGGTTCACCCTTTTGTGTCTCAGTCTCCCTATCTGCAAAGTGGAGACAGCCGTATATCTTAGTCATGGGTGCTGTGACAATTAAGTGACATAAACAGAACACATAGAACAATACCTGGCATTGTGTCAATTTAGCTGAGTTCTTAATGTCACATCTCGCTTGGCGTCTAACTCCCCTGCTAGAATGCCAGCTCCGTGAGGCCAGCTTGCCAGTGTGCTCTCTGCTGCCCTCTTTGCCTGGAGCAGTGCCTGACACAGAGCACGTGCACAACCAGAATCACTGAATGAATGAGTGGCTCCTGGCAGCCTTTGCATTCAGAGTAGGAAGGGCCTAGGTGCCCCGGGACCACTCCCCTCCTAAGTAGCAGGAATCAAACCTGACTCAGGCCAGAGGGGTGGACAGCTAGGGCCCCAGGCCAGGTCAGGCCCTGAGGAACCAGTTCGAGAGGCTCCTCCTCTTCTGGGTACGTGCGGGGTGGATGGGCCGGAGGGTCCACTCTGTGGCAGGGGGTATATCCTTCTCTTCTGAAGACACTCCAAAGCTGAGCTGCGTGGCCCTTGCTCAGTCCTCAGTTCCACCCCCGGCTCTGTGAGGGGCCGAGGCCTCCCTCCCATATGAATCCCCTCCCTGGAGATTAGCCAGATACCTTCTCACAGCCTCAGGGCCTTGGTGGCCTGCCCAGACCAGCCAGGAGCCCAGCTAGGGCCAACACTCGGGGGCTCGTGATGGGTGGGGGTGGTGGGCTGGGCTCAGAGAGAAAGTCCCGGCTCAGACCCCAGTGTCCCCATGTCCTTGCTGGATGACTGGGCAAGTTCCTTGGCTTCCTGACCGGTCAAACAGAGTGAGCTTATTCTTCTGTTTACATTAGTTGAAATTTCCAGTCCTGCAGCTATTGATCAGCTCCCGCTCCATACCTGATGCTGCATGTGGCTCTAGGGCTGAATGTGATGTGGGTCGTGGCCAGCTTGTTCCTAACCATCCAGCTTCTTCTCGGTTCCTCTGGGGCTTGCTTCTTGTCCTGGGGTCTGTCCTAGTCCAGGCTGTGGGCTGGCATGGAGCTGGAGCCTCTGACCCTACATGTGGACATATGCCCAGGTGGCCCCAGCCCCATCTGTCTCTGGGTGTTGCTCCATGCTGGAAGCAACTGTGGTCTGTGTCTAACAGACAGGCCCCTGTGGGTCTGCCCAAAGCTGCACACTCCCAGGCCCCTGGGGACGTGTGGCTGCCACTCTAGATGTGTCTGCCTGGGAGGCTGCCTCGGGCTACAGTGATGGAGAGGAAAGAGCTTTCCAGTCCCCTCTTCTCTCAGTTCCCCAAAACTTTCCTGAGCTTCTATCATTCCCACCCAACCCTGGAAGGGCACTTGGCCTGGAGTGAGGTGGGGCTGGCCCTCCGTCTGTCCTCATATCACCCTCCCTGTGGGCTTGGGTGGCAGGCAGGGCATGGCCAGAGCCTGGATATCTGCTGCAGCCTGGATTTCAGCCCCTCTGTGTTTTGTGAAATGCTCTGCCACCCCTTTCCCAGGCCAGAAGCTCCGGGCAGTCACCCCAGCTGGGGGAAAGACTGCGGGTAGCAGAAGGTCCAGGGGAAACCCCCCAGCAGCTCACAGCTCGAGAGCATCAACCCACTGCCAGCCACAGTGCTGGTGTGAGCCGAAGACAAGAGGAAGATAGGGAGAGGCAAGGGTGCGCTCCTGGGGGCCTGGACTGCCATGCCGGGGCTGGGTGTGTCCTTGCCGTGGGGGAGGCCTGTGGGCTCTGGGTGCCCGATGCTGGATGGGGTGAGGTGGACCCACAGACGCAGGCGGTGGCTGGATGATGAGGTGCTCGGCTGCAGGAGCAGCTGGCTAGAGGGGCTGGTCTGGGTGTTGGGGGCTGAGGCCTGGTCTGCTGAGAGGCGAAGGTGCTTATCCTGAGCCAGGGGCAGCAGGAGGTGACGTCTAGAAAGAGTGAGGTCCCAAGTCAGGCAGTGACAAAACATTTGGCAAGACTAATGCCCTCTCGTGAGATGGCCCTTGGAAGGAACGGAATAAATACAAACGTCGCACCTTCAGAAGACTCCCCTAAAGCGAAAAGACTTGGAACTGCATACCAAAGAGTACACCATGTGTCTGAGCAGAGACCCAGGACAACCAACGCCGAAACATGTTCTAGTAAAATCACCAATCTAAAACTCAATACTTGGTCTAGGTAAAAAGAGCAAGGGACTTACACAACCTGAAAACAAGATTGTCCAATTTCTCAGCTGCGATGCGTTCTGCAGGAGAAACACGCTGTGCTTAAAATACTCAAGACAAAATGTGAGCCCAGTACTGTGCGCGCAGCAAAGCAGACTTGCGAGTATGAAAGGCACAAACAAAGAGCAGCCCCAAAGGACTCAGGAAGTAAAGTTCCCAGGGCCTGAGCGGCCCAAGGAGCCTGCCAGAGAGCGACCTCCAGGCAGCCAATGGAGTCCTTAACAGAAGCATTAGATAAAGAACCATGGCTACACGAAGGCTGAAAAGGAGAGTCCAGTGTCTTGGTAGTGGCTGCTTGAGGCCAGTGTCACTGGAGGTAAAGGAATTTACCAAGACAGTTGTGGCCAAAGAAAGGCAGATTTATTAAAGTATGAAAGGCTGGGTGCGGTGGCTCATGCCTGTAATCCCAGCACTTTGGGAGGCCGAGGTGGGCAGATCACGTGAGGTCAGGAGTTCGAGAGCAGCCCTGGCAACAAATTAGCCGGGAATGGTGGTGTGTGCCTGTAGTCTCAGCTAGTCAGGAGGCTCAGGCAGAAGATTCACTTGAACCCTGGGAGGTGGATGTTGCAGTCAGCCGGGATTGTGCACTGCACTCCAGCCTGGGTGACAGGGAGACTTTTGTCTCCATCAATCAATCAATAAAGCATGAAAATACATTGCAAGGGTGCAGCAGGCAGATCAGCAAGAGAGGAGAGGAGCTGCCTGCCGGGAGACGGAGGCTTGCTGGGATTTTCTAGGACAGTGCCTGTGCTGTGTGCTGGAGAGGGCCACGTGACGCATCGGTAACATCAAGGATGCAGTGAGCTAACTTTCGTGTTTCTCTCAGCCGGGGGTCTGCCGATGAGTGGGGTTGGGAAGACAGTTATTTGTGCAGGAGGTCTGTGTGTTCTGACGAGGAAGAAACTCGGGCTTACTGCTTATCTGACTTTTTTTTTTTTTGGCCAGCCTGACTCTTTCTCTTATTAGGACTGTACATTTTACATGTGGTGGCTGCATTCTCTGACCATGTAGATGTAGAGGGGATGTGGAGATTGGATAGAGAGTGGGGAGCGCCTGTGAGAACAGCTGAACTGTTTTCAGTAATCAGAGTATTAGTACCAGTGGTGTATTTAGGGTTAGGGTTTCTATGTTATTCCAGGACCGTGAGCGCATAAAGAGAAAAGAGCCAGTGAACTATGAGAGACACTGTACATTTGCTTTTCTGAGAAGTAGAACTCTAAGCGTGGAAGAAAGGAGACAGCAAGTGCAATGTAGGAGTCCTGAATTCTCATTGGAAATATTAGTTTGAAATCATGAGGCTCTTTATATTTTAAATTGTTGGTCCGTTTTCTAGTTCTGTCCACTGTCAAGGTCTTAAGGGGAAAAAAAGACCAACCCAGTAGAAATGAGCATCCCTGGAATCCACACTGTGATCCTGAAATACAAATTCCTGTAGAAAGAAACCAGGGCTTTTCAGAGCAATGGCTGACTTCGGGTCTGGTAGGGAATATGCAAGACTAGTGGGGCCATCCGGACACCCTGGCCAGCATGAAATGGTCAAAGACACCAGAGGCTGTAACTAGCCTGCAGCCCCACCCCAGAGCCTCAGTCTCCCTACCAGTGGCAGCCTGGGGTCAGGAGGGGCTGCTTCTGCCCTCCATGTGACTGCGGGCAGGGCACTTCCCTCCCGGCCCCAGGTTCCTCCTGGGTCTGGGGAGGGTGAAGTCACGTGCTCAGATACCATCAGGCCTGTGACCATCCTGCATCCTGGCTCTGGCCACAGCCAGGGTCACGGGGCCTCTGGAGAGAACAAGCCGTAGCTGGGACAGCAGGCAGGTCTGCAGGAAGGCCCAAGGTCAGGCTGTAATACCCAGGGCAACTCCTGGCAGAAAGCTGACTCCCAGGAGGCCCCCAGGCAGGAGCCACATGGTCTCTCACAGGCCTAGTACCTAAGGGCGGGCGGGACCGTCTGCAGGCCCAGCCCCTCCAGGAAGTTTCAGGCTTTCCTCCATTTCTAATCTGTGCATGGTTCTCTGACGCAGCTGTTCTCAACTCGGGGAAAATGTGGGCCAGGCACTGTGGCTCATGCCTGTAATCCCAACACTCTGGGAGGCCAAGGCAGGCTGATCACTTGAGGTCAAGAGTTCGAGACCAGCCTAGCCAACATGGTAAAACCCTGTCTCTACTAAAACACAAAAATTAGCCGGGTATGGTGGCGGGCGTCTGTAATCCCAGCTACTTGGGAGGCTGAGGCAGGAGAATTGCTTGAACCTCAGAGGTGGAGGTTGCAGTGAGCTGAGATCGTGCCACTGTGCCCCAGCCTGGATGAGAGTAAGACTCCATCTCAAAAAAAAAAAAAAAAAAAAAAAAAAATCAACTGGGGGAAATTTTGTTTCCAGGGAACATTTGGCAATTTCTGGAAACACTTTCAACTGTCACAGCTGTTGGGTGGGGTGTAGGAGGCACTGGCATCAAATGGAGGCTGGGGGCTGCTCAGTAGCCTGCAGTCTGTGAGGTGGCCCCCACCCTCTTGCCAGAGAATGACCCCTAAATGTCAGCGTCAAGGTTGTGAAACCCTGATCTACGCCAAATCCCGCCCACTTGCCAAAGCCCTGCTCCAATTCCACCTCCCCCAGGAAGCCATCCCTGATCCCTGGTGGACCGTTAGTGACTCTGTTGGCCTCGAATTGGGTTTTCTGATATTCTTGGTATTCGTGGTAGCAGCAATCCTCTCCAACAAGGGGAGTGGCATCTACCATTTCAAAATGGCTCTCATTTCTCATCCTTGTCTCGTGAAATTAAAAACAGCCTCAGAGAAACATACAAAACATATGTGCATCCTAGTGAATTCCTTTGAACTGCCCTCCAGGTCAAGAAAGAGACCTTTGTTGCCCCTGAGTCCCCAGAGGTACAAGAACAGCCCTGTCTGCCTCTAGGAAACCACAGCACTAACTTTTAGGGAAATAGCCTTTGTGTGGGTTTTGTTTTACAGTCTTATCACCCTACCATCCTTCTCTAGATAATGTAGTTTCTTCTTGACCTGATAGCCTTTTTTTTTTTCAAGACTAAGTCTCAATTTGTCTCCCAGGCTGGAGTGCAGTAGCGCTATCTCAGCTCACTGCAACCTCCACCTCCTGGGTGCAAGCAATTCTCCTTCCTCAGTAGGTACTTCCTGAGTAGCTGGGACTACAGGCACGTGCCACCATGCCTGGCTAATTTTTATGTTTTTAGTAGAGATGGGGGTTTCATCGTGTTAACCAGGCTGGTCACCAACTCCTGACCTCAAGTGATCCACCCACCTTGGCCTCCCAAAGTGCTGGGATTCCAGGCGTGAGCCACCGCACCTGGCCTTGTAGACACTTTTGATGTGCCTCCTGTTAGATCTCTTGTCACCTGTCCGCTGCATCTCCCTCCCCGTCTTTTCCTGGCCCCTGTTTCCTGCAGCCCGTGTTGTGTTGCTTCAAGCTTGTGGTGCCATTTGACACTCTCCTCTGTCCTCTACGTTCCCAGCAATTTGGCAGCTGGGTCCAGAAGCTCCGTCAGACTCCTATTCAGTCCCTTGGGCAAGTCCAGAGATTGCCTTGTGCTCCCACTGCAGGGCACAGGGAAGGCCAGCTTGTCTCTCCCTTGGCGACGTCAGTAGCTCTTGATGCTCCAGACCCAGGCCCCGTTAATTCATTGGGGCTGCAAAATGATGCAATTCTGACGCTGATGTTTTTGTTGTAGTTATTCTGTGGTGCCCTCTTAGAAAGAGATGCTTCCTCTCATCTGCTGCTGGCTACCCAGTGGCATAGTTCAAATAAGAAATGGGGCTGGCTGGGTGCGGTGGCTGATGCCTGTAATCCCAGCACTTTGGGAGGCTGAGGCAGGTGGATCACCTGACGTCAGGAGTTCGAGACAAGTTTGGCCAACATGGTGAAACCCTGTCTCTACTAAAAATACAAAAATTAGCCAAATGTGATGGCATGTGCCTATAGTCTCAGCTATTTGGGAGGCTGAGGCAGGAGGATCACTTAAGGTGGAGGTTGTAGTGAGCCAAGATCATGCCACTGCACTCCAGCGTGGGTGACAGAGGGAAACTCTGTCTTAAAAAGAAAAAGAAATACATCTTCTTTTCTTTACCAGTTTTGGGAGAAGGACTTAGTTCCCTCTGACCTTCCACCACTGAACAATCCAGGGTTTCTATAACTATGTCTATATGTAGCCCCTTGTCTTGACTCCCAGGGAAGATGCGGCCGTCGTTTGAGCAAGTTGTTATTAAGCTCTGCTGTGTCCTGAGAGCTTGTGCTTATGTGTCCTTTCTGAGCACCTGCAGTGCCTATGCCACCCCACTGAATTCTGTAAAACCCCATAAGGCGTGTTCCTGGTAGGGGCAGAGGCCAGAGGGGTGGCTGACCTGGTCAGCCTGTGTCCCAGGGCACCCTGGACAGAGCGAACCAGAGGACAGGCATGGAGTACGTAACAGAACAGCCTGGGTACTGCCGCTCTCGTGACCCTTGTTGTTGTCATTGATCATTTCAAGACAGACCGGAGGGAGGCCCCACTGCTCCAGAACTGGAAGCACCATGTTCCCAGGGTCTGAGTTCCTCTGTGTCCCCAGGGGCAGGAGCAGGGGACAGGGAAGGCTGAGCTCCACTCCCACCCAGCCTCACTTGGATTTGCCTAAGACTTTCTTTGAAACAAAGACTTCTATTGTTTAAAACACAGCTCTCAACCCAGGCACTGGGGCTGGAACCTGTGCCTCCTGGGATTCCCTGCCCTCCAGGAGGGCTCCCAGAGCCAGCTTTGGCCATCCTCGCTTTCACTGCACCAAGGGACACCCTGTTTCCCAGGGAGTGGCCACAGCCTGCTCTATGCTTCTCCGCAGAGACCTCTGAGCCAGCCACGTGCACCCAGGGGACGGCTGGGCCTCGGCCTGCAGGTTATGCACAAAGCAAGGAAGTGTGACGCCACCAGAGGCAGGTAAACAGAAGGACGCTTCCTCTTGTGCTTCCACGGGGCTCCTGCCTGATCTAGAAGGTTCTCAAACTACAGAAGCATTTCCCTCCTGGCCTGGACAGGGACTCGGGCAGCGCTTCTGACATTGCCCCTTGTGGGGGAGGAAAGGGAGTTTTTTTGCTTTTTTTTTGAGACGCAGTCTTACTCTGCCTCTGGGCTGCAGTGCAATGGTGTAATCTTGGCTTACTACAGCCTTTGGATCCAAGAGCCTCACCTGCCTCTGTGCCCTGAGTAGCTGGGATTACAAGTGCCTGCCACCCCACCCTTTGTATTTTTTGTAGAGACAGGGTTTTGCCATGTTGGCCAGGCTGGTCTCAAACTCCTGAGCTCAAGAGATCTTCTCACCTTGGTCTCCCAAAGTGCTGGGATTATAGGTGTGAGCCACCATGCCCAGTGGAAAGGCTATTTTAATTGATAGGTAAAAGCTATACATTTTCACGGGTGCACAGGATATTCTGCTGCATGCATAGTATGTGCAATGATCATGTCATGGTATTTGGGGTGTCCATCATCTCTAGTATGTACCATTTCTTTTTTTTTAGATGGAGTCTTGCTCTGTCACCCAGGCTAGAGTGCAATGGCGCCATCTCAGCAGCTCACTGCAACCTCCGCCTCCTGGGTTCAAGTCATTCTCCTGCCTCAGCCTCTTGAGTAGCTGGGACTATAGACATGTGCCACCATTTCAGGCTAATTTTTGTATTTTTTATAGAGCTGGGGTTTCACCATGTTGGCCAGGCTGGTCTCGAACCCCTAACCCCAAGTGATCCACCTGCTTCGGCATCCCAAAGTGCTGGGATTACAGGTGTGAGCCACTGGCGCCCAGCATTGAATCAGTATCATTTGTACGTGTGGGTCCACTTCAAGTCCTGTCTTCTAGCTATTTTGAAACACACAGTAGTTGTTAACTAACGATCACCCTACTCTGCTATCCAACAAGACCGCTGATGCCTTCTATTCACTCTCCCACCCTCCCTGCCCTTCCCCGCCTCTGGTAACCACCATTCTACTCTCTTCCTCCACTGGTTTTGGCTCCGATGAATGAGAACATGCTGTATTTGTCTTTCTGTGCCTGGCTTATTTCACTTAACATGATGCCCTCCAGCTCCACCCACATTTCTGCAAATGACAGGATTTTATTCTTATTTATGGCTGAATAGTATTCCACTGCGTCGATATAGCCTGTGTTCTTTATCCACTCATCTGTTGGCGACACTCCCATTGAGTCCATATCTTGGCTGTTGTGAAGAGCGCTGCAGTTTCTGTTGATGGGCTGTGAGCATCCCTTTAATAGGATTTCCTTTCCTTGAAGTACCTACTAGTGGGATGCTGCATGATTTGTAGTCGTACTTTGTTTTTTGAGCAATCTCCATACTGTTTTCACAGTGGCTGTACTGATTCATGTTCCTGCCACCCAGTGGCTGAGTCCCTTTCTCTCCACACCCCTGCCAGCACCCGTTACTTCCCATCTTTTTGATAACAGCCGTTCTGGCTGCGGTGAGACGATATTGCACTGCGGTTTTGGTTTGCGTTTCCCTGACAATAGTGAAATTGATAGCATTTTTTCACACACCTGTTGGCCATTGTGTGGTTTTTTTTTTGTTTGTTTGTTTTTGAGATGAAGTCTTGCTCTGTCGCCTAGGCTGGAGTGCAGTGGCGCGATCTTGGTTCACTGCAACCTCTGCCTGCTGGGTTCAAGCAATTCCCCTGCCTCAGCCTCCCAAGTGGCTGAGACTACAGGCGTGAGCCACCATGCCTGGCTAATTTTTTCTACTTTTAGTAGAAATGGGGTTTCACCATGCTGGCCTGGCTGGTCTTGAACTCCTGACCTTGTGATCTGCCCGCCTCAGCCTCCCCGAGTGTTGGGATTATAGACTTGAGCCACTGTGTCCGGCTTCTGAGAGATGTCTATTTGTCTGTTTAGATCCTTTGCTTACTTTTTAATGGAATTGTTTTAAAAACAAACGAAATAGGTGAGAGGACACTGCTAGAATCCCAGAGGTGAGCTGCGGTGGCTTGACCACTGACAGCAGCCCACCCCCATGCCACCTACTTTACAGATGAGAAAACTGAGTCCCAGAGGGTTTAAATGTTTAAACATTTAGCAGATAATTGGTTGGCAGTGTAAACAGACAGATTCTGGCCTTGCAGCTTTAGGGGAGCCAGAAAGCTCTGCTTACCCCCAAATTGTTTCTCACTGTCCCATTGCAGACAGTATTTCCTCCACTAGCTTCTTCTCCTGTAGGTGGCTGGGCCAGGACAGGAAGGCCAGCAGTCAGGGGCCTGCATTCTGACCTGGCTACCGGCGCGGGCAAGCGGTGCCCCCCTCCCTGACCTTGGCCTCCTCCCCTAGAAAATGGGATGATCAAACCGACAAGAGTTGCTGTGAGAATTAATAAGGCAGTATCTGAAATGAAAAAACAAACGGGTTTTTCCTACTCTCAGACGTATCCCTCACCACTCAGCGCGGAATCCTTCATCAAAATGTGTGTGGGAATTTCTGGCCACCAGCAAGCAAATGCTTTACCCCAGCTGACACCAACGGGGTGTCCTCTCATTTAATTCAGTTCTGACCCCAGCCACCTGGAGGCCGCATCAGGTCCCACAGGTTGAGGGCTCAGACCGACGGGATGGCCCCACTTCCGATGCCAGTTGCAAGCCTGGGTGTGGCCTGTGCTCTGACCCACCTGCCATGACTCTGGGTTCCCACGACCCCCTCCCGGGTTTGATGACTTGCTGGAGCAGCTCACAGGACACAGAGACACACCAAGCTGAGTTTACCCATTTATGACCCAGGCTGTGACGAAGGTGCGAAGGCACAGCAGTGGGAGGAGACCCACGGGGCAGGCATATGGAGGGCGAGGAGCTCCCAGGCCCTCCCAGCGCTACCTCCAGGCACCTGTGTGTGTTCAGCTATCTGGGAGCTCCCTGAACCCTGTCCTTTTGAATTTTTTTTTTTCTGCGATGGAGTCTCAGTCTGTAGCCCATGCTGGAGTGCAGTGGCGTGATCTTGGCTCACTGTAACCTCTGCCTCCCGGGTCCCAGTTCAAGCAATTCTCCCACCTCAGCCTTCCAAGTAGCTGGGATTACAGGCACGAGCCACCATGCCCAGCTCATTTTTGTATTTTTTAGTAGAGACGGGGTTTCACCATATTGGCCAGTCTGGTCTTGAACTCCTGACCTCGTGATCCACCTGCCTCAGCCTCCCAAAGTGCTGGGATTACAGGTGGGAGCCACCGCTCCTGGCCTCTTTTGAGGTTTTAAGGTGGCTTCCTTAGGTAGGCATGACTGATGACATCATTGACCCTCAGTGATTGACACAACCTTCAGCCCCAACTTCACTCCCCAGAGAAGGGCGGGTGGGGCTGAAAGTCCAACTGTCTAATCCATGGTGCCCAGTATTTTGGCTTCCCTGGGCCACAGTGGAAGAAGAATTGTCTTGGGCCACACATAAAATACACTAACATGAGTGATAGTTTATGAGCTTAAAAAAAAAAATTACAAAATAAATCTCATAGTGTTTCAAGAAAGTTTAAAGATTTGTGTTGGGTCACATTCAAAGCCGTCCTGGGCTGTGAGCAGGACAACTTGGTTGCTTGGTTGACTCTTTGTTTTTTGAAACAGAGTCTCTCTCTGTCACCCAGGCTGGAGTGCAGTGGTGTGATCTCAGTTCACTGCAACCTCTGCCTCCTGAGTTCAAGCGATTCTCCTGCCTCAGCCTCCCAGGTAGCTGGGATTACAGGTACCTACCACCACACCCAGCTAATTTTTACATTTTTAGGAGAGACAGGGTTTCACCACATTGGCCAGGCTGGTCTTGAACTCCTGACCTCAGGTGATCCGCCTGCAACTGGCGCCCCATCCTGAGGTGATTCAGGAGCTCCGAGGCTTCAGCTGTCTCATAAGCACACAAAAGGCATTCTTAGAGCCCTGAGATTATAAGAGTTCCAGGAGCTGTATGCCAGGAACCAGGGCAGAGACCCTTATTTCTTATATCCCAAGATCACACCATATATGTAAATAGCTGAGCTTGGAGCCTGACCCATAGTAGGTGCTTCATGTCAATTTTTATAAAATGGAGATAAGAGTTATACCTTCCACAGCCATTAGGGTTAGAGTAGACAACATTTAATAGAAAACCTCAAATAACAGTGGTTTAAGAAACATAAAAGTTTATTTCTCTCACATTAAAGAATCTGGAACTACGGTTTACAGGTAATAGAGCTCCATGTTCATCAGAGACCCAGGCACCTTCTCTTTTTCTGTTCTGCCATCCTTATTATCTTATGGTACAGGGAGGCTGCTGAAGATCCGGCTATCACATCTTAACTCCAGGAAGCAGGAAACAGAAAGAAGTAAGAGGGCAGTGCATAAGAACTTTCCCGGAGTCGGCACCAGGGCAGCTTGCTCATTCCTATTTTCAAAGGAGGCTGGCAAATGTCATTTGTTTAGCCGGACACATTGCCATCCCCAGTAATAGAAGGATTGTGTTCACGAGAGGAAGGAGAGCATGGATGCTAGGCATGAGGCCCGGAGTGTCGGCAGGCCCCCCTTGCAGAGGGGTTTGGGAAGTGAATCATTGTCATCAAGATGTTTATTCACTGCAATCATATCTTAGAAAGGGGAAAAAACCACAATCAGGATATTGGAGAGGAAATTAAGTTAAAATAGATTTGACAAAATGACTGTGATGAAGTTATTTGTACGTAGCCCAGAACAGTGTCAGGGTGAGGGTTTTAGAGCCCGGCCTAGTTCCACGACTGAACTCTCACAGCTTCTGCTTCCCTGCCTGTTCGAGGAAAACTGTGAAGATGCAGGAACGATGGATGCCCCCCACGCCCCCGTGACATTTATCATCCGCTCTTGTGCCATCCTTGTGGCTCTGTCTAGAGCTGTCTCTATCCTGAGGAACGCTCTCCAGCAGCCCCTGGAGGACAGAGCACACGTGCCAGGGAGCTGCACCCAGGAGCTGCTCTTCACTGTGGCCCTGGGTTACAGATGATAGACACCCCAGCTTCCTCACACCTTGTTGGGGGCAGCTCTGAGGCCAGCTCTGCACCATCTGCCCGAGAGCCCCAGCGGACGGAGGCCAGCTGCTCACTAGCTGCCTTGGCTTGTCTAGGAGGGTCTCAGTTTTAACATCCAAAGTCCCATGTGCCAGAAAACCCTCTGATCTGGGCAGAGCAGGCAGGTGGTTGCTACATCATGAACACGCCCCTGTGGCTTCCCCCTTTTCCGTGCCCTTCCCCACTGCCCTCCCCCTGCTCCTGGGAATCACTTCCCAAATAAACAGCTTGCATCTAGGATCCTGTCTCACAGTGGGCTTCCAGGGAACCCGGGCTAAGATGGGCAATGTCTGCCTTGCCTGCCACAGGCTTTGTATTGGGTTGAGTGAGCTTATAAAGAATCTGCATGTGCGTGATAAAGAATGAAGCACTACTGGCGGGACACAGTGGCTTACGCCTATAATCCTAGCACTTTGGGAGGCTGAGGCGGGTGGATCACTTGAGGTCAAGAATTTGAGACCAGCCTCGCCAACATTTTGAAACCCTGTCTCTACTAAAAATACAAAAATTAAATGGGTGTGGTGGCGTACACCTGTAGTCCCAGCTACTTGGGAGGCTGAAGCATGAGAATTGCTTGAACCCAGGAGGCAGAGGTTGCAGTGAGCCAAGATCTCGCCCCTGCACTCTACCCTGGGCATCAGAGCGGGACTCCATCTCAAATAATAATAATTAATAATAATAGTAAAGCACTGTAGCATACCTGTGGGGATTTTCATGACTATCAGAGCTGTCCCCATGAACAGGACTCAAAACAGGCACATTTCACAGGGGAGAGGAGTGAAAGAGTGAGATGGAGTAAGGATATTTCTGGTGAGATCCAAGCCTAGTTAGGGGGAGCTGGGCATCTAGGGGCAGCGCGGGGACTTCCCAGGACGCTGGGATGGAACATTCATGGCCGTGTGGGTCTGATGACCCATCTGTGTCCCCGTGAATGGCTGCATCAGGATGAAACTGGGTTCAGGGCCCACTTTTCCACATCCAGCTCTTTGGTGCACGGGTTTTTGGGTGGGGCAGGGGTCTCTTCCTTACCCCGGAGCCCTTGATTCCCATGCCTTTCGCTCACTCCCTGACACCCCCACCGCCCCACCGTTAGGTGATGGGACGGCTTCCAGCTCTCGCAGGCGCCATGACCCTGGCTGTAAACATTTTGGGGCAGTAGTTCAGCCCCCGCCGTGAAGCTGAAGGCCCAGGTTTTGGAGCAGAGCAGAGCAGGTCATGGCCCTTCCCTGGGCTTCAGTGTTCTCATCTGAGAAATGGGGACAGTTCTCCCCACTCCGATGGGTGCTGCGAGGGCTGCTGGAGATAAACCCATTGGCACGGGCTCTGATGCTGAACGCTCCTCCTGAGACGCTCCCCAGCCAGACCCCTTCAGCACTCCCGATGGGTGCAGGAGTTAGGGCCAGGGAGGGGGAAAGAACAACGGCCTGGGAGCGAAGCCAGCAGCCCTCTTTAGGCTCAGTGTCTCAGGCTTCCTCCTGGTACCACTGTTCCTCCCGATGCCCCTTCCTGGAGAGGCACCAGGCTGGCAGAACTCATGAAGCCAGGCTCCCCCTGACCCTTGCCCGGCACAGCTTGGAGTGGCAGCCGGTTTCTCTCACAGATCTCCTTAAGTTGTGAGTGACAGAAATGAACATCACCAAGATCACCACTGGGGACCCTCTGAGCACCCCTTGGGTGCTTCTGGGGTTTCTATCCTCACTGGTTGAGGCTGCCCCTGAGGTCCTGAGGCCCTGGGCACTGGTGCTATCCAGGGCGAGACTGAGCCGGCTCCTGAGACCTCACTAAGTCAGCCCTCAGCTGGAGAAGCCGACTCTCAGTGCTGGGGTAAAGCGATCAGACACCAGGAGCTATCCTGAATAACTGATCAGTCAGTGCCTCCCAAACCTTAACACGCAGGTGCAGCCCTGGGCATTGTCAATGCAGCACGGCTTTGGAGGCCAGAGACCCTGAGACCCGGCTGGGATGGGGGCTGCTGTGCTGCCCCTACCACGTTTTGGAGAATGAGCTGACAGAGGCTTTTCTTTCTTCTGAAGTCCCCCCTCTCTCTTGTCTTGTTTTTGTTTTTCGTTTTGTTTGTTTTGTTGTTGTTGAGACACGGTCTTGCTCTGTAGCCCAGGCTGTGGTGCCCAATGCCTGATTAACTTTTGTAGTTTCTTTTCTTTTCTTTTTTTGTAGAGACAGGGTTTCACCATGTTGCCCACACTGGTATTGAACTCCTGAGCTCAGTAATCCTCCCAACTTGGCCTTCCAGAAAGCTGGGATTACAGGCGTAAGCCACCATGCCTGTGTCTGTCTCTCTACTTTTATCACCTGGAAAACTCCTATTCACCCTTCAAGACCCCAGCTAAACGGTGACTCCTCAGTGAAGTCTTTCTTAATCTTGCTCCCTCCCTCTCCCACCTGACATGGCCAAGGATATTTTCAGTGCAGCAAGAGAATCAAATGGTTTCAAGTACATGGGGTGACACCGTGTGACTTGGCGCTTGTTCATCCCTGAGTTGCGCTGTGTTTGCTGTGCCAAGGGCCATCTGTTCCTGATTTTCGGGGAGCTCTGCACTGTCTTCCCGGGTCCTGCTGGCACTTCCCCTGGGCTGGTCCTGGGGTTGGGGATGACAGGCATAGCTCTTGCCTCATGGAGTGCATGGCGGTGGATCTGGGAGCAAGGGCCAGTTAGAGAGGGGCTAGAACACAGGTGCCCAGCCTCTGTGCTGAGTCCCTCTGTGGCTGTTGTAAGGCCCTAGGGTCCTGTCGTGGGGAGCATGGCTGTGGCAGTTGAGGCCTCTTGACACGGCAGCCCTGAGGCCTTGTGGCTGTGCAACCTTCTGACCTCCTGCTGAGGACCTGGAGACCCAGGGCTTGACAGCAGGCGTGGCCCACACTGGGGTAACGGCTCCCTCGCCGGCCCTGCTGTGTTGAGGACGCTCCCCCTGGAGGTTCCTAGTGTTCCTAGTCCCTGCCAGGTTGGCCTTTTTCTGCCCATTATTCAGGTGAGGCTGCAGAAGCTGGGAAGGTGACATGCAGCTCCTGTGCAAGCCGTGTCAGCCTGGCCTGGAGCCTGCCACCTCCACCCCACCCAGGCCCTCATCTCCTGCAGCCCCAGGGGCCTTGAGAGGTTCAGAAAGCAATACCCCAAAATGAAGGACTCAGAAGCAGCTTCAAAAGCCAAGCTGGCTGAGTGTGGGGCTTACACCTATTATCCCAGCACCTTGGGAGGCTGAGGTGGGAGGATCACCTGAGGTCAGGCGCTGGAGCCCAGCCTGGGCCACATAGTGAGAGCCCCATCTCTACAAACAATAAAAGAAATGAGCCAGGCATGGTGGTGTGCACCTGGAGGCCCAGCACCTTGGGAGGCTGAGGTGGGAGGATCACCTGAGCCCAGGAGGTCGAGGCTGCAGTGAGCCCTGATCACACCACTGCACTCCAGCCTGGGTGACAGAGCGAGACCCTGTCTAAAAAAAAAAAAAAAAAAAGGAAAAAAGCAGAAGTGCCGCCTCCTGCCTCACACCCATTCTGTCACAAGGCTAACCCTCTTCCCCAAGGCAGGCCCTGGAGGCCAGAATCCCTTTTGCTCAAAGGCAGCCGTAAAACCTAAAACTACGACTCAAACTTTCTCTCTGCCTATCTGTGAAAACTGGCCCCAAAGAAATGGTCTGACTACCTCAACTGACTGTAGGTCCTAAGACCCCCGTTCCAGAGAGGGTCCCGCCCCACAGCCTTCTGGGAAGGATCGCAACAGATGAGTTCAAGGAAGCATGGAGTGTGTGGAAACAGGATTGGATGAAAAGGGCTGATCTAATTGAATGCAGCAAGGAGGCCTAAGGCTGCAGGAGGGACAGGCGGGTGCCCATAGGGCCCTGTCCCCTTGACCAGCAGCTCTCCTCCTCTGCTCCCAGCCCAGCTTCCCAGGGGTCTCCTGTGCCAGATCCCAGAGAGAGACAGAGCCCATGCTGATGAGCCAAGATACCCAGCACAGGTTACAGGGACCCCTGTCGGACAGCACCCCTGGCCCAATCAGCTATGATCGCACTGCAGGAGTGAGGGGGTGTGGGAGGAGCAGGGACTTCCCCAAACAGGTCCAGTGTAGCCTGCAGGAGTCAGGGCATGAGCTCTTGAGGAGGGATACGGGGGAGCTGGGACCCCCCCCTCAAGATGGATCTAGCACAGCCCTGCCTCTCGAGCTGTGCTCCCCAAACAGCTCTCAAACTTGAGGTTGTGTCTACACGAGCATGGCAGGGAGGTCGGGTGGAATGGGGGATTCTGCATTCTTGACCGGCTTGGGCCAATGAGACACTGCTGGTCCTCAGACCTCACTTTGAGAAGCAAGGCCTTACAGCACCACCCAGAGTTTTTTCTAAAAGGAAAACTCAGTGTTTTCTTCAGTGGGGGAAAAGTTCACATCACAAAATTAACCATTAACCGTTTTGTACACAGTTCAGCACACGTACTGCACTCACAAACTTCTGCTGCCACCTCTATCCAGTTCCAAGACAGCTCCATCGCTCCAGAAGGGAACCCCAAGCCCACCAGCAGTCACTTCCCACTCCTCCCTCCCCTAGCTCCCGGCAACCCCCAATCCACTTTCCATCTCTTCTATCTGCCTGTTCTGGGCGTTCGTAGCAATGGAATCATCCAAGGTGCAGGCTTCTTTCATTGGTCCCCATGCTCTCCAGGTTCACCCATGTTGCAGCATGAGTCGGCCTTCGTTCCCTGGCCACAGCTCCACTGTATGGAGATACCCCATGTTATGTGTTCATTTCTCTGTTGACGGAAAATTGGGTGGTTTCCACATCTGGGCCATGATCAATAATGCTGCTGTGAACAGTCATGAGCAAGTATCTGAAGCCCAGTTTCAGTTCTTTCGGGTGTGTGGCAGGTGCCTGCACTGGGCTGCCGGGCCCTGTGGCAGCTTTGCGTTTCACCCGTTCAGGAACCAACAGTCAGTTTTGAAAACCATGAATCTGCTCACACCTCCCACGTTTCAGGCACGTAGATTCCACACCTCCGTCTGGTGGCAGCATCGTGCCCAGCATGAGGATGTGTCCACCAGCTCAGCTCATCCACGGCAGCATCTTCTTGTGCTTGGCTGGTTGTTTTTAGGTAAATTCCAACAGTGAAGATGTGAGGTCAAGGTCAAGCCACTTGTGTCATATCACAGCTTCCCTTGGGGGCTACCAGGGCACTCCTTTACTGGAATCTATCAGCACTAGTTCCTCACATTCTCCACATTCTTTTTTTTTTTTTTTTGAGATGATATTTTGCTCTTGTTGCTCAGGCTGGAATACAGTGGCACCATCTTGGCTCACTACAGCCTCCACCTCCTGGGTTCAAGTGATTCTCCTGCTTCAGCCTCCTGAGTAGCTGGGATTACAGGCACCTGCCACCATGCCTGGCTATTTTTTGTGTGTTTTAGTAGAGATGGGGTTTCACCATGTTGGCCAGGCTGGTCTTGAACTCTTGACCTCAGGTGATCCACCCACCTTGGCTTCCCAAAGTGCTGGGATTACAGGTGTGAACCACTACGCCTGGCCTCTCCACGTTCTTTCTTTGTCCTTGCCAGTGTAGTTAGCAGGATGCATGGATTCTGGAGATGCAAGGGAGAAGCCAGTCTCTAAAAATGCTGACATGCACTTTTCTGCAAAAATCTGGTCATTCACAGCGTTAATGGTGAATTCTTTGGGTGCTGAGATTACAGGCGATTACTATTTGTTTTGCCAGTTGTTTATATGTATTTTCTATTTTTTTCTATAATGAACATGTATTACTTGGGTGATAAAAATAAGTTTTGGCTGGGTGTGGTGACTCAGGCCTGTAATTGCAATACTGGGAGGCTGAGGCAGGAGGATTGCTTGAGCCCAGGAGTTCAAGACCAGCCTGGGCAACATAGTGAGATCCTGTCTCTACAAAGAATAGAAAAAATTAGCTGGGTGTGGCGGTGCTCACCTGTAGTCCAGCTAATTGGGAGGCTGAGGAAGGAGGATCACTTGAACCAGGGAAATCGAGGCTGCAGGGGGCTGTGATGGCACTGCTGCATTCCAGCCAGCCTCTGTGACAGATACTGTCTCAAAAAAAAAAGAAAAGTTTTAAACAATGAAGTGGGGATGTGCCTGGGGCCTCTCCTCACGGGAAACCATTAGAGGACAGAGCTGATCCTTCCAGCCCATCTACCCGCCTTGGGTGGGTTTTGGGGGCACAAACCCATCCTTGCCCTTGGCTGTGAGGCTGTCCTGGCCAGAACATGGGCTGTCTGGGACCCCAAAAATCCTCCAGCTTACTGCAACCTCCACCTTCTGGATTTAAGTAATTCTCCCATCTCAGCCTCCCCAGCAGCCACCATGCTTGGCGAATTTTTGTATTTTTTGTAGAGACAGTGTTTCACCCTGCTGGCCCGGCAACCACGCCCGGCCATGTTTACCACTTTTAAGTGTGCAGCTCGGTGGCATTATGCACATTTACAACATGGTAGGACCAGCACCCCCGTCATCTCCAGAATGACTGTCAACAGCACCAACTTCCTGAGCTATCAGTCCCCGAATCAGCCTTGTTGTCCCACACTGTTCCCGCAGTGGCCCCGCAGGCCACACATCCATCTCTTATTCCAGCCAAGAGGCACGGAGCAGCCCCTGGCATGGTTCTGGTCAGTGCACAGGCAAATCTGTAGGGTTAGGTTGAGAGGGGAATCTCCTGGCTCAGCTCGAGGATTCGAGGGGTTCCTTCAGGCTTCACCCCACGAATTCTTATAAGCCTCCATTCTGCTCCTGGGGCTGATCCAGGAGAGACAACCGTGAGCAGGGGGCCCACACTCTGGCTTCTGCTCTAGTGAGGCAGGACCACTGCATGTTGAGAACAGAAGGAGGGAAAGGGCAGAATTAATGAAAATTTGCTTCTGTCTCAGGAGGGTTGCGTGTGTGAGGCAAGAGCAACCCACCTGCTCTGCCCTGCATTTGCAAAACATCTTTAAAGAGAAAGGAGGGCCAGGCACAGTGGCTCATGCCTATAATCCCAGCACTTTGGGAGGCAGAGGTGGGCAGATCAATTGAGATCGGGAGTTTGAGACCAGCCTGGCCAACATGGTGAAACCCTGTCTCTTCTAAAAACAGAACCAAAAACAAAAATTAGCCAGGCACAGTAGTGAGCGTCTGTAATCCCAGCTACTGGGGAGGCTGAACGCAAGAGGTGGAGGTTGCAGTGAGCTAAGTTTGCACCACTGCACTCCAGCTTGGGCGACAGAGGGAGACTCTGTCTCAAAAAAAAAAAAAAAAAAGAGAAAGTAGGAGCCATATGTTCATTCATTTGTTCACTCAATTATTCATTTATTCACTCATGCAAGACCACCCTGGGCCCTGAACCTGCTTCTCAGGGGGCCACACCTGAACACATTCTGTGGGGACTTCCAGGCTGTCAGGGCCCATGTGTAGGGTCAGTGAGGACTGGCCAGTGGGTATGCAGAATAGGGTGGCCCCCAGCTCTGGGGTCCTTGGGGGTTTCAGTGAACTGGCTGCTAAAACAGCCCTTCCTCAGGGCCCCAGGCTGGTCCCCTATTGGTTCTGCCTCTGAACCAGGAAGAGGCTTCCCCTGGCTCTGCTATGGTGACCGACTGTCCCAGTTTGCCTGAGACAGCAATTTCCTGGGAAGCAGAACTGTTAGTGCTAGATCTGGGGCAGTCCCAGAGAAACCAGGATGCTGGCCACTCCAGTCTGCCCACATGGCCTCCCTCATAGGAAGACTTCCTGAGCCTCCCCTCCCAAGGTGTGGCTCCGATGCCCTTGTGTTCTGCGGCCATTGTTGGGGAATTCTGTGGGGACAAACAGTTTCTGCAGTGTTCTGGGGCTGTCATTGGGAAATTCTGTGGGGACAGAGTGTTTCTGCCCCTGTCTGTTGGACAAGCAGTTGAGCCCCTCGTGGGTAGATACCCTGCCTCATCCATCCTTGTGCCTCCAGGGACCTGTGCTTGACATCCGTTCTGAGTTGCAGTAGTTGCTCCGTAGTCACAAAGCAGTGTGTGCACGGGGCGCCGGCAGGGGAGCACCTGCACAGGTGAGTAAGGAGGAGGCGCTGCAGGGGGCAGGTGGGGAAGGAGCGGAAGAGCACCTGGGCAAAGGTGAGGAAGGGCTGGGAGGGCTGTAGAATTAGACGTAGCTGAGGTTGTCTTGTGTGGGAGGTGGGAATGTGTGGAGGGCCTGCCAGGGATCTAGATGGAACACGTTGCCCTGTGGAGGGCCTTGAATCCACCATGGGCTGCAGTATGTCTTGAGGTCACTGGGAGCCACTGGAGAATCCTAAGCAGGGGAGATGTCTGACCATCCATGTGCTTCACCAGGGGAGGGCAGCTGGGAGGCATTGCCAGATGCAGGGGCCAAGGTAGAGGAGGGTGTGGAGGCCAAGCGGGTCAGGTGACACCTCCAGCTTTCTTCTGGGCTTGGTCTGTGCTGAGAGCTGCTTCCTGGAGGAGGAGGAATCAGTAGGGCCTTGGCCCCTAGGCCAGCATGTGACTGCCTGGCGAGGGAACTGCTACCAGCGGGGCATGGCCAGCTCCCTGTGGCTACAGTGTTAGCTCAGCGTGGGAGCTGGGATCAAGCCAAGACCCTAGCAGGGCCCAAAGGGGGCTCCACCAGGCTAGGCTGGGAAGGAAGGCTGCCTGGGGGGGTCGCCATAGCCATGACTAGGAGGCAGACGGGGGATCCGCCCAAGAGGCCAAGGCTACAAAAATGCTCCATGCCTGAACTGTGGTGGCAAGTGCAGGGATCGAGGCTTCAGGTCAGTGTACCAGTGCTTCTTTCTGCTGCAGCAGGCCTCTCCAGGGGTGTGGGCTTGGGGGCTGGACTCCCAGCTGCAGACCTGCCGCCAGACGCCTCTGAGCCTCCAACTTCTGAAGCAGGACTAATGGGAGTCTGAAGGGCGATGGGAGAAGCCTGTTTAGAGTCTCCGGGATAAAGTGGGCTCCTAGTGAGTGTGACCTGCTGGCTAGCTGGGACCCCAGTTCTCTCTGTGTCAAATGGGCATGTTTGTTCTTCCTTCATGAAGTACAGTGAGGATTAAGTAATGGAGAATGTGCAGATGGCTCTAAAACTCAACGAGTGCTGCTGTCGTCAGTACGCAGGCCTCTCCGTAAACAGGGTTAAAGAGCTCTGCAGACTGTGAAGAAGGCACGTGCTTCCTGGCATGCATCCTTTATGTGTTTCTCTGAGTGTTTGTTTCTGATTAGAATAATCAATTACACACTTGTCAAGTATTTCAAGTATGGGCTAGTCAGGAAGATTACAACCGGACATTGGTTGAGAGCGGGTGCTTAGCTCGCGTGATAATGTAGCGAAACCAGGGTGAGAATGAAACCCTCCGGAAAACTAAACCGGGAGCCTCGGTATCTGTCACCAAATTGTGGCCAGCGTTTCTGACCAGTTTAGAGGTTAAAAAGACTTGTGGAGTGATCCGGTCATGAGAAACACATGATTTATTTCAGTAAACCTTTTTTTACATAAACAAGTTTTAGCCTAAAGAAAGATTTCACATTAAGGGAAAGCAGAATTGCAGTTTGACTGGGCACTTCATTTACATGTCTTTAAAAAGGGGCTCATAAAAATAGCCCCTTTTGTAAGGGGCTATTGTAAGAAAAACCCCATAGTAAATACAAAACCACTGAAGACCTTTTTGTAAGTCCTCCTCCGATGTCTGGGTTTGGGGCAGCGTGGGACAGAGCCGGGAGAGGGTTTGGAGTGCCCCCACCTTGGAGTGTCACCCACACTGGTCCCCTCTGTGACCCTTGGGACGACCATCCCCTTTTAATGGAGAGAAACGCGGAGGTACTTGAAGGTCACCCAGGTGGGATTCAGCCAAGAGCTGGGTTGGCTCCAAACACCTTGCTTCTCTCTGTCAGTCATGGCAGAATGTCAGCCTCTCTGAGAAGGAAAGACCAACACCCAAGCTTAGCAAGTCCCGAGTCCAGCTTGTAAAACTTCCACTCCGCTGGCCTTGGAGTGGAGCCTGGAGCAGGTCACCTGGCCCCTTGGGAGGTCCCAGAAGGCAGGACCCTGGCTGATGTGTCTCTGCATCCCTGACTTACAGGTGTTCAGTTAATGTTAGGTGTGGTGGATCCAGACCCACCAGACTTTTTTTTTTTTTGAGACAGAGTCTTGCTCTGTTGCCCAGGCTGGAGTGCAGTGGCGTGATCTCAGCTCACCGAAACCTCTGTCTCCCAGGTTCAAGCCATTCTTCTGCCTCAGCCTCCCTAATAGCTGGGACTACAGGTGCATGCCACAGTGCCCAGCTAATTTTTTGTATTTTTAGTGGAGACAGCGTTTTACTGTGTTAGCCAGGATGATCTTGATCTCCTGACCTTGTGATCCACCCCAATTGGCCTCCCAAAGTGCTGGGATTACAGGCATGAGCCACTGCGCCAGGCCTAGACTGTCTTTTCAAGAGACTCATTACAAGTGGACTAGTGCTGTCCAAAAGAAGTAGAATCTGCTGAAATCCTGTCATTTGCAACATCGGTGGACCCGGAGGCCAATATGTTGAGTGAAATAAGCCAGACGCAGAAAGACATTTCGCATGTTCTCACTCATATGTGGGAGCTAAAAATTCAAGCAACTGAACTCATGGGGACAGAAAGTAGAAGGATGGTTACCAGAGCCTGGGAAAGGTAGCAGTTTGGGGGATAAAGTGGGGATGGTTAATGGGTACAAAAATACAGTTAGAGTAAATAAGGTCTAGTATTTGGTAGCACAACAGGTTGAAGACAGTCAACGATAATGTACTGCATATTTAAAAATGGCTAAAAGAGTGGAACTGGAATGTTCCTTCCTAACACAAAGGAATGATGAGTGCTTTAGCTGAGGGACACCCAGCTGCCCTCACGCGATCATTCTGCCCCACATGCCCGTCAGACAACACATGCACCCCACGAATATACACATATAAGAGTATAGGTACTCATACTGATTAGAAATAAAGTTTAAAAAAGTAAATAGAATTCGAGCCACAGATGTAATTTTAGAAACTACATTTAAAAAAGTAAAAAGAGGCGGGGCGCGGTGGCTCACACCTGCAATCTCAGTGCTTTGGGAGGCTGAGGCAGGCAGGTCACTTGAGCTCAGGAATTTGAGACCAGTGTGGCCAACATGGTGAAATCCTATATCTACTAAAAACACAAAAATTAGCCGGGCGTGGTGATGCACACTTGCAGTCCCAGCTACTCGGGGGGGCTGAGGTACCGCTTGAACCCGGGAGGCGGAGATTAGAGGGAGCTGAGATTGTGCCACTGCACTCCACCCTGGGCAATGGAGCGAGACTGTCTCAAAAAAAAAAAAAAAGGAAAAAGAAACTGGCGAAATTAATTTTCCTACTATATTTTATTAATCACTATGTGGAAAGTACTATGTCAACATGTGATCAATACAAATTAATAACCAGGTATTTTCTGTTCTTTTTCCTGCTGAGTCCTTGACACTGTGTGTATTTCACAGCCACAGCACGGCTCCATTTGGACACCCCGTGTGGCTGGTTTCTGGTGTTGACACAGGACTAGAGTAATCCAGAGCTCTGTGCCCAGAGGCTGTTCCATCAGGGTGGGGGTGGCACTGTGGTGACTGGGAGCAGGAGGTGCCAAGGCTGTAGCCGTGGGGATGGGAGAGGGAGCCAAGGGCAGCAGCAGGTCCTGGTGCTCTGACCGTGGGGTTGGAGAGGAAAGCAGGGTGGAGAGACCCCCTCTGGCTTCCAAGCTCTGGGAGGGTCGGGCTGAGTGTGAGTCCACGGTGAAGCACCGGGGCTGTGGGGCCTCCCTTGCACCCAGCACCTGGATGGGTAGAGCTCCTCTCCATGATCTGGCCCCTGACCCCGGGGCCTTGCTGCTTTTCTTTGCTTTCTGGAGCCTGGTGCAGGTCCTGGCCAAGGGGTCCCGGCAGTGCTGAATGTACACATGGCTCTGCGGAGGTTCATGCAGCAACAGCACAGTAGCAGGACACATTTGAGTCACTTGCTCACTTGTTTCTTGAAACAATGCTTTGGAAACAGATGATGCACTGATCCCCCGCCTTCTCAGTGATGGGTATGCCAGAGGAATGGGGGGGGGGGCAAGTGCAAAGCCAGGGCAGGCAGCCGGCCTTCCTCTCAGGCTAGGGGAGGGCTGGCTGCCTCTCCTGGTGGTGGCCGGAAACCCTCGGGGTCCCTTGGTCTGTGTACCTTCCCAATCTCAGTCTTGTCTCCCTATGTGTCTCTGGTGGCTTCCCCTCTTCTTATGAGGAGCCATCAGATCTGAGATGCACCCTGTTCCTGGATGGCCTCATTTTCACTTAGCTCATTACATCTGCAGAGACCTTATTTCCAAATAAGGTCACATTCAGGGGTTCTGGGCACACTCGGACATTGGGGCACTTCACTCCCTCACAGCTTTCGAGGGCTGTCCCAGCCCCCAGCTCCATCCCAGGTTATTCAACAGGCGCTGGTGTGCTGGGCTCCTGCCTGTTGAATCCTGTCTCCATGCTGGCCTCCCCGAGGACCTGGGCGGATTCGGGGTTGTAGAGTGGTCAGGCCTGAGAGGCAGGGACGGGGAAGACTGGGCTGGTGACCAGTGTCCAGCAGTGGCATGAGGAGGAGGCTGATGCAGGTGTCTGGCTTCGTCCGCCAGGGTGGCAGCCGTGGTTGCTGAGGTGCAACCTTTCTCTGCGGGGGGCAGGTTTTGGGAAGGAGACTGGTCTGGGCTTTGGATACTGAGCCCCAGGAGCGGGGAGAGTCCACGAGGACATGCCTCAGGGCTCAGGGCTCAGTGCGGGAGGTGGTCTGGCCCCTGACCTTATTGTCCCCCACCACACTGCTGGCTGGCTCAGAGATGTAGTTCCCCAGTCTAGTGCTGTGTAGGGATAGCATGAAGCCAAGCGGGTGCCCTGGCCCCAGCTTGCCGGTGCAGCCCAGAAGGGCAGGGTGTGTAGTGGGAAGGCGCTGGTTCTACTGTCAGTAAAGTCCAGGCTGATGGTGCTGACCTGATGGTGCCAGTCGAGGGGGCAAGGTGGGCAGGAGAGGAGCAGATGAGGGGTGAGGGCTGTGGGGGACAGCTGGAGGTGGAGGCAGAGCAGCAGGGTTTGGGAGGAGAGCTGCCGAGCCACCTGCAGGTTCCCGGGACCCTCTGTTCTGGGGGAGTTGGGGCAAGTGGAAAAAGGTGGGAATGGGGAGTGGAGGACCCCTCTCTGTGGCATCTCCACCTGCAAGGGAGAAGGTTCCCAGCCTGGGGGACGGTGCAGTCAGCAGCATGGGCCCGAGAACATGGGCTCAGCACTCCTCTCCTTCGGGTCCGACTCCCCAGTTGGAGCAGGAGAGCTCCTGAAACAGAACCCGTGGGCTGGAGCTCGCAGGGGCAAAATCCTGGGGCTCGAGGCCTTTGTTTTTTTTTTTTTTTTGAGGTGGAGTCTCACTCTTGTTGCCCAGGCTGGAGCACAGTGTCGCCATCTTGGCTCACTGCAACCTCTGCCTCCTGGGTTCAAGCCATTCTCCTGCCTCAGCTTCCTGAGTAGCTGGGATTACAGGCATGTGCCACCACGCCCAGCTAATTTTGTATTTTTAGTAGAGACGGGATTTCTCCATATCAGTCAGGCTGTTCTTAAACAAAGCCATCCTTAGCCGACTCTCCCCACCAGGCTTTTCTGCATGATTTGACAGAATTAATCTGAGACCGATGTCACCGTGGCCTGCCGCCTCCTCCCTCTACCCGGGGAAGGGTTCCCAGATGCGTGGGGGAGGAGGTGTGGCTCCTTCCTTTTCCTGGTGGCGCCGCGAAGATGTGTGTGTTTAGTTCTTGGAAAGATTCCAGGTACTTGAAAAAGACATCTCAGTGGGTCAAGGGTGAGTGGGGAATCAGAGGTGACCCAGGTCCGGGAGGGCCACCTTTGCCCGGCACCCCCCACCATGGAGCCACAGGCTGTGCTCTCTCCCTCTCTGTCTCCCTCCCTCTCCCCAACTCTTTCTTTTTTCCTGTCTCCCTCTGCTTCTCTTTCTGTCTCTCTTCCTCTCTCTTATACACACACACACACACACACACACACACACACACACACACACACCCCCTGGGTGATGGCTGTTGGTGGCTCCGCCTATGGCCAGATGGGAGAGGAGTGACAGGGCTGGGCAGTGGCTGGCCTCCAGGCCTCTGCCCTGCTTCCACCTGGGGCCTGCTGGCTTTGGGTTTGGGGGAGAAGAGGGCTGATAGGGGTCGGGAGAGTTGAGGTGACGCTCTGGCCTGGGCTGGACCCGGGGATCAGGGAGGCACCTGTGGTCAAGGCCTGCGCTGCCTGGGTTGCCCCCAGCCTCACCACCTGCTAGTGGGCCAGCACCTCCTGGATGCACGCCCTGCCCTGGGGGGTGGGCAGCAGACACAGCTCCTGGGCTGTTGGGGAAAAAGTGTGCCCTGTATGGCCCCTGGAGGTCAGGGAATTTAGGAACCCTCAGAAGATGAGGCCCTTGGGAAGGCATCTTTCCTGCTCAAGGCAGAGGGGAGGTGGCTTTTCCAGCCTGGCCCTGTGGGCACCATCTGCGTTTTTGAGCCCCATCGGGGCGTTGCCTGCAACCTCTCCAAGCCTCCTCACCGGGCACTGCACTCAGGGCCCAGCAGAAGCCTCTGCCCTGGCCACCATGTCTGCACCACCAGGGTCCCACTGGGGTGGGTGTTCCCACAGAGCTGTGAGAATGAATGGGAGGAAGTGTCTTTGAACTTTCACTGGGCCCAGGGGAGTTAGGGTTGATCAAGTTTGGCCAGATGGTCTTTACATCCCTTCTAATTATGAGATTCCAGCCCGGGAGGTCTTGTCACCCACCAAGCAAACTTTATTTATGTATTTATTTTCAGATGGAGTCTCGCTCTGTCACTGGGCTGGAGTGCAGTGGCGCGATCTCAGCTCACTGCAACCTCCGCCTCCTGGTTTCAAGAGATTCCCCTGCCTCAGCCTCCCGAGTAGCTGGGACTACAGGCAGGTGCACACCACCATGCCCAGCTAAATTTTTTTTTTGTATTTTAGTAGAGACGGGGTTTTGCCATATTGGCCAGGATGGTCTCAATCTTCTGACCTCATGATCTGCCCGCCTCAGCCTCCCAAAGTGTTGGGATTATAGGCATAAGCCACCTCCTGTCCCCCACCGCCAGCCCCAAGCGAACTTTAGAAACACGTGCAGCAGGGGTGATAGAGCGGGGTGGGCAGGGAATGGGGGCTGGGGGCAGAAGTCCAGCCTAGGAAGGCTCTGGCCACACCTGGAGGTAGCACCTTTGAACTTTCACTGGGGTTCCTGTGGCAGTTCCTCCCGGGGTGGTTGGCACCTGGCTTTGGCGTTGGACCTTTCCCAGGTGCGCCTCTGCTCCCACACTCACTGCTGTGTACTCATGGCCCCGTGGCTGACCTAGCTGAGCCTCAGGTGCCTGATCTGTGAAATGGGGTGACAGGGTCTCGTAGGGTTGCTGAGAAGATCGATAAGAGAATGTGCACACAAGTGGAACACCTCCAGCTTCAAGTAGATGGGCCACTGGCAGCCATCATCACTATCACCAGGGTGGCCCTTGCCATGTCTGCATTTGCCCGGCCTTGCAGAGAGCCAGCAGGTCCTTACCAAGGGAAAGCCTGAAGCTGGGGAAGTAAGGGGGGCCTGGCAGTCACTGAGCGCCACCCCACAGCAGGCCCTGCCCATCTCATCATCCTGTTCTGCACGACAGCCCTGAGAGTTTGCGCCGCCACCTTCCTGCCCTGCAGCTGGAAAAGGGTGGGGTGGGGCTTGTACCCAGGCCTTTCTGCCTCCAGTGCCACTGCCCTTCCCATGGGGACCTCATGAGAAGTGCCCACGTGCAGGGGCTGGGTGGGGGCTCTGGACTGGGGACAAGGGAGGGGTCAGGTCCATTCAGAGTTGGAGGCCCGAGGGCAGGGCTGCAGAGAGGCACGAAGGACATGAGTTTGTCCCCGACATGGTCATGGTCAGAAGCAACATGAGGAGGCCCTGAGAGGCATGGGGGGCACCACAGCGGGGATGGTGGAAGTAGCGGGGGCAAGTGAGAGAGGGCTTCCTGGAGGAGGTGGTGTCTGAGCCAATGAAAGGCAAGTTAGAGTTGGCCATGGAAGACGAGGGGGCAGGGCATTCAGGGAAGTGGGCAGCAGGTGCAGGGAGTGCCTTTGAGTAACTTTGGGAGTTCTGAGCCTCCCTCCTGGGTCCTGGGTGAGCGGCGTTGCTACCTGACTTCCGCCTTTCTGCCGATTTACTGTCATTTGTCTATTTTTGTTTGTCTTGATTCCCAGTCCGGATGGGTTAAGATAGTTCTCGCATCTGTCCCCTTCCTCCCTGACCCAGCACACAGCAGCAGCCAGACCACAGCTTCCTGTCTTTCTTCATACCGAGGAGGAAGAGAAGGTTGCAAGTGAGCGTGGCCCCTGGGCCGTGCAGTTCTGAGCTGCCAGCAGGAGCAACAGGTTCCCAACGTCCTTCCTCAACCCCGGCTTCCTAGACTTTTCTTTCTTTTTTTTTTTTTTGAGATAGAGTCTCTGTCTGTGGCCCAGGCTGAAGAGCAGTGATGTGGTCTTGGCTAACTGCAACCTCCACCTCCTGGGTTCAAGTGATTCTCCTGCCTCAGCCTCCCAAGTAGCTAGGATTACAGGCGTGTGCCATTACACCTGGCTATTTTTGTATTTTTAGTAGAGACAGGTTTTAGGCATGATGGTCAGGCTTCTCTTGAACTCCTGACCTCAGGTGATCCTCCTGCCCTGGGCTCCCAAAGTGCCGGGATGACAGGTGTGAGCCACTGTGCCAGGAAGAATTTTCTTCAATGGCTTCTCAGGGACCATCGGAGCAGGCGTTGCTGAGAGCTGGGGACAGCCCGAGTGGAAGGCCCTTCTCACCAGCAGGTCTCCGGGCTGCGTGGCAGCAAAGGACACCAGGCCACACACCCCTCTCCCATGTCTTCATCATTCTTCCTTGGCCTGGCTTTCTCTAGATCCAGGCCGTTTTCTCGGGGATTGGAGTCTGGGATAATTGCTTGATATCTGAATTTGGGCAAGTATCTTCTTGGCAACTATTGTTTTAGACACAGTAGTATTCCAGAAAGAGATGAGACCATTGGCTTGTTTTTCTTTTTCTGGTAAAATATTTCATATTTACAAAGAATATATCTAATCAGTATAACACAAACATCCCTGTCCTACCAGCCAAAGGAGTAGGGCGCTGCCAAGATGGCCCCAGAGCCCCGAGGGAGTACAGCACGCTGCACGTGGTGTGCACCCCGGGGTGATCCTCTGTGTGGTTTTCTTACCAACGTGCGCTTTGTCTGCTCCTGGTCTTTGTTAAGTGGCATCGAGGTGTGTGTTTGCTCTGTGGGGGTCAGCAACTGCGGACCAGTGGCCCATTGCTAGGTGGACCATGATTCGGGCAGTGAAACTAAGCCTTTATGCTTTTATTCGTCCAATACTTGTGGTACTCCCATCACTCTGTGTGTCAGCTCTAGGGCCAGGTGAAGGGAACATTCACCCACAGGGCTCAGGCGAGGGGCCCCGGGTCACTCAGCCTATAGGCCCTGAGCCGGGTCAGGTCAGTGCAGGTCTGAATTCACCATGTGTGTTCAGCCCCACTGTCGCCAGCAGTGGTTGGTGCTCCGGGAGCCAGCACAGTGCAGGCCTGCAGTAAGTGCTTATGGAGGGGAGCTGACTGTTTTTCTCATTCAGGAGGGAAGTGCTATTACTTTTGTTTTACAAATGACAAAATATAGCATTAGCCCAGCAGCAGCGAAGCCTGGCTGCACATCCCTGGGGGTGCTGCTGGGTCCCCGGCTGCCCATACCCAGCCCGCTGGATGTTCTCAGCAGTGGTGGGCAGGGCCTGGCCGCAGGGGTTTGTCCAAACTTTCCACATGGGTCTCACTGGCAGCCAGCGTTGAGAGCTGCCCTCAACACTGCACGACACTGGGCGCGCCGCACACACTGTGTCTACCTGAACTTGGCGGGTAGAGGTTATGTGAGCACAGACAGTGTTTGACAACACATGGCTTCCTCTTAGTTATTCATATTTTAGAGGGAAACCAACTTTTCACAAATGGGTTTATAGCTGATTAGGACAAGAGGGGGCTGCCTGAGCAGGCCAGGGACACTTGCCTGTGGCGTGGTTAACAGTGACGTTCATGGCACCTGTGCTGTTTGCTGGGACCTCACCACGTGACCATTCTCACTGCGGATGGTGAAGGGCTTCTGCCCTGGGTCTACTCCCCAGAGCCTGCGGGACTGTCCCCATCGTACCCACGTTCTGGCTTTCTCTACAATGCTCCCTCCCTTTCCCACCACAGGAGAGGCGAGAAAGGCTCAGGCCTAAATGTGACAGCACACAGTTGCTAAACACACACACTACACACACACACACGTGCACATACACAGACACACTGCTTTCAGGATGGCTCATTTTGATGTCCACAGTCCTGTCAGGGTCAACCTGTCTCAAACCAACCCCCGCCCCCTGGGGACTTCTCCACACCCTGCCTGCCCCTGCCCCTGCCAGCCTGGTGCTCCTGGGCCATCCCCACGTGAGTAGGACCTGCTCTGTGAGCTCTGGGGACACAGCAGAGGCATCTCAGCTATAGGCCCTGCTCTCAGGGAGTGGACAGATCCACTGGAGGACAGTGGGGTCAAAGCTGTGGTGGTGGGATGGGAGGCAAATCTCATCTGTGGAGTTAGGGAATGGAGACATGGATGGCCCCAACCCCCTCTCCACTGCCCCCCCCCCAGTGCTCCTGACTTGCCTCTTCCCCGTCTTCCCCCTCTTCCTGCTGCTCCCTCATGGCCTGTTTGGATCCTCTGCCCTTGCCTGGAGACCGCAGTTTTCATGTTCACCTTCCTGCTTCTTCCTGCAACTGGGGTCCCCTTTTTCAAATATCAGTCTGGCCCATTTGTCTCTTGGTCAAAGTCTTCATGGCTGCCTACTACCCCAGGACAGATACCAGCCCACTGGCCCCTCTCCACTGCTCCCCTCGGTGTGGATAGAGCACGTGTCGCACACTGGCACTACGTCAGGGGCTGAGCAAAGCAACGAGCATGAAACAGACCCTTCTCTGCAGCACCCAGCATTGGTGCCGTGGCCTCTGCCAGGGCTGTTTCCTCCGAGCCTGCCTTGCCCTCTCTGCCTCTGTCCCCTGAGAAAACGCCTCTTCCCTTCCATAGTTGATTTCCTGTGTTCTCCTCTTGCCTGAGTCTCCTGCTGGGGAGGGGTCCTTCTCCATTTCCAGGGCAATTTTCTGCTTCCCTCCCTCCCCTGAACACACATTTTCTGCCCTGTGAGCTCTTTGTGGTGGGGGTGGGGGAGGTCTGTAGTTTTATTGTATTCTTCTGTGTTCTTAGCTATTATCATAAGACCAAGCATATAGCAGGTGCTCAATAAATGTCCCAAGAGAAATGGGGGAACCAAGGCTCGGGAGGTTCAGGAACTTCCAAGGTCAGAGGGCTGGTAAAAGCAGGGCTTGGATTTGGAAGTGTTTGCATGTGACTTGCACTATGGCAGTACACTGTCGCCATAATGTCACCAGAGAAAGCTGCTCAGTCACACTCATGCTTCTCTTTACTTACAGATACGTGATTATATTTTCCCAGAAAAGCTGAAGCTTGGCATGCATTATTGCATTGAGATCCAGCTAACCCCTACTTCAAAAGTTTTGCGAGGAACACATAATCCAAATGTCCCAACTCCAGCAGCAACATGGTAGAGTGCATCCGAGTACTACACAGGCGCCCCGGAGCAGGGACTGTGTGTTTGCTGTGTGTGGACGTTCAGTGCTGCGTACTCTGCGGTTTGTGTGTCATCCTCACCAGCTCCCCACTTGCCATCAAGCTGGGAGACTGGCCCTTGCGGAGACTGGCCTTGTGATGGATGACAGCAGACGGCCACACCGACTGCACCCTTGTCACTGACTGTGGTCTATGTGACTGACTCTGGATCCTCCAAGCATTGTGCAAGGTCAAATGCCAATATTGGATCAGGACTTGCACCAGGCCATTGAGAATGAAGCACCTGTAATGCAGCGGGGAGGGTTCTAGAGTTGAGCAGGGGAGCTGCGGTAAGGGGAGGGAGGGCTTCCTGAAGGTGCTGTGTGAGCAAGGCCTGGAGGACAAGTAGGTGGGCTTCAGACTGAGGAAGAAAAGTGTCCTGGGCAGTGACAGGGAAGGGCACCTTGCGGGGGACAGTGAGCGAGTCATAGTTGTTGGAGAGGTGTGACTGGAGCACTTCTTTGAGGCCAGACTGTGATGGGCCTCGCAGGTGCCCCACAGTGTGGCCTTTAATGCTGGTAGGAGAGCTCTGGTCTGTCCAAATTGCTCTAATAGAATCGTCTGCTGGCATCTTTCCATTCTTGGAACAGGGCTTGTCCACATCCAGTGGCATATTTGATTTTCCCAGCAGCCTTGCAAGGTGGGCATTGCCTTTTTTTTTTTGCCAATCATTGAGAGCTTGTAAGGTTGCTGAGGTTGGTTGGCCTTGAACTCTTGGCCTCGCCTTCGCAAGCGCCACGACATCCGGCCGGAGCCACTTTGGGCCCCCGCCTTTTTTTTTTTTTTTTTTTTAAATTAGATGGAGTCTTGCTCTGTCATCTAGGCTGGAGTACAATGGTGTGATCTTGGCTCACTGCAACCTCCATCTCCTGGGTTCAAGCAAGTATCCTGCCTCAGCCTCCTGAGTAGCTGGGATTACAGGTGTGTGCCACCAACCTGGCTAATTTTTGTACTTTTAGTAGAGATGGAGTTTCACCATGTTGGCCAGGCTGGTCTCGAACTCCTGACCTTGGGTGATCCACCCATCTTGACCTCCCAAAGTGCTGGGATTATAGGCCTGAGCCACCCTGCCTGGTCCTGCATTGCTCTTTTTACAGGTAAGAAAATTGAGGTCAGTGAGGTTCGGTGAGTTACCTACTGTGGGACAGTCACTCCTTTTTGTTTCAAACCCAGCACCTTGGCTCCTGCCCAGGTGGCCCCATGAAAGCGAACTGCTCTGGGCTGGGATGCGCCTTGGGCTACTGTGCGCCCATGTGCTGTCACACCTCGAGGACATATGAACATGCCCTGCTTCTACCGTTCTTTTAGGGACAGCAGTGTTGCTCTAGAGAACACTGGAAGTCTTGCACTTCTGTCTCCTATTTTGTCGTTGAGATTTTTCAATTGGAAATACAAGACCATTCCCCCTACTCCCATATCCCCCATCAAGTCCTTCATAAACTGGTTGCATTTGGATGTAAAACATGTGGCCGGGTGTGAAGTGAAGTGGTGTCTCATTTTGGCTTTGACTTGCATTTCCCTAATGATTGGTGGTGGTAAACATCTTTTCAGGTGCCTACTGGTCATGTGTGTGTCTTTTAAGAAATGTCTATTTGGGTCTGTTGCCGATTTTTTAATTGGGTTGGATTTTTTTGTTGTTGAGTTGTAGGAATTCTTAATATATTCTGAATATTCTTTTTTTTTTTTTTTTTTTGAGATGGATTCTCACGTTGTCACCCAGGCTGGAGTACAGTGGCATGATCTTGGCCCACTGCAACCACTGCCTTCCGAGTTCGAGCGATTCTCCTGCCTCAGCCTCCCGAGTAGCCAGGATTCCAGGTGCCCGCTGCCACACCTGGCTAATTTTTGTACTTTTAGTAGAGATGGGGTTTCACCATGCTGACCAGGCTGGTCTCAAACTCCTGACCTCAAGTGATCCGCCTGTCTTGGCCTCCCTAATTGCTGGGATTACAGGTGTGAGCCTCTGCATCTGGCTCCGAATATTACTTCTTTATCAGGTATATGAATTGCAAAATAGTTTCTCTTAATCTGTGATTTTTTCACTCTCTTGGAAGAGTTTGTTGATGCACAAAAGTTTTAATGTGATGAAGTCAATGTGACTATTTTTTTCTTTTGTTATCTGTGCTTTTGGGGTCCAAGGAATCACTGCCAAATCCAGTGTCACGGAGCGTTTCCCTTCATCCCTTATTTTTTTAAAAAGAATGTTAACACCTAAAACGCTGATAAAATGTCCAAAGGTTACTGACATCCTGATGTCCCCACGAACTCCATTAAAACATTTATTCAAGTGAAATTCACACACCATAAAATCTTAAAGTGAACCATTCAGTATCATTGCATTCACAATGTGGCACTTGCCTCTCTTTGGGTCAGTACTTTACAGTTTATAATTATGTTCATTTCTGTTTTCTTGTTTGGTCTTCACAGTGTCCCTGAGAGTTAGAGCAATAAACCCATTTCACAGGAACATGCAGGGAAGGAGAGTCACATGCTCTGAGCCCACGTGCAGTGAGCACTGGCCGTGTTTGCAGGTTTCTTATATCCGTATGAGCTTTGCTTTCCTTGACTCTAATGTGGGGCAGTGCTGCCTACTGGGGCAGATGTTCCTGCTGGCTGGGATCTCCGTGCCCACCTCTCCTTCTTCTCTAGGTCCCCTTATCTGTCACCTACCTCTATGCGACTTTTCCACCTATGAATTTGATTATGAGTTATCTCCAAACCCATCAGCAATTTCTCAAGGATGGGACAAAGCTTTCTGTAGGCACTTTGGAAGGACCTGTGGCATGAGAGATGGGAACATATTAAAATGCACAGAGCTGGGAGCCCCTCAGAGATCATCTGGCCCAATTCTCTGGTTTTAAGGAGGAGAAAAAGGGGGCCTAAAGGAGTGGATTGCAAGCTCTGTGCACCACTGCAGCTCTCTTCCTTAAAGTATTCTGCCTCTTGGTGATAAAGGGCCAGCAGAGACCCGCTCTTGCTTCAGCCTTACTGGGTCCTTGTGGCAAGAGCTGCCATGAGTTTACCTCCATTAAATCTTGACCACTGCCCCTCAGGAGGCCATGGCTTAGAGCTGCTGAGCTCACCGGTCACACAGCAACACAAAGGAGCTAGACCCAGGTCCCATGCACCCTCAGGGAGTGACTCATGCCTCCAGCCCTGAGAACCTCTCTCCTGTGTGCTGGGGATTCCCAGGCCATGGACTCAGGCTGTGCACTTTGCAGAGGCTGCTGAAAATGAGGCCACCGAGGTCACAGGAGGTGGCTGATGCCTGTAACCCCAACACTTTGGGAGGTGGAGTCAGGTGAATCACCTAAGGTCAGGAGTTTAAGACCAGTCTGGCCAACATGGTAAAATCCCATCTCTACTAAAAATACAAAAATTAGCCAGGTATGGTGGTGAGCACCTGTAATCCCAGCTACTTGGGACGCTGAAGCAGGAGAATCTCTTGAACCTGGGAGGCGGAGGTTGCAGTGAGCGGAGATCACACCATTGCACTCCAGCCTGGGCTGGAGAGCAAAACTCTGTCTCAAAAACAAACAAATAAACAAACAGAAAAACAACAAAAAACCGAGGCCACTGTAGATAGAGACAGGCAATTGTGAGTGAAATTGGTGTTTCTTTTGAAGTCAGAGACTATAGAACTGTGGCCTTGGCTAGCCAATGAGAGCCACGGATGCCAGGCAGCCTCCAGGCCTGAGGGAGGAGACTCATCATCTTTAGGTTAACAAGTGAAACAGACGCCAGGCAGCCTCCAGGCTAGCGGAGTCTCATAATCTTTAGGTTAATAAGTGAAATAAAACCTGTGAGTCAGGCTGCAGGGAAAGAGGAGAAATTCCTCCCTCCAGGCGCCTCCTTCTGAGGTTGCTTGCTTTGTATCTATGGTTCCTTCTCCTCTTCGGCTGATGACAGATGTTTGACATTATCATTAAGCATTTCGAGTTTTTGTTTTTTTAAAAAATAGAATCACAGATGATCAGAAGTGGAAAAGTCCCTTTGGAATCATTTCCCCTGGTATGCACAGATGGCTATAGCAGGGTGCAGAGAGGGGAAGGTCAGTGGAGACTGAACCTCGGCCCTCTCCAGGCTCTGCGGCAATGACCCGGCAGCAAGCCGGCCTCCCAAGCTCATGGGCGCTCCTCTTTCTCTGGGCTCAGCCTGGGGCTGGAAGAGGCACGCGGCCCACCAGGCATCAGGCCAGGCCTGGAGCTGACCAGGGAAGGGCCCTGCCAGGCCCTGGGCCTCTGACCCTCAGTCCCGAAGCCTCCCTCTAGCAGCGGTCCCTCAAATCCGTGCTGGACATGGCCGGATAAGTTTAATCTTGCAGAGTTTTAAACAGGAGTGGATTTTTTTTTTTTTTGAGACGGAGTTTTGCTCTTGTTACCCAGGCTGGAAAGATCCACTCCTCGAGGCGGGTGGATCACAAGGAGTAGATCTTTCCATCCGCTTCCTACTGGCTCTTCCGGCTGTCCACACCCGGCCAACTCCACTGTCCCGGCAAGGGAGGGCTTCCTGGAGGCGGCAGCGGGCGGCGCATCCGGTCTTTGTCCCTCCACGCTCTCCAAGGTGGGTCCAGGGGCTGCCAGATCACGGATCCTTTGCGCCCTGGAGCCCTGGATGACGTCGCCTGGCACCTGAGGACTCCGCCCGTTCCTTCCTCGGTTCCCTGGGGAGGGGGCGGCCGGCGGGGAGGGGCGGGGCCGAAGGAGGGGGCCGCGTGCTCCGACGCCGCGCAAGCGCCAGGGCCCGCCAGCTGGTTCGGAAATGATGATCAAGAGCGCGTCTCCCGCAGTGCCCGCCCCAGGACTGGCCCCGCCCCTAAGTCCCAGTCCCCAAGGCCGGGCCCGCCACTCCAGGCCCCGCCCAGGACCTCCCAGTCCAGTCAAGCCCCGCCCCCAAGCTCTCTCTGCCCGAGGGATCCGCGGGGGCTCTCCAGGCCCCGCCTCGGCTCGGGCCCCGCCCATATCCCCGCCCATATCCCTGCCCAGGCCCCGCCCCCGCCCTCCCCGCCCCACGGACGGAGCTCTAGACGCACAGGCCCGGAGGCAGCGCGGCGGGTTCTACGGGTCTGCGGCTGGCGGCGCGGCGGAGCCGACTGAGCGCTGTACCCGCAGCGGGCGGCGGGCAGCCATGGCGGAGGCCGGGTCCCCGCACCTGTCGCTGCCCTCGGGGTTGCTGGAATTGTGCGCGCTGTTGGGCGCTCCCCGGGACAGCCTCCGCGGCCTCGAGCAGGTAAGGGGCGGGCGGGGAAACTGAGGTGGACGCGGGCCGCCAGGCGGCAGCCGGGGCAGCAGTCGGAGAGCGGGCGCCCGGGTGCTCCGCGGGGCTGGCGCGGACTTCCTGAGGGCCGAGTCCCGGTCCCCCAGCGGTGACCCCGCGCGCCTCTGGCGGGACCGCGCGGGAGCTCAGGCAGGTGCCGCGGAGCAGCGACCTCTTCCCCTCCCCGCCCTGGGCCCTCGGCTGCGAACACGGGCTGCCCAGCTGGCAATCTGGGGGTGCCGCGTCTCGGAGCGTCTCTTGGGCCCCTCTCCTCGGTCGCCCCCATCTGGGGCAGGTGCTGAAGGTGCGGTGCGCCAGACAACGGACGGAAGCCGCCGGAGCCTCACGGTCTGGTGGGCCCAGCCCTCGCCGCTGAAATTGTCTGTCTTTATGCCGGGACGTGTTGTCTCCCGAGTAGTGGGTGCCGCACCAGGCACGGAATGATGAGAGTGTCTCCGAGTTAGCCGCCGGCCTGGCGAGTCCGCCTGTACCGCTTTGCGACGAAGCCTATAGCCGTTTTTCTCACTTGCATTCCCCCTTCACCCTTCCTCCATCTCTGCACCCTGGCAGCCAAAGTGACAACTTCATCTCCCTTCTTCTGGGAAACCGGCAGTTTTGGAAATTCTTGTTTTCCTTTTTCTTCCCCGGCTTTTCTGAATTCCGGAACGCTGGCTTTCCCTGGAATCCATCTGTGGCTCTGGTTTCCTGCTGGCCCACCTGCCCGCCTGCCTGTGACACCGTGACTGGGTCATGTTACCTGGAGATTCCGGCGTCACTGGCCAGCCGTCTGCTCAGTGACAGACGGCTGTTCTCTTTGCAGACAACAGCATTGAAAGGCAGAGAGAGGCTTCTGAGTATTTAAGTAACGCTGGGCTGTCCAGGGAAAAATCCAGGGAAAATGAAGGCTGCAGGGCAGAGGGTGTCACCAGGAACCAGAAATGTTCCTGCAAGTAACCAGGTGAATGCTGTGAGTGGGTAGTTTCCCCTGCAAGGCGTCAGTTCAAAGCCAGTTTCGATTCTAGTGAAAACGCATTCTCCTGTGGAAGTGGTTTCTGCGTTTCCCTCGACCTTTCCTTCACCTCAAAGCCCTGTCTTGTCAGTAGATCCCGTTTGCCCTCTGTCTCCTCGCAGCCTCATCGATTGATTTGTCTCCCTACCTCTAATTTGCCAAATGGCATTGCTTCCTTTTCCTTGGAATAGGAAATGATCTAGTCGCAGCTGTGGTGTCCTTAGCAGTGGACATCTTTCCTCCTGGGCAACTAATACGTGTGTATTACGGATACATGTTTATTACTAATACGTGTGTATTAGTTGTTTGGTGTGAGGCATGTCTTCCGAGAGCAGGGTGAATGAACTGTTATATTCGCAGTGGTGCTTTCTTTTTAAAAACTTCTTTATTAATATTTTAATAATAGGAGTTCTCACTGTGTTGCCCAGGCTCACAGTTCCTGAGCTCAAGTGATCCTCCTTCCTCAGCCTCCCAAAGTGCTGGGATTGCAGGTGTGAGCCACTGCGCCCGGCCAGTGCTGCATTCCTGAACTACACAGGCTGCAGCATTTTCATGTTCCCAGGTCACTTGAGACGATGGGTAGTTTTTACTTTGCATGTTTAACTCTGTTCTCTTTACTCTGTCTTTTGGTTTAGTTAGGGGTTTGGCAAAGGGTGGAGAGAAAAATGGCAAAGGACTAAGCAAATAAGGAGTGTTAGGGGATGGAGTGAATTTCTTGGAGCCATCCTATTTTTAAGGTCAACATTAATGTTATAGTTAACCAAACATATGATTTTGCTTATTTAGGGTTTTCAGCAGTTCTATGTTGAATATCCAAGGCTTTTAAATAATTTTTACCTTTACTTTTACAAATGCCCATTTCTCTGTGGCCCAGGCATTCCTTCTTGATGACACAAGAAAACAGAGGTCCAGAGGTATGAGGAATATCCAGCTTTGTGTTGGATCACGGAGTGCCCTTTTGTTTCATTTCCTAGAAGGGGGAGTAGTGTTTCTTCTGCTGCAGATGGTGACGGAGAATCTGAGAATGCAGGCTAATGTCAGTTACTGTGGTTAGCTACATTCCCCGCTGCCCCTTTACTATAGAGCCCCCTGCTGCCCTGTTATTGGTTGCTATGGAGACTAGACACAGGTGTGACGGGACCATCGTGAATCCATCATATAGGGGCGGAAAGTGTTCCGAGTACCTTCCAGAGTGCAGGTCACCCTCATCGTTCTGTGTGTGTAGGTACATTCTTACATTTTTCAGTGGACATTGTCCTGACTTGCAGGTTCAGAACAGCCCTGGCCAGCAGACCTTCCTGGGGGAGGGCAGTCTGTCTCCTCTATTTGCATCGTCCAGTATAAGAGCCACTGGCTGTGGTCACTGAGAGTGTGTAGTGTGGTCAGTGAGCTGAGAAACTGGATTTTAAATTTCCTTCAATTCTAACTAAACAGTTGGAGAGCATTAAAACATCTATTAATTTCTGTTTTATTCCCTTAATAACAGCCAATTCTGTGGTGAAGATTAATGCCACTATGTACTCTAACTTAGAAATTAATCTGTGACTCAAGTAAATTAGAGTGTCCTGGTTTTTACTTTTTAATTAGCATTTTAAAAAAACAAAATCAAAATGATGGTTGTTGGGTAGGGGTTTAATAAGTCAGCACCCGGGACAGAAGAACAGGAAATGACCTCACCTCCTGCTGCAGACTGGCAGAGGTGATGAGCGTCTCAGTGGTGGCAGGGTCTGATGGTTCAGCGCAGCCACAGCTTATATCAACAAGTAACCTCTGGACACTCTTGTGCCAAGACTTCCATTTTCAGGAATTTATTCTAGGGGAAGAACTGGGTGTGTGCAAGTATGCATCACTGCTTTGTCCAGTGTGAGAGGACTTGAGAGCCACCCACACATCTCTCAGGAGGAGGCTGGGTCAGTACGTGACTGAGTGGATACATGCTGTGGCACTGTAATATCGCACAATTCAAACAGGGAGGTCAGCCACGTGGAGTAGCTAAAACAGCTCATGGAACCTGTTATATAGGATGATTACATTTATGAAACAAAATTACACATTTATACATGCATTAAAACGTATAAAGTGCATAAAACTAGAAAACTGGAGGATGTATCCACACTGCAAAGTGTGTCATGGAATCATGGGAGGGTCTTCCTTTTCTATTATCTTCTTTATTATTTTTATATTGTTATTTTTAATTAATTAATTAATTACTTTATTTTTTGAGATGGAGGTTTGTTCTTGTTGCCCAGGCTGGAGTGCAATGGTACGACCTTGGCTCACTGCATCCTCTGCCTCCTGGGTTCGAGCAATTCTCCTGCCTTAGCCTCCTGAGTAGCTGGGATTACAGGCATGTACCACCACACCCGGCTAATTTTGTACTTTTAGTAGAGACAGGTTTTCTCCATGTTGGTCAGGCCAATCTCGAACTCCTGACCTCAGGTGATCCTTCTGCCTCAGCCTCCCAGAGTGCTGGGATTACAGGTTTAAGCCACTGCGCCTGGCCTCTATATTGTTTTTAAAAATGAGATTGTGTTTCTTGTCCATTCAGAAAAGGCACCAGAGATTTCATCCTGAGAAAAAAACAGGTGTATGGTGAACTGCTGAATGCCAACTTGGTCTGCTCTGGGGCACATCATTGTAAGTAACTGGCGGTAACTTGAGGAATGGCTCTAGTGTGATCACCAGTGTTCGGTCCAGGCTGAGCATGCGTCTAAGAGATCACCAGGTGGTGGGAGTGTGAGTGAGGAACAGCTTCGCCTCGGTCATCTTCTCTGCTAAATGTGGGGACAGAGAGGCATACAGCACAATCTCTGTTCCACCACACCCCCTCAAATGGAAGGCGGTAGAATACCACTGCGCAGGACCGAGACGCTCCACGAGGTGAAGGTGGAGGCCTGGAGGAGCCTGTGGTCCTGGCTGCAGGGCGGCAGAGACCCTCTCCAGTGAATGTGGGGGGTGGAGGGTGTGCCCCCGCACAGGTGGAGCAGTGAGAGGCTGGGGCCTAGCCCAGGGAAGAGCAGTGGAAAGCAAGGTCATGGCAGAGGTGCTGTGTGTCCTGAGAGCCTCAGGGGTGTTAGTCGTGCTTGGTTTGGGGGCATCCTGGCTTAGGGAGTGGGCTGGGCTGCTGCTCAGGGCTGCACTGTCCTGTGACTTACGGCTATGTGTGACACATGGGAAAATACAGTATCATGACATGGCGAAACAAACACGCTTTCTTCAATGTGAGGACGGGGCTGTGATGCTTCAGGGCTGGGCTGGGGTCACAAAGTGTCTGATCTGCTGTCAGACAGTGATGCCCCTCTTTGGGAGAGTGGGCACAGATGCTGGTGGGAGCCCTGGGCTGGGTGGGAGGAGGCATCTTTCTCCTCCAGGCAGAAACCTCCAAGGCTTTGCTCCTGGTTACTCGCTGCCCGCCCGGAGCCACAGGTGGTGCAGGTGCTTGGCGTGCAAACATGGTGCAGCTAGGCAGCAGCGAGCTGATGGAGAGGCGCTCCGAGGCCAGTGGCTGAGGTGTGGGTCTGCAGGTGGAGCATGATGGGGGCAGGGCCCGAAGGGATGGAGTCCCAGCTCTGAAGACCTGAACTGTACTGTGTTTGTCACAGAGAATGTGGGTGGGAGATCAGGCTTTTTAGAAACTACCAGGAGCTTAATTTTTGAGACTATAAGTTTAGGGGACCTCAGAGGTGTATCGGTGGTGGGAGGCAGTCGGGGGAGCCTGGGACTGGAAAGAGGTCTGGGCTGGGAGGAGGACTCTGGGTGGTCCTTTTGGGTCTGTGCTGTGAGTGCTGAGGTCCTCCAGGAGGGTGGCGAAGGACCCAGGCCTGGGAGTCGCAACCTGGGAGCAGGACTGAGGAGAAGGGTCTGTGGGGGCCAGAGAGGAGCCGTCAGACTGAGGGAAGCCAGCAGGGTGGCAGGATCAAGGCAGTTCCAGGAGGAGGGCTGCTTGCTCAGCTCATATGCTGCCTTGAATATGCACAGTTTGTTAGGTCAGAACTGTTCGATTCTGATAGGAAGGTTTTAGAGAAAGTGACTTATAGTTGAGGAAACAGGCTTCTTTCATGCATGCTACACTAGAGCTTTCAACACTATAAATCATATGGATTTTCCATGTTTTGTCCTGGTTCCTACTGATACTACATTTTTTCCCCATATGTGAAGCCACTGCTGACTGAATTTGAGTGATTTAGCATGCAGATCACTGTCTAGAGATCAGAGTGTGCTTACTGATGGAAATCACTGCTGTGTTGAAATTTCTTCACTGTAGGAGCTCTCCTTTTGCCACTGCTGCTTCTTACTGGAATGTGGCGTGTTGGCTGTGCCTTTTCTATCAGCCAGGGTCCCATTTTTCAGGGCGGTGGTGCTATTCTTCCTTTCTTTTTCTTTTCTTTTCTTTTCATTTTTGAGACTGGATCTTGCTCTTTCACTCAGACTGGAGTGCAGTGGTGTGATCACAGCTCACTGCAGCTTGAACCTCCTGTGTTTAGGCGATCCTTCTGCTTTAGCCTCCCGTGTAGCTGGGACCACAGGCATGTGCCACCATGCCTGGCTAACTTTTTAATTTTTTGTAGAGACAAGGTCTCATTTTGTTGCCCAGGCTGGCCTTGAACTCCTGGGCTCGAGCAATCCTCCTGGTTTGGCCTCCCAAAGTGCTGGGATCACAGGCGTGAGCCACTGTGCCCGCAGTGTTATCCTTCCTAGGGTCCCTTAGAGACCCTTGACCACCTACCGTTGGCAACCTCCTGTCTCCATGTCTCGTGCACCCAAGGCCTCTTGCTTCAGGCTTTGCTGCTTTGGGCTAGTTCGGCACTGGAACCGCTTCCTTTTTGCTCACCGACTACAGCTTGTCCACCTTGGAAAGATCAGAAGTCAGCGGGCAGCAGTATTTGTTTAGTCCTAGCTCTGTACTAGGAGCCCCATTGAGCATAGTAGTAACACAGAAGAGAGATAGAAGGAACAGCCCGTGTGCTTTATATTACTTTAGAGAAGAATGGGAAGAAAAAAGGTAAAAACCAAAATTATGCCAAGTTAAAGTTTAGAAGAATTCAAGCCAAATGCCCCCTTTTATTGATTCCAGGGACTGCTTTATCAGGTGGGGAAGGGCACTCCTGATCTTTCTATCAGATCAGTGCGACAGAAAGAATGTGGCACCAGCCAGGGGGCATGGAGGGCATGGCCCTGGTAAATGTGTGTGTGCAGGGTTTGACAATATACAGAGCGTGCCCCCCAACCCAGGAAGGGGTGAGCAGTATATTCATGGGCTCCTGGCTATCCCCCTGGGCTGAGTACTGGACCTGCATTGTCTCCCTTATTCCTTGCACTTGCCCCTTCAAAGGAAGCTTGGAGGGACAAAGAAGCTTGCTGCCAGGAGGCGGAGACACAGCCAGGACGTGAACTCAGGTCTGTGGATCACAGTGCCCAGCCTGTGCTGCTTTGGACCGCAGTGCTTTAGAGGAAGGAGGCAAGGTCCTGCTGTCCATGTTCACAGCTGAAGACCCAGACTCTGAGAGGCCTCGTGACTTCCCTGAATGCAGGGCCTGGGAGGTTCCTAAAAGAAGCTTCCCAGGAGCTCATTACTGTCAAGAGCCTCCAGTGGGAAAAGCGACTCACACCAATGACACCTATGATGACGGTGCCCAGGCACTAGTGTTTGTGGGTACCTAGGGGAGGAGAAAAACAAGTGGCGAAGCTCAGACAGAAAGGACACCGGGAGCAAGAGCTGAGGCTGTGGCAGTAACTGTTATTTTTCCTTTTTATAGGTTGCTCAGAAAAAGGGAGTGAGAAATCTTTCTGCTCTTGATCCAGAGGTCCTGTCTGTTTTTGTGCCTCCTTTTATCAGTAAAGAGGACAGTCAAATGAGCGGCGCAAACTGCGGCACTCTCGGTAAAACCAGGAGGCGCTCCTTCAGAAAGAAGCGAGAAAAGCCCAGGCCAGAGCAGTGGAAGGGCCTGTCGGGGCCCCCCAGAGTGCCAGAGCCTGAGGATGTCAACGTCCCGGGTGGCGTGGACCTCCTTGCCCTGCCCCAGCTGTGCTTCCCAGGTATGTCTAGGAGGTGGGCAGAACTGGGTGCCTCCTGTTGCCAGCTGCCCAGAGTGGTCTCTTCCCAGAAACCCTCAGGCAAAGGGAAGTGGTGTGAGCAGCAGAGCCAGGGACCCCTCACCACCTCCTCTTGAGTGGGATTTTGTTTTCTTAATCTTGGGGATTTTTTTTTTTTTTTTTTTTTGAGACAGTCTCATACTGTCACCCAGGCTGGAGTGCAGTGGCACAATCTTTGCTCACTTTAACCTCTGCCTCCTGGGTTCAGGTGATTATCCTGCCTCAGTCTCTCAAGTAGCTGGGACTACAGGCACCCACCACCATGCCTGGCTAATATCTGTGTGTTTAGTAGAAATGGGGTTTCACCATGTTAGCCAGGCTGGTCTCGAACTCTTAGCCTCAAGTGACCCACCTGCCTTGGCCTCCCAAAGTCCTGGGATTACAGTTGTGAGCCACCGTGCCCCACCTATCTTGGGGATTTTAAAGCTGAAGGGAAATGTAAATCATTTGGTGCAGTCCCTGAGTCTTGGAGAATTGAGTCCTGGATGGAGGCTGTGTGGACTGCCAGGTCAAACTATTTATCATGGTGCATTCAAGGCCTTTCCCCTTGGACTTAAAATGAAGTCTTGCAGCAGTTGGCAGATGTGTTAAAAATACACCCAGTCCATCTGCAGCGGTTCCACCCCAGCATGCCCGAGCCTCCCCTCCCCATCCCGTTTGCCATTTCACTGAGGCAAGAATCAGGCCTGCGTTTGGTCCCTAGGCTCACCGGTTGCAGTTAACAGGCAAGATTGCCTTTTGGGGCTTTATTTTTTGGGGTTTTTAGGAGTGTTAAAATGGCCGAGATAGGAAACTCAGACGAAGCACCTAGCATAAGCACCCACCTCATGGTTCCTACCTAGAACTTGGTGCTATTTCCTGGTCACAGGGATTAAAAACCCAGGACAGGCACGGGATGGACAGCAGTGCCAGCAAACACTGCCACTGGCTAGCAGGTGCTCAAGGACTTGTAAAAAAATCGCTGTGTGGGAGGGACTGTGGGGAGAGCTGGCGGGAGGCGTGGTCAGAAGCATGAACACACCCTGGACATCAAGGCACCGCTGCTGATAACTGGAGGGGTGTATTCTGACTCTGTGAAGAAATCCATATATGGGTAACCCAGGCCACATGGCAAGAACAGGGTTCTTCTCTCTCTTTCTGCCTGCAGGGGGTGTGTGCATGGCCACTGAGCCCAAGGAGGACCGCGTCCACTTCCTGGTGCTGACCGACGTCTGCGGGAACAGGACCTACGGTGTGGTGGCCCAGTACTACCGGCCCCTGCACGTAGGTGGTTCCTGTTCCTCCCCTCTGAAATTGGGTTTAGATTTTTATTGTGGTGGAATAAACATAATACAACATTCAGCATTTTAACCATTTTAAAGCGTGCCTTTCAGTAACATGAAGTACATTCACAGTGTTGTGCAACCACCACCGATGTCTAGCTCCAAAACAACTTCCTCGCCCCAAGATCCCTAAAACCCCACAGTAAACCCTCAGTCCTGCTTCCCCTCCCTGCTCGGCGATGGCTAAGCTAAACTGCCATTTTTTTTTTTTTTTTTGAGATGGAGTCTCACTCTCTTGCCCAGGCTGGAGTGCAGTGGCACAATCTTGGCTCACCACTGCAACCTCCGCCTCATAGGTTCAAGTGATTCTCCTGCTTCAGCCTCCAGAGTGGCTGGGATTATAGGCACCCCCCCACCACGCCCAGCTCATTTTTTTATTTTTAGTAGAGACAAGGTTTCGCCATGTTGGCCAGGCTGGTCTCGAACTTCTGACCTCAGGTGACCCACCTGCGTTGGCCTCCCAAAGTGCTGGGATTACAGGCATGAGCCACTGCACCCAGCCAGCTAATCTCCTTTCTGTCTCTGGATGTATCCTGGGCACTTCATGTAGTGGACGCATGCAACATGCGGCCTGCTGTGTCTGGCTTCTTTGCCTTCGCATGTTTTTGATGCTCGTCCGCATGGGAGCGTGTGGCAGTGCTCCATGGCCTTTCATGGTGAATGACATTCCATCGTGTGGATGGACCACACTTTGTCTCTCCATGTATCCGCTGATGGACCTGTGGGTTGTTTCCGCCTTTTGTCTTTGGTATGAGCGACTGGCGTTTAGACTCTGCAGCACATTACGTTTGTCACACATTGGGAGTGTTGTCTGGGTAGGGCCGTGTGTGAATCAGCGGGCCTTTGGGAGCTTGTAGGGGAAATGAGGTATCCACAGGGGCAGGGTGACCAGCTGCACACTTCCAGAGGGTTTCCCAAAGCAAAAGGTGAGCCAGAGCCTTAGTTGGGGTGTCCTGGTGCCATGAAGGGAAGTCTGTGAGTTCCGTGTGGTTGAGAGAAGTGGCTGGCCTGGGTGGCCCTGGAGCCCAGGGCACGCGATTTCTCTGTTGGTAGAAGCATGCTTACACATGTGACGTTGAGTGTTGGGCGGTGTGAGGTATAATACCAGGGATTCTGTCCCTATAAGCTCATGGGGCAGCTCAAATAGGCCTGGATGTTCTTAATGAATATGCAGCAGCAAAACTTACTACGTGATCCTGTGAATGCCCGGCCCTCAGCTGCCGTTCTATTGATGACACAGCCCCAGCCTCTCATATACACTCTCCTCTGCCTTTCCACTGACACCATGTGGCTTGAGGGAGGGAACAGTATTGTCTGGGTAGCTCCAGTCCTCTCGGGCTGTGGTAACAATAGCAGCAGCTGTGCATGTGAGCAGCTCAGCAGCAGGCGTGACACAAGCACTTCATGTAGTCATTCATTTAATCCTAACCACAACGAATGAGGCTGGGAAATTACAGATGAGCAAATGGTGGCAGAGGGAGGTTAAAAACCCACCCGAGATGGCTCTGCAGGCAGGGCTGGAACTCGAGTAGACTTACCCTGGAAAAGTGGATGTTTATTACATTTTGCTAGATAAACAAATGAGGTAGCTGACTGTTCCCTGGACTCCCTTTACCTGGACATCTCATAAGTACCCTAAATTCAAAAGGTTCCCAAGCTGAAGCTATCATCATGCCCTTCTATCCCTACAAAAGAAACCAAACTAACAACACGTCCCCAGGGCCCAGTTGATGAGCCCCAAGTATTTTGCCACTTGTAAGTTCTGCAGTCTTTCTAGAACCCTGTGGCTGTGGCCCCACACAGCCTGAGGCCCTCCTGCTCTGTCCTCCTGGGCATGTGCAGGTGCTGCGTGCTGTGTGTGGCTCCTGTGTTCCCCCTTGTAAAGCAGAGTCCTTTGTGTGTCTTGGGTCTCACTGTGTTCTAATCATGCATTCCTTCTTATGCCAAGGCTGCCGGCTTTTCTTGGGCAGGAATGCATCTTGCTCTCTCTGTAGCCTCAGCACCTCAAATGGTGCAAGCACCAGCTAGGGACCCCGTAGACTTCGACCAGAGGGCCGGTGCTTGGACCGGCAGCCAAACCAACAGGGAGTGTGGCCAGGTGCGTTGCAGTGGGGGATGGTGGATTCTCAGCTTGTTCTGTGCTGAAATGTGACCCAGTTGGAAATAGATACTGGAATTGCCAAGGTGGGGAGGTGACAATGTCACTACTGCTTTTCACATAGGATGAGTACTGTTTCTACAATGGCAAAACACACTGGGAGCCATCCCGGCCGGTCGTGGGTGCTGCTGGCTGCTTTGTGCCCTTCGCGGTGTGCGTGGTCTCCAGGTTCCCTTATTACAACTCCCTCAAGGACTGCCTCTCCTGGTGAGCGGGGTCACTGGGGCCGGGGATGGCGGGGGGCAGCCCTCTGTGCCTCTCCTGGAGAGCTGGGGGACCAGAGGCCAGGGGCGGTGGGGGGCAGCCCTCTGTGCCTCTCCTGGAGAGCTGGGGGACCAGGGGCCAGGGGTATTGGGGAGCAGCTCTCTGTGCCTCTCCTGGAGAGCTGGGGGACCAGGGGCCAGGGTGGTCTGTGCCTCTCCTGGAGAGCTGGGGGACTAGGGGCTGGTGGTGGTGGTGGTGGTGGGGCAGCCCTCTGTGCCTCTCCTGGAGAGCTGGGGGACCAGGGGCCAGGGGTGTTGGCAGGGGAGCTCTCTGTGCCTCTTAGGCTGCTGCTTAAGGCTCCGGGCAGTGGGCAGGGGCATGTGGCAGCAGGCGCTCCTCTCTGTGACTGGTAACACATGGTAATGGCATGGTAGGAAAGGGGTAAAGCCACGCTGCTGGAAGTAAGGTTGATGTGCAGGATTTTCAGTTTGTTTAGGTTTTCACAAAGAGGCAAATATCAGGAAAAACTCTTTTCCTAGCTGAGAATATTAGGTGGCTGCTGTTTTTTCCAAAGAGTTTTATCGATCTTTTAAAGATGACTGTGGCTGAACGTGGCGGCTCATACCTGTAATCCCAGCATATTGGGAGGTTGAGATGGGAGGATTGCTTGAGCCCAGGAGTTTGAGACCAGCCTGAGAAACATGGCAGTACCCTTTCTCTAAAAAACAATTTAAAAACTAGCTAAGCATGGTGGTACATGCCTGTAGTCCCAGCTACTGGGGGGGTGCTGAGGCAGGAGGATAGCTTGAGCCTAGGAGTTCAGGGCTGCAGTGAGCTGTGATTTCATCACCTCACTCCAGCCTGGGTGACAGATCAAGACCCTGTCATCTTTTTTTGTAGAATCTGTAACTGTCTCTCTGCTGATTGTGAGTAGAAAGGCTGAGGACGTAAATAACTTTTGAAAAATCAGAAAGACATCGTGTAGAACCCAACGGGTTCTCGTTATTAGAGGATGCTTTTGTGACACTGGGGGCTGTAGACCTAGTTGGAACATGGTCAGTCCCAGGGGGCACTCATGCATGGAGGCATTTCTTTTGAGTCTCATCAAGTCATAGTCTTAGAATTTGTACTTGTTTGATTAAAGACCGAGGAGAAAGCAGCTAACAACCGTTCCCTCTTGTGTCATCATCCTGGAGAGTGAGCCATGGAAATCGCTCGACTGGTGCTGTTCTGTTTCTTGCAAAGCACCGCCCTTTGAGACCTTCAGTCTTGACCAGAGGGACGAGCCCCGTGGAGGCTGAGCAGGAACCTTACTGTTCAAATCAATGACTCGTAATTCAGATCCCAGCACTTTAGTGGCTTACTTCTTAAAATATAACTGGCTTTTGGACATAGTTTGGGTCTAGCCTACATTTTATTGCCATAGACATAAAATATCTTTAACAGAGAGCTGACTCAGCTGTAGTCAGTGAGCAGGTGAATTGAGCATCTGCATGTTTGTTGAATGTCCGCTGCCAGCGCCCAGGAAGTGGCAGAATGGTAAACCTGGACATGACCCCTTTTATTTACTAACTGGTGATCTTCGTTACTTGAAGGTCAACAATGATTTCACTAATCTCTAGTTTCCTCTTCTCTAAAATGGCAATGGTTATTTTTACCTTTAGTTAAGTGAACTCAATGGGTGGTGGCCAGACAGACAGCTGCCCTTGGAAGACAGGCAGAAAGGAGGTGTTTGCTCTGCCTCTTGATCGAAGTTATGTGTGTTTATTCAGCAATTGACCTTTCATAGTGTGACTGGCAACAGATATCCTCCTGGTAGACATTAATGCAAACATGTATTTCACCTTAAAAAGGTGTTCATTTCATGCTTCTTGAGTTTTCTTTCTTTTTCAGTGCCCATTGCCATGTGATCAGAAATAGAAGGGGCAAAATGCAGAAATAGAATACAGCTAAAAGAGGCAAATAACAGAAATTAAAATTGCAGTGTGACAACATGAATTTGTACTTTTAAATCGGTTCTGTTAGCATGATAATATGCAAAATATGTCTTCACATGGACAAAAATTGGGCAAGAATATATTTAGTTGTGTTTCGGGAATCAGAGTACGTAGCTTTTTAACTTTTTATTTAAATTTTTTTTGAGAGACAAGTTCTCACCGTCACTCAGGCTGCAGTGCAGTGCTGCTATCATAGCTCACTGCATCCTCAAACTCCCGGGCTGATGTGATCCTCCCAGTTCCGTCTCCCAAGTAGCAGGGAGAACAGGCACACAGCACCACACTAGGATAATTTTTGTAGAGACGGGGGTCTCACTGTTTTGCCAGGGCTGGTCTTGAACTCCTGGCCTCAAGTGATTTTCCCGCCTCAGACTCCCAAGGTGCTACTGGTGTGAGCCACTGCACCTATACCTTTTATATTTGAAATTGTATACAGTACTTTAAAAGTCAGAGTGCATTTTGGAAACACTTTCTAAAGCACTTTCCTTCCAGTTGTTTGTTCTTTTATTCCTTACTGAGGTATAACATACGTACAGAAAAATGCACGAATTCCGGTGATTTTTCATTAATTGAACACACACATGTAACTAGCACCCAGATAAGGAAACAGACCATGACCAGGCCTCCCCCTCCAAAAATAAACCTCCCCTTGTGCCACCTTTCAGGTTCTCCTGCCAACCTGGGACCACTCTGCTGTGGTCCAACACCTTGATGACTCTGCTTTTGATGAAAGGTCCTGGAGTTGCAGACACAGAGCCTGGGAGAGTCCAGTGTGGTTAGAAACACTAAAGGTGATAGCTGGGTTCTCATTTTTATTTTGTGGTTTGATTTCTGTTTTGTAAATTTCAGTTTATTGACTCATCTGAAGCTCTGTAAAGATTTTGAAGTCGACAATCCTATAAAGGACTTTGCTGCGAAGCTATCTTTAATACCCAGTCCGCCGCCTGGACCGCTCCATTTGGTAAAGTAGATCTGCAATTACATTGTTTTTCTCTTTGCAAATAGTAAAAGTAAGATGTTGTAAAGACAATGCAAATGTTTAAAAGTATTTCTGAAGTTCTAGCTGTAAATCTAAAATAAAATCCTAAGCCACAACCCCTACAGCTGGCTGACTGGACCCCCTTTTGGCCAAGGGGCCCCCAGGGAATCCTGAAAAACAGAATTACTGGCCAGAATGGAAAGGAGGTCAGACACTCCTGGTTATACCCTCTCCCTTTTGCATGACTGCATGGGGTGTTTGTGCATAGGATTGTAAACCAAAACTAAAAAGTTTTCTAGGCCAAGGGGACCCTAGAAAAACTTTAAACATGAAATTCCCGGCCATGACAGGAAGGAAGATCAGATGTGCCTTGTTATGCCCCCTCCCTTTTGGAGTTTAGGCACAGCTGACCAGCATTAGTTTAAAATGGAGATCCTCGCTGGGCGTGGTGGCTCACGCCTATGATCCCAGCACTTTGGGAGGCCAAGGTAGGTGGATCACGAGGTCAGGAGTTTGAGACTAGTCTGGCCAATGTAGTGAAACCCCGTCTCTACTAAAAATACAAAAAATTAGCCAGGTGTGATGGTATGTGCCTGTAATCCCAGCTACTTGGGAGGCTGAGGCAGGAGAATCGCTTGAACCTGGGAGGCGGAGGTTGCAGTGAGCTGGATCGCACCATTGCACTACTCCAGCCTGGGCAACAGTGCCAAACTCCATCCGTCTCAAAAAAAAAAAGAGATCCTAAGACTGACAGAACAGACTCTCTGAGGCCCTAAGATTCCAAATTATGAATAAAACCTAAGGCCACACAAAGTTAGCGGTAAGTCACTCCCTACAAACCATAAGCGCTCCTTAAACAGGTATAATGTAGCTACTTTCCACCCTGACTCTGCTATAGCATCCCATGGCAGATAGCAGACCCTGAAGGAAATAAAAATATTTTACCGCAAAATATGTTTCTTGGACATATTTTGAAAGAGTGCTGCAAAGCTGTCTTCTGTGGGGGATATTTGCATCTGTAGAGAATCTACTGATGCAGCCAGGCCTGCATTCTAGGCCTTTCCCAGATCTAGGAGAGATGAACTGAGAGGCTGACACCTTTAAAGTCTGCAAAGGGACATTCACCATCTATTCTCCCCGAGGGCTGCCATCTGCAAGGCCTCATTTATGTAGCAAGGGCATTGGCCCCACGCCCCTCATCTTGACTCCAGCATCCTTGCCTGCTGCCTTAGGTCTTTACATAGTAGCTCAGCTTTCTCAACCCACTGTCAGGAATCCCTAAAACCCACCTATGACTTATACCTCCCTCCTCTTGGAGATGTCCCGCCTTTTCGGGGCAAAGGAACGTGCACTTTCCATGTACTGATGTATGTCTTTGCCGGTGACTCCTGTCTCTGTACAATATATAAAACCAAACTGTAACCTGGCCATGTGGGGACCACTTACTTGTTCCCTAGGCCATGGCCTAGGGAACAAACCCCTTTAAAGTATTTATAGAGTTTTGTTTTTCCATTAACACTGTATTTCAGTTATGTTTCTCAAGGTTCTTATGGAAACATACACTGTTTCTGAGGGTGAAAAGTTAGATATTTAGACGTGAGTTTTGCTGAGTGGCCTGTGATAAACAGAGCTGGTGATATGTTGTGACACTTCAGTGGCTGGCACGTCAGTTCACGGCTTCCTGTGCAGATAACACGTGGAAACCTGAATCCTTCTGTGTAAGAATTTATTCAAATTACACATTTCTCTTTTATTTGTTTATTTATATATTTATTTTTGTCTATTTTTTTTTGAGATGGAGTCTTGCTCTGTTGCCCAGGCTGGAGTGCAGTGGTGAGATCTCGGCTCACTGCAACCTCTGCCTCCTGGGTTTAAGCAATTCTCTTGCCTCAGCCTCCTGAGTAGCTGGAACTACAGGCGTGTGCCACCACACCCAGCTAATTTTTTGTGTTTGTAATAGAGACGGGGTGTCACCATGTTGGCCAGGATGGTCTCCATCTCCTGACCTTGTGATCTGACCGCTTTGGCCTCTCAAAGTGCTAGGATTACAGGTTTGAGCCACTACCCAGCCTGGATATTGTATTGTGTTTGTTGGTGTTTTCTCTTGTACAGTGTGATTAATGAGAAGTAACTGGTTTTATATTTTTTGTTACTCTTAGATGTAGCGCTGTGTTAGCAAACATTTCACAGCCTGGCTTTTTTCTGAGAGATGTTTTTGGAGATTTCAAGACACAGGGTTTGGGGTTTAGTGAAGCTGGAGATGTGGCTGACTGCCTTCCCCTTTTGTTTGTGGAGAAACATGTTAGGCAACTCAGCTGTGTGAAGAAACCCATTTGACTCAGCATCTTCCAAACTAATTTTAACTGTACTTAGGAGGCTGCCTTTTATTTTTTCCTTTAATAGACACCTGTCAAACGTCTCAAAATGTTTAGTAAATATCGATTCACTTTCATTGCGTTACTCTTCTGGAAGGTTATACATATTAATCTGGATCTTCTACATTTTTCTTTACTGACAATTGAAAAAATAAGTTTATCTTATCAGAAGACACACCATCATGAACTTAAACTGTGCATTTTACCGTGATCCCGCCCCTAGCAGTCTGCTGGGTGGAAAATCCTGCCAGTGCATTCCAGTCCAGATGCAGAGCAGGCCGCCAGGGTGTCAGCTCTGCTCCCAGAGGCCTTTGTGGGGAATGTTTATTGGCTGCTTGTTTTATATATCTCTTCTATGTGGAAAGTTGACATTTTCTTGTCAACAGTATGTGCTGTGAAATCATCAAAGTTTATGTTCTTGTTTTATAAAGTCAGCAAGTATTTACTGAGGGCTATGTGAACAGAACCAAACCTCTGACTTCAGAACAGTTTCAGGGTCAGCAGCAATGTGCCACACTCGGCCTTTGAACATAAGGAATGCGTGCATAGCACTCCCAGCGTTTTTCCGTGTCTCCCGAGCTGATGACTCTGGGCTCCTTCATCTCCATGCACCTGTGAGGAAGCTGACTGAGGGTCACTGTTGGCCTGCTCTCCCCTCTCCCTTTCTGTCGCTCAGCCTGGCTGACTGCCTTCATCATTCATTTCCAGTTTGCCCATTTCCCTGCTGCTACTTCATTCTGGGTCACCAGCTGCTCCCACCTGTGTGACTTGGGGACCACGGGTCTGTCTGTGACTTGGGGACCACGGGTCTGTCTGCTTCAGTTCATTGTTGACCTTTCCATTTGCCCTCTGCACATTGGCTGCAGAGATTGTTAAAATGTAAACATTGGGGCCGGGCATGGTGGCTCATGTCTGTAATCCCAGCACTTTGGGAAGCTGAGGCAGATGGATCACCTGAGGTCAGGATTTCAAGACCAGCCTGGCCAACATGGTGAAACCCCGTCTCTACTCAAAAAAATACAAAAATTAGATGGGCGCAGTGGCAGGTGCCTGTAATCCCAGGTACTTAGGAGGTTGAGGCAGGAGAATCACTTGAACCCGGGAAAAGGCAGTTGCAGTGAGCCAACATTTCGCCATTGCACTCCACCCTGGGAGACAGAGCAAGACTCTGTCTCCAAAACACACACACACACACACACACAGACATTGGGCTTTGCTTTTCTTCCCCAAGCCCCAGAGCAGTTTCTCGCTGTCTGTCTTCCTCAGTCCTGCAGCCTGGCCCCTGTCTCACTGTCCAGCTCTGTTTTGTTGTTGTTGTTTGTTTGTTTGAGACAGAGTCTCACTCTTTTGTCAGGCTGGAGTGCAGTGGTGCGATCTCGGCTCACTGCAATCTCCAACTCTGTGGTTGAAGTGATTCTCCTGCCTCAGCCTCCCGAGTAGCTGGGATTGCAGGCATGTGCCACCACACCCAGCTAAATTTTGTATTTTTAGTAGAGATGGGGTTTCACCATGTTGGCCGGGATAGTTTTGATCTACTGACCTTGTGATCCACCTGCTTTGGCTTCCCAAAGTGCTTGGATTACAGGCATGAGCTACAGCGCCCACCCTGTCCAGCTCTGTTTTATGCCGTCCCCTGGTATGCTGATCGCCGGCCTCACTGGACTCCTGTCTGTCCCCTGAAGGTGCCAGCACAGGGCCCTTGCACACACTGTTCCCAGAAACGCTGTTTCCTCCGTTTTCTTGTGACCAGCTGTGGCTCATCTCTGGTCACTCTCAGCAGTCAGGTCTTCAGATTGTCTTATCTGAGTGATCCCCACTTCCATCTCTCTGATAGCACCCAGTTCTCATCCCGCAGGCATAGCACAGTTTGAATGACGGCTTCTGTGTGTGTGTTTTTGGTTAATGTTTGTCTCCTCCATCAGACTCTCAGCTGCATTAAGGTAGAGGCCACACTCAGCACCGCATATCCAGGGCTCACAGCCGGGCCTGCACGGAGCTGCCCAGCAGAGAGCTGTGCAGTGGGCAGGTGTGGGCAGGGATGCTCTGGGTTCCAGCATTAGCCAGTCAGTGCCCACTGATCTGCGTCCCGTGTGTTTGTCTGAATTAGTGACTTAGTCTGTATCAGGCTTGACTCAGTGTGGCTCTCCCATACCCAGTCTAATTAGCTACTGGCTCTAAGTTGGTATAATGCTTGGGATCTATTTTAGGGAATGTCATATATTACTGTTTGCCATTTTGAATAAATCCAAGAGGTCAGTGTAGGCCAAGGTTCTCATCTGATGCAGGAGCCAACCCAGCCATATTTTCTAGAACCCACTGCAAACTAAGGTAGCTTAGAGGCTGTCGTAGAGAGCAGTAGTGAGATGGGTCTTGTGTTTTGAATGTGTGTATGTATTTCCTGTTACTTCTGGTTTGGGTTCTCTCTGATCTATGCTGGTGAAAGGAGGGAGGAGGGAAGGGGTCCCACAGCACAGGGAGTAGAGGAAGGAGAGGGCTGTGCCCTGTGCCTTGGTTCTCTGGTTCTGGTTCAGCCCCCTTCCTTTGATGGTGCACGGACTACCAACTGGAGCCCAGCGAGGACTGGAAACAGCCCACCCTGCACTGACCTGCCTTCTGGGGCTGATTTTACTTGCTTTATAAATCTTGGGGTTAATTGTGTATGCAAAATCTCTCACACGCACACACACACACACACACACACACACACACACACACACACACAGGCTTCTCTTGCACTGTACCTTAGTCATTTTCTGTGTTGCTTTGTATGTGACACCTGTTCTTTCCCGGGGCTCAAATCAAGCTCAGATTTGGAAACTGTTTACCTTAAACATCTCTCTCCTCAGTCTCTTCATCTGTGGAGTGGGTGACATAACAGCTCACTTCAGAGAGTATGAATATTACACGCTGGAAAATCTCTAGTGTGCACCTGAGACCACCCAAAGGCTGGTGGAGTGCTTAGCATTTGTGTTTGTTTTTTATCGTTAATTGGATAGCTGGTTGACACATTTATTTTTTGAAATATTGAAAATGTTTCCTATAAACTTGACAATTATTAATACTGTGCCCCAACTTGGATAATTTAACTTTGCTTTCTTTTCTTTTACATAAAAGAACCTTATTCACATAAATGAATCTGCCTTATTTTCAATGTGTCTTGCTTCTGTAGACGAATTGGTAACAAGAAAGCAGAGACCCAAGCACAGTGGGTCCTCAGTGTGGCTGGCAGGTTCTCAAAAACTGCAGCATTAACTGGGTCACAAAATCGATTTCACCATAGACTAATTGATATAGAAAAGAGCCAGTTCCTCTGGCAGACTCTTGGTCATAAAAACATCACCAGACTCCTAAATAAAGACCCAGAGCACTTCTGATATTAAACGTTGAAGTGAATGGGAGCTGTACACACATTTAAGAACAATGAATTAAAATAAGAAAGAACATCATTTACCTGCTTATTGCAGTTTAGGGTTGAGAGTGGATGGAACTTAGTGCCTCAGTTGGAACCAGCTCTGGGCAGATGCTATCCCGTGGCAGGGGAGTCCCATGCTCTCCCACGCTTGCTCACACCAGGACCTGTCCGTGCGCCAGCTGGGCTTCAGGATGTGGCAGGAAACCAGAGGACCTGGAGCCAGACATGGGCATGAGGAGAGTGTGAAGGTGCCCTCCGCTGGGACACAATTCCTTTTTCTCATCAACATTATCACAAAATGATGTTATTCAAGGACGTGTGTCTTGCTAGGAAGCAACACTGGTGTCCCCACCACCAAGAAATTACCACCTTTTCTTGTTTTCAGTTTCTTGTGTGCGTACGTGCTTAGAATACAGACTTGGGTGACTGGGAGAAGGCAGGGGCACTAGGGACCTTGTTTGTGACCTGTTTTTCCACCCTGGCTCCCCGCTCCTCTTGGTTTCTCACCCTCCCAGGCGCTCCCTTGATGGAGTCTCAGCTGTCTGCTCTGATCACATCTCTCCTCTCTGTCTCCCTGTGCTTTGCTTACACTTAGATCCGTCCATTCTGTTCATTTCCTGGAGCTTCGGGTGCCGGGCGAGGCACCCACATTTCCTGAGTGCCTCCCACATGCCAGCACCCGGGTGGCAGGAACCTGCTGTTTGCAGCCCATCCACGGCAGGCTCAGAAGCCCTCCCTCAGTGAAGGAACTGAACCTCCTCCTCTGGATTCCCTCTGCCAGGTCCAGCCGCATCTCAGTAGCCATTCAGTGAATGCAGAATTCGAATTGAAGTGTGAATTCAAAGTAATATATTTAGAAAAATGTCTTTCTTAAATTTTTAAATGTACATGTCTTGAAGGAGCTTTGACTATTAAATCAAAAGTATTAAGAGAGTCTGTAGCATACAGTAAGAATATATAATACCTAGGAATAATTTGAACATGCTTGATTTAGAATTGCTGTTAATTGGTACAAATATCTGGTCTGTAGTTTATCTCTGTCTGGACAATGAATAGTTTGCTGATTAGAGGTTAAGGAATTTTAGCTTCCTTAGAAAAAGACATTAAGTACTTTATGTTTGAGCCTTTATCTGCAGTTCTGTGTATCTCTAAACTGTTTAGTTATTCTACATAATTTAACTTGGCAGCCTGTGTCTTCAGAAATGTTTTCTAGCTCTGATGCCCACTGATGTGGAAATAGTGACTTGAGTGCATTTCAGCCTCTGCCTGGAGCAGCTCTCTCAACTAATGCTGGGAACTGGCTGTCGCAGGTTTTTAACATGAAGCCGCTCCAGATTGTGTTTCCTGCCCGAGCAGACCCCGAAAGCCCTGTCCTGGACCTGGACCTTCACCTGCCCTTGCTGTGTTTCCGGCCGGAGAAGGTGCTGCAGGTGTGCGCCCCCGCCCCCATGAGCACATCTTGTGCTCACGAGCTTAGTGGGGCCTGGGAATGATGATCAGGGATGATGAAAGTGCAAGTTTCGGCCGGGCGTGGTGGCTCACGCCTGTAATCCCAGCACTTCGGGAGGCCGAGGCGGGTGGATCATGAGGTCAAGAGATCGAGACCATCCTGGTCAACATGGTGAAACCCCGTCTCTACTAAAAATACAAAAAGTTAGCTGGGCATGGTGGCGTGTGCCTGTAATCCCAGCTACTCTGGGAGGCTGAGGCAGGAGAATTGCCTGAACCCAGGAGATGGAGGTTGCGGTGAGCTGAGATCGTCCCATTGCACTCCAGCCTGGGTAACAAGAGCGAAACTCCGTCTCAAAAAAAAAAAAAAAGAAAGTGCAAGTTTCTTCCACAGCGTACCCACTGGTATACTCGAAATGTTTATTATTATTTTTTAAAGCCAGCGTTCCCTACAGTGACTGGTATTTGCAAATGGCAGTCTTTGTGGGGTCTCAGGTGGCTTTTGTTTGGCAGATAGAGCTGAGAGACCAGGAAGAGCCTGCAGTCAGTCTGGTTGTGTTGGGTGGTGTGTTCATAAGCATTTTCTCTGTACTGCACTGAACCGGAAGTGTGTATGTGGGCCGGGCGCGGTGGCTCATGCCTCTAATCCCAGCACTTGGGAAGCTGCAGTGGAAGGACTGCTTGAGGCCAAGAGTTTGAGACCAGCCTGAGTGACATAGGGAGACCCTGTCTCTACAAAAAAAATCTGTAAAAGCTGGCTGGATGTGGAGGCACGTTCCTGTAGTCCCAGGTACTTGGGAGGCCAAGGTGGGAGGATTGAGCCCAGGAGTTCAAGGCTGCAGTGAGCTGTGATCACACCTCTGCACTCCAGCCTGGGCAACACAGTGAGACCCTGTCTGTATTTTTTGTTTTTCAAAAGTGTGCACTCAGTGTGGTGGGTTCTCCCTTCAGATCCTGACGTGCATCCTGATGGAACAGCGGATCGTATTCTTCTCCTCGGACTGGGCTCTGCTGACACTGGTCGCCGAGTGCTTCATGGCCTACCTGCACCCCCTGCAGTGGCAGCACCCCTTCGTGCCCATCCTGTCAGACCAGATGCTGGATTTCGTCATGGCCCCCACGTCCTTCCTCATGGGCTGCCATCTTGACCACTTTGAAGAAGTCAGCAAGGTTAGGTTGAGAACCTTTGGTTTGGAATGCTAAATTCCTGTGAGTCCATCACGGGGACACATGGAAAGATGTGTCTGAAAGTGCTCTGTGGTGAAGGCGGGGTCTACGTGCCACAGCGAGGTCATGGGCACCATGAGAAGTGGCTGTTCGCTTGCTGTGTCATCGTCCTGTGGTGAAGCTGGGACCCCTTAGTATCCCAGTGGAGACAAGACAGTGAGCGTGGTCACCTCATTATCCTGATGAGGACTGAGTGAGGCGGTTGCCAGTGCCGGGCCTGAAGTAGGTTCTTGTGGGTGGTGCTGTTGCGACCCCTCTGCGGGCCTGGCATGGCATGCTCTCCGTCGGTGAGGGCCTGGCATGGCATGTTCTCCGTCGGTGAGGGCCTGGCATGGCATGTTCTCCGTCGGTGAGTGCCTGGCATGGCCTGTTCTCCGTCGGTGAGTGCCTGGCCTGGCATGTTCTCCGTCGGTGAGTGCCTGGCGTGGCATGTTCTCCGTCGGTGAGTGCCTGGCGTGGCATGTTCTCCGTCGGTGAGTGCCTGGCGTGGCATGTTCTCCGTCGGTGAGTGCCTGGCGTGGCCTGTTCTCCGTCGGTGAGTGCCTGGCGTGGCCTGTTCTCCGTCGGTGAGTGCCTGGCGTGGCCTGTTCTCCGTCGGTGAGTGCCTGGCCTGGCCTGTTCACCGTCGGTGAGTGCCTGGCCTGGCATGTTCTCCGTCGGTGAGTGCCTGGCCTGGCATGTTCTCCGTCGGTGAGTGCCTGGCCTGGCATGTTCTCCGTCGGTGAGTGCCTGGCCTGGCATGTTCTCCGTCGGTGAGTGCCTGGCATGGCCTGTTCTCCGTCGGTGAGTGCCTGGCATGGCCTGTTCTCCGTCGGTGAGTGCCTGGCATGGCCTGTTCTCCGTCGGTGAGTGCCTGGCATGGCCTGTTCTCCGTCGGTGAGTGCCTGGCATGGCCTGTTCTCCGTCGGTGAGTGCCTGGCATGGCCTGTTCTCCGTCGGTGAGTGCCTGGCATGGCATGTTCTCCGTCGGTGAGTGCATGGATTTGTGCTAAGTCTTGTCAAGATGCCAACAGGAGGACTGGGTTTGGTTTTTAAAAATAATTTTATTGAGATACAATTTACATACCTCAAGGTTTACCCAATTAAAATGCATGATTCGGTGGGTTTTAGGATATTTATAGAGTTGTGTAACCATCCGTTGCCCTATTTTAGAAAGGAAATTTTCATCACCCCTTAAAAATATCCTGCACACATCAGCAGTCAACTCCAGCACTGGCTGCCGCGCCCGTGCGCCTCGTTTCTGGGTTTGCGGTTCTGGACCTTTCGTGGGAACAGTCACTCCATGCGTGGTCCTTCTCACATCATGGGTGTGAGACTCCTTCACGCTGGAGCATCTCTCAGCACTTTATTTTTATTGCTGACGAGAGTTTCACCTTAGACCGAATTTTGTTCATACTCGCACAATGAGGTTGTCGTGATAAAATCCGCATTACAATGTTCAGTGACGCCGTGTGGGTTGTTTGCACTTTTGGCTGCTGTGATTAATGCTGCTGTGGACACTTGTGTGCAGGTTTTCGTGTGGGTGTGTGCTTCTGTTTCCCTCCGGTGTGTCCCTAGGAGTTGAATTGCTGGGTCGTAAGGCAGCTCTTTGTTTAACCCTTTGAGGAACTGCTAGTCTGTTTTCACAAAGCGGCCACTTGGTTTTCCACTCCCACCAGCAGTACGAGGGGTCCAGCTTCTGCTCACGTCCTTGCCAGCGCCAGGTGTTGTCTCCTTTAATTGTGGCCCTCCTTTAATTGCGGTGAGGAGGAGCTGGTGTCTCGCTTCGGTTTCACGTGCATTTCCCCGGTGATGACGTGAGCATCTTTTCCTGTGCTTAGTGGTGCTTTCTACAGGGTAGGTGTACATTCAACTTTCCATTTTGAAAAATATCTTTCATTTTTTTTTGAGATGGACTCTCTCTCTGTTCCCTACACTGGAGTGCAATGGTGCGATCTCAGCTCACTGCAACCCCTGCCTCCCAGGCTCAAGTAGTTCTCCTGTCACAGCCTCCCCAGTAGCTGGGATTACAGGTGCATGCCATCACACCTGGCTAATTTTAGTATTTTTAGTAGAGATGGAGATTCACCGTGTTGCCCAGGCTCTTTTGAACTCCTGGCCTCAAGTGATCCACCCGCCTCGGCCTCCCAAAGGGCTGGGATTACAATCGTGAGTCACTGTGCCCCGCCCCATTTTGAAAATTTCTAAATGTGATAAAAATAGAAGAATACAGCGTGTGTCCTGAGCCCTCACAGTCCTCAGCCTGTTGCCAGCTTTGTAGTCACCTACAGCACTGCTTTTCCCAGAGCATTTGAAAGCAAATCCTAGGCTCCAGATGCTTCCCCCACAGTGCTGGGAAGGGCTGTCGGCTGGCCTGGCCAGGGTTCCCGCTGCGGGGTAGAACAGCGCTGTGTGTTCCTGCCCAGGCGAGTGAGTCAGTGGGGAAACACACTTCAGGAAAAGGCCATACAGACCTCCATGGAAGGAGCGGAAAAGCGTCACCAGGCCGCCTCGCAGACAAGGAGAAACTAAGCTGTGTTCTGAAGCTCAACGTTGTTTCTTGTCTTAGTCATTAGGGGAAAAAAATCATGTTTCAGGCTGTTTTCGGAGGAGAACTATTTTTACACGTTAACCTAGCAGTTCCAGCCAACGGGGAGATGTTGTGGAGGATTTCGGGAGAAGCAGCTGCTCTTCTGGATTGGTTGGGCATTTTGTTTTTTGTGTCTGGCAGTGACCCTATGCCCCTCCATGAACCCCTTCTGCATCTCCCAGAGATGCTGGGTGTTAACACCTACACGGGCCAGCTGTGTGCCTCACTGCTTTAGCGTTTTGTGCATTTACCTTGTAAGGTTTCGAGGCCAAGAATGTGTTTGCACATATTTCATGCAGCCACCTGAATTGCACTCTAGAGGGCAGGGCCCAGGATGAGAGCTGGGAGTTGGGACCTTGGCCAGGAACCTGGTGTCACATTCCGGGGCTGCTGGAGTGCAGGACCTGAGCGCATTACTCAGTGTTTGTGCACTCTGTCACAAGGAACTCTCCAAGTCATCCATGTGCATATTTCAAATATCCCAGGGCTGTGTGGTCTCTTAGCCCAGGCCATGCCCATGCCCTGGTATGTGGAGGGGTGAAGCTGGCTGGGGAGCTGAGCGTACACCCTGGGCATTGGAGGTTGGTGATGCCCTCACTGGAGTTCTGGAATGCTCCCTCCAGGACTCTAAGAAGCAGTACATGCAGTGTTTGTACCAGGGTAGGAGAAACCTTCACAACAATGTGTATTGGAATCTTTTTTTTTTTTTGAAATGGAGTTTCACTCTTGTTGTCCGGGCTGGAGTGCAGTGGTGCGATCTCAGCTCACTGCAAACCCCTCCTCCCAGATTCAAGCAATTCTCCTGCCTCAGCCTCCTGAGTAGCTGGGATTATAGGCACCATGCCACCATGCTTGGAATTTTTGTATTTTTAGTAGAGACGAGGTTTTGCCGTGTTGGCCAGGCTGGTCTTGAACTCCTGGCCTCAGGTGATCCACCTGCCTTGGCCTCTCAAAGTGCTGGGATTACAGGCATGAGCCACCTCACCCGGCCGGTATTGGAATCTTGACTGAAAGAGAAAGGCATATGGGTAAGCAAAATGTGGTCTTTCCAAATAATGGACTATTGAGGCTGAAGAAGCCAGGGCCGTCCGACGTGCCGCAGATGGGTGAGCCTCACCGACATCAGCGCTGAGTGAAATAGGCCAGCCCCAAAAGAACAAATGCTGTTCGTGAATCCACTTGTTTGAAGTCCCTAGAGGAGTCAAATTCATGGAGACAGGAAGCAGAATGGTGGGCGCATGGAGGGGAGGCTGGGAGCTGTGCTGGATGGGGACAGTTTCAGTTTGGGATGATGAAAACGTTCTGGGGATGGAGGGGGAGATGCTTGCACAGCCACTCAAATGCACTTACACTGTTGAGCTGCATGCTTGGCAATGCTTACATTGATACAGTTTATGTTCATTTTACCACAATTAAGAAAAATAAGAGAGAGGCATATTTAATCAAATTTAGCCCCGAACATGGCCTCTGTCCTGTGACTTTGTCAGTCTGTTGGGTTCTGATGGGCGTGGCCCATTCTCCCTGAGCTGGAAGTTTCCATTTCTTTCACTTTCACTTCCCGGCACTAACATAACTCATGATATATACTAGATTTTATATACTAGTTGTGTAGAAAATATAAGGCTCTGTATACATTTAGTTTATTATGGTTTTTTTGTTTTTGAGAGAGGGTCTCGCTCTGCTTCCCAGGCTTCAGTGCAGTGGTGTGATCTCAGCTCACTGCAGCCTCAACCTCCTGGGCTCAAGGGATCCTCCTGCCTCAGCCTCCCGAGCAGCTGGGACCACAGGCATGCACTACTGCACTTGGCTAATTTCTTTTAAATTTTTTTGTAGAGACAGCCTTACTGTGTTGCTCAGGCTGGTCTCAAACTCCTGGGCTCAAGCAGTCTCCCTGCCTCAGCCTCCCAAAGTGCTAGGATTACAAGTGTGAGTCATGCACCTGGCCTCTGTGTGCATTTTAAAGAGGGTCATTTAGTTAATGATGACACTGTCTTAGTGGATGCAAAAGATATTTGTGTATTTTCAAAGAGGTGTGCAAACTCCGAGATTCTTCCATCCGTCTTTACAGATCACTCCTTGTTTTCTAGGAAGCTGATGGCTTAGTTCTGATAAACATTGATCATGGGAGCATCACCTACTCCAAGTCTGCGAACGACAGTGTGGACATTCCTGATGTCCCCCTCCTTGCAGCCCAGACATTCATTCAGAGGTAACGGGAAACATTAATAGTATGGATTTCAGACCATCTTTGTTCAGATTTTGTATTTGCCACTTTGAGTATCTTTTCCAATTTTATATAATTGATAGGTATTTTATGTATTATAATTTGGAAATTATTTGTGAATTTGTTTTTGAGATGGAGTCTTACTCTTGTCACCCAGGCTGGAGTGCAATGGGGCAATCTTGGTTCACTGCAACCTCTGCCTCCCAGGTTCAAGTGATTCTCCTGCCTCAGCCTCCCAAGTAGCTGGGATTACAAGCACCCACCACCATGACTGGCTAATTTTTGTGTTTTCAGTTTTCACCATGTTGGCCAGGCTGGTCTTGAACTCCTGGCCTCAAGTGACCTGTCCAGCTTGGCCTCCCAAAGTGCTGAGATTACAGGCATGAGTCACTGTGCCCAACTGTGAATGTTTTTAAATAAAAGTGATTTGTCTTTATTCCAATATTGTTTAAATGTTAGTTCGAGTCAAGAGACAGTCACATCCCCCAGGAAACCTACCCAACCTCTGTCCTGTGCCCCAGGATCCTGCGCCTATGATCCCTGAAGTTCCTTATCCACCCGTTCATTCATTCATTCACTAGATGTGTATTGCATACCCCTTGTATACCTGGAATTGGCCAGGGTTTGCGTACTAATGGCAGGACAGCCATGGCCCCTGTCCTGTGACTTTGTCAGTCTGTTGGGTTCTGATGGGCGTGGCCCATTCTCCCTGAGCTGGAAGTTTCCGTTTCTTTCACTTTCACTTCCTGGCACTATATTGGTACTTTCTTTCTTTCTTTCTTTCTTTCTTTTTTTAGGTGGAGTCTTGCTCTGTCACCCAGGGTGGAGTGCAATTGTGCAATCTTGGCTCATTGCAACCTCTGCCTCCTGGGTTCAAGTGATTCTCCTGCCTCAGCCTCCCGAGTAGCTGGGATTACAGGTGCCCACCACCATGCCCAGCTAATTTTTTGTATTTTTAGTGGAGATGGGGTTTCACTACGTGTTGGCCAGGCTGGTCTTGAACTCCTGACCTCATGATCTGCCCGCATTGGCCTCCCAGGGTGCTGGGATTACAGGCGTGAGTCACCGCGCCAGGTCTGGCACTTTATTTTTTCATACCATTTTATAGTTTTATGTTTTCTTTAATCTCTGTTACTTAACCTCATTGGCTTAGATCAGGCATCAGCAAACTTCTTTCAACAAGGGTCAAATGATAACTATTTCAGGCTTTGGTGGCCCTGAGGTCTCTGTCGTGGTGAAGAGACTTAACAGGGACTTTGGTCAGGGAGGGCGAGAGGAGGTGTAATTGCTAAATATGTCAAAATGGAGATGTTGGGTCATCTTGGGTGTGCCCCAAGCAGTGACTCATCTCCTGGGCCAGGGCTCCCTCAGGGTTCTCTGCAGAGCTCATTTTTCCCTTCAGCATTTTGTAAACTGACAACAGGAGAGAGCAGCCTGTGGGATCCAGCTGCAGTCAGGCCGAAGTGCAATTTGTGGAGCTGATGCTGGTGGGAGGGGAGCGCTTGGGCTTTTTGCAAATAGCTGGGCTGTAGGAGCTGAGCTTCGGGTGGAGCCTGTGAAGCAGCCTGGATTCTGGTCAGCAGTCACCTTTCCTCTCTTCGCCTTCTGTCTTTGCGTTGGGAGGTCCAATGAGGAGGGAGCTGAGAGCTGGCGGGGTGGGAAGGAGGAGGGTAGTTTCTGGCCTGGCTTTTCCAATTTCTGACTCTTAACTTGGTATGGATTATTCCTTCTACCTGGAAGCTTTCTGCAAAATGTTTAGGAGAACTACCTTGTTTGTTTTTTTTAAGAGACAAAGTCTCGCTCTGTCACCCAGGCTGGAGTGCAGTGGCATAATCTCGGCTCACAACAATCTCTGCCTCCCAGGTTCAGGGGATTCTCCTCCTTCAGCCTCTTGAGTGGCTGGGACTACAGCCACCTGCCAACACACACCTGGCTCATTTTTATATTTTTAGTAGAGAGGGGGTTTCACCGTTTGGGAGTTTGGCCAGGCTGGTCTCAAACTCTGACCTCAGGTGATCCACCTGCCTCGGCCTCCCAAAGTGCTTGGATTAAGGTGTGAGCCACCATGCCGGGCCAGAGAACTACTTTTGTTATTGCTCTTCCATCTTACAGAACTCTCAAAGGCCCTAAAGCTAAGCGATGGTCTCGCACAGGCAAGGTCTGTTTGTATTTGCTTGGGCCGTGCATTCGTGGGGCTCTCCTCCCAGCCAAGGGCACCTGAGCAGCCGTTCTGTTGGGAACTGTCCTCTGTGTGAACTTCAAAGGTGACACATGCTTTCCCAATCATCTTGGTTACTTACTTTCTTCTAAGCCACAGCTGCTTCCTTGAGTTTTCCAGTGTAGCATTGTGTAATAGAACTGATCTTTGTGAGACTGTGGTGGAGCTCTGAGTGTTCCCAGGAAAATGGGATTCCCGCCTGTGTCCTCATGTTCTTGTTAGAATTCCGGAATGTAAACATACACGGTGTGGAGACTGGACCCCGCTGTGGCTGGAGCCCCCAGAATGGAGATGCAGGGTGGCGTGTATCCCACAGTCTCGTTTTTGGAGACTGTTTTATAAACACGAGCTAATCCGTGTGCCTTGGGTGACCTGTCTATAAGAAGCCTCTGAGCTCACTATACGGGCTGTGGGCTGTAGTGGGAGGGGGTCTCCTTGAGGGGTCTGGAGTGCATTGTGCATCTCTCTGCACATGGGCATGTGGCTGGGAGGGATGGGGCAGCCCCCTCCTTCCCCAGCTTTCCCCAGCACCCTGGGCTCTTGGTCACTCTCTGCACTGCTATCTTTCTCTGATGGAAGTTGCTGTCTCACTGGGCAGCAGGGACAGGGCCCCCAGCTTGGGGCTGTGCTGGCTGTGTGCATGGGTTAGGGAGGCATGGGGTTCCAGGGAGGGGACAGCCATCTCCTTCACACTCCACTGTCCCTGCACCAGAAGATGTAGGAAGAGAAGCTGGCACTCCAGGTGGCATCTTAGCCCTTTTTACATGAGGAAAGTCATCAGAATTTCCTTCCCTGCCATTCTGCATGTTCTTCTGGATGAAAGGCCAGTTTGGTGCTGATAAACATCGCAGTTCTTGAGACCCCTCTAGGCAGGGGTAGTTGCCCAATTCCCATGAGTCTGGTCAGCCAGGGCTGGGCTGGCCCCTCAGCAGCTCCTGCTCAGCACGTTTGGAGAGAACGCTGGTCCTGGCCCTGGTGCCACCTGCCTGCTACCATCCCCTGGCAGGGCACTCCACCCAGAATTCCGTTCTTCCCTTTTCCTGTTCCTTCCTCCAGGAGGGTCAGGCAGTGGCAGGGGCCTGTGGCCAGGTACCCTTCTCATCACAGAGATGAAGACTGGCTCCTGCCGGCCATGCTGACCTGGGCTGCACTGGGTCCAGCAAGCCCCCGCCTGCCTCTTCCTGTCACATCTCAGGTTCCAGGTCACCTCCTGGGAGAACTCTTCTCCCCGTGCTCAGTCTGACTGTCGTGTCTCTCTAGCCTGTCGCTGTGTTGCCTGATGTCTCTGCCTGAAGCCCCGTTATCTCTTGTTTTCTTGGGTTGTGGTTTTCCTGCTTCCTCCCACTCACATGGAAGTGGCCTGTGTCCACCATGCCTCCCCAGCACGCAGATCAGTGGATGGCATATAGTAGGTGCTCAGTAAATATGTGTGACCAGATATGTGTTGCTTCTGTTTATTTTGTATATTTCCACTGTCCCTCTAGACATGCAGCCTTGAGTGGTGTTGGGGAAGGCCAGGGGTCCAGTCTTACGGTGGCTCAGGGTTGACAGGTATCTGTGAGTTCCTGTGCCTGAGTGAGGCCCTCTGGATGAGTGTGTGGCCATCTCCTGGTGGGCCAAGAGTGGTGACACCTAGGACATTTGTTGCAGGGCACAGAGGACCATCTGATCCTGCCTGGGCAGGAAGTGTAGAGGGGAAGCCATGGGGGAGCGTGACTGTCCCTTCTGGGCAGCCGTGAGTGACCTGTCAAGAGGCAGCCTCACCTGGAGCCCTTTGGTGTCCTAGAAGGGGGAGTGCCCTGACTGCAGTGCCACGGCGGGGATGATCTGGCCTGGGTGAACTGTGCGTAGTCCAAGTCAAGGCCTGTGTGAGTCCATGTGTGGCAGTGAATCAGCTCTTCCAGGGATGTACTTTTAGTGACCACCCCGTCCCTCAAATTACTGATCTGTATTTGACCCTGTGAAGTGTTCATTTACCTGGTGGGCTTTGTGCCGCTGATGAGCGGCTGTGGCTGGCAGCACTGGGGCTGAGCCTGCTTTGGTCTGCCTCCTTCCAGGGTGCAGAGCCTCCAGCTCCACCATGAGCTGCACGCCGCCCACCTCTGCTCCAGCACAGACCTGAACGAGGGCCGAGCCCACCGGCGGGCATGGCAGCAGAAACTCAACTGCCAGATACAGCAGACCACTCTGCAGCTGCTCGTGAGCGTCTTCAGGTACATGAGAGGATGTTCTAGCATCCGGGAAAGGGTAACCCGCCAGCCGCCCATTCCACGGGGCTCACGCGCCCCCGCCTCGGCATGCAGGCCATTGGTACCATCTGCCTGGCAAACATGAGCAGTCCCTATTCCTGCAAAAGCTTTTCTTGTGACTGTTACAATCAGCAGGCGTCTGGTGAGTTCATTCTTTTGACTCTGACCCTGCCTGTGCCTTCCTAACGCTCTCTCCTACTGCTGACTCCTACAGTTGGCTGTTTTGGGGAAGCCCTCTAGGGAGATTCGAATCTGAGACACCTGCGGGAAGCCCATGTCATTCTGGCCTGTGCTGGTTCTGGGCTCTGGGTCAGTCTGCAGAGGGCTTTGTCCCGAGAAGCCTGCATTCAGGGGCCAGTGAGGGACAGATGGGGCATTTTGATGTGACTCAAGCTAGATAATGAAACCAGGTATGGGAGAGGCACAGGAGGATGCAGACTCAAGATGCGCCCATTAGGAAGTTTTCCTTCTCCTTATGCCAGTAATTGTAACATCAGATATGCCCTGCATGCTCTTCCTTCCCCAGCCCTTGAGGTCGTCGGTGAAGTGGACGAGTCAAGGTTGTTTATTTCAGTGTGATACAGTACAGGTACTGAGCTGCTGTTTCAGTCCTACACGTACAGTCATAAGGAATGCATGGCAAAATGATAGCTTCATAGATAAGTACTTTTTGGTGCAAAAGCCTTTGGGCCCTCTCTTTCTCCCACCCTTTCTCCTTTTCTCTGGCAGCATTCTTCCTCTCCTCGATGGTTGCCCCAAGTCCAGCAGAAACAGAGGCACCCCTGATGCCAGCCTTGTCTGTTCTTGAGGGGCCTTCTGCTTTGGGAGGGGGTTATCACAGAGCCTGTTGGCTTGATAGTACTCTGTGTGATTATTTCAAAATGGAGATTTGAATGGCCTTTTTTTTTTTGAGACAGAGTCTCATTCTGTTGCCCAGGCTGGAGTGCAGTGGCGCAGTCTCGGCTCACTGCAACTGCCGCCTCCCAGGTTCAAGCGATTTTCCTGCCTTACCATCCCAGGTAGCTGAGACTACCGGCGCACACCACCATGCCTGGCTAATTTTTGTATTTTTAGTAGAGATGGGGTTTTGACATATTTGCCAGGCTAGTCTCCAGCTCCTGACCTTAGGTGATCTGCCTACCTTGGCCTCCCAAAGTGCTGGGATGATAGATGTGAGCCACTGCACCTGGCCTGAACAGCCTGTTCTTTTGATGTATTTATTTTCATAAAGTGAATAACATATTAGGAAAAAGTGGGATGGTATATTATAGACAGGTGATATTATCTCTGCTCAAAGAGGCGTAATTAGTGTTGTCCTAAATATGTTGTTTTCCTTTTGTTCTTTGAAGATGAAATGTTGTATGAACAAGTTTTTTTCCATAATATTTTACAAGCTCAATTAGATGACAGAAAAGCAGGATAGTCCCAGCCACTTGGGAGGCTGAGGTGGGAGGATCCCTTGAGGCTAGGAGTTTGAGACCATCCTAGACAACATAGCAAGATCCTGGCTCTTTAAAAAAAAAAGAAGCAGAAAATATGATTGCAGATGATAAAATGTTATTTCCCATAGATGAAATAATTTATTCTCTCAAGGAAAACACTGAACACATTATGTACCAAATACGCCCTGTAAGGTTATTCATTCTACTTGTATATTACTTTAGATCTGGGAGATCATGTGCTAAAATCTTGATGAGTTTATAACATGATCTGAGGAAATCAGGTACAAAGAGGTGAAGTGGGCTGGGGCACGGTGGCTCACACCTGTAATCCCAGCACTTTGGGAGGCTGAGGTGGGCAGATCACCTGAGGTCAGGAGTTTGAGACCAGCCTGGCCAATGTGGTGAAACCCCATCTCTACTAAAAATATAAAAATTAGCTTGGCGTGGTGGTGTGCACCTGTAGTCCCAGCTACCTAAGAGGCTGAGGCAGGAGAATCGCTTGAACCTGGGCAGCAGAGATTGCAGTGAGCCTAGACTGCACCGCTACACTCCAGCCTAGAGCGAGACCCCGTCTGAAAAAAAAAAAACGAAGAGGTGAAGTGACTTGTCGGGGGAGGCTGGTGGCTGAGCTAGGCAGGACTTGGAGGGTCTGGCCGCCCCTCTGGGCTCCCCACCTGGAGCTCAGTTTCATGTGTATGAACTGAAACTGATTTTTGTGTCTTAATTTGCCTAAGGAACTAGCGGGCTGGAGGAAGGTCAGAACAGGAACACTTCCTGCTGGAGCTTTATTCTAGTTGGGGGAAATTTATGTGTGACCACAAAATACATCCATATTGTATCATTTTGGTAATCAATAATCTTTCTAAAGAACAGGGCTTTTTCAAAGTTTGTATCTCTTGTCACCACTTTTCTGCTGCTAAAGATGGTATGTTCTTCATGTATTTAAGAATGTTGTAGCACTCAGACTATCTTTCTCTTAGGGACGTGAAGAATCATTTAAATTATGAACACAGAGTCTTCAACAGTGAAGAATTTCTCAAAACCAGGGCTCCAGGGGACCATCAGTTTTATAAGCAGGTGAGAGCTGTGGGATTTGGGTGTGCCTGTGTGTGTTCACTCTGTTATCCTGTTATCCTATACTTTTCAAGATAAATTTTCTTAATTGTATCGGGTTTCCAAAAAGTTTGTTTTAGCATCTTTTGATCATGTGGCTCTCACTCTCTCTCTTTTTAAAATCAGCTTTTTAAGAGTATAATATACTTATGGCCAGGCATGGTGGCTCACACCTTTAATCCCAGCACTGTGGGAGGCCAAGGTGGGTGGATTACCTGAGGTCAGGAGTTTGAGACTGGCCTGGTTAATGTGGTGAAATCCCGTCCCTACTAAAAATATACAAAAATTAGTTGGGTGTGGTAGTGCACCTCTGTAATCCCAGTTACTCAGGAGGCTGAGGCAGGAGAATTGCCTGAACCCAGGGGATGGAGGTTGCATTGAGCCAAGATGGTGCCACTACACTCCAGCCTAGGTGACAGAGCAAGATTTCTCTCAGAAAAAAATAAATAAATAAAAAAAATAAAGAGTATATACTTTACTTAAAATACGGCCATTTTAAGAGTGTGGTTTGATGGATTTTGACACATGTACATATCTGTATCACTACTTCCTCAACCTGGACATAGAATGTTACCATCGTCCCAGTCAGCCCCCTGCCTCCCCAGGTCCTGGCAACCTTACCCTAACCCTGTGGACGGTTTGCCCGTCTCTGAGGCACATGTCATGTGGTCCCATGGCCTGCGCTCTGTCTGCCTCTCTCCTCAGCCTCCTGCTTTGGACTGAGCTGGGCTGCCATGTGTTTCAGTGGCGGCTCCTTTTTTTGTAGGAATGTCCCATGGTTGGGACAAAGTGCGCTTTGTTCTGTCCACCTGCTACTGAGCATTTGGGTTGTTTCTGTTTGTGACTATTACAAAAAAAAAAAAAAAAAAATCACCCTGGGGGCGTTGCTGGGGCAGGCGATTGAAGCTGCCTGAAGAGCCCCTTGGTCCTTTTGGAGTTTGTTTTTACAGCTCTGGGGTGGGCCAAGAGCAGCCTTTTTCTATGGCTGGCTTCTGGCCTGGCCCATCTGCTAAGTGATGTGTACCCCCTTATGGCTCCTGAATGGCCCGGGGTCAGCAGGGCCCTCCGTCCTGGCTGTTGGGAACGTGACTGGCCCTCTGCCCTTTGTGAGCTTGGAGAGTTCGCCCTATGTCTGGGCATCGGGGTATTCAGCAAAGTCTTAGGGAGCCTGATGCAGCCTCCGGGAGCTCCCAGATTCATCCCTTCCTCTCCAGAACCCTGCCCCAGGCTTCCAGCGGCCTCAGCCTCCGGGAGCTCCCTCCGCACCCTCAGTGGTGGAGCTGTGTCAGCCACGAGCCTGCCTCTTGTCCAGTGTCTGAAAAACAGTGGTTTCCTCCTTATGATGGAGTTTCCTCATAGCTTATGTCAGGAGGGTCTGTCTGAGTCTTGTGTACTGCCTTATGGCCAGAAGCATGTGTCCACCTCGTTTAGCTCTGATGAAATATGCTTTTGTTCACGATGTGGGTATGTGAGACCCAGTGTTTGAATGTATGACAGCCATTTCTTCTGTGTGCATGAGGAACAGCAGAAAGCCCTTGAGTTCATTCACTCAGCCAGCGCCACTGGGTGTGTGTGAGTGGTGGGGCCCAGTTTCATGCCAGGAGGCTCAGGGGCTTTGGAGTGGGGGCCTGGGGCATCAGCACAGCCCAGTGACTGGCCCTTCTGTCTTTTCCAGGTCTTAGACACCTACATGTTCCATTCTTTCCTTAAAGCCCGGCTCAGCCGGAGGATGGACGCCTTCGCCCAGATGGACCTTGACACCCAGTCGGAGGAGGACAGGTGCTTCCCCATTGTGTTTTGGACCCACAGCTCTTTGGGAATCATAGTACTCAAGGACCTCAGTTTTATTCAAATGAGTAAACGAGAAAGCAGGACATGCCTTGTGCTTAGAAACTCATGATGAACTGGGCGGCAGCTAGGAAGCTCTCCTCTCTACGTTTGTACTTCTTTTTTTTGAGATGGAGTCTCGCTCTTGTTGCCCAGGCTGGAGTGCGGTGGTATGATCTCAGCTCACTACAACCTCTGCCTCCCATGTTCAAGTGGTTCTCCTGCCTCAGCCCCCTGAGTAGCTGGGATTACAGGCATCCACCACCATGCCTGGCTAACTTTGTATTTTTAGTAGAGACGGGGTTTCTCCATGTTGGTCAGGCTAGTCTTGAACTCTCGACCTCAGGTGATCCACCTGCCTCAGCTTCCCAAAGTGCTGGGATTGCAGGTGTCAGTCACTGCGCCCAGCTTTTTTTTTTTTAGATGGAGCCTTGCTCTGTCACCCAGGCTGGAGTGCAATGGTGTAATCTTGGCTCACTGCAACCTCTGCCTCCTGGGTTCAAGTGATTCTTCTGCCTCAGCCTCCCAAGTAGCTGGGATTACAGGCGCCTGCCAACATGCCTGGCTAGTTTTTGTATTTTTGTAGTGATGGGATTTTATCATGTCAGCCAGGCTGGTCTTGAACTCTTGACCTCAGGTGATCCACCCGCCTGGGCCTCCCTGAGTGCTGGGATTCCAGGTGTGAGCCACTGCACCCGTTTCTACTTGAGGGAATGCTTGAAGTGTGCCAGATGTTAGCGTGCTCCCCGGGGTTTGTGGCCCCGCATCTTCCTCAGTGCTGCTCTCTCTCTTCTCCTCTCTCCGTCCCCCATCCTCAAAGCCTGCTTTGTTTTCCATCTCTTCCTTGCTTCTTTTCCTGAGCCCCTCCACACGTGTCTGGGCTCTGTTGGCTTACACTGGTTTCTTCTGGGCATGCGTCTGGGTCCCTCTGAGGCTGCACATGGTGAGATTTGGGCAACACGTTCTTACACTCTGTTTCCATTGGTGTGCAAGGGTATCACCTGCTCTCCATTATTCTGGGAAAAGTGCTTTGTTTAGGCTTATTCTTTAATCATGATTGTGTTTATAAAGTAAAACGTTGCTTTCCCTACCCCAGAATAAATGGAATGCTTATAAGTCCAAGGAGACCGACTGTGGAGAAAATCGCCTCTCGGAAGTCCTCACCCCTGCACATGCCCCACAGGCGCATGGTGGTCAGCATGCCTGACCTGCAAGACATTGCCACGCCCGAGCTGGCACCCAGGAACTCCTCGCTCCGGCTGACAGACACCACGGGCTGCAGGGGCAGTGGTACAGGTGAGGGCTGCCCCCTTCCCCATGGTGCTGTGGGTCCCTCCATTCCTGCATTGCAAGTCATTGAGCAAAACTTGAGCTTGTTTCAGGGGAGGGAGGGGCTTGCTTTAGCAGTCTAGTTATTTGAAATGTTTAGAATATTCATTCTGTCAACTGCATGCATTCTAGAAAACGATTTCTTGTTTGTATTTTCTGCCACCCAGTGTCACTGCTAAAGATAACGGCTCCGCACAGTTTGGTGTCCTTCACAGGCCTGGGCTGTGCGTGTCTGTGCGTGTGGGTTGCATGTGTATAACACATGGGATGCATTATACACACATGTGAAGGGATGCAGGGAGTGCCAGGCACTTTCTAGAGTTGGAGCATGAAGGAGCTGAGTGCCCTGCCCTCATGGAGCTGGCATTCTGGGACCAGGGTTAAAGTGAGCAGGGCCGGGGGTGTGGAGGGGTCTGTGACTGTGGGAACATTTTCGCAGAGACGGGAGTGCATGGAGAGAGGCTGAGGCAGCCTCGCGCCTTCTGGGGGAGGTGTACCCTGTCCCTCCTGGATGGGAGAAACTGTTGGGACGCCTTGACCCCCGGGCACCTGCTGCTGCTGTCTCTGGCCCAGGCAGCAAGTACTGCGTAGTTCCTCCTGATCATGGTGCTGGGACCCCAGGAGCCGCATGCGCGAAACCTTGATGACCCCCCAGGGCTATGGTCTAGCAGAGGCAGAGTGTGTGAGCAACAGGCCACACTGCCTTTATCATCTGAGCACTGGAGGCTGCTGTGGGCTCCAGGCCTTCTGCCCCTGGCCATGTGACCCTGGGCAGGTGACTTCACCTCCCTGGTCCTGTGGTTCCTCTTCCGAACACCTGTCAGTCTGCCCCTGCAGGTGCCCTGTGCCCACTTGCCCTGAGAGTGTGCTCCGCTTTCCTTGTCCTTGCAATCCCCCTCCTGCTCTCTTGGCTCACTGGAGCTCCTGTAAGAAGAGGAAACCCAGCACCCAGTCGGCCCTTAGGTAACAGCTAGAGAAGGAGCTAGTGTGAGTCACACACCTGGGTTACGGTTGGCTCAGGCACTTAGCTGGTGTGCACCTGGGACAAGTAACTCAGGCTGTGGCAGCCTCAGTTTCCACATGGTAGAACGGGACCGTAATGACAGTGCCCCGCTCCTGAGTTCTCTTTATGGTCAGTGAAACTATTGTTCTGAAGGGCTGAGTCCTGCCTAGCAAGTGCTTCTTGGCTTAGGCTGTGAGCTTGATCCTCATGTGAAGCCTCAGCATCCGGTACTGCCATAGTGTTACTAGTTGTAGCAGATGAAATTGTTCAGTGAATGCTAGCTGCTGCTTTCTGTGTGGTACCATGGAAGCAAAATGAGGGTTCTCCATGCCTCCAGGGGGGCGGGCGTGTGGATCGTTCTGGAGAGGGCACACCTGTTCTCATTTTACTCTCCATCCAGGGAAGCCTCGCCTTGACAAGATGGCGTGACAGGTACAGCTGTTTCATTTTTGAGGTCTGTGCTAATGGTCTCCTTCTTTCCCCTTAATGTTTTAGTTCTGAATGTACTGCCCAAGTCCACATACATGTTCAAGATTCCAGAAATCCACTTCCCGCTGGTGGGCCAGTGCGTGCAGGCATACTACACCGACTTTGCCACCCTGCTGACCAAGGCCATGGGCTTTCTGGCTCCTGACAACTCTCTACTCCTGGCCCGCTATTTCTACCTCCGAGGGCTCGTTCATCTGATGCAGGGACAGCTGCTGAGTGCCCTCTTGGACTTCCAGAATCTGTATAAAACAGACATAGGGATCTTTCCCGCTGATCTGGTGAAGAGGACAGTGGAGTCCATGTCTGCTCCTGAACGGGCGCAGGCTGAGCGGGCGCCAGAGCTGATGAGGCTCATCAGCGAGATCCTGGACAAGCCGCACGAGGCCTCGAAGCCGGATGACCATGTGAAGAACTTCGAGCTGCCCAAGAAGCACATGCAGCTGGGCGACTTTGTGAAGCGGGTCCAGGAGTCGGGGATCGTGAGGGACGCCAGCACCATCCACCGGCTATTCGAGGCCCTGACTGTGGGTAAGAGGAGGCCTGGCACCGGCACACATTATATTTGTTTACGTAGAGACAGGGTCTAGCTCTGTCGCCCAGCCTGGAGTGCACTGGCTTACAATCACAGCTTACTGCAACCTCCACCTCCTGGACTCAAGCAGTCCTCCCACCTCAACATCCCGAGGAGCTGTGACTACATAAACGACACCATGTCTGGTTGACTTGTGTATTTTTTGTAGAGACAGGGTTTCAATGTGTTGTCCAGGCTGGTCTCTGAATCCTGGGCTCAAGTGATCCACCTGCCTTGGTCTCCCTAAGTGCTGGGATTACAGGTTTGAACCACCGTGCCTGGCTGATATAGTTGACTTTATTTGTTTATTTTTGAGACAGTGTCTTGCTCTGTCGCCCAGGCTGGAGTGCAGTGGTGTGATCTCAGCACACTGCAACCTCTGCCTCCTGGGTTCAGTGATTCTCCTGTCTCAGCCAGCCGAGTAGCTGGGATTACAGGTACCTGCCACCATGCCCAGCTAATTTTTATATTTTTGTAGAGACAGGGTTTCACTATGTTGGCCAGGCTGGTCTAGAACTCCTGACCTCAAGGTGATCCGCCTGCCTTGGCCTGCCAAAAGGCTAGGATTACAGGCATGAGCCACTGAGCCTGGCCCCATATATTTTAAATACTTAATGACAATGGTCAGGTGACAGCAGTGGTGAGGTAAGCCACCAGCAGGTGACAGGTAAGACTACTGCAGTGCCATGGGCTTTACTGTTGCTTTGGGTACTTACCTGGGAGTGGGCACAGTTGGCAGGGCCCCTAGGCAGTGTTCCTGTCACTGAGATCTTAAACGTGTCCCCAGGCTGGGCCCTGAGCTGCGCTCTGCATGGGTGGAAGGGGTGTAGAATTGCTGATGGGAGATGAAGACACTGCTTGTCCGAGGGGATCGCTCAGCATCTAGACAGACATGACCTCAGCTGAAATTCTGCAGACACATGCAAAAGCAGGGCCACAGGACAAATGCCGGGGTCCTGTGCCCAGACGTAACACCCTCTGCATTTCCCATGGACTGCAGTGGCCTTGTGCTTGGACCCAGCTGGGGCCCCATGTGCCTCCCTCCCTCCCTCCCCAGAGGGAGCCACTGTCCCAAGCTGGAGCTTTTCTGGCCATGGTTTTATGCATTTACTACAAATGGATGCACCTGACATAGTACCTCAGTTTCATGAGTTTAAGCACCAAGTTGGAAGAGTGGGAATTGCCACCCAGATGTCTGAGTTTGCATGTGACGTGTTCGTCATGGTGTTTTCGAGATGTATGTGTTGCTCCACATCCATGGAGTTCATTCGCCTCTGTCACTGCCTGTGCTGTCGTGTGTAGGCACGACTGTCCACCTGTTTCACCATCGATGGTGTCCGGCGGCGTCACCTGTTCCAGCACGGACGTGGTGACTGTCCCTGCACCTGTTTGCTTGAGTCTGTGCGGGTCGGTTCCTCTCGGATGTGGACCCAAGGCCTACTTTGTGATGTGAGAACCTCATCCGGGCTCCGGCGCTGCGTCTCCATCCTCCAGGAAGCACACATTCTGTCTCAACTCTCACCCGATCTGTGCGATGATGTCACACGGATGTCACAAACATTCGCTCGCGGGCCCGGGGGAGCAGTTGTGGTTTCTGTTCTGTGAGCTGTGTTTTCATGGTCTGCCCATTTTTATCTTGGTCTGCTTCTCCTTACGGACATGTAGGGCTTTTCATGCCCTCAGGAAAAGCTGTTCAGGTGACAGGCCTGCCAGGTGGCTCTTCTGGCTACGAAACAAGTGCCGTGGAATGTGAGTTCCTTGCTTTTCTTGCCTGTGGGCTATGAGGGACGTCATGGCCAAGTGTGTGTGTGTGTGTGTGTGTGTGTGTGTGTGAATGCGTGTGTGTATATGTGTCTGCACTATCCCTGCATGAAGTATGTGTGTGTGTGCCCTGTCCCTCTCCCTGTGTGGTGAAGCGTGTGTGTGCCTGTACCTCTCCCTGCGTGAAGCGTGTGTGTGTGTGTGTGTCCCTCTCCCTGCGTGAAGCGTGTGTGTGTGTGTGTGTACCTCTCCCTGCGTGAAGCGTGTGTGTGTGTGGCACCTGTACCTCTCCCTGCGTGGTGAAGCATGTGTGTGTTTGTGTGCGCGCACACCTGTACCTATCCCTGCGTGAAGCATGTGTGTGGGGGCCTGTACCTCTCCCTGTGTGAAGCATGTCTGTGTAAGTGTGCGCGCGCCTGTACCTCTCAGCATGGTGAAGCATGTGTAAGTGTGCATGTGTATATGTATATGTGTTTGTGCCTGTACCTCTCCCTGCGTGGTGGTTCTTGTGTGTAAGAGAGTGTGTATGTGTTTGCACCTGTACCTCTCCCTGCGTGGTGGTGCTTGTGTGTAAGAGAGTGTGTATGTGTTTGCACCTGTACCTCTCCCTGCGTGGTGGTGCTTGTGTGTAAGAGAGTGTGTGTGTTTGCACCTGTACCTCTCCCTGTGTGGTGGTGCTTGTAAGAGAGTGTGTGTGTTTGCACCTGTACCTCTCCCTGCGTGGTGGTGCTTGTGTGTAAGAGAGTGTGTGTGTTTGAGCCTGTACCTCTCCCTGCGTGGTGACGCATGTGTGTAAGAGTGTGTGTGTTTGCGCCTGTACCTCTCCCTGCGTGGTGGTGCTTGTGTGTAAGAGAGTGTGTTTGAGCCTGTACCTCTCCCTGCGTGGTGATGCATGTGTGTAAGTGTGTTTGCGCCTGTACCTCTCCCTGTGTGGTGGTGCATGTGTGTAAGACTGTGTGTTTGTGCCTGTACCTCTCCCTGTGTGGTGACATGTGTGTGTGTGTTTGCACCTGTACCTCTCCCTGCGTGGACACGTGTGTAAGAGTGTGTGTGTGCCTGTACCTCTCCGTGTGGTGACGCATGTGTGTAAGAGAGTGTGTTTGCGCCTACACCTCTCCCTGCGTGGTGACACGTGTGTAAGAGTGTGTTTGCGCCTGTACCTCTCCCTGCGTGGTGACACGTGTGTAAGAGAGTGTGTGTGTTTGCGCCTGTACCTCTCCCTGTGTGGTGATGCATGTGTGTAAGAGTATGTGTGTTTGTGCCTGTACCTCTCCCTGCGTGATGACATGTGTGTAAGAGTGTGTGTTTGCGCCTGTACCTCTCCCTGTGTGGTGACACGTGTGTAAGACTGTGCGCCTGTACCTCTCCATGTGGTGACACGTGTGTGTTTGCACCTGTACCTCTCCCTGCGTGGTGACACGTGTGTAAGAGTGTGTTTGCGCCTGTACCTCTCCGTGTGGTGACACGTGTGTGTGTTTGCGCCTGTACCTCTCCCTGCGTGGTGACACGTAAGTGTGTCTGCGCCTGTACCTCTCCCTGCATAGTGACACGTGTGTAAGAATGTGTGTTTGCACCTGTACCTCTCCCTGCGTGGTGACACGTGTGTAAGAGAGTGTGTGTGCGCCTGTACCTCTCCCTGCGTGGTGACACGTGTGTAAGAGAGTGTGTGCCTGTACCTCTCCCTGCATGGTGACACATGTGTAAGAGTGTGTGTGTTTGTGCCTGTACCTCTCCCTGCATGGTGATGCATGTGTGTGTGTGTTTGCGCCTGTACCTCTCCCTGTGTGGTGACACGTGTGTAAGAGTGTGTTTGTGCCTGTACCTCTCCGTGTGGTGACACGTGTGTAAGAGTGTATGTTTGCGCCTGTACCTCTCCCTGCATGGTGACACGTGTGTAAGTGTGTGTGTTTGTGCCTGTACCTCTCCCTGCATGGTGACGTGTGTGTGTCTGTTTGCACCTGTACCTCTCCCTGCGTAGTGACACGTGTGTAAGAGGGTGTGTTTGCACCTGTACCTCTTCCTGTGTGGTGACGCATGTGTGTAAGAGTATGTGTGCCTGTACCTCTCTGTGTGGTGACGCATGTGTGTGAGAGTGTGTGTTTGCGTCTGTACCTCTCCCTGTGTGGTGGCACATGTGTGTGAGTGTGTATGTTTGTGCCTGTGCCTATTCCTGTGTGGTGACGCATGTGTGTAAGAGTGTGTATGTGTTTGTGCCTGTACCTCTCCCTGCATGGTGACGCATGTGTGTAAGAGAGTGTGTATGTATTTGTGCCTGTACCTCTCCCTGTGTGGTGGCATGTGTGTAAGTGTGTTTGCGCCTGTACCTCTCCCTGTGTGGTGGCACATGTGTGTAAGAGTGTGTATGTGTTTGCGCCTGTACTTCTCCCTGTGTGGTGATGCATGTAAGAGAGTGTGTATGTGTTTGTGCCTGTACCTCTCCCTGCGTGGTGGCACATGTGTGTAAGAGTGTGTGTTTGCACCTGTACCTCTCCGTGTGGTGATGCATGTGTGTAAGAGTGTGTGTGTTTGCGCCTGTACCTCCCCGTGTGGTGATGCATTTAAGAGTGTGTTTGTGTTTGTGCCTGTACCTCTCCCTGTGTGGTAGTGCATGTGTGTAAGAGTGTGTGTGTTTGTGCCTGTACCTCTCCCTGCGTGATGCGTGTGTGTGAGTGTATGTGTTTGCACCTGTACCTCTCCCTGCGTGGTGACGCATGTGTGTAAGAGTGTGTGTGTGCGCCTGTACCTCTCCCTGTGTGGTGACGCATGTGTGTAAGAGAGTGTGTATGTGTTTGCACCTGTACCTCTCCCTGTGTGATGGCGCATGTGTGTAAGAGTGTATGTGTTTGCACCTGTACCTCTTCCTGTGTGGTGACACGTGTGTAAGTGTGTGTTTGTGCCTGTACCTCTCCTTGCGTGGTGACACGTAAGAGTGTGTGCGCCTGTACCTCTCCCTGTGTGGTGACACATGTGTGTAAGTGTGTGTTTGCACCTGTACCTCTCCCTGTGTGGTGCTGCATGTAAGAGTGTGTGTATGTGTTTGTGCCTGTACCTCTCCCTGTGTGGTGATGCATGTGCGTAAGAGAGTATATGTTTGTGCCTGTACCTCTCCCTGTGTGGTGGCGCATGTATGTAAGAGTGTGTGTATGTGTTTGCACCTGTACCTCTCCCTGTGTGGTGGTGCATGTATGTAAGAGTGTGTGTATGTGTTTGCACCTGTACCTCTCCCTGTGTGGTGGTACATGTGTGTAAGAGAGTATATGTTTGCGCCTGTACCTCTCCCTGTGTGGTGATGCCTGTGTGTAAGAGTGTGTGTGTTTGCGCCTGTACCTTTCCCTGCGTGGTGATGCATGTGTGTAAGAGAGTTTGTGTGTTTGTGCGCCTGTACCTCTCCCTGCGTGGTGAAGCCATCAGATTGTGTGCTTATTGGTCCCAGTTGTTGAGTTGGATGAGGGTGAGCTCAGATGCTCTGTGGTCATTTCCTGTGCTGTGCTTCTGGAACATTGAGATGGTGAGCCAGCCAAGCAGGGTGGGGTGGGACCCCCTTCCATAGAGCTCCCGTGGATGATGAGCACCATTCAGGAGATACCTGGGGGCAGGGCTGGGGCTGAATCCCACTGGGGTGACTGTTCTCAGGTGACACGAGTCCAGGGTATGCATGGCGGCTCCTCCATGTCATCTCAGGCCAGCTGCTTCTGTCTCTCCTCTGCAGCGTGGAGCAGCCTGCTGTCTCCTGGTCATGAGCTGGCCTGTGGGCACCAGCACCACTCTTCTCCCTGCAGGAAGAGTAGGCTCCATCCTTCTTTTACGCACCCCCCCCACCCCACCACGACTTCTGTTTTCTTCTCATTGGGCATAATCGTGTCACGTGGCTGCTCAGTTGCAAGGGAGCCCGGGAAGGGGGGTTTTGCAGTGGGTGTGTGGGCCCTGTCCAGCAGACCTGGCTGCTTGTAATAATGCCATCAGTGATCCTGCTGTCACTTTGGCCTTTCTTACATTGCTGATTTGGCTTATATTGCCAGAATGGTCTTGATTCTGGGATATGTGAGCCTGAAGTTACCAGTGTAAAGCGGCATCTAATGTATGTTTTGGTCAAATGTGCATTTGTTACATTTGTTAAAAAAAAACAAGGTTTTGTCAGAGCTCAATGTCACCACCTTTGGGCGAATTTATGTGATATAAGAATACACCTGAGATTTTGTTTAAAAAATTGTTGCAGTTTCATCATTACATACTTTAATGGGAAAATCTGCTATTCACAGTGCAAGGCCAGTATGCTCCCTGTTGCAGCTGCCCGTGAGGCGGCCCTCTCAAGGGACACTGACATGTATGCCACCTCTAGCGTGGTCAGGCAGGAGCAAGACGTCCATGGCCAGCTCCAATGGTGACGTTGCCTGCACACCCCTGAGCTGAGCAGGAGCAGTTGTATTGGAGGCGTGTGGGTGACAAGAGAGGTTAACAGCCGCTTTTTGTGTGAAATTGGAGACAAATGAGGACCAGGCATTCTGCCCATGTGGGTGTGTACGATCGTGTGCATGACAGCTGATGTGCATGGTGGTCATAAGTGTGCACAGTGTCGGTGTGTGCATAGTGGCCGTGGGTGCGCATGGTGCTGGGCGTGCACAGTGGATGTGGGTGTGCACTGTGGTAAATGTGCAGTGTCGGTGTGCATAGTGAGGCATGCAGTGTCTGGGTGCACAGTGGCCGTGGGTGTGCACTGTGGTAAATGTGCAGTGTCGGTGTGCAGTGACCATGGTGTACACAGTGGCTGTGGGTGTACATGGTGCTGTGTGTGCAGGGTCTGGGCGTGCACAGTGAGGCATGCAGTGTCTGGGTGCACAGTGGCTGTGGGTGTGCACAGTAGGTGTGCTGCACAGCAGGTGTACATAGTGGCTGTGGGTGTACACTGTGGTAGGTGTGCAGTCTGGGTGTGCACAATGGTGCACAGTGGCCATGGGTGTGCACATTGGTGGGTGTGCATAGTGTCTGTGGGTGGGCATGGTAGTGGCTGTACTGCACAGTGTGGGTGTGTGCAGTGGCAGTAGGTGTGCACCGTGGTGGGTGTGCAGTCTGTGGGTGTACACTGTGGTAGGTGTGCACACTGGCCATGGGTGCACAAAGTGGCTGTGGGCATGTATAGTGGCTATGGGTGTACATGGTGGGTGTGCATAGTGGTGGGTGTGCATGGTGTCTGGGTATATATAGTGGTGGGCATGCATGGTGTCTGGGTATTTATAGAGGTGGGTGTGCATAATGGTGGGCGTGCATGGTGTCGGTGTGATAGTGGTGGGCGTGCATGGTGTCTGTGGGTGTGCATGTCTGTGGGTGTGCATGTCTATGGGTGTGCATAGTGGGCATGCATGGTGTCTGGGTGTGCATGTCTGTGGGTGTGCATAGTGGTGGGCAGGCATGGTGTCTGGATGTGATAGTGGTGGGTATGTATGGTGTCTGGGTGTGCATGGTGTCTGGGTGTGCATAGTGGGGGGTGTGCATTGTGTCTGTGGGTGTGCAAGTGGTGGGTGTGCATAGTGGGCATGCATGGTATCTGTGGGTATGCATAGTGGGGGGTGTGCATAGTGGTGGGCGTGCATGGTTTGTGGGTGTGATGGTGGGTGTGCATGGTGTCTGTGCGTGTGCATGTCTGTGGGTGTGCATAGTGGTGGGCGTGCATGGTGTCTCTGCATAGTGGGGGGTGTGCATGGGGTCTGTGGGTGTGCATAGTGGGTGTGCATAGTAGGCATGCATGGTATCAGTATGCATAGTGGTGGGTGTGCATGGTATCTGTCGGTATGCATAGCGGGGGGTGTGCGTAGTGGTGGGCGTGTATGGTGTCTGTGGGTGTGCATGGTGGGCATGCATGGTGTTTGTGGGTGTGATGGTGGGTGTGCATGGTGTCTGTGGGTGTGCATATCTGGGTGTGCATAGTGGGGGGTGTGCATGGTGTCTGGGTGTGCATAGTGGTGGGCGTGCATGGTGTCTCTGTGTGTGCATAGTGGGGGGTGTGCATGGGGTCTGTGGGTGTGCATAGTGGGTGTGCATAGTGGGCATGCATTGTATCAGTATGCATAGTGGTGGGTGTGCATGGTATCTGTTGATATGCATAGTGGGGGTGTGTGTAGTGGTGGCCGTGTATGGTGTGTGGGTGTGCATAGTGGTGGGCATGCATGGTGTTTGTGGGTGTGATAGTGGTGGGTGTGCATGGTGTCTGTGGGTGTGCATGTCTGCGTGTGCATAGTGGGGGGTGTGTATGGTGTCTGTGGGTGTGTATAGTGGTGGGTGCGCATAGTGGGCATGCATGGTATCTGGGTATGCATAGTGGGGAGTGTGCATAGTGGTGGGCGTGCATGGTGTTTGGGTGTGATAGTGGGTGTGCATGGTGTCTGGGTGTGCATATCTGGGTGTGCATAGTGGCGTGCATGGTGTCTGTGGGTGTGCATAGTGGTGGGTGTGCATGGTGTCTGGGTGTGCATGGTATCTCTGGGTGTGCATAGTGGGGGGGTGCATAGTGGTGGGCGTGCATGGTGTTGGTGTGCATAGTGGTGGGTGTGCATAGTGGGCATGCATGGTATCTGTGGGTATGCATAGTGGGAGGTGTGCATAGTGGTGGGCATGCATGGTGTCGGCATGCATGGTGTCTGTGGGTGTGCATAGTGGTAGGCATGCATGGGGTCTGTGGATGTGCATAGTGGTGGGTGTGCATAGTGGGCATGCATGGCATCTGGTTATGCATAGTGGTGGGTGTGCATAGTGGTGGGCATGCATGGTGTCTGGGTGTGCATAGTGGTGGGCGTGCATGGTGTCTGGGTGTGCATAGTGGGGGGTGTGTATGGTGTCTGGGTTGCATGGGGTGGGTGTGCATAGTGGGCATGCATGGTATCTGTGGGTATGCATAGTGAGTGTGCATAGTGATGGGCATGCATGGTGTCTGTGGGTGTGCATAGTGGTGGGCGTGCATGGTGTTTGTGGGTGTGATAGTGGTGGGTGTGCATGGTGTCTGGGTGTGCATAGGGGTGGGTGTGCATAGTGGGCATGCATGGTATCTGTGGGTATGCATAGTGGGTGTGCATGGTCGTGGGTGTGCATGGTGTCTATGGGTGTGCATAGTGGTGGGTGTGCATGGTGTTTGTGGGTATGATGTGGGTGTGCATGGTGTCTGGGTGTGCATGATGTCTCGGTGTGCATAGTGGGCGTGCATGGTGTCTGTGATAGTGGTGGGCATGTATGGTGTCTGGGTGTGCATGGTGTCGGTGTGCATAGTGGTGGGTGTGCATGGTGTCTGGGTATGCATAATGGTGTGCATAGTGGGTGTGCATGGTATCTGTGGGTATGCATAGTCGGGGGTGTGCATAGTGGTGGGCGTGCATGGTGTCTGGGTGTGCAGTGGTGGGCGTACATGGTGTCTGTGGGTGTGCATAGTGGTGGGTGTGCATGGTTTCTGTGGGTATGCAGTGGTGGCTGTGCATAGTGGTGGGCGTGTATGGGGTCTGTGGGTGTGCATAGCAGTGGGTGTGCATAGCAGTGTCTGGGTATGTGCAGTGGCGGTGGTGTGCGCAGTGGGTATGCACTGTCCACTGTGGTAGGTGTACACAGTGTGTGGGTGTGCACAGTGGCTGTGGGATGCATAGTGGTGGACATGCTGCACAGCATCTGTGGGTGTGCACAGTGGCCATGAGTGTGCATGGCAGTAGGCTTGCACAGTGACCTTGGGCATGCAATGTCTTGTTCTGCTGTAGTGCTGGTGGCGTGGTGTCCACAGGTTGGCTGAGCACTGGCGGCTCCTGCGGTGAGTGTTGTTTCCTGCCCAATGGGACTTCTTTGGTCTTTCTGCTCCTCCATTGGTTGAGGTTTTCTGGAGCTCTGAGCACCCTCACCCTGAGCTCAGCACTGTTGTCTGTGAGAAGAAGCCGCATCAGGCTCTGGTGACATATACTTCACCCTGCCCAGCCCCAGTAACTGCTGTGGACCAGGTAGCAAGAAGATTGCCCTGAGAGGCGCCAGGGGTGGGACCCATGGCTGGGCCTCCATGCTTGGGTGTCTGGCTCTTTCCCTAGGTGATGGCTTCGCTGATTCACTCTTGCTTACTCCCCTTTTCCTGTTTCTGGGGCTTTTCCTTGCCTGGCCACCTGATCAAATGATTATTGTATGTGATGTGATTCACACAAGTGCTTCTGACTTAAGCCCAGAATCTGCCTGCCACTTGCCTCATGCCTGTGATCCCAATACCTCAAGAGGCCAAGGCTGGAGGATGGCTTGAGCCCAGGAATTCGAGGCTGCAGTGAGCTATGATCATGCCACTGCACTCCATCCTGAGTGACATAGCAAGACTCTTGTCTCTAAATAAAATATAAAATGAAATACATAAGATAAAAACTAAAATAAATCCAGCAACTCAGAACGCTTGGGAAGTATAGGCTGAGGTGCCCCAGTCAGAGGTGGAGGCAGCTACATTGAATGGTATGTTTTTCCCCCCAAGATGAAGTCTTGCTCTGTCGCCCAGGCTGGAGTGCAGTGGTGCGTTCTCAGCTTACTGCAACCTCTACCTCCCGGGTTCAAGCGATTCTCATGCCTCAGCTTCCTGAGTAGCTGGAATTACAGGTGCGGGCCACCACACCTGGCTAATTTTTTTTATTTTAGTAGAGATGGGGTTTCGCCATGTTGGCCAGGCTGATCTTGAACTCCTGACCTTTGATCTGCCCACCTTGGTCTCTCAAAGTGCTGCAATTATAGGCATGAGCCACCGCACCCAGCCTGAATGTTATTTCTAAAACGGAAGAGGGACCTTGGCAAACAGTATGGAGTCAAGTGAGGACGCACACGCTCTCTGTGACCTCACAGACGACCTTGCTGCCCAACACAGGGCTGCAGAGACCTGGCTTGACAGGCCTCCTCTGCCGGGCGCAAAGCGCCCCCCTTCGCCTTCTATGACTTCTTTGTGACAGTCACACTGGGACATAGAGAGATGCCTACTGGCGCATATTTCTCTTCTATTTGGATCTCGTGACTTGGACATAAAGAAAATACTTAGTAAGCAACATATATTCACCGTAAACCAACTAGAAAATACAGGCAGGCAGAAAGAAGAGTTCGTTGGGAGTCCTGCCACCTGGTGGAGATTTGCGCATAACCGCCTGGTGCCTGCGCTGCCTGTGGCAGCCTGCCTACCAGCTCTAACCTTGCGGGCACGCGGGGCCTGTGACTCGAAGCGAGATGTAAGAGTGAGGAAGTTTCCTCCCGAGCCTGTGAGGCGCCAACTCCCTTCACGTGGTGGTCCCCTTTTAGTTGCTGCCGTGATGACTCAGGTGTCTTGGACTCAACTGTGGCCACAACAGCGGATTTCCTAGACAGACGTCCCTGTTGCCGCTTCGGTGTGGGATCGCAGCAGGCGCGTCCCTGTTGCCGCTTCGGTGTGGGATCGCAGCAGGCGCGTCCCTGTTGCCGCTTCGGTGTGGGATGGCAGCAGGCGCGTCACGGTTGCCGCTTCGGTGTGGGATGGCAGCAGGCGTGTCACGGTTGCCGCTTCGGTGTGGGATGGCAGCAGGCGCGTCACGGTTGCCGCTTCGGTGTGGGATCGCAGCAGGCGCGTCACAGTTGCCGCTTCAGTGTGGGATGGCAGCAGGCGCATCCCTGTTGCCACTTCGGTGTGGGATCGCAGCAGGCGCGTCACAGTTGCCGCTTCGGTGTGGGATGGCAGCAGGCGCATCCCTGTTGCCACTTTGGTGTGGGATCACAGCAGGCGCGTCACGGTTGCTGCTTCGGTGGGGGATCGCAGGTCACGGTTGCCGCTTTGGTGTGGGATGGCAGCAGGTGCGTCACGGTTGCCGCTTTGGTGTGGGATGGCAGCAGGTGCAACACAGTTGCCGCTTCGGTGTGGGATGGCAGCAGGGGCGTGGTGGAGCTGGAGCGTTAGCCACATCTTTTGCTGTTTCAGACTCGGGCCCGTAGTTGGGATCTGAGGATCTGAGGTCACAGGTCCTCCCCTTTCGAGCAGTGGCCAGCAGGAAAGGTCTGCCCCTGCTCTGGGCAGACCATCTGCCTGGCCTTATGGCCCAGGTCTGCCGGCAAAGGGCCTTCCTCACCATGTCTCAGTTTCCCCTTATGAATGAGGCTGATGGTGGGGCTACCTCCTAAGGTAGCTGTCAGGATTCAGTGGGATCCCATGTAGGGTGGATTGTGGTTCTCAGGGCATAGCAAGTGTCACTGGATACAGCAGTGCCTCTGCCTTATCAGGGAAGGCTCTGTGTGGGCATGTCTACCTGGGTGTCAAGGGATGGGTAGGAGTTTTCTGGTGTGAGCAGGCAGGATGAGTGTGTGTGCATTGTAACAACACGGCCTGTTTGGACTCTGGAGCCTGTGAGTGCTGCCTTGGGGGAAGGTTACTGCCTCTCAGCCCAGATGAACTTGGTTGCAAACAACAAAAGCCAATGATTTGCTCGCAACCAGTGTGTGGAGGTTGGGCTGGTTTTAGGCGAGGTGGACTCATTGACAAGGCATTGTAGCCAGGGATCCAGCCTCCCTGGCATTAGCCTCATCCTAGGACTAGCTCCCCTCGTGACCTCAAGACAGTAGCCACCAGTTCCAGTGGTGAGGAAGGTCTTTGCCCCCATTAGAAGAGTGTCCTTGTTCAAGGGACTTTCCTACCCACAGCTAAGAGTTGCTGTGACTACCTGAGGCAGGCCCCACGGCCCTCCCCTAGTAGGGGGTGCTGGAGAGGGCTTTGGGCTCAGCCTAGATCGCCTGCCCTGCCCTTGACAGCTGGACACCAGGGCTGCTGGGGAAGGCCCTGGAAAAACCTTCGGGGCGGTTTCCATCTGGCACCCTGAGTGCCGGCGCCACCTGCTGCTGGGTTCCGGTAGTGCGCTGTTTCTTCAGGTCATGCTCCCTAGGTATGTGGCTGTAAGATACCTCTTTTCTTCTTGTCAAACTTAGGCCAGCAGAAACAAATCGATCCAGAAACATTCAAAGATTTCTACAACTGCTGGAAGGAGACGGAAGCAGAAGCACAGGAGGTCAGTCTGCCATGGCTGGTGATGGAACACCTGGATAAAAACGAGTGTGTGTATAAGTTGTCCAGCTCCGTCAAGACGAACCTAGGCGTTGGCAAGATTGCTATGACCCAGAAGCGCCTGTTCCTCCTAACGGAAGGCAGGCCCGGCTACGTGGAGATTTCCACCTTCAGAAATATAGAGGTAAGCGCAGCACAGCGTGTGGCGCCAGACCCCACCGTGTTTAGGAGGCAGATGGCCAGAGCGGACCCTGAGCTCTGCCAGCCATGCCAAGTACCAGCTGCAGCCCTTCTGCAAGCCACCTGCCTTCCTGTCCCCCAGTTTGCTCATCTGTAAAGCAGGAATAAGGCTGACACCTTCTCAGTGGGTGGTGTGGATTGAACGATTACATATGGAACGGGCTTGGAAGGGTAACTGATTTTCTAACTGACCTTCATCTGGGAGGCGTGCAGTGAGAAGCAGTGCAGGCTCACATTCTAATTAGGGACAGTAGATACGTGAGTTCATCCATGAGATATTCACTGAGAAACTGCCATGTGCCAGCCACGGTGAGCTGTAGTAGTTCACATTTTCTAGTCACATTTGTACCTGGTTCAAATAAAACATAACATGTTTATTTTATAACAATTAAAAAATCTTTGAACAGTTTTTGTTTTTGTTTTTTGAGACACAGTCTCACTCTGTTGCCTAGGCTGGAGTGCAGTGGAGCGATCTTGGCTCACTGCAACCTCTGCCTCCAGGGTTCAAGTAATTCTCTCAGCCTCCCTAGTGGCTGGGATTACAAGCACCTGCCACCATGCTGGACTAATTTTGGTATTTTTAGTAGAGATGGGGTTTCACTATCTTGGTCAGGCTGGTCTTGAACTCCTGACCTCGTGATCCGCCCACCTCAGCCTCCTCCCTAAGTGCTGGGATTACAGGTGTGAGCCACAATGCCCAGCCTCTTCAAACAGTGTTAACATTATACTTTAAAAGTAGTCATTTTCCCTGTCGAGGAAATCTGAATTTCACCCTGATTCATCTTATGCCTTATAGTTGTTTTCCCAAATTTAAGGGGACTGTAAGAGGCGTGTCAGATACACAAATTTTTTTTTTTGTTTTGAGACGGAGTTTCGCTCTTGTTGCCCAGGCTGGGGTGCAATGGCTTGATCTCAGCTCACTACAACCTCTGCCTCCTGGGTTCAAGTGAGTCTCCTGCCTCAGCTTCCCGAGTAGGTGGGATTACAGACATGCGCCACAACGCCCAGCTAATTTTGTATTTTTAGTAGAGACAGGGCTTCTCCATGTTGGTCAGGCTGGTCTTGAACTCTTGACCTCAGGTGATCCCCCATCGGCCTCCCAAAGTGTTGGGATTACAGGCGTGAGCCACCATGCCCGGCCAGGTATGTGAATGTTTTATGTGATCAGCTGCTGAGTAGTCGTAGAAGCTGGAAAGGCAGTCAAGCCACAGCCGTAGCCGTAGTAAATGATCAGCCAGTAGATCTACTTCTGGCTGTTTTCTTTCAGTTTATTTTTTTTCCACACCTGCTTTGCCAGACATCCTTCTAGAATTCCAAAGAAAAGTAATTAAGTACAAGGAAAGGGAGATGGAAGTTAAAAAAAGAGAGTAAGAAATATTTCAGGATGTGAAAGAATGCACCGCCTTCAGACACAGTGGATGAGCCCAGCTGTGTAAATGGGTGTACCTGTTCCCACGGGAATGCTGTCCCTTGCTCGGGGCCCTGACCTCCACATGCTGGCAGAGTGCGTGCCTGCAGCCCATCTGCCGTCATTTCAGAGCCCGCTCTGCTGCTTTCTGGTTAATCCACGTGTTCTCTGAGTGTGACGTTCTAACTCTTTTCTTTTTTGCCTCTGCAGGAGGTCAGGAGCACCACCATTGCGTTTCTGCTTCGGAGAATACCCACCCTAAAAATCAAAGTGGCATCCAAGAAAGAAGTCTTTGAGGCCAACCTGAAAACTGAGTGTGACCTCTGGCACCTGATGGTGAAGGAGATGTGGGCTGGGAAGAAGCTGGCCGATGAACACAAGGTGGGAGACGTGGGTCCTCTCTGCCCTTTGCTGTGGCTGCCTCAGAGGCCTCTGGCCACTGCGGGTCCTGTGGGTGCTCAGCTGTGAGAGCTTGGGCTTGGGTCCAGGTGCCCTAAGCAGAGGTAATTCGTCAGACACCATCTTGGCAGAAGCACTAAAGGTGTCGTGGTCTGTGTGGCCCAGCAAGAGGCCTCCTGGCATCAGGGAATGTGAGGAGAAAACACAGGGTGGGCTGGGCAGGTATGGGTTCTCCACTGCCCACTCCAGGCTGGCGCCGTCCCCAAGAGTGGGGCCGGGGGCTGGACGGTGCTGGCGCCATCCACACCCGCAGGCCGGAGTTGGGTGTTTTGGGCTCCTGTTCTGAGCAGCTCTTCAGGGTCACAGGATTTGGAATTTGGCAGGTGTAGTATTGCATTCCTCCCACAGGGTTAAGATGATTTTCTAGGGATTGTTGTACTTTCATTTACGTTGGGCCAGATTGATGTCTTTGATATCAAATGACAGTTGCATAGTAATGAAGGGAACCGTGGGCGGTGGTGTGTGGGGCATCTGTGCTGCTCAGTGGCGGGGCGAGACGGAAGATGCCTTAGAAAATGGCAAAGACTCTGGATGGGGTACTCGTACCAAGGGCACAGTTTGTCCAGTAATGAAGAGGGGCACAGCCCCACTCATCCTCAGAACTGCTGGGGACGATGGCACTCCACAGTGATGGTGCTGGGAGGAGCAGACCGGGCTGCTGTTACTACAGAAAGTTTCCGGTCACAGGGCGGAGGGCGACTGGGTTCTTTCTGAGATTCCAGTGCCATGTGGCTTCTGGCTCAGCCATCTGATGCTATACCCACTGGCTTATGTAGCATAAACCAGCATAGTCAAACCAAAGCCCTGGGCCCCTGGACTGTCTTTGTAAGTAGAGTTTTATGAGAACACAGTCCTGCCTGTGTGTTTATGAAATGTCCCTGGGTGTTCCCATGCTGCGGGGCCCGGCAGCTGAGATTGGCCAGAAAGCCTGAAATGCCTCCTCCCACCCCCTTCTAGAAAACACTGGCCGACTGACCCCTGGTATAAACGATCAATGTTTGTCTTAACTAAGAGAAAAAATATATGACATAAAATTCAAATTCATCAGCGATTTAAACTCTTCATGTTGCTTTGAAAAAATGCATTTCAAAAGGATTATTCTGTGTGATGGGACAAGCTCTCCAGTGAATGGATCTTAGTGATTCTTGCTGTTTTGAAACACTGTTTCTGTCCTAGGACCCACAGTACGTCCAGCAGGCACTGACCAACGTCTTGCTGATGGATGCCGTCGTAGGCACGCTGCAGTCGCCGGGCGCCATCTACGCTGCCTCCAAGTTATCTTACTTTGATAAGATGAGGCACGAATGTAAGATAAGCGTCTTGATGACGCCTTCAGATGTTATCCGGTCGCTGTTTGTCTTGTTGTAGAACCGAGCCCGGATCTCTGCTTTGTCTTTTATTCTCGTAATTCACTTTTGACTCGCAGCTTCCTTCCTTCACCGCATGGCGCCTCGGAGCCCCTTGCTCATCCATCCAGCTGAGGCACCTTGTGCCTTTCGCTCCAGGCTTTCGTCTGGCTAGCGCTCCAGGGCACACTGCAAGCGTCTGTGGTCGTTCTTAGTTGCAAACAACAGCCTTTCCTCTGGCTGGCCGAAGCAGAGTAGAGACCAGTGGGAGGCTGCGGAGCGGCTCTTGCATTCTCTGATCAGGGGAGAGCGGTGTCTGGGGCTTGCAGTTAGGAACACACACTGAGAAGCCAGGAACCTCTGCACAGCTAGGCTGTGGACGGATGGGGTTCACCGCTGCGTGGGAGAGGAGAGGCCCTGAACGTCAGGATCCACCTTTTTCTTGATTGGGTCAGCTTCCCCAAACAGGAATCCGTGGCCTGTCCTGTAGATTTGCCTCTGGCGCTCGCATATTGGAAGCGCTGCACTCGTGTTTTTTCTTGTGAGAGGTGCTTTTCAAGCCTAGGGTTTTCTGGTCCTTGTGTGGCCGAGCGATAGACATTGTTTGGGTGACGGGCATTTGGTCTGTCCCTTCCTCAGTGAGTGGACACGGGCATGGCTTCTGCTTCGTGGCTGTGGTGACCAGTGCTGCTGTGGGCATTCACGGCAGGCTCTGCTGTGGACATCTGTGTTCATTTCCCCTGGGCGTAGATCTGGCCGACTCTGGCTTTTTCAAAGGTTGTCCTGGAATTAGGAACAAACCCCGCTTACATGTTTATTTGCTTGGGCACAGTTTGCTTTCTTTGTGGTGTCTGTCACCAACTGCAGGGCCTCTGCCACTTTCTGGGCACAGAATCCCTCTCCCAGGTGACCCAGGGGGCCCTTGAGCTGTGGCAGTAGCCGGCAGGCTCAGGCGCCTGTGTCCCCGTGAGTGGCTTGAAGGAGCTTTTGTCTGATAGACCTGGAAACAGACCTTGGTTGCTCTTTTTTTTTCCTTGGGAGCAAAAATAAAAAAAATCCCCTACTTCAGCTGTTGATCTCATTCCAAACTCATGGCTAATCTGTGTTGAGCGTTTTATAGGAAACTGTCCGCAGCGTGTGACGGCAGAGGAGGAGCCCCCATGCTGGTGTCACTCGGTGATGTGCGCCGGCTCCTGCTCCCTTGTTACAAACCCGGAAACATTTTCGTGTGCGTAAAGTGTGATGAGGTCACACTCATGGCACATGAGCCTGAGCTTAATTTAACAGCTTCCCTTGTTACAAACCCGGAAACATTTGCGTAAAGTGTGATGAGGTCACACTCATGGCACATGAGCCTGAGCTTAATTTAACAGCTTATGGTCAACTCATGATGGGAGGTCTCAGACTGTACAGAGTGAAATAATAACCAAGGATGCCATAATCTGAGGCAGCAGCTGAAGAGGCATTGGGTGCGGCCAGCTGGCTTTCCCACAGCCCGGTGTAGCCTGCCAGCCCCTCGCCCGGCGAGTCCTGGTTGACCTCTTGCTGACGGTGTGACCTTCAGTAGGTCACCACGTCAACGCGTGTCAGTTTCTTCATCTTTCTTTTCTCTAAATGGGGATAATGGACCAGCCTCATTGGGTTGTCATGAGAGTAATAAAACGATGGAAAAGAAGCACTTAAGCGGCAGGCCCTGGACGGCAGGGATTGAAGGAGTCCTGGATGCGGGAGACCGAGGCGCCCCAGGGGCCCGGGTAGGAAAGAGGGGCTGTGTCAGACCAGGCTGCCTCAGGGGCCCGGGCAGGAGGCTGCTCTAGGGTTCGCCTGGAAACTTGGGTTGGATTGGATTGGATAGCAAGAGAGGAGTGTTAGGACATCCTGAGGAGCAGTGGTTTTGCACCCACTCCCTGCGGAGAGGCATCTGGCAGCACCTGGGGAGACCTGTGGTGGTGCGTGAGGAGCTACTGGCATCTTGTGATGCTCCATGTCCCACTGCACACAGGACACCAGGCATTCACCCACAGCCAGGCTCATCTGGCCCAACACGACCCGGTTCTAGGTTGGGAAGCTGTGCGCATGGGTTAGTGTCTGGGTTTCATCTTGGGAAGGCTTTGTTATTAAGGGAAATTTGATGTCTCTGCCTTGCTGGGTGTTGTGTGATGTTTGGGTATGGCCAGAGAGCAGGTCGGATGGCTCAGGAGCAGAGAAGAAGGCTGTGTTTAAAGAAAGGCAGTGCGAGGCACAGGGGCATGGAGACGTGGTGTGGACACCGGTGGGTGATGCTCCTGGCCAATTGCTCGCATGGCAGCCAGGAAAGGAGGCTAAGAGTGCGTGGCTTTCCCTTAGTGCCCAGGGCCCAAGAGAGCTTCATCTTCACAAATGATGAAGTTTTGCCTGCAGGCTGGTATTCTGCAGAACTCAGAGCGCATGGGCTGTGGGATTGCGTCTGTTTCCTCGAGCCTGCTGCAGTGATGCTCCACACATCTTGTCTTTCAGTGCCCATGGTGCTACCGAAGACAAGCTTGGAAACTCTGAAGCATAAAATCAACCCCTCGGCGGGTGAGACGCTCCCACAAGCGGTGGACGTGCTGCTGTACACGCCCGGTGAGGACCCTCTCCCGCCCCTCGCTGCTAGTTTTCAGATGACCTGATGAGCTCAGGTTTGGGTTCAGGGTCAGCCCTGAAGTGAAAGGGGAGCCAGTGTCATGGGATGAGTGGGGACAAGGAGCCTGTTGCTTTCTGAGGTAAACTGCTGAGTGACAGGTGTGAAGCTGCTCCATGGACTCAGCCTCACGGTGCCCAGAGCCAGGAGCCGTGGGGGATGGAAACGGGGCCAGCACTTGAGCTCCCCCAGTGCCACCATCCCTCACCTTCTAGAGCAGTCGACAGTCACACTAGCACTTTCTTTTTTTGAGATGGAGTCTCGCTCTGTCGCCCAGGCTAGAGTGTAGTGGTGCAATCTCGGGTCACTGCAACCTCCAACTCTGAGATTCAAGCTATTCTCCAGCCTCAGCTTCCCGAGTGGCTGGGACCCAGGTTGCCTGCCGCCATGCCGGGCCAACACACTAGCACTTTCTAAAGCACTCCTGCCACGTGTTTCCCCAGAAGCCCTTAATCGCATCCTCTTGTCAATGTGATAAGGTGATGGTGCCTGTGATGTGTGCTGTCCTAGAAACTGACCGACACGGAGCCTGCGGCGCCTGAGTGCCTGCTGGTGCCTCTTCTCCACTGGGCGCAGCTGCACCTGCCTCCTGTGCCTTCTGGGACCCTGTGTGCTGCAGCAGGGTGGTGGCAGGAGAAGTGGGCGTGGCCAAGGGTCTCCATAGAAACAAAGATGGCTGTCATGTTGTGTGTTTGAACTGTGGGAAACACTATTTAATTCTGACTTGCGGAGAATGCAGCAGGGGAGCTTATGCTGAGGGTTCATGGTGTGGAAAACAAAGGAGCACAGTTCTAGGCAGAAAAGATTTTTATTTGTTGTTGATTTTTTAATTTTTTGAGTCAGGGTCTTGCTCTGTTGCCCAGGCTGGAGTGTAGTTGTGCAATCACAGCTCACTGCAGCCTCGACCTCCTGGGTTCAAGTGATCTTCTTGCCTCAGCCTCCTGGGTAGCTGGAACCACAGGCGTGTGTCACCAAACCCAGGTGATTTTTAGAGATCTGTGTAGAGATGGGGTTTGCTATGTTGCCTAGGCTGGTCTTGAACTCCTGGGCTGAGGTGATAGCCCCTTACCTGGCCTCCTTGAGCGCTGGGATTACAGGTGTGAGCCGCTGCACCCAGCCCAGGAGGGATTTGTAAATCATCAGTTTGTTGGTTGCATCTGTGTTTGCAGGAGTCGCCCGTAGGCATCATGGATGCGCCATCACCACATGTCACAGGCAGTGTCCACTTCACATAGCTCCTGGCCATTCCCACATGGAGCTCCCACTTCAGGTGGGCAGAGAGGCTGTGCGTGAAGCGATTTCCCTGTAAGAGAGTTTTCCTTTCTTTACGGCCTGCCAAGAAACCAAGGAACGAGACAGAGCCTGTCTGAGTGGCCACAGGGCATCCTCAGGGCTGTCCGTGTGAGGCTTGCTGGCTAGGCTGGCTCTGTGCCAACTTCGCTGGAGATGAATCCGCAGACCAAGACACTCTGGCCTTGGCATCTGAATCCATGGTACTTTTAGGTCCCGGCTGGTTTCCCTGAAATGAAACTGATTTTGGACTTCCCATTGTGATGGGTGAGGAGTTCAGGTGGCTGCCCCTCCAGGAGCATCTCTAAGCCCCGCAGAGAAGAATATGGAAGCTGCCTTTTCCTGTGGTTGCCGATTCTGGAAGGGGAGGCCGAGAAGCCAGTAGCCAAGCAGGGCTTTTGCAAGCCTTGTGGGGGGGACAAGTGGTGGCGTCAGGCCCCCTCATGAAGGGGGAGTCCTGTTACTCCCTTTAGCTTGGGGCTGGGTCTCCACCAGGTTCAGAGGAGTTAGGAGAACCAACCACAGGTCCTGAGGCCAGGCCACAGGCCAGCCCAGGCTCTGCTCAGGGGAGTGTGCCTCTCAGAGAGGGCAATGTCTCACCCATGGGGGCAACAGACCACTGGAATCGCACCCCAGAAAGACCAGGAGGCCTGCTTTTCCCGACTCAGGACAGAGGCGGCACCGCAGGGCCGGGGGACTCTCGCATATCCTCAGGGGCAAGGTGAAATCTCAGCCCTTCAGACCTCATGGGAAGCAGGACCCAGGGGGCTGAAAACTAAACGTGGATGCTAACGGCAGGCAAACGTGAATAATGAAAGCAAGCACACTTCTAGCTGGAGAGAAGAACATTTTCATGACTTTATGATAAGGAAAAAATTAATAAATTGCGTATAAAAATAGCAACCGTAAAGGCAAAGAATGGTGAATTTGACCATATTAAAAGCGATGATTTTATTATTTTTTCTGAGACAGAGTCTGGCTCTGTCTTCCAGGTTGGAGTGTGGTGGCACAATCACGGATCACTGCAGCCTCTGCCTCCTGGGCTCTAGTGATCCTCCCACCTCAGCCTCCTGATTAGCCGCACTACAGGTGTACACCACTATGCCCAGCCAACTTTTGTATATATTTTTTTTGTAGAGATGGGGTTTTGCTATGTTGCTGAGGCTGGTCTTGAACTCCTGAGCTCGAGCAATCTGCCTGCCTTGGTGTCCAGAGTGCTGGGTTACAGGTGTGAGCCACCACAACTGGCCAAAAGCAATGATTTTAAAAAGATGACACTTTTTTTCCTCCTTTCCAATGAGCTGGTTTAATTTGTGGGGATACAGAATTGAAGACCCAAGAGCACCCTCTGGCCGGCTTCTGGGCTGGTTTCCCTTAAATTCACAGCTCAGGTGGGAAGGATGGTGAGAAACCACTGAAGACGTAACGTGTCACCGTCAGACTTTTTTTTTTTTTAAATAAAAGTTTATTCTTGAACGTGCAGCAGGCTGCAGGGTAACGCTCACTCTAGCTGAAGGTGGTGAAAGCTTCCTGGCAGGGGTGCAGGTGTTGAAACAGGAGTGGAGGCCGGGCTGCCGACATTCAGGCACAGGGAGCTGCGTGCCTTGCACCAGGGGTCTCAGTTCCACCTGTGGCCGGGCCTCCCCGCGGCCTGTGCCTTCTGCCCTGGAGGTTCTGGTTCGCTTTGCTTTCTGCCGGAAGCTCATCATTTTGTCCCTCTCCTGGGCCTGCTTCTTGTGCTGTCGTGGAGGCTTCATGCCATCTTCACGGCTGGACATGGCATTTACAGCCCCTTCCCCAGACCCTGCCATCCCAGTTTGTAACTTACATTTTCACTCTCTTCAAAAGGAAGGCTCTTGAAAGTGGGTGCTGCCAAAATGGTTGCTTTTAATGCAGTCAGATTCACCAGTCTTTCCTTCATGGTTAGTATTTTTATATGTAATTTATGAATACAGCACCATGGAGTCCGTTAGGGGCTCGTATCCAGAACACCAGAACAGCTGGCTGGGTGAGCCTGTGGTCCCAGTGAGGCGGAAGTATGGCTGGAGCCCTGGAGTCAGAGCCCGCAGCTTGCCAAGATTGTGTCTGAACACTGCTGCACTCCAGCCTGGGCAGCATGGCAAGATCCCGTCTCTAAAAAAATACATAATAACAGTAGGACAGCTGCAGACTAGGGAGAGTGAGACATAGACACTTTCCACAGGAGGGCACGGAGTGGCCAGCTAAAGGCAGCAGGTTCATGAGCAATTAGAGAAATGCAATTAAACCACAGTTTGAAAGCGCCACACCCTTAGAATGGCCAAAATTAAAAAGTTGGACACCACCAAGTGTTGGGGAAGACGTGGAGCTGCTGCTCATGAGATGGCCCCTGCCGCCATCTCCAGCTGCTCTCCCTCCTTCCCTCCCTCCCTCCCTCTCTCTCTTCTAGGCCCACCTGCTCCCTCTTCCATTTCCCTCTGCCTGGCTGTTTTCTCTGGTGAATGCTCACTCAGCCGCAGGTCCTGGCTTAGCAAAGCTCCTGGGCATTCAGCTCTGCCCCTGTCTGCGTGGCCCTCTCACCAGCCAGCTGCTCCTTTGGCTCTGAGCTCCCGGAGGGCAGGGCAGCCTCTGCAGGGGCCCATCTTTGTATGTTCAGCACCTAGCACGGACTTGCAGCTTAGGAGGGCCTGGGAGACACCTGAGCGGTGGCACCAGTCAACTGCCGCTACAGCAAAGCGCTTCTTCCTGACATTTTTGGGCTGCTCTTCTCTTTAGGGCATCTTGACCCAGCTGAAAAAGTTGAAGATGCTCACCCCAAGTTATGGTGTGCTCTGAGCGAAGGCAAGGTGACTGTGTTCGATGCTTCTTCCTGGACAGTCCACCAGCACTCCTTTAAAGTGGGCACTGCTAAAGTGGTGAGTACACGAAGCGTCCGGAAAGCCACCTCTGCATTCATGCATGATTTCTGAAACCTGGGTGTGATCGCCCGTATTTGACAGGAGGGTAGGAGCTCCTTCACGGCATTCCTCACTTTCTGTAAACAGGGGGTCTTAACTTTTACCTCGAGATTTTATATTAAGTGTAAGCTTGTTCCAACCTTCTACTTAACGTTCTTATGAGGGAGACAATAATGGCTTTGACTCTCTCATCTAAAAATAGATTTCAGGCCACGCTTCCCCCCCCCCACCGCCGCCCCGCAACACATTGCAGTGGCTCACACCTGTAATCCCAGCACTTTGGGAGGCTGAGGTGGGTGGATCACTTGAGCCCAGGAGTTTGAGACCGGCCTGGGCAGTAGAGACTGAGACCCCATCTCTACAAAAAATACAAAAATTAGTCGGGCGTGGTGGAGCATGCCTTTAGTCCCAGTTCCTTGGGAAGCTGAGGTAGGAGGATCGCTTGAGTCCATGAGGTTGAGGTTGCAGTGAGCCGAGACTGCACCACTGCACTCTAGCCTGGGCAACAGAGCCAGACCCAGCCTCAAACAAACAGTAATAGTAGTAATAAAAATCAAAGATGTCAGGTCTGTGAAGTGGGGCCACTGTGGTCTCTGACTGCTTATCAGAGGCCTCACACCACCCTTTGGGAATAACTTCTTTTTCTCTTTTCTGAGACAGGCTCTTGCCCTGTTGCTCAGGCTGGAGTGCAGTGGTGCAGTCATGGCTCATTGCAGCCTTGACCTCCTGGGCTCAAGTGATCCTCCCACCTCAGCCTCCCTAGTAACTGGGACTATAGGTTCACGCCACTATGCCTGGCTAATTTTGTGTTTTTTTGTGGAGATGAGGTTTTGCCATGTTGCCCAGGCTGAGAACGCTGTCTCACATCCTGCACTGGAGCGCTAAGCTTCCTGTGCGTACCAGGCCTTAAAATGGCCCTCCAGTGTCTCCTGTGCACCCTGGTGTTTCCTGGGGACGCAGTGGTGACTGCCCATGGCTGGAGTGTAGTGGTGCAATCACGGCTCACTTTAGCCCCCGACGTCCTGGCTTCAGTGAGCCCCCTTCCCCACCTCAGCCTCCCGAGTAGCTGGGATTACAGGCGCGCCACCACACCCAGCTGATTTTTGTATTTTGAGTAGAGACGGGTTTTCACCATGCTGCCCAGGCTGGCCTCGAGCTCCTGGGCTCAAGTGATCCACCCGCCTCAGCCACTCAAAGTGCTGTGATTACAGGTGTGATCCACCGCGCCCAGCCGTGGTATCAATTTTGACGGCAGTGTTCCCTTGTCTAAAAATAATGTGGCAATCCATGGCACAGTATGTGCTTGCAAAACTGCTATAAAACAAATATTGTGAATTCAAATATATACTGCCGAGAGGGCTACATGTTAGCAAGGTGATAAGATTGCTAAATCATTTCCCCCGTGTTCAAATAATGAGTCTCAGATGATAAAGGCATAGGATCCGTGATACAGTAAAAATATTTACCAAAGTCTAATAATGTTTTAAACCAAAAAAAAAGGAAAAATTAGGGAAATTATTTTTCTAAATTTAATTTTTTTTCAGTTCATTTTTAGTTATAAGCATTTCAAGCCTGGGCACAGTGGCTCAAGCCTGTAATCCCAGCATGTTGAGGGGCTGAAGCAGGAGGATTGCTTGAGTCTGGGAGTTCGAGACCAGCCTGGGCAACATGGGGATACCCTATCTCTACTAAAAATTCCAACATTAGTCAGGCATGGTGGGACATGACTCTAGTCCCAGCTACTTGGGAGGCTGAGGCAGGAGAATTGCTTGAGACTGGGAGGCTGAGGCTGCAGTGAGCCATGACCATGCCACTGCACTCCAGCTTGGGTGACAGGTTGAGATCCTGTCTCAAAAAAAAAGCTGATTTCAAAAAGTCTAAAAGCAATCGTTGTGCTGACTGCTTAGCCAGGAACCCTGAGCACGTCTCTAGCCACTGGGAGCACTGCCAGTTTTGCCTGTTCCTGCACAGTCGGGTCTCATCCTTTGGAAATCCTGTACTTGCAAATTCAACTACTGGCTAATATTTATTTGTAACTCCTCAAACAAACCCTTATGGTGCTTTCTTGGTGATCCACATACATGCACGTGCCCAGAGGGGGCAAAAACTGGAGTCGCCTGATGTGCATTTTCTGGGCCAATGGGTGTCCTCTCCTCAGCCTGACTGGTGCTGCGGTCTTCATATGTTTTGTGTCTTGTTGTTGGTTTTGCCATTTAAGATAGCCTCAAGCATCGAGCTCCCAAAGCACAAGGAGGTGGTGATGCGTCTTGCAGAGAAAATGCACGTGTCAGATGAACTTCGTTCAGGCCGCAGTTACAGTGCTGGCGGCCGTGGGTTCCATGTTAATGAATCAACCATACATAGCTAATAAGGTGTCTGTGAACAGAAGCACGCAGAGAACAGGGCTGTGTACTGATGGGTTGGTGAGAACGTCACAGGACCCTGAGCTGGCGTGTCCCCAGGAGCAATGGTTCCATATCCACTCCTTCAGCATTTGCAGTAAATATATAGAACAGAACTTCACTGGTAACGAGAGCTGACTGTGTTCTCATGTTCCCGTGGCTTCCGTAGAACTGCATGGTGATGGCAGACCAGAACCAGGTGTGGGTGGGCTCGGAGGACTCCGTCATCTACATCATCAACGTCCACAGCATGTCCTGCAACAAGCAGCTCACAGACCACCGCTCCAGCGTCACGGACTTGATCGTGCAGGATGGACAGAAGGCGCCCAGGTGCAGGCGGGCTCTGCTGGGAGAAGTGATTGCTTGGCTCCTGGGTGGGGCAGAGGGCACAGAGGGTGGGGGGGGTCCCAAGGCTCATGCCCACAGGGGCCAGGCAGGGCATACAGAATGAAGTGGACCTGGAATGAGAAAAGCTAGGTGGTGTCCTCGGTCCCCTTCTGCTCATGGGTGCAGAGAACCCACAAGACCAATAGGAGCCAAGGGTGGTGATGGAGGTGCCACACCCAGCCTTCCTGCTGAGCTTGCTGTGGGCATGGCAGCCTGGGGAGCCCCGAGAGGGCACAGCCTCCCAGAGGAGCACCAGCCATGGTGTCAGAAGACTGCATTCCTGGGAGATCACCCGAGTGCTCAGTGTTGGCCTGGCCTGCCTGGTCACTGCTGTCCCATGATGGGAGTGGCACTGGACATGGTGGATGTCCAGGGAGATGGGGGGGTGGGGTCTCCTCAAGCAGAGGCTTGTCGGGGGGAGGCTAAGGCTGCCCAGTTGGTCCAGGCAGCCCCAGCCCTGCATGTGGTGCCACGCTCCCCGTTCCTTTTCCCCTGACTTAGTGTTGGGGGTGCCGTTTGGGTGGGAAAGGAGGTGCTAGCCTAGAGGCAAAACTGGCTCAGGAGGTGCCCGGGTGGTGCAGGGCACAGGCTCATGCCCCGCCCCACCACAGCCGCCTGCACCTGCAGCCGGCCATGTCACCAGTGAGCTTTGAAGAGGAGGCCCCCTGTGTGAACGGAGCACACCGATGAGGCTCCATTTCAGTTCATGGTCACGTCATGGCTCTGTGACCAACAGCTCATATAGCCTGTGGCCCCTGGTGGTAGGACAGGTGGGCATCCCCAGAAACCCACCTTTTTCCCCCGAATCAGTTCATTTGAGCCAAGCCTGGCTGTGGCCACATTCGGAGTATGAGTGCATGTTATTATCATGTTTGCATGTTACCCGTGTTGAGCACGTTTTCTCTAATGGTGACTTGGTTCTTTCCTGGGTTAAGATGTGTGCAGTGTTTTCAAGGGCCCAAGTTAAAGGTGTGTGTGTGTTTTGTGCCCCCAGCGAGGTGTACTCATGCAGCGTGGACGGCACGGTGCTGGCATGGAACGTGCGCACGCTGCGGGTGATCAGCCGCTTCCAGCTGCCAAGCGGCGGCCTCACGTCCATCAGACTACACGGCGGCCGCCTGTGGTGCTGTAAGTCCGGCCCCCATCAGAGTGGCACCCTATTTCCCTGCTCTGGGGAAAGGATGCTGAGCAGAAAGCGGCTTTCCTCTGCTTCACGCCTTTCCAGGCTGTATTTTAAACTCTGGCTCCTTTTCTGCACTCGCAGCAGCCTTTACTCCATCTGCGTTGCTGCTCTTGGGGTTCCCAGGCCTCCCTCTGCTTTTCTACCCAGTGGCCAATGGGAGGCCTGCTTGCCTGGATGCACCACTGCTCTGCTGCTCCTCACCTTGGCCTTCGCTGTGCCTTTTGCTGTGCCCTGCTCTGGGGTTGAAGCCGGCCCAGGTGTCCCCTGAAGTCATGGCTGCTTCTCCCGGGAAGCCTCTGTGCACGTCATGTCTCCACACCTGGGGCCAGCCGGCGAGCCCGTGCCGTGTTCCCCTCGGCCACTTGGCACAGAGCTGTGGCCTGGGACTCTCCATGGACCCAGGCCGAGCACTTTGCCAGGGGTGATGGGAGGAGCGGGAGCAGGTGCTTTGCCTGGAGGCTCGTGTCTGCATTTCTGGACGCTCCGGAGCACAGAAGTTGCCTGCACTTGGAGGTCTTCCTCAGAATGTGCTGGATTACATGAGTGACAACTGGGAATACGTTTTCTTTTTTGTAATGGAAGCGTGGTTCACATGTAGCAAAACCCACCAGAAAGGGCTCAGTTTGTTGCATTTTGTCAAATATGTAAACTACATAACCTTGAAACAAATCAAGATGCATAGTGTTTCCATCACAGCTGAAAGGTGTCTGTGCCCTTTCTGGGCCGTGCCCCCTTTCAAGGGGTACAGGCATTCTTAGTTCCATCTCTGAATTTGGGATTTACAGAACTTTCTGTAAATGGACTCTATGCATTCTTCTGCACCTGGCTTTATTCAGTTGGCAGAATGTGTTTAGGGTTCAGCGTTGGTGTTCTGAGCATCAGTATCAATAGCTCACTCCTTCTTGTGTCTTGTGCATATGGAGCCAGTTGGTCATCCTTCCCCTGCCCCAGATGGACATGAGGTACCTCTGCTTAACTGTCAGAAGAACTGTTAAGAGTGTTTTCTCAAGTGGCAGGAGCAGCTTCCACCCCACCTGCGGTCTCAGGGTTCGTTTCTTCACATCCTCACCCAAACCGGTTCTCACCTGTTTTTATTGAAACCATCCCAGTGGGTATGAAGTGGTGTCTTGAGGTTTGGGTTTGTGGCTCCCTCATGGCTGATGGTGCTGAGCGCCCTGCCCTGTGCCCGGTGCCCCCCGATGGCTGCCCCTGGAGCAGTGCCTGTGCAGGCCCCTGCCCACTGCTCCACTCACTTTCAGGGCAGCAGCGATGTGTCTGGGAGCGAGCCAACGACGGTGCCTCTTCCCCTCGTCTGATTTCTTTTGTTCTTCCTTTCTTGCCTTCTTCTGGATTGAATACTTTGATGTTCAAATTAACCTCCTTTCTTGTTTTCAAGCGTTATATTTGTTGTGTTTTGTGGTGGTTGCTCTAAGAATTGCAACTGCAGCCTTGACCGATCACCTTCCTCCTCAACTACGACACTGCCTCATGGGGAGGGTACGAAGCTTACAGTATTTCACTTAAGCAGTCAATGATCTTTTACGAAAAATTAAGAAACTGCCCATATATTTACCTTTCCGGTGAGCTTCATTTCTTCCTGGAGACCCAGGTTTCTATCTTACATTTTTTTCCCAGTAGCCAGAAGAATTTCCTCGAGCATTTCATAGAATTTGAGTGTGTTGGAAACAAATTCAAGGCTGATGGATAGTTCTTATTTTTTCTAGCTCCTTAGATATATCATCCCACTTTCCTCTTTCTTTGTTCCTGATGAGAAATCTGCCATCATTCATATTATTGTTTGGCTGCATATGTCAGTTTTCTGGAGCTACTGTAAAGGCTCATCTCTGGCTTCCGTTAGTTGCACTGTGTGCCTAGGTATGAAAATCTCTGTGCTGCTCCTGCTTGGGGTCTGTGGTCACACATTTCAGAAACATTTTAACCATTATCTTTTCAAATATTCCTTTGGCCCTCCTTGACCTCTTTATATAATATATAATCCCCACTTGATACTGTCCCACAGTCTTGGGCATTGTTACAATTTATTTCATTCTTTTTTTCCTTTGTACTTTAGTTTGGATAAGCCCTGAACCTTTCTTCCTGCTGTTAAATCCTTCTAGTGAATTTTCATTTTAGTTCTGCAGCTTCCATTTCTCTTCTGAATTCTTCATTTCTTCATGCATTCTGTTGATATCTTCCTGTAAGTTTTAAAATATATACCTGGGTGCGGCAGCTCACACCTGTAATCCCAGCACTTTGGGAGGCTGAGACAGGCAGATTACCTGAGGTTAGGAGTTCAAGACCAACCTAGCTAATGTGGTGAAACCCCGTCTCTACCAAAAATACAAAAACTAGCCACGTGTGGTGGCGCATGCCTGTAATCCCAGCTAATCAGGAGGCTGAGGTACAAGAATCGCTTGAGTCTGGGAAGTGGAGGTTGCAGTGAGCCAAGATCATGCCACTGTACTCCAGCCTGGACCACAGAGTGAGACTGTCTCAACAAAAAAAATGTTTTAAAATAGAGTTGTAATTATTGGTGTAAAGTTGTTATCTGCTAGATACTGGATCATCTGTGGTTCTATTTACTGTTTTTCTCTTGATGTTGAGTCACATTTTGATGTTTCACATGTATAGTAACTTTTTAATTGATGCATAATAGAGGTCCATACTTTGGGGCTACATGTGATAATTTAACACATTCATGTAATTTGTGCAGGTCAGATCAGTTTACCTTAAATGTCTGTCATTTCTTTATGCTAAAAACATTTAAATTATTCTCTGCTATTTTGAAATGTGCAGTAGATTACTAAAACTAAGTCATCCTAAGGATCTGTTGACAACTAGGTATTCTTCTACCAAATTGTATATGTGGGCTGGGTGCAGTGGCACATGCTTGTAAGGACTTTGGGAGGCCAAGGCAGAAGGATTGCTTGAGGCTGGGACTTAAGAGACCAGCCTGGACAATATAGCAAGACCCCATCTCTATAAACAAATGTTTTTTAAAAAGAAAAAGAAAACTTGGAGCTGGGCTCAGTGGCTTGCTCCTGTAATCCCAGCTACTCAAGAGGCTGAGGTGGGAAAATTGCTTAAGGCCAGGAGTTCAAGGCTGCAGTGACCTATAAGGGTCTGCACTCCAGCTTGGGCGACAGAGCAAGAGCCTCTCTCTAAAAAACTGTAAAAACCCCAAAACATACATTGGTACCCATTAACCAACTTCTCTTCACCCTCCCACCCACCCTTCCTGGCCTTCAGTATCACCAGTCTCCTCTCTGTCTTCACGAGGTCCACTGACTCACATGTGGGAGCCCAACAGCGGTGTCGGTATCTGGTCATGCTGGCTTCCTAGAATGAGTCTAGAAGTGTTTCCTTGAAGAGTTTCATTAGGATTGGTATTAGTTCTTTTTTAAACGCTTGTAGAAGTCAGAAGTGAAGAGGCTTTGCTTTGGCAGGAGAAGTTTTGTTGTGACTTTGATTTCGTTACTGATGAGCGGTTTGTTGGTTCCCTATTTCTTGGTGGTTCAGTCTTGAGTTAGGTTGTGTGTGTCCAGGAATTTATTCTGTTCTTCTAGCTTTTCCCATTTTTTGGTGTGTAGTTGTTGAGAATGGTCTGTGGTGATTCTTTGTATTTCTGTGGTCTCATTTGCTGTGTCTTCATTTCTGATTTATGTGGGTCTTCTCTCTCGTTCTTAGTCTAGCAAAAGGTGTGTAGATGTCTATCTTTTAAAAACTACTTTTCATTTTGTTGCTCTTCCATATTTTCTTCTGTGTGCATTTTTTCTATTTCTGCTCTGATCTGTATCATTTCTTCTAAACTGGGGTTGGGTTTGTTCTTGCTTTTCTAGTTCCTTGAGGTGTGTCATTCAGTTGTTTCTTGGAAGTCTCTCCTTTTTGGATATAGGTGTTTATTGCTGTCAGCTTCCCTCTTAGTGCTGCTTTCACTGTCTCCCATGGATTAGGGGTTGTTGTATCTCCATTTTCATTTGTTTCAAGACAATTTTTACATTTCTTCTTTTCTTCATTGACCCAGTGTTGTTCGGGAGCGGGCTGCTCAATCTCCTCGTGTTCGGTTTCTCTTACTGATTTCTAGTTTGTTCTACAGATGCTTGGTAAGATTTCTACTTTTTTGAAATCGCTCAGACTTCTTTTGTGGCCTACGATATGGTCTATTCCAGAGGATGTTCCACGTGCTGATGAAAAGATCACGTCTCAGCCGCAGTTGGGTGAAATGTTCTGAGAACAGCAGGCCTCTCTGGTCCAGCGTATGCTTGAACTCCAGGGTTTGTTACTTCCTGGCTAGGTGATTGCTGAGTGGGGTGTTGAAGTCCCCCGCTGTGACTATTGCAGTCGGTCTCTCCTTTAGTTTGGTCGGTATTTGCTTTATGTACCAGGGAGCTCTGGTGTTGGGTGCCTGAATATTTTAATTGTTCTGTCCTGTTGCTGAATTCATTCACCTTTTATCATTATATTGGGACCTTATTTGTCTCTTAGAATCTCTGATTTATAGTCTGTTCCGATGCAAGTATAGCTTTAAAGAGCATTTGGTGTGTTCTGGCAGGTCATTAAATGACCGGCAGGTCACTTTGATCCCGTGCAGAGGCTTGGTTTTAGCTTTTCTAGGGTGAGTCTATTTCAGTTTTGACCCTAGTCCTGGAGCGTACCCCTTAGTTCTGCTGCGTGGTCTTCATTCTTAATGCATGGCCTTTGAGATTTCCAGGGACACCCAAGCCGTAACCAACCCTTTCTACTTTGGATGAGCTAGAGCAAGCTTGTCCAGCCCATGGCCTGGGGGCTGCATGCGGCCCAGGATGGCTTTGCATGTGGCCCAACAAAAATTTGAGAACTTTTTAAGAAAGTTATGAGATTATTTTTTGCAAATCAGCTGTTGTTGGTGTTAGTGTACTTTATGTATGGCCCAGGGAAGCCAAAGGGTTGGATACCCCGAGCTGGAACTGTTAATAACCTCTCCTCTCTCTAGCCCCAGGAAGCACTGAAATGCCTTCTTGGTTCCAGAATGTTCCAGCTACTGCTTTTTGCTATTTGCAGTTTAGGCAGCAGCCAGGGATTCGAGGACATTTATGTGTATTTTGGGGTTCCCTCATCTTGAGGCTTTTTCCTCCATTTCCAGCCATGCTGGCAGCCCCAAACCTACCTCAGCCAGGCCGGGCTGCTGTGCACTGCCAGAACTTGGACTCCTCGGGGCCCCGGGGAAAGCCAGGTGACTGCAGCGCTGCACACTTGCTCCTCTTCTTTCAGGGACCCGGCCCTTGGCTCTGCTTGGTCTCCAGGGACCGTCACACATGTGCGTGTGTGTGTGTGTGTGTGTGTGTGTGTCTGTGTGAGTGAGAAGTTGTTCTCTGCAGTTGCATTTTGGATTAATCTAGCCGACCAGTCCATGGGCTGAAAGGTGCCTGCTGAAGATAGCCAGGGAGACCAAAGAGGTGAGGATGGACAAGGGTTTTTGTCTGGGGGCGTCTCACTATGTTGCCCAGGCCGGTCTTGAACTCCTGGGCTGTAGCAGTCTTCCTGCCTCAGCCTCCCACTGTGCTGGGTTTACAGGCGTGAGCCACCGTGCAGGCCAACAGCCTCATTTTAAGCGTTGTATCTTTACACACGAGCCTCTTCACTTTCTCACTTGACTTGTCTGAATGCAACAAGTGGTTTTCCTGTTAACCACACTGAGGAGGGTACAAGAGGAAGGTGGGCTTTCCTCAGGTAAACTTGGAGGCCATTTGCTTATGAAGTTATTTCCAGTCTTTCTGTAATGAGGATAATGAGCAAAAATTGTGGCCAATCATCAGAGGTTAGCACTTGCGAGATTTGGGTCAGGCCTTGTCTTGTTTCCATCTGGGTATCTGTGGGTGCGGTGGCGCAGCCTGCAAGATAGATAGCGTGGAGCAGGGTGGTGGTGCCCTAATCCTCCCAGCGCCCTGAGCGAGGTGGGGCTGGGGGTGTCCTGGGGTGGTCCTTCCATGTCAGCCCCGAGGCTGGGATGAGCGGCTCCCTCTGGTGAGGAGTACCACCAGGGTGGAGTGTTGCTCAGAAGGATGGCTGCTTGGGCCATTTTCTAGAAGGGGCTGGACCTCTGCCCCCCATCACCCATGCTGGGAGGTTCACATCTGCCAGGCTACGGGGTGCACTGCGGAGTGGGCTGTGGCCTTCCGGGCATCTGGGCTTGGATCCAGGCCTGGGCATTGGATGTCTGCTGACCGGGCAGCCCCTTCACCTTCCTGGAGTCTTCAGTGTTGAAAGAGTGAGATGTGAACCCCACGCTTTCCACTGCAAAGGGCACTGAGGGTGGGGAGGTGGGAAGCGAGAGCACTGTCTACCTCAAAGGTGCAGAGAATGCCAGATGCCAGCAACAGAGGCCCAGAACCTGGGCCTGGGCGGCGGGCACGGAGCCCCAGTGGCCTGGACTTGGCCTGCGTGGGAAAGGGGTCATGGGACAAGACCAAAGCTTCAGAAAGGGGCAAAGAGTAGAGAGGCAGAGTAAGGGTGCCCCATGGCCACTGTGCCCCCAGGATGGAGCCCAGCCCCTCAGTCCAGCTGAGGCTGGCAATGGGTACCCGAGACCCACTACTCCCCTTGCCAGCCTCACCACTGCTATTCCCCTGTGTTGGCCCCTCACCCCTGTCCCCTGTTCTTCCCACACTTCCCCAGTTATCCTTACCCTCTCCATTCCTGAGTCCCAGCTGAGACAAAGCCCTCCCCAGGTCCCTGCCCTCCTCCTACTCCCACGAGGTGTGCTTGGCACACCTCAGGGATAGCAATCAGTCCTGCCCACATCTGTCCCCTCACGCGGTGCCCTGTGTATGGCAGGCACCCCTACACACAACAGTGTTGGCGTCTGAATTATGCTACCCGGGGTCCGTGCATTTAGGAAGTCTGGGGTGGTGTGAGAGCTGGTGGTCCAGCACTGAGGAGGAGCCACTGTGGGCTAGAGGACTGGTGGGGTGCCCAGTGTGGCACAGGCCCCCTGCACACAGGCTTCTGTGGTCCCTGGCACCCACTGGCCCGGCACTCGTAACAGGTAGCAGCAGCCGAAGGGGCTGTTCATGAGTCCGGGAGGACGGTTGTGAGTCTGGCTGAAGGGCTTCCTGTGGGATGCCGGCGCTTGGTGATCAGGTCTCGGGAAAAGCAACATCAGCCCAACTCAGAAGCAAGGAGGGAGGGACGCAAACGCAACTTAGATTGAGAGTCGCTGGGGTGACCAAAGACTGAGGGGCCATTTCTCTGACGAGGCTGGTGCCGGAGGGGCTGCAGTCCTGTGTCCCCTGTGCCCTGTGAAGCCCCCTCCTCTGGCCCTGGGTACCTTCTGCCGCATTGCTTGGGAATCCATCCCTCCCTGTAGGTTGGGGTAGGCGCTCCCGGGCCAGGCCTGTTCTGCCCTCCCACTTCCGTGCTAACATTGGGGCTTTAGCGTGGGGCGGTGGAGAGGGAGGGATGCTTGCAGTCAGAGCATAAGGGAGGAGGGCTGGGCACGCCTCTGTCTCCGGAACGCCGGCTTCGGTCTTCTCTGGAGACCTTGCCTCACATCCATCCGTGGTGCTGCTTCCGACCGCTCACAGATCTCACAGATGTGGAAATTCTCTTGCTTTACAAAAAAGACGTTCTGCTGGAGTGGTTTGCAGATGAGAGGGGTGCTTAGAACCACACAGGGCGTGTTCCCCAGAGGCTGGGTGTTATCCCTGGAATTCTAACAGTGGCTGTTGGAGCCACTTTGGTTTCAGGTGTAGAAAACCCTGAACCGCCTCTGAGAAGCTGCTGCATCTTCTTGCCACGGTGCTCAAAGCCACGGATGAGGGCACAGGATTCCTGCGGTTTCAAGAGAGCTCAGGTGTGGGCATCTTACGTTGCCAGTGGTGCCGCCTGGCCCCATCCTAGCTCCTCCCTTCCACAGGTACAGGTAACAGCATCGTGGTCGTGACAATGAATGGCTTCCTTCGTCAAGAACTGAAGATTGAGGAGAACTTCACAGACATCAGCACCTCCTTCCTGGCCTTCCAGCTCCTTCCCGAGGTATCCCAGCAGGGGCTCTGGGCCCAGCATGCGCGTGGCCCGAGGCCCATGGCCCACACTGTGCCCTGTGTTTCAGCAGGAGCAGCTGTGGGCGGCATGTACAGGACGAAGCGAGGTTTACATCTGGAGCCTGAAGGACCTGGCCCAGCCCCCCCAAAGGGTGCCCCTCGAGGACTGCTCTGAGATCATCTGCATGATCCGGGTGAAGAAGCAGGTAGGGTGGAGGGGCCACCACCCCCAACATCCTGCCAGGTCTCGCTTGCCCTGGCTGGGTCCCCACGCTCCCCAGAAAGCCAGCCACACACACCCTGTGCCCTCCTGTGCTCGCCTCTCAGGGCCCCCCCAACAGGCATGCGCAGGGTTGGCGCCAGCGGGCACACAGGTCACCACGGGCTGCAGGTTTCATGGTGTGGCCCAAGCACTCACAAACCAGGTGTTCCTAGGACTCCACAGCAGACTCCCCCAAACTGGGCGGCTTCAAGTGACGGCCTTATTTTCTCACAGCACTCGAGGCTGGAGGCCGGAAACAAGGTGTCAGCAGTGCGGCCTCCCTCAGGGGCGCCTGCACTCCAGGCCCTTCTCTCTGCCCCCTGCTCATGCAGCCACGGTCCCTGGCTGTGGACATGGCACTCTAATCTGTGCCTAGGCCACATGGCACTCTCTCCTCCTATGCCTGTGTCTCTTGTGGGGACGCTGGTCACACTGAATTTCTGAAGCAGCTCACATTCTGAATTTCGGTGAGGACATGGATTTGGGGGACACTGTTCAACCCATTATAGTCTGCTCTCTGGCCCCCCAAATCCACAGCTGTCCCACGTGCAAAATACACTCCCTCCATCACTACATCCCCCAAAGCCCTTGCTCATTCCAGCATCTGTTCTGAGCCCCAAATCTCCACGTGGAACCAGTGCCCTTCCATGTGGGTGAGCTGTGGGCGGGGTCCACCTGGGGCAGAACCGGCCGCTCTTCCACTGGGAACCTGTGCAGCTAGAAGGTCTGTCTCTTCCCAAAATACAAGGCTGGGCTAGGCAGAGGTTAGACATTCCCACCCAAAAAGGGAGAAACAGGAAGGAAAGCTGGAGTTCCAGGTCTTGAGCAAGTCTGAGACAACGAGGGGGGAATTCAGTGAGCATTTCCCCCATGACTCTACTGGGCTAGAACTGACAAATAAAAGTTACATATATCTAAGGTATACACAGTGCTATTTCAATATACATTGTGAAATAATCACAGTCAAGCCAATTGCCATATTTCTTCTGTCACTGTACACAGGTGGCTGTTTTTTGGGTGGTGAAAACACTTAAAATCCACCCCCAGCACGTTTCCAGCACGTGACGCAGTCTTGTTCCCTAGAGCCCCTTGGCCATTAGGTTCTAAGCCTGAGAAGGGGTCCTCTGCACCTGCCAGGTGGCCCTGGCCCTCAGCCGGCAGAGCCCTGTCCAGGAAGGAGGTAGTTTTGGGGGCACACGCATCAATTTCAGGTAGCTGGGCAGAGCCCTGGCATGCCTAGGAGGGGCTCCTTTCCCCACTGACCCCTCCTGTTTCTCCCTGGCAGGTCTGGGTGGGCAGCCGAGGGCTGTGGCAGGGAACACCCAAGGGGAAAATCTACGTGATTGATGCCGAGAGCAAGACTGTGGAGAAGGAGCTGGTGGCACACATGGACACTGTGAGGACACTGTGCTCGGCTGAGGACAGATACGTGCTGAGTGGGTCGGGCAAGGAGGAGGGGAAGATCGCCATCTGGAAAGGAGAATAGCATGGCTGAGAGTGCCAAGCGGAACCATGCCCTATGTGTGGGGACTGGCTGCCCCCCCCCCGAGAGCCCGCCGGGAGCAGAAGCTCCAAGTGGTGGGGGGCAGGGCAGCCCAGGCTCAGCGTGGAGCTTGCTTACTGTGTGGTCAGCAGCTTCTCAGAGGCCTTCGGGCCCCCTGGCTAAGCCTCACCGAGCGTGTGTCCTGCTGGGGTGCGTCTCAGGCAGGCAGCCGCATCGTGTTGGTGATAACCTCTGTTGAGACGTTACTGGAAATTGCTGGAAACCACGACCATGGGCTGGCATGAAGCCGGAGACTGGCTGAGTCACAGGTGACCTGAGGCTCTCACCTCTCTGGTTTTGTCTTTCCTTACCTCATTCATTCACTTACCCGGTCCTTATGCATCACGGAGGAATGCTGGGCTGGGCACATGACGGTGAACCCGGGGCCCTGGGGCCTCCAGCGAGGCCTGCGAGAAGGAAGAGTGGTTCAGATAACAAAGGGTCTGTCTCCCAGCAGAGAAGGGGGACAGGGCCTGTGCAGGTGGAGGGGACCACAGTGGGATAAGGTTTTTGGGACAGGGGTTGGGCCAGCTGAGGCAAGCTGTCTTTTTTCCTTTTCTTTTTAATAAATGCACAATTTTTATAATAATCCTAGAGACCTTTTATCTGCCAAAGATCACAGACCAGAAGAAGTTCCATCTAAATATGCTCAGGAAACTACACAGAATCTAAAGAAAAAGTAAAATAGCATCATGCATGGTCTCGTATTCCAGTGAAGATGCCCCAGATGAGTGTGTGGTTCAGCCCCTGCGTCCGTGTGTGCACTGGATGTGCACGGGCAAGACGCTTCACTGAGCTGAACATCTTAGCTGTACACAAAGATTTGCAAAAGAGACCTTTTGTACTTTTTTTACTGTAATGTTGAGATTTCATTACTTAGATGTTCCATGGAAGGTTCTGGTGTGGCAGTTGAAGCTGGAGAGAGCATGTCAGCACGTGCTAAGGGCGTGGGGCCTGCCCCCTGGGCACCCATCCACGGGCTGGGCCGTGGAGCCTTGGCTTCTCAGGACACAGCCCCAGAGTTTGCACACCTCGAGGGTCTCTGGAGGTGTTTGCCAGGCTCCTGGAACAGGACACCTTCAGAAGCTCTGCAGGGCCTCCAGATGGAAAGGCAGGCTGGCCTCTGGTTGGGTCTGCATTTTGGAGAGTCTACACCACAGGCCAGCTTCCCCAGGCTTGGCTTTGCATGGCCACTCACTTCTTGGGGCGTTCTGACAGTGTGGGCAGAGCAGAGGTTTGTGGCCTCATCCTCCCCCAAGGCTGTGCTTACTGCGGGGGCACGTTCCCAATTTCTAGCAGGGGAGAGGTTGGACTTTGCTTTTGTAAACACATGAATACTTATGATAAAAGTCTGTCAAGAATACATGTATAAGTTATTTAATGCCAGTCCTCAGGTAACCTCAGGCATCGTCAGCTTATGGATAATAAATTTTGTTTATTAAACACTGATGTCCAGCTTGCTTCCTTTATCCAGCAGTGACTGGTGGGCGGTCCTGAAAATGGAATGACCCCGGGCCGTTCCGAGCTCCTTCGTTCTCAGCACCCATCGCATTTTTAATGCAGACTCTTCATGTCTTTTCTCAGTGGTGAAAATAATTTCCAAGATCTTACTTGACAGTGATTGCATTTTAGGAAATGGTCACTCATATAAAAGAACACAGGTGAACAGAGGTGCTAACAGGGAGTGAGTGTGCTGGGCAGGCACCGTTCCGTGTTTACCCCGCGTTCTGCAAACGGAATCCTGGCCAGTGGAGTTGACTGAAATGGAAAAGGCGCTTTGATGCCTTCGATCTTCCCCTGTGCTTCGGAGAGATGCCATTACAAATGATTTGTCATGGCCCTGGATGAGCGGCAGTCCGTGGAACAGACTGTGATGCCATCCCTGCCTCGGTTTTAGAGACCTGAATTAAACTGGTACAAAAATTATTTCTCTTGAACCAGAAACCAGTATATTTTAATAGAATTTCAGCTCTCCTGCCATATTTCAAACAACAGAAGAGAAAGCTTGCTTTGGGGAGCCGGCACGGTTCACACCACCAACCAAAAGCTTATGCCAACTCCCCACTACTGATGCAGAGGGTGTAAAGACAGTCACCTGGTAACGTTTCCATGATTTGTTCTTGGAAGATGTGCACAGGAGCCATTTTCAAGTGATGGCCATTGTTACTGTTAGATGTGACTATATAACATCTGAATTAAGAGTGCATGACTCTTCCTTGAGGATTCCTTGGACAGATGAAGGGGTGCTTTCTCCGAGTATCTAGGGACGGCATGGAGAGCCCGGCAGGGTCGCGTCACTGTCCCCACAGCCTGCAGCTGTTGGCATGTCCTGTCAGTGCTGTGCCATCCCCCAGAAAGCAAGGCAGAGGCTCTCAGACACAGAGCTGGTTTGCGTTGCTGCTGAGCTGCAGTGCGGGCTGAGGCGTACCTGGGACTGGGGGCAGCGCTGCAGCTGTGTGCCCTGGAATCTTGGAGTATTCTTAGAGACACAGCCCAGGGTGACAGGCACTGCAGAGGCACTGGGGCCACATGGGAGCCTCATCCCGGCCTAGCTACAGATCTGGCCACAAGCCTTGTGCCCTTATGGGGATAGTTCCTTCCTGCAGGGCTCACGTGGAGGCCAACAGGGGCACACTTGAACACCCAATCTGTTGCTGGGGACCCAGGAGCACCTCTAGAATGTGAAGGAAGAGGAAATGAGGATGTGATGTTGTGGGTTGAAAGGTGCCCTCAAAAGCAGATGTCACGTCCTATCCCCTGGAACTGTGAATCTCACCTTATTTGATGAAGGGTCTTTGCAGATGTCATTAAGGATCTGAAGAGGAGGCCCTCCTGGATTCTGTGGGGGGCCCTAAATCCAATGACAAGTGTCCTAAGGAGGAGAGGAAAAGACACGTGGGGAGAGGCCACGTGAAGACAGAGGCAGAGCTAGGCGCGATGCAGCCACAATCCCGGAGCCTGGAGCCACCAGGAGCCGGAAGAGGCCGGGATGCTTCTTTCCCCAGAGCCCTCAGGGGGCGTGGCCCTGCTGGCACTGGCATCTCAGACTTCCGGCCTTCAGAATGGTGAGAAGGTAAAGGTCAGGTGCATGACCGCCCATCACCACGCCCAGTTTGTAACTGTTGGTTCCGGCAGCCACAGGAAACTCTCCCAGCTCCCGTCTGTCACCTGCGTTGCCCGTGTGTTCTGGTCAGGTGCTGTGCTGGGCGCTTTAGGGGCACTGTTGTGTATGATCCTCAGGGCCCTGTGGCATGGAGACGATTCATCCCCATCTTTCACCCAGGATACTCTGGCCCCAGTACTAAGAGCTAAGTGGAGGTTGGGGGCATACACTTCTCACTGCCAAGAAGGCAGGGCTGCGCTTCGAGAGGCCCTCAGAAGCTGCTCTTGCCCCATGCGCAATGTTTCTGCGAGCGCTTACCTTTACCAAGGTGCTGGGAGTGGGGGCTGAGGCTGGTGCTCCTGAGATGTGTTAGCAGCAGCCCCTGGCCCATTCAGGGAGGATCCTGGGGTGAGGGAGGGAGTAAACTCACCTTGCTTTGATGGTGGAGAAGAGTAAGTCTCCCTAACTCTGCATCTGTCCCTGAGCGTCACGGGAGCGTATTCTGTGGCTCTAGGCCCTGGCCAGCAAAGCACTGCTGTGGTTCTGCTGGGTGTAGTGCTGGTCATCCAGGGGTAGTGCTGAGGCCACGTGTGCAGGGGCTGATGGGCTCACAGGGAGATGCGGTGGGGCGCTGGTGTAGTCAGTGGGGCCTGAGTATTGCTGACGCCCCACATGGATGGCTGCAAAATCAGACATGAAAAATATTCACCAAAACACAGGAAAGCAGTGACAGAGGATCAAAAAGCCAGATGTGACAAGTAGAACATGAGCAGCAAGATGATGGACTGAACTCTAACCATACCAATAATTACATTACGTGTAAACGGATGCAGCACTCAAATTAATTAAAAGGCAGAGGTTGTCAATCTAGATCCAAAAGGAAACCCAACTGTAAGTTGTCTATAAGTGATGCGCTTTAAATATAAAAGCACAAGACAGGAGTAAAAGGATGGAAAAAGTTTTAGGCTGGATGTGGTGGCTCACACCTATAATCTTAGCATTTTGGGAAGCTGAGGCAGGAAGATCACTTGAGCCCAGGAATACGGGACCAGCCTGGGCAACCCAGTGAGACACCCCATCTCTATAAAAACGTTGTGAAAAATTAGCTGGACGTGGTGGTGCGCACCTGTAGTCCCAGCTACTCCTGGGGCTGAGGTGGGAGGGTGGCTTGAGCCTGGGAAGTCAATGCTGCAGTGAGCTGTGATCACATCACTGCACTGCACTCAGCCTGGGTGACAGAGCGAGGCCCGCTGCACTCAGCCTGGGTGACAGAGCGAGGCCCTATCTGAGAAAAGTTTCACTATGCAAACAATAAGTATAGAAAAGCTTGTATGGTTATATCACTGTCAGACAAAACATAATTCATGGTATATTACAAGAAGCAAACGGGAAAGCATAATAAGGTCAATTCATCAAGAGATGAGTTAACTAATAATAGAGATTCAAGAGAATGAAGCAAGCATGGAAGAGCCATAGGAGAAAACAGACGAAATCCGCAGTCAGCTTTTAACCCCCTTCTCTCAGAAACTGATAGAACAAGTAGACAATTCACAGGGATAAGATTTAACAACAGGACCAACCAGCCTGACCTGACACAGAACGCTACACCCAACAACAGCAGAAGAGCCGTTCTTCCCACGTGCACGTGGAATGTTCAGCAAACTGGATTATATGCTGGCCTATAAAATACATCTGAAGATTTAAATGTTACAGAACATGTCCTCCAACCAAAAAGAAATGGAATGGGATGTCAACAGTGGTTACACACCGAAAAATCCCCAAATTAAAATCATGTTGGGAAATTAACATACCTCAAAATAACCCATCAGTCAAAGAAAAAACACAAAGGAAATTAGAAAGTATCTTCAACTCAGTGATACTGAAAACACAATATATCAGAATGTATGGGATGCAGGCCGGGCATAGTGCTTCATGCCTGTAATCCTAGCACTTTGGGAGTCCAAGGCAGGAGGATCCCTTGAGCCCAGGAGTTCAAGACCAGCCTGGGCAACATGGGGAGACACTAGATCTTCATTTTTAAAGAAAATTAAAACCCAAAATGTATAGGATGTAGCTAAGGAGAACAACTACAACTTTAAATGCCTGTGTTAGAAGAAGGCTTTCAAGTCAGCTACATAAATTTTAACCATAAGAGTGTAGAAAAATAAAAGTCTATTTAAATAAAATGAGTAAAGGGAGTATGAAAGGGAAGGCGAACAGCGAAGCCAGAAGCCGGTTCTCCAACTGATAAACCCTATGGAGACTGACCAGGAAAAACTCACATGCACAAATTTCATTCCACTCTCAGGAACGAAATGGAATACAAATCTTACACACATCAAAAGACGCTGTGAATAACTACATAAAATATGCAAATTTCTTAAAAATAACTTTATGAAACTAACACAAGGAGGAATAAAATCTGAGGAGTCTCACGTCTGTGAAGGAAATTGAGATCTCTAGGCTCAAGTGCTTTCACTAGCTAATTTAACAAACTCTTACAAACGGCATAATAGAATTTACAAAAGCCCTTTCAGAAGAGGAGGACGGAACCCTTCCCCACTCATTTTAGGAGACCAGTATGAACCTATAGTTAAAGGACAAAGGTCTTACAGGAAAATAAAACTGTAGATCAATTTTCATCAGAAACATAGATGCAAAATTCCTTGGGTATCTACCCGGAGGAAAATGTCATAATATGAAAAAGTCACTTGCACATGCATGTTTACAGTGGCACAATTCGAAATTGCAAAAATATGGAACTAGCCCAAATGCCCATCAGTCAACGAATGGATAAAGCGAATGTGGTGTATTTGTATCAGAATACTACTCAGCCATAAAAAGGAATGAAGTAATGGTAGACACAACAATGGATAGAACTGGAGCCTATCATTCTAAGTGAAGTAGCTCAGAAATGAGGACCAAACATCTGTTCTCACTCATATGTGGGAGCTGAGCTATGAGGACGCAAAGGCATAAGAATGATACGTGGACTCTGGGGACTTTCGGGGAAGGGTGGGAGAGGGGAAAGGGATGAAAGATGACACACTGGGTACAGTACACACTGCTCGGGTGATGGTGCACAGAAATCTCAAATCACTGCCAAGGAACTTACCCATGTAACCAAACACCACCTGTTCCTCCAAAACCTAGAAAAAAAACCACCCCAGAAACGAACACAAAACAGATGCAACATTTTTAAACAAAATATTAGCAGACTGAATCCAGCAATATTTTTAAAGGTTAATACATCATGACAAAGTGGGGTTGCAAAATGCAAGGTCAATTTAATCCTCAAAAATCAATCAGTGTCACTTACCGTATCAGTAGAACAAAGGGGACTTCTTCAAATTGACAACATTCACGAGAAACCCACAACAAGCGTCACACCTGATGGTGAAAGACGAACTGCTTCCCTCAGAATGGGACCAAGGACCTTCGCTTTCCCCTTCCTATTGACATTGTACTAGAGGTTCCGGCCAGGGCAATGGGGGAGGCATGAAGACCGTGCTGGTTTAGCAGAACACTGGGGAAAAGAGGATTGTACCGGAAGACAGCAAGATCGTTTACATAAATCCTAAGGAATCTATTTTAAAAACTAGAATATTTTCTAGTTTTCTTCTAGTAAGGTACTAGATACAAGGTCAATATATGATCATTGCATCACTATATTCTAACAACAACCAACTTGTAAACTTTTAAAATACTTACAGTAACATAAAGAACACATTCAATAGAAATAAATTAACTAATGATGCAGAAGACTGAAAACTCAGAAACACTGAGAGAAATGTTAAGGACAGAAAGATGTTTTCCAGGACTGAGATTAAACACTGTAAACATGTTAGTCATCTCTGAATCGACCCAACAGATTCCGTTTAATCCCAGTCAAAATCCTAACAGAATGTTTAAAAAAGAAATTGAGAATTTGATAAGATAAACGGAAATGCAAAGTAGAATATTTAAGATAAGCTTCAAAAAGACGATCAAGCCAGGTGGGGTGGCTCAAGCTAGAGGACTCATGTATATCTTTATGCTTTACTAAAAAGCTACAGTAATTAAAACGGTAGGATCTGACGTAAGTATACATAATTAAATCAATGGGGAAAAACGTAGGGTCTAGATGCACACACATAAAATCAGTGGACTGCACAGAAACAAAAGCTCCATGACAGTTCGGCAGGGAAAGTGCTCAGCGGACGCTGCTGCCACGACGGGATAAACGTGCTCCTCACTACAGTTTCACTCCAGGTGGCTCACTGACCTCAGCGCGAAGCTAGAAGCTCTAGAAACAAGCATATCTTTGCCACCTTGGTGCAAAGACCTTTCCAGAGAGCACACATAAAAAAGCTAAACTCTAAAGAAAAACTTGATAAATTGGATGTCATCAAAATATGTCATTAAGGAAAAAAGAAAATATTTGCAGTACTCTATCTGGCAAAGAATTATCAAAAATATATTCTACAAATCGACAGCAAGAAGAACAGCTTGACTGAAAAATGGGCAAACAAGGCTGGGCATACTGGTTTATGCCTGTGGTCCCAGAACTTTGGGAGGCCCAGGCAGGACTGCGTGAGCCCAGGAGTTTGCGACCAGCCTGGGCAATATAGGGAGACTCTATTTCTTAAAAAAAAAAAAAAAAAAAAAAAAAAAGCAGGGCATGGTGGTGTGCACCTGCAGTCCCAGCTACCTGGGAGGCTGAGGCAGGAGGATGGCTGACACCGGGAGACTTCAGTGAGCCATGATCAAGCTTGGGCACTCCAGCCTGGGCAACAGAGGGACACTCTATCTCAAAACAAGAAGAGTTGAAGATATTTGGCTAAACAAAAAATGTAGATTGCAAAACTCTGCACAGTGGTCCAAATTTTGTTAAAAATAATTAGCATTAGTAATGTGGAGACAAAAATGTGAAGACTGGGGCCGGACATGGTGGCTCACGCCTGTAATCCCAGTATTTTGGGAGGCCGAGGCCGGCGGATCACTTGAGGTTAGGAGTTCGAGACCAGCCTGGCCAACATGGTGAAACCCTGTGTCCACTAAAAATACAACAATTAGCAGGGTGTGGTAGTACATGCCTGTAATCCCAGTTACCAGGGAGGCTGAGGCGGGAGAATCGCTTGAACCTGGGAGGCGGAGGTTTCGGTGAGCCAAGGTTGCGCCACTGCACTCCAGCCTGGCCAACAAAACGAAAAAAAAAAGATAAAAGGACTGCAGGTTGGGAGGCCTGAGGCGCTGAATCTCTGCCTTGGTGACTTCTTGCCCCGTGACGGCCACTGGGCACTCAGGGAGGGCATGTCCTTGGCGGGCATCCTGGGGAAAGGCCAGGAAAGGGGCCAGTGCCGGTCGTCCCCTCCTAGCCTGGAGAGCGTTGGCGGGGTGTGGGATGCAGGTCTGGTGCTCGCTCAGGTGGGCCAGGTGAGGCAGTGGGGCTGGTGGGCAGAACACATGCCCAGTCCCCTGCCCCTCCCCAGGCCGTCCCTGACCGGGGAGCGGGGTTCTTTGTGGGGCGCTGATTCCCTCCTCCTCCCCACAGGCACTGGGCCCACTGCTCCAGGCCCTCCGGGGCCGGGCGGGGGGGCGTCTCTGTGGCTGTGCAGGATTGTGTCGCGGTGGCCATGTCCCCTGCAGGAAGCCGTTCTTGCTGGCCGCCGCTTCCACCTGGGAGGGAAGCGCCTGGATCTTGGGTCCTGGGCCGCCACCTGTGTCCCCAAAGCCCAGCCCCAAGCAGGACTGGATGTGCTGTGGTGGGCGGAGGCTTCCCTCCGTAAAAGGGACAGTGGGGTAGAACAGAGTGAGGCCACGGGGCGGGACGGCAGGGTGGGATGGGGCAGGGCCGCTCGCACCCGGAGGACACCAGGGGATGCTGAGTGCTCCTGCCAACCTGGGCACCGGGCAGGGTTCCAGAGGGCAAATGGGGCCTTGCGAGCAGAGTCTGGGCGGCCCTGGCTCTCTACTTCACTTCCATCTGGCTGAACGTGACCATCCCTTTAGTCCCCAGGACAGAGCGATCAGCCCGTGTTTGGCCAGCAGCGCCAGAGTGGCCCAGCCAGGACTTATCCCCAGGTGCGGGGCTCCTGGCTTCTGTGCCCCAACCCACACCCCGACTATACAGGTCCACTCCCCACTATCAAAGCCCCTCCTCTCTTTCTCCCTGGTCTAAGCCGATCCCTTCTACCCCACCCTTTGCCTGGCTGGGATCCCTCCAAGCCTCCAAGCCCCACAGCTTCAGATCAGAGGAGCCGTTGACAAAAACACCTGGGTCACCAGAGGCAAGTCCCCTCCCCTTCATTTTCTTCACTGCTGACTGGCAGCCACAGCCCTGGTTGGGCGGTGGGGGGGTACCAGAGGACACAGATGACCCACTCCGCATGTAGGAAGGCAGGTGGAGTGCTCTTCCAGCCACTCCAAGACCCTGTATGCTGCCCCCTGGGGACGCCAAAGCCAGGTGCACAGGACGGGCCACCCACTGTCCTCAGCCCAGCATGCCTACTCCTGCTGGCACCAAGCAGGCTGCCTCCCCAAGACACTCAACCAGGGACAGTCAGGAACCCTTCAGCAGAGGCAGATCACAGGCCGGCCCCACCCCCGCTATACCAGAACAGGCCAGCAGGAGAGCCCAGGCCTTGACCACACCTGAGCCAAGAGCCCTCACCTCCAGGTACAGGAGCACCCCTGGAGGGCCATGGCTAAGGGGGAGTGTGTGGGTGTTCCAGGGACAGGCCTCAGGTTTGCGAGCTGCTGGGGCCTTCAGGGAACGAATGCTCCTGTCCTTGGGCCTGGCCCTCCATCTGCAGGCCTCAGACAGCCCACTGGACCCGCTAGGCACCAGGATGGCAGAGGGCAGGCAGTAGGGAAGTGACAGACACACCCACACCATCATGTCAGAAGGAAAAGTTTATTGAGTCAGCCACAGAGGAAGGGACGCAGGGAGGTTCTCAGTGCACAGAAGAAATCAGGGCGCTGCACAAGCAAACCCTGTGTAGGACAGAGCGGGTGCGAATAGCAGTGCGTGCTACAAACGTTCACCTGGCAAAGAAACGCGGCAGAACCCAAGGGCTCTGCATCCAGACGGACACAAACATGAGGCCGCTTACCCAACTAACAGAAAAGTCACGAATGACATGACCCTTCCTTACCTCCTCCTAAAACGTAACATTATGTGTTTAACACACACTTACACCATTGCTAAATCAGCAAGAGCTATTATAGTGCTCCAACTTAATAAGTTGATAAAAAGCTGTCCTGTGGCCAGTTCACAATGGAACTAAACAGTTTCGTTCCGAGATGCCTGGGGAGTTTCTCTGACAGCGAGGCATCTCCAACACACAGGTCATTCTGTCACCAGGAGCTGGTCTCAGTCCACGGCACAGAGTGACATGGCCCTGGCAGCCAGCCCTGCAGAGGGCAAGGGGCAGCCGCTGGAAAGGGTACTCAGTCCTCCTGGAGGCCCAAGGAGGGGCTGGCCAAGGGGCCACCTTGAGGTTTGGGGGCTCTGGCCGGAGAGTGATGGCTGGCTTTGCATGAGGAGGTGATAAGAACTTTAGGCTGGGTCCCCAACATGCTGTGTGCATGGGCCTTGTTCAACCCAGAGCTGAACTGACACCTCTCCCAGGTGGTGAAGGGCAGAACCCCTCAGGAGCTCTCGGAAGCAGGGGTCCCTCAAGACAGGCCTGTGGCACCAGGCTTGGAGGCGGGGAGCTGGTGTGTCTCAGAGGCAGCCTGTGCTGCTGGGAGGCGGAGGGTAGACGGGCCTGACTCCGCAGCAGCAGTCAGTCACACGCTGTGCAGTGGGTAGAGCTGGACCAACGCTGAGGCAGAAGCGAAACAGTGTGGAAAGAGCTGTGTGTCTTTACTGGAAGCCGGTTCATGTCCAGTGTGGACAGCAATATTTGGTGTTTTGCAAACTTGGTCTGTAGCAGGTGTCACTATTGCTGGTGGCCGCAGAAGCCATTAGCCACAGAAGGGAACCGTTGGCATCTCAGAGAGTTTTTCAAACATGGCACGGCCCCAGCAGTGGAGAGCCGAGGGTGGCCCACAGCACCCCTTCCGCCCCTCGCTGCCCTGAGGGCTGCTTCCTGTTCTGCTCTGGGGTTCTAGTCCTCCACACATGGGGCCTTCGAGAAACACTCCGGAGGGCTGCTAGAAGCCACTAACCATCTGTGGAGGGCTCAGCGGCCCTGCCTCCCGCCAGGGGACAGGACTGGACAGAGCGCTTCTCCCAGGGGCCCGAGGCTTTCATGGGCAGGGGTCCAAGGGGCCGCACAAAGGGCTGGCATGCTCAGTGGTGGGCTGGATGATTCCGGCTCAGACCCCTGCCTGGGGCGGAGAAACACGGAACACTCCAAGGCTGGCTCTTCAGCTACCAGGGAACGTCACGATGCCAGTCCGTTGGTCACAGGCAGGCTGGCCCAGCTGAGCACTCATGGCCTTTGCCCCTTCCCACCAGCTCGCATTCCTGGAAACTTCTGCTGTGTGTTAAGGGGAAGCTTGCCAAGAAGATCCTTGACTTAGCTGACTGACAGGGAACAAAACCACCACAAATGAGAGCAACGTTACCTTAGACTGCAACTGGTCTGTGCATTACGCAAGATTTGACCAACCGGCACCCCGCCTGACACTGCAGTCACCACCAGCCTGCACGGCCCAAACTCTAAGGGCGCCATGAGCCCAACTCCAGCTTCACCCACAGCGTGGATGCCTGGCTAGCTTCCCCAGTGGGCACCTGCACGGCCTCCTCATCCTCTGGGACAAGGCTGCCAGCCAGAGCACCGCCCCTTTGACAGTGACCGGCATCCCCAGCCCCACCTTCGCACTGCATCTATCTGAGGTACAAAGTTAGAAGCCACAGACACCTGAGCTGCCGCCTGACCCACGCAAGCTGTGGGCGCAGTGACACTGTGGACAAGATAGCCTGCCCGCCTGCCCTTCTCGGCTTCCCTTAAGACACAAGGTGATGACACGGACATTTTCAAGTGAGTGCAATCTGGAAATAATCTCAGTGCAGGGGAGGGGCTGAGGCTAAAGGACGTGGCAACTTGGCCCTGGCTGTGGCCAGGCCGGCGCCACATGAACCACAAAGGCCCCGGTCACCCGCGCCTGCCTCCCAGGAAGGCCGCTCCAGAAACTGACTCTACTGACCCTGAACCCCAGCCCCTGCTGCTCCCCCTCATTTCAGGTCTGCACGCTGATGGGACCTCCACAGTAAGAAAGACTTTGGTTGGCAACACCTGAAGGGCTGAGAGCTTGACCAGTCCAGTGTGCATCCCGACTTGTCACTGAGGAGCACACGACAGTCACGCCCGTCCCTGGCTGACAATGGTTTTCAGCGTGTTCACACTCTAACACTGACCGTGGCGAGGCCGTGTGGAGAGCACTGAAGGCCTTTGTTATCCTTACTTCAGATTGGTCAAGTCGAGGCTGGGATCTCCAGGGTTAACATACTGCTCAGAGCAGGGTTGCAAAGCCCCTCTTCCTCCTAAAAATCAAGTCGCAGCCCGGCCCTGAGACTCCTGCACTCCCAGCTAGCAAGGAACTGGCTTTGGTGAGCCCTAGAGCTGGCCCCTGGGCCTTCAGATGAGGGAGGGAAGGAAGCAGGTGGTCTCCGGCTGAACCCACGTCTGGCAAGGTTTGGGTCGGATGTCGATTCAGGTCAGGTCACTGCCACCCTGCATCTGCTGCTCTCTTGCCTACATCTGTTTTCCAGTTGCCAGGACGAGGAGCAGGAGAAACCAGCTAAGATACAGGCTGTGCCTCGAGATCCTGACAGCACAGCCAGGTCTCGGAGTGGGGACCTACAGTCTAAAGCCACTAGAGGGTCAAGTTGCATAGAGTGAGCTGCCATGGATGCCCAGCTGAGGTGAGGAAGCCAGGGGTGCCGTCCCCCCGAGGAGAAGGGCTTCCGCTGCCGGAGGGCTCGCAGCAAAGGCGGGAGCACGTTCAGTAATGGGACTTGCCCTGTCCAAGCAAGAGATTCACAAGGCCATCCTCAAGTTTCCATACAGAGAAGAAACGTTCTTGAAGTCCTGAAGTCAGTCCTCTGCGATCCTGGGACACAGGGTCCTGGCAGACACGCTGCACGTGAGCAGGCACCCAACTGCCACCTGGACACAAACGACCTGCAAAGTGCCACTAGTGGCCGAAGACATGGCAGGACCGGAGGCCCATCAAGTACATTAAACAGTCGTTTCTTTAAATACAAAGAAAATTCAAGTAATTTATTTAAATCTGCTTTAGTTTCATCTTGAAATATATCTATGTGTCTATATATATTTGCTCTAGAATTATATTGCAGCATGATCCTCGTGCATTTAAATAAAGGACTTTATTTAAAAACGACTTGAGGCAGCAAAAGCATTACAACTGTCTGACTGTATCCATGCGGCGGCCGGGCCTGTCTCCTGATCTCAGGAGGCTCACGCCAACCACTGTGAATCGGAAGTGCAGAGCGGCTTGGTTCTGAAGAGCCTGTGGTGTGGAAAATGTTTCCAAGAGCCGCACTGCCTGCCGGAGCTCTGCGTCTTCGCTGAAACCAGACGGCAGCGCAGAGCCCTCCGGTGGCACGGGTCTTCTGCCGTCCGGACACATGCTTTCCTGTGCTCCTGTCATGATTCCACCGTCGAGCAGGTGAGCAGGTGAGGAAGCCATGGAGTTCGACAGGTTCCAGCACGCACGTCCCCTTCTGGAGGGGGGAGGCTCTCCACATCCACACGCCCGAGGTAGCCTGTGGCGGGGGGCTTGGGAGGCAGGGCCCCTGGGAGCTCTGCTCTCAGGAATCCCCAGCAAATGGTTTAGCGATGAATCAAAAGTGCAGCGGAAGTCAACATCTGGGGTCTGGAGGGGCAGCCTGGCCTCCTAGGAAAGTCCTTCAGCCGGGATGAGCGGGGTCACATGTCTGGGTGCAGACACTCTCCAGCACACGCAGGAGCCCGTCTGGAGCTCACGCTCCGCCCCCCACGTGGTGCCCAGCCCATCCCTGGGCAGGGTGTCTGGGAGCCGCCCCTGCAAACCACGGCCTTCTGCCCAGACCCCCCGACCAGCCTTCTCCCAGCTTTGGTGTGCGGCTGCTGCCCAAGGACACGGCTGCCCCGGGCACAATGTGTCAAACTCACTGGGGAAAAGAAGAAATGCTCTTCTTCTAAGAAAACCACATTGTGGAAAAGAATTCTTTTTCTAAAATAATCATAAAGAAAAATATTCTCCAGTAGCTGCAGCACCAGCCGAAGTGACGGGATCTGCCAGATGTCAACACCTGCAGGTGTCCGCAGAGAGGGAATTTGATAAAAATATTTTAGTCACTGACTACACTACCGTTACCTGGGGCTTCCAGATAAGGCGTAGCACAGAATGTCACATTTTGTTTTCAATTATAATTCTAGAAATGTGAAATCTTATTTTTTCTAAATTGTTTATTGTCTATATAAATGTTTTATAATTTAAAAACATGCAGAATAATATACCTGCAGAATAAAGGAGTTCAAATTAAAAGATCTTTTTCAATTAAAAAATATTTCAAATGATTTTTTTAATCATCAAAAAAGTGGTTAGTGTGGTATTTTTGCCTAGTAGCTCAAACCTACCCTATGACTACTGAATTGTGACTACGGGGCAGAGGGGCTCGGGCCTGCGCTGCCGGGGCGGCCACAGCAGCTGTCTGCTCCCGCCCGTGGCCAGGCCCCGCCATCCACCCACCTGCCCGCCCACCTGGTGGAATGTGTGTAAACGAGAGTGCGGCTCAGACCATGGACTCTGTCTCCACCGGCCCTGGCACAAGGCCCTCCTTCCGCACAAGCTTCAGCACAGTGGGCTTTTCCCTGCCCCCTCCGGCCCCGCCTTCGCTGGCCAACTGGGAAGACAGGCCTTTCTGCTCTTCCTTAGCCTCCTCTGACACGTCGGGATAGATCACCAGGAATGTGGCCGTCAGGAAGCCCAGGAAAGAGCCCACAGAGGCCACCATGGGGATGACACGGACAGTCCCCACGGCGTCAACCACACCCCCGAGGGCCGAGGCCACCAGGATCTGGGAGATGTACACCTGGCAGGACAGGATGGCGCAGTCGATGCCAAAGCCGCGCCTGGAGTTCCCGGGGCTGTGGTGGACGTACTGCAAGAGAGGAAACATGAGGGTGAGTGGCTGGAGAAGGCGGCTGCCACCCAGCCCTGCAGAGCTGTGACTATTAACCCAGCAGCCTGGAAACGCGACCTGTCTCTTCCACTGAGCTTCTTGGCAACCACTCCTGCCTGGGCACCTCCCCCACCCTCAACTCCTGCCCGGCACTGTGCAGGCGGAGAGGCGCAAAGTTCTAGCGCAAGGAGAGGGCAGGCGTGGAAGCAGCTCTGCCGGTCTGATGGGGACGTGGGCCTCCCAGGAGCCTGGCCTCCAGTCTCAAGGAGAGGCAGCAGGGCCAGGCTCCACCAGGCTGCCCCGCCTCACCCTGGCAGTCTCCACAGGGGTTGAGGGGCAGTGGGGCCGTGAGCCCAGGTGGATCTCCCCAAGGTAAAACTGCAGGTGGCCACGGGCAGCAAAGTGGCGGGACCCAGGAAAACAAGCAGCTTCATTTGTGTGTCTTGAACAAAGACAAAAGCAAGCTGCTGTTCATACACTACTACTATCGGATGTGTGACTGGTCAGACGGCATCTCCGCAGGAGGCTTTTTCCGAGATACTGAAAAAAGGTCACTCTGCTAAGAAGATACACAAAGCAGCTCTAAACGTATACACCATAACCACAGTGAGACACTTCAACACGCCTTTCATAAACAGACAAAAGCAGTAAGAGAAGAGCAAGGCAACGTCAAGGCTGAGCTCCCTGACAGAGACAGGGCACCAGGTGCACGACCCACGTTCTTTCCAAGTGCACACGGAGCATTTCTCAACACACGAGATGTGCCAGGCCACCAAGGAGGCCGTAACTAACTGAAGTCTGCGCTCACGTGGGACACGTTCTCTGGCCACTAAGGAATCACACCGGACATCAGTAACAACATGACAACTGGAAACAGCCCAAATGCTGGAATTCTAAACAATTCACGGTTCAAAATAGAAATCACAATGAAAATTATAAAAATCTTTGAAAAGAAAACACGTTAAAACCCACACACAGTGCAGGTGAAGGTGCGTGTAGAGGGAAAGTGGCCTTACCTGCAAATATGAGGCTGGAAGTCGAGTAAGAAATGAGCAACAGCAAATTACACCAAGATATAACAGAAGGCAGGAGACGGCAAAGGGTGGCAGCAAGCGTGCGAGCACACGGGCGTGCAGGGAAGATGGATGCTGAAGCTTCCCCGAAACACAAACCAATAGTCTTAGATAACTACCATGGGAAGGGAGAGGAGATACCACTACAGGTTCTATCTCATTAGACCATAGACTACTGTAAACAATTTAATGCTCATAATTCTGAAAGTGCAGATGAAATGGACACATTCTCAGGAAAACACAAACCAAGGCATCATACTTCTGGGCTGGGTGAAGTGGCTCATGCCTGTAATCCCAGCACGCTGGGAGGGTGAGGCAGGCAGATCACCTGAGGTCAGGAGTTTTGAGATCAGTCTGGTCAACATGGTGAAACCTCGTCTCTACTAAAAATATGAAAACTAGCCAGGCGTGGTGGTGGGCACCTATAATTCCAGCTGCTCAGTGGGCTGAGGAGCTGGGAGGTGGAGGATGCAGTGAGCCGAGTTCATAGCCTAGGCAACAGAGCGAGACTCTGTCTTCAAAAAAAAAAAAAAAGCATCATACTTCCTAGAAAGATATTAAGTGAGATATTAAATACTCCCTGGTTGATTTGAAAGAGCAAACACCACTTCTGTTTATTTTGTACTGGAGGTTCCAGCCATTCCAAGAAGGCAAGGAAATAGGTAAGGAGACTCAGGAAGGAGGAAATACAGCTCATTAGGCACAGACGATGTGGTTTTGTTAAGTAGATGGCCCAAAGAATCTCGGGATATCCGCTGAGGATTAATAACAGAAGGGGATATAGCACTTAGGTATCGGAAGTGCCACACTACGAGGTCATTAATCTCCCCAAATTGACTGATATAATTTGTTTTTAATTTTAAAAGCCCAGAAGCTGAGTCTAACATTTAGATGACAAATACATGGTTAAGAATAGCCAAGACAATCCTGAAGAACAAAGTTGAGGGATTTCTACCACCAGGTTTCAAGACTTTAGTTTAACTTGACGTTTCTTAGAATAGATAAACAGAGGAGAGCAGAAACACACACTTACATGAAAGCCTAATTTATGACAAAGATGGCACTGCACAGACGGGCAGGGAACGGCGCTGGGTCATGACCTGGGCAAACACCCATACGTAGTGGGAAAAAATAAAAGTCTTGATCCCCTACCTCAAACCATACACACATCTACTCCAAGGTGACTGTCAACCAAGAGCAAGGGCACAAGAGGAGGTGTGGCCAGCGACGCCCTAACAGGGCTACCTGAGACAGCATAACTAAATGCCCACAAAGCAGGAAGCATCTGGCCACACCACGACATGGAGAGGCTGGCCGTGATGCTGCCAGCACGCATGTGAGTGAAACCCAGAGATGAAGCCAGATATTTCAGCTGCATAAAATCCAGAAAGAGACAAAAGTCTGCCTGTGCTGTGGGTGCTGAGCATTTGAGATAAAATTTGTCTCATCTGTGATGTGTGGTGATGTAACATACACACAATTTCAATGATTAGCAAGAGTATGAAATATCGTGATTTTTTCATATAGAGTACATGTTGAAATAATGTTTCACCAGGTTAAATGAAATATGCTAGTTTTCACTGGCCATCCCACTTTCTAAATGTGGCTACCAGCAAGTGTAGGCATACCTGTGTGGCTCTCCTCCCACCCCACTGGACAGGGCTGGCTGGAGCTTCCCCCTCAGGGAACTGTGACTGGGCCTGAGGGGACTGAAGGAGCAGGGACAGTGCTTTTGCGTGCTAGGTGATGGGGGTGGTTGAAGAAGACCCTTTGTGGCCAGGGGCCGCCAAGGGACAGGTGGTGGCTCTGTGGGCTTTGGAAGGAGCCATGTCATAAGCAGAGATGGCGTAGGGCCATCTGTGTGGTGAGCCTCCCCTGTGAAGTGCAGGGTTCCACTCTGAGGAGACAGAAGGCACTAAGGAGGCTGGGACACGGCTCTCAGGGCCGTTGTGGCACGCACCTGCTTGATGTCGTGGTACTGGCCCAGCAGGGCGTAGGGGCAGTAAGAGATGCTCATGGAGACGATGCCCATGGTGCTGATGGTGACCATGGCAACGCAGACATCGGGAAACATGGCCATCACGGCAGTGCCCACGGAGAAGCCCAGTGTCCCCAGCACGTAGACCACCCTGACGCTCAGGTCATAGTTGTCCAAGTACTTCTGTAACAGGGCTGCAGAGAGGCACAGGGACAGGGACAGTGGGCAGGTGGCTGGCTCCTTTCGGGCTCCCTCCACCATCCCTTCCCTCATTCCGGCTGAGCCTGGGCCTGCTCAGGCAGACACAGCAGCATGGACCTCCAGCACATGCTTGTAGCTCATGGGCCCACTGGGAGGCCCAGTGGCTTCAGCACCACAGAGGGAAGCTGGCCCTCCTTGTTCCAGGCCCCATAACCAAGCTCTTCCTGCAGCTCCCCGGGACCCCTGCCCTGCCCTACCAATCTGGGACTACTCAGTGCCTTCTCTGGCCTCACACCCGGGACGGTTTCTTCTGAGGTGGGCAGCAGTGGGCAGTTCTGCCTCGGGACATTGTTGCTGGTTTTTCTCATGGGCACCTGTTCTTCCCTCACCCTTCCTGACCCGGTGGCTCAGATGTCACCTCTTCTGGGAAGGTGCTCTGCTGAGAATTTCTCTGTTAAAGTGGTGGCAACAGCATGGGCCATCGCACCGGCTGCTGCTGACCAAGAGGCATTTACCTTGGCCATCTTCACGTCTAGCTCAGGCTGAATGAAGCTGGCCTTCCCCAAGCTCAGAGTCCAGGCAGGCCAGCCTGACTCGCACTCGGCTCAGAGGCCCCTGACCCAATTACCCCTGGTTCCCGGCAAGCCTGGGTATGCTGCTGAGGGACGGAAGCCTGCCATCCAGGCCCATGCCTCAGGGGGAAAGGTGCCTGCGCCCTGCTCCGCTGCCACTCTGCCCGCCAGGCCACCATCCAGCTCTGCACTGGAGCCAGGGACAGCGTGTCAGGAGGTGCCACTGACATGGGACAGCGCCGTGGGACCACACGAGCAGGATAGGTCCCAAAGGCGTCTCAGAAACACACTGCTCCCGGTGCCAGTCCACTGCTGCTTTTTCCCCTCTGAAATGAGGGGAATTTCCATGCTTCTCCCCAAGGGGTGACCCTGTTATGAGGGACCCGGAAGTCAGGGTACGATTGAGGGCCCCAGATTCTAAGGTGCAGGATTCTCTTATCCACATTTCTGATCTGAGCATTTTCTGGGCTGCGACTGCTGACCTGACCTAGCTCTTACCTGAGCAGATGGCACCAGTGGCTGCGTAAACGACCAGGCCCCAGCAGCCCATCTTAACCCCGGCGTTGTAGGCTTGCCAGGCGGTGGAGTTCGAGGCGGCCTGTTCCGGAAATGAGACGGGGCTGGTGAGGGCATCTCCAGGCCCAGCAGCATATTTCCCATGGGAACGGCTGCTGGCCAGCTACTCATTTTAAGAGCGGTGACAGGAGAGTCCCCTCCAGGAGGAGGGCCTGCCCCAAGTCAGTTGCTATCTGGTAAAGCATTTCTATGCCTCCCAGACCACAGACTATCTGTGCTGTGACTCTGACCCAATTACCCCTGGTTCCCGGCGAGCCTGGGTGCGCTGCCGAGGGACGGAAGAGGCGGGGTCTGGTCTGCGCTGGGCTGGGCTGGACTTGCAGAAGTCCTGCCCTGTGGCCTTGACCCTCTTGGAGCCACTGCATGGAGGAGCTCAGACTGAACTCAGAAGGGGAGGGACTGTGTGGAGACAGGCGGGAGGCCCGAGTGTGGACTGAGGGCACCTTGGTTCTCTTGGCAGAAGCGGCCATGGGTGTGACCCAGTCGTTACCACAGGACCAGAAGAGCGGCCCATGAGGCTGGAATGAGCGACAGCAGGGCATCATTTGAGCTGTTCTGCTTTGGGGTAGCCTGACACAGTAACAGACACCCCGTTCAGCACCAGAATCGGCACCTGGCATTCACGATTGCTTGCCGTGGGCCTCACTACAACCCCCACCCGCTGCATCCAGGATGGCCCCGACCAAGTTCCCATGGGTGTGCATGGGCCAGCTGCCTGCTGTGGGTCCCTCACCTGCACAGGAGGCCCCGTGCGCCCTCCTTGACACGCGTGGGCACCAGGAAGAGGCCCCCCGGCCCCACCTGTGAGTTTCTCGGTGAGCCGCAGGTAGGTGGAAGGGGCCCGCTCTCGGGTCCGAGCACTCACCTTCGGGTCACCCTCAAAGATGACTTGGCCCATGAAGTCGGTGTAGAACACGGCCTCGGCGATGACGGAGAACCAGGTGAGGAGGTGGCAGAGGCACAGGCGCATCAGCTCCCTGGGCATCTTCAGCATGGAGAGCCACAGCAGGCGCACAGTGGTCTCGCCCTCCCCCTCCTCGCTCTCCGTGTCTCCACTGGAGTTGGTGGCCCCGCTCTGGTTCCGGTGCCGGCGCCGCTGCCGCTGCCGCTTCTGCATGTCGTACAGGTCGCTCATGCTGCGCGATGGCTTGATCAGCACCACCGCGTTGGCGCGCCGGTAGCGGTAGCAGTGGGACCCGAGCTTGCCATAGTAGGAGAAGGTGCTGGAGGCCTGCCGGCGGAACGCGTGTCGCCGCCGCCGCACGGAGCTCGATGCAGCCGAGGGCTTCATGTCCACCCTGGCGTAGCCGCCGAGGGCGTCTTGTGCCGGGGAGCCACTTCCGTTTGGGACTTTAGCTTCATTCAAGTGATTATCCAGCAAGGTCTCGTCCTCCTTGATGGCTTCCCTGAGGAAGGTGGCCAGGTGGGGCAGCCTGGCCTTGGCAAGCTCCTGGCTGGTGCTGCAGGGGGTGGCAGGGTAGGAGGTGTCTTGGAAGATGGAGGGCTCAATGTCGTGCAGGAAGAGGAGCTCGGGCTCCAGGTCCAGCACGGCATCTGGCACGTGTAGCGCTGAGTCGCTCTTGCTGCGCACGATGTCCGCGCCCAGGTAGTCCAGGGCCAGCTCGTGCTCTGACTGCACCTCATCTGGGAAGGCAGGGACGCTGTGCGGCTCGCCCCTGTCCAGTGCGCTGGGCTCCTCTGCGCTACGCTCCTGCTGTGGGCTGTACTGCTCCTCCTCGATGCTGAACAGGTGCAGAGCCACAGACACCGTGAAGATGATGGCGGCGAAGAAGAAGAGCACCTGGTTCTGTGTTCGGAACCAGCTGCCCAGGAAGGTCTGTGTCCAGTCCAGCCCACCCAGCACATAGCCGACGGCCCCGCCGAGGCCTGCGGGGGAGGAAGCAGCAGGCGGTGAGCCAGTGGTACCAGGCCACAGGGCAAGCTCTGGAAGGGCCTCTCCCTCTAACAGGGGCCAGGGCTGCACTCCTGTTAGGAGTCGGGATGCAGGAGGAGGCAGCGGTAGGAAAAACAAAACCAGAAGCTGCAGCTGCCCCATCTCTGAGAATTCTGACCTATCAGAATCACTGGTTGATCAACGAGGGGCAGGCAGTCCCAGGACGGACACAGTGAGTGCCCCCTGCGCTGAATGCCTGCCCTCAGCACACGGAGCCTACCACATCGACCTGGACAGGAACACTGCCCGGCTGGAGGTTGAGGTCCGTGCAGGGCTGGGAGGTTCACTGTGTAAGCAGTACATCACCCCAGCAAGCCTGGCCTCCTGCCCCTGGAGGCTCCTCAGTGCCTCAGCCCACTGCTCAGGTCAGGAGGGCTGCCCCTGGTTACCTTCCAGCCCCGAGACCCCGCCCACTGCCTTAGCCCACCATGCAGCCTGATGAGGTAGCACTGACCACAGGAGCACAGGCTCCTGTCCCCTCCCCACACCGGGCCTAGGCATGCTGGACCCCAGCCACCCTGTCTCAGTGTGGGAGCGTTACCGGCAGAGAAGGCGTGGATGTTGAGGGCCATGTCCTGCTCCTCGCTGTCCACCACATCCAGCAGATAGGCGCGAATGGGCCCCTCGGTGGCATCGGCGCTGAAGTCCAGGACCACCACTCCCAGCACTGTGAGCACGATGCCGATGGGCTGCCGGCCGGGGACATCGCCGAGGGCCAGACCTGCGCAGAGCACACAGGGCAGTGGTCAGGTCCTCACACACTGGTCAGGGTGGGCCCGAGAGCAAACAGCCACGTGGAAGGGGCACACGGACGGGGCATGGCCACAAAGCCACTCCAGTCTTTCTGCACAAGACAGTGGGGCTCTTTGGCTCAGATGCAGGGGACAGGAGCTAAGTTTTCTTCTGTGTACTCTGTGGCTTCCAGGTTTCTTCTCCCCATCCGGTTAGTAAACCTCTCCAAGGGTTTACTCACCTTTGATGTTCTTTCAAATAGAAAGTAGGAGAATGGTGCTTCCTACCCCGGCCGTCAGATTACGGCTGCTGTGCTGGAAGTAGTAACTCAGTGTCGCCAAGGAGGCCACCCGATAGTGCAGATGTCTATGGGGCAAAGTGCTCACGCCACAGACAACCCGTGGTTGACACTGACAAGGCTTCCTGAGCCAGGTACAGGGGGTCTCACGGGCCTGTTCTAGGTCTGAAAGGAAATGACACCCCAAACTTTGGAGGCTTTGCACGCAAGTTCTCAGGGCAGCCTGCGTTCAGGAGATGTGGCTCTGGAGAGAAAGATGCCAGGGGCTTGGCCTCCTACAGGTCCTCCTGCAAAAGACTGCTGGCACCCACAGGCAGTTGGCCCCCATCCACATCCCTCCGGCCTCGGGGAGTGTGTCCCTGAATCCAGAGCAATGTTGGCGGCTGAGGTTCAACCTGTCACTTCCCACCAGGGAGACAAGCAGTGCCCTCCTGACGAGATTAGGGAAACTGTGGGTAGAGCCTGGGACCTAGGACCTGAGGTGCTGTGATTAGCCTGAACGCAGACACACCTGCCCATGGAGGTGCAGGAGAGGGGCTTTCTGCCCAGGTGTTCCTTGCTGGCCGCCTCAGACCATGGGCAGGAGACAGCTCTGAGGCAGAGGGGCTGGGGCTCCCAAGCTGGCTGCATCTGGGTCACATTTGGGAGGACCTCTCGCAAGGACACAGTCCTGGGAAGCCATGTTGTTTCCCTCTCCATCTAGGTAATGGTGGGGAGGAGAGGGCTATTCCTGAGGGACACGGACAGGCTGGGTGTGGGGGGCGGGAGCTCCAGGCCCAGCAGGCACCAGGGCAGCTGCACCCCCACACACAATCAAGGCATCGCCTGTTGGTGACAAAGCCTGCCCCACGGCCAGTGCCCACTCGGGCTCTGAGAAGCGTGCCCGGGGCCTCTCCTCTGGCCACTCCAACTCCCCCACCTCCCTCTGCAACATGCAGACCTGCGGCAAGTTCCTCAAGTTCAGAACAGATTAAACTCCTCAGTCTCAAAAAGTTGTTTCCAGAAAATGCTGTATTTTTAACAGTTTTGATGGGTGCCCTCAAGGCAAAGAGTATTTTCCCACACACAGTTGCAAAAGAAAACCACCACCAAACAGGCAAAATACAGACATCAAACCAGGTTCTGGACATTTTAACACCAAGTCAAAGAAAAAGAGAACAAAAAAAGCAAAGATAATTTCTGAAAGAATGCTGGAAACAGGACGCGGCGTCAGATACGCATCAAAAACAAGTGGTCACAACAGGAAGCGTTTCCCTGTGAACAGGTTCCTCCAGCTTTCCCACGTGGGGCTGGCTTCGGTGCTGCCAGGCGGCCTGCGGGGTGGTCACCGCCAGGGTGTCCCCAGCAGCCCAGCCAGCCCCACACAGGGTCAGCCTGAATGGTCAATACCATTCAGCTTTTACTGAGTGGAGCTACCCAGGGCCAGAGCCCCGTCCATGTGTGAGGAGAAACTTACCGATGGCAGAGCCGTTAAGGAAAAGTGCAACGCCAAAGAGGACGCCGACGCACAGGGCGAGGATGAAAGGCCGCCGGCGGCCCCAGCTCAGGGTGCACCGGTCACTGGCGGACCCAATGAGAGGCGTGAAGATGAGGCCAAGGATGGGGCTCAGGAACCAGGTGAGGCTGTAGTACTGCTCCGGAAGGCCTGCAAGGGACACGAGGGCCGTCGTACACGCAAGCACTGGCTGGGCTCTGCCACAGTCTGCTTGGGAGCCCGGTGACAGCAGGTGCCTCTGTGTACACGCACGCACGCCTTGTGCACACCTCCCACTCGGGTTGTGTCTCCACGGGGTGAACTCTTTTTTTCTCCAATGCCAGATATCTGAAGTCAACATGGTCACAATGTAAGCATCAGGTGGCCAGAGAAAAGCAGCCAGACCTTGGAGGGCCAGTGGGCCCCCACCTGCCCAGGCCCCAGCCTGAGAGACAGCACACGCTGACCATGCAGGCACATGGAAGGCGCCCCACCTGCAGCTGGACACAGGCTGAGAGCTCCTCCACATGGCTGGTGCTGACCAGGGCTTCAGGGCTGCTGTAGGCCACTTGGAGGGTGACAGGCATAGGGCCACTGTCCCTCGACACCAGACAGTCTACAAGAGCAGGATGGGGACCGCGGCTTCACAGAGGCAGGAATGGCCCACCGCACCTGAACCTCACTGGCTGAAAATGCACCAGAGGGTCCTAGAGAGGGTTCCCACAGCCGGCAAAGGGCTGTTCTGAGTGCTACTGAGTTGGGGCGGGGGGATGAATGTGTCCAGCTGGAGCCAAAGGGTTGCAGATGACACCTGTCACGCTCACCTTCTCCTTCCTGACCACCCAGGGAGGCAGGAAATACTGGGCCTATTGCAGACAGAGATCCTGAAGTTCAGAGAGGTCAGGTAATCCACCCAGGGTCACAAAGCTAGGATTTCAGCCCTGGGCTACCTGATTTCAAACTCTGTCCCTGAGTCTACAGGCTGCCTCTTTATCACCCAAACCCGTGTGTACATCGCCAGTCAGGTGGGCACATGATGTGGGCACAGTCAGAAGCGCTGCAGCACGAGAACGCGCAGCTGTGTGCACGAGCTCACACAGCGCCGAGCGAAGCGGCCACACACTGATGAGCACGCGCCTCTGACGCCTGTTGTGTGACATCCAAAGGCACGGAAAGGACTCTCACTGTGAGAACCTGGGTGCCGGTCACTCTTGACAGGGGGCAGTGGCTGAAGCGAGGTAGGCTCTGGGACTGGGGGTCTCTGCTTGATCTGGATGGGAGTTCCACGCTCCAGCCATGTGGTGCCAATTCATCCCGCAGGGGACCTGAGATCTGTGCCCTCTCCCCATGCTGTACGTCAGGAAAATGCTGCCTTACAAAATAAAGGTGCTTGACGTGCCGGTAGCTCATCTGGCTAATGTTTTACGCTGCCAAAAGCCACTGAGAGTATTGTGTTGAACTAGCAAGAAAAATAAACTTGTGTGGGAGGAGGAAATCATTTTCAGAGGAGGGAAGCAGCTTTCACAATTACTGCTTATGTGCCCACTCAAATATTTGCGCATTTGGCCGAGAATTTCAGGTGTCTGCTTTGACCTCTGCACTGCACACCTCAGGAAGGGTGAATTTTATTCGTAAGTCAGCAGAAAGGACTGATGTTTCAGGAAGCGAGGAGTCTGTGGAGCGTGTCCACTGGACGGGAGAGAATTTACATGGCAGACCCAGGTTCCTTGGCGTCCCTGCCCTTGTTAATAATTATCCATCAGGAAGCCTATTTCGCAGAAGAGGCTCTTTATCAAAGTTACACAGAGGGCGCAGAGAGAATGGGAGGCGGTTATTACTCTTACCACATGCAGACTGAACCAATCACTGTGGGCAAACCCCATGACGGGTGGCCCCTGGCAGAACCGCGGGGCCCGTGTGCTGCCCTGGCCTCTCTGGTTTGTGTACCCGGAAGGGCTCTGGGTGTCTCCTGTAGCGGCGCACTGGTTCTCACCTCCCTGCCTACGGAACCCCCACCTGCTGTAACTTTTCAAATTCCTTCGGGGCCATCCACCCAGGAGGCCCCTGCCACCCTGGGCACAGCGTCCAAGCCGCCTCAGCCACCCACATGCACTCCTGAGAGACTGTGCCCCCCGGAGGGCTATGGCCGCTCCCTTCTCTGTGCCACCCACCCAGGCTGGCACCAGATGGGACCTGTGACTCAGAGGGCTTGAACGCTAGCTGACCTGAACCAAAACCATCTGACCATTTCTAGTAGGCCTCGTTCCTTTCGAAAAACCTGCGTTTTCATCTGATAGCCCTTCCCTTAAGCCTAAAGGATTTTTTTTTTTTTTTTAGCATTTCTAATAAAGGGGCTCTAGGAGCGACAAATGTGCTTAGATTTTGTCTGAACTCTCTTTATTACACCTTTACTCTTGAAGAATACTTTTGCTGGACACAGAATTCTGGGCGAATTCCTCCCAGCCCAGATCCTTGAGGATGTAATCCGCTGTGTTCGGATTACACAGTTTCTGTGTTTCTGACAGAGCGGCTGCGGTGACTCCCGTGTGTGTTCCCTCCTATGCCACTGATGTATCTTTTTCCCCAGGCTGCTTTAAAGATTCTCTTTACTGTTGGTTTTCAGCAGTTTGACAGTGACAAGCCTAGACAGGGATTTCTGTACACACCTCCTGGTTGGGCTTCCTTGAGCTTTATGAATTTGTAGATTTATATTAATGTTTCACCAAGTTTAAAAAACATTCCATATATCTTACTTCAAAGCTGTGGGGTTTGGTTTTTATTTTTTTTGAGACAGGGTCTTGCTCTGTCACCGAGGCTGGAGTGCCATGGCGCAATCTTGGCTCATTACAATGTCTGACCTCCCGGGTTCAAACAATTCCTGTGCCTCAGCCTCCTAAGTAGCTGGGTACAGATGTGCACCACCACACATGGCTAATCTTTGTATTTTTTGTAGAGACAGGGTTTCGCCGTGTTGGCCAGGCTGGTATCAAACTTCTGAGCTCAAGCAATCTGCCCACCTCGGCCTCCCAAAATGCTGAGGTAACAGGATTGAGCCACTGCTCCCGGCCCTTTAAGTTTTTTTGTCCCATTCTGTTTCTTTTCTTCTGGGGTTCCAATTACAGACATGAGACCTTTGAGGTCATCCCTGTTTCCTGGGGCTTCCTTCATTTCTTTTTTCTCCATATGATTATTTTTACTGATTAATCATTAAGTCCACTGACTCTTCTGTCCTCTTCAATCTGCCATTAACCCCATCTGGTTCCTTTTCTATTTTGATGCTGAATTTTTCAGACCTAGAGCTTCCATTTGGCTTTTTCTATAGCTTTTATTTCTCTGCTGGGACTCCCTGCTCTCCATTCTGAGCGTGGTTTCTGTCCTTCGGCATAGTTGTGCACACCCATCTGGCAAGCACGGCACGTGGGGTCACCATGGGTCAGCCTCTACTGCCTTCCGAGCAAGGGTCCCCTTTGCTTTTAAAAAAACATGTCTGCCAGTGTGGTGGCTCACGCGTGTAATCCCAAAACTTTGGGAGGCTGAGGTGGGTGGATCACCTGAGGTCAGGAGTTTGAGACCAGCCTGACCAACATGGAGAAACCCCATCTCTACTAAAAATACAAAATTAGCTGGGCGTGGTGGCACATGCCTGTAATCCCAGCTACTAGGGAGGCTGAGGTAGGAGAATCACTTGAACCCGGGAGGTGGAGGTCGTGGTGCGCCGAGATCGAGCCACTGCACTCCAGCCAGAGCGAAACTCCGTCTCGGTGGAATAATATTGAGTTGTATCCCAGACACTGTGGAAGATGTATTATAGACGACACTGTTATATTCCTTTGAGAGTGTTTGTGGTTTTGAAATTCCCACCCCATCTCCTAACTCTGCCTGTGGGTTTTTCAAGAAAGGGAGAGTGGAGTTATCCACCTAAGTTTTAGCCACCCCGTGCTGCATCAACCAAGGCCAACCGTTGGGTTCAAAGTGGTGCCAAGTGAGAAACCTGGGCATTCCCTCTTCCAGCTGTCATCTTCCTACTTTGTTTCTGCCCCGAGCACTGGCCGGGTGTCAGGAGGGCGGGAGGAGCTGCAGGTGGGACCCAGCCCACCCGCTCTAGAGGCGGCGCTGCGTGCACAGACCTGTCCCGCCTTCATGCTGACAGCCTTGGGAGATGAGAAGACGCTGGGTCCAGAGCAGCCCTGGACCAGACAGCCGCCCCAGCCCACAAGGGAGGCTTCTCACCCCGGGAGACAAGAAGAAACGGGGGAATGGGGGAAACTGCTGGGCCCAGGCCAGGCCCTCAGCTTCCCAGTCCTCCTGTGGAGTCTGCTTCTCCAGTTTTCCCCCCAGGGCCCCTCCAGAGCCTGGTGGGACCGGGGCCCCAGGTATCCCTGGCACCTCCAGCCACAAGCATCCTCCCCTTCGCCCTCTGCTCTGACTACTACAGCCCCCACAGCTGCCCCGGCCCCCCTGCAGCCCTGGCCCATTCCTCTGGTGTTGCCAGCCCCCAGCCCTAGGTCAGGCCTCCCACACCTCCCTCTGACCCCCACTAACTCACCCCTACGCCTGCCCTATCTACCTTGGGACCCAGGCCAGCCCCTCAAACCATACAGCTGTCATGGACTGTGCTTCTTCCACCGTTCCTTCCTGACGTGATTTTCACACCCTGTGGGGTCAGGGGCCGTGTTCCCATCCTCAATGAGACACTGCCGGGCTGGCAGCTGCGGGGCTCCTTTCTCCATCATCCCCTCTGCTTGGACGACCCCAAGCCTGCACATCAGGACTGGCACTTGGCACATTCTAAGGGGACCAGTGGAGATGCAGAGCCCACTGTGGCCCCACCGCCTGTGCCTCCTGCTGGGGTGCCCTCCATGCTCTTTCCCCGGAAGTGATGGCGGCTGGCACCAGGCATCTACACCCGACGACAGCTGTCACTGCTGAACCCCTTGGTGGGCCTGACACCACACCAGGTGCTGGCCTGTGTACTCTGGAGGAAGCCAGAATCCAGCCAGAGCGGGAGACACATGACTGGGGTACACAGGGCGGGAGGGGCTGCCAGGGCCAAGGAGGCTTCCCTTGGATGGCATGCGGTGGAGGCCGCAGAGACCATGAGCAGGTCAGGCTAAGGGTGGAGAGACAGGCCAGGGGCAGGGACAGGGCCAGCAGTGTCTATGTCTGATTCTTGCCTCCCCAGTCTGCCCAAAAGTCCATTCGAGGCTGTAAGGAAAGCTCAAGCCCTCCAGGCAGTCAAGGGCACCATCTCAGTCCCTAGCACCTGAGCCAGCATGGCCATGGGATGCTTGCCAGGTGCCTGCAGAGCTGGGTTGCACGATGGTCCCAAGTAACAGGGGACAGCTCCCTTTGTTTTGTCTAAGCACCTTGGCAAGAAAAATAAACATTTTCCATCATATCTTCAAAGTGGCCCTGGAAGGGCAAAGCTGCCTACTGCCTCCCGCCCCACGGATCCCGCTCCGACGCCCCCAGCTGTGAGAACTTGGTTTCCCCCGTTCGCGGCAGGGGGCTGCCACTGGGACGCTTCGGATGGGGCATTTCCCAGCCCAGCTCCAAACAAACACAACGCCAGGCCCAGTAAATAAGTTATGTTTTTTCCCAGGCAAAAGTTGAACAACAATGGTGGGACCAGGAAGGCTCCCTGTTCACAGGAAATACTCACTGTGTCACTGCTCGGCCGGGGGCTGTGTGAGGTCACGGGCGACGCTCAGGTCATGTGTGACAGCTCCTGTTCACAGTGCCGTGTGTGATAAACTGGGACTTTCTGGCAGAGGGGGAGGCCGGCAGGAGGGGTCAGGGAGTGGGAAAGTTGCCTATAAACGTTTAACAAAAGATCTGGAATCGGAACAGGAACTTGCATTCTTTCTTAATGGACAAAGCCTTCCACATCAAGATATGCTTGTGTGTTGGGACCAAATGCCACAGTGACATGAAGCTTGTGAGCACAATCCTGCGTGGGAAACGCTTAGCATCCCTGCGTGACCTCTGATGAATTTAAGTCATGGCAAGCTGGCGGCAACACCTTCTGAAGGGCCCAGGCAGGAAAGACACCCCAGGGGAGCCGGGCCCACAGGGCATGGGCCACCTGCTTGCAAGAGGCGAAGGGCCGCTGGCACTGGGTTCCCCGACACTGAGGCTCTGTGCTGGCGAGGGCCCAGCAGCTGCAAGGAATGTTCCACAACCAACAGAGCCAAGGGAAGGTACGGAGGGTGTGAAAAGACGGGCAAGCTCAGGTGCTTTTACTGAGACTATTGCAAACTGGCCCGTCATTTAGAGTGGAGGGGACAGCAGCACCCTGAGCATTCTCACACGTGCCGGTGCCCCACTCCAACACCCATGGCCCACCCAGCCCTTCCCAGAGGCCCAGCCATGGCTCCCTGAGTCCTGTGGGGGGTCCAGGTGGCCAAGAGGCAGGGGACAATAAGCTCCCAGGCTTTGGGCTTCCATAGGAGAGGAGGAATTGAAACTTGAAAGCTAGGACCCAGGGTCTCATTTCCAGAGGACGAGGCAGAGCCCGGAGGGAAGAGCTGTGCGGAGCTGCTGGGTGCCAAGGCTGTGGCTCACTGCAGGCTTTAGCTGGGGTGATTTTGGTGGAGGCAGCAGTTTTGAAATGGAACATTCCAACCTTACTGAAGGCTCCATTAATTTGACCCCAGTAGAAGTAGACTCCAAGGGTCTTTTGACGGGACAGCCTTGAGGCTGGGCTTGGTTTCTGGGGAGAGGATGCCCTCCCTGTAGACCTGTGCCAGGGGCCTCCTGGCAGCTCCCGGGGCTACTGTTTCTCCTCTTCAACAAGGAGGGGCGCCTCCACAGCCCAGCTAGAGGCCCTTGGCCAGACCCAAGCAGGACACTGACTCTCCAGAAAGCCAACATTCCACAGCTGCTGTCCTGTCTCAGAGCCTACCCCTATGCCCAGCTTGTGGGCACTGTCTTCACTGGCCAGCTCCTCGGGCAAGCACTGCAGCTGCTCTCTGCCCTGTTAGCACAGCCACCATCGTCATGGCTCTTTAAAACATATGCTGCAATAAGCAAACACCTTTGGGATGATACAGATGTTATCACAGCTGTATAAGCAACCGTACGGACTTTGGTTTGAGATTCCAGAAGCTCCCTGAAGAGCAAACAATGCAGGACGTGTCCTACAGCCCTGGCTAAGCTCGTGGGTCAAAGCTGGCCATACACTCGGCTGCCTTATCAGTGCCGGAAGCCAACAGCTACCCCAGGCCTTAGAGGAGAGAAAGGAAAGTTCTAATTCAGTACATTCCAAACTCATCTCTCGATCTGCCGCTCCGTATCTAGACCTCCTCTGGGGTCCCCTAACTCAGAAAAAAGGCTCCGTCATCCACCATTCATGCCAGAAGGACCCTGGGGCACACTACCACCCACGCCACCACCCACTCGGCGCCAGGTGCCGCTGCCTCCTCAGCCACACATCCCCGCCTGGCACTTGTCTCCCATGAGCTCCTCCCGCCCACGGGGCGTTTGCAGACACTGCTGCCTCTGCCTGAAGCCTTCCTGCCCTTACCTGACTCTGAGTAACTGCTTAGTGCTGTTAAAAGAGCTGCACTTTCAAGAGTAGAGTTTTCTGAGTACAGCTAGCTTCCAGCTGACCCCTGCTTCTGCCCTTACCCTCCACAGCCCACCCACCACCTGCAGCCAGAGTGAACACCCCAAAACCCACTGCTTACACTCGCCACGATGTCCAGTGCCCTCAGACAAAGTCCAGACTCCTGCCTGCGGCCTGCAAGACCCTACACTACCCACTAAATGGGCAGCCCATGCCAGACCGCTTCCCTCTCCACACCAGGCTCCAGCCGCCCACTCCACCTCCTCTTCTGGAACACACCAGGCTCACATCCCACTCAGGACCTCAGCCACGGCCAGTGCCTGGGTAGAAGCCCCCACACCGGGCAGGGGTGGCTGCACTGGCGCTCAGGCATTCCTGTGTCAAGGCCACAAGCTTCAAGGCAGCAGAGCACAGGGCAGGTGATGGCGCCCGCAGACCACGGCAGAGACCCTTCTGTCACTCCAGCATGTGCTAGGTGGGCCCTGTCAATAGACGGGCTGGTGATGAGCCAGACTCCTCTACCTGTACCTCCCTCACAGCCAAGGCCTGGCCACGGGCAGGGCCACAGAGCCTCTGTGCAGAAATGCTCAGCTCAGAGCTGGCAGCGCACCCCACTCTGGCTTCAGGCCTTTGGAGCAGCCTGGGCTTCAAATGTCCTGTCCTGCATGTAAATGGGCACCCAGGCAAAGGTGGGCATCTGAAGATGACAGGAGAAAGCACAGAAAACAACCTGACACTAGATTCCTGCCTGCACTTCTGAGGCTGCGGTGCTCCCAGAACGTCCATGGGCAGTGAGTTCACAACGCCGGAATGACACACTGCACCGCCACACAACTGTAAGGAAGTCCCTGAGGGCGCACTTGCTCTTGGTAAATCAATTACATGTTGGAGTCCGGTTTAGATGACTTTCCACAGCACAGCCGGCCTGATGAGTATACTCTCGGAAGTAGGTTTCCCAGAGGTGAATGAAGCACAGGTCTCCATATCTGCATCACGGACTTAAATAAAACCCACCATGGCTGTCGGGTGCCGGGCCCCAGAGTTCAGGAGTGGCACCCCATCTCACCAAGGGAGGCGTGCTCCTGAAGCCTGCCTCCCATCAGAAAGCCTCTCAGGACAGAAGGCACGGAGGGAAGGGGCTGTGAGGACCCGCGGGTGCCGAGGGTTCCCCGCATGGCCACCAGGACCGTGCACACCCACAGGACAGTCCGAGTATTGGAGACAAACAGCTGTGCCAGCAGGGGCCTGAGACAGTGTGGCACGTGAAGGTCTGAAGCCCCAGGTGTGCCCAGCTCTGGAATGAGGCAAGCAGCCGGGGAGGAAGGGTCCTGGTGGGGTAGGGGCTGCTAGGAGCAGCGTTCAGGCCGGTGCTACCTCCGCCATCCGGCCTTGCTGCCTCTGCCATCCGGCCTTGCTGCCTGAGCTCACGCTACACCTGGGGAGGGCCTGGCCACTGCCGCAGCATCTATACCTGACACTACTTTCTTGTGGAATTAACCACTCGAAAAGACGCCTGCCCAGGGAAGTGCAATGCTGACACTGCTAAAGAAATGGAAAGAACAGCAATACCGAAGAGCATGTGGCATAGATGTGGTGAGATATGCATTTTCCAGGCCAAACTGGGCATGTGGCGCTGATGACAGCCCCAACAACGTGGAACCAGGCCTGCCCTGCACGGGGACCCAGGCACGCAGGTGCTGGGGCAGCACCTCCTGCTCCGGGGACGCTGTGGTGGCAGTGGAACAGCGTGTAACACCCAGCGAGGCATCTCCCCCACCTGTCCCAGCCTTTGTTTTCTCCCCTGTGAAATGGGAAAAAGACTAGTGTCCGACAGGATGCTGCCTGCAAAGAACACCGGTGTGGGAGGAGCCACATTTGGCTACATTTCTAGGGCTAAGGTTGCCCTGGGAGGGAAAGGACCTGGCAGGTCCCCGGATGGGAGCAGAGGGCAGGCTGAAGGGCACAGCATGGGAAGGAGCACTGGAGACAGGGCAGGGCAGCCAGGCTGGTAAGGCCTTGGCTCTGGGCTGGCACCTCGTGCAGAGGCAGCAAGGACCCTCAGAGGTGCCTGTGCTGGGACTTGGAGGTCCCTGTGAAGGCCTCACTGCATGCAGGAGGGTGGGGAGGACCACGAGGAGGCCGATGTGCTCCAGCCTAGTACTCCCTGGACCCGACGACCAGCCAAGTGCTTGAAGTCAAAAGCTTGGATCGTGAGGTCACCACTGGCTCAACAGGGCATGTTAGGAATGGCTGCTCCCAGAGGGCAGTGTTGCTACCTGGAGCCAATGCCATGTTGGGCAGCGCCCAGCAACAGCAGGTGGGTGGACAGCTGTAACTGTGGGACCCACACTGAGTGGTTGGGTCACCTGGCCACTGGGCATCTTTCAGACAAAGAACCCTTGAGCAAAGGCGCAGGCAGAGAGGCCCAGGGACCACAGGGAACCCGCCCCCATCAGATGCAAGGCCACTGTGGGCCCTGCCTGGCCCACTACATTGAGAGGCACAGCAGGAAACACTCTTTCCACATGGCGCCGAGCCGCGGATCACACTGGGAAGTTACTGCCAAGTGACACTGATCTGAGTCTGTGAAGGCCCAGCGCACAGCGACACTAAGTGCTAGTCACCTCTCAACAGTGGCTGGGGAGGGCAAATGGCCCAAGATCTAGAGACTCCAGTTCAGTTCCTTTAACCAGCTTCTCCTCCCTCCATGAGCACTGGAAAATAGTGCCTGGGTAACCAAGGCTCAAGGTCATGTAGGCTGCCCAGGCCCAGTTAAAACAGCAGGAACAGCACATTCCAGTGGGGCCAGGCCCCACACCCAGTGCCCGACGCAGGCTCCACATCTCACCTCCACAGCCGGCCTGCAGAAGGGGGTCTTCAGGGGTGAAGCTGAGCCTCCAAGGGAGGTGCTGCCCCAGCACGCACGTGCCTGGGTCCCCCTGCAGGGCAGGCTTGATTCCACATCGTTGGGGCTGTCATCAGCGCCGTGTGCCCAGTTTGGCCAGGAAAATGCACTCAGCACGTCTGTGCCACATGCTCTTCTTCATACTGCTCTCTTTCCGCTTCTTCAGAAAATATCAGCACTGCATTTCCTGGGCAAGCTCACACAGCTACTAGGGACTAGAGGGGCAGGAGAACCCTCCTCTGGCTCCTGCGCATAGGGCCATGGAATCTCAACACATCGAATGCCAGCCCCCTGCTCTGTGCACCATGCTCTGGCCACGGGCTGGTTCACATCCAAGGCTTGGACAAGATGACAGGAAATGTCCCTTCAGCTGTAAGGCTTTATCGTTTGAATTAGGGACAGAGGGGAAACCTGACTGCCACCTTTACGTACTGCTGTTTATAGCTTTGATTGTAACAAATGGCCAGAAACGCCCCAAATTCCCAAGCAGGGAACGATCCCACCAAGGCCTTACGTGAAGATGGGGATGCTGCCGCCGCAACATGAACATGCACGCTCAACAGCTCCCAGGCGAATGCTCCCGCAGCTTGGGCTGGGCTGGCGTCTCCTTTCAGTGTTTGCCACTTTCCGTGATGTAGACGCTGCCACCCCGCCAAATCTCAAGTTGCTGAGGTGAGAGCCCCACACAGGAGTGCAGAGGAGCAGCGCGGTCCTAAGCAGCATCTCTGGCCTGCAGGGATGCAGGCAGACGCACCATGGAGAAAGGGAGTCGGGGCATTCGGAAGTGCTGAGTACGCGTTACCTTTGCTAACCTAAATCAACTCTAAGCATGCAACTTTTTCATGATGGATGTGTTTAACAACCAGCCCGCAAAGTTCTTGAAAATGTAAGTTGGCTCTCGAGCCAGTGTGAGCTGGTCCCAGCACACGGCTGGGCTGCAGACATTCGTTCATTATACCCTGCCTCCTGTCACATGCTGACTTACAGCTGGCTTGAGAATGCTATTAAATTAAAACTGGCAAGTTTTTGGAATTAAGAAAAAAATTAATTCTTAATGATAGCTACTATTATGGTTTATCAATGAAGATGTGTATTTAAAAAACAAACAAACAAACAAAAACAGCCCAGTGCAGTGCCTCACACCTGTAATCCCAGCACTTTAGGAGGCAGAGGTGGCGGATCACTGGAGGCCAAGAGTTCAAGACCAGCCTGGCCAACATGGTAAAACCTCATCTGCAGTAAAAACACACAAAAAACTTAGTGGGGCGTGGTGGCAGACACCTGTCATCCCAGCCACTCAGGAGGCTGAGGCACAAGCAAGTGTCACTTGAACCTGGGAGGCAGAGGTTGCAGTGAGCTGAGTGTGCACCACTGCACTCCAATCTGGGCAACAGAGCAAGACTGTCACACAATAAACAAATAATAAAATAAAAAACCCTTTAATGATATCTCCCTTTATGACACTTCTGCCCAAGAAGGCAGGCCCCCAGGAGATGGCTACGGAGCGTGTGGCCCCTGCTTGGCTCTGTTCTTTTCCCTGGCGTGGGGCCTTGGCTGGGCAGGTCCAGCAGGTCTGTGGACTGGGCCTGACTCTGGGCAGCATCGTGGCAGCACGGTCCAGTGGAGGCTGAATTCTGAGTGTGAATCCCAGCCCCACCACCTATTAGCTCTGTGAGTGTCTGTTTCCTCATCTGCAGAAATCTGTAATGTCATTGCATTGCCACGCTTTTAGAGAACTGAGTCATCCCGAACAGCTTGCTGCTGGCATAAACCATTAGTGAGTCATCAGCACTGGGCCTGCATCTCTCACCTGAGGGAGTGCGGGCTGTTCTCTCTGCCCGGCGAGGCCTCATTCAAGTCTCATCCATGGGAAGCCTCAGCCCTAGCCTGGTAGTGCTGCTGGAAGGCAGCCTGGTTTGAAGGAAAGCACGGCTCCAATTCAGTCTTTGTTTGCCGTTCAGGACCTCAAGGAGGTCACCTTCCCTTTTGGCACCCTGGTTTCTAGAGACACAGGTGACCTCCTTGTGGGCCTAGGCTGGGCTCTTTCTAGGGCTGAAGGGTGCAGGTGGGCTCCCTGGCCAGTGTGGGAGAGGAGCATCTATATTTGTTCCAGTTCCCTTTCATGTTACTACATTCAGCATCTTTCCATCTAAAAGGGGTCTCGGGTGGCCTGGTTTCCCCAACTGCACTCTGCGTGCACCAGGAAAGGGTCCAGAGGTGGGCAGGGAGTGTTACTTGACACTTCAATGTACCACAGGTCCTGATGCAGACTGCCTGCCCTGGATGTTCTTCCACATGCTGCTTGGAGAGGGCCCATAGATCCTGCCATGGCCGTGGTGGTAGCCCAAGATGACCTCCCTGATAACTACACCAATGACAACAGGCTTCAGAGAGGTCTCACACTGGCTCAAGAAAGCTGGAGGCAGCTCACCTCCACACTCAGCTCTGGTCCCTCCTCCCAGCACAGCCAGGCTCCGGTGGGACTTGACCTCCCTGACTGCATCACTGTGCTTTTGCTCCCCTGCCTGGACCAGCCGTGCCCCTCAGTGACTGTAATACCAGCTGTTTAAATGTGTCCCTGTGCCGGTCTGCCTTCCCTGAGGACAGGGATATGCCCGCTACCTCTCAGGTTCTCCACAGGCACTCTGCAAACCGAAACTGACTCTCCAGCACCCAGCTTGTTGCTTTAACACCTAGTGAAGATGCAGGTGACCATGCTCAGCTCTCTACCCACAGGAGCTAGGGCTGGGCTTGCGAAAGGCTCGTCCAAGGCTCTCACACTGTTAAGTCCTTGACCCACAGCAGCACTGCTGAAAACCAGCTGATATAAAACCAACAGGGAACAGCACTGACTCTGCCCAAATGCCGCCCCCTTCTTCATGCAGGTGAAGCAACTTAAATGCAGGAGACACACAGGCGGCCCCATTTATAAATCATTAGCGTCAGGTTACTGTGTGCAGGCACTTCAACCCATGACACAACGGTGCGTTTACAGAGTGCACTTCCGGTGTGGCTGCAGTTAAATCATGCTTGGCTGTCACAGTCTAGCAAGGATCAAGGTGAAGAGGAGGACGTATTCATATTCTGGAGAATATGAAGGACCAAAGGCCCTCTGTGAACCCTGCAACGATTCTAAGGTAAAGCTTGTAAGAGCTGGTGAATTATCCGAAGGAAACAAAAAGCTACAGGCAGTGAGACTGGCCTTGGGCGTGGCAGAGTGGGGAAATGTTTCAGAGCTCAGGGCTCAGGCGCTGGCTTGACGGAAGAGGAAGAGGGGCAGGCATTGCACACAACTGCTACTGGGTCAAAATCAAAACAGAAAAACATGCCATCAAAACACAGGCAGCAATTTACATTAGTCATGTTTTCAAATGAAAACTTAAGTGTGTGTATGTTCAAAAAGTTAAACTACTGGATTGAAATGGACAAAACCTTAGAGTTGGCTGGTGTGGTGGCTCACGCCTGTAATCCCAGCACTTTGGGACGCTGAGACGGGCAGATCACTTGAGATCAGGAGCTTAAGACCAGCCTGGCCAACATGGTGAAACTCCATCTCTACCAAAAATATAAAAAATTAGCTGCATGTGGTGGTGTGTACCTATAGTCCCAGCTACTTGGGAGGCTGAGGCAGGAGAATTGCTAGAACCTGGGAGGCGGAGGTTGCAGTGAGCTGAAATCGTGTGACTGCCTCCGTCTCAAAACAAAACCAAAACCAGAAAAAGACATTAGAGTCGGTACTTGGGTTCTCCTCTGCCTGAGTAGGGCCTGCAGTGCCCACTGTCCCCGATGGCTTTCCCCTGTAAAGAGAAAGCCCAGGCGCTGGCTTTCCAAGCCGGACTGCACCTGGCATCTGGGCATCCAGAGAAAGCTGTGCCCGACGTTTCCTCGGCCTGCCCTGACCGTCCTCAACCCGGTCAGTTTCCCCTATGTTTTACACTGTGTAACACACCCACACCCAAATCCGCAGGTTCGAGTGTGTCTAACAGTTGCTTCCGATTCAGCATTTAACGTCTGTTTTCTGTGAAGCTTCCAAATACTTTATAAGGTAGAAGATAATCTGCACACCCGTGTCCATGCTTCACCGTGAAAAGGGGGGCAAACAACCTATTCCGTGCTCAAGGACAAATCCCGTTAACATACTATTCACATAATTCCACAGGTACGTGTCTCATAGGAGATATAAATAGTCCTTTTTTAAAATGACAAAATTGCCATCATCTGGGAAGCATTCTGCTGGTGTACTAATTCCTTCTGAGGGCAACTCAAGGGCCGTGTTTATTCTAAAACTTACTTTTACAAAAACCCCACTTATTTCCATAATTTTAACTTTATTTTGATACACGTTTAAGGAAAATATTAACCGTTTATGGATTAATTCCCTTGAGAGCAGTGCACCCTTCCCCACCACTGGGCGGTGGCCAGAGCAGGAGGGGACAGAGGGCTGGCCAAGCACTAACCCATGGCCCCACAGGTCAACCTCCATCGAACCTCCATCGATCGCTTCCTGAGCTAGCTGCTGTCTAGTCTTATCAGTTCAAACATGTTTGTGATGTTTTGTTAATAATTAATTTCTTTTTGCCTTTTGTTATAAATTATCATTTTTCTGCAGAAATAATTGCTTTTGCTGTCTTAATTCAAATGTGTGTTTGGTTCATGTTCTAAGGTTTTGAAATTATAGTGATCTAGTAAGTTCAGAGATTGCCAAAATATGACATATTGCTTACTATAAAGGATGTAAAAACCCGTTACTTTCAGTATGCACAATGTTGAAAAAGGGCAGAATCACTCAGGTTTCTCTGCTAACCACCTCCCTGGAGTGGCATGTAAGGCCTCCTGTCATCTGGCCCTTCCTGCCTGTCACGCCACTCTGTGCTGAGCTCACACACTTCTGCCATGCTAGACTAGTCACCATTCATAACATGCCACGTTTCCCCACGACACCACAGCCCAGACTGTGCCCAGAGCCACCCTTGCTTTACTGACCCCTACACTTACCCCGTGCAACTTGGAGACACCGCCCGACTTCCAGCCCCTCTTTCTGTCTGCACTGAGCCGGGTATACCTCTGCTTCATTCTCATGTACCCCATGTTCACTTTAGAAGCGAGCAGGTGATGCCTCATATTTTAACTGCCCTTCCTTTCTCCTCCAGACCTTGAGGACTCCAAGACAAAAATCACAACCTTCACCCCAAAGCCACACGGTGCCCCGCAGTGCCACCCTCCATGCCTTCCCGAAGCCACATGGTGCCCCGCTGTGCCACTCTCCATGCCTTCCAGAAAGCCACACGGTGTCCCACAGTGCCACCCTCCACGCCTTCCCGAAGCCACATGGTGTCCTGCAGTGCCACACTCCACGTCTTCCCAAAGCCACACGATGCCTTGCAGTGCCACCCTCCACACCTTCCCGAAGCCACAAGGTGCCCCGCAGTGCCACCCTCCATGCCTTCCCAAAGCCACACAGTGACCCGCAGTGCCACCCTCCACGCCTTCCCAAAGGCACACGGTGCCCCGCAGTGCCACCCTCCACACCTTCCTGAAGCCACACGGTGTCCTGCAGTGCCACCCTCCACACCTTCCCGAAGCCACACGGTGTCCTGCAGTGCCACCCTCCATGCCTTCCTGAAGCCACAAGGTGCCCCGCAGTGGCACCCTCCATGCCTTCCAGGACTAGCGCTCCACAATCCCTAGAGCAAGTGCTCAGCAGACCAGTGTCTCTTCTCAGCACACCTCTCACCTAACCAGGAGTGCCAGGTCACGTGCTTGTGTCTCTAAGTAAGCTGGAGGCCTCGGGCTGCCCATTTCACCTTCAGCCCTGGGCACGATGCCCGGCACCTAGCAGGTAGGTGCTCAGTAAGTACTTGATGAAAGAATCATAGGCGTGTAACTCTTTGGGAAAAATTGCCATAGTTGACATTTTATTGTTTAAAAAACACAATGATCTGAAATTCTAGGAAACCCAGACTTCCCAGTCTAAACAAAACCTCCTTGCACAAGAAGTTTTCAGCTATTTTGGTCAAAATCTCCTGAGTGCCGTCCAGCCACATACGTGGTGCTCCCTCTGGTGTGCTCCCTCACAGGCCACCTGTGCTGTGCCGCGGATGCCTAGGACTCCGTGCCCCTGCGCCTCCTAACCCTCGCCCAACAGACTAGAGTGGGCAGCCTTGGCTCCAAGCCTGGGCCTGTGGCACCGTCAAGCTTTCCTTAAGTCTCCAGTCAGCAGGAAATTCAATCTTTAGTTTTGTAAAGCCGTCTAGTATTTTTTTCGCATTTTTATTGTGATCAAACATAGACAACACAGAACTGACCTTTTTAATTTTTTTTTTTTTTAGACGGAGTTTCGCTCTTGTTGCACAGGCTGGAGTGCAATGGCGCGATCTAGGCTCACCGCAACCTCCGCCTCCTGGGTTCAGGCAATTCTCCTGCCTCAGCCTCCGGAGTAGCTGGGATTACAGGCACGCACCACCACGCCCAGCTAATTTTTGTATTTTTAGTAGAGATGGGGTTTCACCATGTTGACCAGGATGGTCTCGATCTCTTGACCTCGTGATCCACCCGCCTCGGCCTCCCGAAGTGCTGGGATTGCAGGCTTGAGCCACCGCGCCCGGCCCCTTTTTAATCATTTTAAGTGCACAGTTCGGGGCAGTGGGCACACAGACTGCGCACCATCACCACCACCCACCTCCAGAGCGATGTCAGCTTCCCAACCTGAAACTGTCCTCGCGAAACACTTGCTCCTCTTTCCTGCCCCGGCCCCTGGCCCCACCACTCTACTTTCTGTCTCTGAATTGGACTTCTCTGGGGCCCTCCGATGAGTGGAACCACAGCTTTCACCAAATCTATCCAGCTGTGGCCATTCAGTCTCCCCCTGCACCACAACTCGGCCTGGGCCCTGGAGGGGACTCTCCAGCCTCATCCAGCATCTCTCTCCCCACTGCCCACGTGGTAACTTTGAGGAGGCCCTGAGTGTAGACTTATGTAGCTCCCTCCCCAGTACCAGGCATGATGCAAGATGCAGGGTGTCTGCAGTCACAGTACAGCTGCTGTGGGCCAGTAGGGAGCAGAGCAGGATGTCCTGCCCTGAGGAATTGCACACAAGCAGCCCTAGGAATGCCCAGGCCACGGGAGGTGCTATGAAGGGTGCTGGGAAACCCCGGTGCAAAGCACCCTTCCAGTAGAGTCTCCCCAGGCTTCTCAATGCCAGTTTCCAACCCATCCGAGTTAGCATGGGGAAGAGAGAACCATCAGACCAGAGCGTGACGGAGAAAATCTCAACCACCAGAAGGCTGTGAGCCTGGGCTGCTGCCTGGGCCACACAGTGAATTTCTGCAGGGCCCACTAGAGCCCCCAGATGCTTGCTGTGACAAAGCCTTGCCAGGTGAACCATGTGACTGTGGCAAATATGCCCCTTAGGAATTATTCCTGCCGAAAAGGAAACTGTTTGGGGTTAGCTAGCTGCTGTGTGGTTTTTCCAAACAGGAAAACAAGCCGAGAGAGTGCTATCTGCAGACGCCCCTGGGTCACTGGGTGCTTGCAGACCAAACAAACAGGTCTTACTAAACCCTTTTCAGAGTGTCATCACACTCACAGAAACTCTTGGAAAGGCATCAAGTGTATTTGAGCTGCAGAACTGTGCTATTAAAATATTTGCCAACCTCCCAGGCAAGGGAATTGCAACATAGCTCAGCTTCCAAGTTTCACACAGTTGCCCAGTTAGATACGTCCCGCAGAAAGAAAGTAACTGACCGCTTAGTCACAGGCTTGGCAGAGTGCCTACTCCAGGAGAGGGCAAAACAAAGCACACACACACGTGCACACACGCACAGCATCACAAGCTGCATTTCACCTCAACACGGTAGGAATGTCTTTCTCAATTCTTGCTGAAGATGTATTTTCAGGTGGATTTCAACACTAAGCTATAGACTCAGTTGCATAAGAAAGCTGCCAGTTTTAGAGACAACATGCTGAGTTCCTACGAAGGGCTGGGCTCATGGGACTGGGCTCTGGAGGCACAGCCTGGCGGGTGTGGGGCAGGTGACTCAGTGTGGGGCTAAGGCCTGGCCATCTCTGCACGCCTGCTCCCACCAGCACCCGGCCTCATATGGCCAGGGCCCCACACAACCCAGGGGGTGGAGGGAAGTGACCAGCACTTCACGTATTTTAAACTTCCAGCGTTTTGTGTGAGGCAGGCTTTTAAAGAGTAGGCTTTTCCCACAGGAAGAAAAGGCGAGCTTCAAGTTACAACCAACCGTATCCTAGGAAGCTCGATTCACACGAAACGACAATGAAGAATGGAAAGTCTGGTGTTTTAAATAAATGAACAGATACAAAGTGAATAGCTTTAGTCATCACGCCCAGCCTCCTGAATGAGACGGACAAGAATAACCCTGACTTCCCCCACAGATAAGTCTGCAGACGTCACTTATTCATTCTCAGATGCTCTACGGCTCAGGATCTTCGTCAAGTGAAGTTAGGTTCTCATGTTAATCCAGTTCTAACTCATGAGTCAACACCCTTTTCTTCCTTTACATGGTTTTCCTTTTCCCTTGAGTGTACTTCCTGAACCGAGAGAAAGCAGTCAACAGGAGGAGATGGACGACTCCTTCCCGAGGGAAAACGGCCACATGGGAACAGCACGTGCCAGCAGGGAAGGGGTGCTCCGACAGTTGAGCATGGCGCAGAGGCCGGGGGCTGGCTGTGTGGAAAGGCTGGCTCCCAGAGAGCTCGGGAGCAGCCTGGTTCCACAACACGCTTTTTAATAGTGGCCACAAGCCAGGCCCAGTGGTGCACGCTGTTGTCCCAGCACTTGGGGAGGTTGAGGTTGAGCCCTCAATCCTCAAGTTGAAGAATAGCTTGAGCCTGGAAGGAGAAAGGTGCAGTGAGCCGTGATTGCATCACCACATTCCAGCCTGGGTGACAGAGTGAGACCCTGTCTCAAAAATAAATAAGTAAACTGAGAAACTGGCTGCCTGACGCTATCTTTGGATCCTAGCTCTGAGACGCCACACGTGTTGCCTGCTGTGCTGTAGAGGAGAGGCGCGTGGACACACAGAGTGGGTCTGTAGGACGGGTCCCAGACTCCCCCAGACCATCCTGTGAGGGCAGCCGCCCTGCTCCAGGGGAGGGGAGTATCTTGCTGGGTCTTGACTGGCATCGGGGCAGCTTCACAGCCTCCCCTCTTCTCACCCTGGGGTGGTGCTGTAGGCCTATCAGCATTGGTGTGTGGCTGCTGCTCTCATCTCTTTTACGGGGCTCTGAGCCTTGGGCTAAGAATGTATATATTTTTAAAAGTCTCCTCCATTCAATAAGTGGCGGAGAAATGTAGTGCAGAAGAAACATGCCATCACAAACGGGCCAGGCTGTGGTGGGCGGTGGCTCCATGGGCAGGCAGAGCGGCAGCACAGCCAGGAGGGCACGGGGCAGCGCAGCGAAGGAGGCCAACAGACGGCTCAAGGACAACGGGGCAGACCACACATGGAACCAGGGGCTTTATCTGTGCTGTTACTCTCCAAGAGCTGCTTTGGGGACAGTGGCAGGGCCCAAGGGTGCTTTCCTAGCGTGCGACCGTGTAGAAGCTGGGGATGCCGCTGCCGCTGGGGACGGGAGCTGGCGGCTGGGGTCAGGAGTGGCCGGAAACCTCGTTGTCTGTCCTAGGGTAACTTCTCAGCTCCGAACCTGGTGAAGGCACTGTCCATTTAAGAAATTAGAATTTATGTTTTAAAAACAGCTTCCTTTGCATCCATGATAATACAGTCAAAGAAAAAAGAAAAACAGCTCCCAGTTTGAGTGAGGGTCTGGGAACCGCCGGTGGGCTGGCTCTGTAGGGCAGGACCTGCTCATGGGATAGTGCTGACGGGGTCCTCTGGGGACAGGCGGACTGTCTCTTCCCTCACAGCCAGCCAGAGGTCTGGGACAGCCCCACCACCTCCTGTGCCACCTCCACGCCTTCTTTCCTCCCAGGCTGGGAGCCCGGCAATGCCCCCAGCACTAGGAGGGACAACTGCTTCTGCTCTAGAGCTCCTTCAGAAAAGGAGCTGGCTGTGTGAAGGATTCGGGTCCCACCCAGGCCAGGGCCGTTCCTGCCAGGTACACAGATGGCAGCTGTGAAGGCATGGTGCACATGGGGACAAGTCAAGGGAGTGTGTGGTGGTCCTCGCAGGGATGGCGGGACAGCCTGCATCTCCACTCCAGGTCAGACAGAAAAGAGCAGCAGCCCTCCTGGTGGCTGGGAGCCTGTCCTCAAGCTCCCTGCACAGCTGAGATGGAAAGGGGAGCGCATCCCGCCATGAGCAACTGTCATCACGTGTGCGTTTAGCTGAGATCACAGGGGACAACTGGCAACTGAAAAGAAAAACCCACAGACTCAAGCTTCACTGCGAAAGAAAAACAAAAACCCGCACAACTAAGAATGATGACCAGGACGACAATCAAAAGGCCCAGAGTCTTCTAAATAATCCAGCTCACGTGACCAAATTTAAAAATAAAGTAAGTCCTGAAATCCTTGTGATTTTTAAATTCCTTAAACCTAGGTATCTAATAGGCCAGGCCCAAATAACTTCCGAAGCAGGAATAAATGAGGCTCCTGGCTGTGACAATTTTTCCCACAAAGGATGTTTAGACTGATGGGGGAAATGCACTGATTAGAAATGTAGGCTCCAGTATCACAAAGAACACCACACTCTCCCATTATCAAGAACGGGTGAGACAGAGGCTGGGAAAAGTACTGGAGCTTCCCCTGAGAATACAGTCACTTGGTTCTTGGTGAGATGGTACATCGGTGAGTGCCCCAGATAACAAGCCCAACCCTGACCCTGGGCAAGCTGCTGAGCCAAACGCCTCCATCAGGCAGCTTGTCACTCCCTGCTCTTACTCACAGGCTGCTGGGAAGAGAGCCGGCAGATGCCATCTTCCCCGAGCGCCTCAACGCTCAGGCCCAAGATTGGAGGCCACGCGTCGGGGGAGCCCACCCACCACCATCAAGGGTTTATACAAACACCACAGGAAGCCGAAAGTGGACCTGAATGTGGATCCCAGGCCAGGCAATGTGGCAGGAGGCTGCAGAATCTCTCCTGAGAGGCGAGGGAACTTTCAAGCTAGGCCAGCATGTGTGCGGTAGGGGGCAGGCAGGGCAAGGACCCATCTACTGGGTGGTAACACAAGGGCTCCACCCCCAAGGCTTTCCTGGGAACCACAGAAAAGCATGCTGGAGTTGGGAGTTTACCTGCACTCCGGGGTCTCCCTCTGAGCACCACCTTGCCGTGACCTGTTTCCACGACCGTCCTCCCCACTGGGCTGCTGGAAGATCAGAGGGACCCTATATCTGCCTTCTGTGTCCCAAGACACCGGCATCTGGCTCAGCAGGTCCTCCAATGTTGGAGGGAGCCGACAGTGTTGTGGGATGTGCACTATCAGCTCAGCCAGGCACGCAGCCCCCCACCGTGGCAAACACAGCAGTGTGATGGCTTCTGTGTCAATGGCGCTTTTATTCCCACATACTGGAAAAGGGGTTTTAAAAACAGGAAAACCTATGCCTTCTATTGTCACAAAAACAAGATCACTTGCCATCGACTAAACTAAAATTGAAATGATATTTGCCAGAAACTTTGCAAGATTTAAATACATGCTGGGTGCGGTGGCTCACACCTATAATCTCAGCACTTGGGGAGACCGAGGCAGGAGGATGGCTTGAGCCTGGGAGGTGGAGGCTGCAGTGAGCCGTGACTGCACCAGCCTGGGTGATAGAGACCCTGTCTCAAAAACAAATTTAAATACAGTTTACCCTGGCACAATGTGGGTTTGAACTGCACCAGTCCACTTACACACAGATCTTCTGCCTCTGCCACCCGAGACAGCAAGCCCACCCCTCCTCTTCCCCCTCAGCTATTCAACATGAAGATGAGGATGAAAGCCTTTATGATGGTCCACTTCCCCTAATGAAGAGGAAGCATTTTTCTCTTCTTTACGATTTTCTTAGTAATGTTCTCTCCAGCTTACTTTACTCTAAGTATATAATGCCTATCACACAGAAGGTATGTGTTAACTGACTGCTGGTGTTGTTGGTAAGGCTTCCAGTCAACAGGAAGCTACTGGTAAGTTTTGGGGGAGTCAAAAGTTATACATAGATTTTCGACTGCACGGGCAGTCAGCACCCCCAACCCCTGCATTGCTCAAGGGTCAGCTGTATACCCAACTGCCCTTCCAATCAACTCTGCTACTTGGGAGACTGCCCCTAATTCTTCATGGTGCACTCCAGATGAGGCAGGTGTGCTCAGCCCATCCTGATGTCAGAGGAGGTTCTGTCTCAGGCATAGTGCTGGTGGGTGACACCTGGATTTGAAAAGCCTCTTCCCTGCCATGCCTTCAGGAAGGTCCCCTGTGCATCCTCCCAGCAAGCAGCTCCAGATGGAGTCCAGCCATGCCTGGGCCGGAGGCAGAGTGGTCTCCTACCTCCTTGGGAATATAATGAATCAGCTTCCAACTTTGGACAGGGGCATGGCCATATCAGGCACCTAAGGCATGTCAATTTCCCCTTCATCAGCAAGTCATTCATTCATTCCTGAAAGCTTTTGTTCCAGGCTTGACAGGGGAACAAAGGAGAGTCAGACTTTGTCCTTAGGGAATGCACAGTCTAGTAGGGAGGGGCAACCTGCAGGAATATGGGGTGGAAAAGAGGGGCTGCAGGGGGCCCAGAGCACCTGTGAACACTGAAGAGATGAGCATACGGTGGAGTGCGTGGAGGGTGAGCAGGCAGCAGGGCTGGGCCAGGCAGACGTGAGCAGTAAACAGCCGCAGAGAGAAGTCTGGCCTGGAGATGGGTTGTGTTTCATCAAATCCAAGACGCCACCATTTTTGAAAGCACTGTTCTCTCAAAGGTACTGTGTGCGACAGATCTGGAACTGTGCAGTGTGACACTGACGGGGCTCAGGACGGGACACACACAGGACAAGGGTTGGGGAAGGCAGAACCAGGCCACTGAGCCCTGTGCGGTGGAGACAGGGCCAGCACCAGGGCCCAGAAAGCCCGAGTTTGGAAGCGAGGACATCCCTGTGCGTTTAGCAAGAAGACATGAGGGAGGGCAGGGTAGAGGCCGGGCTGGCGTGGGCGGCAATGAATGGGGCACAAAACTGCCACACATTTCGACACTCAGTGCGAGGGAAGCCCTCAATGAAAGTTACCAACAAGGCGGGTGACTAGGAACCCAAGTGGAGAAAAAAATGACAGTAATACCAGCTAACAATGACAGGTGCTTGCCACGGCCAGGCTCTGTTCTAAGCATTGCCTACATGTAAACTCTGCACACGTTTCCAGAAAAAGGGAGATGCTGGTATCCGCAAAGATAAATAAGGCTAAACACATGTAAAACGGTAGATTGTTGGATTCTCCAGGAGGAGCCAATATTTGGTTGTCCACTGCTGCTAACTCCACCACCACCATTTTGGGTGGGTGGGCGGGGTGGGGGGACAGGAAATCTCTGTCACTTGATCAAATGATGGAAATTAAAGAGAAACCAGAAACAGGCATTGAATCGTCATCATACAGGAAAGTGTTAATCCATCATTAAATGAACAATGGGCCTCCGCTCTATCACACCTTCTGTCCGGCCAGGGTTCCCTACCACCTTTTACTGCTTCCCAGGGCTGACCCAGGGGCAGCCTGCAGAATCCCAGAGCATCGGGAGCTCCCAGGAGACCCCCTTCTCCGAGCCTGTGCTTGGAGAAAAGGAGTAAGTAAAAGTTAAAGGTCAGCCAGAGGAGGTCAGTGCAAGGACCAGTTGGTGCCGCCAGCCAGGTTTAACGGTTAAAGATTAAACCCCCAACTCCTAACCACAATCCTATCTAGAGATTACAGACGTGGGATGGAGGAATTTTCCCTGGAAGGCACCATTCTTGCACAACTGCACAGACCCCTACCTAGTCACGTCCCCCATGCTTGCCTAATTGATCACGACCCTCTCACATGTGCACCTCGTAGACTAAGCCTTTAAAAAGGCCAGGATTTTCTTTGTTGGGGAGCTCGGTTATTGAGGCTTGAGCCAGCCGCAGCTCCCGGCCGAATAAAACTGCCACTTCCTTCCCAGTTCGGTGTTCGAGGGGCTTGTTCACGGCCGCTTCTGCTTCATTTGGTTCCCTGACCGGGAAAGGAGTTTCGGTTGGCAGACGGCTGCGACAGGCTCCCAGGCGGGTTTGCCTTGCCCTGCGGAGCATCCCTGCGGGGGACTGCAGCCCGCTTGGGTGACGCGAGTCCTGAGAGCGCTCCCGGGTAGGCATTGGCCCTGGTGGAACGCCTCGCCGGAGCGAAGGACGGTAGGCCCCCACAGCGGATCCACCCAGTGGCTGAACACCGAGAAGGAACGGGTACCTCAAGTCCTGTCATCGGAAACACGGTAGGACTTGTCTTGGGAAACTTGCCTGCCCCTCTGGGTGGGAGCGTGGCCTGTGCCACGGTGTGCCCATCTGTCTCGGCACTTTCAACTTTGAACTGGATTTTTGGTTTCTTTGTAACCGGTTTCAATAATCTTGTGTTCTCAGAACTTGGGTAGTGGGAGGTGTGTGAGTGTGTGCGAGTGTGGAGGGGCCCAATGGGACTCATCAGCCGTGAAGAGTCAGGGACACAGGTCTGTTAGAGTGGGTCATACATCCCGAGCACATTGTAGGGTTGGCAGGGACCAGGGGCCATCTGCATAAGACTGAAGGAAGTATTGTGGGGGGAGTAATGATCTCTCCAATGTCAAGCAGCACCTGAAACACTCCCTCAAGGGGCACAGCCCTACCAGCCCAAAGCGAAAGTGAAGAGAGAGAGTGTGTTGTACTGAAACGGGCGGGGGACTGAGGGTAGAGTGCAGAGTCACCAGTAGTAACATCGGGCAAAGTCAGGAACCCTTCTACCTTTTGGTAGTGCTGTTCCGAGGGAAATGGGTAAGACACAGAGTAAACCCACTCCGCTGGGAACTATGCTGAAGAATTTCAAAAAGGGATTTAGTGGAGATTACGGTGTCACCATGACACCAGGGAAACTTAGAACTCTGTGTGAAGTGGCCTGGCCATCATTAGAGGTGGATTGGCCCACAGAAGGGAGCCTGGATAGGTCTCTTGTCTCCAAAGTGTGGCACAAGGTCACAGGCAAGCCAGGACACCCCGACCAATTCCCATACATAGACTCTTGGTTACAGTTGGTTTTGAACCCTCCACAGTGGTTAAGGGGCCAGGCAGCTGCAGTTCTAGTGGCCCAGGGACAGACAGGCAGGGAAACGTCTCGCTCCATCCGCCAGGGGACACAGACTTTTAAGGTCTTGGCTGACTCGGCACCAGAAGACTCTTTGCCAATAGCACCCCCTCTGATGGCACCCCCTCCTTACCTGGAGGAGAGGTCCCCCACTCCAGAGCCCAAGGCCTCTGCACCTCCACAAGACCCAAACACTCCCAGACCACCCAGAGTGGAAGGAAAAGGAGGTGCGGCTTCAGGAGGCACTCCTCCCATAGCAGCCAGTTTCCCAGGAGGATCACCCCCACTGGCAGCCCGGTTACGACCCAAGGTGGGAGTGCAAATGCCCCTAAGAGAACAGCGGTACACTGGAGTAGATGAGGACGGACACATGGTAGAAAGGTGTGTCTTCACGTATATACCGTTCACGTCGGCCGACCTCATAAACTGGAAGAACAACAACCCATCCTACACTGACAAACCGCAAGCTTTAATTGACCTGCTTCAGACTGTCATCCAAACTCATAATCCTACTTGGGCTGACTGTCACCAGCTGCTCATGTATCTTTTTAACACAGATGAGAGGCGGAGGGTGCTCCAGGCAGCATCTAAATGGCTGGAAGAGCATGTGCCAGCTGATTACCAGAACCCCCAGGAGTATGTGAGGGCCCAGTTGCCAGGGACCAACCCTCAGTGGGACCCCAACACCCCTGAGGGCATGCAGAGGCTAACTCGGTACAGAGAGGCCTTGATGGAGGGAGTGAAGAGAGGAGCACAGAAGGCCACAAATATACACAAAGTAGCTCAGCTTATGCAGGGAAAGGACGAAAGTCCAACACAGTTTTATGAAAGACTATGTGAGGCCTATCGCATGTATACTCCCTTTGATCCTGAGGAGCCCGAGAATCAGCGCATGGTGAACTTGACCCTAGTCAGTCAGAGCGCTGATGACATCAGGAAGAAGCTGCAGAAACAGGCCGGGTTTGCGGCCATGAGCACCGCGCAGTTGTTGGAAATAGCTCATCAGGTGTTTGTGAACAGAGATGCAGTAAGTCGCCGAGAGAAGGAGCGACAGAATTGGCGAAATGCCAACCTGATAGCCGCAGCTATCAGAAGAACCCCTTCGAAGGGGCAGGGCAAGGGGGGCCCTCGGAAGAACGCCCAGTCTGACCGGCGGCCTCTACAGCGCAACCAGTGTGCATACTGTAAAGAAATAGGACACTGGAAAAAGAACTGCCCTCAGTTGACAAGCGAACAGGGTAACTCCAAGCAAGAAGCCTCAGGAAAAGATGAAGCTGCCCTGTTTAGCCTGGCAGGGGGGCCAACAGACTGAAGGGGACCGGGCTCAAATGCCCCCAAAGAGCCCATGGTCAGGATGACAGTAGGGGGCAAGGACATTGATTTCTTGGTTGACACCGGGGCGGAGCACTCGGTGGTGACACAACCCGTGGCCCCTTTGTCTGGCAAAACAATAGACATAATTGGGGCAACTGGAATTTCAGAAAAGCAGGCTTTTTGCCTACCACGAACCTGTTCAGTGGGAGGCCATGAGATTATACATCAGTTCTTGTACATGCCAGACTGCCCCCTACCCCTCTTAGGGAGAGACTTGCTAAGCAAACTAAGAGCTACTATCACCTTCACTGATAAGGGCTCCCTGAAGCTAAAACTGCCTCGGGCAGGGATTATCATGGCTCTGACAGTCCCCCGGGAGGAGGAGTGGAGACTCTTCCTGACTGAACCAGGACGAGAATTAACCCCTGCTCTAGCCAAGCGATGGCCAGGGGTCTGGGCAGAGGACAACCCCCCAGGGCTGGCAGTAAACCACCCCCCGGTGGTTGTTGAAGTAAAGCCAGGGGCATTACCCGTCAGACAGAGACAGTACCCGGTCCCAAGGAAAGCTCTTGAAGGCATCCAAGTCCCTCTCAGACGCCTGAAGGCTTATGGCATTATAGTTCCTTGCCAGTCCCCTTGGAACACGCCTCTCCTGCCTGTCCCCAAGCCAGGAACCAAGGACTACCGACCAGTGCAGGACCTGCGCCTGGTCAACCAAGCAACCGTGACCCTGCACTCCACGGTGCCTAACCCATACATGTTGCTTGGGCTGCTGTCGGCTGAGGACAGCTGGTTTACTTGTCTGGACTTAAAGGATGCCTTTTTCAGCATTAGGCTAGCTCCTGAAAGTCAAAAGCTATTTGCTTTTCAATGGAAAGATCTAGAAACAGGTGCCACTGCCCAGTACACTTGGACCCGGCTACCCCAGGGGTTCAAAAACTCCCCCACCATCTTTGGGGAGGCACTAGCCCAGGATCTCCAGAAGTTTCCTGCCAAGAGCCTAGGCTGCGTGCTGCTCCAATATGCTGATGACCTTTTACTGGGACACTCCACGGCAGTCGGGTGCGCTAAGGGAACAGATGCCTTACTTCAGCACCTGGAGGACTGTGGGTATAAAGTGTCCAAGAAGAAAGCCCAGATCTGCAGGCAGCAGGTGCGGTATCTGGGATTCACTATTCGACAGGGGGAGCGCAGCCTAGGGGTGGAAAGGAAACAGGTCATCTGCAACCTGCCAGAACCCAAAACCAGAAGGCAGGTAAGAGAATTCTTGGGAGCCACAGGCTTCTGTAGACTGTGGATCCCAAACTTCGCAGTACTGGCCAAACCCCTGTATGAAGTCACAAAGGGGGGAGACAAGCAACCCTTTGAATGGGGACCCCAGCAGCAGCAGGCTTTCCACACCCTGAAGGGAAAACTTATGTCTGCTCCGGCACTGGGATTACCTGACCTGACAAAGCCCTTTACACTGTATGTAACAGAAAAGGAAAAGATGGCCGTTGGAGTGCTAACCCAGACTGTGGGATCTTGGCCAAGGCCAGTGGCCTACCTCTCTAAACAGCTGGACGGAGTTTCAAAGGGCTGGCCTCCCTGCCTAAGAGCACTAGCGGCAACTGCCCTGTTAGCCCAAGAAGCAGGTAAGCTGACTCTGGGGCAGGACCTGAACATAAAGGCCCCGCATGCGGTGGTGACTCTAATGAATACCAAGGGGCATCGCTGGCTGTCAAATGCCAGGCTGACTAAGTACGAGAGCTTGCTTTGTGAAAACCCCCGCATCACCACTGAGGTCTGTAACACCTTAAACCCTGCCACCTTGCTCCCAGTGTCAGAGAGCCCAGTGAAACATGACTGTATTGAGGTGCTGGACTCAGTCTATTCCAGCAGGCCTGATCTCCGAGACCAGCCTTGGACACCTGCTGATTGGGAGCTGTATGTGGATGGAAGCAGTTTCATTAACTCCCTCGGAGAGAGGTGTGCAGGGTATGCAGTAGTAACCTTGGATACTGTTGTTGAAGCTAAGTCACTGCCGAAAGGAACCTCAGCCCAGAAAGCTGAACTTACTGCCTTAACACGGGCCTTGGAGCTGAGTGAAGGTAAGACAGTGAACATCTATACCGACTCTCGGTATGCCTTCCTAACCCTCCAGGTACATGGGGCATTATACAAGGAAAAAGGACTCTTAAACTCAGGGGGAAAAGAAATAAAGCATCGGCAGGAAATTCTGCAGCTATTAGAGGCAGTCTGGAAGCCTCAACGGGTGGCAGTCATGCACTGCCGGGGACACCAAAGGGCCTCCACCACTGTTGCCCTGGGCAACTCCCTGGCTGACTCAGAAGCTCGAAAAGCAGCGTCCACTCCCTACCGAGCACCAGTAATGGCCCCCCTGCTCCCCCAAATGCCTGATTTGGTGCCTACCTATTCTAAGGAGGAAAGGAACTTTTTTCAGAACGAAGGGGGACAGGCAATAGAGGAAGGGTGGATCCAGCTACCAGGTGGGAAAATAGCAGTGCCGCAGCTGTTGGGCGCTACCGTTGTGCACGCCGTGCATGAGACCACCCATCTGGGCCAAGAAGCTCTGAAAAAGTTGATAGGCCGGTACTTCTACATTTCACGTTTGTCGGCTCTAGCAAAGGCAGTGTCACAGCGATGTGTCACTTGCCAACAACACAATGCAAAGCAGGGTCCAGCGATCCCGCCTGGCTTACAGTCTTACGGAGCAGCTCCCTTTGAGGATCTCCAGGTGGACTTCACTGAGATGCCCAAGTGTGGAGGTCATAGGTATCTGCTAGTTCTGGTATGTACATACTCTGGGTGGGTGGAAGTGTTCCCAACTCGAACTGAGAAAGCTTGCGAAGTAACCCGTGTGCTTCTTCGAGATCTCATTCCCAGGTTTGGACTGCCCTTGCGCATCGGCTCGGACAACGGGCCGGCTTTCGTGGCCGACTTGGTTCAAAAGACAGCAACGGTGTTGGGGATCACCTGGAAACTGCATGCTGCCTACCAACCACAAAGTTCCGGAAAGGTGGAGCGAATGAACCAGACAATCAAAACCAGTTTAGGAAAAGTGTGCCAGGAGACAGGGTTAAAGTGGGTACAGGCACTTCCCATGGTGTTGTTTAAAATTAGATGCACCCCTTCTAAGAAAACAGGGTACTCCCCTTACGAGATACTATACCATAGACCCCCTCCTCTACTACGGGGACTCCCAGGAACTCCACGGGAGCTAGGAGAGATTGAATTGCAGAGACAGCTACAGGCCTTAGGAAAAGTCACCCAAACCATCTCAGCCTGGGTTAGTGAAAGGTGCCCAGTAAGCTTATTCTCCCCAGTTCACCCTTTTTCACCAGGTGATCAAGTGTGGATAAAGGATTGGAATGTCGCCCCTTTGAAGCCCCGGTGGAAAGGACCCCTGACCGTAATCCTGAGCACTCCCACAGCCGTGAAAGTGGAAGGAATACCAGCCTGGATTCATCACAGCCGAGTCAAACCTGCAGCGGCTCAAACCTGAGAGCTGAGATCAGACCCGGACAACAGCTGCAAGATCACCTTGAGGAAGACGGCAAGCCTTGCCCCAGTCACATCCCGGAAGCTGACTGGTCCACGCACGGCCGAAGCATGAGGAAACTCATCGTGGGGCTCATTCTCCTTGGAACTTGGACTCATGTAGTAAGAACTTTACCTGATTTTGGAGACTGTTCTCAGTGTATACACAAGGTCACTGAGGTAGGGCGAAAAATCACTACCGTCCTTTTGTTCTATAGCTATTATGAATGTACAGGGACTCCAAAAGGAACTTGTTTACACAATGGCACCCAGTATAGGGTCTGCAGTCCTGGGGATGGGCAGCCAGATGTGTGCTACGACCCATCAGAGTCCCCCATGCGCACAATTTTTGAGGTAAAACGCTTAACAACTATGGCATGGAAGACCTCCAGTAGGTTAATTGCTAGAACAGAGGAGAAAGGAATCCCCAGGCAAGTTGTCATAAAATTTGATGCTTGTGCGGCTATGAATCAGGGGTGTGGCTCTCTTGGTTGGGAGCAGGGTTATGCAGCCGAGCATAAATATATTTGCCAGACAACATATTGGTGTAGTGAATGTACTTACTGGTCATGTGTTATCTGGGGTACTTGGAAGAGTGACAAAAGCGATCCTGTCCTCCTTACAAAGGGAAGTAGTGTTCCCGGGAGTAATGATCTCTGCACCTCTGGACATTGCAATCCATTAGAGTTAACAATTACAAATCCACAGGACCCCCGCTGGGAAAAAGGAGAACATGTAATGTTAGGAATTGATGGGAAGGGACGGGATCCCCTGATTAATATCTTAATTCAAGGGGAGGTCCAAAGACGTACCTCCAGCCCGGTGCCAGTGTATCAGACTTTTTATGAGGAGTTAAATGAACCGGCCCCAGAACTCCCAAAGAAGATGAAAAACTTGTTCCTCCAGTTAGCTGAAAACGTGGCCCAGTCACTGAATGTTACTTCTTGTTATGTGTGCGGAGGAACTACAATGGGGGACCGGTGGCCATGGGAAGCCCGAGAGTTACTGCCCTCTGATCCCGTCCCTGAGCTAACCTCGGTCCAAAGAATTCAAACCAACAGCTTCTGGGTCCTAAAAGTCTCAATTATTGGACAGTATTGCCTAGCCAGAGAGGGGAAACACTTCACCGTCCCAGTAGGAAAGCTTAGTTGCCTGGGACAGCAATTGTATAATGCAACAGTGGATGCAGTCACTTGGTGGAGTTCAAACCACACAGAGAAAAACCCTCTCCTTAAATTCCCTAAATTGCAGGATGCCTGGACTCATCCTGGGCTCCGTCGAGACTGGACAGCCCCAGCCGGGTTGTACTGGATATGCGGGCACAGAGCGTATGTGCAGCTGCCTGAAAGCTGGACCGGCAGCTGTGTCATAGGCACCATTAAACCCTCTTTCTTCTTACTGCCCGTCAAGACAGGCGAGTTGTTAGGATACCCTGTCTATACCTCTCCCCGGGAACCGAGAAGCCTGGCTATAGGAGATTGGAAAGATGATGAATGGCCTCCTGAAAGAATCATACAATATTACGGGCCTGCCACATGGGCACAGGACGGTTCATGGGGATACCGGACCCCAATTTATATAATCAACCGTATTATCCGGTTACAAGCTGTCTTAGAAATAATCACCAATGAAACTGGTAAAGCTTTAAACCTCTTGGCCCGGCAAGAGACTCAGATGAGAAATGCTATCTACCAAAACAGACTAGCACTAGACTATTTGCTGGCGGCCGAAGGGGGAGTCTGCGGAAAGTTCAATCTAACCAACTGCTGCCTGCATATAGATGATCAAGGCCAGGCAGTTGAGAATATTGTAAGAGACATGACAGCACTAGCCCATGTGCCGGTGCAGGTGTGGCACGGGTTTGACCCTGGATCTATGTTTGGGAAATGGTTCCCAGCCCTGGGAGGATTCAAAACTCTCATTGTAGGTGTGGTGCTGGTCGTAGGTGTCTGCTTGTTACTCCCCTGCTTACTGCCTGTGTTCCTTCAAATGCTTAGGGGACTGGTCACTACCATGGTTCACCAGAAAACTTCAGCTCAAGCATATTATATGCATCACTATCAATCAGTTTTGTTGACTAACCAGGATGGTGAGGAAGAAGGTGAGAACCCTAATAAGTGAGTGAATTTCTCAAAGCGGGGAAATGAGGAAGGAGACCCCCTTCTCCGAGCCTGTGCTTGGAGAAAAGGAGGAATTAAAAGTTAAAGGTCAGCCAGAGGTGGTCAGTGGAAGGACCGGTTGGCGCTGCTGGCCAGGTCTAAAGGTTAGAGATTAAACCCCTACTCCTAACCATAGTCCTATCAATAGATCACGGACACAGGATGGAGGAATTTTCCCCAGAAGGCACTGTTACTGCTCAACTGCACAGACCCCTGCCTAGTCACATCCCCCACACTCTCAAGCCTCTCACATATGCACCTCTTAGACTGTAAGCCTTTAAAAGGGCCAGGATTTTCTTTGTCGGGGAGCTTGGTGATTGAGGCTTCAGCCAGCCACCGCTCTCAACCGAATAAAACTGCCACTTCCTTCCCCGTTCAGTGTTTGAGAGGTTTGTGTGCGGCTGCTCCTGCTTTACCACAAAGCTGGTCTCAGTATCACTTGATGGCAGACAACTCCCAACCTGCAGCTCAGGGGAGGCTGGACCCTTAGAGCTAGATGGGACTCAAGGACCCTCGGGGTATGTGGTACAAGGGCTCCAGGGAGGCCACACTGGAGGAAGGGGGAGGAAGTGAGAGGAAGCAGTGGGGCCTCAAGACCAGCTGGAGGCCCAGGAGTTAAGGGCAGAGGAAGTGAGGGGCCTCCCAGGGGCAGCAGCATTGCAGGCAGTGCCACACTAACTTCTGAAAAACACATACTGCCTGGGTTAAGGATGGTGCAGGGTGAGTCACTTTAGGAAACTGCCACCAAGGGCCACCTCACACACATGTGCATTGGCTGGCTGCTCCTAGATTCCAAACAACTCTTCTGCTGATTCTGATGACGGCAGAGACCGTGCTCACTTGCTTCTCACAGCTTCCAGTTTACTAATTTTCGAAGGGAAAGGTTTCTTTGGGGAAGAGGGAAAGGGCACACTTGCTACTGCTTGCTATTTCAAAACGAGTTATAATCTAAGGTTTTTGCTGAGATATTTATCAATACAAAGACGCTTCCTCTGCAGTACGTTCATACCCCTTCTACTAAGGTGAGGATTCAGACAATGGGAAAAGTACCAATGTGCCCTAAGTTACACAGGGGGAAACAGTGCAGTCAAAAAGTCTGACACACAGCATCTTCCGAGCGCATATACCGGTTACCCCTGTGTAACAAACCGCATGCCTTCCAGTGGTGCAGAGCAACAGTGATGGCCATACGGCTCCTATGCCCAGAATCCAGGCACAGCTCTGCGGGGTGGCTCTGACTTGGGGGCTCTCTCAGGCCCTTGGACTTAGAGCCTCAGCCCTGAGAGCGTCAACTGGAGGCCTCCTGCTCAGTGATTTGCAATATGGGTCTTTCCAAGAAGGCAGCTTGACTCAGCAAGATGTGCAGGCCAAGTCAGCAACACAGACGGTCCTCCAGCAAGGCAGAGCCACACACGCTCATGTCAGGTGACATCCCCTCAATGCTGCCATGTTCTGTTGGTTAACGGAGTTACTCAAGGGGAGGGGACTGTGCAAGGCCATGAAAACCAGCAGGTGGAGGCCACTGGGGCCACGCAGAGGGCATCTCAGGGGTCTCTCAGATTCTCCTTATATTCCTCTCTGACCCCTCTGTGCAACAGCAATTTTATTTATTAGAAGTGAAATCATTTCTAGTAAGTGATTTTGTTAGCAAAGAAAATCTTTAAAAAGCCCAGTGCTCTAACGTGACCTTAAGAAACGAGAGAAAGGAGCCAGGTGTGGTGGCACACACCTGCAATCCCAGCTACTCAGGGGGCTGAGGCAGGAGGATTGCTTGAGCCTGGGAGTTTCAGTCCAGCCAGACTGGGCAACACAGTGAGACCCCATCTAATAGTAGAAAAAGAATAAACTAGAAAGAGCAAATTATAACCAAGTAAGCAGAAGAAAACAATGAATGTAAGAGCATAAATTAGCAAAATGGAAGTGAACAACAGAGAAACAAATTGAATGAAACTGAAAGCAGAGTCTTTGAAAAGACCAACAAAATGGACAAACCTTTAACCAGACTGATCAAATGACCAGTGTCCAGAAAGAAGGAACATCAACACACGTCTTATCATTAAAAGCTACTAGAATGACTGAGTGAGTCTGGCAAGGCGGCAAGGTGCAAGATCAATATGTAAAAATCACTTACACTACTCTATAGAGTGATGAACAACCAGAAGTGGAAATTAAAGCAGTACTACTTACAATAACACGATACGATGAAATGCTTTAGTTTCTAAAATTTATATGGAAATGTGACAGACCTACAACAGCCAAAATGAGTTTTCTTTTTCTTGTTTAGAAACAGGGTTTTGCTGTGTAGCCCAGGCTGCTCTCGAATGCCTGAGTTCAGGCAATCTTCCCGCGTTGGCTTCCCAAAGTGTTGGGATTGTAGGTGTCAGCCACCATGCCCGGCCCAAAAAACAAGTTTCAAGAGGTAGGTATATTTCCTAATTTCAAGATGCACCATAAAACTATGGAAATGCATTACTGTATGGAGAACAGACATATAGACCAATGGAACAGAACAGCGCCTAGAAACAGATTTACGATGTAGGTGGTCAGTTAATGCAACAAAGGTGCCATGGATTTCACTGGGAAAGGACAGACTTTTTACAAACGGTGCTGGGACAGCTCAATTTCCACATGCCAGATAGAGGGGGAACCCCTCAACTCTTAATGGTTTACAAAAATTAACACAAATGGATCACAGACCTAGATGGGAGAACAGAAACTATGAAAGTATCTAAGAAGGAAACAGAAGAGAAAATCATGAAGGCTTCAGGCCCAGGAGTTGAAGCTACAGTAAGCCATGATCACGACACTTCACTTCAGGTCAGCTGCAGAGAGCTGTGATCACACCACTGCACTTCAGCCTGGGAAACAGAGTGAGTCCCTGTTTGTTTGTTTTTTTAAGTGGTGACTCATGCCTGTAATCTTAGCACTTTGGGAGACCAAGGTGGGAGGATCACTTTAGCCCAGGAGTTCAAGACTGGCCTGGGTGACATAGCAAGACCTTGTCTCAAAAAAAAAAAAAGTATGAGAAAATATAAAAGAACAAAACAGGCTTGGCACAGTGGCTCACACCTGTAATTACAGCACTTTGTGAGTCTGAGGTGGGCGGACTGCTTGAGCCCAGAAGTCTGAGACCAGCCTGGGCAACATGGTGAAACCCCATCTCTACAAAAAACACAAAAATTAGAGGGCGTGGTGGCACACACCTGTAATCCCAGCACTTTGGGAGACTGAGGCGGTCGGATCACAAGGTCAGGAGATCGAGACCATCCTGGCCAACATGGTGAAACCCCGTCTCTAGTAAAAATACAAAATTTAGATGGGGGTGGTGGTGCACACCTGTAGTCCCAGCTACCTGGGAGGCTGAAATGGGATAATCACCTAAGCCCAGGGAGGTCAAGGCTTCAGTAAGTTGTGATCATGCCATAGCACTTAAAGCTGCAATGATTGGCCGGGCGCAGTGGCTCAAGCCTGTAATCCCAGCACTTTGGGAGGCCGAGGCAGGTGGATCACGAGGTCAAAAGATGGAGACCATCTTGGTCAACATAGTGAAACCCCGTCTCTACTAAAAATACAAAAGATTAGCTGGGCATGGTGGCGTGTGCCTGTAATCCCAGCTACTCAGAAGACTGAGGCAGAATTGCCTGAACCCAGGAGGCGGAGGTTGCGGTGAGCCGAGATCGTGCCATTGCACTCCAGCCTGGGTAACAAGAGCGAAACTCCATCTCAAAAAAAAAGCTGCAATGAGATATGGTTCACACCCACTTCAATGAATGAAGTTTAAAAAGACTAACACCACCAAGTGTTGACAGTTGACGAGGATGTGGAGAAACAGGAACCTCCCTAAAAGGCAAGTGGGAATGCAAGATGGTACTGTCACCCTGCAAAACACTGGACCCAGTGATCCACGCATGAGAAATGAAACACATCCACACAGCTGAGCCCTGAAGGTGAGTGTTCACAGCAGCTTTGTCATCATAGCTTCCAAAATGGAAACATTCAATTCTCTACCACCTGATGAATGAATAAACGAATCATGGCGTGTCCATTCAGCAGAGTACTAGTCAGCATTGAAAAGGGCCAAGTATGGACTGATGCAGTAACAAGGATGATTCTATCAGAAAAGCATCGTGCTCAGTGGCAGGAGCCAGGCCATATGCTGTGTGACTCCATTTCCATGATTCCAGAACGGGGAGCACCGTGACAAGAGGCAGGTTGGTGGTGGCTGGGGGCAGAGAAGTAGCTTATGTGCGGCACGTTTGGGAATCTTGGGGTGATGAAAATATTCTAGGTCCTAATGGTGGCAGCCATACCACTGTAGACATCTCACATCAACTGTCAAACTGCCTGTTTGGAGTAGGGGAGCACTGCTTCCACATGCAGTCATAAGCACTGTGGCTCTGGGTGTGGACGGCAGACAACTTTTTAAAGAAACTCCAACTCCAACCAGGGAATACTTCATTGGTACTTCCAAGGTCACTACATTGCCCTGGCAAGTGTAATTTCAGTCAAACCCTGAGAAATAAACTGGGCCTTCTGTTGTCTGGACTCAATCTAAGCATGTCTAAGAACAGATTCATTAAAGCCCTGTTTCCGAAACTTGTAAAAAAAAAAAAACCCTTCTATTCATGAGTCCTGCTCTCCTGCCGAACACAGACCTGGGCGTACGGTTTTATGTGAATTATGTAGTGCTCAGGGTCCATAAATGTCAATTTCATTCCCTTAGGGTCAGTGTGCCACAGCCTACCCACTTCCTACAGCTCTCCCGTTTCAGTCGTCACGGCTGGAAGTTTACATGGAACAGACACACCTACGACTGTGGAAAGCTACCTTTACCACGCACTACATAGATTGTGTAGTGAAGCACATATGCAGACAGGTCCTGGGCTTATGACGGTTGGACTGATGATTTTTCAACTTCACACTAAGGTGAAAGCCGTACACGTTCACTTGAAACCATATTTCTAGCGCTTATACAGACTGGTTTCACTTTCAGTATTCAATAAATCACATGAGACCTTCAACGCTTCATTGTAAAATAGGCTCTGTGTTACATGATTTTTGCCTAACTATAGGCTGGTGTGAGTGTTGTTTTTGTTTTTTTGAGACAGGGTCTCAGTCCATCACTCAGGCTGCAGTGCAGTGGCATGATCATGGCTCTCACTGTGGCCTCCATCTCCCAGGCACAAGCAACCCACCCACCTCAGCCTCCCAAATAGCTGTGATCACAGGTGTGCGCCACCATACCCACTAATTTTTCATTCTTTTGTAGACATGGGGTTTCACTGTGTTGCCCTAGCTGGTCTTGAACTCCTGGCCTCAAGTGACCCTCCCGCCTTGGCCTCCCAAAGTGTTGGCATGACAGGTGTGAGCCAGCGTGCCCAGGCTGGTGTGAGTGTTCCAGGCACGGGTAAGGAAGGTGAGGCTGGGCTATGACGTGTGGTGACGTGGGTGCATGTTCCACTTACGGTGTTTTCAGGGATGGGTTTACTGGGACATAACCCTGATGCAAGATGAGGAGCATCTGTTTGTCATCCTAAATTACCTAAAATCTATACAAGTCTCATGTAATAAATAATCAAAACCAAACAATGAGATGTACTAAGCTGCACAGAAACTGAGACTCATCATCTGTCAAGTACAAAAATTCCAAGGTGTTGTGAAAGTGCTAGGGTTTTTAAAGCCACGAAACGCAGCATCTGCCACAGAGAAGATCAGGGAAAACTGTTTCTAGCGTTTCTATCACATCAACTTACTTCTCAGGAACCAGAGCTTCTAATTTTGTATTTGTCACTACAACCACAACTCACTGTCCAGAAACTGAGTGATGGCACCCAATTCGAAATTCCAACCACCTTAGCTTTGCTATGACAATGCTTTCATAATCACCTCAGTGCCAAGGCCTCACACACTGAAGGGACAAAATAAACCTTAGGAAAATTAATTGCTACCCAACTTCTCCCTGGCTGGGGGTCTAGCCACAAAGGTGGTCCTTCAGTTCCATGAATACATCCAGGTCTCCCCTCCCTTGGCCTCCAGATGTGAGGCCCAAGAGCCCTCGCCCTGCTCTCCATAAAGGCCTTCCCACACCGGCCCGCCCATTTTTTTCCCTCGCTGGTCGAGTTACTTTCTTTCTTCAAGCGCCCCACATACCCGCAACAGAGATAAGCCCCCCAGCCCACAGATGTGGGTCCTGTCCACCCTCTGTGCTTTTGGATATGATGGGCACCCAAGGATCACGAGCAGAATAAACGCAGAGTGACAAACACAGAGGAGAGAACCAAAGCACGACCTGTGTCTTGTCCCCCCGTACCCGATGCCCCAACTCTCCAGAAAAAGGTCCTTCAACCTTGTCTGCGCCCCGTGTCCTCTGGCCATCTCACGAAGCCTTTCAGAACAAGTTTTGAAGATGGAAACATACGCAGAATTGCAAAGGGAAAAACGCACTGAGATACAGTAAAGCACTGGGAAAGTAAGATGAGCGCTTTCTCATTAACGTGCTAAGTGACCAGATCAAGGGGTGATGCAGTATCTCTGTGATCTCAGTGACAATGAGCATCAGCTCCCACTGCAGGGTGACAGAAAATCGGCGCTCTTCGGCGCTGAGGCCAGCGGGGTTGCCCCATGCACAGTGGAAGAAAACACTCCAGTTTCGCTGGAGTCAGATCCATGCACGTGACCGAGGATCCGCACCACAGTGAGGCTGAGTGAGAGCTCCCAGAACAAGAAACACTTCATGATGTCTGTAGCAGCAAACATCCCTACAACACCCAAAATAACAAGATTTGAAAAGATTTTACAGTGCAGTATGTGGAACTCCAGAATAAAACTGATGCTTCTCAATTGTTTGCCTTTTACCCAGACAGCATATATGGCTAAGGGTTTAGAAAATGACAGATTTTAAAACTTCCTTAGGCCATAAGGAAAACTAAACATTCCGACAAAACTTTTGGGCCCAAGACACCCCCAGTGGGGACTCCCCACAGGGCCCCCGCAATGTTGCCCAGTCATCTGGAAGGAAGACCGAGTCTTACATGTGCGAGGCCTGGTCATGCCCACCTGCACGTGTCTCCGTGAGTTTCCGTGCTTTTGGAAATGCCTGACACTGAACCATCTAACATTCACAATAACCTTGGATTCGAGTCAACAGCAACAAGGAGAAGAGGAGAGCATCTTCCACCATCTCCCATGGCCAGGCACCATTCAAAGCATGTCTGGGGCCCTCTGAGGGTTGGTATGCGATCACACTCACTTTACACACACGGAATCAGACTGCAGCACAGAGGGGATCCCGAATTTGCTTTCATGACACAGCCAGTGAATATTAGCTCATGGTTCACTGTGGCCTGGCAGGGACAGCGGGAGAGAGGGCCTCAGCCAAGAGCCAGTACTTATCAGTGCCAATTCTGCCCCAGATGCTCAGCTACCACTCTGCCAAAACTGTAATTCAACGTCCACATCCGAGGATCACTCCTCCCCAAACCCAGCTGAAAACAGGAGGAGGAAACCACCGTCAGAGCAGGCTGAAGGGAGAGGACACAAGCACTCCTGTGCCCAGGGCTCTCCAGGACATGCCATCCTACTCCTCTGGAGGATCCGAGCCATGCCCAGTCCACGGGTGCTCCGCTCAGAGTTCACGACGCGCAGACGGGGAGGAGACTTACCAATCTGCAACAGTATGGGTGTGACCAGAGCTGTTTCCATGGCGTAACAGAACTCCCTGCCAAACATCACCGCCCCGTGCATCACCCACAGGCGCATGGGGATTCGGTCTATGGACCCCTCGCTGATGGTCTCACAGTTCTCGGCCTCTGTGTCTCCGGCTTTCTGCGGGTCTGGCAGGGGCACGGATAACTCTTGAACTTGCATAGATTCCGAGTCGGCATTCTGCGGAGCCATTTTCATTACCACCAAAAAATATATATTTCTCTATATATTCTATCTATATAAATAATGCTTTCATATATCTGTAATAAATTAAGACGTCTTCTCTTTCTGCTTCGGTTGTGTTCCTTGGGCAAGTAACACTTACATTCCTCTTTGCACAAGTGGGCATCTCACAACTTCTCACAATGGTATGAGACATGCAGCAACATACAACGATTTTTGGTTGGATTTTAAACATATGGCTTGCTGGTTTACTGTGAATTAGAGTTAAAAATCCATAAATGCCATTCAGTTAATACCAGTTTCATCATTATTACTGAAGACGTGCTGAAGTGATTTTTCTTGCTACAGAGAGGTGGGAAGGTGATACAAACAGGTGGTCCGCTGGTAATCCCCATCGAGTGACTGGATGATCTGCAAAAGAGGAAAACAACCCAGCCAGAGAGTCAGGGGGTGGCCGCCACACGGCCCTGCGAACCACCGCCCGACCCCCGAGCAAGCCGCGTGCCCCAAGGGCCTGACCCAAGATCACACACCTCTCTGCTGCTTACTCTGGGTGCATCTGTGCAAATAACAAAACCTACGTTCTAGAAAAACATGTTCTCAAAAGGAAGTGAATCCTGGGGAAGGATAAAGGTAGGGCAATCAAGGAAAGCAGGATCAAAGAGAAGACAGAGAAAAACGCTAAAAACATTCACTCTTTGGCCAATAACAGTTTCGCCCACCCTGTGTAGCACAGCACATAACTACTCCAGCAGGCTGGAGGTGGCTGGTGACGCCCTTCATGGCTGCAGATATCGTTGAGAGGGAAGAAGTACGGAGGTGAAAGGAAAGTGGGGGAGGCAGACAAAAGAGAATCCAAAGGGTAAACTTCTGTTTAAAAAGTTTGCTTTGTTAGAGACCAGGTCTCACTCTGCTGCCCAGGCTGAACTGCAGTCCCACCACCACGGCTCTCTGAAGCCTCAAATTCCTGGGCTCAAGTGATCTCCTACCTCATCCTCCCGAGTAGCTGGGACTACAGGCGTGCCCCGCCACACCCAGATAATTTTTCTATTCTTTGTAGAGACAGGGTCGCCACTATATTACCTAGGCGGGTATCCAACTCCCGGGTTCAAGTGATCTCCCCTGCCTTGGCCTTCCAAAGCACTGGGATTACAAGTGTGAGCCACTGTGTCCGGCCAAAAAGGAAACTTTAGACCCTGCCTGGAGAGTGGAAAAGAAAAATAAAAAGTAGGCCAGGCACCGTGGCTGACGCCTGTAATCCCAGCACTTCGTGAGGCTGAGGCTGGTGGATCACCTGAGGTCAGAAGTTCTAGACCTGCTTGGGCAACTCTGTCTCTACTAAAAATTCAAAAATTAGCCAGGCCTGGTGACGGGCGCCTGTAATCTCAGCTACTCGGGAGGCTGAGGCAGGAGAATTCCTTGAACCTAGGAGGTGGAGGTTGTAGTGAGCCGAGATCATACCACTGCACTCTAGCCTGGGTGACAGAGTAAGACCCTGTCTTAAAAAAGAAAAGAAAAGACAAAGAATAGAAAAGAGAAATGAAAAGCAGGGCACTGGGTGGAATGAGGATAGCATGATTCTCTGTCCAGCAGGGAGTCTGAAGTCTACGCAAAGGCACCTGGCCTCCTGTGGTCAGCCTGTCAAGGGCAGTGTCTCAGCCTTTAGGTTATAAAACCTTTTGGTAATAAAACGAAAGTTACAGACCTTCTCTCCAGAAAAAAAATGGAAGCATGTGCCAAACTCTGACTATGGCATCTAGGGGTTCGGACACTCCCAACCCACACACAGCTTTCCTAGGGGCTATGGAACCCTATCACCCCAACCCACAGGTTTCTACCCCTCTGGCTCCAGTGACCGACCCAGCTTGGTGACAAATTCTCCACCTGGGTAAACATACACAATAAAGCAGAAATAAGCTAACTGGAAATGCTGCCTTGGAAATGTTTTAGGAAATGAGGTCAATCTCTCCCCAGGTAAGATAAAATCAGTATGTGAACAGCCCAAGTTCAGAACTTCTAGAGCTGGGTCTCCAGACACTGGGCTCACTTCAACCGAAGTACTAGAAAGAGACCCTGGAAACATACTAAATGGTGTTCACAGTTTATGTTAAGGTAGGTCTGTGGGCCAATCTTACTGAGAATTATTCTAACAACTGGCTTCAATAAAAAGATTTCTCATGGCTTTCCACCGATCCAAAGGCGGTCTTCATTAGCTCCTCCTCTCTTTCTCCCCAGAGGGGACCCAAAACCTCGAGGTGCTGTCTTCACTTGGCTCCTCCCTCGTGCAGCCCTGACGGAGAAGGCGCGTCTCTGGCGCGTGGGCCCCAGGAGGGAGAGGGCTCCACTGGGCCAGAGGTTCCTGAAGGAAGCCCAGCACTTGGCTCTTCTGTCCAGCTCTTCCCCACATCTTTCACACCTCGGCGGAAATGCAAATGCCTAATTCCTCAGGAACCAAAGAGTCAAGTGGTGCCACCTATGCATCTGCTTCTTACGTCCCTGGACTCCGCTATGATCCCATACAACAGCCGTCACTTGAGAATTCTTTCCAATGTACCAAATGTCCTCTACCACAGAAACATCAACAAGTTTCCAAACTTCACCTAACTGCAATATTTTTTCTAAACACTGTGCGATGGAACTATTTCTAACATATGCAAAGTAAAGAGAATAGCATGAGAAACCACCCAGTTTTACTGAGGACTGACATTCTGCTATTTTTGTTCCGCCCCCACCTTTTCAGAATCCTTCCTAGCAGAACATGTCACGATTTTCCTGGTTTTCAGTCTGTCAATCTTGTACCAGAACAGGGCCAATGATTGTAACTGCCTTCTTCTACCAGGTCAGAGGAGTCCTTCTTATGAGGAGAATGTACATCCAGACACGTCTGCAAGGCCTCAACAGATAGATCAACTGGGGTTTGGGCAGGAACAAAAGCAATTACTTTTCTAAGGAATTCTAATGACTTAATTAGAAACATCAGACCCTTCAGTCTGCTCAGTCAGCCCTTTGTCCCACTGCTGTGTCTTCGGAGACTTGAGCCTGAAGTGAAGCAGTCTCTGTTCCTAGAGTCACCTCAGTAAGAGCTGAGAGTGAGGCCATAAATGGCTGTAATAAGTATGTATGAATTATTCTAAGGTAGTGGTTCTCAACCAGGGGCAACGCTGCACCCTTGAGGGACATGTGGCAATGACTTGACACATCTCTGATTGCGACAACCGGGGAGGAGGGGACACTACTGGCGTCTTGGAGTGGAGGCCAAGGATGCCGCTCAACCACAGCGCACAGAACAGCCCCCGCAGAGAAGGCCCCAGCCCAGAACGTCCACATCCCACAGGGGGACACTGTTCTAGGGTTATTGCTCAACAGGAAAAAGGCTTTCTTCAAAAATGCTTCAACCCTTGATCAGTACATTCGGAATCAATCAACTAGACCAGACACTGCAAGCTTTCTCTGCAGAGCTGGATGATGAACATTTCAGGCATGGACAGTCTCTGTGGCACAGTCTCCTTTTTTCTTTTTCAACAATCCTTTAAAAACACAACATTCTTAGCTTGCTGGTCATTCTTTTAATCCCGGCTCTGAGCAGGATCCGGCCCCCAGGTCACAGTTGGCTGCCCTCCGGCCTGGCCTAGGGTCAGGAAGTCGCTGAGTCTCTCTGATTAACAGGAAAGAAGGCCACAGTGAGGACTTACTCAGCTCCCACACTCCCCCAGCCTTATTCTGCTCCATGCCACTTAAACTGTCCAGTCCTGACTTAAAGCAGAACTGGAAAACACACGCGACACGCTCACAGGTGCCGAGACAACCCAAGGCCAGGAGTACAGGCGGCAATCTGCAGGCCATGCCTTTCCCAGGCAGCTCAGCTGCGCTCCAGCCAGTGGTATTTCTTAGCACCTTGTTTGCAAAGAGCAGGCTGGGTAAGAATCACTGATGAGCCACACAGAAAAGCCCCAGGCAACCATCGCTGGTTCCTCAGCGCACTGTAGACTCTAATCACCGGGCCTCAGGGATGGCTACCAAAAGGTCTTAGGGATCAGCCAAAGATTCACTCGGCCTGTACAACACAGTCAAATCCATCTCTACAGAAACTTTTTTAAAAGATTAGCATGGTGGTGCATACCTGTAATCCCAGCTACTCCAGAGGCTGAGGCAGGAGGATTGCTTGAGCCCAGGAGTTAAAGACAAGCCAGGGCAACACAGCAAGACCCCATCTCTATACATTTGGTTTTTAATTAGCCAGATGTGACGGCATGTGCCTATAGTCCCATCTACTCAGGAGCCTGAGGCATGAGGATAGTTGGGCCCAGGAGTTCAAGGCTGCAGTGAGCTACAATTATACCAGCCTGCCACACACAGTGAGGCCTTGTCTCTAATTTTTTTTTTTAACAGATTCTAAAACAAGATGTCTTTTTACCTGGGAACAGATGAGGATTTCACAAAACTAAACCCTCAGGGAGCAAAGGACCCCTGTCCTCTGTAACAGGGTCACAAGTCCACAGAAGGACGGAGTGTTGCAGGAAGGCTCCCTCAAAATGGAAGGTCAGCTATCCCACTGGAGTTCCTCTGAAATGCTGGGGCTTCCCTGCCAGCCTTCTAAGGACTAGTGTAAAACTGATGTTCCAAAGAGAAGATGAAAAGGAGGGAGATGAGCAGCTATGGGAAAGTTGTCCAGCCCACACCCCCAGCGTCCACACAGCCATGGTCACGGCGAGCTGCTGGACACCGCTGCTCAGCAGGCTGAGGGGCCAGCAAGACAGCTTCACGTCTTGGGACAGTGTTGACCCAGCCCGAAGTGACAGCACTGCACGTTCAGCCGTGTACACAGGCCCCTCCGTCAGGGCCCCTGGCTCCAGAACCCCACCTGGGCAGTGCTGCTGTCAGTCGAGGGATCACCCTTCAGAGCAGGCTGTCTCCCTGCTGGCCTGCACCCTTCCGTCTCTCCCACCTTCAGTTCAACCACCCTGTTTTTGGAGACTCTTCTCAGGGCTCACTGGACCCCTTTAGAATGGGTGATCCCCACCTTGTACAAAGGATAACAGCTACTGGTGGGTGGCATGAGAGAAGCCCCCTCAAGAGACCCCGTCCCCTGCTTTCATCTGTCCCCAGATCTCCCAGCATCAGTCCCCATGGGCGATGTCCGTGCCTCCCTAACCTGGGCTCTCCCTTCCACACTCACTGTTTCCAGCAACACAGCAAGAGCCTGATGAGTGTGTTACATGAACGAATGAACTGACTGAATGAGGGCGATCGGCCGATAAGTACCATGGGGTATCTGGACTGGAAACCCATTCCCCACACCGCAGGCTATGCTGAAGTCACACCCAGGCCCTCCAGCTGACCAGCCACCGGCTTATGCCTCCCTGAAGTCCTCATTAAATGGCATGGGCGTGGCATGGGTGTCACCGGTTATGCAAGTCGCCTGGGCGTTAACACAGCTAGTTTCCCTTTCTCCAGCAGGACAAAGGCAGTGGCACAGTACACAGATTTTACACAGGTGACTTCACTGGCATCTATATTGATGAAAACATGTATCTTTAGACAGCTTGAGTTTGTTTAAAGTAGCAGTTAGTATGTGCTAAAATCTACCAAATGTCTCATACCTTCATGAACTTATCCAAAGAAGGTTATACCAATCTAGGGTAACACCAATGCGAGCTTCCAAGCTTCCAAGAGCAGGCAAAGTTTAGGCAGCTGCCAGACAGTAATCTTAACAAATCAACACAGTAACCAAGCTTAATTTTTTCAAAGATATGCACCCATCGGACTAAGCTGCTTCTAAAGGTGAGTATCTTGAAGATGACACCCAACAGCTCACAGCAGGATACCACCTGGGGCAGCTGCTGCTTCCAAAAATTCTATTTCTGCAAAGCCCTGGGGATTCTGTAAGCATTTTAGAGAAGTCACAAAATAATTTAAAAATAAAGTTTACGTGTTATACTTAGAAAATCAGGGGTCATATCACCTTGCCAAGTAGTGGCTATGAGCACTGAAAGATCTAGAGGGTGGAACTGCAGGGGACAGCAGACAGGGAAGGTTATGCTGACCTGGCCCCAACATAGGCTGCTCTGAAAGGAGAGCTGGGGCCTCCGGGTTGCAGCCGAAGAACCAGCGTGAGTATTTCTCCAGTTAACAGGCCACGGCTGAAGAACAGGTTCCTGGGTCTGTGACCCATGGGAAATGTACCAGCACATTCGAATACGTTTAACAACACAAGAGCATGTCCTGGTCAGGAATCCATCTAACAGGCTACTTAGTGTTCAACCCAGATGACAGCTCCCAGTGCAAAGCTACGTGGGTCCACGCGAGGACTTGGATCCATATGCTCGAGTGGTGGTGTGTTAGGAGCGGCTCTGCGTCTCCCAGTGGCCCTGTGGGTGCCGCAGTGTGATGCATCTGAGAGTCCACTGCCGGCACTCTGAGGCTGCTCTTTTATACACTGCCAGTGTCGACGTGCACCCGTCTGTTTCTCAAGGCTGTGATCTGTCCCACCCGTGTGCCCGTCTGCCAACTGCAGGAAGCAGAGAGGCTGTCAGGGCATCTGGACCACCGCTGGGGGAGGTTCTGCTTGTTGCTGCTGCTTCTCTATCAGTGCTGTCCTAATAATTCTTCCATGTTTATTTATAAGAACTTTATGAGCACATGAACTGTATGAACTTTAAGAACAGACTGATTCACTCTGGAAAAAAAGTCTTTGTTGGCATTTTTATTGAGAATGCATTAATGTTATAAACTAGCCTGGCGGGAGCCGACATCCTCAGGCTGCTGAGTCACTCTCTCGAAGAACAGCAGTGCTCCCGCATCTGTCCCAGTCCACCCCGGCGCCTCTGGAGAGAGCTTAAACGCAGCCTTTCCATGGTCTTCCACATGAGGTTTCTAATTAACCTCTGTCATGGTCGCTGCAGATGGGATTCCTCTGCCCTGATGCTTTCTAACTGGTTAGATACATGACGGCTGCTGGTAAGTGTTGTTTGTGAAGTCAGGTATAATTGACATGCAGTGAGAATGTATCACTCAGGCAGTTTCAACAAATTCCTATCAAGACAGAACACGTCTATCACGCTGGAAAGGCTTCTGTGCCCCTTTCCATCTAATTAAGGCTATTCACTTTTCTATTTTAACTTTATAATCTCATTCTTTAGTTGTCCGAGCGAGAATGGACAGAAAGAATATAACCAAATTAACAAGTCTACCAACCATGACCAAAATATGTGGAGCCCCCAGCTTAAAGGTGGATTGTATGTCCAAAGTTTATGGACACATGTTTGGATGTGATTGCCCATTTCCCCACAGACAGCAGTGGATACTGCATGGCCCTCTGGTCCTCCTCACCCACAGCCCTTGCTGGGATTGGAACAAGGGCCCATGTGCTGCACATTTCCTGGACACGAAGTCTCTGAGACAGTCTGAAATCCTTCCCTTCACGCTCCCCGCCCCCCACCAGTCACTTCATCTCTAGGGCCTCATAAGAAATGAAAGCAGCTCTGAGAAGAGAAGGGAGGAGTGTGAGTGTGCAGGGCTGGGTGCTGTGCGGGGCGTGTTCTCACTGAGCAGGGGCAGTCAGATACCATAAAACCAGTCCAACGCCCAGCAAACTATACCTGGGAGGTCACCTTCTTAGAGCAAGCAAATTGCTTTCTTTCAGGAAGCTATTTTATGTAAGTGCTGGAGCATTATCTGAAAACATGACAATGTTTCTTCTCTAGTACAGAGCTGAAAATGCCCTGAAGCATGACGTCACACTGAACCCATTTAAGGGAGCTCTCGCTCCTCCTTCCCCCAAGCACAGGCAATCCTCGACCCCTGAAAGGCACCTCCTCCTTATCTGTTTTAAATGTGGAGAAGCTCAAAGGTTAACTTGTGACCTGTTCTAGTATCTTACATTCAGAAGAACAGTGAAACTTTCCAGGCAGGTTTTCCCTAGCATAGAAAAAAAGCTTCCCTTTGGAACCTGTTCCAGTGATTGTCCGAGCATTCAGTGACAACAATTTTGTTATGATTCCCAGATGCATCAGACAAGCGAAACTACAATTGTTCCCAATCAACAACTTCCTCTATTGTCCTGTTTCTAATTTAAGGGTAAGTGATGCCAAAACACATGACTTCCTATGATTTGCTGAGTGGAAAAGCCGGCTGTAAACTTAAATTTCATCCAAAGGTAGATGGAGAGTTAGTGCTGACAGATGCCCCATGCTGGGTTAAAGTTTCAGATCTACAGCCCAGTCCCAGCCTCCAACGGAGAATTCTGTGAGCCACACTTCCTGGAAAGTGGTCTTGTGAGCCCCAACGACACACATCTGCATGGTGACCACAAACATGGGCTGTCCCTTCACAGCCCCTACACATGAAGCGCATGTCCACGCATGCAGGGGCCTGACACCGGGCTGCAGGCACCGCCCGTGGGCAGCACATGCTGATGGGGGAACGGCTGCATGTTTTCTGCACCCACCACCTAGGAACAGGCAAAGTGGGGGCACCCACCATCAGACAAACCCACTACCACCGTCAGCCTCAGAGAGTCCTGTTCAATCTTTACCAACGCAGTTCTCCCGGTCACGGCCGACACGCGTCTTCCTGCCTCTCCAGATGGCCACAGAGAGGAACACTAACAGACGCACTGGCAATTCTGTTTCTAAGGCTATTTCCTGAAAAGCCTGTATGAAATCCCACTGATTTCCAACATGAAACCACTGTGTGTCAAGAGAATAAGAAAACAAGCCACAAACAGGGTGAAAGTGTTTGCAAAAGACGCATCTGATAAAAGACTGGCATCCAAAATGCACAGAGAGCTCCTCACACCGGCGAAAAGAAAATGAGTACTTCCACGAGTTCCTCCGCTCACATATTCAGCACGTGCCTGGCTGGGCGGGAAGTGTGCGGCATTCAGACTGGCACCCGCTGGAAGCAGTGTGTCCTGGAAGGGCATACATTTCCAAAACGAACCTAACAAGAGGCCCCAGATGCTGAAGTGCCTTATTCCACAAATGTCTGCCATCACTCTACAATTAAGACACTGGAATGGGCTGGGCGCAGTGGCTCACACCTGCAATTCCAGCACTTAGGGAGGCCCAGGCTGGTGGATTACTTGAGGTCAGGAGTCCGAGACCAGCCTCACCAACATGGAGAAACCTCGTCTCTACTAAAACTACAAAAAATTAGCCAAGCTTGGTGGTGCATGCCTGTAATCCCAGCTACACGGGAGGCTGAGGCAGGAGAATTGCTTGAACTGGGGAGGCAGAAGTTGTAGTGAGCCGAGATAGCACCATTGCACTCCAGCCTGGGCAACAAGAGCGAAACTCCATCTCAGGGGAAAAAAAAGACACTGGAATGAAGGAAATGAAGGATTAATTTTGTAACAATTCATGGTTCCCTGGCCTGGCAAGCTGTCTTGAGCTATACTCCACTCACAGCAGGCACTCAGTCTAGCAACATGACCCAGCAAGAGAGCCACAGGACGGCAGTGGGTGGGCTGGGAACTGTGGGGGCTAGCAGGACGGGGTGGGTGGTTTACGACAGCCAGATGGGTGTGCAGATAAGGCAAGCGCTGCATTCACCATCAACCAGGAGACTTCCGTGCCATCTCCACTGCCTTCCTTGGACTCTGCCTTCCCTCGGCCTCGGCAGCTTCACTGCTGTCACTTCAGGAACGACGCCACGGCAGCAGCTCTGGGAAGCCTGCAGACCACCTGCTGCCCACTGTGTTCCACGGGGCCTGCACGGCTACACAGTACACCGATCAGGCTCCTGCACTGGAGTGGAGATGCCGAGAGGGAAGCAAGCTCACAGCGAGCATGCGGCTGTGCACACATGGGCCTGCCGGGGTCACAGGAAGCTCTGCGTGGGCAAGACTCTTGACTACCCGATGACGCTGGAGTGCGTGAGATGGATTCCCATTATAGAAAGTATGATGTATATAATGTGTTGGATTTTGAGGCTTAAAGAGTAGAGTATGCTCAATTTCAAAGCAGAGAGCTGGAGGAACAAGAGCCAGTAAATGATCTTTTGCTAGGTGGGGGAAAAGATGAGCAAAAGGTCTGAAGACACCTCACCGAAGATGACAAACAGATGGCAAATGAGCATATGGAAAGACACGCTGCACCTCTGAGGTCCTCAAGCTGCGATGCCACCACATGCCTATCAGAATGGCCAAAGCTTAGCGCACCAACAGCACCAAAAGCAGGCAAGGATGTGGGGCAGTGGGAACACGCATTCCATGCAAGCAGAAATGGGAAATGCGGCAGCTACTTTGAGGGACGGTTTGCCCATTCTTCACAAACCAAACATACTCTCAACCATGCCATCCAGCAACCAAATTCCTTGGTATTTACCAAACAGAGTTGAGAACTTAGGTCTACACAAAAGCCTGGGCTCAGACAGCCATTTTCTTCATCACCACCAAAACTTGGAAGCAACTAAGACGTCTTTCCGTAGGTGACTGAATGAACCATGGAACATCCAGATGATGGAATGTCATTCACCACGAAACGGAAATGAGCGCTGAAGCCAGGCATGAAAAGGTACGCGGGCACCTTTCACGCGTATTTCTAAGTGAAAGAAGCTGCTTTGAAACGGCTCCCGACTAAGTGCGAGTCCAATTATATGACTTTCTGGAAGAGGCAAAATTAGGTTAACAGTACAAGCAGCAGCAGTGGCCAGGGGCTGGGGAGGAAGAGAGGATGAGGAGGGGTCAGGGCAGTAGAACTGCTCTGTATGGCACTCTAATGGCAGATGCATGCCACCATGCATTTGCCAACCCACTGGAGCTACAGCACCCAGAGTAGAGACCCTGATCTGACCTCCGCACTCGGGTGTCAGACGTGCACTGCAAGTTCATCCACAGTAATCAATGTTCCACTCTGGCCGGTGATATGGACACTGGGGGAGGCTGGGAGTGGGGGCAGGGGCACACAGAAAATCTCTGTATTTTCCTCTCAATTTTGTCGTGAACCTAAAACTGCTCTAGATGGTAAAGTTTGTTGATTTTCAATGTGTCCTTATATTTACATAAATAAATAAGGCAATTAAAAACTCCTGACAATCCCTGGTTGTCCAGTGGTTAGGAAGAAACCAAAACTCTTCATGAGAAGGGAATTAGAGGGCATCCAGGCTGAGCACCACACACCTGGGGAAGCTTTCTGTGCCACCTGCTCACACCTGATATGCCCAATTGTGGAGGCACCCATCTCCAGGTATGCTGTGTGCCACCTGCACAAACCCAGGTTGGCTGCCTCTGACCATACGACGTGCCTCTAGTCCAAGACACGTGGGCTAAAGAAATACAAAGTTAACGGCAGTTTCAATGAGACATGTGATGTTCTGGCATCCTCTAAACACTCAGCACCTCATGGGGATCAGTGTGGAGGGGCTTCCCTAACTGCAGCTCTAGGGCTCTACCCCAGATCCACTTAATCAGAGGCCAGGAGTCTACACTGCAGCCACTCCCAAGTACATGCTGTGGAGAGAACGCCAGGAGCCCCGCTTCACCTGACAGTTCCAGGCTGTGCTGTCACCCTGGCAGGGTGACTTTCTGTGTCCCTCCTTTCACCCTCAGAGGGCCCCAGTTAGAATGACACCCCAGCACTCTAGAGATAAATGATCGAAAGCTTCACTGTGTCTTAAGTCTTGTGATAACTGTTTGTGCATTTTGTGCAAGTCAGGGCACTCAGAACCCAAAAAGGATGCACAACCGACCATACATCCCTTCTCTGCTCTCCTTTCCATCAGAGCTTGCTGTGAACCTGGAGGGGCAGAAGGGAGTGGGCAGAAGCCAGCTCTGTGTGGGCGCGTGTGTGTGTGTGTGTCAATGTCTGCCTATGTGTCTGTGTCGATGTGTGTGTATCTGAGTATCAATGTCTGCCTATGTGTTCTGTGGGGGTGTGTGTGTGTGTGTGTGGTGTGTCTGTGTGTGGGGGTACGTGTGGGTGTGTATGTGTGTGAGGGTGTCTGGGTGTTGATGTCTGCCTGTGTGTGTATGGTGTGTGTGTGTGTCTATACGTGAGGGTGTGTGGGTGTGTGGGTGTGTCTGTGTGGGGGGATGTGGGTGTCTGTGTTGATGTCTTACTATGTGTCTGTGTGAGTGTGTGTCTGTGGGGGGGGGTGTGGAGGGTATGGGGGTGTCTGTTAATGCCTGTGTGTCTGTGTGGGTGTGTGGAGGGGGAGGGTGTGTCTATGTGTGTGTGGGGGTGTTAGGGTATGTGTTGATGTCTGCCTATGTGTCTCTGTGGGTATGTGTGTGGTGTGTCTGTGTGTGTAGGGGGTGTTGGGGTGTGTATGGGGGTGTTGGGGTGTCTGTGTGTGGTGTGTGTGGTGTGACTGTGTGGGGGGAGTTGGGGTGTCTGGGTGTGTGTGGTGTGTCTGTGTGCTGGGGTGTTGGGGTGTCTGTGGTGTGTGGGGTGTTGGGGTATCTGTGTGGGTGTGTGGTGTGGGTGTGTGATATTGGGGTGTCTGTGTGGGTGTGTTTGGTGTGTCTGTATGTGAGGGGTGTTGGGGTGTCTGTGTGGGTGTGTGTGGGGGTATGTGGTGTGTCTGTATGTGGGTGGTATTGGGGTGTCTGTGTGGGTGTGTGGGGGGGTATGGTGTGTGTGTGTGTGTGGGGGTGTTAGGGTATGTGTTGATGTCTGCCTATGTGTCTCTGTGGGTATGTGTGTGGTGTGTCTGTGTGTAGGGGGTGTTGGGGTGTGTATGGGGGTGTTGGGGTGTCTGGGTGTGTGTGGTGTGTCTGTGTGCTGGGGGTGTTGGGGTGTCTGTGTAGTGTGTGGGGTGTTGGGGTATCTGTGTGTGTGGGTGTGTGGTGTGTGTGTGGGATATTGGGGTGTCTGTGTGGGTGTGTTTGGTGTGTATGTGGGGGGTGTTGGGGTGTCTGTGTGGGTGTGTGGGGGGGCATGTGGTGTGTATGTGGGTGGTATTGGGGTGTCTGTGTGGGTGTGTGTGGGGGGGTGCTGGGGTATATGTGGGTGTGTGCGGTGTGTCTGTGTGTATGGAGGGGATGTTGGGGTGTCTGTGTGTTGTCTGCCTCTGTGTGTGTGGGAGGCGTGTGTGGGGCGGATGTGGGTGTCTGTGTGTTGTCTGCCTGTGTGTGTGTGGGGGGGTGTGTGTATGGGTGTCTGCGTCCATCTATGTGTGTGTCTGTCTCTATGCATCTCTGGATCTATATGTGTCTGTGTGTATGTCTGCATCTGGGTCTGTCTCTGCATGTCTGTGTCTATACATCTGTATGTATGTGTGTGTAAAACACCCTAAGTATGAAGAAACTGAATTGAGGAAAATCTGGAAGGGCCCTTGGGAGTGAGTGGACAGTGTGGCCACCATGTCTCTATGGCTGGTATCCCCACAGCAGAGGCAGCCCCGCAAGCATGCCTCCAGCATGTCTTCCCCTGCACTTCCCTGCTGACCATACGAGGCAGCCTGGCCCAAGCCCCGGACAGTGCCCTGGAGTCTTCTCCCACCTCCTCCAGATCCCGGTCCCGCCTCTTCTCACGCCTGCCTGAAGACCTTGCCTCCTACCACACAGACCCTGAGGGCACAGAGCACTTAGACCACCTCTGGGCCCAGCACACACCCCACACAGGCACCCAGATAGTCTTTAAAAGACATGAATCTCTAAATGCTAAAGGCAGAGGGCCAGGCCAACCCATAATTACTCCATTAATAAAGAAAACCAGGGTGCAATGGCTCACCACTGTAATCTCAGCATTTTGGGAAGCTGATGCATGAGGACTGCTTGGGGCCAAGAGTTCAAGACCACCCTGGGCATAATACTGAGACCCCCATCTCTACATAAATACATTAAAAAAAAAAACAAAACAGGCTGGGTGCAGTGGCTCATGCCTGTAATCCCAGCACTTTGGGAGGCTGAGGCAGGAGAATCACCCAAGCTCAGGAGTTCCAGACCCACTTGGGCAACATGGCAAAATCCCATCTCTACAAAATAAAATTAGCCAGGTGTGGTAGCACACACCTGTAGTCCCAGCTACTTGGGAGACTGAGATGGAACAATCACTTGAGGCCAGGAGGTGGAGGCTGCAGTGAGCCAAGATGGCACCACTGCACTCCAGCCTCGGTGACAGTCTTTGTCCCGTGTCCCCATGTTAGTGTGACCCAGCAGACTTGCCCCAGACCTCCTGGAGATGCTGTGCAAGTTCATCTCCCTTGCTGGGTCTACTTTTCCAGGATGAACTGTAGATACCAAAGGGCCCTTCCCCCAGCCCGGGGGGGTCCCTGGGCCCCGTGACAACAGGTGAACTCCCTCTGGGTCCCCATGGCCCCACAAGCAGCTGGACCAGCTTGTACCTCCCTGTTTAGTCAGCCATGTGCTTGTGTCTCCCTAGCCACTGCAAGATCCCAGACCCCAATGGCTGGCAGAGGGCATGGCCTGGCAAGGCAGGGATTCCTAAGGACCCGAAAATGAGCAAATGAAGCATCTTGGTTGCTAATGGCAACCCAGAGTAAAGGACCCACAATGGCACTGTTCCCACAAAGGATCTGACCGACACTGACAACACTGTTCTCAGTTACGATGAGCCAGACCTCTCGCAGTCCCCTGGAGCCCAGCACACGGGGCTAACCCCACAGGCTATGGCAAAGAAATCCAGTGGGAACTGAGCTTACTAGAAGAGCGCCCAGAGACTTCCCAGAGAAGATGACCTTCCTGCTGGTGACGTCACAGGCCAACTGTAGGATGCTGGTGGTAAGACCCCTGCACAGCAGGCTAGAGCATCAACTCACAGCTCCTGGGCTCTCCTTGCTGGCACCACACTCAATTCTGGAAGCCATTTTTCCATCTGCAAAGGCAAACCTCAGACTTGCCAACAGGTGTGGGATCCCACCAGGAACTCCCAGGGCCTGTGGCGCAGGACACATGGCTGCCGACTGGCTCAGATGCCTAAGAACCATGTCATTCAGAAAGGCCGCACACAGCTGGACAATGGGTTGCCAGCCGCTACCTCGAGAGGCTGTGTGGGTGGATCAAATGGGAACCGGCAGCAGGCATCAGGGTAATCCCCCTCCTGATCCCCCTTCCTGACCCCATTCCAGAAGGGGCCAGGGAAATTCAGCTCTGTCCCCCGAACAACTGGCTGGGGAGAGTCATTCTCACTGACAAGTCTGTGTGCACGGGAGTCTACAGTTCACCCGTACTCTTCCTGACACCACCACACAGGACAGGCACTGAGTGTACACACACGTGTGCACGCAGTACACACACCTGTGTACACACACACGTGCACGCAACACACAGGCAGGCTGAGCTGAAAGGCTCACCAGTGTCTCTTTCAATTTTCATTTTCATTGATCTTCCTGATCTTAAAGACAGGAAATGCAGTCTCATTGGTTGCCATGTTCTAATCAGAGAAATTCATTCAGTTTAGAATCATGATTATGAAGCCTGCTGATGCAGGTCAGGACAGTCCCCAAAATACACTAAAGCCAAAATCTGAACAGGAAGTGGTGTGTGATCTGTCCAGCTCACACACTAGCACTGATCTCGCAGAACGGGATCTGCCTCCCAGCGCATAGAACCTCCCCTCCCACCCTCTCCTCCACTTCTGTGCCAGTGCATCTCCTGCCTCGGCTACTATGGGACGGTGGTGGCTGGTGTCATGGCTTCCACCCTTGATCCTCGGTGCCCGCTCTCAATACTGTGACAGAGTGGCGCCTTACAACACTGAGTCAGACCAGCCACTCCTCACCTCACAGGGTCCTGCCTGGCTCCCCAAGCCCTTCCAGAGAGCCTGCCAGCCCAGCCTAACCACAGGGCCCTTGCCATGTGGCACCTGCAAGCCTCAGGCCCCAAATCCCCGCCCCCCATGCCCTCTGCCCCTCAGTGGTTCTGTCCTAGGCATGATCAAAGAGCCTCCCTGCCAGCACTGCCTGGAGCCGCATCCCAACAGGACCCCAGGCTCTTCCCCTTCCCTCCATGGAACCAGACTGAGAGTAAATCCAACAGTGTACTTTAACTTAAACAGGCGAAGGCTAGTGACAATTTACATGATAGCAAATGTTTCTTAATACTGGATCCAATCAAAGCATTTATTACTCCACTTTCTAACATTTAAGGGTTAAGGCATTCGGATTTGAAATAAAACACCTTTTTAAACAGAATCCCTCTTCATCTTCTACTAAAACGAATCATTCCTAAATATCAAGAGGAACAAGATGCAGTATCCAATTCACAGACCACACACCAGAAAAGCTCATTTAGGAGGAAATCACATGAGAACAAGGACACGCTGCCCTCAAAGGAAAATATTATCTGCACCACTGAGCTTCTGGTACAATATATAAAGTTTTGCTCATCTCCCTCTTACCTGTATAGAGTTTCCTTGGTTTGCAAGATCAGCATGAGTAGGTTTTGGATTTTTAATGAAGAGGCAATGAGGGGTGTGCTCTTTTTTCCAAACGCTCACACACTGACCTGGTGTGAGTGCCAGGGTCCAGGGTGTGAGTGCCTGGTGTGAGTGCAGCTTTGGCTGCCATGGAAATGGTGGCACGCTTCTATCCTGTGCAGCCCGAAATCTCAGCTGGGAATTCAGGAAAATCAAGCACCAGTATCGACCTGAAATGCCTGTAAGTCCTAGGATAAACTAGGTCTCCTCTGCATCTCGGTTACTTTAGGAGCAAACCCAGGCACAGGTAAACTCAGCCTGTCACCCATAGTGTGGAAGAGAGGCAGGTCATATGTCCCTGACAACATGCCAGGCAGCTAAATGATATCAAAACATGGAAGCAGAAACCCTCACATCACACACATGTAATCAAGAATTGACCTCACAGACAGGGCACAGTTTAGGAAGACCACTAATGACCGCCAAGATGGAATTAAACCTTTTCATGGTACTTACCCACTATTAAGTTTAAGCAGGTTATAAATCAAGTGTACATTACGATCACACTGCGTTATTTAGAAAGGTGTGGATGTAGATAAAAGTGTTATTTCTGCGTGGTTCACAGTGTCTTCACTTTTTCTTGAGACAGGGTCTTGCTCTGTCACCCAGGCTGGCATGCAGTGGCTCAATCACGGCTCACTGCAGCCTCCACCTTCTGGGCTCAGGCAATCCTCCCACCTCAGTCTCTTGGGTGTGTCACCACACCCAGCTAATTTTTTGAGATAGGGATCTCACTATGCTGCCCAGGCTGGTCTTGAACTGGACTTAAATGATCCTCCCTCCACAGCCTCCCAAGGTGCTGAGATTATAGGTGTGAGCCACCTGTCCTGGCCAAATTTACTTTTAATTAAAACAAAAAATAATTACCTTTAAAAACAGATTTTCTGGTTCCCTGTCCAATATCACACAAGATCTGTGTACGTGATATGACATTCAGTAAGTTCTACGATGACTTACTGAATGTCAGATGGCCTGGACCGTCCAACAGAGGCTTGCGACTCGAGCAGCTCCTGGAGCTCAGCGGGGAGAGTGAGTGTGAAAAGCTGCCTGCGCACTGAAGAGCCAGCGGTCCCGCTAGTTTGTACAGAAATGCTACAGCAACCTTCCCCAGTGCAGCACCGGTGTCAAAGTGGCAGGTCCAGAACCCCAGCCAGGAAAACAGCAGGTTCCTCTCAAATGTTCTTGGAACCTGGGTGCTCTTCATTCCTCATGGATCCTTGGCGGGAACCTCACTAGGACTCTGCCCCAGTGTTGTCCAAGCCTCTGCACAGCACTGCACTCACGGGTATTCACAGGTCAGCCCTGACTACAAGGCACTGAGCCTACCAGGGAGAAAGGAGTCGATTGCTCTTTCACCTTCTTTCCAGGCTGGAAGAGACCACAAGACACAGCCCACCACAGGCCCACGCGTGCTTGGAAGCTCTACTTCTTGTCTGGGTAGTGTACAACATCCTCCCTCCCTGAGGCCCAGAAAGCACTGGACTCCCAAGGCCAAAACGCCTCACGTGGGCTCCTCAGCTGAAGACATCAACCGGCACCTTTCCAACTCATTAATTCCTGGGTGCTGACAGCCCCTAGCCTAAGCACTGCCCTCCAGGATCGGATGGCCGGCCGCCTGCGAGCCAGCACAGGACGTCACCTCCAGCAAGCTCCCGGCAGCAAGGGAAGGCGGCCAGAGCCCTTGAGCACCTGCAAGCCAGGCTCTGAAGGACACCCAGCATCGGGGTGAGGAGCCCGCGCTGCCTTCCACAGATGAGGGGCCATGCCAGTAATTGGCAGTGCAAAGCCACACAAGCCGGCCACAGGTGGATGGAAATCAGTTTGCCCGCATCCTGTGACACTGGCGGACTTCATCAGAATCCTCATTTGGGGACACAAGGCAGGTCCAGGTCCAGCAAGGACTGGCATGAAAGGACCATTGTGGGCTACCAGTAAGACCAAATTCCAGAAACATAAACTGATCCCTGTCTGAATATTAAAACCTTGCTAAGCGCTGGACAAAGATTCATGAAGCTGACACCTAAGAGTGTTTAAACCTAGAAAAATAATTAAATCAAGCTACTCTGGACACAATGGAGTCCTCACATTCGTCAATAAACTGTATTTACTTTATGTAAACTCCAAATGACAGTGCAACCTGAATGCTGATCACAGACGCCACATGTGCTAAGATAAACACAATTAACATATTTTAGATTTTTCAGATTTTACTCTTAGGTTCACTAAAACGTCAATTTACTTTTAAACAAAAATCTTTAAATTATATTAACTTTAAGAAAAAAATTGTTTTAAGAGACAAGGTCTCACCATGTGGTCCAGGCTGGAGTGCAGTGGCACAATTATAGCTCGCTGGTGACCTCGAACTCTTGGGCTCAAGCAATCCTCCCGCCTCAGCCTCCCAAGTAGCTGGGACTACAGGTGTGTGCCACCATCCACATCTGGCATATAATCACTGCTTTTCAATACAGTACACTTCTCATCTGTGCAGAGTTCCTGCACCTGCCTCAGCAGCAGCCCTGCCCAACAGCCCCAGCCCCAGCCCCAGCCCCAGCCCCAGCCCCAGGCAGCTGAGCTGAGCTGAGCTGAGCTGAGCTGAGCTGAGCTCCCATGGCTCCTGGGGAGCAGGGGCCGAGGATACACTCTCGAGACTGTGGGTTTCCCCAATGGGATCTCAGTGCAACCCAAACAACTGAGCCAACCAGGACTCCTTGGCCTGTGAAACCCACAGGGCACTGGCGGGACAGGGGTGAGCATCTGTGGTGGACATGGGATGGGTGTCTGAAGGACAGATAGGCCTCCGCTCCCGGCTGAGTGGAGGTCGCCAGCATTAAGCGCCAACCACAGCCCCCAGGAGCAGCACAGGCAAGTGGGTGGGGAAATAGAGGAACCGCTAGTGAGCAGGAAAGTGAAGTCAGCTGATCAGAGAGGAAGCTGAGCTCCTTGTTAACATCTCAACAGGGCACAGACACACCCGCAGGGAGCCGGAACTGCTGCAGGGGGCTACTCAGACCTTCTGGGGGCATCCTCTGCCCTGGACTCTGTCCCTGCTGTCCCCAGGCACATTTCACTGCCAGACTGCTGGAGGCCAGGGCTCCAGTCTCCAGGGCAGCCTACCTCAGCCCGCTCTGCCCCACCTCAAGGCCAGACCAGCCAGGTCTCAGCCCTTCCCTTGGCCCCCAGGTTGTGGACAGTTTCTCTCTACAGGTTCGGCTGGGCCTGGCTTCCAGCCTTCCAAGCTCCGGCCTTCACCCCACAACCTCCACCCCTGTGACTGCTCCCACACACTGCGGGAGTCATCTCCAGCCTCTGCTGGCTCTTCTCACCTTTTTCCCCCATGCAGCCTGGGAAGGAAGGACCAATGCTCATGGGAACCCCTATGGCCTCAGGGCCCTGGCTCCATCCCCACCGTGCCAGGCGGCCTCTCCTCGCCTCCGAGCCGCCTACTCAGAAGCCCAGGATGGCTGCCAGGTGAAGGAAACGGTTCTGGAGGGGAGCCAGGATGAGGCCGGCTTTACAGAAAAGTAACACGTACAGGACAGACTCTTGGCTGACTTTGAAGGAGTACGTTCATTATAGGTGTCATTTTCCTTTACACCTGAAATCCCATGGACCGCACCTCAACGCCCTCTACCCCCATTCTTATGTCCATCACTTGCTCCTTCACACATGTTGTAAGTCTTTGATGAGGGAGTCCAGCTTTCCCTCTGGAAGGACGTGCCTTCAGTTGTAAACCGACAGTTCATAAAAAGTTGGGGGCTCCGAGTCCACAATTCCGCATTTTCGAGAAGCTGCCAATCATGTGCTGAGAAACACCTGACCACATCACACACCTCCCCGGCCAGCCTGCCCTCCCCGGCACACACCCCGTGCTGGCCAGCAACAAACACAACCCACACAGACAAAGGCGTCCTTAGAAGAACAGCCAAAACAATGCCATCTACTAACAAAAACTAACTGCAGAATTAAAGGCTGCAAGTTCAAACACAATCTAGCTATTGTTAACAGTGCCTCAGTTTATCAGTGTAACAGTAACTCTTTCAAAGATTAATAAAGTTCTCCCCGAATACTCAGCACTCGAGCATTTTTCAGATACTTTGCAGGATAAACATTAGCTTGGGACTCGCCTACATGAGAAGTGAAAGCTGCCAAGGCAGCAGTTCTAGAGCAAGACCCAGCGGCAGCAGCGGCAAGGACCTGGCCCGGGCCCTGCCCCCAGCCCTGTCAAGGACAGCCGACTCCCCAGGTGCCTCCATGAACCCAGCACTGTGCTGCCCCTCGCCCCGCAGCACCCTCCACACCCAGCCCCTGCGAGGTGAGCTGCAGGACTCACCTTGGGCACCATGAGGTGGGGCAAGGGAGCCAATCCTCTGGGCCCCATGTGTCCCCTGCCCACCCTGTCCTGCGTCGACGACTCCAGGGTGGGGCTTCGACTCTGTCTCCTGGATCCCGGATGGCCGGGCGCCTGGCAACAGATAAGCCACCACAGCAAATAGAAATAGGTGGAAAATGAACTTAACTAAAAGGAGAAGTTTTAAGACGATTGTTGGGATAACAGGGAACAAGGAGCATTAACACTCAGATTTGATTCCAACTTATTTCTTGAAAGACATTTAAGTAGCCTGGGTAACCAAATGCAACATGGTGTTGGGGCAGTTCCAAGGGCAGTGGGTCACACGTGGCCCCTGCCATCAGCAATCCCAGGTTCAAGCCTCCAAAGAGCCAGGGGCTGTTTGGCTGCTGGGCAGGCCCACCTGCTGCAGGGTGTTTCTGCCACCGCCTGTAACCCCACCGTGGGGGTCTCTGTCAGTGTATGTGACAGCATGTAGCACCATATGCACAGGAAGCAAGCCGCTGGGACAGAGCCTGATTTGCACAGGTAACTGGAACCCTCCCCAACAGGTGGGCGTTCAGAGAGCAGCTCCCTGTCCAGCACCCCCTGAAGGGCTAGCGCGATCTTGCTCCTCACCGGGGAGGGAAGGGCAAAGGGCCCCGTGAGGTCTCTGCGAGACTGGGCTGTATGTCTTACACCAGGCTGCCTTCTCCTGTGTATGTTCCTACTCTAAGGCAGCAGGGCCCAGCATCCTCTCAGCATCGCATGGGTTCCCTTGGTGTAGAGAAAATGACTTTAAGTCTGAATCAGTCTTGACCAGGCATGGTGGCTCACACCTGCAATCCCAGCACTTTGGGAAGCTGAGGCAGGTGGATCACCTGAGGTCAGGCGTTCAAGACCAGCCTGGCCAACATGCTGAAACCGTGTCTCTACTAAAAATACAAAAGTTAGCCAGGTGTGGTGGCACACGCCTGTAATCCCAGCTACTCCGCGGGCTGAGGTAGGAGAATCACTTGAACCTAGTAAGTGGAGGTTGCGGTGAGCTATGCCAATGCACTCCAGCCTGGGCAACAGAGTGAGACTCTGTATCAAAAAAGAAGAAAAAGTCTGAATCAGTCTCGTACAGTAGCTGTGACTATGACAGGCTCAGCCCTCAGTTTCCCCATCTGTCAATGAGAGTGACACTGTGAGTGGGATGGAGCACAAGTGGTGACCCAGCACAGTGCCTGTCAGCAGGCTCTCGTGAACAGAGCGAGTGCTACTGGCCTGAAAGCTCTGCGGCAGCCTGTGGCCCCTCCACTGCTCTCAGAGACAAGGTAGTCTCAACTAAGGTGACTTTCTGAAATGGCCTTAGAGGAGTCAAATCCTCTGTTCAATACGTGACAGTGTTTGCACACACACAAACACAAAACACAGGATGATCTAGCTGAAAATAAGCAGCTACTGAACGCGGTCTAACTTTGGTTTCAATGGCTCCAAAAAATAAAAGAATAATCTAAGAAACACCAGGCAGGCCCAGGTCTCAGGATGTGGAGGATGGAAGGAGCCTCTGAGCTGGTTTCACCCAACCTCAAACCTGCAGGGCAAAAACGGGGCCCAGGAGGCCAAGGGGGGCCCTCAGCAAAGAGGACAAGGACACATGAGCAGAGCCGACCTACGCGACTCCTGCCTTCCCAGGTGGTCCCACACTGAAGTATCCTCAGATTTCCAGAAAACCGGCCAACTGCTCTGAACCAGCCTGAAGAAGGCTCTGCAAACTTAAGTAGGGCTCGTCAGGCTCACCCGCCGGGCAGCCCCTGCCTCCACCAAACTACGCTTCTGAGCCTCTGCCCCCAGGCCGCCACTCAGGGCACACAGCGCTCAGCTCACACCAGCCGCACAGCTTGTGAAGGCAGTCTTCCCTTTGCCACGAACGCTGCGTGCGCCCTCCCTCTCCACTTCACAACATTGTACCCACTGTCCAAGGCCTGGGCTATAGGTGACAGATCCCAAGAAGTCAGCCACCTTCCCCAAGGGCTAGCACTGCCTTTGCAACTTGGGTCGACGTCCCAAGAGTCTGCTATGTGCCTCCAGCACCTCAACAGGCAGCTGCAGGTCCCTGGGCCTGAGCCCAGCTCCTTTCCCGCTCAAGCACCACAGTGGCTGCTCGTCTGAGTGCCCACAAGTGGGGCTGGCTGGCCAGCACACAAGTCAGAGATGCAGAGCAGGGGCCACACCATGTCAGCATGGCCTCGTGCCCAGGCCATCGGGGAGACCTGCACAGACCCACAGCAAAGCCACAGACGGGCATCCTGCCTGAGGCCTGGCAGAAGTTTCTGGCAAAGCCCGAAAGGATAAAGCAGCGCCGATAAACCACCCCTACAGCCTGTGGAATGTTTCCCATTTTATGATATCCAAAATTTGTCACATCACTGCTTCTGCTATCCCACAACCTCACAAACATGCAATTCCCTGAGTCCTGAGCTAGATGCAGAACCTCTGAAGCTCGACTCTGCAGGGAGCCAAAGCTAAGACACCCAAAGGACACCAGAGCCTCTGGGAAGAGGAACAGGACGCATTCAGTACTTCTCTCTATGGGAACCAGTGGCAGTGCCTGCCCTCCAAGCTGGCAAACAGTCTCGTGCCTGGAAGGGTTCCCTCCCAACCCCAAAGCTCCAGCCTACCTCCTGCTCCCAGTGCAGTGCGCCCTAAACAGGCAGGAGAAGGCGGCAGAGAGGAAAACCAATGAAGCCTTCCCGTCCTGTACCCCTGGATGTCTCAACTGCTCCAGGCATCAACATCAGTGTCACCCCCGTCCCCCGCCTATGCTTTAGGCTAGGCCCAGGGGTCACGATGGACAAAGGTCACCATGGGGCTGTGGTTAGTCAGCTTTCAGCCACCCAAGCACAAAGCCTCAAGGATCTTCCTCCAGTGACTGCTGGGCAGCTTGAAGGAGCAGAAGAGAGGAGGCAGTGCGGGTACAGCCCAGCCACGTGTCCACATGGACCCAGAAGAATCGAAGGCAGCCAGGTTACAGAGGGAGACCTCTGGCTCCACCCTGCTCCCTGCTGCAGCAGCACCCCATGATGGCTGGACGTTTGAAACTGGCAAACTCCCAGAACCAATGCGTTACAAAGCACTTAGGAATATCAAAGTCCAGCTCTGCACATGGGCTCTACGGAAGAAGGCTTTCACGGGCATAAACCCAAGCAGGCTCTGTGGAGCTCATGGCACCTAACGCGGCTGAGGAAGCTCGAGACAGAATGTCTTCCTGATTACCTCAATGCCCGGAGTGTCCTTTAACTCCAACTGCGCTCCTGTGTTCTAAACTAGCTTTCATGTACACAAGACAGTATGCTTAATTACTCAGTGATCATTTGCTGTGGACAGTCACCTTTCCCAAAACTACCTGCCCCCGGACAACTGTCTACAGTCAAGTCATGAAGACTGTGAGGTCTGTGATATCAAAAGGACAGCCCAAAAGACAGCTCGGCTGGTGAGCACAGGGACCTGGGGCCTTGAGAGCAAAGAATGGGTGGCCAAAGGGCCAGGGCAGCAGTGTGCGCTTGAGGGGACCTGCCCAGCGCCCACCCCAGCCAGTGTGGGTCTCTCCCCGCACCAGCTCGGAAGGGAGGGGCTGCCTCCGGCACTGCACGGCCATCCAGGGATGGAAAGTTGGCGGGGCTGGCGAGGACGTCTGGTGTCTATAAAAATGTTCCTCCCAGGAGAGCCGCTGGAAACAGACTGAGATACTCTCATTCTTTTCCTTATTTGCCACTCCGAAATATAAGCCATTCTTCCTATGCTGAGATGGAACAGAGGTCAATACCTCCCACGGTGAACAGTGACCCAAAGAAAAAGATCACCAGATCCAAAATATTTCCAGTTTGGCCAGTGGCCCCAAGTAACTCTACTCTGTTCACTCGGTTAGAGCAAAGCTCTCCTGGGGGATGGAGGGTCTAATCCAGTATGAAGCCTGCCTGTGTCTGCCTGGGTCCCACGAAGAAGGGCTGAAGGGCGGGAGGCTCCTCACCCCGCTTCCCCCTGGGAGGGCCTCCTGTGTCCCCACTGGGGCCTGACTGTGGAAGAGAAGAGCTGCCTGTGCCCCCTGCCCAGCCCCTGTCCCTGTCCCTGTCCCTGTCACGGCTGACGTTTAGGAACTCTGTCCCAAGTGTCTGCTGAGGCACATGCAGCTGCCCCACATCCTGACTCCCGGGGCCTCGGCCCCCCAGCAAGGCCGACTTGACAGGAACCAATGGCCAGTAGAGGCCTGAATAGAACAGGGTCTGGAGCTGGCAGTGGGGCCTAGGGCCACTGGTTCCCAAGCAGGATTCCTCCATGTCACAGGCAGCTCCTCACCAGTGGCCCAGTGGGGTCCAGCACGGACTGAGGGTGGGTAAAACACTGGCCCCTGCCTTCAGCACGTGGTCATCGCCCTGATCTGCCTGCAACAGCAGCTGCTAGAGAGCGTCCACTGGAACCACAAAACGCCCGCACCTCAGCCTCACAGCTTCCTTTACCGCCGTGGCTGAGTACTCAGCCTGGGCCACAGCAGGGCCTCCCTGATGTTGGAAGACAGGTGCTTCCCCCATTTCCTCCCCAGGTACACATACTTTACCTTTACCAACCTTTACCAAATCCCCACTCCATGGTAACTGGCCTTGCACTTGGCCTAAGGTCATGGGGTGTCGCGCTTTTCTGCAGGACCCCACTTCAGAGAAGACTGGGGGTAGAAACCCCGCCAAAGCAGTCAGCCTCTGACACATGCATCTTTCAAAGTCCTGTGAGGTCTGCACTCCACCCACTGCATGCTCATGGATGTGTCCATTTAAAGATATTTCCCAAAGATGCGCACCCCGCATTAGGAAAGCGCCACCCTGAGATAACAAGGGCCAACAGGACAAGACCAAGAGGAAGGAACACAAACCATGGTGGAAAGCACAACACTGGGCAGGGGTCTGCAAACGCCCAGCACCCCTTTCCAACTGGCCCAGGACCCCTGAAGACATCCATGGCTTTCAGCTTTCCCGAGTGTATCTGAAAGATGTGAAATCCTGAGTTCCTGCCATGATCGTGACAGAGCACCCTCAAGACTTCTGGAACCAGTGGGCGCTTCACCCATCAGAACAGAGCTGGGCATCTACCTGACCCTGTTCCTCAGGAGAACCAGTAGCGTGAAGGAGCCTGCTGCTGCCTAGGGTGGGGTGGGACAGGGTGGAATGGGGCAGGAGCAGACATGAACAGAACCTCGTGGCTCTGTGGCTCACGTTACTGACCCCAGAGGTGTGGGCAGTTGCATTGCAGGGACCAAGAACACACTGGCTCCCCTCTTCTAGTCATAAGCTATGCCCAGAGGAGTTGAAAAGCACAAGGGAAGACAGGCTCGGTGGGCTCCAGCCCTTTGGGCACTGAGGCACTGGGCGCCCACACCCCACACCCCTGCCTCGGGAAGGTAAGGCATGGGCTTTGACACCCTTTCCCTTGGGATCCCAAGAGAATGGGTGGTGGCAGTTTACTGCATGTTTGGAAAAGGCCTCCACCCTCACCAGCCTGCATGTGATGTGGGATTCGTGCCGGCAGGAAGCTCAGAGTCAGAGAAGTGGACTCATGCATGCAATCGTTAGAAGCAGAACCAGGTCAGCATGGAAGCCTGCCAGGGTATCTTCCTGGTTCCTTTTGGGGCCTCCTTTACCCACACTCCCTACTGAAACCCCCTGAAACCCTTTCCAGATGAAGGAACGTACAAAACGAGGAATTTATACTCCCCAAGAAAGTAATTCCCCACTGAGGAACATTTAAGAGTAACTGCAGTCATCCGGATTTGACCCGGATTCCTACATGCTTTCTTCAGAGCCTGCCCCCAGAAATGTGACCCCTCTGCTAGCCGGGAGTCCCTAGGAATGGTATAGGGCCCCAACTTTAACTTTCTTGTTTGTTTGTACATTAGCAGCAGCCTCCCCCACCACCACCATACTATGGCCTTCAACCTCTTCCACATCTTTTCCCAGTTAAGTTCAAGACTTGGGAAAAAGAGAAGCAGTTGCTCTTTACAAACTACTTTAAACCTTACAATGAAGCCAACCAAAATAACTCCACAGTTCAATGTCAGCTTCGGCGGGGAGGGGCTGCAGAGTTCTTTTACGATGGCCATGGGGCTCTTTCCTTAACTCATCCTAGTTAGTACTTTTATCACTGAATCCTAAGACTATTGCAAAACATCAGAGGCCAACCAAGTACCATGTGACCTTGAAGAAGTGGCTTGACCCCTCCAGGTCATGTGTGAGGCTGCAGGGTGTGAACAGAGCCTCTCCAGGTCATGTGTGAGGCCACAGGGTGCAAACAGAGCACCTCCCGGGTTCCTTCCACTTCTGCATGCTTTCATTCTGCAACTGAAAACCACACACGAAGGGTGTTATCAGCATGAGAGAAAGGCTGTCATAGCCCAGCAGCAACCTATAATAACAGACTATAAACTCAGCACAGCTCACGCTTTCTTCAGAAGACTAATTTTAACAGGCAGAAGACATAACCGGAACTGAAAACCTCTCCTTGCAGATACTAACTTTCAGCAACATGACTCAGCTGCTCTGATAGGTGAGGTCACCTGGATACTACGGGTGTTTTCCCAAGAGGAAATAACCCATACGCAGGGCACAGAATGCAGATGGTGCCCCTGACACAGACCAGCCTTCTCCCCAGAGTCCCTCGTTAACCCTTCCCAGCGAGTCTGGAGCTTTGCATTTCCACGGCTGGGGTGCTGGGCTTCTGGCCTCCTTGGCAGGCCGGACAATTCTAGACAGTCGAGTACTGTCTTTAATATGAACACCACCATGTATTCAGTTAAAAAGGATCTTCTGTGCGGCAGCTTGTCAGTCTAGTGAGAGAATGATTTAGGCCATTAACAGGTGAAAAGTGCCTCCTTTTACTCGCCACCCTATTCAAGAGCTGCCAAGGTGCAGCAGGCTCTTTGCTGGGCAGAAGCAGGCAGCCGGGTGGAACTGCTGGCATCTGCAGCATCTGCAGACAGGCCTTAGTGGGGCGGTGGGGAGACAGCTCTCAGGAGGCACACAGGAGGGCCCGGGCCAGGGGCACCTGGAAGACAATGGGGCTCAGGGAAGGAGCAGCTCCATCTCATACCCTCTTGTCCAGCCACCGAGGGGGCTGGATGTCTTTGCACTGACCCGCACATTTCTCCCACTCTCCCTGTCCCTTTGGAACCATATTTTCTGTGGGACTCCCCATCCAAATGCAGACAGCCAGGCAGCTGGCACAGCAGGAGAACTGGGGGAGCAGTCTGGGCTGCAGTCAGAGATGAGTAACATCGAGGCGCTCATCCTTGCGCGTGGGTGCGGGAAGGGGTCTGGGAAAGGACCCCAGCTCTCAAGAGTGAGGCAGACAGGAGATGTGGTCCCACAGGGATAAGCAGGGCCTCCGCCAGCAATGAAACCAGTGAGGTGCGTGCTAGAGCCAGGGCCTGGGGGAGAGGATGAGTTGAGGAAGGCGGTGCCAGGGAGCAGTGGGGACAGAGGCCTGGGCGAGAGTAGGAGGGGCAGAGGCAAGGAGTGCACACTGCACTTTCGAGAAGGAGCGAGAATGACAGGGCTGTCATTTGGGAGACTTGAACCCAAGAGGGGTTGTACTTTTGTCCTTTTCAGTGAATGACATTAAATCCTACACTGATCAAAAACCGAAGTTCCGAACCTTAGTTCCCCTTAAGTCACTCAGCCCTTCGTCTATGACAGTCACCTGGAGTGAAGTCAATGTTATCTCAACCACGGCTCAGCATTCAAACAAGGAATCTCATCTTTCAGGGCTGCAGATGGGGTAGCAGATTGCTGAGAATTATCAGTTTTATTTGAAGAGTGCAGAGAGGCGATTTTTATAAATGGGTATGACTGGGTTTTCCTTGGACGGAGAAGAGCCAGGCCGGCCTGCTGAAAAGCCGGCTTCCTAGCTCAGTGGATGCCATGCTGGAAAGGGTCAGCTCCCTGTAGTAAGAGGAGCTAAGAGGTCAGGGGCCAGAACGACCTTCGGGGGCCCCTGTGGCTGTGGCCTCTGCAGAGGGGGGCTCAGGAAGGCCAGGAGTGAGGGCTAGAGGAAGCCCACGGCCCTGGGTCTTCCCAGGCCTTCCCCAGCCCAGCCCATGGAGCACTCCAGGTAAGGCAAGGACCCTCCAAGTCCTCTGCACTAGGAGCCCACCAAGTGCCACCTCTGTCCTGGAGGCCCAGGACACTGGAGCGGGGAGGCTCTGGCCCTATAGCTTCAGATCCCAGAACACAATCCTCTCCAATCATGCAGTCCCTCACTTCAGCAGGGAAGATGAGCTAGCAGAGGACTCCGACACCCAGACACCGCCCTACAGAGAACTTTAAAGAAGTAAAAAGCAAAAAACATACTACGTTGCATTATACTAGACTGTACAATCATTATACATCCTATGATTATACATGTACATACATAACATGCACATGTACATATGTATATTACACACGATCCACATCTTCTGTGGTAATCTCACACTGCACTGTGTATGAAGGAACCTATTTTTAGTGCCGTGGTGCACATCTGGCTGTGAGCTCACCACATGCAGGTGTCTGACCCTAGGCTCCTCTCCAGGATTCCTTGGCACTGGCAGGAAGGCCCCAAGCGCCGCAGCTTCAAGCCCGGCCCTCCCACTCAGGCTGGGCTCAGGGATGAGAATTCCACCCGCCACTCCAACGCTGCCAAGTCTTATCTCCGCCACATTTCTCAATGTGAAATTGCACAATTCTTTTGGACAACCTTGACTTTCCGTGGCGCTCACAGCTAATTTTAACTGCCTGATGTTCCCCACAAAGTCAACGTGCGGTGCCCATGCCGCCACCGCCACAGCATTCTGGGCACTCTGCAGATTCGGCAGTGTTGGTCACGACGACATGAGACACAACAAACCAGCCATGGGGGCAGACGCTCTTGGGATTTATCCCCACTAGGGACGAAACCAGCCCGCCCTCCTCCAGGGCTGCCAAGCACAGCTCCCATGAACAACCAGGCCAAGCATGCTGTCCTCGGGTCCGGAGACAGACCAGGCGGCCCATGCTGCAGGTGGCCCTACCTGGGGTCCAGAGACTGCAGGGGTGTGGGGGGCCTAGGGAGGAGCGTCCCTGGACACACATGAATACCCTCTAAATTGTTTTTGTTTTTTAAAGACAGGGCCTTGCTCTGTCACCCAGGCTGGAGTGCAGTTGTGCGATCTCAGCTCACTGTAACCTCTGCCTCCCGGGTTCAGGTGATTCTGATGCTTCAGCCTCCCAAATAGCTGTGATGACAGCCGCCCGCCACCATGCCAGCTAATTTTTGTATTTTTAGTAAAGATGGGGTTTCATCATGTTGGCTGGGGTGGTCTTGAACTCCTGACCTCAGGTGATCTGCCCGCCTCGGCCTCCCAAAGTGCTGGGGTTACAGGCCTGAGCCACCACACTGGCAAAACATCCTGTAAATTGTATATGAAATCACATCTATTTGCATTTTTGTGAGAATAAGTTTACAGTTTTCACCAGATTTTCAAAGGAATCCATGACCCACAAAAGATCCAGAGCTAGCTGAGTCTGGAGAAAGAGGGCTGGGGACACACAAGTTGCCTTACTGGTGAAAGGAGCTTTCCTTGGGATGCAGTTATTACATTATCTTCTCATAATTTTTAAAAAACGAGTGCTCTCTTGTAGTTTACTTCAGAATTTAGTTGAGCAATTTAGGTTCATACCAAAAAAAAAAAAAAAAAAAAAGGCAAATAGAAACAGAGAAAAATAGATTCTGTGTTTAGGAAAAGCTATAAGGAACAGACCGGATCATTACAGAGCTGAGACCTTCTGAAGTTCATCAAACATATACTCAGTGATGTCAGAAAGTAACAATCAAACCACGTTTTCCAGAACTGATCCCAGAGGAGTGGACTAAAGTACGAGCACTCACACGTAAAACAACTGCACCCGCAAGTAACATCAGTCAGGCAAGCAGTGGCGTCTGCAGTGGAGTCCCAGGGCAGTTACCGGCCTGGCTGGCCAGGGCAGCGGCGAGCTTGTTCTGAACCCTCCCGGGGCAGAGTTACTGGCCTGGCTCACCAGGGCAGCGGTGAACTTGTTCTGAACCCTCTGTATAGGAGGTTAGCTCATGCATTTTGAAAAGTAACCCAGGACAGACCCAGCCGAGGTAAGACTGAGCTAGAAAAAAAACGAGCAAAACACTGGTTTCACATTTCATAACCAAAGCAAGAGCCGTCCTCCAGATGATACATTCATCTCATCTGCACATTAGGTTGAAAGAAGTGGTTGGGGCACCACTGCTCATCCTTAGATTCCGGGCTCCGGCCACCGCGTTGGCTCTCAGAGCTGCTGCTCCTGCATGCCAGGTGCTGGGAGGTCATGCACTAACTTAGGTATCACAGCACAGAGAAACCAGACCTCATGCGCCTGACTCCTGCCCCTCACCGCCTGGGAGCTGCCTGGAAGCCCCATACAGCAGACAAGCGGGTGTCCACTTGCAACCCAGGCAGGTTCTCACAGGAGAAAGCAGCACACACTCGGGAGACCTGCAAACATGTCCCACCAGGTCGTGGCACTCTAGGCCTGCCAATCCGGCTCGGGGCTTAGGCTCCTCAGCTATGCGGGCCAGCACAGTCCCTCCTTCTGCTCCGTCCCCACAGCTCCAAGTTACCACCATCAAGGTCATAGCTCCCACCCAACAGGGAACCACACAAGGAGGCTGTGGAGCAAAGAGCCCCACACACACCGGGGGCCGGAGCTGGTCAAGCACGCAGGCTCCTCGAGTCCCTCCTCGGAAGGCTGTGGCCTGCTCCTATACCCCTGGTCTCTTGGGGGATTCCTGTTACAGCTCCCTCCTGTGCCCCTTGGGCCTGGAGTGGAAGCAACAGCATGAGGCTTCACCCCTCTTTGCTGGCATCCCTCAGCCTTGCCCAACACCCCGTTGGGCCTTCACTGCCTTCTGTTTCCTTGCAGGTGCCACCAGCCTCCTGGCAACACGAGGACCTGCCTGACACAGCAGCTAACATCATTCCATAACACACACAGGCACACAGTCTTCAGGGGCCACTACAGGTGTCAGTGACAAAAAGCACACCCTATAAACGATGATGAAGGGCAAGGAAGTTCTTGATTAACTTAACAGATCAAGACTAGAACCATTAGCCTCGAAGCTGGTTCTAAACTACAGGACAGAGGAGTGAGCCGATGCCTGACCCTGGGACACTCAGGCAAGGGGCCTATGTACCCCCCAGGGCCCAGATCACAGGTCAGTCATCAGAAATGGCTATCGAACATCCACATGCATGGTGACTTGAGGACAGTGGCCCCACCCCACTGAGGCTGGATGTGTGGGTTTATGTAACGCACGCCAGCAATTCACTGTGACTACGGCAACATGCTTTCTCAAGCCCACAAAGTATTAAAGAAAATGGATGGCACTGTGCAAAGTATAGGATGGAATCGAAAAAGTTCCACTGGAGACAGCATGGCATGGTAGCCTTTGAGCTTAGCTCAATGTTGGGGCAGGAGCAAAGGCGTGCTTGGAAGGGCATGCATTTTCTGTGTATAAAACTTATCTGCAATAAAAAAAACATAAATGGGCTGGGAGCAGTGGCTCATGCCTGTAATCCCAGCACTTTGGGAGGCCGGGGCAGGCAGATAGCTTAAGGTCAGGAGTTCAAAGCCAGCCTGGCCAACATGGTAAAACCCTGTATCTACTAAAAGTACAAAAATCAGCCAGGTGTGGTGGTGGGCGCCCATAGTCTCGGCTACTCAGGAGGCTGAGGCACAAGAATCGCTTGAACTTGGGAGGTAGAAGTTGCAGTGAACAGAGACAGAGCCACTGAACTCCAGCCTGGGGGACAGAGCGAGACTGTCTCAAAAAAAAAAAAAAAAAAAAAGTAAATGTAAAAAAGATCTTGTAGGATAAAGATCTACAGAAGAAAAAGTGAGAAAGAATGGTCTGAAAAAGGGTTGAGACATCTGGTGTGGGGCTTCAGGCCAGCTGGCAGCAAAAACAAGACCCGTGGGCACACCGTGCTGCAGATCAGGAGGACCTGAGTCCTCGGACCAGGGTCTCCAAGGGCTGTTAGCACAGCAGTCCCCCAGGGCCCACCAAGCGACCCTGCCCAAGCTCCTGGGGACATGTGCCACCTGAGAAAACCCTTGGTGACCAGTCAGGGTGGCCGGACGCAAGGGGGTCTCAGTCAATGTTGCTGAGAATGAATGCGCAGCACCGGGAGGGGCCACTGTGGCAGAGGCACTGAGGGAGCGCGCAGGAGCCAGCCCCAGCCTGGAGGCAGAGCAGGAGGTCACAGAGGCCGCCCTGACCCAAGCCCACCACAACAACCTCATTTCCAAGGCAGCACTGCGGGCAGATGGCCAGTGGGGAAAAGGCTGGCCTGAGGCTCGCTGAGACACACAGTCCCTGGTGGTCCAAGGTTGGGACTGTACAGTCCCATGAAGCCTCCCCAGAGCAGTCCCCTCATGGCCGGTGCCCTGTGAGCAGTGAAATGGCACCACCACCCCTGTGGCAGGAACGGCTGTGAGCTCCGCAAGGTAACCCATGTCCCAGGGAACCCATGCATGCTAAATGTGGGCCAGCAGCCAGCAAGACAGGAAAAACACATGCGTGAAGAGAGGGCAGCACACACAAGGGGAGCAGCAGCGCTGACCCCCATGCCCGGGTGGTGCAGAACCCCTGCGTGGGAGGTACCCTGGGAGGGAGTCACCTCCTATGACACCATTGGCAGAGCCCCGCCAGGAGCCAATGCCAAACCGAGGCCTCATCTCACCCTTGAGGGGCTGCCAAGGCACTCCCAGGTGGTGGCCTCAGCTCAAAGGTGAGGAAAGTGAGTCAGGGACTGGCAGGTAACGGACCCATTCATCCCCAGCAGAGTGGGGGCAGCAGGTCCTTGGGCTCCCCGTGGACAGTCCTCCCACTGGGCTTCAGGAAGGAGCTGCAGGTGGGCTGTCTGTCTTGGGTTGGCAGAGGGGTGCAGACATTCCAGACAGGGAAGTGAGAACACACAGGACAGGAGGGAGCAGCATGGCATGGTCAGAGAGAAGCGGCCGCAGGCTGGAGGCACAGGAGCCACAGAAGGCGGCCCCTGGGGCAGGAAAGTGGGAGGGATGCATGCCTGCTTTATGGGCAGGGCCCTGGGGCGCAGAGAAGTTAGAGTTCTGCCCCAGGCCCTGAGGGAGGCTCCAGAAGCCAATCTCTGCAGGACCTCCCACGCCTGGCAGGAAGTGCCCAAGGGCACCAGGCGAATTCCCAGGGCCGCCACCTTCAAGTTAGGCTCAATCCCTCAATGAAGATCTCTTTTTAAAATGGAGACAGCAGTGCATCACAGGGCTATTAACATTGAAAGTTTAAATGTTATCAGGAACTACAGCACTCAGCAGGGGACAGGTGTAAGGAAATCCCTTCTGCAATCACGTGAAGTCATCTAAGATGAAACGAAGCTGGTCTGGAGCACCCATTCCGCTCTGCAGCGCCCCGCGTGATCCACAGACAGCTCCACCTCCTGAAGCTGTCCCAAGGCAGCACTGACCGGGTGCCTTGACTGACCACTCAGAACCCAGTATCGGCCTGAAGGGTCATCAGAGGCAGGAAGCACCGGGCAGGGTACCCTGATTGAGTGCATGTGATGAGAGAAAACAACTTCTCAAGGCTGAAGGCCTAGAGAGCCCCAGCAGCCCCACAGCCCCGCAGCCTGCACAGCCCAGGATGGTGCAGAGTTCATCTTGTAAGGTGAGTTTCCCTGGCTCTGCAGCCCTTGCCGCTGTGGCACGGGGGACGAGATGTCCACAGCCCGGGGGTCAGCCTGATAAGGCCACCATCCAAGCCTGACCCCTGGAAAACAGGCTTCCGTCCAGGCACCGCCCGTGCCCTGGTCACTTATGAGAATGAACAGAGATGGTGCCAAGGCTAGTCCAGCTCCACCTTCCAAAACGGCAACTTGGTCCTCAAGCACAGGCCCTGCCAGTGGTGGCCTCCTGAGCGCCAGCTTTCTTCCTTTCTCTTCTTGGAAAAGCCTCCATTTCCAAGAAGTCCTCCCTGAACAGCCCAAAGTGATGATAAGCATTAGAGCTGCAAGAGCATTGGCATCAACTCATTCACCTTCATTCTGCAGCTGCTGCCTCTGCACCTCCCACTGTCCTGAGGACATCTTACAGCAGAGACATCCAGTTAAGGAGTTAAGAGGCCAGGCATGGTGCCTCATGCCTGCAATCCCAACATTTTGGGAGGCCAAGTCAGGAGGATTGCTTGAGGCTAGGGGTTCAAGAACAGCAGGCCAACATAGCAAGACCCCATCTCTACAATAAAAAAAAAAATAAAAAAAAATTAGCCAGGTGTGGTGGTACACACTGATATAGTCCTCGGTACTCAGGTGGCTGGGGCAGGAGGATCACTCGAGCCCAGGAATTCGAGGCTGCAGTGAGCTATGAAGGAGCCACTGCACTCCAACCTTGGCAACAAAACAATATCCTGTTTCAAAGAAAAGAAAAGAAAAAAGATCACTTAACATCTCTGAGATTTAGTTTTCTCATCTGTGAAACAGGGACACTGCTTCCACGCAGAGTGGCTGGCGAATTCAGAAGCTAATTCTAAATCCACATGGCAGGTGCTTCACACAGAGCCTGCCACAGCCCATAATGGTTCTGAAGGCCATTCGGTTCATCAGAACTAACAGTTACTGAATGCTGCCGTGTGAGAGTCGGTAACCCTCCCCAAATTCACATACGGAAATCCTAATTCCTAAGGTGGTGGCATTAAGAGATGGGCCTTTAGGAGGTGCTCCAATCACAAAGCAGAGCCTTGATGGATGGGACAGTGCCCTTATATAAGAGGCAGAGAGGCTGGGTACACCGGCGCATGCCTTAGTCCCAGCTACTCAGGAGGCTGGGGCGTGAGGATCGCTTGAGCCCAAGGAGTTTGAGACCAGCCTGGACCCTGTCTTTATAAAAATATTTAAGAGATCAGGTGCAGTGGCTCATGCCTGTAATCCCAGCACTTTGGGAGGCCAAGGTGGGCTGACCATGAGGCCAGGAGTTCAAGTCTAGCCTGACCAACATGGTGAAACCCCATCTCTACTAAAAATATAAAAATTAGCTGGGCATGGTGGCACACCCCTGTAATCCCAGCTACTCAGGAGGCTGAGGCAGGAGAATCGCTTGAACCAGGGCGGAGGTTGAAGTGAGCTGAGACTGCACCACTGCACTCCAGCCTGGGTGACAGAGCAAGACTCCATCTCAAAATACAAAATATAAAAATATAAAAATTAGCTGGGCGTGGTGGCACATCCCTGTGATCCCAGCTACTCAGGAGGCTGAGGCAGGAGAAAGATCCAAAAAATTTTTTTAAAATTAGCCAGACTCTGTGGCTCACGCCTGTAATCCCAACACTGTGGGAGGCTGAGGTGGGCAGATCACATGAGGCCAGGAGTTCAAGACCAGCCTGCCCAACATGGTGAAACCTGGTCTGTGCTAAAAATACAAAAATTAGCCGGACATGGTGGTGCATACCTGTAATCCCAGCTACTCAGGAGGCTGATGCACATGACTCACTTCAATCATGTGCAACCTCTAGAGGCAGAGGTTGCAGTAACTTGAGATTGTGCCACTGCACTCCAGCCTGGGCAACAGAGTGAGACCCTCTCTCAAAACATAAATAAATAAATTAGCCAGGCATGGTGGCACATACCTGTAGTCCCAGCAACTCAGGAAGCTGAGGCAGGAAGATGGCGTCAGCCCAGGAATTTGGCTGTAGTGAGCTATGACTGCACTGCTGCATTCCAGCCTGGGTGACAGAGCAAGACGACAGTTCTTTAAAAATATTAAAATTTGAGACATGCCTGGCCAACATGGTGAAACCCCATTTCCATTAAAAATATATAATTAGCTGGGTGTAGCAGTGTGCACCTGTGGTCCCAGCTACTTGGGAGGCTGAGGCAGGAGAATCACTTGCACTAGCAAGGCAGAGGCTGCAGTGAGGCAAGATCGTGTCACTGCACTCCAACCTGGGTGACAGAGTGAGACTCGGTCTCAGAAACAACAAAAACAAAAAAAAGGAAGTGGAGAGAAAGACCTCACACCCTCTACCACGACAAGACAGAGCAAGAAGGGGCATGTCTGAACCAGGAGTGGGTCCTCAGGAAATGCCAATCTGCCTGTGCCTGTCCTTGACCCTCCAGCCCCCAGAACCATGAGAAATACATTTCTGTTGTTGCTAAGCCATCTGACCGATGGTATGTAGTTGGCGCAGCCTGGCCACTCTAAGATACTAAGGCCCCATTAGGTTTGCCATGCTGCACTAGAAACACCAGTGAGGGCCTTGGGAGGAGAGTCAGGAACTGCCCCTCTGGATTCTTCTCTACACCGTCTACTTGGGGCTTCGGAAAGTGCAGCACCTCCCTAGCAGCCTTCCCTTCTGAGTTAGTAAAGCCAAATGCAACAGGGCTCCACCAAGCAGGGGCAGGCACCTGGTGGGCGCCGGGCACTCTCTCCACCTGGTAATGCAGCAAGTGGATGCTGGGGGGAGGCAGACCTGGGGGCCATGCCTAAGGCCCACTAAGCCGAGGCAGAACTGTGTGGGCAAAAATAAATCCCCAGAGGGACAAGGCTCTGAGGGATCAGGAGAAAATCCACATGGAAACGTTTAAAACCTATTCCCAGAACGCTATCATCGTCAGGCAGAAACCACAGCCTGCATCTACGGGGCTTCCAGGCTCTCCCACAGACCCGGAAACCTTAATCAAAAACCCATCTGAACTTACAACCACAAACTGGCACCGGCCGCAGGGCCCTTATCGGCACACAGCCTTGCTGCCAGGGAGATGGCACGAACCGTCAGGAACCAACCTGGGGCTGAGAGCCCGGCCAGTGGCCACACCACACACAGCCTGCATCTGCAGACTCTCCACCCGCAGAGATCTAGGAAATGGCAACATGCTTTCTTCTTCTGGCATAGATTTTTGAACTAGCAAAACTGCCACTGGCTAGTTCACTTGTTGCAAAAACGGTTCCAATTTTATTTTAAATTTTATTAGCTTTAAACATTATCTCATTTCATTTCATAAAAAGCTAGTAAGATTTTTCTCACACGCAGCCATAGTATTAAAGAGAATAACTGGACGCCCAAAATTGCAAACAAAACCAAACCCCATTATCTTCTCCCTGTGCCTATTCACCCAGCTTTCCACTCCAGTTGTGGAAGGTGGGCCACAGGGCTGCTCGGGAGGCCCCCACCCCGGGCACAGCACCTGCAGCAAGCCTGGCTGGCCCAGCAGCCCCTGCGTCCTCATGTCTATGCTCCAGACTTTCTGCAAAGCTCTTCTCTTCCTCCCACAGGCTGTGTCCTTTAAAACTCAGTTCAAAGACTAGCAAGAGTCAACAGAGTTGCTGACAGGTGATGAGTCTGGCGGGGGTGACACGATGGCGCTATTTTCACTTGTCTCAGCCATGTCTCAGAATATCCAGAGTAAAGAGTTTTGAATAACAATGTTCTGTTTCATTCAAGGACCACCTGCTCAGACATCTTCTGCACCCAGCCATGGGTTGGATGCCCTCCTCAGGGTTCCCAGGCTTGCCCCATCACTGCACCCGGATGGCCAGCTTCTCAGGCACATGCCTTGAGCCTGGCACAGAGCAGCCACCTGGGAACCATCTCCAGAATGGAACGTACCACAGCAGGCCCAGTGCCCTGCTAGCTTACAGGCTAAGCCTAGAGACAGCACCCGACAAGAGGGCAAAACTGGGCACCACTCACTCACCCAGCAAGCCAACTGGCCAGCCCAAAAGAAACAAGGGGACAAAGGGAGTGGCAGCATCTGCCCCCTGACCTCTGAGGGGGCCTACCCAGAGGGCAGTGCCAGCCGGGCACAGCTGCCTGTGCCTGTAGAAGCCAGGGCTCCTTCCTTCCAAGCTCTTGGCCAGGGAAGAGGGGCATGGGAACCAGCGTGCTGTGTGGACTGACAGCAGGGCTGCCTGGCACGGAGAGTGACTGCAAAGATGCCCTGCATCGAGTCCAAGGCATGGGCGGCACTGCTGCATTTCTCCAGGCAGAAGACAGATGGCACTTTTCAGTAAGGGGGAGCTGATGAGCAATGTGACCCAGTGGCCCACGGGTGCACCAGGCCCAGCGGCACCAGGTGACTCCTCTCCCTCCTCAGCGCCCTCCCCAGGCGCTGCTCCACAGGGCCTAGCTGGGCACCCAGCACGGACGCAGATGCCGCACTGTCTGGCAGCATGAGTGCTGCTGTGACCCCTTCTCAGGCACCTACTCAGTGCTGGGGACAGAAACCTGTCCCACCGCCCGGTTACCACATGGAAGCAGAAGCCCCGAGCACTGGGTGGCTTCTGGAAGGTCAAAAAGCCAGGTCGAAAAGCCCAGACTGTCAACTCTCCCTACGCGCCCTACAGTGAGGATGCCAGGGCTCCATGATGCCTCCACTGAAGGAGAAAGCGGGTGGGCAGCCCAGTGCCTTTAAGAACTAAAAACACTCTCGACATGTCAACAGTTCGGTAGTGAACCAGAAATGTTTTAAACAGCCCTGATATTCCCTTCAGCTTACCTAGGGAGATGCCTGTCACACTAGGGACACCAGCTCCAGGCTTGCAAGTCCATGAGCAAGACCACCTGAGCTGTGGGCGTCGTTCTGGCCACCCAATCAGAGCTGCCTTTCGAAGGGCACGGTGAACAGCCACAGAGCAGCAGCCCGGGATCTGGCTCCCTCCAGCAGAGGGTGGTGGTGCGCAGGACCTGAGGGGGCGGGCCTTCCGCGCTCCGAGCTTCTAATGCTGATTTACGTCACCGACAGCAAAAACCACTAGCGGTTATTCTAGAACTCCTGGCTGGGAGTGGGTCTGCAGACTAAAGTAAAGCCCCAGCTTAGGGCAGGAATTTCTAGAAACAAATGGACTCTGCTTTACGTGCTCTTCAGCAACCAAAACACTTCTCAAAGTCTTCTAGGAGCCTGAAACCTTGACTTCAGTATCAATACCCAAAACACCAAGAAAATATAAGGATTTGCTGCTTTGGAGAAGGGACCAATGGAGGTGATTTCATCCATTTCTAGGGGGTGATTAGGGACTGGCCTGTCTTCCTGATCCGGTTCTTCACTGTTTAAACCACAGGGTTCCTAGAGCAGGACCTTGAAGCTGCTCCTCTCCTCAGCCATCCCTGGAACGAAGGGACTGGCCCCTCAATCTGAGGACACCATCGCCTCCCCAAATATCTGCATGCCTGAGTTGGAGGTGATGCATTCTTAAGTGGACTCCTAGTGGCCAGCCCTGCGGATGGAAGACAGGTTAAAACTTCAGGCGGACCTACGTTACCGATCCCACAGAGCTGGGTGACTAGCCCGCTTTCCCCCAACAAAGCAGGAAGATGCCAGACACCCCAGCGTGGTCACCTCTCCCCTTACGTCATAAAACCATCACACAATGCACAGTTCTACCACTCTGTTCTCAGTGTGCTATTTCTGAGTGGGAAAGGAAGTGATTGTTTTTTGGTTACTAAACTGATTTTCATACCAAATTTCAATAGGTCTAAAGGCTAAAAATAGTAAATCTTTCCACTTTTCGAGCATTTCCAGATCTGAGCAATTTCTCAGGGATGCCAAGTGTCAATGCCCTGCACCAGCTTCATCTGGGTTCTCAGGGAGAGGCCCACTTTTTCACTCCGCCATGGGCCTGATCCTAGAGGCAACCTGACGGCCTGAGACCAAATGCCCCACCCGGAACAGGCACAGTGGTGCCCTGCACCGGAAGAAGGGTGGAGCAGGGTGACCGGATTCCTCCCGGGCAAAATCTTCTGGAATCGGAAGTCTGGCCCTGTCACTCTTCTGTTTCGATCACACCTTTCTGTCAAATTAAAATTTAACTCAAGGCAAATTCCACAGACTTACATTTATTTTAGCCCAACCAGATAAAAACACTGCAACATGCTCACTCATGAAACGGATCATCTGCCCTCTAACTGCACATTTAGAAAACATGCAATTAATAAAGCTTCATGCAGAGCGGCACTGGCAGCATGATCTGATGAAGCGGGACGGCCCTTAGCTGTGGACCAGGCACGGTAGCACGGCGAGTGCCCTGGGCCAATACAGGAGTGTCCTGAGAGGGCCCCGGTGTGGAAAGCCTCGAGGTCCCCAAGAACTCCTTCCTAAAACTGAACTGCCTGAGAAGCTGCCACAGAGGAAGTCCCAATGCCCAGGGGGCCCCCACCTCCACTCAATGTGACCCTCACACTACCTGCCCCACCCAGACAAGAAGGCGGCACTCTTCCCAGGGAATGTTCCAGTAACAGAGATGTACCTGGTACCAAGGACAGTTCAATTATCCCTTTAATTAAGGCACCTTAAAGGGACCCACCCCCACCCCCAGCTCTTTGAGACCTCCTTCCAGTGTATTTTGATGTCATGCATTTAGTAACTGTTTATCAAGCTCAATGGCCCATTTATGCTTCTGTGGTCAATTCTGTACTGATAATGACAGTAACAACATTCTTCTGGATCATGTTAACATAGCCTAATGAACACGGAAAGGTTTTAAACTGCAATATACATACACTTCCGTCACAGAGAAGTAGAAAGAGCAGTCCCTAGGCCAGGTGTGGCAGCTCACACTTGTAATCCCAGCACTCTAGGAGCCTGAGGAGGCGGGAGGGTCACTGGAGGCCAGGAGTTCATGACCAGCCTGGGCAACAGAGTGAAAACTCCATCTTTACAAAAAATACAAAGAAAAATTAGCCAGGTGTAATCCCAGCTACCTGGAGGACAGAGGTGGGAGAATCACCTGAGCCCGGGAGGTCGAGGCTGCAGTGAGCCATGACTGTACCACTCACTGACTCCAGCCTGGGGGACAGAGTAAGACTCTGCCGAAAAAAAAAAAAAAAAATCAGCCTGGGCAACATAGTGAGACCCCATCTCTGCAAAAAATAAAAATAAAAACTAGCTGGGCATGATGGCATACAGCTGTGGTCCCAGCTACTCAGAAGGCTGAGGAGAGAGGATCTCATGGGCCTAGGGAGTCCAGGTTGCAGAGAGCCCTGATCTCGCCACTGCACTCCAGCCTGGGTTACAGAGGGAAACACTATCTTAAAAAAAAAAAGAACGAGAGATAAAAAGACTTCTAAACGGGGCAAACATACAAGTTCACAAAGAAAACAATGATGTGTCACAACCGTGAAGAACAGCTTGTTCATTTTTTTTAAAGGGTGATTGATGGTAGGTATCGAATCATTAAGATATTGAACATTGGATACTTTTTAAAAGCAATACAACAATTACCTTTAAATACTCACATTACACTAGAAATTGCATCTTTCACAGCTCTTTAGCATTAGGACCAAAAAGTTTAAATGTCAGCTTAAAAATGTGTCTACCAGTTTTCTATTTTTTTTTTCTTCTTCAGACAGTCTTGCTCTTTCGCCCAGGCTGGAGTGAAGTGGTGCAATCTTGGCTCACTGCAACCTCCACGCCACCCCCAACCCCGGATCCAAGTGATTCTCATGCAGTCTCCCGAGTTGCTGGGATTACAGGCATGCACCACCACAGCTGGCTAATTTTTGTATTTTCAGTAGAGATGGGGTTACTCTGGTCTTACTCTGTTGCCCAGACTGGAGTGCAGTTTGAGCATGATCTTGGCTCACTGCAGCCTGGACTTCCTGAGCTCTAGCAATCCTCCCACCTCAGCATCCTGAGTAACTGGGGCCACAGATGCGAGACATCACACATGGCTATTTTTTTTTTTTTTAATTTAGAGAGACAGGGTTTCGCCATGTTGTCCAGGCTGAAGATTTCAAAACTCATAGAGTCAGGCAATCTGCCCACCTCCCAATCTGTAATCCCCCTAAAGTGCTGGGACTACAGGCATGTACTATCATGCCCGGCTATTTTTGTATTTTTTGTACAGGCAGGGTTTTGCCATGTTGCCCAGGCTGGCCCCAGAACTCCTGAGCTCAAGCGATTCTCCTGTCTCAGCCTCCAAGAGTTCTGGGATTGCAGGAACAAACCTCTGCCCAGCCTGAGTGATTTCCTAAAACTGTGCACTAAGAGTCATATATAAAAGGACAATAACCACCTGACCCGGTGAGCACCCTGTGTCGATCCCTTTTTATTCTCTATTTAAAGGGTTTGCTATGCATTTTTCATTCCAGAGTTTCCTTTCTTTGAAACAGGAAAAATGTGGTTGCCAATCAACTCAGGTGGATCCAGGATTCCAAGGCAGAACCCCAGGAGAAACCTTGGAGCAAACTACAAAAGCTCAGACCAAGCAGCGTAACAGAATCCCAGTTGGAAGGGGCTTTCAAATGCAGCAAGTTAAGCACCTCTGGAATGCAGTTTCCTCTCACCGCCAGCAAAATCCTTCAACAAGTTGAGGAGGATGAAAGCACCGAGACCCAGGTCTGAACAATGCCTTCCTTCCTCACTGGGGCCTGGGCTCAGCAAGGTGGGAGGGTGACACGCCAAGTCCAGTGACTTGAAAGGTTATGCAATCCCTTCAGCCACCTCAGGTTCCCACTTCCGGACCGGCTAGCACCTTCTTACTCCTGCACTGGGGACAAAATGCCCAGCACTACCTCCCCGCTGCCCCCTGGAGTTCTGACAGACTGAGAGTGAACTTGTGTTCTGGAGCCCTCACTAGGCAGGAAGGTGGGCCTTGGGACAACCCTCAAAATAATGCAGCTGCAGCCCAGCCCCTCTAACTACAAAAAAGAGAAAGCCCACCAGATATGATAGTATGAACCTATAATCCCGGCAGCTACTTGGGAAGCTGAGGCAGGAGGATCACTTGAGCCTAGGGGTTCAAGACCTGCTTGGGCAACACAGTGAGACACCCTGACTCTTTAAACACATACACACACACACACACACACACACACACACACAGAGGAGAGAGACTATAATCCCAGCACTTTGGGAGGCTGAGGTGGGCAGATCACTTGAGGTCAGGAGTTCAAGACCAGCCTGGCCAACATGATGAAACCCTGTCTCTATTCAAAATGCAGAAATTATCTGGGTGTGGTGACATGTAGCCGTAGTCCCAGCTACTTGGGAGGCCACGGCAGGAGAATCGCTTGAACCTGGGAGGCAGAGGCTACAGTGAGCCGAGATTGCACCACTGAACTCCAGCCTGGGTGACAAAGTGAGACTAAGACTCAAAAAAAAAAAAAAAGTAAGAGAGCTCAAACTCCCTCCCCTTCTCACCTGAAGTCCCAAAACTACACAGCAGCTGAGCCAAGAACTCAGGGCCCTTCTTTCCACCATCAGGGTTCTGTGCGGCTTCCCGCAATCTAACTAGTGGCACTCAACAAATGACCCCTACCGACTGCCCGGTCTTTCTGGGGCATTAACACCCACCTTGTCTGAGGTGGGAACAATAGCGACCCATCCACGGCTCTCAAAAAGCCACTTTACCAGGGATATGAAACACTAAGTGGGTTGTGTGGCTGCCCTCTAAGTCCGTGGATGTTTTAATCTTCTTAAAATGCCTCCTCCAAAAGTCACTTGCCAAGGAGGTCACTTCACAAACGCTAGGAGGCCTCTACTAGATATTTCTCCTGTCACCTCCACCCAAATGGCACAGGGTTGAAAATGACGACAGGGCCTGGGCAAGCTTCTTTCGGCAGGCCCCATCCTGATTCAGGGTAGAGAAGATTCATTTCCATGAAAATTCAAGAGGCCTCCCAGTCCTCTGAAACTGCCTGGTTTCACAAAGGCTTAGCATTTGATAGTGGTGGTGGAGGGGGGGAGGCCACTAGAAGCACATTCTTAAAGTTTCACATTTAAAAAGATCCTTGTTCATTGATTGTGGTGGGGTAATTAAGCTAATCTAAACAAGGGGACCTTGTCTAGGAGCGGGTGGGGGAGGTGCAGCCGTTCAGGTCCTTCATAGGAAAACCCATGGCAGACGCCTGCTTTTGGGGTCCTTCCTCTCTCACCCCTTCCTTTCCACAAGGCTGCTCTTCAGCTGGGAGGTTTGCTCCGGTCAGATCTGTTTCCCGGCTCAGGTGGAGACAACCTTCTGATGCTGTCTCACTACGTGTGGCTTCCTCAGCATAATTACGCAGTGATGAAAACCTGGGGAAGCGAGGAGGCTAGCGCGCAGCAGTCCTCACCCATCATTAGCAGGAACGTGGCTTCCAGCACATTCTGGCTCCACAAATTACAGACATGACTCTGCCAGGGGTGTTCCCAAGGAGGGCACTGGCAATTTGGGGTTGCCTGCCACCTACAGTGCTTGCCAGTCACCCTCAGTTGGTGCCAGGCCATAAGGCTGTGGGTCACAAACCACCCCAGCCAGCCACTGGGCTTCGGGGCCCTAGGGACGAGTGGGAGAGGGCACGGGGGAGGCTGCACCACTGTCAGAACGACAATCACACAGCCCGAACCCCAGCGCTGCGCTCCTCTGTCCTCCCCTCCTCGCTCCTGACAACACAGATACAATCCATTCACCACCAAGAACCTCAACATCGGCTGAAATACCTTCCTCGGCGCCTTTCCTCCATTGGGAAAGCGGAGAGCTGCCGCAGCCCTCTCCTCCCCTGCAGATCTGCGGGGAGGACTGGGGCGGGATCTCAAGGCTCACGGAAAGGAGGCAGAATCCGGTTTACAGGATTGCTCCGCCCCTCCCCCACCCCCCTCCTCTCCAATAAGCAAAGTTAGAGAGTGTTACAAGCTGCAAGACACCTTGGAGCTCACCCAGTCCAATCTCTGATATGCTTTGCTTTCCTGATGCGAAAGGGACAAAGCTGCAGCAGGCATCTCCGCAGGGCAGCAGGCCACTCCCCCCACGAGCCCCGGGAGGCGGCCACGGGCAGCCTTCCCCTCCCTGCCCGGTGAACACCTGGGCCACAAAAATACATCTTTAAATACTCAGTGTGCATTTTAAACACATTTCCAACGATCTGCTCCTTTCCTTACAGCCACTGCCACAAAAACAATTAGGCTGAATGGGTGTGAAACCCTTGATGTGTAAAACGACCTAGTTAGTTCCCCAGTCTCTCTCCAGAAGCACACAAATTCTGTACTGCGCCTGAGTCTCCTCCACCCGAACCTGACAGCTGCCTCTCCTCATCCTCAAGTGGCTTCTTCTAAACCTCTCCCAAGCATTAAATCATCTCCGCTCATTCTTTTAACACGCAGTTCAAACCTAGCAGAAAGGTGAGGAAATTATTCATTTTTTAAAGGGCCGTGGGTGTTACCTGCTCTGACTGCCATGTGTTACACTCCCTAACCTGTACACCGATACTCCAGCTTTTCCTTTTCTTACTTTTTCTTAAAACCGGCACAAAACAGCAGAAGGAAAAGATTCCTACCACACTCTATCTGTCCGCCCATGACTCAGGAAGGATGAGACCATGTGGGGAGTGAAAGTGCAGGGCGCTCTCCGGAACGCGGGGCACACACAGCTGCGCTTTTCCTCAGCAAAATGGGCTTCGATTCGGAATCTGCCAGCCCACAAGAACCATCTGACCCCACAGCAATTACTTCAATCACTCATCTGGTAAACCCTCCTCGCTCCAGGTCCTAGACTGGAAAAAACAGCCCCAGTAACAATAATAATAAAAATGACAAGCCCTGTTTTGCTGGAGTCAGCTGAGGTATCAGATGGAGGTCAGTGGCTAGGTCTGTGAACCTGAAGCCACACTCCTTCAGTGACCCAGACTGGAGAGAGACAAAACACTCAGGCTCCTTAGGAGGTCAAGTGGCCCTTCCAAACCCTCCCTATCCCCGGCCTTCTAGAATCATTCTGAATAGCCAACCAGGAGGCTGGGCTCCGTGTGGATCCGTCTCCGCTGGAAACGCCTCTGCTGGATGTGCTCCAATCCAGAGCACACACCTGGGGGAGGAAAGGGTTAAGCTCAAAGGGGAAAGGGACGGGGGTGCTGAGACGCAGACAAGGGTGCAGGGACTTCCACAGAGCAGGGGCTCTGCGCCTGGACGCACTGACGCCCTGGCCTCTTTCCTCCAGGAACAAGGTCGGCCTCAGGGAATCAAGGTATCTTCAAAGGGACACACGGGAGGGCAGTGTCGATGAGACCAGGGCAGCGCCACAGTACGGCGGTGCAGGCTGGGGGTCCGAGGTGGGGGACACTGGCTAGCAGTGTTGCGAGAAGCGTGCGTGCACTGGGGAGAGGGAAGGGTGGGAAAGAAGGGGAGGGGAAAGGGGAAGAAGGAAGTGTGTTCTGTTGGGAGGACCGGTACAGGCAGAAGGGCGTAGGGGCCACTTCGCCAGTGGTGGGTCAAGGGCTGAATTCTCAGAAGTTAGAGACAGCAGGCAAGGGTGAGGAGGGCAGGACAGGGTCAGGACCAGGAGTCAGAGGCGCCAAGCTCCTCTCTGGGTAGAGAAACCCGAGGAACTGGGGTCGGAGGGACTGATGGGTGCGAAAGGGGGCCGGGTCCAAATGAAGGCGCGCGCTACGGGGTGAAGGCCGAGGGGGATCAAGGAGGCTGCAGGGCTGGGGACCAGAGCAGGTGCAGTCCGGAAAGAGGCGGCGGGAAGGAATGGGCGCCCCTGAGGAGCCAGCGCAGGCCGGGTCGAGGCAGGTCCCCTCCCCCGGAGAAGATGGTGCGGGGCTGGAACTGCGGCGTGGACCTGGCTTGGAGGCCGAGGCCGTGCGGGAGGTGGGGGTGGAGAGGCGGCAGGTGCCGGGCGCCCAGGTGCGAGGTGCAGGGAGCGGCGGGGGGCGGTGGCGGCGGGCCGGGCCACTCACCTGTCTCCTCCGGCCGAGGCCGCGGGGGGCGGCGGGGCGGCCGGGCCGGGCCGGGCAGGGGCGGCGGGGGCGCAGAGCCCCGGGCGCACGGGGGTCAGGCTGCGGCGGCAGCGGCGGGTCCGGTCGGGGGCTGCTCCCTCGGCCGGCCGGCCGGACGGGTCAGTCAGTCAGCGACGCGGGCGCAGAGGGAGCACTACGAGGCTGCGGCCGGCGCGCGGGGACAACGCCGCTTTATCGGGTCGGAAACAGCCGCTCCGCGCCGCTTCCGCTGACGCAGCGCCGGCCCCTGCGCCTCATGACTATGCAGCACCCGCCGCCGCGGGACGGGGATTCGGGGGCGGGGTCTGCGCCGCGCGCGCCTATTAGCCTCCGCCACCGCCAGCCCCGCCCCCGAGTGGCAGCCCCGCCCCACCGCGCCCCCTGCCCCGCCCTTGCGCGCTCCGCGGCTCCCGCCCCCGGTCCTAGCCCCGCCCCGCCCCCTCCTCCCGCTACGACCCCGGCCCCGGCTCCTCCGCTAGGAGCGCCTGCCCCCTGTCCCCCAAAGCACTGGCCCCCAATCCACCCCATCCCTCTTCACAGCCGCAGGAGGTGGCTCCCGCACGCCCCCACGTTCTCTCCCCGCTCCTCCCCTCTCTCGTAGAGGGGTCCGGCCAGCCGCGGGGGCCCGCCCTCCGGCAGCCCAGCCCCTTGGCAAGCACCTTTCTCCCCTGCCTGTGGCGCAGCGAGGTTGTCCCCATCTAGGTGCTGCAGCCCCTCCTCCACTGCAGGGGAAAACTCTCCTGTCTTCCCCTCCCTGCCACCCTCCGAAGACCTCCTGCCTGGTACCGGGCCACCCCCATCCTTGACTCCCCCAACGTCCCTCGGGCCCTCTCTCCAACCCACGCGTAGAAGGGCCGAAATCCCTAGGGCAGGGCTGCTGGGAAGCCCCATCAAGACAAGGTCTGGGTAGACTACTTTAATAGACAGACATGATGGGCTGTGAGGCCAACCCTGTTAACGTCCTAGCCCTGTGCCTTTGCCAGGGTTTAAATGGCTTTGGAGGAATTACTTCACTTCTCCGAACCATGATGTCCTCATCTGTAAAATAGAAATCATAAGATTCCTCTTACCAGTTGCTTAAAGAATCTAGAAGTGAAGTGTGCAGCAGAGTATCCAGAGCATTGCAAATGGGAAAATCTGACAATATCAAGTGTTGACAAGGAAGTGGAGCAACTGGAACTCCCAGACACTGCTGGTGGGAAGGCAAAGTGGTACAACCACTTTCAAAGCCTTCTTTTTTTTTTTTAAGACAGAGTTTTGCTCTTGTTACCCTGGCTGGAGTGCAATGGCACGATCTTGGCTCACCGAAACCTCCGCCTCCTGGGTTTAGGCAATTCTCCTGCCTCAGCCTCCCGAGTAACTGGGATTACAGGCACGCACCACCATGCCCAGCTAATTTTTTGTATTTTTAGTAGAAACGGGGTTTCACCATGTTGACCAGGATGGTCTCGATCTCTTGACCTCGTGATCCACCCGCCTCGGCCTCCCAAAGTGCTGGGATTACAGGCGTGAGCCACTGTGCCCAGCTAGCAAAGTCTTCTTTAAAGGCCTTGATTACTCAGCAATTCTGCTCCTATGAACACACCTAACATCGTATTTCTGTTGCTGGCAGCACTGTTTATAATTGCTCCAAACTGGAAACTACCCAAATGTTCATCAGCTGTTGAGTGGATATGTAAACTGTGATATAGTCACAAAGCAGAATGACGGAATAATCTACACATGGCAACATGGATGACTCTTACAAATGATGTTGAGCAAGAGAAGCCAGAGGATAAAAAACATATACGTTTCCATATGGATAAAGTGGTAGAAGGTATATATGGGGGTAGCAGTCAGGATAGTGGTTACCCTTGCAGGGAGGGGTGCCAGAGCCAGGAAGCAGGGCATAGAGGGCATGTCTGGGGGCTGGCTGTGTTCTGTATCTTGGTCTGAGTGCTGGTTATAGTGTGCTCAGTTTGTGATGACTTCTCCCGCTGTGCAGTCAAGATGCATGTGCCTGCTGGGTACAGTGGTTCATGCCTGTAATTCTAACACTGTGGAAGGCCAAGGCAGGTGGATTGCTTGAGCCCAGGAGTTCGAGACTGGCCTGGGCAACATGGCAAGACCCTGTCTCTATTAAAAAAAAAAAAAGAAAAGAATAAGAAGATATGTGTGTTTTCCCACGTGTATGCAGTATCTCAGCATAGGGTTAATAAGGACATCAACGGTCTATAGACAGAGAACCCAAAGCAGCATCGGACCCATCATGAGTGCTCAACCTTTACGTCTGCCTCCCTGGTGATTTTTGACTCCAGGGGCCAAAGGATGGAGACAGCAGCAATTCCAGCTATGCTGTGAGCTAAGTGTGTGAGCCCGGGCACCTACTTAACCTCCCGAGTCCTCTTCTAGAAGTGAGCATTCTAACAGTACCCAGTTCACAAGTTGTCATGAACTTAAACAAAATAACAAAATAATGCTTTTTTAAGAGACAATACAATCAAGAGGATAGAATAGGTAGATACTTTGTTTATTCACAAATTGGCGGTATTGATTGAATTGTCTTCATTGTCATTCATGCAACAAGCAACTACTGAGTGTGTGCCTTCTATGTGGCACATGCTTGCCACATCCTAGTACTGGAGCTGGAAGCATGATCCCGACCCTCTCCTTAAGGAGCCGATGGTGGGGTACATGCCAGACACGGTAGCCACGGAGCCCAGTGTAGGGTCAGCCTTGTAGTAGGTGCTCCAGAAATATTTCTTGGGGCTGGGCATGATGGCTCATGCCTGCAATCCCAGCACTTCAAGAAGCTGAGGCAGGTGGATTGCTTGAGCTCAAGAGTTCTGGACCAGCCTGGGCAACATGGCAAAACCCCATCTCTATGAAAAATACCAAAATTAGCTGATTGGGGCAGTGGGCACCTGTGGGCCCAGCTATTGGGATACTGATGCAGGATAATCACTTGAACCTGGGAGGCAGAGGTTGTAGTAAGCTGAGATCTTACCACTGCACTCCAGCATGGGCAATAGGGTGAGACCTCATCTCAAAAAAAAAAAAAAAAATTGCTAGAAAGGTTGCTAGAAGAGTAACTGAATACAGGTATAAACGTATATGCACCAGCCTGGTCCCATCTCTACAAAAATATTCAAAAATGAGCTGGGTATGGTGGCACATGCCTATAATCCCAGCCACTCGGAGGGCTGAGGCAGAAGGATCGCTTGAACCTGGGAGTTCAAGGCTACAGTGAGCTGTGATTGCATCACTATGCTCCAGCCTGGATGACAGAGCAAGAAAAAAAGAGAACGAAAGTGTAAGCATGAAGTCTCACGTGAATAAGATTTAGAAGGCAGTTTCTAAGCCTGAGATGTGGGAACATCCAACTAATTTACTTCTATAATCTGGAGTTAAACAGAGATCAGAGTAAGGTTAAGGAAAAGTATATCCCCACTGTCCAAGCACCTCAACATTGTGTGTGTGTGTGTGTGTGTGTGAGTATGTGTGTGCGTGTGTGTGCATGCATGTGTGAGAGGGCAGGGGCAGGGCCGCCCTGAAGCACTCTCTGCCCAGCCTACCCAGCCAACCCAGTGGCCACCACCAAGAAGGGTGAGATGTTTCTGCAGCCTTGGCCCCACTGTCCAGCTGCCTATGGAAGCCTGGGAATGGAATTCTCAGGGCCCCCTGACATCTTCGCCCCACTCCACCCCTCCTTACATGGCTGGTCCCCCAGTCGTATGAGGAGAGAGCTTGATACAGGGGAAGCCCTCTTGCCTGAGAGTCGGAAAGACCTGGACTCTGGCCTGGCTCCAAAGCAGGTGTGCCTGAGCCCTTAGCTGTCATGGGTGTGTGACCTGTGTAGTCACATATACCCAGTGCTCAGAATAGCTCCATGCTTGGCTGTCTCACCATCCTTAAGCGCTTCTTTTTTTTTTTTTTTTTGAGACGAAATCTCCCTCTTGGCCCCAGGCTGGAGTGCAATGGTGCGATCTCTGCTAACTGCAACCTTCTCCTCCCGGTTCTAGCGATTGTCCTGCCTCAGCCTCCTGAGTAGCTGGGATTACAGGCATGGACCACCATGCCCGGCTAATTTTTTCGTATTCTTAGTAGAGATGGGGTTTCACCATGTTGGCCAGGCTGGTCTCAAACTCCTGACCTCAGGTGATTCTCCTGCCTCAGCCTTCCAAAGTGCTGGGATTACAGGTGTTAGCCACCATGCCCAGCCTAAATGCTTCTTAAAAGCTGACCTGGTGTGGACAGCTCCTGTCTTGGTTGAAAAGGCAATCCTCCCCTCTGTGAACCTCATGGCGAACATGCTGGGCCATGGGAGAGGTAGAAGGAGCTCTGCTCAACAGGTAAAACAGGAGAGAAGGAGGAGTGAAGGCCACCCATGCTTCTTTAGCCCCTGCCCTCAGCTCTCCTGGCCCTCCATCAGCCTTATGCCTCAGGAGTATTATCCCATTGCACAGACAAACAAACTGAGGCTCAGAGGCAACGTGACTTGCCTGAGCAGCCTCTCTGTTCCCAGGAAAATCAGGAGACTTTGGGGCAGAAAGGCCCCATGGAGGTGGAGGCTGGGGACTGGCGAGGCATGCAGGTGCCAGCAGAACCTGTGGAGGCCAGAAGCTCCACATTCCTGGCAGGCCTGGCAGGTCTCCTCTCCCCTAGCTCCCTCCTCTGTCACACCAGGTGACTGTCCGAGCCACGCTTCTGAGCTTGCCCAGGACCTTTGCACTTGCCATTTTCTCTTTTGGGAGTGCCGCTGGTGCCCCCCTGCCATGGAAGTGTCTGAGAGCGATAATCATTGATCCCAGCTCGAAAGGAAAGGGAAGGAGGTGGGGTGTAGGGAAGCGCTCCGGGAACTGAGACGGCTCTGATTTTACCACGATTCAAACAGCAAGCCACTCTTTAACCCAGGGCCTCTGTGCCCCAGCTGCCCTCCAACCCTAGCTGCCTTCCTTGGAGAATGGAGGCATGAGATTCTCTCCAGAGACTGAGCCCACGGTGGGGGGATGGGGAGCAGGTGGGCCCCGAACAGGGAAGAAAGAGTGGGAACGAACTGAAGCAGTGTCCCCACGGGACAGTCCCTTAGTGACATCTCCTGTGCTCCTTCACAAATCTTTTATCTTATCTTTTCAAAGCAACAAACACGTTTTTAAACATTTTACCTTTTCAAAGCAACAAACGTTTTTGAACATTTTACCTTTTCAAAGCAACAAACACAGTTTTGAACAAACTGGTTCACAAGATCCCAGTATGTTAATTAGCGTGCTGGTTTACCGCCAGGCGTGTCTAAGAACCCATCCGCTTGGCTCTTGCTCTCAGGGCGCTGATGTTCTGGCTGTGTCTACTGGCCCTGCCAGCATCCTCCCTCCCTCCCGCTCTGCTCTACCCCTTTCCCTGGAGCAGCCTCTGCTTGGGTGTGGCTGAGAGCACAGGCGGGTTCTAGCTCACCGTGTGACCTTGGAGGAAATACCTGATCTCTGTGAGCCTCCAGGCAAAACAGAGAGTGCCTGAGCTCTGCAAAGGGTAGGGACCCACACCCCGCAGGTCCCAGATCTCAGTTGCCCAGGAGGGGACCTGAGACCCTAAAGGGCATGTGCCAGCCCAGTGTCCTGGGCAGCCAGCAGCCTTCAGAGCAGCTCCAGGGCTGGAGCATGAATCCACGTCAGAACCTCCAGCTACTTGAATTGGCTCAAGAGCAGTGGGTTTCTGGGGTCCCACAGCTTCTCTTCCTGGTGTCATATGGCCACCTAGGGGCCATGTGGCATCCTATGATGGTGAGCTTGTTGGGGTCGCATGGCTACCTGAAGGCATGAGATTGCCCACAGTCACAATCGCCAGAAGTCACGCAGCTACCTGGTGATGGAGGGATCCAGCCGGAGGTCATACCACAGGTCATATGGACACCTGGGGCCTCATGGCTCCCCATACAGGTGTGTCGCATTGGAAGTTCAAGTGCATTCCAGGCCATTCCACTGCTTCTGCATCCTAGGTGAGTCCCATCCTCTCCCTGAACCTCAGTTTCCTCATCGGAGAGGTGGGCAGAATCTTTGTTTCTCTAGCACAGAGGACTGCATGAGAGGATTATGTAAGAAAATGATGGTGCAGGGCCCAGCGGAGGTCATTTACTGAGGAGGAGCTCATCAGTGACCGCAGTGCCAGGAAAAGGCAGCTGCCCTAGGCCTGGCTGTGGCCGTGAACACATGCTGGCCCTCCAGGCCTGCGCAGACCTTGAAGATTCCCCCGAAGAGGCTGAGGCAGGTTTTTGTTGGAGGACGTTCCACACATGGACCCAGCCTGGGGAAAGGCTGGGTTTCAGAAACACCAGAGGGGTGAGAGGCTGGGGCTGGCTCCATGCCTGCCCGGCAGAGGGAGGCGCTTGTGCTCCTAGCTGTTACGCCTTTCTCTGTATTGTCTTATATCCCACAGTGAAACCTGTGAAATAAGTTAGCACGGTCAGATACAGACTCGTCCAGGTTTAAGGGGCCTCAGCATTTGGCTTCTTTCCTGGGGAGGTCTGTAAGTGGCCAAATAGGGGTCTTACAGAGCTCCTTGAGGGCTGTGTGTGGGGCATGAGGTGGGGCTGAGAAATTGGATCTAGAGCCCACTGGGGCAGCGGCTAGTGCTTGTCCACCTGGGGTGGTCAGGGCCCAGATAATGATGTGAATCAGTTACCACAAGGCTCTGAAGCCAGCTCAACCTTTGCCTGATCAAGGCATCTTGTGCTGACAGCAGCCCTGTGCTGGGCGCCGTTAGATTCCCCATCTGCTAGAAGAGGAAACTGAGACACAGAGAAGGGAGGTAGCAGGCCTGGGGTCACACAGCAAGTCAGTGGCCATGCCAGGGTTTGAACCCAGGCTATCTGGCTCTGAGTCCTCATGCCCCCTAGCTCAAGGCCACAGGGCCTGCCAGGGGCTCCTATACTGTCCCAGCATGGAGTGGTTGCTACATCTGCTGGTGTCTCTAGCCCGCCTGTGAGGATGGAGAGGAGGGGCAGGGCACAGTGCAGGGGCTGGCGCTGGAGCCACAGCCATGAATCAAATGACCAGGGTGACCCGGAGAGGAGGCAGGGAGCCAGACACCCAGGGCGGCCAGCAGAGTGGGGCATCCAGCATGGCTTCTCACAGTGAAGGGTGAAGGCAGGTGATGTCTGGGGTTACCCCACCCAGAGCCCCCAGGGAAAGCCCCACCTGCTGACAGCACCAGGGCAGGGCAGAAGGCAGGGTGATCCTCCCTCCCAGACATCCCCTCCAGGCCATGGTCCTCAGCCCTGCATGGTCTCCAGAATCTCACGCCTGCCCCTGCTCACTCCGTAGCCCCCTCAGCCCTCTGAGATGGCTCTCCCTCCTCCTACCTTTGCTTACACTTCTCCTCCTGCCAGTGGTGCACACAGTTTCCCTTGGGTTCACTTGTCCCATGTGTCCTCCTCCAGGAAGCCCTCCCAGACCACCCCAGCTCTCAATAATTCCTGCCTCCCCCAGCACATAGCAAAAATAAAGCCCAGCTAGGCTTTAAGTCCTGAATCATCATTTAAAGAACCACCTACACTTTATGAGATGCTTTTCCTGTCCACAGTCTCACTGGAGCCTCTGAGCAGCCCTGTGGAGTCCATTCTTGTCTCCCTTTACAGATGGATGCCTAAGAGGCGAGGGCAGGATCAGAGCTCACCTGGGGTGTCACTGCACCAATAGCTAATACTCACTGAGATCTGCCTGGGTGCCAAAGGCTGGCCTACGTGATTTCTAGTCATTCATTCACTCATTCACTAAACATTGGTTGAGTACCTGCCCTGTACCAGGCACTCTGCCAGAGATGTTAGGGAGGCCACACCTCCTGGAATCTGCATCCCAGCCGAGAGACGGACAGTGAGCAAGGAAGCAGCCAGCCGGCCAGTGACAGCTGCTGTGGAGATGCAGGGAAGGAAGCAGGCAGGCTCCCCCTTGAAGGGGACTTTGAGGAGGAGCCTGAAGGAAGAGAGAGGACGGGCTGAAGGAGGGGAAGAGGAGTTAGCTTGGTCTCCCACTGGGAGTTGGACGCCCCCTCCCCTACCATCAGCCACATTAGGGCTGCCCTCAGCCCCCTCGCTGCAGTTCTCCTGGCCCTGTCTGCTCGCCCCCTTCCAGCCCCAGCTGCCTTCGACACACTGCCCTCAGCAGCAGGCACTATGCGGTGGGCTCTAGTCCACCTTGTCCGTCCCTGGGTCCCTGGTACACAACACAGTCCACAACTTGCAAATGAATGGACGAGAAAGGAATGAATGAGGGAGCTCCCAGCTGCGTCTTGTCTGGGGTGCAGGTGGGTGCAGGAATGTGCTCTCCAGGAGGAGGACCTGTAGGAAACGGCACACCCTGCAGAAACTAGAGGAAGTGGGGCGCATCCCGGTTCTGATGCTCTCCTGTTCGTGTACGTGTTCCTGCGTTCCTGCACGTATGCATTCATTCATGTGTCCTCCCATTCTGCAAGAAGCACAGGTGGTCAGGGTCCCAGGGAGCACGAAGCAACATGGACAAGGGCACGAAGCAACATGCTCTCAAGGGCAGTACAGCCAAGAGACATAGCAATAAATACATAGTGGAAGCCTGAGTGGTGCTAAATACACAGAGAGGAAGAGGGCAGAGGAAGGAGGGCATGGCTATGGACAGCAGGTGGCCAGCAAAGTGCCCTCAGTGGGGCACGGGAGCCCCAGGAGGCTCTGAGCAGAGGAGGGACTCAGAGGTCTTGATGTTTTCAAAAGGCCCTAGGCTGCTGCTGATGGTGGCTGAGGGCACAGGGCACAGGGCACAGGGGCTTCTGGACTGTGCAGGGAGCTGATGCTTCAGGCTGGGCGCTGGCAGTGGAGGAGCTGTGGCTGGATTCTCAGTAAACTCGGAAGCTGCAGGACAGCATCCCTGGAGGACTGGGAGTAACACACAGCTGTAAAAGCTTGGATACGCCTCCTGAAGCCTCAGTTTTCTCGCCCATGGAGTGCGGTGCTAGTACCTCACTGCCAAGGCTCTAGAGAGAAGAAGCAAGGGAAAATGTGGGAGTGAAGACAGCTCTCATTGGCTCAGCAAAGCCTCACTGGGGCTCCATCCATGCTGGGCACTGGGGACACAATACCCCACAGGTGCTTCACAAATAGTGGTTTTGGCCGGGCATGGTGGCTCATGCCTATAATCTCACCATTTGGGAGGGCAAGGTGGGAGAATCATTTGAAGCCTGGGCAACATAGTGAGACCCTGTCTCTCCAGAATGTTTAACAAATTTGTCAGGCATGGTGGCACCCACCGATAGTCTCAGCTACTCCAGAAAGTGAGGAGGGAGGATCACTTGGGCTCAAGAGTTTGAGGCTGCAGTCAGCCAATGGGAATTCTATCACTTTGGGAAGCTGAGGTGGGCAGATCACTTGAGCCCAGGAGTTTGAGACCAGCCTGGCCAATTTGGTGAAACCCTCTCTGTACTAAAAATACACAAAATTAGCTGGGTGTGCTGGTGTGCTTGTAGTCCCAGCTACTTGGGAGGCTGAGGTGGGAGAATCACCTAAGCCTGGGAAGTCAAGGCTGCAGTGAGGTGAGATTGTACCACTGTACTCCAGCCTGGCCAATGGGAGTGAGATCCTGCCTCAAAAAAAAAAGGGAGGTGTGAGAGGGCAATGCTAAAGCCAAAGGCACTGGGGCCATAGTGACTGGGTGTGGCAGGGCATCCTGGGTCAAGGGTAGCAGCCTGTTAGGCAGCTGCCCCTGGCACGGTTGAGACTGTCTGGCCCTGAGGCGGGAGAGCCCAAGAGTCGTTGCCCACGGTGCCTAAGGTCTGGAGCCAGGAACGCAGGCTGCAGAGAGGGCTGACCCCATTTCCTGAGGCAGTGGTGCCAGGAGGCCTGTTTTCCAGTGTGTTTACTGGGCTCTCCAGCTCCAAGGAGCTCTGAGTATTTGGGCCAAGTGCCCAGGGTCAGCCCCTCGACAGCACGCTGGGATGTGGGGGCAGCTGTGCTCATGCCACCTTGGGCCAGCGGGCACGGGTGGAGGCAGCAGGCTGCCCAGCAACCCATGAGTAGGGGGGTGGCTCCACCCTCCTTAACTGCAGCCTGAGAAGCCACTCCCTAGGCCAACCTCTGATTTGGGCGGAGCTGAGCTGGGAGCCCTTTTCCAGGCTGCCTGGTGAGGGAGGGGGCACAGCAGAGCAAAGGGTTCACGACTCAGTCAACAGGGTCAGGCTCAGCCCGGAAGCAAATAGGGTCAGGGCTCAGTGAGTAAAATGAGAGCCAGTGCTATGTCCAGGGAAGAATCTGGGTTTAAAGTATAACCAGGGTAAGGGATTAATGTGCAAGCAAGGTCAGGGCTCAGTCTGTGGCCAGGATCAGGGCTCTGTGTGTGACCAGGATCAGTGCTCAGAGTGTGACCAAAATCAGGGCTCAGCATGTGACTAGGGTCAGGGCTCAGTGTGTGACCAGAATCAGGGCTCGGCATGTGACCAGGGTCAGGACTCAGTGTGTGACCAGGATCAGGGCTCAGAGTGTGACCAGAATCAGGGCTCAGCATGTGACCAGGGTCAGGGCTCAGTGTGTGACCAGGATCAGGGCTCAGAGTGTGACCAGAATCAGGGCTCAGCATGTGACCAGGGTCAGGGCTCAGTGTGTGACCAGGATCAGGGCTCAGCATGTGACCAGGGTCAGGGCTCAGTGTGTGACCAGGATCAGGGCTCAGCATGTGACCAGGGTCAGGGCTCAGTGTGTGACCAGGATCAGGGCTCAGCATGTGACCAGGGTCAGGGCTCACAGTGTGACCAGGGTTAGCACTCAGCATGGATTAGGGCTTAGAGTGTGACCAGGATCAGGGCTCAGTGTGTGACCAGGATCAGGGCTCAGTATGTGACCAGGGTCAGGGCTCAGGGTGTGACCAGGGTTAATGTGTAGTCTGTGACTAGGATCAGGTTTCAGAGTGTGACTGGAGAGTTCAGCTTGAGTCAGAACAGTCGGTTATGAGGATTAGGATAAGTGAGGAGTGGGATCAGGACTCAGTCTGTGACTGAGGCCAGGACTCAGCATGAGGCTGATGTGGCAGTCACAGCCCTAAAGTGGACTCAGGGTGGCCTGGTCTCTTTTCTCTGAACCAGTAGCCCCATTCATCATTCTTTCTCTTTCATTTGAGAACCGTCTACTCTGTGCCAGGCGCTGTCCTAGGTGCTACAGACTCAAGGACCACTTAGCCACAGTCCCAGCCCTGAACGACCTCCCATCTCCCAGGCAGCCCAGTCGGGTCTCAATTGTACAACACACCAAGATAACTTAGAGGCTTGGGGAAGGCCAGGGAGATCGTCCTCCCCAGGGACTCAGTAAGGTTCTCTGGAGAAGGCTTTGCAGGCTGGGTCACTTGAAGGGGAGGCAGGAGAGCATTCCAGTAGCAGGTACAGCCTGAGCAAAGGCACAGAGGCTTGCTGCCAAGGTGAGTGCTTGGCCAGTGTCGGAGCTGGAGCCACCTGCGCATGAAGGGGACTTTGTTATCAGATATTGGGTCTGCACGGGCTCCGAGATGGCCCCAGCAGGTTCCTGCCAGGCGACAGCGGTTGCTCCAGCAGCTGGTGGGCACTCCCTGCTCCAGAGGCCACCCACTTTGGGTGGACCAGAACCCAGAAGACAATGGAAAGGAATGAATCTGCGTGAGGCAGACAAGGATGGCTGGTGGAAGGGGGCGGACGGGCGCGGAAGGGTGGGTGGAGGCCAGGGCAGCAGAGCAGGTGAGGGTGGGGAGTGCCCTGGAAAGAAAAAGCCAACAAGGGGCACGTTGGGGCATGTGGGGAGCTTGGTGGCTGAGTGCCCAGCTGGGGACTGTTCTCTGGGAATGTGATGGAATGGCCAAACCCCTGCAGCCAAACCCCCTCGAGGCCCCATCTGCCCACCTCTTGCTTGAAGGCTTTGCCTGGGTGGCGGGGATGGGGCTCGAGCTCTGCCATCTGTGCAAGGGTGGGCAGGCTCAGGGGCTGAGCAGATGGGCTCCTGGAAGGACAGAGCTGCATGTCCTGGCTCCTGGGCCCAGGATTCCCACCTTCCTGAGGCCTCTGCTTTGGTGTCCAGCCTGGCCCTCTCCATGCCCATCTTCAGAGAGCTTCCAATATCATCTTTTTCTTCCTGACAGTCCTGCCCCCAAGGCGTGAACCAGGTGACCGGCCCCTCTGAGGCCCTCCATCCGAGCATTCTTCTGAAACAGACTCCTCTTCTCACTCTTTCTCACCCCTCCCCCTGCACCCATCCTCAGTGACCAGAGACAGGGCTGGGGAGACTGGGGGCTGTTGGAGGGGCAGGGGGCTGCCTCCCCAGGAGAACTCTGAGGCCCCAAAGCAGGGAGGGCTGGAGTGTGGGGCTGGCTGGGAGGAGGAGGCCTGAGTCTGCTGACAGGGCATTGGGGCCAGGGCGCAGGTGGGGCTGAGGGGCCTGTGGGCTGGGGCTGCACCTCTCACAGCAATTCACCCAACCCTTTAAGAGCCTGCTTCACTAGACCAGGTGCCATCATTATCCTTTTTGCTCAGATGAGGAAACTGAGGCCCAGAGCAGTTAAGTGACACATCAGTCACCCAGCCATAGAGTCCAGACTGCTAACCCCAAGAGGGGTCAGGGTCAATAGTGGAGCCTCTTCCCCAGCAAGAGGACTGGAATTTAAAGTAAGGCCTGACGCAGTGGCTCATGCCTGTAATCCCAGCACACTGGGAGGCTGAGGTGAGAGGATCGTTTGAGCCCCGGAGTTCAAGACCAACCTAGGCAACAAAGTGAGACCCCCCCGTCTCTACCAAAAATTTAAAAATATACATAAAATGTCCAGGCATGGTGGCTCACACCTGTAATCCAAGCACTTTGGGAGGCCAAGGCAGGTGGATCACCTGAGGTCAGGAGTTCAAAACCAGCCTGGCCAACACGGTGAAATCCCATCTCTTTTAAAAGTACAAAAATTAGCCAGAGGTGGTGGTGGGCACCTGTAATCCCAGCTACTCGGGAGGCTGAGAAAGGAGAATCACTTGAACCCAGGAGGCAGAGGTTGCAGTGAGCAGAGATTACACCATTGCACTCCATCCTTGGCAACAGAGTGAGACTCTGTCTCAAAAAATAATAATAGATAGATAAAAAATAAAAATATACAGGCGTGGTGGCTCATGCCTGTAATCCTAACACTTTGGGAGGCTGAGGTAGGTGGATCACCTGAGGTCAGGAGTTCAAAACCAGCCTGGCCATCATGGTGAAACCCCATCTTTAAAAAATAAATAAGTAAATAAATAAAAATATACATAAAATAAAATAAAAAGACTGGAGCCTGGTGTTGGGCAAAGGGCTGGATGTGGGAGAATACCATCTCTGAGGTCAGAGGTGACTGACCTCAGGCATTTGAGGGGCCCCCTCACTCCCTGCTCCCCCAACTCCTGTTCAAGTTCCTCACACAGGTATGACCTTGTTGCTTTGACAGCGATGATGCCATTTGAGCCTCAATGCCCAGTGACAGCTGACAGCTGTGGTGCTCTTTCACGTACCAAAGCTTTTCCATCCCTTGCTCATTCGAGATCACCTGCAATTTTAGGGCCATGTTCTGTTCTTCCTTTATCGATGCAGAAATGGGCCTGGGCATGGCCCAGTGGCCTGGACACTTGTTAGAGGAAGGCAGATCCCTGGCCCCTCTGTCCACTGCCCCAGGCTGTCCTCAAGGCGGGTAATAAGGTCACTGTCATCCTGCAGGGTTGGGTACAGAAATGAACGAGACTGACCCAGTTCTTGCTTAACCTGCTGGGTTGGTTTGACCCTGCTGGCACCCCACACCTGGAGCACCCTCAGGCTACGCCCTCCCCACCCTCTCTCTCTCTCAGCAGGGACGTCTGTGGCTGCAGCTGGGCTGGGGGCCCCTAGCCATGGGGGGTGTGGGCCTTTGGGATACCCTCCTCAGTCCAGGAACGTGGATTTGGGGAGCTGGGCTTGACCCTCCTGGGCCTCTGGGCAAAGCCTCAGCTACACCAGCTTCCAGGGCGAGGGCAGGTGCCCAGCTACCGCAGGAGGCAGGCGTGTCTGGGGAGCCCAATCTATGACGAGGGCAGATCACACGGAGGGTCAAGGCCAGCTTTCCATATCTACCACGTCCATGACTTCCCCTCACAGAGGCCCGGGTGGGTTCCGGGATTCTGCTCTGACTACCGGCCCAGCAGGTGCCATGCACCATGGCTCAGCCTCCTTGTTCCAGGGCCATGAGCCAGACTGCTGACCCCAAGAGTGGTGAGGATTATTAATAGTGAAGCCTCTTCTCCAGCAAGATGACTCAGGTTAAAAGTAAAGGCCAGGTTCGGTGGCTCACGCCTGTAATCCCAGCACACTGGGAGGCTGAGGTGAGAGGATCGCAGCAGGGAAGCGTGTCCGGGGAGCCAGGTCTGAGACGAGGGAAGATTACATGGCGGGTCAAGGCCAGCTTTCCATAGATGAATGAACCCCATGCCCACCTGAAGGCTGCATCCTGGCTACCCTGGCCCCAAGATGGAGTGGGGTCAAAGGGCACAGGCACAATCAGATCTAGGTGTTAAGAGTCCCCTCTACTCTCTGCAAGCTGTGACATCAGACAGCGTCCCTGCTCCGTGCCTCAGTTTCCCCATGTGTATAGCACATGGCACTGGTACAGGTTGTTGTGGGCATTCGGTCCTCGATGTCAATGAGAGAGATGTGTATCCTATTGAGTGAGGGCCACGGGCACCACATGGGGATTTGAGAACCCACAGGCATGCCCACATTCTGCCTCAGATTGCAGGTGGACAGGCTCGCACACGTGTGCATGCACACACATGTACACATCTACGTGCACGTGCCAGCAGCTGCCCCACACTCCCTGTTTGCCACCGTCCTGCTGGTCTATGCGTGCTCACAGACCCCACCCCACTGGGTGTGCCCCACTACACAGACACCCCTCCTATCCCTTGCTCATGCACACAGTCCCTCAGTGTCCCCAGCCCCAGCCTGAGGCTCATCTGAGAGCAGGCACAGGTGTCTCACTTTGCTTTTTGTCCCCTGCCCCTTTCTTCTGACACATGCTTCTGTCTGTCACTCACGTCCTCCTGAGGGAGTCTGTCCTGGGCCTAAGGGTCTGAACAGCTTCAGAGAAACAGGAACTGACCAGGTGCAGGACCAAAGCCCCTTCTGGGTCCCTGAACGTCAAGGCCACCCTACCTCTTCTCCTGCTATTGGCTAATGCTCCAACTGCCTGTGCCAGATGCCCTGTTGGCTCTCGGCCCAGCCGCTGTTCTGGGATGTGTCTCCAGGAGCCCCTTGAGGAGACCTCTCCTTTCTGCAAGGAATGCCAGTTGTGCCCCCTTTGCCACTCCTCTGTGCACCCACCAGGCCTGGAAATGTGGGCCTCGATGACCAGGCAAGTCCTGTGTGCTGGCTCCTGAGCATCTGGCTGCACATACCGCACCGATCAGATGGACAGATGCCTCTCGGGGGAGGACCCTGATGCTCAGCTCCCACCTCTGAGCGGCCACCACGATGACGCCATGGTGACCGCTGCAGGGACTAAGGCTGCCCACCCCGTCCTGGTGCCCAGCTCAGAGCCTGGTCTGTAGGAGACCAGTGAGGAACAAAACTCACCCACCTTGAACACAGCTGCTCTGCCCAACCAGGGCCAGCGGTCTTGCTGACCCACTCATGGCAGAGACAAGATCAGAAGCCTCATGCCTGGGCTCTGGGCTCCCCAGGGTGAAGCCACCAGAAGCTGTGCAGGCCCAGGGCGTCATCTGTCCTGGCAGTGCCTGGAGCCCTCGAAGACCCTGTGCTCCTCTGGGGCTCACCTCTCTCTCCTGACCAGGAGTGCAGTAGAGGGGCCGGGGCCTCAGCTCAGAGGGCTGGGCTGGAATCCCGACTCCCACACTGGTCACTGTGAAGCGCTGGGTTCTACCTCAGTTTCCTTGCCTGCACCGTGGGAACGCCAGCAGTACCCTCCTCCAGGGAGGGGAGGACTAATGGGTGGCCCTGGGTGAAGTGGCCCCACACAGAGGCTAGGGAAGGCTGGCCTGCTGGAGGAGGCGCCAAGCTGGCGGGGCTGGGGGGTCTTGATCCCTGATTCGGGTGGCTCTGGGACAGGCGTCTGCCTCCAAAGCCGCCAAAATCCTGGGGTCACCTGAATAAGGTCTCTGCTTGTCCCTGGAGGCTCCTTCAAGAACACAGTGCCCCTTCCCACAGTGGGTGGGAGGAGCCTTTGCCCCGAGCCTCAGTCTCCTCATCCACGATGGGGACCGTAGCCTGGCCAAACCACAGGGCCTGCAGGAGGGTGCGATACAGTGGCTGCCATGACAGCTCTTCCTTAAAGGGGTCAGTGAGGGGATAGCAGCAATGACACATAAGCTCTCCAGCCCCCAGGCCATAGCACCCCTGGGAGTGAGCTCCTTCTGGAAGCTTCTCGGGCTCCCTGAAGCTGCTGGGGAGCTAGGAGCATTCCATCTGGGTTCCCCAGCATGACAACCCTGGAGGCCCAGCCCTGGCTCTGACTCTGAGCTCTGGAGATGAGAAGGGATTCTTGTGTTAGCATGTGGCAGTCCCTCCATGTTGAATGCAGAAGAGTGAAGAAAACCGAAGAGACCAGAGCCGGCCCCGTCCTGAGCCTGACCGGCCTTTGGCATTGATCCCCGCAGCGCCCCATGCAAGGTTGCTGCTACGCGACACCCTGGGGGATGTGGAGGCCCCTGGGGCTGCTGAGCAAGCTGCCATGTGATGCCTGCCACACCTGGGGCTGAGCGCCCCCCTGCCGTGGCCCCCCACACACGTGGCACATCGTGGGACCTGCCGCTGTTGACAGAGGATTCTACTCCCAGGGCCTCTGCCGACCCTATAACGCCTCCCTCCTACCTATGAGGGGCGACACAGACAGGATCAGCCCACTTTGTGGATGAAGAAACTGAGGCCCAGGGATGTGAAGGGCACACAGGGGCTGGACTCCTGGCCAGGAGGCATGGAGTGGGCAGGGTCTCCACAGACGGAAAAGACGGAAAAGCGTTCCCAGCCGAAGGAGCAGCGCTGCAAGGCAGCAAGATCTGGAGACCCGCTAAGGCCGCCAGCCTCGTGGAGGGCTGAAGCCACAGAGGTGGGGTGGGACATGTGGGGACAGGGACCCAGAGAGGGCCTGGGATCAAAGGATATCCGCATTCCGGCCTCTTTGCACACACTGTTTCTTCAGCCAGCTGCCGCCCTGCCTTGCCCAGCTCCCATGTCCTCCAGTCTAAACTAAAACTCGGCACTCCTCCTGAAGGCTTTCTCTGTCATTCCCATTCCAGAGCAGGAAGAAAGACGCTGGGACCAGCTCAAGACACAGATGCTCTGACAGCCTCACTGGAGACTTGGGGGACTTGGAAGCCAGGGAGATCCTGCGGAGACACGGAGGGATGGAGGAAGGGGAAGCTTTGGTGGGGAGGCAGCCTGAGGTCCAGCCCTGCTTTGCCTGCCCTGTCCTTAGGAGTGCCCTAAGCACTAAAGAGATTTTCCCAGGTTACCAGCTCCCCCTCTACCACCAGAGCTCAGCAGATGGCCATGATTGCCTAAGGTGGGGTCTCTGGCAGCTCACTCCCCGCAAAGCTCCTTCCAGGGCTCAGGGCTTCCTTCTGGGTTTCCTGCTCCGGCAGGAACTCACTCCAGCCTCATTAAACCCATTTCACAGGTGGGCACAGAGCGATGCCTGCCAGGGCACATAGCTGGACAGCCGCAGGCCGAGCCGAGAATATGCTGACCGAGGTGGGGCGGCCGGGCTGGAGATGCCGGGGCTGCTCCAGGCAGGGAGGGACCCAGAGAAGAAACATCGATACCCCTGTGGGCGCCTGAGGACAATTAATGGAGGAGGAGGCAGAGGAGGAGGTTGTCGCAAGGGCCCAGGTTTTGAAATTGGGCTGTGACACCTGCCCTGGTAAACTTGATTCTCCCCACCAGGCTGGGAGCCACCTTCTCCTGGAGCCTCCCTCTCCAGGGATCACTGCAGCCCCCAGCCCATGTCGCAGCAGGAGCCTCTTCGTCTGTGAAAGGGGGTGGAGAGTCTTCTTTCTTGGGGGTTATGGTTGAACCGTGACTTCCCAAATTCAAATTGAAGTCCTTAGCATGTGACCTTATTTGGAGACAGTCTCTACAGAGGTAATCAAGTTAAATAAGGTCATTGGGGTGGCCCTAATCCAATGTGACTATGTCCTTAGAAGGAGAGGACAGCCCTCTGCAAGCCAAGGGGGAAGGCCTGGAGTGGACCCTTCCCTCTGGCCCCCGGAAGCACCCAGCCTGCTGACACCTTGATTTTAGACTTCCAGCCTCCAGAGCTGTGGGGCAATCCATGCCTGTTGTTTCAGCCGCCCAGAGAGTGGTACTTTGTCCTGGCAGATGACGGGGGTTGTTAAGGCTGTTTAGATGTGTGTGAGGCATGGAGTGACGCCAGCAGGCAAGGGCCTCCGGTAAGTGTGAGTGATTCCCTAACAGCCAACGAAATAAGACAAGACCAAGACCTGGTGTGAGGTGGGCGGGAAAGCAGGACTCGAAGTTGACCTCTGGGTCCCGGGGCTGGGAGTGGGCACCAGGCATCACCACGGGTGGGAGCTCGGCCAGAGGCCGGGGCTCTCTGGGGACTCAGCCTGTCTGTGCCTCAGTTTCTCCCTTGGCCAATCGCGCCCACCCAAGGGGTTGGAGGATTACCTAAGACGGGTTGGCCAACTTTTCGGGAAAGGCCCAGGAAGTTCATCTTTCTCCTCTGCGGGCCGTGAGGTCTGTGTTTAAGACTCACCTCTGCAGCTGGAGTTTGCTCTCAGCCTTAGAACAGATGTGAAGGAGTCGGCGTGGATGGGCGCCACTGAAACTTGACCCTGGACACTGAAAGTTGAACGTCACCTGATATTCTCGTTCTCTCCTTCTGTTTTTGTTTGTTTGTTCTGTTTGTTTGTTTTGAGACAGGGTCTCACACAGACGTGGATGTCAGGCTGTGGTGGCCGGAGTAGAGTCAGGGAGGCCACAGGGGGAGGCCCTTTTCGGGGCCAGGAATGATGGTGCCGAGCCTGGAGCCATGGCGGGGTTCCTGGCCCTCCCCTCAGATGCCCGCCCATCCTAGCCTGCACACAAGGGGAGGGAGGACCAGGCCTGGGCCCTGGTGGGCAGATCACAGAGCAGCTGCACTGCCCTAGCCTCCTCCCCGACCCCGCCAGTGTCTACCCAGACAGCTGGTGTCCCCGTCCAGCTGGGCCAGCTGGCGGCCCTGCCCTACCCCCAACTCCAGACTCATGTCAGGCTTCCTGTCCCAGCCGGAGGGTGACCTGAGGCCCGACCCCAGAGGCCCAGGCGATGAGCCCGGAAGGAAGGCTGACTCCTTGATGAAGCCATGGCAGGAGGGGCTGGGGCTTCCCCGGGTACTCCCTCGGGAAGCACTTCACACTTTCATGGGCACTCAGCCAAGCCAGCCCCCAGCAGCGGCAGGAGGTCAGGGCCTCTGGGGTAGGGAGGACGTGCACCTGCACCCCCCACAGTGCGGGGTCTCTGGGCATGCCAGGGTTGCCCCCACTAGACAGCCAGGACTCTCAGGGAGTACAGAGCAGGCTAGCAGGTCAGCTCCTGCTTCAGCCTCAGCCCCCGTCCACACCTCGGGCAGCAGAGGGTGGATGTGGGAGCAGATCCTCGCTGCGCGCCTGGTGAGGACCTTCGCCTCTGGGCCTCCCGCTGCTCCTCTGTGAAAACAGAGGTATTGGCATACTCGTCCCTCCCAGGACGAGTGCGAGACAGCAGCGAGTGCACGGGAGTGCACGTGTCTCTGAAGGAGAGCCATCCCTGGCCAGGTAGGAAGTGTCAGGCCCAGCTCCTCATTCCTGAGATGCGGCCTCTTCTCATCTGGGCTGACCTCTTCTCCCGGGACCCAAACCCTGCACTGCCGTGGAGGTTAACTCACTCATGCTCCTTGCCCGTCTTCTGAATGAGTACCCCAGACCCTCCAACCCACTCTCCGTGCCCGCCCTGGGGTGCCCGCCTCTCGTTCCCTCTTCCTTTTCTTCTCTCTAATATGGGCTGAGCTCCTAGGATGCGGCAGGCACTATGCTAGGGTGTGGGGGTCCAGCTGGCAGGGACAGAGACAACACCCTGCCCTCCTGGAGCTGACAGTCTGTGGCAGACACCAATCAGATGAACAGAAAACAAACAGTGGCTGTCTCCAGCAGAGACGCCTGGCTGGCCTCCGGAAGGCAAACAGCAGAGGAAGTGGGGGGGTCCCTGCCCAGGCCTGCCACTGCTCGCTCAGCCCCCTGGTCTTGCTCGCCCGCAGGCGGTGCATTCTCTGCACACGCTCAGGGCTCCGTCCTGCAGGCCAGTGCCTCTGCAGGCTACACCTTCTGTGCTGTGCCTCTGGGCACAGTCACCAGGCAGCTAGGGCTAGGCCGGCCCTTGGCCTTAGCTCAGTTCCAGGGAGGAGGCGGGGGTCGAGGGGGAGTCCAGTGTGGCCATACACCTGGGCACCTGCTTCTGTGTCCAGGGCCTCAGGAAAGAAGTGGCTTTGGTCTTGCCAATGGCTTTCCTTTGTTTTCAGCTGGGAATCAAGCTGGGGAGCAGCGGGAGGGGCAGCGTTTCTGGCCCCGGTGCAGGAGGGTGAGGGTGGGAAGAGCAGAGGCCTGCGGAAATGCCAGGGCAGCCTGGCAGGCTGGGCTTGCTCCAGGGCTTGCTCTCCTTGGGAAGTTCCTAATTCGGCCCTTCCTTGGTCAGGAGGGCCCCGTGCCCTTGGCGATGAGCTGGCAGACTCCTGTGTCCTGGTGTGTCCCCTCCTCACCTTCCCACCGCCCTGGGACTGTCTCCCAGCCCCTGGGAACCAGGCATTTTTGTTTCAATTTCATATATATCAGACTCTATTCTGTCCCTACTCCCCTATCCCAAGGTGTCTGTTGCCTTTCTGGGGAAACAAGTGTCATGGGAGGGAACCTGCCACAATGGGCCAGGCACCTCTGCAGGAGCAGCATCTCTCACGTCTCTCACGGGCTCCACCAGCACACTGGCTGGAAGCTTAGGGGAGGGGGAGCCCTGTGGGAATTTGCCCCTGTGCTCCTGTGGCCAGGGGCACCTGCTTGACCTCTGAGCTGTAACCGGGAACAGTGTCTAGCCTGCCTGCAAGGACCTCTGCAGAGGCCATGAGCTCAGCCCTTAGGGCTTAGGCCCTGGGTTTACACTGAGGGCTGTGAGGCCAGGGACCCAGAGGGGGATGACCGGGGTGTGTGGAGAAGGGAAGGGGTCTGGGAAAGGATGGGGACAAGAGGTCGGTGCTGGGCCAGCAACTGCTTCTGTTCTTGGCGTCAGGACTGTCTGTGGAAGTGGGAATCATTCCCTGAGACATGGCCTGCATAGCTGAATTCTGGGCAGAGGCGTCAGGGCACAGAGCAGTGGCACCACCATGTCGGGAGACAGGCCAGGACTAAGCAGAAATGGGAGCTCACCATAAACTCCTTTCCGGGAGGGGAGCGCTTTATCTCGACAAGAATAGACAGCAAGAGGCCATCCCTCCTGAGGGCACTAATCCCTTCACCTGCTTCCTGGTGAGCCTCCAGGGCGAGGGGCCATGGGCCTCAGGGCCTTTGTGGGGCTTCCTGTACCCCTGAACGCTGTTACAGTGCCTGAACCCCACCACTGGGGTCTCACTGCCGTGGTCCTATAACACTGCTTGATTTTCTAGGGCAGAGCAGGCAGTCATGAGTCGTTGCCTGAAGTGGACGTGTCCTGAGGGTGTTCTGTGTAGCAGGCTTTGTCCCGAGCTTTTTGATTTTTTCCATGCCTTGTTTATCAAGGATAAATCCCAGCAACCCATTTGCAGAAAAGGAAACAGAAACTCTGAGAGGTTAGGTAAGTTGCCTGGGGTCACCCAGCTTGTGGCAGAAGCAGGATGGAGCCCTGCCTATGTGATGATGCGGCCAGGAGCACCCTGATCATCTTTAGAGCCCCCCCAACCCAGGTGAGGGCAGCAGGTCCCTGTAAGCAGCCTTGGTGAAGGCAGGAAACTGATGGAGGTGGGTTGTGGGGAGGCTGCTCTTGGGCTCCCAAGGTCCTGGATTTGAGCTCTGCTCAACCACAGTGGGCTGTGTGCCCTTGGGCAAGTGACTTCACCTCTGAGCCTCGGTGTCCTCTTATCAAATGGGATTCTAAGATATAATTCAAAATTATGTTCTTGGGAATTCAATGGGCAGATCCTGCTGGCGTCTGGAGCCTGTCTATTTCATTTGACAATAAATAATTAGTTTGGCTGTATTTATGCTGATCTCTAGCAAGGGGGGCACAGAGCAGGGAATGGAGTTCCGGGAGGGCTGAAGCGTGCCCCTGGGGATTCCGGCGACTGTGCCAGTGCTGGCCTCTAAGTTTACAGCCTTCCCTGAGAACCAGAAAAATCCCCTCCCCTGAGCAGATGCCATCCCCATCTCTTGGGCTCATGGGCTGGGCACCTGGTTTGGCCCCCCAAAAGAGACTCCTACCCAGTGACCTTTTCTAGGCCCAGAAGAATGGTATTTCTGCTGTCTGGACCCCCAGATCATCTTCTCTGCTGAGGCACAAAGAGCCAGGCCTCCGGAGAAGGCAGGTGGGACAGGGTGTTGCAGGCAGAGGGAAGGGCTCCTGCAAAGGGTCACTGGGGAGACAGAGCTGGCCAGGTCACCTGCCGGAGCAAGCAGCCTCTTGGCTGTACTTGTGGAGGGCAGGGGGTGGGCAGGTAAAGGAGGGGGTGGGCAGGTGAAGGAGGGGGTGGGTGGAGAGTGTGCAGCTGGGGACAGGCCTGGAGGTGGGAGGGAGGGGCTGGAGCAGAGAAAGGGGTGTCTGGTGGGGGGTGGTGAGGCTGGAGGGGCTGGGCCTGGTGCTTTGGATGAAGCAAGGTCACTTCGAAGATGAAATGTGACAGCACTTAGCAAAGGTGATGATGCCTGTGTGATGATGGGGCCAGGAGCACCCTGATCATCTTTGCTAAGCCCATCACCATGAGACCAGCCCACAGTTCTGCCCTGGAATTTATTTAGGAAAAGATCTCAAGAGTCAAGGTGGGACCTGGAAGGGATGGGAACCGGGTCGGTGGGAAGCAAGTTCATGTCTCTGCACTGAAGATGGACAGGACTGTGGCAGGGAGGAGAGGAGGAGGCAGTGGCAGAGGAGAGCTTGGAGGGAGGGCGAGAGAAGGGGCCAGAGGGAAGCCTGGGATCAAGCACAGGGACCCACAGAGAACACAGGTGGGAGAGACCCTTGGCAGGCCACGAACGGCCCCAATCCCATGGCAGAGGCAGGCAAACCTGTTCCCGGAGATGTTTATAGAGACCTGGGGGGACTTTGGTCTTCTTCAGACACTAAAGTTTCTTCTGTGACTGAGGGTAAGTTTCTTAGCCTCCTGCCTCAGTTTCCTCATTGCATAACAGGACCACTTCAGTGGCCACCCTCAGAGTGTGAGGGTCGGATGAAGAAATTCACCTGTGTGGGATGCCACCTGTCCCCTGAATGTCTACATGTCATGTGCCCCAGCCCTCAGGGTCCAGGACAGGCCTGGCTTCGGTGGGTGCTGCATGGATGCTGGGGAGGAGAGGGGCTGTCACTGCATGCCAGCCTCTGCCAAAATGGGGAGCCTGGGGGCAGGAGTATGCAGGAAGGACTTCCTGGAGGAGGAGGGCTGGGCAGTGTGGGAAGATTTAGACGGGGAGAAAGCCGGGCAAGGACCTGGGGGTGGGACATCTGGGGAAAGATGTCTGGGCAGAGTGGAGAGGAGGGGACACTAGGATGGTAGTGGGGGAAGCATCTGCCAGGAGCCAATGGTGCAAACAGTGTGTGTGTGCATGTATGTGTCCGTGTGTGTGTTTATGTGTCTGCGTGTGCATGTGTGTGTAGGTGTGCATATGTGTACATATGTGCGCGCATGTGCGTATGCGTGCAGGTACGCACATGCATGTGTGCATGCGTGGGGACACGTGTGTACATATGTGTGCATGTGTGTATGTGCATGTGCACGTGCATGTTGTATGTGTGGTCGTGTGTGCACATGTGTGCGTGGAAGTGCACATGTGCCCATGTGCGTAGATATGTACCTCCAGCTGGTCTTCTATCTCCACCACTTTCCCAGCCTCCCAGCTAGAGCCCTGGGGCTCAGCTCAGGCCCTTACCCCCAGCCCCACCTGACCCCAGGCTTCACAGCCAGAGGCCAAGACCCCGGGAAACTCATAGCCCTTTGTCCCTCTCTGTCCCAGCCCCACTGCCCTCCCAGAGCCTGCTGTCGAACCCACGGCCCTGTGAGTCTTTCAGATCCTGGCAGACAGTAGGAGCACGGGAAGTATTCTGGAGGGAAATCACCACCCTCAGCTCCAGACCCTTGTTCCAGCCTCCTGCCGGGTGCTCAGGGGTGGGATGGGGCAGATGTGATGCAGTTCTCCACCCAGCACGTGGTGCCCAGCACTGTGCGAGCATGCAAGCCAGCCCTGAGGACTCCCACTGACCTGTGGGCTCAGGGTGCAGAGACGGGGCAGCTCCCAGGCAGGGGATGCAGCTCTGACATGCTCAGGGGCTGGAGTTGATCCCAGGAGGTCATGGAGCTGCAACCCCAGCTCAAACACTGCTTGAGCACTGTCACTGCCTGAGAAAGGCTCCTGACTGAGACTGTGGGTGGGGCCTGGGCCTGGGCTATGGTTGAGGTCAGGGCTCCACGTGTGTCAGGAGCGAGCAGGGCCAGGACTCAGAAGCTGGCGGAGCTCAGGCGCTCTCTCAAGTTAGGCCTCTTAGTGACCATCTTCAGCTGAATCTTCCTGGACCAGAAGCTGGAGCTTTGATTCCACAGTGCACCCCACATGGGCGCTGGAGGGGCAGGTCAGTCATTCCTGAGCACCATCCTTTTGGCCAGGTTTGAAGCCTCCTGTGGACAAGGATTTGAACACAGGTCACAGCCCAGTCCTTGCTCAAAGCCTGAGCCTCTCCACCCCATCAGCCATCTTGGCCGTGACCCTGACCCTGACCCGGCCTCCCCTGCAGATCCACCATGCTCCCTCCCTAGACCCACCCGTCTGCACACACCTGGGCCAGGACGTGGGCAGTCACGCGGACAGATTGATTAGGGGCCAGGAAGCCGGTAGGTGTGCGGCGGGCGGCTGCAGTGCACTTGTGCACTCACGGCCACTTCCGGGCGGGAAGAGCGGAGGCTGCAGGTGGGCAGTGGGGGTGGGGTTGGTCATCCTCGGCCAGGGTGTGAGTCCAGTTTGTCTTCAACTAGTGCTGGAAAGTGGGGTTGGGGAGGTGTGAGGCATCCTGGGGTCGTTGGTGGGTTAGACTCCTGAAACCCAGCATATTTCTTCTGTCTCTCAGCCTCCGTTTCCCCTCCTATAGCTTGGGAAGAGAATGGGGTCTCCCCAGGTTTCCTATGTGGAGGACAGATCAGGTGTGAATGGTGTCCTCGCTGTCCCTGTTTGACCCCATGCCCCTGCCTGTATCTACTCCTCCCTGGAGCCCATGTTGGTGACTTCCACATTTGGTCCCTGAGCCTTCATGGAGTAGCTCCTGTGCGGGGAACCTGGGACCAGGAGCCATAGAGAGTGGGGAGGGAACTGATGGAGTCCCTTTGTCGATGGCGCCCACGGAACCCTAGGAAAAAGATATCAACTTGGATGGTGACCACACAGCAGGGCCACAGCTGAATGGAGGTGAGGACATGGGCCCACAGCAGCTGCCTCTGCTCGGAGAGAGCTTCTCAGACCACATGTGGCCCAGCTGTGTGTGGAAGGATATGTAGGAGCCCTCCTGAGAAAGGCATGGGAAACAGGAGCAGCGAGTGCGAAGGCCTGGGCCGGAAGCGGGAAGGGCCTAGACTGTTTCTTTGGGGTGAACGGGAGGCACTGCATCAGGAAGGCGGCCCCCTGCCCCTCCCAGGCTGCCCCTAGCCAGACGGGGAAGGGCCTCGGTCCCTGCTGTGGGCGGTGAGTCCCATACAGGTCCCTGAGGCCCACCCTGTGGTCTTGCAGGGAGCAAGCCGATCCCAGAGAAGGTGCCCAGCCCAGCCTGTGCAGCGCGGCAGGGGAAGCCAGCGTGACGGAGAGCAATGTCTTGGATCTGGCTCCACTGCTGAGGCTGCAGCCGGATCAAGGCCAGGTCCTTCCACTCAAGGCTCTTGCCTCGGCCCTCTTGGACTTTAAGGTGACATCACCAAGGTGTTGGGGGGGTCTCTGTGATCCTCCTACAAATACTTCTATTTTTCTTCCTTTTTAGAGACAGGATCTTGCTCTGTCACCCAGGCTGGAGTGTGGTGGCACAATCACAGCTCACTGCAGCCTTGACATCCTGGGCTCAAAGGATCCTCCCGCCTCAGCCTCGTGAGTAGCTGGGACCACAGGTGGGTGCCACCAGGCTTGGCTAATTTTTAAAAATTATTTATAGAGACAAAGTCTCCTATGCTGCCCAGGTTGGTCTTGAAATCTTAGGCGCGAGCAATTGCCCAGCCTCAGCGGACTCCCAGCTCCCCTGAGTCTATGGGGGCACCACTATGCCTGGCTTATTTATTTATTTGTTTATTTTTGTAGAGATGGGGTCTCACCATGTTTCTCAGGCTGATCTCAAACTCATGGGCTCAAGTCATCTGGCTGCCTCAGTTTCCCAAAGAGCTGGGATTACATGTGTGAGCCACCGTTCCCTGACCACTTCTGTTTATTATTATTAACATTATTTTGAGATGGAGTCTTGCTCTGTAACCTAGGCTGGGGCTCAGTGCCACGATCTCAGCTCACTGCAACCTCCACCTCCCAGGTTCAAGTGATTCTCCTGCCTCAGCCTCCTAAGTAGCTGGGGTTACAGGTGTGTACCACCATGCCCACTAACTTTTTGTATTTTTAATAGAAACATGGTTTCACCATGTTGGCCAGGCTGGATTTGAACTCCAGACCTCAAGTGATCTGCCTACCTTGGCCTCTCAAAGTGCTAGGATTATAGGCATAAGCCACTACGCCTGGCCCATTTTTTACTTTTAAAAATTTTATTGGGCCTGGCGTGGTGGCTCAAGCCTGTAATCCCAGCACTTTGGGAGGCCGAGGTGGGTGGATCACGAGGCGGAGAGATCGACACCATCCTGGTCAACACGGTGAAACCCCGTCTCTACTAAAAATACAAAAAATTAGCTGGGCATTGTGGTATGTGCCTGTAATCCCAGCTACTCAGAAGGCTGAGGCAGGAGAATTGCCTGAACCAAGGAGGCGGAGGTTGCAGTGAGCCGAGATCGCGCCGTTGCACTCCAGCCTGGGTAACAAGAGCGAAACTCCATCTCCAAAAAAAAAAAAAACATTTTAATGATTGATTGATTGAGACAGGGTCTTGCTCTGTTGCCCAGGCTGGAGTGCAGTGGCACAATCTTGGCTCACTGCAGTCTCTGCCTCCTGGGTTCAAGCAATTCTCCAGCGTTAGCCTCCTGAGTAGTTGGGATTACAGGTGCCCGCCACCACACTTGGCTAATTTTTGTATTTTTAGTTGAGACAGCATTTTACCATGTTCGACAGGCTGGTCTCGAACTCCTGAGCTCAAGTGATCTGCCCGCCTTGGCCTCCCAAAGTGCTGGGGTTATAGTCGTGAGCCACTGTCCCTGGCCTCACTTCTATTTTTCAAATGGAGGCTGATGCTTAACCCGAGAGTAGGCGCTTATCAGGCCAAAACATCTGTTCTGGTCCTTGGCTGGCTTTCCCGAGTGTCCTAGGGCCTTGTGACTTCCTCCATGAGCTGGAAACAGCCCCCCACTCCAGTCCCTCCAAGCCAGGCTTGCCTGAGCAGAACAGAGGTAAGAAGCAGGAAAGATCCAGCAGGCTCAGAGCCCTGAACGGTGGCCGGACCCGAGACCGATGTGTCAGTGCACTGAAAGCATCACGTCCTCACACCAGCCTCTCCCTCTCCCGGTTTGTCCACTGTTTTGTTTGTAAATAAGGTTGCGCCCTTAGTCATATCTTGATTAGAAGGGAGATGCCCCTCCCTGCCCTTTCTCTTCTGCTGCACCTCCTCTGCTGAATGCTCAGGAGCTCCCTTCAAAAGACCGTCGGACCAAATGTTTGTTGAGGACAACACTGTGACAACACTAGGACACCTCGCCCTAGCATAGTTCTTAAATACTTGTTAAAAACGAGAGCGCACCCCAAGTAGAGTTTCATAGGATGTACCTTTTTGGTTTTTTTTGAGACGGAGTCTCGCACTGTTGCCCAGGCTGGAGTGCAATGGTGGGATCTCGGCCCAGTGCAACCTCTGCTTCCCGGGTTCAAGTGATTCTCCTGTCTCAGCCTCTCGAGTACTGGGACCACAGGCACCCGCCACCACACTTAGCTAATTTTTGTATTTTTTGCTTTTGCTATTAATCATGCCGCATTATTTTTAATTACATACAAAGATCTAGCATGTCACCCAGAGATCATTTCGCCCACTGCTCTGTTTGGCCGCCAGGCTTTCGTCTCTCTCTTCAGCAAAGACGAGGCGGATACCCTTTCCTCGGGGAAGAGAAATCCATGTGTTTTTTTTTTGATAATAACACAAATGCTGGAAAGTTGAGTGGCAAAGCTGTTGCCATTGGTGTCTTTCATGTGAACCACGTCAAAAGATCAGGGTGCCTCTCTGTCGGTGATCACACGGATTCTTCCCAGGTTAGCACCTCCAGTCACAGTACACAGGTTACCAGTGTCGCATTTGATGAAATCGGTGGTCTTCCAGTCTCCACCTCGATCTGAATGGGATTGTTCACCTCGATGAGGGGATCCGGGTGGCGGATGGTGTGAGCATCCTGAGTCACCACGTGGGGGATTCCTCGTGTGCCCGAAAAGATTTTTCCCACTTTGCACAACTTGTACTTGGCCTCCTCAGGGTAATATGACGTGCGGCAAAGCGACCCTCGGTGTCGTAGATCAGACGGAAATTCTCTCCCGTCTTGTCAAAGCTGATGACATCCATGAACCCAACGGGGTGGGTTATATCAGTCTGGACGTTGCCTTGGATCTGAGTGAAGTGCCGCATGAAGATGTTGACTTCCTCTCCTGCCAGACCATGCTTAAGTCTGCTCCTTAGGAAAATGATGAGGGGGAGACACTCTCTCAGCTTGTGAGGACTGGTGGATGGATGAGGAGCAAACACACCAGGCAATTTATCCAGCATCCAATGCTTTGGAGCTGCTACCCACTTCAGATGCTTCTTGGGACCATGAGCCATGGCTGTGTTAGGCAGGAAAGAGCAATTTCTATATTTTTAGTAGAGACAGGGTTTCACCATGTTGGCCAGGCTGGTCTAAAACTCCTAACCTCAAGTGATCTGCCCACCTCGACCTCCCAAAGTCCTGGGATTATAGGTGTGAGCCACCATGCCTGGCCTCTTTTTAAAATCCAGTTTTTATTCAGCAAAATGTTCTGAAAGATCCAGAGGGTAAGATGTGGGCTAAGTCGCTGAGCCCTGGCTGGGGTGGACTGGGTGGGGTCGCCTTTCCCCCATACCCATCTCATGTGGGTCCTGGGCAGCCAGCACCAGGTTCCTTTTGCCCACACCCACCTCATCTGGGCCTTGGGCACCCAGCACTGGGTTCCTTCCCCCGGGCCTTGAGCCTGGCCTTGCAGCTTCTGCTGCCTCATGGCAGGTGGTGGTGACCACACAGCCCTCACCCAGCCCTGAGACCTGTGTGGAAGGTGATTCCTCCAGTTTTTTTTTTTTTTTTTTTCCTTTTTTTCTGGCCAGCCTACCCCAAAGGCTGACCACTCTAACTCACAGAGGGTCTGAAGCCTCTGTGGGGTTAGTTTAACACCATACTGGCCAGAGAACCCTATTTTAAAGTTTTCCATCATGCATTGGAGGAGGGTGCATGGTCGGGACTGTGACGAGCCTATTTGGTCATTTTCTTTTTTTTTTCTTTTTTTTTTTTTTTTAGGAAAAGAGAGGAAGAAAAAAAAAAAGGGAGAGAGAACAGGAATATTACTTTTAATGGGTATTAATAATGGCTGATCATTATTTTGTATATTTAAAGTGGAGAATGTATATTTTATTTATCTAAAGTGGAGAGCTCTACAAGTACTTATTAAGGTTACTTGTTTCTGATCTGAGTTCAGATTCTAGATATCCTTATTAATTTTCTGTTTCATTGAGTCTGAATCTCTTTATGGGTCTTATGTATCTTGGTGTTAGGATGTATTGATCCTTATACCACTCTATCTTTGTTGGTTTGAAATCTGTTTTATCAAATGCATGAATTGCAACTCCTTTTTGTTTATTTGTTTTTGTTCTCTATTTGGTTGGTAAATCTTTCTCTAACCCTTTGTTTTTAGTCTTTGTGTATTTTTGGAAATAAAATGGGTCTGGATATAGTATACCGTTAGGTTTTGGCTGTATCTTTTAATTAGAAAATTTAGTCAATTTCAATTTAAGATTACTGCCATTTGATGTTAACTGGCTATTTTATCCATTTGTTGATGTAAATTCTTCTTTATGTTGATACTCTTTACTTTTTGGTATATTTTTAGAAAGGCTAATACTGGTTGTTCCTTTCTGTGCGTAATGCTTCTTTCAGAAGTTTTTGTAAAGCAGGCCTGGTGGTAATAAAATCTCTGAGTACTTGCTTGTTCATAAAAGATTTTATTTTTCTTTCAATTGTGAAGCTTAGTTTGGCAGGATATGAAATTCTGGGCTGAAAGTTCTGTTCTTTAAGAATGTTAAATATCGGCCCCCAGTCTCTTCTGGCTTGCAGGGTTTCTACTGAGAGATCAGCTGTAAGTCTAATAGGCTTCCCTTTGTGGGTAACCTGACCTTTCTCTCTGGCTGCCCTTAGTATTTTCTCCTTTGTTTCAACCCTGGTGAATCTAATGATTATGTGTCTTGGGGTTACTCTTCTTAAGGAATATCTTTGTGGTGTTCTCTGTATTACCTGAGGTTGAATGGTATCCTGCTTTGCTAAATTGGGAAAATTCTCCTGGATAATATCCTGAAGAGTATTTTCCAGCTGGAATTCATTCTCTCCATCACATTCAGGTACACCTATCAAACGTAGATTAGGTCTTTTCATATAGTCCCATAATTCTTGGAGACTTTGCTCATTTCTTTTTATTCCTTTTTCTCTATTCTTGTCTTCTCGTTCCATTTCATTAAGTCGGTCTTCGACCTCTGATATTCTTTCTTCTGCTTGATCAATTCGGCTATTCAAACTTGTGCATATTTCACTAAGTTCTCGTGTTGTATTTTTCAACTCCATTAGTTCATTTATATTCCTCTCTATATTGTCGATTATTTGTAACATTTCGTCTAATCTTTTTTCAAAGTTCTTAGTTTCTTTACATTGGGTTAGAACAAGTTGTTTCAATTCCCAGAGGTTTTTTTACCATCCACCTTCTAAAGCCTCCTTTAGATACTGGAACACAGTCCTCTTCCATTAGGGCTTGTTCCGTTGCTGATGAGGAATTACTATCCCCTGTAGAGGGAGAGCGGTTCTGACTTTTGGTTTTCTCGGCCTTTTTAGGCTGTTTTTTTCCCTTTATTGTGAATTTATCCATCTGATGTCTTTACAATTAGTGCCTTTCTGATTAAGTTCCTGAGAGGATGTCCAATTTATTGATTCCCAGTGCTGGAATCCGAGCAACCCACTGCGCCGGCCAAAACAACAGCGATAAGACTGATGGTGCTCTTCTGCCTGGGAATCTCCGGTCTGGCTTCCTTCTTGAGTCCGCAAGCGGCTCTGCCTTCCCGGAGCTCCAAACACCAGTCAGTAGGGGAACCAGTCCCGCTCACTGTGCACGAAGAGCTGCCGCGCCGAGGCGACGACAAAACCGCTGCGCCGGCCACAGAAGTCGCGCTGGCGACCCGCGGGGCTCCTCCACTGGAAATCTTCTGGTCCGTGGGAGACGAAAATTCCTCTGAAAATGTGGTATCCTCACGTTTTCCAAGCTTTCACTGGGAGCTACAATCCCGAGCTGTTAGCGATCAGCCATCTTGGATCGATTCTCCAGTTTACAGGGGAGGACACAGAAGCAGAGTGTGGTAACACTGAGGCCCCGGAGCAGCATCTGAGCTGCAGGCTGGCCGCCCCCCACCCTGCTCCAACCCTACATTAGACTCGGAGACCTTCTTCCTGCTGAACGCAGCTGGGCCCTGATGCCTCCATGCCTTGGCCCACGAGGCACCTTCTGCCCACACAGCTGTCCCTCCAGGCCTCAGGGGGCTGCAGACCCAGGCCCACCAGTCACAGGCCTGTCAGCGAGGGGCGACAAAATGGTCCAGGGGCTGTCCAGGGCTGGGGAGGGCTTTGCTCCACTTCTCTCTCTGGCATTCCCTGTTTGGCCTCAGTCTCCCATTCTCTGAAACGACCCATTAGGACCACAGGGTCCCCAAGTCCTCTTGGCTTGGGGTGGCTCCCTCTCCCAGCTGTTCCAAGAGGAGGGGCCATACTGGTCCTTGAGGCCCCCAGGCCCAGCAAGTCTGGTGTTCCTGGAGGCATGTGTCAATGAAAAGTCAAACTCTGTAAAGTATTTGAGACATTTATTCTGAGCCAAAGATGAGTGGCTGGTAGCCCAGGACCCAGCCCTGGACTCAGCCCAGGACCCAGCCCAGGAGACCCTGAGGACATGCACCCAAGGTCGGCGGGCCACAATGAGGCTTTCTACCTTTTAGGGGGACAGACGTCAATCAGTCCAGGGAAGCTGTAGAGAAAGGCATTGGAGGCAGGGATGCTTCCAGGTCATAGGTGGATTCAAAGATTTTCTGATTGGCAATTGATTGAGCTGTTGTCAGTAGAAGGTCTGGTTGAAGACAAGGGCTTGGGCAGACCAAGGTTTCCTCACGCAGCTGAGGCCTCCGGCAGCGGGCTCAGAGCTTCAGGGAGAACTGATGGTGAATGCTTCTTATCAGACTGAAAGACTGTTCTGTCAGTGATTCCAGAAGGGAGGGAGGATGACACGGCATGTCCAGTCCCACTTCCCAGCACAGCCTGAACTCATTTTTTAGGTTAAGTTTGGAATGACCTTGGCCAAGGGGAGGGTCTGTTCATTTGGCCGGGGGTCTTAGGATTGATTTTCTGGTTTCCATATGACATGGGAGTGGGGAGAGATGGGGCAGGGGCAGCCTGAGGCTCAGCCCTGGCCAAGGAAGGCCCCTCCAGGCATTGGCCGGGTTCTGACTCCTACATTGTTGCAGCCAGCAGGGAACTTAGACCCATGAGCTCCTCCCCTCCCCAAGCCTCAGTTTCCTTGTTTATAAGATGCTGCCTGGGCCCCACTTCCATGTAGGGCTCAAACAAGACCCCAGGCTCTCTTAGGAACAGTGCCAAGGCAGGGGCCCTGCAGCTCAGGCAGGCTGGCGCTTGGTGCTGACGGAGTGGGAGAAGCTGGGGGTATTGTCCCCGTGGGGTGCAGGTCTGCCCCCTGGTGGGGCTGGGGGTGTGTGTGACCACTGGCAGGAGCCGCGCTGTCCTCACCCATGAGTCAGTGGAGATGGGAACATCAATTTATTTGAGTGCCTGGTGCAGCTGAGTCCTCAGAGGACAAGGAGCTTTTGCCAAGCTTGGGCCAAGGGTGCCAGGGATGGGGGCAGGGGGACTGTGTCCAGGGACACAGCTTCAAGGGCACCTGTGATGTCCCCAGTGTCTACTGAGTGCCAGGCCCTGGGACTCAGAGTGGGCAACACCTGATGGAGCTACCCCTCAGGGAGTGCCAGTCTGGTGGGGGCGGGCAGAGGAGAGAGCAGGATAGGATGGGTCCGAGGTCTCATGGGGTGCCCAGGTGGGCTGGATTTGCAGAGCATGGGCAGCCTGCAGTGCAGTGAAGGGGCAGCGGGGGCAGAAGACAGAGGTTGGAGGCAGGGTGGCGTGGAGGGTCTTGAAGCAGGGGCAGGAGTTTCTCTGGGGTGGCCAGTAGAGGGTGCTGGAGGGGCCTGGGTTCGGGATCCAGGTAGAGCTGACCTAGCCCAGAATGGGCAGGTGAGGGAAGGCCACCGCCTGGTGGGTTCGGCTGTCCCCTCACCCAGACCTCGTTGCCGGCCTCTCCCTCGAACGGGTTGGATGCTCATTGATGTGGTGATGTCTAGGGGGAGTGTGGCCCCGGGCAGGGCTGTGAGCTGGGAGGCCTGGGCTGGGATCTCAGCTTTGGGCCCACCTGCACACAGGGCTTGAGGCTTGGTGACTGCTATCTCTGAATGGCTGCAGGAAGGCTGAGGGGGCACGTGGCTGATGGGCCAGGCTGCTGTGGGCAGAGTTGCTGAGAGTCTGCTCCTCCTCAGTGGGGGCACCCAGGGCAGTGGGAGAGAGTCAGATGCCAACTCCCAATGGGTCCTGCCCTGCCCCAGGGCCTTGGCACCTGCCCCTATAGCCATGGAAACTAGGGGGCCCCAGGGGTTGGAAAAGGCAAGGAAACGGATTCTCCGTGGGAGCCTCTGAGGGGACCAGCCCCGGCTAGCATGCCTGTGTTCTGTCTCTGGCTTTGCCTGTTCTGGACGTCTCTGGAGGCATGTGCTCCATGGAGCCTTTTGTGTCCAGCTTCTTTCACTCAGCACGATGTCTTCCAGGTCCCTCCACATCATCTCCTGTGCCCATGTGTTGTTCCATTTCACACTGAGCAATCGGCCACTGTGGAGTCATCTTTTCAGCTGCTGAGGGACACGTGGGCAGTTTCCATCTGCAGCCATTGTGAGTAGTTGGGAGAGGACACTGAAGCGGACGGGTATGGGGACTGCCCAGGACGTTTGGGCTGGAGAGGGGGTTTGAACTCCTCCTTGTGGGGCCCAGGCTGTTTTCGCCCACACCTCTCCCTGCTCCAGGCCTGCCCTCCCTTTGGGACTGGTACCATGGCTTGGTGGCTTCAGCCTCCTCAGGGTGAGCCTGCCCCTGAGAGTCAGGCTGGGCTGGGAAGGATGGCTAGGCCCCCTGGAATGATGGTGGCTTTGGCCGGGACCTTGCCAGAGGGGGGGCTGTCTGAGGAGTGGGAATGGGAGGAGGCATGCAGGCTGGGCAGCAGGTGGGGCTGAGCTGGGAAAAGAGGTGGTTGAGGCTGGCTCTTGGGCTGGGTGCTGGGGAGGGGTCGGCCAGGGATCACCGAGGTGTCCTCCAGGCTGCATGAGCAGAGGAGACACCCCTCAGGTGACCTTCCTGCCCCAGTTTCTAGAACTCACAAATCCTACAATTCTAAGGTCTCAGAGCCCTTGGATCTGCAGCTTCTCAAATGCTGAGGTTTCTAGATGTTAGCAGACTAAGGTGTCAGGATGCACAGGAGCTACGATGCAGAATTCTGAGTGGGGATATGTGTCCCCCACCCTGACTCACCCCATGACACAGATCAGCAACAGCCTCCCCAGCTCTGTCTTGGAGCCCGCACTGATGGATTGCTCAGAACAGGCTGGAGATGAACTGTGTTTGCTCCAGGGGCCCCATTTGGGGTCCCTGCACACTGTCACCTCCAGCTGTGCCCCTCCTCCCCACCTTCCACTCTGTGCCTCTTCCCTGCCCACCTTGTGCCCCAGCTCAGCCACCCCTGTTTTCTCCCGCCATCCAATCCTGTGGCCTACCACAAGGAGGTTGGGTCCAGGGATGGCCAGAAGGATCCCCGGCAGGCTCTAGGGGTGGGAGAGAGCTTGTGGGGTTCAGGGGCTTTGCAGAGGAAGAGGGAGGTGGCCCACAGCACCCCAGCTACTTGGCCAGCAGCAGGGAACCTGGCTATGGGGTGGGGCTCCCCATGGGCCATCCCGGGACAGCTGCCCAGGGCTACCAGGAAGACAGCTTGTTTTAAGGAGGTCAGGGAGCACCCTGCTCCCACTTCTTATCTTCCCAGATGTCACACCCCTGGGTCAACGCCTTGGGCCGGAATGGGTGTGATGGTGGGAACTGGGAAGCTGAGATAATACCAGGGAGGGCCCGGGTGGGGCCACCAGGACTGTGGCCACGGGGATGGGGAGATCCTCACCTGGGCAGGCAGGGGCCTGGGTGGGCCCACCAGGACTGTGGCCATGGGGATGGGGAGATCCTCACCTGGGCAGGCTGGGCAGCAGAAGAGCAGTCCCTAGGGGGCGTGGTGAGTGCCTCTGTTCTCTTCCCCTGACTTTAGGGGGCCTCTGTCCCACCTTACCTGGAAAAGGGGCTTGGAACTGGCCTGCTCAGCCCCAGGGACCCCAAACGGGGTCCTTGGAGCCCTGGGCTTCCTGGAGTCCCTGGGACCCCACCCTGCCTCTGCTCCATCTTGGGGTCTGAGTTTCCTCTCTAGTGCCCCCCGCCCCTGGCCTCCCACCATGGCCTGGGAGTAGGCAGTGGGCCGGGGCAGGCCCTGCGCTGTCCTCTGTGGGAAAAGAGGACTCTGGGCCTGGAAATAGCCAAATGTGGATGGAAATAACCCTGGCTGGCCTCAACACAACGTGGAAAATGAAATAGGGAAGATTAGCATTCACCCACCCTTGCCGCAGACTGTCTCATTTGGGAGGTGGGTACTTTTATTCTTATTTATAGAGAGGGAAACTGCATCCCGGAGAGGGGAGGTGGACTTCCTGAGGTTTCTCTGCCAGCCAGCCAGGCTCTGTGACACCTGTGCTTCCCCGACATGGCCAAATCTCCACTTCTGCTCCCACAGTTCCTGCTGCACAGATGCCCTTCCAGATGCAAACTCCTACTCATTCTTCAAAACCCAGCTAAATGTCACTTCCTCTGGAAAACCTTCCCCAGCTCTCTAGCAGGCAGCTGAGCCGAGCTTACATTTCCAACATCCCTCACTGCCCGGGATTGGAGCCGTGGGCTCCTTGAGGCAGGGATTGTGCATCATTCATCCTGATTCCATGCTGAAGTTCTAGGAGCAGCTGTGTGCTTGCGGGATGGTAGATGGGCTGTGTGTGCTGCTAAGTTGAACACCTCGCCCTTCCCTACAGTTTCATCCCAACAACCCAAGCAGTGAGCATGGGTGTGGCTGTTTGTCTAAGACGCAAGCCAGCTCGCAGAGGCAGCCTAGGCTGCTTCAAGGCCACAACAGCCACAGGCTGGACCTGGGATTTGGTCCCAGCTTCGCAAGCACGGATCTTTCTGGAGAGCCCACTGTATATCTCTTGTGGGCTCAAGTGGGCCCTGGGGGTGGGCAGTGCATCTGACCATGCAGCCTGTCCTCCTGCCCTTGCACCCGTGGCCCCACGGACCCTGGGCTGGCTCTTAGGTGTGGCATCTCCACCTTCCCCCACAGGCCTGGCTCCTGCCCTATGGGGCTGGCATCGTCCCCCGAGTGCTCCCACACAGAAGCACAGATATGCTGGGAGCTCCTTCCCTCAGGCTGGCCCCCAATTTGTCCCCTTGAGAGGTCCTTGGGAGGCATTGTGGCCTGAGGCTTCCTGTGTGAGAGACTTGTGGGGGTCACGCAGCGGAGGTGAACGGAGAGAAGGTTCTAGAACTATTAGCCATTGCAGGGATGAGGTACGAAGAAAGTGGCTCAGGCCTACAATCCTAGCACTTTAGGAGACTGAGGCAGGAGAACCCCTTGAGCCCAGGAATTGGAGACCGGGCTGGGCAGTATGTTGAGACCCCATCTTCACTAAAAGTAAAAAAAAATGGGCCGACCATGGTGCCATGTGCCTGCTGTCCCAGCTACTGTGGGCATTGTGGTGAGGGTGGCTGAGGTGAACAGGTCGCTTGAGCCCAGGAGGTGGAGGCTGCAGTGACCTGTGATGGTGCCACCGCACTCCAGCCTGAGCGACAGAGCAAGGCCCTGGCTCAAAACCAAGAATGAACAAAAGAGTGAAGGTTCTGGGGTTGTGGAGTTGTCTCCATCTTTCCGGCCGCCCACATCCAGCAAAGGCCTATCGGCGAGACAGAGCGAGCGCTGGACAGGTGGTGGCAGGCGGCCGGCAGGCCAGTGGACGCGAAGACAATGAGACAGCTGGCCGGTGACCTGCAGCCCCGGGGCAGCAGTGGGCCAGAAAGACCCCTGCCCAGCCCTGCTCTGGCTCCCCTGAGAACCAGTGGCCACACCACCTGCCCCATGGGGCCCCATGACAGGAGCTCCCGATGCCCTCTCCAGGAATCTGGGGCCTGGGCCTTGTGCCCACCTGCCAGGCCAGGCCACCCTCAGCTAAGCTACAGTGGACAGATGGACACCCTGGTAGGGGCATGGCCCAGTCTTTGGGCCAGGGTCTACTGGACACTCTCCCTCTGCCTGTCCCTTCTACCTGATCCAAGGGGCCAGAGACTGCCAAGTGACATGTCCCCAAGCACTCTCTCCCTTGCCGCTCTGGGGCAGGTGCCAGTGCTCTGGCTGGCAATGTGCAGGACTGCCTGTTAGGACATCCCCATCCTCAGGCTGCTTTCTTGCTCCTGCCCACACAGCAGGCACAGCTGCCAGGCTGTGTGACTCAGGGCAGGGGGCTCTGACCTTTCTGGGCTCACAGCGGGTTGATGAGGTTTTTAACCTGGGGACCGTGGATGGCTGTGGGGCTCTTGGCTCCCCCGAAATCCCGGCAAGTGCAGCCTGTGCATCCAGAAGGAGAGGCAGCATCCCAATGGCCCCTGCCCCCTGCGCAGCTGCCTGGCCCCAGCCACACTGCTCTTTGCTGGGGTGACTCCAGACAGGGCATCTTCTGTGTCCCTGCTGCTCCCCACCTATTTGTACAGCAGGGAAAACAGTGTTTGCTCTGCAAGGCAGCACACTGCTTTGGGGCCTGGAGAAAAGGTGTGGAGTGGGCGCTGCCCCAGCTGTGCACCCTGGGTGCAATGAGGGCTCGTTCGCCCACCTCAGCCTCCTCCTGCTCGGGAGGAGGGTGTTGTATGAACCCTTCCTGTGCTGGTGTGTGGAGGAGGGAGAAACTTGCCTGTCAGAGTGTGCAGAGGAGGAAGGAGCTAGTCTGTCTGTCTGAGTGTGCAGAGGAGGGAGGAACTAGCCTGTCTGTCTGAGTGTGCAGAGGAGGGAGGAGCTAGCCTGTCTGTCTGTGTGTGCAGAGGAGGGAGGAGCTAGCCTGTCTGTCTGTCTGAGTGTGCAGAGGAAGGAGGAACTAGCCTGTCTGTCTGTGTGTGCAGAGGAGGGAGGAGCTAGCCTGTCTGTCTGTCTGTGTGTGCAGAGGAGGGAGGAGCTAGCCTGTCTGTGTGTGCAGAGGAGGGAGGAGCTAGCCTGTCTGTCTCTCTGTGTGTGCAGAGGAGGGAGGAGCTAGCCTGTCTGTCTGTCTGTGTGTGCAGAGGAGGGAGGAGCTAGCCTGTCTGTCTGTCTGTGTGTGCAGAGGAGGGAGGAGCTAGCCTGTCTGTCTGTCTGTGTGTGCAGAGGAGGGAGGAGCTAGCTTGTCTGTCTGTGTGTGCAGAGGAGGGAGGAGCTAGCCTATCTGTGTGTGCAGAGGAGGGAGGAGCTAGCCTGTCTGTGTGTGCAGAGGAGGGAGGAGCTAGCCTGTCTGTGTGTGCAGAGGAGGGAGGAGCTAGCCTGTCTCTCTGATTGTGCAGAGGAGGGAGGAGCTAGCCTATCTGTGTGTGCAGAGGAGGGAGGAGCTAGCCTGTCTGTGTGTGTGGAGGAGGGAGGAGCTAGCCTGTCTGTCTGTCTGAGTGTGCAGAGGAGAGAGGAGCTAGCCTGTCTGTCTGTCTGAGTGTGCAGAGGAGGGAGGAGCTAGCCTGTCTGTGTGTGCAGAGGAAGGAGGAGCTAGCCTGTCTGTCTGAGTGTGCAGAGGAAGGAGGAGCTAGCCTGTCTGTCTGAGTGTGCAGAGGAGGGAGGAGCTAGCCTGTCTGTGTGTGGAGGGCACTTGGGACTCCCCATGGCATGGCTTCCAGACTGACTCTCAGCACCTTCCCTTCCCCAGCATACACACATCTTGCAGATGCAGGTAGTTTTGATTTTGGAGGCATGGTGGGAATCTCCTATATGTGTGTATAAAGAGACAGAGTCTCCCTATGTTGCCCAGGCTCGAACTCCTGGGGTCAAGCAATCCACCTGCCCAGCCTCACAAAGTGTTACAGGTGTAAATCACCGTGCCTGCCTGGAACCTTTATTCCCATGCTCCGGAAGGAGAAACTGAGGCCACAGGCGTGGCTACTGAGGGCTTCCGTGAGATGGTGCTGAGAGAGGCCTGTGCTCCCTCTGGCACACTGAGCACCTTCCCGCCAGACACGCGGGGTGCAGCTGGCTCCAGGGTGCAGAGAACTCATGCCCAGGTGAGTTACAACGGCCTCCCACCCTCGGGGAACCCTAGACCCCTGTCCAGGAGCAGAGGCCAGGCTTCTTTCTGCTAAGGAAGAGACTGCCAGTCACCATCAGACCCTGCTTGGTGCTGTCCTGGGGCCCATTTCACACCCGGGGGCAAGCCTTGCCCACTCCTCAAGGCCCCTCGTGTCCTGCCCTCAGGACACCTCTTCGCTCTGTGTGCTGCGCTGGCCCCTCACCCTGACCGTGGCCGCCTACTGCCCTGCTCCAGCTGTCCCTTGGAGGCCGCCTCCTCCTGGAACGCACCATCACATGCTGCCCTTCCCTGCCCCATGCGCAGCGCCCAGCCTCAGCCTTCCTCTCCAGGAACAGAGGCAGGAGCCGAGGGTACAGATGGAGAGGCCGAGGCATAGCAGGGCCTGGGACTTGGCTTCAGAGTCAGGCTCTGACCCCGGGCACACTCCATCTGCAGGACCGGGAAGGGGCAGGCATGAGGTGAAGACACTCTCACTTGTCCCCATGTCAGGAGGGTGAAGGGACCTGCAAGGCCACTCAGGTGATGAGAAGTGTAGGTGTTCTCCCAAGGCTGTGGCCTGAGCACAAGCCCTCCCCTAGGTGGGAAAAGAGACGTAGCTGGGGGAGAGTCTGGAATGAGGTCCAGTCTGAGAACCACTCCCAGGCAGGTCAGGAAGTCACAGATCCTCTGAGCATTCTTCCCGGATTGCGCAGCTCTGGGGGCCCAGGCCTTGAGAGTCAGTTTGCGGAGGAAGATCAGAGGGTCCTGGTGCCTCTGCAGCCTCTCCCAGGCTAGCAGCGCCACCTGGTGGCCACACGTGCCAGTCACTTCCATCCGGCTGGCATTCCCAGCTGATGGGCGGGAGGGGCCGGGGCCACCTGGAGGGGCTGGGGCCCAGAATGTGCCCCCTTAGCTCTGCCCACCCCCACATGAGTGCAAGTTCCAGGGGAAGCCCAGATAAAATAGGGCTGGCCCCAGGGGAATGAGCCCCAGTGCAGGTGTCTGCCCCTGTGATCATGGTGCATGTATGTAAGTGTGTGTGTGGGGTAGGGGGAGGCAGATGTTCTGTTGGGAGTGAGACCCTCAACTTATACCTGGGACAGGGCGGGTAGAGAAACTATTGATTGAATTAATGAATGAATGTGCTGGGGATTTCCAGGGACAGCCCTGCTCCTTTCACTAGCTCAGTTCAATCAGGAATTGAGTGCCAAACACCATGGGAGGACACACACATACACACACAGACACACACAGACACACACAGACTCATACACACACACAGACACAGACACACTGCTGCACACTCACACACACCCAGACACACACATACACACACAGACACACAGACTGACACACATATGCAGACACACTCCCACACACACACACACACAGATGCACACACTCCCACACACAGACACAGACACACGGACTCACACAGACACACATGGACTCAGACAGACACACACACAGACACACATGGACTCAGACACACAGACACACGGACTCACACACACATGGACTCACATACACAGGCACACACCGACTCACACAGACACAGACACACGCATGGACTCATACACACACATACAGAGACACATACACATAGATTCACACACATACACACATACAGACTTATGCACATATACACATACATAGGCACATACACAGACTCACAAACATACATGCAAGTACCTGCACACATATACCGACTCACACACATATACATATACATATACATATATATATATATACAAACTCAAAAACATACACCCGCATACACAGATACACACATATACCCACTCATGTACATATACACATATGCAATACATACACAGACTCACAAACACACACACAGACACATACATATACACATACACTATATATATATGGACTCACATACATACACATGTACATACACGCAGATACACAGACACAGGTTTGGCACCCTCTCTGTCTCTGTCTCTCTCTGTCTCACCTTCACCAGATGTGGCCCCTCCATCTCGGACTTCCCAGCCTCTGGAATTTATTAAGCCAATTAAATCCTAGTCATTAGAAATTACTCAGTTTGCGGTGTTCTGCACAGGTGGTTATAGCAACAGAAAGTGGACTAGGACACACACACACACGCGCACACACACACACACGCATACGCCCATGTGGACACACAGACATGCGGGCATGCATAACACATGCCTACACGCAGATACACGCACACTCGTTCCATTCCCGAACCCTTGCCTTCAGGCAGTGTGTCTGTTATCTCCCCTTGACAGAAGAGAAGACGGAGGCTCCGCAGAGATGGTAACTTGCGCAGGGTTGGCGGTTAGTGCGGTTTGGGGGCCCGGTGGTGGCACATCCTGTGGCCTGGAGGCCGGCTGTGAGTTGGGCTGCGGCGGCCCCTCTGTGATCTCCCGAGTTAGGGCTCTGGCTTTGTTCTGGAGAGGATGGTTGAAGGGGGGCGGATTCAGACTCCTGGACCTCAATCCTGCAACCCCACCAGGCCGCTAGGAGCACCCGTGGGGGTGAGTGAGTGAAGGATGCTCCAGACCTGGAGGCCACTGGTACCGCCTGCATGCCCACAACACACGGGGGATCCGATGCCCTTCAGACCCCAGGTTGGCCTAGGACACGAGGTCTGAGGGGTCTTGGGCCTCCTTGCTGCCTCCTTTGCTGCATTTCCAAGCAGAATAATTTGCAGAATGTGCAATGCATTTGGGAGGGGCTGGGCCTCTCATGGGCAGTGGGGCAGGTACTAGGAGAGTGGTGGCCCCAGCCCTCCCTGTCACCTAGGAGCCCCGCCCAGGCACACCAGCCTCAGATGGCCAGTCCCTGTTCTCCTGCGGACACTTGGTGGCTGCAGATACCAGTGGACTCCCTTTATGTAAAATACTGAGGATTCCCCAAAACCCGGAGGTGCTACCCTGTCATCAAAAGAGTAAGCCCGTAGATGCTTGCACTTCCTCACCGGCCCTCGGAGTGAGGTGCTAGTCCAAAGGGCAACCTCACTGGGTGGTCAGACTGCACGCTGTGACATACCAGACAGGTGCCCGGGTCCCCGACGTCCCAGTGCAGGACAAGTGTCAGCCCCCCGGCCCACTCCTCCCGCCCAGGTCTGTGCCCCACCTCCACTCCATCTCAGCACAGAGTGTCCCGAGGCCTCCCTGGTTGTGGTGTGGTGCTCAGGGAGGTCCCCTCTCTGCCCAGGACTCTCATGCTGGTGCCCTGGGAAGCTCTGGGGTGCTGCAGGAGAAGGACAGACACAGCCTGGGGCTGGTTTAGAAACACAGGGCGCTTTTCCCATGTTGGCCCGTGGCGTCAACTTCTGAGGGTGTCCCCATGCAGGCCTGACAGGCAGAGGCTGTGCTGAAGGCTGGGGCAGCAGAGGAGGTGGGCAGGGCCCAGAGGCACCGGTGAGGCAGGGGGGTGTCTTGCACACCAGGGATAGGGAACCATTTGTTCTAAGCTCTGGATTACAGATGGGGAAATGGAGGCCCAGAGAGGGGCAGGGACGTGGCTGAGGTCTTGAGGGGACCCCCGAGCTACCAGGCCTCTGCTACCTCCCTTGGGTGGGTGTGGAGGGCACCTGTAGTTTGGTGTTAGGCTCCCACTTACAGGAGCACAGCCCAGGTTTGGAGGGGGCCAAGCTGGACTGGGCAGCAGGTGTGTGGTCACAGCAGGTGAGCTCATCTGTAAAATGGGGTGCGACACCCCTGGTCCTGCCGGCCCGTCCAGGTGTGAGCAGCACTGGAGCAGCACAGGAGAGGCCCAGCTGGGAGCCATCTGGAAGAAGTCTCTCCTGGCCCAGGTCAGCAAAGAGAGGCACAGGAGGAAGGGACATAGTGCACCTCTTCCTCCTTGGAGCCCTCCTGGGTGACCCCGTCCTATGCCCAACACTTGACTGTTCTCCCTGGGGCTGGCCACATTGGGGGAGGATCTGAGCACCCTGCAGCTGTGCCAGGAGAGCAAGGGACTCCCTGGGGCTCTGCAGGGTACTGAGTTCAGGGAAGTGCCGCAGGGGAGGGTTAGGTAGACACAGCTGGAGGCCCAGAACGAGCCCAGGGTGGTGACAAGGACATCTGAGCTTAGTCCTTGAGGGCTTGGTGGGACCAAAGAAAGGTAGGGCAGGGTCCCGTCTGGAGGGCAAGGCTGGGCCTTGTGGCCTGCTCTGGGGGTGGGTGGGCGGGGGGAGGAATCAGCTCCCAGAGGCAGCCCTAGGAAGAGCAGGGGCAGAGGACCGGTTGGGACGTGACAAGCAGACCGCCCTGGCTGGGGCTGGGCATAAGCTGCTGGGCCCGTGGGGTGTGGGCCAGAAGTGACAGAGCAGGTGGTCTGAGGAGGGGGTGGAGACCATCCAGTGGGAGGGAATGGCCGGGGACAGGCCTGGGGGCACAAGAGTGTGGTCTCAAGGGCCGAGCCGTGTCCCCAGGCCGGTTTGACCCATCCAGCCTCAGCCCCTCCCCTCCGGCCCCTCTCTCCCCTCTCTTCTTTCATTTGGCTCCGCCCATGTGACCACACTCTCATGCCCCAGGCCTGTCCCTGGGACGGTCCCAACCCCATCTCCTCAGACCACCTGCTCTGTGACTCCTGGCCTGTGACCCACTGTCTCAGAAGCCTGTGCCCAGCCCTAGCCAGGGACGTCTGCTTGTCACGGTCCACTCCCTCCTCTGCCCCTGCTCTTCCTGGGGCTGCCTTTTGGAGGTGATTCCTCCACACTCCCACCCCACCCCAGGACAGGCCACAAGGCCCTTACCTGTCACCGCCAGAGACTTTCTTCAGACGCTGAGCTCGACTGCCTCCTCTCCCTGGCCCACAGCTTTCTGTGCCTCCTGATGGGGGGCCAGGAAGTAGGGTTGGCCTTGACCCTGGAGTCGGGCAGGGCTGGGAGGGGAATTCCAGCTCCTTTTTTAGGTGGTGCTTGGGAACGTTGGGTTAGTCCCATGGTACCTCTGAGCCTCAGTTTTCTCTTCTGTGAATTGGGTGCACAGAGCCCTTCGGGTGGGGGCCCAGGTCCAGAGGGCGGGCAGATGTGGCCCCGTGGGTCCACTCTCATCCTGTGAGGCCTTACCACAGGAGGTGATGGGGTGGGGAACACAGAGTTCTGGACTGCAGAGGCCCTGAAGGAGAGAGCAGGGGCTGTGTGTGAAGAGGCTGGGAGGCTGGGGTCCGAGCCGCTAAGCCAGGCAGCAAGCAGGGCGCGTCAGTTCCGACAGAGCGAATGGGGGCGGGGGTGGGGAGGCGGGGTGTCCAGCTCAGACCGTGCATCCCACCCCACCCCAGACCTCAGGCCTCCAGGAAGCTGGGACAGGCACCCAGGCAACATTTCCTGCTATTAATGGAGCTTAATCTAAACAGGCCCTAATATTTCCCTCCAGACGCCTCCGGCTGCTGTGGGTGCCAGACAGCGGGAGTGAGGAGCACCCAGACTGTGCAGCCCCACCCGGCCAGGCCAGAGACCAAGAACTGGGCACCCAGAACCCAGGTTTCTGCCTCCTCCTTGGCCATCCCAGAGCCTAAGTTTCTCCTCTAGGAATGGAGGTGATCACCCCAACCCCAGGTTCAGAGAAGAGGGCCACACAGAGGCATGTGGTAGGCCCATGAGAAAGCCCATCCTCCTTCTCCCTGGGGTGTGGACAAGCTGGGCCAACTCCTCCTTCTCCCTTTAGGCCATACCTCTGGTGATATGACAGGACTTGGTGGCTGTGGGTGGTCTGGCTGCCTTGCCCACCTCCATATCCTTCACCTGGGTAGGCAAAGTTGGGATCAGGGAAGGAGCCCTTGGTCCTGCCAGTCAATGCCCCAACCCCAGCTACTGTGCCCATACCCTGCCGGCAAGACAGCCACCTGTGCCCCATCCATCCCCTGCTCATCAGAGCCAGCGGGGCTCCAGGCCCCTGAATCTGCCTCCCAGCAGGGATGACAAAACCATGAAGTCACTGCCACTGCCCCTGCGGAGCCCTGCTGGTCTGCAGGACATGGAGTTGGAGGCGTAGGGCCCCGCCCAGCTCCATACCCTCCTCCAGCTCCACGCCCCCCACCAGCCGAGGGGCTGAGTCGTGCGCAAGAATAGAATAAACAGCTTTAATTCCGGCCGAGGACATCTCGTTAAGGAGATTGTTTACGTCCGCTATAAATACACACACCATCTCACGTCACTTGGGCATTCTGAAAGTCTGGAAAGGGGGATGGTGGGGAGGGGGCTGGCTCACGCCCTGTGCCTGTGAGAGCATGGGGAGGGGTGCGCACAGATCTCTTCTCTGCCCTATGGGACTGAGGACGGTCTTGGTCTGACTTTTGAGGCTCCTGGGCCTCGGTGCCCGCAGAGGAGGCTGACGTGGGAAGGAGCCAGCCATCAGGCAGCTGTGGGAGCTGTGGGGCCCAGTCTAGGGCACTGGGGTGACCCCCTCCCCCAGTCCCCTGCCCTCCAGCTATAAGGCTGACGAGAGGAGAAAGAGGAGTGGGGTGTGGGGAAACTGAGGCCCACCTACCAAGGGTTCTGCATGGGGGAGTGTCAGGCAGTTCTCAGAGGTCTGAGGATGGCCCCCCAAGCCTTTGTCTCCGGCCACAGAAGACAGGCAGCCCATCCTCCCCAGTGGGAGTGGTGGTGGGTGCCTGCCTCTGCCAGGACGCCCTTCCCCTCCAGGCCTCTTGCAGTCTGAGAAGCCTTTGAGGCCTGAGGAACCCATATAGAATGATGGGATCTCAGACCTGGGGACAAGGAGGGGGACCTAGCTCACCCGCCTTAGAGACCCCTCCTCCTGAAGAAAAGGATTGTTCCAGAAGAATGGCAAGCCCTGCCCCTTCGAGCACACCAGTCCTGACTGTCAGCCATTCACTCTTTAGCGAGAACTAGAGTGACGACCAGGAATGGAGCCAGGCTGGGGGGCATTGATAGGGGAGGCCGGAGGCCGGAGGGGCAGGGAACGCTGGCAGAAGAGGGGCCGGGAAGCTGGTGGTAGGCCCTCCACTGGCCCCAGGGAGGCCCGGTTTGGCCTCACCCTTGCCCAGGCTGTTCCCCTTCGCCCGAGCACCCCTTCCCACTGCCTCCCTGCCCCCTTGTGGCCCTGGCCTGGAGGGGTCTTACAGGCCAGTGTGGGACCAAGGGTAGAGGGGTGTCACACCCTAGGCCACGTGCAGAGCTTGCTTGAGGGCCGAGAGAGCCTCCAGGTAGTCTCTGGGGCTTTAGGTGCCCCCTAAGATGGAGCAGGAGGACCCACAGCCCCTGCAGGAGTGGAGTCCAGAGTCCCTGGCCCTGGATGACTTGTGAATGTGGGTGGAGGGGTCCCAGATGAGAAAGCCATTCAGGGACTGCTAGGCGACATGACCCTGGAATAGACGCCCACAGCTGGGCTTGGGCTGGGCAGGACACCTGAGCCCTGACCCCTCACTCCTCAGCTCTAGATGTTTGACCTCAAGGGTGCCGGCTCTCAGCCCCGGGAATGTTGGCACCGGGAAGGCTGCTCCTGGGGTCAGTGGGCTTTTTCTGCATGCACAGCCCCGTTCCCAGCTGCCTCCTTCCTGAAAGCCGGGCCCCTCTGCCTTGTGGAACCGTGCACACCCGGTAAGCCACGGTCTCCCTCTAAGCAGCGCCAGAGAGCTGGGGGCTGAGGGAAGGTTCCGGAATTGCACCTAGTGCCTGGTGAGTGTCAAGAATGCTGGTGGTCATGGTGATGCCCACTGCTTCCCGGGCATCCAGACCAAGGAAGGAAGCAGCCTCAGGGGTCGTCCCATTCTGCCTCCGCTGGGCTGTGTCTGCCTCCGCTGGGCCGGCACCCCACCCCAGCTGCCCCACACGGCCACAGTTGAGGACGACACTGGCCTTGGATGACTCAGGCACTTACTCTATGTCCTCAGCAAGCCGCTTTCTCCCTCTGGGCCTCAGTTTCCTCATCTGTAACATGGGGATATTAAGTCCAGGCCCCTGAACTAGAGACAGGAGACTCTGCCTCGAGGTGAGTTGGGGAGCCCCAGGCTTTTTCTCCTCCCCTTTCTGCTCCCAGCCACACAGGCTGTGGCCACCCTGAGCATGTAGGACTTCTCTGTAGCCAAAGGCCTGGCCTGGGGACCTGAGTCCCTCACCTGCTTCAGTGGCTATGGCCAGGTCTGAGAGCAGGGCCTCAGAGCCGGAGGTGCCAGGGATGCCCCGAGCTCCTCTCCCCCAGTGCAGGCCCCCTTCCCATACACCAGTCCAGAAAGGCTCATGGGAGCTTGGACACTCAGCAGAAGACATGTGGGAGACAATCCTGGAGCCCAGCTCAGAAGAGGTGGTCAGAGGCCCCAGTCAGAGAAAGATTCCCTCCTTAGCGAGGGTGTGGGGACGCATAGTGAGCTGGGCCAGAGCAGCTGGTCAAGTCCTCTCTGCCCCCAAAGGGGAGAAAAAGGGCTCTTTGCATGGGGAGATGGTGGCCACAGCCTGGTAGGCCTGCGGTCATTGCTGCGAATTTGTTCTTGGATAGGATGGGGCGGGGAGCACTGCCGTCACCTGGGGCAGCAGGCAGCCTGTTCTGAGGCCATTCCTAAAGTGGGGCTGGGGGCAAATGGCGCAGTCTCTGCGGAAGGAGGTTCGAGGGGACTGGAGGAGGTGGGGCTGCTTTTCATTCTGACCCTGCCATCTCCCAGCTGTGGCCCCTGTGTGTCACTGGATCTGCCATTGAAAAACAGCCTCTCCTTTGTGGGTTGTTGCAGGTTCAAGGTCGACCCAGATACCAGAGTGCTTGCCCACAGCACAGCGGCCTGTGAGTGTTTGCGTTTTACTGTGCAATTCCCGGAGGCTTCAGGCATGGGTCTTGCGGAGACACGCAACCCTCCGCCTCCGTTAATGCAACGTTAATGCCCCTGGCCTTTTCTTTCTGTCCCTGTCCTTCCCGCTGCGTGCGTGTGTCGGAGGGCACCTCTCCAGGTTGTTTCGTGACTCTCCTGGGAATTCCCAATCCCTAAACAATCTTTGTCCTTTTTTCTTTCTCATCTTATCTTTCTAATCAGTGGAATCCACTTTGTCCTTGTTTCTGAGGAACTCCTGCTGGGGACAAAATGGCCAAAGTGAGGAGCAGCTCCTGGCTACCCCTGTGAGTTTTCAGTGGGCACGCTATACCCCAGGAACAGCAAATCATTGCACTCAGGCCACCGTGGCAGACATTGCTAATCAACCACAGCACAGTGGCCTTAGACTCTCAAAGTGGTGCTCTGGGTAGCCATCACCAATCAATCGAGATGAAACCGATTGCCACCCCTGGCATGGTGGGTGTCTAGGCTGGCATGACCAGATGTGCCTTGACCTTTGCCCCCTGGCAGAGCCCGGCTGACTAAACCTCGGGTCCATTAGCCAGGGTCTGGGTGAGGGTGTGAGGGCTGGCGCTGAGGATGTGGTGACGGCCGGAGCTCTTGGAGCTCCTGTGCATGCTGACCACGTCACCGCCGCTGGTCTCGCAGTCTCCTCCGTGGAGGCCCAAGAGGCCACGGACGGTGGCCTGGAAGCTGCTGGTGACGAAGCAGTAGACGATGGGGTCCATGCAGCTGTTGAGGCTGCTGAGGGTCACAGCCACGTGGTAGACCACAAGGCTGGCATGGCGCGGCATGTCGGGCCACAGCGCCACCGCCACCTGGCGGGCATGGAAGGGCGTGAAGCAGACGAGGAAGATGATGAGCACTGTAAGCAGGAGCTGCATGGCCCTCACGCGGCGCTGGCGACCCTGGCGGAGCAGGCCCGGCCGTGACAGCGCGCACATGATGCGGCCGGTGAACACGCTGATGACCAGCAGGGGCAGCAGGAACTCCAGGACTGTCAGTGCGAAGACACGGCAGCAGGGCCGGCTGCCAGTCACGCCCAGCACCGACAGGGTCACGACGCCGGCGGCCAGCCACACGAAGGCGCACACAGCCCTGGCACAGGCAGGCTGGCGGCAGCGGCGGGAGCCTTCGGGCTGCACGATGGCCAGGTAGCGGTCCACGCAGATGCAGGTGAGGAAGAGGATGGAGCAGTGCATGTTGAGGAAGTAGCCGAGGATGTGGGGGAAGGCGCAGCGCAGGCAGCCCCTCGCGCCGTAGTAGACAGCGAAGCGCATGGGCAGGGACAGCCCCACCAGCAGATCGGTCACCACCAGGTTGATGGTGTAGATGACTGACGGTGTCTTGGCCCGGGTGCGGCAGCAGAAGACATATAGCGCCAGCCCGTTGAGCACCAGCCCCACCAGGAAGATGGCTCCGTGCACCGCCATCAGCGCCAGCCATAGGCCCGGGAAGGCACCGTGAAGCTCCTCATCCAGCTGGGCAAACAGGTGGAACAGGGGCACCTCTGGCCTGCTGGCATTGGTCCACACTGTTGTCACTGCAGTGGCATTGGGGATTGCCCTGGTGGAGGGCCCCTCTGGAGACACAGAGGGCATGATGGCGGCCAGCACACCCCAGGCCTGGAAGCAAGGAGACCGGGTCACCCCAGGCACGAGCCTGGCCTTAAGCGCTGCCCTGAGGCTCAGACCTCAGCCAGCCTGTCTGCCCCTGCACGCCCAGCAGCCCACACCTCCATGCCCTTGCCTGGCTGGGCCTCAAATGCCTGGTCCCTTGGTTCTAACCAGATGGAGCCTCGGACATCAGCAGAAAAGGCACAGGCTTTCAGAGTCAGACAAGGGTTCAAATTCCAGCCCTGGCACTCGCCAGCATGGAGCTTTGGCAAAATACGGAGGTTTCTGCGACTGTCCTGGCAGGAGGAGGAGGTGGAAAGGCGTGCAGGGTGGGGCCGTTCTCAGGACGGAGAGCAGGTAAGGGCGAGACCACCCGGCTCCAGTTTGCAGTTCCAGCTCCTGGCTCGGGCCCCGGCTGTGCCACGGACTAGTGGGCATGCTCTGGCAGGTCACATGGACACTCGACCTGCTTCCTGATATGTATCATTGGGTTCACATTGCTGCTGGGGGACTGAGCCAGTGCGTTGGCACAGTAGTGCCAGCAGAGTTGGTGGCTGATGAAACAGTTCTGCTGAGACACAGCCTTGCCCATGGTGGGGACCTCTGACTGCCCCACCCAATCCCCTGTCCCCACACCCACTGTCATGGCCCCCATCCTCCAGGACCACCCATCTGTTCTCGCCTCCTCCCAGGCCAGGGTCAGGGCAATGCCCCGGACAGGGGTCCTCATGAGGGACCTTTACAAAGAGAGCTAGGCTGATCACTGGGGCTGGATGAGGGCCAAGGACCAGTCCCACCGGGGACCTAAGGCCCCTACTGGCCCTGAGAGGTGGGCACCCCTATGATTCCCCACAACCTACAGAGAAGGGGACAGAGGCCCCTGTGGGGTGGCTGGCTGGGGCTGAAGCCTGGAGTCAGGGTGTGAGTCAAATAAACACTGCGCTCTGGCTTGGGAAGGGGGGCCGGTGGTGGGGGGCGGGTGAGGGGCTGTACTGGAGCCACCCACTCTGTTTATGTTCCTGCCCTGGCATGTTTAACTCGGCAGTGATTTATCCCTCTATTTATAAATGAAGGGTTAATGCCCCCACCCCCACCCTCGAGCCAGGCTGACCCTCCAAATAAGGGCATTTCTGGCTTTTTCAGGAGAATGGGGAAGCCTTTGGGGTGAGGCAGGGTGGGGGGGCACATGGGCCGTTCCTTCTGCACAGCACCCCTCCCCCACCTGCAGGGGAAAGGAACACCCTTGCCCCTTCCCCTACTGGTGGCTGTCTGCTGTAAACAGCCTGCCTCACCACTCCCTCTGACTAGCGCATGGCTCCATCTCACCCTGGGGAACAAGGAGTCCTGCCTTCAAACAGCGCCTGGCCTAGCTCAGGGCAGCAAAGGAACTCTTGCTTTCTACAGGTTCAGGTCCCGAGGGCCACCTTGTTCCTCAGGGTCAGAGAGGTCAGCGCCTGCCTGAGGTCACCCAGCATGCCCTCTGCCTCTGGGACCCCAGTGCTGGGCATGTGCTACCCTGGAGGCTGCTGGGAGGAGTCGAGTGCTGCCCAGGCCTGTGCCCAGCCCCTCCTGCCACCCCAAGCACACCAGGGCCCAGGCTCAGCTCCCAGCTCCCTCTGACTGCAAGCAGGCTCTGCACCTCCAGGCCCTGGCACATGGGCACCGATGGGTGCGTTTGTTGGATGAATAGCTCAGTCCTCCCCCAGCTCAGGTGTGCCACCAGAGACAAGGGGTTTGGGACATAGCAGGCAGCAAACGGGAGGGGAGGAGGCTGGGGACACGGGAGTGGGGGACCTGGCGTCTCAGGGCTGTGGGCTTCAGGAGCCTCAGCAGCTCCCCAGAAGGGGAGGGAGGACATCGATGGGTCCCCCTGCTATGGACAGAACGTGGTCAGGAAGGTTTGAGGTGGCTCCGTTGCTGGACGGAGGAACCGCATGGCAAAAAATTATTTTGGGATTCCTTTCTGTGTGCCTTTGGCTTTTCCAATTTGTCTGGATGGGACTGTCCCAATCAGAGACAAATCATAAACAACACAGAACGTTTCCTCTGGGAGCTAGCCCCAGGGTGACGCTGGTCCCTGGAGATTCTGCTCCCCTGGGAAACTCCCCAGGGCCGGCCCAGCAGGCTCACCAGCAAGGCTGAGGTGCTGGGATCCTGGCCAGGGGTGTGGGGGCTCTGCAGCCTCTGGAGCTGGGGGGATAGGCAGAACGTGCAGGACCCCCAGAAACCAGACCAGTGAGGAGAGGAGGGGAGCCAAGCATTCGCCGATCCCTGGCACTAAGGGTCTGCTCTCGGGAGGCCCCAAGTGAAGAGCAGTCACCAGCACAGACACCCAGGTCTGAGTCTGGCTCTGCCCTTAGATGAGACCGGGGCCTGGCCAGTGAGCCTGAGCACCATCTGCTAAATGGGTCACTGGTGCCCTCCACATCCCTGCCTCGCCCTGGGAGCCTGGCCTGAGGGGAGAGGCATGGTCCTACGCTCAGCTGGCCTGGGAGGGGAGGCATGGCCCTGTCCCCAAGCCCTGTTTCCCTAGGCCAAACCTGGGTGTGGGGAGATGATTCTGTCTCCTCCCTCTGTCCCGGCGGTACCCTGGGCCTGTCTGAGACAGCAGACTCCATGGCTGAAGCCAGCTGGCCAGAGCCCCAGGGGCAGGGGCTGGCTCCGTGTCCTGACTGTGCTGATACAGTGCTGGGGCTCAGAGCCCGGATGCTGTGCCAGGGCTTGGGAGGCTTCTCGTCCCCACCGGCCAGGCCTGCTCTGCTCCCCACCCACATGCAGGTACTTCCTGGGGGACAGAACAGAGGGAACAGGGGCTGCTCTCCAGGGCTGAGGGTCAGGGAGTGTGGAGCCAGCAGGGTGGGGACCTGGAGCATGGCCATGAGCCCCGGCTCCGGCCCGGATGGTCCTGCCACAGCCTGGCTCCTTCTCTGAACAGACTGTGGCCTCACAGTCTCCGGCTTCACTTTCCTCCTCTGTAGAGTGGGCAGAATAGAATATCCCTTGGGGGTTCGCTCAGACTCGGGAAGCGCTGAGAGGAAGGGACGAGCTCTCTTGGAGGACCCCAAGGGCAGGGGCAAGCTCGGCTCCAACCGGGGCGAGCAGCCTAGACCGGGTCCAGCTCCCACGCCATCACTGCCCTTGCCGGCCCGGAGCCAGGGCTCTGACCTGGGTGGGTCCTCTCTGAGCCTCAGCCTCTCCTCTTGTGAAGTGGGAATGGCTGATACGCTGCCCTGCAGGGCTGCCTTGGGGCTCCACTGAGGCAAAGCACCTGCTGCAGGTGTGGGGTGCAGGGGTAGGTGGGGGCGTCAGGGGCAGGCGTGGGTGCAGGGGCAGGTGTGGGGTGCCAGGGGCAGGTGTGGGGTGCAGGGGCAGGTGCGGGGCACAGGGGCAAGTGTGGGGAGCAGGGGCAGGTGTGGGGGGCCAGGGGCAGGTGCGGGGGGGCAGGGGCAGGTGCATGGGGCCAGGGGCAGGTGTGGGGGGCAGGGGCAGGTGCGTGGGGCCAGGGGCAGGTGTGGGGTGCAGGGGCAAGTGCGGGGGGGCAGGGGCAGGTGTGTGGGGCCAGGGGCAGGTGTGGGGATCAGGGGCAGGTGTGGGGGTCAGGGGCAGGTGTGGGGGTCAGGGGCAGGTGTGGGGCACAGGGGCAGGTGTGGGGGGCAGGGGCAGGTTTGCTGAGGCATCTCTTTCTTTTCTGTTTCTGGTCTACCTCTCCAGGTGGGCAGACACCCCCGAGAGCTCTGGGCTTTCGAGGCTTGCTGAGCTCCCTGGGGAGGGGCAGAGGGTGATGGAGGATGCCTGCCATGCCCTCCCTGTAGGTGTCGACATTGCAAAACAGCCTTCCAAGGGGGAGCTGCTGTTGGGGCGGGGTCCTCCCTGGGAGGGGCCTGAGGCCTGGACTGCTGGGCGGGGCTGGGGACACCCCTCTCCAGTCACCACACCTGACTGATTCTGCTACAGAGGAAACCACTGTCGGGGCTCAAACACCCATGTACCCTCTGACCCCAGGCCTGTCCCCACTCTTTCCCTCCCGGCTTGTTCATGCCCATTTTTTAGGACTTTCTCCTGGATGCACCTCCTCCAGGAAGCCTTCTTTCTCCTCCCTGGCTGCCTCTCCCAGGTGCATCCTCCCAGGGCGCCCTGCGCTTCCTCAACCCCAGGTGGGTCCCAGGCACTGCCGTGTGCTGCAGGCTTCTGAGATTGACTGGGGTGTCTGGAGGCAGGGCTGTGGGTGGGGCAGAGCTCCCATCTGCTCCACCAGCCCAGCACCCAGATCGGCCTGGCAGAGAGTGGCACCCCCATCCTCCCCTTTGGCCGAACGAGTGCCCTGAGCAAGCCCCATCAAGGCTGGCAAGGTGTGGCCCAGTTTCTCACGCTGGCATTCAGGATGAATGCCACCTGGCCCAGGCCCCTCTGAAACCTACCTACCCAGTGTCTTGGTACTGGTCTGGAATTGGCTTCCACCCCCAGCTACACCCTCATAACCCACAAGTCTCTCAGCCTAGTAAGGCTGACACCTCCTCCAGGAAGCCCACCCCAATCACTCTGACCATTGGGTCCACACTTATACTTTTTCCCACCTTCTAATCCCATCACCACTCTATTTTGTTTTGTTTTGAGATGGAGTGCAGTGGTGAAATCTTGACTCACTGCAACCTCCACTTTCTTGGTTCAAATGATTCTCCTGCCTCAGCCTCCTGAGTAGCTGGGATTCCAGGTGCCCACTGCCATACCTGGCTAATTTTTGTATTTTTAGTAGAGATGGGGTTTCACCATGTTGGCCAGGCTAGTCTCAAATTCCTGGCCTCAAGTGATCCACCCACCTTGGCCTTTCAAAGTGCTGGGATTCCAGGTGTGAGCTACTGTGCCTGGCCCTGTCACCATTCTTGATGGCAATGGTCTTTGGTTCAAGCCAGCTCTACCACCTGCCACCTTTGAGGCCTTGGGCAAATCATTTCATCCCTTGGAGCCTCAGTCCCCTCACCTGGGACTTTGGGAACCATATTTGTTGAATGAATGAAATGAGGCAGGGTGTCTGGACTAAGTGAGAAAGCCTGCAGACACCCCCAGCACGGGAGGTGAGCAGTATCAGAGCACTGGAGGTTCCTGGTTTTGGCACCTGGACGAGGCCCGGCCGGGACCAGCCCACAGTGGGGGAAAGGCCAGGGCCAACATGTGTGCTCAGTGCAGGACTTCTCAGAGCCTTTATGAAGCTCATGGCCCTGGGAACTTTCCAAGGGGTGGGAATGAGCATTGATCACTGAAGTATTTTGACCCTGTCCCTTCCCCGGGGCTCCCGTTCCATCCATCCCAAAGGCTGGAGCACTGATGGGGGCTGCTACCTCCCTGCCCTCACCCACAGCTTGTTAAATTTCTGCTGGGCACCAGGCCATGGAAGGCCAAGACTCCCCAGGCTTGGGATGCTGGCCTCCCTCCTTGGCAGGTGGGTGGGGAGGGCTATCTCCTGGCTTCCCTGGGTTCCTCTCACATCCACCCCACAGGCTGGGCGTCCTCTCTCGGCTGCCCGGCAGTCTGTCTGCCTCTGTTCTGCCACATAAGACCAGGGAGCAGAGTGGCCCTGGCCCCAGGGCAGCAGGTGGCCTAGGGTGGTGTGGCTGCTGAGCCTGGCTGGGGTGCTGGCTTAGGACCCTTTGTGCTGCCTGTGGAGGTGAGGAGGAAGGGCCCGGCCTTTTCCCCACAGAGGCTCTGAGCAGCTGCTACGGGCACTTTGCATCCACACAGCCATCCCAGCTTTTACAGATGAGGAACCGGAGGCCAGAGGGGTGAGTGCTTACTTAGTATGGAGCTGGCAGGGCTGGGAATCAGACCCAGGTCGGCTGGTGGGACTGGCGCAGCCGGAGTGGAGTGCAGCTCAGGCTGGGATCGGAGGGTCGGATGCAGCGTCTCTGGACCAGGAGTTTTGCACGAGGCGATTCTCGGGGCCCTGAGGCCCAGTGTGTGCTCACGGGTCTGCATGAGCTTGAGCCCGCACCCCAGACGGGGTGGCCCTCGTGGCCTTCCAGGGCTAAAACAGCCATGATTTTGGGAACTGTCTGCTGGTTTAAGATTATTCTTGGTTTTGAGGCATCTGCTTTAGAATGTCACCTGCTGTTTTGGACAAGTCTGAGCCTCTGTTCCTTCCACCCAGGGGCGGTGGGTGCTTGCCAAGCCCTCTAAATGGGGTCAGACTTGCCCCAGGTCACCTAGCAGGTCCCAGGTGGCCCTGGCCAGAAGCTAAGTCTTTCTTCACCCCCCACTCCCCCATCACCCACCCCAGGGCTCCCTCCACCCCAGCGCAGAGAGAGATGTCACTGGTGGGCACGGACTGAGCTCACCAGTGGGGGAGGGCAACTGGGCCCCATCTTGCCCAACCTTGCCTCAGTTCTACCAGCTGAGAGCCCTTTCGCTGAGACTGTGGCTTTGATGGAAACGTCAGTGTCTCTGGGAGGGGAATGGCCAGTTGGAGGTCCTGCACATCACCCGCCAGCTCCTCCCTGCCTCCCCATCACCCAGTTCATTGCTCACCTCTAGCTGGGATAGCTGTAGCTGCAGCAGCCCCTGAAACCCCTCCCCGACCTCAGCCTCTCCAGGAGTTGCTGGGACAGGCATTCTGTCGTGTACACCGGCCTGGCCTCGGCCTGCTCCTTCTGCCTGAAGACCCTCAGCCTGGTCCTCAGCCTGTTCCCTCTGCCTGGAATGCTGTTCCCCTGCCTGTGCCACCTGGTGACGGCCCTGGGCACCCACGGCCACTGTCCCACAGAGGACTCCTGAGACCCCCGACACCCTAGTGTCCTGGAAGCCCCTGCCTGGGGGGAGCTATGATCCCACAATCCGAGGGGCCCCTGCTGGCTCGTCCTTCCCGGGATCTCAATGACCGTCAAGGTGCCCCCAGGGGGGTGCTTCCGGCCCCACTGTGCTGTGGGGAACGAACACAGAGGAGCTAAGTCTTGTGTCTGGGTTCACTCAGCTAGGGGGCAGGATGGGGCTGAGCTCTGCTTGGATCTGTCTGCTGGCTCTTTGACCCAGTGCTCAGGCTCAGTCTTCTGCTGTGCCGGCCCTGTGTGCAGAGGGAATCTGAGGCCAGGGTTGGGCAGCTGGCCACATAGCTCGGTGCAGTTTGGAGGTGTCAGACTGGGACTTAGACCCTAGCACTGGGGGCACAAAGGGGTCCCGGGCAGACCCGGCCCCACCATCCTGAGCTCACAGCTTGAGGTAGGGTGGGAGGTGGCTGGCACGGCTGGGATGGGCCTCAGGAGGTTCAGACGGAACTGTGCTCCTGGCAGTGGGAAGGGCCGGAGGTGGGAAGCAGACTGTGTGTTCACAGCTCTGTGAGATGCCCGGCTGTGGGGACGGCTCTAGGATGTGTGCTGAGGGGTCAACCTGAGGTTCTCTGGGCCCTGACGCCCCTTCTCAGGGAGGCCCTGCTGAGCCCGCAGCCCTGCATGCCTGCACCGCCTGGCTCCCCCACAGCGCCTGCCACGTGCGATTCCCTATGTCCCTGCTTTTCTGTTCACTGTGCTTCCCCCAATGGACTGGGATTGCCTCAGGGCCCCGGCCTGGGCTGGCCCCTCTGAGTCAAGGAGTCACTGGTGAGTGACGAGCTGTTTTTAAAAGCCCCCTCTAACCTTGAGCCTCAGTTTCCTCATCTATAAAGTGGAGATGCTAATCCCACTCATCCCAGGAACCTGACAAGAAGACAACTAGACCACCGCGGGCCCCAGGAAGTGCCCATAAACCTCGCCTTTGCTGATGGGCCTGCACTGTGTGGCTCAGAGAAGGGCAGAGACTTGCCCTCGGCCACTCGGGAGACCACCCTGGAGCCCAGGGACTGGATGAGCCCTGGGGGCTCGGGGGAAGGATGAGCAGCTGTTGAGGGAAGAAGACGGACAAGTGGGCAGGCCCAGCCTCCTGTGGGGCGCATTCCTGGTCCCTTGAGGTCACCAGCTGCTCCACGTCTGCCCTGCCGGCACCCTGGCTGCTGGCCAGTTCCCAGCCCGCTGCCCCCTCGGGACCCTGCCCTGCCGCCTTCTCACAGTGCAGCCCCAGTGCGAGCTTCGCAGGGCTGGGGCCAGCTTCCAGGTCCACACTGGGGCTGGCAAGCAAGCCTTCCCTGGGTCTCAGTTTCTCCACCTCTAAGGGGTAGAGGAAGCACCAGTGCTGCCGCAGAGGGCCTGAGCTGTGGGATGGCAGGAGGGGTACTCAGCAGACGGAGAGTGGTGCTCCGAGCCCGTCCCCACAAAGCCCCCACCCTGGCCCTGGCCCTGCCCCAGTGGTGGGGGGCGGTGGCTGAGGCCCTAGAGCCTGCCGAGTGCCTCTGGGGTTCCCAACTCCATCCCTGGACTGGCCTGTGGGCCACCCTGTTGCCTTGCCAGGTGGGGAAACTCAGGCCCAGTTCTGGGCACCCAGCAGATGCTCCGTGAGAGATGAACGGAGGGATGAATGAGTGAATGAATGAAATCCAGAGTTGGATGGGTACCCAGACGCACAACCCCCACTCATGTAGCTGGCCCAGTTCCCGCCCGCGCTCTCCCTCGGGTCTCCGTTTTCTCATCTGAGAAATGGCTGCCTGTCTGGCAGGACCTGCTCTGAGCGCTCCCCAGCCCGGATCCAGAGGCAGTTTCTCTGCCTTTCCCCTCCCACTCCTGCCTGGCTGGGGGTGAGGACCCCTGGAGGGAGCAGCTCTGGAGCCTCCAGTCTGGGGAAGCTGGGGAGAGGGAGGACAGGGCCAGCCCACAGGGGCACTTACCACGCTTCACCCTGGCAGGCTGGAGTCAGGGAGTCCTCAGCTCTCAGCCCTGCAAGCAGCCCGGACCTCGCCTTCCTAGGGCCTGACGTCAGGCCAGTGCTTGGGGCTCCTTTTGGGCAAAGGCAGCAGGGTGGGGGCGGGGCAGGCTCCTTCCCCGCCCCCAGGAGGAGCCAAGGCTCCAAGCCTGAGGGAGGGTGCCTGGGCATCAGAGTCCCCACATTCACTGGAGACACGGGGAAACTGAGGCACAGAGGAATTGACCCTCAGCTGCACCATCCAGGAGTGGAGAAGGGGGAGAGAGTGGTACCTCCAGTCCCAGGGGCTGCGGGGGCCCAGGAGACGGTGGCTGGCACTGGTGTGTGCTGTGTGGGGTGGGAGGTGGGAGCACACTAGAGGGCCACACCAGCAGGGTTCCCGCATGGCTCTGTGTTTTGCATGTGTCCTGGGTCTGGCTGTGTCCGTGCATGCCCATGACAGAGAGCCTGCATGCCTGGCATCTGGGCCTGTTTGCGCCATGCACAGGCGGCACATGGCGTGCGGGCTTGGGTGTGTGGGAGGGACCTGGATGGGACCCGGGTCAGCAGGTGGGGAGAGCATGTGTGTTGGGCTTGCACCCCAGCACTGGAGGAAAAGTGAGCCCATTGACAGGCTTGGTCCCAGAGGGCGGCAGGAGGGCCACACCCCCGGACGGCCTCAGAGCTGGAGTCTGTGGCCAGCCTGGGGTGGTGGTGGTGGGTGAGGTCGGGGAGTTGTCAGACAGGGCTACGTACTGTCTCCTCTGCTGAGAGCGCTGTCTCCTCTCTTTCCCATCCCAGGTGCTTCTGTTCACACACTCTCATCTTCAAGCCGCCTAAGCACCGAGCACCTGCTGAGTGGGCTGTGCTGGGCACCGGAGACTCAGGGAAGGCTCCCCAGAGAAGGTGCTGGGCCTCCCCAAGCTCAGGCTAGTGTGATGCAGACCAACAGAGAGTAGGTGGGCCCTGAGGTCCTGACCCAGCCTGCTAGGGAGGGAAGCAGTCTGGGAGGGCTTCCTGGAGGGGGCAGAGGGAGATGTAACAGGAGGCAGGCAGCCTAAATGGGCAGAGGGACAGGAGGCCATCAGAATAGTTCCTGGGGAGCAAAGCTGGGAGTGGGCAGAGGACTTCCACACTAAGTCTCAGCAGCCCCTACGCGCACCAGAGTGCTGGAGCTGAGCCTGTAGGCCATGGGAGCCATTGAGAGTTCTGGGAGAGGATGGTTTCTTCACTCTGGAGCAACCTCCCCGCTGCTGCCGGGCTGAGCCCACAGGCCGCAATGATCTCCTTTAGAACACTATTGTGTCTGTTTTAGCTGGGGAAGCTGAGGCCCAGAGAGGCACAGGAGTCTGGCCATCATCCTTTCACACTCTCTGGGCCAGCACTGGCTCCTGGCAGGCAGGGTGAGGTCAGAATGTGGGGTGTGGATGGGGCCAGCCCTGCCACACTCCCCTGAGTCTCAGCCTACAGAATGGGCCAGCAGGGCCACAGGGGAATGCCGGGTCCAGAGACCATGGAACTCGCCAAGTTGGCCCCACCTTTTATACATGAGGAGACCAAGGCCGGAGAGGGGTTCTGCTTCCAAAGCTCCAAGGCAGCTGAACTCCACGCCAGCCTTCCCACCACCTGGGTAGGTGCCCCCTTCATGCCCTGGCCTCCTTGGGGCCGGCCAGGTTGTGGCTGGGAGGGGTGCTTCACATCATCCAGGTCTCCAGGTCCACCCAACGCCAGCTCAGGAAATGCGGGGTGAGTGGGGTGCTGGGTGAGTGGGTGCTGGGTGAGTGGGGTGCTGGGTGAATGGGTTGCTGTGTGAGTGGGGTGCTGCATGAGTGGGTGCTGGGTGAGTGGGGTGCTGGGTGAGATTCTGGGTGAGTGGGATGCTGGGTGAGTGGGGTGCTGGGTGAGTGGGGTGCTGTGCGAGTGGGGTGCTGGGTAGGGTGCTGGGTTAGATTCTGGGTGAGTGGGGTGCTGGGTGGGGTGCTGGGTGAGATTCTGGGTGAGATTCTGGGTGAGTGGGGTGCTGGGTGAGTGGGGTGCGGGGTGAGTGGGGTGCTGCGCGAGTGGGGTGCTGGGTGAGTGAGGTGCTGGGTGAGTGGGGTTCTGGGTGAGTGAGATTCTGGGTGAGTGGGGTGCTGGGTGAGTGGGGTGCTGGGCGAGTGGGGTGCTGGGCGAGTGGGGTGCTGCGTGAGTGGGGTGAGTGAAGTACTAGGTGAGTGAGGTGCTCGGTGAATGGGGTTCTGGGTGAGTGGGGTGCTGGGTGAGTGAGGTGCTGGGTGAGTGGGGTGCTGGGTGAATGGGGTTTGGGTGAGTGGGGTGCTGAATGAGTGGGGTGCTGTGTGAGTGGGGTGTGGGGTGCTGGGTGAGTGAGGGGCAGGGTGAGTGAGGGGTGGGCTGAGTGGGGTGCTGGGTGAGTGAGGTGCTGAGTGAGTGGGGTTTGGGGTGAGTGAGGGGCGGGGTGAGGGACGGGGTGAGTGAGGGGCGGGGTGAGGGACGGGGTGAGTGAGGGGCGGGGTGAGTGAGGTGCTGAGTGAGTGGGGTGCTGGGTCAGTGGGGTGCTGGGTGAGGTTCTGGGTGAGTGGAGTGCTCCGAGAGTGGGGTGCTGGGTGAGGGGTGGGGTGAGTGAGGGACGGAGTGAGGTGCTGAGTGAGATGCTGGGTGAGTGGGGTGCTGGGTGAGTGGGGTGCTGGGTGAGCGGGGTGCTGGGTGAGGTGCTGGGTGAGTGGGGTGCAGGGTGAGTGAGGGGTGGGATGAGTGATGTTCTGGGTGAGTAGGGTGCTGGGTAAGGTTCGGGGTGAGTGAGGGGCGGGTTGAGTGAGGTGCTGGGTGAGTGGGGTGCTGGGTGAGTGGGGGTGCTGGGTGAGTGAGGGGTGGGATGAGTGATGTTCTGGGTGAGTAGGGTGCTGGGTGAGTGAGGTTCGGGGTGAGTGAGGGGCGGGTTGAGTGAGGTGCTGGGTGAGTGGGGTGCTGGGTGAGCGGGGTGCTGGGTGAGGTGCTGGGTGAGTGGGGTGCTGGGTGAGTGGTGGGTTCCCCCAAGCAGAGACAGCAGGAGGAGGATTGCCCCCTTGGGGGCTTCCCATGTGTCCCATTCCACCTGGCCTCTGTCCCGACTAGCCCCATCATCCTGCTCACCTCCTGGTGAGGGTTCCCGCAGAGAGCAAGGGGATTAAGTCCCTCCTGTCCCTCGGTCGCACACAGCTGGGCCCTGAAAAGTCTGGTGGGAACCTGGGAGCTCGGAGGCCAGGCCACTGGGTTCCCACCATCCCAGACCTTCCACTTGGGGTTTGAGGAGGCGGCCAAGCCTCTGGGGTCTGACCCACGGTAGTGCTGCTGGGACAATAGACTCCCCAGGGAGTGGGAGAGAGGAGGTCCCCGGGGTCCTCTCAGGGACCTGGTCCTGCTCCCTCCCTCCGTGGCCTCCTCTGACACTTGGCCCAGCCAGGGAGGGGCTCTAGTGGGACCAGAACAGGTGCCAGGGCAAGCACAGGTCCAGCGAGCTTGGTGGCGGGGGTTGTGGTGGCCATGTGGACCTCGCTTGGCACGCCTTATCTCTGGGACACAAAACAGGGCTGAGTATGGGGCCCCACTGCGTGGTGCCCTGCAGGGATGTGACCCGGTTGAAATCACGGGTGCAGCAGGTCAGTCACTCAGCAGGCAGTGCCCACCGATGCAAACCTGTAACAGCTGCCACTCGCTGAGCACTTCCGGAGTGCTGGGCACATGGGAAGATGATTAATCCCCCAAATCCCCCAAATCTGCAGAAGAGGAAAGGGAGGCTCGGAGAGGTAAAGTCACTTGCCCAAGGTCACACAGCTAGGAGGGTGGAGCTGGGAACAGGCCTGGAGTCTCTCACCCTTTACAGAGCCCCCACATTGCCCTGCTGAGCCAGGCCTGCTTTCTGGAAGCTCCAGGAACCCAGCCTCTGGGGAACTGTGGCAAGGACCCCGAGGCCAGCAGGGAACCTCAGGGCAGAGAGGGTGGGGTCTGAGATCCCTCTTGGGCCCAGGCGCCTGCCTGGGGTGGCCCCCACGAGCTGGCTGGGCTGGGCTAAGCTGCAACTCCCTCCAGAGTCGGCCCAGTCCACCCAGGTCAAGAGCAAGCTACGTCCCCAGCAGGGCTTGGGACCTGCTTTCTATTTCAGCACACCCCAGGCCCTGATGGCCCCTTGGGACGGGAATAACTGTGTCTGTGTTTGTCTGCTCAGCAGGCCTCAGAGGGGTGGTTCTGGGCACCCCAGCTCTCCTGACCTTGGCTGTCTCGCTGGCCTAGGAATGGGGAGCTTGGGTGTCCAGGGTAGTGGCTGTGCGGGGACGCTGCAGTGACAGCTGCTGTTCTCTGCCCCACCCTCCACCTTCCCTCATAGCAATGGGCTTCGGTCGCTGTGAGTGGCCTAGGCCGGCATATGCCAAGAGCTACTGGCAGGACATCTGGCACTGGTGGGCAGGGGAACTGGTGACCTCTAAGGAGCAGGATGCGGAGACCCAGGCTCTGAGCTCTGAACTCTCTGGCTCAGAAGTTCTGTGATCCCAAACTTTTATGCAGTTGCTTGGGTTCAGGGTTTCTGGGACAAGCCCACCCAGGCACTGGCCACCAGCTCAGGACTGAAAACATGACTCAAACTCCCTCCTCACCACCTCTGCAGAAGCCTGAGCCTTCCCACTGCACAGCTCTGCCCACTGCTCTCTCCACCTAGAATGCCTTTCCCACAGGTGCAAACCCACCTCTAGCTGCAAGGCCGTCTCTTCCAGGAAGCCTGCCTGCTGGTTTGGCTTAGCCCTGAATTCTGGGGCAGTCTGGGCCTGGATCATCTGCTGGGATTTTTCTGGGCCAAGTTTGTCTCCAGCCAGATGTTTGACTTCTCTGAGACAGGACCAGTGTCATTCGTATCTTCCTCCTCTCCGTTGCTGAGCCTATGGGAAGGTATACGGTAGGAGCTCAATAAATGCAAATGTCTACTCATCTTAAAAATGTGTGGGGAGGGCAGGGCTCCAGGCTGGCATGGCAACAGTGCAGGCACCTGGGCCCCTTTTCTGCCTGTAGAAACTTCCCCACAGAGCCTTCCTGGGTGGTACACACTGCTCTTACGTGTGGGAAGTTCTTCCTCGTTTCTAACCTTATTCCTTCCTGCTGCAGCTTCACCTCCTTCTGGCTGGGTTTTGAGGATCCTAAGAACTGGACCTGCATCCTGCCCTCTCCTCTTAGGGGCCAGGAGACCGCCTCTTGGTGAGTGGAAGGGATTTGATGGTCTTGGGGGATGGTAGTGGGGGGATATACTGTCGATATTACCTTCACTATCACAAGCAAGGGAAGAAAAGCTCTAGGAGGTGGAGCCAGGATTTGAACTACGCCGGTGAGCCAGGGTCTCAGACTGGCCCCGTGGCTGTGACCCTCACATTTCTCTGTGCGGAGACCCTCCTGCAGTGGGTTCCTCCCCTCCTCGCTGAGGTTTGCCCCTCCCTCCTGGGGGAGCCCTGGGCAAGTCCCAGCCTGTCTCCTTCCTGGGTCTGTCCATCTGGGCAGTGGGGGTGCAACCCCAGTGAGGTGGAGGAGTCAGGGCCACTATTTATAGAGGCCTGTTGCCTCTGCCGACTGCCTGCCGCCCTGGAGGAGTGCTCGGGAAAGGGAGGAGAGACGCTGTTGTTGGCAGGGTAGGCCACTTTCCAGAAAGCTGGTGCCAAGTCTCCTGGTCAGCAGGCGGGGGAGGGCGCTGGGAACCGAGCAAAGGGGAGTGGATGGCACCCAATGATGGGTAGTCCCAGCAGGGTAGGGAGGGCCCTGGTGGGGGCTGCAGAGCGGATCTCAGTGCCCCTGCTGAAGCCCTAACCCAGGATCCTGAAATCCAAACTGCTCTGAGATAGGGAGGCAGTTAGGTAGGTTTGACGCAAACCCACTCAGCTGTGTAGACTGACTGGTCCCAGCCCAGGGGTAGTCCCAATCCATTTGTCCCTCCCATGTGCAGATCCACAAGGCTGGTGGCAGAAGTGCGACCGCGCACGGCGGAGGCGCTTCCCAGACCCCATGGGCTGCGTGACGTCCAGCAGGTGCGCCTCACTCTTTCAGAACCAGGTCCTGAAGGGCACACAGCCTTGTATGTTTCTACAAGCCACTGTGAACCTGATTCTCCTGCATTTTACAGACAGGTAAACTGAGGTTGGAGAAGGGATTGGTGGGTGGAGGGGCGTGTCCTGGGGCTGGGACGTGGACTTCTTGGGATCAGAATTCTAGGTCTTGGGATCAGAATTCAAGCCTCACTGGCAGCCCTAGCTCCACCCACCTCTTGACCCTACCCGCTGCTGTTCCGTTGTTCACTGTCTGTCCATCCAGGGCATAGACCCTCTCTGCCCCCAGCCCCATGGGCGCTGATCCAGGAGGGGCTACCTCCTCCAACCCCCAACTCTGTCACTGCTCCTCTAGGGCATCAGCTGAGGCCAGGTCCTTAGGTGCTTTGGAGGTGGGAGTGAGAACCAGGCACAAAGTCTAAGCTGCCCGAGCTCAGGTCCCAGCCTGGCAGCTGACCAAGGCCAGGGCTCCATGGCTCGGAGCCTCAGCTGGCTCACTTGGAGTCGAGAGCATTGACCTCTCTGTCCTGACCAACTCATGGGGCCATATGGGGGTCAAGTGTGAGGTCTGGGTCAGGGCCAATGTGTGACCAGGATCAGGGCTCAGGCTGTGACTAAAACCAAGGATCAGTGTGTGACTAGGATCAGGGTTCAGTGCGTGAGCGGGATCAGGGCTCAGTGTGTGAGTGGGATCAGGGCTCAGTGTGTGAGTGGGATCAGGGCTCAGTGTGTGAGCTGGATCAGGGCTCAGTGCATGAGTGGGATCAGGGCTCAGTGTGAGTGGGATCAGGGCCCAGTGCATGAGTGGGGTAAAGGCTCATTCTCTGGTTGCAGTCAGCAGTCAGGGCACACAGGCTGATGCAGGGGACCCCCCCATCTACCCTGGCACCCTTAAAAAGCCTCTCATAGACCAGGTGGCACTACATTGGGCATTTCTCGTGACCTCTGTGCCCTGTCCCAGGCCAGGGGTGGGGGTCCTCTTTCTGGTGAGGGATGGGGAGGTGCTCGAAGTCCCCTCCCAGATGCTCTGTGCGTCTGTCTTTCTCGAGGTGGAGCTGCTGGGGTCTGGGATCTAGCAGGCCCGCCTGTGGAAGGCCCGAGGCCACTTCCTGCTTATGAGGTGTGTCAGGAAGAAAGAGAGCAGGCCTGGAAGGTGCTTAGTGGGTGGGAGCGCTGAAGCTCGGGGAGGAGGTGAGGGGCCTGGGCGGGGCAGGCATGTTCCCAGGCTGCAGGGTGGCTGCCCATGGCCAGGGGTGCCTGTGGATGACCAGCTCCCCAGTTCCCATCCTGCCCAGTCCTCTGCTTTTGGAGAGGGTCACGGTGAGCATCTGGGTTTCAGGCCCTGCGTTCCCTCTGATGAGCTGGACTCTGGGCTCAGGCCCTCACTCCCCCCCGCCGCCCCCGCCCAGCTCCGCTCTCAGGAAATGAGCCTTGTGCCCACACTGGGCACTGTCCCTGACCCTGCCCAGACTCAGGCTTTTCTCTGTGGGGGTGTTAGAGCCTTGAGTCTGACAGGAAACGAGGCAGCAGATTCACAAACACAAAGGGACAAATGGCTGTCATGATAGCGATGGCAGCGATGGCAGTATCCTCATGACAGCAGCCCTGCAGCAGGGCACGGAGCCACCTGTGCTGTTCATCCGAGGGTCGGTCATGCAGGTGCACGTGAGAAACTCCGAAGACCCCAGCCAGACCCTGGGGGGCCCCATCCCCAAAGGCCCTGCCTGGCGTGGCAGATGGGATGAAGGTCCCGGTCAGTGGAGGAGGAGGTGGGGCTTCCTGGAGGGGAGGGAGGAGCGACCCCACTGGTGGGTAGTAGGAGGGGCAGCTGGCCTCAGGGGGGAGTCACACTGAGGGCCTGTTCTGGGTGGGCGCAGGGGCAGGACAGTTGGGGGTGGACTACTGTGGACCGTGTCTAGAAGCAGATGCCTGTGGGTGTCTGGGGAGCGGGCAGGCAGGGTGTGGCTGTGGATAGGGAAGGGGATGTGGCCCTCTCAGACCCAGCAAGGACGCTGGGGTGAGGGCCACCAGTCCCGCCTGTCTCCACCAGGCACCTGTGTGTGCGGTGGGTGGACAGTCGGGTCACTTGAAAGCATTCTTCAAGAGGAAGCTCTTAGAGTCTTTCCTTCCTTTAGCTGGGAGGCCCCCCACATCCTCTGATTCAGAGCCTGGATCTGGGGTCCTGGGTGGCTCCAGTGGTTTCACGAGCCCCTAGACTTGGTGTGTGTGCAGTTGCCCATGTCTGTGTCACAAGGGGCCATCGGGACTGTCAAGGGTCCGAAAGCCCACGTGGGTTAGAACTGTGGCGTGCTTCGACCCCACTCTGTGCAGGTGGGGCAGACAGCCCTCGAAGCCACCCTGAGAGCTACAGGGTTGGACCCAGGTCAGCTGCTGGAAGAGCTTCTCCGCCCCCATGCCCAGATCCTCCAGGGGCTGATTTCTGTCTGCAGCCTGGTCGCCTGGAGGTCACAGAGACTGGGATGGGGCCTCAGATGAGCCCCTCAACATCCAAAGAGAAATGGGTTGCGGACGATCCGCCTTACATGTCCAACCGACCATGCATCTACCTGTCCTTCTCCGGGACCCTGGCAGAGAAGGCCGTCAGGGGCTGGACACCACTGCTGGGGCTTGGTTCCAGGTCTCAGCATCAGGTGGCTTTTGTGCTTCACCTTTGTGCCTCCTGGCCGTGTGTGGCATCTGCACGGTGAGCTTGGCATGTCCTTTTCTTCCTCAAGGGATAGTGAAAAGCTGCCTGGAGTGACTGGAAGCAACGCTCGCAGGACACGAGCAAGGATTTGTTCAGGGCAGGAGAAGCAGGTGACTGCGAATGGCTTCTTTCCACGGATTTGTACTTATTATTCATTTCTAAAAAATAAAATATAAATGTTAACACAGAAACCTCTCTGCCCTCTCATTGCTCAGTCAGTCACTCGTGGATCGCCAGCACTGTGTCTCACTATTGCGCCTCTATACCGGCAGGCAGAAATGTGTAGCTGGATGCCAACTTCTCTTTCCAGGTTGTGGGTGAGGATGGCAGGTAGAGAGAAGCCCTGGGGCACAGCTGCCTCATCTCTGGCTGGTCCCTGGCAGGCGTCACAAATCAATGAGGCTCTTGCTCCCCAGGAGCCTCTCCCCCCACTCTGCCCTGGCCTGCTGGGCAGCCGGCCCAGTGGACCAGCATAGCAGGCAGTGTGGCCCTGACTGGATGGGGTCCAGACTCCTTAATTTACCCATGAAAAACCTGAAGCCCAGAGGCATGGGAATTGCCAAAATCCCACAAATGTTCAGGGCCAGCCTGCCCCTGGCTCAGTGTTCTTCCTGCTGGGAGCTGGGCCATGGGACCTGCACTTCCTCACTCTGCATCTGGGTCCATCTGGGTGGGACTGCCGGGCAGGGTAAGGAAGGCTCCCAGCACTATCCACTGTCCAGGGGAATGCTTCATGTGTCATGTCCTCCACCTGGGCAGGGGCAGGGGAGGGGAGAAGCACCCTCCCTGCCCACCAGAGCTGCCTCCCCAAGAGCCCCAGCCCCAGGAACCAGCCCCCCTATCTGAAGCATGCCAGGATCCAGCCCTTACCCAAGGGTCCGGGCATTGTAGCTCAGAGGCTTGAGATGAGGACCCTGGACCACCCATGCCAGCACACAAGTCCCACAAGTCAGGATGGGGATGCGGCCCTGAGGACTGCCGGTCTGATAAGGACAGTACCTGCCCTGGGGACCCCGATCTGAGGGAGGAGGCCACAGAAAAATGACTAATCAATGGGTGATGGGGACATTTTGGGATGGCAGATTTGGATCTCAACCCAGGCCCCACCACCTGCCACCAGAGGCAAGTTACTCAGCCTCCCTGTGCCTCAGTTTCCCCATCTGCATAGTGAGGATAGCAATGTTTGGGGCTGTGTGAGGAGTAAATGAGGCAACAGTTGTGTGGGGTCAAGTGAGCCTGTGTGCACTTACGCCTGCCGGTGCATCAGAACCGCCGGGATGTCCGGGCCTGGCCCAGGGCTGACTTTAGCCATCTGGACAGAGGCCTGATTCTCAGCACTTTTTCCCCCGAGGAGTCTCACGCTGTCACCCAGGCTGGAGTGCAGTGGCATGATCTCAGTTCACTGCAACCTCCACCTCCAGGGTTCAAGCGATTCTCCTGCCTCAGCCTTCCGAGTAGCTGGGACTACAGGCGCCTGCCATCACGGCTGGCTAATGTTTGTATTTTTAGTAGAGATGGGGTTTTGCCGTGTCGGCCAGCTGTTTTCGAACTCCTGACCTCAGGCAATCTGCCCACCTCAGCCTCCCAAAGTGGTGGGCTTACAGGCTTGAGCCACTGTGCCCAGCCGGTCATCTGCCATGATTCTGTGCAGCCAGGGCGGCTGTGCCAGAGCCAGCTTTTGGCTTCTGCTGGCACACCGAGATGTCGGTCCAAGTGAATACTGGGGGTCCGCCTGCATGTTTCCCACTGCCAGCCTACAGTCAGGCTCTCACCGAGTAATGGCCTGAGCCCAGTCTCAAGTAGATGGCGTCAGTTTCCATGTGTCCCTTCATTCATTCAGAAACAAATGGGCTTTACTTTATCTGAGGCCTTGTAGACAATTATTTTTTCCCTCTGTAAACCAAGTCCCATTTAAATCCCATCCAAATCCCTCCAGCCGGGCCCCCGCCGCCTGTGAGCCTGCTCCCCATCTCCGGCTGAGCAGGTTTGTTTAAGACCTGCTGACACTTCTTCTCCTGCTGCCTCGGCGTGTTTACACTGAGGCTGTCAGCGGAAACTCCAGGTCGGGGAGGGAGGCCGGACACGGGGCAGGGACCATGGGGGTCTCGGGGCACCCTCTCCACACAGTGTCTCCGGTTGCCCTGTTCCCAGGCTTGTCCGTGTTCTCACAGGTGAGGCCTTGGAGGTCACTCAGCAGGCCAGGGGCAGTGCTGAGGGGAGGCCTCAGGCTGTTAAGAGGAGCAAGCCCGGAAAACTTTTTGGAGGAGGGGCCGCCTGAATTGGTTTTCTGTGAAGATAGGGGAGCAAACCTGCCTGCCATGTACTGAATGGCATGACTGGCAGAGAGGAAACTGCAGGCAGCGGCCAGAGGGCTTGAAGTGCCATGGCCGTCCACGGGGAGGGGAGCGGCCAGATGCTGGCAATGTGGGCAGGGGAGGCTCTGGGCCAGTGTCTGGGTGTGAGTCCTGCCACCACCACCTGCTGGCTGAGTGGCCCTTGGGCATGTTACTTAACTTCCCCATGCCTCGGTTGCCTCATCTCACAAGGGAGTAATCATATTAACTTTCAGGGACATTGCACACAGCACAAAATCCACCATGTTAAGGAGTGACATCATCTAGGGACACAGAGCTTAGAATGCCATACTCAGGAGTTGGGGCTCTGCCCTATAGGCAGTAGGGAGTTATGGCAAGTGTTTGAGCAGTGCTGGAGCTGGGATTCCTGAGGATCTGAGCTCCCAAAGGCTTTTCTGCATGGCTGGGTTGTGAGGGTTTTACATTGTCACCTCTGACCAATCACAGATGGGCTACCCTCTCTCCTGGCCAATGATTGGTTCGGAGTGGGTTAGCCTAGCCGGCTTTGGGCCAATGAGAGGTGACAGAAGCTTATCGTGGGTTTTGAGTGCTCTCCTGTCCCAGGATAGACAGGCAGCCTTTTTGTGAGCATGAGGGGAGCCTGCCTGAGAATAAGGGTGGGGAAAATCTTACAGAGGCACAGCTGGGTGTGGTCACCCTATCCTGGAGCCCACAGTCCCTCAGTACTTCCTGTTATGTGAGATCCTAAATTTTCTCACCAGGAACCCAGGGAAGTCTGGGATTCTGTCACTTGCTTCTCAAAGTACCCAGTGTCCACGTGGCCCAGAGCACCCTCCTACAGCCTGGAGCCACTTGCATCCATCCCTGCTGAAAGTTGCCAGGGGCTCCCACCCTTGGTGAGGAAGCCTAGCAGGAAGCCTAGCCAGGCCCCCACAGCCTGTGCCTCCCACTGAGGGCTCTGCCAGGCCCTGACTATCTTTCAACACACCAGGCACACGTGTGCTGCGGGCCTTCGCACTGCTGCTCTTACTTCAGGCTGACCACGGCTCACCTCGTCGAGGGCCCAGCTCACATGTCGGCCCCTCAGGGCAGGTGAGTGGCCGGGACCATCTGGGTTTGCTGCAGCCACACACGCCCCTGATTCCTCTGCGGCCTTAGCGATGGCAGAGTGAGTCTCTTGATGCCACGAATGCAGGTCGGTGTGGCAGGGGATGGGGCTCCCACCCCTTGGTGACCTGGGGACCTGAATGATGGCAGCTCTGCCACTACCTGCAGCCGCTGTGGTCTCAACATAGGACCTCAGGTCCACGGTGGTGGTGGAAGAGTGGAAGAATTGGCACCAGTTCCTAAAAGTGCCCGTCACATTCATCCCTTCTACTCACATTCCAGGGACCACAGTCACTGGTGGCCAGGCCTAATACAAGGGGGCGTGACCCCAAGCCTGGAAGGGGCTGGCACACAGCAGTGGTGTCCTGGCCACCCAGTCCCTGTGAGCGGCCTCTCCCTCCACAACAGCATCCTGTTCTTATTCAGGAAAGATGCGTGCAACCCGGCCTCAGTCAGCACATTCGCAGGTGCTGGAAAGAGATGCTCGGTGCTACAAAGAAAAATTAGCACTGAGACAGAGGATCTCTCAGCAACACAATTTTTGCTTCCTGGACTGTGGGAAGGGTACTCCCAGTAGCCATTGTGCCACAAGAATATCTGTTTCCAACAGGGTGGAGCCCCATCATCTGTGTGTTCCCAAAACACTTCCATCACCCAAAACGGGAACCCCATTCCTTCCCACATCCCCGGCAACCACCATCCTGTGCTCAGCTCTAGGATCTATCAACTCCAGGCATTTTGTGTAAATGGAAGCACGAAATATACAGTCTGTCGTGTCTGGCTTCTTTCACTCAGCCTCGTGTTCTCATGAATCATCCACACTGTAGCATGGACCAGAGCATCATTCTTCACAGCTGCATGCTGCTCCACCGTAGAAATGCACTACCAGTGATGGCTGACAGACATTTGCTGCTTCCTGGACTTGGCTGTTGTGAATAGGGCTGCTAGGCACGTCCACACGCTGGTGTCTGAGTCCTGGCTTTCAACTCTTTGGGCTGCCTAGGCCTCATCCCACTCAATTTCTTAATTGATCCCACTCCAGGGTTACTTGCTCCCACTCTGCCTGTTTTCCCCTCCCTGAACGGGGAATGCTGCTGGTCCCTGCCTCAGGTGGTGTGTCCTGCAGGGAGGGGAACCAGCCGTGGTTCGTGCACGCGCCTGGCCATGCTCACGTCATCTTCCTGTCGTTCCTTCCTTGTTCACTGACCCCTCCCCGACGTGGCCGGAGGACGGGGCCTGGTATCGCCTCGCCCTGGCACAGGCCTGACACACAGGAGGGTTTGGCTGATGCTTGCTGGTAAAGGAATAAGCGCTCCAACTTGGAGCTCCTCCCTGTGGGGTTTTGTTTACAAGAAGAAATCTGCCAAGCTGGCTGTGAGGCACATGCCACAGTCCAAGCTACAGGGCTGAGGCAGGAGGAGCGCCCAAGCCCAGGAGTTAGAGGCTGCAGTGAGCCATTATTGCACTACTGCACTCCAGCCTGCACGACAGAGCCAGACCCTGTCTCTCAAACAACCCAGCTGCCGAAACGTAGAAAGTGGGGTGGGCGCCACACTGGCGGTTCCGCTTCCTCAGCCAGCACTGCCCACATGCTCCCAGGGCCAGAGGTCGGGGATCAGGCTGGCTCTGGGCAGGGGGCTGTGTGTGCCCCGGCAGGCCGCCCCTCCCTGAGCCAGGAGCGAGGTGAAGGTGGCCACAGCTACAGGCCGTGTTTGGACGCAGCGGGTGGGGCTGGCTCACACTGGGTTCTTCTGTGCCTCATAAATCAGCTCCAAAGAAAATTCCCCAAAAGGAGTTTCAGCTGCTGCCAAGCCCAGGCCAGCAGGCTGGTCTCCCGGGGGGCGGGGAATCTCCTCTCCCCATTGACCACCTGGAGTCCCCGGAGAGGCTTGGTTACTCTCCCAGGGCGGGATCCACTTTTGACTGTTCTCTAAGCCGTGCTGGAAATGTGGGAGTCCCCCTGCCAAGCCCCACATCCTGTTCTAAACTCCCTTGGGCAATCGCCCAGCTCCAGCCTCTCTCTCAGCGTGGACCCCGAGAGCATCTTAGGCACCCAGGCTGACGGTGGCTACGTGCGCTGGCATCAGGGGCTCCTGCGTTTTCTTGGTGTTTGGCTCTGGGACTGCCACTGCCCTTGCAGGCGCCTGGCCTCCACCGTTAGCGTCCTCCTGTGGTTCCTCCGCTTGTTCCCCAGCCCCTCCCTGACGTGGCCAGGGGACAGGGTCTGCTGTCGCCTTGTGCTGGCACAGGCCCAACAAGCAAGAGGTGTTTGATGCTTGCCGGATAGAGGAATACACCACAGCTAGAACCTGGGATTCCTCATGGGGTTCTGTTTGCAAGAAGAAACACCGAGACCAGCTCGGCCGCAGAAACCCCACCCAGGCGGCGCTGAAGGCATTGAGAAGCAGACACCCAGGAAGAACAGCAAAGTGGGAGTCTCTGGGACCAGCAGCCTTCACCAGCCGAGAACCTCAGGGGCTGACGCATTCTGAGCTGAGGGCCTGGAGCAGACGCTGGCCCAGGCCGTTATTCTCTCTGAACAGGTGATAATTGTTAACAAACAGGTGTTCTGTGTTTTCTCACAGAACCAAGATAAACTAGGGAGTCAGTTGGTGCCTGCTTACAGCTGATCAAGGACAAACCAGAAAGCATTCTCCACGAGGGGGCCCCGGGGGCAGGTCACATATCCCCGCTGAAGGAATTGTTTTCACCGTGTATGGCATCCATGGACTGTTCTGCTGCTTTAGAATGCTCCAAGCAGTTTTCCACTTGTGTGGGGGCAGCCACGTTTTCTTGGCCATGTTCTCAGCAAACAATATACTTTATCATACAGTCAACTCCAGGGGGGGCCTGTCATTGCAGAGGGGGACTGTGATGATCGGGAGGTGACTCAGGGCAGCCACTTCTCCAGCCCGGCAGGCTATAATCCGATGTCCATGAGGATTCTCCTAGTAACTGGCGGGGCGTGGCCACCTGAGCTGAGAGGCAGAGAGGGTCCCTGGGTGCTGGCCAGCTGCCCCTCCCCTCTTCTGGGTCAGTGTGCACCCCCGTTTAAGGCACCGTTCAGGTTCAGCATGTGTCCGCTGATGGATACCTGTCAAGCCGTACTTTTGGCCATGGTGGCTCCCTGGGAATGAAGGCTTTTTCCTGGGAAAAGGCCCCACGGAGGTGGTCAGCAGCCCTGAGGACGTGCTGTGAGACCCACGGCCCTCCCTGACTCCAGAGCAGCCGGGAAGCTGGGACTCCAGTGAGCCGTGCGGCCCCCACTGGTGACTTCGTTCCTGCGTCTCACACGGGGCCTCACTCAGCTCCTGTCCCTGAGTGCCCACTGCTGGGGACGCAGGAGATGGCAACTGCCGATGGATCCCAGGCCAGTGGAGAAGAAAGACGTGCACATGGCGTGTGTGTGGGGGTATATGAGGGGCCTCCTGCAGGCAGGCCCTGTCTCAGGGTGAGAGGGTTGGGGACTCGGGTTTCCTCAGCCTGGACCTGCCAGGTCTTGGGCAGCATCAGTGTTTGGGCCCCACCTGGTTCCCCACGGGGGCTCAGCATGCAGACTCAGCATACACGGGCATGGGGCCCTGGCCCCATGTTCCCTGCTGCTGGGCAAGGCACAGCCTGCCTGGGCCTGGGTCCCTGGGTGTGGGCCAGCTGCTCTGCCCTTCTCTGGGCCTGCCAGGGACATCTGGACCCTCTGCACCGTTGCATCCCTGGGGTCAGCCCTGCTCTGCCCCCTATGGGGGCACGGAGCTCCCTAACTCAATCTCCCCAACAGGCCTCATCTGCTAAGAAGTGGGAGGCACAGGGCCCAGGCACCAGGCCCCTCTCTCATCCTTTTACCCAGCATCTTCTGCTTCCTCCTCTTCTCCACTTCCCCTTCACCTCCTCCCTCTCTCCCTCCCTCCCTGTCTCCTTTCCTCTCTCTCTCCCCCCCATCTCCCTGTCTCCCTCCCTCCCTCTCCACACGCTTTCTCCTCCCTCTCCCTCCCCTTCCCTCTCCCTCCCTCTCTCCCTCTCTCTCCCCCTCCTTCTCTCTACTTCCTTCTCTTCTTCCCTCCCTCCCTCTCCCTTCCCCCCTCCCTCTCTTTCCCTTTCCCCTCCCTCACCCTCCTCCCCTTCTTCCTTCTGTTCCTCAGTCTCCTCCCCCTGTCCCCTCTCTGCCTTCCTCATCTCTCCTCTCTCCTCCTCAGCTCAGGGAGCTTCACTGAATCTGGAAAGAACAGGGGAAAACGGCTGCATCACAAATTCTCCAAGTTGTTCTTGGATTGAGGGTTGGGAACTTCAATGCCAGAAGCAGGGAGGTTTTACTGGTTTGGTGGCGGTCTCTGAGCTCTGTGGGCCCCTCCAGGGTCTACGAGGTCCCCAGAAAATGAGGCTGGAGGAGAGCTCTGTCAGTGACCTTGCACAGAAGTACACACAATGGGCTTCAGGACCAGCTGGAGACCCACGCCCAGGGTACAGGGGAGAGGAGTGTTCTGAGCCTGGGTGGGTGGGTCGGACAGGCCCCGGTGGAAGGCCACTCCCCACTCCCCTGGGTACCTCCTGTAGGGCCTGCCCTCTGCAGACGGAGGTTTGCCTAGGTCACATGGAGGGGCGAGCTTGCTGAGACCCAGCTGGGGGTCTTCCTGCAGCCGAGCCTGTCGCTCCCCGCTTGCCAGTGGTCTGGGCTGCACCTGCGCAGGGATCTCATCCTCCCTCTTGGGGACTGGGGGGTGAGGAGCCAGACCCCAGCTGCGGCTCCGCCTCTCACCCTGAATGGGGTGCTGCAGGGCTGGCATGTGGGTGCTTTTTGCTGGTGTCTCCCCTGAATCCCAGCAAATGAGGAGGCCAGGCCCAGATGGGGGCTGCAGGCAGGACCTGATATATAATTTCAGGGGCCTGGGGCAAAATGGGAAGGCAGGTCTCTCATTCAAAAATGTTTAGCCTTGCCCCACATCAACAGCAGAGCCTTAGACCCGGCTGAAGGCGGCACCTGGGACCTGAACCTAGGTGGCACCTGGTGCAGCGGCCCTGCACACAGGCCCCACGAGGGGGCGCCCGTGTGACGTGCCTGAGGCCAATGCCCCAAAAGCCCGCCTGCCGGCGCGCCCTGACCCTCCCGGGCCTCCTCACTGGCAGGACCGCCTGTGGACGATGGTCCTCCGGGAGCTGGGGGCCACCAAGTGCAATGGCAGGTGCCAGATGGGGCTGAGGCCACATGGGGCTGTGTGTGATGAGACACCTGGTCACGGTCAACCCAAGGGAGGCCCCATCATCCCCAGGAGACACCCCAGCTCTTGCCTGGGACCGGAGCACCAGGCCAGAGTCCCTGCTGACTCCCCCACCCTCCCCAAACCTGTCGAGGCGCCCCTCCTGCCTACTGAGTGCCGGCCCCTTTCCTCCAGGAAGCACACTTGGCCGGCAGATCCCTGCTCAGATGCAGTGCCCGGGACATGCTTCCTGTGTCCCCCACTACAGTAGCTGAGGCCCTGTCCTTGGGGATCCTGCCGCAGGTCCCAGGGAGGCCTGGCACAGGTGCTCAATGAAAGTTTGCCAAGCGCAGGGGCAGTGGGAGCCAGGAGTGCTTTCAGCGGGCAAGGGGCCACACGGCTGGAGCATCTATGCTTAGTGGAGCCCCACCAGTGCAGGGATCCAAGCCCGGTCCCATCCAGCTCCCACCCCCTCCCTCATGGCTGGTCTAAGAAGTCTGAGTCAGGACTGCCCCACCTCCACGCCAGCCGCATGGCTTGAGCTCAGCCTGCAGTGGCCTCATCTTTGCAGGCTCAGGAATAGCCTCCATCCCGACCATGCAAAGTCAAGGCAGACCTGGGTGCCCCACAGAACACAGCAAGGTGGCGCTGGGTGGCTTCTGAGGCCAGATTACATGTACCTTGCTCTCCTGGGGAGGACACCCAAGCATCCCTACAAAGGGTCATCTAGAGGAAGACACGGAGGCAGCAGCTAATAACCCACACGGCCTGGCTGGCTAGGATGGTGAGCGGGCTCCGCAGGGGATCCCCCAGCCACAGTTGGGCCCTTGCATGCCTGGAACCCTGGCCATGTGACTGCCTCTCATGAGACCCCAGACAGCACTGCCCAGCCCAGCCACTCAGAGCTCCTGACCACACACACACACACACACACACACACACACACACACACACACACAGAGCAAGCTTCACAGGTGCAATTAATAGACAATGAAGATGTCATCACAGGAGCATGGCTGCATTCATGAAAAGGGGGAATGAGGGAAACGAAAATGACCCTCATAGCTCCCGCACGCCAGTGCCCCAGGTCCAGCTTCCTCTTTGCACGGGGGGCATGGCTGCTTCCACTGGCTCCTCGAAAGCAGAGCCTGAGACAAGGACATGGTGCAGGTGGTTTATTTGTGGTGACGCCAGGTGAGGGAGCCATCCAGGTGTGTTATCAAGGTCTCAGCTGGTTTCAGGACCTCCTGGATCATGTGCTGAACACCTGAGGGCGGTCCTTCTGCAGATGAGGGCGGGTGCATCCGCCAGTGCCCTACCACACCTCGGAGGGCTGGTCTGAGCTGCTCCCTCCACTGCCCTTTGGGGCTTGGTACACATGGAAGGCGGGCACTGTTGGGTAAGGAGGAGGGTCCAACTCCTGCTCAGCATGGGCCACCGCCGCTGAAATAGAGACGCAGAGGGGATGTGAGGTGGTCCCGAGAGCATCGTTCCCCACACTTACTCTCTTCCTAGACGTATACTGCTGCACCCTATTTACCTAACTTCCCACCACAGGACACGCTCGTTTTTCTCTTGTTTGACCCTCAGGGCTGGAGGAGGATTCGGAAGGACACTGCTCTGTGCAGGCAGAAGCAACCCAGCCCTTGACAGGCACCATCTTTTGGGTCCTTCCCAAGAGCCCCATGAGGTTGGAGCTACTATGACATTTACAGATGGGGAAACTGAGACCAGGAGTGGTGGAAGTGTGCAGCCTGATGATGGGCTCAAGAGTTGCTGCGGGTGCCATGAACCCACCCATGCCCTCCGTGGCTGGATCTAGGTCCCCCAGCCTGGGCCCCTCCTGTAGGACCCTTCTGGGCTGGAGGAGGCTTTCCAGAAATCCACTTAGCGCTGACCTCATCTTTGTCCTCATTGGAGCTAATCTGCTAATCCTGCCAGCCCAACTGGGCCCCACCACTGTCTAGACTGTCCTGCGCCGTCCGCACCCCACCCCCAATCTTCCACCCACTGGGGGCCTCCTCCCGGCCATGCCTCCAGGCCTGGGCAGGTCCAGTGACTGGCATAGGTCGAGCTGGGATTCATTCTGTGGAACGTACCTCAATCCCGGTGGGGCGAAGATTCTGGAGTCTGGAATTCAGGAGCCTGGGCCTGAATTCTGACCCCACCTTTTCATAGCTCAGCCATCATCTCCGAGGCCCCATTTTCTCCTCTGTAAAACATGATCACTGAGCTCTCTTTGGCTGTGAAATCCCAGGATGCTCCCCAGGCCCCTTCATGCCCAGCCCATTCCACTCACAGCAGCTGGACGGCTCTGGCTTCACCAGGTCTGGGTTTGAATCTCAACTCTGCCTTCACTTAGCTTCTGCTTCCTAATCTGCAAAATGGGGGTGTCAGGGACTCCTCTGCAGGGCTCCGTGTGGACTGGGTGGGATGGCGGGTGGGTGGCAGTCCCGGGCGCAAGGTCAGCTCTCGGTGAGAGTCTGAGAACTGAAATGAATCCAGCGAGGAGGAGTCTCCTTTGCCCCTGACTCCCTGCAGGATGACAGGAGTGTGGGGAGGAAGGAGACTGCAGCGTCTCTGGAGCCCCCAGCAACCCCAGCAAATTTGGGTGGCTGGGATAGAAACCTCTCTGAGATTTCGGACAGGAGAGGAGGAAAAGAGAACGAAACAGCCAGGGGTGTTCATGCAGCTCAGGCTAGATGAAGCCAAACATTTATTTATTAATGCTTTTGTTTATTTTTTTTTGAGTCTCACTGTTTCGCTTAGGCTGGGGTGTGGTGGCAAAATCAGGGCTTCCTTTAGCCTTGACCTCTAGGGCTGAGGCGATCCTCCCACCTCAGCCTCCTGAGTAGCTGGGACTACAGGTGCATGCCACCACGCCTTGCTAATTTTTTATTTTTGGTAGAGATGGGGTCTCACTATGTTCCCCAGGCTGGTCTTGAACTCCTGGGTTCAAGCGATCCTCCTGACTCAGCCTCCCAAAGTGCTGGGATTATAGGTGTGAGTCACTGTGCCCAGCCTGAAGCTAAATACTTAAAAAATAATAATTAAAATGGACCCACAATGAAATGGGAAGCAGCTGCTTTTACAGGTGCCGAACTTCCTGGCAATAGAAGCATTGAATGGGAGGTTACCTTTTTCCTAGGACCTCAAAGCTGGAGCACCAGGGATGTTGCCTCGACCTTCCTGTGCATTCTTGAACACACCAAGTAGACACCCGGTTCAGCAGCTAAATGTGGGCATTGTATCAGCTGTACTCCCAACAAGCTGGGCAATCTTTGGGACTTGCTGACCTTATCTGTGTCCCATCAGTAAAACAGGGAGAACACTAGCTCTCCCAGCACGGGCTGTGTGAGGACTGAATGAGCTGATAAGCCCAGATTTGAACGCAGCTCTTCCAGGTTCTGTACTCCAAGCCATCTCCACCCCTGCCCTTAGGAAGGACCAGGGGCCTCTGGACACCATCAGTTCGCCCACCTGTCCAGGATTTGCATGCAGCTGCTCTGTGCCAGATGCTGGGCACTGGGGACAAGCCAGAGGAGGTCTGGCCCATGACCTGTTTTGTCTCTGATTGGGGGATTTTCTGGCAGAGTCGAGAGACTGGACGGACAGTAGAGGCTGAGCTCAGAGGTGGCAGCAGCTGATGGGGACCACAAAATGGGAAGGAGGGAGACCTGGGATAGTCTGGGGTGAACGTCCAGTCAGAAGGCACAGCTGGTGCAAAGGCCCTTAGGTGGGAAGGAAGCTTTGGGCTGAAAGAACAGCTTGCAAGCACTCTCAGAGGGGCTGGCAGCCAGGTGGCTGGGAGGAGCCCAGTCAGGTGCTCTTGGGACAGTTTAGGGTCTCTGGCCTTTCCCAGTGAGGTGGTGCCTGGAGGCTTTGTAGAGGAAAGTGGCTCTCACTCCCATTTTCCCGGTGTCTCTCTGGCTGCTGAGGGTGGACAGGTGAAAGGGCATCTTTAGGGGAAGTGGAGGCAGGGCTTGAGCAGTTGAACATCCGCCTGGGCCAAGAGTCCAGGGACTGGCATGGAACAGGGCTGGGTGGGTGAGGCCCCCTGGGAGACCCCAGCTTGTCTCTGTTTCCCCCTTTCCTGGGCCTCCTACGTGAACCAGTGCCGGTTATTCCAGTAACTGGAGTCACAAGCCTCACTAGGAAGGGGTGACCCAGAAGAGGACGTCCTCAAGGTCCCCAAGGGAGCCCCCTGACAGCTTCCCAGGGGCAGGCTGGAGGCTGAGATGCGGCCCTCACCTGGGCGGGCATCACAGCCTGCGGGCACGGGGTGGGGCGCCTCATGCCCTTCTGAGCACCACGTGTCTGGTGGGCGCCCCACCCGCCCTGATAACACGGGGGTCCGGGGGTCCTAAAGCCGGTCTGACCCCAAGTACCCGGGCCGGGTGACTTTTGTCTTGTCGCCCCAGCCCATCCCCTCAGCCAGCCCGCCTGGGGCCACGAGACCCAGCCCCCATCGACTGAGGGGAAAACTGAGAAGTTTCGTGAACTCCCTGGCCTCGGCCGCATCCCGCCCTCTTCCCCACTCGGGCTTCAAAACTGCCCCTCCAACGCCCGCCCGTCCCAGGCCGACCTGGCCTAGGCGCCCGCCATGCACAGGAGCCAAGGTCAGCCCCCGCGGCAGCCTCCTCCCAGCCCGTGGCGGCCTCGGGGGCGGCGGGCGCGCGGCCGCGGCGTGGGGTGCGCTCCCATTGGGCCGTGCCCCCACGTGACCCGGCGCGCCCCCGAGCCCGCGGAGCCGCGGCCGCGCCTGTGCTCCAGGGTGCGCGCGTCCCGAGCCCTCCGCCCGTCGTGCCGGCGCCGCCCGGACCGCCAGGTCAGTCTCCTCCGCGCCCGCTCGGGGCGGGGGCGCGCGGCGCTTTGAGCAGGCGCGTGGGGGGCCGTCCGCGCGCGAGCCCGCTGCCTGCTCCGGGCACTGCTTCGGGGCGCGCAGGTGGGAGGGCCGCCGCCTTCCCCCTGCCCGCGCGTCCCGGGACCCTGCGCCTGGCGGCCGCTCCGCGGACAACGAACGTGAGGCTGGAGGCTGCCACGTGCCGGGCCCGAGCCCCCGGAGGCCGCCGTTTCCCCAGCGCAGCCACAGGACAGACCTGGCTGGAAGGGGTGACCCGCTCCTGTTCCTGGGGGCGCGGAAGATCTCCTGCTCCGAGTTCATCCTGCCCAGGGTCCCCGCCCAGGATCTGGCTCTGACCCTGTTCACGCACGGCTCAGTTTCCTCAGCTGCACAGTTTGGGGGGCTGGAACCCCACAGCCTTCCCTGCCTCCAGGGTGGGTCGTGGATGTCCGTGGAGTCACGGGGAAGCGGAGCGTCAGGTCTCAGGCCGGGTGGAGTCCGGCTCAGACCATACCGCTGTTGGGACTCGGGCGGCGCCTCAGCCCTCCAAGCAGCCCCGGGTAGAATCAGGTCAGCAGCCGATATCCACGTGCCATAGGAATTAAACGGGTGACTCCTGACACGCCCCTGGGATCTCCTGGGCAGTTGGTGGCCGCACGGGTGGGTGGTGGGGTGCTTAGCTCCAAGTGGGCAGAGCAGTTTTGCCCCGGCCTGTTGCTTCCTGGAGGGAAGCCCCTGACAGCCCCTTAGGGAGGGGGCTTCCCTCACCCTCTCTGATAGCGGCTTTAAGGGCAGTGTGGGTTCGGGCCAGCTGCTCACAGTGTGCCTGGCCACCCCCAGCCAAGTCAGAAAGGCACGTGCTACACCTCCTCTCTCTGCCTGCGGGCTCTGGGGTGTGCCCCGCACGTGATGGGGGGTGCTGGGCATCCTTGTAGTCTGCTCTGACTGCTGGAGCAGAGTCTGCGGCTCCAGACCAGATAGAGGTCACTGAACACAGGGTTCCCGTGGCTTTGCACAAACAGCAGCCCCTCGGCAGCCCTGTGCAGAGCCCTGCTTCACAGAACTCCTGAAATCCTCCCAGGAAGTTTGCTAACCCCGTTTCTGAGATGAGGAGACTGAGGCCCAGAGAGGAGGAGTCGGTGCAGCCCCTAACCTGCAGAGCTAAGCAGAGCCTTGGCGTTCCCATTTGCGAAGGGGTGGCTGGTTGGCCACCCTGGAGGCTGCTGTAAATGGGGGGCCCGAGCCTGTCACCTGAATGGAATTAGGCAATTGGGGGTCTCCCCATCACCACCCCGGCTCCCTTCACTGTTGTTGTAAGGAGGAGAAGCTGCCCTGTGTAGAAACTCCTGGGCTGTTTCCAAATACCCCCACTAGGGAGCTGGCCACCCCTCAACACCCCCAACGTGTTTGCCAAGCACTTACTCTGTGCCAGGCCCAGCGCTGGACCTGGAGAGCGGGTGTGTCTGGCTGGCGGAGTGGGCAGGTCACTGACAGGCCCCCATAGGCAGCTGGCGAGATGGGAGAAGATGCAGGCGGGATGAGATGCCCCCTGGTCTGCTCCTCTCTGCCTTTGCCCTCCTCCTGGAAGCCTGCCCTGACCACTGGAGTAAGGCTGGGGGCCTCAACTGGTCCCTCTCTGTCTGCAGTGCCAGCCCAGGACATGGTGAGGGTGGCTGGCTAACACAGTCGGGCACTGGACTCGAGAGGCCGGAGGAAGCCCGGGCGGGTGGCCTTCTCTCAGACGGGTGGGCAGTTTGGATGGTGAGAGGTCTTGGAGTCGTCATGGGTGGCTGGGCTCAAAAGTGACAGGAGGGCACACCTGAGAAATGCCAAACCAAATCCTGACTTGGAGCGTTGGTCAGTTTCTGTGGTGTACCTCCTTCCAAGCCATACAGACATGGCTTTACTGCCCCAGGACTTGGGAACAGGTGCACACAGTCAGCCTGAGAGGGGCATAGGCTGGCGTGAGCCCTCCCGCTCACAGCCAGGGTGGGCAGTGCCTGCCAGTGCCCAGTGCCTGTGCACGTGACCTCCTTGGGTACTTATGTCCAGATGGCAGTGATGCAGCTCAGGGAGGCCCTTCCTTGGTTGGCAGGTCCTGGTGAAAGGGTGAGTTAAGTGGAAGGGGTACCAGGCTGCTGTCCAGGTGCCATTTGGCCAGAGGGGCTGAGCTGGGAGCTCCTGGGCCTGGGACTGGCAGAGAGCAGTGGTTTTTTCCCCCCCAAGACCTTACCTTGGGCTTGCCTTGTTCCATGGAGGTCCCAAACCTGAGCAAAGGCTGTAAGCGCATGTTCGCTGTCTCCAACCACCACAGGGCACTTTCTCACCTCTGCCCTGGCCACCCTTGCTGGCAGCTCCTCCCTCTGGTCCCTGGCACCTCCCCTGCCTGCAGTGGCATTTCCTAGCAATTACAGCAGGCGAGGCCGAGCTAGGGGCAGGAGGAGGCCTGACTTCCCAGTTGTTTGCTGGATATTTGGCTTCTTTCCCCTCCTTTTCCGCACCTGTGAAATGGGAGCAATGACAGGTCTTCCTGGCAGGACAGGTGTGACGCCTCGCAGTCACATGGGTGAACACCCATGAGGTAAAAAAGGCTTCACATCCCTCCTTGTGACCTGGACCTGCCCACAGGACCGCTAGGCAGGGACCTGGGTGGGGTCCAAGGGCTGATAAGACCTGTCCTCTCCACACAGTTCAGGGTTGGGTGGGAGTGGCCGAGGGCTGCAGGTGGGGGTACTGCACTTCACACAGGGATGTGGTCGGCGTGGTGTCACCGCCGCCTGACCTTGGCACCCTGTGAGTGGGGTGAGTGCGATTTCGGGGTGGCCCAGGGGGCGAGGTACCTGCCCAAAACCTGCCCCATGCCTGCCAATCCAGTAGGCCGGCCTCCTGGGGCTGGTGGGGTGGGGCCTCTGGGGGTGGGATGGGAACAGGGATGGGCGCTTCCTTCCACCCAGGAGCCTGAGCAGAGGGTGGAGGGTCCTGGTGGCCACCTGCTTGGCTGCCTCAGTGGCAGCCTCATGGTTTGGAAGTAGAACTGAATCAGGGATGACCACATGGCTCAGGGCTCAGCTGGGGTCCTGAGAGTGGGCCCTCAGGTTTACCTTCCTCCTGGAGAGGAACTGGGGGCCCTGGGGACTGTTGCCCAATGCATCCCTGCTTCTCCTTAGGTGCATGCGCCACCCCTCCCTCCTGCAGCCCCCTCATTCATCTGCCCCTGTGCCCCCCACCTCCTCTCTTGGCATTCTCCCCAGATGTGGGGGTGCCCCCATGTCCCCCAGCTCCTCTTCTGGCATCTTCTCTGGATGTAGGGATGCCCCCATGCCCCTGGCTTCTCTCTTGGGATCTTCCCCAGATGTAGGGGTACCCCATGCCCCTGGCTCCTCTCCTGGCATCTTCCCTGGATGTAGGGGTACCCCTGGGCCTCCTGGCACCTCCTGGCATCTTCTGCAGGTGTAGGGCTACCCCCATGTCCTCCAGCTCCTCTCCTGGCATCTTCCCTGGATGTAGGGATGCCTCTGTGTCAGGGTCCATGCTTCTGGAAGGGACGGAAATGCAGTGTAGTTATTGCTGTTGCCTCCAAGGGCCATCCTGGCAGGGGACAGATGGGGCTGTCTCTCCTCCCCCACCCTGGCCTGGCCCCTGCTCCCCGGTCTCCCCAACCCTGCCACTGGCTCAGAGGAAGCAGGCCTAACCTGATGTGTAACCCCCACCCCCCATGACGGTAATGCTGTGCCATGTGAAGCTGGGGCTTCCCGGCAGTGCTTGGTGGTCAAGGTCCAGCCAGAACCAGCCCCATTATCTGGACTGCGGGTGCCATCGGTCAGGACCGCGATCGACTCACGTAGCACTTGATTCGTTTAGCCTCCCTTAATGCTAGAGGATTGCGACCACTGGGGTAAGTGTTCATAATATCGTCCTGCCCTAGAGCCAGAGAAGGACCCTAGGGGAGAAGTGACATGCCAGGGTCACTGCTGGGAGGAGGGCAGGAATTTGAACACTAGCTGTGCGTCTTTTTTGGGGAAAAGTCAGTTAATGGGCAGGGGAGGGTTCTTGTCATCTGGGCAGCAGTGCCAGTGGGGTGAGCAGCTCGGGTCATGAGGTGGCGTGGATTCTGGCCCTGGGCAGCCAGTCCAGCATTCCTCTCTTACTGAGCCAGCTAGCCCTGGAGCATCTTCTGTATGTGCCTGCTCTGGCCCACTGGAAACAGGATGGCACAGAGTGGAGAAGCTGTGCCACAGGCCCATGTGGGACAAAGGGCACCTGCTGACGAGTGGGCCTGGAAGAGATAAGGTGGGGATGGGGGTTACAGGATGGGAAGAAGGTGGCCTCAGGAAGGGCTACCTTGGCAGTGCCAGCTTGGCCATGTCACCTTCTGGGCCTCAGTGTACCCTTCTCTCATGTGGGAGGAGACCGTGCTGACGGGCTGATGTGCTGGCCCTGAGTCTGCTGAGCCTGCTGGGTTTCCAGGCACAGCGGACAGAGGATCCAGGGAACGAAGCAGGCTGGGCTGTGCTCTCTGGGACGTGCCCTTGAGCCATGTGCTCCTGTGGGACGGTGGCCAAGCTGGCTGGGGACCTGGAGAGCAGCCTTTCCTGCCTTGCTGTTTTCCCAGCCAGGGAGGGTGCCAGGCTGGAAGGCCATGGAAGGCTTAGGGGGAAGAACGCAGGTTGATTTGAGTGTGGCTCCAGCTGCCTCCTGAGGGCCAGAGCGGCTCCTGGAGCAGGAGTGAGAGCTGCGTCACAGGCAGGGAAGCTGGGGCTTGGGGAAGCTGGTTGCCAGGGTGTGCACGGCTGTGCCAACCCCATCCTGGTGGGTCCCTGTGACAGTAGGACAGACCATCTGCCCATTGTACAGTGAGAGGCTGAGGCTCTGTCAGTTCGTGAGGTCACACAGGCTCCAGACAGTGGGGGCTCTTGGAAGGAGGTCCCAGTGACCTGGATGGAGCCCACTGGGTGGGCTGGGGTGTCCTCCTGTAAGGCCTATCCTGGGTTGGGGTTGCGGTTGGGTGGGAGAGGGTGGTGGTCCTGCTGGGAAGTGCCTCTCCTATGCCCAGCTCCTACCACAAGGACAGAACAAGGACTGCTCTGCTGCCTGGCTGCTGGGCAGACGCTCCCCGCTGGCCTCATTTGGGAGTCCAGCGAGCCAGGAGGTAAAGATGGGGCACACGTCCCCCACAAACCCTCACAAGGCAGGTGGTAGGGTGAGATGTTACACGTGAGGACCCTGCCTCCCGGCCCGAGTGCCTCAGTGGCTGTGGAGCCTGCTTCTGGCCTCTTTGGGACCAGTGTTCTCGTCTGTACAAGGCAGCGATCTTTCTAGACAGCTTCAGGGAGGCTCTGTTATCCTTGCCCATCAGTTGTGAGGGAGTTTAACAAAATGTTTTGCGGAAATTGGACCTGAGTTGGGCATTGCCCTCCTGCTGCCCCTAGTTCTGAGGCCTTGGCACCACTAGCCCTCTGTGCAGGGTCTGCCATGCTGCTGCTGTTATGATGTGTGAGCCTGGTTGTGTGTGGCTGAGTCCTGGACGGGCTGAGACCTGGATGCAGGACCCTGGATGGTCAGTGCAGGTGGAGCAGGGAGGGAAGCGTCTGCCTGAGGCCTGTTTGGAGGTGCCCAGGTGGGAGCCTTGGCCCTGGAAGATGTGGTCAGGGTCCATTGGCACTGGGATGGCCTAGCAGAGGGCCCCTGTGCCCTCTGCCTGGGGCCTGGTATAGCCAGTGCTCAGGGTTTATTTGATGTATGAGTGGTGGAGTGGGCCAGTGGGGCCCAAGTCTCCTGCTGGGTGACTCTTGGGGGTGGGCATAAGCCCGCGGGGTCTCTGCTCTGCACTTGCAAATAAGAGGCTGGACCTGATGAGTGGTTAGAAGTCGGGGAAGCATCCCCTGATTGCCTGGTTCTGTTTGAGGCACACCCCAATTCCTGGAGCTTATAACTCCCCTGCAGGAGCCCCCAGTACTTATGTGGCCAGATGGGGGTCTGGGAACCCCCACACTGCAGCATGTTAGGGTTCAAGTCCTTGACTCCCATCCTGGGGCATGGAGTGGCAGGAGCCAGGGAATGTTCTAGAGCAAGATGGTGAGGTGGAGAGGTGGAGCAGGGCGTGCGGGGATCAGGTTTCCCTGGGGTGGGGTCCTGGAAATGGGGCATCAGGAGGAAGGCTCTAACCCTGGGCGTTGGAGGGTCTTGAGTCCGTGGCTGAGGGTGGATGTGCTAGAACTGGACTCTGGAAGCTGAGGACCCCAGGACAAGGGCGCTCAGGGCCTGGCTGAGGAGACTCCTGCCTTGGTCTCCCCAGTGTCCGGGCCTGGGCTGCCTGGGGCACACTTCAGTTGATGATGTCATTGTCCAGGAGGCTCTTCTCTTGGACCTCAGTTTCCCCTTCTGGAGGATGGGCTGGACCCACTCTCTCTAGCTCTGCCACTCCCCCTCCCTCCAGGGAGCTGCAGGAGCCTGTTCCCACGGCCTCATCCTCACCCTCCATGGAGACCTCACAGCCAGGCCTAGCCCAGCTAGAGGAGGTGATGGGTGGCCCTGCCCTGTCCCTGTCCCCATGTTGGTCCCCTTCCCACGGGACTGGCGCTCCCAGCTGCTCTCCTGGGCCTGGGGTCCTCCTGTGACTCAGGCTTCCTGGAAGAGGCTCCGGAGGCCTCGGAGGATTCCCTGCCACCCCACCTGGGGTTTCTCCCTGCCTGTCTCCTGTCCCCATCACCACCGCTGCTGTGGTACACGGTACACTGTATCTGCTCACCCATTCTGCCCCCAAGAGGGTGCCTCTTCCTCCTGGCACCCCCACTCTGGCATCTTCTGTGGGTGCCTGGAACGCTGGTCCCCTCCTCTCTGGCTCGCCTGGACCTGGGGCCCCTGCCAAGGCAAACATCTCCTTTAATCTCTCCGTCCTGGGTCAGCCTCAGAGGCCCTTCCTCCCGGGCTTTGCTTCCCTCTGGCTGGCTGCCCAGAGGCCCATCTGCTGGGAATTGCCATGTGGAGCTCAGGGGGTCCCTGGGGGTGCCCGGGGCTCCCAGCTGCCCCTCCCTCGGTGGCCTCCCTGTTCCCTCTGCATGGCCCTAGGGATCTACAAGGTCTGGCCCTGGCTCTGCCAGCTCTCCGTGCTCCTGCCCTTTCTGGGCCTCAGTTTTCGTATCTGGAGAATAGGGAGCTTGGGGAGACCCCAGAGCCCGCAGCAGATAGGTGGGGATTAGGACAGAGGTCTAGCAGCTGAGCCCCACCACCTGAGCCAGGCTGCTTGCTTCTGAGCTGGTGACTGCCATGGATGGACTGGGTTGTGGTGGCACACACTTCCTCTCTTCCAGGCCTTTGACCTGGGGGAGGGCCGTCCGTGGTGCCTCAGTTTCCCTACCTGCCAGGTTGTATTCTTGGGGCAGGCTGGGGACCTGCCATGGCAGCACCAGTAGGACCCACAAGGAGCTCCCATGGGGGAGAGGCAACATTTGAACCGTGCTTCAAACATGTACTTGTTTTCTCTTTTTGAGACAGTCTCTTGCTCTGTCCATGCTGGAGTGCAGTAACCTCACTGCAACCTCCGCCTCCCAGGCACAAGCGGTTCTCCTGACTCAGCCTCTGGAGAAGCTGGGACCACAGGCATGCGCCGCCATGCCTGGCTATTTTTTGTAGAGGTGGCATTTCACCATGTTGGCCGGGCTGGTCGCCCTGCCTTGGGCTCCCACAGTGCCAGGATTACAGCGTGAGCCAGGGTCCAGCGCAAACATGTAGACAGTGTTTCACACGCTTGGTAACATTCGTTATACAAATTCCAGCAGCTGGGAAGTACAGAGCTGCAGTAGCTCTGGATTCTGCCTCACTTCACAGGAATGGGGCCGGCCTCGTGTGCTATTCTGCCATCTCACTTGAAATTTCCCTTGGTGGTGACTGTGGTCCTTTCCCAGTGGCACCCTTGTACCCTGGTCTCTGGGTCTGGCAGGGTGTTCGTTTATTAACTAGCCATCCTCCCACCCCCATGATGGGCTCTCCTAAGTGAGGCTGTGGACAGCCGGGACGCGTGTCTCAGCACTGGTGTGAGTGTTTCTCTGCTCACTGGCAGAGCCCTGGGTCAGATGGGAGGGTTGTTGGTGCCTGGCTGTATGCCCTGCCACCCGCTTCGGGTCCTTATTCTGGCTGCTGTGTAGCTCCTGCCACCTCCTTTGGGGCTGCCCTGGCCCACACTGGCCCCATGGGGATGGCAGTAGGCAGAGAGGGGCGGTCCTGACCCTAGAGAGATCCCACGGTGAGTAGGATTTGTAGGACACGACAGTCACCTTCCTGGAGCATGTATCCCCAAGACTTTGAGGTCTTGTTGGGGCAGGATGAGGATCCCCTTACCAGGTAGTCAGGGCGGACTTTTGGGAGGAGGTGGCATCACCATACAGAGGGAGTCGTGGATAAGGCTCCAGGAAGGGGCAAGCTGGGTGAGGATGGGCTCCTCCTGGGGACCCAGGACCTGATGAAACGGTGTCACTCTCAATGGCACCGTTGAGAGCCTCTTCTGGGCTGGCAGCAGGAGCTCACCCAGGGCACATCTTTAAACCTCAGGGTCCCCTGGTGGCATCTGCCATGGCCACTCTGTTTCCCAGGGCAGGAAGCTGGTATCTGCAGCTGGCAGCCTGCTAGGTAGCACAGTTGGGGAGTGGCAGTGCTGGGATGGAAGACAGATGTGTTGGCACCTGCCATCTGTATGTCCTGTCATGATGGTCTTCAGCCAGCTCGTCTGCCCCTTTGCAGATGAGGGCAGAGAGATGGAAGGGAGAAGGGGAGAGCACTGGGTTTGATGGGCTTGGGGCCCCGTGGCTGGCCCTGGGGCAACTTGCCTGCCTGTGCCTCAGTGTCCCTCTCTGTAAACAGGGTGTGACATCCCCCCTGGCCATGTTGGAGGCTCCGAGAGGGCAGCGGGTCCATCTCAGCAGATGTTCTGCTGACGGATGCTGCTGGCTGGCCCCTGCTCCCACCCTCCCTTCCCTTGGTGGCCTCCCCAGGCTGGGCTGTTCCCACGGCTGCCCAGCCACAGGAAGCCATCTGGAGGCCTTGTTTACCCCTCCCCCTGGCCTCCCTGGCAGGAAGTCACCGGAAGGGCCGTCCCGAGGGGCCCTGGGCCTGTGAGGACAGCCAGCGGCTCAGAGGTCTGTGCCGTGGAATCCCAGGATAGCATATGGGGGCAGGGAGCTCAGAAAACAGCAGGTGGAGTGGAGCTCCGGGGCGCTGGGGCTCATGGGCTGGAGCGTGGACCAAACCATTCACCGAGCCTGACCATCTGTCCATCCACACAGTCACCTACCCCTCCCCCACCGTGGACTCCAGCAGGGCCCAGGCCCATGAAGCTCACAGCCTGGGGCATGGACGAGGCCACTCAGTTTCAGCCCAGGGTGGCCCGTGTGATGTCAGGGGCCGTTCCTCCAGCTCCTGGGATCCTACTCCCCCACTGACATCACACAGGCCACCGTGTATGGGGCTGGAGGAAGAGAGACCTGGGGCAGCAGCTGAGGTCCAGGAGAAGGGAGGTGGGAGGGGTGCTGGCAGAGGGTGCAGCCTCTGGGAACTTTGGAGGCCACCCTTGGTGGCAGGTCTGAGGCTGCAAGGTGTAGGTGGGGCAGGTGAAGGGAGAGGTGGACTGGTGCAGCTGGCAGGCACTGGCGTGGCCAGTGGGGGTCAAGGGCATGGATGGTCCCAGTCAGGGTGCTTGTGGTGCTGTAGAAGCCCCTCTCCACCGCCTCCCGCAGCCCTCTGTGCCCTGCTCAGGCCCCTGGATCACCCTGTAGGTCTGGACCTTCCTGGAGTGGGCTCGGGCCTGGATTTCCACCCCACGGGATGGTGCAGCTGCCCTGGCATTTGTGGCAGCCCCAGTGCCCACTGACAGGCCTGAGTGTGGCTGGCTGGCCGGGCCCAGGGCCTTTCCCACGGACACTGCCAGCGGGGTCTGCCTGGCCCTAGGGGGAACTTTGACCCTTGTGGGGCCTCCCGCCTGTCCCAGCCTCCTGCCTTCAGGAGTCTCCACCCACATGGGGAGGCTGTGGAAGGGCTCCTCTGCCTCTGGCTACCCCGTTCCCCTCCCCCATACCTTCTGCTCCCCTCCCTCCTGACTTTCCCCTATCCCTTCCCCTCCTGCTTCCCCTTCCTCGTGCCTTTTGAAGGCGCCTACTCATGATCTTCATGGTGAAACCCTCCCTGAGAGCGCGTCGGGGTTTCAGGCTTTGCCCTCAGCCCCCTCTGAGGAGGAAGTGAGCGTGAGAACCGGGGCTTTGGCAGATCCAGGTGCCTGTGGGCGGCCAGGAGGTTTGTTCTTCAGGGGCCTGGCTGGCGGGGCCTGTCCAGAGCAAGAATAGATGTCTCAGGAGGGTCCCTGGCTGGGCCCAGGCACCTCCTGTCTGCACCAGACCCGTCGTCGTCAGGTGGTTGGGGCACCTGCCACCATGCACTTCAAAATCGAACAATCATAAACTCCACAGCGTATTGTCATGCATTCGTCGGCTATGTCTATTAGACAAGTTTTTATCTTGCAATAATTTTTATTGATTCATTTTCCCACCCAGTGGAAATTCCAGTTCAGGGTCACGAGTGGATGAGCCTATCTCAGCAGCTCCAGGCACAAGGTGGGACCCAACCCGGCTCAGGACCTCGTCCCATTGTAGGGCACACCCATATGCACAGCCACACCCACTCAGGACCCCGTCCCATGGCAGGACACTCTCACATGCACAGCCACGCCCACTCAGCCTGCCTTGTCGACACACCTGTTCACCTGATGCGCACAGCTTTGGGGTGTGGGAGAGCCAGAGGACAGGGAGAAAACCCACGAAGACCTGGAGGGCACGTGCACAGGCCACACAATGGCTCTGAACGGGAAGCGATTTTTTTTTTCTCATCAGCATTTTCACGAGGCCACGTTGAAAGCAGCAGTGTTATCTGAGGTGCCCCCTCCAGGGAGGTGGGATTTGGATGTACTGACAGGCGGGGCAGGACAACGTGGACCCTCTTCGGAGCCTCTGTGCTTCTCCCCCTTTCAGGGGGTTGGAGTAGAAACTGGGTCAAGGATAGGAGATTCTCATGGGGTTAGAGGGTCTGTTGGGGCAGGGCCCCCCAGCGGCTGAGGGCCTCTCTCCCCTGTCCTGTTACAGGGCTCGTTGGGGTCCTGGGGTCTGTGGCCCCCATGAGTCTGGCTCCTGGTTGCTCTGCCAAGTTTGCTGTCATGTTAGGAACTGAGCCTTTCCTCCCGTGAGCTCCCTTGGACCCAAAGTTTAGCCATGGTATTCAGTAGGTGCCCAGTAAGTATGGGCTGGTGAGTAGGTCTCCAGGGAGGTAGGATTTGGGTGGATAGAGTGGACAGATCCTCGGGAGATGGTACTGAGAGGCTTGGGGTCAGAGCATCTCTGTAGATCAGGGGCTCCATCCTCAAGGACCCCCTGAGGGCCTCCAGGAGGAGGCAGCTGTGGGGTGGGCATGGAAGCAGGAGCAGCAGCTCTGAGTCGGCTTGTCCCAGCGCTAAGCTCCCTCCCACACCTCCTGTCAACACTGGGAGCCACACAGCCTTTATGTGTAAAGGGCATGGAACAGTGCCTTGCACTCAGGAAGCACCACCAACTGGCAGCACGTACTGGATACTGACTGTCGACATTGCCAGGAGTGTTCAAGAAGTAATTTAAACTGCCAGAGATCCTCCTCCCACGGTGTTAACTGACACCTGCTTTGGGCCTGACCCTGTGCTGATCCTGGGGACCCCACATGGATTAATCACTCCCTGTCTGCTGCCCACAGTCCATGACAGGGACAGACAAGTCACCCCCAAGGCTGCAGGGGCTGCCGCAGGAATGAGCAGGGCCTCTCTGGTGCTGTTTCGAGCCCTGGCCCCTGGTGAGGGAGCAGTGAGGATGTGGGGACCCTGGTCCCTTGGACTCTGTGGGCCTGGCTGCTGGTCCTGTGGGTCCCATGCAGAAGTGGCCCCCAGTTCTTTCTGGGTGCTTGGCCATGTCCTGTCTTCCTTGGGGGATCTCCAGGCAATTTTGGCTAGACACCCAGCAGACTCTCTTTCCTCCAGGTCCCCCAGTCTCCAGGTGCCTTTGGTGGGAGCCTGTTTTCCACAAGACCACCCAGGCAGGGACTTTGGGCCCACTCACAGGTGCTCTGGTGACTGTGCTGCTGGGAGTGCTTGGGTGGGAAGGAATGGCTGCTGGCAGGTCCTTCTTCCTCTGTCCTCAGCATCCTCATCCATCTCTAGGGGTGCTTGACTCTGCCCTACTCCTGCTCACAGGACAGTTGAATGCATTCACACCTCCACTGAGCCAGCACCTGCTGTGTGCGTTGCTCATTGAGAACCAGGCAGCCAAGGGTGGGGCTGTGGCCAGGCTCTCATCCTGTGAGGGGTGAGAGGCTGACAAGCTTTGCCAGAAGAGGGACAGATGACCCCTACTGTGGGTGGGGGATGGAGGACAGGTCTCGGTGGCTAGCAGGGGGAACAGGAGGATGTTGAACCTGAGATCCCAGTGATAGGAAGGGGGCCAGCACCGGATGGCGTGGGGACAGAGTGGGTTCCTGGCCGCCAGCACAGCCAGGACAAGAGCTTGGAGGCAAGCCTGTGCTTGGCAAGTTGCAGGAAGAGCTGGGAGGCAGGTGAGGCTGCAGCACGTGAGGAGGGGGGAGTGGTAGGAGGGCAGAGGGCAGAGGGCAGGGAGCAGGTCGCGTGGGGCCTTTAGGGCCATAGGATTTCAGGCTTTCCTTCTGAGTGATGTGGGTGCCATTGGAGGCTTTGAGCAGAGGGGCTATGATCTGACTTGGGTTGGGGGCAGGGGTGAGGATACCCAGGATGCCAGGTGGGTATCCCAGATTCTTGGTGACCCTCGGTGGCCCCACCGGGTGGTGGCTTTAGGCTTCTGGGCTTGGGTGTCCCCATTTCACTTGTCAGCTGCCCATGGCTGCTATTCTGCCCTGTCTGTGGATTCTGGGACTTTCCACTTCCTCACCTTGCACTTGATTCTGTGACATGCCTGGACTGGGGACTGTGGAGACCTGTCCATGCCTTGAAGTACTTCTGAGAGGCCGGGGAGCAGTTTCCCAAGGCATCCCCCTGGGAAGCCCTGCCTTCCTCTCTCCACGGCCCCCCAGAGCCCACCCTTCCCAGGGAGCAGTTCCCTGAGGTGTCCCCCGGGAAGTCCTGCCCTCCTGCCTCCGCGGCCTGCCCTCCTCCCTCCTCGGCCTGCCCTCCTCCCTCCGCGGCCTGCCCTCCTGCCCTCCTGCCTCCGGCCCTTGCTCAAGCCGCGCCTCCGCCTGGATGCCTACTTCTCCTTTGCCCTGTTGGATTGATTAGGCCAACTCTGGGGAAGTCCATGTCCACTATTTGTGATCAAACAGGGCCCAGACTCATTGACATCCTGCGTGAACTGCAGAGTTTTGGTAGAGGTGCCAGTGGATTCTGTGTGGCAGAGAAGATGGTGAGTGGTGGGGGCCCCGCTGTCTGCAGTCAGGGACAGCCTACCTCTTTCCCATCTTAATCCATCGTGCGGTCTCTCGAGGGCTGTGGGCACTTAGCCCTGAATCCTCCTTTGAGCCGGCTTTGCCTCCTGCTGTTCCCACTGAGTGAATTAAATAAGTCTTTGCCCTGTGCTCCTTGTCTGCTCGAGGTCATGCAGGTTATGCGTTTAGCTTCCAAAAACGTGTTCATCTATCTTTTCCGCCCTCCGAGGCCTGTCTCTGATGCCACCTTCATCTTCTGGGTTCTCTCCGGGGGAGTGGGTCAGGCCCTTGGGGGTTTCCGTTTGCCCTCTCTGCCAGGGACCCTGGAGGGCCCTTCCCCATGTTCCCTGGCCACTGGGACCTCCATCCCACCCTGACCTGCCCAGCATCCTCCCTCGGCAGCCTGGCACAGCCCAGAAAGCTGCTGGAAGGTGTGGGACTAGATTCTGCCTGGTTGCCCTGTGTCCCCACCCTTCATATGCCGGCCTGGACTCCCAGGCCTCCCCACCCCCAGTCCCTCTTCTGTTCCCTCCGTTCCTTCACACACGTGGGCACACTGTCAGGACTCCCACAGGGTGCATCTGGTAGGACCTCAGCCTCCTGTACTCGACAAGTCTTGGCAGGACAGGAGTTGTGGGTGATGGTTAAGGTGTAGCCCCCTCCGACCTCGCAATGCCCTGCACAGCCCCTGGCTCAGTCCCTGAGAATAAAATTTCAGACAGACCTGGACGTGACCCAGATGTCCATCAGCTGAGGAATGGATAAATAGAACATGGCAGGCACAAGCTTGCCCAGCCCTCAGCCCGTGGGCTGCATGCAGCCCAACACAAATTTGTAAACTCTTTTTTGAGATGGAGTCTTACTCTGTTGCCCAGACTGGAGTGCAGTGGTGCAGTCTTGGCTCCCTGCAACCTCTGCCTCCCGGATTCAAGTGATTCTCCTGCCTCAGCCTCCCGAGTAGCTGGGACCACAGTCGCCCGCCACCACGCCCGGCTCATTTTTGTATTTTTATTAGAGATGGGGTTTTGCCATGTTGTCTGGCTCCCAAAGTGCTGGGATTACAGGTGTGAGCCACTGCACCTGGCAAAATTCGTAAACTTTCTTAAAACATGAGGGTTTTTTTTTTTTGTCATCTGCTATCATTAGTATTAGCGTATTTTATTTGTGGTGCAAGACAGTTCTTTTTCCAGTGTGGCCCAGAGAAGTCAGAAGATTGCACATCCTTGCAGTAGAATGTGGGCTGCCAAGAGGAGGAGCAGGCATGGACCCAGGCTGCGCCGTGGCTGAGGCTTTAGAACGCCAGGAGAAGCAAAAGGAGCCAGGCGCAGAGGGCCACAGGGTGTGGGAGGCCATTCATAGACAATGTCTCCTACAGGCAAGTCCTCAGAGACAGAAAGTAGACTTGTGGTCGCCAGGGGCTGGGGGAGGAGCGGGGGAGTGACTGCTGAGCCGGCGTGATGGAGTGTGGTGGAGTTAGTGGGGATGAGCACAGAGCACTGTGAGTATATTAAAACACTGAAGGGGACACTTGATGGTTCCAATGGCTGGGCATGGTGGTCCACACCTGTCATCCCAGCACTTTGGGAGGCTGAGGTGGGTGGATCTCCTGAGGTCAGGAGTTTGGGACCAGCTTGGCCAACATAGCAAAACGCTGTTTCTACTAAAAATACAAAAAATCGCCGGGTGTGGTGGTGGGCATCTGTAATCCCAGCTACTCGGGAGGCTGAGTCAGGAGAATCGCTTGAACCTGTGAGGTAGAGGTTGCAGTGAGCCGAGATCGTACCATAGCACTCCAGCCTGGGCAACAGAGTGAGATTAAAAAAAAAAAGGCTAAAATAGTGGATTCATGTTTTATGATTTTTATCTAAAAAACAAAAACAAAAATTAGATAGCACCCCTGCCTACACAGGCTAATCCTGAGCAGCTGTCAGAAGTTTGTAAAGTAGGGTGAAGGTGCCCTTGCCCTGCCCCTGGGTTCCCAGTGCCGTTGGGACGTCACCAGCTGCTGGGGAACAGAGGGATGCTGGCATCCGCCCAGGGCTCAGGGCAGGGTGGGAGCTTGGTGCGGGCTAGAGACCAGAATGAGAAGGCCCCTCCCTGGCCCTCAGAGTGCCTTGCTGCTGGGGAGGGAGTGAAGACATGGGCAAGGTTGTGAAGTGCCCGCCTGCCGTGTAGCCTCACCATGCCCCGATGTGGTTAGCCTGTCTTTACTCATGCGGGTGGTCTGCCGGGGCATTTGATTCTGGAGGGTGGTGTTCCAGTCTGTGTGGTTCCCTGGGGATCCCTGGCCTCAACATAAAGGCAGTGTGGCCTGAGGGCCTCCCAGTCCCGAAGGTGCTAAGCCGCCACCGCCTGCCTGAGTCCTCCGTGGGCCCTGCTGGGGGAGGGCTGGGAGCTGCAGCATCCGCCAGGCCCCTGTGAATGGCCTGGCCGCAGCACTACCAGACAGGGCCAAGCTCCTGGCCGGGGCTGTCTCTGAGCCCTGGAACTGGTGGGGTAGGGACCAGCTCCTCTGAGCTCCCTTCACCCCCAGATCCACCCCTCAGGTCCAGGGTGGTTTGGTGGCAGCTCCTGGTGGGGCAGGGGATGGGAGGGATGTGAGCTTCCATCCCTGGACCTGGTGTCTGTTCTACCTGCAGGCCTGGTGATTGTGGCCTGGACTCCTGCCCACCCCTGCTGGGCACTGCAGTGATGCCCAGAGCCCCTGAGGGGCTGTGCAGGGAGGGCATAAGATGGCACAGGGCTCTGAGTAGCCCCTAGGCTGGCAGGATGTGTTCTGAGCTGAGAGCCTTTGGAAAGTGCCTATAGGTTTCTGCCCCTCCGTGGGGTGGGGGCTCCCCACCTGCCTGGAGTCTTCAGATGCCTGGGAGAGCAGGTCTCCCTTAGGTCTGCTGGTCGTGATGGTCCCCTCCTCTCCTGGGAGCTGGGCAGGTTCTCACAGGGTACAGTGCAGGCCGCTCAGCATGCGTGGCTCCAGGATGCACCATGTGACCCAGGCAGCCTCCGGCCCTGGCTGGGCTGGTGAGGGGCGGTGACTGGGTGCCCAGTGGTGCTTGCTAACAAGAGCCCCTCCCTGGGGCAGTGCCTGCCTGTGGCCCACCTGGGCTAGGCGTCCAGTCTAGCCTTGGCTGTTGCCATGGCAGCCAGTGCCTGCAGCTGGGAGCTAAACTTGCTACCCTCCAGCCACTGTCACCATGGCTGTGACAAATGTGGAGACATACAGGCTGGGTCGGGGAGGTGACCAGGCCTGCTTCTGCCCAGCCCGTGCTGCTGATGGTTACCGAGGTCACCACCCACGTGGCCTGCCTGCCTTCCCTTCATGCCATGGCCTGGGCTGTCTGAGGTTCCATGTCATGGATGAGGCCCCAGGACCACAGAGCTGCCCACCGCCACACAATGGGCAGGAGTCGGGAGACCCTGGCCCCTAAGCTCCTAGCCAGACTGGGGGAATGGGATGGGGCTGGCCCAATCCAGTGTTACCAAGGTAGAGTTCTTTGAGGTATCATTGTTGCTAGTGCCTGGTTTCAAAAACATTCCAGAAATGTCCTGCTGACCACCCGCCTGGCTCCAAGGTCCCCACATCTGTGGAGGAATAGGGCTTTAAGAAGCTGTGTGGGAAGAAGCCCGATTCACCCAGGTTCTCCTGAGGGTCAGGGTCCTGAGGCGCCTGCTGGGAACTGTGATCCATGTGGTGGCCCTCCCAGCGCACTCGGTGTCCTCTCAGAGGCCCTGCAGGTACTTGGCACAGTACCTGCAGTGTTCCGGGGACTCAGGCGAGGCCTCTTGTAAAGGGGAATGTCCCTCCAATCCCAGGAGAACACCAAGGGCAGGTTCATGAAAGGCAGCCTTCCAGTGACCCATCTTACAGATGAGTAAACTGAGGCACAGCAAGGGTGAGGGATGTGTCCATCACACAGCTTAACAATGGAGCCAGGAGGGGAACCAGGTCACACTCCCAAGCCAGCAGCCCTTTGTGAGGACAGTGGCCGTGGGCTGAGCAATGGCCTGGCCTCCAGGATGGGAAGGAGCTGTCCCGTCCCTTGGGCCCCAGGGAACCCACCTACCTTGGCTTTGAGCTGAGGCTCTACCTGGGGGTCACTGGCGGAGTCTTGACTCAGCCTCAGGTTCCCCATTTGTCAGATGAGGAAGACCAAGACCCAGAGCACCCAGGGTAGATGGAGCCTGGCCAGTGCTGGCAGCTCTGGCGCTGTGGGCCAGCGAGGCGTGGGGTGCCTCTGTGTGCTAGGGGTGGACTTGCTTGTGCTCAGTGGCGTCCCTGCCACAGACCACTCTCCTCCTGTGTGCTGGGGTCACAGCAGCTCAAGTTAGTGGCTGAGCCCCGCTTTTTGTGCCCCTCTTGATTGTTTCAGGGACTAGGTCTGGATCTTTACCCAGGTGCCCAGCACAGGGCTTGGCATGTGGTGGTGGCCTGTGAAAGCCAGTGGTGTGTATGAAACTCATCGACTTGGCACTGCATGTGCTTTTTGGAAGGGAGACGGCTCAGAGAGGAAAGGCCATCAGCACTGGCCCCCCCAGCAGGATCTAGGCACTGTGGGGAGCCTGCGGGGCCCCCCAGCCCCCCACCCTGTGTCCTGGGGGTAGCCCCATTCCGCTGGGCCTCGCTGGCGCCATGTGCACTGGCTCTGGGGGTGCCAGGCTGTGTCTTACCATTGGGCTGGACCAGAAATAGCTGTGACCTTCCACAGCCAGCTTGGCAGCGCCCGGGCTGAGAGACCTACGTGCACGCAGGCTGAGTCCCCTCACCGTGCGGAGCTGGCTATTTTAGACGTGGCCTCCTGAGGCCAGGTCAGAGCTCTTTCCCGCGGCTCCACAGGCCCCTCTGACGTGCGTCCACCAGGGCCTTGGCCAGTGGCCCTGGCCAGCTCCATGATCTCAAGCCCCCTTCCTGCCCCCCCGATTTCACAGGCCCTGGGTGGCATAGAGAAGGGGATTCTGGGGACTGAAGTGCAGGGTGACTGTGCCTGCCGGGGCGCTAATGTGGAGTGTAGGTCTTGGGTGCTTTAAGAAGAAAGTGCAGAGAAAATGCCTGCCTTGGGTAGGCCCTCAATCTCCTCTCAGCCCCTCAGACCTCTCACAGACTACACAGTCTGAGCCTCAGTTTACGCATCCATAAAGTGGGGTGATGGTTGCCTTCCAGGACTGCTCTAGGCTGGATGTGGGAGTGGCCTGTGCTGAGGTCACAATGCAAGGCCACTGCACAGAGGGGGCTCTTGGGCCTTCTCTGCCTTCCATGGGACTGGACACTGGGCTCAGGGAGGGGATGTTGGGGTGTGGGGTGGTGTGCTGAGCAGCGGCTGAGCAAGGGTTCTTCCTGTTCTGTGACACAGCAGCGGTGTACATGCCTGCCGCCCTGCCCACGGCTTCTGTGTGTAGTGGAAGTGGCCCCAAGGTCCAGCCACCCTCAGGGACCACAAGCCTCCTGGACACCCTGCTGACAGGGGCCCACTATGGAGGAACAGGCCGGCCCAGCTCCCCACCTCCCAAGTGAGCGCAGGTGGCTGGGTTGGCAGGGGGACTGGCTCCCTTGCTAGAGGACAGAACGCCCCTTGCCGTGAAGGTGCTGGGTGGAGTGGGACCCTGTTCCTGGATTTTGAGTTGGGCATACAAGGAACAGTGGGAGTGGGGTTGCTGCCTGCCTGCCTAGTGCTGGCCGCATGCTCATGACCCTAAGGGCCCTGTTCTTGGGATGGTCCAGGGGACCCTGGAGGAGCCATGGCGTCTTCTCCATGGATAGGGCCAGTAGGCCCAAGACCTGGCTCTCTCCAGACAGGCACGTGGTACTCAGCCGAACTCTGGAACCTTTCTGCAGAGTGGGCTTAGCTTGAGCCCTCCCACAGCCAGTGTGCCCACTGCCCACCCCTGCCCTCTCAGCCTCTGGGACAACTCCTTGGGCACTACCAGGTACAGTTCCTGTGTGTTCCCACCTTGCGATGCGCTCATAATTCCCACGTTGTGCTGGTGACTAACGAGGTTTGGGGAGCTTGGGAGAGGGGCCTTGAGGCATGCAGCATGCATGGGAGGGTTTCGGAGTTCCCAGGGGTGGGGCTCAGCCAGGCCCAGTGGGCTCAGTGCTGGCCTCTTGCCCTTCCCCCACTGCGGCTGCTTTGGGGCCTCTGGATGATGCTGGTGGGTGAGGACCTTCTGGGACAGCAGGAGGGACCATCAGGCATGTAGACCTGTGGAGTGCTTGGGGGTCAGTTCCCACTCTGGGGTCAGCTGTGTCTGCGGAGGGTCCACTGGTATGTGGCACAGGAGGGTTAGGGGCTGTGCCTGGTGCGCCAGAGAGGCCCTGAGCTCTCCTGGGGGCCAGATCAGGGGCCTCCTCTGGGGCTGCTGGAGTCTCCACATTCTTGGCAGGGCTCAGGCGCTGGGGTGGGAAAAGGCTCCCTCTCAGAGGCCATGAGCGCCGAATGGAACTCCATGCCCTCTGGGACACCATGCCCACTGCTGGGTACTGGACTGTAGGGGCTTTGGAGACGTGGGTGGCATGGCAGCAGGAATCAGCAGGGCGAAATGGGGCCCAGGAGGAAGGCAGCAGGACCGTGGGCATAAAGGCCTGATGCCCGGGCCAGGGCAGGCTTCCATGCTGGCTTCTTCCTGTCTAGAATCCCGGAGCCTCAGGATGCCCGACCCAGCACCCAGTACTCCAGAGTGACTGGCTCTTGACAGAAGCTGCTGCTGGCAGATGTGTTATAACCAAGCTCTGCGGCGGGAGGCTGGGGGCAGGGAGGGGTAGGGCCAGCAGAACGCGGCTCCCACCTGCCCAGGGCCAGGTGGGGCTACGGGTGTGCATGTGAGTGGGGCACCTGGTCTGGGTGTGGCCTGGGAACCTGCATTTAACAAAGGCCATGGTTTTGGAAACACCCAGGAGTCCAGCTGCGTCTGTTCCAGGATGGGTCAGGGTTAGAGCAGGGAGGGCAGTGGCTGGACCACAGCAGGTGTGGCTGTGGGAGAGGCCTCCTGTGCCATCTTCCTTCCAGCCTGGGAGAGGCCTTCCAGGCAAGATGAAAGATGGGGCATGGATGGGAGGACATGGGAGACTCGGGGCTCATGGTGTTCCTGGAGGCTCTGGTGGGTGTTGTAGGGCTGGCTGCTGTGGGGCAGGGGGGTCCCATCTTCCTGGCACCGGCATCTCATCTGGTCACGTGTCTGTGGCACACGTGTGTACACACAAGCACATATGTTGGTGCATGCAGGTCATGTATGCTTGCCAGAGCTCCCCACTGGGTGGCTTCTACACCGGGTTCTCAGTCACACTGGGTTCTCAGTCACACCGGAGGGGCATGAGCACTGGCCTGGGAGTCCTATCTGAGCCATGACTTGGCCTGCGTGTGGAGCTGTCCTGTCCACTTGCTGGACATTAGGCCACTTGTGAACAGTGAACCCCGAGGTTTGTATCCTCCCATGGAGAGGTTAAAAGGGGCCAGGGGGCCCAGCCTGTGGGTGACTCCAGGTAGACCTGGCCTCTGGGACTGTAGTGGCAGAAGGTGGCTGGGGCGGGGGAGGTTCACTCACGGGGAGGCTAGAAGAGGTGGCCTGGCAGGGAGAGAGAAGGGTAGCCAGACAGGGTGAGTGGGAGCAGAAGCCTGGTGGCAGGTGTGTGAGTCCCTGTACCTGGCAGGGGTCTTGAGGAGCAGGAGAGGTTGGGCAGGCAGCTGAGGAGAGCTTGGGCACTGAGCTTGGGAAGAGCCTTGGGCTGGGGGTTGGTGACTCATGGGCAGCTCCAGACTGGCACAGGTGGATGGGGTGCCTGGGCAGGGAGTGGTGAGTTACGGGGCAGCTGTCTGGGTGGCTGGGGGTGGCAGCGATAAGCGTGGACTTCTTAGTGGGAGCTGGGCTGGCCTGAGAGATACCCCTCATCCTTTCCAGGGTGAGGGATGAGGGCTCCACCCCTCCTGCATCGCACCGGGGTTGGGGCGGCATCCTGATGGGGGAAGGGCAAGTGACCCTGGCCCTGGACTGTGGGAACAGCCCCTCCTCCACTGGTGGAGTTCCCACTTCCTGCGGAAGGAACTATGTTAGAGCTTGTGTGTATGGGGTGGGGGTGGGTGGGTGTGGGTGGTGGGGGCCTGGGTGGGGTCCACTAAATCGCCTCTCCTGTCTCCCTGCACTTCCTCCTGGAGGAAATGGGGCCAACAGGATGAAGCGAGGGCCTGCTGAGCCCGGGGCTGCCACCTGGGAGGGAGAGGACCTGGGGCTGCACAGTTGGAGCAGGCTGCAGGGGCCCAGGCCCTTCTGTGTGGGCAGGTGGGAGTGGTGGGGGTCCGTGAGGCTCCCTCCAGCGCAGCAAGGAACGGGCCCTTGGCCCCTCTTCCCAGCCTGCAGCAGGCAGTGAGCTGGCAGGCCGGAGCCCTGGGCAGCCCCGAGTCTTTCGCTAGCCCAGCTGCAGGGTCTGGGTTTCTGTGCATTGCCACCGCACCCCCAGCTCCCGCCCCCTCCCGCTGGCTCCTGCTATTACAGGGCCCTGGGGACCGCCCTCCCCCACTTCTCCCCTACTTGGGCCCCACAGCCCAGGCCAGCGTGGGAGGGGCCCTCCTGCCCTCTGCCCCGACCAGGGTTCCCAATGCGGCCCTGGGACCCTGCGGCTCCGGTCCCTACTCCAGGCCCCAGCTGGAGCCTTCCGGGATCCTTGGGGGGACTGCTTAGCCCCACGCCCCCGCCTGATTCTGGGTGGGACCTTTTGACGTACACGGAGGGCAGGGGGCCAGGGGCGGGGTGGGGAGAGGGCTGGGAGGCAGGAGACAGGGTGGGGAGAAGGTTGGGAGGCAGGGGGCGGGGTGGGGTGGGGTGGGGGTAGGGGCAGGGGGCGGTCCAGGGTCAGGGGGCGGGGCTGGGGGGGTGGAGAGCAGTGGGCGGGGTGGGAGAGAGGTGGGGGCGGAGGATTAGAGGGTTGGGGAGGGTGGGGGTGTGGGGAGGGGAGTGGAAGTCGCAGAGATGGGGGAAGCGAGTAGAGTGGGGCGGGCAGGGCAGGGCAGGGGAGGGGGGCACGGGGGCGGGGAGGGCCTGCACAGGCGGGGATAAAGCCCGCGGCAGGGTGCGTCGGACTTGGAGCCTGGAGGACCGGCCTGCTGGGTGAGTGTCTGCACCCGCCTTGGCGGGCCATGAGGGGCACAGACTCCAGGGAGAGGGGCCCGAGGGGGTGGGGAGGGAGGTTCTGCCTTCTGCGCACGCGCTGCTGGGCCTGAGCCTGCAGTCAGTTGGGTGGGCGAGGGCGCCGCCCTGGTGGCGGAAGCGCCTCCCCCAGAGCCCCCCCAACGGCGCTGGGACCCCGCTCTCCTTGGGCTCTTTGCCCTAGACCCCACGTGGCGATGTCCTGGCGGCCAGCCCTGTGAGCTGCGTCCCGAGGTCGCTGACCTCTGGCCTCGACTCCTGGCTGAACCGTTTGGAGGCAGGGGCGGGGACCCAGCGGGTGAGGGTCAGCCTGGTTCTTGTGCGGAGGAGGAACCTCCCTCCCGATTCCCTCTGCTCGTGGCCGGTCTTATTGGCGGAGGGTCATCAAGCAGTGGCCACGTGGTTTGCCCCTTATCATCACTCTATCACTAAAGGAGGTGCTGTGAGCTGTCACTCCAGGGTGGCGGGTGGACCAGGGTTGTTTGGGTCACCCAGTCACACAGGTGCCCTTCGAGGTGCAGTGGGACCAGAACCGGCCTGGCCATGCGGCCCTGTGGTTGGCATGGTTAGAGCAGATGTCACTCTCGCTCGCACTGAGTGTGGACTTACTTCACCTCATCTTCACAGCAGCTGGGGAGGCTGCTGAACCCCGCGGTGCAGGGCAAGTCAGCTGGGGGCTCAGAGCTGCAGAAGCTCCCCAGCTAATAGAGGAGCCTCAGGACCTGACCCGACCATCATCAGACTGTCAAAAATCAGGTCCCCGGTATGTGGTAAATGCCACGACTGTTGTTAACAAATGGCAGCCTAGGTGGTCGGTCCTCTGCTCTTATCTTGGTTTTTAACAATCCCTGTGAGGTCTGAAGTTTCAGTGGCTTTCTGGATTGATTGGCCAGTCTCTGGCTGAGTTGAGGATCTGAGAAGCTGGCCTGGGGTGCGGTGGCTGAGTCCAGGCGGGAGCCTCCTGCCATCTGTTTGGCTGCTCTGCAGGCTGCTCCCTCATCCTCAGCCTCCTGTGGGCTCTGAACAGATGAGGCTCTCATGATTTGCTGGGGTGGAAGAGAAGGAGCCCTGGGCTTAGCGCTGGGGTTTCCAGCGGCTCTGCTCTGCCTGGTCAGGTGAGCCTCTGTGTAAAATGGAACTCATAAGGCTTGTCTCTGGTGGCGGCGACAGCGCGCTTGGGGATGGGGGTAGTGGGACACTGGGCATGAAAGGGCTTTGAGCTGCCAGCAGGGACAGACTTGATGTGTGCTGTGCTTGTGGGGATCAGCGGAGAGTCTGCTACATTCCCCACCTTGGTAGCCCATGCCACCCTCAGGGAGGATCCCACCTGCCTGAAGCCTGCCTCCTCAGAGAGGCCTCCGTGATTGCTCTCCCCCAGCCATCACGGGAGGGATGGGAATCAGCGGTTCTGTGGGTTTATGCCGCTTCCCATTGCTGCAGTCCTTAGCCTGGGTAGTGCCTCCCCCCACTGACCTCCACCCACCCAGTGACTCCTGAGGGTGGGTTGTGGGGTTTGCTCACCCCTGACCCCCACCCAGCACCTACCATGGGGCCTGGAGCCCAGATGGTGTTTGGCAGGTACATGTATGAATGGAAATGTGGTGAGGGAGACCCAGGTTCTAAGAGCACCTGCAGGCTTCCTGGAGGAGGGACTCTGGTCTGGTCTTGAGCATGAGGAGGTGTGTCCAGGGACATTCTGGGCAGAGAGAAGAGGGTACATGGAGGTGTGACTCTAACCCATCCCCTTCCCCCTCCCCCTCCCCACTTGTGAGGGAAGCAAGGGCAGGGGCCAGTGGGCCAGGCTGAAATGCCAGAACTTGGCTTTGTAGGCCGTAGGGAGCCATGGAAGTAGCAGGGTGGGGACCACCATTCTGTCTCTGGTCCTGTGCCAGGCCTTGCTGTAGGGGGTGGCTTGCTGGGTGGGTGGGTAGATGACATGGGCTCTTGACCCCAAGTGTAGTCTGGGCTGGAAGTGGGCTGCGCACTTAACCAAAGCTGAATCGAGCTGCCCTCAGAGGCAGGGACGCACGCACCGCCCGTGAAACCTGCCCTGGTGGGGAGGCTGGGCTGGCTGACTGGGTAGGGGCGGGGGATGGGCGGGGCAGCAGACTAGAGACCCCAATCGGGTGGGGAGACCGGTGGGCCCCTGGGTGCATGAGATTCCTTTCCCTCGATGGTGGGGAAAGCAGGGCTGGCCCTTAGTGGCCCTCTGAGCAGATCCGTGCTCTCCCATGGTTCTCTGGTTGGGGTCCTGAGCTGCCTGGGCGTGTCAGGGATATTGACAAGGAGAAGGCATAAGACAGGGGTGAGAGGTCCTGAGACCTGGGCCCCCGGGAGGTGGGGGGCAGGGAGGCGGGGGGCAGGGGCTCACTGTGGCCTCGGAGGATGCCCAGGCCTGGGTGGCTCATTCCTTGCTGGACTCAGATCAAGACTAGAGGAGAAGGGGTGGCATCCTCGCTGGGACTTGGGGATACAGGGGTCACAGAGGCAGCAGCAGACACTGAGCACTTTTTGTGACCCGATTCCTTTATTTCCAGTCACTCTGTAAGGGAGTGATGGTTGCGGTCCCTCTTTACAGAGGAGGAATCCAGGACACGGGGAGTGGGTAGTGAGGATTCCCTGAGAGGTGGTGTCTGAGCAGAGCATGAGCCATGCCAGGAGGTGGGGAGGGAGTGTGTAGGGGTGGGCTGGGAGGTGAGGTGGTGCAGCCCTGTGGAGGCCTTGGCTGCGTCGATGGCTGGGGACAGTAGGGCGATTGGAGGCCCGACGGCCCTGGGACCTGAGCTGATGGCCTTGGCAGTATCTCTGCTGTGAGCCAGGTAGCCTTTCTCTGTTTGTGACAGCCTGGGAAACTGAGGCATAGGTTGGCACGGCGCCTCTTTGAAGAACCAAGTTGCTTGGCTCCAGGAAGGAAGTGACCCCTGACTCAGTAGAGATGCTGGCATGTGGGCACCCCAAACCCCTCCCTGGAAACCCAAAGATATTGTCATTACCTGGCCCACCTGCCTGCGGAGTCTAGGAGGTGGCTTGGCAGGGAAAGTGGTGGAGGGGCGGCTGGGCAGGCCCACCTGTGAGGGCGGGAGAAGGTGGGCAGGCTGTGTGCTGTTTCTGTCCATTTCTTTCCCGAATCTCCCATGCTTAGCCCAGCACCTGGGCCTTGAAGGTGCTCAGTATGTATTTGTCAATTGCGTGAATGAATCAATGGGCAGATGAATGCCTGGTCCCTGTTCCTCATTGGTGGGAGTCCTGTGGTCCAGGGTGGGAGTAGGGAGGCTCAGAGGCACTGCTGAGCCTCAGGAGGGTGCAGGGCAGTGCAGAGGGTGGGGTGCCCTTCGGGGATGGGGAGGGGGTGGTGGGCTTTGTGCTGGGCAGGTGGGCCTCAATTGCCAGAGGCACCAGCAGCAGTGGCTGCTGGGAAGCTTTCCAAGCCACCGGCACCCCCATCCCTGCCTGCAGGAAGGGCAGGTGGGGGGCTTGGATGCTGGGGAAACAACAAGGGTGGGGTGGGGGGAACTAGGAGGGGACCTGGAGGTGTTTCACCCCCAGGTGGGGAAGATGCCCTAACTGCTCTGCTGCCAGGTGAGCTTCGAGTGTGGCAGAGGGGCTCCTGGAGGGTTTGCATGGCTGTATTTGGGAGTCGTGCTTCCCCTTGCCATGCCTCAGTTTCCTCATCTGAGCTGTTGCCAGAGGCCCTGTCTTCCAGCTGTCAGTGCCCACTGTCCCCTCGTCCCCTCCAGACCCTGGTGAGGCAGAGCTTGTCATACCTTTTACAGTGGGGGAAGCAGGGCTCACAGGGCAGAAGCAGTCACGGGCAGCACTGGGCCTGACCCCAGGCCCTGTGAGTCCAGAGCCCAGTCCTGACTGCCGTGGTGTGGGTCAGAACCCCTCCCGGTGACTGTCCCCTCCTCCACCTCTCCCCTGCCGCTTGTCCTCCCTTGCTCCTTTCCTCTGGCATCCCTGGTCCCTGGGTCGAGACCCACAGGGGTGAGGCTGGCTGAGCTGAGTCCAGGTGGGGAGGGCTAGGGCTTGGCGCTGGGCTGTGGGGGAAGGGGTCTGAGTCCTGGGATGGGATTGGGCATCGCAGGAGACCGCAGGGTCGTATTAAGACCTCCTGGGGTCAGGTTTCTACCCATCGCCTGGGTGGTTCTCTGGTGCCGCTGGAGGTTGGGAGGCTCCGGGTAGGCCTGGGAGGGCCTGAGTGGCCACAGGTTTGGGGGACTCCTGGTGCCTGGGGGGCATCGCCTGCCCGGTGCTGGGTGCCTGTGGCCCAGTGGCAGCCTGAGTGGGGCCCCGTGGCCTCGCCCATGCTCTCACTGGGTACCTTCCCATGCCCCGCCTGCCTGTGGAAGCTGTGGTGGAGCTGTGGCAACCTGGGCACTACTGGTGGTAGGCAGCACTTGAGCAGCTTCAGGAGGAGCAGGGCAGGCCTCCCAGTTTGTCAAGTCAGCACCGTGCCTCAGAAGGCACTGTTGAAGCCATGTGTGGCCCAGAGGGGCAGTGGCTGAGCGCAGGGGCCTGTCCTTGCAGCCCACTGGTCTGCAGATGCCCAGTGGGTAGAACCTGAGCCAGTGCCCAACAGCTCTGCTTCCAGACTGCAGCCAGGCACCCCATGACTGGCTTGGAGCTGGCACCACCTTGGCAGGTGGCTTTTCTTTCTGGCAGCGTCTCTATTTGTAAAGGCAGCCATGGGCCCCAGAGGGCTAGCACTGGCTCAGGGTCACGCAGGGAGTTGGGGTAGGGGGTCAAGCCTGGTGTGAGACTCCAGGCATCAGGAGGGTGCCTGCTTTCCCTCTGGCCAGTTCCTCCAGGAAGCCTTCCCTGACCTCCTGCCACCCTGGGCTACTGCTGCTCAGGAGCTTTCCTCCTGCTGGTCCCCATCCCTGCAGTGAGTGCTCGGGAAGCACCAGAGAAGGGGACTGAGACTGATAGCTTGGGAGGCTGCCTGGGGTGAAGGGCAGAAGGGATGCTAAGGAGTAGTGAGGAGGTGTGCAAGCTGGGGCTTCGGTGTGGCATAGGTGACCTCTGAGGTTCCTTTAGACCTCAGGTCGAGATCCCATGATGGGCTCTGCCTGTTTCCCAGGTCTGGACCTCTGCCCAGAACATTGGGTCATTTGTTCTTCCACAAACAAGTGGGAGCCCTCTTGGTGCCAGGGCCTGTGCGGGAGGTGCGTGAAACTGACGACCTCTCAGTCCTCCTGCAGTCGGGATGTCTTCCCTGGGGCCTGGGACACTCTGCTCTAAAGGACACATAGCAAGGGGATAGGGGATAGGATGGGGTGGGGGACTCAGCTGTGGGGGCCTGGAGGACTCTGGGAAGGTGTCTTAGCACATCAGGCGTGGGCTTGGCCTGCTTGGGTCTCCCCTCCTGGTCCCCCTAGCAATGGGCAGTTTTGGGCTCGCTCTGGTAGGATTCCAGGAACACCTCCTGCCTGGATATAAATAGACTTCTCCGAAAGGCCTGGGGCTCTGCCAGCTGCAGCAGGTGCCCCCCAGCCTGGCCAGAGGTCCCCAGGCAAGGGGGTGCAGCCTGGGTGGGGGTGCCGAGGATGCCAGGGTCCACCTTTGTAGCCACAGAGGCATGATGGGCTCTGTCTGCTTGTAGCACCACAGAGCTTGATGGGAACTCTCAGATCCCTTTCATAGATAAGAAAACAGGCTGGGGTGGCAGGAGCAGTTTACCCCAGAGGCCCTCTCTCCCAAAGGGCTAGGGTTGGGATAAGTAGGGTGTCTGGGGATCAGCAAGACCAGCTCCAGCTGTGGTTCCTCTGCCTCCCGGCTGTGTGCCTCAATCGGGTTGCTCAGCTTCTCTGAGCCGTCATGGTTTGTCACTGCAATGTGGCGGGTGTCAGTGCCTTGCTTATGGAATGCAGCGTCTAGCCTGCTGTCCTTAGAAAGTGGTTGAGGTTGAGACTGGTGGGGTAGAGGCCCTGAAACCGACCCATTCCTGCCTTGGACCTTCAGGGAGATGCTGCTGGAAGTGGCCAGCTGAGAGCACTGGGTGGAATCAGAGCCTCAAGTCTTCCTGTGGTGCTGGGTGAACCTACACGGGTGGGTGTCCTTGCCAGGGATCTCATGCCCTTGGGGGCCCATGAGCTGGCAGGCAGGGCTACCTGGCTTGGTGTGCCTGTGGCTGGGGGCTCCTGTGGGGCCCTTCAGACTGGGCACAGCCCTCCTGTCCTTGTCTCCCCTGCCTGCTTGCCCACCTAGGGGCGGGAGGAGGTGAGGGTTGCAGGCACAGCAGGGCCAGGCTGCTGGTGATGCTGTCTGGAAGTGTGGGTGGGCAGAGCCTGGTGGGGGCATGCTCTCAGCAGGGCCCCTTGATTACCCCAGATTGCAGGGATTGGGTTGAGAGCTGCAGGCAAGGCCAGGCCTCCAGGGACACCGAGCTGGGGATGCCACGTGTACTGTTCCACCCTGCTCTGAGGGCCCTTTGTGGCCAGGGCAGGCACAGAGTGGACTGTGATGCCGGCTGTACTCTTGGGGCTCATAGTCTGAGGGACACGTGAGTTCCCGGACACAGTGCTCCCAGGAGGCAGAGCCAGGAGTCCCAGGGAGGCATTTGCTTGAGAGCGTCTGGGAGGGCTTCCTGGAAGAGGGGGCATCAGGGCGTAGCCTCAGAGTTTGTGGAGATAGCTCCCTGGCTAAGTCCTGCCTGCCAGTGTGACCTGAGTGTGTTCCTCATTTCAATGCCTCAGTTTCCTCACCAGTATGCTAGGGGAGACCAGCGTAGCCAGCCACAGCGGGGTCATGAGGATTGAGGGGACAGTGTCTGGCACTCGGTGGGTGCTGAGTAACTACATAGAGGAGTGCCCGGGTGGGGGCTGGTGAGCTGGGCAGGGGTCTGAACAGGGGGGACTCTGGTGCCCTACTCCTCTGGATGCAGGCCAGCACCTGCACCAGGGACCGCATTTCCATTATCCGAAGCTAGGCGCGCTCCCTCTAGGCCTCCCCAAGAGGAGCTCGGCCCGGCAGCCCCTGCCCTGCGGCCCCTTCAGCCCACAGTCCAGTGTAGCCCCAGGAGGCGGCCTGGGAGAGCCCCGAGGTTCTAGGGAGTGCGGGCACCAGGAGAGGCCCAGCGGGAGGACGGAGGGGTCCCGGCCCTTGCCGCACCCCATGCTTCCCCTTCCTGGCCGGGCTTCCTCTTCCTTGCGCTTGCCCTGTGCGGCCCCTTTGTTTCCCGGGCGGGGCGCGGCTATATTTAGGCGGCAGGTGTGGGAGCCCCTGGCAGCCAGGTCGCCCGCCGGTCACGCCCCCCACGTGATGCCTGGGCGCTATAAATAGCTGCAGGCGGCAGCAGCAGCAGCAGCGCCAGCAGCGCCTGGAGCCGGCTCCGCTGTGGAGGGGCGGCGCCCTGCTCCGGGCCCAGCGCCACGGGCACCCCTCAGCCAGGCGCACATGGGAACGGCGGGATGCCTGCAGCGCAGGTGAGCCTAGTGGGTGGGGACGCTGCCTTCCGGGCCCCCAGACCCGCCGGGGAGGAGGTGGTGCCCCCCAGAGGGCTGGGCGGGAGCCCCGCTGGTGCCGAGGGAGGGGGCTGTGCCCCTTACCAGGACGTCATCGGCGACCAGTCCCCCGGAACTCCGCAGCCCTACCTACGGTCAAGCCTTGCTTCTCCTGGGACCCACTGAGCCGCTGGCCTCCAGCCTCTTCCCCAGTATCCCAGGGGGGCCTCTCTGAAGGGCTCTGGATTCACCCTGGATTCAAACTTCTGTGTCATCGGGAAGGAAGGTGGTAGCCTCTCTGAACCTCGGTTTCCTCTTCTGTACAGGGATCCGTGTTGCTTCTGCCTCCTAGCCTTGAGCTAGAGAGAACCCACTTAACTGGACGCTTGGTCTGGCCTGGGCCCAGAGAATTGTCCTCCCCTCTCTCTGGCCTCTTTCCTCATCCGGCAAACAGGGTCAGGGATGGACCCTCGCTTAAAGGGTCTTGAGAAGATACTGGTCCTGAAAGTAGCTGAAGGCTCTGGGCCTGCTGGTCCAAGGAGACGGAGCCAGATCTTGGGAAGGGGCTGCAGGGCTTGGTGGCAGGAGGAAAGGAGGGCCCAAGGCTGCCTGTGGGCCCTGTGCTGTGGCCTCGGGCTGGGCAGGGGTGGTAGAGACTCATAACACATGGAGGTTGAGGCAGCCTGTCCCCATTTCACTGAGTGCCCATCGCTGGGGATCCTTCATCCTTGCTCTCTGGGCCCTCCCCGGTGACCTCAGGGGGCATGTGGTCAGGGAAGGGTGTCCTCTCTGGGGAGCAGCCGCTGGGCAGGGCAGAGCCCCGCAGTTGTTCTGGGGGCTCCCTGCTTTACTCTCAGCCGGGCAGGGGTGGGGGCCCCAGGCTGCGGAGCCAAGTGGGGTGTGTGGCAAGACCCCAGCCCAGTCCAACCTCTACCTGGACCCCTGGCACCATTCTAGCCTGGGCTGTGACTCCTGCAGATGCCTGGCATCCTCACACCTCAGGTGGGCGGTTGTGTGGGGTGGTTCAGAGCCATCTCCCTGCCCAGCAACCTGCAGCCTTGAGGACCTGTTCATTGCCACTGGGCAGTGGGGCCACTGGGCAGCGGGGCCAGGCCATGTGCTGTTACCTGTGGGGTCTGCTGGGGTCCCTGGCAGCCTTGGGCATGAGAGCTGGGCCGGCCCCTCAGGGAGTGCCCCCAGGAACGTGGTTTCTCGGGCACTTTTCCTCCTCTTTCTGTAAACATGAGCTCGCCCCAGCGCGCCCGCACACGGGGACATCCTGCTGCCCCAGGAGGGACCTGGGTGTTTGTGTGCTGCTGGCGCTCGGTGGCTTCCCTCCCCTGCACTCAGAGCCTGTGCTGGCTCCAGCTGGGCTGGGTGGGGGCTGGCAGGACCAGGGACGGGATCCTTGTCTCCACCTTTACCTCCTTCTGGGGGTCCCATGCCAGCACCTATTTTAACCTTCCCTGAATCAGGCAACGGAAGAACATGAGATGTGGCACCTGCTCTGAGCCTGCAGCACTGGCTACCGCGCAGAGTGTGGAGGGCAGGCAAGGCGGAGCCCACCGTCCCCGCCAGCCACCCTCCAAGTCTTGGGGCCCAGGCCTAGCGCCCTCCCTGCACCTGGGCTGAGGCTCCAGTGACCTGGCCTGCCTGGTGGGCAGCTGGGAAGGGGTGCTGGGCAGGGGCACAGGTGAGAGGGGTGGGCTGGGGGATGGAGGGCTCTGCGGGGTGAGGGGCCTGAAGTGCTTTTCCTTAAGTGGCAGGCAGTAGTGACAGGGCTGGGCTTGGGTTGAGTCCAGGGTGCTGGAGGGTCTGCTAACAGCTAGGTCACCGCTAGAGGGATCTTGGGGGCACTTGTGTGGCCCATCGTGCTAATGGGGTAACAAAGAGGCCAGTGCCTCGCACAAGGTGTCCGAGCCCTTCCGTGGAGAGGGGAGGGGGCCGCGCGCTCCTGGGACTCCCTTGCCTGGGAGCTTTGGGGCCATGAGACCCAGAGACGGGGAAAGGCAGGTGTGGAGTTACTTTGAGCCGCCTGAGGTGCCCCTGCAGCCTCCCTCTTAGGGCTGTTCACCGTGTGAACCCGTGCTCCTGGCTACCTGTGGTGTCGCCACCCTGGCATGTGTGCCTGATGGCTGGCCTGTTTGGTGTGGTCTGTCCCCGCCTCCCTGAGCTCCTGGAAGGGAGGGCTGGCCTGTTTATCCCCCGAGCCTGGCTGAGCCCTGTGTGAGTGGTGGAGACACAGGGCTGGGGGCACTGGCAGGCAGGGGGCTGCTGACAGGAAGGAGACTTTCTGCAGAAAGCAAGGGGCGATTAGGTTGGCCCTTGGCCACCTGTGGGTTCAGGCCCCTTACCTCCTCGTGCTGGCAGCACTGACTGAGTGCCTGGGCCCCATTTCCTTAGGATGGGCCACCCAGAGAGACCTGGGCTCAGATGTTCGCAGTGGCCGAGAATCGGAAGAGGAGAGGGCAGCCGTCCTGGGTGGGTTTTCCACAGATCACAGCGGGCTGGCGGGGGCCAGGCTCAAGCTTCCTGGGGGAGCTTGGTCTCTGTCACCCTAGACGAACCCGTCCTCTGTGTGCTGGGGTTTAGCGTGTCCTGGGGGTGTGTGTGTGTCTGAAATCCCTGTCCCCTGTGTCCTCTGTCATGCCCTACTGGCTGTGTGGTGGCTGCCCTATTGCCTCCAGGCCTGGGTCAGTCCTGGTAGGAGACGTTCTTCCTTGTGCTCCCATGTAGGGAAACTGAGGCCTAAGAGGGTCACTCAGCATGGTCAGGAGGAGGCCCCAGGAGAAGTGTTGCCTGTGACTGTGGGCTCAGGGCAGGCTTGAACCCCTCATGGGAGGGTGGGGTGACCCCTTGTGACCCCTTTCTGTTCATTTTCTTCATCTCTGCCCCCAGATGCTGTGTGCTGTGGACCTGCCTGGGATTCATGGAGTGGGCCAGGGGGTCCAGCCCTGAGCACTGCTGCACCCGAGGTCCCAGAGTCTGCTGCTGAGGGTCCCCGCACTGCTGGCTGTCACCATTGCCCTCGACTGCCGATGGCCTCTGCTGTCCAGCCTGGGGCCAGATCTACTGCCTGAGCCCCCTGTCCCCCTCCAGGACTCACCGTACCCCGATGGGGTAACATGACAGAAGCCCCGCACATCAGAAGCCACTGTCCCCACGGCCGCTGCCCGTGACCCCTGGCCCAAGGGTGCTGGAGTTGGTTCAGTTCAAGTTCATTCTTCCTCTGGCTGTTGGGGGCTTGGGGCCCACCTCTGAGTGAAGGAGGCTGTCTGCCCATCCACCGATGTGGAGAGGGCGCCCCCAGCGTGGGGTCCAGCTCTGGACACTGCTTGGCGGCTGGTTTTACTTAGGGTTTTTAAGTTTTCTTTGCTGAGCTTTTCTGGTGGTTCTTTTTATTTTTTGCCCCTTTATGACTATCCAGCTCTGAGAGACAGGAGTTTGGAGTTGCCTACAGTACTTTGGGGGGCTGTTTTGTTCCTTTGCTTTTTTAAGAGTTGGATTTTCTTTTTTAATTATCCAAACTCTGGGCAGCTTCCTCCCCCCACGCCCAAGTTATTTGCACAATATTTGTGCGGGGTGTGGGGGTGGGTTTTTTAAAAAGATCTGTTTCTCTTGGACAAGCACAGGGATCTCGTTCTCCTCATTTTTGGGGGGTGCGTGGGGACTTCTCAGGTCTGCGTCCCCAGCCTTCTCTGCAGCCCCTCTCTGCCCTGGAGGCGCCATGGCTCGGATGAACCGCCCGGCCCCAGTGGAGGTGAGCTACAAACACATGCGCTTCCTCATCACCCACAACCCCACCAACGCCAGCCTCGGCACCTTCATTGAGGTGAGTGCAGATGGCGGCGGGGCGGGCAGGTCTAGCCAAGGTGGCAGCGAAGCCCGGCTGAGCTGTGCTTAGGCCTCTCAAGAGGGGTCCACTGGCCCGGCTGGCTAGACAGGGCTCACGGCCTTGGAGCAGGGCTCAGTCCCCCATTACAGGGCCCTGGAGGAGGGACATGGGGATGCCCTGGGACCTTGGGGGTGAGGGTGTTGGGGGATCAACTGGGTCCCCTAGGAGGCCTGCAGGGAGCTGGCGTGTGACAGGAGGGACCCCATGCCACGTGGATAGAGGCAAGTGGTGAAGCCGGGGGTACACGGGGGGCCAGGCTCTGTGTGCTCAGCTGTGGCCTAGGCTGGGGCCCTCCTGAGCCTTTTGCTTTCCTTTTGGCATCTGTGCCTAGGCTGAGTGGGCAGGAGGTGCCCTGGTGTGAGAAGTGGCTGCTTATGGGGAAGCAGGTGGATGGGGACAGGTGGGCAGGTCGGCTCCATGGCGGGCCAGCCCTCCAGGCATTGCCCTGCTCTGCATTGCCAGGCTCTGGGTGAGGCCTCAGGCTAGACCAGGCTGGGCTGGGGGCTTCAGGGCCTGGATATCTGTGTGAGTGGGGACTGGGCAAGTGTCAGTGCTGACCGCGGGAGGGAGGGACCACTGTGTCCTGGAGAGACAGCAGGCAGAAATGCCGCCACTGGCCCCCCGGCACATGGGAGCAGATGTGTTTGCAGAAGCCATGTTGGGAGTGGAGACTGCAGTGATCTGCCTGGCCTCTGCAGAGTGCCCTGCTGCCCGCAGGCCTGGGCCTGTTTGCAGAGTCTATGGCCTTGTGCAGGCCGTTGACAAAGCCTCTGACTGTGCCAGGCTGAGTCAGAGGCTGTAGTTGTGTGCAGGGTCATTTGTGGCTGAGTCCTCTACCACATGAGATAAGCCTTCATGGCCTTGTCATAATGAAGCGGGGATTTGGGCGTGAATGGGCATTGAGAACTGTGGAGCAGGAGGCATTGGGCACCCTGCCATAGGGAGCCTGGACCCTGGACACTGAGCCAGGTACCCTACAGAAGATGGCTATCACCTGCACAGCTGAGACCTCTGAAGTAACAGCAGAACTGACAGAAAGATTGGTGAGAACAGCATGATGAGTGGCCAGGGTCAGGCCTCAGAATGAGACTGGGATAAGGGTTAAGCCTGTAACCAAGGTCAGGTCTCAGTGTGTGACCAAGGTAGGGACTCAGTGTGTATCCAGGACCAGGGCTTGGTATGTGACCAGAAACAGGGCTCAATGTGTGACCAGGATCAGGACTCCGTGTGTGACCAGGATCAGGGCTCAGTGTGTGACCAGGATCAGGGCTCAGTGTGTGTCCAGGACCAGGGCTCAGTGTGACATGGATCAGGGCTCAGTGTGTGTCAAGGACCAGGGCTCAGTGTGACCAGGATCAGGGCTCAGTGTGACCAGGACCAGGGCTCAGTGTGCGACCAGGATCGGGGCTCAGTGTACGACCAGGATCGGGGCTCAGTGTGCGACCAGGGTCGGGGCTCAGTGTGTGTCCAGGACCAGGGCTCAGTGTGACAAGGATCAGGGCTCAGTGTGTGACCAGGATCAGGGCTCAGTGTGCGACCAGGATCGGGGCTCAGTGTGCGACCAGGGTTGGGGCTCAGTGTGCGACCAGGGTTGGGGCTCCATGTATGACCAGGATCGGGGCTCAGTGTGATGAGGATCGGGGCTCATTATGTGTTCAGGACTGGGGCTCAGTATGCGACCAGGACTGGGGCTCCGTGTATGACCAGGATCGGGGCTCAGCATGCGACCAGGTTCGGGGCTTAGTGTGTGACCAGGGTTGGGGCTCAGTGTGACCAGGATTGGGGCTCAGTGTGTGACCAGGGTCGGGGCTTAATGTGTGAGCAGGGTCGGGGCTTAGTGTGTGACCAGGATCCGGGCTCAGTGTGTCACCAAGGTTGGGACTTGGTATGTGACCAGGATCCGGGCTCAGTGTGTGACCAAGGTTGGGGCTCTGTGTGTGACGAGGATCGGGGCTCAATGTGTGACCAGGATCAGGGCTCAGCATATGACCAGAATTAGGGCTGGTCAAGGCTCAGTATGTGATCAGGATCAGGGAGGGCTTAGCCTGTGAGCAGGGCGAGGGCTAAGTCCTGGGCTGGGTGGCTGTTCCCTCTGCTGAGGATACAGTGGGACTCTGAAGTACCCCACAGTCGCAGAGCCCAGCATCCTTACCTGCACCCTGCATTCTCTGATAGTTGGGTGCTGGCCTCTCTTGTGTTCCATGTCCCTGTCCCTTGACTAGCAAGGCCTAGCAGCTGATTCCTCACTACTCCCAAAATAGCTGCAAGAGCAGATGGGGTGGGAACAGCCCCGGCACGTGACTCCCGTGGAGTGGAACCCCCTGAACTGGGGGTATAAATATCGGCCTGGCTGTGAACTACTGTGACCTTTTCCCTGGTTCTGTGGGTCTGCCCTGCTGGCGTACAGGGCCCAGCTCCCTCCTGGCTGCCCTCTGAGCGGCGCCCGCCCTACCTGGTCTGAGTCACCCCAGCTGACGCCCACCCTTCTTAGACCCCAAAGCCCCTCTGGACCGGACCCATCTATGCAGCTCAGCCTGGGGAGCTGCTAGGATGCAGGGCCTCACATGTGGGCTGGGGGGTCCCTTTCCTGCTGCAGGGACCTAGTAGCTTTTCTGGAAGAAATGTTGTTCCTGGTAGATCTGGGGTCCTGAGCACCCCAGAGGAGGGGGTGATGTGTTGGGGAGCCGGGATCCCAGCTGCTGAGCTGTGGGTGACTGTGAATGTGGGTGGGGACACCTTTGCTTCTGGGTGGCCCGAGGGACCTAGGACAGTCTCTTCCACATCTAGATGCCACCTCCACCAGGCATGGAGCCCCAAGTCCACTCTTGGTGGGCTCCGCTGCATCAGGGTCTGCCTGGCTGGAGGGTGACATGCCCTTCCCTGGCTTCTTCAAGGGCCATGACCCTGTCCTGCAGGCCTGAGGGGACAGGGCTCCACCCTGGGAGGTCTGAGGGGACATGTTCAAGTCCTGGGAGACTGGGGGGAAACAGCTGTGCCCTGGGAGCCCTGGTGAGTGGGGCCCAACCCCGAGCCCTGCTGCCCAGCCCAGCCCTGCCTCCTCCATCCTCCCACGCCCAGGACCTGAAGAAGTATGGGGCCACCACCGTGGTGCGCGTGTGTGATGTGACGTATGACAAAGCGCCGCTGGAGAAGGACGGCATCACAGTTGTGGTGAGGCGAGGCGGGGACCCTGGTGGCTGCTGCCGCCGGGGGAGGGTGGGGCGGGGGCTCTGGGCCTGCCAGGGTGGCTTGGTGCCCCTCCTGTGGCAGCCGCAGGGCCTGTTCGTGCCTGGGCCGTGTGTATGTCTGGGTACGTTAAGGGAAGGCCAGGGTGTTGGGCCATGTGACCTCAAGAAAGTCACCCTAGTGCACCCCGTCTTTCTGTCTAGAATGGACCAGCCTGGCTTGCCAAGCAGGGTTGGCACATGCTTGGTGCCTCTGCCAAGGGGGCAGGCGGGCTCCTCCGCCTGTCAGGCCCTCCCCTGGCCTGTCTTGTGTGCCCCTCGGTCTTGCTGCCTGAGTGGCTGGGGCCCTGTTGCCAGGCTGTGGGCTCCTGGGGAGGACCCTTGGGCGGTTTCCTTGGCTCCCTTGGCCCTAGGGACCCAGGTCTAGGAGGGGCGTGGCAGTTCTGCTGCCATACCCTTCGGGGGTGGGAAGGGCCACAGCAGCCGCAGCCCCAGAGCCAGCCCCAGGGGAGTCCATCCCCAGCCGGCAGACGGCTGGCCCCTGGCTCAGGCCTTTCCAGCTGCACCTGAGCCTCGGGCTCCCCAGTGCAGAGCGCCCCTCAGCCACTGCTTTTCACCCCAGGACCCTGCTTTTGGCAGGGGTTGCTGTTTCCTCACCTCGGCTTAGTGGTTTGGAGTGGTGGCTGTGCCGGCATGTGGGGTCAGACGGGCATCCTGCCCCTGCCCTCCCCAGCCTTGTGACCCCGCAGGTCACTCCAAGCCTTGGGTTCCTCCCCTCAAAGTGAGCTGCTTGGAAGAATGGAGACGGGGTATGCTCATGGGCTCCCATGTGCTCCCTCCCCTTCCACAGCGGTGGGAGGGATTGGGGTCAGATGTAAGTTGCTGTAATGTAGGTGGGGACGCCTACACTCAGACCAGTTTCCTCTAGGAGTCGCCCTGCCTGGGGGCTGGGGAGGGGCAAGATGCCCCCAAAGGCTGCATGTCTACCTCAGTGGGCCCAGCGGGCTCTCCCTGGCACCAGACAGCCCCAGGTCTGGCACGGTCCTGCGGCCCTGCCTGAACCCGTCTTCCCAAGACTGAAACATGTCCATCCCCACTGCAGTGCCTAGGCCCTCCCCTGGGAAGACTCCCGTCGTCCACCTCTCCATGGTGCTGGGGGATGGGACAAAGGCAAGCGCAGGTCATCTTCCAAGACCAAATTAACCCCCAGCAGCAATGGGCTAGGCCCCGGTGGAAACCCCTGTTGAGGGTCCTGCTCTTAGAAACGGAGGCCTGTCTTATCCCACAGCCCCGTCTTCAGTCTTTCCTGGCACCTGGGCTGTGTGTGGCGTGTGCCAGCTGTCTTTGCATGCTGCCACAGGGACAAGATCCCTTGCACCAGCGCGCCAAAACCTCTCAAGCTGCCACCGGCACACAGGTGTGAGGGACTGACCCCAGAACCAGAGCTCGGTCTGACAGGTGTGGGGATTAGGATTTGTGTGACTCTGGAGGAGGTTCTACTCAGAAAGGCTTGGTCCAGGAAGGCTTCCTGGAGGGGACAGCTGAAGTGAGCAGGGAATGATGAGTCTGAGGCACCCACTATGGGGTGTGCCCATGACCATGCTGTGCCCTTCCTGTGTGTCCTCTGGGGTCTGCCACCCTCACCCTAGTGGGCTCCTGGCATCCTCTGCCTGTCAGAGCTCCCTGCCCTGCCGCGGTCAGGGGTCCTCATGTCTGCTTCCCTCTGCAGGACTGGCCGTTCGACGACGGGGCACCCCCACCCGGCAAGGTTGTAGAAGACTGGTTGAGTCTGGTGAAGGCCAAGTTCTGCGAGGCCCCGGGCAGCTGCGTGGCTGTACACTGCGTGGCAGGCCTGGGCCGGTGAGTGTCGGGGCAGGGCGGGGCTGGCCATGCCAGGGGTCGGGCATCTCGTGGTCTGACAGCCTCACTTTTGGATGTGGGTGCTGAACACATGTTCATGAGACCTTCCAGGAGACCCGGGCCCCAAGGTCTAGGGCTCCCAGGCTGGTCCTCTCCCAGCATTGCAGAGTTTGCTTCCCAAAGTCTCACCCAGCTTCTTCCTGCTGTGGTAGAAACTGTCCCGACACCTTGTGCAGGAAGGGGCTGCCATCCCCCTCCCCAGACCCAAAGATACCCCCACACACAGCTGGGGCTCAGACCCGCTGCTTGGAGGAATAACGGCTGGGATTGGATGAAATGACCAGTGGGACACCCCCATCTGCAGAGGAAAACCCAGGCGAGCGGGGCTGACAGCAGGCCTGAGTCCGGCTCCTAGCACTTCACCCGCCAGCCCTTACTAACCCTCCCCCAGCAGCTCACGGAGAGGCTGCCCCGGAGGGAGCCAGGATTTGGACCCAGCTCTCAGGCTGGGCTCTGAGGTGTGGTCTCTGTGGGGGAGCTTCAGGCAGCAGGGAGTCTGGGCCCCTCTGGCCCCGGTGCCCTGCATCTTCAGCAGGTGCTCTGCCAAGGGGACGGGCACGTGGGCTCTGATGACTCCAGCCCTCCTGTTTGCCCCCAGGGCTCCAGTCCTTGTGGCGCTGGCCCTCATCGAGAGCGGAATGAAGTACGAGGACGCCATCCAGTTCATCCGCCAGTGAGTGGCGGGGGGGGGGGGGGGCGCTGTGAGCACTGGGGGAGGGGCATCGGCTGCCCACGCAGGGCCGGGCCTGGCTTTCACAGTGGCGTCGGCTGTGTGGTTCTGTCACCCTGAGGCTTTGATGATCCACAGAAACAGGGAAGCCTGGGGTGTTTCCTGTGGTGGGGACAGCGGCCCCCGAAGTGACCATGCAGCCACACAGGGACACAGTGAGGCCACTCGACATGCCATCCTGCCTGCCCTCTACAGACAGAGCTCCTTCAGGCCCAGCCATCCTGACTGGGGTGGAAGGACCCCAGAGCCAGCCAGGTTACCCACTCCATGAAAAGCAAGAACCTGAAACCCCATACGGCACCGTGTCCACCTGCAGGGACACTGACTCTGGGCTAGTGACTCAGAGCTTGCCCTGAGTCCAGTTGCTCACTACCCCTCCCCCTCCACCCCACACACTCCAGCTTGGCCCTCCCTGCCTTCCTCGGAGGCTTCCCGGCCAGCCCGCCTGCCTGTCCCTTCGACTGGGGGCCTCCCTGGTGGGGAGGCTGCCATCTGCCCACTGCGCAGAGGGTCCTGGGGGAGTCTGGCCGGGACAGCAGTGCTGGCCAACTCTGTGGGAACAGATAGGGCACCTGCCGTCTGCCCCTGCCCAGCCTGCCATGTGCGTGCCCGTGAGTGTAACACTCTCACCTGTAAGGCTGATGGCCCCACAGGGTCGTGGGGTGAGCCTTATGCTGTGCTGAGGCGCAGGATCCGAGAAATAAAGAGACAGGACACAGAAGTACAAGGAAAACACAGCTGGGCTCGGGGCCATGCCACCTATAAGCGGAGTCAGGTGAGGCCCTGAATGTCCAGAAGCCTGAGTATTTATTGTGTATAGGTTAGGGGGCAGGGCAGTGAGTGAAATCATCTTTAAGGATAGTGATAGGGTTGTGAGCAATAAAACATGGGGTCCACCCCCATTAGGTCACCTAGGCCAGGAGGTGGACAGTGCGCAGCAAGGGGCCCGTTCCCACGAAGGCAAGGGCCGTGTGCAGTAAGGGGTCCACCCCCATTAGGTCACCGAGGCTTGAAGGTGGGCCATGCGCCGTGAAGAGGGTGCAGTGGCCCTCTTCTATCTATGGGCAAACTACTTCTAAGATTTATAGGAGGATGCTTTAAGTCACACAGCAGTGACAGAGCTGTCAGGTTACCGCCACCTGCTGGCAACTTCCAATGGGTTCTATGGGAAGACGCTTTTCAAGCAGCACAGTAGCAAGAGCTGATAAAGTTCACAGTCACCAAGGTGGATTGCTGGTCTGAGGGCAGCCTTCCACAAGAACTGGAGCAGGGTCCTACAACTCCTTTATCAGGAGGAGTGGCTCTCGCCTCAAGCCTGCCATACAGCGGGATCTCTACGATACTGAACGCTGCCGCCTGGGCCATGGATTCTCGTCCTGGTATAACTGTTTTCCCTTAAATCATGCTCTGCGCTGTGTCTGCTCTAGGCATTCCTCTGATTATAAGCTCCTTATTCCTTAATTCATGCTCTGTACTGTGTCCACTCTAGGCCTTCCTCCGATATGAACTAAGATATAATTATATATGTGTAGGGAAATATTCTGATACTATCAACTATTATGTGATTATATATAGAGGATTATATAAAGGGATTCATCAAGCCCTAATTCTATAAACTAATATATGATTATATAAAGGATTATATAAAAGGAAATAGCTGAGTCGTAACACTATAAAGTGGGATATTCCTCAAGTCCTAACTGTGCCCGGGTTCTGCTTAGCTCTCATTCCTCGGTGCCTATATGGGGGTTACCCACACACACCTGTGCTGCTCCTCGGACAGTCTTGGCTGGCGGGGCCTCTTCCTCTCAGAGGCGGGCTTGCTTCTGCCGTGCCGGCTGGCCCTGTGGGTTGGGTCCGTGTGAGAGCCCGGCCTGCCCTGTGGGTTGGGTCCGTGTGAGAGCCCGGCCTGCCCTGTGGGTTGGGTCCGTGTGAGAGCCCGGCCTGCCCTGTGGGTTGGGTCCGTGTGAGAGCCCGGCCTGCCCTGTGGGTTGAGTCCGTGTGAGAGCCCGGCCTGCAGATGCTTGGGTCTCCTTGGGGAGACTAGGACTTGCACGGGCACACACAGACACGCTCACATACACAGACACACATGGGGGACATGCAGGCACATGTTCACACACATCACATGTGCACACACAGACCCAGACATACGTAGGCACACACTCAGGTGCAGGCAGGTGTGTGAACTCAGGCACGTACATACAAGTGGGTGTTTGCTCACAGGGACGCACGCAGGCAGATACACATGTGCGCACATACATGAGCTGCACACACACATGCACATGTGCACACAAGCACCTTCCCCGGGCCCCACCCCGCCCCGCCCCATGCCTCAAGGAGCTGGGGCTTGTTGCTTCCTAGTGGCTTGGCTGCCCCCTGCCTGATGCTGCACTGGGCAGGACAGGCTGGGCCGCATTGCGGATGGAGGCAGGCCCAGACCCCAGTAGCCTGGAACAGCACGGGTGCTTCTTGCCCCTGTTGCTCCCTGTTGGCTGGGGCCCTACGCTGAGGCCTGGCTGAGGGCCGCACCTTCCCCTGTGTGCTGTGGGGCAGAGGAAGCCACCATGGTGCAGGAAGGCGCCTGCAGCTTTGCTGGGCAGACTTCTCAGGTCACTTCCGCCCCCACTTCCTTGGTCTGGGCCACCCCATGGCCACGCCTGAGGTCCTGGCAGGTGGGGATGGATGAGCCTCCAGAGGGGCTGAGTGGGCAGCCCTAGGCCCGCCATGCCTGTCACCTCAGGGCCTTTCAGGCAGGCATTGCTCCAGCATCCTCTCCTCCAGGAAGCCCTTCTGTCCCCCTGAGCCATGAGCATGCAGTCAAGGACCAGGTGGTGGGGACCTGGACGCACAGCCCAGGTCCCTGCTATAGAGAGCAGATGGCAGGGACAGGGAGAGCATGCAGCTCAGGTCCCCGCTGTACTGGGAGGTCACAGAGCTGGGTGGGAATTCTGGGTGCAGCCCCTCCCTTACTGACAGGGCTCCCCTCCCTGGATGGTGGAGGTGCCCAGGCACCACCCTTGTTGCTGGTTCATGGCCTTGGGGTAGGTCCTACCCAGCTGGGGAATCCTGGGGGCTGTAGGGAGCTCAGGGAATCAGCCTGAGCTGATGCTTTGGTGAGTGTGGAAGGCAAGCAGGGCAAGCTGCAGGGGTCAGGAAGGGTGGCTATGACTCTGGAAGCAGCCCTGGGTGGGGTGGGCTTGGCCAGCTGCAAGGCCTCACTGCACCCCACTGCATTCTCAGCTTCCGGCCCCCTGGGACAGGCGAGGTGGGAGAGCCAGGGCATCGGATGATCCTGCCCTGTCCCCTCTTCCCAGGAAGCGCCGAGGAGCCATCAACAGCAAGCAGCTTACCTACCTGGAGAAATACCGGCCTAAACAGAGGCTGCGGTTCAAAGACCCACACACGCACAAGACCCGCTGCTGCATCATGTAGCTCAGGACCTCGGCTGGGCCTGGCTGCTGGGCCTGGGGCCAATGGTGGCCCTGCCGTGCCCTGCCCAGCCCAGCCCAGCAGGGACCCGTGCCTTGGCCGGCCCCACCTGCCTTTTCCTCCCTGATGCCCCACCATCCCGTTATCCCCCCATTCCCCCTGCCCCTGTGTGTCCTCCTGGCTCTTCGTCCTGTCTCTGCCATTTCTGTTGGTGGCGCTGCCCATGGCTCTGTCTCTCTGAGGTGGCTTGGGTGCCCTCTTCCCCAGACCTCCTTCCCGCCCCCTCCCACACCAGCCTGGGCCGGGATCCTCTGGCCTGTTTGTTGCATGGTGGGGGTGTATTTTGTAACCACTGGGCCCAGCCCTTCCTCTGCAGCCCCTTGCCCTGACCTGTTCTCAGCACCTTAAGTTATTAGACCCTGGGACAGTCAGGTGCTCCGGATGTTCAAAGGCAATAAAACAGGAGCCATGGCCGTGTGTGTAGAGTGGTCTGTGGGGTTAGGGCCCCCTCCCCCCGCCCCCCGCGGCTGCTGTCTAGACACTGGGCTGCTGCCTGGGATGGGGCTTCTGTGTGCTCCCATGCTGCCCTCTGGTGGCCACGCTGGGTCTCTGCACCCCGACCCAGGAGCCAGCCTGCCCTGTCCTGCTATCAAGGCTGGAGCCTGACTTTGGCCGGGGTGGCTGTGGTGTTAGAGGGTGAGGCTAGGTCGTCAACATTGTCCTCTGAAGGATGCATGGGGCTTCATTTGGCAATTCTTCAGGGCCTGTGCCGGCAAGTTGGCCTCCCTGTCCTGCCCTGCCCCGCCCCAAACAGGTGTCCACATTTCAAGATTTGAGGCCTGGGGAAGGGCACAGGCAGTGGCTGGGGTAGAGGAAGTCACCGTCCATTAGTCCAGGGAGCAGGGTGCCGCCTGGGCACCTGAGGGTGGTTTCTGCTGGAGGGTGTGGACGTTTGCTCATGTCTCTGTTGGGGGCTGACCCCACCCTAGGCCGAGGTACATGGAGGGCATGGCCCCAGGTGGGAGGAAGGTGGGCCTGGGGCTGGCCCAGGGTGTGGCGGGGCTGGGAGTGGTCTCTGCCCTGGGGCCCCGGGAGGTTCCAGCAAGGAGTGGGGCAGGTGCTGAAGGAGGTCAGTGGACAAGACTGGGACAAGCCCCTTCTCGGGCGGCCCCACCTCTGAAGCCGACAGATGGTTAAGGGGGCACAGACCTGGCCCCCCAGCTCCTGTGTGGAGAAAGGGCAACAGCTGTCCCGGAGGGTTACTCCCTCCTGTCCTCAAACACATCTGGAACTCAAGTAAATCCGACACGTGTTGGGTGAAGTTTGCTGTATTTTTTTAATCCACCAGCCAAGTTTTGGGGTCAGTGCTGCTGGCCTTATGTAACCATGTCCCTGCCGTGAGAGGTTCACAGTCTAGCAGGGTTGGGGGGAAGACAGGCTGACAAGCCTCCCAGTACAGCTGGGGTGCTCCACCTCGGGGGGCGGCAAATAGACGGGGCATGGAGGTGGACCCTTGGGGTGCTCTGCCTCGGGGGTGCTGGGCTTGGGGGATGCGCAGATGGCATGGAGGTGGGGCCTTAGGGTGCTCTATCTGGGGGGTGGAGGGGGAATAGAGGGCATGGAAGTGGGGCCTCGGGGTGCTCCACCTTGGTGGGGGCAGTGGGAATGGGAGTATGGAGGCAGGGCCTTGGGGTACTCTACCTCAGGGGTGCAGGGGGTTTGGAGGCAGGGCCGGGGGGTGCAGTGCAGAGTACCGGGCAGGGAGGTGGGGGAGATGCTTCAGGTGGAAGGACCACCTGCCTGAGTGTGGAGTGGGGGGTCAGTGCTGGCCAGGAGGGGAAAGGGGGTACAGGCTGGATCATCCCATCGGTGGGATGGTGGCTGGCCTGGCAGGGTCCCCAGGGAGGTGCAGCCTGGGATGAGACCCCAGGCAGAGCTCTGCAGGGAGGAGCTTTCCAGGAGCCATGTGGACCCCAGGCTGGGGGGAACCCCAGGCCAAGGCTGCAGGTTGGGCAGGTCCCCAGGTGTCCCTCTGGGAGTTAGGGTATCTGCCTCTGGACTCATCCCTCCAAGGAGTCTTGGGAGGAAGGTGTTAATGCCCATTTTACAGATGGAACGGCCGAGGCTCAGAGAGCCAAGACTCCTGCCTCAGGCCACAGTGTGTCCCTGGTGGGCCAGGCTGGTTCTGCTGCTCACCCTGAATGGACTGAGAAGGATGTAGGAGGGGCTGGAGGGAGACCCTGGGGGCCCGAGGCTGGGGGTCATGACTGAGGGGACCCCATCCCACTGTCAGCCCCAGCCACTGTGGCACTCCCAGCTGGAGACAAACTGAATACTGAGCGGTCACTCTCGGCGGAGGCTGCCCTTAAGCACCCACCCAGCCCTCCGGACCCGGGACCCTGGCCTCTGGCCTCTGGCAGGCTGTGGCTTGGGCTGAGGTCCCAATCAAGATGACCCTGTCTCCAGGAGTGGGCAGGCATCCACTTGCAGGGTGCTCCACAGACTTCACAGTTTGACCCCTGGCCTGACCCTGAGCTTGTCCCCAAGTCCTGCCAGTGTCTCCTGGGGCCTGTGTCTCTTGGTACTCTGTCTCCTGGGGCGAGTGGGCAGGGAGCTGACACGTGTAATGCTTCTTTGTGGAATCTAGATCTTTCTTTCAAGTGAAAAATCGTTATGCAATCAAGCTCTGGGTGGGGGGCAGATGGGGAAGTGCTGGCCAGGTGAGCACAGGGGAAGGGAAGGCAGTGGGGGAGACAGCTGGAGGTCACTGCCTGGGTCTGGCCAACACCTGGAGGCAGGAGAGCTGCCTGCTGGCGAATTCCCGGATGCTCGGCTCCGGGTCAATTTTGAGATCTTCAAAAGCTCCAGGAGAGGAGGAGCAGGTGAGAGGTGACCCCAGCCCAGGAGCAGCCCCTTCACTCCAGCCTGGGTGGTGGCGAGGCTGGCTCAGAGCCCACCTCCTGTGATTCTGACCGGGGTGCTTCCCTCCACGCTCACCTGCCACCGCCATTCCCTGGTCCCTTGTTTTATTGGTGCCATGAGGCAGCTGTGGAGCGGGTGTGAGTCCAGGCCCCAGGTGCCCTGATGGGGGCCTGGGGGACATCTTGGCCTCCAGACATGAAGGTGGGGTGGGGGCTGGGCGTTGCTCAGGAGGCTTGGGTCTTTGTCCTGATGCTGGGCTGGGGGAGGGTCCCCTCTGGGGCCTTAGTCTTGCTGTCTGCAGTGGGTCTCAGTGTGCTTGGGTGGGGGTGGGGGTGTTTGGGCTGCGGGAGCTCTGGAGGGAGGGCCACTTACTGTGGAACAGCAGGTTGGTGTCCACGGCATTCAGCCTCTGGGACACGGCTTTGGGGTGGCAGCAGATGGTGTAGCCTGCTCAATAGCCGGGCAGCTGGCGGCTCGGGGCTCCGTCTCCTGGGGCGCTCCAGGCCACCCCTGCCCCATCTTCAGCCCAAAGCCCCTCCTCATCCACCCATTTCCTCTCCTGTGGGCAGGTGGGTCAGGGCGGGTCAAGGGTGCTTGGGTGGGAGCAGGCCTGGGGGTCTCCAAGCCCGGCTCTGTGCCCTCCCACCTATGAAGAGCGCTGCCCAGGTCTTGATGTAGCAGGAGTGGTTGTGCAGGTAGCTGAGGGCCTGTGACAAGTGGATGCTGAATTCCTCCTGGCTTTGGGTCATCTGGCAGGAGAGCACGCCTGGGTGGGACAGGGGCTGGGGGGCCATGGGGGTACCATGGACCTCCAGCCCCAGCCTGCCTTGCCCAGCCCCCAGGGATGCCACAGCAGCTGTGTGTGAGGCAGGAGAGAGCAGGGAGCCGCAAGCCTGGCCCTCCCACTCCCTGGCCCTGTTCTTTCCCACCGATCCCAGGCCCCTCACCAGGCAGGTCTAGAGGAATTGGCGGGCGCTGAGGCCCCTCTCCCGGGCCAGCGTGCAGAAGAGGGTGTACTGTGGCCGCCAGCGGAGCAGTACAGGGCAGCGGTAGAAGGTGAACTTGGCTTGCTCTGGGGATAGGCCCAGAGGACTCACCTGCCGCCCATGTCTGAGCCCCTTGCCCTGGAGACCACAGGCCTTGGCGGGCACTGGAGGCAGCCTGCTGTGCAGGTATCCTTGGCTCCATCCTGCTTGTGCCCCTTGGCAAGCCTCCCGCACCCTAGCAGTGGCACCTTGTGCCCCCCACCCTGAGAGCCCAGGCTGGCCTGACCGTGGCTCTGGCTGTTCCTTCCATGACTGCTATGTATCCTCCTCTTCCCCATGGCAGGGAGACCCACGAGGCCAAGCTGTGACTGTGGGCTGTGCACAGGGCGTTTGCCGGCACCCCAGGCAGGATGCAGTCCATATTCCAAAAAGCTCCTTGAGCTTCTGGACCCCCAACCCTGTGCCAGGCCCTGGGGACACAGCAGTGGGCAGAAAAGGCCGGGTCCTGCCACATCGACAGCAAGCCTTACTTGCATGTATGTTCGCAGTGGGGGAGTGGACAGGCTGACTGTGGTCAGAGGAATCCGTCAGGTGGCCAGACCCTCTGCCTGCCACTTGCTGTCCCGTGGGACCCCTCCCCACTCTCAGGCAGCCCTGCTGCCATCCGTCTGCCCCGTGTCCTGGCCTTCTGTGGGCCCCAGCCCTGGCCAAGACAAGGCCTACCACCTGCTTTGCCTGGGGTGGGCACTGACCATGGCGACAGCTGGGCATCGATCCTTCAGGTGCAGGAGCAGGGGTACCATGCTCTGGTGCACCTGGGTCCGCAGACCTCTCAGGTCCCTGCCTGCTGTCGCCACCACCAGGTCCCCGAACAGTGCCATGGCTGCCGCCCAAATCCCGTCCCGCTCCTGAAAGGCAGAGGCGCAGAGGCACGGCCAGGCCTGTCTAGGGACCCCGGCTTTGGTCCAAGTGGGACCCCGCACCTCATTGTGGGCACTGACTGTGGAACTCATTGTAGGGGTGCAACTCAGTTCCTTCCGCAGGATTCCTTTACCCAGGCTCTCGGCTCCTGGGGCAGGGCTGGGCCTCCCCTTCACACTGGGCTATGTCTCCGGGGACATAAAAATCACATCTCCCTTCTACCCAGAAGTGCTTCGTGGCAGCCAGCATCATGAATGCATTTGAGGGGTGCCTATCCCCCAATTTTCCAGTGAAGAAAAAACAGCCACGCGAACCATGCTGGTTTGTCAGAGTTACATCCAGGCAGCCTGCTGTGGGGCTGGAGTCCGGTGGAGTTGGGTACTGGATGTGAGAGCTAGTTCAGCCCCGTGGAGAAGGGTATGTATGTGCCAGGGGCCCACCTCCACCGAGGGCCACTAGTGGGCAGCTCCCCTGGGCCCGGGCCTCCCTGCTGCAGCTCGGGGTCCCCCTTGGCAAAGAAAGGGAGCTGGGTTGGGAGGAGGGTCCTGGAGGGCATGAGAGGAGGTTGCCCTGCTCTGCCCCAGTGCTCACATCCTCAAAGAAGGAGCGTGTGTTGATGGCGACACTGAGGCTCTGGAACCCCGTACCCTGCGCACCCAGGTGGTGCAGCGTGTCTGACACAGTGTCCATGATGCACACGACCACCTGCTTGCTGCTCTGAAAGAAGTCGTTGAGGAAGAGCCGCAGCTGTCCCTGCAGCAGGCTTCCCTGGGGGCGGTGGGGGCTGGTGGGCGGAGGGCACCAGGACCTGCTGGCCCTGCACCTCAACTCGCCCTCCCACTTGCCCATCTGCACTGGAGGGTGACTGAGAGCTATGGATCCCGGCCTTGCCCTGCCCACCATGGAGAGCTGTGCTCCCACCCGGGCTTTGCCCACTAGGAGCTGCATGGCCTGGACAGGGTGGCCCCTTTTCTTTTTTGAGACAGGGTCTTGCTCTGTCACCTAGGCTTGAGTACAGTGGTGTGATCATAGCTCACTGCAGCCTTGACCTTCCAGGCTCAAGCAATCCTCCCACCATAGCCTCCTGAGTAGCTGGGACTAGCAGTGTGTGCCACCACGCCTGGCTAATTTTTTTTTTTTTTGGTAGAGATGGGGTCTCACTCTGTTGCCCAGGCTGGTCTCAAACTCCTGGGCTTGAGCAATCCACCTGCCTTGGCCTCCCAAAATGCTGGGATTGCAGCCGTAAGCCAACACATTTGACTTCTTTTTTTTTTTTTTTGGCGTGTTTGCAGTGAGTCCTGAGTTACTGGGATGAATGGTCAACAGTGTGTCCACCAATGGATGTTTCTTGCCATTGGGACCCTCATCAATGCCTTGTGTACAAACCAGGGTGATTGGTACAACATTTAAACAAGTTTAAAGCAATGTTGTTAGCTCTCTAAGCTGTTTGCTTTGAAAATATTTATGTTCAGCAAGTGAGTCATTCAATAGACACAGTTTCTGAGCATCTATGTTTGCAGCCAGTGTTTGAAGACGAGGGTTCTGGCTGGGTCAGAACAGGACAAAAGAACGGAATTCTAATGGAAATGCACAGCATGACTTATTTCTGCTCAGAGTGGAGTGGGGTGGCCAGTGCCAGCCACACCTGGTCTCGCCTGCCCATCCCCACGCTGGCAGGCCTCCCTGGCTGGCAGTGCTCTCGAAGCCTGTCTCTCTTGGCCTTCTGTGGCTCTCACCCACACCCCACTTGATGCCAGGCAGGGAACCATCCCTCCTCTCTGGATCTGGTCCTCCTGATCTAGCAGGGCCCTTCTTTGCCTTTCTCTCTTCCCTGTATTCAGTGCATGGTTAAGAGGAGGCACATGGAAACTTCCTACTGATCATCTCCCTGTCTGGGAGAACATATGGTACAGAGACAACCAAACACTGAATGAATGAATGAATGAATGGGGGAGCAAACACGAATAACTGATTGAATGAATGCATAAAGAATGAGCAAAATAAATAATGCAAGAATGAGTCATAGATGAAGGACCCAAGGACCAAGTGGGTGGGTGGAGGGATGGATATGTGGGTGGATGGGGGGGGGTCAATGGATGGATGAATGGAGGAATGAATGAATGGGTAGATGGATGGAGGCATGCCTGGAGAGATGAATGGGTGGGTGGATGGATAGGTAGGTGAATACTTGGATGGGTGGCTGGATGGGTGGAGACATGGATGGAGAGATTAATGGATGGGTAGGTGAATAGCTGGATGAATGGGTGAGTGGATGGTTAGATGGATGGGTGGGTGGGTGGAGGGATGGATGGGTGGATGTATGGGATCAATGAATAGAGGGAAGGATGAATGGGTGGGTGGGTGGATGGAGGCATAGAAGGAGAGATGAATGGGTGAGTGAATGGACAGGTAGGTGAATAGTTGGAAGAATGGAAGAAGAGATGTGTGGACTGGATGAATGGGTGGATGGGTGGATGCATGCATGGAGAGATCAATGGACTGGATTAATGAGTGGATGTGTGGGTGGGTGGATGGATGGAGAGATGAGGGGACTGGATGAATGGGTGGGTGGGTGGATGGATGGATGCATGGATGGAGAGATGAGTGGACTGGATGAATGGGTGGGTGGATGGGTGGATGGATGCATGGCTGGAGAGATGAGTGGATTAGATGAATGGGTGGATGGATGGATGGATTCATGGATGGAGAGATGAGTGGATTGGATGAATGGGTGGATGGATTGATGGATGCATGGATGGAGAGATGAGTGGACTGGATGAATGGGTGGGTGGATGGATGGATACATGGATGGAGAGATGAGTGGACTGGATGAATGAGTGGGTGGATGGGTGGATGGATGGATGGATGAAGAATGGAGGGATGAACAGATTAATGAGGAAGTGCTATCTAGTCTCCATCTTCCATTAAGCACCTACTATGCATCATGCACAATGCAACAGGCTTTGCCAGCTGTGACCCTAATGGAGGTCTCTTCTGAACCATGTGGAGACCTGTGAGTGGAACAGAATTAGTGTGAACTAGTCTGCTGGGCAAATGACTTTGGGATCTGTTTGGAAACTGTCCCTTCTGCTGCCTTTCCATGATCACACTTTCTCCCACAAGCCCTGAAAATGTTTATGTTCATAACTGCCTTCTCCAACAGCAACAGAAATGGGGGCTGGGCATGTCTCTCCCCTCTGGGGTCTTAACACAGCCCCTGGGGTGGATGAGGGGAGGCTAAGGCTCCACACTTCCTGATCAGATGAGAAAATCTCTGCCTCTAACTTGGCATTTTCATTGTGCAGTCAGCCAGGCAGGACTTGCACAGGATGCCAGGCAGGAAGGTTGCTGCTGCTGCCAGTGCCACTAGGGCTGACCTGCCTACCACAGGAGGCAGGCACTATTACTGCTCCCATTTTACAGATGTGGTCGCTGAGGCCCAGAGAACTGACAAAGCCTGCCAGCTAGAAGGTGCTGGGTGGGGATAAGTCCAGGGTCTGGACCTTTCACCACTGCATGGTGCCCTGGGCCCCCACAGCAAGGGCAGTGTCAGTAAGTTGGTGGCTGTAACTGGGGTAAGACCAGATCTCCCGAAGGTGGTATCACAGGCCTTCCCTCCCACAGCTGTTCATGATGATGGTGGTGAGGTAGAACGGGTTGGGACTGGAGACATCAGCAGGGGGTCAGGAAGACCCATTTATAAGGTTCTCAGAGGGCGTTCTCCTCTCGGGCTGCGCCTTGGGATGCTACCTGGCCAGCTTCACAGTGGTCACCTGGAGGTCTGCAATAAGGTCCCCCTCTCTGTGGGTGTAAGGAGACTCAGTCCCCGGGGAATAGACTTCACTCCTCCCACAGCCTGCCCTGTTCTACAGATGAGGAAACAGATCCAGAGAGGTGGAGTCAGGTGTCACAGAGCTGGGATTCCGACCCGGTGGCCCTTGCCTACGCATGGTGCACTGGCTGTTCTGTGGGATTGGGGTGTGCCAGCCACGGTGCCCTACTGCTCTTACCTTATCCGGGCAGAAGAGGATGTTCCCCAGGCCCTGCAGATTTGACACGCGGACCTCGGGGCTGGGGTCCCAGAGGCCACGTGCCAGCAGGTCAAGGCAGCCTGTTTGGGAAGCACCTCCAGCAGGGCAGGGCTGTAGAGGAACTGGGGTGACCCCCCAGGAGGGCAGGCAGGTCACTCTTTTGTGAGGTGCCTGCATCTGTGTTGAGGAGTGGGGCCCTAGGTCCAGGGTCTGGTTGGGAGTTTCAGGGAGGGAAGCTGACCAGTACCCTTTGGGTATCTTAGTTAACAAGTATTTGAAACCTACCTGGTTCAACCCCTTCATGTACAGCTGGGGAAACTGAGCCCCAGAAAGGGAAAGGGCCTTGCCTGAAGTCACACAGCCAGGTGAGGCTTCACTTGTATCATGAGCCAGGCTTGTGGGGTACCTGGGGATAGAGCGTCCATGGAGGGCAGCCCAGGCAGCTGGTGGGAGCTGGCATGAGGCTTTCGCTTGGGTTCCCCTACTGGTATTATTTATGGAAATGGCACCCTCCTTGCCCCAGCCCCCATCCTCTGCCTGAGCTTGCAGCTGCAAAGCATGCCACCCCCAGTGTCGTCTGCTTCTACCCATCCCTTCCCCTTTGGCTTCACCGTGAGTCACACAGGCAGGACAGGGCTGGTTGGAGCCTGAGTCTGCACCCAGTGCCCCTTCAACTCTGCAGGGATTGTGCCGGGAAGGGCCGAGTGGGAAGACAGGTTCCCCCAAAGGCTATGGGCCCCTCCAGGGGCTGGGAGTGGGAAGGCAGGGGTGCAAGGGGGTCTGTCTGGGCAGCCTCCCTGGTCAGGGCGAGCTTTGGTGTGTGTTCTGCTGGGGTGTCAAGGAGGCTGGAGGAATTAGAGTGAACTAGGCTCAGGCATCTGAGGTGCTATGCTCCCTGCCTGCATCCTACCTCAGTGAGGATGAAGATGGCTGCCTTCCTCTCCCGCTCTGGGCTCTGCAGCCTGAGCAGCAGGTGGCGCAGCACCACCTTGAGCTGCCTGCAGTGGTTCTGCACCGTGGCCCTGCGGGGGAGGGCCTGGGCTGGGGTCACTGCCTGGAGCCTACCCTCCTGCCCTCACCCATCCCATTGGGCCCAGTGTCTAGAAAAGTCCCGACGTGGTGGGCATGTTCCCACTCCCTTTGTACCCACTGGCTGCCCACTGCATGCCAGGCCTGGGCTGGACATGGGGGAGAAGGAGATGCAGGCACAACCCTTGTCCCCTAGACAGCATTGGGCCAGGGTGAGGGCTGGGGGAATCAAAGGCTCTGGGTGTGTGCCTGTGATGGAGGTCAGGGGGCTGTGTCCCGTGTCCCATGTCCCTTCACTGCAGTCCAGATACCCAGCCCCCTGGATGGGCGTGGCCTGACGCAGGCTGTCTCCACCTGCCCTGGCCCCACTGTACCTGGTGAGGAGGCCCATGCCCTTTGGGTACGTGTGGATGGTGGTGAAGTGCTCCTGGGAACCCTGCAGCTCCAGGAGGGCAAAGTCATGCCAGTGCCCCGTGGTGGACAGCAGGCTCTTCAGTGCCTCCAGGGACGTGCTGCAGCCAAGCAGAGGGGGTTCAGGGCCTTGGCCACAAGTGGCCACCTGGGTCACCCCCTGCCCTGGGAAAGCTGACCCAGATAGGAAGCCACATTCTGGTTCCTGTGCCTGACTTCACTGAGGGCCTCAGGGCTGCCCTCTCCTGCCCTGCTTTGCACAGAAATGCTGGGGCCTAGGATTGGTGGGGCTGGGACAGGCACAGGGAGGCAGCATGTGCCCACTCAGACCTGGGTCTTGCTTGAGCAGGAGACCAGGAGGAGCATTTAAATATGGGCGAAGGGTACAGAGGGTGGCATCAGGTGAGGGCATGGGAGAGCCAGGAAGTGTGGCATGGCAGAGCCAGGGAAGTGTCCATCCTCCCCTCCTGAGACTCCACTGCCCTCAGTGGATACGGAGAAGCCAGCGGCATGGCCCTTGCTTGTGTGTGACGGAGAAAGATGCCGTGTGTGGCTTGTGGTGTTGCCGTGTGCTTGGTGGCTGCCAGGTGCCATGGGCAGTGCCTCACCTGCCCAGCCTGAGGTGGGGCTCTACTGTCATTCTCCTTTAGCAGAGGAGGGAGGGGTCCGGAGAGGTGACACATCCTGTCACACAGCCTGGCCAGGGGCACAGAGTTGGGGTCAAGTTGGGCCCTGGCTCCAAACCTGCCAGTGATGTGACTGTCACAGGATGTCACTGTCACTGAATGCAGTGCCTGGGGCACAGATAGGAAGCCCCAGCCTGCAGGCCCATGACACATGAGGTGGCCCTGGCTTGCTGGCCTGTCTATCTGTTCCAGCCACCTCCCCAGCTCGGTCAGTGTGAGGCATCACCCTGGATGTGTGAGCATGCCCGGGTGGATCAGCTTGAACCAGGCACGTTTCTGAGCAGATTTGCAAAACCGAGTGTCAAATGATGAAATGCCATCTGTGAAAGTTCTGATGGTGCCAATCCAAATGCCAGCTGGCTTGTCCTCTTGCCCTGAGCTGTGTCATAAAAAGAGGCAACATTTTCCAGGTCACTGGTCTCAGCAACAAAGTGACAGTTGTTTTCAGAAGAAGGGGACTTGGTGGGGGAGGAGTGGCATTTTGTTTGCTCTGGGAGGATTCCAGAAGCTTCTGGTCTTGTGGCTTATTGGGCACTGGATGGTTTGTTCTTCAAGATTGCCTTGTCCCTGCAGCCACAGGAGGGCTTCTGGAAAGATTGGCTGATTTTAGCATTCTTGGGAATCCACGTCCAACTCCCTTGCAGGTTCGTAAAACTGCAAACCACCTCCAGCCCAGGACCTCCAGCCATGCTCAGGGACAGGTGTCTCCTGAAAGCCATGTGTAGCACCAAGGCCAATGAAGGCGGAGCCCCTTGAATCTATGCCTGGCCACAGACTCAAGAAAACATCTCCATTCCTCTAGTCCCAGCGTCATTGCCTGCCTTCAGCCTCTTTGGACACTTGGCATCCCAGTGACGCCTGCCCCATACCCGACCAACCCCCCTTTCCCCACTCTGCTCCCAGAGGGCAAAGGCACCTGAGAAAGAGGAGGCAAAGTCTCTCTGCTTTGCACACTCCTCCCCAGCCTGGGGGTCAATGAGACCCCCTTCCCTCTCCCACTCTTTCCTCTTCTGGCTTTATTTTTAATTGTGGTAAAATACACATCTCATAAAAGTTACCATTTTAAGTGTACAGGTCAGGGCATTGAACACATTCAAATATTGGGCAACCATCACCCCCATCCATCCCCAGAATGTTCTCATCTGCTCACACTGAAGCTTCTCGCCATTAAACTCCCCACTCTCCCTTTGCCCAGTCCCTGGCACCCAGCATTCTACTTTCTGTCTCTATAGATTTGGCAACTCATGGACCTCCAGTAAGTGGACTCATACAGTATTTGACTGGCTTATTTCACTCAGCAGAATGTGCTCAAGGTTCATCCACGTTGTAGTGTCAGAATTTCCTTTTCAAGGCTGAATAGTATTCCATTGTTTGGGTGGACCACCCTGCTTATCTGTTCACCCGCTGATGAACACTTGTGTTGCTTCTATCTTTGTGTTATTGTGAATAGCACTGCTGTGAGCAGGGTGTGCAAATATCTGTCCCAGGTGCCTGCTTTCCTTTCTTTTGGATGTAAACTCATTAGTGGAATTCCTGGGCCATATGGTAATTCCACACGTAAGTTTCTGAGGAACTTCCAAACTCTATTCCAAAGGAGCTGCACTGTTTTACATTCCCACCAGCAGTGCACAAGTCTTCCAGTGTCTCCACATCCTCACCAACATTCATTTTCTGAATTTTACTTTTGGACGGTAGTCAACCTAATGAGCGTGAAGTTCCTCTTCTTCTTTTGATCACAAGCCTTTGCCCCCAAATCCCCGGGGGACAGATGGAAAGATGAAGATGAGATGAGGATGAGGATGATGAATGTCTTCCAAATACAGAGAAACGATGTAGCCCATTAGAATTAACGAGTTGGCCCACATGGATGACATGTGAGAGCAATGAGAATTCCTTTGTGGAACAGGGCGGAGACTGGCTGGAGGTGGACCCAGCTGAGAACTGACCGGCTTAGGAAACGTCTCTAAGGAAAAGGCTTTGTGAGTGGAGGAGCAGGGGAGAGGAAGGCCCCTCCAACCAGCTTGGCAGCCCCTGTTGAAGTCCTGCCCAGGGAAGGGTGACCTGCCCGACCCCACTTGCTGCTCGCTGGTCGCAGAGGCCCGTCCATCTAAGCAGGACATGAGACCTTCAGAGGCCCAGGACTAGCCCCACTAGTCCTCAGGACTCGCTTGCTGCCCCACAGTGTCCTGTGCTGGGCACACAGAGACAGTGGCTACTCGGTACTGCGCATCCAGATGCCCTTCTGAGCCCCTGTCCCCACCTTGACGGTGCCACAGCAGCTTGGCAGGGGCTTCAGACCCCTGGCCACTGGGATACACCAGGGTGATACTGTGCTCTGTGCTCTCAGGCCTCCCAGTCTCCATGGTGGCACGGCAGCTGATTGGGCAACCGGAGCCTGGGCCCCTGCGTGGGCGGGGGCTTCCCAGGCAGGTTCTGCTCCCTCGGCCAGTTAGAGAGGCTGTGGGAGCCGGCCCTGGCCAATCAGAACCACACAGGCCCCTGTGGCCAGAGTGATTGGTTCAGGGGTGGGCATGTGACCCAAGCTAGGCCAATCAGAGCCAAGGACTGTGCTTGTGGTGAGAGTTTCTCCTCTTGGGGCTGCAGGGGCCACCTCCAGGGTTCCGGGAGAACCTTCCCGGAGAGCAGCCAGCGGGTAGGGCGGAGCGGCCTGAGCGGAAACCACCTGTGGCTCCGCGTGAGGCACATATCCCTGCTGTATGGGGAGCCCCCAGTGAGACAGACAGACATCCCTGCTGTATGCCTCAGCCAGTGAGTCAGACAGACGTCCGGCTGTGTGTGTGGGGGGTCCCCAGTGAGACAGACAGTCAGACAGACATCCCTGCTGTATGTGCCTCAGCCAGTGAGTCAGACAGATGTCCGGCTGTGTGTGTGGGGTCCCCAGTGAGACGTCCAGCTGTGTGTGTGGGGCCCCAGTGAGACAGACAGACAGACAGACATCCCTGCTGTGTGCCTCAGCCAGTGAGTCGGACAGACGTCCAGCTCTATGGGGGCCCCCAGCGAGATGTCCAGCTGTGTGTGTGTGGGGCTCCAGCGAGACAGACAGACATCCCTGCTGTGTGCCTCAGCCAGTGAGTCGGACAGACGTCCAGCTGTGTGTGTGGGGCCCCCAGTGAGACGTCCAGCTGTGTGTGTGGGGCTCCAGTAAGACAGACAGACAGACATCCGTGCTGTATGCCTCAGCCAGTGAGTCGGACAGACGTCCAGCTGTATGGGGCCCCAGTGAGATGTCCAGCTGTGTGTGTGGGGCTCCAGTGAGACAGACCGACAGACATCCCTGCTGTGTGCCTCAGCCAGTGAGTCGGACAGACGACCAGCTGTGTGTGGGGCTCCAGTGAGAGACAGACAGACAGACAGACATCCCTGCTGTATGCCTCAGCCAGTGAGTTGGACAGACGTCCAGCTGTATGGGGGCCCCCAGTGAGACGTCCAGCTGTGTATGGGGGCGACCGGTGAGACACACGTCCAGCAGAGGGGGCCCCGTGAGACAGACAGACCTCCCTGCTCTGTGGGGGAACCCGTGACAGACAGATGTCCCTGGCTCTTCAGGATCTTCCAGTCTGGGTGCAGGCAGTAAAGCAGGTAACAGGCGCAGAGCACAGATGGTAGCTGACGGTGGGGCTGCAGGGGGGAAAAAGCAGCAGGGGGTGGGAGGCACCACGGGACTGCTATTTTAGAGGGTGGTGGAGGAGGCCTCAGCGGGGTGCGGGTGAGCAGAGCCTGCAGAGGCAGGTTGGCCGGGGAAAGAACATTCCAGCAGGGGGAGGAGCAGATGGGTGAGGCTTTCTCCCAATCCCGCCACGTTCTGGGAGGAGAACGTTTTATTAGCTTATTAGGGGAGATTCATGCATTTTGCATGGTTGAACTGAATAAAAAGGAACTTCACGCACATTTGAATTCAGAGGCAAGATGAGAAGAAGTGGCATTTTTAAAAAAGTGACTTGCCTTGGGGACAGCCATTAAAATGGACAAACTGCGGGTCGCACATCATAATACAAACAAATGAAAAGAGTCGGCCCCAGTGGGTTTTAAAGACTTGCTTATTGGAGTTCTGGAAATACGACCTGGGGCAGAGTGAAGACGAAGGCAGCCAGCCCTACTGAGGCCAGAATACGGCGGAGAGGTGGGGGGGTGGGTGACGGAGCGGGCGAGGGCCAATGAGATGCCTGAGAGGGTCTGGAGAGGCATTGCCCCCATGAGTGAGCCCAGGTCACCTCTGCATGGACATGTTGTGTGGCTCAGGGGAAGCCTCTGACCCTTTCTGAGCCTCAGTTGCCTCATCTATAAAGCAGGGAAGATGACATTCATCTCGAGCCCTCTCGGGAAGCCCACTGGGGTAAGATGTGGCTCACTGCATGGGTGCTCTTGGTAATGCTGTCCCTGTGCAGTCCTGTATGGCAGTGACACTGAGTGTCTCTACTGCCAAGCACCCTTAGGTGACAGGTAAGCAGGATGCACTCCTGGCTGTGGATGGCGCTTGGACTCATGACTGTTGTGGGTTGAATTGTGCCCCCCCAAAAAGAGATATGAAGTCGCCAACGGTACCTGAGTGTGACCTTATTTGGAAATAGGTATTTGCAGCTGTCATTAAGTTGAGGTCACTAGGGTGGGGCCCTAACCCAATGACTGGTATCCTTGTAAGAAGGGGAAATTTATTCAGATGCTGAATTTAACTGTTCAACTGCTGAACCACTCAACAGACATGAACTAAAACTTGACAGCTGGAAAAAAAATAAGGGGAAATTTAGACCCTGGCACAGAAAGGAAAACATCAGGTAACCACAGGGGAATAGATGAGTGCGGTGCAGCCTCAAGCCCTGGAGCACCCCGAGTGGCCATGAGACACTGGGAACCAGAAGCAGTGAGGAAGGACCTGCGGGTTTCAGGAAAGCACGCCCTGGCGACACCTGGGGTTTAGACTTCTGGCCTCTAGCACTGGGAGATGAAACATTCCTGTTGCTTTGAGCCCCTGGGGCACACATGTTGGTTACTGTGCCCTAGGAGGCGGACACTGTCCATGCCCTGGATGCCTGCAGAACCCTCTGTGCCAAGACCAGCTAGGCAGCGGAGACCACCCCCAGGCGGCGCTAAAGTCATGGAGGAGCAGACACCCAGGAAGAACAGCAAAGCAGGACTCTCCGGGGCCAGCAGCCTTTGAGCCGAGAACCTCAGGGGCTGACGCGTTCCGGGCTGAGAGCCTTGAGCAGACGCTGACCCAAGCATCTAGTCTCTCTGAACAGGTGATAATTATTAACAAACAGGTGTTCTGTGTGTTCTCACAAAACCAAGATAAACTAGGGAGTCAGCTGGTGCCTGCTTACCACTGATCAAGGACAAACCAGAAAGCATTCTCCAAGAGGGAGCCCCGGGGGCAGGTCACATATCCCCGCTGAAAGAATTGTTTTCACCGTGTATGGCATCCATGGACTGTTCTGCTACTTTAGAATGCGCCAAGCAGTTTTCCACTTGTGGTGGTGGTGGTGGTGGCAGTGGCAGTGGCAGTGGCCAGAGGGGCTGGGGGCTGCGGGGTTGGGGAGTGGGTGGCTAGGTTTTCCTTGCCACTGTTCTTCTTAGCAAACAATATAATTCTATCATACACTCAGCATTTCTCAGCACCTGTATTTGGCCAGGCCAGGAGGTCTGGGATGTTTAGTCTTACCTTTTGGGGCTGGGCACAGCCGCCTCTTGGGCCTGCTGCGTGGGCTGAGGCTCCCTGGGCAGGTTCAGCTCCAAGACATAGAGCATCTGGGTGAGGAGGGCCAGGAAGATCTCAGGGTAGGCTTCCTGCATGGCCTGCTTGAACTCCTGGGCGAATTGCAGCTCATGCAGCGGGTTCATGGCCTGTCAGGGGCAGGCGTGGAGTGACACTCCCAGGCCCCAGGGGTTTTGACCCACAAAAGCCACATCTGAGCATGCTCATCCCTCCCTGCTCCAAGCTCTTCAGGACCAAGTCCAAGTGTCCAGATGCTGTCCCTCCCTTTGGGACCTGGCCCCTGTGCCTCTGTAGCCCCAGCCTGGCCCTCTCTTGCACCCTCTGCAGCCACTGCTCGGGTCTCACTGCTGCTGGATGGCCTGGTAGTCCCCAGCCTCCCCCAGCTGTCCGCCTGGATGCTGTCCACCCTGCACCCCTGCAGACCTCCATCTTGACACAGGGACTCCCCCTGACTGCACACTGGATGCCGCCATCTGCCCTCTGCATTTTGCTCCTGTCTGAGGGTGACCTGCTGGCATCTGGGCCCTCCGCTCTGTTGCCTTGAAGGCAAGGTCCTATGCTGTGTGGTCCCACGGTACCCTCAGCTCTGAGGCTGGCACACAGCAGGGCTTGATGCCTGGGAGTTGGGAACCCATGGTCCTGGCAGGCAGAGTTAGCTGACGGCAGCCTTACCTCCCAGCCCCCAAGGCCTACTGTGCCTGCAGGGCACTCAGTCCAGAATGTTCTCAGGGTGGGGGCCAGCACTGAGCAGTAATGACTGGGGAGGGCAGGAATTGGCAGCATGGTGGGGTGCAGGGAAGGCTGCCCACTACGCCTGGGTGGGTCTCACCCGGGCTGCTGTGTGGTTCTCCGGCAGGGGGCAGCATCAGCCCAGGGCTGGTGGGTGTTGGTGATGGCCAGCTGACAGAGCCTGGGACCCAGGGGGTGCTCTCCCATCAGCCACCACTGTTAAACCACAGCCTTGCTGCAGACAGCAGCTTGTCTGGGGTGGGGGTGCGGGGCTCTGGGTGGCAGGAGGCTGCTGTGAGTTCTGGGCCACTGCTAGGGGGCACTTGGGGCAGGGACTCAGCATGGAGAACTCTACACAGGAACAGCTGTGGCCTCATCAGGCTCCAGGCAAGGGGCACAGGTGTGGCCATGCCCGGAGGGGAGCTCCTGGCTCCTGGGAGTGTGAGGCAGTGCTGGGCTTATGAGGAAAGCTGGGGACTTCCTACAGAGGGAGGCGGACGATGGCAGCTGCAGAAGGCAGCCTCTAAGATTCTTCCAGAACCTATGACTCCTCAGAACCCAAGCATGGGGAGGGCTATCAAGTCTCTCCACACCCTCCTGCTCTGCCTGAAGCCCCTCTCCAAGGCTCCCCACAGCGAGTGAGTCACCTTGACAGCCCGGGCCACTGTCCTGATTCACAGACAGGAGCCCACAGCCCTTGGCCAGGAGGCGGGAGCAGGGCTTGTGCGATCAGCCCTGGGCAGCTTTCCTCCAGGCTGGGGCTGGAGTGGGTGCAGCAGCCTGGATGTGGGGTGCCCCCGACAGTCTGGCACACAGTGAGTGCCCGAGTTGTGGCCAGCATCTGACAGGGCGGTGGCAGAGACTCACGGCCAGCGAGCACAGGGAGGTCCTCTCCTTGGGGTGGGGGCTGCTGTTGCTGGCACCAGTGGGCAGGGGTCGCTCCTGCAGCCAGCCCAGCAGTGTGGCCAGCACCAGGTGGCTCATGGGTAGCTTGGCCCTCAGGGCCCTCCACAGCTTGAAGCTGTGGCTGTGCGCAGAGAGGGCACATGAGGGCAGTGCTGCCACCCAGGCCTGGCTGGGCTCAGCCACACCAGCAGGCCACCCTTGCCAGAGCCTGCATGCCTGGAACAGCAAACCCAGGCTGGGTCCTGAGCTGGACCCTAGTGGGGTGGGCCCAGTGCAAATAAGAGCACTGCAGGTCAGCGAGGGAGGGGCCTGAGGTGGGGGCTGGACACGTGCCCCTGGTCCCTGCTTGGGATCTCATATCCACACCAGCCTTCTCCTGTCTCCCCACTTTCAGGGTCTCCCCGCCAGCTCCTCACCCATGCTGGAGGTTCCCTAATGTATCCCCATCTCCTAACTGCTTGTCACCTCCCTTGGCTTCCAGGTCCTGCAGACCAGAGCCCCAGCCAGCACTCAAAGCCATGGCCTCCAAGCCCTCTGGTCTCTGACCTCCAGCCCCTGCCTGCCCTTCCCTTCCTCTCCTTCCCGTCCTCTGGGGCTTCCACCTGTTCAGCCCCGGTGTTTAGAGCTCTCCATCTCAGGCTACCTCCCCTTTGCCCTTAGGGCTCACCACAAAGTCACTTCCCTCTGGAAGCCTTCCATGACTATGCCCTCCTAGTTCTGGGTTTGCGGGGTCCCAGCTCCTCGGCTTAACCTGCTTCAGGTTACAGGTCATCACAAGCACGAGCACAGTGCTTTACAGTTTGTACAGTGCCCATTTTGCAGACTGGAGAGAGGAGACCTGCCCTGATCAAGGACCTGCCTTGTAGCTGGTAAGCCAGGCCTGTCCAGCTGGTGGCCCTTCCATGGATCCATGGGGCATGGCCCGGTGAGGCCTGGAGGGAAGGAAGGGACAGCTGGGTTGCTCTGAGAGGCTGGTGACCTCAATGACCCTGTATACTGCCCTAAATGATCTTTGGGTCTGAGTGTGGAGTGGAAGGGGTTTGAGGGGGAGGGGAGGACCACAGGAGGGTGGTCCTGTGTGCCCCCACCCCTGCTTTGAGACACTCAACGGCAGCTGCCCTTGAAACCTGGGGAAGCCACTCCAGGCCCATCTGTCCCTTGGCTGGGTGGGCACAGCAGCTTGGAGGACTCCAGGAGTTCTTACCCAGCTGGAAAGAGCCGGGCCTTTGGAGTCAGAAGGGTCTGGGCTCAGACCCGCACTCTATCCAATGCTGGCTGTGTGACCCTGGGGGAGTCACTTAGACCCTCTGAGCCTTGGATTCCTTACTGCAGAGTAGTGGGCAGTGCCAGCCTTACGAGGCTTAAAAGGAGGATTGTCCCGAGTCAGTGTGTGTGCCCAGAGGGCAGGTGTTTCTATTCTGCTCCCTGTGGGCTTGTCCCCCAGTCAGCAGGTGTGAGCCCAGTGCCATCATGTGCAGACAGTGTCCCAGGGGACCAAGCAGTGGTGGAATTGGCAGAAATCTCAGCCTCCTGTGCGTGGTAACGCTGTGGGGACACAGCAGGAATCGTGGAGTGCCGGATGCTCAGTGCTGCTCCAGAGAAAAAAGCAGCATAGGGGGTAGGGGGCGAGTCTGGGTGCCTTTAGTTTCAGACAGGGCAAACAGGGACACGTCCCCTAAGAAGGGGACACTTGAGCAAAGCCCTGAGGATATTGGGAGGGAGTCAGGCAGCAATTCGGGGGGAGGGGACAGAAGTTTCCAGACAGACAGCCAGGGAGCAGAAAGAAAGATCAGTGTCACTGGGGTGGAGTGGGAAGGGGAGGGGAGAGGAGAGGAAGGCAGTGAGGTCATTGGGGCCACAGTGCGAACTTGATGGCCTCTGTGGAGGCTTTGCCATTGGGTTTGAGTGAGATGGGACCACTGGAGGATTTTACAGAGATGTGGCATGACCTGCGTGTGTTCTTCGAGGACAGGGGAATGACTGGAAGTGGGTAAGCCACTGGAGGTGAGAGCGGTGGTGTCCTGGACTAGGGTGATGGCAGCAGGGGCAGGACACAGGCAGAGGTGGAACTGGCAGGGTTTCCTAGGGAGTGGGACGTGGGTGTAGAGAAGAGTCCGGATGGCACCAGGAATTCCAGCCTGAGCCACTGGGAGAACGGAGTCACCAGGTAGGACATTGGGAAGCCTGCAGGAGGGGTGGGTTGGGGGAGGCCAGGGGTGGGGCCTGGCTGGGTCAGTGGGAGACACCTGTGTGACACCCAAGCACTGCTGTCAGGGGGTCGGGGAGGGGCCTGGGCCAGAGGGGTCAGTGTTTAGGGGATATATGAAGCCATGGGATGGATGTGGCTGCTGTGGAGGTGAGTGTAGCTAAGGAGGAGGATCAAGGGTCAGCCCTGTGGCCAGGGCTACGAAATCAGGGATATGAGCCAGTAGAGGAGGCTGAGCGGGAGCAGCCGGGGAGGGAGGAGGAGAGCTGGGGAGGGCATTGTTCCCAGGAGGAGAGAGTCACTGGCTGAGTCAAATTCTGCTGACGGGCCACATAAGGTAGGGACAGAGAATGGACCACTGGACTTAGTGACATGAGGTTTTGCTGACCTTGATGACAACCGTTCTATTGGAGCAGCAGTGGACAAAGTCTGGTTCATGTGGGTTTAAGAAGGAATGGGAGCTACAACTCACAATCCCAAAACAACCCAATTCAAAAGCGAAGGAGCTTGAATTGACACTTCTCCAAAGACAATGTACAAATGGCCAATAAGCACATGAAGAGATGCTCAATGTCATTCATCCTCACGGAAATGCAAATCAAAACCACAATATGTCACTTCATACCTACTAGGGTGGCTACAGCCCCAAGATGAAAAACACCAAGTGTTGGCGACTATGTGAAGAGACAGAAACCCTGGAACGTTGCTGGTGAAGTAGAGAGTGGTGTACTTGCTATGGAAAACGGTATGGCCATTCCTCAGAGAGCTAAACAGAGTACTCCCACGCAGCCCAGAAACTTCACTGCTAGGGGCACACCCAAAGGAACTGAGAGAAGGGACTCACACATGCTTGTATGCCAGCGTTGACAGCATCATTATTCATGGTGGCCCAAAGGCGAAGGAAACGCAAATGTCCATGTCGTCTACCCATGCAGTGGATTACTATGCAGCAATGAAAAGAAATGAAGTGCCAGCACGTGCCATATACAGCATGGATGGACCTTGAAAATGTTAGGCAGAGGGAAACAATCCAGACCTGAAAGGACAAATATATCATTCCACTTTCATGAAATGTCTAGAATAGCCACATATAAGGCAGAAAATAGATTAGAGGTTACCAGGGGCTTTGGGGAGGGGGAGATAGGGAATTATTATTTAATAATTACAGAGTTTATTTTTGGAGTGATAAAAATGTTTTAGAATTAGACAGTGGTGATAGCTGTGCAGCAGTTGCAAATATAATTAATGCCTGAATCATACACTTAAAAGTGAATAAAATGGCATAGTTTATATAATACATATATAATACAATTAAAAAATAACATGCCAAACCCATTGAATTGTACACTTTAAATGGCCAAATTGTATAGTATGTGAGTTATTTCTCAATAGATCTGTTGTTTTTAAAAAAAACAAATGAGAAGACTTCCTCTTCCAGTAGTGGGGCACTAAGCTACTTGAATCAACTCCTCCATTGAAAACCCCAAAGGTTGGAGAAAAATATATATAATTAGTCTGGGCATGGTGGGCTAACACCTGTAATCCCAGCACTTTGGAAGGATGAGGTGGGCAGATCACTTGAGGTCAGGAGTTTGAGACCAGCCTGGCCAATGTGGTGAAACCCCATGTCTACCAAAAATACAAAAATCAGATGTGTGGCATGTGCCTATAAATCCAGCTACTTGGGAGGCTGAAGCATGAGAATTGCTTCAATCTGTGAGGCAGAGATTGCAGTGAGTCAAGATCATGCCACAGCACTCTAGCCTGGGTGATGAAGCGAGACCCTGTCTCAAAAAAAGAAATAAAATATAAACAAGGGTCCTGGAAGTATTAAAGAGATGACAAGACTGTAGTCAACATGTGGGGAATATGATGACCCTCAGGGGTTGGGAGCAGGAAAGGTGATGCTTTCAGGGCATCTGACAATTCCGGACAATTAGATCCTCAGTTTTGACAGCTTTGTGGGCTAAAAGGACAGAGACTGAAGCTGAGAGACGGCACAATGTGGTTAATCTCATATGAGACCCTTCACCACTTCCAGGCTGGTGCTTAAGTGGGTGTGAAAAAAACCCAAGCAAATTTCAGCCAGGTTTGAATTGTGTGTGGGGCATCCAGGGAATCTTAAGCACTGGATTTGTCTTAAGGTAATCATGGGCTGCAGTATCCTTAGGTGACTGGCAGGGACAAAGACAAATTGTCTTAGTTGGAGGAAAATATCTTAATTGTGGGCCTCAAATTATTCCTACATTTTCTCTTTCAAAAACAACATCTAGTATGTAGTCAAAGATAATCCAACACATGAGGAAGATAGACTCCATCGGTGACATTCAGCAAGAATAACAAAGTAGACCTGAAAACTTGGAATTATCAGGCATGAACTATAAAACAAGTATTATGAATAAAGAAATAAAAGACAAGCTTAAAAATGTCTCCAGGAACTAGGAACCTATAAGTGGTAGAGCTGGTGAGACAAAGAACCAAAATGACTTTTTAGAAATAAAAAAAAAAACAAATCTGAAATGTAAAAAAATGCAGTAGAAAACTTTAACACCAGAATGACATGGTTAACGGAGAATTAGTGAGCTAGAAGATAACTCAAAATAAATCATACAGAATTCAGCAATGAGGGACACAATATGGGGAAACAGAAGGGAAGTAAGAAATTGTGCTGCATATCTTCTGCTTGCCCCTGCAGATCTAATCTCTGCTGTTCCCCATCCTGCCTCATGCCCCAAGAAGCTGACCTGTATAGACTGCATCAGGAGACTCTCTTGAGCTTTGGCTTCCAGTTGCCTTGGCTAATGGTAAGCAGGAGGTCAGAAGGTGGGAGTGGAGGAAGTGAGGGCATTTATACTGCAGTCTCTCCCTGTGAGTGGCCCCAGGATTACTGTGTTCATCTGTCCTGTGGTCTAGCCATATAGACATCCTTGATTGTGAGAGCATGCCCATTCCCTGCCCCTTTAGGTTTAGAAGGTGGCAATGACTCAGCATAGTTGCTATTCCTGGGGCACTGTCCCTTTCTCTGTCAGTCACATTAAACTCTACCCTTGTCCAATAGTTCTTTTATTACATTTTCCACCTTGGCCAATTTGAGTGTGTCATCTGTTCCTGACAGCACTTTGAGTGATCTAGTGAAATAGAGGATATGATGAGATATTGACATGTGCCTAATCAGTGCCCTAGAAAGAAAGTGAGAGAGGATGCAGGAGAAGCACTATGTGGAGTGATAATGGCTGGGATTCTTCCAGAACCAGAATATTCCAGAACAGGAATTCAAGATGGGATTAAAAAAAAATCCCCTCCTAGACACACTGTGGTGACTTGTCAGACAAATAAAAACAAACAACAAACTCCCCAAATCAGAAAAAAACTGAGTACTGTAAAACCAGTCAGAGGATAAAGCACACAGCACCATAAAAAAAGCAGCAGTCCCACTCACAGCAGACTTCTCAATAGTAGCAATGGAAGCCAGTTGACAGTGGAATGTTAGCTTGGTGTGCAGAAAGAAAATAACTGCCAACATAGAATTCTATACCCGGTGACATGTCGATCAAGATTGAAGAGGAAATAAAAGACATTTTCACATAAAAACTGAAAGCATTTGCTAATAGCAGACCCAAACTAAAGGAGGTTCTAAAGGATTTGCTTTAGGTTGGAGGAAAATGGGCTCAAGTAAGGGGTGTGAGGCTTAAAAATAAATGAGGAACAAAGAAAATAGTGAAAATATGGGGAACTCTAAACAAATATTGACTTGTGAGATTTAAAAATATACAGAATTAAACAAGGAGGGCATTAAAATTGGGAGTATATTAAGTCAGTTGAAGATTTTGAAAGTTCTTTTTTTTTTGGTCTGGAAAGAAAGTAAAGTTGGTAAATTCAATCTCAAATATATAAACAGTTATAGTAATTGTAAACTGAGTAAGTGCTTCAGTTAAAGACAAAGATCATCAGGCTATAAAACCCAACTAAATGCTGTTTACAAAAGACACGTCTGAAACAAAAGAATGTAGAAATATCAAAAGTAAAAGTCTGGAAAGAGGCATACTATGCAATATCAATAAAAGAAAACTGGTGTTGTTATATTACTAGAGGCTTAATATTAGATAATATAAACTCTAAAAAACTATAGTAATATTAGGCAAATGGAAATCTCCAACAAGTATATGCAACATAATGCCCTTCATATGAGTGTAAACATTATAACCTACATGAAATTATGATTTATATGAAATTATAAAAACAATAAAATACTTTTAGGAATATGTTTAGATGCAATAAAACTAAATAAAAAGAAAGCAACAGAATGATGAACCTTAGATAGGGTGAGCCAGGGGAATGGAAATCAGCAATGGCGACAACACAACAGAGACACATGCAGGATATTTGAATAGGTATATCGCCAAAGAGGCCAAAAAGAGATGAAAAGATGTCCAGCTTCTCCATTTAAACATGAAAGTGAAAGTGAACACCACAACACTGATTAACAGCACCACCAGATTGACTAAAACTTTGATCACTGGCTAAAACATGAATGCTAAGTGTTAGTAAACTGCAGAGCAACAGGGACTCTTAAAAAAATACTGCTGAGCATGTGAATCAGTACAAGCTCTTTGGAAACATTTTGCATTATGTATTGGAGTTGGATATATACGTAGCTTTATGATGCAGGCATTTCTATCCTAGATGCATACACGTTGGAAACTGAGTGCTTATGTACATCCAGGCACATGTATAAGCAAGTTCACCACAGCACTGCTAACCATAGTACCAAATAGGAAATGACCCAAATGTCCACCTATAGTAAAAAAGAATAACTGGTGTTCATAAAATGGAACATGTTATAGCAACAAAAATGAATGAACTACAACATTTTAAAATGAATCTTAGACACATAATATTGGAGGAAGAAAGAAAGGCCAGACAGGCTGGGCATGGTGGTTCATGCCTATAATCTTGGTGCTTTGGGAGGCCAAGGTAGAAGATTGTTTGAGGCCAGGAGTTTGAGATCAGCCTGTGCAACATAATGAGACCCCATCTCTACAAAACAATAAATAAATTAGCCAGGTGTGCCAATGCATACCTGTAGTCCTAGCCAGTCAGAGGCTAAGGTGGGAGGGTCACTTGAGCCCAGCAGTTTGAGGTTACAGTGAGCTACGATTGCACCACTACACTCCAGCCTGGGCAACTAAGCAAGACCTTGTCTTAACAAACCAACAAATGAACAAACAAACAAAACCCAAAAACCCAAGCCAGATAACAGAAGAATACTGGAAAAGTACATATTGTATAATTCTGTTTATACTTTTAGGACACACCTCACCCTTATTTCATGTACCTCTAAGAATGAAAAATTGGCCAAGATGGGAGTCTTATAGGAGACCCCAACATAGAGCTGGGACCCAAAGGTCTGCATGTGCGGTTTAAGTGTGATCCAAATAATCAGAACTCTGCCTGGCAGAAGAAAAATCGAGCAGACCTTCATGCTTCAATCAGCACAGTGGGTAAAAGTGGGAAGGGGTACAGATATCCTGAGAATTTGAACCCAAACCTGTTTGGATGTCTGAATTCACACCACCAATGTGGCCCAATAAAGTCTCAAGCAGAGACTTTTAAATTTAAAGTGTTCTCAGTGTACATCCAGGCACATGTATAAGCAAGTTCACCACAGCACTGCTAACCCCAGGTGACTGGCAGAAAACTCCATAAATCCAGGTGGAAGGGACCATCGATGTAACATGCACTCTGATTTCATAAATGTTAAAATGTGAACAAAATACTTCTTAGAATTGAAGAAATAAGATAAAAATTCCAATACAATAAAATAGAACTGTACACTTCTAAGTAGCTGAAGGTGATGCCCGTTGCCTAGGTCTACGCCTCCCAAAATTTCTTTGACATATAACAAAAAACAAGAAGGGAAATAAAACTGCACAAAATCTATGACTCCAGTGCAATTCCAGAGAATTCCCAAACTTCAAAATTACTCTAAGCAGAAACAGAAGAGTGTCAACCTTAGCACGAAATCTCTGCCACTCCCATCCCATCTCATTCTCCCATAAGGCTTTGATAAAGGCAGGCTGAGAGAACCTGTAGGGTAGGAGGGAAGGGAGGAGCTAGCAACAGGGCTTAAGATTGATCTAAAGCATCTTCTGGAAGACTACGTCCACCCTAAGTCTTGAAAAAGAAAAAAAACGTTCAAGCAGGACAGAGCCCCAACCAGAGAGAAGTGACTTAAAAGTATGCCTGATTTGAAGGTCAGTCTTCAAAATGCACAGATTTTGGGAGAGAAAAGGGCAAAAAAGAAAGGAAAGTATCCTTTGGAGATTAGGTAGTGATAGGGAAAGAGGTAAAAGGGAAAAGTGCAATAGAAATGGAACAAAAGAAATCGGAGAATCCATAACCCTTTTGCTTATCACGCATCTATTAAGTTATCTGGACTTTGCTGTATTGACAGAAGAGGGTGCCATTGAACTTAAAATCCTATAAAACACTCAAAGAACACACACATGAACAGAACAAAATGAGCAGATCCATAGAGTTACTGTAAAAAATGAGAAAACAAAAATCAGCACACACAAAATAAGAAACTCTCCCTGGAAAAATCATGATGCTGGAAAATACCCTAAGATAACATTAATTTTACATGTCATTAAATATGCTCAAATAAGCATTTAAAGATATAAAAACAACCTTGAATTATGAATTCAAAAAAGGACAAAAAATATCCAATAGGAGCTGAAAAGCGAGTTGACTTCAGGAAAGAAATGGATGAAATGAAAAAATTATCTGAGAAATGAAGAAGAATTACCAGGTATCCAAGAGAGATAAGACTCAAATGATAACTTAATAAGGTGATTTAGGAAAACAAGAGAGCAACCGAAAGAATGAAAGTTAATTTAAGAAAGAGTAGAAGGGGTCAGAGAGAAAGTAGTGGAAATGGAAGACAGGAGGGTAACAATTGTATTATTGGAGTCCCTGAGGAAGAAGAACAGCAAGGGAACATGACTAATATTCAACACGGTAACCAAGAAAACTTTCTAGAAACAACAACATCAAAAAAGATCTCAGTCTATATAATCAAGGGATGTACCAGGTGCCTGGGAACATTAATCCAGAATGATCAACTCTGAGACATTTCCTAAGTAAATGATTAGATTTCAAAGATTAAAAAAATCTTAAAGTCTCTGGGCAATAAGATCAAATAACATACAAATGCCAAAAAAAAAAAAAAAAAAAAACCCAAAAACCCTGTTGTCATTCACTTTTAGAAAACAATGCAAGGCAACAGTGAAATAGCATTTTAAAAAGACTTAGAAAATGTCAACAAAGAATTTTATATCCAGCCAAGCCATTCTTCAAATAAACAACTTTCAACATAAAAGAACTTAAAGAATTCTGAATCTTTTGGAGGATGAGCTTCTTCAGACTAAGGGCTGACTGGAAAACTTCAGCCTAGGAACTGACAGTATGTGTGTGTAAGCACACAGTATGGAGATGAGGGTGGAGCAGCAGAGCGTGAATGTTAAATGTTTTGACAGAGTACAAATATGTAACTGAAAAATGGGAGAAGAAAGGAGACAGAAAGAGGCAAATAGAATAATCTCACTGATTGTTGTGCAGAGAACAGGTGGGAATTAGAGTATTGGGGTAGGATCTGGGGCATGGACATGGGAACAAATTGAGGACTAGCTCTCCTAGGGACAAGGCAGAGCACCTTCCCATGAGGCACAGCCACTGGCGTGCCAGGGCAGTTTACCATTGCCATGGCAACAGTGCACCATTACCACCCTTTCCATAGCAACGACCTGATGACCCAGAAGTTATCACCCTTTTTCTAAAAGTTTCTGCAGCACCTGCCCCATAATTTGCACATAACTACAGAAGTGCCTCTGAGCTGCTCCTCTGGATTCACTGCCTCTGGATGTCCCTGCTCTAGAAGGAATAGCCTCTGCTGCTGCTGTGCATGGCCGCTTTGACCCAAGTTGCTGTCTAACACCATGGGCTTGCTCTTGAGTGTTTTCCTGGGCAAAAGTAAGAACCTTCCTGGGGTAAGCCCCACTTTTGGGATTTACCTGCCCTGGATCAGTATCAAATAAAAAGGACAAACCTGGCCGGGTGCAGTGGCTCCTGTCTGTAATCCCAGCACTTTGGGAGGCTGAGGTGGGCAGATCACCTGAGGTCAGGAGTTCAAGACCAGCCTGGCCAACATGGCAAAACACTGTCTCTACTAAAAACACAAAAATCAGCTGGTTGTGTTGGTGCACACCTGTAGTCCCAGCTACTTGGGAGGCTGAGGCAGGAGAATTGCTTCAACCCAGGAGGCAGAGGTTGTAGTGAGCTGAGATTACACCACTGCACTCCAGCCTGGGTGGGTGACAGAGTGAGACTCCATCTCAAAAAAAAAAAAAAGATAAACCTGATATTAAAGTGCTGAATAATAAAAATGGGGATTGAGAGCATTAACGTAGGTTAGGAGCACAAAGATAAAAACTAGGACAAAGATGCATTTCCTAGAGTAAAACAAAATTGAAGTTAAAGAGCAAAGAATGCACATCTTGTAGAAAAAGCATAGCCCATTTAATGAAATACACACAACTATAAAATGTTGTGACAGACCAAACATATCAACCATGTCCATCAAGAGGCTTCACTCAGCTATTACAATGGATTTTCAATTTGGATCACAAATCAGGACAAACCTTGTGTCATATGTAAGATGGAGACCTAAAACAAAGGGATTCCCAAAGGCTGAAATAAAGAGGTAGACAAATGCCCACTGGGCAAATGGACACAATAAAAAGCAGGGCTAATGCTTCTGAACACATAAAGTAGAATTCCAGTCCCCGAAGCATTAAGCATGACGAAACGGCATCTCAATGCTAAAAGTCGCGCTTCATAAAGATAGAATACTTATGAATATGTGTGTGTTCAAGAACATGGCCACCACCTTCATGAAGTAAAACTCCAGGGGTTGAAATTATACATAGAGACACACCATCATTTCTTTAGTGAGACTTTAACTCAGTCCAGCACAAATCAGGAGGACAGAAACTAAGTATGTAGAAAACCTGACAACACAATCAAGGTCAACCTTATGCACATGGAGACACCTCTTTCAGGGCTTCGCTTTCGTGTACTTTTCAGATATTGCAGTTGTTACAAGTTGAGGGTTTGTGACAACCCAGCATTGAGCAAGTCTGTTGGTGCCATTTTTCCAGTCGCGTGTGCTCACTTCACATCTCTGTGTGATATTTTGCTAATTCTCACAACATATTAAACATCATTACCATTAATCTGCTGTGGCGATCTGCGATCAGTGATCTTTACTGCTACTATTGTAGTTAAGGTACCATGAGCCGTGCCCATATAAGATGCCAAATGGAATCCACAGATGCTGTGCGTTCTGACTGCTCCTTGGGCCTCCTCCTTTTCCAAGGCACAACAACACTGAAGTGAAGTCGGTTAATAACAAAACATGGCCTCTAAGTAAGTGTTCCAGTGAGAGGAAGTGTCCTATTTCTCTCACTTTAAATCGAAAGCTAGAAGTGATGAAGCTCAGTGAAGAAAGTGTGTTGAAAACCGAGACAAGGCAAAGGCAAGGACTCTCGGGCCAGTTAGCCAGGCTGTGAATGCAGGAACAACGACTGAGGGAAGGGAAAAGTGCCGCTCCACTGAACACACAGATATGAAGGAAGTGACACAGCCTTATTGATGATATGGATAAAAAGTTTCATGGTTCGAAGAGAGGATCAAACCAATTACAACATTCTGATAAGCCAAAGCCCGATCTGGAGAAGCCCTAACTCTTCCGTCCTACGAAGGCCGAGAGAGGTGAGGGAGCTGCAAAGGAAAAGTCTGCAGCTAGCAGAAGCAGGTACCTGAGGTTGAAGGAAGAAAGCCATCTCCGTAGCAAAAAAGTGCAAAATGAAGCAGTAAGTGCTGGTGAAGAAGCTGCAGCAAGTTCTCCAGGAGATCTAGCTAAGATCAGTGATAAAGGCGGCTACACAACACATTTTCAATGAAGAAACCACCTTCTATTGGAAGATGCCATCTAGGACTCCTACAGCTAGAGAGGTAAAGTGAAAGCCTGGCTTCAGAGCTTCAGAGGACAAGTGGACTCCCTCATGTTAGGGGCTAATGCAGCCGGAGACTTTAAGTTGAAGCCCATGCTCATTTCCCATTCTGAAAATCCTAGGGCCCTTAAGAATGATGCCAAATCCACTCTGCCTGTGCTCTGGACGTGGAACGACAAAGCCTGAATGACAGCTTTGGTTTACTGAATATTTTAAGCCCACTGATGAGAACTACTGCTCAGAACTAAAGATTCCTTTCAAAATATGACTGCGTATTGATAATGTGTCTGTCACCCAAGAGCTCTGATGGAGATGTACAAGATGATTGATGTTGCTTCCCTGCCTGTGAACACAACCACCATTCTGGAGCCTATGGATCGAGCAGTCATTTTGACTTTCAGGTCTCGTTATTTAAGAAATACACTTTGTAAGAGGGTAGCTGCCATAGATAGTGATTCCTCTGATGGATCTGGGCACAAAGGACATTGAAAACCTTCTGGAAAGGATTCACCATGCTAGATGCCATTAATGATATTCGTGATTCATGGGGAGGAGGGCGAAACAGCAGCATGAACAGGAGTGTGGGAGAAGTTGATTCCAATCCTCACAGATGACTTTGAGGGGCTCAGGACTTCAGTGGAGGAAGTAACTGCAGATGTGGTAGAAATAGCAGAACTAGAATTAGAAGTGGAGCCGGAAACTGTGACTGAACTGCTGCAATCTCCCGATCAAACTTGCACAGATGAGGAGCCACTTCTCACGGATGAGCAAAGAAAGTGTTTTCTCAGATGGAAGCTACTCCTGGTGAAGATGCTGGTGAAATGACAACGAAAGATTTCAAATATTCCATAAACTTATTTGATAAAGCAGTGGCACGGGTTGAGAGAACTGACTCCACATTTGAAAGAAGTTCTACTGTGGGTAATATGCTCTCAAGTAGCATCACGTGCTGCAGAGAAATCGTTTGGGAAGGGAAGAGTCCATCGATGCTACAAACTCCATTGTTGTCTGACTTTTAAGAACTTTCCAGATGCCTGAACCTTCAACAGCCACCACCGCGATCAGTCAGCCGTCCTCACCACCCACCAGGAAGGAGACTACGACTTGCCGAAGGCTCAGATGGTCATTAGCATCTTTTAGAACGAAAGCATTTTTAAGTTAAGGTAGGTACATTGTTCTTTAAAAAGACATAATGCTGTTGCCCACTAAACAGACCACACTGGGAAAAACAAAGTCACACGTGACTCGCTCTGTAGTGCTCTGGAACCGAACCCATAATGTCCCAAGACAGGCCAGTATCTTAAACTCTGCGCCCTGACAGCAGAAAATACACCTCCTTCTTGAATGCCAGTGGGACATTCACAAAAAGCCTTTAAAAGATTTGTAAATTCCATAAGCTAAAATCACGACAGACCACATTCCCTGACCACAGTGCAGTGGAACTAGAAGTGACCCACAGAACCACAGGTGTGCTTCCCCATGGGAATTAGAGACCTCCCTGGGAACAACTCTTGGGCTCTGGGAGCTTGTGACAGCCCTGTTCTGGTGGCTTCGAAGTGTTTGGTGAAATGGGAGCAAGGCCAGCAGCTGGGGCCAGGGACCTGTGTGTGTGTAGGAGTCACTGTCTTCCTGCCAGGTGTGCCCAGGCTGAAAGGAGGGAGACAGTGAGGACAGGTGAGCGGGGGCAAGAGGGACACGGGGCAGTGCACAGTGGGTCCGGGGGGCAAGGATCACTGGGTCTGGGGGTGAGCTGTAAAGATGGGAGTGCCTGAAGCTGGTGATGGTCACACCAAGGGATGGCCGGGGGAGTAGGTGGCTGCGGGGGGTGGAGGACAAGGTTCTTGGGAGAGACGAGATCTGGGCCTGGAGAAGTCAGAGTGAGGGGCAGACAGGGAAATCCCCAGGAGTCAGTGTGGGGAGTGAGCGAGGGGGTGTCCCTGACCACAGAGAGGGGCCGTCCAGGGCAGGTGCTTGGTAGGTGGGTAGCAGGGGGTGTGGACTGAGGACTTGGGGTCCAGAGCTGGGATTTTGCAAAGAAAGGGCCATGAGCAGACGAGGACCCTAGCCCATCTCCAGGCCCAGGGCTCTGAGGGCTGTGAGAGAAAAGCCAGCTCCACCTGAGAGGGCTGTGGTGGCCTCTGGGGGACGTAGGGGTGGTCTCTGGAAGAGCAGGAAGGAGGAGAGAGTGTCTGTGGATGAGGAGAGACAGAGGGCTTTGCTGCTGGGCGGTGGGGCTTTGGTATGGGCTGGGGTCTTGCCAGGAGCACCCAGGGTCCTGTGACCTCTTCCTCAGGTGACAGGGTGGCTGGGCTGGGACAGGTGTTTCATGTGGAGCTGGGACAGGAGATGGTGGGCAGTGCCTCACCTGTGCCTGCCCAGGAAGTGTGCGATGATGAACAGATATGGGTTCCCTCCATACACCCAGCCCTATGGGGGTCCGTGTGGGCCATGATAGGGGCAGACAGGAGGCAGAGGTCACCACCCTGCCTGGGGAATGCCAGGGGGTGGGCAGTGAGGGAATAGGGGCAGGTACCTGTCCAGGGGGATGGAGATGTCCAGGAAGGTGGCCACCAGCTCGGGGGTGTGGCTCTGGGCCAGCAGGGTGATGGCATGCAGGGTGTTTTCCTTGGCTTGGGGAATGCAGAGGGAGCACAGGTGGAGGCGGATGGCCCAGCCCATGCTGGCAACCTGTGCAGAGAGGGAGAGGTCTGGCAGTGAGGCACAGCCCTGCCCTGGGTGCCTGGAGGCAGAGGGAGGTCTTGCCCTGATGAGCACAGAGCCCCTTCAGATATAGCCCTGTCCTGAGCCATGTGAGTGGGGGCACAGCCCTACCCTGGATGCTTGGTCTAAAGAGAAGTCCCAGTCTGGGGGCACAGGTCCCGCCATGTTCTGCATGGCATTTGAGGTCTTTGTATGCTGTCCATGCTGCCCAGGCAAGCACTGGAAGGTCCAGGCCCCCCACCTCCCATCTCATTCCTAAACATGCCACTTTGCACATGCGGTGCCCTGTGCCTGGGGCACCCTGGCTTCTCCTTGGGGTCTCACCTGCTCACCCCTAATGCCCAGTGCCAGTCTCCCTGCCTGAGCTCTCCCACATGCAGGACTTGGCACTGGGCACCTTCTCTCTGGGGTGCACCCCTCACCTTTGTACAGCCCCTCCCCCACCAATAAATCCCCATATGCTGTCTGGGCAACATCTGCCTGTGCGTCCCTGACTCCTTGAGACCTCAGCTCCCCAGGGGGCTGGTCTGTGCTGTTCCCATCCTTTCCCACCATTCCCATAGTAGGGCACGTAGCAGCTGCTCAGACCCTGAAGTCACCACCCAGGACCCAGGGGACTTGCTTGGGCCATTCATTCATTCATTCATTCCTCAGACTAGTTGCTGCCCAGGATGGGATCTGTGTCTCCCCCTTCAGGCCCAAGGACCTGAGCCCCGGATGCTGACCGCTGGGCTCACCCTCCGCCCCCTGGCCCTTCCTGGCCTGGCTCCAGTGCCCTCAGAATCTTCAGCTTGGCCCCATACTGCTGGATGACTGCAAGCAGCATCTCGGAGGCTGCCTGCATATGGAAGGGCCTGGTGGAGCGCAGTCCGTCGATGGCTGTCCAGACGAAGTCATTCAGCTCCTCCAGCGTGAGCTGCTGCTGTACAGCAGGGGTGAAGAGGGAGAGAGGCTGTCACCTTGGGCCACCTGTGCCAGGGCACCTGCCTCCCCACTTCCGTTTTTACTCCTTCTCCTTTGTCCCAGGCTCTCCAAAGTCTCTGAGCATATCTGGCCTCCTAAGCCCCTCTCTTCCGGGTTCCAAGCACCTGCCAGCGATTTGCAGTCTAGACTTGTGAATTTCCACATCTGTCAGAGCCAGCCACAGCCTGGGCTCTTTTCCAAACTCAGACCCCGTTCCTGCTGCAGGACTGTGTGGCCGGGCCAGTCTCCCCCCACCTCCTCACTGTGCTCTGCCCATAGGACTTTCTCATCCACCAGCCTCATCCCCATGGGGTCCTCCCCTGCAGCCAGGGCCCAGTCCTCCTTATGAGCATTTATCAAAGAGAAAGTGAACTTCCAGGCTGTGAAGGAGCTTCAAGGTCACCTGTGCCAAGCCCCAGGCCCAGAAGAGTGTGTGGGCTGCCCTCAGCCTTGGAGCAGGTGGGGGTGGGGGTGGGGGTGGGGGTGGCCAGGACCCAGCTCCTGTTCCTATGACAGCATGGTCCCAGGACCCTGCCACCCTGTGTCCATCTCCTCCCAGAAGTGGCTCTAAAGGTCCAGGAAGGTGGGTCTCACCTCCACAAGCAGCTGTGAGCTCGGAGGTAAGGAAGGGGCTCTCGAGAAATGCATGATGGTAGGTGTGACCCCCGCCTCATAACCTTAGACTATGGCCTCCTGGAGGGGGGACCGGGGCTTGGTCACTGCTGCACAGGTAGAACTTTCTGGAAAGACTTCGGGCAGTGCTACTAGCCACAGACAGCTATTTACGTTTCAATGTAAGTAAAATTAAAAAATCAGTTCCACAGTGGTACTGGCCACATTTCAAGTTCTCACTGGCGCCCCGTGGCCAGTGGCTACCTTGGGTAGCACAGAGATAGAACATGCCCATTCTCACAGAGGGATCTCTGCAGAGTGGGGACGCACAGCATCCAACCAAAGGAAGTGTGATAGGAGGGCAGTCTGATAGAAAATCAGGGCATTTGCAAGGACGTTAGGATGGCAATGCTTCTTGCACGTTTGGATATTTGTTGGAGTGCTTGCAAGTCTGTTAGGTTGTTTCTAAGTATATTAGAACATAAAAATAAGTGTTAATACTGGATGTTAGAATTTTTTTTTTTGAGATGAATTTTTACTCTTGTTGCCCAGGCTGGAGTGCAATGGCATGATCTCAGCTCACAACAACCTGCCTCCTGGGTTCAAGGGATTCTTTTGCCTCAGCCTCCCAAGTAGCTGGGATTATAGGCATGAGCCACCACACCCAGCTAATTTTGTGTTTTTAGTAGAGACGGGGTTTCTACAAGTTTGTCAGGCTGGTCTCAAACTCCTGACCTCAGGTGATCCGCCTGCCTCAGCCTCCCAAAGTGCTGGGATTACAGGTGTGAGCCACCATGCCCAGCGGACGTTAGAATATTTATTAGAATCTTTTAATTCTAAAATGTTGATACAGTGTTTGTGAGAATGTTAGAGTATTAGTGTGATGGTTAGAATATTAAAATAATTTTAGTGGAAGATTTATGGTAAGAACTTTTTAAAAGAATATTATGTTATTATACGTCTGGGTAGAATATTTGTTAGATGATTAAAATCATTTGCTAGAATGTTAACCTTTTGGTTAAAGTTAGCATTTAGAAAGTTTGTGAAGAAATTCAACTTGGAATGGTGCTTAGATTCTCAGAACACTACAATCTCAGGATTGGCAAATACATTGGAGGCATCTTAGTTCAGTCAAGGGCAGGAATAAATGTGAGATGGGGGTGGCAGTAGAAGTGGTGGTGACGGTGATGATGATGGTGCAGGTCACAGACATGCAGATGCTGACGTGGTTGTAGGCATGTTGATGTGGTGGTGGTGATGGTGGTTGTGGTGATGGTGGTGGTGACAGTGACATTGATTATAACGCTGGTGATGGTGGTGATGATTATGGGGGTGGGGATGGTGATGGTGGCAATGGTGGTGTTGGTGAGGATAGTGATGGTGATGATGGTTATGGTGATTGTGATGGTGGTGGTGACAGTGATCATGGTGGTGATGATTGTGATGGTGGAGATGGTGGTAGTAGTTGTGGTGGTGGTGATGGTGATCATGCTGTTGGTGATGCTGGTGGTGATGTTTGTGATGATGCCGGTGGTGATGGTTGTGATGATGCTGGTGGTGATGGTTGTGATGATGCCGGTGGTGGTGATGGTTGTGATGATGCCGGTGGTGGTGATGGTAGTGGTGGTGATGATGGTGATGGTGGTAGTGATGACGGTGATGGTGATGCTGCTGCTGGTGGTGATGGTGGTGATGATGCTGGTGGTGGTGATGGTTGTGATGATGCCGGTGGTGGTGATGGTTGTGATGTCGGTGGTGGTGATGGTAGTGGTGGTGATGATGGTGATGGTGGTAGTGATGACGGTGATGGTGATGCTGCTGCTGGTGGTGATGGTTGTGGTGATGCTGGTGGTGATGGTTGTGATGATGCTGGTGGTGATGGTTGTGATGATGCCGGTGGTGGTGATGGTAGTGGTGGTGATGATGGTGATGGTGGTAGTGATGACGGTGATGGTGATGCTGCTGCTGGTGGTGATGGTTGTGATGATGCCGGTGGTGGTGATGGTTGTGATGATGCCGGTGGTGGTGATGGTTGTGATGATGCCGGTGGTGATGGTTGTGATGATGCCGGTGGTGGTGATGGTAGTGGTGGTGATGATGGTGATGGTGGTAGTGATGACGGTGATGGTGATGCTGCTGCTGGTGGTGATGGTGGTGATGATGCTGGTGGTGATGGTTGTGGTGATGCTGGTGGTGGTGATGGTAGTGGTGGTGATGATGGTGATGGTGGTAGTGATGACGGTGATGGTGATGCTGCTGCTGGTGGTGATGGTGGTGATGATGCTGGTGGTGATGGTTGTGATGTCGGTGGTGGTGATGGTAGTGGTGGTGATGATGGTGATGGTGGTAGTGATGACGGTGATGGTGATGCTGCTGCTGGTGGTGATGGTGGTGATGATGCTGGTGGTGATGGTTGTGATGATGCCGGTGGTGATGGTTGTGATGATGCCGGTGGTGGTGATGGTAGTGGTGGTGATGATGGTGATGGTGGTAGTGATGATGGTGATGGTGATGCTGCTGCTGGTGGTGATGGTGGTGATGATGCTGGTGGTGATGGTTGTGATGTCGGTGGTGGTGATGGTAGTGGTGGTGATGATGGTGATGGTGGTAGTGATGACGGTGATGGTGATGCTGCTGCTGGTGGTGATGGTAGTGGTGGTGATGATGGTGGTAATAATGTTGGTGGTGATGATGACAGTGGGGGTGGTGATAAAGGTGTCATGTATCCAAAACCACATGAGGAGTCAGGGACAAACTTGGGACCAGAACCGAGACCCAGAGTGTCTGTTCTCCAGCTGAAACCTTCTCAGCCCTTTGGTTCTATGATGGTTTTTTGATTAGCAGACCCTCCTGTCCTCTTCCTTTTCCTTCTCCTGTCTGTCTTGGGAGAGCCAGAGCGGGATGCCCACTGTCTGTGTGCAGGCACCACATGGGGTGAAGCAGCTATCCCTTCCCAGGTCCTGGACATGGTGGTCCTAATCTTGCAGCCTGCCTGGGGGCCTGGGTGGTCAGGGGCCCTTCACTGCTGATCGCACCAAGCTGGCTGCCTATGAAACTCTTCGTTGCCAGCCCTGCCTCTGCCTCCCGGGCAGGTTCTTGAGGGTCAACTGCAGCCAAGTGAGGCATTCTCCCTTCTGGACACAGACAGTGAGTTGGCCCTAGGGCTTTAGGTTTTCCATATGGAACTTCTAACTGGCCTCAGTACAACAGTGGTTTGCAACAGATGCTGAGAGCACAGGTTCTGGAGTAGCTAGGGCTGGGTCAGATTTCACTGGGGCACTGACCAGCCATGTGCCACCATTTCTTCACCATTTGCTTCAATGCGGTTCATAAAATTTGAGGAAGGGATGTAATGTCTGTGAAGCCTCTGGTATAGGTAATAAGTAGGCATCTAATGTGTGCTAGCCCCTTGAACCTTCCTGGCTCCACCTCAACAACATGGGAGAGAAAGAGCGTGTTCACCTGCCACTCCCCCATACGTGGCGTGCTCTGGTCATGCCCCTGCCCTCCCCTCCCCTCTAAGGCTTTGACCTTCATGACTTGGGAGCTGTCAGGATGGAAGAAGTGGTTCTTCGCCATCTCCTGGGGGCCCAGGGATTGGCCTTCTGGTCTCCACTGCTCCAGAGTGGGGCTTCATCCAAATGGGCCTGGGAGAGCTCCTTGGGGGCCTGCAATTCTGCCTGCAAGCCTTCTCCTGCTGGCCAGGGGCAGGGCAGGGTAAGGGCAGGACGAAGGTGGGCTTAGGGTCTAGTTTGGGACAGGGCAGGGTTAGGGTAGGTCATTTGTAGTCAGGATCAGGCCTGCGCCCAGTTTAGGGTCTGGAGTCAGAGTGGGGGTTATGGTGAGGCCATTACAGGGTTATGGTTCAGATCGGAGTTGGATTTTGGAGCAAATCTGGGGCAAGGTTGAGGTCAGGGGTGTGGGTTTGGGTCTGCCAGAGGTTGCAGTTGGGGCAGAAGTTGGTATGCCACAGAGCTCACCTTTGTGGCGCATCAAGAGCTGGTAGAGATGGCTTGCCCCTTCCAGGCTGTAGCACTGGGTGACCCTGTCTGGGTCCCGGCACAGCATCCCCAGTATGCCCACCAGTTGCCCAATCGGTTTGAGGTTCTCCTTTGGCTGTGTTGAGAGTAAGGGAATCACTGATGGCAGAGTCTTCCTGCAGAGCTCTGCCACGCACTCACCCAGCACAGCCTACGTTGGAGGTGACCTCTCCAATGGTGTGGCAGAGCCAGGCCTGGGGCCTGGGCAAGACATTCAGTAATCAAGAGAAATAATATTTTAATGCAATATTTAGAAAAATCAGAATAAATGCAAAAAACTCCGTGATGAACCAAGTCTCAAAACTGTCAGTGAAGTCAGGATCCGACCCTGCCCTCGCCTGTCACCTCGCCTTTCCCACCCTCATCCTGGTCCTGGTTTAATAAGACTATTTACAAAAGCAGGTGGTCAGCCCATGGGCCACAGCTTGGCAAAATGATCTTTAAAAACATCATGTGAAAATGTGAATGCTCCTGATTACAGAGTTTTTGTTGCCATGGTAAATTTCGTGTGCAAGGTGAGTACCTTTCCTGCCTTACTCTGGGCCAGTCCTGCGATGTTGAAATGGATTTTGAGTAAATTGAAGCCACTTTAATTGTCCTCCTCCTCCTAGGAGTGCAGCATCTTTCCCTTGGCAGAACAGCCCCTCTCCCTCCAGCACTTCTGCCTCCTGACCTGCTTAGGCCAGGCAGCCTCCAGGTATCAGGGCAAAGAACTCAATTCTGCATCCCCCAGTCTGCCTAGGGAGTTAATGCAGTTTGGGTGGATATTCACCAAGCGCACTCTCTGACCACGTGTTGATGCAACCCAGGGGCAGTAGCGACAGGTGGGTGCTGTGAGCCTTGTGATGATGAGGGCTGCACGGGTTGCGGGGTGGTGGGGTGGCCGCTCCATGCAGCAAGGAACCCTGCTCTCGCGCAGGGCCGCACAGTTTACCAGCCTTCTCACAGCCTCCACCTCATCCGAGCCCCACCATATCCCTCTAGGGAGGGGCCATTTCCATCCACTTTACAGATGAGAAGCTGGGGCTTGTGAAAGAGAAACACCTGTACAAGGCCTCAGGTGCATGGACAGGTGGCTAGCTCTAGGGTCAGGGGTCAGGGGTCAGCATGACCTGCCTTCAGATCCCAGCTGTGAGGCTTCGGGCAGGTCCTGCCCCTGCCCACCTGTTCCCTCACTTGCAAGGAGGGAGATTGCCTCGGCCGCCTGTCAATATGGAGCCCGGCAGGGGTGTAGGGGACTCAGGGATCCAGCCTGTCCTGGAGGCAGGTGTTCAGGGGGCCTTGAACCCTACGAACCCTGGAGTGATCTGGGAGGACAGCGGCTCTGGCTGGGCCCTAGTGATCCAGGGCAGGAGGCCCAGCCGGCCGAGTGGGTGCGGGGCATGGGACCCGCCAGCCCCGTACTCACGTCCAAGTAGTCACCGTGGTTCAGGAATTTGAGGAGGATCATGCAACTGTGCACAGCCCGCTGCTGCTCCTGCGCCTTCTCCGACGCCAGCCAGATGTACAGGTGCTGCGGGGTGGGCAGGGTCAGGGAGAGGGTTCTGCGGGGCCGTTGGCCCAGGCCCCGCCCACCACCTGCCCAGGTCCCGCCCACTGGGCCCAGGTCCGCCCATCCCGGCTCCACCCCTCCGCAGGGCTCCATCCATCCAAGGCAACGCTCTGCCTCTGGGTTTCAGATGCTTACAAAGGCATCTTGAAACAGGTATGTTCAATAGTTTTAGGCCAAATCTGAGCTCTTTATTGAGGTGATATATGATGAGATGTATAATTAGTGACTCTGAAGTAGGATGAAGGTACACAGGATTTGGAGATTCTGTGACCCACTGGTGTCCCAGAAACATATCTGTGACTTCCCCAGGACCTGCTGGGCTCCTCTGCACTGCTCACCTTTGCCCTGTGTGCCCTCTGCCTGCTGGACCCTGCCCTTCCCTTCTCTGCCCATGACTGCCTTAGTCCTCTTCCAGGGCTGTGAGAAGCCTTGACCTCTGAGCCAGAGCTAGCCTCCCCTCCCTGGACCTCTGCCTGCTCACTGGTCTCCCTCCTGGCAAGGGAGGGAGAACAGGTGTGAGTAGGGGCAGCAGGTTTGGAGATCCTTCAGGGGACACTGCAGGGGAAGTTCTCCAGGAGGGGAGGCCTGGACCTTTCCTTTCCCTCCCTCCCTCCCTCCCTCCCTCCCTCCCTCCCTCCCTTCCTTCTTTCCCTCCCTCCCTCCCTCCCTCCCTCCCTCCCTCCCTTCCTTCCTTCCTTCCTTCCTTCCTTCCTTCCTTCCTTCCTTCCTTCCTTCCTTCCTTCCTCCCTCCCTCCCTCCCTTCCTTCCTTCCTTCCTGCCTCCCTCCCTCCCTTCTTCCCTCCCTCCCTCATTCCCTTCCTCTCCCTCCCTCCCTTCCTTCCTTCTCTCTCTTTTTTGTTGAGACAGAGTTTTGCTCTTTCACCCAGGCTGGAGTGAAGTGGCATGATCTTGGCTCACTGCAACTTCCACCCCCCGGGTTCAAGCAGTTCTTCTGCCTCAGCCTCCCAGGTAGCTGGGATTACAGGTGCCCACCACTACATCTGGCTATTTTTTTTTTTTTTTGTATTTTTAGTAGAGACAGGGTTTCACTATGTTGGCCAGGCTGGTCTTGAACTCCTGACCTCAGATGATCCATCTGCCTTATCCTCCCAAAGTGCTGGGATTACAAGCATGAGCCACTGTGCCCAGCCCATCAGCCCTCTTTCCACCAGGCCACCTGCTGTCCCTTCCTCCCCAGTTCCCAAAACCATTATGATCCCTAAGTGGGGGCCCTCACCCCTCCTCACTCCTGGACCACTTGAAGCCCCTAGGTCTGGCCCTGCCTCTTCTGGGAAGCCCTCCTTTGGGCTTTGGCCACAGGCCAAGGACCCCTTGGCCCCAGCTGCCTGGCCTCCCCGCAGCCTCACCGACAGCAGAAGATGCAGCTCGTCGGTGGTGGAGTTCTCCATGATGAGGCTTTGCAGCATGAGGTCCAGCGTCTTTGTGGTCCTGTTGTACAGGCTCTGCATAGAGGCAAGGGTGGTCAGGCAGCGCCATGCCCAGGTGGACGCAGGGCTTGAGGGGGGCCCACCTCCTGCATGTGCCAGGCTGCTCATCACTGGGGCTCACCACTGGGCCTGTGAGGGGGCCGCCATGGTCCCCATTTGGCAGATGTGAGGACTGGGTGGGGAGGCCTCCAGTGATCACCCAGGGCACAGGTTTGTCAGTGGCACAGGGGAGTTTGTTCCTTGCAGGGTGAGCTTCACAGGAGGGGCCCCAAGTAGTCCCAGGATCCCAAGCTGGAAAGGGCCATGTAGGTTTGAAGCAGGGGCTGGCATCTTCATTTTGCCAGGCCCTGCCAATGACACTGTGGGCTGAGTTCCGGGTCTTACATGCCATGCCCCCAGTCTTTACTGCTTTGCTTGCTGGGCAGGCTCAGGGAGGGAGGGTACCACAGAAATGCCTCTGGCTCCCCTCCCCTCCAGGGCCCACCAGAAGCAGAGCCCTTGGGCTCTGGCCACTCTCTAGGTGCCCTGGGGAACTTGCTTTACCTCTCTGAGCTTACTTTCCTCACCTGAGAATGGCATGAATCCTGCCCCACCTACCAGGGCAGAGGCAGGCATGGGAGTCAACGGGAACCCCAGTGCCGGAGCCCCACACCCCGGGTGGCACTTCCTGGGTGAGCCAGCCTCAGTGTCGCCATGTCACCAGGTAACGGGGTCACTCTGAATTGTGGTGGGATTGGGGTGTGGCCAGGTGCCACCCTTCTGGAGGGCTGTGTTGCCTTGGGCCCAGGGTACCCTCATTCTCTCACCACCACACCCTAAATGTCTACCTCTCTAGTTCTAGCCTGGACTCAGCCTTGGGGGGCACAGGCAGGGTTCAAACCCTGCCTCTTCCCCCAGACAGCCTCATTTCTCTGAGTGTTTCTTTACCCTGGGCTGCTGCGGGAAAGGTGAGATAAGGGAGTTAGGGCCTGGCACCCAGCAGGGGCTCTGTTAACTCCAGCTCTGGCCACAGGCTGAGGACCGCGAACCCTCAGGAGGCCAGGTTCAGTGACTGTGTTCAGGAGCCACACATGTACTGGCTGGTGGCCATGAGCAATGGCTGGCGTCTCCCTGCAGGGATGGCTTTTACTGAACAGGACCCAGGAAGGAGTGGGCACTGGCCAGGCCAGGAGAGCAATCCTGGAGCTCCTTCCTCCAGCCTCCTGGGGTGGCAGAGTGGGCTGGGTACATACACCCTGGGCACAGAACCACCAGTTAGTAGCTGTGTGGTGAGAGTGGGCCCACCCTGCAGGGAAGGAGACTCACTCCAGGTGTTGCAGGGGCCCCTACAAGGTTGGGGAGCTCATCTCCCTTCCTCTCTGCTTCCCTTGGGCTGCTGGGGAGCTCGGTGAAAACTCAGACCTGACCCTGCCACGTAGCATGATGGCCAGGCCTGCAGGGCTGGACAGCCCGAGCTTGCCGGCCTCTTCTCGCTGGCTCTCAAGGTCGGCAGGGAGGGAGGGAGGGTCGGAGGGACGATTGACAAATGTGAAGATAAACATTTTAAAAAGCTTGTTCAGCAAAACTGCTGTCAATCAAGTTGAAAGATGAGGCGAAGTTTTGTTTTGAGTTTGTTGCTGTCTATTGCCAAGGGTTAACATCCGAGATCAACAACCTGCACTTTATAAATCAGTAAGAAGGTGACAAACGAGACACGGTGAAATGATCACGCACACTATGAAGATACTGTGCGTGCAACCTCGCTAATACTTACGGAATGAAAGCTAATGCAATGCTTTGACTAAGACTGGCAAAAAGTCGAACACCAACTATCAGCAAGCAGGTGTCCTGTGGTGGGAGAGTGAATGGATCTGCAGTTTTGGAAGGTTCTGTCAATCTCAATTAAAAGGCAATGTCGATACCAAAGTTTAAGATACACACAATTTTCCCAAGCAATTCCATTTCTAGAAGTCTGTCCTAAAGGAATACCAAATTCCTGATGCCGGGAGCATGAGGGGCATCTGGTAGGGCAGAAGACATAGGTGGGACTGTTTGCACCCTCCTTGGGGTTGATCCCCTGGTCCCTGAATGGAAATGCCTCCTCCCCACTTACGGCAGAAGCTGGATGAGCTTGTCTGCCCAGGGTGTACCTCCTCCTGGTCATTTGTAAAACACTGGGGTACAGCAGGACCTGGAGGGGCTTTCTCACCCATAAGACAGGTCTCAGCAGAATCTCCATGAAATCCCAGCCCCCAGAAAACCTCCAGGTCCCCCAGAAGGTCTCCTCTCCCAAATGTTCACTGTCTTTGTTCACTGTTGCATATAACAGCACCAGAGCTCCTTCCTAAAATTCAAATTCCTGAACTCAGAAAATTAAACATTTTCCCCCCACAGCTTTGCAGCAACCTCACTGGATAGTGGACAGTGAGCCACACTGATGTGATGCAATTTGTGGGACCTGATGTGACTATTTGTCTGCTTCTGCAGCAGGGATGCTAATCTATTTCATTCTGCATCTGCCCAGACCCTGCTAAGGGTGTTCTTGGAATATGCAGTGTGTATATCGTATTACTTTAAAAAAATATAAAATATTCTGATTTTTGAAGCACATCTCTTCCCAAAACTTTTCATTTTTAAAGTTTTAAGTATTAAAAAAACTCGAGGTATTTTAACTCACAATGAAGTGCACAGATCTTTGCTGTAGAGCTTGTGGGATGTATAAGAGTTCCTTTTTAACATTTCCTTTCTTGTTACAGAATAAGTGTGCTAATAACTCTTTGTGAAGCCCTATCCTATGTAGCTGTTAAACATGCCGTGCTTACAGGCACATAGTACTTTCTATGTCCTTGTGCTTTAACTAGGATATCTGTGCTGGCATGATCACAGGCATGTCCCAGCTCTCCACTGCTTTTACCTGTTTAGAAAAGTTTTAAGTCGTTAATCAATTGGGTTTTAGTTTAAATTGTGAGATCTGGCTCCAGCCAATGGAGATCAGACACAGCAGTAAGAACAATTCCAAATGTGTAAGGGATACATTTGTGTGTTTTCCTTTGTTCATTGTATTCTTGTGGCAAGATGGCTAGCCAGGAAGTAAAATAAAAATTGCATTGCTGAAAGATCCTTTGTCTCAGTGCTAATTTTTCTTTGCAGCACGGAGCATCTATTTCCAACAGGGCTCATGTAATTCACATCCTCTCAGGATAGGGAGCTTTTGCCACCACCCCAGAAAGCTCTCTCTTGCCCCTTCCTGGTTAAGCTCCATCACTACAAAACTGTTCTGATTTCACCGCAGATTAGTTTTGTCTTTTCTAGACTCACATGACGCTGGAAGCATGTAATTGGAAGCATGCAGTCTGTGATCTTCCGTGTCTGGTACTTTTTCACTCAGCATAAGGTTTCTGGGATTCACCCATGTCATTGCATGTACTGAAAGTTCATTCCTCTTTTACTATTTCAACTTTTATGATTTCATTCCTTTGCTTGGTTCAGGTTTAACTTGATCCTTCTCTGGTTTCCTGGGATGGACACTTAGATGATTGACTGTAGATCTTTTTGTGGGGCTGTGCAGTATTCTGCTTGTCTGAGTTGTTTCTAGTTCAAGGCTAGAATGAATAAGACTGCTATGACCATTTTTGTAGAAGTAATTTTGTGTATGTGTGTTTTCACATCTCTTGAGTAAATACCGAAAAGTGGGATTGCTGAGTCATATCTTAACTTCAGAAGAAAATGTCAGTTTTCCAAAGAGGCTGTGCCATTTCCCATCCCACCTTCAACGTTCTGTGCACCCCACGTCCTTGCTATGTCTGCCGTGGTCCTTTTTTTCACCTGTGTGCCCTTGGTGGAGATGCGGAGTCAGCTTCTTGTGTGTGTGTTTTTTTTTGAGATGGAGCTTTGCTGTTGTTACCCAGGCTGGAGGGCAATGGCATGATCTCGGCTTGCTGCAACCTCCACCTCCTGGATTCAAGCAATTCTCCTGCCTCAGCCTCCCGAGTAGCTGGGACTACAGGTGCCCACCATCATGCCCAGCTAATTTTTGCATTTTTAGTAGAGATGGTGTTTCACCATGTTGACCAGAATGGTCTCCACCTCTTGACCTCATGATCCACCTGCCTCGGCCTCCCAAAGTGCCGGATTATAGGCGTGAGCCACTGCGCCTGGTCTTCTTGTGGTTCTAACTGGGGCTTCCCTGAGGATTAATGATGCTGATCATTTTTTCACTTGCTTATTGGTCATTCAGCTGTCTTCCTTACTGAAGTGCTTTGTGGCTATTTTGCTCATTTAAACACTGACCTGTTTGTATCTTGCTCACTGAGTTGTAGAAGTTCTGTATTTATTCTGGATACAGTCTCTTGTCAGATACATAGATTGTGAGTATTTTCTCCATGTCTGTGGCTTTCCTTTTTGTTTTCTTAGTGATATCAGTAGATGAGACATTTTAATTTTGATAAACTCTAACATATTTTTTTTTCTTTATGATGATTACTTTCTGAGCCCTAAGAAATATCTATCTACCTTAAGGCTGGCAAGATTTTCTCCTATGTTTTCTTCTAGATACTTTTCAATTTTACCTTTTACATTTTAGATCTTGGCTCCATCTCTAATTAACATTTGTGAATGGTTTGAACTAGGCACTAAAGTTCATTTATTTTCTTACGTATATGAAATTGTTTCAGAACTATCTGTTCAAGACTTTCCCCATTGAACTGCTTTGATACCTTTTTGAAAAAAATCAATCAACTGTTTACATGTAGTTCGATATTGGATTTTCTATCCTGTTCAATTGATTTATTTGTTTAACCTATGCCAGTGCCTCATGTCTTGTTTGCTGTAGCCCTGCAGTAAATCTTGAAATCAAGTAGTGGATTTCTTGCAACTTTTTTCTTTTTCATAATTGTTTTAGCTATGCTAGGTTCTTCAGAATTTCTTTATAAAAATTTATTCCATAGCTTATATTTAATCCTACAATACAGTTTTCTGAGATTGGCGTTGCATTCAGCCTATAAATCAATTTTGGGAGAACTGACATGGTTATCAAATCATTTTGTCTACAAACATCATCTGTCTCCATTTTTAAGGGTTGTTTTAATTTCTCTTTGCAATGCTTTTAAAAATATTGCATATATTTTGTTGCCTTTATCTTTTTTTATATCTGTAATGCTGCTGAAAATGTCATTTTTTTAAGAAAAATTTTATTTTCTGTTTGTCACCAGTATATAGAAGTTCAATTGAGTTTTGTCTATTGATCTTGTATCCTGATCTTGCTCGATCCAATTCTTAGTAATTATTAGTTCTGGTATTTTAAATATGATTCTGTAAGACTTTCTATGAACATAGTCACATTGTCTACACAAGAGATAGTTTTACTTTTTCAATTGCAATCTCTATGTCTTTTTTCCCTTCTCCTTTTTCTTACCTTATTGCATTGGCTCGCAACTTCAGTGCAATGTTGACTGGAAGTGGAGAGAAAGGACACCTTTGCCTTATTCCTGATCTTAGTGGGAAAGTGTTTGGTCTTTGATTAGTAAGAGTGTTAACTCTAGCTCTAGATGTCCACTGTCACACTGAGGCCATTTCCTTCTACCCCTAGTTTGTTGAGAGCTTTTATCACGATCAGGTGTTGTATTCTGTCAGATGCCTTTTCCACATTATTTTTTATAAATATGATCAAACTTTTTCTGCTTTATTCTGTTAATGTGTTGAATTGCACTTACTGTTTTTCAAATGTTAAATTGACCTTGTGTCCCTGGGATAAACCCTCCTTAATCATGGTGTATTATCCTTTTATTCAATTTGCTAATATTTTGTTAAGATTTTTGAGTCTATTCATAAAATACATTGGTTCTTAGTTTTCTTTCTTTTGGTAATGTCTTTGGTTGTGTTGCCCTTATAAAATGATTTAGGAAATTGTTCCTTCCTTCTCTATTTTCTTGAAGAAATTTGTGTAGAATCAATATTACTTCTTTTTTAACTTTTTGATAGAATTCACAGAGAAGTGTCTGGGCTTGAAGTTTTCTAAGTGAGAATGTTTTAAATTATGATTTAAATTTCTTTAATATATACAGGACTATTCATTTTTTGTTTCTTCTTATGTCTGTTTGGTAATATGTGGTTTTTAGAGAATTTGTATATTCCATCTAAATTATCTAATTTATTGAATATTCATTATAATTTTCTAATGTCCAAAGGATTTGTAGTGTCGTTCCTTATTCCTTTCTGAAATTGGTATTTTGTGTTTTCTCTCTTCTTGATCAGTCTAGTGAGGGGTCTATCTATCTGTTTATTATAGAGATTGGTCTTGCTCTGCTGCTCAGGCTGGAGTGCAGTGGTTTGATCCTAGCTCACTGCAGCTTCAACTCCTGGGCTTAAGCAATCCCTCTGCCTTAGCCTCACGAGTAGCTGGACTATAGGTATAAGCTGCTATGCCTGGCTAAGTTTTAGAAATTTTATTTTTTAAATCTCATATTCAACCCCAATATAAGATTTTTTAGAGACAGGGTCTTACTACATTGCTCGGGTTGGTCTTGAACCCCTGGCCTCAAACAATTCATCTGCCTCAGCTTCCAGAGTAGCTGGGATTACCAGGCAGAAGCCACCACATCTGGCTCAATGTATTGATCTTTTTGTTCTAGTCATTTCTGTTTTTGTCCCTTTTTGTTTCTTTGATTTCTTCTCTAGTTTGTGTTATTTCTTCCTTCTACTTACTCTGAGTTGATTATTTTCTCATTTTTTGGCTAACTTCTTAAAATGGAGGCTTAGATAATTGATTTTCTATCTTTCCCCTTTTCTAATATAGACATTAAATATAAATTTCCTTCTAAGTATTACTTTTTATTGCATCCCACAGATTTTCATATGTCGTGTTTCATTATCATTCAGTTCAAAATATTTTCAAATTTTCCTTGTGATTTCTTCTTCTTGTTTAGAAATGTGTTAATTTCCAAGGATTTGAAGTTTCTCCAGTTATATTTTATATTGAACTCTAATTTGTGTTTTGGTTAGAGAATATACTCTGTTTGATTTCTGCCATTTTAAATTTGTTGAAACCTGATAGATGGCCTGGCATATGGTCTATCTTGGTGAATTTTTTTAATTTAATATTTTACATTTTTGTGGGTATATAGCACATATATAAATTTATGAGGTATATGGGATATTCTGCTACAGGCGTGTAATGTGTAATAATCACATCAGGGTAAATGAGGTATCTGTCACCTCAAGCATCTATCCTTTGTGTTACAATCCAATTATACTCTTTGAGTTATTTTTTAATTTTATTATTTTTTAAGATGGGGTCTCACTCTGTTGCCCAGGCTGGAGTGCAATGGCATGATCTTGGTTCACTGCAACCCTCACCTCCTGGGTTCGAGCAATTCTCTGCCTCAGCTTCCGAGTAGCTGGGACTACAGGTGTGTGCCACCACACCCAGCTGATTTTCTTATTTTTTAGTAGAGACAGGGTTTGGCCATGTTGGGCCAGCTGGCCTCGAACTCCTGACCTCAGGTGATCCGCCTGCCTCAACCTCCCAAAGTGCTGAGATTATAGGGGTGAGCCACCGCGCCCAACCCTCTTTCAGTTATGTTATTTTATTTTGAGATGGAGTTTCACTCTGATGCCCAGGCTGGAGTGCAGTGGTGCAATCTTGGCTCACTGCAACCTCCGCTTCCCGGTTTCAAGTGATTCTCCCACATCAGCTTCCCGGGTAGCTGGGATTACAGGTGCACGTCACAACGCTGGGCTAATTTTTGAATTTTTAGTAAAGGCGGGGCTTCACCATATGGGCCAGGCTGGTCTAGAACTCCTAACCTCAAGTGATCTGCTCATCTTGGCCCCCCAAAGTGCTGGAATTACAGGGATGAGCAACCACGCCCAGCTTCTTTTAGCGATTTTAAAATCTACAATTAAACAATGGACTATGGTCACCCTGCTGTGCTAGCAAACAGTAGATCTCACTCATTCTTCCTATTTTTTGTAGCCGTGAACCATTTCCGCTTCCCCCAACCACACCCTGGCGAATATTTTATTTGCACTTTATTAGATGAATAAGTTAACATTGTGTTCAAGTCTTCTCTGTGCTCGGTGAGTTTTGTCTTCTTGTTCTGAGCTGCTTGTATTGCTGCAGTGCTGTTTCTACTGGATGCCTTTCCGATACGACTATTCTCCTCTGCCACCGCTGCTCCTGTCACTACCGCTACGGCTCTCACCAAAGGACAATGATGACATCAGCCAGGGTTTCCTGTGCCGCCGGCACGGTGCCCAACACCACGTGGATTACTTCCTGTACTTGTCACAACCACCCTCTGAGTGAAGTGCTTGGATTCCCATGGTGCCGAGAGGTGAAGTGGGTCCCCTGGGTCACAGAGTGGTGACTGGTTGAATATGGACTGGACTGGTTGCATTGGACCCAGGCAGCAGGGGTGTCGTGTCCCTTCTCTCAGCCATGTCAGCCCCTCACTCACTTGGGTGTGTTCAGAGAAGGGCCTGCACAGCCCGGTTCTTGGCTGGGGCACCCTCTGTCCACCTGCCTGCTTCCTTCTTTCTGTGGCCACAGCTCTGGCCAAGGTGTGAATCCCGATGCCTCAGTGACCAGCCCTGTGACTGGTCCTCTCCCTTTCCCAGACTTGTGTGCTCATCTGCAGAGTGGGGATCCTTCCTCCCTCCCTCCCTGCTCCCTCTTGCTCCCCCATCTTCCTCCCTCCCCTCAGATTCTCTCCTTCCTTCCACCTTCCCTTCCTCCTCCCTCCTTTTCCCAGGCACCCATCCTGCCACCTCTCCCCTGCTGGCCCCATGGAAGGCCAGGTGGCCGGAAGCTGGGCCCCTTGTTTATGTGGCTCAGTTGCTCTTCCCAGCAGGCCTTGTCTTCCTGGCTGAAGAGCTCCTCTGTCGGGGGAGGGAAGGGTCATAGGGGCCTGTCTGACACTGTCACCTCCAAGCATTAGTGCTGGCCTGGGCTGACACTGCCGGCCTCTGCCCACCCTGGCTCTGTGGGTAGGGCATGGGAGCTGGAGGGATGTGAGCCAGGTTGGCTCTGGGTTCAGAGAGCTGGGCTGGGCTTGTGGTGCTGCTGCCCTTACTGTGTGGCCTCAGGTGGGCTGGGCTCCCTCTCTGGGCCTTGGGCTCACTCATGGTGAATGGAGGGGCATCGCCAAGCATGGCCCCTCAAGAGTGGGAAAATAAGGCTTTGGGAGGGAGGCATTGTGGGAGTGGAGAGCTTTTTGGGAACTTTGGAACCCACCTCAGAGGGAGAGCTGCTTTGGGGAGAGATCTGGGGTTCTCAGCAGTACTCCCAGGTGCAGAGGGACCTCCACCCAGCCTGCCAATCTTGGGGCAGGGTGGGGGGCAAGGCCAAGCCAAGCGGGGTCCTGCTTCTCCCCGGCCTTAGGGTCTAAACACCCCTGCCGGACATGAGCCTCCCTGTAGGTCTCAGGCCCTGCCACACCGCAACCCTACCCCTCACTGTGGCTACCCACCATCTCCTCCTGAAGGCTCTTGGCAGAGGGAGCTTCCTTCCTTACCCTCCTATGCATATCTCTAGATGTGGCCTACACTGGCTGCCTGCTCCAGGAAGCCCTCCTTGTTGGCCCCTGGTCCCTCTCCTCTCTGGGCTCCCCCAGCTGCTCTCAAGGCAGCCCTGGACCTCCCAGTGGGAAACAGCAGCACGTGCTTGTGAATGAGTGAGTGAATTCATGAAGGTTGGCCCTCGCCTGTGTGGCTGGGGGCCTGGCACTGGGTGGGTGCTTAGTCAGTGTGCTCTTTTGTGTCAGCACCTCCCTGTATGTCCTTCCTCTGGGGTCCTCTGGGGTCCTCAGAGGCCCCACCGTCCAGGCCAGCCCTTCCCGTAGCTTGAAGGCCACGGCTATGGTGGACGAAGGGCCCAGACACTGCAGGCGGCAAAGGCTGTGGGTGGCCCTGGCCTGCCATGCTGCCTCTCTGAGCTCCGTCTCTTCCTCTTAGCGGCTTGTTTCAAGCCCTCGCATTTTCACATGCCAGGGCTCATTTGAGTGCCCGCCTGCCATGTGTGGCCAAGGGAGGAGACAGAGACAGCAGCTGGTCGTGGAGCTGCCCAGCTGTGTGCCAGCGTCACACCTGTCCTAGGCCACCGACTGACCTTCCTCTGTCATCCTGGCTCCGCCCAGGCCCAGCTGTTGCAATACTGACAGCAGGAGTGGGTGAGCCATCGGAGGGGCTGGCATGGCTGGGCCTGGGTTGCTCTTTCCAGGGAGGTCCTGAGCATGGCCTGGGCCCTCTGAGGGGTGGGGGGCAGTGGGGATCCTCAGGGCAGCAGCCTGTACCCGCTTGGCATGAAGCTACCTGATGTTGCACAAGTGACATGCAGCCCCTGTGCCCTGCCCGTGTGGGGCCTCAAGGCCCCCCTCTTGGACCACTTTCTATGACCTGCCCCATCCTGTCCGCAACCTTGCACCCACATACCGCAGGAGGACAGGACACCCATTACATAGACGAGGCTGTGGTGGGGGAAGATGCCCGTCAGTAGCTCCATCTCCAGATGCTGCGCCACCACCTGCCACGAGTGCCTGCAGATGGCTACCACCATGTTGCTGGCCACATAATGGTATATGTCTTCCAGCTCCTGGGTGGGGTGGGAGCAGGTGGGGTGGGAGGTACATCAGAGCAGCTTGTTCCGAGCCCTGGCATATTCCTATGCCAGGGCTGGTTTGAGGGGCAGGACAGCTGCCACAGCCCATGTTTCTTTGGGTTGAAAACTGAGGCTGAGGGAGCCTGAGGCCATCCTGGTCTGTGTCCATTTTTGGAGCCCTTCCTCCCCCTCCTCCTCCCTGCCTCTGAGCCCCTCCTCCCCCTCCTCTGTGCTCCTCCTCTCCCTGCCTCTGAGCCCCTCCTCCTCCCTGCCTCTGAGCCCCTCCTCCCCTCCCTGCCTTTCAGCCCCTCCTCCCACTCCTCCTCCCTGCCTCTGAGCCCCTCCTCCCCCCCTCCTCCCTGCCTTTCAGCCTCTCCTCCCACTCCTCCTCCCTGCCTCTGAGCTCCTCCTCCCTGCCTCTGAGCTCCTCCTCCCTGCCTCTGCATCCTGGTTCATGCTGTGTGCCTGCCTGCACCTCCACTCCCCTTAGAGCGTGCTCTGAGGCCTGGGTTCAGGCACTCATCCTGAACCTCTAGCCCACATCACCTCTCCTCCTCCTGAGTTCCTGGAGGCCCAGGATAATATCACCTCCTTTAATTCTTTCACCATGAATTCAGAACCAGAGGCCATGTTCCCGTCCAGGAGACCCAGGACATCAGCTGCTCAAGGGCAGAGCCCCACTGCCTGGGCCCTTGGCCTCCCTGACCCTGGCCAAGCCCCCATTGTCCAGGGGAGGGGCTTTCTCAGCAGGAAGGACAGGACACCCATCACATAGACCTTCCATCACATAGAGGAAGGACCTGAGTGGGTCCCGAGGCTCTATGTGGTCCCACCCAGGCCCTTTCTCAAGAAGTGTGTGCTTCCCTCTGGATCTCGATACAGTTTTGAATTCAACCTTTCTCGGTCTTCATGGGAGCTATAGGCAGCTTCTGTGGCTCTGAGGCAGATGAGCAGGAGGCCTGCCTGCACTTGGGGGCATCTGAAAGTGGGGGTTTCTGAGCCCTGCCATGCAGCTTGAATCATCGCATGAAATGGATATATTATTTCTAATTTTTGCTAAGTATGGCTATGGGGGCTTCTCATGAAGATGGTGATTGAATCTGATTTTGTTCTTTCAAAAAACCCACGTCAGCTAACACTCCATTTAGGAGATTTTTTAAAAAGGACAATAGCAACCACACTGTGGAAGCGGGGAGCAGGCAGACGAGGGGCCTGACCTAGGTGCCAGAGTGCCTGACGCCCCTCTGTGTCCCAGGTGGCAGGTAGGACCCACAGAAGTGTGCACTTCCTCTAGGGGCTGGAGCGGGGCTGCGGTATGTTCCGAAACAGAAAATGTAGACTGGTCGAAGCCTCATTCATGCGGGACTCCACGCAGGGGTCCCTCCTCATGAAGCATCAGGAGGGCCTTGTCCACCCTCGGGGAGCCTGAGGCCAGACCACACCCCTGGGAGTGTCCCGAAGCCCTCGTCTTCCCAGGGGCACTGCTCCCTGACCCCAGCTCCCCAGGATCCTCGATCTGTAAACTGCAGACGCGTCTGATGGACTTGGCAACAGTGAGTGTGGGAAACACATGCATAGGATTCCAAAGCAACAAGAAATGAGGTAGAAAAACCAGGTGGGCGTGGCCCATGCTCCCCGTTCGCCGTCCTTCACACCTGGGGTGGCCTCACTCACTTCTCTGGGGAAGCTCAGGGGCTTCACCTGCCTGCTGTCCACCAGCTGGGCGGTGACTACAGGCCAGTCCCTAAGGCTCCGAGCCCCAGCCTCTGTATCTGTAAATAGGGCCACAGATCCCTGTGTGGAGGGTGTGTTGGCCATGCTTGCAGGCCCTGTGCTGTTTGTCTTATTCCTAATACCCCCTCCCTGAGTTTGCTGAATTGCAGGGCTAGATGAGCAGCCGAAGCCGTGTACATCTCTGCGGGAGCATGGAAGTCCCGTTACAATGCCCTGACCTGCTGCTGTCCCCGTAGCTCCTAGGGGATGTCTCTACTTGCTTTTTTCCTGCCACCATGGCCCTGAAGGTGTGTCCAGATTGGCCTCTGTCTGCTTCCTGACCCCTGTGTGGGGCAGGCCTGTGTGGCCCGGTGTAGTGTGCTGTGCCTCTCATTTTGGGGGGGAGCTGTGAGTATGAACTTGCAGTGGCGTTTGCCTCTGTGTGACCACAGGAGTGAAGACTCAGCGCCACACAGAGGGCAAATGGTGCCTACTCCTGCTTCATGGGGCATCCCAGTGTGTGCGTGTATTGAGGCGTCCCCTGGGGCCGCCCTGGCCTAGTCAGTCTAAGCCACCTGCTCCCAAGCGTCTAGAGTGGAGACTGTTGGTGTCTGGGGCCAGATCTCGGACTGCAAGCTGGGGCAGGGTGGGGTGGGTGGGGCAGTTCAGGTCCGGACCCCCAAGTCTCCATCGGCCAGGAAGCCAGAAGGTGGAGGCCAAGGGCAGAGGTACAGCCTGCGGACTGGGTTAGACTTGCAGAGGCCTCTCAGAAGCTGGGCTGTAGGCAGAACCACAGCCTGCTGTACGGAGAGACCTCCTAGGGGGAGAAGGCTTCCCCACTTATGAGCCCTCTTTTGAGCCTCACCTTCCTGAAATGGGAAAGTGAGATGGAAAAGTGTGCTCGTCTGCTGAAGCAGCTGGGGGCAAGAATGCGAGTCACTGGATGGAACTGCTTGGTAAGCCACAAGGCTGGGCACACCTGGCATCGCTTGGGTCCCTGGGGCAGCCACTGGCATTCCCAAAATCCACGGGGGGTTGGCCCACTTGCTGGGGGAGGGGAGGCCCACCGTGGTCTTGGTCATGTTCTCCAGGGCCAGCTGTGTGAAGGTTTCCTCCCAGGTCTCCTCCAGGACATCACTGGCCCCAATGACCATCTCCAGGGTCTGGAACAGCCGGAACTTGTGCCTGCTGGAGATCTGCGGGTGGCAGAGCAATGGTGGGTTGGGGACAGATCAGGTCAGATGGTTTGGGAGATGTGGGCAGAGGTGTGGACGGGGAGGGTCCAAAGGAGCCATTTCTCTTTGCCACTTCATGGTCTGTGACTCCAGGCAAACCCCTTGGCTTCCCTACGCCTTAGGTTCCCCCCCAGTGAGGGTCAGGATAGCCACCTCATGAGTGCATTCCAAGGGTGGCCAATGCATGTGGGTCCACTTTTCTCCCTCCCCACTTGGCCCACTTCACATATGAGGAAATTGAGGCTTGCCCCAAGGCATGTGGTTGTTCTATGCGGGACCCTGGGTTAGAGCCCACCTCTGGGTCCCACCCTCCCCTCTGCCCCCTGTGCCTGCCCCAGTGGCCCAAGCTGCCCCCACCTCCAGGTTGTCTATGAATTAGTGGTGGGTGGTTTCCATCACCAGGCTGGGGGAGCCATGAGCCAGGTTCTTGACCTTCTCGATGATGTACTTCAGGCGGAAGGGGTCTGCACTGCTCATGTCCTGCAGCATCTTGAAGCAGACTGCTAAGGTGGGCAGGAAGGCAAGAGCGTGAGCAGGCTGTGGGTAGGTCACATGGTGGCAGCAAGGCTGGGTGGGCAGGAGGGTGGGTCTGGGGATGGAAGGAGTGCTCTGAAAATGAGAACTGGGGAACGGATGCACGAGAAGTCTGGGACCTCCTGACAGTCCAAATGGACTTTATGGGGTTCAACCTAGGTAAGGAGCAGGACCGCAGGTGTGTGAGCACGTCCTCACTCACCATTCATACTCCCATCTGCCCATTACCCACTCCTCCCTCATCCATCTGTCCATCCAGCCGTCCGTCTGTCCACCCACATGCTCCGTCTGTCCATCCTTCCATCTACGAATCCACCTGTTCATCCATCTTTCCATTCATCCACTTGCCCATCCGCCCAACATCCATCTATTCATAAATGTGTTCACCTACCCACTCATGCATTCATCCCTCCCTCCCACATCCATTCTTCCATGTCCTTTCGCCATCCATCCAGTCATCCAGCAGTCAATGGTGTTTGAATAACGGAGGGGCCAGGCATGGACTGAGGTCCGGGTTGTGAAAGGGAATGATAGGATGGCAGAGGGTGGGGTGTAGGGTGAGCTGGGCATTGCTTGGGCTTTGGATGGTGCCTCAGGAGGCATGAAGAGGCCGAGCTGGGTGTGCAGGGCTCTCTGCTGAAAGCTTTGCTATGTCCACACCGCTTGACACCCTCAAGGTCCTGGAGTGGAGACCCCTTCTGGCCGTCACTCTCAGGACTGCTTTTGTTGGAGGGACAGGGTGGGATCTGCTGGAGCCTGACCCCATCTGGGGCCAACCCATGCCTGTACTGAGCCGGGGCTGAAAGTCACCTGCACTGCAGGCCTCCACCTTGAACACCCTGTGCTCCTGCAGCAGGAGCGTGGCCTGGCTGCTCTGCGACTTGTGGAGCAGGATGGTGGTGGGGTGTGGCTGTCTGTCCCTGCAGGCAGAGTCCTGGGGTACTTCCATGCAAGACGAGTCCTTCGGGGATGTGGAGACAGCGGGGGAGATTCTGAAATGGAGGAGGGGTCCTGGGTGTCGGCGTCTGGGTGCGCGTGTTTCCGCATTAGTGCGGGGTGCTAAGTGCAGGACTGGCTTTCATTGGGCTCGGCTACATCCTTCCACGTGTCTGTCCTTCCATTCAAGGGACTGGCTGGGCCCTGGGAGGAGGGCGGGGTCTTGAGGCCTCAGGGACACTGTTGAGTAGGTAGCATCACCTGCAGGCCTGGTGGGGACTCGCCTCCCAGCAGGCGTCAGGTTCTGAGGTTGGGTTTGAGATAGACATGGCTAGTGGGACATGGCAGGGCTCAGGGTATGGCATTCCTCATTCAGACCACATGTGAGACTGCCCTGGTCACCCAGACATCACTGGAGGAGTCCCCAAGGGAAGTGGGGAGAGCTGTGGGAGCAGTGAGAACAGAGCAAGGGAGATCCAGCCCCTCCAAGCTGGCCTCTGCCTTCTCTCCTCCCTCCAAGCTGGCCTCTGCCTTCTCCTCTCCTCCCTCCAAGCTGGCCTCTGACTTCTCCTCCTCTTCTTCCTCTTCTCTTGCAAATGTGGGGAAAGCACTGTCTCAGACTGTGTTAGGGGCCATAAGGGGCCAAGAGACCATATCTTTTTTTTTGGAGGATGCTGCCCAAGCCTGGTCCCCTGTCATGACTCCTGCCAATGGGCCACTGGGGCAGGAACAGCCTCCGGCTCCACCCACTTCCTGACCTTATTTGTTTGTTCACTCTCAGTAGCCACTTCCCAGGTGCTGCCATGTGAGGGGCATGTTCTGGCATCTCCTGGAATGCCTCAGTGAATGAGATAAACAAAGTCAGCAAATTAAATCAGTGAATTCTGTGGTGCATTAGAAGCCAGTTCATCTTTCAATATTTTACCCGTTCATTTGTCCCACCATGGGAGGGATGCATGTCCGATCATGCCACTCAGAATCTGCCGTGCCTCTCATTTCACTCAGAGTAAAACTCACAGTCCTGAAAATGACATGTAAGACACTGATACCTCCATCCATGAGGGTGTAACAAGGACCAGCTTCACCCTCCTGTCTTAAACAACTCGAAAATTGAAAAAAGTATGCAAAACCATGATTATCAGACATCAGACAACAGCAGCACAGGAGAAAGATCCCTGAAAATGGAAAAGCAAGAAGGTGAGCCCAGGTGGCCACAGCCAGCTGCCTGGGAAGTTTCCAGTTTGCAGCACAGGGAGAGGGAGCCCAATAAAGCCCAGTAGTCTCTCTGAGTTGAGGAAGTGGATGTAAGTCTGGGGGAGCCAAAGGGGCTGGAGTTTGCTGTGAAGAGTGACAGGAGAGAGCAGCATAAGGAGGAGAGAGTTCTGGGGCATTGCAGAGGATCCCCTGCATCCCCCGTCTTCATCTGAGCTCAGTGCACTTGGGAAAACCATGAAGCCCCAAAAGGAGTAGAGGGAACAATCTTTGGAGCTCACACAGGGCTGGCAAGAGTTCCTTTTCTCACCAGTGAGAGTGGAAAAGCTGGTCATTCATAGAGGATTAGATAGTGTGCTCTGAATGGTATGACCTCAGTAATGGGGGAAAAATCTGCCCTAAACAACACTGTTTTGGTTCTTCCTACCAAACTTTTAAAATCAAGCCTCAGTGGAACCAAACTTTTCAAGTAATTTAATTGTGTTCAAGAACAAACCTGAAGAATATTTACAAAGTACAGGAATATCCAGTGCCCAACAAGGCAAAATTCACAATGTCTAGCATCCAATCAGAATTTTCTAGGCATGGAAAGAAGCAAAATATATGATCCATAATGAGGAGAAAAAAATCAATTAATTGAAACCAATACAGAAATAATATAATTAGTAGACAAGGACAGTAAAACAGTTACAGCTATAAGGTTGGTGCAAAAGTAACTGTGGTTTGTGCCATAATTTTAAATAATGTATTTCTCATGTTCAACATGGTAGAGCAACACATTAGCATGGTAAGGAGAGACCTGGAAAATATAAAAAGATGAAGGATACAGAGTTTAGCAGCAGATTAGACAATGTAGAAATGCAGATGAGTGAACGTGAAGACACAGCAATAGAAACTACCCAGAAATGAAACATATAGAGAAAAAAGACTGGAAAAGGTAAAACAGAGCATCAGTGAGCTGTGGACCAACATCACATGGCATTTTGTATGTGGAATTTGCCTCCCTACAGGAGAAAGAAGGGGGAAAGAAAAAATATTTGAGGAAATAATACCTGAACATTTCACACATTTGATGAAAGTTATAAATCCACAGATCCAGGAAATTCAATGAATTCCAAGCAAAAGAAATACAAAGAAAACTACATGAAGTCACATCTTAAAAACAGCCATAGAAAAAAGACACACGAAAGAAATGAAAAATGAGAGCACAGTTCTTGTTGGAAACAGTGAGAGCCAGAGGATAGTGGACAACATTTTAAAGGCCTGAAAGAGAAAAACAAAACAAAAGTGATCTGTCAAGCTAGAATTCCATCCTAGAGAAAATACCTGTAAAAATGGAAGGTGACATACAAAAGCTTTTCATATGTACAAAAGCTGTAAGACCATATCACCAGAAGTCCTGCACCATAAAAAATGTTTGAGAAAGTATTCCAGACAGAAGTAAAATGACAACAGACGGAAAAACGAAACTGCACAAAAGAATAACGAGCACTGGAAATGGTAAAAATGTAGGTAAATAGAATTTTTAGTTTTAAAATTTAAAGTAAAAATAATAATGCATTGTGGGTTTATGACAAATACAGAAGTAAAATATGTAACAATAATGGCATGAAAGCCGGGAAGGAGAAATGAAAACAAAATGTTGGAAGGTTCTTATACTCTAATTTCACTTGAAGGTAAACTGAGATAAGCTAACATGTATAATAGAAACCCAAAAGCAATGACTAGACAATAAAACAACACAAAACAAAATATGTGTGGCTAACAATTCCACAAAGGAGATAAGGTGGATTCATAAAAATTACTCAATGCAAATGAAGGCAGAAGAAGAGAAAAAATTGCACAAAAAGAGATGAGACAAAGAGAAAACAAATCACAAGATGGTTAACTAAAACCATATTGATAGTCATATTAAATATAAATGATAAAGGCACCAAAATCAAATAGCAGAGACTATCAAATTGAATACAAAAGCAAGACCCACATGTACACTGCCTGTGCAAAGTCCACTTGAAATATAGTAGATACCAATCAAGGATGGAAAACAGTATGTTATGCTAAGATAAATATAAAGAAAATTGTGTTGTTATATTAATATCAGACAAAGTATATTTTAGAGTAAATAATATAACAGGGATAAAGAGAATCAGTTCATTAATCAAGGAGATATAAGAATCTTAAATGTTTGAATAAATATCATTTTTTTTAGAGATTCCCCTCTGTCTGTATTTTATTTTGGTTTTCTAGAGTCTTGATCTGTTGTGTAGCCTGGAGTGCAGTGGCACAAGCATAACTCACTCACTGTAGCCTCGAACTCTTGGGCTCAAGAGACGATCCTGCCTCTGCCTCCCAAGTAGCTAGGGCTACAGGTGCATGCCACCATGTCTGCCTATTTTTTTTTTTTTTTAATAGAGACAGGGTATCTCTCTATTGCTCAGGCTGGTCTTGAACTCCTGGGCTCAAATGATCCTCCTGCTTCTGCCTCCCAAACTGCTGGGATTAGAGGCATGAGCCACTGCACTGGGTCCCCCTTTCTCTTATTTAAGGGATATCTACTAAAAAATGAAAAAATAAGCTGCAGACTTGGAGGAAGTATTTGCAAATCACATATTTGATAAAGGACCATCTCCAGAATATATAAAGAACACTCAAAACAAAGGAAAACAAAGCGCAGGCAGCCTAAGAAAACACAGGAGGAAGCCTGGGACAAGGCATCAGAGGAGGCAGACAGACGGCAAGGGAGCCCCTGAAAGCGCTCAGCGCTGTTCCTCACGAGGGAAACCCGCTGACACCACAGTCGCCTATCACCACACACCTACTAAAATGGCCCAAATCAGAAACACTGGCAGTACCAAGTGCTGGTGAGGGTGCAGAACAGCTCCGAGCCTTCACGCGTGGCTGGCGGGAATGCAGTGGCACAGCCCTCTTGGAAGGCAGCCTGGTACTTGCTAATAAAGTTGAATGTACACTTACATTCTCATGGCTCAGCTACCTGCTCCTAGGCATTCTCTCAAGCTAAATGACTACTGGCTGAAATCTATACACAAACACTTATCGTGGCTTTTGATGGAAGTAATCCACACGTCCTTCTACCTGGGAATGCACAAAGCAACCATATCACATCCACAGTCTGCTACTCAGCAACAGAAGGGGGGAATTCCTGATAAATACAGAAGCACCGATTCTTTGATGTGTGACGCTACACGAGGGAAACCAGACTCCACTACGTGTGGGGCTATTTCACTTTCATGACCTTCTGGAAAAGTGAAACTATACAGAGAGCAGGTCAGTGGCTCCCAGGGACTGGGACCTGGAGAAGGGGCGCTACAGAGGGCCAGAGCGGGTGTCTGGGAGATGGCGCTGTCTGGGAGTCGGGTGCCCACCGCCATATTTTGTTTGTGGTGGTGAGTCCATGACTATATACATTTGTCAGAATTTGAGAGCTATATGCTAAAAATAGTAAATTTTATCATCTGTAAATCATACTGTAAAAGAAAAGAAAAAAGACACATGAGAACAAAAATGGTCTCTCTGCCCTTATTTCCTTCTGCTCTCCCTTGCCGATTCTACCCGTCATGCGGCGCTCACACCACTGGGTGCACATCTACCTCCGGACCTTGGCGGTGGCTGCTCCTTCCGTCTGGGGAACACCCTTCTGAATCCGGAAGACCGCCTGGCTCAGTCCCTCACCTGATTTTAGTGTTTGCTCCATTGTCCCCTTCGTGATGCCCTGATTGAAGACACTGACCCCGCACTTCCCACTCCCTGCCCCTCTTTCCATGTCACTTCCAGCCCTGTGCCACCATATGGTTTCTTTCCTGCTTCTGTTCCCACTGGCAGTCTGGAATGGAAGGCAGGCAGCAGGGCCTTTGTCCCTTTTGTTCCCAGCAGTTTCCCGACACCTAGAACACCTGGTCCACGCAGTAGGTGCTCAGCAAATACTGGCGGAATGAATGCAGTGCTTCAGTGAATATGGCCGGTCCTGACCTTAGACACAGCACTGTGACCGCCCTCCCACCTCTCCGGGATCCTGGCGGGGCCAGGTTGTTGTCCCCCGCAACCATCACACCAGATACAGCTTCCCAAAGGCCTTCCCGTGGACCCTGTTGAGCTCTGCTTTCCTGGCCCCTCTGCCCAGAGTTTGTCTCCTCCTTTCTCTTTGTCCCCTTGCCATGGCTATAGGAGGACATCTGCCAGGCTGCTCCACCCCATAAGTGCATCATAGGGTGGGGGTTGCCTGAGAAATTGCATTTCTGCACATCTGAGCTTTGCTGTCCCAAAGCTCCAGAGCCCACATCCTGGAGATCATGTGTTCTGACACGTCCTGGCGTCTCAGGGCCAGAGCGGCTCTGGGGAGACTCTGGAATTCTGCTCTCTTGACCTTGAGAGGTCCACACACAGTTTGACCCTCTGGAAAGCTGCCTCCTTCCTGTGGCCTCCCAGAAAACTAGCCGGTTCCCTGATCCTGGAAAGGGTGGCCTTCCAGACGAATGCGGCTGGGGCCGACTCGGAGTGGGAGTGAGGGCCCTGTTGGAGCGGGAGTCCAGCTTCCCCCAGGCACGGCAGAGGTCACAGCACGGGCCGCAGGCACCAGGGAGACCCGTGCCTTGCCCCTCCAAACCCACATCGCAGCCTCTGTGGCCTCCAGAGTTAAATGTGTTTTTAAAAATAGAAAAATGATGTGAACGCACTAATGGCCAACATCTGCAGAGGAGCGCTCTCAGCTTAGCAGCCGCAGGTTCCAGCATCCAGCAACCTTCCTAGGGGCTGTCTGTGTTCTGGGGTAGCGGGCCTGCGTGTGGGCCTGTGTCTGTGCATGCGGGCTCGATCGTGTGTTCTCCAGGGGCCTTGGGCCCGCCCCTTTCTCCTCTGGGCCTCAGTTGCCTCCTGGGAGACCCGTGGATGACCCAGCCTGGGCCATTTGTTCCCTAGGTCGAGGTCCCCGTGCGGGTGGCAGGTTCCGGGGCTGGAGCTGTGACTCCCCCTCTGGGCCTGAGTCTCTGCTCCTGCTTTGTGCCGGGCTCCGCTCCAGGTACCGGTGCTCGCCGCCTCCGGGGTCCTCTCCTGCCGAAGGAACCAGGAGGGGGACAGCCTGGGAGCTCAGCCTGTGGGTCTGGGCAGGCTGCTCCAATAAAATCCAGCCCCCTCTCCGCCGACCGTGCGCCCGGGAAGCTCGCCGCGCCTCACGGTGCACTCTCCCCACTGTAAGAGCGCAGCACCACCAAGGGTCCCAGTGGCCCTTCCTCCTCTGCTCAGCGCCCTGGGACTGGGGCGGAGCTCAGAGAGGGCGGGAGCCAGCGGCTGGTCGCACAGCAGTCGGTGGTGGAAATGGGTCTCAAACTCAGGTCCCCAGACCCAAGCCTAGGGTGAAGACGAGGCCCTTGGACCGGCGGCACCCCCTCCCCAGGGTGCCAGCCTGTCTGGGTGGGCCCGGGGAAGGCCCCTCCCTCCCGCCGGCTGCTCCGCGACGCGCCCCCGGCGCGGCCGGCAGATGGCGCTGCGGGCCCAGGCAGGACTCGCGCGGCGGGAGGGCAGCGGCCCCGACTGGGGGGCCTGTGAGCAGCACACGTGCCACCCGCCCACGCTCCCGCGGTGATAGGACCCGCCCTCCCCTCTGCACCCTCTCTCCAGCCGGGGACCCGCAGAAGGGGCGTCGTGGGTAGGGGTGCGTGGCATCCCACCGCCCACTGGGAGCAGGGAGCGCAGGAGGGGCCACGTGGGTCCCACCGCCAAGCCTTTGCATAGGCCGTTCCCCCTCCTGCTGTTCGCCTGGAGTGAGGAAGGGGCCAGACCGAAGGGCGGGGCCGTCCCCTGGCCTCCTCCCAGGCTCCTTCTCTCTGCCCCTGCATGACTCCCTGGGGTTCCCAGGCTGCATCCAGGTTGGAGGCTGTGGGCAGTGGCTTCCTCCTGGAATGCACCCTGCCCCCAACTTTCCTAAAGAAACTCCTTTGTGCACGTTCCTATTTGTCCTTGGAGACCCCCTGCCCAGGCCACCTCCTCGGGGAAGCCACCCCTGATTTCTCTGGGCTCCCATAGCATTTATTCTCAATGTGGTTTGTTCAACTGTGCTGTGCCTGCCTGGGTGGTGGGACCGTGGGGGCTGTGGTTTGACTGGAGGTGACGAGAGGGGCCAGGAGGTCACCCATGCCCCTCGTCCAGCTGGGTCCCACCACCAGCTCCCCTGGCTGCTGCCCCAAGGCCTGACTCCCTGAGGTTCCCTTCCCAGGAGACAGTGGCCCTGTCTGACCAGTGGACACCCCCACAGAAGACCTGAAGCTGTAAACTCCTAGAGAAAACAGGGGAAGTGCTGTTTGACATGGCTCTTGGCAACAGTTTTTTGGATATGAAGCCAAAAGCACAGGCGAAAAAGCAAAAATAGACAAGTGGGACTACACCAAACTCAAAAGCTTCTGCACAGCGAAGGAAACAACACAATGAAAAGGAAGCCTGTGGAACGGGAGGAAACATTTGCAAACCCTCTCTCTGATAAGGGGTTAACATCCAAGATATATGAGGAACTGCTGTCACTCGATAGCAGAAAGTCAAATCATCCAATTAAAAAGTGGGCAATGGATTTGAATCGACATTTAGCCAAAGAAGACAACTGGTATATAAAAAGGTGCGCGACATCGCTGATCACCAGGACAAGCAAGTTAAAGCCACAGGGAGATCACCTTGCACCTGTTAGGATGGCTGGCATCGAAAAGACAAGATGGCAAATGTTGGCCGGGTGCGGAGAGAGGGAACCTTGTACTCCGTTGGTGGGAATGTAAAATGGTGCCGCCGAGGCAGGAAACAGCATGGAGGTTCCTCGGATAACTAAAGATAGAGCTGCCATATGATCCAGCAGCCCCTCTCCTGGGCGCCATCCAGAGGAAGTGGATTGAGGATCTTGAAGACGTGGCTTCACTCCCATGATGGCGGCCGCGCTGTTGAGGACAGCCAAGATACGGACACGCCCTAGGTGTCTGCGGTCAGATGATTGAAGAAAGAAAATGTGGTTTATACATACAATGGAATATTATCCAGCCTTTAAAAAGAAGGAAACTGCCATATTTGACGACGTGAATGAACTTGGAGGATTTTATGCCAAGTGCAACGGAGCCAGACCCAGAAAGGCAAATTCTGCCTGATTTTGCTTCTGCGTGGAATAAAAAATAGTCAAAGTCAGAAGCAGAGAGTACAGTGGTGGTTCCCAGGGCCGGGGGGCAGGGAGAAGGGGAGAGGAGGCCTTGCTGTTGAATATGGTTTCAGTTAAGGTAAGTTGCAGAAGTCTGCAGTCAACACTGCACCATAGTTAACGAGGCCGCACCGCACACTTAAACGTTTGTGAAGTGCGTAGATCTCATGGTAAGTGTTCTTACCACAGAAAAACATAAGCAAAAAGCCCACCACTGAGGACACCTGACCCAGCCTCGGGTGGCAGCGCTGGGATCCCTGCCCGGGGCTGCAGGGCCTCGAGTCCTGCCCTCTCCTTGCAGCTGTGGCCTGGTGGGGCTGTGGGCTCTTGCTGGGGCCCTGTGCTCCCGGTGGAGGGAGTCCCGGTCCTCTCTGAGCCTCGCTGCCCTTAGGTGCACAGTGGGCATGGACTGAGGCCCCTTCTGGGGGACAACGAGAGTGCCCACTCTGGCCCTGGGTGGGTCCCCATCCTGCAAGTGGGTGATTCCTATGTCAAGATTGCTCGGGGAGGGTCCCGCTGGCGGCTCTGGGGCCCACGAGGTGGGGCAGCCCCAGGTCAGCAGCAGGCTGGGGTCCCCAAGCTGGGACAGTGCCCAGGGCTCGTCTTTGCCTTCCAGGGCTCCCCTCCTTCTCCACACACCCCCTCCTACGCTTTCACAGAATAAAGAGTGGAGAAAAGGCAAAAGAAAGAGGTTTTCTCCTCCGCTTTCTGAAAATGAGATTTTAAAAATAACTCCTGGGGCGGGAGTGCTGGGAGGGGCCTTTCTGGGGAGACCAGACGAGCCTGCTCTCCCTCCTCCCTCAGCAGCCACCCCCCTAACCCTGGCCAGGGCCTGGGGCCTGCTTGCCCACCCCAGGCTTCCTCTGCTGGGTCCCCTTTTCTGTCCCTCAGGGAGGTGGGGACTTCCTGACCGCTGGAAGAGGCAGCAGAGACCAGCGTACAGGGAGGGAGATGCTGGGGAAGGAGGGTCTCATGCTGATGGCAGAGGTCGAAGGAACATAGGGCCATGGCCTGGTGGGAAAAGGGAGCTGGCTCCTACATGTCTTTCCCATCTTGCCGGGGCCCTTGGCTTCCTCTCAGCTCACTGCTTACCAGCCACAGGCGTCCTGGCCTGCTGCCTCCTCCTGCTCCTCAGGGGTGGGGCTTTTTCCTGCCACAGGACCTTGGCATGTGCTCCTCCTCAGGCCTGCCACCCCCACTTCAGCGTCATTCCCGGAGAGGCCATCTCGGATCACAGAATGGATACGGAGTGTCCCCTCCACCTCGATGCGGTCAGAGCTCCCTACACATTTCCTTTTCATGCTGGCATTTCCTTCCAGGTCTCTGTTGTTCTCCCAGCTTTCAGTCCTGAGGCTCTGGAGGGTGGGCTGCACACAGCTGCTCTTGCCCCTCGCCCAGCCCTCGGGCTCTCAACCTCACTATCCCTCACCTGCCAGCACCTGTGTTTCTCCGTGGGGGCCTTTCTGGCCACTGCTGAAGATGCCAGGGAATCCAGCTTTCCTGGGAGCAGCCCTTGACCCATGACTTGAGGGCGGGGACAGACAGCTCAGCCCTACCCCTCAAATGGGCTGACCCAGTGGGGTCAAGCCTGGTGGCTTCCAGGATGCCGAGCGCTTGACAGTGCCATGCCGGCCTCCCTCCTTCTGAGTCTCTCTTCCTTCCACACCCTGTGGTACCTGGGATCCTGTCTTGAGAACATGCCTGCCCTAAGTTGCTGCCTTGGGGTCTGTGTTGGGGGCGGAAGAATGGCCCCAAAAGTATCGATGCTCTTCTGGCTGGAACCTGTCATTGTTACTTCTTATGGCAAAAAAGGACTTTGCAGCTGTGATGAAATTCAGAATCTTTAGGGACGTTATTACCCAGGTGGTCCCTCAGTGCAGTCCTGTGTGGCCTTACCAGAAGGAGGCAGAGGCAGGTTTGACTAGAGAGAGAAAGGAGGCCATGTGGCCGTGGAGACAGAGCTGGAGGGAGGTGGCCACCAGTGGCCCACAGAGGAGAGGAAGGCTCCCACCAGAGCCTTTGTGGCAGGCGTGGGCCTGCTGGCTCCTTGGTTTTGGCCCAGAGATGCGACTTGAGCCCAGGATGATGGTAATTAGCTACAGCAGCCCCAGGAAGTTCACGCTCTCCGCTGCAGGGAGCCCAAGCTAAGACGTCCCAGGTCGCCTTCATTCTTGCCGCCAAATGGAGGTTGTCCCTCTAGATGCTGGGCAAATGGCCACCCGGGAATGGATGGCACGCCTCAGCCTCTCTTGCAGCTAAGGGGGACCACAAGGCCAAATCCTCAGCCCTGGGATTTGAGAAGTGGTGTGGGCAGCGTCTCCTTGTGTTCTCGAAAGGAAGCTGCTAGCCCACAACTGCCCTTGCCCCTTCTGGGCTGCGATGTGGTGCATGCTGATGAGGACACCCGCCCCCAGTGGAGAGCCACAGGCTGAAGAGCCTGGGTCCCTGAGTGGCCCCATGGAGCAGAGCTGCCCTCGAGGCCTGCAGTGGCTGGACTGTTGCAGGAGGGGAACGAATGTTGTTTTGTTTTAGCCGCTATATTTGGGGTGCTTTGTTACAACACCTTAGATGTCTCCCTGACTGATACAACTTGGTTTAAGCCTACTAGCCAGCCGGGGCCTGGTCCCCAGGAGGTGCTCAGTGGCCATCTGCAGAACGAGCGTGTCAGGACCAACTGTTTCTTCCTCTCGTAGTCGCCCCATGATAGTGATAGCTGAGCTGCCGTTCAGGACTGCGGCTCAGCCGAAGCCCACCAGGCTGTGCTGAAGTTGATCTGCACCTGCCTTGAGAGTTGCTGTTGGGGGCCACCTAGCTGGAGAACAGGAGGGTGGAAAACGTGCAGGTCATGTGAATACAGGACCACAGTCACCATGGCCAACTCTGAGGTCTGAGAGCCGGGGGTGTTCCCGCCCAGGGGTGCCTGGAGGACTGGGCTTCATTCAGCCTTCCCATCCTTCTCCATGCCCAGCTCAGACCCTGGCCCAGCCAGGGACTTGGGAAAGACTGGGGGGCGGAGGCTGGATGGGGCACAAGGATGCTGCATCTCGGGACCTCAGATGGTGCTCAGGGCCTGCAGGGAGGAAGCAGAGGGCATAGACCCTATGGCTGGAGGCCAGATCCCAGGCATGCTCCACATTCCTGAGCACTGTGCCCATGGGGGTGATCCCAGCACTGTGGCCTCGTTGTGGGGGGGTCACACAGGACAGTAACGAGAAGGAGCTGTGCAGGCCCCACTCACGTTGCTCCAGGGATGCAGGGGACTCGATTTGGTGTGCCACCTCTGCCATTTTGTCACATGTATACCTTTCAGAGCAGTACCATGGCAGGTTCCAGGCCCAGCCCCACCTCTCATAAGATCAGAGGGTCTTCAACCACAAAGGCCCCATCACATGGTGGCCAGGAAGTCAGCCCTCGGGGGTGAGGGGCTTCTCCAAAGGCAGGCTGAGCTGCAGCTTTGCTGTACTGTATCGTCCTTACTCAAAGGCCCATCATTTCTCTGTTCACCTCAGGTCTTCAGTCCCACTTCACAGATGGGCAAGCGAGGCTCAGGGAGGTGAGGAGGGTGCACAGCCCCAGGTCTAGAGCATCTCACCCAGAGCCTTGGCCGCTGCTGCTCTCCTCGGCTGCACCCCAGCCTGCTGGAGGTTGGGCAGGGCGGGGAGTGTGGCTCACCTGGGGAGAAGGGTTCCAGCTCACTCGCTGGGGCTGGGCAGGCCTTTAAGTCTGGCCCAGAGGAGGTGGCCCAGGCCTGTCCTGAGGGGTTCTCGGAGGGGTGGGAAGACAGAGTGGGTACAGGGTTTTGCCATGACAACCCTGGCCTCCCCTACCTCCCACATGCTCACCTTCCTAAGTCTGAGGCTGGCACTGACCTACGAATCTCAGCAGAGGGAGCTGGAGCCTGAGCTGCTCAGAGGGTGTGGCCCTGAGGGGCAGGGCCCTGGACATGGGACCGTGTGCAGCCTGAGGTCCTCGCCAGGACACATGGGAGCCCACGGAAGGCAATGGAGGGACCATATCCAAACAAGTGACTTCTGATGGGGGTTCCAGCCAGGTCTGAGAGGCTGCAAGGTACAGAGCAGGCCAGGTGGGCTTCCTGGAGGAGGTGGTGTGAGCTAGAATCTGAAGGGGGAGCATGAGTTTGCTCTAGGGGCATTGACTGCTTGATTACATACATCTGAGTCTGCAGCTGGAGTTCTCCTTTCGGGGAGCCAGGCCCCAGCTCAGGCCCCTGGGAGCACTTACCCTTCTTTCCCTGAGGCCATCTCTGGCTACCAAGCTGCCTGCAGGCCACCCCTGCTAAGGACACAGCAGGCCACACCTGTTCATGGGCAGGCGGGGTAGGTCTGAGGCCATCCCCGGTAAAACCATGCTGGGATGTGTCTTCCCAGGCTTGTTTCCCTTCTCTGTCTCATGTCCCCACCCCCACCAGTGCTTGATCCCACTTTGGGGGAACTGAAACCTGCATGAGCTCTCTGTGGCAGGGGCCAGGTCTGACCCGCTTCTCAGGGTCTTCTGGAGTTGCTGAAGACAGGACTGCTGAGCTGGGCTCTGAGGGTCTCAGGAATGCCTGTGGGAGCCCTGTGGTCTGGAGGGACAGGCTAGCCTGAGTCTGGATCAAGGCCTCGGCTGCCCTGAGAGCACTCACAGGTGGCAGCTGTGGACACCAGACTGACCCGAGGTGAGTCAGGAGGAAGTGCTGGTGGGGACAGGCCGGCGGTCTCTGGCTGCCAGGTTCTCACGGTCCCTGAGCAGGGCAGGTGAGCAGATGTGACTGGGGATTGATCTCGGAGGGTTGCTGGGTGCGATGGGAAGGGTTAAGGATGGGAGGCTAGCCCAGAGGGTGCCCCTGCAGGGACCAGGTGAGAGGCAGGGTGCTGGGTGAGGGTTGCAGGGATGCCACGGAGAGGCCAGTGCACAAGAGGCCACTGAGCCCACAGGTCCCCACTCAGCCTCCCCCGCAGCCCCAGCCTGCTCCTGAGAGGAGGCCCTTTAAATGCAAGGTTCTGTCCTCCCCTGGGAGGCCCCTCCCCGTTTCCTGGGCAGCCAAGTAAACAGAAGCTTGCACCCAGGCTGCTGGCATGGCTTCCCCGCCTTGTCCTGGGGCCCCCAGCCCGGCAGGTCTGACCCCTCCTTCTGTAGCCACTCCAGGTGAGACACTTGGTGAGGGAGAGGAGTAGAGGGGGAGGGAGGCGGGCACCTGGGGTGCTGAAAATGTGGGAGCTGGAAGCAGCCTTCTCACCCGTCTTCCAGAAGAAGATGCTCTGCCAAGGTCATGAAGGAGAGTGGCATTGGGGCCAGACCACGATGGGGGCATCAAAGCCTCCCCCTAAAGGTCCTTCTCCCTACTCTCCTCAATGCTCCAGTGCTCTGAAGTTAACAGGGAAGGGGTTGGCTCTCTTCCTGAAGCCTTTGGATCTAAGGAGTTGGAGGTATGCAGGGTCTTTCTCACTTTTTAGGGTCTCTTCCAGATCATTCTCTTGCCCTTGCCTCTTCTAAAACCCAGCTCTGGAACTCAGAGGCAGCAGTATGGGTAACCAGCCATCTGGAACTGATGGTTCCAGCTCTGGAACTCAGAGGCAGCAGTATGGGTAACCAGCCATCCATTCATTCACCTACCCATCCATCTATTCACCCACCCACCCACCCATCCATCCATGCAACCACCCACCCACCTGCCCACGCATTCATCCACACATCCATCCACCCTATCACCCATTTACCCACCCATCCATCCACTGATCCACACACCCACCCATTCACCAATTCACCCATTCATCCACCCACCCACACATTCATCCACCCACTCACCCAACCATCCATCCACCCATCCATTCACCCACCCACCCATCTACCTACCCATCCATCCACCCAACCACCCACCCATTCATTCACCAATCCACCCCTCCACCCACCTACCCCCCATCCCTCCACCCACCCATTCACCCACCCACCCATCCATCCATCCACACACCCACCCATCCATCCACCCACTCACTCACTCACCCACTCACCTATCCACCCACCCACACATCCATCCACCGACTCACCCATCCATCCATCCACCCACCCATTCACCCACTTGCCCATCTACCCACCCATCCATCCATCCATCCACCTACCCACCCACTCACTCATTTAACCACCCATTCACCCACCCACCCACACATCCTCCTATCCACACATTCATCCACCCACCCATCCACCCATTTCCATCCATCCATCCATCCACCCACCCACCCACTCACTCATCCAACCACCCATTCACCCACCTACCCACACATCCTCCTATCCACACATCCATCCATCTACCCACCCACCCACCCATCCACCCATCCACCCACCCATCCATCCATCCATGCATCATCCATTCATCCATCCATCCACCCACTCACCTGCCCACCCACCCATCCATCCACCCACCCCCCACCCACCTACACATCCATCCACAAATCCACCTACCCACCCACCTACCCACTCACCTATCTACCTACCTATCCATCCACTCATCAACTCACCCACCCATTCACCTACCCATTCACCCAACCATCCATCCATCCGCCCATCCACCCACCCACATATCCATTCACCCGTCCACCCACCTATTCATCCACCCACCCACCCATCTATTCACCTATCCATCCATCCGTCCACCCAGCCATCCACCTACTCATCCACCCATCCACCCATACATCCATCCACCCCTCCACAACTCATCTGCCCACCCATCCATGTACCTTGCGCACAATCTGCCCTCGCTCCTGAAGACCCTGGCCCCTGCCCTTCCATCCCCAGCTCTCCTGTCATCACATTGGTGATTTCTCTCAGCCCCCTGGACTCCTCCAAGGATTTTGTTCTCCCACCCAGACACCCAGTCCCCCAAACTGTACCCAAACTGTAGTCCCCCTGTCCCCACCGCACTCTAGGGATTCTTGCCCCAGCTCCTGCCCTCGAGGGCCAGCTCCAGCACTCCTTTAGTGAAACAGAAGCCCACGAATCTTCCACCTGTCCGGCCTCCTCACTGTTTAGGGCCCCTTTCATCCACCCCTGCTCACATCTCTGCTGTGGCCTGCACTCCCTCCACTCTCTCGCTGGCCCCTCTCCTGTTTTCCTGTACTAGTCTGGTAGCTCCAACTCTCTGCTACCCTTGCCTGTGCCCTTGCAGCGGGCTGCAGCTGGGTGAGCTCCGCCTTGCTAATGCCTGCACTTGACTGGGCCTGCAGCAGCAAGGAGAACGGCTCCACTGCCCTCCCTGGTCTGCCCAGCCTCTCCTTGCCTAGCAACCATCTCACACCTTCTCTCCCTCTAAGCCCCCATCCTCTCTCTCCTCACATTGTGCTGCTGGCCTTGTGCCCTCCTTCCCTGAGAAGCTGAAGCCATTGGAATAAGACTCTGCAGGTGCCCACCCATCTGCCCTTATGCTCCTGGGCACTGTCCGCCCTGGCCTGCTCCTGTGAATGCCCCGACCCTCCCCTCAGCCAAAGCCAGCATTCAGCTTCTCCCATTCCCTCCCTCCTGCTCACACTGTCACTCCAGCAACTCTTCACCCTCTCTCTCCTGCATCCTGACACTGCTCTTTCCCAGATCCTTCCCACTGGCATGAAAGCATGCTGCGATTTATCCTGTCCCTTGACCCCACTTCCCTTCCAGCTCCTGCCCTACTTCTCTGCTCCTCATTCAGAGCCAAACCTCAGGAAGGTCATTTGTCTTTGCTGCCTCCACGTTTTCCTCTCCCATTTGCTCTTGAACCTGCTCCCACCAGCCTTTAATTTCCAGTGCTTCACTAAAGCAGCTCTGGCAAAGGTCACCAATGACCTCTGTGCTGGGGAGTCCGAGGTTACTTGCAGGGCCTCATTGGATGTGCTGTATTGGCAGCACGCGGCTTGGGTCACCGCCCCCACACTTGGCTTCTGGAGCCCCCACTTTCATCACTGCCCGTTCTTTCTCGGTGCCCTAACTGGGTCCTCATCTCCTTGACCTTGTCAGGAGGGAGGACCCTAGGCTCTGTGCTTGGGCATCTTCCCTTTCTAACCACCCCCCCAAGTGATTAATCCAGTTTTGTGGCTTTAAACATCATCTCCCAGTGTCTATCTCCAGCCTCAACCCCTCCCCAGACTTGCACAGCCACCTGGCCACTGCACCTCCTCCCTAGCCCCTTCCCCTGCCCATCCAGAGGTCCACATGCCCAAGATTAAGCCCTTGATCCCCCAACCCAGCCTGCCCCTCTCCCAGCTGTCCCTGCCTCAGTTAACAGCATCTCCTTGCTTCCTGTTGCTCAGGTCCAAACCCTCTTCCCCATGCTCCCACCCTACATCCCTCATCAAATCCTGCCCTTTCTATCTTCAAGTCATATTCAGAATCTGAGCATTTCTCGCCCTTGCTCTGGCCCAAGCTACCAGCTTCTCCCCGACAATGACTGTCCTGGTGACCTCATGGTTCCCTTGCCCCCTTCCACCTGTCTGCAAGACAGTGGTCAGACCCACCTGGTGAAATGCAGATCTTAGAAGGTCATTCTTCCCATGCCCTGGGGCCACGATGGGTAGTGGAACAGTGGCCTTCTCCTCTCTTTGGGGTTCCATGGACAATCCCATCTTCTCCAAAGCTTTTCCTTACTGCCCTACCTACGGCAACACCCCACAGCCTCTCCTCTGACTGCCTGCCCCGCCAGCTGGGACTGAGGGGAAGCCCGGCCAATGGGTGGGATGTCAGGGTAGCCTCCAGCCGCTTGCCCTGGAAGCCTGTAGGGGAAGGCGGCCAGGTGGTCAGGACAGGCTGGCTGCCTCTGCAGGTCAGAGGCTACACGCCCAACAGTCCAGGCTCCTTGTGAGCCACACCCTTTCCAGGCTGGGGCTCCGCTCCTACCCGCAGCATGGCGCTGTCCACGGTGCTGATTTAGGGAAGTACTTCCCTAAATCAAACAGTCTGGTCAATGTCATCTTATTTGCAAGGGCAGCAGAACAGGGTTGGTTGGCCCCATTTTCAGAGGCTCATGGAAAGTGAAAGACTAGCCCAGGCTCTGACAGGTAGAAGGAAAGACTCCCCCAAGTCTGTGCTGCTCACGGCTGCAGCTGATGGCTCAAACAGAGCCTGCCTGGCACACAGTAGGTGCTCAGTGAGTATTTGTGTGGAGAGAGGAGACTCTTAACCAGAAGACCCTTGATCTAGGAGCATGGCATACTGCAAAGTGATTGCCCAGCCCAGGGGCTTTGGCTTGGTATCTGTGTATGACTTCTCTGGGTCTGTATCTTCACCACTAAAACAGACTGAATATTGTTACCCCTCCCAGGGGTGTTGGGAGGAGGAGCTGAGGATTCACATTCCTCCATTCCCATCTCCAAGCCTCCCAGTGTGGCCATTCCCCAGGGAGCTGCTTGGTCTGTCTCCTGCATCCACCTGGGGCCTGACTAATTCCTCTCTGGACTGTATGCCCAAGTGAGGTCCCATGGCTGCTTTGCTCACTTCAGGATCCCCAGAGCTAAGCACATTTGCTGAATGAATGAAATAAAGAAAGAATGAAGGGGTCACTCCACAGTGGAGGGCCTAGACTTGGGCACAGCAGCCCAGGCAGGGTGTGGACCATGGGCCAGCAACCTGGGTGCCTTCTGGGGACCATGGATAGGCTGCAAGGGGGGCATGACTGAGCCAAAACCAGACTCCCCTTCCACCTCCTCTTCCCCTTGGGGCTGCACCTCCCTCTGGATCCCAGGGTAGCTGTGTCCAGGCAGGGAACCAGGCTGTCCCTGCAGGCTCCTGCCCTCCTCGGTCCACAAGGCCTGTCGATTCGGTCCTGCAGCCTCTCCCCAGGGAGTGTTTCCCATCCTCATGTTCGTCTTTCCCTCCCCTGGATCTGACCAGACCTGGACGCTGGGCTCCCAATGTCCATTCTCTGCACAGCGGCCAGGATAAACTTTCAACTGAGAGTGACCGCTTCACTCCTGCCCCAAGCTGGCCAGTCTTCAGGGTGAACCTCAACATCCCCAACTCGCTCAGAGTCCCCACAGGGTCAGGCTGGCCAAACTTTGCAGTCTCCTCCCCATGGGAACGCCCTGACCAGAGTACTCAGTGACCATCCCCTTACGTGCTCCCAGGACCTCCCACTCTTTCTGGTTTGCTGGCGCTGCTCCTTCAGAAATGCGGCCCGACCTCGCCTCATCACCAGGTGGCTCTGGCCTTCCCCAGCTCTGCCTTTCCAGTTAATTCCCCGGCTCCTTCCAGACTCGCCACCTCTCTGCGCGCCCGGCCTCCTCGCCTCGGCCCACGGTGGCCCCCTCCCGACCCTCCCCGCCCTCCCCGCCCTGCCAGGCGTTCACTGTCGCCTGCGCCCGCAGGCCCCGCGGCGCCCCCGGAGCCCGCCTTCCCAGACATCTACGGCGGGGACGCGCAGCTCTGGGAGGCGCACTTCCGCGGCATCGGGCGCGCCTACCGCGCGCTGGGCAAGCAGGACGACTTCTCCATCCGCGTGCTCACCGAGGACTTCACGCTGCCCTTCCCGTTCGCCTGGCCGCCCGGGCCCGACCCCGCCCGCGGGCCGCTCTTCTACGACCCCCGCGACCGCTCGGGCTTTGACTTCCTGCTGCGCGGCCCGGGCGCGTCGCCCCCAGCGCTGCTGCGGCCCCTGCACGCCACGGCACAGGCTGCCCTGCGCAAGCGGCGCCTGGAGCGGCTGGCCCTGAGCTATGTCCGTGCGCGCGGCTCCGGGCCGGCTCTCGTCTTGCTACCGCCCGGCCCCGCCGCCGCCACCTTACCGGGGCCCGAGGCCAGCGCGCCCTACGACGGCACCCCCAGACTGGCCCAGGCCCCGCCGCTGCCCCGAGAATGCACAGAATAAATAGAGTTATCCGCTCTCGGAGCTCGAGCTTGGCGGGTTGCTGCGCACACCCAGGCAGGCCTGGCCGGCTGGGCCTGGCGGGGACTGGGAAGCCGTGTGGGTCCGAAGGCGCGGTGAGCACGTTCGCAATGGGAACCGCGAGGGAGGCAGGCCCTCTTCAGAGGGAAGAGGACCCGGGTAAGCTGGGTGGGGGCCCGGGCTCCATCCTGAGTGCCCACACCCTGGGATCTTCCCCACGGCTTTACAGTGGGGACTAGCGTCCCCATCCCAAAGACCGGCAGACTAAGGCCCGACGCCTCCAGGGAACAGCTGGGATTTAGTTCCCTATGTGCAGACTCCAAGTCCAGCATCTTTACAGTTTCCCAGGACAGAGGGGCAGCAGGATGGGGAGGGGGCCGAGAGAAGGGGCGAGGGTGCAGAGCACAGGAAGAGTAAATAAAGAAGTGGAGAGCATGCGTGGGGCCGCAGGAGGCCAAGGAGGGGGTGCCACGAAGCACCTGCCCCTCACTTGCAGCCTCCCCGTTCCCTGCCCCTGGGGAGGGGCTGCCTCCTGCTTCCGCCATGTGGGGCTGAGAGAGCTTGCTGAGCCCAGCGAGGCCAGCAGTGATCTGGCCTCTGCCCTGGGCTACCTCCTTCTGCAGTTGACAGACCCCTGCCAGAGACCTGGCTCTGCTGTGGGCCGGCTGGTGGTAAGGACGAATGACTAAGACCGGCTGGCTGCTGCCGCCGCCGCCGCCTCCTCCTCCTCCCCATAGAACACCAAGCAGGGAGGCCCAGTGGCCTTCAGGAAGGTGCCCTGGCTCATACTTGGGGAGCTTGGAACTCAGGCGTGCAGGGGAGATCACGTCCTTGCTCAAGTGCAGGTGGAATCCGGGTGTTTTTTTTTCTTTTATTCCTCATCCAGGAGTTGTTTAACACATCCCAGTCACAGGGACAAAAGGTTTTTCCAAACCCTGACTTGATTTTGCTAGTTGTGAGAAGGATCACTTATCTCTGGAGGAGAAGGAAGCCTTGGTCTGGGAGGAGGTGTCTTCAGCCTCCCCTCCTCTGCTGCCACCGACCTCAACTGAGATGCCAGCTCCTACTCCAGGCTCCGCCCACCCAAGGCCTTGTTTCTTCAGTTTGACAGATGCAGAGTTACATTGCAATAATGACCATGCACTTGAATCCTGATGGGGCAACTGTGACAATGACATTAGGTACTATGTATCCTATATTACAATGACATTAGGTACTATGCGTCCTATATTATATATGAATTGGGTCCCCAGAAACAGTCCCTGAACATGGATTCGGGTGCAAGTGGTTTATTTGGGATGTGGTCCTTGGAAACACAGGTAGGGAGTGAGGATGCCAGACAGGCAGGGAAGGAGGCTGGGAAGGGTGTGCTGGGAGCAGGTTACCCCTGAGGGTGTGGAGGTCAGTCCCACGGGTTCCCCCAGGAGACAGCTCAGTGCATACCCAGAACCGCCCCACCCAGGGACAGTGAGGCCAAGCACTAAGCCCTCCTTGTCATCACTGGCAGTCTGGCTTGCCCGTGGGGCTATGCATCCACGTCCCCTGAAAACAGCAACTCACAGTGACCACCAAGAAATGTTGATAACAATTTGACAGAGTAATTTTATGACTGCAGAGTGACAAGATCAATATGGGGTTTGTACTTTGTGCTTTTTTAAACTACATTTTTCTTGAAATTTATTTTTAAAGTAGTTTACAACAGTTTGGGGCTGTGACAGATTGGAAACAAAAACCTTGGTCCTTCACCACCACTAGTGTGAGAAAGTTGGTCTGGGGACCCAGACCCAAGGCCAGCAATCAAGCCGGAAAAAACACGGTGAAGCAGTACAGTAAGTGCTGTGAAGGAGATGAATGACTGACTGTACCTCACATAGGGTGGCCAGAGGGGCGATTCACCCTGAAGAACCTGGTGTTGAAGCTGAGAATGAGAGGATGAGGAGCAGCTGGTTTTGTGGATGCTGGGGGAGGACATTCCAGGCCAAGGGCACTGTGTGGGCAAAGGCTGGGGAATCAAACAGAGCTTCGAGGGTCGAAGAATGGGAACCAGGGCTGTTTGAGGCTGGAGCAGATAGAGCAGTATGCTATTTTAAACTCTGACTGGCTTAAACCACAAAAAGGACTGGGTGGTTCATGTAATTGGAACACTCAGAAATAAGATGAGCTTCAGGGAAGGTTTGATCCAGGGGCTCAGTGTTGTCATGGAGGCCCTAGTCTTCTGTGACGCCAGTTCTGCCCTCAGACTGGCGTCCTCATTAGTGGCAATGTGGTACAGGCAGCTCCTGACGACACAGCCTGCCTGGCCACTGAGAAGGCCAGAGGCCACCGGCTTCCATGAGCTGTCTCAGAAGATGAGCTGCTGTCTCATGTCCTAGAAAGCCCCGGAAGCCTCCTCAAATGACCTGTTCGTCCAGTTGGGTCATGTGCCCAATCCTGAACCATCCTTGTGGCCCAGGGAGTACCATGCCTTGACTGGCTTAGGCCTGTGTTGCCTGAGTCTGTGCAACGTCACTTGTGCAGGGTGACGTTGGCTGGATTATGACAATAAGATCCAGAACACTGTGCGGCCCACAGTGGGGGAGCTGACCGTGTCCAGCACAGCCAAGTGGCATGAGCCTGGGATTTGCTCCCAGGGCTGACTTCTGCTCAATCTCCTGCCTGCCTTCCAGTTAGACACGCTGCTCCCATAGGAAAGCATGATCAGAAATGGCCCCAGGCTGGAGTCTGTCTCTTGTGTAAAGCAGCGTCAATAATCTGTTTTTTCAGCATGTGTTCTGTGCTATGCCCGGTGCTGAGGCTGGGTATTCACCGAGGGAAGATGCTTCCTGCTGCCAGGAGCTGGCAGATGGAGGGCTGGGAGGGTAAGACAAGACACTTCCCACATTGCCCCTTGGATGAGAGCCTGGGTAATGCCTCCTGGGACTCAGTTTCCCTGCTCCCCTCCATCACAGAGAGAGAAAGCCAGATAGCCCTCACATTGCCCTTTTTGCTATGGCTGCTGGGATGCTCAAAGCACATTTGTGCCCCGTTGTTCAGACTTTCCTAAACATGCCATTTTGGGGAGATTCCCCTTTCACTCTGGCTTTGTGGTCCCCTCCGGCTGCCTGGCTTTCTACATGTGGACATATCATGGCTATTTCCTTGGGAGCCAGTTGCTGTGAGCACAGGCTCTGCGAGATGACAGAACTTGGCTTCGATTCCAGCCTGGCACAGAGAGAGCCCCACAGAGAGAGGGCGGCTGTTTCCCCGTGATGGGCCACGCTCCCTGCCCCACATGGAGTCTGGCACAGACACCTTCCCCGGGGCTAAGGGGGCCATGGGCTTCTCCCCAGCACCAGCTAGCCCTTGCGTTTAGAGAGCTCTGGAGTCAGAAGCACACAGGCTCTCTCTCTTGGCAGCTGTGTGGCTTTGGACAAGCCTCTTGACGTCTCTGAGGTACCATGTCCTCACCTGTAAAACGGGAGTCAGAAGCAGGTCTGGTGTGTGGCCATGATGAGCTGGTGTGACCAGACGGGCACCTGCACATTCCATGCTCTGTAAACGTGGCTATTACTTGTCCCCTTGTCTTAACCCAGGCTGGCTACCCGCCTCTGCCCAGAGAACAGAGCTGCCCTGCAGGGTGCCTCTTATCCTCCCTGGAGTCAGGGCTGCCTGCTGTCTCTTCAGCTCAGCCCAGAGCACACCAGCCTTGACAGGGAGCTGGAGTTGCCAAGGGCACAGCAGCCGCAAGTCATGGTGTTGGACCTGTTCCACTCCCTGGAAGGCCTTGCTCCGAGAACCGTGACTGTTCGCAGGAGTCGCTCAGTCAGTATTTTCTGAATATGCCAACGTGACCTGGGATAGAAACTTGCTGAATCTGGAGGGGCTGGGGCATCCTGGGGTCCTGCCCATTCCGTGCACAGGTGGAGCCCCAGACGGAGGGCAGGAGTCTGGGGTGTTGGCTGGAATTGAGAGGCCAGGTGCTTTCCACCTCCCCAGCTGCCCTCAGAGACTGTGTGCCCTTTGATATTCAAAGGAGACAGGTTCCCCCTTTGATTCCAGGGCCGCTGGAGATGGGTTGGGCACCCCCTCTCCCTGCCCCTGCTCCAGTTTCCTGGGAATGGACTCTGAGGTGCAGCGAGGATGTTTAATTAATTGCAATTACAATCTTCAAAGGAAGCCCAGAGTTTGAAAGTTGTTCCTAATTACTGAGTTATGATGTCCGCCAGCTCCTCAAATTGATTGTGTGAGAATTTCCGGTGGAGGATTAACTAAGTTGCTGTGAGGACCCACTCTGTGTCCCTTCCCTTTAGATGTTCAGCCTCGGCAAACGCATGAGGGGCTGACATGACGAGGGCCGGGAGCTGGGAGGCAGCTGCCTGGATGGAAACCTCAATGCCAAGTCTGGGGCCGCGGGCTTGGTGTGATGGCCGGTGCAGTTCATCGTGTGCTTTCTGTGCTGGCTTCTGGCAGTTCACAGGGAACGCTGCTCCTCCTGGCTCCTGTGGTGGGGGAGGTCAGCAGGTGACCAGTGCTGGCCGATGAGTTGTGGGCACAATGACATCTGTCATTTCACTTCTGGGCCGAAACATTTATGGCCAGCGTGAGACCCCCCTGAGCCCTCTTTCTGTCTGCCACTGGTTGTGCTCGAGACACTGGCTCCTGTACAACTTAAGTCCTGGGCTGGCCCAAGGCAAGGGACCTGCTGTGTGGTGAGAGGCAAGCCATCGTAGCTCCAGCTCCTGAGAGTTTGGGAAGGCTTTCTCACAGTGTAATCTAGCCTCTCCTGAGTAGCAGAGGATCCAGCGGGCAGGACCAGCTGTGTAACGTGCAGGTCCAGTGTGAAATGCAGTGCAAGGCCATTGCAGAAAAACGAGTAAGATTTGGCTTGGCAGTGGCTGTGCATCAAAGCTGGCTGGGCCCTTCTGAGCACGGGCCCTCTGTGCCCACTTAGGTTGCCACCTGCCCCGTCAACTCTGCTGCAAACCCAGGTGTCTTTTGGAGTCTGCAGGTGTGGATGTGTGGCTTTGGCTGAGTGGCTTTCTTCCTCTGTGCCTCAGTTTCCTCATCTGTGAAACGGGAGGCTGTGAGGCCCAGATGGGATGGGGTGGGGGTGTGACTCTGCATCAGGGCCGAAGGGAGGGTGGGTTGTGTGGCTTACTTTCCTCCTGCCTCTGCGTACAAGGAAGCTTCCTCCTTTAGCACATGATTACCTGCTGCATTTCAGACACTGGTCTCTGGCCCGGGACCCAGCAGGAGCCCTGGCCCCCCCAAAGATGGAGCACAGGGTATGAGGGAGTGCATGCCATCTTAGCAAGAAAAGTGCTTCCAAGGGCATCAAGCAGGCCTGAGGGTGGGGGAGGGGGCATCTTTTCCTGCCAGACGGCAGGGAGGCCTTCCTGAGCAGAAGCCCCAGGGAAAGGAGGGCTCTGTGGAGACAGAGACAGCTGCTGACGGGGAGCCGGGGAGGAGGGAACACACATACAGGCATCTGGAGGCCAGAGGGAGGCCTGAACCCCCAGCCCATGAGGGCAGAATTGGAGGACTCGGCGGCTCCCAGGGCCCAGGCCTGATGGAGGGAACTTGGACTTGTCTGGACTTGGTGGGTCTGGAGCCAAGAAGTGCCATGATCTCATTCATCAATTAGAACAAGCATTCCCAAGGGGGTGGCTTCAGCCCCAAGGGGAGTGTTTGGTTTTTGGGGCATGAAGAAATCTTACTCTTTATGTAGAGAGCCCAGATACTCACACGGCACATAAACAGATGCGTAATTGTCTGTGGTTTGAAAATTCCATGGGGGACGCAAATTAAAATAAGTCTATAAAGGTTCCTCAGGTTAGAGGGCAGTGATATGGATAGTAAGTCTGAGACACGCTGCTCCATAGGGATTGCTTCACTGCCACAGGCTGGAGGGTTTGGGGCAGAGGTGAGAGGTGCTCAGGGCCGTGCTGAGGAGCTCTGCGGGTTCTCTTGCTGGGTGGGGCTGGTGGTGTCAGAGGCCGTGGAGATTCAGGGGTCCTCTGGCAATGGAGCCAGTAGGGATTCCTGAAGGGCAGACACAAACTCAGAGAGAGGGTCAGGATGGCAAGGCTGGGGCTGGGGCGGTGGGAGGGGAGGGATTTCTGTGCACTGAGATGGGGGTGCTGGGGGCTGTCTGGGGAGTCCCAGGTGTCCAGGGGCAGGTGGTGGGCTCAGCACGTAAATTAGGTGGGCAAACGGCACTTGAGGACCCAGGCTGGGGGAGGATGGAGGACCTGCCTGTGGGTGGCTGAGGTGCTTGAAGCGCCCCTGGGGAGGTGCACCTGGGATCCCTGATTGTGGCAGGCCCTTGGGCTTCTAATCTGCGAAATGGGCCGGCTGACTCTGGCCCAGTGTGGATTCCTGTTGCTGGGGTGGGGCTGTCCTTGGCAGAAGTTGCTGAGGCCCATTTCAGGCCCGAGGGCCCATTTGCCGGGGGGGGGGGGCCGGGATGTGTGTGTGTGATGAGTGCCCTGTAGCACTTGATTACCGAGCCCTACCCAGCCCTGAAATGCAATCAAGAAGGGGTCACTGATAGCCGGGGCACCCTGTCCTCTCCCTGAGCCCAGGAGGAATATCAGGGACAGATGGAGGCCTGGGAGGGGAGGCTTCCAGCAGGCCCTGCTGTGTGCCACTGAGGACTATGGGAGTATGGAGGCTCTCAGGGCACTGTGACATTCAGGCACCCTCTGGGTCTCGTGTGGGCCCCATGAGAGGTGGGTAGATCAGCTGGCTCCAGGGGGATGGTGGGTCAGGGGCAGGCATGAGAGCACCCCAGCCCCAGACCTGGTGGATCCCCTCATCCCCCCATTTCACAGTTGGAGAAACGAAGGCACACAGCAATGGCAGGCAGAGAGTGACATTGCAGGTTTCTGGTTCCAGTGTCCATGCTGCTAATGACTGCCCTGTGGCCTGGCAGAATCCCTCAACTTCTCTTCTGTGGAATGGGGTGACGGGCACAACCTCAGAAGATCACTGCAGATTTCAGAAGATGTGCACCGTGTCTGTGCCAGCCCAGGGCCCGGTTCCCCAGCCGTCAGGGCTTGGGTCTGATCCCCACGGTGCCTGTGTCCACGACTGTGGGGCCACCCTGGGGCAGGCCTCAGCACTCTGACCCCAGCCCTCCCCTTGATCATTGGCCACCCTGTGCCCCCTGCCCAGTCCTAGGCCAAGGCTTTGGAAAACATCCCAGAAAACTCCTGGCTCCCTCATTCAAGTGTTTGTTCCAAACCCATGAATGTGCAGTTGTCACCCGTCCCCACCACGGAACTTCCTCCACTCTGCCGCGGCTTCTCCATTAATCACAGCTAATTGCTAGCGGGAGTCGTTTTTGTCAAGAGCCATTATTCCTGGGAATAAAGAGACATAAAAGACGGTTCCTTTTTGGAAGCCCAGTGTTGCCTGGGGAGGAACAACGCCAGAGCCGGAAGAGGTCCCTGGCCGGCCCCAGCCCACTTCCAGCGGCTCCAAAATGCCTGTGACAAACGAGGCCCCGGGCCCTGGCTGCGTGCTCAGCGAGTTGAGCCCATCCGTCATGTTCACGCGCTTCTCTGAAGTTGTTGTGAGTTTTCCGTGAAAACATGAGGTTTGTTTCTTTTTCCTTTTTTTTGCCAGCAACAGCTGGGAAGAAGTTGACACTTTCTAAAGACTGCCACTTACCACCCAGGAGGGGCTGGGGGAAAGACGCCCCTTGTGTACCAAGTCCCCAGGCCCAGAGCTGAGCCCACATGCCAGGTTCTGTCTGTCCTCAGCATCTCCAGGGTGGGCGGCCTCCAGGGTTCTCAGGTCAGTGGGGAGAGCAGTCGGGGTAGGAAGAGGTATGGGGTTGAGTTATCTGGGGGCATTATCTGTGGACGTTATCCCGTGGGCTCTGGGCCGGGCTCCCTTCACAGGACCCAAGGACAGATTGAGGGGAAGGTAGAGGGGAGTTTCTGCACGTTGTTCGTTTTTAACACTGCTTCCATATTTTCATTTTATTGCAATAGGTCATAAATCAGTTTATTACCTGGAATAGCTGGTCGTTATTTTCTTATAATGGAGCACTACGTCTGTGTCTGTCTGTTGCTATGGACTGCGGTCACACATGAGGTGTGGGAACAATGGGTGGCTGTGCTGCGTTGTGGGCACTCTGCGCATGTGCACGTGTTCGCATCGGCGCAGGTGCACACATGCTTTGCATATGCGTACCTGTGTGCACCTGTGCATGCATGCAGGTGTGCACGTCTCTTGCTAGTGTGTGTAGACGTGTCTGTGGAAGCGCACATGCACATGTGTGTCAGTGCCTCTGTGTGTGCCTGTGTGTATCTATGGATGCCTGCACTTGCTGTGGTTTCTGTACACGGGGAACAGAGTTCTTGTAATTCTGGAAGCCCTGTGCTGCCTTACCCCTACTCTGTCGCAGGAACTCTCTGAGCTCTGTCATTTTTATGCACAACCTACTGAGGAGGAAACTGAGACTGAGAGGGCTCAGAGGACTCGCCAGCTGGGGCATGGCTTGGGTTTCTGGTTGTAAGTTCCTCTATGTCTGTAAGCCCTCCTGGGAAGGGCAGAGGTGGCCGCATTGTGGATTGCAGCAGCAGGCAGGACACAGTGCTCTGAGGCCCCTCCCTTGTCACCCCACATCCTGGCTGATCTCACTGCGATTCTCACTGGCCCCTCTTCCAGTGTGACCCTGCCCACTCCTCCCACACCCTCCACGGTCCAATGCTGTGGTCCCTCTCCCGCTTCAGAGCCTCTGACTCCCACTTCAGTGGTTCTGCGGGCATGTACCTCTGAGCTCCACAAATGGCCCAAAGGCAAAATGAGACTTGCGATCCTTCCCGAACTAGCTTTCCCTGCTGGGCCTTTCTCAAGATGGCCCTGCCATCTGTTCAGCCAGACAGTGGGGAGTCTTCCGGTTCTCCCGCCCCCGCCTGCCCCCACCAGGAGCCTGCTCACCTCCCCGCTCTTCTTTCTCTCTCTGTGACTCAGATGGTCCTCAACCGCACATCCTCACCCTGGCATGCCTCCTCCAGGAAGCCTCCCCACTTCCTACCCAAACTGCACACTGGGGATCCCCCGGGCTTGTCCCAGCACTGCCATCACTCTGTGTGACTGCCCCTCTGTTCATCTGTTCCCAGCAGGATTGAGTCTCGTGGGCCTGAATGCACAGGGCCAGACGCGGAATGCTCTGTGGTCACCAAGGTGACATGAGATGTCCACTACAACTCAGGATGAGCTGGATCCTGACCTCTCCCAGACCCATGTCACTGGGGGATGACAGGCAGGTTTCATACTGCGTGCAGCAGCCGGTTTTTGGGTGTGGGCCTTCTCTGGAGATGTGTTGAGAAAGATCCTCCTGAAGGGAGTTCTTGGATCGGTTGGACATGCATCCTAATGGATTGGTGATGCCTGCCATGGTGTGGAACACCATGATGGATTGATAATGTCTGCCATGAGTGTGGACGGGGTCTGGCAGCCTGCATGTCACTGAGGTCAGCAGGCTCTCGGCCTTCCTTTGGCTGTGAATACCTGAGGGGATGTGGGGAGGGTCTCTCCTGTGTCTGTTTGTCCTGTCATGGGCCTGAGGCACGGAGCATGCCCAAGAGTGTGTGGGAGTGGGCAGAGGAAGGAGGAGGGAGCAGGTGGGAGCAGGGAGAGACACAGGGGCTGGAAGGAGAGGAGACTAAGGGAAGCTTCCAACCTGGGCCTGTGTGGGGCCGACTCCACCTCTCCTGTGGCCCAGAGCTGCATGGGCATGGGAACTCCCTCAGCTCAGCTGGCAGCAGGGTCCCGCCCTGGTAGACCTGGAGCCCAAGAGCTAGCAGATTTGGCAAAAAGCCCCTGGGTCCCCCAGCAGGCCACCCGTCGAGCCCCAGGGGGACTCAGGGCCCCACCCCAGCCCCAGCTGGAGCACCCCAGGTGAACTAATGAAGTGTTCCTGGTACAGTTTGCAAGACACTTTCCATGTCTCCCTTGTAAGTCTCCTGAAGCGGGGGCTCTTGCCTTGCCCCACTGAGCCCTGGGGATGGTGTCTCTTGGTGGACGTCCTGCAGCAGGAGAGTGACCACCTTCCTGACCCTGGGTCCCCTTCACCAAATGCTGAGGCTACCATGCTTCTTCCCCCTCCATGCCTCCAGGTCCTCCCTGGAGAGAGCCTGGGCCCAGAGTCAGAAAAACTCCGGCTTAAACCCGGCTGCTTCCCCTATTAGCCACATATTCCGGGCAGGTAGTTCCTTGTCTCCAAGCCTCCATACCCTTGTCTGCAAAATGGAGGTGCCAGGAGCTGAGGTGAGGTGAGGCAAGGTGAGTAGAGGTGCACCTGGGACCCCAGGGTGCCTGGGGAGTTGCTGGGGGAGCCAGTCTTGCTGTCCTGCTGGGAATCTCCAGGTCTTCAGGCATGTTGGGCCACCTCCGCGATGCTTCGGAGGCTCAGCTAAGGACCAGATGGTGTTTTGAGCATTTTAATAAGAGCTATTTGCAGTGTTGCTGCCATAAAAAAAATCCTGCTTAATGAGCAAATGCACGTTGGTACCGAGTTAAAGGCGCTTGGATGTTTTAAATATTATGTACGTCGTGTTCGTGTTAACAAACCTGATTTTTAATTACACCTTCCCCTGCTGCCTGGCTGGGCTGAGGGTAGGGGAAGGGAAAAAACTTAGGCAAAACAAGTGTGCCTTGCTGTCAGAAACGACAGCCAGGTTCTCCGGAACTCTCCTCTGCAGACGCCGCTCTGATGGCGCATACAGTATGGGAGCTTGGCAGGCGTGCAGGATGGCTCCTCCCTTGCTAACCCTCATTCTGCACTCGCAGCCTGAGCCGGGACCCTGATCATGTACTAAGCTCTTATCCCAGGTCATAGTTGGAGCTCTGAGCCTTGACCTGGGCCAAACACTGAGCCCTGATCCCAGTCACATACTAAACACCGATACTGGTCATAGACTGAGTCATGACTTCAGGCATATGCTGAGCCCTGATCCTGGGCTCTAATGGGTCTTCACGCTGGTTGCAAACTTAGCCCATTTCCTGGTCCTAGTCTGAGCCCTGATCCCAGCCATGAACTGAGCCTTGATCATGTTCACAGACTAAGCCCTTACACATGTCCAGAAGACCTCAGCTCCCTTCGCTGGTGTCGGCAATGGGAGGCAAACCTGGTGGGTCTGAGCATGCAGGAAAGGCCCTGTGGGCCCAAGGAATGGTGTGGGCCTCAGAGACAGAGGTGCTGGGTTACTTTGCTGATGGCTGAGACGTGATCTTTGGCTTCCCAGTCGCCAGGTGTTACATGGAGATGTCCCTTTTCATGTTCTGTCCACAGTGTTCCAGCCTCCTTCCCAGTGGGGATCCCTCAAGGAGCTTGTGGTCTCATTGCAGAAATGAGAGAGAGGGCTGTGCCATGGTCATGCGTCTGCTGGTAGCTCCTCTGGCCAGATGCCTCCACCTGTCTTTTCCTTTCACAAGTGATAAAGTGGGGCTGCAGGAGGTGAGGTGCCTTGCCCATGGTCACATGGCTGGTGCCTTGCGGAGTCATCGGGTTCCAAATCCTGAGACAGACAAATGGGCGGGGCCCCAGGCCCTTAGGGCCAGTGGGTGCCTGCAGGGCTTGGGAGTGCTGGGGAAGTCCTGCTGGGAGTGACCCACCCGCCTTGGGGACAGTTGGCCGAATTCACAGAGATGGTGACGGTGGGGATGCGTCCTGCCTTCGCTCTAGCCCAGTCCAGCCTCCAGCCCCACCCCTCTCATTCCAGGGAGAGGCTGAAAGTTGTGCCCAGGGACTGAGCCAAGACGCAGGCCCAGACAGCTCGCTCTTCATCTGCCCACCTGTCTTCATCTCTTCCTTTTAGCTGGGCCCCTCCACCGAGAAAAGATGAAATGTTTCCTCAGATCCAGTTCCAAAGATTCCCAGGGAAGGTCCCTGCTTGGTCCACACTGGGTCATGTGCTCACACCCTGGACCAATCAACTGCTGCTAGGCTGAAAGGCTGCTGTGATTGGCAGCTCCACGGGGCCTGGCAGTTGGGTGCTGCCCCTCCCCAGCGGGCCAACAGCCTGGGAGGGGCTCGGGGAGCCTGGGGGAGGGGTCTGTGACTGTCACCCACTCCCTTCACAGGGAGCATGGACCAGGGACAGTGTAGGGCTGGGGGTATTCGAGGTGGCCATCTTCATGGTTGTACGGTGTCACTTTCATTTTGTGGCAGTTGTGAAAATATTAAATTAATGAAAACATGGTGCTACATACAGATTTTAATGCCGTATTTGTGAGTTTTTGTACAAAGATAAGCTGCAGCAATAAAGGCTGTTAACCCCATATTAAGTCTTCTGCTTGCATTTTTCAGAGCGATGCTGATGTTTGACTGGGGACTGTAGAGGCCCGGAGCCCTGTCACGCCCCTGTGCCTCTCTGATTACTGCATCAAAGCGTGTCAGAGCTGCAAGGGAACCTCACGACCCGCGTGTGTAAACCTGCCGCTTCCCAGAAAGGAGGTGGGGGCCAGAGAAGCCTGGGGCCCTGCGGAGCCTGCACAGCCTCTCAGAGCAAGGGCAGGAAGGCAGGTCCCCTGACTCCCAGGCTGCCTGTCCCCTGTCCACCCTCACAAGCACTGGCCTGTCGGCCGGAGATGCCATCCAGCACGTGATGGTGAATACTGAGTGTCAACTTGATTGGAGAGAAGGATGCAAAGTGTTATTCCTGGGTGTGTCTGTGAGGGTGTTGTCAAAGGAGACTCACATTTGAGTCAGTGGGCTGGGGGAGGCAGGCAGAATAAAGCAGGATAGCGTGGAAGGACCTGGCTGGCTGAGTCTCCTGGCCTTCATCTTTCTCCTGTGCTGGACGCTTCCTGCCCTCAAACATCGGACTCCAATTCTTCAGCCCTGGGACTCCTGGACCTATGGCCGCAGGCTGAAGTGCACCGTTGGTGTCCCTGCTTTTGAGGATTTGGGACTCCGACTGGCTTCCTAGCTCCTCAGCTTGCAGATGGCCTATTGTGGGACTTAACCTTGTGATTGTGTGAATCAATCTCCTAATAAACTCTCCTTTATGCACACATCTGTCCTGTTAGTTCCGTCCCTCTACAGAACCCTGACTAATACATTGAGAACAGAGGACGCATGGACCCTTCTTTGATCAAGAACCTTCATTAGCTCCCAAAGCTAGAGGAGGAAGCTAACATTGCTAAACTCGGCCCCTGGAACCAGGTCCTCCCTTGGCCCCCAGAATGTCCCCGGGTCTCTTCCTCCTCCAGGGCGTCTTTCCTTCCAGCTGGAGTGGCGGGCATCTGTTGATGAATTCATGTTTGTGAAATTCACATGTGAGTGAATGAGCGTCCTCCATAGCTATCTGCCTAGCATGTTGGCCATTAGATTCTGCACTCTGCCGGGCGCAGTGGTTCATGTCTGTAATCCAGAGCTTTGGGAGGCCAAGGCAGGAGGATGGCTTGAGGCCAGGAGTTTAAGACCAGCCTGGGCAAAATACCCAGACTTTGTCTGTACAAAAAGGTGTGGTGGCGTGCCCCTGTGGTCCCAGCTACTTGGGAGGCTGAGGCGGGAGGACGGCTTGAGGCCAGGAGTTCAAGGCCGCAGTGAGCTGTGATTGAACCACTGCACTCCAGCCTGGTAATAGAGCAAGACTTCATCTGTGAAACAAAAACCGCAAAACAAAACCTTCCCCAACCAAATTGATTCTGAAATCTGAAGATCCTAAGACGTGTGGGGGACGCCCCGGCTCCCACTGTGCCCCGGAATGGGTTTGGGTTGTCGCCATGCACCCTCCTGTGCCCTGCCCCTCCCTCCTCCAGCCATTCACCCTGGCTGTTTCTGCTGGGAACACTCTCCTTTGTCTGAGAGTTCCTATTTATGCTCGAGTCCTGGCTTGGATACCGTCGGGGGCCATCGTGTCTTTGGCCAGTGGCTAGGTAGGCTCTGTGTCCCTCGGGGCCCTGAGGGGTCTCCCTGACGTAGCGCTTGCGTGCCTGTCTCTGATTGCTGGTGTCTGTCTCCTGCCAGGCGGTGTGTGCCCTGTCACAGCTGCCTCTCCTTCTGCTCAGTATCCCCAGGAATAGTAGCACCGACACCACCATTGTCAGCTCCCCACGGCAGCAGGCCACATGCCTGGCGCTCTGTATGGGTTTTGGCGCTCCTCCTTTCCACTGAGGCCGGCATTTGGTGATCCCAGAACGCGTAATTTTCAGTGAAGGGATGAACAAAGGCACGAGAAGCATGTGAAAGTCGCCAGGTAGTGGGAGCAGCCGCTTGCTCTAGATGCCGCTGACCTCCAGCCTCAATCTCAGCACTGCTGCTACCAACATCCCAGGGCTGCAGCTTCGGGCAGGGTCTTTTCAAGGCGGGGACCCCAAGCGGAGTGGCTCCCAGGAGGCTGGGCAAGTCAGCCTTGTGGTGGAGCTGTGCAGGGAGCCAGGAGTCAGCCAACAGAGGTGGTCCCCAGGCAGGACATGGTCCCCAGGCAGGACACCACACCAGGGTTGAGATGTTTTTGACGTGCCTGACATGGCCAAGGAATTCAGATGTGCTGCCAGCTGCATGGGGTGGGCTGGGCCCAGCAAAGCCTCTGAGCTTGGGCTCCCAGGATGCTTTTGGGGATCTGCAAATTCAAAACTGTTTAAGCAAGAATACTCAGACGCCGTGGCCTCTTGCTGTCTGACGTTTGTCGTGATGGCACAAGGGCAATGACAGGCCGTGCTGCAGATGTGCCCGCGCTGATCTCAGCGGTGATCCCAACACTGCTTGAAGGCAGGCATCGGGTTCTGCTGTGCCACATGCTTGCAAAACCCCCAAGCCCCAACACAATGAGTTTCACTTAGGACTGTCTCTGATGAAGCACAGAACATACTTTTTATTAAATCATGACCTTGAGGCTGGGTCTGTTGCTTACGCCTGGAATCCAGCACTTTGGAAGACCAAGGTGGGTGGATCATTGAGGCCAGGAGTTTAAGACCAGCCTGGTCAACATGGTGAAACCCCATCTCTACTTAAAGTACAAAAATTAGCCAGGCATGGTGGCTGGTGCCTGTAGTCCCAGCTATTCAGGAGACTGAGGCAAGAGAATTGCTTCAACCTGGGAGGTGGAGGTTGTGGTGAGCCAAGATCGAGCCACTGCACTCCAGCCTGGGCAACAGAGTGAAACCCTGTCTCAAAATCAATCAATCAATCATCAATCAATCAATGTTGACCTTGAATACGTGTCTGTTTCAATACTTGGTATGAGAACATACTCGGTGTGAGGGCTGGGTCCTGGCCATTCCACTCTCCAAGGCTGCCTGGCACCCCTTCTGCAGGCTCCTCAGAAGGACCTCGCCACATGGCTGCACCCCCATCTGATCTATAGCTCTGGCCTCTGCAGAGCCAACGTCTCTGGGTGACTCCCCGGTCTGGAGCTGGCTTCCCAGAAGCACCATGAAGCCTTTCCACACGTGGCCATCCTTGAGCCTTCGGGCCTGGGTCCTGGGGTGACTGAGGACTGGCCAGTGGGGAATGGGAGGGAGCCCAGGGCTTGGCCGCCTCCATCTGCTCCTGCAGCAGAGTGGCAGTGAGTTCTTCTCCCTGGGATGTGCTCCTCTCCTCTGGAACATGGGATTGTTGTAACTTCTTCACAGGTGTCCTCTGAAGACCAAAGAGTGTTTGTAAAGTGCTGGCATTTGTAGAGGTTCTAAACATGGCGGCAGTTATTGCTGGGAATGACAATCTTCCTGCAACCCTTATGAAATATGCTCCAAATATCTGTTTTTGTGAGGGGGAAACTGAGGTTTTGGGGAACGGATCTGTCCAGGGTTACACACCAAGCAACGGTTTACTCTCTGAGTGAACCAGGCTGTTTCACTCTCTAGGGCTGCCTGGCACCCCTCCTCCCACTGGTCCTCCTCAAACCCCACCTGGAGTCCTCCCACCCAGGTGGCTGCACCTCCACACCGGCCTGCAGCTCAGGCCTCGGCAGAGCTGGTTTCTCAGGGCAACCCCCTATCTGAGCCAGCTTCCTGGCCGTTGCCATGGGAACTGCTTCCTTGTTGCCAAATGCTGCTGACCAGGGAAAATGAGCTGGGCGGATGGGATGGATGGGATGGATGGAGGGAGGACCAGAGCTGGATGGGCAGGAATGAGATGGCTTCTGGGTGGGCCTGGATGGGCAGCACGAGGGGGAGGGGATAATCATCTCCCTCCCATCAGTGGGCATGCGGTGAGTCTCTTCAGGGTGCCAGGCAAGAGCGGGTAAGCAGAAGGTCTGAACCTCATGGGGATCTGGGGAGGAGGGAGCAGGCAGGGCTTGAGGTAGGCCCCATAGTGGCCTGTAGGTGGGAAATGCTCCTTCTTTTCCTGAGTGAGGGGCTTAATTGTGACTGCCCGCAGCCTGTGCATGGGAGAACTCCATGGACCCCAGACTACCTGCAACTTTGGCCAAACCGGGGACGCGGGGGCTGCTCTCCATAGCCCCGTGGCTGGCCTGACCCCACACTCCTGGGAGGATGGGGCTCCTCTCCCACTCCCTGGCCTGGGCCTGGACACCAGAGGGATCAGTGAGGCTGTGGAATGGAGGCCAGCCAGCCCAGGACATGGGCCCAAGGCAGCCCGTGTGGGTCTGGGGATCCCAGCCCAGCCCTTCCCTTGACCCAGAGAGTGACCTTGGAACTTCATTGCCTTCTCTGGGTGGCCTCGGTCTCCCGGGCTTTCCGGATGTGTTTGGGCCTGAAATCCAGCTTCAGGCTGGTTCCCCTCCTTCGGGATGGGGCTGGCTGGTTCCTGGATACCGGAGCTGCTGAAACGTTTGCTCTCAGAAGCAGAACACGCCGCACAAAAATAGCAGCCTAGTGACGGATCCGCCTGCCGGGAACATATGCTGCCTTGAGAGGGGGCGGTGGGCAGCGGGCGTTGGGTCGGGGCTGGGGCCTCTCTGCTGGAGGCGTCTGTGCGCTGGGGTCCCTGTCGTTGGCTCCGGGTGGAGAAGACCAAGCCAAGCTACTGCCCAACGCTCTCCTGGGTGCCAGGAGCTGCCCGTCTGTTCTTAGGGTCGCTATGAAAGGACCTGCCAGGCAGGTGCTCTTGTCCCTCCCCAGGTAAAGACAGCCAGCCAGAGAGGCTTTGGGACTGCCTGGTCACACAGTGGAGGGGCAGAGCCAGGGCGGGCTGCCTGGCACCAAGGGAGGGGCCCTGCTGTTGGCACTCCCTCACACATTTGCTCAGTCATCAATTCCTGCGCTAGGTGTGAATTCTCACCCCATTTCCCTCACTGCAGACCCGAGGCGGCTTACCAGGGCCCTGTGGAGCCCTGCATCCTCAAGCTGAGAGTGGAAGCATCCCCACAGCCCTCCTGGCCGAGTAGGAATGGCACGCTTAGCCTAGTCCCCCCCATTCCCCCAGGCCAAGCCTCTCCTCCTCCAGTCCTCACTTCTGCTTTGATGGCTTGGTGGCATGGACCTAGAGCTGGGCTCCTTGGTCTGCTTTTGGCCCTGTTCATGGATCTCTCTGTGTGCCCTCCATGTCTTTGCCTATGAGATGGGGGACTAGTCACCCCACCTTAGTGAGTGGTTGGGATAATTCAGCTGGGTGGATCTGGAGCCTGAGAGCAGGAGGGCTGCTATGACTGTGAGGGTCCATCAGCTCCTAGGCACCCATTCAGGGCTGGGCCCGGTTCTGGGGTCCGGGGATTCAGAGTTGAGTGGCCTTGTCAGGCCTCATCCTCAGGATCTCGGGTCCAGCTGACAGCTTGACAAGCGAAGGGACATTGGCTGTGCATTGTGACCAGCCACGGTGCAGGGAGGCGGACAGCTCCATGGGGGTGTTCTGTGCAGCCACTGCCTCCCGACCGGCGGGACCTTGGCCCTGCGCTGCTCTCCTCTGGCCCGCCCTGTCCCTGGGCAGCTTAGAGGTGAAGGCACACAGCTGGGCTGGGCAGCCAGGGGATGGACGGGTGCCACCCACAAACCCTTCCCAGCTCCTGGGGGGTGTCTGTGAGCACCATGGGCCAGGGTCCAGGGTCCATCTTGGCTGGTCTGGGGGGTGCGGCACTGGGGTGCGCAGGGCTGGGGTGCTCAGTGATGAGAATCCGTGGTGGCCGGGGTAGGGCTGGAGAGCTCCCTGGGTTGGTGGTGGTGCTGTAGGGGGTCCCACACCCTCCCCTGCTTCCTGGGTCTCCCTGGGGGTCTGGAAAGTCCTTTTTCCAGTCTATCCAGCTCCCACCCGCTGCAGCTCCAATCAGCCTCCTCTCTGGAGCCTGATTAGGACAGTGAGTCAGAGGGACGTTGTGGGAGAGGCATCACCGGGCTGGGAGGGAGGGTGGCATGCAGGTTCCCGTCAAACCTAGTCCTCCTAGTGCCCAAGGTGGAGTTGTTGAAGAGCAGCTGGGAGCCAGTGTGCATGGCAGAGAGCGGAGGAGCTTCCATGGGAGAAAGCTCTTCTCTGGGCAATAGAGACGCGGCTCTGCCGCCTCCTTATCCAGAGTGGGGCCGAGGGGAGAATGAGAGGATCGCTTTTTCCTTTCAGAGGAGGCTCTGGGGCAGGCAGGGAACTGGCCTCTGCTGCCTTTGTCATTACAACAAAGGCCACCCAACCTCCTGGGCCGTCTCTCAGCAGCCCTGTCCTCCCCCTGGGCTGGGTGGAAGTCCTCACCTGTTGGCTCAGGGGGCTTCAGAGTGTCTTCCTTACTGGGCGTCTCCCAGCCTGGCTTTTGGTGTCCCCAGAGGCCATTTGAAAACAGGATTTCTATGTTGGAGGCCAAGTCTTGGAAGCCTGTCAGGCAGAGGCGGTACAGGAGTCACTGAGTTTAGGCCCAGCCTGTCCTTGGCTGGACGAGGTGGGAGATGCTGCGGTCAGCAGGCTGCCCAACCGTAGGGTTGTGGACGGGCCCAGCACAGCCCTCACCATGCAGGCCCTCGCCATGGTGGATCCAGGAAGGTCCAGCAGGTCAGAGCCTGGCAGGGGCATCTCACAGATGGGGAAACTGAGGCCATGTGGGGAGAGGTGTCGTGTCCAAAATTACCACTCAGGTACAGGTGGCTCTGTGTGGGAGTGGCAGGGATGAGCTGGATGAATCTCAGCTCCCAGTCCAGGGAACCAGGCACGTCCCAGAGCTCCCCAACTGCCTCTACCTCCTCCATTGCACCCCCATGGGGGAGTTTCCCTCATGGGCTCTGTTGGTGGCAGTGGAACCAATCCGAGTCACACGGCACCAAAGCGTGTCACGGGCGGCGGAGCCTCACACACTCCTGGTGTCTTATGGCCCTTCTCCCTGACGCTTCCCTTGGGGCGCGCTGTCCGCACGTGGATGCCCTGCCTACTGGCCCGGCTCCTGTGATCTCGGCGGGAAGCGGCTGATCTCGTTTCAGGTGTTTTCTGTCTGTTGGGAGATGGCCTTTCCCTGGCGCCGGCTCTGGACAATTATTACTTTAGAGAGACAGTTAGTGACCTTCACCTGGGAGTTGCTGACACTCCTGTGTGTGGGGCCCCTCCTGCCCTGCCCTACCTGATTAGCTCCCCACTGGGACAATTCCTTGGCCATCTCAGTTTCCCAGGAAGGGCTTCTGTGTGATGTTTTTAAACCATGTCCCCATCCAAGGCCCCTGGCCTAGAGCAGGTGAGAACCAGTGACTGAAAGAGGCCGCTGGCATGGGATGTCACCAAGGGCGCAGGGCCAGCTGAGGACTTGGGAGCTGCAGGGTGGTGGGCACACCGGGCCCTACCCCAAGGCTCCTGTTCTGCCACAGCACTGCTCCTCTGCCCTCGTGCAGGAAGCCTCTCGGTCACTCTCCACGCGGCGCTTCAGGGGCCTCTCCCTGGAAGCTTCTTCACAGTCTTTGGCCAGGGCAGCGGGAGCCTCTGAAGGTGGTAGGACAGGGTGTGACATGGTCGTGTAGGAGCTGTCGGAGTCTCTGATCCTGTCTGGACTGTGGGCTTCCTGTGTGAGGGCCTCAGTGGGGGGAGGTGTGGATCAGCAGGGAGAGCAGGTGGGGCAGTTTGCCTGAGGAGGCTGGACTTGGGCTGTGCCCAGCAGAAGGGGTCAGGACCCTCCTGTGTCTGAGAAAAGCTGTGTGTAAGAGCCCTGAGCAGGGAAGCTGGGGAACCTCACATGCACTGGCCTCCTGTGATCCAGGCACAGAAAAGGGGTCCCCACTCATGACTTTGGTCATCCACAGACCTTCTAGGTGGGCACCCTCCACCCTCTGCTCTGGATGAGAAGAGAGAGGGTCAGGGCTGTGACAACTGCCTGAGGTCACCCAGCTTGGGGTGAAGAGCAGAGAGGGCTGTGAACCCTGGGTCCCCCTCACCCACACACAATATGTACACCAGCACACACGAACACTCATGCATGCAAATGAACAGACACCCTCACACACACTCAGACACATGCACCCACATATACCACATACACATACTGCACATACCACACACATACACATACCACACACACTACACACACCCTACACCACACACCACACACCCCTACACCATATATCACATACACACCCTCACACACACTCAGACACATGCACACACATATTCCACATACACATACTGCACATACCACACACATACACATACCACACACACTACACACACCCTACACCACATACCACACACCCCTACACCATATATCACATACACACCCTCACACACACTCAGACACATGCACACACATATTCCACATACACATAATGCACATACCACACACACTACACATACCCCTACACCACACACCACACACACCCCACATGCACACACACCACACACACTACACATACCCCTACACGACACACCACACACACCACACCCTCACACACAGACACATGCAGACACATATTCCACATACACACACCACATACACACCACATGCACTACACACACCCCTACACTATACACCACACACACCCTCACACACACGTGCACACATATTCCACATACACACACCACACACACTGCACACACCCCTACACCACACACCATACACACCCTCACACACAGACACACGCACACACATATACCACATACACAAACCACACACACTATATGCACCCCTACACCACACACCACACACACCCTCACACGCAGATATGTGCACACACATATACCACATACACCACACACACTACAGACACCCTACACCACACACCACACACACACCCCCTCACACACAGACACATGCACACACATATACCACATACACACACCATACACACTATATACACCCCTACACCACACACCAACACATGTGCACACATATACCACATACACACACCACACACACTACACACACCCCTACACCACACACCACCACACACAGACACATGTGCACACATATGCCACATACACACACCACACAGTACACCCACCCCTACACCACACACACACAGACACATGTGCACACATATACCACATACACACACCACACACACTACACACACCCCCACACCACACACCACACACACCCTCACACACAGACATGTGCACACATATACCACATACACACACCACACACACCACTACACCACACACCACACACACCCTCACACACACTCAGACACAGGTGCACACACACGCAGCACACATAAACGTGTCCACGTGCACACATCAACATGCACACGAGATATGCAGCGAGCCCAGAACCCGCCCCCGGCATGCTCCCGTGCTGACTGGCCTCACTACGTGTGACGTCTGGGTCAGCAGCTCCCTGGGGGCCTTCTCACTGTCTCTGTGGCCCTGGCCGCGGGGTGGCTGGGGCTTCATTGGTGTCGATGGGGAGCAGGGACAGGCCTCTGCAGGTCAGGACGGAGCAGGAAGTGCCCTGGTCGGCCCCTGTGTCTCGGTGTCCATTCCTACCCCAGGGGCCGGCCTGCTTCCTGCCCATCCTAGTCCTCATCTGGACCAGCAGGCCCCACCTAATTACCTACCAACACCCCGTGGCCTAGAGCAGAGACGCTTAGGTCCTTGTAGGCCAAGAACGAGGTGGGGGCCTCCACACCCAGCCCCTGAGCTTCCTCCCCGTCTCCTTTTTCTTTGCAAGCTGGGGAGAGTGCCTGTGTTAGTTTCCCGGGGCTGTGGTGCAAAGCACCACGGCTTGGGTAGCCGAGACAACGGAGATGGGACCCACAGTCCTGGAGGCGGGTCCCCAGATCAAGGTGTCCCTCCTAGGGGGGACTGCAGAAGCTGCCTTCTCCCTGCGATCCTCGAGTGGTGGTTCCTGTGTGTGTGCCTGCGTCCCCATTGCCTCTTCTCATCAGGACACCAGGCATCCTGGATCAGGGCTCACCTCAGTGGCTCCAGTTTACCTGCTCTGCCTATTTCAATGCCCCATCTCCCAATACGGTCCCATTCTGAGGTCCTGTGGGGCAGGACTTCCACAGAGAAATTTTTGGGGCGCTTGATTAAGCTCATAAACCCCTTCTCCAGATTTGGGGATCTGCCTGTGTCACTTCCCTGCAGCGGGGCAGAGACTCTTGTTACTTGTGTCATTTCCTTTAGTGCTCTCCATTGCTGCAGGATCGAATCAACACAACCCCGTCCGCACACATGCCCTCACACTCACATCACACGTACACTCCACATGCAGATGTACACACAGACACACACTACACACACACACCACATGCACACACAGCGCATAGGCACAAACCTTGCAGACACAAACCAGACATACCCCAAACACATCACACACACACCACACACACACACACCACATGCACACACAGCACACGCACCACACTCACACCCCTAGGAGGGACACCTTGATCTGGGGACCTGCCTCCCGGACTGTGGGTCCCATCTCCATTGTCTCATACCACACACACACCACATAGCACACACACCACACTCACACCACACACACACCACACCACACACACACCACACCACACACACACCACATAGCACACACACCACATTCACACCACACACACACCACACTCACACCACATGCACACATAGCACACACACACCACACTCACACCACACACACACCACATACACACACACACCACACACACCACATAGCACACACACCACACTCACACCACATGCACACACCACATACACACACAGCACACACATCATACTCACACCACATGCACACAGCACACACACACTGCACTCACACCACACACACACCACATACACACACACCACACTCAAACCACATGCACACATAGCACACATCCACCACACTCACACCACACACACACACAGCACACACACAGCACACACATACTCACACCACATGCACACAGCACACACACACCACACTCACACCACACACACCACATAGCACATACACAACACACACGCCACATACACACACACACCACACTCACACTACACACACACCACACTCGCACCACATACACACAGCACACACATCATACTCACACCACATGCACACATAGCACATACACACCACACTCACACCACACACACACCACATAGCACACACACCAAACTCACCACATGCACACACCTACCACATTCACACCACACACACCACATACACACACAGCACACACATCATACTCATACCACATGCACACATAGCACACACACACCACACTCACACAACACTCACACCACATAGCACACACACCACACTCACACCACATGCACACATAGCACACACCCACCACACTCACACCACACACACACACCACATACACACACAGCACACACATCATACTCACACCACATGCACACAGCACACACACACTGCACTCACACCACATGCACACATAGCACGCACCCACCACACTCACACCACACACACCACATAGCACACACACCACACTCAAACCACATGCACACATAGCACACACACACCACACTCACACCACGCACACACACCACATACACACACAGCACACACATCATACACCACATGCACACAGCACACACACACACCACACTCATACCACACACACCACATAGCAAACACACCACACACACGCCACATACACACACACCACACTCACACCACACACACACCACACTCACACCACATACACACAGCACACACATCATACTCACACCACATGCACACATAGCCCATACACACCACACTCACACCACACACACACCACATAGCACACACACCAAACTCACCACATGCACACACCTACCACATTCACACCACATACACACACAGCACACACATCATACTCATACCACATGCACACATAGCACACACACACCACACTCACACCACACACATACCACATACACACACAGCACACACATCATACTCACACCACGTGCACACAGCACACACACACCGCACTCACACCACACACACCACATAGCACACACACCACACTCAAACCACATGCACACATAGCACACACACCACACTAACACAACACTCACACCATAGACCACACCCACACCCACACCACACACAGACCACACACACAACACTCACACCACATGCACACACAGCACACACACACTTGCAAACTCCATGTTCCTTGCACGTTCCTGTCATACCCAGTGCCCCACATGCACAGGCCAGGAGGCAGACAGCCCTTTCCCATGCTTGGCACACATGTTATGCAGACACATACATTACACAGAGGCCGTGGCTCTCCTTCACTGGTGCACAGCACACGTGTGTGCAGGCGGAGCATGGCCAGTCCCGCACTCCCTACGCCAGGGCTGTCAGGCTCCAGAGGACACTGGGATTGCCTGGGGTCTGAGTCACTAGGCCTGGGTGGGGCCAGCCAGGTGCATCTCCGTGAGCAGGGACCCATGGCTGCCACACATAGCCCCTGAGGACACACCAGGCCAGGCCTCTCAGCTGCACGCCTTCTTCCCACATGGAGTTCATGAAAGACAATACAGCTTCCTGGCGATGGGGCAGGGTCAGCTACCCACTGCTGCGGCCTCTTCCTCTGGGGCTTCACCTCTGCACTCCTGTTCCACCCAGGACAGCTTGGACCTGGGGGACTCCCACCTGCTGGAAGCTGGAGGTGGGCAGGTGGCTCCCGGAGGAACCAGCCCCATGCAGGACCGATGACCGTATGAAGGACGCTTCTCATCCCATCAGTTCAGCTTTAATCAGCCAGCCCCATGCCGGCTGGGCTGCCCCTCTGGGGGCAGATGTCTGCGGTGCCCTTTCAGAAACCGGCACACTGGGGAGGAGCTGGAATCTGTCACTGGGCACCGACGTTGTTCGCGGCTGGAGGCCAAGCTGCCGAAAATGTAAATTTCTAATTAAAATAGAAATTAATCCTCTCTCCCAACTACCTGCTATCTCCAGCTGGATGAGCAAAAGTTTTATGCTGCTAATTAATGTTATCACCCGGAAGCTTTATTTACATAAGCAGATAGAATTCACATGGCTTTGCAGGAGCTGATGGAGAAAGTCAGAAAAGAAAAAGTTAAAAAAATTAATTACCTTGATCCTCCGTCTTGTATTCTAATCACAGACTGGCAGGGGTCCCTCTTCGGCTTTCCCCAAAGCCCACCATTGGTGCTTTCTTTGATGAACTGGGCACTTGTTCCAAATACAGGGAGAAAAAGTTGAAAATTGCCGGGAGCGGCTCAGAGAAAGGCCGAGCAGTTGCTGGCACTTGAACGGCCGGACGGACGGGAAAATGATTTACTGTTTCTGGCATTGGGTGTTTTTGTTACCCAGCAAAGCAGATTCTAAATTTCAAATTAAGATCTTGAAAAGTTCCTGGCAGATTAATAAATCACACTAACTGCGTTCTGCAGGATTTTCAGGGAGGTTTGAGTCTGGGGACGCTTCTGTCACTTCCCTGGAGGAGCCACACCTTCCTGTCTTCCTAGGGGAGGGGCCCCCAGACAAGTGGAGGACGGAAGCTCTGGCCCCTTGCTGGAGGGCTCTTTCCTTCAAGCTGTGGCTGGGACCCAGTCGGCTGTCTGTCTCTCTGCTCCCATGAAATGAACCTCAGATGTTCAAGTCGGCTGCTGGGTGCCTAGGTGATGCTGGCCCAGGGTGCTGAGAGCTATGTTTCTGAGGAGGGAGTGGTGGAGGGGGGCAGTTAGTCAATCCGCAGACATGCGGTGGGAGCCCCCCACGTGGCTGCCCAGTGCTTGCCGGTGAGCAATGTAGACAAGGTCTATTTTGGGTTAAATTGTGGGCTCTCCAGAATCCATGTGAAGTCCTAACCCCAGTGCCTGGGAACGTGAGCATCTCTGGAAACGGGGTCTTTGCAGATGTCATCAAGTTCAGAGGAGGCCACACTGGAGAACGGTGGGCCCCAAGCCCATGTGACTGGTGTCCTTATGAGAAGAGGGGAATTTAGATGCAGAGAGAGGGGAGGACGCCGGGCGTCGACAGAGACACGGAGACACCAGAAGAAAGTGGCGTGATGAGGGGCGGAGGTCAGAGCGATGCATTCCCCAGCCAAGGAACGCCAGGTGCTGGCCACCCTGAAAGCTGGGAAGGAGGTCTGGAACTGACCACCCCAAAAGCTGGGAGGGAGGCCTGGAGCAGCTCCCCCTTCACAGCCTCCAGAAGATGCCAGCCTGCCAGCCCTGCCAATGCTTTGATCTCAGACTTCAGCCTTCCAGAATAGGGAATGAGTTGATCCCAATTGTTTTAAGCCAGCCAGTGTGTGGGAATTTGCTAAGGCAGCGTGGGAGGCCAATTCACTGCCCCCTGGGGCCTCTGTCCAGCGGGGAAGAGAGAACCTCAATCCCTGCGGACACAAAGCTCAGGATGCCCTGGGCAGGTGGGTGCTCAGCCACCAGGCTCAGCCCCAAGCTCACAGAGGCTTCCTGGAAGGCAGGGATGGGTCTGAGCCTCCAAGTAGGCTGCCCCTGATCCGTGCTCTGTCTTGCGTGTCCACTTCCACCAGCCTCTTCCCCTATCCCATCCTGAAACTTCCACTGCCATGCCTGGACCTTTCCTCTTCCTTCCACCAGAGGGTCTTTCCACTCTGTCCCCACTTTGAGACCCCTAGAGCTCCTGGAACCACCTCCAGGAAGCTTCCCGAGGTTGGGACCTGGGAGAGGCCTCTCCCTCTGCCTCCTGCACGCTGCTTGCTTATGCACAGCTGTGTGGCTGTGATTTCTGCTTTCCTCTACTCTGGGACTGGAAGCTCCTTGGAGATCTCATTTCACTCGGTGTCCCCAGTCTGTCCCCATGCATGGCACACTTAAGCTCCTGGGAACTGTTGGCCAGACTCCAAGGAGCGGGACCCCTTCCGTGCTTGCAGGAGCAGAGCTTCCTGGAGCCTGGTGTGGTGCTGCCAGCTCCAGCACCACTCTGCCTCTGTCTCCACACCTGTGAGATGCAGGCCATGCCCTTCCACCTGGGGCCTCAGGGTGGGGCAGAGTGGTCAGGTGGGAGTCTCAGCGTGGCCCCTCTCTGCCCTCATCTCTTCATCTCCTGCAGGGGAGAAGCTGGCTGTTGGCTCCCCTGCCTGCCCGCCTGAGGGTCTTGGATTGAATGCCACTTGGAGATGAGAGAGGCCTGGGTTCTGAAGACCCCCAGGAATGCGAAGACCACCAGCCACAACACTCCCTCGAGAAAGGACGGGGTTTCTTTCAGGGGACAAGACAGTGAAACATTGAAGAACTCTTCTTCCCCGCCTTGCAGAGAGCAGCTGTGCAGGGTCTGAAAGAATTTCCTCCGTCTCCAAAGAGATGCTGGTGTGTTTTTTCCCCTCCTTGAATGGAGGAAAGAAATGATGCTGAGTAGAGAGCAATTACTCCAATTGAGGCGGAAATCAGTCATGAAAGGGAGAGAAATGAAGAGGATCAGCCAGGAAATGCCCCCTGCCCACTTCGGCCCTTCTTCCACCTGCTCATCTGCCTGCCTCCTTGCTCAGGCCCTGAGGATGCCATCCTTCCCAGGAGCAGGCCTTGCTCTGGGGGCCTGGTTCCCCACCCACCGCCCAGCGGGGTCCCCCAACCCTGAGAGCTCTGGCACTCCCACCCTCCCTCACTGGTGGCTCCCGCTGCATCCAGGACCCACTGGAAACAGAAAGCAGCGTCCTGGCTTCACAAAGTAGTGAAAAAGACATCTGAACCTGATGGAGCCAGCTCATTCTTTTTCTCTCCTCTTTTTGAAATCATGCTCATTTTACCTGTCCAGTGGGGAAAGATTAGATGATACTCGTAAGCAAAGGAAATGCAAGTGGAAATCTCCCACGCGACACCGCGCAGAACAGAGACGCCACTCACCGCGGTGTGGCCTCTTTCCTCTGGTCCTTTGGGCTGCCGGCATCGATCAACGCCTCCTGTTTACTCAGTGAGGGTGCCCTCTGTGTCCCCTGCCTCCCACAGCCAGGCTGCTGCTCTCCTTCCATTTGTGGAGACACAGCAGCTCTGAGCCAGGGCTTGTTAGTGGTGAAGCCCGGTCACCTGTCCCGCTCCAAACCTGGCCTGTTTCAGAGCTTCCAGAGGCAGCTTTGCGGAAAACTGCTCGAGAAAAGTGTCAAGGTCAAATCGTGAGTGGGACTCAGAGACATCTGCAGACCCCGGAGTCGACCCAGGAAAGGCTCCCAGAAGGCCTCCCGAGAGGAAAACTGTGGAACTTTGAAGAACAAGGCGGTTTGACATTTCTAAAACCAGTTGTACTGAGATGCAGTTCACACACCATGCAATTCATGGCTTTAGTGTACGACCCGTGAGAGCGCAGCATATTCGCGGGGCAGTGCCACCAGCACTACAGTCTGTCTTGGCACATTTCATACTTCCAGAGAGAAACCCTGTGCCCTTAGCTCCCACCCTTCCATGCCCCCTGGCAGCCCCTGGAAGCCCCCTCTTCACTTTCTGTCCTTGGATTTGCCTGTTCTGGGCAATTTCATGAGCGGCATCAGGCAACATGTGGCTTTCTTGTCTGGTCTCTTTCAGTTTCCCAGGGATTTCAAGGCTCGTCCACACTGTGGCCTAGGGCCATGTGGCACTGCGCCTCACCGTGGCACATTGTTCTGTTGTGAATGGAGGGCATTTTGTCCATCCTTTCCTCAGTTGATGAGCATGTGGGGCCCTAGCCACGCTGCACTCCGTGCCTTGGTTTCCCCATCCATAAAACAGAGGCTTCAGAGGGTTGTTCTGTTTGGTTGGACTCCCCTAGAAGCAGGTTCTGAGGCCAGGAATCAAGTGTGAGTGGCTTATTTTGGTGTGTGTGAGATGTCTCAGGAAGCAGCTGTTTGGGGGGGGGTCTTTGTCAAGGCGGTGATCACAGTGGCATCTGAAGCCCAGCTGGGCTGGGACCCGTGTGACGCCAGTGTGTCCTGAGGGGCGCCCTGCATCCTCGTTTTGCGGAGAGTGCACGGGTGTTTAGGGAGAGAGAGATGTGGGTTCCAAAACGTTTGTAAAAGTTTGGTATAGCCAATGTCGAGCACCCACAATGAGATACCAGTTCACACCTGCTAACACAGCTGGAACCAAAAAGATGGAGGATGGCAAGTGTTGATGAGGAGCTAGAGAAATCGGACCCCTCAGACACTGCTGGGGGGAATGTGGCATGGTGCCATTACCTTGGAAGCCTGCTGGGCACATCCTCAAACAGAAGGATGGTGCTGCCATGTGACCCAGCAATTCCTCTCCCAGGAATATCCCTAAGAGGAAATAAAACCTGGGATGTGGGTCCCACAGCTCAGAAGTGCCCTACTCCGAGGGTGGGGATGTGGGTGCTTCAGTCACCACTTCCTGATCATGCCTGGCTGAGGGCCGCTCTCTAGGCCACACCTGTGGCCTGTCCCTAGGGCTGAGGGTCTTGGGTCCTTGCAGAAGGGCACTGCCAGCGTTGTGACCAGAATTGAATGGGTCAAATAGCAGCAAGCCTCTGCCGCACTGCCTGGACGTACAAGCTGTGCCAATGAGCCTTTGGCATCTGCTGTTCGTATCATGGTTGTATATCTCTGATCTGAAATGCTTGGGACAAGAAGTGTCTCAGATTTCTTTGGATTTTGGGATTATTGTATTATACTTACTGGCTGAATATCCCAAATCTGGAAATCTGAGTTCCAAAATGCCCCACTGAGCATTCCTTTGAATGTCATGTTGGTGCTCACGAAGTTTTGGACTTAGGAACATTTTGAATTTGGGATCTTTGGATTTGAGATGCTCCACCTATATTAGGATTATTCATCCCCATGCCAAGAGCCAGGCCCCAGGTTATCTGCGTTTTCAGAGGATTGGCCCTTGGTCCCTCCCGGGGAACACTTGGTGGACGATGGGTGCTAAGGCCGCAGCAGCCGCCTGTGGCCACAGGCACTCAGTCTCTCCAAGAGCTCCTAGCTGTGGCAACGTGCAGTGGAAGTGGCTACTTCTTGCTCATGCAGTCTGCGGTAGGGTGGTGGGTGTGACTGAGTGAGGCTGGGGGTTCTGCTCCACAGAGTCACTCAGGGCTCCAGGATGATGAAAGATCCACCTTTGGTGATACTGCTGGGCACTGCAGGAAGGGGAGGGGGAACTGCAGCCAGCCACTGGCTCTTCTGGACTTTGGCCTAGAACGGACATGGTATCTGTCCTGACAGCCCTTTGGGAGAGTGGAGGAGCAGACAGAATGTGTGGGAGCACCACTCTCCCGGCCACAGTGCCCATGGCAAATGACTCTGCTTCTTGAACCTGGTTTCCTTAGCTGTACAATTGGGAAAATCATCTTCTGTTGAGGTCGTGTGAGAATTGAATGTGATTGTCAGTGAAGGTGCCTGGAGCAGGCGTGCATCTGTTGGTGCTTAGAAATGCGTAGAGCTCACCACTGTGGTAAGCTTTAGGTGCAGGGGGGACCTCCATGCCCCGGAGCTCTGCTTTGCTTCTGCATGAGGGGTGGGATTTGGGGCTGGGAAAGGCAGTCAGACCTCCTGACTGCCTGTGCCTGGGAGGGGCAGCCGAGGCTCACTGCATCTCTTTAGAAAGCGACATTTGGAAGGAGGGGGGCCTGGGGCTCACTTAACATTTGAGTGCAATCGGTGAGTGCTCCCCGGGGCCAGCCAGATGCCTTTGCAGTGACATTAGCAGGCTGTGGAAGCTGGCACAGAACGTGCAGGCAAGATTTAGGGGCTCCGGGGGCGTGCTTAATGGTGAAAGCTTCAGCCTCATGCCCCAGAGAGGGAGGAAGGACGAGGAAAACAGCCTTGGAAATGTCCAAGCTACTGTCTGCAATCCTGAACTGTTTCTCTGAGTGCTGTGTTCCGGGTCAGGATTGAACGCCCACTCTCCCTCTGCCAGCTGTCACCCCATCCACCCTAGGTCTGGCCAGCAGCACACTCCTCCCCCTCCTCCACACCCAGGTCTGACCTTCGCAGGGTGGCAGGGGCAGTTCGAGCTGAGTCCCTGCAGGGCTTCAGGGAGGGCGGGGCGGGGAGATTCAGTCCCAGGAGCTGAGACAGGCTCAGCCAGCCTGCCTGTGCTCCTGCTTCCTGAACAGCACATCGCTCACCCGCCTCCTCCGCCTCCCAGGGCCCCAGGCCAGCAAGGTGGCCTCCCAGAGTGCCCAGGGCCCCCAAGGTTCTGTGCCCACCAGCACTGTCCTCATGGGCACTGGCACCTCATGGATACTGGTGGGCTGGCATCTCACAGGACCCCTTCTGCCATCGCCCTCGAGGGTCCTCTGAGGCGGCCCCTCAGGGATGCCCTCACCTTCCAGCGTGGGGCTTCTTCAGGGCCACAGGGCAGAGACCTAGAAATAGGGCATGGGCCCAGGTCTGTGGCTGGGAGCCAGACTCTGCGTGGAGTAGGTTTGGGTCCCGGGTTCTGGCAGGAAGAGTCCTGTGGGGTCTCCCGGGCCTGCTCAGGGAAGGGGCGCCGAGATGATGGGGCCCAGGTCCACTGCCTTCTCACTTCCTTCTTGGCTGGCTATCCCTGCGGTTGGGGGCGTGAGGTGGGCAGGGGACCAGCTACTTCTGCTGTGCTTTCTTTGTGTGGCATGTGGCCATCGAGGGAGCAGGACTGACTGTGCCTCCCTCTCCTCCCTGGACTGGGCCCCTGGGGACTTGGGGACGTGTCCTGTCTTCCTGGTGTGTCCCCTGGCCTACTGCTTGGCTGGGTGCGCCTCACCCTGGAAAGCCCCCACCTCTGTGTCCTAGTCCGTTCACCACTGGCCACGTGGCCTCGGCTTTGGTGGGTGGCTCAGAGAACCAGGGTCTCCAGGACAGAAGGTGGAGCCAGAGGTCCACCTGGGGTTGCTGGGCCTCAGGCCTCTTGTCTCTGCAGGCAGCCCAGCCCAGCCCGGCAGTCAGGGTCCCAGCACCCGTGTACCCCATGGCTGCCATTGAGGGGCAACGGGAGCCCTCCTGGGCCAGCCTACCCCCTTGAGGCTCTGCCCTTTTGCTCGGCCACAGTGCAGGGCACTGCTCCTCCTGGCATTCAGCAGGCTGGCCCAGCCCAGCTGTCCTCAAGGAGTCCTCAGGCCCCACGGGTGGCCCAGGCCCTGTACCCTGCAGCCCTGTGACGTGGGCCAGGCTGCCGTAGGCACCTAGCCTTCTTCTGATGCTGTCCCTTACCACCTGCAGACACAGGGGCACCCTGAATCCCCAGCAGGTGTCACTGCCTCCAGGGCTCCGCATGGCCTCGCCTGCATGTACTCAGTGCTGGGCCGGCCGCTCCTAGCTGGAGCTCCTGTCCTGAGCCACCCTCCACAATCAGGCCCGTCAGCTGACCACAGGCCCAAGGCTGGTCCTCCTCTGTCAAGCCTGTGTCTGCAAAGCACGGTGATGCAGTGGGTGGGGGTGGACATCAGAGGACAAACCAGGTGAGCAGGGAGGAGGATGGCCACATGCAGGCAGATGCCAGGCTGCGGACCCCTCAGCGAGGCTAGTGCTGTAAAAGCATGCACTGTAGAGGGACCAGGGGCCGGGGGTGCTACTGCCTGGTGGGCAGGGGTCTGGGGTCTCTCTGGGGGGTGAGGGCACTTCCAGCTGGTGGGCAGGAGTCTTTGGGGGCTGGGCCATTGCCCCTCCAGAAGACCGTAGTTCCCTGCCCATCCTGAGCAGGGGCCGTCTGTAGAGTTGCCTCTCTGTGTGCTGGGCACATCCAGGCCTAGTGTGGAGGTACAGTCAGTCCTGCTCCCTTGAGGGCCACATGCCACACGAAGGAATGCAGAGAAGTGGCAGAGCGCCCGTCTCCCTCATGCCCCCAACTGCAGGTATAGCCACGCCTGGCCCTCTCCTCCATGCTCAGCCCCATCCCCTTCCACTCTGACCTGGCCCACGTCCCTCCTACACGCTCCTATTTCCCTGTGGTCTGGCCCTGCCATGCCTGCCTTGGCTGTCCTGAGCTGGGACATCAGGAGAGGCAGTGCCAACCCCATCCCTTCCAGACCTGGCCAGCTCCTGCCCCTGCTCACAAGGCCCGTTGGTTCCTTCTCCCTTCCTCTCCCTCTGAGCAGTTTTTCTGCCTCTTTCTGCCTCCTTCTGGACCCTAGGCCTCCCTTGGGGTCCTTGAGACTCTCAGCCCCACTCTTGTCTGTACAGGCCCCTGTGGCTCTCACATGGGAACAGCAGCTGAGACCCCTTAACGATTTCCCAAAAGGCACCAAACCTAAGTGGTTGCCAGGTTAAATCTTCCACTACTCAGTCACTTAACCTCTTGGAGTTTTGACAGGAGACACAGAATTGCTTCTTGCATTTTCCTTGCTCGAGGGCGACCTTGCACACAATTACTCAGAACAGATGGGCCAGTAGTAGAAAGCACCTTTCACACTCACCGGGTGCCCCTTCCCCTGCTGTGCCACTTCTCCAGGCACCCCGTGCTCCCCTACTGTACCCGAATCTGCAGCGTTGCTCCCCTGACCACAGCTCCCTGTGCCAGCACCTCAGTGGCAGAGGGGACACTGGTGCCTTGACCTGCATAGCATGGCGGCTTTTCTGGTGGGACTGTCCACAGGGAGGGTGTGTGGCCCTGCCCGAGCTGTCTGAAGCTCACTGGGACTCAAGGAGACTCAGTCACTTGGTCACTCAACAAACACTACCTGAGCACTTATCAAGGATCTGTGAGCCCTCCCTCTTGCTCAGGGAAGCTTGGAAGGGCAGCTGGCTTCAGCTTCCTGTCCCCAGTGCTTCCTCATGACTTTGGCCTGATGCTGGCAGTGGTAAGTATGGACAGTGGGACTTCCTGCTGCCTACTGCCGTCTTGATCTGTGTAGGCTGACTTTAGTCTAGTGGCGGGACCACTTCTCCTCCAAGCAGGGAGTGAATGGTGTGTGTGCATGTGTTTGCCCATGAGTGAGCAATTGTGAATGCTCATTTATACACAGTGCACTTATCTTCCCAGATGTTCCAGATGTTCACTGTTGGGCCAAGCTGCCTACACAGACACTGAAAAGCAGGGCAGACGTCGACACAGCATGAGCAACCCACCGGGAGCACCCCCCAGGCATCAAGGGGACTCAGCTTAACATTCCAGAGCCCTCTTCATCATACTCTTCCTCGTTGTCCTCACCATCACTATACAAAAAGCTTTTGTGTCTCTCATCTCATTTTATAGGGTCCTCATAGCACCCGTGGGGCTAGCAGGGGAGGGTAGCACATGCATTTTACAGATGTGGGCACTGGCACTTGACAGGGGAGATGGCCCTGCCCGCAGGCCGAGGGTGGACCTGGGCAGGTCAGGCTGTCAGGCTGAATGTGCAGGGAACAGGCACCAGTTGGTCCTTCAGGTACAGTCAGCACTTGACAGATGGGCACTGAGAATGACAGGCAGGTCAAGGAGGGCTTCCTGGAGCAGGTCCTGAGGAAGTGGCTTAGACCTAGCCAGCTTAGAGCCAAGTCTTCTCTGGGCGTTGAGCAAATGCCCTGAATTCTCAGCCTGGGCTTGTCCTATGTAGCATGGGGCAGGCTGCCTCAGGCTTTGCCAAGGTCCTTTTTGCTCTGAGGCTTTGTGACTTTGGTTCCAGGTCCAGGCTCTTCCCTGGCCTATCAGCATTGAGATATTTGGCAGGTGAGATGGCAGAGGGCCAGTGAGGGACTGGATTCTAGTAGTGGGGGTGGGGCAGTGGCAACATGTGAGGCGCACACACGGCCCAACCACGCCCACTACTCCTGTCAGATGTGCAGGTGAGGCCAGCAAACTGCAAAGGCTCGTGTGAGCCCAGACAGCATACTGTGGAGCAGAGGAACCAACCCAGCTGAGCCCTGTTCAAATGACCGACTCAGGATTGTGAACACAGAAAGTCACTGCTTGAAGCTGCTTAGTCTTTGGCGTGATGGTTACACCAGGAAAGGAACTGACACACTTGATTCATCACCACCACTGCTTGGCTAATCCTCATGACAGGGACATCATACTCCCTATCGGGAAGTGCTTAAGAGAACAAACTTTGGAGACAGAGAAGGCTGGATCCAAAACTCTGCATTTCTCATCTGAAAAATGAGGATTACAAACATTAGATTCTAAACTCTGTGGTTTTTGTGATGATTAAACACACACGAGTGATTTAAAGTCTGAGTGCAGTCAGCATGCAGTGAACAGTATCTGAGGTTATCCAAGAAGCCAGGCAAAGGCACTTCTGACCTGGCTGTGGTGAGGCTGGGGGAAGAGTGAGGAAGGGGAGGATCCTGGAATAGAATCAGGGAGATGTGAGGGAGCTTAGGCACAGGGAGGGGGTCCTGGAGGCTGCTGGCCAGGAAGGGATTGCATCACAGCTCCTCAGGCCCCAAGCACCAAATATCATGCACGGTCGGCCAGGACTGCAGAGAACCAGGCCACTGACATCTCTACAGAGAGGTCTGTAATCTTAGTCCTGCTGGCTAAGATTAGTTTTATTTTGTCTTTAAACTCTGCACATGAGAAGAGAAATGGGCAGAGGATGTCCTGGAGGCTGAACACTGCACTTGGAGGAGGGGGGTGGCTTTCACTGCCTGGTCTCCAGTGTGGCCAGGTCTCACTGGGCTTGGAACTGTGCACCTGCCTGCTAAGAAGGCATGGGGCAGAGGAGTGGCCACCTTCAGACCTCCAGGATCCAGGGAAGGGAGTCAGAGAGGGAAGGTAGAGGTTTATTGAGAGAAATGGAGGAAGAAAATGGAACCACTGAGGGGGCAGGTGTGGAGAGAAGCTGCTGTCTGGGTGGAAGCTGAGGTGTGCCTATGGTGTTGGAGGCATGTCCATGGCATTGGAAGCATGTTCATGGCTTTGAAGGTATCTCATGCTGTTGGAGGCATGTCCATGGCGTTGGAGGTATGTCCATGGTGTTGAAAAACTGTGTGGAAAAAAGATGGTGAACTATGCCTGGGCAGGGTGAAGCCAGAGGGATGAATGCCAAGTGTGGGTGAAGGGGAGGAAGGCAGCAAAACACACTGCCAGGTGTGTACCTATGCAACTATCTTGCACATTCTGCACATGTACCCCAAAACCTAAAATGCAATAAAAATAAAAAAAAAAAGAAATTTAGCCTAATGCATTACTTAAATAATTAAGTCAGCTACATTTCCCCTTTATAGCATAATTATCTGTCCCATTGCAACCAATATGGTGGCATTTTGGAATAGTAGCCATTCAATTTCATTTTTCTGTTTCTCTTTATAATATATTAAAAACATATACCACAATTGGATAGTCATATGCATCATTATGATTTTGATAATTATGCACTGTGGTCATGTAAAAACAGTTCTCCTTAGAATATACACACTGAATTATTTAAGGTGAAGGGCTATCCTGTCTGCAACTTACCCTGAAATGGTTCAGGAAAAAAAAATTATCTAGATTGATATCTTGGTAGATACAATGTGAAGCAGATGGAAAAAAAATGAGAAACAATCAGTGAATTTGTGTGAAGGATGGATAGTTGTTCATTGTCTTGATCTTACAAACTGTAAGTTTGAAATTATATCAATACAAAGTATAAATGCTTGAGAGGATGAATACCCAATTCTCCATGATGCAATCATTATGCATTGCATGCCTGTATCAAAATATCTCATGTACCCCATAATATGTAAACCTACTGTGTACCCACAAAGATATAAAATAAACAAATAAGAAATTATATCAAAATAAAAAGTTACAAAAAACCAAAAAAAAAAAAAAATACCAAAAAGTAAAGAGCATCAACATAATGAAGAATTTACATCAACGAATGGACAAAACAGTCAGCTAACATCAAATGGCAGTAATCCTAAATTTAAATCGACTAAATCCCTCAATCAAAAGATACAGCCAAAACCCAACGGTATGCTACATCCAGACCCATTTCACATGCAAGGATACACAAAGACTCAAAACAAAGGGATGGAGAAAGATTTACCAACCAAATGGAGAGCAAAAATAAATAAATAAATAAAAAGCAGGAGTTGTAATTCTCGCCTCTGATAAAATAGATTTTAAAGCAACAAAGATATAATGGTAAAAGGATCAATGCAACAAGAAGAGCTAATGATCCTAAATATATACGCACTCAATACAGGAACACCCAGATACATAAGACCTATAAAGAGACTTAGACTCCCTGGACTCCCACACAATAATAGTGGGAGACTTCAACATCAATATTAGATAGATCGATGAGACAGAAAATTAATAAGGATATTCAAGACTTGAACTCAGATCTGGAACAAGTAAACTTAATAAACATTCATAGAACTCTCCACTTTAAATACACAAAATATACATTCTTGTCAGTATCACATCACACCTACTCATAGGTTTAAATGAAATATTGATTGGCCATTATTAAGCACAATTATTGGCATAAGAGGTTTTCAATATCCATTTTTAGAATAAAACAACATTCCTGTTCTCTCTCCCTCTTTTTCTTCCTCTGTCTTCCTCTCCTTCATTCTTTTTTTTTCTTTCTTTCTCTCCTTCCGAAAAAAAAAAAAAAGAAAAACTGTGTCCATGTTTTTTGAAGGCCATTAGTCTGCTTTCATACTGTTTTGAAGAAATACCAGAGACTGGGTAATTTCTAAAGTAATTCACAGCATTGGAGGCATGTCTACCATGTTGGAGGGGTGTCTATGGGTTGGAGGCATATCCATGGTGATGGGAGTGTCCATGGTGTTGGAGATGTGTCCATGGTGTTGGAGATGTGTCTGTGGTGTTGGAAGTGTGTCCATGGCATTTGGAGGAATGTTCACGGTATTGAGGTATGTCCATCATGTTGAAGGTGCATCCATTGCATTGGGGGTGTGCCTATCATGTTCGAGGTGTGTCCACTGTGGTGGAGGCATGTCCACGATGCTGGAGGTGTATCCATGGCGTTGAAGGCATGTCCATCACGTTGGATGTGTGTTCATCCTGTTGAAGGCATGTTCATGGGATTGGAGGCGTGTCCATGGTGTTGGAGGCATGTCCATGGGATTGGAGGCACGTCCATGGTGTTGGAGGCATGTCCATAGGATTGGAGGCACGTCCATGGTGTTGGAGGCATGTCCATGGGATTGGAGGCGTGTCCGTGGGATTGGAAGTGTGTCCATGGTGTTGGAGGCGTGTCCATGGGACTGGAGGCGTGTCCATGAGATTGGAGGTGCTGAAGGTGTGTTTATCTTGTTGGAGGTTTATACGCAACATTGAAAGTGTTGCATGGCATTGAAGGCATCGCCATCCACTGAAGGCTTGTTAAAGAAAAGACCAGAAAGGAGGGTTGGGCTCTTGCTGAAGGGTCTTTGATGTGGGGACTTGGGCACTGGAGCAGTGGAGCCTTGGGGGGCCCTGGGAAGGCATGTGGCTTGGTTTGACAGGGATTTAGAGAAAAATCACTGGTATGGTTTGTCTGTGTCCCCACCCAGATCTATCTTAAATTGTAGCTCCATAATTTCCACATGTCACGGGAGGTAATTGAATCATGGGGTGAGTCTTTCCCATGCTGTTCCTGTGATTGTGAATAAGTTTCGTGAGGTCTGACTGTTTTATAAAGGGCAGTTTCCCTGCACACACACTCTTGCCTGCCACCCTGTAAGATGTGCCTTTGCTCCTCCTTCACCTTCTGCCACAATTGTGAGGCCTCCCCAGCCATAGGGAACTGAGAGTCCATTAAACCTCCTTCTTAAAAATTACCCAGTCTGGGATATTTCTTCATAGCAGTATGAAATGGACTAATACAATCACCCTCCCAGGGTAGTGCTGAGGCCAGGAGGGGCAGAGAAGCCTGGGAGCAGACAGAGAATGGAGGCTGTTGGAGGCCATATAGGAGGTAGAATGATAGAAGCCTGGGGTGACAGGGAACTGGCAGTTGCAGCTTTTCCTGGGTCATTCCATGTGATTGCCTTGAGTTTCCTTCCAGGTGGGCCTGCTACCCACAGTGGGCTGGCCTAGGACCCCAGGCTCCAAGAACTTGGCACTGGCCAGAGTCCTGCAGTTGGTGGTGGTGGTGCTGAGTCTTAAATCTCACAAGCTTTCCTCTAAAGCCTGTGAGGGGGCCCAGCCCAGGCCACTGAGTCTCCAAGGGTTGTCTTGGGGGTGGTGCTGGAGGGATGCTCCTTAAGTTTTGTCTTAATTTGAGGTTCCATTGAAGACTTTGAGACAGGGAGAAGGGTGCTGAGAGCTGGCCAGGGAAGCAGCGCATAGTCTTCAGGTAGCCATAACGAAATACCACAAAGTAGGCGCCTTGAACGGCAAATGTGGACTCTCCTGCAGCTCTGGAAGATGAAGCCTGAGGCCCAGGTGCTGGCAGCCAGGGGAGGCTCCTTGGCTTGTGGCCACACCCCCCAGTGTGCTCACCCTCTCCCGGCTGTCTTCCCTCCATGTCAGCACTCACGTTTCTTGTTCTTTTCTTTCTTTATTTATTTGAAACAGTCTGGCTCTGTCACCAGGCTGGAGTGTAGTGGTGCGATCTCGGCTCACTGCAACCTCTGCCTCCGAAGTTCAAGCTATTTTTCCTGCCTCAGCCTCCTCAGTTGCTGGGACTATAGGCGTGTACCAGCTTGCCTGGCTAATTTTTTTTTTTTTTTTTTTAAGTAGAGATGGGATTTTACCATGTTGGCCAGGCTGGTCTTCAATTCCTGACCTCAGGTGATCTGCCTGCCCCAGCCTCCCAAAGTGCTGGGATTACAGGCATTAGCCACTGCTCCTGACCCTAAGTTTCTATTTCACATAAAGACCCATACTACTGGATGAGGGCCCATGCAAATCCAGGGTGACCCCACCTTAGTGACGCCTGCACACACCCTATTCCAGTAAGTTTACATTCACAGGTTCTGGTGACATGAACTGCTTAGGGGCATGATTCAACCCAGTACAGGGGTGACGCCAGGAAGGGAGGGCAGCCCACTGGGGGTGTGTGGCCCAGTCAGTCACTGCTCTGGGAAACTGTCACTTAAACCTGTTGGAGGCCCCGGAGGGCAGCCAGGAAGGCCAGACACTGAGCTGCGCTGTGAGAGAGCTGCAGTTCACCCAGCACCTCCTGCCCGCTGCTGGTGGCTGAGGTGACTCACGGGCAGAGCAGGTGGGTCAGAGGCACAGGAGGGCTTCCTGGGTCGTTCCCTGTTGCTGTCACCCCTTTGCCTACATAGGATTCCTCCTGTGTGATCTTTGAGATCCCTGCAGCCTGGACAGAAAAGGGGCATGTCTGTCCTTGGGGGAGCTTGGGTTGAGAACTCCCACTGCCCCAATCCTGAGACCCCCTCCCCACATTCACGTCTGTCTCTCCCATTATTTCTGGGAATATTTTTATTCATTGTTCATCTTGGCATTTATTGTTGACATTCCAAGAACAGTCAAATAAGATAAATGTCCCCTCTCCAGGACCCACAGACCGCTGCCTCTCCCTGCTGTAAATTCAGTTCTAGCTATGGAACAGCTGGGGTGCCTGCGCTGGGTTTGGTGGAGGGGGGTGGGCACCGGGCCTGCTGGGGAAGGTGGAGCCATAAGCTGCTGGAGGGAGATAAAGCCCTGAGACCAGATGTGATGACACCTGGCCAACACTCAAGGGCCCTGGGGAGCCTGGGCTCTGGCACAGCCTGCCCGTGGGGGTGCCAGCTTGACCCATGTGGACATGTCAGCCCTTGGGGCTCTTTGAGGCTCAGGTTCCTGTGTGGGTCTACACAGCTGCTCAGGGCTCAGTGTCCTGTCCATGTCGCTGACCTGGGCTGCTCTGCCTTCAGATGGGGTGTGTATTAGTCAGATACAGGCATGGATGTGGGTATACCACATGTGCACATACACACACACACACAGGAACCTGAATACATGCATGGATGTAGGCATACCACATATACACACACAGCACACACACAAGGACCCAGATACAGGCATGGATGTGGGTATACCACATGTGCACATACACACACACACACGAACCTGAACACATGCATGGATGTAGGCACACCACATATGCACACACAGTACACACACAAGGACCCAGATACAGTCATGGATGCAGGTACACCACATATGCATACACAGCACACGCACAGGGACCCAGACACATGCACAGATGTAGACAAACCACATACACACATACTGCACACACACAGGGACCCAGATACACACATGGATGTAGGTACACCACATATGCATACACACACACACACAAACCTGGACACATGCACGGATGTAGGCACACCACATACACACACACATGCACAAGGACCCAGATACATGCACAGATGTGGGTATACCACATACATGCACACACACATGAACCCAGAGACATGCATGGACACAGGTACACACATGCACATACAACACACAGGTATGTCTGTATGCACATGCAACCCATGAAGCTAATAGGCACACAGGCACAGATGCATGCGCTAGAACGTGGGCCTCCACAGCCACAGGCAGCTGCATGTACAGACACACACATGAGCACACAGACACTCACACCTCTGTGTGGGACACTGCTGGTGGCCCTGGAGAGCTGGCAGGAGGCCTAGAGGGGCCCTGAGCTTGCCAGTCATGTGTGCACAGTTTGGTGCACACATCTCCCAGCCTGGGAGAGGGCAGCCTTTTCACTGAGGTTTTTATGGCTCTGTTTTATGTTTTAGAAACAGGGTCTTGCTCTGTCGCCCAGGCTGGAGAGCAGTGGTACAGTCATAGCTCCTCACTGCAGCCTCAAATTCCTGGACTCAAGTGGTCCTCTTGCCTCAGCCTCCCAAGGTGTTGGGATTACAGGCATGAGCCACTGCATCTGGCCTCAATGAAGCTTTTTGGGAAGGCCTTTGGTCTTTTCCCGTATCCCTGCTTAAACACTAAACATTACCCTAGGCAAAGATGCCACCTCCTATACCAACTGTCCCATCGGCTGCCCAGATTTGTGGGGACACGGTGTTCCTCCTGCACCCTCCAACGTGGCCTTTGCAGCCCCTCCTACCATGCCCACTGGCTGCTGGGCCCTCTGCAAGCCCAGGCTGGAGCAGGCTGGCAGCTGATGTGTTTATTTGCCTGGCAGCGGGGGCGGGCGGGAAGGTGCGAGGTAATTGGTACATTTTGTAAGCAATCATCTCCTGGCACCCTCTGCCGCAGCGTGTGGGCCGCCAGATCCCGTTAATCATGACCTGGAGGCCCAGGGCCCCCACCACCTGACAGCCTCATTTCTCTCCCCAGAAGGATGGAGCTGTTCTGCCTCCCTAATGGCGTTATCTGTTATTCCCGGACACACCGCTCTCTCCTGGCACACTGGCGGAGCCAGGGCCTGTGCGCAGGGCCCAGCAGGTGGGTGAGGGGGTGGCAAGCAGGGGAAGATACTGAATCCACAGCCTGTGGCCAGCCGGGCCTCGCCGAGTGTCTGGGGCTTCATCTGCAATGGGGCACTGTGCCCATTTCAGTGGCAGAGAGCAGGAGAGGCTGGTGCCTCACAGGGTGCCATGCTACTGGAGGAAGGTGGCAGTGGGTACCAGGTGCCCCTGAATGTAGCCTCTCATGGAATTTTGGGGCTTCCTGCAAAATGAAAATTCAGAGCCCATTGTTAAAAAGTTTTTAATCACTCCGAGATGGCAACAGCAGAGCATTAAACCAAGCAGCTGGCCTGGAGCGCTCGGGCCTCATGCGATGGCCTGGGCCACACTGAATGGGCTGCCCTGTCCACACGTTCTGACAGAAGCGCATGTGTGCACACAGACGTACACTCACATGTGTACACACAGGCACAGGCACCCCCAGCCGCAGGCAGTGCTGTGGGGGCCACAAAGGAGTGACCCAGACCCAGGCCTTACTCATCAGAGGTCACCAGCGGAGTCCTCCACCTCGGTTTCCTCACCACTCACAGGGGCCCAGGACATAGCCCAGTGCGGTGACCAAGACAGCGCCCAGTTGAGGGACTGGCTGGTGCCCCCTAGCTGGCCTCCCACAGGGAAACACATCTGGCATCGTGATTGATATTGCTCTTAATGACGGAAATGACAGCCGTGTATGGGAGACGCAGGAGCAAATCATCCCTGCATGATTAATGCAGGGCCCAGGGGTGCTGGTGTGATTAATTCCTGCACTTACTCTACCCCACACGCTCACATGTGCTCACACACATGCACACAGCACCCACTGAGGGCTAGGGCTTTGCAGGGGCTGGCCCTACCCACGTAGCACTCTAGCTGGTCCCAATCCAGTCCTTCATTCTAAGTATCCATCCATCCATCCATCCACCAATTCATCTGTTCATCTATCCACCCATTCACCAGTTTATTCTCCATCCATCAATCAATGTATCCATCCATCTGTCTGTCCATCCGTTCATCCACTCCTCCACCCTCATTCATCCACTCCCCCACGTTTATCCATCTGGCAAGTTCTCATCCCTTCTGTAAGTATCCATGAGGTTTCTTTTTGTGTCAGCCCCTGGGGATCCAAGGATGCATCATCTGAATGGGCCCCGCCCTGGAGGCCTCCCAGGTAAGCGAGGGGTCAGGGGTGGCAAACACTCCCTCATCCCCGAGCTCTGTGCCGCAGCCAGCCAAGGTGTGGGGTGGGCTGTGGAACTGGGGGCCAAGTTAGTGAGGTTGACACTCTCTGGGGAGTAGGGAAGGACTCACTTCCCTGCATTGGGCAAGGCACCGCATCTCTCTGTGTCTGTTTCCTCATCTCTAAGATGAGGATCATTATGATACTTCCCCTGTGGGGATTGTTGTGGGGGATTAAAAGAGTTAAGTCAAGCATCTAAAACAGTGCTGGCCATATTGTCAGGGAGTGCCACGTTAGCATGAGACACACGTGTAACTTCTAAATTTATCATTTGCATTTAAAAATAGTACAGCCTGATAGGAGGGTCTGTCTAATCCCAGCACAGATTCTAGTTAAGAAAAGGAAGTCAGAGCGAATATCCAACATAAAGTAACACCCATGAAACCCTTCTCGGGACGGGCAGTCACTGACTCCAAAACCTGTTTGGTGTTGCTTTCTGGAAGGTTCTAGTACACACCATGAATGAAAAATGCCTTTCCGTTGTTGCTGGACCAACTGATCTGGGCACAAATCCTTGAAACCCAGGGTAGTCAGAGCAATGATGGGGGCTGAGGGGGACACAGAGCCCAGGGAGCTTGGAGGAGGAAGAGCTGTTTCTGTTCAGGGCTATGAAGATGAAGCCAGGCTGTTGTGGCAACCAAGGAGAGGTGAGCATTCCTGCAGGACAGCCAGTGTGTGAAAGGCCCATGGTGGCGACAGACTGGAAGTGATGCCGACACCTGCCAGGAGAGAAGACAGGCTGGGCTTGGGGATCACGCCCATTCTGCAGGTGGGTAGACTGAGCGGGGAGGAGGAAAGCCATTATTTATCAAGTGCCCCCACCCTCCAGGCATGGTGTGGGATCCATGCTGAGGCAGCTCAGCCATCTTGCTTCATGAGTGAGCATGCTCAGAAAGGTTGGGTGAGGGACCCTGCTGGTCAGGAAGGGGCTGGACTTGACCCCAGGTCTCCCAGAGCTCTGGTCACAAAGGATGGGGGTGCAAACAGGAGCAGAGGAAGGAGAATGGGGTTTGTGTTTCTGGATGAGAGGGTTCCTGAAGCCTATCTTGCCCTTGACCTTCCATGGCAAGGCCAAACTCTGGCCCACCGAGTCTAGCTGCCCCCTCAAGAGTTAGTGTGGCCAGCTGAATGGTCCCCAGGAGCTGCAGCTGAGGGGCCTGTGGCGCTTGCCAGGCCTTGCCTGGCAGGAAGACTCAGCATGTCCTGACAGTCGCGTGGCCCACCTGGAGTGTGACCCCAATCAGGGCAGTCCCTCTGGCCTCAATGTCCTTTGCAAAGACAGCTCTGCAGCCCCCTCACTGGATCCCTGCCTCAGGCCTCACCTTCCCTCCATCACAGTCAGATGCTCCTCAAACCTCCTGGCATTTAGTTGGCTGTGCTGGAGGGAGATCTGGGGCACTCTCCCCAAGACTGGTGTGGCCCCGCGTGCCAGGGTCAGGTCTGGTGATTGTGTGGTTCCTTCCTGGAAAAGCTGTGGTCATAGCCTCTCCTTTGGGGCTTTGAAGATGCATGTGAACCCTCTCTCCTTTTGCAGAACAAGGCTTTCTAAGAAGATCAAATGATGAGGTTGTGATACCCTCTCAGTGATAATGGCCTGTCACAGAGACTGCAGGCAGCGTTCCACAGCAGACACTACCCCCAGAGGGACTAAAGCCCCACCTGGTCAGCCGTCCTGTGTTCCAGCTTGTCCCTTTTGACCCTGTAAAGAGGGCCAGGCCCTGGGATGTGAGGTCCAGCTATCCTAGGGAAAGCTGCTGCCAGGCCCTGATTCTAGAATCCCTGAGTGCAGCTGTGGAGTCCGCTGCCTCTCACCAGAACTGCAGCCACTTTTAGACTCACTTGAACGAGAGATGCTCTGTCGGTCAGCACCATGGGCAGCACTGCAGCGTGAGCCAATTTGTCACGGACAAGGGGAGCCCTGATGGGCAGGGCTGGGCTGAAGGTAGCTGTGGGTGTGAAGACAAGTTTCCTGCTGGGAGACCACTGGGAGGTTTGAGATGGCCAGAGCACCTCACTGCCCATCACGGGCCACAGAGCTCCCCGAAGCACAACTATGCTGGTGGCCAGGGGGTCAGTGCCCAGGCAAAGCGGGAAAGAGGGTAGGGTGCCCTGGCTCAAGGGCCTGAGAGGGCATTGTCTGTGTGGGGAGAAGTAGAAGGGAAAACTTCTCCTTGGCCATCCTGTGATACCTCCCAGGCGGCAACTCCTGGGGACTCCTTGGAGCAGGATTTCTTGACCCCGCCCTGCACACAGATGGCTCCAGCCTCAAGCTTGCCTGCACCTCTCAGTAGCAGCTTAGTGTCCCACTGTCATGGGAGCCCAGGGAGGTGCTCAGGATGCAGGGGGCAGTGGGGAAGATGCGGACCCCAGGCACAGAAGCAGAGCTCCCGAAATGTGGGCAGACAACGGCAGCCTCCACGTCTGCAGTATGACACTCCTGTGCGGTGTTCAGCTCCTTATCACAGCCTCCAAGAGGTACCTGAGTCTTCTGTGCCCCAGGTCACCTCCTCTCCTGAACTAGGTCAGCTCCTTGCTCACAGCAGGGAAGTGGGTCAGACCGACCCAAGTTTACAGGCTGGGCGTGCAGTGCCCCTGCCTGAGGAATCAGGGCCTGCCCTACCCTCTCTCAGCCTCAAGGCTTGCTTTCACAGCCTGACTCCCGGGACTGAAGATTAAAGGAGATAACTGTGGATAGAAACAAGGCTGAGTAGGAGCAGAGCGTGGGGCGGGCCGGGTTAACCACAGCAGTGCTGTTGAGCATTTGCCACATGCTCAGCGTAGTGCTGGGGTGTTTGTTAGGCAGAGAGCTCCTGCGGATTTCTCCCAAGAAGCCCACCACATAGTTAATTCCCCCACTTCCTGGCTGTGTGACTTGTGGCAAGGTATGCTTTGAACCATGGCTTCCTCCTCCAGGAATCGGGCACGAACGCTTCCCCCTAAATGAGATTGCACCTTATTGAGAAAGCGCCTTGCACCTGCCTGCTTATCGAAGTCCTCAGGAATGGGGGGTTGGAGGTGGCTGTCTGCGGTTGGACCTGGCCAGGCAGGACCCTGCCTTGTCTCCCTCCTGGTCTGGTCTTCCTCTTGCTGCGCTTTCAGCCCAGTCAGTACTGGAGGTTGGCTACCTGGACAGGCTTGGCTCCAGGCAGAGCCGCCTCCAAGGTGAGGCCTGCTTAGATGGATGAATCGGCCATGTTAGGCTCAAATGGGACCCATGGGAGACGGAGAGAAGTATGGCCTGCCTGCTTCACGGCAGTGAGCAGTGGCAGCGGGCATCAAACACGCAGGATGCTTATGTGCCCTAATAAAACAGCAGCTGTAATTTTCTCTCTGTTCCTTGGCAGAACCTTGGGGACCAATGTGCCCTCTGAGTCACCTCTGGAAGGAATGATTCTCCCAGCATTCCTCTTTGGAGATCCAGGGAGCCCAAGCTGCTGGGAAGCCTGGCTGAGTCATGGTGCTTGCGGGGTTGGTAGCAGAAAGGGCCGGGGAGGCCAAAATGGACAGAATGCTGACTCAAGAAGGGACTGACGGGAGTGGACGCGGCAGAGTATAGAGGGCCCCTGGGAGAAGGTGGCCCACTCAGTGTGGCCAGGGTTGCACCTTGAGAGGGGATGGCAAACTCCTCTCCTGGCTGCACCATGACCATAGGCCAGTCCCCTCCTTGGGAAAGGGGCCAGTGCTCCCTGGCCTGCTGGCAAGCACTGGGTGAGACCCAGGATGTCAAAGCGCTTTCTCTGTAGCTGCAGCCCCCTTGGCCAAGGCGGCTTTGTGCCAGGTCTGTCGGAGCAGCTGTGCTCCCCTCCCCCTGGGCCACTGTTTCTGACCCAACACGCCTGTCTCATGTTGTCTAGGTCCTGGTCGGGAGTTCTGGGGGGCTCACTTTGCTGGGGCTCTGAGAGGCTTGTGGATGTGTGCAGTCTGGAGGTCTCATGGTTGGACACAGCTGAGGAGGGGCCTCTGTGGAGGGACTTTGACAAGCTTGTCCTCATGGTGGCTCTCCAAGAGCAGAGGCTGTAGGCGGCAGCATTTCCTGAGATCTTTTGGACCTACAGCCTTTCTTCCATAGCATCTCCTAGAATTTCATGTTTTGAGAGACGGGGTTTTGGGATTGCCATCTTGGGAATGTGGTGCTGTGCATCCATCTGGTGAAGAGTAAAGACTCACATCCCATGTCATGCACTGACAGCCACATTGCCCCCACCATGGGACCAGGAGACCCTTGGAAGAGATGGCAGGGGGTGGGCTGGGGTGAGGAGGCCTCAACCCTAGGCAGAGCCAACTGAAACGCCCAGGCAGAGCAAAAGCGAGGAGCGAGGGAGGGCTTCAGGGACAGTGGCCTTGGGACATGGAGGGGACCCTGGCCCCAAGTGGGGTGGCCTGAGTCTACTGGCCTGGTGGGGCATAGGGAGGAGCTGAGAGGTATTAGGGGGAGATGCCCCTTCCTGGATCCAGGTACTGGCCTGGGTGTGGTGCTGGGTCAGGGCCCCCGAAAGAATAGGGTTCCCACGAGGAGGAGAAGAGGGCCTCTGGACCCCCCCAGTACCCGTCACAGGCCACACTGTGGGTGCCTTGCCCTGGAGCGGCACCTGCGTCCCATTCTGCAGGAGGCTGAGGCTGGGGAGGCTGTACAGGAACCCCAGGCCACCCCACCTGGGGCCAGGGCCACCTCCATGTCACAAGGCCACTGTCCCTGAAGCCCTCCCTCACTCTTGTTTGTTCTGCTTGGGTGTTTCAGGTGACTCTGGACAGACACAGCCCCCAGCAGACCTGGCCCTTTCAGCTTCCAGCCCTCACCAACCATGTTTCCAGATTCCTTGAAATTCTCTCCTTGCCTCAGGCTGGCTCTTTCAGCCCATCCTGCCTGTGTGTTTCTAGTTGGGAGAGAAGCCTCTTCAAATTCAAGGGGGCAGGCTGTGTGCTGGTGAGAAAGCAATGTTGGGGCCACACCATTGCTGAGGCCCCTCCGGCCAGGGCCTGGTGGTGACCTTGGGCTGGTCACTCCGCTTCTCATTTGTAAGGAGGATATTTGGGCTCACTGGGCAAGGAGTCATTTGAGCTGGAAAATCCAAGACCTTAACATGGGTGAATTGTTGGGGGAGAGGTGACATGGGGTGGCTGGGGGATCCCAGGGCCCACCAAGGCCTGCCTGATCCCTCAGCAGCTGGATGTTTACTGATGCCACCTGCTGTATGTGGCTGAGGGAGGGGCAAGAATGGTAGCCTAGAAGCACAATCAGGCCCTTCCCCAGCCACTGCAGGGTCAGGGGGCTGGGTTTTGGGGGAAGGTGTTGTTCAGCCAGAAAGTTGGTCTGAATTAGAACCCCCCGGTTGGTCCTAGCTATATACACCGCACTGTTGGTGACACAGTGATGGTTGCACAGGGGCACAGGAGGGCACAAGCGTGCAGGCCCTACCTTTACCAAGGGCTTCAGGGCCTGGGGACAAGGTGGGGGCAAGAGACTGGAGCTTTCTGACTGAGCACCTACTGTCCACTGCACCCTGGCCAAGATCTGGCCAGTGGACCTGGTCTCCTTGACCTCTCATGCTTCAGGGCTTTTTTTTTTTTTTTTTTTGAGAAAAGTAAATTTGTATTTTATTTTGTTTTCAAGAAATCATCTTAATATAACATCGCCTTTCCTGTTGCTGCAGGCACATCACAGTTGTCACATTAGCAGGCTAGAAAGGCCATCCCATTCCTGTGGTAGGCATTTGTGAATGGGGAAAGTGGGCCAATCTTGTGGCTGTAGCATTGAGTGGCCGCTCTGGTGTGGCAGGGCTGGATGGCATTGCTGTGAGCCTCAACACCACAGGCTGCAGTGCTCTCAGCAGAGTTGTGATGCTGAATGAAGGTTGCAGAAATAGCATGGCTGAAGGGGTCCCCTGCCTTAGTTACCACGTCTTGCCTCACAAGAAGAGCCAGATCCACTGACTGTGCCACAGTTTCATACGCTAAATATGCTAAAATTTCCATAGCGACAACATTGGGTTTTATCTCCATACTGCTGCAGTCCAACCAGTCTGGTAATTTGGAAGCTTTTTTGGAGAGACTTAATTGTCGACTTTCACAGAATTCTGCATATTGAGCTGAATCCATAATTTGAGTTTGTCTTTCTGCTCTCTCCATGCTTTCTTGTTGTCACCCTGTAAGGAAGTCGACACGGCTAGGGATGCCTCAGGAAACTTACAGTCATGGTGGAAGGAGAAGCAAACGCGTCCTTCACATGGTGGCAGGAGAGAGAAGTGCCAAGCAAAGTGGGTCAAGCCCCTTATAAAACCATCAGATCTCGTGAGAACTCACTATCACAAGAACGGCATGAGGGTCACCACCCCCACGATCCAATTACCACCCACCGAGTCCCTCCCACATGTGGAGATTATAGGAACTACAATTCAAGATGAGATGTGGGTGGTGAACACAGCCAAACCATATTGGGGGCAGGGAGCTGTATGGGTGCCACCTGGGGATTATGTCTCAGGCCAGGGACTGAGGGTCCCAGGGGCTACTCTGTGGGGTGGGGGTGGGGTGGGTGAGTGTGGGCAGCCAGCCTGTCTCCGGCTCCCATGGCACCTGCCCTGGTTGTTTACACTGGCGACCCCATGGAGCGCCCAGCAGAGCAGCCTCGTTTCTCCAGCAAGAGGGTAGGGCAGTGGCCGTGGGATCTTGTTCACTGAGACGCTTGCCCCAAACACCAGAGGGCTTCCTTCGCCCAGACCCAGTCTTCCATGGCCAAGTCTGCTTTCAGTGGGGTGGTGGTGGGTTGGCGGGGTCAGACCCACAGTCAGCTCTGCTCACGGCTATGGTTTGGGGCAGGTGTCATCACCCAGGAGGTGGCAGGTGAAGAAATGGAGCCTCCCCAGTAGACAGCAGCTCCAGATCTGCAGGAAGGACACAGGGGCTCTGGGTCTGCCATCAACCAGTCTGCAGCCACCTCTCCTTCCACTGTCCTTTCCCACACGTCCCTCCACTCCCCACGCTCCATGTCCCAGTTTCTTCCTGGGCTGCCTCCTGGAGCCCATGCCCTACTCTGTTTCTGCTTTCCCACCCACTATCCACCTGGTGACCCGAAGGAGCCAGGCTTGGGTGCCCGAACCAGGAGCCCTTCCCCAGGGATGTCCCTGGACACTTTCAGCCCTGTTATTGGGACCACTTGGCAGAGGGGCAGAGTAGCCCAGCCCCAGTCAAGAAGAGCTGCCTGGATGATGCGGGGTGTCTCCCGGAACCAGATGGAGGGAGATGCTCAGCCTCAGTGAGGTGAGAGGAGAAGCTGGGGAAGCAGCCCTCACCCACCCACCAGCCACGCTCAAGTCTCAGCTCCCCACTCTCAGGGACAGAAAGTAGCCCCCAGGAGATGCTCGCATTCTGATTCCTGGAACCTGTTCATGGGGTGCTAGTTGGAAAACAGTTGTTTGCAGATGTGTTTAAGTGAGGGATTTTGGGAGGAGGAGCATACCCTGCAAAGGGTCCTCATTAGAGAGAGGGAACGGCAGTTAAGGAGGTGGGTGGGGGCATGTGACCGGGAGCTGAGATTAGAGTGCTGTGGCCCTGCACAGCCTCCGAGACGCCTGGAGCCCTGGAGCTGGCAGAGGCAAGGAAGCTTGAAACACTTGGCGCTCACGGTCTTCTCCCTTGGTGTGTGCCTTGCCCACTGGGCTCCATGCTCCCTTGGGAAACTGACAGTGTCTGCTCCCCTGGCCCCTGCACCCAGCTCTCAGTGTACTTCCCGTGACTTTGTCAAAAGCTTCAGGGAAAGTCCTATAGGCACAGCCCACCTTCCTGGGAAGCCTCTGGGCACCTGGCTGGGGAGGTCTCATTGCTGGGCCTGTCTCAGTGCTGGGGTGGGCTTAAGTCCATGGTGGGGGGCAGTGACCCAGAGGGGTGTGCAGAAGAAGGCTCTGGGGCTGCTCTGGCCCCACCTGCAGGTGCCAGAGCTTTTCCTCAAGCATCTTCCAGGTGCGATCTTCACACCTTCTCCAGGGAACCGTCAGTGGGGATATCTTGAATCACTCCGGGAGGCTGTGACTTACTGTGTCTGCTGCTGCACCGCCCTCTTGGCTGTACTTTTTTTAATTGCATTGTAGGTTTTGGGGTATATGTGAAGAACATCCAAGATTGTTGCATAGGTACACACATGGCAGTGTGATTAGCTGCCTTCCTCCCTATCACCTATATCTGGCATTTCTCCCCATGCCATCTCTCCCCAACTCCCCACCCCACTGTCCTTCCCCTATTTCCCCCCCGACAGACCCCAGTGTGTGATGCTCCCCTCCCTGTGTCCATGCTGTACTTTTATGACTGCTAGGGACACTGTGGTGACAAGGGCATGCATTGAGGCCTGCACGGGGCCTAAGAGCAACGTGGCAGTGTCCAGGGCAGGGCAGGGGGATGGGGAGGGGACGGAACCACTGGAGTGATTATGATGGAGCTGGCACTGGCCATAAACTTTAATCGACTTAAAACCCGCTTTTGGTATTAAATTTTACCAGCCATTTAATACCCCCGGGCAGGCCCCTGGCGTGGAGGCAGGTGTCTGTCAAAGCCACCACCTTGGATGTGCCAGGCCCGAGGCTGGTCTGGGCGCCTGAGGACACCACCGTCTCCCACAGGCGTGCTGGGGTCTGGGGTGGGCTGGCAGGAAACAAGCCCGAACTTGGCCTGAGACTGGATGGGGGAACTCCCACTGGCCTGTGTGGCCTTGAGCAAGGCTGGTGAGATGGCCTGGTCCTCAGGGCCCCCAGGAGGTGATTCTGAGGCAGGAGAATAGAGTCTGGAGTCAGGGAGCCAGAGGCTGATTCACGCCCACTGGATATCAGAGGTTGCTCTTTTTTCTACACGGCAGCTGAAAAATGAAAGTACCTCTGACTGGTCCCCTTCTGCAACCAATCAGACTGGTCATAGGCCTACGCTTCACCCTGATTGGCCCCCTCCCACAACTAATCAGACTGGTTGCAGGCCTACTCTTCATCCTGATTGGTCCCCTCCTGCAACCAATCAGACTGGTCGTGGGCCACTACTTCATTTGCATAGAGTGAACCAATGGGAAAAGTCTAGAGCGTATTTAAACCCCAGAAAATTCTGTGACTGACCCTGTTGAGTTGCTGGCTTGAGCCTGCTCCCTCTCTGTGCAGTGTACTTTCATTTAAAATAAATCTGTGCTTTCACTGCCTTGCTTCATTTGTGCATTTTGTCCAATTCTTTGTTCAAAACGCCAAGAACCTGGACAACTACCAGTAACAATTCTAGAGGTGGCAGCAGAGGCGGCAGCAGAGCTGGCAGCACCAGCAAGGATGGCCGTGGAGTGGCCCCAGCTCACGTGACTCCTGCCAGCCTCAGCTGGAGCTGGGAGTGGAGTCTGCTCGCCTTCACAGACGGGGAAACTGAGGCTCCTAGAGGGTACCAAGTGGTCACAAGTCACACAATCAGGAGGAGCAGATTCGGGGCACTCAGTGGACCCCAGATTGGACACACTGCAGATTGTCCCCAGAGGGTTTCTCTCCATCCCTCAGCCTGGGAGAGTGAGCATGGCCCAGCGTCTGGGCAGAGCAGGGTGCTCCTTCCAGAAAGTCGGGAAGCAGGACAGAGTTGGCTGCTGCTGTCCCCCACTGTGCACTCAGGGGCCCTCTGAGCTGGGGGCTTCTAGAGACAACCCCAGGCTCCTCACACCAGGCAGCTGTGGTGAGCCCTTGGTTCACGTGCTGTGTCTAGTCCTCAGCCTGGTATCCCCGGCTTACATGTCCTTGGTGACCTGGGAGGCCCATGGGGCGGTTTCCAAACTCCTGGTGCTGATCAGGCCAGGGAGGCAGCTAAAGATGCCCCAATGGGCTCCAGTCCTTCATTCCTGTAGCAAGCATTTATTAGACCACTCCTGTGTGCTAGGACCCATGACAGGTGATGAGTAGGGAACACGCCTTGGTCTGCAGGGGGAGAGGAGCTTCCATAGGCAGTTCCAGCCCAGAGTGGGATGTGCTATGGTGGGGCAAGCCCAGGAGCTCACAGGAGCCTATAGGACAGAGTGTGCTTCTGTGTCTTGGTGAGCCTTGAGTTGGGTATTGAGGGATGAGTAAGCCTTCGTCAGGAAGAGAAGGGGAGAAGGAGACTGATGCACAGCGAACAGCCTGTGCAATAGCAGAAAGGCACACATCAGCTCTATGAGGCTTCAAATAACTGAGAGGAGGCACTGAAGAGGAGCAGATGTGCTGAGAGAGTCTGGAGAAGAGATGCCGTTTGCGGGTGGAAGTCTGCATTAGGAAAGGCTTCCTGGAGGAGGCGGCTCTGCAGTGGGACCTTGAAGCACTGAGGGGGGTAGAGGTGGACATTCCAGCTGAGGGAATGGCTGGACCTTTCCCACCTGCCTTGGCCTTTGTATTCTCTGTGCAGCCACCATGGGCTCTCACCTTGTCTTTACAGCAAAGCAGAACGTGGCCCTGGTGTGGCTGCACCTGGCACACCTGCAGCCTGTCTGACGTCTCCTGGATTCACAGACGTCCTGCTGCAGAGAGAGGTGGGGCTGTCCTCCTAGCCTGAGATGTTAAGACCCTGTGGCTCAGCTCTGTGGGGTCCAGCCTGGGGACAGGCCGTGGGAGGGGGCTGTCCCTCAGAGGGGTGCAGGGCCCATGGGCAGACATTTGATTCAATAGCGGTCGTGTTTCTGGGGCACTGGCTGAGCCCCAGGCCCCGGGTAATCTGCTGTCCCAGTTATCCCTGTTCCTGGCCAGCAGGGGCATCCTGGTAGCTGCATTTCTCCAGTGAAGTGGCAGCTCTGTGAGATTCAGTGACTTCCTGAAGGTGCCAGCTCCATCACGTGGTGGTGGGAGGACATGAAACCCAGTCTCGGGTGGCAAATGCCACATTGTCTTCAGGACAGGTGCTGAAGTTCTTCACTCCTGGGTGGAGCCGCATTTACACTGTGAGCTCTTTGACCATGGGCCAATAGCTTCTCATCCTCAGGCCTCAGTTTCCCCATCTGTCCAGGGAGGGGCTACCTGCCAGGCAGTACTCATCTGACCCTCATACCCCAGGTGGTCCCCACCGTGGCCCTCCCAGCGCTGATCCTGCCTACCTGCCAAGAGCTGTGCTGCCCTCGGAGGATGACAGTGGTTTCAGGTTCCCTCCAGGAAGCAACCCTGGGGACAGGAGAGGACTCTGCACTTGCTTTCAAAACCCCCATGTTCCTGAGTAGTGGGTGGCAGATGGAAGCTGACAAGCTGAATAAATGAGGGCATGATCAGTTTTAGCAGATGTCATCGGAAACAGCTCGAGGCCCTGTTAGTCAACCATGCTGGGCTGTGTGCTAGAGAGGAGGGGGCCCCTCCATGCCCCAGGGATGGGTGCTGAGATGCCAGGCCTGATTCAAACCCACCCAGGGGTGCTTAGGTACTGCTGCTGGGGTCTGGCCTGCAGGCCCCCTCACCATCAACGTTCTGGGTACCAGGACTGAAGAGGGTGCAGCTCAGAAGGCCCTGTTCACTGCTGCCTGCTCACTGTGAGAGCCAGGTACCCCTAGGCAGGGATGACCTAGGATGCAAGGCATCCCCAGTCCTCGTCCCCAGCAACACGATGGCAGGCTGGAGCTTTTTCTAGTTCCATGACAGCTGGCTATCTTGGGATGCCTAGAGCTGGGGCTTGTCTGCTCATTCAAGAAATATTCCCTGAGAGCATCTGTGAGCTAAACATTGTCATAAGTTTTGGGATTCAGCAGCGAACAAGAGAACGCCCAGTCCTGAGAGCTGCCATGCTGGAGAGGGTTGACGTTTATATTCCAGATGGCAGAAATCCACAGGGCACTCCCTGCGTCCAGCCTGGCATGAAGAACTCCGTGAATCTGAGCCCATTCAGTCCTGACCTCGACGCTTAGGGGAGGCTGTGCTTGTCTGTGCTGCAGACGCAGACGCTGGGTGTGGAGAGCGCGAGTGACCTCCAGGGTCACTCCTCAGGAGGGATGGAGCCTTCAGTGCCATGCAGGTGGTCTGGCTCCGGCTTCCAAGCCCTGCCAGATGCTGGTAATAAACACATGGGAACACGGCACCCCAGAGCGACGAGCACCAAGAATGTGTGTCTGTGAGCGACTGCTCTGCTGGCTGGGTGGGCAGTCAAGGAGGCCTCTCGGAGAAGGCAGCCTTTGAGCAGAGACTACAGTGGAGAGAAAGGGCGGGGTTGGCTGAAGCCTGTGGACTGAGGGGTGAGTATGAGGAGCATGGCCAATGGCTGGGCCAGACATGGAGGGCCAGGAGCTTCCCGACCATGGACAGCCCTCTGGCTTCCCTTTCATAAGAGAAGAATACAAGTTTACCCCATGACCTCTTCCAGGGCCTGTCTGACTGCATCTTCCTCCCCTGCCCCTTGTTCCCTGGTTCCATCCCAAGACCACCTTCTCCAGGAAGCCCACGGTGATTGCTTCTTTCTTTGGGCTCTTACAGCATCTTACGGGATTACCAGCCTCTGTTGTGAAGAGTCCTCTTTTGAGACCACTGCTCCCCTCTGGCTCTGGAGTGAGTGTTTCTTTGGGGCTGCTGAGGCAGTAGCACAAGCTGGGACTGGCCTTGTATCTCCACAGTGTCCAAATACCCCTGGCTTGGATGCAGGGCCCAGGGTGGGTGCTCAGAAACTCTCCCCTGGAATCTGGGGACATTGGCATTTGAATGGGGGTTGGGGCTCTGTCTTCCCCTTGTCTCCCTGCCAAGATACAGCAAAGCAAAACAATCCATGTGATTTGCGGCTCTGGCAGGTGGAGGTCATAATGAGAAGCCTCCTCTGGGGATTCTCTCCTCTCTCTTTGCAGGTGAAAGGAGCTCTGTGGATAGCTGAGAGGTCTCCCCAGCCTGGAGGAGGTGGGGCTGGCCTATGGGAAGCGGTGCTGATGGCCCCACGCTTGGCCACATGTGGGCTGTAGCCAGATCATTTAGAGAAGGAAGGTGGAGGCTGTTTGGAGGAGAGAGCAGGGGCAGGCATGGGCTGGGAGCCCAAGGAGGGAGCAGGGGCGGGCACGGGCTGGGAGTCCCAGGAGGGAGCAGTGGCAGGCATGGGCTGGGAGCCCAAGGAGGGAGCAGGGGCAGGCACAGGCTGGGAGTCCCACTAGGGAGCAGGGGCGGGCATGGGCTGGGAGCCCCACGAGGGAGCAGGGGCGGGCATGGGCTGGGAGCCCCATGAGGGAGCAGGGGCAGGCACAGGCTGGGAGCCCCACGAGGGAGCAGGGGCAGGCACAGGCTGGGAGCCCCACGAGGGAGCAGGGGCAGTGCCCAGGTGAGACTCCTGAGCAGATACGCTGTGGCTGTGACCTGGACCCATAACAGGAATCCACAATGTGTGTGGGACTGTGTGGCTGAGGCAGGCAGACACCACACTCCAGCAACACGGGCACCACAGGGCAGCCGCCATTCCCAGCAGCCTGCACGTGTCCCGTGTCAGCCTGGATACTTGTCACGCATTGTCAAAAATGCCCATAACCATAAAAAGCAGCTGATGTTGTCCCCATTCTGCCTCCAGGGCAGCAAGTTCTGAGAAGCAAAGACATTCCCCGTGGTCAGCCAGAGGGAGAGTGGAAGAATTGGGGCTGCAACCCAGGTCAGAACCGGGTTCTGAGCCTAAGCCTCTTCCCCCACACAGTCCTGGGGGTGACTAGCCAGGCTGGCTGAGAGCTTGGCTTTGGGCAGGACAGGTTTGAGGTGCCTGAGGAACTTCCAGGGAGGTGGGGCCTCTTGGTCTGGAATCTGGCAGAGAGATCTGGACTGGAGGTGAAAATCCCACAGATGAGCTGGAGGTGAGGAGCCCACAGATGGGCTAGAGGTGAAAATCTCACAGATGGGCTGGAGGTGAGGATCCCACAGATGAGCTGGAGGTGAAAATCCCACAGATGGGCTAGAGGAGAAAACCCCACAGGTGGGCTGGAGGTGAAAATTCCACAGATGGGCTGGAGGTGAAGATCCCACAGATGAGCTGGAGGTGAAAATCCCACAGATGGGCTAGAGGAGAAAACCCCGCAGATGGGCTGGAGGTGAAAATTCCACAGAAGGGCTGGAGGTGAGGACTCCACAGATGATGGGCTGGAGGTGAGGACTCCACAGATGGGCTGGAGGTGAAAATTCCACAGAAGGGCTGGAGGTGAGGACTCCACAGATGGGGCTGGGTCATATTAACCCAAGGGCAGGAGAAGAGGAGGAGAGGAGGAGCCAGCAGAGCGGTTGCCCACCTTCACCCCTCAGCAGCCCATTCTGAAGATTGCAAACTGAGGCAGGAGCTGCGATCACCTGGCCTCAGTGCTGCAACACAGCCTGTATCCTGAGCCAGCGCCTTGGCATTGCTGCCTCCACAGCTGGAGCCCGTGCGATCCCTCAGCCCCAGAGATGGCTCAGGGTTTTGTAGGAATCATGATGAATTGATTGAGAATCTCACAAATTATTTGAACTCAATTGCCAGGAAGGGGAAATATGAGTTAGAGTTTGCAGTGTGGAATGGCTGGGAGGAGATGTGCAGAAGGGGCTGGCAGCTCATCTCTCCTTTCCAAGACCCGAGAGGCAGGTCCAGCTAGCGGGGCGGGAGTGAGGGAGGAGGCTGAGAGCCAGGAGGGCCAAGCCAGGCTTCTGCTCCCTCAGTGGACAGAGAGCAAACACTGCCACTGAAGGCCCTCCTCCAGTTTCTTCCAGTTTTGCAGAAATTTCCCACTCTCGAAGGGGCTGTGGAAACAAGCCCCTTGTCCTTGGTCACACTCTGAGTCCTACAGACTGAACCTTGATCATAGACTGGGCACTGATCCCCTTATCTACTGAGCCCTGATCCTTCACTGACTGAGCCCTGATTCTGGTCACAGCCTGAATCTTGATGCCTTCTTACCAATCCCTCTAAAGAGATCACAGTGTGACCAGAGGATGAGATGGATGTTCCAGACACAGTTAAGTAATGGCACCGGGCTGGGTCCATTTGTGCTCTGGAAGTCCAGGAAGTCAGCTTGGCCACGTGATCAGGACAATTCAGTCAGGCTTCCTGGTGCGGAGGCTGGACCCTGAGGGACTCCAGGAACAGCCAGCTTGGTGGGGAGAGGGCTGTGTGGACATTGGGGCAACCCCTAGTTGTCGGGGGGCTGAGGCCATAGTCCCAGGTGTGGAGGCCAGTGGGCCCTGAGGCAGGCACGGCAGACCCCTGCATCGTTCTTCTCTCCTCTCCATGGGGCAGGCTGGGCCCTGGGCTCCTGGAGAGGTTTCTGGGGGGCTGATGTGGGCGCTGATCTCTCAGGCTGTGTCTTCAGCTCCCTGCTCCGGCTCTGCTGACCCAGCCACCTTGGGCTTCCCATACGTGCTTGGAGCAGTGGCCTGGCTGTGCAAGAGCTGACAGGGCCTCTGGGCCACATGACGAGATGCGGCTCGGTGCTGGTGGCCTGGGCCCACGCCTACTGTCCATGCTGCCCTGTGGCCTGCGGGAAGGAGGGCCAGGAGCAAGGGTGGAAAATGGGAAGGGTGTTCTGATATGCGGCCCCTCCCCTGGGAGAGAGAGCTTAACTGCCAGGATGCTTTGGTTGCGAGTGGTGAACATGAAAGGCAAACAGGCTTAAACCTGAAAGGGCATTTATCGGCTGGCATAACTGCAAAGCTCAGCCTCGGTTCCAGCATTCAGTTCCAGCCGCATAGACAGCATCTGCAGTGCTCAGCCCCTCTTGCTCCCTTTGATCTGCTCTGGATTGGGCCCATCGCAGGCTCCCGCAGAGGCGGAGAGACAGCCCTCAGGTCCTGGCCAGATTCCTGCTGGGCTGATGCTCATGGCAAATGGAAAATGTCTTCATAGCATTTCCCCTCAGTCCCAGGGGTCTTTCTGTTTGACCACCTGGTGCCACAAGCCGGGCTCTGAGCTGGCCACTGTGGTGGGATCTTGTGCTCTGACAGGCTCACCCTCTCTCTTGAGCCTCCAGGGAGGGGAGGGGGTTCCCCCAAAAGAAATCCAGGTGATCCTTTACTGATGGACAGTGCTTCTCACTCTTACCCACAGTCCTGCGGGTGCCTCCAGGCCTGACTCAGTTTCCCCTCCTCCGGGAGCCCCTGGCCACAGCAGCCCTTCTCCTAAAGTGCTCAGGGCCTGAAAGAAACAAGATGCCACTGCAGTGTCTTTACCACCCGCCCCCACCACGGGGGAGGGGAAGAAGCTTCTCTGCAACGGATGAGGAAGGGGAGGCCTCAGCCTGACCCACACTGCAAGCCCATCAGGCCGTAACTGAAAAAGACCCTTCCTGCCTGGGGGAGCCAGCCCCAAGATGGGAGTGGGGTGAGGGCACCTGCACCCTCAGCCTCCGCCTGCCAGCAGGCACCCAAGCTCTTACTTGGCTGAGCTGGGCAACTGTCCGAGGTCCTAATCAGGCTGCCTTTGACTCCGGTTCTCTTTTCGTCTGACTTTTCGGGGACGAGAGACCTCTGTTTGCTTAGCTCCCTCCACTTGCTTTCCTTGAATGTGGGAAACCTGGACTCTGTCCTGGAAAAGACCCGGCCCCTCCTGCCCACCCCAGGCCTGTAGCTGCAGAGACTGGAAGCTAAAGCCTCAGGAGGGTAAGTGACTGTGCCCGGGAGCTGCACTGAGCAGCAGTGGGGCCAGTAGGGCCTCCAGGCTCCCCAGCACGTCAGTGGGTCCTGCCACCTCCCCCTTCTCTGCGAACTGGCATGGTGAGGCCGAGGGGCATGCAGGCTGGGGCAGGAATCTCAGTCCTTCCCAGCTCTGTGGGAACTGGAAGATACTCAAGAACTGCCTCATCCCCAGGTCTCAGTTTCCCTATTGTAACGGGGCAGCTGGACTCAGGGGTGTCAGTCCCCATGTTGAATCCCACCCTTATCTCCCTGTGTGAGGTTGGGGAGGTGTCCGGTCCCCATCCCCATCCCTGGGCCTGGATTCCCAGCTTCTGTCCTGGTGCCCAGGGCCCTCCCAGGCCAAGCCCTGTATAGTCTAGGCTGCCCAAGCAGCCAGGCTGGATGGGCCTGGGGCAGGACGGGTGGACCATGGGGTTGGTGGGCCAGGTCGGGAACAGAGCACCTGCTTCCCTGTGACTGCCTCATGGAGCGCTCATCACAGAGATGTCCCAGAGCAGGGCTCCTCACAGAGCCCTTCAATATCGGATCTGTCAAGGAAGAAAAATGTTGCATTTTGTTTCTGAGACCTTTCCTTGATCCTATCTTACAAGAAAGAAAAAGAAAAAAGAAACAGCAAAGGCCACCTGACAGGGGAGTGAGAGATTTGGGAGGAGCGTTTCTGAGGGAACCCTGAGTGTCAGGAAGGGCGGGCCTGGGCTCCCAGGGTGCTTTCTGGAAAGCTGAGGCGAAGCGTCACTGGGTAGCAGCCGCCTCTCTGGCTCTTGCCACTGCAGTGTTATGAACAAGTACCCACCGCGTAGTGGCTCAGAACAAGGTCTATGGTTTCTCCTGAGTCTTGGTGGGCCCAGTCAGTCTACTGGACTCACTGGCACACCTGTGGTTAGCAGTGAGCTGGCTGGGAGGCTCCGGTGGTCTCTCCTGGGTCATCTCACGTGCCTGGGACAGTGGGGCTGGGTGGGCTCACTCCCCTGTGGGCTTCTCCAGCCATTCTCATGGCAGGGGCTGGGTCTGGCCAGGCAAGGGGTAGAAGCTCCTGCTGCATCTTGAGGCCCAGGCTCAGGGTCATCTCTTCTGTGGTATTCTGTAGGCCATAGCCAGTTCCAGACCAGCCAGAGGTGGAAACTGGGCTTGGCAGGAGGGCAGCTTTAAATGATGCAATGGATGGAATGCATATGTTCCCCAAATTCACACGTTGAAATCCTAGCCCTGATGGTGATGATATGAGGCAGTGGGGCCTGTGGGAGGGGAGGAGGGCGTGAGAATGCTGTCCTCATGAACGGAACCGCACCCTCATGACAGGGACCCCAGGGAGCCTCCTGGTCCCATGCGAAGACAGAGTGAGAAGGTGGGGTAGAAACCCGGAAGTGGCCTTCCCCAGACGCTGCTGGCGCCCTGATCTCAGCCCCTGGCCTGCAGAATGGAGAGGAGTAGACCTCTGTTGTTTACAGGCCACCCAGTCTCTGGAGCTTGGTTATAGCAGCCCAAACGGATGGAGACAATGACAATGAGAGAGGAAAATAAATCTCAGGACCCCAAATCACTAAGCCAAAGGGAAAAATCAAGCTGCGAACTCTGTCAGGCAATCCTGCCTCCTGCTTATTCCTAACTAAGACCGCTACAAAGATAAAAACGCTACACACCTCCCCTACAATGTGCCCACAGGGAATTCCCTATGGACCTCAAGATCTTTCCTATGAAACAGTTCTGTTGAATTTCACCCTGGCAATGAAAACCGATAGCTTATCTTCACAGGCGCAGGACAGAAAGTCATCCCTCTGCTCGCCTGAGACAGATGCGTATCTGATTGCCTTCTGATATGACTTGGCTCTGCGTCCCTACCCAAATATCTCATATGGTAACCCCCACGCGTTAAAGGAGGGGCCTGCTGGGAGATGACTGGAACATGGGGTGGATTTCTCCCTCACTGCCCTCGTGAGAGCGCGGAAGTTCTCATGAGAGCTGACGGTTTTCAAGGGTGCACTTCCCCTGCTCCACCCTCCTGCCACCATGTAAGGCCTGCCTGCTTCTGCTTCTGCATGCTGGTAAGTTTCCTGAGGACTCCCAAGCCATGCAAAACTGTAAGCCAATGAAACCACTTTTGTGCATAAATTACCCAGTCTCAGGTAGTTCTTTCTCTCAGTGTGACAACAAACTAAGGAACTTCTTCTGCCCTATTGCTTGTGTAAAAATGCAGATTCACTGAGCTACACTAAGGATTGAGTGAAAGGCTACTCAGAGACTCAGAGGATGCAAATGCTTGTCTCTTGTCTACCTGAGGCCAGGAAGCCCTTTACTGCCCTTTACAGAGTTTTTCTGCCTTATGGGATGGAACTGATAATCATCTTATGACGTCAGTGTGCGGTGAGCTCGCCTCCCTTATGACGTCAGTGTGCGGTGAGCTCACCTCCCTTATGACGTCAGTGTGCGGTGAGCTCACCTCCCTTATGACGTCAGTGTGCGGTGAGCTCACCTCCCTTATGACGTCAGTGTGCGGTGAGCTCACCTCCCTTATGACGTCAGTGTGCGGTGAGCTCACCTCCCTTATGACGTCAGTGTGCGGTGAGCTGACCTCCCTTATGACGTCAGTGTGCGGTGAGCTGACCTCCCTTATGACGTCAGTGTGCGGTGAGCTGACCTCCCTTATGACGTCAGTGTGCGGTGAGCTGACCTCCCTTATGACGTAAGTGTGCGGTGAGCTCACCTCCCTTATGACATCAGTGTGTGGTGAGCTCACCTCCCTTATGACGTCAGTGTGTGGTGAGCTCACCTCCCTTATGACGTCAGTGTGTGGTGAGCTGACCTCCATTATGACGTCAGTGTGTGGTGAGCTGACCTCCATTATGACGTCAGTGTGTGGTGAGCTGACCTCCATTATGACGTCAGTGTGTGGTGAGCTGACCTCCCGTGTGACGTCAGTGTGTGGTGAGCTGACCTCCCTTATGACGTCAGTGTGTGGTGAGCTGACCTCCCGTGTGACGTCAGTGTGTGGTGAGCTGACCTCCCGTGTGACGTCAGTGTGTGGTGAGCTGACCTCCCTTATGACGTCAGTGTGTGGTGAGCTGACCTCCCTTATGACGTCAGTGTGTGGTGAGCTGACCTCCCTTATGACGTCAGTGTGTGGTGAGCTGACCTCCCTTATGACGTCAGCGTGTGGTGAGCTGACCTCCCTTATGACGTCAGCGTGTGGTGAGCTGACCTCCCGTATGACGTCAGCGTGTGGCGAGCTGACCTCCCTTATGACGTCAGCGTGTGGTGAGCTCACCTCCATTATGACGTCAGCGTGTGGTGAGCTCACCTCCCTTATGACGTCAGCGTGTGGTGAGCTGACCTCCCTTATGACGTCAGCGTGTGGTGAGCTCACCTCCCTTATGACGTCAGCGTGTGGTGAGCTCACCTCCCTTATGACGTCAGCGTGTGGTGAGCTCACCTCCCTTATGACGTCAGCGTGTGGTGAGCTCACCTCCCTTATGACGTCAGTGTGTGGTGAGCTCACCTCGCTTATGACGTCAGTGTGTGGTGAGCTCATTTTGCTTATGACGTCAGTGTGTTTTAAGCTCACCTCGCTTATGACAACAGTGTGTTTTAAGTTCACCTCGCTTATGACATTTGTGTGTAGTAAGCTATCTCGCTTATGATGTCAGTATGTAGTAATCTCACTTTGATTATGATGTAAGTTATGTATTAAGCTCATCTTGCTTATGATGTAAGTGTGTATTAAGCTCACCTCTCTTTTGATGTAAGCATGTTTTCAGCTCCTCTTTCTTATGTTGTGAGTACCTCGTAAGCTCTTCTTATGATGAAGTGACTGATGTCTCACATCTCCCTTAAATGTATAAAACCAAGCTGTGTCCTGAGCACCTTGGACACAGATTTTTAGGACCTCCTGAGGCTGTGTCACAGGTGTGTCCTTAACCTTGGAAAAATAAACTTTCTGAATTGACTGAGGCCTGCCTCAGATCCTTCACGGTCCCAGCAATGAGGGACAGTTGTCCTCCCTGAGTCCCAAGAGATGGTAGCAGGCCATGGCCATGGACTGTCAGGAGTGAGAGAAGCTGAGGTGTGGATGGAGTGAAAGGCCCACAGAGGGGCCTGTCTATGCATTGGATGTTCCTGAAGGCTCCCCCATTCTGCCTATAATTACATTAATGTTGGAGAGGGTGTGGTGGGGACATGAGTCTGCTGCACACCTACCCATCCTGGACTAATACATAGTAGGCGCTTAACACACACTTGTTGAAGGTTCAACCCAGCCTCACTTCCCCCAGAAAGCCCCTCCCCGGTCATTCTGTCAGTCATGGAGTGAGGCAGGGTAGTGTGGGGGTCCAGGGTGCAGACCCCAGGGCCAGGTTGGGCAGGTTTTCATGCAGCCTGGGCTCTCCCTGGCTGCAGGGTCTTGGGCATGTGTCTTGGGCATGTGTCTTAGTCTCCTTGCATCTTAGTTTGTTGCAGAAAAGAGTCAATCTGGGCATGGTGGCTCACACTTATAATCCCAGAACTTTGGGAGTCCAAGGCGGGTGGATCAAAAGGTCAGGAGTTCAAGACCAGCTGGCCAAAATGTTGAAATACCATCTCTACTAAAAATACAAAAATTAGCCAGTCATGGTGGCAGGCACCTGTAATCCCAGCTACTCATGAGGCTGAGGCAGGAGAATTGCTTGAACCCAGGGGGTAGAGGTTAAAGTGAGCCAAGATTGTGTCACTGCACTTCAGCCTGGGTGACAGAGTGAGACTCCATCTCAAAAAAAAAAAAAGGTCAAACTCTGTAAAATATTTGAAGAGATTTATTCTGAGCCAGATATGAGTGACCATGCCCATGACACAGCCTCAGGAGGTTAAGAATATGTGCCCAGGGTGGTCGAGGCACAGCTCGGTTTTATACATTTTAGGGAGACATAAGACATCAATGAAATTTATTTAAGATGTACATTAGTTTGATCCAGAAAGGTGGAACAACTTGAAACAGGAGCTTCCAGGTCTCATATGGTCTGGCTTTGTGTCCCCACCCAAATCTCACTTTGTAGTTCCCATGATGCCTGTGTGTTGTGGGAGGGACCAGGTAGGAGACTGAATCATGGAGGTGGTCTCTCATGAGACTTACTCACTGAATCATAGTGAGTAAGTCTCAGGAGATCCAATGGTTTCAAAAATGAGTTTCCCCAAACAAGCTCTTTGTTTGCCTGCTGCCATCCATGTAAGGTGTGACTTGCTCCTCCTTGCCTTCCACCATGATCCTGAAGCCTCCCCAGCCATGTGGAACTGTAAGTCCATTAACCCTATTTCTTTTGTAAATTGCCCAGTCTTGGTTACATCTTTAGCAGCAACATGAAAACAGACTATTTTTTTTTTTTGAGACAAAGTCTTGCTCTGTTGCCAGGCTGGAGTGCAGTGGCACAATCGTGCCTCACTGCAACCTCTGCCTCCTGGGTTCAAGTGATTCTTCTGCCTCAACGTCCTGAGTAGCTGGGGCCACAGGTGTGTGCCACCATGCCCAACTAATTTTTTTGTATTTTTTTGGTAGAGACGGGGTTTCACGATGGTCAGGATAGTCTCAATCTCTTGACCTCATGATCCGCCTGCCTTGGCCTCCCAAAGTGCTGGGATTATAGAAAACAGACTAATACAGGGCCACAGCTGGATTTAAATGTTTTGAATTGGCAATTGGTAGCAGGCTTCAGAGAGAAGAGATTGTAAATGTTTCTTATCAGACTCGAGGTCTGTGTTGCTGGGAATGCCAGAGAGGTGTAATGAGGCACATCTGGACCTCGATTCCCGTCAGGACCTGAACCTGCTTCCAGGTTAAATTTTAGAGAGCCCTGGCTGAGGAGGAAGCCCATTCGGATGGTTGAGCGTCCATAAGGACATTGTGAATGTCCTCAGTGCTGTTGGATTGGATACTTCAGAACGGTTGGTTTTATGAGATACGAATTTTGCCTCAATTGTGATGCTTCACCAGATACTCCAGGAATACTGAGTGAGCACCAACACTGTTGGGTGCAGGCTGAGGTCACAGAGGTCGGCAGGGCAGGTGGGCCTCTAGTTCTCACAGAGTCTGCATTCTGGTGGCTCGTTAATTCACTCAACAAACTCTTGCACAAGCTCACGTGCAGATGGAAGTAGAAAAGTTCCATTTTAAAGTTTCCTTTCTTATTAAAGAATAAGTGTGCTAATAACTTTGTTAATTTAAGCCCTCTCCTATGTAGCCGTTAGACATGCCATGCTTACAGGCACGTAGTACACTCTGTGTCCTTGTACTTTAACCAGGATATCTGTGCTGGACGTGCTCACAGGCCTGTCCCAGCTCGTCATTGCTTTCACCTGTTTAGAAAAGTAAGTTGTTAGTCAATCGGGTTTTAGTTTAGATTGTGCGGTCTGGCTCCAGCCAACGGAGATCAGACACAGCAGTAAGGACGACCCCCAATGCGTAAAGGACAAATTTATGTGTTTTCCTTTGTTCTTTGTACTCTCATGGCATGACGGCTAGTGAGGGTGCCCTTCCTGCAGTCCAGGAAGTAAAAATTATGTTGCTGAAAGATCCTTTGTCTCAGTGCTGATTTTTCTTTGTGGCACCGAGCATCTATTTAAAATGGGGAGAAAAGGCACAGCCCTGCTCTGTTGTCTTGGGGCCAGTTCTGCACTGGAGGGCAGGGATAGCTACCCACAACCGAGGGGGCAGCACCTGGCACATGGTCAGTCAGTGCTTAAGAAGTGTGAAAGGGGAGGAAGCCAGATGTAAAGGCCTCATATCCCACCTATGAGATGCCCAGGACAGATGCATCTGCAGAGACAGGGTGGCACAGGTTGGGGATTGCCAGGCACTGCAGTGGGGGACATGGGTGACTGACCATGGGTACGGGTTTTCCTCTGCGTGCTGAAAATATTTTGGAACTAGGGAGATGGGGCATCTGGGCAACATTGTGAACGTCCTCAGTGCTGTTGGATTGGATACTTCAGAATGGTTGGTTTTGTGAGATACAAACTTTGCCTCAATCATGATGCTTCACCAGATACTCCAGGAATACTGAGTGAGCACCAACACTGTTGGGTGCAGGCTGAGGTCACAGCAGGTGACCTCAGAGGTCGGCAGGGCAGGTGGGCCTCTGGTTCTCACAGAGTCTGCATTCTGGTGGCTCGTTAATTCACTCAACAAACTCCTGCACAAGCCCATGAAGCCCTATGGCATGCCGGTTCCTGGGACCAGACTCCAGTGTGGCCGTGATTGCCTTCAATTTCCTGTGGGCTTATGACCCTCTCATCCAGTTCTGCCCACGTGTTTGTGCCACTGGGTGTGGCTCTGGCCAGACTCCTGGCTGCCTGACTCAGTCTAACCTCTGCCTCGCCTTTCCTGCTCGGTGCTGTGGGGTATGGCCTGCAGGACTTGCTGGATTGAAGGGAGCAGAGCTCACTGCAGGCTGGGCCCCTCCGCCCGAGATTCCCGACTCCCAGCACCGATTCTTTCTGGGAAGTCTGGGACATGATGACTCACGTGAATTTGGGCAGTTCCCTTCTTGTCTCTTCATTCAGAAGTGGAAGGTGTCCCCTGAATGGCCCCTGCGGTCCTTCTAGGCCCAGCCTCCTCTGGGCCCGTCCAGTGGTTTTGTGACCGTACCCGATGGTAATACTTTAGTGCAGCGACTCTATTCTGGAAGGCTCAGATTCTGTTTTGACTACATGACTTGCTTCTTTGATCTCATTATTTTATTCTGTGATCTGGGTGCAGTCTTCCATTATTAATGTCTGTGATTTGATGATTCTCTGGGTCCTCCAGAGATGTGCTTGAAAGCTGAGGTGTAGGGAAAACCAGGGAAGGGGAGGGTGGGCTCCCACAGTCCCCACAGTCCCTGCAACACTGGTATAATTACAGGCAGAATGAGGGAGCCCTTCAACCCTGCCACAGATTAGCAGGCTGCATCCCAGCAAGGACCCACCAGCAGGGCAGCTTCTGGGCTCCCACACTGTCCCACTACTGTATCTGCCCCAGGAGGGTGCCAGCCTGGGGGTGGGGCAGGGGAACAGGAGGAAGCCTCCCTGATGGGTGGAGTGAGCCAGGAGGAGCCCAGGTAGAAGGGGACACGGGAGAGAGCTGGAGGGTGGACAGGAACCTGGATCGGAGGCACGTCTCAGCGGGGACAGAGGGGACGAGAGGCACCATGGCCACGAGGACAGTGCAATCGGAGGCTGCTAAGAAGTGTTGATGATTACAAGAGAGAAATGGACATGCTCAGAGCTGTTAGTTATCAATTTAACACAAATTGTGGGGGTCGGAGGGCTTCCTTGGGAGCACTGGAAGGGAACTAATTTCCTGCATCAGGGGCCTGGCAGGCTTGGGAAGACACATGACTGAACTGGAAGGAAGAGAGCTGAGTTCTCAGAAGCTGGGTCTCTCACCACCGCTGGGTCCTGATGGGGCAGGTCCTGAGCCTGGGTTCCTTTCTGGAGAGATGCGATGAGAACCCTGAACCCTCTCCCCACCCTGCCCTGCCTGGGGTTCTACAGACATGGCCCTGGAGGCACTGAGTAAGGTAGGTACCTTTGGGACAGTGTGGCCCTTCCGGATCTGCCAGCTGGACTCGCAAGAGGGCCAAATCCTAGGAAAATGGGAGGGAAGAGCTGGGCTTGCTAAGGCAGCAGCTGCAAGCCTGGTGGTGGTGCCTGCAGGCCTGGGGCGAGGTGCTGCTGGAGGTGGAGGGGAGGCAGGCACCGAGGGGAGAAAGGAGCCAGTGGGTCTGGGGGCACTCTCCCCTGAGGCTGGATTTCATCCCACTGGGCCCAGGGCAGCCGGCCTCCTGTGTTCCCGGGGCAACTCCTGGAAGCTTTCCATTAAATGAAGGAGACATGAGCACTGCCACGCCCAGCGCCAAGGATGGGGTCAGGAGGCTTTTAGGAGTAGTTTTGCTGGGAGAGTTTCACCGTATGGGACCAGTGCCCACAAAGTGTTCACCAATCTGATCAGGGCTGCCCTGATAAGGGCCAGCTGTGCGCGGAGAGGCTCTGCGATGCCTGTCCTCTGCAGCTGCCGACAGCAGGAGTTGTTGTTACCGAATTCAGCTCCCCCACAAGCAACGAGGTGAGAAGGTGCCAGTGTGCAGAGGCTGGTTGGGGAACACCACTTCGTTGCAGAAGCAAGGTGGGCGGAATTCTAGGGGGCCCTAGAACTGTGCTCCTAGGGGCAAGAAAACTGGGCAGCCATGAAGACATCTGCTAATACACAATCAGAAGAAGTCAAGGATGGATGAGCGGAAGGCCTGGTGCCAGACCCAAGCAAGTTCTCAGACCCAGAGCCCCTCAAGGCAGGGTGTGGCAGGGTCCCTGTGTCTGGAGATAGAAAAGCTAGGAGGGCCAAGAGGGTCAGGGAGCTAGGGGAGCTGTGCAGGGCGGAGAGCCAGTGTGGCTGGGAGGCCGGGAGCATTCCCGAGGATGGCTTTTGACCTTGGCATAGCAGGGGTGTGTGTGCATATGTGTATGTGTGCACGCGCATGTGTGCCTGTGTGCGAGAGAGAGAGAGAGAGAGAGAGAGAGAGAGAGAGAGAGAGAGAGAGAGAAAGTGAAGAGCTGGAGAGCTTTGCTGTGTGCCCTGCCTTTACCTCCTGATAGTGCCCAGCATAGCTCATCTCTACCCTTCCAGCGGTCCCTACAGTGGGTATTCTTTCTATTTCACAGAGGAGAAAGTTGAGGCTCAGGAAATCAATCAACCCCTGGAGGCTGCACCTCTTCCAGGGCTAGGGCCAGGCTTTGGCCTCTGGTTTGTCCATCTCTGAAGCCCACAGTTTTCCCTGCTGTCCCTACTGGGAGTCAGACTGGACAGGCCAGTGAGCAAAATTGCTGAAGCTGGGCAGCTGGACCCACGACAGACAGCTTGATCTGGCTGGCGCAGGCACCATCTCCTGCAGCCTGCATGAGCCTAGGTGAATCACTCAGCATCTCTGACCTTCAGGTTCCTCATCTGCAAAGTGTGCATGCAGGTTCACAGCCCCATCTGCAGTGTGAACCCTAAATGTGCTTGAACAAACCAACCCACTTGAAATTCGCGGTGCACCCGACCTCAGTGGATGCATTTGGGATCTCTGTCTCACCCAGTGTGAATGTGAATGGAGTTTGCCGTGGAACTGTTGCTCTGTTTCGGGATCCCCCAGCCCCATGGGTGTGTTATATGATAAACACTTAGTGATAGCACCATACTGCTCTTCTAAAATCCCAAACAATCTCATTCACTCTCCCTTTGGACCCAGGGCTTGGGTGAGGGATCAGGGCTTGCAATGACAGCTGTCATCTTCAGGCAGAGGTGGGGCTGCTGTGGAGATGCCTGAGTTGGGTAGGGGCAGTGCTGACTGGGCGACACGGCAGGGGCTACCTGCAGGGGTGGGCAGGGAGGATGCTGTCCCTGCAAGGGAACAACAAGGAATGTTCAGCCCTGGAAGCTGCATCCATCCCATCAGCTTTCCTAAGGGCCGCACCTCAGGGCAGGGCAGAGCACATCCTTGGAAACCTACAGGGCACTCCATGCTGTTCTGGATGCTGGTGGCCCCAGCTCCTGCTCCCCTGGAGGGGCCCAGCTCCTTCCCCTTCTGTGTAAAGCTGGGAGAGTTCTCCTTACCTGGAGGGGCCTGGCTCCCTCCCCTTCTGGGTGAAGCTGGGAGAGGTCTCCTCCCCTGGCATGCTGATGACCAGTGCAGACAGTCTCCCACGTTCCCAAGCCCCCATCCTGGAACACTGAAAAGATTCCCTGGAGGACGACGCCTCCCCATCGCAGTGGAGCCTGGTGAGGGGAGATGGTGCACGCTTTGCCCGACCCTGGGGAGAGAACTCTTGGCCTCCACCGGGCTGTGGTGGGGGGCACTGTGCTGTGAGTGGAAGTGGCTTTATTTCAGCCCTGCCATCCTTGCTTCTGCCTGGAACTTAGGGAGCCTCGGTTTATCTGTGAAATGGGGTCGTAGCACTTCTCTCCCACGGAGGTTGTGCAGCCTGAATGAGAGAGCATCTCAATGCCTGCCCCATGTGGGACCCTGGCAGCCTGAATGAGAGAGCATCTCAATGCCTGCCCCATGTGGGACCCTGGCAGCCTGAATGAGAGAGCATCTCAATGCCTGCCCCATGTGGGACCCTGGCAGACACAGTCCTTGTTCCTCATCCCTCCTCCTCCCACCCTGGCCGAGGTCCCAGTTCCCTGAGCTTGACTGTGTGGTGCTTGGTTCAGGTGAGCGTGTATCTGTTTTGGGGCCATTCTTGAGCTCTGAGGCGTGTGTTTAAATTCCAGGGATCAAACTGCCCTCCTTCGTCTTTCCATCCCTGAAATCCCCAGCTCTGTTTTCTCCCTGGGAGGCTCTGGGATTGGCTGTTGCCACTGATTCCTTGCAGATTGACTTTTCCCCCTTTTCATACCAGCCTCTTTGGTTGAGAGCTGTGGGACTCACACGTTCCCTAAATCTCCTGCCTCTGGTGTTTTCTCATTTCGTAAATCTCAGCCTCTTTCCCTCTGGCCCGGGAGACACATCGCCTCCATGGCGATCTCCTCTTGGGAGCTCCGGATATGGAACACATCATCATTCATCATGGGGACACGGGAGGCATCACAATTTCTCCTTTCAGGGAATGTGGTCAGGCCCACTGTGGCCACACATCCAGGATGGGCACGCCCGTGGGTGGGTGTAGGAAGGGGTTTGGGGATCACAACCACTCCTGGCTGTGGGGACAGGTGGGTGGCGTGGCTCCCAGGTGTGGCTGAGGGTGCCTGTGTCTGGTTCTCAAGGGGCTTCTGTCATGCAGGGCAACCCAAGCTGGTCCCCAGACAGCACCCACGTGTGGAGATGCAGGCTGGGAAGGGGCACCCAGGGCCTTGGAGCATGCTGAGGGTGGCACCTTGCCTTGTCCTAGGCATGTGACGGGAACTGACCATGAAGGGAATTTGCACTGTGAGTGGGAAGGGCACTGCAGGCTGAGGGGCCAGTGGCTGCAAAGGCCAGGTGGGGAATTTGCACTGTGAGTGGGGAGGGTACTGCAGGCTGAGGGGCCAGTGGCTGCAAAGGCCAGGTGGTGGGACAGAGGGCAGTGTGTGTCGTCAGCAGACCCCAGATCCATCAGTGACAAAGCAGGCATGGGAGCTCACCTTCCAGTGCACATGTGTGCAGAGAAAGCACACAAAACGTAGCCAAGGCATCCTAGAGCTGGAGAGACAGGAGGAAGGAAATGTGGAACTGAAGGTCACGGGCAAGGCTGAAGAGGGTCTGAGTAGCCTTCTAGAGCAAGCTGGAGAAGCAGGAGGAAGGAGAGGCTGAGATGGATGAGGGGAGTGTGGAACTGAAGGTCACGGGCAAGGCTGAAGAGGGTCTGGGTAGCCTCCTTGAGCAGGGAGCCCTGAGCATTTTACAGATGAGGACACCGAGGCCCCAGTGAATCACAGTGGCAGAGCCAGGGCATGGCCTCAGGTTGTGTCACCGTGAGTCCTGCTTTTGGCCACACTCCCTAGAAGAGGCCCTTCAGGCCCTGCACAGTGCCCCTCCACCATTCCAGCATGGTTGGATCTACCCCTTGGGGTTCCATCCTGTAGGCCTGTGTGTCTTCAGGTTCCAGAGGAGAGGGTGCTGTGGCCCTGAACTTCAGCACATGTGTCTCCCTGGTGCTCTGGCTCTGAGGTGCCTGAGGAGCCTCTGAGAGGCAGATTCGAGGCTCCTGCACATCCCCAAATGGGAACCAAACACTGGAGACCTGGTTCTAGTCTCAGCCCGTGCACATGCTCTTTCAGAAGCATTACTAACTTCCCTAAGCCTCGGTTTTCTCATCTGAGCAATGGGGCTGGAGGCTGAGAGCTGCTTAGTTGTGGGGAGCAGACACAAGGAGACTAAGCACCCAGCACAGCACTGGCCCTGAGGAGGCATTGGGCTGGGCCTTCAGGGGTTATCTGAAAGCAAGAGGTGCTCTCTCCCTCAGCACCCAGCTTCCCCAGCCTGACTCTACATAGAATTATTCTTCCTCTGCTTCTCTGTGGTGACATTTAATCTATGCAGGGGCTGGTGGATGTTTTATTTCTGGAGCTGACTTTGATTTGGGGAGGGTATTGTTAGCTGTGTCCCTTGGGAGTAGATTTAAGAGCAAATATTACTTTTTCTTATCGGAGGCATCTAGGAGCCTCTTGCAGACACCTCTTTGGCGGAGAGAGTCTCGAGACTCCAGACACTGTTTGCTTGGGTCCCTGCCAGACTGGGGAGCTTGGCTCATTTTCTCCAAGTGGAAGGAAGCAGGGGGTCTAGAAAGCGCCTAGCCTGTGCCTGCTCCACCCAGACACGCAGGGTGATCTTAGCGACACCCATCCCTCCCTCTAGCCTCAGTTTCCCCAGCGGTAGGTGTGTGAGGGCAGATGACAAGGTTGCTCTGGCTCCACTGCTTGTGGGGAGCTGACCTTCGGGGAGGAGGACAAAGAGCCACACTTCCCTGCAGCTGATCTGGGGGTGGAGTGATTTGCATATTATTTGCATAAATATGCAGGCAGATTTCATAAAGGCCTTAGCTCCAGGCATTTAAGAAAATTCCAACAAATAGATTTTGGCAGAATGCCTGCCATAGTCCTGGCCCCGAAGGCAGCTTTGCTGAGGACCGTGTCCCCTGCTCCCCCTGATCTGGGCCCTCATCTAAGACTCAGGAGGAGGTCAGGAAGGGGTGTTAGCATCCCCTTACTTGGCTGGGCCCCAGACAGGCCTCAGGACTTCCCACGGGTTGTCCAGTGGGAGGAGGAGATTCCTGGACCCCTGGTCAGGGTGCCCTGTGGGAGCCTCCCATCCTGGCAGATGTCCTCTGGCAGCCAAAGAGTTTAGCCCCATGCCTGCCCTGAGAGAATGGGAGACGGGCCCTTTAATTCGAGTCAAAGCTGCTCTCCTGATCTCTCCCTTCACCCCCTCCTTCCTCTCTCTCCCCTGCTCTCCCTCCAGCTTGGGGAGAGCCCTGCTTCCACTGAGGATCTGAGCCTGGTGTCTGGATTCCCCTCACCCCACCCACCACCCTGCCTTGTCAATTTTTCCCCTAAATAGCTCTCCTACTTCGCATTGTGAAGCTGATCATACCACACCCCCACCCTGAAAAAAAAAAAAAAACCAACCCAAAAACCCAGACACTCCAGTGGCTTCTCTTTGCTCTTGGAATAGAGAGAAAACTCTTTCATGTAGGCCCGCCAGGCTCCTTCCGGCGCCCGCCACCGCCACACCCCAGCTCCACGGGCCTGCCTTCCACACGCTCTGTTCCCGTGGCTGGCATGCTGTTCCCCCTCCCTCTCCCCTGCCCAGCTACGTCAGGCCCCGTCAGAAGTGCCCCCAGGGCCTGCTCCATCCACAGAGGTGCGACGTGGGTTGGCTAGCAGCTGGGCCTCGCCCCTGCAGGACCCACCGTGGGCCGGCTGGAGGGAGCCCCTCTGGCTCCCCACATGTCCCGACAGGAACCATGCTCACGGCGGAGGCTTCCCATCTTCGTCAGCACGGGGGGCACTGGCTTTCAGAGGCGTTTGTTCTAACGGCTATATTTGGCTGTGTATGGCGTCCTGCTCCGATGCCGGCAACAGAACAGCCCTGCAGAGGACGCTGCTCGGAAGATGGCGAAAGCACCCGGCACGGAGGCCGCGTGGGGGAAGGAGGAGGTCTTGTGGGGGTCTCCACCAGTCCATCAACTCCCCCTTTTCTTAGCACCTGCATTCCATCACCCCACACCTCTGCATTCTGGCAGAGTGGGTGAGCGTGGTCTCCCAGCACTGCTGCAGATTCCCATAACACAGTCCCCACCAGGCAGCCCGAGGGCCGCTTCTCACTGCCCTTAGGACAGAGACAGCTCCTTGCCGGACCAGCGACTGCGTGCTCGGTGCCTGCAGCCCTGCAGCCTTGAATCTCTCTGTCCCTTTCTTTAGAGACAGGGTCATGCTCTGTTGTCCAGGCTGGAACGAAGTGGTTCAACCACAGCTCACTGCAGCCTCGAACTCATGCACTTCTGAGTAGCTGGGACCATAGGCATGAGCCACCAAACCCAGATAATTAAACAAAAAAAATTTTTTTTATAGAGACAGAGTCTCACCGGGTTGTGTAGACTGGTCTCAAACTCCTGGCCTCAAGGGTTCCTCCTGCCTTGGCCTCCCCCACGCCTGGCCTCTGATTTCTTGAGCACCTCACGCTGTCTCCTGCGTGGGGCTCTGCACAGGCGGTTCCCTCAGCCTGGGAGGCTCCTCCCTACCCATCTCCACCTCCTAATTCAGGCCTGATCTGCTCCAGGTGCTCAGTGCCCCCCTCGGGTCCCTGCCTGTTTTCTCACTTGCCTGGGCATCTGCTGACTTCGTCAGGAGCTCGCTGTTTCCATTGACCTCGGCTCCTAGCTGCAGGCGGCCTGACCGAAGGCACCACGTCACAGGTTGCAGCCCCTATGCGCTACGTCGCTATTCCTGACTCAAAGTGCACACTTCTCATGCCTTCTGCGGACTGGGGCCTCTCCTCTGAGGCTGGAGGACTCAGCGCCTCCCTCCTCTGCCCCCTGGGCCTGAGACTCTTCCATCCCTACAGTAGGAGCTCTCACTGGCCCCACTGAGCGGGCAGGCAGGCAGGGGAAAGGCCAGAGTCTTAGAACGCAGCCCAGGTGCGCTGCCCCCGCCATGCCCTTGAACCTTCCCTTGGCTCCTGGTTGGGTTTGGCCGTGGGAGGCCCTGGCAGGAGATTGGGGGTGGGAGGAGAGAGAGGTCTGCAGTTTCTCCTCGAGGCCATCCCAGCTGTAGTTATGCAGCGGTGGGCTCCTCCAGCTGAGGCCAGCCCCTGCCACCCCTGCCCTCTGGCCCTGGTGGAGCCTCAGCACCTGCTTTCCCACCTAGCCCCTGTGCCACACGCAGGTCCTGGCTCCTGCCACTGCCAGTCTCTGGGTAACTCGGTGTCCCTCGCTGGGGTCCTTAGCTCTGCCCCTCCTCTGTCAGTCCCCTCCCTTAGACTCTCCTCAGTGACCTTTGATTGTGTCCTCTCGCTCCCACCAGGACCCTGGCCCAGGTGCCCACTACATGGCTGTGCCACTCTGGGGGTTCCTCCCTCTCTGAGCCTGCAGCCTGGAGCTAGGTTTCTGGAAGCTTCCTCTGTCCCCCTCCTTGGGCGCTCTGTGATGAGGCCTGGCCGTCAGGGGTAGGGAGCCACTCCTCCATTGGTCAGCTCTGGGCTGAGAAATGTTTCCCCTCGGCAGAGTCGGAGGGGGTCTCAGGAAATGAGTGTGGCAAGGTCACTGTGAGAAGAGGCAGGCTGGGTGGGCTGGGCTCTCCCAGCCTTGGGGGACTCCACTGGAATGATCACGCTGTCCCCTCCTCTGGATGTCCCGTTTCCGGATGTTTTTTTCTGTGTGAGGTCAGCCTTCAAGGTCAAACATGCAGACCTTTAGGGGCTGTTGGGGAGCAGAGTGTGGCCTGGCCTGGGGTCTCAGCCTGGGTTCCAGCCTTCTAACCCCAGGACATGCTGCCGTGCAGCGCAGAGACTGTTTCTGAACCTCGTTCTTTGCCAGCTCACGGGGAGGTGATCACAGTGAGAGGGGTCACCCCTGGGGAGGGTGGGTGGTCAAGATTAAAGGTAGGGGTTGGCAAACCTTTTCTGGAAAGGCCAGATAGTGAGTATTTCAGGTTTCACGGCTCACATGGTCTCTGTTGCAACCGCTCTACTCTGCTGCTGTAGTGCAAAACCAGTCACAGTCAATATAGAAATGAGTATGCCTGTTTAAATAAAGCTTTATTTATACAAACGGACAGTGGGCTGGATTAGATTGGCAGGTGATGGAATGCTGACCCCCTGGTCCAAGGGCAAGAAAATCCCTTTGTGGACACTCAGATCCTGGAGAAATGAACATCATTATTAGGCAGTCTGGCCCTGACCTTGTCAGCAGCACTGATTGGGAGGGCTTCCTAGAGGAGGTGATGCCTGAAGTTGCTTTGAAATAGGAGGTGTCACCTAGAGGCTGGAGGGGGAAGGGGATCCCAGTTGAGGAACTTTTCTCTGTTGAAGGAGGAGTGGTGGCAGAGGGGCAGGGGCTGCAATTTGTACCCTTGAGAGTGAGCAGCCTGTCACATCCCCAAAACCGTGATAAATGCCCCTGAGCTTCCAGCGTGGGCCCACATGCTCCTGAGTGATGGTGATTTATGGTGGCTGAGATTTTTCTTAAGCAAGTGGTTTTTGGAGAAAAAAGGAAGGTCACAGCACATCAGGCCTTACACATCTGATCTTGTTCTCCACAGCTGCAGATTCCCTGTGAATGCACCAGAGCCCAACGAGGGTGTTGGCTGCCAGGGGACGGACATTAATGTCAAATAAACAAAGGCAGGGAAGGCATACCTGGCTGAGCAGGGGACGCCATTGTTATTATTCCGGGGGTTGGCTACAGGGGCGGGCCTGTGAGGGTGGCTGCCAGTGGAGCCCAAGGGTGAGATGAGAAATCTCAAGCTAAGCTGAGGGAAGTCGCTGTGCTGGGGCTCTGGGGCACAGGTGGGGAAAAGGCAGGGGAGGCTGGCTGGCCTGAGGGAGGAGGGCAGCCTGACCTGGCATCTGCCGGTGGTGGAGACTTGGTTCTGGTCCTGGTCCTGGCTGCAGCTGGGCACCCTCTACATGCAGGTGTGAGCAGGCCTGCTCTACTCCATCCAGGCTGTGTGGCTCTGGGCAGCTTGCACACCCTCTCTGGGCCTCCTATTCCTCAACCATCTACCGTTCACTGCTACTGGAAGTTCACTGCTACAGAAGGGCAGAGAATAACACAGCTGGACCTCAGTTCCTTGTCCTTGAGACCCCTGCAGCAGTGACCCCTGTCCCTGAGACCCCTGCAGCAGTGACCCCTGGCCCTGAGACCCTTGGCCCCGTTGCTTGCCCTTTGCTCCTCCCTCATGAGGTGGAGCCCAGAGCTAGGACCCGGCTGTGGGTTGCCCTGGGTGACCTGGCCTCTGTGTCTGTTTCCTTGGCTACAGAGTGGGGTTGTGACGTCCTTGCCCTGGTGGGCTGTGAGTATGAGATGAGCTTATGCATGCCTGGAGCCCAGCACGAACATGTATGCTAGCTGGTTAGCTGTTGTTTTTACAGAGGATGATGTTTTCATTTAACGACTTGGTGAAGACGAGAACTTTAATTCTTCAGAGCGTACGTGCACTCAGTGTCTTTCTGAAAAAAGGCTGCTGCCTGAAGTATTCGGGTCTGTGTGAGCACAAACACAGTCTTTCTCTGGCTTTCCCCACCCTCCTTCTGAGGTCGGACATGGGACCAAACTGAGGACTAGCTAAAACAGGGAAGGGCAGAAGCCGCCTTCCATGAGACACACCCACCAGTGTGCCTGTCGGTTTACCATTGCCATGGCAATGCCTGGGCGTGCCCGCCCTTTTCCATGGCAATGATCCGACGACCCAAAGTTCTTACTGTTTTGCTAGATGTTTCTGCATACACTGTCCTTTAATCTGCATGCAATTAAAAGTGGGCAGAAATGTGACTGCTGAGCTGCCCTGAGCTGCTACTCTCTGCCTTCGGGGAACCCTGCTTTCAGGAGCTGACACGGGGCTGCAACCTGAGCTGCTGCCTCAATAAAACTCTCCCTTCTACCTCTGGCCGGCCCTTGAATTCTTTCCTGGGTGAAGCCAAGAACCCTTGCTGGCTAAGCCCCACTTTGGGGCTAACTTGCCTTGGGTCATTTCCACCACCAACACAGAAATAACCTGTGCAGACAAACAGCCTGTAATTACTTGTTGCTTGTCTCTAAGATGTCATATAATGTTACTGTATGTATGTGTGCAGATGTTACATAACATTATCTACATATACACACTTACCTTCTTCATGGGGTATTTTGATACCTAGCTCATGTTGGCATTTATACTGAAGGTAGGGAGGACAGAGAGGAGGAGGAGGGAGGAGGGGAGAGAGAATGACAGAGCACAGGAGTGAGAGCGTGAGTGAGGGCTAGAGCCTGAGTGAGGGAGGTGCTTGGGAACATGGTGCCTTTCCTGTGTGTGTTACGCTGTGTTAAGATTGCTCCTTAACACCCAGGAGGAGTGAGGGGCAACTCCAGGGCATTAATGGTGGAGGCGATGTGGGAACATGGCCCTGGTGTTGCCTTGTAGATCTCCCTGCCTAGAGGGTCCTGTGAAGGGTGGTGGGAAGCCAGAGGGCAGCTTGGGAGCTCCTGCCCTGCTGGGCTGGTTGGTGGACAGGTTGTGTGGGGAGGCCACAATGGGCCCACCAAGGGAATTTCGGAGGCAGTCAGGTTACTCATCCCCATTCTGAATGGTGGCTTGCTGGAGGGCAGCTGCAGCCTCAGGGTGACCGTTACTTAGCTCCTGAAAGAATCGTCCATGGCATAGCCTTTCATCCCTGGAGTCTCAGCCCCAGTGGGAGGGTTTGGAGCCTTAGGGAACAAGGGACAAGACCACAGTGAGATGGAGGAGAACCTAAGCACCTTGCCGCTTTACACACGCAAGGTGCAGCTGGGGCATCAGAGGCTCCCAGCTCCCAGGTGTGAAGTGGAGACATTATCTCTGCCTTCTCACTCCCTCCGACCCCCCACCCTCTGGGAAAACAGATGGATCCCTCTCTCAGTCCCACTGTGCCTTTGGTTTCCCCATTATCACCGTTTTCAGTGAATAAAACCCTGAGCCTTCAAGGCGACAGTGCCCCTGGAGGTCCCCAGTCCTGGCATAATGCCTGGCATAGCGCAGGCTCTCAACATGAGTTCTTGGAGAAGGAAAAGAGACACAAGAGATGATGGGGAGGGTCCTTGGCCTCCTCTGTGGAGGCTATAGGAATGTGCGTGGTTTCCCCCACCAAGCCCAGCACACAGCAGGTCCCCAATAAAGGTGTGTGTGGGAAGTAAAAAAGTTCCTCTTCAAAGTTTCCTTTCTTGTTTAAAAAAATCGTAAGTGTTAGAAATTGTAGTTTGTTTTAAACACCTTCTTCAAAGCCGTCTTGCTTTTTGCTAGTAGTTCTTTGTTAAGCCCTATCCTATGTAGCTGCTCACAGGCACGTAGCACATTCTATGTCCTTGTACTTTAACTGAGATACCTGTGCTGGCCGTGCTCACAGGCATAGACATGTGGTGCTCACACACACGTAGCACATTCTATGTCCTTGTACTTTAACCAAGATACCTGTGCTGGACGTGCTCACAGGCGTGTCCCAGCTCGCAGCCTGTGCCCTTCCTTATTTGGACTTCCTTTTTGTTCTTCATTGCTTTTCCCTGTTTAGAAAATTTTAAGTTGTTAGCCAATCAGGTTTTAGTTTAGATTGTGAGATCTGGCCCCCACCAATGGGGATCAGACACAGCAGTAAGGACGACCCAAAATGCATAAGGGATAAATATGTCTACCTTTTCTTTGTTTGTTGTACTCTCTTGGCAATATTGCTAAAGGGGGTTCCTTTTCTGCAGGAAGTAAAAATTGCTTTGCTGAGAGATCCTTTGTCCCAGTACTAACTTTTCTTTGTGCTCCGAAAATTTGCAAATAACAGCTTGTCAGTGTGAGTTGGTGACGTGGCTGGATGGTTCTGACCTCTTTCTTCAGAGAGGGCGGGGGTTTTCCCCAGGTCAGGCAGCTAGGATGAGCAGTCTCCGGGGTTGCAAGCTCACATCCCCTCAGGCTAGGGGCTGGGTTGACCCTCCCAGGTCCAGGGCCTTCACATCTTTCTTTCCTCTTTGGTGGGTCTGAGGCGCCTTCTCCAGGGGAGTTGGGCACAGTGGTCTCTGTGAAAGTCCCACTCAGGCCAGGAGAAACCAGCTGCTATCAATACCTGGATTTGGGTTTTTGGAGAAGAAGCAGATATTATGGAAAGAGAGGGGACTCTGTGGCTACTTGGGCCTGGGTTGGTTTCAAGTCTTAGTTCTCTCCCTTAAGTGCTGCGTGTCCTTGGGCAGGTATGCTGGCCTCGCTGAGCCTCAGTTTTCTTCTCTCCAGAAAAACGCTCACACAGGGTGCTGGGATGGTTAGAGGAGATGGCCACAGTCTCCCTGTGCCTCTGCTGCAGATGAGGATGCTGGTCTTTGGAACTTGGACCCACTTGGATAATCCACAACAATTTCCTCATCTCCAGATCCTGAAATTAATCACATCTGCAAAGACCCCTTTGCAAATGAGGTTTCTCACAGGCTCCAGGGTTAGGGTTTTGCTGTATCTTTTTTCAGGGCCACCCTTCAGTCCTCCTTCTGAGGGAGACATATCTGCATCCAGCCACCTTTTCCTGTCCATGAGGGTGAGTGGGGCAGAGACTCAAGGGGCCTGGGCTCCCTCAACGCTGGGCAGAGACCCCAGGATGGCTCAAGGGTTGGGAAGGACCAGCCTCTGCTGGGCCCTAAGAGGAACGGGATGAGTCCCAGGTGAGGCTCAGAGACAGTGGGGGCTGGGTCTCGGCGAACGAGGCCAGAGATGGCTGCAGAAGAGAAAACCCAGTGTCCAAATCCCAGCTCGCTGTGACCACGGCACAACCCTTGATCTCAAAACCACAGCGGCCCCGTTAAGAAAGGGTGCCTAATACTGTCTTCCTGTAAGGGTGCAGTGAGGGCTGGTGAGATCGACTGCTCGCTGTGTTAGCTTTTTATTTTATCTTTTCTTATGTTGCTGGATCCCCATCTCATTCTGAAGAAGCTGAAGGCACGCGGCAATGCGCAGAGCCCAAGGGCCACAGCTGTCATTAATACTGGGGCCTCCACTTTGCCCTCAGAAGGCTCCCCCTTCCCTGAGAGCCGCTGGCCTCTGCGTCTAAGGCCCTTGGGGACAGGCAGACAGGTCCCTGACCTTATTGCTCTGTGCATGGCGGTTTGGGGGTGTCCTCTGCTTAGGGAGGGCTCGGGGTGTCCTGCTGGGGTAACAATGTTGCGGGGGTCTAGGGCAGGCCCTGGCTGTCCTTCCTGGGAGGGCAGGGTCATTCCCGAATGCCTCCATCTCCATGAGGCATTCAGAGCCCAGAGGCCAGGCTGGGGGTTGCTTGGACCTTGCTGCCCCAGCCTGATCATGGCTGGTGCTCCCATGGCAGGTGCCCCTGTGGCAGGGATGAGTTGGCAGTGCTGTTCACAGGCAGGTGGGCAGGGGACCTCAAACCGACTCAGAAAGGCCACCGGAGGGTCTGGAGTGAGTACAGGGCAGAGGCACTGGGCCCTTGTCTGTGTGCTCTGTGGGGCACCTGAGTGAAGTGGTGAAGAGCTGTGGGCGGCCAGGCGGCAGGAGAGCCCAGGCCTGTGTCCCGAGGCTCGAGGGAGTGAGTGAGTGGGGATCTGGGGGCAGCTAGCCCTGAGCCAGAGCTTCCACAGGCTTGCCCCGGGGCTGCCCTGCCACCTGCACTCAGGGTGCCCTAGGTGCTTGGTGGTTGTGGCCAGTGTGGGTTTGAAGGATACTGATGCCAGCCCTGCCCTCTGGAATTACATCCTCATGGGGTTAGAGAAGTAACAAGCCTGAGTCATGTGGCCAGAAGGGCCTGGAGAAAGCCAGAGCCCAGCGGCGCGGGAGGCTGGGGCGGCTTCTAGGAGGTGGGCAGGAGAGGCCTTCCTCACTCAGGTCCTTTGAGCAAGCGGGGTGAGGGGTGCCCTGGAGGGGAGCAGAAGGGGCGTGACCGGGGCACCTCAGGGCTGGGAGCAGGGGCGGCAGGCTTGCACGTGTTCAGATCCTTCTCCACCCTTTCCTCACCCCGTGGGTGGGTGGCCCTGTCCCTAAGCCATGGAGTCATCCTCTATAAGTGGGTCCACGGAGGCCTGGCTTACCTGGAGCTGATCACAGCAGTGACATTTCTCAGTACACAGGGCTTTTCACTGTCCCTTCATCATGATAACTGTAATGCCAGCTGCCTGCTCTGCTACTTCCTCAAGATGGGCAGGCATCTGAGATTGCAGCTTCTGAGCACCGGATGCCCGGGGTCTGGATCCAGGCCCCTCTCCACCTCTTTCCCAGCAGCAGCGGAGGCCGGAGGCTCATTTGGGTTCCTCCTTGGCTGAGCACTGGCTCCTGTCCTGATCCCTCCTGCCCAACCCTCCTCTTCCCTACAGGCCCCATGGAGTGATGGGGCTGGAGATGGAGTGGGCAGAGGCAAAGATACAACTGATAGTTTTCCGGATGTTTCTTAATTTCAATATTTATTCACCTCCTGCTGGGAGGCTGTGGGCATCAGGGTGGGCAGGGACCTCAGCAAAGGCCTCAGAAACTTCTGGAAGGGCACCTAGGATTGTATGTGTTTCTGCATGGGAGCTGATGCTTGTCTTGAAGAGGGTCAAGTGGGCCCAGGCTCCCTCATGTCTGAGTGCTGGTGAGCTGCAGATACGAGGGTGGCTGCAGGGCCAGGCCATGGGCTGGGGTCTCATCCTCCAGGGCTCTGCTCTTTCCTGAGTCACCTGTGGAATCCACATGGCAGGCTTCCGTCCTTTCCTGAGGGTGTACAGGCTTCATCTGTGCTTCCACTTCCAGGTAGGGGCAGGGACACCTTTGTGAAGCTCCCCAGCCCTTAGCGAAGACTAGGAGAAAAGAGAAGGTTGATAAGGTGTAGTGACTGTCAGCCCAAGAGAGGGAGGAAGGAGGAGGTTACGCATTCATCCTGAAGAGCTGGGGGAGCCGAGGTGCCAGGGTGCTTAGGGCCACTCCTGGGGCCTCCCTAACTCCCCCTCTGTCGCTTTTCTCCCTTTCCCACCTGCAGCTTCAGAGGCACAGGAGCTGTGCAAGGTTTCTTCTCTCTGCGGTTTAGTTGTGCCCAGTTGGGGTGAGTGAGGATTCTGTTTGCTGATTTCGTAAGCCGTGCGTGTCTTCCTGGGGGACTTGGAGATCAGAGTGCACCCACATCAGAGGGTCTGGAGCTGTGAGCAGTGGCCCTGGGTGCTGAGACCCGGTTCCTGCAGGGGCTCAGGCGGCAGCTGCCAGGTCCTGCCAGCTTCGGTTTGCCCACCCTGAGTGTGTAGTCTGGGACAAGACAGCAGGTGCCGCCTCGCTATAAAAATATCTAAACAGACCGACTGCAGATCCCAGAATTAAGTTTAAAGCTGCAGCTATTGATGTTTTCGAAAAATAGCGTTTACTAAGAGGCAGGAAGATGTTTTGCCCAGTAGGCGCCTTTTCCATTTTTTGGGTGTATTTTATTGATTTCTGTGCTGAAATAGTGCTTTTGATGTTTTAAAATAGAATCCTAGGCGGAGATATCCCAGGCTCGGGATTTAAGTGGAAATGGACATGGCTCTTCATAAACGCACCTTTAAAACAAAGCGCTCCTCTGCTGGCTTCCTGGGCTGGCTCAGACATCTTATATGCCCTCCACTCTGCAGCACCCCCCATCCGGCCTTTTGGGCTTAAAAAAAAGCCACCTGATGACTGCTATCGCTGCTTTACGGTTCTGCTATGGATTATTTTCTCTTCTCCACTGCTAGACGGGGTGGGAGACAGCAGTGCCACAGGTCAAACTGGGAGTCACCTGTGCAGACCTCGGGCTAAGCTGCTGCCCTCAGCTTCAGGGCCCAGTGCCTGAGGCCATCCAGGCCCAGTGCCAGGTGCTGGTTCCTCCCTCCCTCCTCCCTCTCACTGGGCAGCCCCTGCTTCAGCCCAGCAGGCCCCTGGGACTGTAGGAAAACTTTACGAAGTCCCCAGTCTTTGGGAAGACAGCCTAGAAAAGGGAAATTCGATACAGGATGCAGTCCTGTCCCGGGGCAGTGGCTGGGCTCTCTGAGGCTGGGCTTCCTTCCCGCGAGTCCCACACACACCTCTGCCCTGCCGGCAGTATTGGCTGCTGCTGGGGGCAAGTCGTGGTGGGAATGAGACAGAGGCCCTGGTGGCGTCTCACCCGCAGCTCCTGCCTCTGCTGTGCTCCTCCCTGGCCTGTGCGGTGGTGGGGCACTAAGGTCCGAATGTTTGTGTTCCTCCAATATTTCCATAGGGAAATCCTGACCCCCAGGGGGATGGGATAGGCAGGTGGGGCCTGTAGGGGTGACGAGGTCCTGAGGGCGGAGTCTCATGATGGATCAGCGCCCTTCTACAGCGAGACTCCGGAGAGATGTCTCGCCCTGTCGACCACGTGAGGCCATAGCAGAAAGACAGTCATCTCTGGACCAGGAGGCAGCCCTCACCAGAGGCCATGTCTGCCTTGATCTTAGACTTCCAGCTCCAGAACTGTGCAAAATACCTTTCTCTTGTTGATAAGCTTGCTTCCCTTCCCACGGTTGTCCAGGCTCCTTATCTGCCCTCAATCCCAGACAGGCCGCCTGGCTTTGACACTCTGTTATGGCAGCCTCCATGGGCTCAGACACCAGGCCTTCGGGGTCCAGCCTGCAGGAGATGTGGCCCAAGTGCATGTCATAGGAGAGGAGGCACTTTGTTGCTGTCAGCTGTGTGGCTGTTGTTCCACGTCCCCAGAGACCTCCGTCGGGCTCAGTCCCTGCCTCACATTGGTGCAAAGTGGCTTCCACATGACCAAGGGCTGGTTTTCAGCTCTTGGAGGCACTGCTGGCACCCAGGGTTGTGAGCTCTGCCTAAGGGTGGGCTCCCGGGTTGGCTGGATGAGAGGGGCTGAGGGGAATTTGTCCCCTGGGCATCTGGGGACACAAGGGCCGCACCCCGTGTCCAGGGGCTGCAGGCACTGGCGCCGTAGGGAAGGGACAGCTAGGTGGCCAGCGCTGTGGGAGCTGCATGAGGAGCAGGGACCAGGGCTGGTGTCCTCTGATCCATGTGCACTGTCGGGAGCTCCCACTGCAGGTGTGCGCAAGTGAGGATGATAATGGCCGTAGTGTACTGAGTGCGTCTGAGCAGTATTTTTCCTGCTAGGATGGGGATGCTACGATTTTCCCTGCATTTCCCCATCTGACCCTCTGGAAATTCTGGTGGCAGGTACCTCTCCATTGTCCGGATGCACACAGGTGGAGCAGGGAGAGTGGTCTGCAGCTCCTAAGTGGCAGAACTGTGAGCTGAAGCCAGAGCACCTAGTGCCAGGCATCTCCCGGCGGCTTCCATGGGCCACCACCTGCTGGGACGGTGCAGCAGGGGTGAGGGCTGGGGGCACAGCTGGGCTGTGCTGGGGGGTTGTAGGGAGGTGGTGGTGGAGTTAATAGAGCCTGTGGGGCTCCAGCTTCCTTCCCAAGGCGGGGCTACCCCGGAGGAGGCCAGAGTGAGGGATGGAAAGGGCCCTCGCGCAGCGGCTTGTACCAGCCAGCTACAGCATAGGGTCCGTCAGTCACTGCAGTGTTTCTTAGGCACCTATAGAATCCGATGCCTAGGAGTGACGGCCGGGGGCCCTCCCTGCTGCCCCCACCAGCAGGCCAGTTTCTCCGGCACTAATGCGCTGATAGTGTCATTAGCCTCAGCAGCTGGGACTACATTTTCTGAGCAGATGCCAGTGAAAAGTTAGTTGTTCCAGTGTTGTAAATTATGTCAATTCTTTTGTTTTTATTTAAAATGTCCCTGCCTTCCCCTATCAGCTCCTTTTCTTCTAGCCGAGGGCCAGGGTAGGTGTTTTCAAGGCATGACTGTGATGGCCAGGATCCTTGGTGGCTCCCGATGGGCAGCCATGGGTCCCCAGGTTGCCAGTGGCTCTGAGTCCAGCGTGAGGGGCTGGAGGCCAGGCCGGGCTCTGAGAGGGGTCTAAGCCAGAACCGCATCATCCTGCAAGGAGCAGCAGAGATGCCGAGCGGATGCCGGCCAGTCTCTGTGCAGCTTTGCCACAGAGCAAGGATCAGTCTATCTTGAATTCACTCAATAACATGAATGATTAACTCATGACAACTGTAATTTTCAAATATGAAAGAGTTTTGTGATGGTGCTCAGGGTCACGGTGTGAACAGAGCCCCCGGTGGGTCCTGGACACCCGGCCCCACCCCTCTCAGCCCAGGACCCTGGCAGTGCCCACCTCCCTCTGCTCCTGCCCTGGGCCAGGTTCTGCCTCTGCAGAACAGAAGAGGTGGCCCAGGTGAGCACAGGGACCTGGTGTTGAGATGTGCCAGGACTGTTTTGGTGCCCACACACCTGCCTTCCTCTCCCCAGATATCATTCATTTGATGCCTCAACGCGGTGGCAGGTCACACCACTGTCCTTGAGACATTAAACAGTGTCTCCAAATCTGGCCCTGCCGCCTGGCCATGTGGCCTTGGCAAGCTCCTTCACCACTCACCTTTTGTTTCTTCTTCCATAGGTTGAACCTACACAGCTGACCTCATGGTTGGCATGTGGCTTGGTCTTGAGTCTGGCTCTGTGGGGCACGTGGTGCCCTGTGCACACATGCCCACCTCGCCATGTTGGGCCCTCTAGGCACAGCTGACTTTGGAATAGGGGCCAGAGCCTGAACTGTCCCGGGGCCCAACGTCATCAGTGATCCCCTACTTGGAGAACGTTCTCTGGCAGGCAGCAGGCGGGGAAGACAAGTTGGAGTTGGAGGAGGAGGCAGTGTGTGTGGCTGCCTGGCCGGCGGAGGGTCACCCAAGGAGGAGTGGGAGGCCCTGGGGCAGAGAGCAGCCTCTGCAGACGCCAGCAAGAAACAGACGTCAGCCCTGCAACAAGGACCCGGATTCTGCCAGTGCCTGAGCCTGGGTGGAGATTCCTCCCGGGAGCCTCCAGGTTGGAGTCCAGCCCCACCACACCTTGATTTTGGCCTGTGGGACCCTGAGCAGAGAGCCCAGCTGACCCCACATGGCGAGAAAGATCTGAGCTAAAAAGGGATTTGTTTTAAGACACGAAGTGTAGGGCCATCTGTTACACAGAATAGAAAACCACTGCAGGACCCATGTGGGTGAAGACACTGGCTTTGGGTTGGACGTGCTGAGCTTGGGGCCTTTAGGACTTCTGGATGGGGTCTCCGGAAGTTGGATGCCCATCCATGGTGCCCTGCAGGGACCGGGGTGCTCATCAGAGGGTGGCCCCAGAGAGGCCAAGCATGTGGCAGCAGAAAAATCACCTACTGTCTACACCCACGAGGATGAGGCACCAGAACATTGGTAGAGGCCTTTCCTAGCCTAAGGCACCGCTGCGTGCACCAACCAGTGGCTGCCATCACCGGCCTCACTCTGAGTCCGGCTCCTGTGGCAGGAAGCTCAGCTCTGTGGAGGGGCCCAGGCAGGGGCCTGGGGCTGAATCCAACAGACGCTTCCCTGTTTCCTTGTGCTGTCAGGGGCGGTCGGCTCTGGGGACAGGCAGGGGTCCCAATGGCATCTGTTTCTCTTCCCGAATTCCTATCATGCTGGCACACAGTAGGGCTCCTCACGCTCCTGATGACACATGCTGACTGCTCACTGCCTTCAGAGACCCCGTCCTCTTAATCCAGCGGCCCCAGCAAGGGATCTTCACAGGAACTTCAAGAGTAAAGTTTGTGAATTGGTTGCTTTGAGCCCAGGAGCTGTGACTTGCCTATGCCTGACCTGGTTCCTAAATTCCAGGGATTCCTCCTAACCCCCAAGCCCACTCCTCAGCCCCCATTATCGCTGCTTCCTTTTCAGATTGGATTCAACTCAGCCACAAAATAGACCAGGGCTGCCGGATCCCCGCTGCTCAGAACATGAGATTTTCTCCCTGGCAGTGGGAGGCCTGACATCTTAGTAAAAGCAGAGCAAATGGGATTGTTGGAGAGGTAACTGCAGGCTCTGAGAGATTTGCGCTCCTGGGCAGGGACTTTAGCCTCCCTGGTGGGTGCCCCGCAGCCTAGCCGCAAGAGACGGGGCTTCGCTGTCACAGTGAAGGCATCCCACCAGTGTAGAGGTGTCGTGGAAGGCTGAGCAGGGAGAGGCACTGCCAGCCGCCTCTGGGGTCTCACCCTGCTGGAGGGCGGCGAGGAGAGACAGGGGGTCCTGTGAGAACTGCTGGGTGTGGTCCCTAACACCCCATCCTTGCTGTCCCTGGCTGGAGCACCCCCAGCCTGCACTTGCTCAGTGCTGGCCAAGCTGAGAGCTGTGGCTGGCTCAGCCATGCAGGTCCCACATTAGCCTTGGTGCTGCCGCAGTCCGCGCCCGTAACTGGGCACCTTCAGCTGCTGCCCGGGGCCATGGCATTGCTGCCACCCTCCCAGTCTTGGGTCAGCCCCACCATGGGCCTCTCCACTCTGTAGCCAACCTGTGGCTCTGTCTGGGCTGGAGAGGCCCAGCCTCACTTATCACTCCAGCAGGGGCCAGGGGAGGGCCGGAGGGCTGCAGCTTTTGGAGGCTCTGGGGACACTTGTGGGGAGGATGGAGAGAGGTGGATGGGACGGAGTTGGTGTCTGGGGTGCAGAGCCTGGCCCCTGATGTGCAGGCCTCACTCCTTCCCCTCCAAGCTCCTCCTGCTGCGTGTCGGTGGGGAACGGTGAGCAGGGAGAGGTCAGGCATCATCACGGTGAGCAACGCCGGTGCCCGCACCTGGGGCCACAGGCTAACTGCAGAACTGAGGGGCTGGCTGTGCCCAGGGTTCAGGATGGCGTCCCTGCTCCCAGCCAGCTCTCAGCCTCACTGCAGCTGGGTTCTGGCATCTGACTCTTCATCTGCTCAGCCCAACATGTAGTTACTGAGTACCTGGTATGTGCCTGGTGATGGAGGAGAGGGAGAGGCTGAGCTGTGAGTAGACTGTCTCCAGCTGAGCATAGGGCAGCTCAGCCTACTCAGCAGCCGGGGGGCAAGGAGCCCAGCGCAGTGGCCCCAACCTTTTTGGCACCAGGGACCAGTTTCATGGAAGATGATTTTTCCACGGACGGGGTGGGGGATGGTTTCAGGATGAAACTGTTGCACGTTAGATTATCAGGCACTGGAGTCTCATAAGGAGCACGCAACCTAGATCCCTCGTACACAAAGAGGGCTGAGCTCCCGTGAGAGTCGAATGCGGCTGATCTGGCGGGATGCAGCCCTTGGGCAGGAATGCTTGCTCTCCCATCGCTCACCCTCTGCTGTGTGGCCGGGTTCCTAACAGGCCACGGACAGCTCCAGGCCTGTGGCTTGGGGGCTGGGGACCCCTGGTAGAAGGGACAGCTTGCCCCATGGGCAGGGCTGTGGGGAGCATAGCCATCTTGTGAGTGGCCTAGAATTAGTCACGATCAGCCTAGTGCCCCTTCTAGAGGTGCCAGGTAAAATGACGGATGCTCAGTCACGTTAGAATTTCAGATAATTAATGAATATTTTTTGAGCGTAAGTATATCCCATCCAGCATTTGGGAGATACTTGTACTAAATAATTCATTGTTTTTCTGAAATTAAAAAATATAAATTCTTGTAATTTTGGTTGATGAATCTTGCGGGAAACTCAGAAAAGCGGCCTTCCCTCCCCTGACCCACGGACCAGGCGGGAGAGCAGGCTGGGAGCTCAGCTGGGACCTGGGAGTTTGGTGGCCACGCTTAATGAGCATTGTGTTCTCAACGTCTGTAGTTCCTTGGCCGGGGCTGGGGGTCTGGGCCCATACTGCATGCGTAGCCCCACAGAGAAGTTCATAATAAGACCTCAGCATCTTTGCAGCAGAACAGATGGATGCATTTTCCGTCTGATTTGGCTGAGCCTCTTCTCCACGTTCTTCTAGGAATCAAATAACTCTAAATGTGTTTGGTCACTAATTTAGGCCGCTTGACTTGGCCAAATGTTGCTTCCCGTCTGGAACAGAGCCTTACTATCTTGACACCACAGGCCTGGGTGACCTCAGCTCCCACGTCTGTCCTTGTCTGCCCCTCGGTTGCCCTGTGTGCTCTCTGCATCCCGGATGAAAGAAGGCACCTGCTGGATCTGGTGTTCAAGGCGAGGTGTGCCTCCCGTTAGCTGTGTGGCCATGGGCTACTGGCTGTTGCTCTCTGTGCCTCCTTTCCATATCCTCGGGTCATGGGAACTCTTCCTCTTATAAGCACCATGGTGAGGTCACTGTCCTCAGCCACATGCTGCAGGATCTGAGACGGATTGAAGTTTGTCTGGTTGAACCAGCAGTCTCAGGCCTTCTTCCTTGGAGCAGGGAAAGGGAAGGTGTTATATTTTAATCAAATCAGTTTGAGGTCCCAAAGTCTAATCAAGAACCAAATAGCTGTTTTAGAGGCAGCAGGTTGAGAGGCCGAGATGACCCAACATCAGAGAGTTCAGGGAGGAGTGAGAGGAAAGGCCTCTGGCTCCTGGCCCCCGGGGCTGTTTTCATCATGGCAGCTGCTCTCCTCCCCCTTGGAGGCTCAGAGGACCTGTGAGCTCTCTGCTGTGACCATGGTCCAGCCGGGTGGACAAGGACAGAGGATGGGAGGGTTCAACCTTTCTGGGAAACAGCTAGTGTCAGAGTCAGGAGCAGGGGGTTATCAGAGAGAAGCTGTCCAGTGGGGCAGGCTCAGCTTAGCTTTGAGTGTGCCTGGAGAGGAGGCCCAGCTCCTGACTACACTGGCTTCCAGGACCTGGGGTCAGACAGGCCTGCAAGGCCCACGGAATATGTCAGAGGTCCTCCAGGCGCTCCAGGGAGGGCAGAGAATCTGGAGGACATTGTACGAGGACCTCCAGGTTTTCAAAATGGATTGTCATGGTTTCCGGCAATTCCAGGGCTCATCATGATGGTTTCCAACAATCTTGAGGTGGGGGAAAGAGATTCCTCATTGTTTTGTAGTCAATCCTGTAGACTAATGATCAATGACTTTATCAAACTGAATGCTTGCTGTTCCACTGTGGGTTAAATAGTTCCTGATGAATTCACTTCTTCTGTTATACTATGCCCTGAGTTGTAAGAAACTCTTCAGGTGGCTGGAAGCAAACACAGAGGCGTGCATTTCCAACTCCAGCTGCGATCCCAGGCAGGTAAGATGGGGGCACCTCCTGCAGAATCAGGTGCAATCCACCCTGGGGGTGCCGCTCGGGCCAGAGGTGCTTTGGGGAGCTTCCCTCCTCCTCCAAGGGCAGGGCTGTGGCTTGTTAGCAAGAGCTGGGCCGTAACAAAGCCCAGCTCTGTGTCCCCAACACCCACCAGGTCTTCCATCCTTGTGTCCCAGGAAAGGCTGGTTATAGACAGGCTTTATTCATGCTGCTCCGGTGACCTTGAAGCCCTGCTCTGTGAACGCTCAGGCAGAAAGCATCACACACTGTGAGTCACTGCCCAGGTCCCCTGGGCTGCTCGGATGGCTCAGCATCCACTGTGGCCCTGGTTTCTGGGCTCTGATTTAATCGGATGAAGAGATATTGACCAGGCAGTGGGCAAGGGTCTGGCAGGAGCCATCAGACATGGCCTCCTGGGAATGGCTGCTTCAGGGGCTCCTGGCAGCCTCACTGGGAGGTGTGTCCGCAACTCACTGTCCAGCTGCTGCAGTGAGTGTGGCCCCGTCCTGGGGAGTGGTGGTCTTCAAGTGGGATGCATGGCCATGTGGGTGTGCAGGACCACCCATCAGGGAACAGGGAGCAGATGAGAGTTTCTGTGTGGGGTGATTTTCCTGTGCACTGCGGAGCTGCAGTGATAGCGTTGTGGCAGGGGCTGCCTGGCCCTCGATCCTGCTTGATGTCAGAGGGGCGTGTGCTGTGGACCCCAGGACACCCCTGAGTGGGGTCCGCAGTGCAGAAGGATGGACAGCAGCACCCTGTCTCTTTCCCTCCCAGTGTACTTCGCCTTTTGCAGTTTATGAGAGCCCAGTGCTGTGGATTTATTTACCAGCTTCTCCAGCCATATTTCACAGAATGGACTGATGGCCTGGAACGTGTCCCTGGAGGTCACCAGGGCTGCTTAGAGGAACTTTAAGTGCCTCCCCTCCCAGGCACGTGGTTCCCAGGTTCCCTCTCCCCTCCCCCATCCATGGCGGCATTGGAGCCAGGCCTGCTCTTCCTGCTGGGTTCCTGGGTGACCCTGCGAAGAAGAGACCACCCTATGCTCCCGCAGCCCTGGGTGGGCACACAGTGTGCGTCAGGAACTAAGCTTTGTTGTTGAAACTCCTGAGGCTTGTGGTGCTGCTTGTTCCTGCCGCATAACCCAGCCTGGCTGCCTGCTGCACCTCCAGAGACCGTGGCTGAAGAGGGTGTGACCCCCCAGCCTGGGAGCAGGGGGTGATGCTCCTCTCAATCTCAACGCCAGAGCTCTGCCAGCAGATGCCACCCAAAATGTCACGATTGACTAGCTCCCAGGAAAAATGGGCAAAATGGTTCCAAATAATTGAAAAATCCATTGAGATGTGCCCTGCACACACTGTCAATAATGACTGTGCCTTTAGCTAGAAGCTTATGCTGGCACGACATTCCACGACATGTGCACGAATACGCATGCATAGGCTGGGCCTGCACTTACCTACCTGGGGGAGCACAAGGAAGATGCTTGGAGAGTGAGGCTTCGGCTCAGGTGCTCTGGGAATGAGATGAGACCCTCCTTAGCCTACAGAAGGGGCACCGCAGGTCTGGAGAGCCAGGAAGCTGCAGGGCGTTTGGCCCCTGCCATTTTGGCATGTCCTGGGTGCCATGACCCCCTGGGCTCTTGGTGTCCTGTGTCACTTGGAAACATCCCATTGTTCTACCGCAGGCTGCTGTGAGGCAGGTATACACAGGGCCCCATGCCCCGTGCTCAGCAATGAAGTGGTCTCTGCCACGAGGACTCTCTCACTATGCTCTTTGCCCTCCCTCTTCCCAGACAAAGGAATTCCTTGTCTTTAGAGTCGTTCCTTAAACACTTATCTACCTAGTACATGGCTTCTGAGCACCTACTGAGTGCTGAGCCATGGAGGACAGCGGAGTCCAATGGGGCCCCTCGGATCCCTTGCCACGGCAGCCTCTGTTCTCCCACGGGAGCAATGAGGCCAGCGCCTTTCATCTGTGCTGTCTGAGTGATCCTATCCTCCTTATCTATTTTACCCCACGTGTCTACACAGATTTACAGTTCCTCTAACTTTTTATAGAGCAGCACAAATCTTTTTCTGGAAGAAAATCTTGCGTGAGACTCCAACATGTAAGAGGTGTTAAGCAAAGCTGCTTGGGGGAGCGGTGAGGGCAGGCATGGCAGAGGCCCCCTCCGGGGCAGAGGTGCCAGCCCCCGTCTGCGCCTCTGTCTCCACACCCGGGGATTCCTGAAGTGCTCTGCCATTGGAACTCCTGGAAGTCTCTGGAGGCCAGAGGCTGTGCGGTCCGCCAAGTACCTGTGTCCCACATGCAGCTGGCACCCAGCAGGCTCAACACATGTGGCTCACGGCAAACACAGCCAGATGGTGCAAAGGGAGGCTTCCAAGACGCCAGAGTGCTCACTTTGGGATGCCTTAGATTTGGGTAGGGACAGGTGCTGCATCTGTGAGAACCGCATGAAAAGGCTGTCTCGCAGTGAAAGAGTCACACCTGCAGCTCATACCAGTTCTAGACCATGTGCCAGGAACCTGGTATTCCCCGCCAAAATGGCCCCAAACCTGCCCCAAGGCCTGAATGCATTCCCATCAGGTTTGAGTTCTGAAAGGCAGACCAGGCTACAAGTGCATGTGTCCCTGGGGTGATGGAGACAGTCATTCTGCAGGTGTGTGTGTCCCTAGGGTGATGGAGGCAGTCATTCTGCAGGTGTGTGTCCCTGGGGTGATGGAGGCAGTCATTCTGCAGGTGTGTGTGTCCCTGGGGTGATAGAGACCGGGCTGTAGGTGTGTGTCCCTGGGATGATGGAGGCAGTCATTCTGCAGGTGTGTGTGTCCCTGGGGTGATGGAGACAGTCATTCTGCAGGTGTGTGTCCCTGGGGTGATGGAGGCAGTCATTCTGCAGGTGTGTGTCCCTGGGGTGATGGAGGCAGTCATTCTGCAGGTGTGTGTGTCCCTAGGGTGATAGAGACAGTCATTCTGCAGGTGTGTGTGTCCCTGGGGTGATGGAGGCAGTCATTCTGCAGGTGTGTGTGTCCCTAGGGTGATAGAGACAGTCATTCTGCAGGTGTGTGTGTCCCTGGGGTGATGGAGGCAGTCATTCTGCAGGTGTGTGTGTCCCTGGGGTGACGGAGGCAGTCATTCTGCAGGTGTGTGTGTCCCTGGGGTGATGGAGGCAGTCATTCTGCAGGTGTGTGTGTCCCTGGGGTGACGGAGGCAGTCATTCTGCAGGTGTGTGTGTCCCTGGGGTGATGGAGGCAGTCATTCTGCAGGTGTGTGTGTCCCTGGGGTGATGGAGACAGTCATTCTGCAGGTGTGTGTGTCCCTGGGGTGATGGAGACAGTCATTCTGCAGGTGTGTGTCCCTGGGGTGATGGAGACAGTCATTCTGCAGGTGTGTGAGTCCCTGGGGTGATGGAGACAGTCATTCTGCAGGTGTGTGTGTCCCTGGGGTGATGGAGGCAGTCATTCTGCAGGTGTGTGTCCCTGGGGTGATGGAGGCAGTCATTCTGCAGGTGTGTGTGTCCCTGGGGTGATAGAGACCGGGCTGCAGGTGTGTGTCCCTGGGGTGATGGAGGCAGTCATTCTGCAGGTGTGTGTGTGTCCCTAGGGTGATGGAGGCAGTCATTCTGCAGGTGTGTGTCCCTGGGGTGATGGAGACAGTCATTCTGCAGGTGTGTGTGTCCCTGGGGTGATGGAGACAGTCATTCTGCAGGTGTGTGTGTCCCTGGGGTGATGGAGACAGTCATTCTGCAGGTGTGTGTCCCTGGGATGATGGAGACAGTCATTCTGCAGGTGTGTGTGTCCCTGGGGTGATGGAGACAGTCATTCTGCAGGTGTGTGTGTCCCTGGGGTGATGGAGGCAGTCATTCTGCAGGTGTGTGTGTGTCCCTGGAGTGATAGAGACCAGGCTGCAGGTGTGTGTCCCTGGGGTGATGGAGACACTCATTCTGCAGGTGTGTGTGTCCCTGGGGTGATGGAGACAGTCATTCTGCAGGTGTGTGTCCCTGGGGTGATGGAGGCAGTCATTCTGCAGGTGTGTGTGTCCCTGGGGTGATAGAGACCGGGCTGCAGGTGTGTGTCCCTGGGGTGATGGAGGCAGTCATTCTGCAGGTGTGTGTGTGTCCCTGGAGTGATAGAGACCGGGCTGCAGGTGTGTGTCCCTGGGGTGATGGAGGCAGTCATTCTGCAGGTGTGTGTGTCCCTAGGGTGATAGAGACAGTCATTCTGCAGGTGTGTGTCCCTGGGGTGATGGGGACAGTCATTCTGCAGGTGTGTGTCCCTGGGGTGATGGAGGCAGTCATTCTGCAGGTGTGTGTGTGTCCCTGGAGTGATAGAGACCGGGCTGCAGGTGTGTGTCCCTGGGGTGATGGAGACAGTCATTCTGCAGGTGTGTGTCCCTGGGGTGATGCAGACAGTCATTCTGCAGGTGTGTGTGTCCCTGGGGTGATGGAGACAGCCATTCTGCAGGTGTGTGTGTCCCTGGGGTGATGGAGACAGTCATTCTGCTGGTGTGTGTCCCTGGGGTGATGGAGACAGTCATTATACAGGTGTGTGTGTCCCTGGGGTGATGGAGACAGTCATTCTGCAGGTGTGTGTCCCTGGGGTGATGGAGACAGTCATTCTGCAGGTGTGTGTGTCCCTGGGGTGATAGAGACCGGGCTGCAGGTGTGTGTCCCTGGGGTGATGGAGGCAGTCATTCTACAGGTGTGTGTGTGTCCCTGGAGTGATAGAGACTGGGCTGCAGGTGTGTGTCCCTGGGATGATGGAGACAGTCATTCTGCAGGTGTGTGTGTCCCTGGGGTGATGGAGGCAGTCATTCTGCAGGTGTGTGTGTGTCCCTAGGGTGATGGAGACAGTCATTCTGCAGGTGTGTGTGTGTCCCTAGGGTGATGGAGACAGTCATTCTGCAGGTGTGTGTGTCCCTGGGGTGATGGAGACAGTCATTCTGCAGGTGTGTGTGTCCCTGGGGTGATGGAGACAGTCATTCTGCAGGTGTGTGTGTCCCTGGGGTGATGGAGGCAGTCATTCTGCAGGTGTGTGTGTGTCCCTGGAGTGATAGAGACCAGGCTGCAGGTGTGTGTCCCTGGGGTGATGGAGACACTCATTCTGCAGGTGTGTGTGTCCCTGGGGTGATGGAGACAGTCATTCTGCAGGTGTGTGTCCCTGGGGTGATGGAGGCAGTCATTCTGCAGGTGTGTGTGTCCCTGGGGTGATAGAGACCGGGCTGCAGGTGTGTGTCCCTGGGGTGATGGAGGCAGTCATTCTGCAGGTGTGTGTGTGTCCCTGGAGTGATAGAGACCGGGCTGCAGGTGTGTGTCCCTGGGGTGATGGAGGCAGTCATTCTGCAGGTGTGTGTGTCCCTAGGGTGATAGAGACAGTCATTCTGCAGGTGTGTGTCCCTGGGGTGATGGAGGCAGTCATTCTGCAGGTGTGTGTGTCCCTGGGGTGATAGAGCCCGGGCTGCAGGTGTGTGTCCCTGGGGTGATGGAGGCAGTCATTCTGCAGGTGTGTGTGTGTCCCTGGAGTGATAGAGACCGGGCTGCAGGTGTGTGTCCCTGGGGTGATGGAGGCAGTCATTCTGCAGGTGTGTGTGTCCCTAGGGTGATAGAGACAGTCATTCTGCAGGTGTGTGTGTCCCTGGGGTGATGGAGGCAGTCATTCTGCAGGTGTGTGTGTCCCTGGGGTGATAGAGACCGGGCTGCAGGTGTGTGTCCCTGGGGTGATGGAGGCAGTCATTCTGCAGGTGTGTGTGTGTCCCTGGAGTGATAGAGACCAGGCTGCAGGTGTGTGTCCCTGGGGTGATAGAGACAGTCATTCTGCAGGTGTGTGTCCCTGGGGTGATGGAGGCAGTCATTCTGCATGTGTATGTGCCCCTGGGGTGATAGAGACCGGGCTGCAGGTGTGTGTCCCTGGGGTGATGGAGACAGTCGTTCTGCAGGTGTGTGTCCCTGGGGTGATGCAGACAGTCATTCTGCAGGTGTGTGTGTCCCTGGGGTGATGGAGACAGTCATTCTGCAGGTGTGTGTGTCCCTGGGGTGATGGAGACAGTCATTCTGCAGGTGTGTGTCCCTGGGGTGATGGAGACAGTCATTCTGCAGGTGTGTGTGTCCCTGGGGTGATGGAGACAGTCATTCTGCTGGTGTGTGTCCCTGGGGTGATGGAGACAGTCATTCTGCAGGTGTGTGTGTCCCTGGGGTGATGGAGACAGTCATTCTGCAGGTGTGTGTCCCTGGGGTGATGGAGACAGTCATTCTGCAGGTGTGTGTGTCCCTGGGGTGATAGAGACCGGGCTGCAGGTGTGTGTCCCTGGGGTGATGGAGGCAGTCATTCTGCAGGTGTGTGTGTGTCCCTGGAGTGATAGAGACTGGGCTGCAGGTGTGTGTCCCTGGGATGATGGAGACAGTCATTCTGCAGGTGTGTGTGTCCCTGGGGTGATGGAGGCAGTCATTCTGCAGGTGTGTGTGTGTCCCTAGGGTGATGGAGACAGTCATTCTGCAGGTGTGTGTGTGTCCCTAGGGTGATGGAGACAGTCATTCTGCAGGTGTGTGTGTCCCTGGGGTGATGGAGACAGTCATTCTGCAGGTGTGTGTGTCCCTGGGGTGATAGAGACCGGGCTGCAGGTGTGTGTCCCTGGGGTGATGGAGGCAGTCATTCTGCAGGTGTGTGTGTGTCCCTGGAGTGATAGAGACCAGGCTGCAGGTGTGTGTCCCTGGGGTGATGGAGACAGTCATTCTGCAGGTGTGTGTCCCTGGGGTGATGGAGGCAGTCATTCTGCAGGTGTGTGTGTCCCTGGGGTGATAGAGACCGGGCTGCAGGTGTGTGTCCCTGGGGTGATGGAGGCAGTCATTCTGCAGGTGTGTGTGTGTCCCTGGAGTGATAGAGACCGGACTGCAGGTGTGTGTCCCTGGGGTGATAGAGACAGTCATTCTGCAGGTGTGTGTCCCTGGGGTGATGGAGGCAGTCATTCTGCATGTGTATGTGCCCCTGGGGTGATAGAGACCGGGCTGCAGGTGTGTGTCCCTGGGGTGATGGAGACAGTCATTCTGCAGGTGTTGTCCCTGGGGTGATGGAGGCAGTCATTCTGCAGGTGTGTGTGTGTCCCTGGAGTGATAGAGACCGGGCTGCAGGTGTGTGTCCCTGGGGTGATGGAGACAGTCATTCTGCAGGTGTGTGTGTCCCTGGGGTGATGGAGACAGTCATTCTGCAGGTGTGTGTGTCCCTGGGGTGATGGAGACAGTCATTCTGCAGGTGTGTGTGTCCCTGGGGTGATGGAGACAGTCATTCTGCAGGTGTGTGTCCCTGGGGTGATGGAGACAGTCATTCTGCAGGTGTGTGTGTCCCTGGGGTGATGGAGACAGTCATTCTGCAGGTGTGTGTCCCTGGGGTGATGGAGACAGTCATTCTGCAGGTGTGTGTGTCCCTGGGGTGATAGAGACCGGGCTGCAGGTGTGTGTCCCTGGGGTGATGGAGGCAGTCATTCTGCAGGTGTGTGTGTGTCCCTGGAGTGATAGAGACTGGGCTGCAGGTGTGTGTCCCTGGGATGATGGAGACAGTCATTCTGCAGGTGTGTGTGTCCCTGGGGTGATGGAGGCAGTCATTCTGCAGGTGTGTGTGTGTCCCTAGGGTGATGGAGACAGTCATTCTGCAGGTGTGTGTGTGTCCCTAGGGTGATGGAGACAGTCATTCTGCAGGTGTGTGTGTCCCTGGGGTGATGGAGACAGTCATTCTGCAGGTGTGTTTGTCCCTGGGGTGATGGAGACAGTCATTCTGCAGGTGTGTGTGTCCCTGGGGTGATGGAGGCAGTCATTCTGCAGGTGTGTGTGTGTCCCTGGAGTGATAGAGACCAGGCTGCAGGTGTGTGTCCCTGGGGTGATGGAGACACTCATTCTGCAGGTGTGTGTGTCCCTGGGGTGATGGAGACAGTCATTCTGCAGGTGTGTGTCCCTGGGGTGATGGAGGCAGTCATTCTGCAGGTGTGTGTGTCCCTGGGGTGATAGAGACCGGGCTGCAGGTGTGTGTCCCTGGGGTGATGGAGGCAGTCATTCTGCAGGTGTGTGTGTGTCCCTGGAGTGATAGAGACCGGACTGCAGGTGTGTGTCCCTGGGGTGATGGAGGCAGTCATTCTGCAGGTGTGTGTGTCCCTAGGGTGATAGAGACAGTCATTCTGCAGGTGTGTGTCCCTGGGGTGATGGAGACAGTCATTCTGCAGGTGTGTGTGTCCCTAGGGTGATAGAGACAGTCATTCTGCAGGTGTGTGTGTCCCTGGGGTGATGGAGGCAGTCATTCTGCAGGTGTGTGTGTCCCTAGGGTGATAGAGACAGTCATTCTGCAGGTGTGTGTGTCCCTGGGGTGATGGAGGCAGTCATTCTGCAGGTGTATGTGCCCCTGGGGTGATAGAGACTGGGCTGCAGGTGTGTGTGTCCCTGGGGTGATGGAGACAGTCATTCTGCAGGTGTGTGTGTCCCTAGGGTGATAGAGACAGTCATTCTGCAGGTGTGTGTCCCTGGGGTGATGGAGACAGTCATTCTGCAGGTGTGTGTCCCTGGGGTGATGGAGACAGTCATTCTGCAGGTGTGTGTGTCCCTGGGGTGATGGAGACAGTCATTCTGCAGGTGTGTGTGTCCCTGGGGTGATGGAGACAGTCATTCTGCAGGTGTGTGTGTCCCTGGGGTGATAGAGACCGGGCTGCAGGTGTGTGTCCCTGGGGTGATGGAGGCAGTCATTCTGCAGGTGTGTGTGTGTCCCTGGAGTGATAGAGACCAGGCTGCAGGTGTGTGTCCCTGGGGTAATAGAGACAGTCATTCTGCAGGTGTGTGTCCCTGGGGTGATGGAGGCAGTCATTCTGCAGGTGTGTGTGTCCCTGGAGTGATAGAGACCAGGCTGAAGGTGTGTGTCCCTGGGGTGATAGAGACAGTCATTCTGCAGGTGTGTGTGTCCCTGGGGTGATGGAGGCAGTCATTCTGCATGTGTATGTGCCCCTGGGGTGATAGAGACCGGGCTGCAGGTGTGTGTCCCTGGGGTGATGGAGACAGTCATTCTGCAGGTGTGTGTCCCTGGGGTGATGGAGGCAGTCATTCTGCAGGTGTGTGTGTCCCTGGGGTGATGGAGACAGTCATTCTGCAGGTGTGTGTCCCTGGGGTGATGGAGACAGTCATTCTGCAGGTGTGTGTGTCCCTGGGGTGATGGAGGCAGTCATTCTGCAGGTGTATGTGCCCTGGGGTGATAGAGACAGTCATTCTGCAGGTGTGTGTGTCCCTGGGGTGATGGAGGCAGTCATTCTGCAGGTGTGTGTGTCCCTGGGGTGATGGAGACAGTCATTCTGCAGGTGTGTTTGTCCCTGGGGTGATGGAGACAGTCATTCTGCAGGTGTGTGTGTCCCTGGGGTGATGGAGACAGTCATTCTGCAGGTGTGTGTGTCCCTGGGGTGATGGAGACAGTCATTCTGCAGGTGTGTGTGTCCCTGGGGTGATGGAGACACTCATTCTGCAGGTGTGTGTGTCCCTGGGGTGATAGAGACCAGGCTGCAGGTGTGTGTCCCTGGGGTGATGGAGGCAGTCATTCTGCAGGTGTGTGTGTGTCCCTGGAGTGATAGAGACCAGGCTGCAGGTGTGTGTCCCTGGGGTGATGGAGACAGTCATTCTGCAGGTGTGTGTCCCTGGAGTGATGGAGACAGTCATTCTGCAGGTGTGTGTCCCTGGGGTGATGGAGGCAGTCATTCTGCAGGTGTGTGTGTCCCTGGGGTGATGGAGACAGTCATTCTGCAGGTGTGTGTCCCTGGGGTGATGGAGACAGTCATTCTGCAGGTGTGTGTGTCCCTGGGGTGATGGAGTCAGTCATTCTGCAGGTGTATGTGCCCTGGGGTGATAGAGACCAGGCTGCAGGTGTGTGTCCCTGGGGTGATGGAGACAGTCATTCTGCAGGTGTGTGTGTCCCTGGGGTGATGGAGACAGTCATTCTGCAGGTGTGTGTGTGTCCCTGGGGTGATGGAGACAGTCATTCTGCAGGTGTGTGTGTCCCTGGGGTGATGGAGGCAGTCATTCTGCAGGTGTGTGTGTCCCTGGGGTGATAGAGACCAGGCTGCAAGTGTGTGTCCCTGGGGTGATGAAGATGGACCAGGCTGCAGGATGGACCTGGGCTCACCCCATTATGTTGGGGATAAGGGCTTCTGCATATAAATTCCGGGGGAACACAATTCAGTCCATGCAGCTCCCTCCTGCCTCACTCACCCCAACTCTCCCTGAGTGTCTCTGTCCTGCAGCCCTGCCTGGCCATGTCTTCTCCCTGCTTGCAGCCCTCCTGTGCTCTGCACCGGAGCCCCGGCACTTGAGGCCCTCATGATTCGTCCCTGGCTGCCCCGTAGGCAAGAGTGCCCATTGCTTCTGCAGCCTCACACTTTCTGTGCTATGATGGGCAGTCTCCAAGGCAGTCCCCAGTGGTCCCCACCTCCTGGTATCCATTGCTTTGAGTACAGGCTGGTCCTGGCAACCTGCCCTCAGTGAACAAAACTCAAGAAACGTGATGCTATGTGACCTCTGAGACCAGGTTACAGTGAGGCAGCGACTCTCGCTTCACTGTCCCTCTCATGACCTTTGCCCTGGGGAAACTGGCCTCCATGTTGGGCTCCCTAATGAGACGTCCATGCCAGTGAGGCCTCAAGGCCCCCATAGCCCATCAGCTGTCAGAAACAGATCCTGCTAGGAGCTGGAGGAAGCCAACCCTGTGCCCACAGCGACACTCAAGATGGCCACAGCCTTGGGGGAGGCCCTGAGCCAGATGACCCAGCAAAGCTGCACCTGCATTCCTGACCTGCGGAAATGATATTAGTGTCTGCTGTTTGAAGCTGCTGAGTTGTGGGGAAATTTGTTACACAGCAACAGCTAGCTGATATGCACTGCAGCGCCAGTCCCCACTGGCAGGCCTTGCACCTTTTCCTCCATACCTTTGTCCCCACTGACATCCTGCCTGGAAAGCCTGCCTTCCCCTCAATTCATGCCAGTGCACTCTGTAACATGCAGACCAATGGCACCTCAACCAAGAAGTCTTCCTGTACTTCCTCCCTGCCTGACTCTGGTGTTCCTGAGATGCCTGGACATGCCTGCTTCCAGGTGGCCTGTGTGGGTTCTATCTTACCCCGAGGGGCTTGCTTCTGAGCCTGCCTCCTGAGCTAACACAGGACCTTGTAGAAGGCAGTGGCTGCTGTGACCGGCTCCTTGGCTTGTGTTCTGTAGTTTCACTGGGCATTGTTCCTGGGGTTCGGAATATGACCCCCCACCTTCCCATTTGCACTTTCTCCCTTCTGTGTGGCCCTCCCCAGAGCTCCGTGGGCAGCCCATGAAGTGGAGATGTTTATGCCAATTCACATATGGCACTGTGACCACTGTGTGTGTATGGGGAAGTGGGGCCCACAGAGGGGTGGGACATGCCTGAGGCCACATAGTAGCGAGCGGTGCAGATGGGATTCAAACTCAAGTCTGTCTGCCTCCACCAGTCAGACTTCTTCACCTCGCCCAGCAGAGTCTTTGCTGAGCAAGATCTTGGCATGGGAAGTGAGGACACCATCTTTTCATCCACTTTCACCCCACCCCTACACCGCTTTGCTGAATGCTTTTCCAATAGTTCAAGATCCGACCCATGTGGTGCCTCTCAGGGTGTCTACAGCCAGGACTCCGAGCAGGATTCCTCACCCCTCTCTCCTCTGTGGCTGCCTGCGTGGGGAAATGCGTGGTGCTTATCCTGGAAGCCTACACCGTGGCTCCTCATGTGGACATGGGCTTCCTCCACCAGCCCCTGCACCATGGGCTACCAAGGGCGGGCACCAGGCCTTGCCATCTCCCTGTCCCCTCGGTGCAGCTGGCACAGGACAGGCCCTGAGCAACAGTTGTTCAACGACTGGGAGTAGGGCCCAGGGCGGTGCCCTTCAACGCCGGCCTCTGGTTGCTTCAGCGCAGACATTGAAATATGGAGAGCACTTTCTCTCACTGCAAGCGGGGAGCTTGGTATTTGCTGAGAAGCTTCTGGCTTTGAGGAGCTTTACTCACATGGAGGCAAGTCCTCCATGCAGCTGAGCCCTGGGGGCCTCATTGGCACCATGTTTGACACAAGAGACCCTGAAGCTCAGGGCATGGAAGTAACTGGCCTGAGACCACTAGCAAGAGGGGACAGAGTCCTGGTGACTGGGTCTTCAGTGTGGACCTGGTGACAATTCTTCAGGCCCTTGCTTACCCGACATCCCTGCCCCTCCAAGCGAGGATGACGGGCACTAGGCTCTCCATCAGCAGAGAGGCTGGGTGTCTCGAGGAGGCCTCCCCACGCTCCCAGCTGCTTCTCATTCAGGAGTCAGTATCAGGCAAGTCAGCTAATGTAAGAGTAATTCCCAGTGGGTGGGGAGCAGACCCTTGGCCAGGCTCAGAGGCTGCTTGCTATTGGTTTGACACAGGTGCGTGGGCACCATCAGCTTTTGGGCACTGGGACAGGGAGGCAGGACTTTGGGGAAGCCAGCTAGAAGCCACATGCCCAGGGGAGGGCAAGGGAGAGCAGCCGGCAGGGAAACTGGATGTGGGTGTCTCCCTCAGGGTCCCAGCACCATGCCATGAGGGGAGTGCCAGGCTGTTGTTGCATGCCGATGCTGCAGAGGATGCTGTGGTGGTTGTACCTGTCCCCTTGTCCCCTCCACTCACCCCTCCCTCCCAAGTCAGGAGTGGGCCAGAGCCACCTGGCAGCCACTGTGGCGCCACAGAGGGAGCACTGCAGGGCAAGTCCACAGTGAGGGACAGTTTGCTGAGCCAAGACTTGGAGTAGATGAGGTGTGGGGGCTGGGGGCCAGGAGGCATCGAGCTATGTCCTATCTGGCAAAAGTCATTCAGTTGACGTTTCTCTCCTAGACCCTCATTGAGAAAAGCAACCCTGGGCAAACAAACATATCATCACAAGGGCCGTAGGAGGAAGTGAGGCCTGCAGGTGTTGAGGGTGGTGTGCACCCTGGGGTGCTGGCGGGGGGCATTCACCTTTGTTGCCAGGAGCGTTTGTTCATCCAAGGTGGATGCTCTGGCCAGCACCCCCGTGTGGGACTCACTCTGGGAACTGTTTTCCTGTCTGGGAAGTGAGGGGAAGTCTTAGAGTCCCCTGTCACCATGATGCCCCACATAGTCCTTGGAACTAAGATATGCCCCCATGACAGCTGTCCACCTGGGGGACCCTTGGCGGGGCGAGCTGCCTCCCTGGGCGAGCTAGAGAATGCACAGCGGGGTTGGGAGACCTGGTTTGGGCCCAGCTCTGTCCCTTCTGAGTGACCTTGAGCAAGTCAATTAATGTCTTTGAAACTGAAATGTCCTCCTCTCCAAAGTGGGGGTCAGAGGCAGCCCAGCTGGGGAGGAACTGAGCAGAGGAAGATGTCCTGGGGCCGCATACATTTGTTAGGGGCAGGCAGGTTGGCACTGAGTTCATTGGCAGCCAATCACAGAGGAGGCATGGGATCAGGCCATGGGGCACAGGGACCTCAGACGACCCCACAGCCATCCTAAGGAGATGGGGACTAAGGGGAGAGACAGGGCGACTCCTGGGAACTGAGAAGTGTCTGTGGCTCCTCTGAGGGGCTGGGTGGACGTCACCCCTCCCGGAGCCCTTCTGCTCAAGGCTTGCCTGTGCGGCTGTGAGCTGCCTCCCAGCTTCATCTGGGCCGTCCTCAAGGGTCCGAAGGGCTGAGCCAAGCACATGGAAGCCTGATTGTCCACCCAGACTCCTGGAGGGGCCCGAAGCTCCCAGACGGCCTCTGGACACAGCTCTCCCCGCTGCCAGCCTCACTGGGCCAGGCCGTGTCGAGTCTGGGTGGAGTTTCTGACACAGACCTGGATGCTGACCAAGAGAGGGTGGCCGCTGCCCGTGGAGAGCTGAAGTCCCTCTGTGGCATCCCAGCTCCAGGCAGAGGACATGCCACCCTGCAGCTCAGTTGGAGCCCCTGCCAGCCCCTCACCCCTTGGTGACCTCAGGATCAGACCTGGTTTCTCTAGGTGTGGGGTGGGGATTAGGACCTTTGCCTTTTGAGGTTGTTGGGAAGAGAACGGAAATGGACGTCGGTGTCTAGCTCAGAGTGGCTGCCTCAAGACCCCTTTCAAAGACAGTCCAAGACACCGAAAATCCACCTTCCAGTGTCCACAGCGGTGACTCACACTGCAGTCACTCTCCCTCTTGCTGGGGCTCCTGAGGCAGCCCCTCTACTGAGAGGCCCACAGCCACCCGAACACCGAGTTCCGCCCTGCCCAGCAGCCTCCCACAGCATGCCCATGGTCGGGCGCATTGGCCCTCAGAACCTCAGTTTTCCCTCCGACTCCTGGCGTCCCAGCCTCTCTGCGAGGCTGTGGGCAGGGTGGTGTCAGGCCAGCTCAACCCCCCGGCCTAGGCTGGTCTCTTCTCCGCTGGAGACCCTGCACCATCTGGAAACTAAGGCTCTGAAGGAAGAATAAGGAAGATAAGAGACATTAATTTAATTTGGTTCAAGTTCTAATTGTCTGGAGAAACTTCAAGCGCACTAACATTAATTTATTTCCACTTAGGGCCAGTTATGCTAATTCAAATCCACTTTAAGTATTAAAACACCGATATTGTGAATTAGATCATAAAACCGATTAAGGGAGGCAGGGAGGTGAGAAGAGAACTGTGGAGGCAGCGGCAGGGGCCGCATCTGTCCAGTGGTGGGGCTCCTCCAGCCTCCTCCCAGCCCTCAGCTGCTGCCAGAGGGTGAGGGGTGTCTCCCACCACTGTGAGCACCAACCACGCTGTCCCCACCGCCACCACCCCTCTGTCTCCGGCAGGTCCCTGATCTTCACCAAAACCTCACTGTCACCTGTCTCCTCTACTGTCACTTTTGTCTTCACCACCGATGTTCTCATTGCCGTCACCGCCACTTCCTCCATGATCAGCACTACCATTGCCGTCAGATCACCACGTCACCGCATCTTCATCACTGCCACCACCCCTCTGTTGCCATCACCCGTCCCTGAGAGGCCACCACTCCCATCACCCCATCACTCTTCATGCTCGCTGTCCTTCAGTCATTTGGGTGGTGATGGAACCTACCCAGTGCCACTGCTCAAGCCAATCTGCTCTTGGGTCCCGGCCTGGGGGCTTGTGCAGGGCCCTGCGAAGTTCTGTTTGGAGGCCTCTGGTGCAAGGGCTGATGTGGCCATTCTCACCCGGGGTCCTTTGGGGAGGATTTGGGTCCCAGTGCCTTGGGGTCTGGGCATTGTGCTGGCCCATTACATATGAGCCCTGAGTCCAGGACCAGAGAGGGTGGGGCCAATGCGAGCCCATCGGGGGCGGGGGCTGCTGAAGGGAGGGCTGGGCACCAAGGCTACCGGGGCTGCTGCAACTGTGACAGCCCCACCAGGAGCACACGTGGCTTGGGTCTGCAGGTACTGAGTCCAAGCTCTCGGCCTGTGGCTGCTACATCCCAGGGGCTGTGTGTGCATGGGGCTGGGCCACGGGCCCAGCTGTGTGCACATCTCTGCAGCCTGAGAAGAGCTAGTTCCCAGCTGGCGCTCCTGCCCCACTCACCTGACTCTGTCCAGCATCCTCAGCTGGGCCAGTGCCGCCCTTCCCCAGGGTTGTTCCCTCTTCGCTCACCCAGCACCATGGGACCTCTGCCAACAGGCCTAACTGGGCCACTGCAAGCTGGCTCCCTGGCAATGGCCATGGATGGGTTCTCTCAGTAGGCACCAGGTGCTGACCGGTGGACAGGCACGCATCTGCCCAGCTCACAGGTCCCAAGAGCAGGCCCTGGATTCCAAGGCCTTGTACCAGCTGGCTCTTCTACACCATCTCACACCTCATCCACAGCTGCCAGGCTCTGAGGCCTGCTCTCCATGTGGCCATGAGCGCCTTGGTGACAGCACCCAGGTCATGGCCTGACCCTCTGTCCCCAGGAGACAGAGCAAATTATAGTAGGGACAGAGTGCTGCTTTTCTCCATTCTGCTGGTGGAAGGGGTGCTCTTTCTACTCTCCGGGGGAGGGAGTACCCATCCCTGGAGATGCCCAAGCCGCCTGGCTGCCATTCTTGGTATTCTTATGGGGCCGCAGGGACCTGGTGAGATTCTGAGTTCTCATCTTTAATTTGAACACCCAAAAAGTGCTGACTGGGTCCCACAATCCCCAGGTTATTTGAGGACGGCTCCTGCAGGACTGTGGCCCTGACCTTCCTTCCCAGCTTGCTGTCACATCTCCTCACTCCAGCCCCCAATGCTCCCTCAGCCACAGCCTGGCTTCCGTCAGCTCCTGGGGCAAGACCTCTGCACATGCTGCTCTAAGGAGGTGTTTCCCGTGTCTCCAGGTGCTCTAAGGAGGCGTCTCCCGTGTCTCCAGGTGCTCTAAGGAGGCGTCTCCCGTGTCTCCAGGTGCTCTAAGGAGGTGTTTCCCGTGTCTCCAGGTGCTCTAAGGAGGCGTCCCTGTGTCTCCAGGTGCTCTAAGGAGGTGTTTCCCGTGTCTCCAGGGGCTCTAAGGAGGCGTTTCCCGTGTCTCCAGGTGCTCTAAGGAGGCGTCCCTGTGTCTCCAGGTGCTCTAAGGAGGTGTTTCCCGTGTCTCCAGGTGCTCTAAGGAGGCGTCTCCCGTGTCTCCAGGTGCTCTAAGGAGGCGTCTCCCGTGTCTCCAGGTGCTCTAAGGAGGTGTCTCCCGTGTCTCCAGGTGCTCTAAGGAGGCATTTCCCGTGTCTCCAGGTGCTCTAAGGAGGCGTCCCTGTGTCTCCAGGTGCTCTAAGGAGGCATTTCCTGTGTCTCCAGGTGCTCTAAGGAGGCGTTTCCCGTGTCTCCAGGTGCTCTAAGGAGGCGTTTCCCGTGTCTCCAGGTGCTCTAAGGAGGCGTTTCCCGTGTCTCCAGGTGCTCTAAGGAGGCGTTTCCCGTGTCTCCAGGTGCTCTAAGGAGGCGTTTCCCGTGTCTCCAGGTGCTCTAAGGAGGCGTCTCCAGGTGCTCTAATGAGGCGTCTCCCATGTCTGTGTGCCACATAGCATTCCTGCTCTTTTCTCTGTTCCCTAACGCAAGTGCTGGCTCTGCTTGTGGGTTCCTACCTAGGAGGGTCTGCTGAAATGACAGGAGCAGATTCCCAGTGCTTCATTCCTGCTCTCATGTGCTCAGTTGCACGGGCCAAACACCTGCTGTGAGCCTGGCCCTGCTCCTGGTTGCAAGGGTGGGCTGGATCTTGGCGGGCAGTCAGGTGGTGCCGAGGGTACTTGCTGGAGGTATGGACAGGGCTCAGATGGGGCTCACGGCTGGGAGTGCCCTAGTGGGGGCAGGGTCAGAGGCAGTCAGGGAGGCTTCCTCTTAGCTGAGGATCGGGGTCCTTGTTCTGTGGCCTGCAGAGTCTGGTTGAGTGGACATGTGGCCTCTCCCCACTCCGCAGTGCTCAGCCAGGGTGGGTGCTCAATAGATCCTTGCTGCATGAATGAGTGAGAGTGAGCTGTGCCAATGACCATACTGACAGCCCCATCCCATCCACAGGCCACATGAAAATTGACAGCACCTCAGGGCATGCTTCAGGGCATGCAGGCCTTCAGGCTGGAGCCCGGTGTGCTCCCGAGCAGAGGGAGGTGTGGTGGGAGCAGCGGGTGCTGAGGGCAGATGGACACCCCAGCTGTCAATGCGGCCACATCACTTCCTGTCCTGAGATCCTGGACAGGTGGTTGCAGTGTCTCAGAACCTTGGCTCCCCTGGCTGGGGCAGCGATACCCCCTTGTGGGGCTGTGGCTGGCCCTGAACCTGAGGGGGCAGAGCACCTTCTCTTCAGTGAAGGGTGAGGAGGGGACCGAGAGCCAAGAGGTGGGCATGAGTGTGGCCAGGATGAGGGGGTCCTTGCCCTGCATCAGGCTCTGGTGGCATGAGCCCCACCCACGTGGTGGGAGGGAACAGATCAGGGGCAGCAAAGCTGTGCTCAGGAGGCATGCCGAGATCCCACCCTCGCTGCCCAGGCCAGCTGTGTGGCTTTGGGGAAGTCAGTGCCTCTCTCAGGGCCGTGGTGGCCTCACTGTCAAAAGCGTCGGGAATGGGCTTCTTGAGGAGTGGGCTCCAAAGCCCCTCCAGAGCTGAGCCCCACCTGTCTCCTCCTCCAGGGCTTCTCTCCCTGGCGGGGGCAGTGATCACTCAGGCTGTGCCCTGGCTGGGCTGAGTCCTCAGAGTGGGGGCGGCTGGAGCAGAGCCCCCTGTTGCCGTCAGTGTGACTCATCAGGTGTTGATGGGTGAGTCATCGGGGAGGGGGCGCTGGGGACCGGTCTCCAGGCTCTGAGATGCTGGCTTAGAGCAGGACTGACTGACAGCACAGCCTGGGAGGCCTACCCTGTGCCAGCCCCGAGCACTCATCTACAACCCCGCCCCCACCTCTTGCTTCCGGTTCCCCACCAACCCTGCTCTGTGAGTCAGGATGCCCTGGGCCCTAGAGCCTGTCTGGTCCTAGTGTCACCTTGCACAGGTGGACAGACTGAGGTCCAGAGAGGGGTCATGGCAGGGACAAGGTGAGGAGCCAGACACAGCAGGCATGTGGCCCCTGGTGTTCACACCAGGAGGCAGGTGTGTGGGCCACCCGACTCACCTGTCTGCTCCTTAGGGTCTTGTTGGGCGTGGGAGGAAGGGTCCGGGGCTACTTGGTTTTGCCTACAGCCTGAGGGAGGGGAGGAAGAAAAGGTCCAGGGCTTGCCCCTCACCCTGGTGGGTAACATGGTGGTGGGGGTGGGAAATGGGAGATGCGGAACTTGGTAAGTGCAGGTAACTTACCAACTTGGTAAGTACAGCAACAGGGCGAGGAGCTTGGAGAGGGTGGTGGGGGTGGGAGTGGCAGGAGCATCATTGTTTTTAAGAATGATTTACTCCTTATTTTCCGCTCCCTCCGAATACTGCTCCCCAACATGTATAAAGGGCAGATGGGTTTTGGGTCTTTTGCAGTTATAACGTCATATTGTTCTTGTTGAGTGCACAGCCAGGAGCACAGAGATACATGCTCAGCAAACGCTGGATGAATAGATGGCCCTGAGAGAGGGTGGATGAGTGGTGATGGATGGAGGGTGGATGAATGGGTGGGTGGATAAAGATGAAGGGGTGGATGGATGGGTATATGGGTGTATGGATAAATGAGTGGATGGGTGGATGGATGGGTACATGCATAGATGGATGGCGGGTGGGTGGGAGGATGGATGGGAGGATGGGTGTGTGGGTGAATGGATGGGTGGGCGGATGGATTGGAGGATGTTGGATGGGTAGATGGATGGGTGGGTGGGCACATGAAGAAGGAGTGGATGGATGGATGGGTGGATGGGTGGGTGGCTGGATAAATGGGTAGATGGGTAGATGGATGAATGGGTGAGTGGCTGGGTAGATGCATGCATTAATAGATTGAGTGGTGGATGGATAGAAGAATGGATGGACTGATGAATGGGTGGAGGATGGTTATAGATGTGTATATGGATGGATGTGAGTGGGAGGATGGATGGATGGATGAGTAGGTGGGTGGTGAGTGGATGGGTGCATGGACAGATGGGAGGATGGATGGATGGATGAGTGGGTGAGGATGGATATAGAAGCATACATGGATGGATGAATGAATGGATGGATGAGTAGGTGGGTGGTGAGTGGATGGGTGCATGGGCGGATGGGAGAATGGATGGATGGATGAGTGGGTGGAGGATGGATATAGAAGCATATGTGAATGGAGAAATGGGTAGATGAACAGATGGGTGGACGCATGGCAGAGCACGAGGATGTCTGGATGAATAGATTTTGGGTGAGGAGGTGGATGGCGCCTGTGACCTTTCCAGCAGTAAAACTGGGCTGTCTCTCCTATTAAGTGCCCAGCAAAAGCCCTGGTCTGGTGGATGGAAGCTCTGGGCATAATTTTCACTGTCATGTGTGACCTTGGATAAGTCATTTACCCTCTCTGATGTTTCGTTCCTCATTTGCAAAATGAAGGGGTTGGAGTCTTTGCCTCTAGGTTTCCTTGTTTTGTGAGGCAGCCAGAAGTCTCCTGCCCTCTCTTCCCTCTGCCCTCTGCCCCTCCTCTCACCTTCCCTTCTGGGCAGGGTCCATTCCCTGCCCCCTCCAGCATGCCTGAGACTCAGGGCCTTCCTGGGGATGGCAGCTCAGCTGACCTGTGGTGAAGGACGGACCGGTGGGCCTGCTGCGATGCCATCTGTAGCAGGGACTGCCGATGCCAGCTCCTGGCTGGATTTGGGCAGGTGCCCAGCCGGTTTCAGGTTGTCATTTAAGGGCTGCAGGGGGCTGTCTGTCTGTGTGACCTCCCTGGCTGAGGACACAGCCCCCTCTGTGGCCCCAGACAGCTGCCATCTGGCGGTGGTGGTCCTTGGTGGGGAATCATATTGTTTTTGTTATGATTACTTTTTTGGCAAAATTGAAGTGTGAGTATTTATCTAGACACACTGCAGCCTGCCTCCCCAGCTCAAGCCCTTCCTTCGTTCTAACAACCATGCCATGTTGCCCCAGTGGCAGTGTGTCCATGGGAAAAGTGAGCAAAGGAAGAGAAGAACTGACATTTTCTCCAGGATGATTACAGAATTAGAACTGGAATAATAATGATAACACATGCTGTGGAGAGGAGAGCCTGTGTGGTTCTGAGCGTGCGCACTGAACTGCGTGTGTCAGAGTGGAGGACCTGAGTGGGAACGGTTTAGGTTTCTGGGCTCTGCCAGCCGGAGTTCCCTCCCCAGCTGCTCCCAGGGGATGGGTGGCCTCAGGGCTGCCTCCTCCTGTGTCGAGTGGGGAGCATGCCTGCCTCCCAGGCTGTGAGGGACAGCACAGGGCCTGCCACGGTTGTCAGTGCTAAGGCCCCTGTCCCCTCCTTCCCATCTTTGTAGGTGCTGCTGGCGGGACACGTGGCCCTGCCAGCTGGATCCAGAGCCCCCCAGCCCTCGCGCTGGACCTCCAGCCCACTCCGGCCTCCCTTGGACCCAGAGCAGAGCATGGACCATCACAGACCCAGGGACCAATGTGTTTGATGAAGGGAGGTGCCAGGAGACAGGGCTGCACCACAGCTGTGTCTCCAGCACCAGGCCCTGTCCCCTCTCTGGGCATCCATTTCTCATTTGATGACAGGGATTTCCGTCACCGGCATTTCTTAGGTCCCTTTTAGCCTCGCTTTCTTGCCTCTGAGACTGCAGGAGGGAGGAAACTTCCCACTGGGCACTTCCACTGTGCCAGGGCCCATGTACGGCTCGTGATGGCTGAGCCCTCCATGGAGCTGTGCGAGGTGACAGCCACCATGGCTCCCCCTGAGTGGTATCTTCCACCACTTTACAGTTGAGGATGAGGCTCTATGGGGCGCTGGGCACAGCTGAGGCTCAGGGCTGGGAGGTGAGGAATGCCGGGTGACAGTCCTGGTCATTGAGTCTGGAAGCAGGTCAGGGGCTGCTGTGGGAGAGGGCACTCAAGTCCCGAGTGTGGCCCGGAGGGTGGAGGCTGCAGGGGACGTCGCCACTCACGTTTCTTCCTCCCGGGTGGTGTCTTGGCTGGACACCTGCCTCTGAAGGGCAGTGGTGGGTGTAACCAGGCCACACCCTGTGGCTGAGCTGCCCACTGCTCCCCTCCCCCTGCTGGATGCCACGCTCTGTTGGCTTGGCCTCACCACTTTGTCACTTGCCCTCATAGCCTGGAGCTTGTCCTCTGTGAAACTTGCAGTGTGGCTGAAAGCAGGCAGCCCCACTGGAGACAGGTGGAACTGGACCAGCTGCTGCTCCTGGGAGGTTTCCCTGCGGCAGGCCTCCCTGGGCTGCAGCACTGGGGACCTGCTGAGAGGTTTGCAGGGCATGGGAGAACCAGCGAGAGGGCACCTGGAGCAGCCATGGGTCCTGAGGAGCTCACCTGAGGTGTGGGATGCAGCTTTTTCTGTCCCATCCAGCCCATGGTTTGGAGGCTGGGTTATGCTTTTGTTTTTATGACTTTTTGAAAGTTTTTCCTTTTTTTTCCTTTTGAGACAGGGTCTCTGTTGCCTAGGCAGGAGTGGCGCAGTGGCGTGATCATAGCTCACTGCAGCCTCAACCTCCTGCGCTCAGCCTCCTAAGTAGCTGGGACTATGGGTGCACAGCACTGCAACCTGATAATTTTAACATTTTTTGCAGGGTGAGTGGTGGTCTTGCTGTGTTGCTCAGTCTGGTCTTAAACTCCTGGCCTCAAGCAATCCTCCCGTCTTGGCCTCGCAGGCACTGAGATTGGGAGGATGTGCTACTGTGCCTGGCCGGTTCTTGTGACATTGTTACTGTTGCTATTCTTATCATTATCCTGAGATAACTAACAGACCAGGCCTGGCCTTGGTGCGGGTCTGGGCAGCAGCTGCTGTCACCTGGCAGGCACTCTGCTGGGTGTGGCCAGGAAGCCTAGGTCTGGGAGAGAAGCATGTGAAGCCGGGGCTGCTGGGCACTGATGGGGAGAAGCTGGGTTCCGGCATGGCTGGGGGGCCTCCCAGGCTCCAGCTCCCCTTCCTGACTGAGGCTGTGAGTCCTGGAAGGGGCTTCTGTGAGCTCGGGGAAGTGAGCAAAGGCTCTGGAGCCCATGCTGCCCGCCGCTGGCCCTCAGGGTCCTTCGGCATCTCTGTGCCCTCTCTGGGCCTCGGGGTGAGACCTGAAGACCCCCTGGGCCTGTGGAGGGAGTTGTGGGGCTCAGGTACGTGCCCCCTCTGCAGGGTCTGCTGGGTAGGCTGGCTGGTTTAGGGCTGTCCCTGAGCTGACAGTCTGGCACCCAGCCAGCCTCTGGGTGGCAGTGGTGGTCCAGCTTCCTCCCTCCAAAGGCCAGGGTCCTTCTTAGGGTACCACTGGCAGCCAGAGGCCAGGGACATTTCTGGAGCTGCCCTGTCTCCAGGCTGAAGGGGCCTCGGCAGTGAACCCCTCATCAGCTGGGGCTCATTGGAGGCCTCAGCCGCTCACCAGATGGGGCCACATGCTCACTCCATGACCTGCTTTGTGCACACGGCCTCAGCACTTGGCCCTCTGCCCTGGCAGAGCTGGCTGGGCAGCCACCCGCCCCCACTCCATGTATCCTTGTCCTTTGCCTGTCCCCGACGCTGAGCGATTCCATTTGCACCTCAGAGGTCCTTTAGGAGCTGAGACTCTTGGGGAACATTCCGTGACACCGCTGCCATGTGCACCTGCAGCCCTGGGTGGCAGCTTCTTGTGTTGGGGCCTCACTACTGTCTGTTTCAATGCAAACTGCTCCCTTCAGGGAATGTTCTAGCCTCTGTTTATTAAACGGAGGGGCTACAAAAAATCATGCGCACTGACTTCACCGTGTGTGGAGGGGCTGGCGGCTTGACGAGGCCACAGCAAGAGGCGCCAGGCATGTGCTTTTCCCCTTCCTCCACCTGTGAGCTTCCCCACAAGACTGAGCCAGTCTCCCCAGCATGCCCCGCCTCTCTTCTGGCCCCATGGAAACGATCTGCACCTCCAGCCTTGTGCCAGCCCTTCAGGGCTGTAAGTGGCAACCTGCCCAGCCCCATCAGGCAAAGGGAGATGTGTTTATCAGGCACCAGTGCGAGGACACTGCAGATGTGGGGCGGCCACCAGGTCGTGGGGTGGGGCAGGATGACCTCCTTTCCCTCTGGAAGTCAGGGCAGGCCTTGCAGGGAAAGTCACATCTAAGGAAATGTGAAGACTGGGCAACCATGCTGTAGGCAGCATGGCACAGGTGCCTGGAACTGTGTGGATGAAGGCCCTGGAAGAGCATGGACACAGGTGTCTGGAGTACCATTGGCAAAGACCTTGGAACAGTGTGGGTGAAGGTCCTGGAACAGCATAGGTGAAGGCCCTGGAATAGCATGGGAAAGGTCCTGGAACAGTGTGGGTAAAGGCCCTAGAACAACATGGGAAAGGTCCTGGAACAGCATGGGTGAAGGCCCTGGAACAGCATGGGAAAGGTCCTGGAACAGCATGGGTGAAGGCCCTGGAACAGCATGGGAAAGGTCCTGGAACAGTGTGGGTGAAGGCTGTAGAACAGCATGGGAAAGGTCCTGGAACAGCATGCGTGAGGGAACAGCATGGGAAAAGTCCTGGAACAGCGTGGGTGAAGGCCCTGGAACAGCATGGGAAAGGTCCTGGAACAGCGTGCGTGAAAACCCTGGAACAGCATGGGAAAGGTCCTGGAACAGCATGGGTGAAGGCCCTGGAACAGCATGGGAAACATCCTGGAACAGCGTGGGTGAAGGCCCTAGAACAGCATAGGAAAGGTCCTTGAACAGCATGGGTGAAGGCCCTGGAACAGTATGGGAAAGGTTCTGGAACAGCGTAGGCAAAGGCCCTGGAATGTGTGGGCAATGCCTTGAAGGGGCAGGAAGAGGGGACACGTTTCAGAAGCTGAAATCACGCATTGTGGCTGGAACATGGCAGCAGCAGGCAGGACTCTGAGGTCAGGACCCTGTAGACAGACATGTTCAGGAGTTTGGACTTCATCTTGATTACATAGGTGGATGCTTGTGAGCGTCAGTCATTGTTGGGTCTCCCCAGGGTCCTCTTTTCTGTGGGGACTTTCCCTGCAAGCCAGCACTATGGCTCGGTGCAGTTTGCAGCTTCTCAACCGTGTTGAAGGTTCAGCCGCAGAGTGTGGGAGGAGAGTCAGGGTACTTCCCCTCCTCTCTGCCCATTTGCTGGTGCTGGCAGGGTGTCCTATGGCTCCAGTACCTGCCAGGTGCCCTCTTCCCTCCACGTCCCAGTTCCTGTGGGCAGCTGCCATCACGTGTGTGTGTTGGGGGTGGCCTGGAGGCTCTGCAAACCTTCCCCGCTCAGCTGGGCTGCGGGTGCTGATCCCTGGGCAGCTCTCAGGGTCCTGCGTGAGCACTTCTGGTGTCATGTTCCCTCTGTTTGGAGCCCCTGGAGGGTTTTCCGTCCTGGCTGGATTCAGACTGATGCCCTCCCTTTCCCTTGAGCTAGTTGAGTTGGGTTCATGTCACTCAAAGCTGAAAAAAATCCTGACTCTGCCTCTCAGGGACTTAAGAAGAGGGTGACGGGAGCTGATTTGAATTTGCGAGGAGTTCTAGGAGGTTGGGGAGTTGGTGGGGGACATTCCTGGCAGAAGGAACAGTAGATGCAAAGTCGTTAAGTGCAAAACAGCCAGAGGGGTCTGGAAAACGCTGGCCATTTGTGGTGGCCTGAGCCCGTGGTGTGAGGTAGCGTGTGGAGGGACCGCCTGCAGTGGCTCCTGACTGCAGGGGCATCGGCTATGTCTGCTCTGTCTGCCGATGTCCTGGGACATGTTTAATTGTCACAACTGCAGCTGGGTGCTACTGGCACCTCGAGGGTTGAGGCAGGGATGCGTCTGAGCACCTGACTGTGCGTAGGGTGGCCTCAATCTAAGGAATTGCCCACCTGGGTGTCACTGGTGTGGAGGGTGAGACGCCTGCTCTTCACCAGTAGGGACACAGGGATGCTCACATCCTAGGCATTGCCCTCTGAGAGGTGGGCAGCAAGGGGTGCCAGGAAGCAGAGGCCGCACAAAGGGCTGCCTTGCTCTGGGGAAGCACCCAGCCTGATGCTGCCACATGGGCAAGGTGGAACGAGCAGGTGTGGTGAGGGCTGGCTGAGCCTGTGCTGGAGCTGGGGCCAGGCAGGGGCACTGTGCCTGCAAGGGAGCACCCGTGTATGGCACAGCAGTCAGCACACTCAGCACACTGGGCAGGTCCCTGGGTGGTGGTGCAGGAGGGTTGCCTGCTGGAACCCCAGAACGCTAGCTAGGCCGCGGACCCTGGACCAATACCAAAGGCCACGATGGAGGTAGGCCTCTGCTCCCAGGTGGTGAGCACAGACTCACTGCTCCAGCAGCTGCAGCCAGGCACGAAGGGACTTCACTGAACAAAACCAACCCCAACTACAGCTGCTGCCCAGATGGCAAAGTGACGGGTGACAATCCTGTGCCCACCGAGCACGGAGCCCGGGACCCTTCCTGGGTTGGGGAGGAGCTGCTCGCTTCAGTGACAGCGGAAAGCATGCTCATTTAAAGAATGAGATAGAGTTAGGGGCACTCTGAGAAAAGACACTGCCTGCATTCGTGACTTCCAACATTCATCAAGAAATCACACAACAGTGGGGTTCAGGAGAGGTGTCTCCGGGCAGTCAGGGCCATGGAATGACCAGCTGCTGCAGTGGCGCTGGCTGTGGGGCATTTCTGAAATGCCAGCAAAGGCCCTCGGCTCAGGGCAGCTCAGGCGTGTGCAGGCCCTGCCTTGGTCCACGGGCACGTGTTTGTCTGTCATGAGGCCTGAGACCTGCCCCCGGCTGGGCCCCTCCACCCCTGCTGCCCTCTGTGGCTCTGTCAGGAGGGCGGAGGGCAGCAGGGGTGCCTCACTCGGGGAGTGACAAGGCATCAGTGGTCAGTGGAATGTCCCTTTGTGGTGCTGGCCTCCAAGAGGGTGAGAGTGGGCACTGCTGGGCCCTCACTGCCAGGGCTTGGAGCTTACAATGCCAGCCCTGCTACATTCTGTGGGCCACAGAGTGCCACAGACTCAGGGCCGGGCAGCTGATACCATTACTTTTTTTTTGAGACAGGGTTTTGTTCTGTCACCCAGGCTGGAGTGCAGTGGTACAATCATAGCTCACTGTAGCCACACCCTCTAGGGCTCAAGCAATCCTCCTGCCTCAGCCTCCCGAGTAGCTGAGCACACAGGTACATGCCACCATGCCTGGCCAACTTTTAGATTTTTGTAGAGAAGGGATTTCGCTGTGTTGTCCAGGCTGGTCTGTAACTCCTGGGCTCAAGTGATTCTACTGCCTTGACCTTCCAAACAGCTGCAGTCACAGGCAGGAGCTACTGATGCTACCTCTTAATGAAAGTGGGTGCAAGATGCTGTGTTCATGATTCTCAACCCCCTGCAGTGGGGAGAGGCAAGGGCGAGCACACTGACTGGGCAGGCTCCTGAGAAAGGTGACAGATGCCCTGAGGGGCCCCCATGCCCCCTGCCAGCCCGTGGTGGCTTTCACCTGGCAGGCGTGGAAAGCTCAGCAGGAAGATGTCTGTGATGTGTGCATAGCTGGTGGGTGTGACCAGGGAGCGCAGGTGGAGGCAGGGAGACTGCAGGGGACTCCTCATTCATTCAGCACATAATTATGAGGCACCTTCCATGGGCCAGACCCTGGGGTGCAAGGAGCTCACCTGTGCCCGCATGGAGTTGATATTCTTGTTGGTGGGGCAGGGGGTTGGGGGCAAACTGACTCAAGTAACAAACTTAAGTGTCGTGTTGTCCCTGGCGAGGGAAAGCAGCAAGGACTGGAGTGGAGGACGCGGGAAGGGCAGTCTGTGAGGGCTGCCTGGAGGAGGAGACAAGGGAGTCAAGAGAGGAAAAGGAGCCAGCTTCCCTACGAAGAGGTAGGGCTAAGCATTCTGGGCAGAGGAACAGTGCGTGGGGAGGCCTGAGTGCCAGATGTGGCGATAGTGGACTTTCCGGAGGGAGAGTGAGAGGCTGCTCCAGGGTCACTGGTCACATTTTAAAATGTTTGCAGACATGTGCTTGTGTCTTTCAAGTCTGCTTTCACATGGAAGTTGAGGATAAACTTAAAGCCTGCTTATCTGAGGGATGTGGGCTTATCTGGACCTCTGTCCGGGTGGGTAAGGCTCACCCACTCCCCTGTGGTCGGGACCACAGCAACAGTGGAAGGCGCGGCACTTGCCTGGGCTCAGGCCAACATTTCCTGTGGCCCAGGAGTGGACACGTGAGGACCACCTCGGCACGTACCTGGATGGACTGGTGCCTGGGTTCCTGCAGCAAGAACATGACACTCCTGAGAGGGGACTCAGGCTGTGGCTTGCTCCGTGGTGTGCACTGGGGGGAGGAAATGGGCTGGGAGCAGCTGCGGGGAGGGGTCCAGTTCTGCCATGGAGGAGCCTGCTCAGGGCAGCCTTCGGGGTCGAGGCGGCAGCTGGTGTGCAGCAGGTTCATGCCCTGAGGAGCCCCTGAGAGCATGTGGTGGGGGTGCTGGGGCTTCCCGCCCAGGACAGGGCCTTGCTGCCCTCACCAGATGATGCCTGAGTGTGGCCGTGTCTCTGCCGTTGGACCAGGGCCTTCCTGCAGGAGCTCTGCCTTCTCCCTGAGATTACGGCTTCCAGAGGCAAGGCCATGCCTCTACTCTCCATTTCCAGGTTCCTACCATGGAGGCTGTGGCTGTGGCATCTCTATCCAGCCATGAGATGCTGTTTCCATGTTTCTGGAACAAGCTCCCCAATCCCTGCCTTCCTTTTTTCTTAAACTTTCCATTTTCTGTGCGCAAATCCGCCTCCCACCGCTGGCCTCTTGGTTTGATTAGAGCAGTCACTTCTAAGCTTGAAAATACCCAAGTTGAGAGAAGAAGAAAAAAAAAGAAAGAAAGAAAGAAAAAAGGGATGCAGACTCCCTCCCACAGTCATTTGAGGAGATTTCCTTATCTCCTGGCCACAGTCTGCAGGTCCGCATGTGCTTAATAACCCAGCAAATCTTGTCCTTTGCAGAAAACATGACAGCCTTTCAACCGCAGAGCCCTTTGCGGGTGGGACTTTCCTCCCTCTCAGCCTCCACCCCGGAGCAGCGGTGACTGGGGCAGGGAGACAGGCCTGGCCCAGGCTAGGCTCCTTGGAAGCGGGGCTGGAGGTCGGGGGCCGCAGGGAGGATGGAGGGCATCAGTATAGGCTCAGAGCCTTGTGTGGCCGGGGCAGGCTTCCCCTGCAGTTCTTGGACAGAGGGAGGGCCTAGAGACCCATGCTACAGATGGGGAAACTGAGGCCCAGAGAAGGAGTGGAGTATCCATGGTGGGGCAAGAGGCTCACCAAGCAGGATGACTGGAGTTGGGGGCTTGGTCTTAGTGCCTGGGCTAAACGTCCCCAGCTGTGAGATGAGCAGGTGGAATAAGGCGTGCAGCAAGACTCTGAGGGCTGGGTCTGAGGACACAGCCAGGGAGGCCTGGGCTCTTGGCTCCAGACCCAGCATTTCCTGTGAGTGCCCTTGGGAGGCGGGAGGGTTGCACAGGGGCAGGTGGGGTGCTCTCGATGGAGCCTCCCTACCTGGGTGAGCTGCGCTGTGCTTTCAGGGGCCTCTATCCAGCTACCACCTGCCTAGGCAGTCACAGAATCTCTCCAAGCCTCGCCTTCCTCTTCTGCAAGATGGGAACAGTAGACCCTTCTTGTAAGAGCCATCGGGTGGCTTTGCTAGGGTCAACCAAGGCTGGGGTGCTGTCTCTCACTCTCTTCCACCCTGCAGAGTTCAATTAAACAGGAAAATCGCCTGGACTCCGGGTGGCTTTCATGCGGGAGGCTGCAGAGTGCGGATGTGTGGAGAGGTAATCTTCCCTCTCCTTTCTCCTCGCCAGGTCATTATCTGAGCTGGAGAATCTGGACTTGAAGTGGAGCATGGCGCACTCAAGAGAGGCTGGAGGGGCCTCTCCGGAATGAGCCTCAAATTGGAAAACTTGTCGTGAGGACGGGCTGAATAAAGTGCAGTGTTTTGGTGTAAGGATAAGGGCAACTGAGGGGGACTTAGCCATGGGCTGGAGGTGCCTGGAGAGGCCTGGAGAGCCTGCAGAGGAGGCTGGGTATGGCTGTCCCTTTCTCCCGAGGCCATGGGCCGCACAGCAGCTGGCAGGGAAGCACGGGGAGGGGAGAGACCTCGTGGGAAGGGCAAGAAGGAGCAGTGTGCTCTGTGGGGTGTGGGTGTGGGCACTGAAGAGAGTGGCTGTGGGCACCATGCTGCGAGGCCTCCACTGTCATCAGTGGTGCAATATCCCCACTCCAAACAGGTCTTCGTTCTGGGGTGCACGAGACACAGAGTGGCTCTCAGGCCCCTCGGGCTAGTGGGGGGCAGGGCTGGGCAGGTGGACAGAGCACTGTGGAGTGACAAACGCTACGATGGGAAGGCAGGTCCCCACAGGCCATGCCACAGGGACCTGGATTCAGAATGTGCAGCCCTCCTGCGGAGGCTCGCTGGAGCTGAGAGTCGCCATCATCCTCACTGCCTCCTTCTCCCTCCTCCTCATTCTCCCCTCCTCTCATGCCCACTCCTCCCCCACGTTACCTACATAGCAGCTGCATGACCACGACCCAGGTAGATGTGAGAGGACATTCTTGCTGTGCCGAGTGATGGGGCCGGGACCCACCAGAGCTGCTTGAAGCCCACCTGCCTGGTAGTCCCCAGTGACAATCCCAGGTGGGGCTGTGCCACCTGCTCATCGTGGCCACGTGCCCTGGAGTCACTGCTCCTGGAGTTGGAGGATGTCTGCATTTCCATAGATGATTTAAAAAAAGGCTACAAGATGAGAAAATCACCCCGGCCACAGGCCTCGGGCTCATCTTAGTGGAAACCGAATGACCCTCCCCTTTTCCCAGGAGCACCTCTGGTCTCCAGAGACTAAGTCCCAGTAATGGTGACACTCTTTAGCCCCCGCGTGCATAGCCCGGGTGGCTGAGCTAATGCTTACTGAGCATTGTCTAAGGGGCCTGGCCTGGGTGAGCTGAGGTGCCCAGAAGGAGCAGCTCGCAAAGCCTGACATAGGGCCGTGTGCTGTGACCTCAGAGGGAGCTGCAGCCCCAGGGCACAAGAAGGGAGGGTTAGGGAAGTGAGGCAAGGGAGTGTGGGAGAGATCAGAGGGTTGTTCCTGGGCTGGCGGCTGCTGCAAGGGAAGGTACAACTCTATCTCCCTCACGCAGAGCATGTCCTGGGCACACCCCAAGTGCAAAGTGGTTCCAGGGAGGAAGGGCCGGAGGGTGTCTGCTAGTGTCTGCCCCCACTGGTACTGAGACTCCTCCAGCTCTCACCCTCCCCTTTGGGGGAGGCCCCAGCCCCATAGCAGTGCCCCCATGGAGTTCAGAGGGATAAGGGGGTGGGTGATGAGCGTTGGGGGGGGGGCCTGGAGTGTCTGCGGCTGTGGCTGGCACAGGTCTGGCCCTCATCCTGGGGCAGACAGGGACAGTGGGGCATTAGGAGATGGCACCCTGGGGACAATAACCAGGACTCCTCGCTGGGCAAGGCAGGAAGCACAGGGGCAGGCGGGTTGTGACTCAGGGAGGCTCCATGATGGCATCTGTGGGAGCAGCAGGGGCTGAGAGACCCTCAGAGCAGATGGAGGGGGAGCAATGGGTCTTCCTGGAGGCGGGGTTGCCACAGCCAAACCTACAGGACCAAGAGAATTTGGGTGGGAGAAGAAGGCGAAGGACTCTAGGTTGATTTGGACTGTTTTTCTTGACGGTAGTGAACTGCTTCCTGATTAGGGAGAGAGCTGGGGTGGGGAGAGGATGTGGGTGTGGGGGATAAGGCCCCAGCTTTTCCAGCAGAGAGAGTGCTTCTCACTGTGGGGCAAGAAGGAGGCTGCAGGCCAGGCTTTCCTGCTCAGAGGCGCCATCTCCAGCCCCGGACCCACCCTGTTCTCAGGCGTCCTGGGCAGCTCACACCAGGCAGAGAGCACAGCCTGGGCTACACCGCAGGGGACAGCAGGGGACTGTGAATGGGTGAGCCTGGAGTTTGGGGTCCAGGGAAGGGTGCAGGGTGGAGGGGCTCTCGCTGGCCTCTATTCTACAGGCGAAATAACGGGAGAACTGGAGTGCCCCTCCCCACTCCACCCTTCTCCGAAACTTATATGCACTCACACTGCCCTGAGACACCTGTCCCTCTCAGAGCGGTCCTGGCTCATGGCTGGGTCACTTGATTTCTCAGCTGTCATGAGTCATCCCAAGTACACAACCTTGCTTTTATCTCCCTGAACAAAGGCACCTCAGTTGCTGCACTGATGGTCTCCCGGCCAGGGAGGAGACACAGGCTCGGAGGAGACATTTCCCTACGTGTGCCAGACATGGTACAGGTCATCGCCTCAGCAGCTCAGCCCCGGCCCACTGCTGCTTGGGACAGGGCCAGACTGCCCTGGGCAGAAACACAGGGGACTCCACACAGGGCTGGGCTCAGCGAATGGACCCGGGCCGCGCTCGTGTGCTGGGTCGGGTGCTCGTAGTGGGCATGTGGGCCTGGCGGCCTTGCTCGTGTGATGTTGCTGACAGCTTCTGATGGTCCGTACCCCGTCCATTAGCTTACCAGAGGCCTCAGAATGATGATGTCATTTTACTTTTCTCTGCAAAGAAGCATTTCCCTGCCAGGAAGAAGCGAGGTCTCACCTCACCCTCCTTGTGGTCGGGCTCCTCAACAATGCCCAGTGCCAACACTCCGCGAGGTCCTTCCGGATCTTTCTCTGAGTGTGATGCCTCCTAGACAGCTCTCTCTGTTCCTTTCTTTACAAAACAAATTGGATGGCATTCAATGCATTGATCTGTGGCACACTACATTCACTTCAGGTTATAAATTATGAACATTTTCCATGTCACTGCATAGAGAGCTGCTCATTTTTTATCCATAAACATTTCAGAGTATATCTCTGAAAGATGAGCATTCTTAAAAATATACAACTGCTCCACCAGTCTCCCACCTGAAGGGAAGAACAGTCATTTTTCTATAATGCCCTCCAACAGTCAGGCTTCCAGTTTCCCTGTTTATATCATGAATGCTTTTTAAACAAAATTTCTATTAAAATTATTTTCAAAATGAGGGCCGGGTGTGGTGATACACACCTGTAATCCCACACTTCAGGAGGCCAAGGTGGGTGGATCACCTGAGGTCAGGAGTTCGAGACCAGCCTGATCAACATGGAGAAACCCCATCTCTACTAAAAATACAAAATTAGCCGGGTGTGGTGGCGCATGTCTGTAATCCCAGCTGCTCGGGAGGCTGAGACAGGAGAATCGCTTGAACCCAGGAGGCGGAGGTTGCAGTGAGCCAAGATCGCGCCATTGCACTCCAGCCTGGGTAACAAGAGTGAAACTCTATCTTGAAAAAAAAAAATCATTTTCAAAATGAGGCCTGCACGAATCTTCGAGAGGCCCCTCAGATCTCCTAGTTCACGGGGTGCCCTCTATCCCTCCCTGCCTCCTCTTTTCTCTTTGCAGGTGACCTGTGGAGAGGCAGCCTGTGTCCTGCGACCCTGCAGTCCTGGTCCCTGGTGGGGAGTTCTGAGCCATATCAGCGTCGGGCACTGGTGTTCCTTGGGGAGGAAGTACAGGGTGACTGCCTGTCCCTCACCTGTGTGACATTATCTGCCATTGCCTGCCACATCCCACTGTTATCAGGGAGTCACAGGTTGGTGATGAGAGTTTCTCAGCCTTCTGCTCTCCTTGGCTGTAATGCCTCCCAAGGAAGGAGCGTTCACTCAGCCGTCAGCGACATGGGTTGCGGGTCTGTAGGACGGACCGTCCGGAGACACGCTGGATCCTCTGCCTTTATTTGCTGGTTTCCCAAACAACAAGCTGGTCTTGCCTCCTCCAGCGATTGCCCGTGAGGCTTTTCTTCATTCTGAATGTGGGACGTTGCACGGGTTTGATGGGTCTCAACCCTCCGGGGTTAGGATCTGTGTTGATATGTAATTCCTCCCATCTTCGGCTTATGGAAAGCTCTTCGACTCACTTCCTGATGGTTTTGACATGATTCCAGAAAGCGTTGATGGCTTCCTTGCTTTGGGGGTGACAAGAAGCTCCAGGCTCCTCTTGGCTATTTTCTGGCCCAGCCCGATAATTGGCCATTTCTCCAAGTAGCTTTCCAGAGGGACGTGGCCTCAGTCCCTGGGCACCGGGAACTGCGTGCTCACTGCTCCTGAGCTGGTTTGTTCTCAGGCAGGCTAGGAAAAGATGAAAAAAATCACACATTTATGCAGATTCCAGCCGATCCAGCTGAGGCTTGCAGGATCTGACTCCGTTCCTGCACTTGGAGCTCGTCCGTCCCTTCTCTCAGGCTGACGAAGGGGGCTCCCCGGACTTGGTGAGGTCAGTCTTGTTATTTTATCTTTGTGTAAATGCAGCCTTGGAATAGCCACCGATATTGCCAGGTTCTTTATTTTTATTGTTGCTTCTGTTTCTTTCTGTCCTTGGGGTCTAGCCCGCAGGAATACACTGTAGAACGACTGTGTCTGACACTCACATCAAACGTGCCCTCCGTGCGGCCATGCTACCAGTCCATACATGGTTCTGTTTTGCTTTTAATTTTTAGGGATTGTTTTTCCAAAAATGTAATTTTGTGGTGTAATCACACGAGTGTTGGCTCGGGAGATTCAGAGATCCTGGCTCTGGTCCCTGTTCCCTCTGTTCAGTCCTCTTCCTTCACTCTCTTCCCTCTGCTTAGATGCTTTCCCTTTTAGCGTTTGCTGGGGCCCTCCATTGTTTTGAATATATGCAAATGGCTCTGCTTTCTCTGTCTCTCCTATTTGCGGGTGCCCTGGCTCAGCTCCTGCACACCTTCCCCTGTTTTTCTCACTAGCAGCTCCTAGAGATCACTCCCCACAGCCATCCCACTCGCTCTTAGTGATGCCAGGTCTTAGCACAGGAAGTCCCGCAGAAAGGCTCCCTCCCTTCCCACGCCCGCCCTGCAGCCTACAGGCTATGGTAAAAGGGACCCTGGAGGGCCCCGGTGGCGCCCCCCGTGCTGTCTTGGCCTCAGCTGACCTTGTGCTGTTGCCTCTGGCTGGGGTCTCCTCATCATCCTCGTTTGCAGGCCCTTGCACGTCACACCCAGGGCCGACCTCTTTGGGTTGTGATCCTGGCTCTGCTGTGCCTCCACTCTAGAGGGAACTCAAGGTGACCAGTGTATCTTGTGTCCCTGTCCCTCGGTCCCTCAGTGACCAAGGATGTCCCCAGGGCTGAGTCACCCTGAGAGCCACAGCAGCCAAGGTTACCTCTGTGGCCAGGGTGCCTCTGAGATGTCCGTGGAGAAGGCTCTTGCAGCTGGGGCATCTAAAGGCCTGGGCCTTCCAAACCTGGTGTCATGGGGACCTTGGTCCTGCCTGCTCCAACTGGAACCTCTGTGGCCCCAGGACGACGGCACCCAGTGGCAAGCCTGGGGGATGTGGCCCTAGACTTACCCTCTCCTCTCGCCCCCACCTCACTCTCCATGGCCCTCCCTCACTTCCCTTGGTCAACAGCCGCAGCCATGTGGCTTTCAATTCTTCCTGCTGTCTGCATTCTTCTCTGCACAGGACCTCAGCACACACTGCCTGGCACCTTGCACTGGCAGACTTCTTAGGGTCCCCTTGATCTTACTTTAAACATCTTTCCCTGGTTCCCAGTTCAGCTCAGGACCAGTGCTTACGTTTCCTCCTGTGTCCCGTTCCCTTCTTCAGAGAGCTCTCACAGCGCAGGGCTAGGGAGTAAGACTGAGGCTCTGGGACCAGGTGGCCTGGGTGCGAATCCTTGCTCCACCCCTCACCCCATCACCCATCGAGTGACAGTGGTGATGACAGTAGCCCCAACTGTTATGAGGTGCCAACCTGAACAACACAGAGAGAGGCTCTCAGAGAAAATGACATTACTGGGAACCCCATGCCACAGTAAACTATGGGTATCTTCAGGGAGGTAAAGGAAAACAAAAGTTCTGAAAGAAAAGGAGGAGGACTATGTCATTGTTTTGGCTCAATTATCCTTGCCTCCCCAAATCAGACGCAAGGGTGGCGTGAGTCTGAGTTTGGACAGGAAGCTGCCGGGCAGATGTCCTTGAGCCAGTGTTGGTGAGATCCTGAGCTTTAACAGCAGCAGGCGTGGGGTCCCTCTCCCTGCTCTCTCCTGGTTCCAGAGGCTTGCAGGAGCATGTGACTTCTGACATGCGGGGTTCTAACCATGTGCCAGGAATGCTCTAGCTGCTTCGAGGTCTTATCCCACTGAGCCTCGTGGCAGCTCTGTGAGAGGGCTGCAGCACAGAGAGGGTAAGGGATCTGCCCAACGTCACACAGCATATTAGTGGCAGAGTCGAGCTTTGAAGCAGGATCCTGGGTCCAGCTATGCTTCCTGTCTCTTTGTTTTGCTCCCTTGAGCTCAGACATGTGTGGCCTCTTGACTATGCTCACCTGAGCCAGGAGAGCCATCTCTCCACAATGGAAACTTTATCGCCACTGTGGAGGCTCCCTAGCCTGCCCTCTGACCTACTTTTCCAGACCCACCTACTGTTGTCCTTTCCCTCTCCCACTCCCTGGAACTCAGCCTTCATCACTTGGCCTAAGAGATGCCACCACCATCCTACACCTTTGTAAGGACAATGTCTTCCCAGTCCTCAACAGGACAACTCCTATACATCCTTCAAAACCCAGCTCAACAACGCTTCCTCTTCAGTCCTCCCCTGATGCTCACCTGCCTCAGCAAGGTTAGTCCTGCTGCTCAGAGCACAACCTGTGCCTCAGCCTGCAGCCTACACCCCTACGTAGCCGTGTGGCCATGGGCCAGGCATGAGTCCTCCTGAGCCACAGTTTCCCTCATCTGGAAAACAGGGGTGATAGTAGTCATACCCCCTCCACAGAGCGTGGTTGTAAGGTGGTTCTGTGGCGTCTGGAACAGGGCTCTCTCCTCGGGGCTGGTTATGGTGACAACAGCAATCACCGTGAATGTCGTTTGTCCCTGTGGTCTTGGGGACCTTGAGCTCCCCAAGACATGACAGTGGGCGACATGGGGACAGTGATGGCCTCTTCTTTGACGCACCCACAGAGTTGGTGACTTGGGGACTGTCATAGGCTCTGCTTCTTTGCTTTCCTCCAGGCCACCAATCCGAGGGGCTTTAAGTTTATGGCAGCCAGTGGGGGCACCTGGGAAATCTGGAAATCTCGAGAGTCTGTGGAGAGCTGGCATGCTTTGTGCAGCGTGGGAAGCCCAAGGGAGATTTTAGTCACCTATGTGGGGTGAAGCAGCCCGTGGGCCCTGGCCTCTCAGCTGCCGCGCTGTGGAGTCTCTGGGAGCCTCGTGGGACTCGCCCGCCTGCCACACCTGCAGCTGGGCTTGATGGTGTGTACAAACACCCCATTATGCCTGATTACCAGCCATTAGTGCAATTAGGGTAGCCCCTCCGCGTCCCGGGGCTCCAGCCAGCTGTGCCGGGGGCCTGGGGCAGAATAGCAAACAGCCTCCTCCAGAGCCTGCGCATCGGCTGGCGGGCCTGGGAACCGTGGGCTGGGGAGTCCCTGTGAGCCTGGCTGGAAGGCCGGGGCTCTGGAGCATGGGGCCACCCGGTGGGCCGGTCCCTCCTCCTCCCCACCCTTTGCACTGCCTTGGTGCTGCCTGATGCTGTCTTTTCCCTCTGCGTGCTTGGCTGATGTATTTGCGTGTTGCCTCTCCAGCGCTGTGCTGGCTCCTCTGCTCGCTCCCGCCCTCCTTGCCTCTCTTTCATCCCTCCAGAAAAAGCTTTTCAAGCCCAAACTCACAGTCACCTCTGGCCTGTCACCCCCAGGGATGCCCTAGTCAGAGAGGCCCCACGTTGCTGCTCCCCTGACCACGCACGCTAGCACACGGCCCCAGCCTGCGGGGCTTCAAAGGGCCATTTGAGGTACTCACTTGATCAGGGAGGAAGAAAAGAGGCCAGTGGCTGTTTGTTCTGGGACTTGGGAGTGAGCTGTGGCTCTTCAGAGCTCGGCTGGGGGGCATCCTCTGTGCCCAGCCTCATGGCCCCGGCCCCAGCCCCACCCCCGTGGGCTGATTACTTCCCATTCCCTGCTCAGCATGGCCAATGCATCACTGTCCTGTTTAACCAATGTATTCACCACTTCTAAGACAGTCATTTCCCACATGTTCACTGGCAGGAAGTTGGGATGCATCTGTGGGAGCTGGGGTCTGACGGGAGCTGCTGTCTGGTGGGAGTCAGGACTCAACGTGGCCTGTGAGTGTGTGAACTTGAACTTGCGAGGGTTGATGGCAACATGCATGTGAGTCTTCACCCCGTCTCCGTGTGTTTTGTGGCATGCGATGCTGCTGCTTCTCCCATAAAGAGGTGGCGTTAGTTCCCAAGGTTTCCCTGAGACAGAAGGGGTTTAAGAGATGGGGGACTTTCAGCGATAAAATTGGGAAAATTGAAGCAAATTGAGGCAAGCTGATCCTGTTTGTCCTCCATCCCTCGAATCAGCGTTGGTCCTGTGAGTGGGTTTTCCAGTACACTGTGGCTGGCCAGATGTGGGCTGGTGAACTGGGTTCCCGCCCCTGAAAAGCCCAGCCCCTCACTGGTCACGTATTTCCATGGTGCACCCCCCCACACCCCCGCCACAGCTGCTTTCCAGCCACCAGTGTGAGGCCAGGGAGCTCAGGTGGAGCTGGGAAGTGACGTGCATGCCGCTCTCTGGCTCCACACCACACGTGGCAGGGGTGGCTTTTGTGAGTGGAGTTGTGGTGTTGTGGGCTTCTGCTCCTGGCACCCTGCACCTGCCCTGTGGGCACCCGGGCCAGCGGCTGGAGGAGGAGACCACGCAGCTAGGACCCTGTGGACTGGCCCCTGGCCAGTCTACCCCCAAACACACGGGAGGCCAGAGCTGCCCACTCAATTCACAGCTGAACTCAGATGCAGGGTGACTCCGGCTGATCGAGAACCGGGCGCCGACCTGTGCACTCCCAAACTCATTGTTTTCTGTTGTTTTAAGCACTGCTGTTGATTTAATCATATCGTAGACGAGGTCTTCATTTTGGGTGGTTTGTGATGCCGCGGTACCTGGCCGAGGCAGAGCTGTTCATGCTGCTTTTCCTTCAGTTGAGTTCTGTGTGCTGTTGACATTGCTGGGTCGGGTCTAATGCCCACACAGAATTGCTTTAAAGGTGACACTGATTCTGCATGGAGTGGAGCTTATCACACACAAAAGAAAGGACAGAGCAGCGGGGCTCCCTTCTACATCAGGGAGGCAAGTGTTCATCCTGGAGGAGATGACCATAGCTCTGTATTTTTTTTTTGTAAAGCAGCCATCACGGCTTGCTGTGCTGGGAGCCCTGCTCAGCACAAACGTGTATACAACGGCTACCTAGCGCAGGAGCAGCAGGGCAGCTGGAGGCAGGAGAAATACCGCGCACCTGGGAAGAAACAGAAGCGATTGCCCAGCCAGGAGACGCTGCAGTGACTGAGTGTGCCTTGCAGGAGTGTCCCAGCCAGTGGCATCGTTGCACTCGTAGTGTCTGAGTATCATGCAGAATCATGGCATCTTAGAATCAACGGCATTCAATTTGGTAGAATAGAGCATCAGTGACTTACATCCTGTACCCTCGCCACAGACCGCCAGCCGCATGTGGGTGAGGACCTCATCACAGAGGGAAGAGCCAGAACACGTGACCAAGCAGACACAGTGGATCGCAGTGGTGGCGATGTCGGATGAGGAGCCACAGCTCTGGCCCTCACTCTTTCAGCCCCGGGCACACTGCCCTTCTCTCTGTTCCTTTGTGTCTCAGTCACCTCAACCTCAGAGCAGCCCTGAGGCAGGGCAGGGAGGCTGCCAACACACCTGTTTTGCAGCTGAGGAAACAGAGGGCAGCAGCAGAGGGGCCAGCTTTGCAGAGGTGGCTTGGCCTGTCCCAGAGGCCATACGCAGAGGTTCTGCACGCTTTGTTTAACCCTCTGCCATTGCTTCAGTTTTAAACCAGGACCCCATATTTTTATTTTGTGCTGGACACTGCAAGTTGCTTAGCTGATCCTGGGGACCAGGCTTCCTGGGGGCTCATTGCAGAGCCAGGGTTAGAGCCCAAGGCTCTGATCTCAGCTGAAGCACATCATACATGGGACTCACCGTAGCACTGGAACTCAGGGCCATCACTGGCCACCTGGCATGCCCAGGCCGAGCAGATAGTATGGGCTGTCGTGTTCCTCTGGCCTGTGGCCTCCTCCTAGCAGGACTGAATGAGTCCACTCTGGCTTCGTCCACGATTAAGCATCTGGCTGGCGTTTGCACGATCCTCACCATCGCTGTTGGCATTGTGTGAGCTGTGGCAGCTGACGGGCAGCCAAGGAACACAAAGAAGGGGCCAAACTTGGCTGCGGGTCCCACTCTGTAACCCTGAGGTGGGCATCAGGGCCCATTGATGGCCTAAGACCCTAAAGGGCTTTTCCATCTCAGCCCCAGCATCCAGACACCGACCTCTGAGGGGCAGAGGTGAAGGGACGACCTTGAGTCAGCCTGGAAGGTGAACGGCGCTAATAGACGCTTATTTCTAAAATAGCACTGACTCTCTGGCAACCGGTTATTAACTCGAGGAAAGGGAGTGAGTGCTATTTCAGGCCTAACTGCAGAAAAGCATTTTCCTTTAAGAGCTTTTCCTGAACTTTTCACCCGTGCCCCCATGAGGAGCAGGGATAGAGAGATCAGTCCCCTCCTCAGGGTCCCAGGAGAGCAGCAATGACTGACGGGGTGAGCCACAAGCACAGGGGCAATGGGACAGCTGCCTTCAGTGAGTGGCTCTGAGGCTCCAGTACGTGGATCCAGCATCTCAGCCTGTGGCCAACAGGGCAAGGGCTGCACCTGGCCATGCTTGTCCTTTCCCTCTGCCCTGAGCACCCGCTTTTCAGGTGGCTGTTAGGATTTATGTTTATAGCTGGGGTCAGGGCCTAGTCTAGGATTAGAGTCAGGGTTCAGCCTGTGTTCAAGGTCAGGACTTAGCCTGTAAGCAGGATCAGGGCTCAGCATGGGCCAGGATCAGGGCTCAGTGTGATGAGGATCAGGGCTCAGCATGTGACCAGAATCAGGGCTCAGTATGAGTCAGGAGCAGGGCTCAGTATGAGCAGAATCAGTGCTCAGCATGGGTCAGGATCAGGGTTTAATATGACTCTCTGAGGGGTAGGGGAGGGATCAGGCATCGATCTGAGCTGGGAAGTGGGGTGTGCATCCTCACCCTGGTCACTGTTGAATCTGCCCCTGAGGTACTGTGCAGTTCTCAGCTCCCCATGGCCCAGGCAGCTCTGGGAGAATTGTGTTCTGGGAGGTTTCCTGGGCATCTGGGGAGTAAGTGGTCTTTTGACTATTCCCCTCCCCTTCCCTAGCTGATGGTCTTGGTGGGGCTGGGCAGGTTGGGGGAGGCCTGCACTTCCAGTGGGTTCCCCTCTGCACCAAGCCCTGACTGCAGAGTCTAGAGCCACCGAGGGAGCATCCAGACCCCAGGGAAAGGAGACAGAAGACCTGAAACCAGCTCCTTCATGGGACTTTGTGAGCATGTCCCTCCCCTCCTTCAGGCTTTTGCTGCAGACCAGGCAATAGGTCTCTTTGTTAAAACTGTTCATCAGGCTGGTTGCAGTGGCTCACACCTGAAATCCCAGCACTTCGGGAGGCCAAGGTGGGAGGATCACAAGGTCAGGAGATTAAGATCATCCTGGCCAACACGGTGAAACCGCATCTCTACTAAAAAATTCAAAAAATTAGCTGAGCGTAGTGGTGGGTGCCTGTAGTCCCAACTACTCTGGAGGCTGAGGCAGGTGAACTGCTTGAACCCAGGAGGCAGAGTTTGCAGTGAGCTAAGACCGCGCCACTGCACTCCAACCTGGGTGACAAGAGCAAAACTCAGTCTCAAAAAAACAAAAATGAACACTTCATTAAAGAAAAATGCAAAGCCAGGAGCAGGAGGGGAGGTAAGCACACACAGGGCCAGCTCGCCTGGCCAGGCTGGGCATTTCCAGCAGGCCGGACCTGGGGGTCGGAGGGCCTCCTTTCATACACGGTGGCTTCCTGCCTCAGCTTCTGCACAGTGCTCAGATGTTTCTGGATAATGGTGGTGGTGAACACACTCACAGAACTTATTGAAACTCAGCCACTTGTCCCTTCACCCAGTTTATTCTCAGGATAACCTCTGAGGCGGGGACTGTGATTCTCGCTTTACAGATGAGAACACTGGAGTGCAGGGAGGCTAAGTAGGTTGCCCCAGGTCCCACAGCCAGCAAGAGGAAGGGCTGCATTTCTCACCCAACAGGCTGGCTCCAGGGGCCATGCAGTGAACCCCACTTCCCCTGCCAGTACCCACTGATGGCATCTGCTGGCGCTGGGGATGGGCCACAGACCCTGAAAGTATAGCTGGACCTTAGTGCGAGCCAAGTGCACACGGGGGATGATACAGCTGGGAGCCATCTTCAGGCCTTCCCTGGTCAATTCTGGGCTCTCTGCCCAGTTTTTGGTCCCGTTCCAGCCTGAGAAGAGGAAGGGACTCCTCTCTGAGGAAAACGCAGTGCCCTGCTGTCCACCGCCACCCCGCCACCCGGAGTCTACTGAGAGCCAGGGTGGGGCCAAGGGTTGTCTAGCCCGTGTTTTGATTATCACCCTGCTCCTTACCACTGGGTGATCTTGAGCAAAGCACCCAGCTCCCTGTAGCCCTTATTTCATCAGTGCTAAAGTGGCCGTCAGCATCTCGTCCACAGGCTAGAGTTTTCCTGGATGATTCAATGAGGCAGTGGACTCTGGGGTGCTCTGAAGACTGGAGGTGACTTCTGGGGATGGGCGCCCTCTGAAACAGCAGGAGGGGGTGAAGAGGAGGGAACTCACATTTACCGTGTTCAGGATCTGTCGATTTTATTGATCATTTCAAATAACTAGCTTTTTGTTTCATTGATTTTCTCTGCTTTTTTTTTTTCAACTTTATTGACTTCAAATCTTACTTTTATTCTTTCCTTCCTCCTGCTTGCTTTGGGGTTATTTACTCTTCTTTTTCTAGTTTTCGAGGTAGGATCTAAGACTATTGATTGGGATGTTTCCACTTTTCTAAGGTAAGTATTTAGCACTATAAAATTCCCTCTCAGCACTGCTTCCACTCTGTCCCACAAATTTTGATGTGTTATATTTTCATTTGGTTCAATGTAGGTTTAAAAACTTCCCTTCAGGCTTGCTCTTTGACTCATGGATTAAGTCATTTCCAAGTGTCTGGAGATTTTCCTGTTGTCTTTCTGCTATTGATTTCTAGTTGGATTCCATTTTGTTGGAGAACACACTCTATGATTTCAGTTATTTTTAATTTGTTGATGTTTTATGGCCCAAGGCAGGTTCTGTCTTGGTGTGTGTTCTGTGGGCACTCAAAAAGAATGTGCATTCCACTGTCGTTGGATGGAGTGTCCTATTAATTTTTGGTTAGACCCTATTGGTTGATGGCATTGTGAAGTTTTTCTATAGCTTTGCTGATTTTCTGTCTAGTTGTGCTATTACTATCACAGAAGTATGGAAGTCTCCAGCTGTAATTGTAGGTTTGCCTGTTTCTCCTTTTGGTTTTATCAGTTTTTGCTTCCTGTATTTTGTGCCTCTGTTGTTTGGTGCATGTGTGTTTAGGATTGCTATGTCTCCTCAGTGGACTGACACTTTTACCATTATAGACTGCCCTTTCTGTGTCTGTTTCTCCCATCTTCCCCTTTAGGGCCTATTTCATCTGACATTAACAAAAAATTCTGCTTTCTTATAATTGTTTGCATATGTATCATTTCCCATCCTTTTCAACCTGTCTGTATTATCATATTGAAAGCAAACTACTTGTAGGCAGCTTAAGATTGGGACATGTTGTTTAATCCACTCTGTTATCCTGTCTTTTAACTGATGTATTTAGATCATGTACATTTAATGTAATTATTGGTATGTTATGACTGCCATTTTATTTTTGTTTTATGTTTATTCTTTTTTTCAGTTTCTCTCTTTTCTCTGTCTTGCTGTTGGTTACTTGAATAATATTGTTAAAAATGTCATATTTCATCTATTTGTAGTGCTTTTGAGTGTATCTCTGTATTTTAGGGGTTACTTGAGGTTTTACATTATATATATATAAGATCACAGCATACAGGTGTCATTGCATTATCAGTTCAAGTAAAGTGAGGAAAACATACATCCTTATATGGTACTTTACCTTCCCCTATTCATAATATAATAGTTTTAAATATTTTCTGCACATAAATTTCAAACTTCATACAGTGTTATAATATTTGCTTCAACTTTTAAACATGATTTAGAAAATTTAAGAGAAGGCAAATTTATTGCATTTAGCCATATTTTCATTTCTTCTATTGTTCTTTCTTCCTTCCTTCTTCCACAATTTCTTCTTTTATTGTTTCTTGTCTGCTTATAGAACCTCCTTTAGCCATTTTTTTAAGGGTCTGTCTGCTGGTGACATTCTTCACCTGATAATGTCTTGATTTCTTTTTCATTCTTGAAAGATGTTTTTGCTGGATATATGACTCATGGTTGACAGCTTTTTTTCTATCAGTATTTGAGAAAAGTTGTGTTACTTCTATCCAACATCAAGATTAGAGATGAAAAACTCACTGTCACTCGACTTGTTTTTCCCCTGTAGATAAAGTGTCACTCTTCTCTGTCTGCTTTCAATATTTTTTTCTCTCTCCCTTTGGTTTTCAGAAGTTTGACTATGGTGTGTCTTTGTATGATTTTTTTGTGTGTGTGATCATCCTGTTGGGGGTTCATACACCTTGAATCTGTGTGTTTATTTGCATAATATATCATTTCCCATCCTTTCAACCAGGATCTTGAGAAGTTCTCAGTCATTATTTCTTCAAGTACAATTTTTCAGCACCTCTCTCTTTCTCCTGTGCTTCCAGAGCTCTGATGACAGAAATCTTTTGTTATGTCCACAGGTAGCCAAGGTTCTACTAATTTTTTTCAGTATACTCTGCTTCTGTTGCTCAGATTGGGTCAGCACTACTGTTCTGTCCTTAAGTTTTGGACTCTTCTCTCTGTCTCCTGATTCTGCTGTTGGGTCCATTCACTGAGTGTTAAAATTTCAGTTATTGAAATTTTCAGTTCTAAAATTTTAATTTGATTCTTCTTTATATCTCCTTCTTCTGTGCTGACAGTTTCTGATTCTCTGCAGTACTTTTTATTTTTTTCATTTGTTACTTGTATGTAATTGTTCACTGAAGCATTTTAGGATGTCTGCTTTAAACTCTGACAGATGAGCCAAACATCTTTGTAACTCATTGTTGGCATCTACTGCCTGTTATCTGTTATTTAATTTGAGATCTTTCTGGTTCTTGATATGATGAGTACTTTTTGGTTGAAACCTGGAATTTTCAAGATTATGAGACTCTGGATCTTATTGAAACCTTCTCCAGTGACACTCTGTGTGGGCTTTGTTACCACCTGGCAGGGGTGAAAACCTTGGCTTTCCACTTGGCCTTCTCTGAGACTACCCTGATAGGGAGGGAAAGGGAGATACAGCAAAGCACATTCAGAAGGATGAAGATACCAGACAGCAAGAAGAAAATGGAAGAGGCAACAACAAGGAACATAGAAATTAGAGCCACTAACTCAGATGTTGAGAGGGAGATTTTCAGAGAGAGAGAGAGAGAGAGAGAGAGAGAGAGAGAGAGAAGTCAAGGCATAGATTCATAGAGAGAAGACTTAATGAGACAGAGACAGCCCCACATCAGCAGATATGGGGGCAGGAGAACGCAGGGCCACACATACAGCCTGGGGGCTGCAAGTGAGCCAGAGACCTTCCTTCCACACCAAGATAAAAGAGGGTGCTTGTCTCAGAGAGCTACCCTGAGGACCTGGCTGAGGAGTCCTGAGATAACCTTGAGTTCTTCTCCTAGACGGGAATGCCCTTCTGCCTCATCATCCCTTCCCCACCCACTCATCTGTTGGTTCATCCACAGATCTGAGGTGGGCTCTTCTTTGGTGCCTGACTCTGAGGGGTGGGTGACAGTGGCAGGTTCTCTGTCTTCTCAAGGGAATGGGTTATGCAGAAGGTGTGGGTTGTGAAGATTGGTGGTTCCAGCAGTGCCCTCTGGCTAGATCCTTAACTATGCTAGGCCTCTCATGGGGGAGTGCAGCTACTGGCTACCATTTTCTTGGTGCACCTAACTTGTTGCAGTGAGAAGGAACTTGACTCGATTATCCCAGCCCAACTCAAATCACTAATCTTCAGAAGCCTCCCAGACAACTCTTCACGTAGTAACTATAGTGTCACAGGAAGAGGGAACAACATGACCTTGAAAGATATTACCAAAAGTAGACAAGCAAGAGAAACCCACTACCCTCCTCTTCCTAAACTCAAACTGGACCCCACATCAGGAGGTCTGGTAGAAATAGTGTGCTTTTTCTTAAGCCATCATCACCATCACCATCACCACAATCACCATCATCACCATCACCATCATCATCACCATCATCACACCACCATCATCACCATCGCCACCATTCACAATAATTACCATCATGATCATCACCATCACCATTATCATCGTCATCACCACCATCATCACCATCACCATCATCACAATAATTACCATCATGATCATCATCATTACCATCACCATCACCATCATCTCAATCACCACCACCACTATCACTACCGTCACCATCATCACCACCATCACCATCATCACTGCCAACATCACCATCATCATCACCATCATCACCATCATCATCACCACCATCGTGATCACCATCATAATCATCACCACCATCACCATCACCATTATCACCATCATCACCATCATCATTACCATCACCACCACCACCATCATCACCACCACCACCACCACCATCATCACCACCATCATCACCATCACCAACATCACATCACCATCATCACCATCACCATAATTACCATCATGATCATGATCATCACCATCACTATCATCACAATCATCACCACCATCACCATCACTACCATCACCATCATCACTACTGACATCACCATCATCATCCCCATCACCACAATCACCATCATCACCACCATCATGATCACCATTATCACCACCATCACCATCACCACCATCACCATCACCATTATCACCATCATCACCACCATCATCACCATCATCACCATCACCAGCATTACATCACCATCATCACCTTCACCGTAATTACCATCATGATCATGATCATTACCGTCACCATCACCATCATCACAATCATCACCACCACCATCACTACCATCACCATCACCATTATCACCACCACCATCATCACCATACCATCATCATCACCGTCATCACTACCAACATCACCATCATCATTACCATCACCACCACCATCCCCATAATCATCAGCACCATTATTGTCATCATTATTACCATTCCCACCACTATCATCATCACCATCATCATCATCACCACCACCATCATCACCATTGCCATTATCACCACAACCATCACCACCACCATCATCACCATCATCACTATCGTCACCATAACCGCCACCATTATCATAATCACCACCATCATTGTCATCATCATCACCATTACCACCACCATCATCACCATCACCACCATCCTCACAATATCAACACAAGAACAGTGATAACAACAAACATTTATTGAGCACTTATGCACTAGATGCTATGCTGATCATTGTGTTTACGTTATTTCATTTTCTTCTCATTATAACCCTATAAGAGAGGAGAAACTATTACCATTTCTTTTGATATGAAAAAACTCAAACTCAGAAAGGCTAAGTAACTTGCCTAACCTCACATAGGTAGCTTGTAGTAGAGCCAGGATTCAAACTCTAATCTGTCTAACACCAAAGGCTTGGTCCGGCGGGAACTGGTAACCACAGGGCTTTCCCTGCACTCTACATAAGCATGCACCTGCAGAGGTCAGGGGAGCCTGTTGCTCAGGACGGGTTGGCCAGAGCTCAGCCTTGGGTCCTCTGCCTAACCCACACCCTTGCCCCCAGCACTGGCCCATCCACAGGAATGTTCTTTCACTTTCTCTGGACATTGTGCAGCCATATGTGGATGGAGCTCTTCTCCCTTCCTCAGCTCCTTCTGTTTTCTTCCCTTTGCCCCACTGAATGTTGCACGATGTTCAGCACATAGTGAGCACCAGGGTCGCCTCATGGACAGTGTAAGACTGTCCTCAAACCTTTCTCATAGGTGATGGAAGACGGAGCTGCTCCAGGGAACTTGAGACAGCCCATTCCAAGAGTGGGTCTTTAGCTCCACGTCCACTTTGGAAAGAAAGTGAGGCTCCTTTGTCTCAGTGTCCATGGGGGAGGCCTCAGGAAGATGTCTGATTGGCTTGCATGAGCCCATGTTACAGCAGGTGTGGAGGCACCATAATAACTAGCCCCATCTGGACCCTAAGGAGAGGGGACACCCGGGCTCCACAGGGCAGGCAGTCCTGGATGCAGGTCCTGGCTCAATGATTTATGACAGTGGGGGGCGTGTCTGTACATGCTGAACCTTCAGTTTCTACATTTCAAAGTGAAAATCCCAGGGACCACATTACAGGGCTACTGAGGTGAGGCAGTGCCTGCTGCAATGTAGGTATCTGCTACCTGCAAGTCACCCTCTTGTCTCTAGCTGGCTATGCATAAGGCTAGCATGTGGTTGTCCCTCAGGGCTTCTTCCAAAGGGCAGATGGGAGCCTGCCCATCCATGTTTCTAAAATCAGATTCTAGCACAGGCTACTGAGGGCCACTGCCATATTTCCTGGTCATGCCAGCAGCTCCCTGGGAGCCAGAATGTCCCGTTCAGAGAGGCCTGGCCGTACGGCCTCTGCATGTCTCCCTGTGAGACCCTGAAGGAGAGGAGCCTTGCAGGTGGCGTTACACGGGATCATCTGTCACAGGGCTGGCATCTCTGCCCTCTCTCTTCCCACTGGTCAATAGCAGGCATGCCAAGGGGCCCTTCACTGCTAAGTGCTCACAGTGGCAGGGTGAGAAAATAGCAGCAGCTGACATTTTCCCCACGTGTATCCACACAACATTAACCCCACGCAGTCACCCAGCAGCACAGAGGTGAAGGGATGGCAAGGACCTGTGTTTCACAGATGAGGAAATGAAGGCCTGGATGGTCCCCAGAACTCTCTGCCTCACCCCAGATGCCTTCTCTCTGTTCAGAGCGAGGATGCCTCAGAGGCCCCCAGCATCTGGTCCTCTAGCAAGTTTTCCGTGGTGTTCCCAGCAGCCTCGTGCCAGACCCCCATGCCAGCTCAGGCCTGTGGGCAGATCCCGGCTCTGTCCTCAGCAATGTTACTCCTGGTAATTTCTTTGCCTCTCTTGGACAGTCTGGCTGGTGGGCTTCCCCTGTGAGGTCTCGTGAGGCTTGTGGGTGAGGAGTAAGCAGGGTTCCTCTCCCAGAACCCATTTTCCATGCCGGGTGCTGCGTGCTGTCGGCTCATTGGATGGTGCTCCCAACTCCATGATGAAGGGGCTATCCCCAGTTTTTAGATGGGACAGTTCCCCCTGAGGTTTTGGAGGTGAGGGCCAGGCTGGCTCCAGAGCCCAGCAGTCAGAGGCTCCTGCTCCCATTGTGCTGCTGAGGTTCTTGGCCACAGAGCTTGCCCAGAGCCCAACCAGGCTGAGCCCTGGGAGGTCCCAGGAGGAAGTGGGGTTCAGGCCAGCTTGAGGGAGGGTGGGAGCTTAGCAGGAGAAAGGCTCAAGTGACCCTCGGGTAGGGAGACCTGTGGCAGGCCTCCCCGGCTGTGCCTGTCCCGGGCCCGGGCGTCCAGAACAGAGCAGCTGGCTACCCGCTGCTTCCAATCATCCTACTCCCGGGAGGCCCTGCCAGCGGCTCTCAGAGCAGCCTCGTGTGTGCAGGGAGTCACTAAACCTGTGCATGCTTCTGGGGCCCGAGTTCCAGGGCCCTGGATAAAGGGTGAAGGGTCGCCGTTTGATGCCCTGACCTTGGGTTGGGGAGAAGCTGAGCTTTCAAGGTTTGGGGATGCAGTCCCATGTGTGGGTGTGCAGTGGAGGCAGCAGCAGGTCGGAGGTTTTGGGGTGCTGATGTCGATCTTGCAGACTCACATGCTGTGAAGTCAAACCAACCCTGTGCAGGTCCCCACCCTAGTCCCACCGCTTCCCAGCTGTGTCCTTCAGGCAGCTCTTGCTACCGAGCAGTGACGGGATCTGAGCTGAGGCTGAGGTACCGAGGGAGAAGGGTGGGGCTTTGGGGGGCCCGGGGCTGCCTTCTTGGAGCCTGAAGTCTGTAGCAGAAAGCAGGTTACGTGGTTGTGTTTCAGTTCTCTGCTTTGCACTCCCTCCTGTTAGTTTACTTATTTGTGTGTGTGTGTGTGTGTGCGCGTGCGTGCACATGTGTGGCTACGTGTGCATACGTGTGCATTCAAGTGTGTCAGTATGCACCTATTGTGCACCTTCTCTCTGACAGTGTGACCTCCAGGACAGTTCCAGCTCAGGATGGCTTTCTTCCGAGGCACCCCTGTGCCTGTCACAAAGTGAACTTGCCAAATACCAGGAAATGAACAAACTCCAAGAGATAAAGGATCAAGTCCAGGAACAGGACAGTCGCCAAGGAAAACTGAAAACAGCCAGGAGACCGTGTGGACCCGGCCTCTCATGCGAGACTCAAGCAATGACAGCGTCTGCTGTGACTGATGCGGGTGCAGGTGCTGGTGGTGTAAGGACCAGCATGGGGCAGAGGGAGCCCCAGCCCCAGATTCCCGGAAGGCAGCTTGGCCCACGCCTGCCATAGAAGGTTTGATAGCACTCACTCCCTTCGACCCAGCAGTCTTCTGGGGTTGCCTCATACTGACATAGCTGGATGGGAGCCTTCGGCTGTGCATGCGGCTGCCGTGGGCTCTGTACGCTATTAGCCACTGTCTGTTGCAAAGCTGGAAATGAACAAATTGTTCACAGGCAGAAGGGTGGTGACGAGAGGACGCTGCAGCCACAGCAGGCTCGCCAGGCAGCCATTCTGGCAGCAGGAACTCAGGTTTATTGCCGTGGAAACGTGCCCGTGGTGTATATTATCGCGTGTGAGGCAGGCCACGGGCAGCATGTCCCAGATGGGGCCACTTCATAAATTCTCTCTCTCTCCGTCACTCCAGCTCGCTAGCTCTGCATAAGAATAACATGGAATATGATGCTTAAAAACCTGTTTGCCAACACTGAATAGCTCCGGAGGATGGTGGCGCCAGCGATTTTCCTCCATTTCACCATTCCTTCAGGTGTCGTCTTCGTTTTTTATGTTTTTTGCCGTCAATGCTTATTACTTTAATAACTGCAAAACCGTTATTTTTATATTTTGAGTGGCTCTTCTGTGCTCATTGCTGGAGGCAGGGGCCTGGTCTCCAGAATGCACCCTTGACTCACCTTAAAGGAACAAAGTATCCATTTATGGTGTTTCTTGAGCACGTATTAGGCTGGGCGCAGCACCGGTCTTGTGCATGCGGAAAATCTCGAGGGCCCTGGGCCGCTGCTCTGTGAAGTCACAGTTACTACCCACAATTCAGAGAGGCCAGGTGGCCTTCCCGGGGTCCCACAGCAGGGACCTCGCCCAGGTGGGAAGAAGGTTGTTCATGCTCCTTTCCCAGGGACATGAAAGAGTCGGCCAATGAAGGGTGTGTCACCATTGGACTCTCCTGGCCCTAGGCAGTGTGGCTGCGCAGGTCCTGCTGGGTGTGGGGGATGGGCAGGAATAAGAGGGAGGCTGTCTGGGCCTGGGGCTGGGGAAGGGAGGGAGGTAGAGGCCTGGCCGCGGGCAGAATGGGACTGTGGGAGTGAGCTCGGTGTCCTGGGGGTGAGTCGTCCACGTCCTGGGCTACGGCTTTTCCAGCAGGAACCTGGGTACACAGCTCTGCCAGCCCTACTTCCTGGGCTGATGTGAGGACCAGGGGGTGTGGTGGGCAGAAGGGGCTGTGAGCAGGATCACAGGGCTGTGATGCTGGTATGGTGCATGCCACCCCCTGAGCTGGGGTCAGGTGACCAGGGCTGTGCTGCTGACGTGGTATGTGCCACCCCTGAGCTGGGGACAGGTGACCAGGGCTGTGCTGCTGACGTGGTGCGTGCCACCCCTGAGCTGGGGACAGGTGACCAGGGCTGTGCTGCTGGTGTGGTGTGTGCCACTCCCTGAGCTGGGGACAGGTGACCAGGGCTGTGTTGCTGACATGGCATGTGCCACCCCTGAGCTAGGGCCAGGTGACCAGGGCTGTGCTGCTGGTGTGGCACATGTCACCCCTGAGCTGGGGCCAGGTGACCAAGACTGTGCTGCTGACGTGGCATGTGCCACCCCTGAGCTGGAGTCAGGTGACCAGGGCTGTGCTGCTGGTGTGGTGTGTGCCACCCCCTGAGCCAGGATCAGGCGACCAGGGCTGTGCTGCTAATGTGGCACATGCCACCCCTGAGCTGGGGCCAGGTGACCAGGGCTGTGCTGCTGACGTGGTGCGTGCCACCCCTGAGCTGGGGACAGGTGACCAGGGCTGTGCTGCTGATGTGGCACGTGCCACCCCTGAGCTGGGGACAGGTGACCAGGGCTGTGCTGCTGGTGTGGTGTGTGCCACCCCCTGAGCTGGGGACAGGCGACCAGGGCTGTGCTGCTGATGTGGCATGTGCCACCCCTGAGCTGGGGTCAGGTGACCAAGGCTGTACTGCTGACGTGGCATGTGCCACCCCCTGAGCCAGGTTCAGGCAACAAGCGGTGCCCCCTGAACCGAGAACACTGGACATTCATGGCACTGTACCACGGGCTTAGTGTGTATTGACCGTTTAATTGTCCACCAAGCAGATAATGCTATTAGTCTGTTTTACAAATGAGGAAACAGCCCAGAGAGGCTCAGGGACTGGCCTGATGCCACACAGCTCGTAGGTGTCTCTGCCAGTGTGCGCCCAGCATGCTGGCCTCCTGATGCCATGAGCTCAGAGGAGGGAGGGTCAGCGCCGTCGAGGAAGGGAGCTGAACACTCCTGGCCACGTGCCCTGGCTGCAGATGCTTTGGCCGTGAATGTGGAAAGTCAGTTCTCCCCTTTCCCGGATGTCTCGGAGGGACATGTTTATAGAACTCGGGCCCCAGTTACCACAAGCTGGGTGGCCTGAAGCAGCAGGCATTTGTTGTCTCCAGGTGTTGGGGCCAGAATCCAAAATCCAAGTGCTGGCAGGGCCGAGGCCCCTCTGAAGGCAGGAGGGGAGCCTTTTTCGCTGCCTCCTAGGAGCTGGTGGCTTTGGCAGCATGTGGTACCCTGTGGCTTGCAGCCACGTCACGCCAGTCTCCACCTCGGCCTTCACGTGGCCTTGTTTTCTGTGTCTCTGTGCCCAAATACCCCTCTTCTTTCATTTACAAGGACACCAGTCATTGGATTTAGGGCTCCTCTAAACCCAGGATGACTTCAAGATCCTTAATTAATTACATCTGCAAAGGACTTCTTTCCAAATAAGGTTCTGTTCTGTGGTTCTGAGTGGACATGTGGTCTGGGGAGACACCGCTCAACTCGCTGCAAGCTCCCATGGTGTGGCAAGCCCTCCAGGACACCCCCTGCCCCACCTTCATTTTAGAGGAGCTGCTGTGTGACTGGAGCAGAGCTCCCGCCCCTCTCTGGTCCCCCTTAGTTGAGTGACAGGCTGATGAGACTGTCTGGTCCCTGGTGCTGTGTGGCGGGAAGATGCCTGGGGCTGGTGTGGAGAGCTGCTAGTCCTGGTTAGGCTGCCCTGAGACCACAGCTCTGGGCTGAGCCTGCAGCCTGGCCTTACTCATAGGGCCTGGGTCTCCACCAGCCTCCGTCTGTCTCTGCTTCTGCCCATCCATCTCAGCAGGACAGTGGGGCCCAAGCTGCTACTTGGGAGATGAAGATGAGCCTGGACTCCCAGGAACCAGAATCCCAGGAGGAGAGGGGACATTAGAAACAGAAGACCCTTCCCTCAAGTTACAGGTGGGGAAACTGAGGTGCAGGTTGGGAAAGCCATTTGCCCCAGCTCATGCGAGTGTGTTCATGGTTTATTCATTCAGTAATTGAGCAGAGTATGCCTCAGTGCTTCCTGGGCAGGCCCCTGCCCTCCTGGGGCACAGCCCCTGCCAGGGACTCAGACCCAGCTGGCACCCCTGGCATTTGATGGACCATCAGGAAATCCTCAGCCCGAGTGAGACTTGATCTTGAGGGGAGTCAGGGAGGGCTTCACCAAGGAGGAGGCAGGACTCAAGATGAGGCTGGGGATAACCAGAGCTGGGCAGGTGCATCCAAGGCAGGAGAGCATGGGGACTCAGCACTCTGAATCCCAGCCCTGAGATGCCAGAGGGAAGGATGGGTAGAGGAGGGCCCAGGCCTCACAGTGTCCCATAGCATCGAGGGAGGCTTTGCCCTGGTCCCAACCACAGCGCTCGGGGTGGTCACCAGCAACCCCATGTCACAGATGAGGAAACTGAGGCCCTCAGTGGTAGAAGGGCCTGCTGGACTTCATACAGCCTTGGGTGACAGCCAGAAGTGGAGCTCCAGTTTGCCAGCTGACGACGAGCATGTTCTTTCCATGGAACCACGTTCCCTCTTCAGGAACTTCCATTTTTCAGGAGGGATGTGTCACCTCGCTTCCAGGCCGACAAACCTAACTCCGGGGACATGTGCCTCTGTGAGGGTCTTCACTGCAGTGCATTCTGCCCAGCTGCAACGGCAGCCCTCCAGCCACCAGTGTCCGATGTGCCTGCTCTGGGGTAGGGGGAACTGTCCCCAGCTCAGGCTACACATGGGGAAACAGAGGCCAGGAGATTTTGAAACTTGCTTGTCCTTCCACAGCACGTAAGGACAGGAGCTCAGATTTGAAGACAGGCAGCCTGGCTCCAGAGCCAGAGGCATCCATCCATCCATCTATCCATTCTTTGTTTTGGAGACAGAGTCCAGCTCTAGGGCCCAGGCTGGAAAGCCCTGGCATAATCTCGGCTCACTGAAATCTCTGCTTCCTGGGTTCCAGCGATTATCCTGCCCCAGCCTCCTGAGTAGCTGGGACCATAGTCACGTGCCACCATGCATGGCTAATTTTTGCATTTTTTGTAGAGACGGGGTTTCACCATGTTGGCCAGCCTGGTCTTGAGCTCCTGACCTCGTAATCAGCTAGCCTCAGCCTCCAAAAGTGCTAGGATTACAGGCATGAGCCACCATGCCCAGCCATTCATTCATTCTTCAGCCCATTTGCTTATTCATTCATTTACCGTTACTTCCTGAATGTCCTATCTGAGTCAAGCTCAGGGTTGGGTATCGGTATATATGTGTGGACAAATGTCTTATGTTCTAGTGATGGGGACGCTTAAATCGTTTTATAGCAGTACTTTCCATCTGGGCACCTACACAGACCTGGGCCCCTTGTCTCCTTACCCATGAGGCCTCAAAGCTGCCTGTCCCCGACACACTGCTATCTGTAGAAAAGTCAGGGAGGGAGAGAAACCACCCAGACAGGGAGGGGACAGGAGCCTGTCTTTAAATGGTGGCTTTAACTCTTTCTTACCCTCAATCCTGGCACCCCAGTGTAGGGGGAGCTGCTAAATGAGCTAATGTATGTAGAGGTGCACCCCCTCCCATGTTCTGGCCTCTATGCTTCTGTTATTGAAGCCCAAGGATAGTTTTGCAACAATCACATGAGCTTATGGTCAGTTGGAGCCACCTGACCCTTCTCAGGGGCTTCTGTGCTGTGGAATCTTAGGCATCACAGACCACTCTTTGGACATTGGGTTTGGGGCTTGCCACATTTACCGATTTTGCTTTTGTACAATGTAACTCTTTGTGGGTTATGGTGAATACACTGTTTCATTTATAATAGGTTTAGATTCACAAAGTAAATGTGAGGACAGCAGAAAGAATTCCTGCATAGGCCACCTCCGTTTCTCTATGGTTAATGTCTCAAGTGACTGTGGAATGCTGGTCACAATGAATGAATCAATTCTGTGCATTTGTTACTCACTAAACACCATATGAGATTCAAATGTCTTCAGTTTCCATCTCAGTTCTTTTGATGCCCCAGGAATGGGCTCCTCTCAGCAGCGACAGCTTCTCACACCTCCCTTGCTTTTGACCACAGCATCAGGTGTTTTGTAGAATTTGAGTTTGAGAATTTTTTTTTTACGCTGGATTCCATGTTTCTGGGAGACAGGCCATAGAGATAAGATGCCGCTCTCACCATACCGCACTATGGATGTGGCTCATCCCCGATGGTGTTGGCCTTGGTCCCCTGGCTGAGGATGTGCTTGTCAGGCTTCTCAGCTGTGACATTTACCCCCTTCTATACTGCACACTTTGGAAGGAAGTCACCATTCACAGCCCTCACTCCAGGAGCAGGGGCAATACTTCATCTCCCCAAGGGCAGAGCATCTACAGGGAAATCTTTAGACGTAAATGATTAGGTCTGTCTATCTACCTATCTTTTAATTACCTATCATCCATTTGTCTGTTCTATCATTTATTTATCTGTTATCCATCTATCTACTCTATCATTTATGTATCTTTCTTCCATCTATGCTATCATCTACCTATCAAGCATTTAATTATCTATCTATCTATCTATCTATCTATCTATCTATCTATCTATCTACTTACCCACCTACCTACCTACCTACCTATCTACCTATCCATCCATTCATCCATTCAATCATGTATTTTATCAATATGGACTCAAGGATATATATTTTGTACTTAGGTTATAATTCATGACCACCTGATTTTTGCTGCTGAAATTGTTCCACTCTGGCCATAGGGAGCTTTCAGTGGGCTTCTGTGCCCCTGGAACACAGCCTGTCATTGGGATTTGTGAGGCACTTCCTTATTTTCTGGCACAAGGAGATGCTCCAGCCTCATCTCATCTATTTCCTGCCGCAGCCCGAGACTCAGACATTTCTCGCAAAAGCCCTGGCTCCTTTAGAGTTGAAGAATGGCGGAAACCAAGATCATAGTGCTAGGTGTGCTCATGGTTACAGGGGTGTTGCTTGAGCCAGAAAGAGCGGTGTATATGTGAGCTCATGTATATACAAATATCTGCAATGTGAGCTCATGTATATACACATATCTGCAATGTGAGCTCACGTATGTACACATATCTGCAATGTGAGCCTATTTATGTACACATATCTGCAATGTGAGCTCATGTATATACACATATCTGCAATGTGAGCTCATGTATATCCACATATCTGCAGTGTGAGCTCATGTATATACACATATCTGCAATGTGAGCTCATGTATATCCACATATCTGCAGTGTGAGCTCATGTATATCCACATATCTGCAGTGTGAGCTCATGTATATCCACATATCTGCAGCGTGAGCTCATGTATATCCACATATCTGCAGTGTGAGCTCATGTATGTCCACATATCTGCAGTGTGAACTCATGTATATACACATATCTGCAGTGTGAGCTCATGTATATACACATGTCTGCAGTGTGAGCTCATGTATATCCACATATCTGTAGTGTGAGCTCATGTATATCCACATATCTGTAGTGTGAGCTCATGTATATCCACATATCTGCAGTGTGAGCTCATGTATATCCACATATCTGTAGTGTGAGCTCATGTATATCCACATATCTGCAGTGTGAGCTCATGTATATTCCCATATCTGCAATGTGAGCCCATTTATGTACATATATCTGCAATGTGAGCTCATGTATATACACATATCTACAGTGTGAGCTCATGTATATACACATATCTTCAGTGTGAGCTCATGTATATGCACATATCTGCAGTGTGAGCTCATGTATATAACATATCTGCAATGTGAGCTCATGTCTGCAATGTGAGCTCGTGTATATACACATATCTGCAGTGTGAGCTCATGTCTGCAATGTGAGCTTGTGTATATACACATATCTACAGTGTGAGCTCATGTATATACACATATCTGCAATGTGAGCTCATGTCTGCAATGTGAGCTTGTGTATATACACATATCTGCAGTGTGAGCTCATGTATATACACATATCTGCAGTGTGAGCTCATGTCTGCAACATGAGCTCGTGTATATACACATATCTGCAGTGTGAGCTCATGTATATAAACATATCTGCAATGTGAGCTCATGTCTGCAGTGTGAGCTCATGTATATAAACATATCTGCAATGTGAGCTCATGTATATAAACATGTCTGCAATGTGAGCTCATGTATATCCACATATCTGCAGTGTGAGCTCATGTATATACACATATCTGCAGTGTGAGCTCATGTCTGCAATGTGAGCTCATGCATATACACATATCTGCAACGTGAACTCATGTCTGCAATGTGAGCTCGTGTATATACACATATCTGCAGTGTGAGCTCATGTATATACACATATCTGCAATGTGAGCTCGTGTATATACACATATCTGCAGTGTGAGCTCATGTCTGCAATGTGAGCTCATGTATATACACATATCTGCAATGTGAACTCATGTCTGCAATGTGAGCTCGTGTATATACACATATCTGCAGTGTGAGCTCATGTATATACATATATCTGCAATGTGAGCTCATGTCTGCAGTGTGAGTTCATGTATATACACATATCTGCAGTGTGAGCTCATGTATATACACATATCTGCAATGTGAGCTCATGTATATCCACATATCTGCAGTGTGAGCTCATGTATATACACATATCTGCAGTGTGAGCTCATGTATATACACATATCTGCAGTGTGAGCTCATGTATATACACATATCTGCAGTGTGAGCTCATGTATATACACATATCTACACTTAATTCCATGGGTGTCCATGGGTATCTCCATGAAGCATTGTTTCAGCTAGCTCCTCCAACTCACATCCATGATCACCTGGATCCTCCCTCCTTACCTGTGACCTCTCTCTCCAGCAGTGAAACCCTGCTCCTGCCACTCACCAACCACTTGCTTGCTCAGCTCTGGTAAACCACGCCGAAGCTTTGGAATCATTAGCCCGCCCCTGAGGGCAGCGACCTGTGCTCTGCACGGCTGCCTTTGCCTTTTGCCTCATGGTTGCCACTCACTTCACAGTTATTGGGTCAGCACCTTTTTCCTTCCCACTTGTCACTGTGGGTTTTGATCACAGCTCGCCTCTGTTGAAAACTTTGGAAATAAAGAAAGAACAAGGAAAAAAGTCTAAATCACCAAGCATTGCACTCTCCAGGGACCCTCTGCAGCTCCTTGGGGTTCACTGTCTCTGGCTCATCCATCCCGTCAGTACTCTGAGGCAGTTTCATCTCGCTGGCCTCAGAGGAGCCGTTCGTTCACTCCAGACACAGTTTATGATGTTTTACCAACAAATATCACACCTACTGCACATCCAGTGTTGCCTGAGCCTCTAGAAATTCTCTGGAGAAAAATGGGCGAGGCAGTTCCTCCCTGAGACCCTTCCAGCCTGAGGCTGTGGAGACAGACACCCATCAAGTTGTCACGTGGCACATGTGAAGCTGGGACTGTGGTGAGTCCTGGGACACGTGGGAACGGTGATCTGGGCCCTAGGACAGGGGTGTCTGACCTGGTCAGGAAGGCTGGGGAGGGCTTCCCTGAGGAGGTGTCCCTGGATGGTGACCTGAAGAATAAAGGGGACTGAGAAAGAGTGGAGGGAAGGACACTGTGGGCAGAGGCTGAAGGTCCCCAGGCAGGAGCAGCAGGGGGTCTAAAGGTGCCCAGAATGGTCAGTGTGGCTGGAACACAGGTGAGGGCATGGCTGGGAGTGGACTCTGGGGACACTGGTTGGGGCCACAGAGCCCCAGAGCATGCCGGGCAACTCACTTTGTCTAAGTACCTGGGAGACATGGAAGGGTTTTGAGCAGAGGAGAGTCACAGTCAGATGTGCACTCTGGAGAGAAAGTGCCCGCTGTCCTGTGGGCACCATGGAGATGCTGAGTGGAGGAGGCTGGAGTCCAGGAGGCTGTGCTACCCAGCAGGGGAGTGCTGGCCCTGGCCGGGCTGATGGAGTCCTGGAGCTGGCATTCACTTTAGGACTCCATGCTGCTCATTCCAACCTCGCAGAGGCCTCCACCAGCTCCTTCCCCAGGGTCTTGGCACTAGCTGGTCTCCCCCAGGCATTCCTGCTACCTCCCCTTCCTCAGGGCTCGGCCTGGTGCCTGCTCGTCCTCCTGCCCTTCCTGACCTTGGCTCCTGGTTCACTTCCGTTACAGCCGTTGTTTCTGCTGCTGATGGTTCTCCCCAATTCCCTCGTTGCTGCCCCCCGAGGGACTGTGACTGATGATGGGGGAAGGGTGCTCTGTGGCGACCCTAGTGCTGGCAGAATGAGCAGGCGGGGCTACGAGCTGCAGGAAGGGCCCAAGAGCGCAAGAGCACAGGCAAGATGCTTGGGAGTTGGGAGTTCTCTCCAGGGCCGGGCCGGCTCTGGGCTCGAAAGTTCCCTCCAGGGGCCGGGGTCTCCGCTCACAGGTTCCCTCCTGGGCTGGGGCTCTTGGTTTTGATTCTGGGCTCAGGGAAGTGTGCGACTTTGGTTTCATCCCAGCCGGGGAGGCAGCTTTGTTATTCAAAGGGAAAATGTGCTGAAGTTGCAGTTGAAACTCAGAGAAAAAGGAGAGGTCCTCACTTCTGTGGCATCTCCTCTCCCAATGCCCCACATACATTTCGGAAGCCTGCTGCTGGGGCTCTTTGTCCTTCAAATCCCCTTTTTACTCAGGGCTACACTGTGGCTGCTCAGACTCACTGGTTGGGGGCTCCGGTTCATCGAAGTACAGAATGTAAACTCCTGGAGGGTCACCTCGTCGCGTGCCCTGCCTCCACCTCTCGTTTTACAGCTGGCAATGCTCAGGGCTCCCAGTGAATCAGCTGCTGACCTGGGTCCTGCTCCTCTAGTGCCTGGGCACCTGGGTTGGAGCAGAGGGAGACTTGGAGGGAGCTGGGTGTGGCTGGCATCTAATGGGCTCTCAAGTGGGGTCCCACTCTCACCGGCATTGCTGTTTTTACTGTGGCTGAAGTGAGCTGCCTCTGGAGATCCCCTCAGCCCCGATGGTGTGAACTCAGGAAGCTGCTGTGCCTCAGGAGGGGTCCCTGGAGACAGCTGGGGCTGACTCCCCACACAGCAGGGTCTCCAGGCGGGGCCTCCCAGGTTCTGAGCTCTCCGGGGAGAAGCCTGTGGGAAAGCTGCTGGGGATTGCAGGAGAGGAGCTGGGGGCGGAGCGGGATGGGGTGGGGGTTACCATGCCAGTAGTTCTGCTGGAAGATATTGAGGGCTGAAATGGGTGGTGGTCATTCATTTGTTCATTCATTCATTCATTCAATCAGATACTGTGCACTGAGTCCTGCCGTGTGCCAGACCTGCTCCAGGTGCTGGGAACACGGAGGCACATCTGCCCTCAGCCCCTGAAGCCTGCGGAGGAGATATGGATGTGAAAAGCAAGGAGAATAGTGACGGAAAATCAGGGCAGAGCCTGCTACAGGGTAAGCCGGAGCCCCCAGAGCCCTGTGTTGAAACTTGACCCCAGAGGTGATGGCATGAAGAGGTGGGGCCTGCGGGAGGCTCTGCCCTCAGGAATGGGATGGGAGGGTCTGAGGAGCTTGCTTGTCCCTTCCAGCACTTGTTCTGCCACCTAGAAGCAGGGAGATGCCAAGCCTGCCAGCGCCTGGATGCCGGCTTCCCCGCTTCTAGAACAGAACATCTCTGAATTATGGACTGAATTATTCAGTCCATGATATTTTTCTTATGCAGCACAAATGGACTAAGACATGGCAGTGTGGCTTTCTGAGAAGGTGGCATTTGAAAAAGGCTGTAAGAGGAGATATAGCGGTGCTGTGTGCCCTTGGGGAGTCCACCAGGCAAAAGGAGCCGCATGTGCTAGGCTGGGGTGGAGCTAGGCTGGGGGACCAAAGAGCAACCACAGGGATAGACCAGGGTCAAAGGCAGTGGGCCAGGTCCCCTGGGTGCAGCAGGCCATGGCAATGCCATGAATTTTACTCTGCCTGAGTGGAGAGCCCAGGAAAGCGATTGGGGCACAGACGGCGTGACCTGACTTAGGTTGGAGAGGGTGGCTCCGACTGCCCACTTGGGGGATGGCAGTGCAGGCAGGTGGCCAGGAAGCTGCAGCAGGGACTCAGGTATGTGTGTGGGTGGGGGATGGGGTATCTGGGTGGCAGAGGCAGGCATGAAACTCAGCGAGAGGCCAGGTTCCCCACTCTGCACAGCCTGATTTCCATTCTCCCACTGCACCCCGGCCTGGGCTCTGTTCTTCCCCCTACCCCCATGGAGTCCTAGGCACTCAGCTGAGCTCCTGTGGGTCAGGTTGAGTGACAAGTGGCAGCACTGACACATCTACACTCTTTCTCCAGGACCCACATGTCACAGGATCCTGTAGACACACACGTCACATCAAACCCCTGGGGTTGGGCCTGTGCCCACAGTCAGACTCTAGCTCAGGTTCCAGCGATGGATTGAGGCAAGACCTAGAAAGACCAGGTGTGGGGGCTATAGCAGGAGCGGTGGGGAGGGGGCTTTAGGTGGGGGAGGGGATGGCAGGGTAAGGGTGGTCCTGGCCTCAGCCATGGGGGCTGGGCTCACACCACCACTAGGGGCATGCACATTCCAGCCCTCGGGGCATGTGTGGGCAAAGGGCTCCAGGACCCTGGGTGGTCCTGAAAGAGTGGTGGACACCTGCCATTGATGCAAGTCGGAGGAGGAGTGAGCAGAAGTGACGAAGGGGCTGGCTGGAGCAGCGGGTCTTGGGACCACTGGGACAGCTGCTGGCAGCGTGGGCTCTGCTCTAGGTGGTGCTGCACAGACAGCAGGGCTGTCCTGGGGCTGTGGGCAAGAGCTGCCCACAGACAGCCTCAGCCCCATGAACCCCGGGGCTGTCAGAGCTGGAGGGCTACAGGGAGAACCCGTTGTCCATTCACCCACTCAGAAAATGGTTGCTCAGCAGGTGCCTGTGTGAGGTTCTCAGTATGGACATGCCTAGAGCAAAGCCCTACTGCCTGGGAGTCTGCTGTCTAGGTTCCCTCAAACATCCAGCCAGCCACCCCCACCCACTCACCAAGCATCTGTGGGCAGGGGCCACAGGATGTCACTGAATGCATGGCCATCTGCAGTGCCTCTGCCCACGAGCTCAGGGTGTGTGGCCTTGCCTTTGCCCTACCTCCCTGCAGGCTGCCGGGTCCCCATGGCAGATGCTACCTTATTGGTCCCTGAGTCCCTGGAGCCAGGCACATCACAGGTGCATGCTGGGGTCCAGTGGCAGCAACTGTGCTCTTCTGCTCCAACCCAGTGCTTTTTTTATGTGATAGGCTCGATAGGCTCTCTGTGCCTCAGTTTACCTGTCTGTCCTGTCTGCCTCATAGGCAGGACATTTGGGCATGGGGAAGGCAGAGAGGGAGAGATGTAGAACCTAGGGCCTGGTGGTGCAGTGCCGAATGTTCATGCCCCTGTCAAGTTCACAGGTTGAAATCCCGGCCCCTGATGTGATGGTATCAGTAGGGGGCCTTGGGGAGGTGAGGACGTCATGAGAGTGGGGCCCTCACTAGTAGGATCAGTGCCCTCATGAAAGGGGTCTCAGAGAGCCCTCTCGCACCCTCCACTGTATGCAGACACAGCAGGAGGAAAGCCATCTGCAGCCACAATATGTGTCTGTGGCTTAAGCCACCGGGACTCTGGCACTTTGTCACAGCAGCCAAAGGGACTAGGACAGGAGGCTTGTTTTTAAATCTCAGGCTCTGGTCCTGCAGGCAATGCCCTGAGCACATCCTAGAACTACTCTGAGTATTTCTTGTCCCTAGAAAACAAGAGTATGCCATGTGTGACATAGGCCAGGCCTTAGTGAGTTCCCTCATGGGACGTCCAGGTCGTGCTGGGCACAGAGGAGACCAGCAGCCCACTGCCTTGGCTCAGCAGGTGTGGCGTGATGGAGCAGTGCCCTCACACTGCCAGTCAGCGCTGGGCAAACAGCCACCGGCTCTCGTCCCTGTCCTCACCTTCTCATCTCGGTTCCTCCTCAGGACGGCCCTGGAGGGCTTCACATGTGGGGATGCAGTGAGGTCTCCCCAGCCGGCGCTCAGCCTTGGGGCAGAGGCCCCGGCCTGGCCCCCTCACTGAGGAGGGCTGCACTAGAAAGAGGTTCAAAACGGCAGTGATCTGCTGCAGTGAGGGGTCCTGGGTACGAGGCGCCAGGGTGGAGCTCTCAGAAACTCCTGCCTTCTTGGATGTGCTGAGAGTAGCAACCTGAAGAACTGCCCTGCTCTTCCTCATCCCCGTGGCTGTCCTCTGGGCAGACACAGGACCCCTGTTACAGGTTAGGAGTGCTCGAGGAGTGAGGCCTGGCCAGCCTCCTGCAGAGAGCGGGGCCCGGCCGGCAGGGGCTGATGCCTGTGGGCCTCCCAGGGCGCCTCACTGCCTCCACGACCAGATAGACTCCTGGGGCCACACTGAGCCCCTGCCCTGCTGGGCACCCCCGCTCCATCATGGGGCACTGAGCCTCTCAAGCTGGAAGGCAGGAGATGGTGGCCCCAGCAGGCAGCCCTGAGGCAGAGGCTCCTGACACTTGTTTGCACCATTGAGAATGAATTATGGCCCAGCCCAGGGCTGGCCAGTGTGAAGGAACAGTAAGTGCGCTAATTACCAAATGCCCTGCATGATTAACTAGGAAATTAATCGGCCAAATACTCCCTCTCTTCCTGGCGAGCGCCTTGGAACCCCATAAACACACTGGAATCCAAATGCCGCTGAGTGGCTCAGCTCCAGGCCCATCCATCCATCAGTGCTCGGCGACTCATGGGCCTTTCCAGAGCCCCGTCTCCTGCACTGGGGCCTCATTCCTGCCTCCATTTTCTCCTTTGTACAGCGGAGGCAACACTACCACGCTGTGGGCCTGCCCAGGGGGTTAGAGCAGAGATGGGTGTGAGGTGCGAGTTCCACTTACAATGCCTCCTGCCTCCTCCCCCAGCTTCCGCCCCAGCTTCCCACTTGCCTGCGGAGGCATTGCTGACCTGGTTGGCAGGATTCTGAGGCTTTGACGCTGTGTCCTCTATGTGTTGTAGGTGACCCTAAAGGGTCACCATTCATGCCCTCATGCTGCCAGACAGACGGCAGCAGCAGTTCCCCATTTTCTCTCCCTCCTGCTTCCCCCACCAAGGCTGTGACTCTGGGGGTCCAGCCGCCTTGCACTAGGTGTGAGGAGCCCATGAGTCTGGGGGTCCAGCCGCCTTGCACTGACTGTGGGGAGCCTGTAGGTCTGGGGGTCCAGATGCCTTGCACTGGATGTGGGGAGCCCATGACTCTGGGGTCCAGCCGCCTGGCACTGGGTGTGGGGAGCCCATGACTCTGGGGTCCAGCCGCCTGGCACTGGGTGTGGGGAGCCCATGACTCTGGGGTCCAGCCGCCTGGCACTGGGTGTGGGAAGCCCGTGAGTCTGGGGGTCCAGCCGCCTGGCACTGGGTGTGGGGAGCCGATGACTCTGGGGGTCCAGCCGCCTTGCACTGGGTGTGGGGAGCTCGTGAGTCTGGGGGTCCAGCCACCTTGCACTGGGCATGGGGAGCCCTCTCCAGTCCCCCTGCCTGTGGGCTCTGCAGGAAGGGACAGTGGTGAGGAGGGCGCGGGGCTTGGCTCAGCCACTAAGCCCACTACACTCAGAATGGGACGTATGGGGCTGGAAAGCATGACAGGGCTGTCGGGAAGGACAGGAAGATCAGCACCCAGTCCTGGACTCGCATTTTAAAGGGAGGTAAACTGAGGCTCATGGGGCACAGGTCAGGCATCCCAAATTCTGTGCAGCCCACACCCTGCCCCCCATGAGAGGGATGATGGGTTGTGACCACAGCACCCCGGGCCTCATGCATCCCGGTCCTTCATCTCCTGCCTTCCCCTCCTGGGAGGGACAGGCCAGCAAAGACAGGCTGTCTCTTGAGGTTGGTTAGCAGGTGCACATCACAGAATGATGGGGCCAGAGTCCAACCAGCCTGGTCTGCCGTGCAGCCCCACCACTCACACTCTGGGTGACTGTGGGAGATGGTTTATCCCTTGGGGCCTTGGTTTAGCCATCTGCAATGTGGGCAAAGGTGCACCTCTCATGAGGTAGTCAGTACATTGCATTCATTGGGAGGGTTTTCTAAAGTCCTCAGAACAGTCAGGCAGGTGGGGGTGGGGGCCCTCGAGGTGGGGCCACAGCTGAGGGCGGCAGGGAAGGGCATGGTGTGCTGGAGCCAGCAGGGCCAGAGTAAGCTGAAGGCATAGAGGCAGGTGCGGGAGGTGGAGAGGCTGACAGCAGAGTTACTCACCAAATGTGTCACATTAGCAGTAATCTGGCGCATTTTTGAGGTCATTTTCTCTGGGGGCCACTTTTGAGCATTTCAAGGATTTTAGTCAATTTGTTCCTCTGGTAGTGAACATCCAGCACGTGAGTTCATTCCAGCTGTGCTCTGGGAGGAGCAGGCAGGGAGGTGCAGCATTAGCAGAGGCCCAGCAGGACCCCAGGAAGGGGCTCAGGGAGCAGCAGGAGCGTGGAGGACACCCCCTCCTCCACACAGGGGGCCGGGAGACTGGCGCAGCTCCATCTCAACCCTGTCACAAACTGAATTCCATCAGGATTAGCATTAAGCATATTTAAAAAAAATCAGGGCACAGAAAAGTGAGAATTAAGTAGAATTTAATATTCATCAGGCCTGGAGAGAGGGAAGATTTCCTAAGTTTAGAACTAATACAAGGAATCGGGAGAGAAAATATGGACAGATTTGATTGCATAAAAATGAAAATCTTCTGCAAGTCAAAATTAAACCATCAAATAAAGTGGCAAAAAAAAAAACATGGCCTGGGAAATATATTTGCAGCAAATATAACAAAGACTTAAATTCTTTATTAAATAAAGACCTTATAAGAATTTCTGTAAAGACATGGAAATGCATATGATATCAAGTTCGATTGTTTTTAAGAGGGAGGGGGTTATTAAAATGCTGAAAGTTTTATGCGTGGAGAAAAACTGATTGCATGAGTGCTGTGAAGCTGAGAACGATTTCGGCAGGTGCTAGGACTGGCAGTGATTCATTTATCTTTTTCTTGGTATTTTTCTGTTTTTTCTTTTTTCTAATTTTCTTTAAGGGATACGTTTTGTCTAAAAATATGATAGGAGTTGGTTAATATTTTGTGATCTATTGTTGTTTTATAATAATTCTTAGCAATAACCACCGTTTAAGCGAGTGCTATGATAAAATATTTTCTGCACATCATCTCATTTAATCCACAGGATGCCCATGGGAGGTACTTATTATGCCCATTTTAAAGATATGAAAACCAAGACTCAAAGAGGTGAAGAACTCCAGCCAGGCAAGACAGCTGGCAAGGGGGAGAGCTAGGTTTGCATATGAGGCCCAGACCCCGAGCTGTCCAGCAGGATGTGTGGTGCCCAGAGCGGAGGGTCCCTCTGCAGCCCCGTGGCATCTCCTACATGCATTCTGCCCAAGAGCACAAACCTACCTCACCCGGAAGAGCCCCAGCGTGTGCTGATGGGCTGAAGGACCCCTTGTCACTTGGGGAGGGAGGTGTGGAAACAGATAGAAAACAAAACAGGCCGCACCAGTTGCTGAGACTGCCTGGGAGGAATGGCGGGAGGAATGGCAGAAGGCCGATCTCTCCACAAGCAATAAATTCTTGCTGGAAATAAAACAAGGCCAAGGTATTCTTAGACTAATTGACTTAAAATCCTTGAACTTGACAAGTTGGGGAAAAATAACAGAGAAAAGATGATGCAGAAACACTCGGAAGCAGCTGAACTTATCATCCTGGGATAGCACCGGCCACACTTGGTGCATTTTCATCATAATTGTGCTGTTAAAGGGGAGGTGTCCTTAGATGAATTGTCCTAAAAAGTCCTTGAAAAGCTTCAGATGAAAACAAACCAGGGGATAAAAGGCCTCAGAAAGAAAGCCCCATGTTGATGCAGATGGACCCAGTCCCTTCTAAGAGTGGAGCCCTGCACGGTCTATGGCTCTGAGGTGGGGGTGCCTCTGCCTTGTCCGCCAGGGGCTGCAGGGGCTGAGAAAGTCAGTGGTGTGGCAGGTGGTTGGAGCAGAGGGTCAACCACAGGTGGGTGGGCAGGGGGTGATATGGGTCCTCTCTGGGAGCACAGAAAGCCTCCCTGGAAGAGGCATTTGTGGCCTTTGACTTTGTGGTCAGAGGAGCCCAAAAGTTTCTCCTAAAAATTCCAGTGCCTTTGGGGAACTTGAAGGAAAGCTGCAGAAATTAACAAATGCACAGTCTGTGGGTAAAAGGGACGTTGCTGCAGTTGCTATTAATGGAGAAAAGAAACTCGGACTTCCTCCATCTTCTTAAAACACTCCTCCAGGGAAGCTCCTGTTGTCCCCACTTCATAGATGAGAACACTGAGGGTCAGGGAGGATACAGAGCTCAAAGCCTCATGAATTTCCCAGCACTTATCTCTATGACTATGCACCTGTGGCGTGCCTTGCCTAGCCCTTAAGCTAGATTTGCACCATGCACTCAAAACATTTTGCCAAAGGAGGGTGGGGGGTAGATGCCCCTTTTCAAGGCACGAGTTCTCTGGGTCTTCCCACTTGTTGTGCTGGGTCCCCTCCTTTGGTCTGACCTCAGGAACTCAGCTCACTGACAGGCAACTGTGCTTGAGCACCCAGCGGGCAGGGCCAGGCCTGATTCAGGTCCTCATCCAGCACCTACATGCAACTGGCACCCCTTAGTCGTTCTTTGAACAACCAGAGCCAGGGGACACGTACGTGGCAGCTGGGAGAAAACTTTGGTGTGGGTGCCCCTGACTCCAGTTAAAATTAACTCAGCCTGCAGTCATGTGTTCCAAAAATTTCAGTTCAACTCAATTCATCTCATTCGTCTCAAATTCTTCCAATTCCCTCTGTTCAACTCAATCCCAGGCCCCCAGCTAGCTCCTTCCAATTCTTACTTTGACTCCTCAATTCAATTTATTTTAATTTCATTCTATTGGATTCCTTTCATTCAATTGGATTTCCTTTCTTCAGTCCGGCTAAATTCAATTCTTTCAATTCATTTCAATTGTCCTCAGCCCAGTTTTTTTTTTTTTTTTTTACTTTAACAAGATCCTGGCTGTTAATCCAACTTCAGTCAATTTTTCCAATTTGACCCAAACCCCATTCAGCTCACCTTGGGCCCTCCAGCTCCTTCCTGGGCGCCCTTGCTGGATGAGTAATCTCAATTTTGTCCTGGGCACCTTTGAGCGCCTGAGTCCTGCAGGGCACAGTCCTCCAGGATGTGTGAAGAAGAGGCTTCCTCCTGGAGAAGGATCTGGAAAAAGGTTACACACACACAGACACACACACACACACACACATACACACACACACACTTGCTGTGGGCAATGCTCTTGCATGCCTGTCACCTGCCTTTCTTTGCAGGATGACTCCAAGAGGAGGTTTGTGTTATGGTCACGATCTCCACTGTGGAGGAGCGGAGAAGGAGGCACACAGGTTTCACACCAGAAGTGGGCCTTTGAGAGAAAGCCTTCAGGCCTTGAATCTGGTCTGAAGCTCTTGCTTGACATGTACATGAAAAACTAATATCCCAATTTAGTCAACAAATTTGTTCAACAATGTTAACTGATTCCTATGCGCTAATCAATGTTCCAGGCAGTGCAGATGTGGTGGTGAGGGAGGGAGCCACGGTCCTAGCCCTAGGTACCCGTGGCTCAGGGTGGAAGGTGGAAGGCCACATGGGCAATGTGTGCTGGCCCTATAGCACAGGCTGGGCACCCCCAGCTCCGGTGGGGTCCGGAGAGGCTTGCAAGAGCTGGTGGTACCACATCTGCAGAGACACAGATATGAATAGTGGTCAAGAATAACTGAGTCATGACCTTCCTTGGGCATCTAGAGTTGACTGTCACCTGGAATCATGTCCTTGCTTGAGCCTGGAGAATTTCACTCCTGCTCTTGGCACAAAAAGTGACCAGGGCCATGGCCATTTCAACCTCAGACTTTGTTCTGAGCGGTGTTCCCTGCTTCAATCAGTGCCACACCCCACCTGCATCCTAATTGGTCCCTAATGTAAGACTGGCTACCATGGCTTCAGCCCCCATAGGATAACCCCCCAGTCCTGGATTCGCCAACTTCAGCTGATCTGGAGGAACCCCCTGCCCACTGCAATGGCCATCTCATGTTTTTACTTTCCTAGCTGAGTTCTAGTCTCCTAAAAGCAGTAGAACTTTGATAATTAGAAATATATGCTAAGAGGATAATCCAAGAAGTGGAAACAAGGGCTTGGAGGTCAACAGGGATAAATGGAAATGAAATGAGGGTGATGGGAAGGAAGAAGGGGACTGAGGAGTCAGAGGAAGTTTGGGGACATCGGCTTTTCCCATGGGAGGCATGAATCCAGGGAAGAATTAAGGGGGTTGTGACCTCCACCTTCCTTTTACATCCACTCAGCATTTATTTAGTTCTCTCTGCTTCAGGCACACGTTCTGAAACTCCCTGTAGCATGGAGGATCCAGCTTCAGCACCACAAGTATGGACAGCGCCCTGGTCCCAAGCTACCTTTCCTCCCCCTCCCTCTGCAACCCCTCGGCCCCTCTTCAGCTGGAAGCACCTATTGATCTGCTGGTGCTGCAGAGTCCTTCCCAAGAGAGGCAGAACCGAATTCAAATCCAAGTCTAAGTGCCACTGTGACGTTGACCAGCTCCTTATCTGGCACAGAAGGTGGCTAAGAGGAGATAATGGGGTAACATCCATCAGGTGCTTGACAAAGGACAGGGATTCAACAGCTGTTAGTGTCTTCCTCTTAAGTAGAATGTTTCAATTTTATCAAGCATTCCCATTGTCTGAGCCAGATGGTCGTGGGGCAGACACCACAGTAAGCTGGTGGGGGAGACTGTCCTCAGCAAGCTCCACGCAGAGGCTCACCTTAGTGGTAAACAGGAAGAGTCTTCTATTTTGATATATCCCTGGGTCTTTTCTGGGCAATGAGAGAATGTAACAGCTCCTTATCCCCAGGGGATGTGTGTGTTTAATAGTGCATTCTACAAGGCAATGCTTGACTCAAGGAATGGAGAATTAATGGTGGGATTTTACAGCGTGACAAGACACTGTGGAACATGGCTCATGGGGCAACTGGCCTCTGCCATCACCTTGTTCAGTGGCTGCCCAGCCATCTTGAATGGAGGTTGGGCTCTTCTGAGAGTAGGAACTCATGCTACACCAGAGGCTTGGCCAGATCCCCAGGTGGAGAGAAACAGGTATCTGCCTGTAACTCACCAGGAAGCCCTTGTACCAAGGCTGCTGTTGGATTACGGTAGTGACAGGATCCCAGTAATAATGTTAAACTTAAAATCCTCCACACCCCCTGCCCCAGTCCCTGGATGTTGGAGGCATTCTTTCTTGTCCACTAATTTTATCTCCTGGGCCAGATTGGCTGCCACCCATACTAGCTTTCAAGGTGGCCTGGCAGTGACTGAGATTCATAGCCTGCATGACACATGACTCATCAAAGAATTGCATGAGCTGAGTTCCCCTGGGGGGCAGGGGGTTCTATCCTCATCGAGCTTGTCTACAGACCATGAGGGAGGGAGGGTGGCTTTTCCTCTAGGGAAGTCCAGACCAGCAGTCATTTAAAAACAAGCAGTTCCAAAAAGGGTTGGCCAGGAACACACTCTGGGCTTTCTCCTGCTCCTCCTGGGCCTGTCTGTTGTCCCTTCAGTGAGGAGTCTCAGAACTTGTGATCAGCTTTTGCTCCCAATTCAGCCATTTGCTTCATTATCATGCCCCTCCCACCCACCATTTCCCTGCAGGCCAATGGGCTCATTAGAAGCTGGGACTTCAGCACCTTGCCTCTGTGGACAGCATCCAGGCAGCTGAGGTGGGCCACCTTTCTCTCGCCATCATGGGCGCCAAATGGGCCATCAGCAACCCCTATGCAGCAGCCACCACACCGGGCACATCAAGCCTACTTGCCATGTGCTTTATCCCATGTGATGACATTGGGGGCAGACCCTGTAAATTTCCATCTTACTGGACAGGAAGCTGGGGCTCACAAATAGAGAGTGGTCCAGCCTTTTCTGCAGGAAAATGGTGGTGTTTAAAAAGCTCTGTCCAGAGCAAACCACAGCTGTCTCAGTTATGGGTCTGAATGGCCCTTGGAGGTTTGAAAAGAGGGTGGGATGAGGGGTGGGGAAAAGCTTAGAGCTCAGGGCAGATACCTGGTCAGGAACACGCAGATGGGTTCTGAAAGGGGTATCAGGCATGGAGCAGGCAAAGAGGGGGCTCTCAAACCAAATGGGAGATGATAATTTACCTGCAGTCTTGGTGCTGTTCGAAGGGAGATGAGAATGCTAGCCCCTTCCTGGGGCAGCTGTGAGGATGAGAAGGAGGGGTGTGTGACGTGCACTCCATCTGGCTCTGACACTGTCGAGAGCTGCCTGCTCTGTCTCCAGGATCTTGGTCATTGCAATTGAGTGGATGCCATGGGAGCTCCAGCCAATCCTCATGGGATCCCAACCACTGTCTACAGTTAATTGGTGCAGAGACAGCTGCTCGACCCAACCTGGGCCAATCAAAGTGCTTCCCTGGGATTTTCTGTTAATAAAGGTCAGACTTTGGACCCTTATTTGAACTTCAATGTGAACCTTCAGCCCTGTTCTTCACCAAATGGTGAGAGATAGAGGCTGACATTTAGAAGAAAGCAGAGGGGAGAGAGAGTGCTTTCAGTGGCAGTACTCATGAAGCTCCAGGGCTTCCTGAGCCTAATGTTTCTGATGTTGCGAGGTCTCCCCTGCCCATCCAGTGCCAAGTCCTCCCTGTCGTGTTCCACTGTGTGGGCACTGGCTTCTTCCTTGTGCTTTTTCTTGTTGTCCATCTGTCCCCTTGTTACCTCAATTTTTCCAGCACCGGGAACGGCACCTGCCCTCTGTAGGCACCCAGTATGCACTTTTTACACAGAGGCATGCTGAGCTTCCTGGGATTCTGTAGTCAATTAATCCTGTTTTTGTCGAAGTGAGCATGTGTCATGTTTCTGCCCCTTACAGCCAGAACCCTGAGGAATGCCAGTGTCTATGGCCTTGGGAAAGTCTCTTCCCCTCTCTGGCTGTGGCTCTTCTTCCTGCAAAGCAGGAGGAGATGGTAGCATTGTAGAGATAATGGCGAGACCTGGGAGTGTGCCAGCCCCTCACATGCTCTCAGGAGCAGAGCCAGGCTCAGGCTCCCTCGTGGGGTAGGGGGTGTGGGTGCAGACCTCAGATCTGTAGCCACCCCTCCCAACACACATGCAGGGATGTTGGCACCGTGTTCAACCTCCCTTGGTGTCTGTCTGGAAAATGCAGGATTTGATGAGGCCAGTCTTTGGCTCCCCAAATGGAACGTCTCTAGTCATCAGAGCTGATAGTCTTCCTGCTCCCAGGCACAGAGCGTGCAGCCCTCCACGTGCATAGCACAGAAATCCCAAAACCTGTCTGGAACGGACTCCTACGGTAGGTGTGACCCTGGGCCAGGCCACACACACACCGCTCATGTGCCTCATGAGAACTCGGCGGAAACGCCCTTCTGCAGATGAGGAAGCTGCAGGTCAGCGAGGTCCCTTGGCTTCCCCAAGTCAGACAACATGCGAGTGGTACACCCAGACATAATGCCATGGCAGGTCTAAGTCTTCAGCTGGTACTTGGGCCTTCCATGACCTTCTCCACAATTCTTGCGAGCCCTGATGACATCATTATGTGTCCCCTGTGAGGCCATCTGCTTATCAGAGAGATGATCCAGGCTGGAGAGGTGAGTTCACAAGGTGGACGGCACACAGAAAGTTGGGCAGTCCTGCTCTCTGGGGTCCCCAGATGTTTCCTTCAGCCTACAGGGGGCTCAGCACTGTCCTATCAGATAGGTGGGGGGTACAGCGTGTCCGGGGTTGGGGAGCCTACCCCTGCTGTCAGGCCTTGTGCTGCTGTGTGTGTGAGTGACAGAGCTGATTTCCCAAACACCATCTGAGCTGAGTGCATGTGGATGAGGATGATGGTTTCTTAAATTTGAAAACTTTAAAATTTTAAAAATTAGAAAAAAATTACGTTTTCCTCCCCTGCCAAAATAAAGATGAGAAGTCAAATGGATCTGATTTGAAAGGGACTGGAACCGGGCAGCACGTGCCTGCCAGACTCTCTGCTGAGCAAACAGACCCAGGAGCCAAGGGTTGCTTGGTGGCTACTCCCTGAGACCCCTGGCTGCCTGATTCTCTGCACCTGCCCGGAGCCACGGGGCAGGTAGGCTCAGGCTGGTGTCTGCTGGCCTCCTGCTGCTGGCTGGGGCCAGTGGCATCTGGCTCCTCTCCTGGGACACAGGCTTGCTCCTGCCTTCTTTGAGGAATTTCCACGGGATGGGTGAAGGAGGCAAGCACTCCAGAACTGGGCACTCAACCCCTGGGACGTAGCCACTGCTTCCGCTACGACTGTTTCCATCTGCCCTCTGGGGGTCGCTCTCTCCTGCTCCGGAGGCTCCGTCCTTGGCAGCACTCCGGTTTGGGCTCCGTGTCACCCCCTGTCTGCCATGTTGGGTTGGGGCCTGGCATTGTTCTTCATTGTTCAAGGTTGTCACCTCAACCTATAGTTGGGGAAACTGAGGCCCATGGGCCTGACCATAGGGCCAGCATAGAGGACTGGTCAGGAAAGTGCTTCCTTCCTGTGCAGTCGGCCATGGAGGGGCTGGGGCAATGTCTTCTTGACCGGATGTGGAGCTCCCTGAGGGCAAGGACTGGGTCTTATTATATGCCTGGCAGCTCGGCCCGGGGGAGGGAGGACGCTCAGAGCAGGGACTGCTCTATCAAGGCCAGCAGCAGAGAGGCCATTCTGAGGTTGCTGCTGAGCTGGTGCTTAGGGTGGGGAGGCAGGGAAGGCAGGTGAAGCAGCTTGTGAAGTGCAGGCTGGGCGTGGATTGGGGCACGGGAGCTGGGAGCAGCTCAGTCACTCCTGTGGGCTGCACGTGTGGGTCCAGGGAAGAGAGGCCTGCTGGCTTATGTGAGCCAGGAAGAGGGGCTGCGGTTCTGTGGGGTGGGAGCAGGGGTGCAGGGGGAGCTGCTCTCCTTTCTCTGCCTCCTCTCACCGATTGCAACCAACTGCGGGTCAGTCTCACCATAGAAGACAGCCCTGCCCCCTCCATGACCCAGGGAGGCTGAGGGGTTTCATAAAAGGGTCTGATCATTTGTGACTTTGATCCTCGGCTGTGATTTTATCTCTGCACAAGAAAGCTCCTTCTGTTCATCGATCCCATGCAGGCATTAGCTTGAGAGCCTCAGCTATTAGCTCCTGATGGTGTCAAAGTTACCCATTGACTGGCTCTTGGCCACAGCACAGAGGGTGGGGGGCTGGGGAGTGATTAACTGAAGTGCAGAGAGGGGCATCCAGCTGTTTCCAGGCCCCCAGCAGAGTCCTAGCTGGCCCCGCGGCTTCCCCTGGAGCTGGTGCATTACACCCAACCCTGCTGTGACAACATGCTTCGCTCCTCCCTGGAGCCCAGAGGATGTGCCTCAAACCTCAGAAGGGTCCTGGCTGCCTCTCCTTAGGGGGTTCCCCTTTCCCATTGGCCACAGGGCTTTCTTTCCACAAGGGGACCCCTGAGACTGTCTGCTCTGGGAAGGCAACCTGGGGGTAAATGGCAGATGCCCACGCCTTTGCTCGAGAGGCCCAACTTAGAGAATCTCCATCTTCTTGGACAGGTGTGGGCTGCACTGGTGGCTCCTAGAGCTGGCGAGCCTTCATACTCAGGAGCACTGCAAGCTGCAGACAATGCTGACTGCCTGGAACCAGCCAACGTGGGAGCTTCAACACCACAGAAATGGCAAACCACACAGCAGAGCTCTGCCCTTCCGCTTCCCAGAGGAGCAGCTTCCCAGCCCCTGTGTTTACCCTGCATGGGCACTGGGGCGCCGTGGGCAGAATAGGCCCTGTCTCCCCCTTGAGCACACAGGCCATCGAGGCTCCCTTCTCAGGAGCCCCAGCTGGTCTCTCGCCACTCTGGGCCCCTGGACTTCTCTCCTGGAAGCTCCAGGACAGTGGCTGCCTGGCCTTCAGAGACACCAGCTGCCTCAGACCAGGCAGTCTGACCTGGAGGGAGACACTTTCCCTTAGGAACTGGGATGCCCTCCAGCTTACACAGCCCACCCCCGAGGCCTAGCCGGAAGCCCATCTCCTTGTAGAAGGTGCCGCAGCCTGGCAGGCCTCTGTCCTCCCCAGGTCTCCTCCTATGTCTCCTTCCCCAGGTCTCCTTCCCCAGGTCTCCTTCCCCAGATCTCCTTCCCCAGGTTTCCTTCCCCAGATCTCCTTCCCCAGGTCTCCTTCCCCAAGTCTTCTCCCCAGGTCTCCTTCCCCAGGTCTCCTTCCCCAGTTCTCCTCCCCAGGTCTCCTTCCCCAGGTCTCCTTCCCCAGATCTCCTTCCCCAGATCTTCTCCCCAGGTCTTCTCCTCAGGTCTCCTTCCCCAGATCTCCTTCCCCAGGTCTCCTTCCCCAGGTCTCCTCCCCAGGTCTCCTTCCCCAGATCTTACCCCAGGTCTCCTTCCCCAGGTCTCCTTCCCCAGGTCTTACCCCAGGTCTCCTTCCCCAGGTCTCCTTCCCCAGGTCTCCTTCCCCAGGTCTCCTTCCCCAAGTCTTCTCCCCTAGGTCTCCTTCCCCAGGTCTGCTTCCCCAGGTCTCCTTCCCCAGGTCTCCTCCCCAGGTTTCCTTCCCTAGGTCTCCTTCCCCAGGTCTCCTCCCCAGGTCTCCTTCCCCAGGTCTCCTTCCCAGGTCTCCTCCCCAGGTCTCCTTCCGCAGGTCTCCTTCTCAGGTCTTCTCCCCAGGTCTCCTTCCCCAGGTCTTCTCCCCAGGTCTTCTCCCCAGGTCTCCTTCTCCAGGTCTCCTTCCCCAGGTCTCCTTCCCCAGGTCGTCTACCCAGGTCTCCTTCCCCAGGTCTCCTTCTCAGGTCTCCTTCCCAGGTCTTCTCCCCCAGGTCTCCTCCCCAGGTCTTTTTCCCCAGGTCTCCTCTCCCAGGTCTTCTCCCCAGGTCTCCTTCCCCAGGTCTTTTTCCCCAGGTCTCCTCTCCCAGGTCTTCTCCCCAGGTCTTTTTCCCCAGGTCTCCTCTCCCAGGTCTTCTCCCCAGGTCTCCTCCCCCAGGTCTTCTCCCCAGGTCTCCTTCCCCAGGTCTCCTCTTCCAGGTCTCCTTCCCCAGGTCTCCTTCCCCAGGTCTCCTTTCCCAGGTCTCCTCCCCCAGGTCTCCTTTCCTAGGTCTCCTCTCTCATGTCTTTCTCCCCAGGTCTCCTCTCCCAGGTCTCCTTCCCCAGGTCTCCTCCCCTAGGTCTCCTTCCTTAGGTCTCCTCTCCAGTTCTCCTTTCCCAGGTTTTCTTCCCTGGCCTATCCTGGGACTCAGCCTTTTCTCTCTCACTTGGTGGCATGGGCCTCAAGGGCAGGGCGTGTTGTGGGCCAGATCCTACCTGTTGGAGATGCAATGATCATGGTGCTCAAACAACTGACCTCGTGCTGCCTTCATGTGGAGGGACAAAGACCTGGGGGCAGATGTATGATTGCACCAGCGACATGCATACAGAAAATGCACACCTCTCACCATTCCTGTTTGCCCAAAGATATCCTGGAAGGGGGCTTAGATGCCAGCTGAATCCCTGTCCAAAGCAGGGGGTCAGAGAGAGATCCGCCCAGCTGCAGAGCCTGTGGCCTCCCAGTATGAGAGATGAGGTGGCTGCACCTGGCATGGTGGGTGCAAGGAAGCTGGAGCCACTCCGGACCATACTGGCCACAGCCTGACCTGAGAACTGCCCAGGCCTTGCGCTCCCGGCCTGGTGCTGCACTCCTTAGGGAGCTTCAGGGCTGGTGGAGAGGTGCTCCACCCGCTCTGCCCTGTGTCTGCTCTCTGCCCAGACACCCCAAAAGTAGCCACAGAGAGATGAACTTTGGCTTCGGGGGCCCAGCTCCACCACTTCCAGTCTGCGTGGCGTTGCTCAAGTGGCCTGGCTTTGCCGAGCAGCCTCCTCACGTTGTGTGTGGGATGATGGAGCCACCCTTCAGAAGCTGCCGGGATTCACAGGACGAGGCGTGCAAGAGCTGCAGGTCGCTAAGTGCTTGTGCCTGCTCACAAGGGACAGCTGACCACTGAGTTCAGGGCCGAGGCCGGGGGCTCCTGCCCAATCCCTGGGCAACTGTGATACACCTCTGACCACAGGGCAGCCCCCACTGCCAGCCCTCCTGGCCTGCATGGGACCAGGGAAGGAGGGTGAGGCCTATATTTATCTGAAGTGCAAGGAGGCTTGTCTGGCAGTCAGATGCAAATGCCTTCATCCCATCTGGCCTGGGAGCCGCTCACAGCGGACAAGTCTTTCCCGCCTGTTCCACACCAGCCTGGTTCCAGTGACAGGGGTGGGGAGAGCTTTGCCGTGCCTGGAGCCTCGTTCCTGGGCTGTGAAAGTGACAGAGGCCCAGGCTGGCTTAGGCGGGTTTAGGAGGAAGCCGGATCCAGAGAGGCTGCAGAAGCCATAATACCCACATATCCCTGCCCCAGTGCCAGCCCACGGGTGCCTGGCCTCAGCTCAGCTGCACTGGGTGGGAGGTAGCCAGCACCCTGTTGGTGTCTCGGTTCTGAGACCCCATTTACACCGTGGAATACAGGAGGCAGCCGCCCAGCGACCTCTGCCCTTCAAACGCTCCAAGAGGGCAAAGGGGCAGGTGTAAGGAAGTAAGCCCTGAGCCTGGGAACTCAGCAAGCCCTGATGAAGTTACAAGCTGGATCCTGACCCTGGTCACACACTAAGCCCGGACTCTGGTCTCAAGCTGAGCCCTGATCCTGGTCACTGGGTCACTAAGCCCCAATCCTGGTCACATGTCAAGTCCTGACCTTAGTCACACACTGAGTCTTGACCCTGGTCACAGGCTGAGCCCTGATCCTGGCCACACACTGAGCCCTGGTCCTGGCCACACACTGAGCCCTGATCCTGGCCACACACTGAGCCCTGATCCTGGCCACACACTGAGCCCTGATCCTGGTCCCCAGTCAGCTGAGCCTTGACCCTGATCCCTGATTGGCTATGACCTGTTCCAGTGTGGAAGTGAGACTCCAGAGCCTGAGGGGAGACTGGTTAGTCTGTACATCTGGGACTCAGGTCAGAACACAACCCTCCCTACATGTGAGGAGAAGTTCCTGCATGTGGCGTCTAGGTGTCCTTCTCAAGTAGCTGGGCTTTAAGCAGGCACTGGGCTTGCCCTCTGGTGACAGAAGCAGGTTTAAAGGATAGCAGTGAGACCGTCCCTCAGGCTGGAGACTTGATCATGCTCACCTCAGAGCCTTTACCTACTGGAGAGTGAGCAAAGGGAGTCATTAACCCACTTTACAGATGAGGAAATGGAGGCCAAGGAAGTGGCCTCAAGATCTGGCCCAGAGAGGAGCTGGTCCTGAAGTCCCTGCGTCTGAGCCACACTAATACTCTGCCCACCTGCTCCCCTGGGGTCTCAGCACGCCCAGCATGTTCCCCACCCTGGGCCTATGCCATGAACTTCCGTCGGAGGTTCCTAGCAAGCCCCTGCTGGCTGTGCCAGGACCCAGGAGCCTCACGAGCTAAATAGGGTGTCCTGCGGTTCCGGGCTCCGCCAGCCGCTGCATGAGTAGCATTGCTCTGTGTTGTCCTGGGCAGGCACTGCACATCCAGAGAGGAGACAGCGTGCCTGCTCTTTGCCGTGGGACTGGCGGTGTCAGGGCGGGGCAGGGGAAAGCAGAAACCAACTCCTCCTTCCCTGTCTGCCTGCCCTAACCTCTCTCTAAGCCTCACGGACATCCGGATTGAGGGAAGTGAAAGTCACTCTGATATCTGGAAATGCAGCTGATGAAGCCATTACATTCCATGTCCCTTCTCCTTCCGGGGGTCCTCTAGGGTCCTGGGAGCCTGGCCAACAGGAATTTGTTTATGATCCTGGGTTTCTGCCAGCAGGAAGGCTGGGTGAGTCCGGTCCCTGTGTGCTCACGATGCTCTCACATAAATATGCATCACTTAAAATTTAATAAAAAACATACCAATTATAAAAGCTATTTACCCAGTCAGATCAATCATGGACCTTGGCGTGTTTATGCCTGAACACCTGATTTCTGCTCATAAGTCACTTTTACACCCTCTTTAGGTGCTAACGACCTGAGTGAGCTGCCATCAGTTCCGGAGGGATGGGGTCCACCTATCCCAGCCCCTCACCCCAACTCCTCAGGGCCTGGGAAGTCAGCTTGCCTCTCAGGAAGCTGGGATCCTGGAATCAGGGCTCAGAGCCTCTGGCCTCCTGCGGTAGCCCCCGCCACCTCTGCAGGTAGGAGAGTCAAAGCTTGTCTTCTTCAGGAAGTTCCCTGCCTGCTTCAATTCTCATGGCTCTCCCCACTTCTCCAACATTAAATGGTGACTCTGTCTGTGTTAGCAAGAAATGTGTTCAATTTCTCACTTTCTACAGCAGCAACTGCGGGCTCACTACACACAGAGCTTGTTTCAGCTCCAAGGGGGCCAGCTGCATGCCCCTTCTGCAGAACGTGAGTCCTTGATGGTGTCAGGGATGGAGGCAGGTGACGTGACACCAGGCTTGTGCCTGGGCCCCCACCTGCCTCACACCAGAGCGTCTTGCCAATTAGAGGAGGACTCCTGGCCAAGGAATCATCTGTGCCAGTCTGATGACAGTGGCCACATGGGCCATGAGAAGGCAGGAGGGGTAGGGGAAGAGCATCCAGATCTGCTGTTTGATCCAGCCCCGACACTTCCTGGCTGAGTGACCTCAGGCCGGTCTCTGCACTTCTCTGAGCCTCCGTGTCCTTATCTACGGAACAGGAATTGTGAGTTTGAACGAGTCAGTGCATGGTGGGCACTTAAGCCTGCCACTGAGTGACATCACAGTCACAGCTGGCGCTCCTTCCTGTGCTCTCTGCCTTCATTCGGCTATACTTATTGAGAAGCAGTTTGGTGATGCCGCCAAGCATACGGACTCTGATATCAAATCCACCTGGATTTGAGCTTCAGCTCTGCCACTCGTGGTGTGATGATGGACAAGTCACTTAGTCTCTTTGTGACTCAGGTTTCTTGTGGCAACCGAAATGTCACAAAGGGTATCTCATAAGATTGGAGATGCCTTCTGGAATGCAGATGTGATGGTCGGAGCTGAGGCAGCCCTATTGGGCTGTAACAAAAAGCTCACAGTATTGGGATGAAGCAAGAGTTTTGTCTACAGTTGCTGGATCCTAAATGCTTCCAAACTATGCAGTCCCCAGTGTCTGTTGAGGTGGAGATGACACAGTGCAGGGACTGGGCCTGGCTCTGCCCTGATGGTGCCATGCTGGCAAGTTGAGAGCCGTCTCTGTTTCTGTTGCTCCATCTCTATTAGGGGCCATCACGCACCATCCTCCTAGTTGCTGGGAGGATTGAAACACTGGGTATAAGCTTGTTGGTGTAATGCCCGTCGCATGGAGGGGGTCCACAATAACTCAGCCAGTTTACTATTAAATGCCTGCTGTGTACCAAGTGATCAGCTAAGCAATTTAAACATTTCATTCTATTTAATCCTCTCAAATTCACGCTGGAACTTTATCAGAAGCCTTCACAAACATTTCTCATTTCACCATTTGCAACAGTTAGATTCGGTGGTAAGTCACAGTGGCTTAAAATAGCAATGTCCTAAATAAGAAAGAAGCTTCTTTTTCCCTTTTCCATGGAACCTGGAGGCAGGCCACGCAGGACTGAGACAGTAGCTGCTCCACAGAGAGCTCAGACTCCAGGCTCCATTTGCCTTGCTGTTCCCCCAGGCATGGCCTCCATTCCCAAAGCCACTCCAAGGTGCAAACAGGGTGCTTTGGCTCCAGCCATCACCGCTGCATTCTAGGGGACAGCAAGGGAGAGGCACAGTGTGAGTGGCAGCTGACTTTTAAAGTGGGGTCTTGGCTGGGCACAGTGGCTCACACCTGTTATCCTAACACTGGGAGGCCGAGGTGGGAGGCTCACAAGGTCAAGAGATCGAGACCATCCTGGCCAACATGGTGAAATCCCATCTCTACCAAAAATACAAAAATTAGCTGTGTGTAGCGGTGCATGCCTGTAATCCCAGCTACTGGCGAGGCTGAGGCAGGAGAATCGCTTGAACCCAGGAGGCGGAGGTGGCAGTGAGCTCAGATCACACTGCTGCATGCTAGTCTGGCTGCAGAGCGATACTCCATTTCAGAAACAAAAGTGGGGTTTGTGAAGCTGCCCTGGACACTTACTTCTGTTTATATGTCTTTGGCCAGAACTTCAGTCATGTGGCTGTGCCTGGGCGGAAGGAGAATTGTGATATGTAACCGTTTTCTTCTATGTGTGCCCAGCTAAACTTTCTGTGGAAGAAAGGAGGAGAGAGTGGGCATTGTAGGACATCTGGCCCTCTCGGACCCACCCATGTTTGGTCGTTTTCCAGCATGATTTTAGCTAAGCCGTCTGAATGAAAGCTGCCATTTAATGTAAAGCAGGATTTCTTCACCCTGACACTACTGCTGGTTTGAGCTGGGTAATTCTTTGCTCTGGGGACAGGGCCATTCCATGTCCTATGTGCTGCAGGATGCTGAGTAGCTTCCCTGACCTCTACCCTCTAGATGCCAGCGGCAACTCCCAGCTGTGACAATCAGAAATCGGCAAATGTCCCTGGAGGACAAAATCGCCCTTGATTGAGAAACTCTGATTTAAAGCAAGGACAAAAAGTGATGACTAGAGGGGAAAGGTCACCGAGGGAAAGTCAGTCTCAGACTGGGGGAGACACTCCACTTTCTGGAGGCCTCATCTCACCACTGCCACCCCACGCCCCCTCCTCACCCACATCACAAGTGGCCTCCTCCTCGGTAAGCCAAGAGCGAACAACTGGTCTATCACCTGTCCTCTGGGTAAACCCTGGGTTCGAGATTACGGTGCAAAATCACACGCTAAGGATCTGCAAATCTAGAACCAAATAGAACTGAAAATCAACACGGAAAAGGGGAGGACATTGTCAGACAAGAAGTGATAGGTGGAATCATAAAGGGAAGAAGGGCAGCTTCAGTTATAGAAAAATCAGAAACTTCTGCCTCCTGGAAAACACAGAAAAGGCCACAGATGAAAAGTGACTACCACAGGGTAAAAAGATTTCCAGCCAACACGGCATTCTAGGGGTTAACAGCTTTAGCGTGTGAAAGGAGTTGCTAAAAACTGATAAGTAACACGTGCAACCTCAAATAGATTATTAGTCAAAGTCTGTGGCTACCCAATTCCCAGGCATCATAAATACGGTCAGGAAATAAACATGGAAAAATGATCTTCCCTTACTAGTAATAAAGGAAATGCACATTAAAGCAAAATACAGTTTCTTGTTAATAAGGGGAACAGACATTAAAACATGGAAATGTCCGACACGTGCTGCGTTGGGTGCAGGCGGGGACCGCCTCAGGAGCAGACAGTTGGCAGCCTGCGTCACATGCTTCAGAATGTTCCCTTGGACTGGCAGTTTAATTTCTAGGATGTGATCCTGAGGAAGTAATCTTAAATACAAAAAATATGTATTTTTAGCAAAATAATTAGAAACAACCGAAGTGTTTGAACACGGGGGATGTTTAAGTAAACTGTGGCTTATCCACTGGAAAGAATATTACAGCCATTAAAAAATAATGTTTGCTAAGAGTGTGCACCGAGAATGCTTGCAGGGAACACAAAGCGTGATCCTAACAGGTAATATAGGATAATAGGATCCAGCACTGTGAGCAAGAAATTGCCATCATCTCACGAAGAGCTAGGAAAACAGTGCTTTGGAAATAATGAAAGGACGTGCCCAGGTATTGGCAATGGCTATGCTTGCGTGGTGGGGTCACGGGCAAAGCTTGCTTTATTTTATCTACTGCTTGTCATTTTTCAAGTTCTCCCTGGTGCAGATGGCATTACTTTTTGTAAGACAGGGGCATAGGTTTTGCAAAAGCCTGGCCAACTGCAGGAGAGGTGGTTTGTGGTTGATTATTACCGCATGACCCTGGAGCACTCCATGAGGTTTAAGTTGTGAAAAATAAATGACAATGCAGGAGAAGTCAGGCTTGCTGACGGCATCACCTCCTTTGCGCTCCCCTGGCCCAGGGATGCCTCCTCAGTGGGTGGGGCGAGCAGGTAGGTGTGAGCACACCTAATAAATCCACGCAGGCAGGGAAGTGTTGGCCTCTGGGGAGAGCAAGGAGCTGAGCATGGCGGGCACATTTGCAGGTGGGGTGTGTTGAGCCATCTTCGTGATAAACATTCCTGTGAAAGGCATTTCCTCGGTTGCCCGCCTGGCAGTAGAGTTAGGTTTTATATCAGCGATGCAGCAGGAAGCTGGGCTTCAGATGCTAGCTTTCTCCCTCAGAGGGTCACTGGATGTCCCCTGTGTGCCTCTGGTTCCAGCCTGGTTATTACTTGTGTCCTGGTGTGAGTGAGAAGTTAGAGTCCCCCTACGCTTCCCAGTCTCTGAGCAGATGCTCAGGTGTCACATGGGGTCAGCCTCTGATTTGTGGGGGTCCTCCTGGCAGCCTCCCTGGGCTGTCTGGCACATCCAAGGACCACCAAGTTCAATCTACGGGTATCTTGGGGCCACGTCGAGGGCCCTGGGTTGTCCCTGTGTGCACTGGTTTCCTGAGGAGTCTGAGAGTCTTAGAGACCGCGGTGCACTTCCCAGTTCATGGGAACGCCCACGCCTCAGGCCGCTCCTCACCTATGTGGCCCGTGGCCTGTGGGAAGCTGAGCTCCTGGCAGGGGCCCTGAGGACCTGGCTCAGTCGAGTGTCTCAGGTAGGGTGTGGCCTGACACCCTATCCACACCAGGACCACACCCGGCCAGGCCAGGCCCAGCTGACCACGGGTGGCCACTCTGTCACTTCCAACTGCCCCTGTCTCTTAGGTCTGCGGATGCTGCAGAGTAAGTCACGAGGAGGTTCTGTCCCCTCTCTGGGCTGTGAGTCCCCCTTTTTTCCCCGAGCCTTGTCTTTATCTCCACGTCTCTCTGCTGCAACCCTGCCTTCCTTGAGGGGTGATGTCAGCCTCTGGTGAAACCACCTCCAGTGAGCAGACCTGCTTTGTAGGCAGGCTTGCCTGTGAGTTTTGAGAGAGAACCTAAGGCAGTGCTCTCAGATGAAGTGCCTTTTCTTTTTTTGAGAGAGAGTCTTGCTCTCTTGCCCAGGCTAGAGTACAATGGCATGATCTGAGCTCACTGCAACCTCCACCTCCCAGGTTCAAGCCATTCTCCTGCCTCAGCCTCCTGAGTAGCTGGGATTACAGGAGTGAGCTGCCATGCCCAGTGAGAGCGCCCTTCTTGATACTCGCCACATGGGCAGTGATGGGTGATGGATTCTGTGACCAATGCCCTTTCTGTGTGCTTCTCTCAGGGGCCCCTTTGCACAGGAGCTTCTCCTGAACACCTCCTGCAGGAACCAAGAAGGTGACCCGTCTAGGCACCCCAAAGTGCCCCAGACAGGTGATTTCGTCATTTCTCATGCAGACCAGGACATGATGAATAATCAGTCCTTGCAGTCTTCGCAGCCGCTCTGCCAGGGAGGTGGCCTCATCCCAGCTTACAGATGGGAATGTCTGGTCATTCCTAGTTGAGATGCCATGGTGAGCTCTTAAAACAGGATCTGAACCCAGGTCAGCAGAGCTTTTACCCCACTGCTCACCCCATCCACAAAGTGGCAAGTCCTCTAACTGTGCTGGTGGTGAGTGTGGTCAGCACACATTCTGGGGAACTGTGTCCTTATGCAGGTGCTGGGACCCAGGCCTCTATCTGGTGTCACCTGCCTCATGTGGGAAGGATGAGAGGTAAGCCTGGGGTCCAGCAGCTGCTTCGGGGCCTGCAGAAGAGGCTTGGGTGGCATCCTTGGGCCCCGCTGGTCCCCTCCATTGGGGCCTGTGGGCTTGGCGGGTGGGCAGACGGGCGGTCTGTCTCAGCTTCAGGAATCGCAGTGAGAAGTCAGTCCCTGGGTAGCCTTTCACGCTCAAGAGGCTTATCTTATTGTTCGCCTGCTTATTAAGATAAACATTTGTTTGGGTTTAAGGATTTCAAGGGGCTCTTGGCACACTTCTGATGGTGAGAGGCTGTGCATTTGGGAGGCTCAGGGTGAGGATGAGGCGAGAGCCGGCTCCACCTGGGCTCCGGTGAGTCTAGCTGGATTCCCATGCCCTGTGCATCCCCTGCTCCTCATGCATCCTTGCCCATGAAGCTCTCATTTACCCACATGTTTTATGTGCACCTGCTCTAGGTCAGCACACCCCAGGTGATGATGGACAGGATGAGGACTCCCCAGGCCAGAGGGAGAGATGGAGACACCAGCACTTCTAATACAGGGCGATGTTCTCCATGAGAGGGGAACGGGGAGACTTCCATCCCACGTCTACATCTGCCAAACCTCAGGCCAATGAGCGACCTCCTCGAGCCTCAGTGTACCTGATGATTAACAGCCGCAACCTCTGGGCAACTGTAACAGCATCAGCCAGCAGGTGTGGGAGCTGAGGTGGGGCCCAGCACAGAGGCAAGCATGCTAAGGACCTGCTGCCATCACCATGAGGGGGTGAGAGTGGAAGTCGCAGACGCCCGCAGGGAGCAGCAGCTATCTCCAGGGCAGGCTGGAAGGTTCTGGAAGCCTGATTATGTTGAGGGATGGGCAGGGAGGAGGGAGCCAGCTTGAGAAGGCCGTGCTGGTGGTGATGGGGAGGAAGGGAAGAGGTCAGAGGCTATCCTTGGGTAGAGGATGTTCAGGAGAACGTTCAGGAGAGATCTGTGTGATGGGCGTGCCCGTGGCAGCTGGCACAGAGGATGGGAGATGGAGCGCCGAGGGCTGATGGAGCCTTATTAGCCATGTGAAGGCTTGCACCGCACCGCAGCTTTCCTGGTGGGCAGTGGAGGTAGAGACACATGGTGGGTTTGAAGGGCTGGGGGTGGGGCTGAGGGAGAGGGAGGGGCGTGGAGATGCCCGGAGGTGGGCAGAACCCTCCCCTTCGCCTTGAAACTCTTTTCTCTTAGGCTTCGTGGAGGCTGAGGCATGAGGCCAGGGAGGTGAGGGGTCGATCTGGGGTCCTAAATGTACCTGCCTTGCTGGTGTCGTGAGCAGGTGCACCCCAGGCACCTCGGACAGCGGCCCTTAGCGTGAGGACCTGCTTGTTCTTTCTTCCTTCCCCAGGCACACAACTTCTCTACCAGGCTGCCAGTCTCGGCCTCTCTCTCCACCTGGGCCTGCCTTGCTCCACCGGGGGCAACTATCACCTGGATCCCAATGCCCCATTGGGTTGGGGGCATTTCCTTTTCCTGGAAATGGGGCCTCCTAGGACATAGGCTTCCCTGTCCCTCTCTGGCAGGCCTGACCCCTCCTGTAGGATGGGTGACGACGTTGGCATGTGAGCAGTGTCACCCTGTGGTTGTTGAGGTGGAGCACATCGGGGCTGGGGAGGGCTTGGAACTTGGAGACACACAGAGAGGCAAGGCTAGGGCTGTGGCTTCAATCCCAGGTAGGAGGCAAGGTGGCCCCTTCAGCCAGGAGGAACAGATGCCGGGAAGAAAACTGTGTCTGGTCATGCCCTTTCCTTCTGCCCTGTCCCCTCCACCTTCCTTCCAGCCTGGACATGGAACCCCATTTTCCCAAAGATGAGCCTTGAATCACAGGGGTGACCCCCACAAGCTCTATGAAGCAAGTGCCCTGATTGCCACTGGTGGTATCGGGGGAGGTGAGGGGCAGAGGGTCTACTTTTAGAACCTCCCTCCTTTCAGATGATGTTCAAGGCAGGTTATGAGACTTGGTTTCCCCAAGGGCTCCCGTTAGGAGGCATAGCCTGTGTGGAGTGGGTGAGTGACCTGGGCGTCTGTGCTAGGGCCACTTCTAGCCCAGGCCTGAGGAGCCCCATTTCTTCAGTTTCATCTTTTGTGGGTGGGATGTTGCTGGCTACCTCTGGAGGAAGAAATGGTAAGATTCGCTGCAGGGAATCAAGAGGACGACCAAAGGGGGACAGCTGGGGGAGCCGGGGATGAGGACCCACCTCAGAGCTGAGGTCACACAGGAGGCTCCGAAGACAGAGACAGCTGGGGGGAGCCGGGGATGAGGACCCGCCTCAGAGCTGAGGTCACACTGGTGGCTCCGAAGCCTCACGACCTTCCCGGAGTTCTCCTGCCCCAGAGTGACTCATCCTTAGTCTCTAGGGGCTGGAATGACAAGGCCACCTGCCTCTGGGTCTCCCTCTGGGGCTGGGAGTGGTACCCTCTGTAGGGTTTTGGGGACAGACCATCTCAAGTGGGGCAGTACTCCATTCTTCAGGTCTAAACACTGCTGTCGCCAGCACTGAGCCCAGCCTGTGGCAGGCACCCGGAGTGGTTGCAGGGTCCATGCAGGCTTGACTGCATCCCTGGAGTGAGCCCACAACCGTGTGGGAAAACTGGCAGGGTGAAGAGCCCCCTGCCCCACCTTTTGAATCAGCTGCCACTTAGCCACATCTTACCTGCTGGGACCTCCGGGAAGGGATTTTTACCTTTCAGCATCTCACCTCCTGCTCCCGGGCCTGCACCTGGGCTGCTAGGCTGGAGTGAGCACTGGGCATGCTAGGACGCGCAATGCTCCCTGCTCTCCTTGGACAGGGCTGAGCTGGATGGAACATGGCCAGGCCTGAGAATCAGAGCAGAAAGAAAGGCCATGAGGAAGAGAGTGGAAGAGAGCTGAGAGTACAGGAGAGATCCAGGGAGAGAGGGAACCGGGAGACAGAGGGCCGGAGAGAACTGAGGGGAGGGGAGGGGAACGCTGGGCCAGGAGGGAGAGGCCTGATCCTGCAGGCGCCTCCTTACAACTGCCCAGTGCTCCTGACTCCAGGCCCTGTTCATACTGGAGAGTTGACCCAAGGCCTTGATCAGGGTACAGAGAGCCCAGCTGCTGGCTGCTCAGGGTTTGGGTGGCAACAGCAATCCCGGATGCATCTGGGCCTCCTCGCCATGCTGCCCATCTTTGCCCCTTTCCCCAATGCACATCCAGACAGCAGGTACAGCAGGCAGCAGCCCAGGATCCCACCACACCTGTCCAGGACTGAGAGTGCTGATGGCCCAGACCCCAGGCCACCTGCTGAGTTCCCAGCCTCAAGTCTCAGGACCCCAGACTCTAGCCACACCTCTGTCCCCATCTCTCTCTGGAGCAGGTTGAGGCACTGAAGCCCGGGTGCAGGCACAAGCCCGCCATGCGTCTGCTGTGGGGCATCAGGTAGCCGTGAGCTTCAGATGGGACCATGGTCTTGGCGCCCTGGGCAGTCATGGGGTTGTGGGGCGGTGGGTGAATGTGGGTGTGGGGAAGTCACTGGAGGCCCACTGGAAGTCACTGGCCTTGCCCACCTTTGGTGGGGACTTTCTGCCCCCCACAGCACTGCCTCTGCCAGTTTTGTCTGCTCAACTCCTGCCATGGCTTTGAGTTCAGAGAGGGGTGGACGGGACTCGGTACATCTCATCCTTGTGCCTCTCACGCAGCCTCTCTGAACCTCCCAGGCCACAGCTTTCTCCCTGCTCACCCAAAGTGGGATTCAGACAGGACCGCAGACTACAGAGGCATCTGGGCCTGGAGTCCCTTGGACTTGGGAGGGGACCCTGGCCTTGCACACTGGAAGTGGAGGCAGGCCCATGGCTTAGCCACAGAGGACCTGGACAAGGGGCCAGGAGGCTGGACTTGGGGCTGGGGCCCTGGCACAGAATGGGTCAGTGTGCATGTCTAGGGCTCTGAGGCCACAAGGGGCAGGAGCAGAGGCCAGCGCCTTCTGTCTTTGCTGCCTCCTCTCTGCCTATGACATTGCTGCTCAGCACAGAGGGCCAGAATGCCTGTCGATCTCAGTGGGACTTTGGGGCTGAGAAAGGGGGTTTTTTCCATTTGTTCCAGGTCAGTGTGTTGCAGGAAGGCAAAGCCCCTGGGACCTGTGAGGTCATGGCCAAGGCCTCAGTCAGGGGATCTATGCTGTGAGGTCATGGCCAAGACCTCAGTCAGGGGATCTATGCTGTGAGGTCATGGCCAGGGGCTCAGTCAGGGGATCTATGCTGTGAGGTCATGGCCAAGGCCTCAGTCAGGGGATCTATGCTGTGAGGTCATGGCCAAGGCCTCAGTCAGGGGATCCATGTTGTGAGGTCATGGCCAGGGGCTCAGTCAGGGGATCCCATGCAGTGAGGTCATGGCCAGGGGCTCAGTCGGGGGATCTATGCTGTGAGGTCATGGCCAGGGGCTCGGTCAGGGGATTCCATGCTGTGAGGTCATGGCCAGGGCCTCAGTCAGGAGATCCATGTCATGAGGTCATGACCAAGACCTCAGTCAGGGGATCTATGCTGTGAGGTCATGGCCAGGGGCTCAGTTGGGGTATCCTACACTGTGAGATCATGGCCAGGGTCTCAGTCAGGGGATACATGCTGTGAGGTCATGACCAGGGGCTCAGTTTGGGGATGGATACTGTGCTGCGTACATTTTGATGGCTCAAAATGTACTTGGAACTCAGGCTCCATCTGGAGTGGCTGCTCCTCCTCAGCTTCCCTCCGCGTGGTAATTCAGGGACCAAGCTTCCTCCACGGAGCCTCCCCTGTGGCCTGCATTAGGGCTTTGTGATGGTGAGTTCCGTGTGTCAGCTTGGCTTGGTGCAGCCTCCCACTGTTCACTAACCACAGACCTAGATGCTGCCAGGAAGGTCTTTTACCATGTGATGAATATGGACAACAGTTGACCCTAAGTGAAGGGAATGACCCTGATGGTCTGGGTGGGCCTCATCTAATCGGTTGAAGGCCTTAAGAACAAAACAGATTTCCCAGAAGATGAGGAAATTCTGCCTCTCAGCTCTGCCTGAGTCTCCTGCCTGCCCACCCTATGGATTTCACACCTGCAGTCCCACAGTCACAATCACATAATTCCTTGAAACACGTCTCTGGACATGGACACGTGTCCCTGGTCTGCTCTCTCTGGAGAACCCTGGCCGTTGCAGCCTCGTGCCACCCAGCTCCAGGTCATTGAGCCAAGACACCAGCTTGGTGGTAGCTACTTCCTCTTCATCCACATCCCATTGGGTGACCTTGGCTGTGTGGCCACCCCCAGGGAGGCTGGGAGAGTCTGTGGAGCTGTATGCCCAGCAAGGAGAGGGTGCCTGTTTTCTATGCTACATAATGAACCACTGGATACTTCAAGGCTTTCAACAGCACCCAGTGTCATTTCGCTGCCTTCGTGGGTCAGGAGTCACGGTGGGCTCAGCTGGCTGCAATGAGACCCCCTCTGTGGCCCCACGTCTGCTTCCAAGCTACTGTGCTCTTTGGAGAATCCATTCTCTCAAAGCTCCCATGCCCATAGGGTTGGCTTGTTAAGGTTCAGCAGGAGAGAGACCCTGTGGCTTGAAGTCTCCCAGCTCAGAGCTCAGGGAAGGGCAAAACCCCAAAGGGCTCCTCTGATGAGGCCGGACCTGCTAGGCTTATCTCCCTTTGGCTCAGAGCAAAGCCGTGCTCGCTAGGGGCCTTGATGACACCTTCAAAATCCCTTTTTCCTTGCCATATCACGTGACTACCAGGGGCGTGGCATTGATCCTATTTGCAGGTGGCCCCCACTCGAAGCAGGGGGACTACAGAGGCCTCCTGGACTTGGGCAGGGATGCGGGAGACTGTCTCAGGGCTCTGCATGCCACAGACAAGGACATGCATGGTGGGCAGGAAGCCAGGTGCTGCCCCAGACCCCAAGGACACCAGGGAGCTTGGGATGGGCCAGAGCTAGACAGCCTCTATCTCACAGAGCCATTCTCCTGCCTGGGACGAACACCAGGGTTGTCTGTTCAGTGTTTTGAATAAGAAGGCTTGCTCTTCCTTCACTGTTTTGAGATGGGGTGCCATTCAGAGAAGCCGGGGAGGGAGGGAAGGGAGAGAGAGAGGGAAAGAGGGAGAGAGGGATTTGCGGGGAAGGGAAGGGGGAGGGGGAGTTGAGGGAGGATGGAGGGGAGAGGGCCTGGGGCAGTCTCGGGGGATGATGGAGCAGCCTCCTCCCGCTGTGAGCGGAGCTGCAGGCTGTAGTGCCAAGTACGACCCTATCTCCCTCAGTGCAAACCATTCTTTTCCTTGAGCACTTGGTGTCTCCAGCCCCTTACTGGGTCCTTGGAATGCCCTGGATACTAACTAGCTGAAGCCTGGCGAATTGTGGGCACCAGTCCTGGGGGCTTCCCTCTCGGACCTGGTCCCTCCTGCCCCTTCCTGCTCTAGGAGCCACTGGAGTTCCTGCCAGGGGTTCTGAAATGCCAATGCCAGCCCCATTGGTATCATGATAGGGCCTGGGGTGGGAAGACGGTGAGAGCCATGCCCCTCTCTGCTGCCTGCTCACCTGCCCTACAGCTGGGAGTGGGAGCCTTGGAGGTCTCCTCACCTCTCAGTGGCTGGACAGACTCCCTGGGAACAGGAGGTGAGTCACATCCGAGCTCAGCTCCTCATGGAAAGCTCCCTCCTGCCAGCTCAGACTGAGAGGAGAGCGGGAAGTGAGGAGCAGACTGTGGTCATTGCGTGGCACAGCCTCATCGCTGGGTGGGATCTCCCCTTTCCAGGGCGGAGGTAGGAAGGGGATTTCTCAGCTGCCATCACTGACATGGTCCAGGGGCAGGTCTGTGGCCTGAGAGGCTGGGCTGGGCTTCAGAGGAGAGTGGTGCTGGGAAAACAGTGGGCAGACCCCTGGAAAAGAAGCCGGTGTGGAACAGGACAGGGCAGGGCTGAGGCCTGTGGTGTGGGCAAGACCCACTGTCAGCATGGACAGAGCAGCCACAGGGCTGCAGTGATGGGATTGTCCCTGCTCGGCCATGCCCTGCCCTGAGCCCTGTGCTGGTCACCCCAGGGGCGGTGGTGGGAGGCGGCTGTTCTCCTGCATCCCCGCTTCACGCTTAGAAACCCAAGAAGAACTGCATCCTCCAAAAGCCCCTGCCCTAGCCCTGGGCCCAGGCCCCTGCCCACACCTCCCTAGTGCGTGAGGCCACCCAGCCTTGCACGGGGCTGTGACACCCACCCACCTAGCTGACGGGAGCAATCTCACAGACTGGGGAATACAGCCTCTAAAGTGCCTGTGGAAAGCAAATTTCCAAACATGCACGGGCTGGTTCTGGTTCCGTCGCTGACGGCTGGAGTTTGAGGCTCTTTCTGAATCACTCCTATGCCCCAGCTCACCCATTGGCCACATACCTAAAATAATTCACAATGGACAAGTGGTATGTGTGTGTGTGTGTGTGTGTGTGAGAGCATGAAACAGTGTGTGTGTGTGAGAGCATGTAACAGCATGTGTGTGAGCGTGTAACCGCATGTGTGAGCGTGTGTAAGAGCATGTAACAGCATGTGTGTGAGCGTGTAACAGCGTGTGTGAGCATGTGTGAGAGCATGTAACAGCATGTGTGCGAGCATGTAACAGCATGTGTGAGCATGTGTGAGAGCATGTAACAGCATGTCTGTGAGTGTGTAACCACATGTGTGAGCATGTGTGAGAGCATGTAACAACATGTGTGTGTAACCGCATGTGTGAGCGTGTGTAAGAGCATGTAACAGCATGTGTGTGAGCATGTAACAGCGTGTGTGAGCATGTGTGAGAGCATGTAACAGCATGTGTGCGAGCATGTAACAGCATGTGTGAGCATGTGTGAGAGCATGTAACAGCATGTCTGTGAGTGTGTAACCACATGTGTGAGCGTGTGTGAGAGCATGTAACAGCATGTGTGTGTAACCGCATGTGTGAGCGTGTGTAAGAGCATGTAACAGCATGTGTGTGAGCATGTAACTGCGTGTGTGAGCATGTGTGAGAGCATGTAACAGCATGTGTGCGAGCATGTAACAGCATGTGTGAGCATGTGTGAGAGCATGTAACAGCATGTCTGTGAGTGTGTAACCACGTGTGTGAGCGTGTGTGAGAGCATGTAACAGTATGTGTGTAACCGCATGTGTGAGCGTGTGTAAGAGCATGTAACAGCATGTGTGTGAGTGTGTAACCGCGTGTGTGAGCATGTGTGAGAGCATGTAACAGCATGTGTGCGAGCATGTAACAGCATGTGTGAGCGTGTAGATCATGTAACAGCATGTGTGTGAGTGTGTAACCATGTGTGTGAGCGTGTATGGGAGCATGTAACAGCATGTGTGAGCGTGTAACAGAGTGTGAGTGTGTAACAGTGTGTGAGCGTGTGTGAGCATGTAACAGCATGTGTGTGTGTAACAGCGTGTGTGAGAGCATGTAACAGCATGTGTGTGAGCGTGTAACTGTGTGAGAGCATGTGTGACCATGTAACTGTGTGTGGCATGTAACTGTGAATGTGGGAGTGTGTGTGAGTGTGTTTGTGAGTGTATGTGTGTGAACATGTGTGGGTGTGTGAGTAGGTGTGAGTGCATGGGTGTGTATGAGTGTGTGTGAGAGAATGTGAGGGTGTGTGAGTGTATGTAGGGGTGTTTGTGTGTAGGGGTTTGTGTGTTTGTAGGGGTGTTTGTGTGTGTAGGGGTTTTGTGTGTGTGAGCATGTGTGTCTCTGTGTATATGAGTGTGTGAGTGTAAGTAGGGGTGTTTTATGTGTAGGGGGTTTGTGTGTGTGAGCATGTGTGTGTGTATGTGTGTGATTGCATGTGAGTGTAGGGGTGTTTGTGTGTGTGTGTGCGTGTGTGTCTGTGTGTATGTGTGAGTGTGTGTGTGAGTGCATGAGTGTGTAGGGGTGTTTCTGTGTAGGGTTTGTGTGTGTGCATGTGTGTCTCTGTGTGTATGAGTGCGTGTGTTCGTGGGGTGGGTGTGACAGAATGTGTGTATGTGAGACTGTGTGAGTGCACATGTATGTAGGGGTTTTGTGTGTGAGCATGTGTGTCTGAGTGTGTATATGAGTGTCTGTGAGTGTATGTAGGGGTGTTCGTGTGTGTGTGTGAGTGCACGTGTGTGTGTAGGGGGTTAATGTGTGGGTGTGGGTGTTGGAGAAGGGGTTACTACCTGAGTCCCCTGGAGTCTTGAAACTTGAGTCCTGAACCAGCCGAGGTTGAAAACTGAGGGAACCTGAAGGCCTGTGGGTGAGCGGAGATGGCCCAGGGCCCTCTGCGGGGAACCTGGGGGATCCCAGAGCACAGCCTTTCCAGAGCCCAGAGGCAGCTCACACCGAGGGGTAGCTCAGGGCTCAGTCCTGCCCCCTCCTTTCCCTAGGCCCCTGTGTCATCTTTCTAAATGCCTCCATGTCCCTGTCACCCCCTCCTGGCTCTGAGCCTTTCCCTGACTTTCCTGGGCATGATAAAGAGGCCCACCCATTTTGCACACCCCCTGCTCTGCCCCACAGCTGCCCCGTCCACCTCTTGCTCCTGTGATGAGGACCTCTTCCACTTTTGCACGTGCTCCTCCCAGCCTGGGGCACCCTGTCCCCCAGGCCCTTCAGGTGTGGCTCATACATGAGCAGCTTTTCCCGGCACCCCCAAGAAGGCCTGGGTGCCCCTTTCCCACCACTCTGTGCATCTCACACCCTTGTCACACCTGGGATAGGCTGGGCTGCCCTTTTCCTCCTCAACAAAGGACTCCTGAAGCCAGGTCAGGCTCCTCTCCCACCCTCTCTCTTCTGTTCCTCCCACTTCTCTTCTTCCCTCCTTCCTCTCTCCTCCTCCTTTCGTCCCTTTCTCCCTTCTTTCCCGTCCTTCTCATCCCCATGTTGCCCGCGCATCCTGGTAACTCCATACATGTGTGTGGAAGGAGGGGGAACCTGCCTGGCATTCTGCCTTCCGAGGGCTCACAGGCTGCCCCCCAGTGTGTGTGGTGCCACTGGTCTTCAAGGCATGGCACTTGTGCCTGCCTCCCCATGAGCCCTGTTCTGCAGCATCCCTGGGTGACGAAGGAAAGAACACTGGTGCTTCCCATCTGCAAAGTGAGAGGTGAAGAGGTGGTGTCCGGGCCACCCAGTCTAGGGTCTCTTCTATTTATGGCAGGAGTCCATGTTGGCAATTGCTATTCAACTCAGGGGAGGCTGGAAAATAAAACTGTGTTGCAGAATTTATTCTTCACAGGCGTCTTATTAAATCTTACCTTAGAACATGCTCCCTCTGAGCACAGGAACTTGTCGGCATCTCCTTGGGGCAGGCTCGCTGGGCACTGTCACCTGCTCAGCCCCCTCCTGCTGCCCAAAATGGATCAGCAGTCACCATCATGGAATTCCAAGTTGGCTCATCTTTCAGGCAGGAGGGGATTGCTAGGTCCCACACCCTGGTCAGGAGACTCAGTGGTTCCTTGTGGCTTTTTGAGGTGGAGGGGATGGGCTAGAGCTGGGCAGTGCTGGCCTTTAAGGTGAGCCTGACCGAGGCTGTCCAGCCCGTGCACACTCACTGCTTCTGACCTTTCTTGTGCCCAAGGGCTCTGCTTCAGCCCCCTCAGAGGCTCAGGCAAGCATCCTGGGCCCAGGGCTCCCTCCCTCAGCTCCCTTCCACTCTGTACACCCAACAGCCCTGGGTAGAGTCCACAGAGCTCAGGTCACATCCCCTCACCATCTTGCAGAGGCTTGGAGGGTTTTGCCTCCCAGAGTCCATGGTGGGTGTTCAGCACATGGCTGGAGCCAGCAGACCTCAGAGGCTGCCTCCAAAGGTCCAGAGTCTGGCCAGGGGTTGCTAGCCCAGGCCAGCGTGGATATGACCCTCCCCTAGGACCCTCCTCCTTTCCCATCAGAATGCATTTCTGGTCAGTGGTGAAGGCAGTGTGAGCTGGCAGGGTTCAGCAAGAGTGCCAGCAATGGCACTGTTTCACAGATGAGCCCGCTCTGTGGCACCATTGCTGACCCCTCTCCTCCTGCTCCCTGACCCTCGTCTTTAGGGAGTCTTTCTCAGGCAGGAGCTGGTAACTCTGCCAAGATGCTAATCAGTAATTTTGCTGATCAAAACCTCGCGTCACAACAATACGGAGCAGCCTGTGCTTCACCAGGGTGTAGCTGTGGATTCCAACTCACGGCTCCCAGCGCCACCAGCCCCCACCATGCTCAACCTGACTCAGGGCTGTGGGTCTCCAACGACAATGGTTTTTCTGAACTCTTCCCTCCCAGGCCCTTGGAGCAGAGCCAGACTTAAATGTAGATGAAGGAGGCAGCCAGTGCCCACAGCCTGCTACGTGGTAGTATTTTTAGAGCTGCTTCTCAATACTTCCCTTGATGGGAGGAGGTGGGGGATCAAGAGAGGAGTTAGGGTTTGTGGTGGGCCAGGCTTTGCTCTGTGGAGACTTCTCAGAGGCAGCACCCGCCCACTGCATCCTCACAGGGTGCAAGTACTTCATCATCCCATTCTACAGATGGGCAAGCTGAGGTCCAGAGAGGTTCTTCACCCTGGAAGTGGTGGAATCAGACGCACTATGGGAGTTTTGGACTCCAAAGCCCCTGTGCCTGGGCCAGCTTATCTGTCTCCACAGGGTGGGAAAGTGCCATTGTTCTGGCTACTTCCAGTAGGGTTAGAATAAGCCACATGTTCAGCATTCCTGTGGCCATGCCCTGCTGCCCTGAAGGCAAGGCTGGCCCTCAGCAGAGGGGGCAGCACAGCACAGGTGTTTCAGGAGAGCAGAGTCCTACAGGACCTTGGACAGGGGCATGGATGGCCTTGTCCAGAAGTCTCCTCTGACCCAAGCAACTCTCAGCCCTGATGTTACAAAATATCATAAGGAAAGTTTAAAAAGTGCCCATCTCTGGGGTCCACCACAGTCCAGGTAAATTAAAATCCCCTGTTTGCCTTTATTTTTAGCTACACAGATGTTTCTCCTGTGCAGCCATTCTCTGAGGTGCAAAACTTAAATCATTATGGTAATAATTGTGATACTATGTATCCACAGTTGACAACCATTCTGGTCTCTTCAGTCTCTAAACTCCCCTACATAAGCACCAGGGAGCTCCACTCCCCAATCTAAGTGAGCTGGCCTTTTCTGAGAAGTAGAAGTGAGGGATTCAAGCTGTCCTGGGGTGAAGAGGATGAGACTCCAAGAGATGAACAGATGGGGGGAGATGAAAAGATGATGAAATGGAGGCATAAGAATATGGGGAGATGGGAAGATGGGGAGATGATGGAAGATGAGGAGATGGGGTGATGAAAAGATGGGGAGGTGAGGAGATGAGGAGACATAGAGATGATGGGGAGATGATGAGAAGATGATGGGGAGATGATGGAAAGAAGATGAGGAGATAATGGCAAGGTGATGGGAAGATGATGGGGAGATGGTGGGGAGATGATGGGGAGATGATGAGGAGATGACGAGGAGATGATTGGGAGATGATGGAGAGATGATGGGGAGATGATGAGGAGATGATGGGGAGATGATAAGATGATGAGGAGGTGATGGGGAGATGATGGGGATATGGTGGGGGAGATGATGGGGAGGTGATGAGGAGGTGATGGGAAGAAGATGAGGAGATGATGGGGAGATGATGCGGAGATGATGGGGATATGATGGGGAGATGAGGGGGAGATGATGAGGAGATGATGGGGAGATGATGCGAAGAAGATGAGGAGATGATGGGGAGATGATGGGGATATGGTGGGGAGATGATGGGGAGATGATGGGGAGGTGATGGGGAGGTGATGGGGAGATGATGGGGATATGGTGGGTAGATGATGGGGAGATAATGGGGAGATGATGGGGAGGTGATGGAAAGAAAATGAGGAGATGATGGAGAGGTGATGGGGAGATGATGGGGATATGGTGGGGAGATGATGGGGAGATAATGAGGAGATGATGGGGAGATGATGAGAAAATGATGGGGAGATGATGGGGAGATAACGGTGAGATGATGGGGAGATATGGGGAGATGATGGGGAGGTGATGGGAAGAAGATGAGGAGATGATGAGGAGGTGATGGGGATATGGTGGGGAGATGATGAGGAGATGATGGGGAGATGATGGGGAGATAATGGGGAGATGATGGGGAGATGATGGTGAGATGATGGGGAGATAATGGGCAGATGATGGGGAGGTGATGAGAAGAAGATGAGGAGATGATGGGGAGGTGATGGGGAGATTATGGGGATATGGTGGGGAGATGATGGGGAGATGATGGAGAGATGATGAGGAGATGATGGGAAGATGATGTGGAGATAATGGGGAGATAATGGGGAGGTGATGGAAAGAAAATGAGGAGATGATGGAGAGGTGATGGGGAGATGATGGGGAGATAATGAGGAGATGATGGGGAGATAATGGGGAGATGATGGGGAGATAATGGGCAGATGATGGGGAGGTGATCGGAAGAAGATGAGGAGATGATGGGGAGGTGATGGGGAGATTACGGGGATATGGTGGGGAGATGATGGGGAGATAATGAGGAGATGATGGGGAGATGATGGGGATATGGTGGGGAGATAATGGTGAGATGATGGGGAGATAATGGGGAGATGATGGGGAGGTGATGGAAAGAAGATGAGGAGATGATGAGGAGGTGATGTGGATATGGTGGGGAGATGATGGGGAGATGAAGAGATGATGGGGAGATGATGTGGAAGTGATGGGCAGAAGATGAGGAGATGATGGGGAGATGTTGGGAAGAAGATGTGATGATGGGGAGGTGACGGGGAGATGATGAGGAGATGATGGGGAGGTGATGGGGAGATCATGGGGAGATGATGGTGAGATGATGGGGAGGTGATGAGATGATGGGAAGAAGATTAGGAGATGATAGGGAGGTGATGGGGAGATCATGGGGAGATGGGGAGATGGTGGGGAGATGGTGGGGAGATGATGAGGAGATGATGGGGAGATGATGGGGAGATGTTGGGGAGATGATGGGAAGTTGATGGGGAGGCAACGGGGAGATGATGAGGAGATGATGGGGAGGTGATGGGAAGATGAGGAGATGATGGGGAGGTGATGGGGAGATGATGAGGAGATGATGGGGAGGTGATGAGGAGATGATGGGGAGGTCATGGAAAGATGATGGGGAGATGGTGGGGAGATGATGGGGAGATGATGAGGAGATGATGGGGAGATGATGAGGAGATGATGGGGAGATGATGGGGAGATGATGGGGAGGTGATGGGAAGAAGATGAGGAGATGATGGGGAGATGGTGGGGAGATCATGGGGAGATTATGAGGAGATGATGGGGAGATGATGGGGAGGTGATGAGAACAAGATGAGGAGATGATGGGGAGATGGTGGGGAGATGGTGGGGAGATGATGGGGAGATGATGGGGAGGTAATGGGAAGAAGATGAGGAAATGATGGGGAGGTGATGGGGAGATGATGAGGACATGATGGGGAGGTGATGGGGAGATGATGAGGAGAGGATGCTGAGATGATGGGCAGATGATGGGGAGGTGATGGGAAGAAGATGAGGAGATGATGGGGAGATGATGGAAAGTGATGGTCAGAAGATGAGGAGGTGATGGGGAGATGATGGGAAGAAGATGAGGAGATGATGGGGAGATGATGGTGAGATGATGGGAAGGTGATGGGAAGAAGATGAGAAGATGATGGGGAGGTGATGGGGAGATGATGAGGGATGATGGGGAGATGAGGAGATGATGGGACATGAAGGGGAGATGAGGAGGTGATGGAGAAGATGATGGGGAGATGTGGAGATGATAGAAAGAGGAGCAGATTATGGGGAGTTAATCAGGAAATGATGGGAGATGATGGAGAGATGAGGAGATGATGGGGAGATGGGGAGGTGATGGGGAAGGTGATGGGGAGATGTGGCAATGATGGAAAGAGGAGCAGATTATGGGGAGTTAATAGGGAAATGATGGGGAGATGGGTCTCATCATTTTCTGGTTGACTGGACTTAATGGCTGCTGAGGTGCTGTCCAGCTGAAACATTCTAGGATCCTGTAAGGGGGTAGGTGTGAATGAACTTTGCACACTATGTGGTGCCCTGCAGCCACTGGCTGCTCTCTTAACCTACAGGGAGCTGATGCCCTTGGCGTGTGGGGGCTGGCCCTGGATTCCTCCTTGGGTAGGAGGCTACCTTCTCACTCTATCTGCCTCCTGTTGGGGTAGGCTCTGGACTCTCTGAGCTTCCGCTGCCTCCCCCAGCCTCAGTCCCTCGTTTGCCACACAGGCATTTGCCAAGCACTGCATGTGCCCAGCAGAGTGGTTGGGGTGCCCGGGGCTGCAGGAAACAGGGTGTCCGACAAGGAATGAAGCTGAAAGCAAAGGACATGGGGGAGGGGCTGGGGAGATGAGGGGAGGGGCAAGACAGTTCCGAGGCTGAGATTGTCGTGATCCTTCTGCAGTCAGGATTTCTAGAATGACACATTTGTCAAAATTATGACCCAATTAGGCATCAGTAACCAGTGTCTGCGACCGCCACGCACATAATCGCTGGTAATATCACTTAGCGACGCACAGCTGAGTGAGGAGGCAGGGCTGGGCTGCTGGAGGGGGAGAGGTGTTTTTCTATCCCAGGCTTATTGAGGAGGGAGGGGAGTAGGCGACTCAGAGAGCTGGCTTCAGATGACACCCAAGCCCCAACTTTTCTGGATGTGCATTTGCTGTTGTTGTGTTTGAGGGGTTGGCTGGGATGACGCGCAGCAATCCAAAACATCCTTTGACTCAGTCCCTCACTTTCTTTTGCCTCTGGACCACTGCAAGCTGCCCCAGGGGTCTCCGGCCGGGTGAGCGCACACACCTGGTGGTCCTGCCAGTCCCCTGCTGGGACAACCCCAGACCCCGGACCCCGTGTACCCTGTCCCTCCCCTCACCTGTCCTCTGCCTCCTTCCCTGCTTCCGCTCCTGCCTCAGCCTCATGCCTTTGCATCTGCTGCGTCCTCTGGGGTGGGGGGTAGCCTTTCACGGCCTCCCCTCCACCCCACATTCACTAGCCCAGCTTAGCATCCTGCTGTCCATCCTTGTCAGTCCTCTGTGGAGCCTTCCTCCGGCCCTAGCAGGCCAGGGCCCCTGCCCAGTCTCCATCTGCATGGACCACGTCCATCACAAATTGATTCTGTCCACATTATTCCTGGTTAGTTGGTGGATGCCATGCCCCAGCGTGAATGGGAGCTTTGGAGAGCGGGAGTCCTGCTGCCCTGCTGTGTATGGGTCAGCAGACCCTGGGATGAGAAGCACTGTGGTTGACAGTGTGAGGGGTGGTCAGGCACCACCATATGCAGACAGGGGCTGGCTTTCTAGCTGCAGCTGGCTCATGCCCACTCCCTCTCTGCCCCATGGGCCCCTAAGCCCCAGGAGCCCAGGCCTTCTCCTCTGCCCCCTCTGCTTCCCTCCTGGTCACCTCCCGAGCCCCTGGGAACTGCTTCTGATTTCAGAGGATTTAGAAATCCTGCCTGTATCCTTAGGAGCCATTCAGGACCTGCTGGTGTCTGAGGCTGGTCATTGCATGGTCAGTCACCCTGCTTACTGGGAGGGCCTGGAGAGCTGGCTGGAAGAGGAGGCTGAGTTCTGGCTATGACCTGGGGAAGTGCATGAGGGAGGGGTCTGTCCCCAGCTTGGGTGAGGCCCCCACAGGCCCAGACTGGGCAGGACAGAGTCACCCTTCGGCCCCTGCTGTAGCAGCTGCAGGCCCTGAGTCAGAAAGAGCTCCTTACCTGCAGGACCTGGGGGTGGGAGAGGGTCGGGGCCTTTGCCCAGGGCTGCAGGATCTCCAGGGAGGGAGGATGCTCTGTGTGGGGCCAGGGAGACTCAGGGGAATCCCTCTGCCTCCGAGTCTAAAGCAGGGCTGCTCTGCCACCAGCCAGATAGTATTTTTGGCTCTGTGGGCCACACGGTCTCTGTTGGAATCCTCAGCTCCGCCTGGCAGCGTGAAAGCAGCCTGGACAATATGTCAGGGAATGTGCAAGATTGTGTTCCTAGACGCTTATTTACAGATTGGATTTTATTTTAAACCTTGATTTACCACGTCGCAGGCAAGGTGGCTTCATAATGCATCTCCCATTTATGTGGCTTTTCTACCTCCTGGAGAATTTTTAGAGCACCACCTATTGTCCCATTTGAACACTCAGTGACTTGGGCTCATTTTCTTTCCCAGATGAAGAGGTGGGTGGGGCTTGCCCCAGGCTGAGCGTGAGCCTGAGGCAGAGCCAGGTTGGGACAGGGTATCCAGCTTCCCACCGGCTCCAGGCCCCGAGGCCTCCCCTCTAAGCTGGGACCTTCCTGGCCTGATCTTTCTCTTCCCCAGAGACAGAGTCAGTGAAGGGTGGACCCCATCAGTGTTGGCCAGGTTCTGGGGGAAGGAGGGAAGAGCAATTAGTTCTCATTAGCCTGGGAGTCAATTTGCAGGCGTTCGATAAGAGCTCGATCCGAGAAGGTTGTTGACAAATTGGAGATTCAAGCCAAGCAGCGCCAGGTCCTGAGGGATGGAGTGTGAGCATCGAGGGAGGGCGGATCCAGCCGTAGCTCCGTGTGATGGGGCTCAGTGAGAGAGAGGGCAGTGACCGGGCATCTACAAGCACCCTGTGCCTTGCCAGAGAAGACCACCCTGTCCCTACTTTGCAGGTGAGCATCATGAGACCCCGGAGGCTGTGGAATTTGACCAAGTGCAGAGGGCCAGTGTTGGCAGCAGAGCTGGACTGAAGGCCCAGCCTGCCTGGTCCCTTCCGCACTGCCTGGGCCGCCTGGAGGCAGGGTGACCTCTGTCAGGGCCCAGGCCCCTCAGAGCAGGGTCCCACCCACAAGGTCAGAAAAGACCACCAGGTCTTAGCAGAAAGCCCACCCATGCTTGGAGTCAGCCATTGGCAGCCCTCGGGTCCTGGGCGAGCCCCCATCTCCCAGGCCTCATCCCCTGTGCTCAGCATATGATACCTGGGGAATACATGGCTGGCTCTGGGCCTCAGTTCCACCCTCTGCAGATTGGAGGAATTGGCAATCCAGCCCTCCCCCAATCCAGGTTATAAATGCCGCTCGGATGGACCTGGTGTGCTCCATTGCCCAGCCTGTCCAAAGTCCAGGGGTCAGGGAGGGCCGACTGAGCCCCAAGCTGGGCTTTGGAGGGTTAGTGAGGTAGACAGGAGGTTATGAGGGTCAGAGGGGAGCATGAGTGGGAAGTGGGGTGGGTGGACTGGGGCAGGTGGCTGTGTCGGGGAAGCTCAGGACCCTTGTGCTGCACCTTGGCGGCCTCCCCTCTCACAAGTGCTCTGATGGGCAGGTGGGAGCTTCAGTGTCCCAGGAACCTGATATTTCCCTCGGGCTGCGAGGCCAGCCCAGCCCAGCAGAGCTGTCTGCCTAGTGTGAAAATGAAGATTGATCATCGTGGAAAGGCAGCCCCAGCTCTCCAGAGCCAGCCGGGAGTTGCAGAAATACAGAGCTTCATTATTATTTTAAGTGTTACTCAGCTGCTTTATTGAATTCTCCAAGTCAGGAAAAATTCTGGCGAGATAAGAAGTTGACATTTTCAGAAGCAGCAGCGAGAACTGTGCGGGAGGCGAGGACAGAGCAGAGCCTGCTTGGCATGAGAATGTCTCAGCCCACCGCCCTGCCACCCACAGCCCCACGCACACATGCAGGCGCTTGCTGACTCAGGGACCAGGGTGGCTGAGCCAGCCTCCACGGACAGCCAGCCCAGAGGAAGACGTCTGCAGAGAAAGCTCAGCCACTGCCTGTCCCTCCCTTCCTCCCTCCCTCCCTCCTTTTCTCCCTCCCTTGCTTTATTGAGCACCTACTGTGTGCCCAGCCTGGGCACTGGCCAGCTGAGGATGCTGTCCTTTTGCTAGTTAGCCTTGGCGTGATGTCGGCTGGACGTCGCTCACGGCCATGCAAGTGTGCCCGAACGATGGCAGAGGACAGGCGCGGGGTCCCGGGGAGGGGCGTCACCCTCCCCAACTCAGCACAGCTCATGGTCCCCCTGCTCATCCCTGGAGCAGAGCCTGCTCTGCAGAGACACTAGGCAGTTATGTGTGAAGTGCAGGATGGAGAGTGTGGTAAGGGAAGAAGGTGTCTCTGGAGGGGCTGTCAGAAGAAAGTTGCCATTCTGGCCTTGAGGGGGAGTGGGTTTCCTTGGAGAGCATCTCGGAGGTCGCTCTGCAAAGACACTGGCTCCTTAGTGATGGCCAGGCTGGTGCGGGCGGAAGGAAGAGGATGAGGCGGAGGACAAGGGTGAGGGCCTTTCCCCATCTCTGGCTCTTCCTCCTCCCTTGCTCCCAAAGCCACCATCGGCCCCCTGGACTGCTGTGTTCAGTTCCCTGCCCTGTGTGCCTGACCCTCCAGGCAGATTGGTCCTGGTCCCTGTCCTGGGCCAGGCCACACAGCACACGATGACATGCCCAGCTCCTCCTTCCAGGGACTTGCCGTCCAATCACGAGAACAAACACACGAGTGCACAGAGCCAGGCGTGGGATGTCTGTGAGCCTCGAGGGCTTCGTGTGGAAATGGGGCCTGGGAGAGCCTGGGAGAGAGAGCCTGGGAGCACTGGGGGGCCTGGTGACCGGGGAAACTGGGGGAACTGGTTCCAGCCCAGCTGGGGCCCCGGAACAGGCCTGGAAGGGTGGTGACTTCCAGAGCCACGTGCTTATACAAGTGCACAATCACCCGGTCGTGTGGGGCCAACATGTGCCCGGCTTTAGGGGGGGTGACTGCCATTGTTGTCATGCCTTTTCCTAAGGGGAAGGAATTCATTCCCTGGATACATGTGTTCCGAGCCCCCTGCTCCATGCAGGGCCTTGACATAGACGAACCCTCCTGGTGTCCCGACAACTCACCCCTGAGCTTCGGGGATGCGCGCTCCCCCTGACTGCCTGCTCCAGCCTGGGCCTCTTACCTGGGGGACCCTGGTTCCCTGTGACCTTGCCAGGTCCTTCACCCTGCAGGTCCTGATGGGGGTTTATTCTTGGTATCTTTACCCCTTTCCATCTAAGGGCTTGGCCCTGCGTTTAGATCCCTTAAAGCCTCCCTGGGATGTGCCGGGCCCCCCGTCCTTCCCAGAGGCCTCTCAGCCTTAAGGGCTCTATCCCCCGCCACTCCCACCTCTGTGGTGTCTGCCCTAACCTGGGCAGGTCACCTTCCACCCTTCTTTCTGGGTGTGGGTTCCATGTCTTCCTCCCCCATCAGACAAACTCCAGGAGGACAGTGGCCTGGGCTGCCTCGTGCTCAGAGTGTGCTGGGAACCCAAGTGGGTCATTTACCCACCACTCACTGCGGCCCCATCAGGCCGAGGCTATTATTCCTGTTCAATGGATATTAACCTGGAGGCTCATGTGAACGTGAATGCACACCACCAGGCCTGCCTGAGCCCGGAGGGGACCTCTTGATCACTGTGCCCTCTATGCAGTGCTGGGGGAAGTAACTGTGTCCTTCCCCTGTGGGTCTTGAGGTGATAGGGGCAACAGGGGTGGGGGACGATAGGGCAGGGTGGGAGGAACGAGGTGTCACTGGAAGTGAGTCCTGACCACCAGGAGGCAAGTGTGGGAGGAAGAAAGACGTGCAGTCAATCCAGGAAGCCTGCATGGAGGGAGTGAGTGGATGGGGACAAGAAACGGCAGCCTGGGGAGTGGGGCAGGCATGGCAGATATCGGGGGCTGTGCTGTCCTCACGTTGTTTTCTGAGTCACCCCTGGGAATCAGGTGTGATGTTCTGTAAATAATATACCGGTGTCATTTAATCCTCACAAAACTCCAAGACCTCTGGGGTCCTCATGACCACTTCAGGGAGCATACAAGGCTCTGGGATTGTTTTCATCAACTTCAGCCAAAGCTGCACAAGGCAACAGGCTGAATGCAGGGGCACCTGAGATTCCACTGGCTGCTATTCAGAACGAGATTTGCAACCATGTGACACTGACTCTGCTTCCCACTGTTTTTTTTTGGGGGGGCGGGGGAACATTAGAAAATACAGTTTCATAAAAACATGTTATATGCGTCAGTGTGTAATTTTTAAATGAGTTAATATTTTTAATGTATATTTTGTTTCTAACACTGCTAACAAGGATAATAAAACCTACAGAAACACATGCTTTCGGAGGTGCTTGCTAATTTTGAAAGTTTGAAGCGGTCCTACCCCCAGGAAAGTAGGACCCAAGGGCAGAAGCAAGCCCTCAGTGGCCCTGGGGGTGCGGTGAGGGACCCAAGGGCCAGGCTGCTGCTCTGCCCACTTCACTTGGCATGTGGTTTTTTCAGTAGGGTGCCCCCAGCAGCAGTAAGGGGTGGGGACAGAGGTACCCAGAGGCCAGCAAGGAGGCTGCTGCTTACAAGGGGGCTGGACAGGAGTGATGGCAGGTAGGGAGGAAAAGCTGCGCTGCGGAGCTGTTCAGAAGGAGCATGGAAGGCCGGGTTGTGGGTAGGTGGGGACCTATGCCCACGGCCAGGGCGCTGGCTGACTGCCCCAGTCCCAGCACGCCCCTGGGCTTCTCCTGGAGTCTTGAGCTGGAACCCACAGGACTCTGCAGGCTTTGCTTGGTCCCTCTGCAGAAGCTCAGAAACGGAGGTGTCATCTGTCCCAGCAGGGCTCAGGGCCCGGGAAGTCGGAGGCCCACTCCTGCTACAGAGCTCCAGAGATAATCTCCCCCGGATATTGACAAGGCAGCCTTCAGGGATTTTAATATCATGGCTCCATGGGGACACTGATCTCTGCTGTTACTAAGCCGCTCAGCATCCGAAGCCTGGGTGTGGGAGGGACCAACTCAGCCACCCATCTGTGCTTCTTGCAGCAGCACACTCACTCATTCACTGACTCATTCATCCATTCCACCCTCTTTACCACACACCCATCCGTCCTTCCAGACATTCATTCAACCATCTACCTGCCCTGCTATTTATTCATTTATCCATTTGCCCACCTGCCTGTCTACATTATCATCCAACAAGGTTAGAAGCATCCATTCTGTGCCAGGACACCAGTCTAGGGAGACAAGGATGACTTGTGTGTATTCTCTACCTGCAAGGAGCTGGAAAGTCCAGTAAGGAAGATGCTGCTACTGATGGTGCTGGTGGTGGTGATGGTGATGACGGTGATGGTGGTGGTGATGGTGATGGTGATGGTGATGATAGTGGTGATGATGATGGTGGTGATGACAGTGGTGATGATGATGGTGGTGATGGTGGTGGTGATGGTGGTGATGGTGATGGTGGTGGTGGTGATGGTGGTGATGGTGGTGATGATGATGGTGGTGATGGTGGTGATGGTGGTGGTGATGGTGGTGATGATGGTGGTGATGGTGATGGTGGTGATGATGGTGGTGGTGATGGTGGTGTTGATGGTGATGGTGATGGTGATGGTGGTGGTGATGGTGGTGATGATGGTGATGATGATGGTGGTGATGGTGATGGTGGTGATGGTGATGATGGTGATGATGGTGGTGATGGTGGTGATGGTGGTGGTGATGGTGGTGATGATGGTGATGATGATGGTGGTGATGGTGATGGTGGTGATGGTGGTGGTGATGGTGGTGTTGATGGTGATGGTGATGATGGTGATGGTGGTGGTGGTGATGGTGGTGATGATGGTGATGATGATGGTGGTGATGGTGATGGTGGTGATGGTGATGATGGTGATGATGGTGATGGTGGTGGTGATGGTGATGATGGTGATGATGGTGGTGGTGGTGATGGTGGTGATGGTGGTGATGATGGTGGTGATGGTGGTGATGGTGGTGGTGATGGTGGTGATGATAGTGATAGTGATGATGGTGATGGTGGTGATGATGGTGATAATGATGGTGGTGGTGGTGATGATGATGGCGGTGGTGATGATGGTGATGGTGATATGCTGATGGTGATGGTAATGGTGGTGATGATGATAGTGGTGGTGATGTTGCTGATGGCAGTAGTAATTAACATTTTTGAGCACATAACATCTGCCAGGTAGTATCCCAAGCCTTCTGCATGCATTAGTACACTTGAACAGGTCTAATAAAAGTCACATTTTAGTTGAAGATGCTAAGACATGAAGAAGTTGAATAACTTCTCCAAGGTAACACAGACACTAAATGGCTGAGAAGAGTGTCTGCAGACTGTTAGGCAAGAGTGCCTGGTTGCGCATTACGACACAGTCAGCAGTGGTCCTGGTGGAGGTCTGGGTAAGTCGGCAGACTCTCACAGGGGAGAGAAGCCAGCTGTACTGGGGCTATCCAGGAAGACCTCATAGAAGAGGCGGCATTTAGCCGGACCTTAAGGATGGAGTAAGAAATTGGAAGAAAGAGAAAGGGGAAAGTGTTCACAGAGAGGCCCGGGGCACTGGGGAAGGAGCCGGTAGTTGAGAGAGTGGACAGCCCAGGGGAAGTGTGGAAGACCTGAGGGTTAAGGTGTTGCAACTCTGGGAGGTCTGGGAGTGTCCTGCCCAGAGTCTCAACATGCAGTTCCCATACCACCAGTCGAGGAGCTGGGCAAACTCTCTCTAGCCTGGGCTTCCATGTCTGGTTGAGGGTGAGAGGCTTATGCAGGGGCAGTGGCAAGTGTCCAGGAAGTGAGGGTGTCCTCACGCATCAGAGAGGTTGGAGGAGCTGCTGAGAGAGTGGTTAGCGGTGTGGCCAGTCACAGGCAAGGCGGCTAGATCCCAGCAAGCGGTCTGGCTATGGCTGGAGGCCATCTGGCTTCATAGAAGGCAGAGCCACACCAGAACTTGGGATGAAACAGGGGCCAGCTAGGAGTGCCAGAGGAGGACAATGTCCAGACCCTCTAGGGATGGTGCTGAGAGGGACAGCTGTGTGGGAAATGGAGGTGGCCCGCTTGGATCTGGACCTCAGCCATGCACGTTGTATTGGGCAGGCACTGCTGCCTCAAGGGCCCACTGGCACTGCCTGTTTGGAGAACCTCTTGGTGGGAGTTGAGAAGCTGGGGTTGAGCACTGCTGACCCGGGCCAGGCTGAAACACCTCTGGGCCTTGACTTTCTCGTGTATAACACAGGGTCACCTGATCCACATTCGGCCTCCTGTGGGGCTGCCAAGAGGGTCTGAGATGTTGTTGATGTGTGTGAGCAACTCTTTCTTTCAAGGGGACCTCACCCGGCTTTCCCAGCATGCAGATGCACCAGCTTCCTCATCATCTTGAGTAACCCCCTCACCTCCATCTTCAGGTCTCTTTTTGCTCCTCTGTTAAATGAGACTCACCCTCCAAGGACTCCAGTTCTTCCTGTGTCTCTTGAAGGTACACAGAGCTGGGGCTGCCACCTCCTTTGTGCAGACAGGGGCATTGAGATCCCGCTGGGTAAAGCCCTTCACCCAAGATCCCACGAGTGGCCCAGGAGAGCTTGGTCTGGAAGTTGGAAGTGGGTGCTGAATCCACCCCAGGGCTCTTACTACCAGCCTCGGAGAAGAAAGACGGGAAGGTGCCTTAGAAAATGATCCGTGGCTCCCCAGACAGAAGGGAGTATTGACACGGCTATTTTTAGCATTATTAAAATCAGTCTGTTTTGCTCCTTTTTTTCTCTTCTCACTCTGGCTCAGTCTTCGCCTCCAGATTGAGTGTGTGTTCGCGTGTCCGGGCCAGGGTGCTGGCGGAGCTGCTGCAATCAAAATGATAATGAGACCATGATTGTGTCTCTCGAAGCCTTGCTTCTTCCATGCCTCTGCCTGAGCCAAATGTCACCAGGTCTTCATGGCGTCCTGGGGAGCAGCACCCGTTCTTTGAAAATGAGACAGCTCAAGGCTAGATAGAAACAGCCTCCGGGAACCTTGGAGAACTTGGGAACAGGCCCTGCCTATGGGTGATCCTTGCTGAACCCTTCTGACTGCTGCGGCAGAACCAAGACCACTGCCCATAGTGCTGGACAGTCTCACCACGGTTCCCCCAGACTCAGGTGGTCAGAGCTGATGTGGGGATGGACAGAGTCTGTGTCTGAGGAGAAAGGCCTGGGGCCCACGGCTTGGGGACAGCCTGGTTAGGGGAAAGACAACATCTATGTCTGAAGGGGAAGGTGTGGGCCCCTCAGGGGAGGCAGCCCGGTTAGGGGAAGGACAGTGTCACTCCCGCTGGCCCCTGTTTCACCCCAAGGTCTGGTGTGGCTCTGCCCGCTATGAAGGGGCTGCTAGAGGACAGGTGCTCACCACACTCACCCCCTACATACAGGCACAGCCTGCACCTTCCCACTCAGCCAAGGCAGGGACAGGTGGCCTCCAGGCTCAGGGTTCAGGGAGAATGCAGACGCCTGGGCCAGGAGTGAGAGGTGGGCCTCTTGGGGGACCTGCTCCTGGGACGGAAGGTCTAGAGAAGGGAGCTGTGGTTGGGTTCTCCTGCAGCTCTGTCACTGGGAGCTCTGCCAGCTGGGGCAAGTGATGAAACATCTCTGAGCTTCCGCTTCTTTCTCTGTAAAAAGAGAATGACAGGACCTTCCCATGAAGGGGTCTTGGCCTCTGAGAAGCATGTGGACATCCATGGCTCACGGTGTCTTGCCATCCGAGCTTGTAGCATTTTATTAAAACCAAATGCAGTTGCTGGTGGTAACTGTGGCCACAGCCCCTGGACCTACCTCTGCAGGGGGCCGCGTTCCTGCTATCTGGAGGCCTAGGCCAGCTCTTCTCACCTCCGTCCTCTCAGCTGCCTTTCCCTGAAATGTCTGCATCTCCCTGACACCCAGAAGCTCTAAGGGGACTCCAGGGCCCTGTGCCAGCCAGATTCTCTGGCTGCTGTGACTGGCTGTCGATGCTGTGAGCATCTCACCCGAGACCTTCCCTGGCACTGACCCAGAGCCAGCCTGGCTGCCGGGAGTGCTGGAAACCCCTGACCTCTGCCCTGGATGCACCGTGCTCTGGAGCCTGAGCTGCACAGGGCCCATGTGGAGTTTGCTCCATGTGGATGGGACAGGTCGTTGGTAGGAGGAGAGGGGCTGGCATTCCAGCCCTTCTTCGTCACGCTGGGGATTGGCACTCCCCTTGCTGTCACTCCCCTCCGCTGGCTGGGCCTGTCATCAACCTGCCTGCTGGTGTCTCTGTCCTATCAAATCCAAACCAAGCTTGCCCAAGTCCCACCCCTGCCAACAGCCTCCTGGCTCCTCGACAGCTCCAGGCCCACAGTCCCCTGCAGCCGGCCTCCTCCTGAATGCTCCAGCCCCACCATGGCTCCTAGCTCTAGACCTTCCCTTCCCTGGAGCAGGTCCTCCAGGAGGCCCACCTCTCCCTCCTGGCCCGGGCATCTGCATTCTCTCTGAACCCTAAGCCTGGATGCCACCTGACCCCTTGGCTGTACGAGAATGTGCAGGCTGTGCCTGTACATAGTGGGTGAGTATGGTGAGCACCTGCTCTCTAGCGGCCCCTTCACTGCTAACGGTGCCACATTTCCCACACCTCGGCTGAAAATCTTTCACGGGTTCCCTCCTGCCTCACCTTTCTGAGGCTCCCCATAATGCTTCCTGCAAATTCCTCCTGGGCCTCCCATACTCCGCCCTGTGCCCCCACCCAGACACGGAGCTGGGAGTCTCACCTTTCATTCACTTAGCTGGGGAGCAAATCTCTTTGGCTATGGCTGCACCTGGGGCTTTGCGAGTGTGTTGTGTGCTAGGAAGGGTTACCATGAGGAGCAAGTGTGGACACAGGCCCAGCCATTGTGGGAGAGACAGGTGTCAAAACCACACAAACCCCTGTGGGTGAGGCGGGGCCCTGCAGAGAGTGTTCTGGCTTCGTCCTGAGCCCTTTGCCCGGCTCCTGACACGCCTGCTCCATGGGGTATTAACAACCACCTGACACTCTGCCTGACTGGCCAGCCTTCAAGTGGGCAGGGGCAATGTCTGCCTCGGTTGCTACTGGGTCCCCAGAACCCTACTCTGACAACACAAAACTGGCTCACACAGTGTCTGTCCAATGAATGAACAAGTGAGCAGCCTGGCCTGCCCGTCCCGAGCACAGCTGCTCTCTCGACCCATCCTCCAGGAGAGGATGCAAACTGGCTCAGTGGCCAGCAGGGCTGGATTTACAGGTCTGGGCTGGAGAAGGGGAGATTTCTAGGTGAGCACAGAAGGGTCGGGGAAGCTGTGTCCATGGTGCCTGAGGACACGATCCGGAGTCTGTCACCTGGGAATACACCATAACAGGGCTGCACTCCTGCCTGGGCTGGTGATGGGCTGGGCCACCCACGGCACTCACTCCCTCCGTATCTCTTCAAAGGCCCTCCAAGGCCAGGTCCTCCAGCAGAGACATGGGTCCATCCTGAGGGCCCCAGGAACCCGGGGCTGCCCTGTGCCTGGGGCTGTGACATCTGAGAGCAGATACTGTTGCACCGGGGATTCTGGGATCCCCAGACCTGGAATGCCACCTCCAGAGGTCCCCATTTTGTCCTTCCTCACTCAGTTTCCTCTCTTGGCCCTGGCAGGCCTGTGTCTTCTGTTAGAGCCCTCCTGGGGCTGCCCCCTCTGTGCCCTGTTGGACTCCTCCCACTCCTCGTCCTCCGTCATGCTGAGCCCAAATCTGTCTCCTTAAGCCAAGCAGAGCCAGGCTGTTCTCAGAGAGGATTTATGTGCCCCTCGCAGAGCAGGCAGGGATTTATCCTCCCGTCCCTCTGCTCCCTCTCAGTCGTTAGGGAGGAAGTGGGCCTCCCCGGTGTGTGGCATGGCTGTGAAATACCGCTGTGCCCTGTGTGGCGCTTGTGCCCACATTGGCCGCTGGCTCAGAGGCATGGGGGAAGAGCCTGGGGGCTGCTGAATCTCCTCCCCATGGTGACCCATAGGAAGCTGCGGAGAGCCCTGGCCCGAACAGGTGCTCTGATGGACCGCTGTGTGCACCAGACTGTCCCCCAGGCAACGAGGCCCCCACCCACCCTCAAATGTCCTTTGGGCGCAGGTCCACTGGCAAACCATTCCCGGATCCTGAGGGGGCTTTGCCCCATCCCCAGCCCATCCTCCAGCAGTGGCCTCTTTCCCAAGGTCTAATCCTCAAACACCCGGGAGGGGCTTACGCCTGGGCAAGGTTGCTCTGAGTCATGGAGCTGCTTTACTGTCGCCCCTAGAGGGCCCCCCCTCCGCCTCTAAGCAAGGACCCCACTGTCTGTTGCCTGCCCATCCTCTCTGAAAGCCAGCTCCAACCTGAGAAGATGCAAACTGGGTTTTGCCCCCGCCTCCGCCCTTTCTCAGGTTTGCTCAGAGGCCCTAGTGGTTATGGCTCAGACCACATTCTTCTCCCCTCAGCTGTGTTCACACTCTAGCCCCCCAGGCAGCCCCTCATCCTCAGGCCATAACTGGACACCAGCATGGCCCATTGTGGGGTGGAAGGTGCTCTGTTGACAGGCGTTAATGTGCCCTGTCCCCTCCTCACCTGCTTGGCAAGTGTCCACTGAGCGCCTACTGTGTGCAGGACCCACAGCCAGGCCTGCTTTGGTTGAAGCCTGTGTAATGTTTTGCAGACTGGAGCTCTTTCCAGGGGAGAGTGGATCCCCCACCCCCCATTCTGCCTGTCCTGAGTACTTAGACCAGGCCATGGTGCAGAGCAGCGGCGCTGGGAATGGTGCTTTCATTGGCTGGGATGGTGAGGAAGCCTTCTTAGCTCGCCAAGACGTTGTCATGGAGACCCCTCTCTCACTGCCACCCTCCTTCCTGTCTCTAGGGAACAGGGTCCCCTGAAGAAGGCCAGCAGCTCTGCGGGGGCTCAGGATCTCTGCATTGCTGGGGGGACTCACCTTTTGGGGACTCTGAACCATGAAAAGAGGGACCAAGCCCAGTTGTGTGGACTCGGAGAGGTTCAGACCCCCAGAGCACTCCGTCCCACAGGGATGTGGCAGGTTCCCTGCAGCAGGGCTCCCTGCAGGACAGAGGGACACAGCACCCTGGCAGTGCTGAGCCTCCCAGCTCCCCTGGGGTCTAACCGCTTCACAAAGAGGACCTGAAGTTTAGGAAGTTCTGGGGGTTGGGAGCAGCTGGCTGGGCCCCCCAGAGCCACAGATGGTGGCCCAGAAAAGCCAGCCTGACCACAGCCTGAGGTGACAGCATCCTGTGGCCAAAAGCTCAGCCCTGAAGCAGCTCCTGGGTGTGGCTGGGCTGGCTGAAAACAACCTGGGGCCTGAGGCCTGGCTGCTCTAAGCCTAGTGCTGAGAAGGAGAAAAACACCCGTCCTTGGACTTCCTGCTGGACCTACGGGCTGGCCCGGGGTCCTCAGCCTCTCTGCGTGGTGCTGGAGTGTGCACGGGGTGTGAGTGCGTGTGCACATCCATGCAGGTGTCACTGTGACTCTGTTGCTTGGACACCTTACCTGTTTGCAAGGCTCCCGTCTGGGCTTCAGTCTCCCCAGCTGCAAAGGAAGAGGCAGGCAGCATGGATTAACCCTCCCTCAAGCCCTTCTGACATTCTGGGAGCCCCCCGTCGTGCCAAGGGCCAGCCTGGACACTTCTGCCTCCCTCCAAACATCAGCAAGGGAGGGAACTCGAGCTACCTGGAACGGAGTGTCTTACTGTCTTGCTGGATCACAGTTTAATAAGGGAGGGATGCGGAGGGCATGCCTGCCTGCCTGCCTACCTCATAAATTAGTCATCAGGTGTTCAAAAGGTGTCTTTGAGTAAACAGAAGCATCTTGCTGGAGGAAGTGCTGTGTCTACGGGCCAGGCAGTGAGTCCTGGGAGATGGCACTGCCAAGATGGCGAAGACGAGGCCACTGCACATGTCTAGCGTGCCCTTAGGCAAGCCCGGGGTTGGGCAGGAGTGTCTCGCAAAGACCTTGGGGCAGCTCAGCAGGGAGAAGATCTGGCCTTTGAGGGGCCCAGTTGCCCCATCCACATCTCTGAGGCCAGGCTCAACCCAGGGCCTGGACTCTGGACCTCTAGAGCAGGGTCAGGAGCAGCTGCAGCCACCTCAGCTGCCCAGCAGGAAGCAGAGGCCGTGGGAGGCAGATGTGCAGAAAGCGGCGGGGCCTCGGGCACTTTCCTTCATCTCAACCAAAAGCCTCCACTCCCACCCCCTGTCCCCCCACCTCGGCCCCTCTTCAGGCCCAGTGCAGGGTCCCACAGTGTCTCCTTCATCCATGGAGGGGCTGCTCCTGCCTGACACAAGACCTCAGGGCTTCTCTCCCTTCAGGGTCTGGGTCTGTTCCACGGACGGGTGGATTCAGCCCCAGAGGAGCGGTGGGGACGAGAGCATCTTCTTCTCCTTGGAGAGCCTTGGTTTTGCTTTTTGCACTGGACACTGGACTGGGAGTGGTCGTGGGGTTCCAGGCCCTAAGGCACCACCTTCCTCCCTCCTCTTCCTCTTTGCCAGAAGCAGTGCCTTCCCTGTGTCCTCCACGGACAGCCAGGCCACATGCACGCAGAGCTCCCTGTCCCCTGGCCCGGATTCACACTGGGCTCCAGCCAAGGGTCCTATTCTGTGGCAGCCCCGAGCAGGGTCTTGGTGGCCAGGGGCAGCCAGGGAGTAGGGTGATTCCGGTGGGCACCTCCCACATGCGGGCTCCACACACCACCCCAGCTGGGGCGTAGGCTCGCTCTAGAGATGGAGAGAAGCAGGCCAGGGGTTGTGCTGGGGATGGTCCCATGGGAAGGGAGGCCAAAGACAAGAGGGTGAGCTGGAGGCCCAGAGGGTGGGGGTTCTTGGTGTGCAGCGAGAGGCAACGGAGGCTGGAACTTAGGACTCCCTTGGTGGCGGTTGGTTGGATGGGCCTTGTCCATTTCCTGGGAGTGGGCAGAGGCATCTGTGCTCCTGTCTGTGTAGAGGGGCACCTGGACTCCAGGTCCAAAGGCCTGCCTTCCTCTGTTATGTAGGATTGTGGGAATCCTCGGCCCCAGTCCTGGCTCTGCTAGAGATCTTGATGGATCTTGGCTTTGGTAAAAGTGAGGTTCCCGTCCCCAACCCAGTCCGGACCCAGGCGGCATCCTGAGTAACAGCCTCTGCCTGCAGAGTGAGGAGGCAGAGGGCAGAGTTGCTTACACCGACTTCTAAAAGCCCCATTCGTTCTCCGTGAGAGACACACTCCCTAACTCATGCCGGAACACAGAGGGATGATTTTTAATAAGCCGGCCCTTTTGGGGCCTGAATCACTGTAACGGCAGGCGCAGGGCAGATTTGCGCGCAGCCCACCCTCCGCTGCCTGCCCTTGGCAGCCTCTTGTTTGGGAGACAATTTGTTGCTTTGGCGTGTTTCTTGGGCTTTTCTGAAGCAGAGGCCTGAGCTCGAGCTTCCTGTCTGCTGAAGGAAGCCAGAGTGCAGCGGCGTGGGACGAAGGCTCGAGGCCCCTGTGGCCCATTGAGGACCAGGCCAGCTTTCCCTGTCCTCAGCCGGCCTCTCAGTGAGGCCAGGCCCCACTGCTGCCCAGTCACTGGCCCTGTCCTAGACAGATGGGAGGGTGCACTCCTGGGGTCTCCCTTCCTGGGCTGGGAACCAAGCACAAGAAAGTGCACGCTGGGGTGAGGCTTGGACGTCTGGTGTGCACTAAGAGTATCAGAGGCAACTAGGGCTCTGCCTCAGTTTCGTAATCTATGAAACAGGGTCTTCATTTTCCCAGCTCAATCCGCAGGGCTGTTGTGGGGACCCAATGGGGCCATGGGGGTCATATGCTCTGCATACCCGGTCCACAGGTGAGGCTGAGGCCTGGGATGATTCAGCGACAGAAGGGAGCTGGGATCCAGGTGTGGGTCCTCCCTGTCACCCTGATCCATTGCACACACTGATCATCAGTGGTACTGCTGGTAGACTCGAGGCCCCACGCTATATGCCCCACTCCCTGGGGAGTCTGATGTAAATATTTCCCTCCCTGGATCAAGCCTGAAGCTTCCCCTCTTGGCCATCTCTGGTGTCCCCACCATCAGGCCACTTCCTCTGAGTCTCAGGACACAGCTGTTCCTTTCAGATGTGCCCCGGCCAGGCCAGCGGTCGGCCCGTGCCCATCGGCTCTAGATGGCCCTGCTGCCTTAGAGTGTCCTGTGGGTTTCACTCCTGTCTCTTCTGTGGAGAGCACGAGGTTCCCACCACACGCTCTTCCTGCCCTCTCCTGCTAGCCTGGGACCGTCACCCACCCCTCCCCCGCCTCCAAGCCACCTTGCTCATTTCACCCAGCAGCCCAGGCCTGGGGGCTCCTGCTCCCTTTGAGTCTCTGTCTTCTCTTAGGGACCTTTCCCTTTCCCGACCCTCCAGGGGTGAGGTGTTGGTCGCCTCCTCCAGGGCCCCTGGAACCAGCTCTTCCTGCTGGGCATTGACTGCCAGGACCCCACACCTCTACTGGCTCCTGACTCTGCTGTTCTCCAAGCATTCCTTGGAGATGTCACACATGGGACCCCTGAGTGCCCCTCACCCTAGCAGGTCCCAGCCTGGACTCACCCTGCTGGACGCACCCCTGTGTCCCCGGAGCTCAGTGCAGCCAGGCCTCGCCTTTGCTTGTGTGGCCATTTCAAGGGGCAGAAAGAACTCCGGTTAATGCGAGCTTCCTGCAAGCCAGGCAGAGGAAGGACACCACTGGCCACCTTCACAGTCAGTGGTTCACGAGCTTGGCAGAGCCCAGATGTAAGGCCAGCGAGGCCCGCCTGCCTCCTTCCCGCTATGCTCTGTGGCTTGGCCTCTGTGTTCCAGTTTCCTTACAGGAAAACTGGGGATGAAGCAGGAGGCGGGCTCAGGGAGCACCTGGAGGGCTGCAGTGAGAAGGTGTGGCAATGCCTGACCTTGGCAGAGCCCAGGAAGCCCTGGCTACCAGCACAGTTGCCACACTCAACACATCATCAGGCACCACCTTGCAGTTCCAAAGGATGCCCCTTAAAAGGAGCTGGCGTGCTCCAAGCCATGGGCACTCCAGGGCTGAGGAGGCTGACCCCAAGCGCAGTCGGCCCCTGGCTGCACCTAACCCTGCATTCCTGGGCATGGTGACTCCACACAGGGTAGGACTGGGGGGATGGGGAGGAAACGTGGTGGGGCCCAGAGCATCAGATGGCAGGGAATAGCCCCTCCCTTAGGGATGGCTGTATCTCTCCCACCACCTGCCCTGGTCTTTCTCTTCTACCTCCCATGGGTAAACCACCATCTTGGAACTCCCATACCTCTCCAGCCCTGTCTGTACCCCAATCCTCTTGCCTCCCCAGGGATAAGCCAACCTCAGGGCCCCTCTCCCTCCCCAGGGATAAGCCAACCTCAGGGCCCCTCTCCCTCCCCAGGGATGAGCCAACCTCACGACCCCTCTCCCTCCCCAAGGATGGGCCAACCTCAGGACCCCTCTCCCGCCAACACCAGTGGTGGATGAGGAGCTCTGGCCTTGGGCTTCTCACACCTGGGCTCTGGCTGCTCCTTTCCCTGCACATGGTGATGTTCCTCTAGTCAGCCTGATGAAGGACTCACAATGGGGTGAGGAGGCTTCTGGAGCAGGTGCTGGCAAGCTGTCCTGGGCAGCAGAGAGGCAGATCCAGGGGAAGGAGGGCAGGGACTCACAGCTGAGGACCACAGTTCCTACAGCTCAGGCTCCTGCCAGGGACCCCCATCTGTCCTCTATGGTTAGACTCCAAGTCATGCTTGGTCCTTGTTCCTGTGTCTTTTCTGCCTGCTGGTCGAACCCAGAGGGGTCCCCAAGGCTGGGCTATGTCTATTGATCAAATTCAGAGGCCTGTGCTTGGCAGTTGGCTGCTCATTATTCGCTGTGGCTCTATGAGCAGCTCCGCGGGTGGGCAGCGGTCCCTGCCAAGAATGTGAGGCACTGAGAGGTTTGTGGCTTGCAGGAGGCCACACAACCCATTCCAAAGGCCCGTGGGATGCACACAGGCCATAGCCCAAGTTTATGGCAGGGAAGCGAAGCTGGACACCAGGGAGGTGATGTGATTTGCCCAAAGCCATGCAGGGAGGGACGGGTGGGGCTGGGCGTGCGTGGCTCTGCTGCGGCCTCCTGCAGGGCTGCCTGCCTTGAGGGTACCCAGCTTGGCTTCCCTCCCTCCCGGCTGCCCGCTGGGCTCCTTCTGCTCCATCAGGGCGCACTCCCGGCTCCGGCTCCCAGGGGGCGCTGAGGCCTCACGGCTGGCTTTCCGCCTGCCCAAACCCTGAAAAATGCGGCGTGTGCTCTGCAAACTCACTGGTGCTGTGTGTGTTTTTCCAATCAATAGAAGATGCTCAGTCCCCGAGACGTCGCTACCAGAGTCTTCACACATCTGCATCGGAAGGATTCCAAGTGAAAAGTCTTTTCCTGTTGGGGTAAAAAAAATGCCAAAGGAGAAAAGGAGAATTTGCCTAACAGACTAGAAAATTTCCACTTCCCAGCATCTGAACAAAGTATTTGTGCTTCTGGTGCCCAATTACTCAGGCTGCAAAAGGAGAGCTGGGTGGGTTTCCAAGCTCGGCCGTGGTGCTCAGTGAGTCAGTCCTGGCGGGGGAATCTGCGTGTGTTTCTGGGTGAGGCTGCAGGTCCCAGCCACCGGCCTGGGAGACAGGGGAGCTGCTTCTAGCCCCACTTTCCACTTTCGTTTGACCTTGGAGAAGGTGCTTGGCCCCTCTGAACTCAGCCCTCCTGTCTGTAAAGAGATTTTGTTACATTCACATCTCCAGGATGCTGAAAAGCCCAAAGCATCTAATCTAAAACATAAACCAATTCATAGCTTTATAGTAATGTGGCATTTTCAAAGTGCCTTTGAAGTCCACATCTGCCTGGTTTCCTAATTGGCCCTGGGGAGTGGGGGGAGAGCTGCGCCCTGGAGCTCACAGGGGTGAAGGGCGACGCACTGGCCCGGCTGTCAGCAGTAGAAAAGGGCCAGCCGGGCTGCTCCTGCTTGGTGCCAGTGGCCTGGCCCTCGGTCTGGGAATCCTGGGAATGGCCACAGAGAACACAGGCGGGAGGGGCTGGCCTTGGCCTCAGGCATCCAGCCCAGTGGAGAACACTTGCGGTGGATAAGAGTGTCCCGCAAGCCCAAATCGGTGCCCTGCTTCGGGGAGATGGCAGCACCCACTGCTGAGCTGCTGCCGTGAAGCTAAGGCCGTGAGTGGTGACGGCCACTGTAGAGCCAGGCTTTGGGCCTGGGCTGCAGAGCTCGCTTCCCCCAGCCTGGGAGTGTGAGAGGCGCTGGCTCTGGGAAGTCTTTTCCTTCTCATGAGCACAGGGGAACTCACGGTGCTCTTGCTCCCGGCCTGGGTCCTCCTCACCTCAGAGGTCACTCAGGCTAGAAACTGGGACAGCTCTTCCTGGCACCATCTCCTGGCTTCCCATCCCTTCCAGCCACCGCCAAGTCCTGCCAATTTTATTCTGAATGTCTCTAGATGGTGCCCAGCTGCTGCTACCTGGGTCCTGGCCACCATGGTCCCTCCACAGGGACAACAGCAATCCCCTCCCCACCTTGTCTCCCTGCTCCCACTCTCTGCCCCTCCAGTCCCTTCTCTAGTGACGGCTAGGCTCATTTTATGAAAACACAAACACCGATGGCCTGGCTGGCCTCAGCCCCAGCCACTCTCCCCACCCACAAGGCACCTGCTCTTGCTCACTTGGTGGGCTGAGGGGCTTGCTTTGCTTCTGTGCTCAGCCTCGCTGAGTGCGGTGGGTGGAGGTGGGGAGGGTCTTGCTCTGCTTCTCTGCTTTCTTTGCTGCCCTGTCCCCTGAGGTTGACAGCTCCTGGCAGGTACTAGGTGCTCATTAATACTTGCTGCCTGCCTGAATCAGCTGGCATTTGGGCAGGGTCTTCAGTCCAGAATTGCGAAATGAGGAGACAGCATGGAGAGGGAGGAAGTGGTTGAGGCAAAGGCTGGAGAGCAGGGGGCAGGTGCAGGGCGGGCGGGGGGTGGGGGATGGGACAGGGGGACAGAGCCGTACCCCTGGGCCCCTGGGGGATCTGTGTCAGGTCAGGGAGAATGAGTCGGGAGCTGCAGTAGTGGGACCTGGGGCGGCTGGCCTGCGGGGCTCAGTGCAGAGGGCTCTCTACCCACCCAGCACACAGTGACGGTACTGGATCTGGAGCTGCTTCCAGAAACTCGTCCCTGCTCTGCCCTCCCAAGCCATGTGACTTGAGGGGAAGTTACTGGGCCCTGCATCCTTGAGGCAACCAGGTCTAATAACCCCTGGCCTGAGCAGATGCCTGGCATGGAGTTTGAGCTCAGGCAGGAACTGTGAGTGCTCCCAATCTGTGCTTCTGGGAGCTCCCTTGGGAGCCCCAGAGTGGAGGCAGGGAGGCCAGGGGTGAGGCTGATCCCCTTGTCCATGGGAGGGCTCAGCCAGGCAAGGGCAGAGAGCACTCACTCGAGGAGGTGGGGCATGGATCCAGAGGTGCTCTGTCCTCCTGGAGAAGGATAGAGTGTGAGCAGTTCCCCAAAACCCATCTCACTTCCAAGGATGGGGCTACATGGCCTCAGCAGCCCCTCCACCCACTGTCCTGGGGGCTTCACTCATTCCCAGAAGCCTGGCAGGGAAGCAAGGAGGGGCCGATGCAGGGCCGAGCCCCTACCTGTCCTATTGCCTATCCCCAGCTCTGCCGGGTATCATGAGGCCTCTCAGCTGCAGCATCCCTGCTCCACCCTGACCCTGGCCCATCTACCCTGACCCCAGCCCATCCACCTTGACCCTGGCCCATTCACTCTGACCCCGGCCCATCCACCCTGCCTGTGCCTTCCCAGTGCAGCAGGACGCTGGTATTTTTAGGTAGTCAGTTTCTGCTTATTTGCGACATGTGCTCTGTTTTGCGAGTGGTTCTCTGCCAGGCCTGGATCTGAAGGGCAATGGGCCGGTCCTCAGGAATCCTCCCTTTAGCACCCCAGGTAGTCTCTGGAGCTTCGTGCTCAGTCCTGCTTGACACCCCTGCCAACGCAGTCCTCTCTAGAGAAATGGGTAAAGCCCCCACCCCAACGCAAACAAACACCGTGTCTTCCCAGCTTGAGAACATCCAAGGGAATTTCTGGATCCTCTCGAGGGTGACTAGAGAGGCTAATCTAATTTGGGGCATCTTCACAGCCCAGCAAACAACCAAGTTTCAGGAAGCCTCAGCTTCTCCATCTGGAAGAGGGGCATGATCACCCTAAGGGCTGTGGATTCTTCAGGCACACGCCCCAGTGCCCACATGGGGACTTTGCTCTCCAGCACTCCCACCCATGAAGTGCCCTCCCCAGCTCCTGCCTTGTCCACCCTCCCCATTTCCATCCCTCTCCCTGTTCCCACATCTTTATCCCCCTGGAAGCAAAGGCAGACATCGTTCCCCTTTGCCTGCCCAAACCCTCCAGCTGCAGCCTTGGAGGATGGGGGATTCCTAGGTGTGATCTTGAGGCAGCCCCCTGTCCTCTCTGGGCCTCTGTGACATCACAGGGTAGGGCCTGAGGGTTGCCATGCTGCGGATCTCTAGGTTCCCTCCCCTGCCTCTCCTCCTTTTCCTCATCCTCTGTTCTTCTTCCTCCCCCTCCTCCTCCTCCTTCCTCTCCTCCTCCAGCTCTGCACTGTGCGTTTCCTTGGGGAATGACTCACACGCTCGCCTCCCACCTACACTGCCAGCTTCCCAAACCTTCACTCCAAAGGGTCCCAGTGTGAGCAGATTTCAGCCTTCAGAGGCATCCAGGCTGGGGCGGGCAGCGCGGGTGTCCTGTGGGGCCACGGTCTCCCCTGCTGTCTGCAGCCTGCAGCCAGGGAACCCAGCTGGGCTCAGAGGTTTCCTGCTGTCCCACGGCCTGGGGAGAGAATCCAGCTCTGTTTTCTGATCTGAACTCACTGTGTGACCTTGAGCTGGCTCCTTTTCCTTTCTGGCCTCCCTTTCCCTGTGCAAACACGCCAGGCTGGAGCCGGGAGACCCCGGCTCTTTTTCGGTGTCCCCTCGGCCCCGACCCCTTTTCAGCACTGTATATTGACAGATTCTAGTTGTGTATATTGGTGGGGTACAAAGTGACGTCGTGATTCTTGAAGACAATGTGGAGTAAGTTGAGTGACTCGTGTGCTGGGGGAAGTAAGTCGGCCTCAGGAGGCATCCCTTTTCACCCCGGGGTGGGCAGGGCGCGTGGAGAGGAGTCAGGGCCCGGGGTGGGCAGGGCGCGTGGAGAGGAGTCAGGGGAGGTTATGCAGGGGAGGCTGGGCCCAGTGGAGGCTGGCACCCTCCCCAGGAGCCCCTGGCCATGCGTGGACAGTGTTCCTCTGGTGCCCACCTGCTCCTGCTTCCCTCCCCCACTCTCAGCCCTGTGATTCAGGAGGAATTAAACTTGCCCTGGAAGATGTGATCCAGGCCACAGCCAATCACAGAGTCACATTCCCTTGGCCATGGGATTGGTCGAGAAATGGGCATGTGACTCAGTGAGAGCCAATGAGAGGCAAGGAGCTTTGAATGGGCCTGGGGAGGAGGATGCTGCTCTGTGCTCTCTGGGATTCAGGCACGGAGCCCCTGCCCTGCACAGCACCCAGGCAAGGCTGGGGCAGGGGGCTCATCTTCCAGCCAGGATTCCAAGGCAAATAGGATCTCACTTTTGCTACTATTAGCTCAGCATCTACTATTACACAGCTGCAATTTCTCTGCATATATTTTAATTCTCATAACAGTTCTGCAGGGTGGGTATTATTGCCTGATCTACAGGACCAGAAAAGGAGGCTCAGGTCTGCCCACCCAAGTCCCTTGGCCCCTGGCTGGCTCTGGTTGTACCGTCCACCTCCAGAGTTGGGGCTCAGACCCACATGCTGTGTGTGGGGGGGTCTCAATGCCAGCCAAGGGCCCCCAGCCTGGCCCCACTCCTGGACCTCCACCCCTGCTGGGACACACAGCCCCACATGGAGACCCACATCTTCACTGCATTGCTCTGGAAAGTGCTTTGGGTCCTGTGCGTGTGTCTGGACTGGGTGAGATTCTGTGGCAGCTCCTCGACACCAGTCAGTGGGAGAGGAGACACTCAGCTCGATGATGGCGCTCACCAGAGGGCTTGTGGCAGCCCAGAGCTTGCCAGGGGGGCAGTGAGGCAAATCTGGGCTCCTGACTTTGTGCCTGGTGCAGAGGGTATGGGTGTCTCCCGCACAGGATAAAGCTGCCCAGTCAGGTGCCTCGTGCATGGCGGCATCCCACCTCAATCCAGACTTCCCATTTTGTAGATGAGAAAAGCAGGAGTCAGAGAGGGGGCCTTACTTCCTTCAGGTCAAAATACTCATCAGAAGACCCTTCTGTGGTGCACAGGGCCTAGGGGCTTGTCTGGTGGCCCTTTCTCTTGGTGACACGTCCACCTCGGGTCTCTTTCCGTTTCCTGAGAGCACCCTGCCCTCTCCCAGTCCTCAGCCTTGCCCCTGTCTGTGTGTGGGATATGCTCCCTCCCCGCTACCCCAGCTGTCTCTGCTGTCTCAGTCCTCTGTGGACATGCCCTGCCCTCAGAGGGGCCTGCCCCACCCCTGCAGCCTGGACTTTCCCGTTGTTCTTCTGGGCTCCCTGCCCTGTCTGCCATGCGGCTGCTGAAATGTGCCTTATGTGTTTACGTGCTCCTTTATGGGATCCACGCCTCTCCCACAGACTGGAGGCTCCAGATGGGTGGAGATTGTATCTGTTTTGTTCACCTCTAACTTCCCAGCAGCCATAGCAGATGTAGCCGCTCTGTGAGTCTTTATTGAACAGGGAGTAACAGCATGAATGAGAGGGGCAGATGCGGGTGACCCTTGGTGTTGGTGACTCTTGGTCTGTGACCCTGAACCTGGTGCATTCCTGGTACCGCTGTCCCCACTTTTCATCATGGCTGCCACAGGACTTGAGGGCTGCCGGGAGGATGCTGTTTTGGGGGGCATCCAGGGCTGCAAGGCTTCCCAAGGCTGGGTCTTGGGACTATGTGTTCCCTATTCCTTGAGCAAGGGTTCTGCTGCATGTCCACACCCACCTTCGGAAATGCTGTGCACCCCGGGCAAGAGAGAGACCGAATCCATTGGCCAGTGGGAAGCCCCAGGGAGTGTCCGGCACTGACTTTTCCTCCTCCGTTTTCTTCGTGCTTACAGTCGGTGAACACGAGGCAAGATGGGAGGGTTCTAGAAGAGGTCACTGCTGCGCCAGCTGTAGCGGGGCCAAGCGGGCGGCGAGGTGGCCAGGGGCAGGCTGGGGGCCTGGGCTGCCAGAGCGGGAGGACTGGTGCTGGGCAAAACCACAGGACACAGGTGTGTAGGACAGGAGGAACAGACCTCCTGGGGCTGAGCCTCTTCAGAAGGTCAGGGCAGACCAGCATGCTTGGGTGGGAGTTCGGGGAGGGGCTCCAGGTGGGAGATCAGGCAGTGAAAATGATTTGGGGACAGAGTGGAGGGCCTTGGCTTCCATCCAGAGAATGCTGCCTTCATTTCCAGGCTTCATTTCCTGGTTTTTGACACTGCACAAAGCCTCGGGGCCTGAGTGCGGGGCCCACATCAGACACTCCATGTCTGCCCTGGTCGCATAGAGACCACCTTTCTATTTCACCAGGCCAACATGAAGGCAGCAAGATGAACGAAGTCCACAGGTATGAAGTCTCTGCATGAGGCGGGGCCTTCTAGGGCAGGCGCATTTCAGCTGAGCTAGGGGAGCTCTGTTTTAATAGAAAGACAAGGAAGATGGAGCCAAAAGTCACGGACGCCAGGCCTCACTCTGCAGCCAGCTGCTGTCTGTTCTTCAGAAGTCACGGCACTGCCCAGGCCTCGGTTTCCTCATCTGTCAACTCTGAAGGCTGGGCTGATGCCTTCCAAGCCCTCTGAGACCCTTCCCACCTTGCTGGGGAGGCAGAGCTGCAGTGCACCCATCCCCCGGGAGCCCAGAGCTTTCATGCCACCGGTGCAGCACCAGAAAGGCTGCGGACGAGGCGGGCGGCCACCCACCCCACGGGGATTATGCTCCTTGTCCAACTCTAACTTCATTAAAAAGCCCATCTCTGATCCTCTTAAAGCATTTGTGAAGCGGATGGGATGTGAGGTGAGGCAGGAGGAGGGCGCCTGTGCTGGCCTCCTTGGGGATGGACAAGGCGATTTCCATATTTATGAAATCTCTTACACTGCGCCTGGGCTGCCTGCGCCCTAGGAGACGTCGCTTTTCATTTTAAGCTGGGGATCTGTGTTCCGAGAGTGACAGCTCAAGCTGCCACGGGGCCTCCTGGGTATCTGGAAGTGATAAACACTCCAGGATGGGGTTCCCCTCCCAGATCTGCAGTGCCCAGCTGTGCAACTGTGGGTGGGTCAGTTAACCTCTCTGGGCCTCAGTTTCCCTGTGTGAGAATGAGGACAGACAGGATCTCTACTAGGCACTCCTGGCATGGCCCTGGTGATCCCCACTCCTGGCACTCATGTCCCTGTGTGACCCTCCTGCGGATGGAATGGACCCAGTGACTGGCTTCTCACCAACAAAAAACAGCCAGAGTGAAGGGATGTTCCCCAGCGTACGTTCCAAACCCCCAGGACTCTGCCTCGCCCACCGCCTTGTCCTCCGGATTGCTGGCTGTGGGTGACCACCAGGTGGTCAGTTGCTCCGTGGAGGGGCAGCCTGCAGCCAGCAGCCAGCGTGGGGGAAGACTGAATCTAAGAGTCCATGGGAGCTGAATCCTGCCAGCTGCCGTGTGGGTGAGCCTGGAAGGAGCCTCCCCAGTGGAACCTTGAGGCCACCACAGCATTGACCGACACCTTGGCTGTAGCCTGTGAGACTTACAAAGGCCACCCCAGCTAAGATACCCAGATTTTCTATCAGAGAACCTGTAAGATGACAAAGCATTATCTTGCGTCACTAAGTTTTGAGCTAAGTTGCATGCAGTGGTGGCTGACAAAGACCATGTCCACCTTGGTGGCTTCCTGGGGACTGCTATGCTGTGGAAGCCCTGAGGGGGAGCTCACATCTCCTAGGCACTGAGATGAACCTCTCTCCAGGCTGGCCTGTGAGCCGTCTCTGTGTGCATCTGAGCTGCCCTCTCCTCCAGGCCTAGCACCGGGCCCAGAACATGGCAGAGCTTGCTCAGTGCAAACGTGTTGCTGCGGTTTGTGAGCAGCGGATGATTCACAGCACAGGATGGCAGGGGTGCCCTGGAGCTCGGCAGGGGCTCAGTACCCCACGGCCTTGACAGGTGGGCTTCCTGACCCAGTCCTGCTCCACCCCCAGCGACGGGCCCGGGACCCCTCCCCTTGGTGGTTGAGACCGCGCCTCTGTTTGTGTCAGTCCTGTCCTCAGATCTGTTCATTCTTCCTAGAGCCTTCTTGTTCTCGCTCATAGAAAAGGGTGGGGCGGCCGCACCCCTCAGCCAGCTCCTGCCGGTGCACTTGGGCTTTGGGGTCCACGCCTGGTGCTGCTTTGTGTATCCTGGCATCCGACGCAGAGCCTGCGGTGCAGCAGCTGCTGGGAGATACCCAGGGTGAGGTTACATGAGCAGCCAGCCTACCATTCTACTCAGAGCCCAGATGACCTGATCCAAAGGTAGGTTAAAAGGCTCACCAGAAACATTTCCTTATTTGCTGTCGATGTCTGAAATGACTCCTCTTAGGCTCTCTTTGGGGTTTAAAACACCAAAACCCCTTGTGCAGCAGGCAGATGTGCTCGCTGAGTCCTGGCACTCCTGGCACTCCTGGCCACCCTGCCATGCTGAAAGCTGAATCTTTGTTAGGGTGACCTGGCAGAAAGGAAGGCTCTGAGACACTCAGGGATGGGCCTGGCGAGATTGGCAGAAAGCGGGGAATGCCCATGGCTTCCCCTGCACGCAGTTGGGACAGGCCAGATGCCGTGCTCCTCCTGACTGCCCACGGTTCTGGGGGATGGCTCAGACAAGCATGCCAGTGCCCCTCTAGGCCTGGAGGGGGACTGGGCCCCTGTGGTTGAGGTGGGTTGTCCACAGCAGGCCGTCCAGTGGCGATTCCTACAAGGATGTGAGCCTTCCATGGCTGTGCCACCCGGCAGAGCAGCTGCTGGCTTGGCATGCACCTGTGCGCTTTCAGTGAGCAGGAGCGGCATGCGAGTGCTTTCCCTGCTGCTCGCACGCAGGTTTACATGGCCACCCATGGCTAGTGGCCGCCCTGCTGGACAGTGCAGGTCCTGGACAAAGAGAGAACGCGCAAACCGGGGACTGCTCTGGTTTTGTGTCCGGAGTCAGATCTTTCCAAGAATGCTAAAAATAACCTTCAAAAAAATAATGCTGAGAGAAGATGAGTCTCGCTGGGCGTGAGGAGTCGGGAGGGGCTGCAGAGCCTCTAATGCATCAGAGAGGTTTCACCGTCTGTCCAGGAGACTCTGCTGGAGGGAAGATTCCTGACTCATCGGTGTTTTTAACAGTATTTATCTTCAGATCTGTGCGGCACCATGGGATAAAGCGGGGAGGAGCAAGCCCCTGCCCTGTGGGTCCTGTTTGTGGTGATCGGGACCTGGATGCCGCAGACTGGACCTGGGAAGGCTCTGGAGCCCTGGACAAGCTCTGCAGGCAGACAGGACTGGGCAGAGTCCCCCGAAGGCAGGGGCCTTGAAACCCTTATTGTCACGTTCCGATTCCCACCGTCACCTTCAGTGACTCCATCACCACGACCAGCTCCAGTGTCACCATGGCCCAGATGAAAACACCCTGGGCTGTGCTGCCAACACCCCCTGAGCTAGGGCCACCGTATCCTGCTCCTCAGCCTCACCACGCCACTGCCACCCGGCAGCCCTGGAGCTGACCCCGTTCAGTGCACAGGACACTTGACTTGCCCGGCACCGGCCCCGGGGCTGCACTGAGAAAGGAAATCCATGCATCCACCTTGGGGACCCACCAGAATCAGGGCCACGGGATTCTGCCACGGGGACCCCAACTGGGATCACAGGCCAGCCACACCCCTGGGAGAAATGGTCCCGAGGCAGGTCTCTCCGGGGGCAGCCTGGTCGACTCTCCAGGCCTTCCTTCCCAGCCCTGCCAGCCCTCACCATCACCTGGTGAGCCTGTTTCTATGTCACAGTCCCAAGTGCTGTCATGTGGTGCTCCAGGAATCCCCTGTGAAGTCAGGGCGCCCATCACTGCTCTGTAGATCAGGAGCCTGAGTCCAGAGCGAGCAGGTCCGTGGTCCTGCGGGGTGGTGGGTGACATGATGACACAGGCCTTGTCTCGCAGATGGTGCTTACTCCCCATTCTCCCTCTAATCAGGCTACTGCCTGGCTGAAACGGGTCCACCTGCTCCCTGCCTGGACTTGCTCAGGGACAGGTGGTAAGAATGCAGGGTGAGGCAGGATGCTTGGTTCCTGGGGACCAGCCGGACCTCAAGCTGGCTGAAGCAGCATGTGCCCTGCCTCCCTGAGCTGACGGGTCCCGGAAGAATGACCCAACATGGCCAGCAGTGCCAGGAACCGCAGCCCTGGGGACACCATTTCTCCCTGCCCAGCCCTCACTTTGCCGGTCTCACCGGTGCCTGCACTCGAACTCTCCCTGGCCTGGGGGAGGGGCAGGAAAGGGCTGGATGCACCTCCTCCTGGGGAGAGCATCTCTCTCCCACCATCAGTCCCAGGAGATTGCCATGTCATCACCGGGGACAGGTCTGGTGGTCAGTGCTGCCTGGTCATGGGGCCTGTGATGGTGATGCCGACCCCTGTTGGTCCCACTGAGCTAAGGCACTGACCGGCCTCCTGTCCGAACAACTTCCCCCTGGAGGGGCCTCCCCTGATGCATGGCCTCCCTCTCTGCACAGGCATTGGCTTGTTCTGGGTGAGAGCACCCTTCCCACGTTGCTGAGTGCCCCCGGATAGGCACCTGCCTTCTTTCTCTATGTGGCACCTGGGGTCCTGCACACGCCCTGGGCGCTGAGGTACTGAGGTGGCTTCCAGTGAAGGTTCTCCCCTAGCTGGTCCTGCAACTCCAGGCAAATCCCTCCAGCTCCTCCCTGACCATTTTTGTCCAAGGGAACAAAATTCCAGCCCCTAGTAACTATTTTGAAGCTCATGTGGGAGACGAACAAAACAGATGTGGCTCAGGACGTTCACTGCTGCATCCAGTCAGCCCCGGTGAGTCCCACATGGGTGGGCAGCTGGGACGTAGAAATCAACAAGGCTGACAACTGTGCCACGGACGCAGGAACCTTGCGGGGGCGGTGGGGGTGGAGACGAAGAAGTGCTGTGCTGGGCTCTCTGTCTGTGCTGAGGACCCAGGAGCCCAGGGAGGGAGTCTCGGGGGTTAGGGAGGCGCGGAACTGCTGCGCTGGGCTGTCATTGTGCGGGCGCGACCAGGAAGGTGACACTGCTGTGGGCAGACAGGAGCTGGGAGAAGGGTGGGGCTGCTGGCCGTGGAGCTGCCCATGCTAAGCTGTGCTGGTGATTGGACTGGCTGCTGTCCCTGCCCCTCCATCTGGGGCCTGCCAGATTCCAAGCTCCCTGAGCCATCGGAGGCTGGGTGGCCCTCTCCAGGAGCCACAGAATAAGCCGTGCCCACGGCCAGGTGCTGTCTCCCTCTGCCCAGGGCTGGTAAACCTTTCACATGCCCACCCTGCTGTGACTTTTGCCGCCCCAGCCCACAGCAGAGCTCTCTCTCTCTCCAGTCTCCTGGCCCCTCTGATGCAGGCTGTGCTCCCAGGGAATCCCGTTATGAACAGGAGTTTTGCTGAGATTTCTTCCTTCCTGGGCAGGTTTGGGTGTGCAGAGAGAGGGTTTATGGCTGAAGGGCAGGGTCTGGAAGCTGTGAGGGCCTGAGCTCAGACACAAGCACTGCTGGCCGGAGCTGTGTGCTTCCCCCTCCCTTCTGGGGCAGGCCCCTGACAGGGCAGTCTAGAAATTGTGAGTCAATCACAGGCTGAGATGGAAGTCGGCAGGGGAAGTGGTTCCCTGGGACTCTTCTTGGGGGAAGAATGAAGAGTGATCACGCCCTGTACTGCAGGTCTCCCAGGCTGGCCTCTTGTGGTCTCAGCCAGGGGCCCACCCAGAGTGACCTGCTGTTGGTGGGCACCGTGGCGGGTGGGGTGACCCAGAGCAGGCAGGCCATGTGTGTGCAGGGTGTGCTCCTGAGTGAGTGGACGCCGGGCCTCGGGGTCTGGGGGCAGAACCGCCCGCAGCCCAGCCCTGCTCCCGCCTGCTGTGTGACTCTCTAGCCCTTTTCTGAGGCTCAAGCCCCATGCACGTGGGTGAGGGGTGGCTATGAGTCTCCACGGGGATTGCACCTGTGCCAGGACGTGGGGAGCACTTGGGAATCCAGTGGAGGCAGCAGCTGTGGCTGTGGCGGGAATGAACATTGTGAGGTGCTTTACACACACAGGGCTTCCTTTAACTTTCCAAACAACCCCATGGGGGGCTATAATAGTCCCCACTTGGAAACGGAATGCAGGCCCACAGAGGTTAGCGGGAGCGGCTCCAGGCCACACAGCTCCCCACAGAGAGTGCGCACACATGTTAGAGTTGCTGGAGAGTCAGTGGCTGTTTCTGAGTCTGTGAACCAACACGTACATGAAAGGGCCCAGCAGAGACTCCAGGCCCAGTGCTGGGTGCTTCTGACCTGAGCACTGGAGAAGTTCAAATCCTAGGGGACACCTCGGGGGAACTGGTGGCTGGACGTGTCTTGGAGTGTCGGGCTGATGGCCTGGAGCCTGGCTTTGGAGTTCCAGGCTGGGCCAGTCCTGACTGCTGCACTGCCCAGCCTCGTGGACGACACCTTCACTCTGGGTCACCCTCTTCCACGGGCAGCCCTTGCCCCATCCTTTCCTTCCAGGCTGCCTGTGGGCAGGGGAGGCACGGAGTTTGGAGTTGGTAACAGTGGAGACCCAGCAAGGTGCCTCCTCCATGGAGGGGCTGACAAGGCCACACTGCTGGAAGGAGAGGCAGGGCCCCTGACCCTGGTGCAGCATGGCCTTGAATTAGGGGACTGGGGGGAGGCAGGGCCCGTGACCCTGGTACGCATGGCCTTAGGGAGTGGGGGAAGGCAGGGGCCATGACCTGGGTGTAGCCTGACCTTGGGGTCTGGGGGTGCCACTGCCTGCTGCTGTCCTTCCTATCCTCCTTGGTGTTCTCTTCCCTTATCTGCCATAACTCCTGGCCAGGGGGCTATTCTCAGGGGCTCATCCTCTTGGTGGGGGCTGGGCTGGCTCCTGGGGCCCCTATGCTGATGGGCTGGTGTGGGGAGACTGGTCAGGCTGGAGATACACCTCAGCCCGGGCTTGCTGGTTCTGGGAGCCTTGGAGTCTGGACCTGGGTTTGGAGGATGCTCCCAGCCAGGCCTCTGGTGCTTCAGCCTACACAGCAGTGCCCCCTTATCACCATGGGCACTGCCCCTCCTCTGTCCTGAGAGTCCCAACCCAAGAGTCAGGCCCCAGCCACGGTGTCCTCAGTCTTTGGGTGCATGTGGCACTGCTGGGGGCGGTGGCTGCTGACGGCTGGCTCCCCCTGCGCCGTGGGTCCAGGCAGCCACTCTGGTTCTCTGAGGTGTGGTGAGGGGGAGCTGGACTGCGTGACCCTGGCCTCCTGGCAGTGCTGCTGGAGACTGTGTTCAGGAGTAAGTCCTCCACCACCAGTCCCAGCCACATCACTGCCCGTGCTTTGATGCATAATTGCTGGTTTCCTGCCTGCAGACCATTCAAAGGAGGAGAGAGAAAACCTCCTTCATTTTATCTGGGGAAGGCAGCGAGCCTCACACTCTCAGCTCCCCTATGGGTGGCAGCCTTTTCTGAGATCACAGCAACAGGCCAGCAATTAGACCCCAGCCTGGGCGTCAATTGCAGTTCCTAAAGAGCATGCAAGGGCCGGCCGCTGTGCAGCTCAATTGCTGCCGGAAGCCTCCGGGGTGTGTGGCTGGCTTTCTTATTCCCAGAGGCAGTGTCTGCATTTCGGAATGCAGGCAGGGGCTGAGCTCCACTGTAGGCTTACGCCATGGTTCCTGGCGGGAGGGTTCTTCAGGTCCCAGCAGAGCCCATAGCTGGAGCCACAGTCCTTGCCTGCAAAGCCTCTCCACCCTCATACACTCCTGGCATGTCCTGTGTCTTCCAAAGTCACTGCTGTGCCCCAGATTCACATCTGCAGCCAGATCCCCTCCCTTTGCCCCCGCTCCTGCTGCTGTGGCCTCTTGGTGTCCTTGTGGAGTTTCTGATGTGTACCTTCCTGGCCCCTGCTCCGTCACATCTCAGAATCATGTGGCCATGCACGGGGGCCCTAGATCTGCTCATGGTGACAGTTCACTTTCTCCTAAGCCACTCCTGAGCATCCACAGCTGCCAGCCACCCCTTGAGACATATTTGTCACCCAGCTGGGCTTCCCTGCCTACCCCTGGGGTCCCCCATGTGCCTGGAGGCAGCAATGGCTTGGTGGCAGGTCTCTGTGCCCCTCCAGGAGGCCCCAGACTTCAACAGCTTGGGGTCCTGACTGTGGTCCCGACTCTTGCCATCTCTGCCTGTACTCAGGTCCTGCCGGCGCCCTGGCCTTCCTTTCTTCATGTGTTCCAGCTGCCTCCACCTGTCTCCCTCGTTAACCTACTGGCTCAGCCCACCCTGGGGCCTGTGGGCTTCTTTCCCCTGGACCTTCGTGCATGGTGCTTCCTTCATCTTTAGGGCGACCTTCGAGAGTGAAGCCTTTGCAGTCACTCCCTGCACAGCCAGAGCAGCCGCCATTCCACACGGTGCGTCTGAATGCCACCATCTCTGTTTGCTTGCCCCATGAAGGAGGGTCTGCAGGGGCTGTCAACTGTCTCTGGTGCCCTCCAGCTGGAGCAGCCCCTGGGGCAGTGTCTCTCCTTACCCACATGTGGGCTGCCTGCGTGGGGGGCAGAATGCGATCAGTGGGCTGTGCCACCTCACTGTGGCCTCTGGCAGGGTCCTCTCCATTAGCCAACGCTGCCTTTGACCTAGGAGCTGTCTTCCTTCATGCTCCCGGGTTTCCTCTCCCTCCGTGGCAAGCCCAGGCTGACATGGAGCTCTGGGATTCCACCGGGGATGTCCACTCAGGTGTCCAGGCGGGAAGGTGGAGGGGGCCATTTTGAATGACTTCTCCTAGGAGGATGGTGAAGCGCCCAGGGAAGCATGCCAGGATGGCACTGTCAGGGGTGCACGTTACCTGGTGCTGAAGAGCAGGTGTGTGGGTGGCACAACCCACACGTGAGGCTGAGGCCGGTGGGTCCTGGGGATCTCTGGGGGCTCCTGATGGGAGGACCAGCACGTGTGCATCCAGGCAGTGTCATTGACGGACCTGCCCGTCTAGGCTGGGGGCTGTGCTAGGGGCCAGGGACACAGCCATAAGAAGGCACAGGCCTCTGAAGGACCTGGTGGTCCAGACAGGGAGATGGACACATAGAAATGGTGTGCCGAGTGCAGTGTCCGGGTGTGCACAGTGACAGGCAGTGCGGAGAAGAGATGTCCAACTGAGCTTCTCCGAGGAGGTGACTCCCACATGAGTCTTAAAAGATGGAGGGGGAAGGGCTTCCAGCAGGAGCCAAGGCACGAGGCCAGGAGTGGAGCTGGGTGCAGTGGGCTGGTGAAAGTCCATGGAAGAGGTCTGAAAGGTGGTCGGGTTCTGTCATGGGGCCTCATGTGCCGGCTGCAGGGAGCAGTGCTGAAGCCACAGGTGTCCAGGGCTCAGGGCCTGGCAGCAGGTGGCAGGGCTGAGTGCTCAGCTCCCACGGGTTAATGGCATTCAAAGCTTCCGCAGGATGGTGGGACCGAGGCTGGCCTCCTGGCTTGGAGCCAGGGCTGACCCTCTCCCCTCCACCCCATTCGCAAAAAGCAGCAACAAACGCACAAAACAAGACCCACTGGGGCCAACTGGGGCTGCATGTGGGCCAAGACAGGCAGTGGGAAGAGGCAGAAAGAGACATTCCCCCGGGGGCCCAGCCAGGACCTGCATCTGTGAGGGGAACTGAGGCACAGGAGCCCCCACTGTCCTCATGAAACCTGGCTTTGTGCTTCTGTGTGGAGTCCTTGAGGGCTGGGATGAAGTCCCCAGAAAACCAGCAGGGAAGAAGAAAGAGGAAAGTAAGACACAAACAATCCCTGCTACTCTCTATGAGCCTGCAAAGCAATGTGACAAAATGCATGAAGAACTACAATGCTCAGGCAGCTCAGAAGCAGGCATGGCAGGGACGGTGGGGATGAGAGGCAGGGCCCCGGAGAAGGGGAAGGATTGGAGGGCTGGAGGCGTGGAGGCTCAGGGGCGGGGCTGATGGGAACAGGTGTGGATGAGAGGCGGGGCCCTGGAGAAGGGGAAGGTTTGGAGGGCTGGAGGTGTGGAGGCTCAGGAGCAGGAGTGGCAGGGACAGGTGCGGATGAGAGGCAGGGCCCTAGAGAATAGTGATGGGGAAGAGTGGAGAGTGATTTAGGAGGCAGAATCAAGAGGGCTGGTGGCTGAGACAAAACAGGAAGTGGAGACTCATGTGTGATCCCCAGCTGTCTGGCTTGCTTGTGACAGAGGGCATTGACTGAGGCAAGGATTGAGTGGGAAGACATGGGTTTGGCTTACACTTCTTGGGGCTGTCTTTCCGCCTCACTCCTGATATTGCCTTAAGGTAGAGTGACTTGAACGATGCCGGGATATTGGGTGAAAGTAACCAGGCATACCCTTTACCTCCCCTGATGGTTTGGCCTCTGAGAAAGACTTTAAAATAAGTATGTTTAGGTTACTTAAAGAGGTTGGCAAAGGTACAGTTATTATTTAGAAAGAATAGGAAATTACACAAAGAGAAAAGCAGAAACAAAACACGATCAAATAGATACATATACCCAGATGAAAACACTGGATACGGAATAAAAGAAATAGAGCTGTCAAAAACGAAATGCAATAGATAATGTCAACCTAAGACAGATGTCATTAAGAGAGGTGTGGAGCTGTAAGACTGTGCTGGAGAATTCACCCCTGTACATCACAGAGAGACAAGCAGAACTCAGGAAAAGCACTCAACAGGGCTGAGGAGAGACAGAGACCCTCCCACTGGCTGAGACACAGAAGCAAACATTTTTTTTTGAGACAAAGTCTCACTCTGTTGCCCAGGCTAGAGTGCAGTGGTGTGATCTTGGCTCACGGCAACCTCTGCCTTCCCGGTTCAAGCTCTTCTCCTGCCTCAGTCTCTGAGTAGCTTGGACTAAATGTGCCCACCTCCACACCCGGCTAATTTTTGTATTTTTAGTAGAGATGGGGTTTCATCATGTTGACCACGCTGGTCTGGAACTCCTGACCTCAAGTGATCCACCTCCCTTGAGGGGGAGGTGGCCCTAAATGAGGAGGGCCTAAAATCACCAAATTGCTGGGATTACAGGCACAAGGCACCATGCCCAGCAGAAAAGCAATTTGTAAAGAGATAACGGCTTAGAATTTTTTGGAAATGAAGAGTTACATTAGTCTTCAGATTAGAAGAGCCCTCTAAAAAACTGAGTCAGATAGATAAAAATGCCCCACCCATGGTACATCATTGCAATAATTGAGAATGTAGAGGATGAGGAAGTATGATTGCTGATTTTATGTGTCGACTTGACTGGGATAAATGATGCCCAGAAAGCTGGGGAAACATGATTCCTGGGTGTGTCCATGAGGGTGTTTCTGGAAGAGGTGAGCCTCTGAATCAGTGGACTGAGTAGAGAACACCCCCCATCATGAATAGGGTTGGGCATCATTCAACCTGTTGAGGAGCTGAACAGAGCAAAGATGTGGAGAATGGGTGAGTTTTCCCTGCTTGCACTGGGACTTCCCTTGTCCCCCGCCCTCAGACGTTGGATCCCCTGGTTCTCAGGCCTTTGGATTTGCACTGGAACCACACTGCCGGCTCTCCTGGTTCTGCAGCCTGCAGATAGTAGATCATGGGACTTCGAGGCTTCCATAGTTGTATGAGCCAGTCCCTCACAATACGTTTCTTTCCACATATTTACATATATCCTATCAGTTCTGTGTCTCTGGAGCATCCTGACTAATACAAAAGGCAATCTTCGAAGCTGTCAGAGCCTTTCTGCTTCCAACAAAGATGAATAATAGAAACCATGCTTCTTCTCCCACATGAAATAACTCCCGAATCAGACATAACAGGAAACAATGGCTTTCATAATACTGAATGTCTGGTAATGAACGGTGGACCCTGATGTATAAAAAATGAATGAGGAGGCCCTAAAATCACCTCAGTTAAGGGCTGGAGAGTTTTCAGGCCACAAGAGGAGGGGGACTGAAGTAGAGCCTGGTGATCTCTCTGGGTTGAAGGAAGAGGGGAGAGTTGTGGAGAGCTCCCAGGACAGAGTACCAGAGAGATGATACAATGGGAAGTGTGGACAGCCGCAGAGAGGCCCCCTGGACTGTTTAGCCAAGTACTGGTCAGCACACACGTGTGGAAGAACCGCCTGGGAGGATGAGGTGAAATCGTGCCACTGATGTTTGCACAGGGCCAGGAGTAGTGCTCTGCCCACCAGCGAGATTGGAAAACCCACAATTCACGAGTCATCAGGGAGAGTTTACAGAAGGGTCTTACCTAAGAGTCAGGAACACTTCGCTGTAGACTGAGGACTTCTCTGATCATGTACAACAAATCTCAAAAGCAAGACCTGAAAGTATCAAATGCTTTCTAAGTAACTTCACTGCATTCACAACAAAGTTAAAAAATACTGATAGAAGGCTTGGAGCAGTGGCTCATGCCTGTAATCCCAGCTTTTTGGAAGGCTAAGGTGGGAAGATTGTTTGAGCCCAGAAATTTGAAACAACCCTGGGCAACATAGTGAGCCATGGTCTCTACAAAAAATAAAAAAACGAGGCAGCAGGATCACTTGAGCCCTTAAGGTTGAGGCTACAGTGAGCTGGGATTGCACAACTGCACTCCCACCTGGATGATGGGAGTGAGATTCTGTTTTTTTTTAAAAAAATGATAGGAATGCAAAGAGTATTCAGCACCCACCAAAATGTAATTCACAATATCTGGCTTCCAATAGAAAGTCACCAAGCATGACACCAATGATGAAGAGAAACAGGAAATGCAGCCCATGATGAGGAGAAAATCATAATTGATTGAATTCAATTCAGAAGACAGATACTGGAATTAGCAGCCAGGACCTGAATATATGTATGTGCACAACCAGAGTAGAACTGGAACTCATGAATACCAGTTTTAATAAATGGAACAAAAAAGTGAAGTGCAGGCGTAGAAGTTGTAAAAATATGACTCAAATCAGACTTCTAAAAATGAAAACTTTAATGTGTGAGATAAAAATTATACTGGATTAATAGCAAAGTTGACAATAAAGACAAAAAGATTAGCTTGAGGATGAGCTTGAAGACACAGTAATAGAAACCATTCAAAGTGAAACTGAAAGAGGAAAGAGAATTTTAAAAAATATGAACACAAATCAGCGAGCTGTGGAGCAATTTCAAATGGCTGAATACATGTGTAATTGACGTCCCCCAAATGGAGTAGCACTAAAAAGTATTTGAAGAAATAACAGCAAAAAATTTATAGGTGGATGAAAACTGTAAACACAGAACTCCAGGAAGCTTAACAAATCTCAAGCACAGAAACATGAAGAAAACTGTGCTGAGGCCTGGCACAATCAAATTGCTGAAACCCAGTGATACAGAGGCATCTCTAAAGCAGCCAGCTCTCGGCAGGGAGGGGAAGTCACACACCTGCAAGAGCAACAGCAGGGGTGACAGCTGATTTCTTCATGAAGACGATGTAGGTGGGAAGACGATGGGGCAATACCTTTAAGGCACTGGAAAGAGGCTGTCAACCCACACTTCTATACTTAGTGAACACGTCTTTTAAAAGGAAGGTAAAGACTCTTAGATAGTAAAAAGAAAAGCTGAAAAGTATGCATCATCACAGACTTGCGCTAAAAGAAGCTTTAAACAGCATCCTTTGGGAAGCAGGTAAGTGATACACAGTGAAATCAGGAATCTGCATGAGAGACTGAGGAGTGCAGGGAATGGCACTGCATGAACAAATACATAGATAACATCCTTTTTCTTACTCTGAATATCTTTAAAGGAAAACTGACTATTTATTTATTTTGAGATGAAGACTCACTCTGTCACCCAGGCTGGAGTGCACTGGTGTGATCCTGGCTCACTGCAACCTCTGTTCCCCTGGGTTCAAACAATTTTCCTGCCTCAGCATCCCTAGTAGCTGGGACTACAGGCACGCACCACCACGTCTGGCTAATTTTTGTATTTTTAGTAGAGACGGGGTTTCACCATGTTGGCCAGGATGGTCTCCATCTCTAGACCTCATAATCTGCCCATCTTGGCCTCCCAAAGTGCTGGGATTACAGGCATGAGACACTACATCTAGCCTATTTATTTATTTTTGAGACAGAGTCTATTTTTTATCACCTAGGCTGGAGTGCAGTTGTGGGATCTTGGCTCGCTGCAGCCTCCACCTCCCAGGTTCAAGCAATTCTCCTGCCTCAGCCTTCTGAGTAGCTGAGATTATAGGTGCCCGCCACCAAGCCTGGCTAATTTTTTTTGTAATTTTAGCAGAAATAGAGTTTCACCATGTTGGCCAGGCTGGTCTAAAACTCCTGACCTCAAATGATCCACATGCCTCGGCCTCCCAAAGTGTTGGGATTATAGGCGTGAGCCACCATGCCCAGCCAAAAACTGACTTTTACATAAAAATAGTAACAGTTACAATAAAATCTGTGTAGGTAGATGCAAGGGGCATATAACATACACAAAGTGAAATGTACGAGGAGAGCAGTGCAGCACAAGCCTGCCTGCGCTCGGAATGGAAGTATGCTTTCAGAAGGCTTTTATCTTATGTGTGAAGTGATACGGTATCACTTGAAGGTAGACTGGGATAAATTTAAAATGTACACTAGAAATCCCAGAGCAAGCACTGAAATAACAAAAGAAAGACTTATAGGGAATAAGTCAACAAAGAATGTAAAATAGACTCATAGAAATAGTTAACACAAAACAAGGCAGAAAAAGAGAGAAAAGAAACAATGAATAAAAAGTTTATTTCTACAACCAGAAAAACGTAGTAAGATGTCAGATTTCAAGTTGACTATATAAATAATCACATTAAACGTGGGAAAGGAGAAATGAGTAGGTGGAACATAGAGGATTTTCAGGGCAGTAAAACTGTCCTGTATGACACCATAGTGGTAGACACATGACATCGCACATTTGTCGAAACTCACAGAATCGTGTAACACAGAGTGAACCCTAATGTTGACTATGGTCTTTAGTTAATAAAAATATATCAGTATTCAATACATTAATTTTATATATCAGATGTAACAACTGTACCACACTGATGCAAGAGATTGATAATAGGGGACACTGAGCAGAGAGGAAGGGGAGACATTAAACAAGATAGAAAGGGATACATGAAAGCTCTGTTCTTCCTGCTTGATGTTTCTGTAAAATGCTCTAAGGATGCTGGGCATGGTGGCTCATGCCTGTAATCCCAGCACTTTGGGAGGTTGAGGTGGGCAGATCATGAGGTCAAGAGATTGAGATCATCTGGGCCAACATGCTGAAACCCTGTTTGTACTAAAAATACAAAAATTAGTTGGGTGTGGTGGTATACGCCTGTAGTCCCAGTTTCTTGGGAGGCTGAGACTGGAGAATCACTTGAACCCAGAAGGCAGAGGTTGCAGTGAGCCAAGATTGTGCCACTGTACTCCAGTCTGGCAAAAGAGCAAGACTCTGTCTCAAAAAAAAAAAAAGAAAAAAAAAAAAGAAAAGAAAAAGAAAAAAAGAAAAAAAATGCTCCAATGACTAAAAAAAAGAAAGTTGGGCCAGGCATGGTGGCTCACGCCTGCAATCCCAATACATTGGGAGGCTGAGGCAGGCAGACCATGAGGTCAGGAGTTCAAGACCACCCTGACCAACATGGTGAAACCCCATCTCTACTAAATATACAAAAATTAGCCAGGTGTGGTGGCAGGCACCTGTAATCCCAGCTACTCAGGAGGCTCAGGTAGGAGAATTGCTTGAACCTGGGAGGTGGAGGTTGCAGTGAACTGAGATTGTGCCACTGCACTTCAGCCTGGGTAACAGAAGGGGAACTCTATCTCCAAATAAATACATAAATAAAAGAGCATTGGAGTAGCTACATTAATATGTGATGAACTAGATTTCAGTGCAAAGAATTTTGCTAGGAAAAAAGCAAGCATTTCCTTATAATAAAGGGGTCAAGTCATCAAGGGTGAAAATCCTAAATGTTTATGCACCTAATAACAGAGTTTTGAAATATATGAGGGAAAAATTGATAGAACTGAAAGAAGTAGGAAAATGAACAATTACGGGTGAAGATTTTAATACACCTCTTTCAATAACTCAGTCAGTAGGCAGTGAAAGCACTAAGTGTATCGGAGACTTAAATAGAACCATTAACTAACTTGATCTAATTGACATTTATAAAACACTCCAGTACCAACAGCAGAGTATACATTATTTTCAAGAACATATGAAACACTTATCAGACTAGACCATATTTTGAGTCATAAAGTAATTCACAATAAATTTAAAAGAATTCAAGTCTTATAAAATATGTTCTCTATCCACAATGTAATTAAAGGGAAAATAAATACGGAGTTACCTCCAAATGCTTGAAAATTAAATAAGACACTTATAAAATATGTATGGGTCAGGGAAAAATTAAAAGGGAAGTTAGAAAGTGCTTTGAACCAAATTGACATGAAAAAACAAATCAGAATCTTGAGGATGTCATTACAGCAGAACATAGGAGGAAATTTATAGCAGTAATTACCTGTATTAGAAAATAAGAAATATCCAAACTCAGTGTCTTTAGTTTTCACCTTAAGAAACTAGAAAGAGAAGAATAAATTAAATCATAAGTAAGCAGAAGAAAATTAGAAACATCAGACTGAAAATCCATGAAATTGAAAATATAAAAACAATAAAAAAAAATGAAATAAAAAGCTATTTCTTAGAAATAAGCAAGATTGATAAACCTCTAAAACAGTCTAGTTAGGAAAAAATAAGATAAGACACAATTTACCAATATCAGGATTTAGAGACATCACCTCAATGGAGACCCCGGAGATATTAACAGAACAATAAAGAAAACCAATTTTCATCACTACATCTGACAACTTTGATAAAATGGATAAGTATTGTGAAAACTACAAATTCACTTCAGAAGAAACAGATTACCTGACTAGTCCTATATCTAGTAGAGAAATTGTAGTGAGAGTTAAAGCTTTTCCTCAAGGAAGCTAGTCGCAGATGACTTCACTGGTGAATTCTACCAACCACTTAGGGAAGAAATAATATCAATTCTACACAAATTTTTCAGAAAATTGAAAGGGATAAAGTACTTTCCAGTTCATTCTATGAAACTAACATTATCCCAATACCAAAACTAGCAGAAGATATTATAATAAAATAAAAACATAGGCCAATGTCTTTTATGTACATGCATACATAAATTCTAAACATAATTGTAGCAAATCAAATTCAACAAGATATGAAAAGGGTAATACACCATGATGACATGGTGCTTATCTACCAGGAATGCAAGGTTGATTTAACACTTGAAAAATTAATCTATTTTACCTAGTTTACAAACCAAATATAAAAATTATATAATCATCCTAATAGACTTAGAAAAAGTATTTGACAAAGTCCAACATCCATATTTATAAGAACCTTCAGTGAATAAGGTATAGAAGGAAACTTCCTCAAGCTAATAAAAGGTATCTATGAAATTTTTGCAACAAATCCCCTTCATAATGATAAAAGACTGAATGTTTTCTCCCTAAGATCAGAAACAATATAAAGATAGTCGCTCCCATCATTTCTATTCAATACTGCACTGAAAGGTGTAGTCAGTTCAATTGGAGTAAAAAAAAATAAAAGTCATGCAAATTGGAAAAGGAATTGAAGTAAAATTGTCTTTATTCACAGACAACTTAATTGTCTTTGTAGAAAATCTAAGCAGATCTGAAAAACAAACAAAACTCAAATCTATTAGAACCAGCAATGTTGCAGGATGCAGGATCAATATACAAGAGTAATTTTATTTTTCTGTATTACCAAAAAGCAATTGAACATTGAATTTATTATTCAATTCAGCATCAACATTAAAGTAGCATTAAAATTATGAAATAGGAACAAATCTGATAGAAGATTTGGATGACCTGTGCATTGGAAAACAACAAAACATTGCTGAATGAAATTAAAGGTCGAAATAAATGGGAGAGATATACCCTGTTTATGTTTCAAAATATTCAATATTGTTAACATATTAACTCTCTTCAAACTGATCTGTATATTCAATGCTATCCCAACCAAAATGTAAGCAGCTTCTTTTTAAGGAAATTGTCAAACTCATTCTAAAATTTGTACAGAAATATACAGGTTCAAGAGCAACTAAAACAACTTTCAAAAAAATAACAACATTGGATGATTAACACTACCTATAAGACTACGTATAAAACTACGGAACCACAACATTGTGGCATTGACACAAAGACAGACAATATATCGATGAAAAAGGATAGAGAGTGAAAAAATACACACATACACATGGACAAATGATTTTCTACAACAACAAAAACTGATTTTCGACCAAAGTCAACAAAGGCACAAAAGCCATTCAATGGAGGCAGGACAGTCTTTACAGCAACGGTGCTGGGACAATTAGACCTTTATATATGCAACACCTCTCCTGACTTGAAAAGGAACTTTAACCTATTCCTTGCAATGTGCACAGAAATTAACTGAAAATGAATTATAGACCTAAACATGAAAAACAAAACTGTAAAACTTGTAGAAAAAAAATAAAAAAAAACAACCTTTTCAGCCTTGGGTTAGGCAAGGATTTCTTAATATGACACCAAAAATATAACAAAGGAACAAACTGAATTTCATAAGGCTTTAAACATCTACTCTTTGAATGGCACTGTTAATAGAATGAGAAGGGAAGCTACGTACTGGAAGAAAATATTTGCAAATCAAATATCTAATACAGGACTTTTATGCAGAACATATAGAGAACTCTGAAAAGTCAGTAAAAAGAAAACAAATAATAAAAAATAGGCAAAATATCAGACAAAGATAAAAGGCTGGCAAAGACGCACATGGAGAGATATGCAACAGCATTAATCATTAAAAAATGTAAGTTAAAATCCCATTGAGATGCATCAACACGCCTATTAGGGTGGCAGCAGTGAGAAAGACTGATCATTCTAAGTGCTGGTGAGGATGTGGGAGGACTGAAGCTCTCAGAGCTACTGATGGGAATGGAAAATGGTACATTTACAAACATTGGAAACAAGAGTGATAGTGTCTTAAAAGTTAAGCATACACTTACCATAGGATGCAGCCATTCTTCCCAGGAGAGAAGGAAGTGTGCATCTCAGCAAGGCTTACACACCAATATTCACAGCAGCTTTATATATAAAAGCTGAGCAAGGAAAACAGCCCAACCGCCATCCACATGGGAATGGGTAAACCACGGGGATGCATCCTATCCATGCTGTGGAATACCATTCAGTCATAAAAAGAAACGAATCAGGGACACAGGCAACAATGTGGAGCAATGTTACAATTGTGTGGATGGAAGGAGCCAGCCCAAAACAGAATCCTGAAGCTCCCCTACTCTACTAACGGGAGAACGGGAGTTCCATGTACAGAACCAATAAAATATTAGTATCCAGAACACGAAAAGCATCTATAAATCGGTAAGAAAAAGACCAAGAAAACCCTTACGGAAAGATAGGTGAAGAGTTTAAATAGCCAGTTCACAAAAGAGGAAACGAAATGGCACATAAATACATGCAAAGAAGTTCAGTCTCACTATTATCTGGGAAAAATGACAATTAATTCAAAGAAATGCCATTTCCCATTCAGCAGATGGGCTAAAGCTAGAGAAGTTGGCCAGCACCAAGTGAGGTCAGGGTGTGGGACATGGGCTGTCCAACGCTCTGCCTGTGAGTGGACATTCCCACTGCCACCCGGTGCAGCCGCTCATGGCCTACGACCCAGCAAAACTGCTTCTAGAAAGTTCCACATGTCATGCATAGAGAGACGTTTCTAAGATTGCTCACTGTGGCATCCTCGTACTAGCAGAACTGAAAACAGCCTGCGTTGCCCACCAAGGACCGGTCAGTCAACTGCAGTGTATTTAGTAAGAGGCCTGGAATTTAAAATGTGAATTTGAGCCACATCTACCAATAAGGGTAAAGTGCAGAAATGGTGTGAGTGAGAATGTCTAGCCGTGGGGTAGTGAGCGCAGTAACATGGCATTCAGCAAAGCTGAAAACTCTGCAAGAGAACATTCTTTATTGTTTATGGAAACATAAAAATGCTGTAAACATGGGAAACACAGCCAGCGATCTGATTCCTGGCGGTGGTTATCTCTGGAAGGGGATGGAGGGGGATGGAAATGAGGAGGGTGGCAGGCCCAGGAAGGGCACCTCCACTATGGCAGGGTCAGTGCTGGTGTCTGGGAGGTTGGATCTCCAGGCTGGGATCTGAGAAGGTGACAGTGGCTGGGTTCCTGCTGCAGAAACTCCACAGGGACAGAGACTGGACAGTGGGAGCAGCAATGGCAAAGGTGGGGGTGATGTGACCGGAAACTGGGGGTTCAAGTCCCTCCCCGAGGGTGGGGCACATGCAGGTGATGTGCCAGGTGGGCCTTGACGCAACCGTCATAGACCTGGGTCATGTCACTGAGGCCTGGGACTTGGTTCTGAAGGCCAAAGACACTGGTTGAAGAAATGGGAGGAGGGGGGACCCAGGGGAGGTGCCTTTGGGAGTGGATGGAGGACCCGGGCAGTTCAGAGCCGAAGGGATGTGGCTGGGGAGGTGGGACGCCTCGGTGGGGAGATGCCCCAGAGGGTTCTGCTCTGGCTGCTGGAGGAGTGCCCATCCCCTGAAGTGCTTCCTTGCGCCAGCAACTGCAGCTCGAGGAGGCCCCTGCCGGCTTCAGGCTGCTGTAAACTCAGAACCTGCTTTCAACTTTATCAGGGCTGACTGAGAACACTCCTCAGGGCAGAGCTCCTGCTCCTGACTCTCAGGGCCTGCCCCAGGCAGTGCCTCAGTCTCCCCCTCATTCTCTTATCCCTTTCGGCTTCCAGGGGCTCCTTCTCTCCTGAGACAGACCTGGCTATAGGCCAAGTCCTGGTCTGAGCACTGCCCCAGCAGGTCACAGGAGCTGTAGCCTGGCCGGCCCTCAGAGGGGCTTGACAAGGCCCTTCCTGAGTCCAGGCATCAGAGTGACTGTGGGGTGGACAGCAGTGCCAGGAAGTTGGGGATTGCTGTCCTGGGCACTCCCAGCCCCATTGTCTTTACACACGCCATATCCCTCCCCTGCCAGGCAATGCGGGACTGTCCTCCCACAATGCCTGGCTTTCTTAGTGAAAGCAGAACCCAAGACCAGTCCACACCCGGCTCAGAGTGACAGTTCATTCCCCAGTGTCCCGCCCAGGCTGGAGCTAAGGGATCTTGGGCACCACAGCCTCTCCTTTATTCAGAGTCCACAGGTCCACACCTCTTCTCAGGGGGCCCTGCAATCCTGCAAGGACCCTGTCTGCCTGAGGTTTCCCTCAGTGCTGTTCCCACTCACCACGGGCACCTGCTCTGATAGGATTGGTATGCCAGTCAGCACATATGAAACCTCATGAAATATGTCCCATTGTTTGTGTGACTTCATTTTAAAGTCTAATTTGTTAGACTTAAATAAAGTCTAATAGCAGAGGCTTGGGGAGAGCTTGTGCCTTGGGGTTCAATGCCCCATCCATTGGCAAGAGGAGGACACGGCCAGGCAGCTCTCTGGGCTTAGGAAGGGGATGAGAGGCACATGGGCAGAAACAGGTCACCCGATCGTCCCAACAAGAGGGACAGCCAGTGGACCCCAGCTGCACGAGCCAGCCCAGCCCGGACCACGGTGCTGACCTCCCCCTGCCCCTCCCTGAGGCTTACTGCGTGCCAGAGTAGTTTTGGGGTGGTTAAGCTGCTTCCTTGGAGACGCAGAGCCAACCGACGAAATGCCTGGCCATCACAAACAGCGTTGTGAAGGGCTCCCTCTGCCACAGTGACCTCGTGGATCTCCACGGAATTCCTGTGAGATGCATGTCCTGGGAGCCGGGGTGCTGAGTCCTGGTCTGCACGGGTTTAACTGAACTTGACCAAGACCAACTTGCTTTTCAGAACAGCTGTGCCAGCCTCGTCCCCGTAACTGTCCTTGTAGAGAGCCTCTTTCCCCACACCCTTGTCAACACTCTGCAGCATCTTCTTTTTTTGTGAGACAGAGTCTCACTCTGTCACCCAGGCTGGACTGCAATGGCGTGATCTCAGCTCCCCGCAACCTCCACCTCCAGGATTCAAGCAATTCTCTTGCCTCAGCCTCCTGAATAGCCGGAATTACAGGCGTGCACTATCATGCCTGGCTAATTTCTGTATTTTTCATAGTTCCACCACGTTGGCCAGGGTGGTCTTGAACTTGTGATCTCATGTGATCCATCTGCCTTGGCCTCCCAAAGTGCTGGAATTACAGGCGTGAGCCAGCACATCTGGCCGTGTCCTCCTTTCTAGTCGTTGCCATTCTAGGGGTGCAAAGCAGCTGCTTTACCATGTTTGTCAGGTTGCTGTGTCTTCAGCTGTTCCTTAGCCATTCAGGGACTCCTACTGTGAATGCCTGCTGTTGTCTTTGCTCAGTTTATGATTGTCTGAATGTCTTGGTTTTTATAGAAAGGGCAGCTCAGGCTCCCCAGGGGCAGGGCCGTGCCAGCATCACACCATCATTCATGAAACTCACTGGACTCGGGCCTGAGATCTGGACTCCTAGTCCCTCTCTTTTCTCAGTCTGAGCTCCAGGTGTGTGGAGTGGGCTCCCCCTGGAACCAGCTCCATAGCCCTCACCAGCAGCACCAAGGTGCAGCCGGCATCCTCACTTCTCCTAGGGCCCTCCTGGTCAGTGGAGGAGTGCGGGGACCATGCTGACTCCTCCTAAATGTGTTTTCAGCGGAGCTGTCACCCAGGGTGTTATCTGTTGTTGCCGTATATTATTGCTTTAGACACTGCGTGTTAGATCTCAGTATTAGCAAAAGGAGCAAAGGAAATTCATTTCTTGTTAACTTAGAAAGATGGGAGACTGACTGCTTTCCAGACACTGGGATCTACGAGAAAGTGCAGGAGAAATGAACATTATTCGAGGCCACCTCTCCACTCCTGGCTACTCAGGAGGGACTAGCTCAAGGCAGACCTGGAAATGAGAAACTGAGAAAATAGCATCCTTATGGCATCCTCTGGTCTGCCCATAGATGTATGCCCATGACCTTACCTCACATGCATTGGCAGAGCTATGAGATGATGATGATGGTGATGATGAAGGTGATGGTGATTATGGTTGTGATGATAATTGTAACAATGAAGGTAATGGTGGTGATGATGATGGTGATGATGGTGATGGTGGTGATGGTGGTGATGGTGATTATGGTTGTGATGATGATGATGATGGTGATGATGAAGGTGATGGTGATTATGGTTATGATGATGATGATGGTGATAATTGTAACAATGAAGATAATGGTGATGGTGATGATGGTGATGGTGATGGTGATGGTGATTATGGTAATGGTGGTTATGGTGGTAATGATGATAATGGTGATGGTGATGATGGTGATAATAGTGATGATGATGGTGATGATGGTGATGGTGATGATGTTGATGTTGATAATGATGATGATGGTGATGATGGTGATGGTGGTGATGGTGGTGATGGTGATTATGGTTGTGATGATGATGATGATAATTGTAACGATAAAGATAATGGTGGTGATGGTGATGATGGTAATGGTGGTGATGGTGGTAATGATGATAATGGTGATGGTGATGATGGTGATAATAGTGATGATGGTGATGATGGTGATGGTGATGATGTTGATGATGATGATGATGATGGTGATGGTGATGGTGGTGATGGTGATTATGGTTGTGATGATGATGATGGTGATAATTGTAACAATGAAGATAATGGTGATGGTAGTAATGACGATAATGGTGATGGTGGTGATGGTGATTATGGTTGTGATGATGATGATGGTGATAATTGTAACAATGAAGATAATGGTGATGGTAGTAATGACGATAATGGTGATGGTGATGATGGTGATAATAGTGATGATCATGATGGTGATGGTGATAATTGTAACGATGAAGATAATGATGGTGATGATGGTGATGGTGGTAATGACGATAATGGTGATTGTGATGATAGTGATAATGATGATGGTGATGGTGATGATGATGATTGCGATGATGATGATGGTGGTTATGGTGGTGATGGTGGTGGTTCTATCATGCCAGCAGTGCCCTTGGACCACTTTGTTGGTGCCAGGCACATTGCTTATCATTGAGCATACATAATTTAGTGTAATCTTTGTAGCAACCCTAAGATGGACATGCTATCGTAATCCCATTTTATAGATGGCAGAAAGGGAGGTTGCTCAGCTTCTTGGTGGGTCCACAGTCCAGCAAACTGAAAGCCAGAATTCAGATCCAGGATAGCGGGCTCTTCAGTGTGCAACCCCCATGCCCATGGAGTAGGTCACTTTGTCCTCATGACTTTTCTGCCTCTTTCCCAGGTGAGGAGACTGATGTGTAGTGTCCTGTTCAAGGTCATGTGAACAGGCTGAAAACACATTTCTATTTTTGTACCTTCTTCTAAGACCCCCTCAGTATCATCCTCCCCATACTGGAAGCTTTAAAACCCCAAGTCCTTTCAGGGGCAGGGAAGACTTCCATCTGGCCACCTGAGCCAGCCTCCGTCGAAGCCTCATCCCACAGCCTGAGAAGTCACCCAGGCTGGGAGGTTCTTTGTCCTGGCCCATCTGGCTGCAAAGAGCAGCACATGCTCCAGCCTTTTGGAGTGAAGGAGCATGGTGGGCTGCTTCCAGGGGATGCTGAGGACACCAGACACAGCAGTGCTCATGTCCTTTGTCTCCCCAGGGCCGTCTTGGTTCTGCCAGAATGACAGCGTGGGAGTCCAGGGCCAGGCTGCCTGCCTCTGGGTTTCCACAGCCCAAGTCCCCTCTTTGGGAGGAAATTCCCCTGGCTCAGCTCAGGTCAGGGGCGCACCCCTGGCCTAGCATGGTGGCTGGGAGATGAGGAGAAAGGATGGGGCTCCTAGGAGGGGCAGGGCTGAGGGCACCCAGGGTCAGGGAGGCCTTGCGGGGAGTCCCGTTTCAGGCTCTGCAATCTCAGCTTCTCAACAGCGCCATGGGGAGGGGAGGGCTTGGGGCAGGAATCAGGCAGGGCTGGGCTGGGTTGAGATCCAAACACTCGATAACCAAGACAAATGCTATTTTAACGCCACACTGAAAAAATCCAAATTCATGCAAAAACATTCCGAAGGAGCAAAACAGCAAAATTTAAGATTGAAATAGCACCATTCAAGGCTGGGGGTGGCGTGAGGCAGCTGAGGTGAGCTGTGTAAGCACAGGGTGGAGGCCTGTCTTCCCTGGAAATGTGGATATTTAAATGTGTTATACCTTTTAAACATCTCTGAGGGAGAAGATTTTAAGTTTTCTCACCACAAAACGTGGTAGCCAGCCAGGAAATGCCTGTGCTCCTGGCCCCTGCTCGCCATTCCATGGTGTCACCATATTTCAAAACATCATGCTACATGTCATAAACATATACACTTTTTAATTGTCCATTAGAATACATTTAAAAATACAGAAAAGGTTGATATTCAGGTCCAAATGCATTGGAAACACTGCATGAAAGTCTCACTCCCATTGGTCGCTGAAGATTCCGTGTTGGCCTCGCCAGAATCCTGACCCTGTGGGGTCTTATCCTTATGACAATTTGATGCTTTGTTCACCTTGGAGTTTTAAAAAATAATTTTGCTTCCAAAAATGCATTGGAATAGTATTCCTCTCCATCACTGAGTTTTCTGCCACCTCCTAACATTTTGCAGGCAGGCATCTGTCTCACCTCATTGCTCCCAGCTCCAAGGGGAAAGCTCTCTGGGAACCTCTCACACCTCAGCTGCTGGGCCTGGGAAAGGTGAAGGTCCCAGCGTGTCCTCTAGCAAGGCTGGAGCCCGGTCCTGGCTCTGATCTGCCTGGCTCACCTCACAGCCCTTCACTGCCAGCCTCTCCTTGCCTTCCTGACCTCCTCCTGTTTCCAGAACCTTCTGGCAGCCCAGTACCCCGTCTGGCTACCCTTTTCCTCTGGCAGCAGGCACTGGCAGAGCTGGGCTTGTCCCCCTGGCCTTGGAGTTCCCATCTGTATAAAGGGGTTCATGCTGACCACCTTGCCTAGCCCTCTGGTCCTTGGGATGCTCAAAGGAGGTGGCAGGCATTTTAGAAACTTTAAGGTGCTTTCAGCTGCAAGGCAAGCTCATTATGACATGAGGCAAAAATGCCCCCTTTCATAAACATTCATTCAAAGGAATGCATGGTGCCAGGGAGAGAAAGATGGAAAAGATCATTGAAGCACTCCACCCCCATCATGACCGCTGACCCCAGAGGCTTTTTAAAAGCTGCAGCTGCTTCTGAGCACAAGGCCCTGGCTCCCAATCCCATCTCTGGCTCCCACATCACATGCGGTGCATGCAGGGGGCCCTGGGCTAGACCCCCAAGCTCGGCGCGGTGCCTGGCACACACTGGGTGCAGCTGTCATCAGCTGCCATCTTTCCTATCCTTTGGACCCACTGGGTTCCTTCCCTGTGTGAGGAGCCCCCATGCTATGGCCGGCGATGCACCTGTCACACCTGCACCTGTGGAAGGTCTCCCGCCTCCCTGGCCCTCCCTTCCCTGTGCCTCCTTCTCCAATGTATTCATCTCTAAACAGGCCTTCCTGCAAGCTGACTGGTGTGATAGATACGCTTGAACAGATCTAATCCTTGTCAAGAGATTTGGAGTTGAATTAAACAGAGCAGATGAATTAACTACAGCAGGGCAGGGGCTTTATCTGCATTTCGGAAATGGGGAGCTGAGGGCTGCAGAAAGGGGCAGTGGTGGGGCCGGAGCCCGGGGTCCTGACCCCAGTCCAGGTTGCATACAAAGGCTCCTTCTATCACCTGCCACTCTCCTTGGAGCTGAGATGTAGGCAGGAAGGAGTTACAGCTGTGCCGCCTTCCTCAAAGCAATTAATTAAGGAATTGGAGAGGTAGGGCCCGGACAATTATGCCGTAGACAAAGGAGATGGAGGAGGCGGGGGCAGCCACTTCAGGGAGCCGTGCGTTGGGAGATTAAGAAGCGTTTGGCATTTGGACAGCACGCCGAGGCTCTGGGAAGAGCTGCTGTCGGGCCCTGCTCCATGCTGGACCTCTGGGAAATTCCTGGGGCACAGGTCAATGTTACCGCGGTTACTCAGGCTGCCATCACGACCAGCGCACAGGCGGCATTGGGATGCCCAGGCTCTGGGGATGCCTGGCTCAGCAAGAGTATTGATGGCTTCTAAGTGAGGGTTGGGGCAGGGGCGAGCACCATTAGGGCTGGGAGAGCGGGGGCTTGCAGGCTCCAGACCAGACCCCAGCCCTGGCCCCAGCCCCAGCCCTGGCCCCAGCCCCAGCCCCAGCTCCAGCCCCAGCTCCAGCCCCCAGCTACCCCGTTATTTAGAGAAAGAGGAAGGCTTGATGTCCACCGGGCCTGGGCTTTGCCACTTACTGGCTGGTGATCCAGGGCAAATGGGGCTCTGCTTCCTCCTCCACTGAGTGCGGATGACACTGGGTACCCTGGCCAGTGTGCAGTCAGAGAGAGGAGGTGGGGCAAGCCCTTAGCATGGCCCTGCTGTTGACAGACGCTTGCTCATGTTCTTATCCTTCCCTCTTTTCCTCTTCAGCTTTCCCCACCACTGCCGCCTGTGCCCAGGCTTGACCTCCACCACACCCCGGCTGCCAGGCGTCTCCACTGCACCCCAGCCTCCAGGCACCTCCACCGCCTGCCTGCCGCTTCCCACTCGTGGTCCTCCAGCAGCACCTGAGGCTCATCCCCTCACCGCCCGGTCCCACGCCACTGCAGCGCCCTTCTCCACCTCTCCTACCTCAACCTTTTCCTTCCAGCCTCCTCCTGGGGACTTCTAGAGGGTTCTCTTCTTTCGCATCCTCATCCATCATCTAAAACATTCCTTTCCAAGTTCAGGGAATTACTGATGAGAAAGTGGCCCCGATTTGGGAAGACTAGGTCAAGAGAGAGTTTCATTCATTCATTCCCTCATTTATCAAAGGCTTCTGGGTGTCCTGTCTGGTTTCTTTTATTCACTGTACCCTGGGGATGTCCCGGCAGAGGAGCCCAGCTGTGCACTCACTTCTGCTTTGTGAAACTTACATTTACGGCAGGGTCCAAACAACATAGGTGGTGGAAGGCCCGCTTTATTGCATTTCAGGTGAGGGCCAGGCTGCCTGGGAGGACCAAGCCAGGGGGACTCAGTGTGGTGGGAGTGGGCAGGGAAGGCTGCTGTGCAGAGCCACGCTCCTCGGGAGAAGTGAGGAAGGGGCAGGGCTGGTGTTGGCGTGAGGCTGAGGCTGCCGCAGGGTGGGACGGGAGAGGAGGCCGGAGTGAGAGGTAGTCCCTGAGTCGTTCTGGGTTTCGTAGGCTACAGAAGGTTTTGGATATACTCCTCAGTGCTACAGGCACCCCCAGGGACCAGGTCTCTGCCAGGTGGGGCAGAGGGTCGCCCCTGGGGAGATGATGGCCAGCCCTACTGGTCCACAGAACAGAGCAAGTGGCGCCAAGATCCCTCTGGGGTGTGAGGACGTCATAGTGCCATAGGCCTCTCTGTCCCCGCACTGCAGGGGGCCTGGGCTGGGTTCCGTCTGCCGCTTCCTCTCCCTGAGCTCTTCCTTCCCTCTTGGGCTGCTGCTTCCTTTCCTGCAGGGCAGGGGCTTACAGCCTCTGTGACGAGGCTCTGTGGGTGGGTACACCCCTACCCCTCACCCCTTCCTCCTGAACAGCCCCGGCTTTCCTTCCACTGAACTGTGGCCCTTTCCAGCCAATCGTCTGTGGGTCCAAGGGACACCGGCTGTTTGCGGGTCTGGCCTTGGGGTCTGAAGACCGAGTTGGAGCCCCCACTCTGGTGAGGAGGAGGGCAAGCCCTCAGCCCTGATCTGGTCTCTCTGGTTCAACACAGGCATGATAGCAGTGATTCTGCAGGATTGTAGGTGACTAGAGAGGAAGCCTGGCTGTAGCCCTTGAAGAGAAATTTCCTGTCTCAGGAGAGCACCCTCAAGACCCTCCAGGAGTCCTACAAACAGAGCCCGGTCCCCCAGCAGCAGCTGGGCCAGCATGGGAAGGTCCCGTGGTCCAGAAGGCCCAGTCCCACCTTCCTCAGGCTTCAAGCAGCACCGCAGCCACTTGGGGCGGGGAGCAGAAAGGTCCAGCAACAGAAGGCAGTGAAGATCAGTCATGCATTTGCCAAGTGCTGTTTTTGGAGAGGTCTCAGCCTTGGAGGCCTCCTCGGGTGTTTCAGGAGCATCCTCTCTGGTTTCCCACAGCTGCCCCACCCCCAGCACACACACACCGTGGACACGGAAGGTGCGAAATTGCCATTTCCTTCACCAGTCCTATCTCTATGCAGCAGACATGCGGGAAAGCTTTCGTATTCTAAATGCGAAATGGGAAAGCCTCACACTGCTGGGCTTCTACGGGCAAACGCCTTTAATTCTTCATTCCCCGCCCACCCACCCCCACCTTCCTGGCTGAGCTTTCTCTCTAATTAAGAGAAAATTGTGACATCAACTCAAGGGCATCACCTTCCCCAACGTGGTAAAGGCAGGGATTTAATCCCAGGCCGGCCGCACAGACCCCCAGCAAATCTGCTTTCAGATCTGTGCAGCTGCAGATAGAATTCCATGCAGGCAGAGTGGGGAGGGGCCACAGCCTTCAGAGCCAAATGGCTGGAGGAAGGGAGCAGCCAGGCGTGGGCTCTGGTGGGTGAGCCCAGCCCCTTCTGAGGCTGGGGGGCGGGGGTCAGGCAGAGGCTGCAGGCCCCAGCCACTTTGGAGCTGGGGAGGCCAGGAGGGGAGGGGCAGGCTTGCCTTCTCTGTCCTGGGAATGTGAGAGCTGGGGACAGGCTGGGGAGAGGGCAGCTGGGTGGCTGAGGAGGTGGACTGGTGTTGGAAATAGATGCTCCACGTCAAAAAAAAAATTAGCACTGAGACAAAGGATTTTTCAGCAATGCAATTTTTTACTTCCTGGACTGTAGGAAGGGCACTCTCACTAGCCATCGTGCCATGAGAGTACAAAGAACAAAGGAAAACAGACACATTTATTCCTTATGCATTTGGGGTCGTCCTCACTGCTGTGTCTGATCCCCATTGGTTGGAGCCAGACCTCACAATCTAAACTAAAACCCAATTGGTTAACAACTTAAAATTTTTTAAACAGGTAAAAGCAATGGAGAGCTGGGACATGCCTGTGAGCACGTCTAGCACAGATATCTTGATTAGAGTACAAGGACATAGAATGCACTATGTGCCTGTAAGCGTGGCATGTCCAACAGCTACATAGCATAGGGCTTAACAAAGTTATTAGCACATTTGTTCTTTGATAATAAAGAAATCTTTAAAGAAGAATTTTTTGAGTTTCCCACAGCTGGCAAGTCTGTCCACCTATCTGTCCACCTGTCCATCTGTCCACCGATCCATTGGCCCATCCATTCTTTCAACACTCACTTATTCGAGGTGGTGTCGGCCTCAGGCCTGTTCTGGACATAGGGCTTCACGCCAAGTACAACAGACACAGTCCCTCCTGTTGGTTATGTCAGTCTCCCGGGAAACAGACAGAGCATGATGGCTGCGGCCATGTGTGGGTGCTCGCCGGTCTCTGGTGCCCCGGCTCCAGCTGCTGCTCTGTGGTTTGGGCCAGTGGCCTCACCTCTTGGTGCCTCCCTCTCCTCATCTCTGCAGTGTGGACCTAGGGGTGCGGCTGGGCTGGGGACTGAATGGTGAGTGCAGGGAAATTTCTGGGTAAACCCTTGCAGCCTTGTCACTGTGGAGCTGGGGCCACTCCCAACGCAGCTACGTGGATCTCTTCTGAAGAGACGGTGGAGACTCACCATGTTGGGTCCCTTGTCTCCTCTCTCCCCACCTTCCTGGGTCGGGACTGATTCACTCGTGGATAAATTAGGCTCAAAAACTAGGGAGACCTTCAGGGTTGTAAACTGCGGGCCCCAAGCCCCAGCACCTCCCTGTCTAGCGGGGATAAAAGACCAGCTTCTGAGGGGTGAGGCTCACATCCTGGGCTGTGTGGGAGAAGCGGATCAGGGATGGGGCAGGGAGAGCAGGCTTCAGGAGCGATCGTTTAGAGCTGAGACTAAGGACAAGTGGCTGGTACTGGGGAGGGGAAGGCACTCCAGGCTTGCCTGCATAGCATCTGTGCTGGCATGGAGGGTGGGCCTGTGAACTTCGGATCCATTGGGAGACACCCTACAGATCCAAGTGCAGCTGCAGGAGCTGGGTGGGGAGGCCAGGAGGTCAAGAGGTCAGCATTCGCCACTCAAGCTGCCCTTCCTGGTGCAGTTTGTCCTGCCATGGTGGGTGGCCATGTTCATGGCTTCTCCCACCCCACAGCCAAGGTGGCTGAGGACTGGGGACAGGCACAGCACAGGGCCCCTCGGAGCCGACCCTCTCACGCTCTTCGGGCCGTTGCTGTGGCGTGGACACATTTGGCCTCTTGGAGCCTCACTCTCCTCGTCCATGAAATGAGTGCCAGGCCAGAGGCCTGTTACCCTCAGACACTCTGTGCCTTCAAAGCCCTCCTGGAATTGCAAGCCTGAGCCTGGCACCACCAGAGCCTCCATCTCTCCCACCCCCCACCCCTCCCTCCACCCATCTTTCCATCTCTGTCTCTCTGTGGCAGCCAGGATTGCCGTTGAGTTTGTAGAAGGCCTTTCCCAAATCTCTCCTGACTCCAAGGTGATTTCACCTGCTGGTCCAAAATGTGGGGTCCATCCGCTGGGCAGTGTGGACCCTGGGGTGTCTCCATGTCCTTTCTGGTCCCTCCTGTTCCCCCACAATACTGGTATTTCTGTGTAACAAATTACCCCAAAATTTGGCAGCTTAAAGCAACAAACCTGTGTATCTCAGTTCCATGGGTCAGGAGCAGGGAGCAGCTAAGCTGGGCGGTTCTGGCTCGGTCCTTGCAGTCAGGGTGTCAGCTGGGGCTGTGTCAGCTGACAGCCTGAGGGGTGCTGAGGGTCTGCTGCTCCCGAGGCTGCAGGCAGGAGGCCCCATTCCTCACTCGCAGGCCTCTCTGTGGAGCAGCGTGGCTCTGCACAGTACGGCAGCTGGCTTTCCTTAGGACAAGTGACCAGAGAGGGAGAGGAGACGGAGAGACAGAGGAGGTGACTTTTATGACCCAGTCTGCCAAGTGACTGCCTCTCTGGCCACACGTGTTTGCTAGGTGCAAGTCCCGGTCCCGCCCACACCCGCCCACACTGGGAGGGGAGGTACAAGGCTCTGCCTGCTGAAGACAGGGCTGGGAGGAGGTGCGCTTCACACACAGCCCCCGGCCTCCCTTTCTCAGTGACTTCTCCAGCCCCCTCCTCCCACCCTTTTTTTTTCTCCTGCCCCCCACCATTTTGGTGTCCCCCAGACCTCTGCTTTCTCTCCCGCACTGTCTGAGGTGACAGCGCCTGTGACGTCTGTCTATCTGTCCTCTGCCTCTGCAGGAATTTCTCCCCATCTTTTCCCTCATCACTCTGGTGTCCCCACTTGCCCGGGAGCATGTTGGTTTGGTCCTGGTCACCTCCCCAGGCTCACCTCAGGCTCACTTCAGGCTCACTGCTGACCTGATCACCTCCCCAGAGTCACCTCAGGTTCACTCTCCTCCCCCAGCCTGGGACCCCAGCCCCTCTCAGTGAACAAGGAGAGCCAGGTTGGAGGGTGCAAAGAGCACTCCTCCAGGCCCTGTCCTGCACACACCGCCGGCCGGGGCACCCTCTGTCTACTGCACCCCATGACGTCTGTGGAGGACATGTGGAGCTCAGGACTCCTTCAGGTGGCACAGCCTCTCTGTCAGGCTATTTAAATCCTAAAGTCCTCATTTTCCTGATTTAAAACCAACCTCTTCCATTGCTAATTGTTCAAAGGAAAAAATAAGAAAGAAAAAATAAAATTGATTTGCACAGGAGATGAAGTGTGTCGGGGCCACTCCCCTTTGCAGTGAAGGCTGTGAGATCTTCAGAGCTGGCCCCACCGCAGCAGCGCTTATCTGTACCAGAAAGGAACCCTCCCGCTCCTCCCCTGTGCTGGGCTCTGCAAACCCAGAGTGGGGGAGAAGGCACTGCCTGAGCATCCCTGTCCCCACTGTGGCTGTCTGGTGCCTCCTGGAAGGTGGTGGGCTGAGCCACCCAGACCATGGGTCACGTGCTCACCAGCGGGTCCCAAGACGTGAATGGTGGAGAACGTGCCTCTGTGCGGCAGGTGCCCCACGAGAGACCTGCTGACGATGGCCCTGGGCTCCTGCCACAGGAGTTCCTATGAAGTTACCAGTCCCACTCCAGTGGCAACCCATTAATCAGTTAATCCACAGGTGAATCAGTCCATTCATGAGGGCAGAGCCCTCACGATCCAATTCCCTCCGGAAAACCCCACCTCCCCACACAGCCACATCAGGGCTTACACTCCTGCATGGTTTTGAAGGGGTCATTCCAATCAATTCCAATCACAGCGTTCTTTTGTCTCCAGCTGTTTTTCCTTTTGGTGGGAGGGTCAGGGAGCCAGGCTTATTTTTGGACACCGCATGGATTTAGAATGTTTTTAGACCCTGCCCCAGGAGGAAGAGCTGCTGAGACAGAACAGTAAGTGATGCCGGGGTCTCGCCACCATGGAGCTCACTCACCGCATCCCCTGTTTCCCGAATGCCATCGAATCCCGCAGTCAGAGTGAAGGAGCGAAAGCTGCTCAGGTGTTCTGCCCCTTCCCCTGCAAATCTCAGCGATTATTTTTAGTGTACGTGGCATACACCACCTCCCTCTCCCAACCATCTCTCTACCTTTGTAACCCAGTGGTCTCCTTGCCCTCAGCTCAGCGTACCTCCCCAGTCCTGTCTCCAGCACCCATCGATCTGACCTCATCACTGGCTGCCACCGCTGTCCCTGCAGACATTGGGGGATGCCTACTGAACGGACAAGACATAGTAGATGGCAAGCCATAGCCATCTGGGACACGCGGCAGAAGGACCCTTCCCCACAATGCCCCGGCCTCCGCTCCTCCCTCTCCACTGCGTTGGGAGGAGGTGCCAGGGAAGGCTAAGAGTGACTGTGGGCATCACCAGGCATCTTGCTCTTTCTCCCAGGCCTGCTTGACATTCGCGGAATGGCCGAACTTTGAGCACAGCAGCTTGTGCGGTGCATGATTGTTTGAAATTAAGGTGGAAATGCCCTGACATGAGTGGCTTACCATCCCTGACGTGCTGAACTGGGCTGACCCTGTGGAAGGCACGAGGAGGGAGGGGACATCTCCTGGTGGTCGATCTGCCATCTCTGGGCATTCTGGCAAGTCACATGTGTGTGGTGGTGAGAGTGAGCCCCGTGCATCGGGCAATGGGGGAGTCGGGCAATAAATCCCTCTACAGGAGCAGGTGCCAGTCCAGCCTGGGAGCATCTGTGGGGCGAGCAGCAGGTGGCACCAGAAACACCTTGGTGAGAAGGCAGCCAGCTGATTGTGCCCTGGGAGCTAGGGCCTGGCCACACCTGTCTGGGTGGAGGGCAGCGTGAGCACTGGAGAGGGCACGAGACTCCAAAATGCAGTCAACTCTGCTCCTTCTCTGCTGTGTGACTGTGGGTACATCAACCCCTCCCCAGTCTCAGCCTTCGACATCTGGAAGTCCAGGGGCTGGTTCTGGCAACATATACAGATCCTTGGCCCTGCACCAGGTGTGTGCTAGCCTGGAGCAGACAGAGGAGAGGTTGGCAGGCAGGTGCATGGACAGGTGAGTTGCAGGTGCCACTCAGTGTCACGTGGCTCTGAGCAGAAGCACAGTGCAAGGAAGAAACCCATGGTGAGCTGGTGTGAGTGTGGGCAAACATGTGAGCTCTGTGTCTGTGTGCACGTGCATGTGTGCATTTGTGTGGGTGGGTGTGCCTGTGTGTGTGTGATGAGGAAGAGGCATGTGTGCATGTGTGTGTATGTGTGTGCATGTGCATTTCTGGGGGTGGGTGTGCCTGTGCATGTGTGATCAGGAAGAGGCATGTGGGCATGTGTGTGTGCATGTGTGTGTGTGCGTGCATGTATGTGTGTGCTTGTGCACTCGTGTGTGTGTGGGGGGGAAGCAACTTCACACGGAGCACATTGAAGCCTCCCCAGCACGTGCATCTCACTGGGGCTGAAGGAACCAGCGAGGTGGGGTCTGGGCTTGTGTTGCCTCTGGAGGGAAGAGCAATTGCAAAGGCCCTGAACAGGAATGGCCAGGTGACCTCAGTGTTTCTTTCCAGGAATGGAGTTTGAGTTTTAAAGGAGGATAAAGTGGCAAGCTAGCTGGAGGAAACTTCTAGAATTCTGCACACATGAGACCAGACCATAGGCAGCTCTGTCTCCCGCCCCATGGGAAGCACTGGCTTCTAGGGGCTCAGCTGTCATCAGCACCCTGAGAACTCCTGCCCCAATCCACACCCCATGAATCTCAGAACACACTTGGAGCAGGCCCAAGGCCAGGACTCTGTCTGGTTTCTGGTAGTCCATACCACAGGCCCCAAGTGTTCCTCCCTGCCCAGACTCTGTGCTGTTTTAGGAATTAGCCTCAGAACTGACAGGCCAAGGTCCCAGGGAGGCAGGATTAGCTCAGTGTGAAGAAAGGTTGGTCTAAGCTGTTCAATGATGAAGTGCAGTGAGCCTCCTGCCTCCAGTGGCATTCAAGCAGGAGGAAGGGCTACCTGGTAGGGACCCTGTGTGGGGAAGTGGAGCCATGTACCTTTATTTTTTCTTGGAGTTATTATAGGGGATTAAGTGGTGCTCCCTCCCCTCCTATATGTCCACATCCTAACCCCAGAACCAGCAGATGTGGCCTTGTTTGAAGAAAGGGTTTTGCAGATGAGACTAAGGATCTCGAGATGAGTTTCTCCTGGATTATCCTAAGGGTCCTAAGTTCTTATAAGAGACACCCAGAGGAGTGGAGAAGGCCCTGTGAAGACAGGGCAGAGCTTGGAGAGGCACAGCCACAGGGAAGAAGCTGCTAGAAACACCAGAACCTGGAAGAGACATGGACAGACTCTCCCCCAGATCCCCAGGCGGGAGGGAGCGCGGCCCTGGCAGCACCTTGCTTTCAGACTTGTGGACCCCAGAACCGTGAGAGAGTGAATGTGTGACGTGCCCGTCACTCAGCTCATGGCATTGCATCACAGCCATCCAGCAGGCGAACGCAGCTACACGTGTACCTGGATTCGCTGCCGAGGTCCTCAACTTGCAAGTTCTCTTCGGCTTGCCATGGGACCATCCGTCCAGCCTGCCCTCCCCAACTTTCTGGCTCCCCAGAGGCAAAGCTCTTCACCTTCTTCCCGGGTGATTCTGGTATTTTCCCTCTGTACCTACAAATGCGCATGTGCACACACGCGCGCGCGCGCGCGCGCACACACACACGTGGCTTGTTGATTTTTCAGACTCAGGCTTTATCTACTAACTCCCGCCGTGCAGGCTCGGGACGTAGGGTTTGTGTTTCCAGCACTTCCAAGCGCCCGCTGGCTGCCTGCCCCCACACTCCCGCAGTCACAATGCCATTTCAGCAAGATCGATACTGGAGAGGCACCAGCACGCCGAGCCCATCGTACAGGATTTCTTTTTCTTCTCCTGCGTCCGGTTTCCCCCTGGAGTTAATAACGGTCTTATTTTTTCATTTGCTTAGTTTTCTGGACCCTTCACACTAATTCCATTGCAAACTCTCCCCCAGTGTGCAAACACACATCAGGCATCCTACTGATTTGATCTCTTGGAAGAAATCGCCTTCCCCGGACCTGGTCTGTCTCAAAGCGTTGCCTGGCTCGCTTCTTCCAGGGTGCCCTGTTCGGGGGTTTCCGGCTGTCTCTCTTGGGAGGTTCCCGGCTGTCTCTCTTGCTTGTTTTTTGTCTTACTCCTTCATCTTGGTGGAGCAAATTCTTCTGGAAAAGGTGTGTACGGGGCACCTCTGAGCCTCCGTGGAATAAACGTACTGATTGTCCACCCGTGCTGGGTCGGTAGCTTGGCTGGATGTGGGGCTCTGGTGGAACATGTTTCCCTGAGAACGCTTGAGCTGTGCGCTTGTGTCTCCCACATCTGGCACTGCTGTTGAGACCAGCACCATCCTGATTCTTGATACTTTCTGCGAAGTGTGTCTGCTCACAGGTTGGATTTTGTCCTCTCTGGAAGCTGCTCAGAAGCTCTTTGTTATCCACATTCTGAGACATCAGAGCGCCGTTCCTTGCTGTGGGCTGGTTTTCATCCTGGGGTCCGGGCTCTCAGTGGCCTGGTGACTCGGAAGCTGCACGCCTGCCTTAGCTGGCGAGGGCTGCCATGGCGAAGTGCCACAGTCTGAGGCCTCAACCACAGAAACGAGCACTCTCACGGCTCTGGAGCCTGAAGTCCTGGATCCAGGGGTTGGCAGGGCCAGGTCCTCCTGAGTCCCCTCTCCTTGGCATGTAGTTGGTGTCTTCCCTCGTGTCATTGCACAGTCATCCCTCTGCTTGTGTCGGTGTCCCCATCACCTCTTCTTATGAGGACACCGGGCACCCTGCACTGGGGTCCATCCTCGTGAGCTCATTTTACCCCAGTCTCCTCTCTCAACATCTTGTTTTCAAACAGGGTCACTTTCTGAGGTTGTGGGGGTTCAGGCTTTGATGCAGGGATTTAGGGGACGACACAGGACACATCGATGCCCTTCCTTCTGGGGAGTAGCTGTGGGGCTGAATCTCAGACCTTGCCTCCCCTTGGCTCTCCCGGCTCTCTCTTTCTAGAATATGGTTAAAATACTGGCGCTCCCAGCCCGGCCAGTTATTTTCTTGGATTTTCTCTGCTTTCTGAGGCATTTCCTCCACCCGTGGCTTTCTTTCTGCTCCATGCTCTTGCCTCCTGGGCTCCCAGCCCATGACTGTGTTTTGTCGGTCCTGTTTGTATCTTGTTTGCACCTCTGAGGATGCTGGCCACCCTCCCTCTCATGGCCTCTCCTCTGCATCTTCGGTCACGGTGCTCTGTTTCCACAGTGGATGCTGTTGTGTGTGTTGAGGTTTTGGGGCTGGATGTCGCATTTAGAGGACACGTAGGGCCTGAATGAGGGTTCCGTGTGATGTTAAGTGGCCTTGCTGCGGGCTGCACAGAGGGTGACCAGGTGGACCATGTCCCTGGGAGACACTGGGTCCCTGTCTGCGTCTCCTCCAAGCCGGTCAGATTCCCTGGGAGAGTCCACACTCATCCGGGACTGTCTCTCCTGAGACTGCACCCGGACTCTGACTCAAGCCCTGCTCCTGTCCGTGCTGTAGTCCCCACTGTGCCTGCCTGAGACAGACATTGTCTTCTTGGCTGTCTCCGCAAAATAAGCTTCTGTTCTTCTGTTGGGGTGTGGCAGGGGCAGTCACCCAGGTTCTCAAATCAAAAAATGGTCTTGGATCCAGCTCTGGAGGTAGACTTGCAGCAAACCTTTGTCCCATCTACAGCCCAGCGTGGGCCCTGGGAGGCTGGCACCTTAGTGTGGCTGGGTGACAACGGCACTGCTGTTTCCCTACAGCCGGCTGAGGGCTCTGCCCTCTGTGTCTCCTAAGTCAGGGACTGCTCTTCCAGCTGTGAATTACCTTCGAGATTTCCTGAAAGCTAAAACCGCGCTAAACAATGAGTCCTGCTAAACTCTGTGTAATTAATAATGGCCTCTGGAGATAGAATATCTACTAAGCACTTTTACAAGTGTTTCATTGCTACTTTCCCACATCCAGGAGGCAGCATTTTCATCTGCTTTGACCAAAGGGAGAATGGAGGGAAGGGGTCAGAGGGTGGGGAGGGTCCCAGCCCGGGCCATGGTGCTGGGTACAGGAGAAAGTCCCCACATGCTCCAGGCGCTCAGTACCCCTGCCCCTCCAGGTCCTGGGGCCACAGGAGCAGAGGGAGAGGGGCAAGCCGGAACTCACAGTCACCGTGCGATGACTTCTCCTAACCCGGCACTCCTCTGAAGACTTTTTTCCTGGTATTTTTCTGTTGGGCCAATTGGTTGGAACCGAGGCCATTATAGCTATGAGCTTCATACCTTTAATTTCTCCAGGGAGAGAGAAAAATGACTTCCCCATCAGCTCAACTCAGATGATCACAGCTTGTCCACTGAACCCAAGGGCTTCAGAGCCAGAGGGCCCTGAGAGCTGCTCTGAGTTTGGATTGGCAGATGGGGGCATTGAGGAGGTTCCTGGCCCCATCCCCCACAACTGCGTCAGAGCTCCTCCTCCAGGCCCAGCCTGCCCAGGTATCTACAAAGTCCTGCAGGCAGCAGGGGCCTCTCTCCTGTGGCTGCTTCCCAACCGCTTCTCTCTGACCCTGCGACCTGACTCTAATTCCTCACCAGGTGCCCAGGGCTCACATCGATTCTCCACTGCTGCCGTGTAGCGTGAGAATCTCTTTGACCCTCTGCAGGGAGGGCTTCTCGGTAGACTGGGGGTGGGGCCCTTCTGAAAGCCCCCCTCCTTGCCCTCGCTGGGAAGCTGTGTCGGACTGGCAGGCAGCATTGCCATGTTGCACCTGCCCCGGCCCCTCTGCCTGCCTCCTCTTCGGGCTGCTCCATGTTCCTCGCTGCCTGCCTGCTTATCTGCATCCCCATCAGACTGAGAAAGTCAAAGCAAAAACAGCCTCCCCTCATTCCTCCATGCACAGCCCATAGCAGGCACTTGGATGAGTGGCCTCTGCTGTGAAACAAATGGCCACAAATTCCTTGTGGAATGGTGTGGGTCCTGGGGTCAGCAGCCCAGGATGCCCTTGCTGGGTCCTCTGGTCAGGGCCTCACAGGTGTGGTCAAGGTGGTGGCCGGGGCTGTGGTCTCACCTGAGGCCTGACTGGGGAAGTCTGGGCTCCCATGCCTACCTGGCTGTTGAGGATTCAGTTCCCTGGGGCTGTGGGGCTGAGGGCCTCTGTTTTAAGCAGCTGCTGGTCAGAGGCCACTCCCAGTTCCTTGCCATATGGATGTCCCCAAAGTGTCCACTTGCTTCAGCCAAGCCAGCAAGACAGGCTGCTAGCAAGACTGACTTGGCAATCTTCTGTGACATAACTGCAGGACAGAGGTCCCATCCCCTGGCCTGAGTCTGTGGGTTAAGCAAGTCCAACACACACTAAAGTGGGGGTTGCATGGGCACATGAATCCCAGGAGGGGTGCTCACGGGTGCTCCTAGAGTCTGCCTGGCACTGTGCTCAAGATATTGATAGAAAGAACGCAGGAGCAAGTGAATTGAGTTTGCCTTGGAGACGGAGGCTGGGCTCAGGCTGTAGCACTTTGAGTGTTGGGAGGGAAGGCCTGGCTGGAGCCCTGGGCAGGAGGGCCATGGCAGATGTGAAAGCAAGCTCCAACCTCCATCCTCCTCTCCAGCCAGCCTGGGTGGCGCTGTGAGCCAGGCTGCATGGCCAGGGTGCACTGGGCATGGATCCTCCTGGGAGCTGAAGGCATGGTATGGGTGATGGGTGGTGTGACCACCATGGGTATGGGGGTGTGACTGTGCAGGTCCCAGCAGCCCATGCCATGAATTCAGCCTGGGAAGGGGAGGGACAAAGCTAGAGCTACATTTTAAGGCAGAATCTGGCTCTATGTGAACAGATGGGGAAGGGGCAGGAAAGTATGCTGGGGCCTGGCTGGAGGCCCATGAGAACCGACGGGCCTCTGCAGCAGCTGCAGCCAGTGGGGCCAGGGATGCTGGAAGGAAGTGGGGTTTGCTTGTCTGTCTCCCATGGAGGGGTGAGGACCACAGTGAGGTTGGGATTGGGAAGGGGACTCTGTGGCCCCAAGCACTGTGTGGACCTCAGCTGCTTTTTAGCATAATCCAGATGGAGAAGCTCCCTGGGCCACTGTGTGAGGGACCAACCAGTTGATGACTGGACTTCGGAGCCAAAATCCACACACAAACACCACGTTTTTGTTCAGTGAATTCCTTCTGTGACATCTTTGGGGACAGTCAAGATGATTGTCCCCAGGTGACCAGAGGAGGACATCAGGTAGACCCAGGCAAATGCCTGCATGTGCTCAAGAGGAGACCCCATTGGGAAGCGGAGGATGAAGGTCAGGGAGAAACCGAGGCAGACAGATCCTGACTCTAAGTGCAGGGGGGGCAGGTGGAGGGTTCTGTGTGGCCCGGGGCCCTTGCTGTGAGGCCAGGGGTGGAGGGAAATGGCGAAGGGAGAGGGAGCCAACCTGCCAGGGAGATTTGCTGCAGAGCAGCCACAGGGCATGAAGCAAGGCTGGTGATATTTAGCTGTGCATGGAAGGCTCATTTTTCTGCCAAGAGAAACAACTGTTCTCTTGTCCAGACTGTCCCAAACTCCTTGGCAACACTGACATCCAGTTGCTCTTGGAAGCCACTATAAGACACTGGGTCTTATCTCCTCCCGGGGTTCTCTTATTTCACTTCGTGCTAACTGCCGCGTTTAAGCCCCGGTAAATGATCGCGACGTGGACAAGACAGCTTGGCCTTCAGTGGCATTTATTTTTTCTTCCTGGCCAAATGCTGACATATAAAACTCAATTTCATGTTAAAGAAAGGCAGGCGGCTGTGTGTTTGTTTAGACCCCTCTCCAAGACGAAGGGTCACGGCAGCCACTTGGGCCTTTTTCCGGCTCAGATGGGAGAGTTCAGTGTGACTGGGGTGGCTGGAAGTTGGCCTGGCCGGGATCCGAGGAGAAGTGTGAATTAATGGGAAGCAGAGTTCTGAATTCTGCCGACTCAGCCCCGTCTGCCCTTCCTGGACCCGGGCTGGGATCCTGGTGACCCTGTTGCATCAGAGCTGGTCCCTTCCCTGCAGAGCCTCGGCTTCCCTCTGGGGAGTAGGATCCCTCTCATGTTGGGGAGCCAACCCCAGGATCACAGCCCTGACTGCACTGGCCCCACAAGGGCCTGGCCTAGCCTGCGAATCCGAGGCCCGGGGGCCACTCTGCTCCTCTCGACGTCTGTGACCAGCTGGAGTCATCTCTTGAATCTCAGCTTTCCAGTTGGCTGAGTGGAAGGGCGTGACACCGAGGTTGTGCAGCTGCAGCAAAGCAACACGGAAAGTGCTGTTGGCCCCGAGCTGGGTGCGGAGCGGCCCTGATCATTGCGGGAGTGTGTTTCCCTTCCTTTTGGCCTGAGTGGCTGAGACTTCAGAGGTCCCTCCTGGTGACGTCGGCAGCTCAGAGGCAATAGATGCTGCTGCTTGGGGCGGGTTTGGGGACCATCAGGTTCCTGGATGGGAGCTGGGGCAGGGGACTCAGACCCCTCAGATTCGGACCCACTGGGACCCTCACTCCTCCTCAGCCCCTGCTTCCCTTCTTAGCGGCTCACAACCCGGCCTTTCTACACGCTTCTGTTTTGCTTCCACTGGAGTAGACGAGAAGAGCGTTCCCTGTTCCCACCATGGGTTGAAATTTTGCATCTGTGCCCTCCCCGAGTGACGTGGCAGAGCTTCCACTGCGAGTGGAGGGCACGGCCCCGGCCACAGGTCCTGGGCTTGGATGTGCAACATGGCTCAGCCAGTAGGATGTGGTGGAAGCGGGCCGGGCCACTTTGGGGGCACCGTTCATCTCCTTTCGCCCCTCTGCTGCTCTGCTCTCTGCTGCAAGGCCAGTAACAAGCCCTGGCATCTGCTGCCTCATCAGCCTGGGGGCCCAGAACCGGCTCCAGGAGGACTGGGTGTGTCTGGTTGGGCCCAGGTGAGACCCACAGACTCCGGGGCTTAGAAGCAAATGACTACCATTAGGAACCAGTGAGGTGTGAGGTTCTGTGTCTGCAGTAAAAGCTGCCTCACCCCTGCAGACAGGTGTGCTCCGGGAGGCAGGAACCACATCCGTCTTGTTTCCCAGCAGCTCTGTGCCCGGAAGACTGCACAGAGCTCCACAGTGTTTGACCAAGGAGTAAATGAATAAGGAAATGAGACTGGAGAGAAAAAATCGGATTTCTGCAGTTGAACAAATAATGAGTGATGGGTGTTGCCTGGGTCTCTGGGGTCCCTTTTCTGGGGTGTTTCTTCAGTGCCATGTGACAGTGACGTGGAGAACAGCATGGTGATGGGAAGAATTGAAGTTAGAAGCGTGGCCCGCATCTTATTCCCTGACAGCACCCCGCTGGCTCTCAGCGGGTGGCTGGGCCCATGGGGGATTAGGAGGCCCCAGGGTCCCTGAGCAATGGACCTGACCATAGAATGTCCATTCTGGGGGAGACCTGGGAAAAATGAAACTTTCTCTGGGTTAAAATAAAATCTTACCTCATACTTCATAATGCAGACTTACGATTCAGATTTTACTTAGCGGTGGCATTTTAGACACTTTCGCTGCAGGAATAGTGGATTTTCATTGATAGATGTGAAACCCACATTGAAACGGTTTGTGTGGCTGCCTGAGGAGGTGGAGGTTGTGTTGGTGGTGACAATGGTGGAGAAGCGGAGCCAGGGGGAGGAGGCTGGATCCTGCACCAAGGCAGTGCCTGTTGCTGGGTCTGTGCCCAGCCTCATCTCTGAGACACTCCAGGCCTCCTGCACTGTGAGTGCCAACCCTCCCCCAGGCACGGCTGCGACGCCCCTGCCCACAGCACTGCAGTGACCCCTTAGGTAGAGGCTTCATCCCCTCTCCTCCGGCGTGTGAGGAGCAGAGGCCTGGGAGGGGTGTATTCCTAGGGCAGAGAGCAGGCCTGGTGTGGGCTCTGGGGACTGGGCACCTGTGACCTTGGCCATCCCAGTTGATCGTGCCCAGGCTCCTTGTTGTAAAGCGGGGACAGTAATGGACCCCACCTGTTAACAGTCAGGCTGTTGTCTGTGTGTGGTGTCACCATGCTGGTGCTGGTGCTGGTGTCGGTGCTGCTGTTGGTGTGCTGTGGTCCGTGTCGCTGCCATCAGCATGTTTGCCTCACCTGGACTGGGTCTGGAGAGACGATGTCCACTGTGTCCACAGTGTCGCCTGGGTGCTGGACCCTCAGCATGCCCTATGTGCTGGCGGAAGTGTCAAGCATGATTCATCTCTTTTGATGGATGAGGACACAGAGTCAGAGCAAGTCTCCGTGGCTCCTCCGTGGTCACATAGCAAGTGAGCACCGGAGGACACAGAATCAAAGCAAGTCTCCGTGGCTCCTCTGTGGTCACATAGCAAGTGGGTACCGAGCTAGGAGCACAACCCAGGCACTTGGCCCCTGGCTTGGCACTGGGTCTGCTTGCAACAGGGAGATGGTAGACTCCCTGCCTGCCTAGCTGGTATCTTAATGACACGTGTTTCATGGAAAATTGTGGATGGATGACTTGGGCATTCTTTCCTGAGAAGCTGTCAGTTCAGATTAGGCTCCAAGGGGTGACTGATCAGTTGGTAGATGCTGCTTAAAAATGATAGTAATGTCTGCATTTCCGAGGGCATCCATTATGTTGAGAGAAGTGGATGAGGGCTCTTCGGAACTGGGTGGTGATCTGTCTGTCCTGCCCCCTGTTCTCCATCTGTACAGAACGAGGGTGTTGGGGTCAGAGTCTCATCACATGCCTGCATGGGCTGGTGACACGAGAGAGAAGTGGCTTGGATCCTGCCTACTGTGGTGTCTTTTTCTCAAGCCTGGCAAGTGAGAGTGAGCTGGAAGTGACTTTTACTGGGATTCCTCCTCACTGTGGCTGGGCTGAGGCTTGTGGGAGCAGAGGTTAAGCAAGGAAGACGTGCTTCCCTGGGGCGCAGGGCTCAGCTCCTTGGCTTTCGTGGTGTCTCTGTCCCTGGGCCACGTTCGCCATTCCAAACCCTTGCTGATATCTGCCCTGTTCCACCCCGACGGCTAGACATGTGGAGACACTCCCCCTCTTGTTTGTCCAAAGTAAAAGTGAATATATATGATTGTCTAGAAAAAAATGCTACAGTTATTTAGTCATTCAACAAACACATAGTGATTCTGAAGGTACCATATATGTGTGGAGCATTTTGCAGAGAAGTGTCAGTGAAGGCTGCTCTGAGGGTGACCTGTAGGGATGGACTAGAGGGTGAGGAGGGGTGATCTAGGCAGTGGGCAGAGCACTTTGGGGGCTCTGAGCTGCAGAATAATGTCTCCTTCCACAATAGAAAGTCTGCGCATTGGGGCTGAGGCATCCAGGGGGAGAAGATGGGGGAGGGGGTGGGGTGGATTCTCACCTCCCAGGTCAAGGTCATCATGACTTGAGCAGCAGAAACCAGGCAGTGCTCCCTGTGGCCTCGGCTCCTGTCCTCACCTCCATGGAGCCTCTCTTTCCCGTGTCTGATGCCAGCAGGCCGTGTAGAGGCCATATGCCCCAGATGGAGGTAGCAGCCCCTCCTCTCCTCCAGAGGAGGGTGTCTGCGGCAGATGGTTGGCGTGCTGTCCACTGCCCTTCAGGACTGAGCTGCTCACCACCGCTGTAGGGGGTGCCACAGGTGACTGCTCACAGCTGCCACTCTCCAAGTACTGCCTGAGGCCAAGCCACATCCAGTGAGTCTTTCTGGCCAAAGGCCCTGGTCTCAATTTGAGATGAGCCTGCGTGGCTGTTGCAGCCCCAGAGCTCCCTGTGGGACAGGCTGAGGCCTCTGGCAAATGTGCCGGAACTTGCCCTCTCCCTCTGCCCGGTTCTGCTTGTCCCTGGCTTGCAGTCATGGCTCCAGAGTGCATGTGCTATAAAGCCTCTGCACACAGATCTGACTCAGAAACCTTTTAGGGAGCCCAATTTAAGACACGTATTCGGGGGCAAACCACAGAGGCCTCAGCAGCAGGGAGCACTGGGATTGGTGTAGGGGAGGAAGGCTCAGCAACCATGCCGGCCCTTCATTGGTAGACTAGCCACGGGTGGCTGAGAAGGGAAGGGGTGTAGTTCTGTTGCAGGAGGGTGGGGGGCAGAACACCAGAGACTCAGTGACCCATGCCCTGCTGCTGTGCTGCACCACAGGTGAATAGGTGCACAGCCCAGCAAGAAAGGCTGTCAACTGGGCAAAGGGTGGGTGTGTCCAGGTGGTGTGACCACCACTGGAAGCCCACAAAGTCTCTCATCAATGCAAAGGATGCTCCTGACATCTCTGTGTCTCCTCGGTTATTTCACCAGAGTGGAGTACCCATGGGGACTGAGGACCGACAATCTCTCAGGGGTACAGAGTGAAGAGCATGCGGCACCAATGCAACCAATGCCTGGGTAAGAGAACGTACCTGGCAGGAGAGGTGAGAGGCCCTGCCTGGAGCAAAATGACTGCTGGTGATCTGAAAGGTGGCGATCGAGGTGAAGATGGCTCAGTCGTTCGACTGTCTGTTGGGAATCTTGTCTACGGGCCATGATGTGTCAAGTCCTGGGAAGATAACGGTGGAACCGGTCTTCCTGATAGTAACTGTGGTCATGTTGGAGTTAGTGACCCAATGAGAGTGTTCCTGGTGATATTGATTTGATGGTGGTGATAGTGATGGTGGTAGTGGTGATAACGATGGTGATCATGGTGATATGGTGATGGTGGTGGTGGTGATGGTGATGATAGGTGATGGTAGGATGGTCGTGGTGGTGGTGGTGGTGGTAGGATGGAGGTGATGGTGATGATGATGATTATAATGGTGGTGGTAATATTGGCAATAGGATGGTGGTGGTGGTGATGATGGTGGTGGTGATGGTGATAATGGTGGTGGTAATCATGGTAATAGGATGATGGTGGTAGGATGGTGGTGGTGGCAATGATGGTGACGGTGATGGTGGTATGTGGTGGTGATGGTGATGACAGTGATGGTAGGATGATAATGTGATGAGGATGGCGATGGTGGTGGTGGTGATGGTTATGATGGTGTTGGCTATCATGGTAATAGGATGGTGGTGGTAGGATGGTGTTCGTGTTGGTGATGATGGTGATGGTGGTGGTGGTGTGTGGTGGTGATGGTGATGACAGTGATGGTAGGATGATGATGTGATGATGATGGCGATGGTGGTGGTGGTGATGGTAATGACAGTGATGGTAGGATGGTGATGATGGTGATGGTGGGATGGTGATGATGGTGGTGGTAGTGATGGTGATGATGGTGGTGGCAATTGTGGTAAAAGGACAGTGATGGTAGGATGGTGATGATGGTGATGGTAGGATGGTGATGATGGTGATGGTAGGATGGTGATGATGGTGATGGTGGGATGGTGATGATGGTGGTGGTGGTGATGGTGATGATGGTGGTGGTGGTGATGGTGGTGATGGTGGTGGCAATTGTGGTAAAAGGACAGTGATGGTAGGACGGTGTGGGTGGTGTTGATGGTGGTAGTGGTGGTGGTGGTGGTGATGGTGATGGCAGTGACGGTAGGATGGTGATGTGGTGACGGTAGGATGGTAATCGTAGGCATGGCAGTGATGACTATATAATGGTGATAACGTGCTTGTGGAGGTGACTGTGTTGATGACACACGCATGTGTCTAATGCCACATGCTCCCTGGCCTTCTGTTCGCTCCTGGGCTCTTTTCCATCCCAGCTCTTCACCAGAGGGAGTTTTCATTTCCTGAGAGGGCGGATGCTCTGATTGCATCAGTGACAAATGGAAGCTTGGGGAGTAGGAGGATGGAAATCCTTATCTATTAATTGGTTTTCGGCCTCTCCGGCCTCCTCTGGTAATGACCCTTCCCGTCTTTGCCGTTATCTCAGTGCCTCTTCGTGTACTGCTAAGTTGAGCTTAATCGGGCCATTAGCCCAGGCGCAGCATGGAGCCTCTCAGTCAGGGTCCACTGGGAGCACCTCAGTGTCTTTGAGCAACAGAAGGTGGCAGGGGGAGCAGGAAGAGGGGTGTCCAAGAGATCCCTCAGTGGCACCAGCAGAAGCTGGATCTGATGCTAAGGGTCAGCCACATGCACCAAGAATGGTAGTTGAGGGGTGCTCTCAGCAATGCCCAGTGTCCGGGGCATAGGCCAGAGGACCGAGACACACGTAGAGCCTCCTGTTCAGAAGTGGGCCCATGAGGATGGCCTCCCCAGCCCTCGGGAGACCAGCAGTCATTGCTAAAGGGCTTGTTCCCAGAATTCAGAGTGGAGGGAGGGGAGCTAGGACCATAAAGGGAAGGACCCTGCAGGGCTGGGAGCTAGAGAGATGGCCAAATTTGCACCCCCTGGGTGGACTGTGCAGGCCAGTCCTAAGAGGTGGGCACATGGGATGTGGACCCTGGAGTCGTTATGAGAGCAGAGCACCCACAGGGAGATGTGAGCTGCACACGGGGACCCGGTTCCTTAGGAGTGGGAGATGCCACTCTTCGTTGTTGGTGGGGGGTGGCTGAGGGATCTGGATCTGACGCTGGGTGTGATCTTCCAGCTGGAGAGCAGTTAAAGGACAATTCTGACTGGGAGGCAGCCAGACCACGTTGTCACCACTGCGAGGAAGGTGGTGCCACTGAAGCCCCAGGGGTGATGCCAACGGGCCATGCGAATGTGCAGGGGCTCAGCCTCACCCCCAGAGAGGCAAGTGGAGTGTGGGGGGTGTACCCCGATGTTTGTGGGGGCTGATGCCATGCTTGCTCTCACAGGGTCCCTTTGTGGAGTTTCTCTGGGTTTCCTTCTGGGGCAGCTTATGCCCTCTTTCCTTCAAGCAAGTGCAGAGGCTGGGCCTGGGGTGTACCCCTGTTGGGAGGGTTCCCTTTCCCGGGATGCCTGCCTGGAATCCAGGAGGAAGTCTGGGGAACGTGGGCTTACTCGGCTTAGCTGGGGCCGCAGGAGCCATGTTGCTGTCCTTTGGTTCGACGTACTGTCAGCATCGCCACATACCAGGGCTGCCCAGCCTGTCCCTTGCCAGGCTCCAGGAGTCGTGATTGCTCACACATGGCCCAGTCCTCGAAGATTTGGGGCCGATGCTCCTGGCTTTTAGTCGTGTGAGCATTTTTGCATGGGAAACTGAGGCAGGGCTGGTGACAGAGGGATTTTGAGCTGATGTTAGCATAATCTTCTAGCCTGTGACTCAAGAATAATTCTTAGACTGTGGGAGGCAGAGTGGGTTCTCTATGCATAGATGAACTTATGAAAGCACAAAGCACTTCTGCACACTTTGTCCTGCTGGATACAAAGCAGGAAGCAGCCTGCAGGCCGAGGCAGGATGGAAGCTGGGTGAATGAGCGAGGAGCACCTAAGAGAGAGAATCATCAGGGTCCCACACCCCCCAACTTGGACCCTGGCTGTATACTCTGGTCCTACCCACTCAGCAACCCAGGTGAAAAGGTGCCCAGGGATGGCCTAGAGTTTCCAGTCTGAGGGGTTTGGCTGGAGCCCCAGCTCCATTTCTGTGAGCTGTATCCACATATTCCCACAGGAGCAAGCATTAGGGGAGCACTTCTGCCTACTGGGCATGAACTGAGCCTGGCATGGTGTGGTGAGGAAGCCAGGCACAGCTCCTGCCCTGGCAGAGTGGAAGTCCAGCAGGGATATTGGTAATGCGGGTAGGTGAGGACATGGTGGGGAAGGAGATGGCACATAGATCTGGGAAGGGCTCTCCCAGGAGGGAGGTTTCCTGCCAGGCACCAGGAAGGCAGGAAGGAGCTGGCTGAGTGAGGCCCAGTGGCCGATGGCCTGTGGCAGATACCACCCCTTATGCAATGGGAGGACAGTGGCTCAGGAGAGCCAGTGGGGGGCCAATGAGATCTCTGCTCAAGGCAGACAGGGACCCACCCTTCCTTCCTTCCTCCTTCCCTCCCTCCCTCCCTCTCTCCCTCCCTCCCTCCCTCCCTCCTTTCCTCCCTCCTTGCCTCCTTTCCTCCCTCCTTCCCTTCCTCCCTTCCTCCCTCCCTCCCTTCCTGCCTCCCTCCCTTCCTCCTTCCCTCCCTTCCTTCCCACTGCATCACTCATCTGGGAAACCTGCCTTGCTTGATGAAAGGTGATGTGAAAATGATAATGCCTTAACCTGCAGGGAGGAGTGGGTGACGATGGTGTTCCAGGCAGCGGCGGTGGGTGTGGGGCAGGGTAGAGTGGGGTTGGGATACAGGGCACCCGCCTCAAGGCCCACCGTGCAGGCTGCCTCGCTCACGCTTCCCCTCAAAAGGTGCTAAATGCCTGGGACCCCTTGTTTATCAGGGTCCCTGGGTGCTGAGTTTAGGAGCCCTCCATCAGGCCGGGAGAGCAGGGCTGGCAGTTCAGGAAGTCCCGGGCATCTGATGTCCCTCCAAGGAAGCCCAGTGAGTGTGAGCCCTGTTACGTCTGTGGCCAGTGTCCTCTGTCTTGTCCCCGCCACCTCGTTAGTGCCCTTTTCCTCCCCTCCCCAGCTCACTGTGTCTCTTTCAGGCACCTGGAGGAGGAAAATGGTCTGGAAGCCATTGAGCCATCGACACTGCTTGAGGGATACCCTGGAGGCCAGGGTGGGATGTGGGAAGCATTGCCAGTGCTGATGTGGGGGCCATGAGGGCCGGCATTGGCCCCACTGCAGCCGCTGCTGCTCCAGAGGGCGGTCCTCAGCCCCGAAGGATGGACTGAGTCTGGGAGAACCCAAAGAACCGGAGGCTGTCGGCAGAGCCTGGAGGCCTAGGGAAAGGGACAGCTGTGCATTGGATTCCAGTGGCTGCAGCAGGACTCAGGAGGAAACCCTCAGTTGTATGGGAAGTGCCAGGGGCAGCTGTCACTGCAGAGAATGAATTGTCAGGGAAATAGCCCTGTCCTGTCACACAGCAGAGGGAGGGCACTGTCGCTGTTGTAAGTAGAGGGAATTGGACAGGAAAGAAGGGCTGGGAAAGGTTTGGTGCTGTCATTGCCACCTTTGTCATCACTGCTATCACTATTGTCAGTCACCAGATGGGCCCTGGACTGTCACTGTCACTGCAAAAGCCAGCCGTAGCTATGCTGTTAGTATTACCACCTTTCCTATCTTCTATACTTTCCATCCACCCACACATCTATCCACCTGTTCACCTATCCACCCACTTACCCACCCATTCACCCATCCACCAATCCACCCACCCATCCATTCACCCACCCATCCACCCATCCACGCACCCATCCATCCACCCACCCATCCACCCATCCACTCACCCATCCACCCACCCATCCATCCACCCACCCATCCACCATTCCACCCACCCATCCATCCACCCACCCATCCACCCATCCACCCACCCATCCATCCACCCACCCATCCACCATTCCACCCACCCATCCACCCACCCATCCATCCACCCACCCATCCACCCATCCACTCACCCATCCACCCACCCATCCACCCATCCACTCACCCATCCACCCACCCATCCATCCATTCACCTGTTCACCCACCCACCCATCCACCCATTCACCCATCCACCAATCCACCCACCCATCCATTCACCCACCCATCCACCCATCCACGCACCCATCCATCCACCCACCCATCCACCCATCCACTCACCCATCCACCCACCCATCCATCCACCCACCCATCCACCATTCCACCCACCCATCCATCCACCCACCCATCCACCCATCCACCCACCCATCCATCCACCCACCCATCCACCATTCCACCCACCCATCCACCCACCCATCCATCCACCCACCCATCCACCCATCCACTCACCCATCCACCCACCCATCCACCCATCCACTCACCCATCCACCCACCCATCCATCCATTCACCTGTTCACCCACCCACCCATCCACCCACCCACTCATCCATCCATCCATCCACTCATCCATGCATCTGTTCACCCACCCACTCACCCACTCATTCATCCACCTATCTGTCCATCCTTCCATTACTCTGTCTTCCATCCATAGGTCCATCTTTTCATCTGTCCATCCATCAGAACGCTTTCTGAGCGCTCCATCTCTGACTCTGTAGCTGTTACTAGAACAGATGCTGGTTATGCTGTGAGCCAAACAAGGTCCCCAGCTCTGGTGGGGCTCACAGTCCCCAGGCCTAGAGTTTGGCAGAGAAGATACAAGTGAGGTATCTCAACAAGATGACTTAGAGTGTGACGAGTACTTCACGAAACTACAGAAAACCCAAAGTGAAGGGTGGGATGGGTGCCCGTGCAGATCGGGTAGTCTCGCCCAGCCTTTCCAGTGGCGACCATTGAGCAGAGATCTGGAGAGTGGGAAGGTTTCAAGAACAAGACTTCCAGGAACAGGAAACAGCAGATGGGACCTCAGGTGAAGGGGACAGATGGTGTGGGGTGTGAGGCACAGATGGGCCAGTGAGGCTGAAACCAGCATCAGGGACAGTGGTGGCAAGGAGCTGACTCAGCCAGGCTAGCAGGTGCCAGGGCTGTGGGTGTGCAGAAGGCTCGTGGACCATGGGAGCTGGGGTGCTTCTGAGTGTGATGGGATGCTTCTGAGGGGCTTAGCTTAACAAGAAAAACATTGACAACAGTAAGCTCCAGAAAGCCAGGAAGGGTTTCATTACAAGCCCTAGCATTCCTGCTGCCCCAGGTGAAAAATCCCTTCCTGGAGGCAGCCCACAATCATGGATGAGGTCGTTTTAGACCTTTTCTGCATAGGAGCTCCATAAACAATATGTTCTATACTAGTGTGTGTTTAAACATTTACATAAATGGGATTATGGTGTAAGTAATGTTCTACAATTTCTCTTTTTACTCAACATTTTATTTTTTAAGATTCATCATGGTGACAATCGAGGTCATTTTCCATGTTTTTAAGAGCTATAGTGTATTCCATCATGTGAAAATATTTAAATGCATGTACTCGTTTCTGTTCTGATGGGCATTTGGCTTCTTCCCAGTGTTTTCTATTACAAATTCAGTCACAGTGAACACCGCTCTCATCTATTAGGCCCATTGCTTGTCACGGGCTGTTCTAGAATTTCATATACCTTCTCTCTCGAAACTCACAAAGGAGAAAGTGCCCATTTTCCAATTAAGGAAACTGAGGCACAGAGAAAGCACATGGCCTTCCTAGGGCTGACCAACTGGGAGACATCCTGGGAGGTCCGCCCTGGGGTTTGGGGCCTTGGCTCTGCCGCCAGGCCACCCGGCATCCCTGACTTCTGTAGGGCACATGCGTGGGAGGGAACTTGCTGGGCCTAGACTCACCTGTTCTGAACTCCATGTCCCTAGATGCTCTCCCAAGGGATCAAGTTCTAAATTGCTCACATCATCAGTGTGTGCAACTTTTGATGCTTGGAGTTGTCAGACTTTTAAATGTTTGCCATTCCAATGGATGTGGAATGATATTCTAGGGAATATTGACATGAGCATCGCATGTTAGTGAGCATGTTCTCATACATATTCATGATGTAGATTTCCTCTTTGGTGAGTTCCCTGTTCAGATGCTTTGCCTGTTTTTCCTTTGGTCTGTCGCCTTATTGATTTGTAGATATTCTTTATATATTATGGCTGTCTATCCATTATTTGCTGCATGTTGCAAAAGTCTGCCTCACAAAGTCACTTATCTTTTAATTATGTTTATAGGCCTTTTTCATACAGAAGTTTCAAATTTTAATATACTTCAACTGATCATTTTGCTTTTTATAAATCTTGATCTGATTTTATAACTCTTTTTCGCCCTGAGGTCATAGAAAAGTTTTCTGTGCTTTAACTGGTTAAAAGTGTTTTTATCACATCAGGATCACACTTGGATGTTTCTTTTCTTCCATGTGCACAGTCGACTAGTATTCAAGCACAACTCACACTTGGGTGTTAAATTGAACATGGTATGGGCAGTCGTGGGCATTCTCCTCTTAGTTCTCATGAACGGAAATGCTTCTAAAGTTTCATCAGTAAGCACGGTAGTTCAATAAGCTTCCTATAGGTCAAACCAGAAATTCTAACCACCATCATCACCGTTGCCAAAGTCATTAAAACGCTTTCTAAGCCATGAAGTATCCACTCGGCTGGACCCTCAGGGCCCTGAGCCTTCCCGTGTGAAGCCCACCTGGGCTGGAGACTGCAGCCCAGGCCCAGGGGTACAGAAGGGATGGGTGAGGGAGCTTAAAAGATGAGGTCAAACCCAGAGGACACCTGGGGATGAGGGTGGTAGAGATGGAAGGCCTGTGTCCACAGGGAGGGAGCAGAGGGTAAAGACCTGCCCGTGCTGGTGCATGATGAGAGAGGAGGGGTAAATGGTGGACGGTGAAGAGTGTGAATGTGGGGCTAAGCCTGCCTCATGCTTCTGCTATTCACACAAGTTACTTGGCCTCCTCAGGCCTCCATTTCCTCCTCTGTAAAATGGGGCAGCAGCTCCCTCACAGCATCTTTCAAGGACTGAGTTAAGTGCTGGGAGCAGAGCCGGTGCAGGGTACACGCTGGGTGCTGCCGCTGTTGCTGACTCTGTTACTGTGGGTGGCAGGTGTGGTGTGGTGTTGTGGTAAAGGCGGCCGCAGCACTGGCCATCCTGCAGTCACCGGCTGAGTCAGTCTAAGGCATTCAGGCCCTGCCTTGGGTCCCAGGCAGGTCACGACATCGGCAGAGGAGAGCTGGGAGCACTCCAGGCCTGTGCCTGCATCCTGGGATGCTGAACACCTGTGCAGAGCCCCAGGCCTGGCGACTCTGCCGATGGATGGGGCGTGGGAACCCAGCTGCCTGGTTAGGTCCGAGTCACCGAGCCATCCACTCCACCAGCTCAATTTTAATCTCAGCTGGTGAATACTAATTTTTTTTAGCATAAGTATGTCCCAATTACTGCACCAGACATACGTGTACTAAAAAATGTTGTTTATGTGGAATTAAAGCCGGGATGAATTTAAGTTTCTCTGCATTTAGCTGGTGCTCTATATCTTTTAGTTTCTCAATATGGGGTTCCTGTTTGGGGGAAGGCATGGGCAGGATCTGGGGAGGGTCTCGGGTCTGCTGAGGTTGGAAACAGGGCTGCAGGTAGGGAATTCAAGGTGGGCGAGCTGGGAGGGGAACGGGGCTGGCTGCGAGGAACCAGCAGTAACTAGCAGGTGGGGACAAGGTATTATGGGGCGGCTTCAGGGAATGGGGCCCGGGCCTGCATCCTGCCCCCTATTCACCCTAAGTCCTCGAAAAATCAGTCTCTCGGCCTCCCTTTTCTCAGCTGTAAATAATGGGGCTCATCCTCCTGCCCCTCGAGCTCAGGGCTGTGTCTGGGGTTGGCCCCACAGGAGAAGAGTCTGTAGCAGGAGACGCAGTGATGGAGGCCAACATCCAGGCAAACAGGACAGAAGTTCAGAGGGAGAAGTCTGCCTGCTGGAAGGTGGGAGGGCTTCCAGTGGGAGGTGGCCTGGAGCCAGGCCTGGCAGGCTGAGCCAAGCTTTCCAGGCAGGAGCCCTCGGGAGCAGCATCAGGCAGTGTGAGGTTCAGATGGCCCCTCCTGGCCCCTCCCATCACCCTGCACAGCAGGGAACACGGTTTCTCCCCGGCTCCCACAATGGCTGCTGACGTGCTGGAATCACCATTTTTTAGCTCCGTGTGGATGGCTTTGGCCTGGGGGCGGGGCTCAGCTAAGCGGGCAGGGCAGCGGAGAGAGGGATGCTGGTCAGCAGCAACAGTGCTGCCCTCCTGCCCTGCAAGTGTCCAGGGCTTGAATCATTCAAGGGCTTCCCGCGGTGACCCATTCTGATCTGGGAGCGTCCCAGCTTTGCCAACAGCCAGTGGCCCTCCCGAGAGCTGGTAAGAACTAGAAAGGAAACCACAGAGCCCTGGAACCTGCCTGACCCCCTCTCGTCATTTGGTGCTGGGCTCACTCTGAGGCCACCTGAAGGGCCTTTGAGGCCAGGGAAGCTGGTCCCATCCTCCAGGACGGCTTCTCCCCTGGAGCTCTGCGGGTGTGGTGCTGCCACAGCAGCTGGGGACTGGCTGATTTGAGTCATCCTGGCTAGTGGGGAGGAGGCCGCCTCCTCGGAGCTGGGCTGGGGATGGATTTCTCCTAATTGGCTACTGAGCTTGGAGATGGACTCTCACAGCAGCGGTGACCGTGAGTCAGATGGGCAGAGAATAGAGAGGGAGGGAGGGAGGCGTCCAGCAGGGCAGGAGAGGGGCTTGCAGCCCTCAGGCCACCCTCGCTGCTGCAGGTGGGAGCCGGCAGTGCAAGGTCACAGGGAAGTAGGCAACAGCGTTGAGCCAGAGCGTGGGCCAGCTGCCGCGCTGGCTGAGAAGAACGGAGCCAGCCCGCCCTAGAGCCCTGAGCGAGGTGAGGCTGCTGGGCTGGCCCTGTCCTGATGCCAAGACCAAACCCTGACATCCTGTGGCTCCGACCCTCGCTCCCAGCATGTAGGCTGATCGTGAAATGTGGCTCTGTCACCTGCCTGGGATCCTTGACCTTCATGTAGGTGTATGAAGATCAAGTCTTCCATCTCAGGCCTGCACCATCCCTTCCTCCTTGAGAGCCCAGCTCCCTGGAGGTCTGTGTGCTCCCCGCCACGGTCCACTAACCCTCTGCTCCATGCACTTGTGGGGGCCGCCAGACACTCCACACAAATGGGACGTTCTCAGGAAAAGCCCCTCCTACAATCCTTCCTCCAACACCCACCAAGCGGCTGTTCCTCCACTCCCATCCCCAGAAAGGAGGCCTCTGGTGTGGGTTCCAGCCCCATAGACCTCAGGGCCGGGCTGTACTGACACGCTTCCTGGTGGAGCACCGAGTCCTGACCCAGGATGCAGGCCGAGGTTTCCGTGGTGAAGCTCATGGCCCAGCCTCCTTCCCTCCCTGCTCAGCTCTCCTCTCCCTGCCTGCAGGGGCTGCTCCCTGCTTCCTCCCTTCCCTCCTTCTCCTCTTTCCCTCTCCCTTCCGTGATCCACACCCACAGAAGTTGCCTGACACACAAAGTCTAATGGCGCTGACTCAGCCCGGCTGGCCCAGCCGCCCCCTCCCCAGCATGGCGAGGCTCATTTCAGCCCCAGGCTCCTGGAAGGCTGACTCACACCACTTCACTCACTCATCATGGGCTTGTGATGGTCGCTGGGCCTGGCAGGGAAACAGGCCTGTGTTCCTAAGCATGGCGAGCACAGGCCTCCTGCCCGAGGACAGCTGTTGCTCATTAGCGCAAGATCGGGCTGCATGCCACCCTCCTGCACAGCTGGACAATGTGATCCAGTGGCCCCTGTGAGGCCAGGTGCCAGGCTGTTGTCTTGGGTATAACCCCCTCTGAGGCTTCTTCAGGGATCAGAGAGCAAGGGCTGAATGCCAGGAAGTGCAGGGCAGCCACTGAGGACAGAGGTGCCCTCTGCTGTGCCCTCCTCTTCCTACATCCAAATCCCTCCCCTCCTGGGGCTTCACCCTCCTCCTGCAGGCCTGACCTCCTCATTCTGGGACCTGTGGAGAGGCAGCCTGGCATCTTAAGTGCTTTTCAAGGATCTTTTGGTTTCAAGCAACAGAAACCCTTCTCAACTGGCTCAAGCCAAAGAAGGAAGTCAGGGTGCTGCAAGATTATCCTCGCCGCCTTCTGTCTCTTCTTTCATCTTCCCTCCAAGAGGCCGCCATTGTCTGGCAGTCTGGGCAGCCCCAGGCTTATAGGCAAGCATGTAGCCAGCCCAAGGGGAAGAGGTGTCCTCTCCCCCGAAGCATCCAGGAAAGGTCTCTGAATGGAGTCCCGTGGTCACCTCCAAACCAATCACTGAGTCTAGAGCAGAGGTTCTGATGATGGGCTAGGCAGGGCCATGTGTTCACTCCCTGCTGGGGGATATGGGGGTGTGGCCGTGTCCTACACCTCCATGGGGATGGAGCTGGGAAGAGAAGGCTCCCCCGGGAAGCGCTGTGTGCCACCCCCGAAGGGGTTGGAGGCTGAGCAGGCAAGAGCCAGGGACCCCTACTGCCTGGCTCCTACCTGGTTCTGGCTTCAGTTAGCCACCCTGCGGTCTCCCCCTCCTTGAGTCTCTGTGCCCTCCTGTGAGAAATGGAGCTCAGGCCAGGTTTTCCTTGTCATGTTACCATCAAGAACACAAATGCACATATGTGCCACAGTGCCTTGTGTGCGCTAGCATGCAGACGTTGCAATAAGATCGGGCAAGCAATGACAGGAAAAACAGAAATTCTAGGTGTCCCTGTGGTGATTCTGAAGTGTAAAATTGTGTTAGTTTGGCAAAGATAATTGAAACCTAGAATATCATCAGTGGCTGGAAAGTCACGCCCCCACACAGCACACAGGAATTGGGAGAGTGCGGGGGCGGGAGTGAGCTCTCTCCTTCCCTGGTGTGGAAGAGGCAGAGGTTCAGAGAAGCCCTGAGCCAGTCTGCCTGTCCCCAGGCCACCCTGCTCCACTGGTGCTGCCGCCCCGCTGGCTGGCTGGGCCCCTGCTGAGCTTGAGGCCCGCATTCAGCACTCAACGCCCAGCGCCCAGCGTTCAGCGTTTAGTGTTCAGCGCTCAGTGTTCAGCAAGCTGCCTCACGTGTGCTTAATCCTTACTCATTCAATCCGCACACCAAGCGGATCCGGGAGGTAGGAATGTCAGCCCACTTTATAGACGTGGAAACTGCTTTGTTGCGCCAGCCACCTCCTGAGGGCACCATCCTCAGCAGGACCGCTGGGGTCACCTGTAGGCACCACTGTCTGAGGCTGTTAGAATAGGCACAGCTGCGTCTGTGACCCAGAAGCTGTGTAACCTTGCCAAGTTACCTGACCTCTCTGAACGTTGGGTTCCTATCAGTAGAGGATGAGGGATGCAGCTGGTATCTCAGGACCCCTGTGAGTGCTGCAGAAATAGCCAGTGAGACTGCCTGCCAGTGAGAGATGGCGGGGGAGGGGGATGAGGCTCTCAGGGAGGGGGTGCAGAGGGCCAGGGAGCATGGGAGGGTCCCAGGGCAGGGGTAGCCACACTCCATGCAGGGCTGCCAGGAGGAGGCTGCTGGATGGACAGGCCGGGTGGACGGGCTGAGGGGACAGACAGGGTGGACGGGCCGAGGGGACAGGCCGGGTGAACAGGCTGAGGGGACAGGCCATCCCAGGGAGAGGGGGCAATTCGTGCAAAGGCTCAGAGGCCAAGAAACTTGCTGGTGGGTGGTGGGGGCTGGAAAGCATCCTGGCATGGCTGGGGCATGAGGCTCTGGGAGGGTGCAGGATGGGGCCGGTAGTTTCTGCCCACAGGGCTGGTAGAGTCTGGCCACGGGGTGGGAGCTGTGAATGCCAAGCCCAGTAGTGAAGATTGAACATGTGAGTCACTGGCGGGGCTCATTAGGGGCTAACTTGGGGAGCGCATGCCCAGGTGGGTGTGTTAGGGATAGCAGGGTCTAGCAGGGTACAGGAAGGGGTGTGCCTTGGGGCAGGGTGACAGAGAGGCTGTGGCTGTGTCCAGGATGGGGCCAGAGGCCTTGAGGACGGGGACAGGGACGCACTGGGTGGTATCCCAGGAAAGGACTTTCCCAATGCTGCACCCGTAGTCTGTCCTGCTTCTGTAAATGTGGGGTGGGGGTCCCAAGGACGAGCTCTGTATTCAGGCTGATCCCTCCGCTGGGGACTAGGGGTATGGGTCAGGGGCTGAAGTCGAACCTAGAAAGGAAGGAGTTGCAGGAAGGACTCACGGGGACCCCACAGAACCTGTCCCCCTGGGGTCCTGGGGGCCCAGAGGCCCCTGCCCAGCCAAGTTTTTAACAGTGTTGGTGGCTGTGGGTGGCATGTCCTGAGCAGGGCCCCCTCTGGCTTAGGTTGTGCCCTGAGAGGGTTCCCTTTCTGAAGGGCCCACAAGTGGGCTGGCTGGCTCCCCAGACAGCCTCAGGAAGGGCTGAGGTTCACTCATTCTGCCCCGCTCACCTGGGCCACCCGGAAAGGCATCCAGGCCTGTGGTTCTGGTCCTGAGGCAACATCAGCCTGATGCGTGTGTTCCTGTGCGCATGAAGGCAGGTGCCTGCAGCGCAGCACCTCTGCTGTTGGGAGGACTTCCCTGTCCCCTGATGAGCGGAAAGCAGAGGGATCCAGGTTCTCCTCAGTCCTCCCACCTGGCCCCCAGGCCGTCCACACTGCCTGCTCCACCTCCTTCTGTCTGCATAGACCCACACCTCGCCTGAGTGGGCTCTAGACATCTGGTGCCTCAAACCCTCTCTGCTCCTACTGTGCGCTGCCACATGGGAAGGGTTCATGGGCCAGATGGGTCCATTTCATGGATGAAGACACTGAGACTCAGACGGGTAGGTGCTGGGATGGCCTGAGGTCACTTAGCTCATGAGGGCCCTCGCTTGGCCTCCAGGGTGCTGTCCTTCCCAAATCCATGGTCCACTACAGGGTGCATGATGCCTGGGGGGCAGGGCCGAGCTCCGAGATCAGAGCGGCAGGAGGAACCACATTCTCACCCTGTGCTCCATGGAGCCCCCAGGCCACGGTGGGCTGGGTGTGGGTGGTGTCAGGGCTGTGGATGATAGAGGCCAATGGGACCCCGAATCCCCTCCTCACAGCCCCTTCTGATTCGTGGGTGGTCTTGGGCTTCCTTGGAACCAACGATTTCAGGCTGAGACACATCTGAATGGCAGAGTAGGGTCTCTGGGGACCTCCTGGAGGGCAGCCTGTTTGTGGGGGCTCAGAAGGCTGGGCGTGAGCCCTGGTGAGGTCTGACAGCCTCACTTCCAGCAGAGTAAGAGTGCCTGCTCCACACTGGGACCACCTGGTCTTGGGCCCCGAAGCTGGGGGCGGGTTGCTTTTGGGACCACCAAGGCCAGCACACCAGCAGTAAGCTCCGCTCCATGGTAAGAGGCGGGGGCAGGGGCAGGTGCAGGACCCACCAGCTCCCCGAGAGGTTCCTGCACCCAGCAAGAGGCTTGGGCTGCAGGCTCCTCTCCCTTTGACTCCCTACCAGATGATATAGTTTCTGTAGCTCACAGATGTTTCAAATTCTGGGCTTTTAATAAGCTAAGATGCTTGGCTTCTAAGACAATGTCAAAGATTAGATTTACTTATCTTACTCTAAACTTAATCAGAATAAAATTTGAGGTGACTTCCAAGAGTCTAAGCTTCTGAAAGGATGCATCCTTAAAATTCTAACACCCTAAGCTGATTTGGAGAGAACATTCGATGATTCCATGTTTCTGAAAGCCTGTGCTTCTGAGAGTCTATGCTTTTAAGAGTCCAATATTCTCTAATTCTGTGTCTTCCATGAGGCCCCGAGTGGCCAAGCATGGCTCAGGCGCTGAATGGCGACAATGCCCCCGCTGATGGGAGCTGCTGCTAATCTTCCCTTTGAGGGGCTTTGATGAGCTCTGGAGGCAGACGTGTGGCGTCTGAGCACAGCTGCTTCCATCAGAGGGGAATTTTGCTGAGCATCGGGGATTTGGAGGCTCAGGAGAGGAGCTAATAGCAGCTGCTTCTGGAGGGTGATTAGAATCTGGGGAGGAGAGAGAGGCGTTAATAAACCAAGTGTAAAGCGTGAGGAGACACCGCCCCCAGAAAAATTAGGGACTGAAAAAGCCTCTGTGCCAGGCGAGTGCACAGCACATTCCTTCCAGGGTCCTGGTATCTCTCTCCCAGACCACCGGCCCCCGAGACCCATCCTGCAGCACTGAATCCCATGTCCCCATAATGATAGTCCTTTAAACTGTCAAACTAACACCTCAGGGAAGCCTTTGGAAGAGGGACATCTTGGGGAACAGTGCCCCTCCACAATTCCCGTCCAGCCATCGGTGCCTGGGGCCAGGGCTTGGGAGATGAGCCTCTGGGTGTCCCAAGGGGTGCAAGTGTGGGCGTGAGAGGACCGGGAGAGGGACAGAGTTCGGGACCAGCTTCCAGGCATGGCTCAGTGCTATTCCTCCAGGCCTGGACTCAGGGCCTACCTCTCTCTTTTCATGCATGCTTTTTCATTTATTCATTCATGCATTGATTCAACACCAGTGCTGGGCCAGGAACTGTGCCAGGGTATCGAGATCAAGATGCCAGCAATGAGCCTCACGGGGCTCAGAATGTCAGTGTGTCCCAGGTGCAGTGCAGACCTAGAGCATGAGATCATTCTGTTTTGCTGAAGAACCTGTGCACCCTGGAGCCTGGGTTGGAGCATGCAGAGAGGTGACACTTGTATCCTGAGGCACCACTATAGCCCAGAGCCTTTCCACCAAGAGTCTCACGAGGGTGGGAGGCAGGGAGTGGGTTGTCCTGGCTTGCCTGTGGGCCAGGCCTCCCGCCCCCTTGGTCCCGCCTCTCCCAGCTGCAGCCTCTGCCCGAGGCCTCACCCGGGAGGGAGTAAAGGACTTCAAGCATGCCTTGTGGACTCCTCAAGGTCAAGGACTGTGTTCCAGTACCATTCCTGGCCCTAGTAAACACTGGGTGGTGCAAGAGAGCCCCTTCCTGCCCTGTGGCCCTGAGCTTCATGCTGATGACAGGACTTTGTCCTTGCTGCCTCTGAGACCCACAGCCCCCAGTCTCTGCTGTGGTTTGGATGTGGCTTGCCACGAGACTCGAGCTGAAGTTTAATTGCTCATGGCCATGTTGGGAGGAGAAGCCTAGCAGGAGGTGATGGGGTCATGGGGGTGGGTCCCTCCTGAAGGGGTTGGTGTCGTCTGGGGCATGGGCTCTACTCTCAGGATGGGGTCAGGCCCTGCTTGTGTCTGCTGCTTTTGCACACCACATCCCTTCCACTTTCCATCATGAGCTGAAGCAGCACAATGCCCATGAGGTTGGGTTGCCTGGTCTTGGACTTCACAGCCTCCAGAATCATGAGCCAAATAAACTTCTTTTCTGTATCAGTTACACAGCCTTAGGTATTTTACCTAAATAGACTAAGACAGCTCCCCTCTGCCAACTTGGCCCTGGCCTTGTGACTCTGGTGCCTTGGTGGCACCCAGTGTGTGAATATGTCTGCCTTGCTGGGACCTCTGTGCTGCCATGATGTACCCATTGTTCAAACCCTGCTAGCTTGGGCCCGGCCTGCTGGCCACCATGTCCCTAGGGTGTGGCATCCTCGATTCCCTAATAGACATCCCCTCAGCCTCTGAGGCTTCATCAGATGATTTTCCAGGTTGGGCGAGTCCTGCCCAACTTCCCACTTGTATCTAGAAAGGTGGGGGCCCCTTGCCCTTGGGCCTTCACCCACCAGTGAACAAAACCCTTGAGTCTGCCCTGGCCTCTGTCCCCTCCCCTTCTCTCCTGTCCCTTCTGTGGTGAGATCAAATGGCCAGGTGAGGTGCAGATCAGGCAGGTGGTTTGCTCAGGGACTATGTGGCCCTGGGGGTGTAGGCACCTGGTCCTGAGACCCTCAGCATGGGAGGGGTGGTGGAAACCATTTGGCCAGGCTGTTTATCCCACAAAGAAGTTGGCTTTTTGCCATGATGGGACCTGCCAGGCAGCTTGCTGTGACCTCTGTTGGGGTAAGGAGTTCAGCCTGCAGGACTGTCTTTTCCAGGGTGGACAGCCTCGGCCAGGGGGAAGTCTGGAGCATACGATGCTGGCCTCTGCTACTGGCCATGTGCTGTCTACGAGGGAGATGATGATGAGTGGCAGGTGTCACATGGGGTCGTGGTGCAGTAGGGTGAGCAGCAGCCCCATAGCTCATAATTAAAGCAGTGACTCTGTCCTCAGATGCACTCAGTGCTACCTAAAAGGTCACGGCCGGCCCTCTCAGCATCACACTGGGAAGGGCAAATAGTGTATGCTCTGAGCAATGAGAGCAGAGACGGGGAGGGTTCAGACGCACCCTCCTAACCCTGCAGGCCTGGGCGGGGGCATTGGCGGGAGGCGCAGATTGCTGACTCGGGCATCAGAGAGGGACCCAAGACTTTGGTCATCATCCTACCTCCCATCCAGGACAGGACCATGGAGAAACTGGTGCCTCAGTGGAGCTTGAGCTCACCTCCGAGGGTACTGGGATTAGGGCCACAGCCTGCATCTTTCTGCCCAGGCAGTTCCAGAGGCAGGGACTCCTTCCACATGTGAAATGTGCTGCCTAGGTGGACAGATTCCCTGCACATTGCTCGCATCTTGTTCTGCAGAGCAGGCTGTCCCCTCTTGAACAAAAGAGCCCTTCAGAGGCTGGAGGAGAGCATCAGACCCCTCGGCCCTCCCCTTTCCACTGCCCCCTCCTCCAGGTGACAGGTTTTGAGTAGAGAGTGGGTAGCTGGAGCTGGGGGAGCAGCTGCTTAAGATGCACTCTGGGGACTGGGCTCTCTCATTCCCTCTCAGAGGCCTGTGCCGAGTTTGAAGAGCAGGTGTTTCCAATGAAATGGGGCCTTTCAGTCTCCCCCTGGGCTGCGACTTTGCGCGGGCTCATTCATTGGCCCCGAGCTCGGCTCTGTGCAGGATTGCCCTGGGCTGAGGCTGCAGGATCCTGTCAAAGGTGGTCCTGCCCTCTTCCCTATGACCCCAGCCCGAGCGTGCTCAACTGGTCCAGCGTGCAGGAAATCTCCTGCCCCAGGGCCACCAGGTGGGTCCTGGTGCAGGTCACCCTGACAGGTCTGAGATGCCAAGGAAGCCACCGGTGAAGGGAATCGCTGCCAGGGGCTCTCAGAGGGCTTGTGTTTTATGGCTGCATCTGGCCCTGGGAAATGGGCTCTGGAGGAGGGGAGAAGGCAGCCGGCAGGCCCCAAATGGCAGGCAGCAGGGGAGCAGTCCGGTGTATTTACAACCCTTGCAGGCTGGGATTCCCAGCTCAGCTGTCAGGGCCTGTCAGACTTAGCGCCTGTCAGAGTGGGAGGCGGGAGGAGGGGTGCCCACAGCAGAAGCCTGGCTGGTGCCCTGCCAAAAGGCAGGGCTGCAGACGGGGAGGCAGAGTTGATAATGAAGGTCAGCAGGAGGTTTTAGGATTTCTTTGGCATTCCTGTGCCAGGTACTGAAATACGATCGCACATGTAGAAGGAGGGTGGCTGGGGCCTGACAGGGCAAGGCTCCGTGGGCACTTGAGTTTGCCTCATGGCTTAGTACGGTGATGAGGACTGGCCTCAGGATCAGCTTCAGATGCTGGAGCTGGACAGTCATGCTCCCGTTTCACAGGAGGGAGCACGGGGATTTGACACATCTGTGCTTTCTCAAGGTCACGTTGTGGATGCTGTAAAACCAGGTTCTGGGTGAGGCTGTCTTTGGCCTGGGAAAGGCTGGAACTTGCCTGTGGGTGGTACCCCACGTGGCCACTGGGGACTGGTGGCTCCTGCCCCACGGTCCCCCTGCTAGTGCCCCCTCCGTGCAGAGATGGGCTCGCCCCTCAGCCTCACCCCAGGTGCTCAGGCCATCATTTAGTTATCCCTGGGCTCTGTGGTTGGCTGGCTGAGAGAGGGAGATCATTCCTTCTGCCTCCCTGCCCCCCCAGCGAAGGTGGGAGTGAGCTGGCCGTGGCCCCCAGTGGAGAACAGCTGCAACAGGGGCATGCTGCCACCTGGATGGCCACATTAGGGAGGCTTCTCAGGAGGCAGTATTTTAAAGGGATCTTGAGGAGTATGCAGGAATTCCATGACACAAGGAAGGGAAGGAGGTTCCTGTGGGAAGGCAGGGGAGGTGGGGGAGCACTGGGGAGGCGAGGCCAAGCAGGTGGGAGGGAGCTAGAGAGCGGGTCCTCACATGCTGTGCTCAGTGACTGGGCAGTGAGGCTCCATTCAGCCTTCAGAGTGGGGACGTGAGAGCCACAAGGCCAAAGGTGTGCTGGACACCTGTCTCCGGGCAGCCCCAGGGCTTGGGCGGCAGGAGGTCGGGAGGTCCATGTGATAGCCTGGGCAGAAGCCGGGAGTGTCCTTGAAGGTGATCTGGGGGACAGACTGCAGACTTGATCCAGGGCCTCTGCAGCCCACCCTGAGCAGCAGATGGGCAGGGGAGTGAGGCAGGCAGGCTGTGGCACTGGCTCTTCACTGCGGCTGGAGGGTCTGGGTGGCAGTTTGGGTGCAGGGAGCCAGGCAGGTTGTGCTCTGAATACAGAGTGGGAAGCAGGGAAGGGCTCGTGGGGAGGAGTCTGGGGAGGGGTGGGGTGTGCTGGCAGAGGCTTTGAATGCACACTGAAGAGTTTTTATTTTATTCTTGAATTCTCTTCTACTAAACAGGGACCCACTTGGGGCCTCTGAGCATGAGCTGGGTGCAGGATGGCACCTGGGCTGGGCCACAGTTTACTTCCCATGGTGGCAGCCTGATTCATCCCAGAGGGGCTCGCTCAGCAGGCTGGCGCTCTGTCCAGGCAAGAGGCAAAGAGGAGAAGGAAGGGGTTTGGGGGATGGGGGAGGAACAGGTGGGCACCTGGCTACTGCAGATGTTGAGCCTCTGGTCTTATGGCCTGGGAGTGTGGGGGAGATTCAGGGCGAAGGGCCAGAGCCAGGGATGGATACAGCCTGGGGAAGAGGTGCTCTGAGCATGTCAGGGAGCATGTGGAGGGGCTGAAGGCAGGGCCGCCACTGGCCACCACTTTCCACGGCTCCTCCAAGGCTCCTGCTGGGGTGAAAACCCAGCAGGGGTCCCGAGTCCAGAGCCTGATCAGCCAATGTGTGATGGGACTGTGGCTGGTTTGGCAGAACAGGGCTCACGGACTCAAGGGGGCCCTGTCACACATCAGCCTGCCCACTGTGTCCAGAGCTCACTGTGTCCAGAGCTAAGAGGGTGCACCAAGGCTAACCAGGGTCGGCCAGGTGTCCCCTGCACACAACACAGCAGGTGTAGCACTGGAGGTCAGAGCTGCCTCTCTTACTGTCCCTGCAGCCCCACTGTTCCTACAAGGCCAGGTGACCCTCCCACATCCCACACTACATCTGACCTGGCTGTCCCCCACCCTCTCTCGTGCTTTTCAGGCTCTGTGGGCACTCTGTGGGGTGCTCCCCTCTCTCCCTCGGTCACTGCTTCCCTGCTCGTGGGTTCCAGTGCCCTTGCCTTTGCCGTCCTTTCTGCCTGGCATGCTGCAGCACTTGGCTCATGCAATACCTGCCAGAGAGGCCGCCCCGACCCTGAGGACGCCACAGCACCTCAGGCTGAAGCGTCTTCTCCGTGGCACTCCTCCTCCTTGGGATTCTCTCCTTTATCCCTCATTTCTCTATCTTTCCCCAAGACAGGCATGGCCCTCTCACCTCTGCTGCTGTCTCCCTGCCTGGGATGGATCCAGGCACATGAGAGGGGCTGGCTGAGTGAGTGGAAAGATGGATGGATGGATGGATAGATACTAATAGATATAATATGATAGATAGATAATAGATATGATAGACAATAGATGGATGACAGATATAATAGTAGATAGGTAGGTAGAGACTAGATTCATAGTAGACAGGTAAATAGATCGGTGATAGACGATAGGTAAGCATAGATGATAGATGAGAGACAGATAGATGATAGATGATGGATAGATAGATGCTTGATAGATGATAGATACATAGATAGATAGAGATGACAGGTAGGTAGGTAACTTGGTAGATGTAGGGAAATAGAGACAGAGAGAGGGAAGGAGAGAGATAGAGAGAGAGGTAGGAACCCAGGTTCCTTTGGTCCCTCTGCCTCTACATGATGCTTTCAGTGAGTGTGATGGAGAATTGAGGGAGGTGGGAACAGGTACCCACCAGAGATGACCTGCCGGCCACCCCTCTCTGCCCAGTCACTGCTTGAGGCTGGCCCCTGAATGTGGGGGTGCATGGACAGCTGACATGGGAGTGTGGGTCGGCTCCAGGGCCGAGGGGGCAGTGGGTGAGCCAAGATCCTGGAGCATGACAAGGAACGCAGCAGGTCTGGGCTCAAGGGCCAGAGCCAAGGAGGGAGAGGCGGCTCCATGCTGTGTCCCCCTGGCTTTCTGGTCCTTCCTTGAAGGCCTTGCTCTGGTATGTCCACAGCAGGCATCTGCCTGGAGTGGACGATGGGTCACCCCAAATGTCACAGCACACGTGTGGCCACCAGCCCCACTCCCCCGGTCTTGTTGAAATGCCATTGGCAGCATGGACAGCAGCTACAAGGCCATCACCATCGTCCCCCGGTTCCTGTACTCCCAGACACACCAGAGGCTCAAGGCTCAGGCGAAGCTCCCAGAGATCACTTCTGCCTGAGCCATCACCCTCAAGTGGGAAGGAAGCTGGGCCTGCCTGGAAGTCCTCGCTCTGGGCTCCATGCAGCGCTTCGGCCTGCGCCTCCCCACCTCCCCCTGCCCCCGAGCCTCCTGGCCTCTTGAGGGGCACCTCTCAGGAGTGTGGCAGGAGAACAAGACGCCTCTGAGTGCTGTGTCTTCATCAGCGCCTGCGGGCTCTCAGGAGGGGCTGTAAAGGGGCCCATCCAAGGTGCCGGTGAGTGCGGAGGAGGTTCAGAGCATATGTTGTGCTATTTCTGTTTTTCAATAAAATCAACATTAAAAATTTTTAACAAAGCACCAGGCACCACTGAGAGCAATTAGCATTGCATCATGGACCAAATGGTGGCTTTGCAGAGGCACACAAGCGGGGCTGCCTTGTGCTGTGGCCCAACCATCCTGTGTGACTCATGGGCCTGCTAAGGGGGAGCCCGGCTGTGTGCAGGACAGGCCAGCCTGTGTCCCTGCCCAGTGCTTGGGGCTGAGGGTGGAATCTTCCACTGCAGAGCCAGTCACAGTCATCCTTCGGATCCCCTCGCCCACCAATGCAGCATTTTGTAGCCAGGTACAAGAAAGGTTCAGTAGTGACCAGGATTCAGGGTTCAACCCATGATCAGTGATGAAGAACAAATCTGCAACCCAACATCAGGGCTAACTCTGACTAGGAATCAGAATCTGCTTTGTTATGAGGATCAAGGTTCAGTTTGTGACTGGAGTCAGGGCATGTGACTGGGATCATCAGTCTGTGACTGGGTGGGTTTAAGACTCAGTGTGTGACCAGGGCTCAGTCTGTGACTGGGTTCAGGACTCAGTGTGTGACCAGGGCTCAGTCTGTGACTGGGTGGGGTCAGGACTCAGTGTGTGACCAGGGCTCAGTCTGTGACTGGGTGGGGTCAGGACTCAGTGTGTGACCAGGGCTCAGTCTGTGACTGGGTGGGGTCAGGACTCAGTGTGTGACCAGGGCTCAGTCTGTGACTGGGTTCAGGACTCAGTGTGTGACCAGGACTCAGTCTGTGACTGGGTGGGGTCAGGACTCAGTGTGTGACCAGGGCTCAGTCTGTGATTGGGTGGGGTCAGGACTCAGTGTGTGACCAGGGCTCAGTCTGTGACTGGGTTCAGGACTCAGTGTGTGACCAGGGCTCAGTCTGTGACTGGGTTCAGGACTCAGTGTGTGACCAGGGCTCGGTCTGTGACTGGGTTCAGGACTCAGTGTGTGACCAGGGCTCAGTCTGTGACTGGGTGGGGTCAGGACTCAGTGTGTGACCAGGGCTCAGTCTGTGACTGGGTGGGGTCAGGACTCAGTGTGTGACCAGGGCTCAGTCTGTGACTGGGTTCAGGACTCAGTGTGTGACCAGGGCTCGGTCTGTGACTGGGTTCAGGACTCAGTGTGTGACCAGGCTCAGTGTGTGACTGGGTGGAGTCAGGGCTCAGTGTGTGACCAGGGCTGTCTGTGACTGGGGGGGGTCAGGGCTCAGTGTGTGACCAGGGCTGTCTGTGACTGAATGGGGTAAGGGCTCAGTCTGTGACTGGGTGGGGTCAGGGCTCAGTGTGTGACTGGATGGGGTCAGGGCTCAGTGTGTGACCAGGGCTCAGTCTGTGACTGAGTGGGGTCAGGGCTCAGTGTGTGATTAGCATCGGTGCTCCTACCACACACATACAACCTCTTCTTCTTTATCCTCAGCCCCTCCTGTCCTGATGATGCTGCAGCCACACTGGGCTATGCTGTGAACCTTGAGCTCGCCAAATCCTGTTCTGACTCAGGGACTTTTGTAATTTTGCTCTCTGCCTGAAAAGAATTATTTTTTTCCCCAAATTACTGGGCCTTTCTCTTCTTTAGTTCTCCACTCAGACTCAGGCCCTCTCCCCTGGCCATCCCACAGCAGCCTCTTTATTTCCTCCAGGACACTCACCATAATCTGATCACAGAAACTTCTTTTAAAAATATGGAACCAGGTGTGGTGGCTAACTCCTATAATCCCAGCACTTTGGAAGGCTGAGGCAGGCGGATCACCCGAGGTTGGGAGTTCAAGACTACCTTGACCAACATGGAGAAACTCCATCTCTACTAAAATATAAAAATTAGCCAGACATGATAGCACATGCCTGTAATCCCATCTACTTGGGAGGCTGAGGCAGGAGAATAGCTTGAACTTGGGAGGCGGAGATTGCAGTGAGCCAAGATTTCATCATTGCACTCCAGCCTGGGCAATAAGAGCAAAACTCTGGTTCAAAAAAGAAAAAAAAAGATGGACAAACAGCAGAAGAATGGAGTCTAAGCCCTGGCAAATAAAGTGGGTGGGAAAGGTTTGGACAAATGGTCCTGGTCTCATTTCTGCTTCTTTCTGGCTCCAGGCCCAGGCCTGGTCTTGGTCTGGATTTGGGATGGTGGGGCCTGGGGGCCCCTGCTGGATCTCTCAATAGGGCCACCTCCTCCTCTGCTCCACACTCAGCCCCACCTGCCTGCCCGGAGCTCCCATGCCCCATCTATGTTCCACCAGCCCTGGATTACAGGCAGCAGCTGAGAAGGGAACCCACGCTCCTTAGCAATCACCATTGTTTTAGAATCATCTTTTTCAAAGTGAAACATTTTTCAACAAGCAGGAAAGTACACAATATAAATGGGCACATAGAAAAATGCTATCCAAACACACAGGTGTTAGCAGTTAGCCATATTCCTTTGAATGTTTCTTAAAATGACAAAAGAAAGACCGCCTTACTGATACAGGTGGGGCCTGCTTCCTACCGCTGCCTCCCTCTGTCCTCACAGGCCAAGGCTGCCCTGCAGTCAGTGTTGCTCATGAGAAAGGGACATGCAGGGATTGGTGGCAGTGCTCTGGCCAGTGAGGTGCTGTGGCCAGACTCTCTGTGCCCGCTTCCCTGGGGAGCTAGGCCAAGCAGGGGCAGGCCGAAGGTTCCTGTGCATCGCGCCTCTCATACAGCTAACACCGAGCCGCCTGGCAGACCGTGGCTGGCACGTGCAGGGCCTGCTCTTTGTGGGGTGGGCTCACCTCGGGGCCTGCCTTACATGAGCAAGTAGACGTCTGGCGGTGCAATGCCCCCTGGACCCAAGGGTGCTGGTGGGGAGTGAGGGAGGAGGCAGAACAAAGCTCCTCGCCTGTGTGTTTCTCATGGACCTGCATTAAACTGCATTAAACTAGACATCAGTGCATACTGCTGTCTCCTCCAGGCCTCTCTTCTCTCAGGTGTGACCTGTGGACGAGATGGGAAAGTGTGAGTCACTTAGTTCTGCCTGCTTGCTGCTCCTGGAATTTCCCTGGGGATGGGGGGAGCTGGGTCATTACCAACTGAGGGAAATGCCAGCCTGGTACAGAACACAGCTCTGTCTCTGTCTTGGGGCAGTGCGTACACACGTGAGTGTGTGTGTGTACATGACTAAACCTTCACGCTTAGAATACCATCAGACGCACAGAGGAGCTGGGAGAACGTTGCTGATTTCCCACACACTCTACACTAGGCTATCCTATTGTCTACATCTGCCATTAGCATTGAGTATCTGTCGCAGTTAATGGACTGATACTGATACCCTCATATGAAATGAAGTCTCTGCTTTATTTTTTTTAATGTTTTTAAAAAACATTTCCCCTGTTTTTGCCCTAATGTCCCTTTGTGTTCCAGAATCCCACCCAGACATCACATCACATTCAGCAGCCATGTCTTTCCAGGCCCCTGTGGCTCTGGCAGTTTCTCAGACTTTCCTCAGTTTTGAGAACCTGGACAGTTTGAGGGGTACTGATCAGGTATTTTGTAGAGTCTCTCTGGATTGGAACATGTTTGGGGTTGTGGGTTTTGGGAGGAGAGCACAGAGGCAAATGCCCTCCGCTTACATCATACCACGGGCAACCAAGTCTTAGCTTGGGCTGCTGGGACAAAATACCACGGGCTGGGAGGCTCATAACCACAGACAGTTATTCCCCAGAGTTCTGGAGGCTGGAAGGTCAAGACCAAGGACACACTGTCTCAGCTGGTGCCGTCCAGCTGTGTCCTCACAGGGTGGAGGGGTGAGGGGCCAGCTGCGGTCTCCTTTACAAGGCCACTCATCTTCATCCCACTAACAAGAGCTCCACCCTCGTGACTGAATCACCTTCCAACCTTCCCAAGCCCCCACCTCCTAAACCAGCACCTTGGGGGTGAGGGATGCACATGTGAACTTCAGGGGGACCATAAACATTGGGACTGTGGCTGACTGATGTTGGCTTTGGTCCTCAGGATGAGGTCCTGTTGGTTGTGTTGTTTCTGCCTATAAGCTGCCCCACCCCATTCCCATTTTATATTCCTTGGAAGGAAATCACCATGTACAACCAGCACTTGAGGAGTGGGGGTTATGCTCCATTTCCTTGAGGTGGCATATTCATGTAAATCATATAGAATTTGGGGACATGGGAGCCTTGCCTATTGTTCCTCATTTATTCCACAGTTTATTTATATCAGTGTGGACTCATGCATATTTATTTTGTACTTTGGGTTATAATCCACTACTACATTGTTTATTACAGTTTGCTGAAATGGTTTCGCTCTGGCCACAGGGAGCTTTCAGTTGGCTTCTGTGCCCCCAGGACACAGCCTGTCATTGGGATTTGTGGGGCACTCCCTTACTTTTCAGCACAAGGAGATGCTCCAGCCTCATCTAGTCTATTTCCTGCTCCAGCCCAAGACTCAGCCATTTCTCCCAGGAGCCTGGCTCCTTTAGAGTTGAAGAATGGCAGAAACCAAGATCAGGGCACTAGGTGTGCTCACGGCTACTGGGGTGTCATTGCTTCCAGGCCCTCTCAGCCAACAGAGCAAGGAAATGGCTGCGCATCAAAGAAGTTGCGTATGGATACACGTTAGCATCTCTGTGTATCCGTCTGTATTTGCATTAAACTAGACGTGAGTTCCTACCAATGTCTCCTCCACTAAGCTGTACCCACGTGGATCCTTCCAGCCTCCTCCTCTTGCTTATCTGTGAACTTCATCTCTAGCGCTGAGAAAAAGGCTCCCACCATCAGCGTCCACTCTCTCAACTGTGCAATTCCAGAATATACCAATAGGGGCTTCCTATTTGTTAAGCCACACTCCTGCCAGAAGCAACTTTTCAACTGGAGAAGTTCCTTTTGAGGGACTTCTTTCACTTAGTGCTATGCATGTAGCGTGTATCCATGTCTTTGCACAGCTTGATAACTATTCTTTTTATTCCATCACATGAAGCGTTCGTTTCTTTAGCCACTCACCTACTAAAGGGCATCTTCATTGCCTCCAGTTTTGGGTGCGTGTAAATAAAGCTGCTACCAACATCTGCGTGCAGTTTTCTTGTGTGGACACACATTTTCATATCAGTTGGGCAAATAGCCATGGCATGATTGCTGGCTAATAGGTGAGACCATGCCTAGCTTTGTAAGAAGTCTCCACATTGTTTTCACTGTGGCTGCATGGAACAACCTCCTCTTCCCTCACCTGGTCACATGCATGAACAGGAGAAGGGGAGGTTGTTCTGTGCAATCACGGTGAATTGTGTCTCTGAAGGGGAGGGAATCAGGTCTCAGGCCCTTGTCAGAGAAGTTTATAGCCACTCATGCTGCTGGTGGGGATTTGGTTGTAGAAGAAGATGGCTGGAGCGATTGCATGACCTTTGGTTGAGATCTTCATTTAGAATTACAGAAACCACCCCTAACTCCCACCTTTAGAGGACACTAGCCAATGGCTATCATGTGATCCCGGGCTGGACATGTGTAGCATGTGTCCTAGGGGAAGGAGGGCGGCCTGGGTCCTTTACCCTCTGTGGGAAGGAGGGCAGCCTGGGTCCCTCACCCTCTGTGGGAGGGAGGGTGGCCTGGGTCCCTCACCCTCTGTGGGAAGGAGGGCAGCCTGGGTCCTTTACCCTCTGTAGGCCAGCCTGTGCCTGGCCCTCCATGGTGAGGATTCTCAGGGTGCAAACAGCAGAGGAAACAGTGCGAGATCAGCCCCTCCAAGCCAGGTCACTCTGGAGGGCCTGGCAGTGCAGAAGTGTGGCTGGCAGAATTTCAGGATGGCCTCCAAGTTCCCTCCCTGCTCTGGGTACCTGTGAGGTATAATCCTTTCCCTCGAGTATGGATGATGGATAGGTTCTGTTCTGTGCCAAATGGTGTGGGAGCCACTCCTATGACTATAAAACGTTACTTAAGATTCCTTGGTGCACAAGAGGGAGCCTTCCCAGCTGGCCTGGGAAGGAGGGACCCTGGTTGCTAATTGTCTTCGGAGGTGTCCTGGGGACCTCAGTCTTACAACCTCAGTAACTGACTTCCACCAACACTCTTGAGTGAGCCTGAAAGCAGACCTGGAGCCCAGATGGGAGGACAGCCTGACAGACAGCAGGATGCAGGCTGTGAGACCAGGGCAGGGCACTCGTCTCCCCTCTGCATAGAGCTCTGATCCATGGTAATGTGAAATAATAACTCCATATTGCTCTAAGCTCCCGTTTCTGGTCATCTGTCACGCTGCAAAAGACCCACAGTACAGGAAGTCTCAGCCTCCAGCTGCTCTGCCGTCAAGGCCTGTGGCTGCAGGGGGTCACGGTGTGTTTCTGTGTGGCACTTATTTTTCAGTGGAGGGGAGAGGGGACTTAAGTTTAACCAGATGTGAGGTCCAGGAGAAACCCTAGCAATCTTCCATGTTCATCAAATTACACATCCTGTCTCAATGTGCCCAAAGCGCCAAGTCCGTATGAAAAGCAGCCTCCTTAATTCTGTGAATAACTGCCATTGACCAGGCCAGAAGAATGTGAGAAGATGCCCTAGATTCCGACTGTGAAAAAAGCACAGACTCCAACGTGAGGTTGAAGGTAGGCTCTCTTTGGAAAAGACATTGTGTGTGTGTTAAACTGAGTGCTTCTATTTTGCCCTCAACAAGCTGTGATTAAATCAATGGTGTATCTTGCAATCTGGCAAATATAAGAGTCAAAACAATGTATTTTCAGCCATATAGGAATACATTGAATTTGTTTGCACAATTTAATGCAGCAAACCTCCCACCTTGAAGTCAAAGTTACCCCCAAAGCGTACCACAGCCTCCCCTTTCCTTCCTTTCCATTCCCTGAAAGGCCCCATGAAAGGGTCTCATTGAGGCATCAGACTGAAACAGAGGGCATTTCTTTGGTATACTTTGCAGCAAGACCCATCCAGGGAGCGACTACAAAGCGATATGAATACACATCCCTGGTTCCCAGTTGGCCAGTATTTCCAAAGTGCCTCGCCGCTATCTGGACAGAAAAGAACTTGGCATGATGGGCACGAGCAACAGAAACACAGCTGCGTGCCTGTGGCCATGCAATCCCATAGGAGCTTGTGACCAAAGATCCCCCCCTCACCTCCTCAAGCTAAGAAAATCACAAGGCGGGGCTCCCTTTTCTGAGACGGTTGGTCTGCACCACATGTCTCAGCCTGTATCACTCTGGAAAACAGGGCCTGAGACTATGACTTGAATACAGAGTTTTTTGAGGCAGACTTCTCAGGAGCAGGAGTGGATGGCCAGGAGCCAGGGGCAGGGAAATGAGGAAGGCCAAGTGGAGGGGTGTTGCAGAGCTGGGTGCCACTGTGAATGGCCGGGTTCCATCCAGCTGGGGCCTGCGAGAAGCCCGCCGAGCTTGCCTCAGAGTCATCCACCGAGGGGTAGGGAGCACGTATGCACACTGGTTCTCGGTCCCCAGGGGCACAGGTTGACCGATGGGGTGTTCATGCCCCCACTCCTCCCGCTCTTGCATCCCTGAGAGCCTGGCAGGTGTCTGAGGTCCCGGGGTTGCTGAAATTGTGTTCCCCATGCTGGGCAGTCTCTTGGCTCTGGAAGCTGGAAGTCAGTATCAAGGCATCTCAGGCTGGGTCTTTCTGAGGCCCAGAGGGAAGGATCCATTCCAGGCCTGCCTCCTTGGCTTGCAGAGGGCCGTCCCAACCTTTATGTGGCTCTGTCACCTGGTGTGCATCTGTCACCAAGTCTCCCTTTCATGAGGACATAGTCACATTGGATTAGGGCCACCCTAAGGACCCCATCTTGAATGAGTTAATTACATCTTCAAAGACTCTATTTTTAAATAGGGTTACATTCTGAGGCACTGGAGATTGGGAGGTCCAGATATGAACTTTGGGAGCACACATGTTGACCCATAATGCCAGGACAGAAGGCATGAGACATTCAGAGCAGTGCAGGCAACGTGCCGGGGAGCTGGCCCTCGTGGAGCCTCTGCTATGGCTGGAGTAAGAGTCGGGAAGACACAAGGCCAGGCCACGGTGGGTGGGCAGGCCCCTTTGTGTCAACGCAGCAGCCCCAGGTCACACTGTTCTTCATAAACCATCACCACAGGGTGTTGTCCACAGCAAACAGCCCTTATGAGTCCAGGGGACCCTCTCGCTGTAGGTAACCTCCACAGGGCCATAAGAAGCACGAGGGCCCCAGGGACAGTGACAGATGGCCTCTAGGGAGGACTCTGTATCACTACACTGAGCACTGGCTCAGCACCCACAGGGTGGGCGTCCTGCAGAGGGTCCCATGGGGGCCCCAGATCTCCAACATTGCCTCTCAAAATGCTCATCTTCACCTTGGAGAAATCCTAGTACCGTATTCTGCCTCAGGAAGCAGGGAGGGAACCTGCCTCAAGCACCCAGATGTGTGGAGCAGCCACTGGAGACTCTTCTGTGTAGCCTCCAGCTGGGCCCTTGTCTCATTCCCCTTAATTACAGGAGCACTGACTTAACTGCTTGGTAATTTTCAACAAGCCATGTCATTTGCTTGTGGCTAGAGTGGAAAGAAAGCGGAGTGTACGCGAGTGTGTGTTTGTGTGTGTCCGGGAGGAAGTGTGGGGAAGAGAGAAGAGAATGGAAAATCTGTTTACAATTAGTCAATGCTCCATCTTGGTCCTCTCTTAATGAGATAATTAGATGTCATTGAGGAGGAGTATTTAGCTTATTTGTGGCTATTAATCCCCTTATGTGCTCTTAGTCCTTCAGGAGGTCCTGAAGAATGTTAACAATATGGGCTTTCCAGAAGGGCGGGCAGGGGCTGAAACTGCAGACACAGCAGCCGCTGCCTCTTATTATCACTGCCATCATCATCACCACTATCATCACCATCATCCCTTTCATCATCATCATCATCACCATCACTGTCATCATCATCACCATCATCTTCATCATCATCACCACAATCATCACCATCATCATCAGCACCATCATCACAATCATCACCATCATCCTCATCATCATTACCACTATCATCACCATCATCACCATCATCCTTGTCATCATCACCACCATCATCACCACCATCATCACCATCATCACCATCATCCTCATCATCACCATCATCATCACCGTCATCACCATCATCCTCGTCATCATCACCACTATCATCACCATCATCACCATCATCACCACTATCATCACCATCATCACCATCATCATCACCATCATCACCACTATCATCACCATCATCACCATCATCATCACCATCATCACCATCATCACCATCATCATCACCACTATCATCACCATCATCACCATCATCACCATCATCATCACTATCATCATCATCATCACCATTATCATCACCACTATCATCACCATCATCACTATCATCACCATCAACACCATCATCATCACCATCATCACCATCATCATCACCACTATCATCACCATTGCCATCATCATCGTCACCATCGTTTCACTGTCATCATCACCATCACCATGACTGTCATCAACACCATCATCACCATCATCACTACTGTGATGGTTTTCACTGACACTATCCAAAACGTGTTGTAAAATGATGGGGGTCGCAATATGTAAATCATCACACCTCAGGAAATCTGGGGTATTTTGAGAAGTTACTTAGGGTGCCATCTGCATAAAAATGCCTTAGCCTTGTGGGGTAGCTATTGAGAGACAAAAAGCGTTTTGGGAACAAAAACAAGGGAGGCATAGGCTTCCCTGTGAGTAGAACTGCTCAAGAAGGGCCGAGGCAGGAAACTCCAGGCCCTGTGAGCGGGCAGTGAGTACCCCATTCAGGTAGTCAGGGGGCTTCCAGATGGGCAGAGAAGGAAGAGGCCAGGAAGGCAGGGAGAGATGGAGGGCATAGCAGGCACACACTTTGAGCTGGGAATCCACTTATCCAAGCCTTTGTGACTGGGCAGAGCTGAGATGGCAACGCTTTGGATGCCTTGCCTAGAGTTGTTTGCCACACGCCAGATTGAGGACACAATGGGGTACCAAAGACTGAGCATGGGAAGGACAACCAGGAGACTGCAGAAGAGACGCAGGTGTGACCTGGCAGAGTCCCGTCCAGGGAGCTGGAACTGAAAATAGAAAAGGCAGGACAGAATTCAGGCTTTTAAAGTTTATGCTTTTCTCTTTCAGATGGAACCAAGCTCCTGCAGGGCAGCACCTCCCCACACTGCTCAGGACACAGCCCATCGGGAAGTAACAACAGTCTGGCATGCTGCCAACATTCTACGTGGTTCTCAACCAGCACCGACCAGCTCCAGTTAGTGAGTTACTAGACTTGGTAGGAAATTGAGTCACCTGCACTCCAGCACTGCTGTTGGGAGCTCCGCTTCAGGACAAGGACTGTGTCTCCTTCACATTCCTGTTCCCAGAGCCAGTATTAGCTCCGAGCAGGGAACCAGTCAGTGCTGGTAGAGACAGGTGGGGGTCTCACACACTCAGTGGGGTTTTCCAGGGTGGGAGAAGGCAGAGTCAAGGGAAATGCAGGCTTTAGAGACTGGTGGCTGGAAACCAGGTGGCATCTTTCTCATGGAATCCTGCAGCCATGTGAGCTGGGAAGAAAACACAATGCACATTTCTTTTTTGAGAGAGTCTAGCTTTGTTGCCCAGTTTGAAGTGCAGTGGTGCAATCTCGGCTCACTGCAACCTCCGCCCCCCAGGTTCAAGTGATTCTCCTGCCTCAGCCTCCTGAGTAGCTGGGATTACAGGCATGCACCACCATGTCCAGCTAATTTTTGTATTTTTAATAGAGACGGGGTTTCACCATGTTGGCCAGGCTGGTCTCAAACTCCTGACCTCAGGTGATCCACCGTCTTGGCCTCCCAAAGTGCTGGGATTACGGACTTGAGCCACGGCACCCAGCCAATGCACATTATTTTAATTATTGTGAGTAGCATCTGCATGGAGAAAGATGAGAGCACAAAAGAATGCCAGCACGGGTGCAGAAGCTTGAATGTTCGTGGAGGCAGACAGAGGTGGTTGGTCATGAGAGGTGCAATAGTGACAGACCCTCGGCGGGGAGCCGAAGGGGCTGAGCAGAGCCCCGGCCAGAACTGTGGAATGTCATCAGTGGAGAGGGCAGGCAACGGAGGTGAAGCTCTGGTGGGGGATGGAATTGGAGAGAAGGTTGCTGAGGATGAAGGAGGGGGTGTTTCAAGCCCCAGTGATCAGTGATGATCCCACAGAGAGGGCAGAGGGGCTGCAGGAAGGCAGAGAGTTAAGCTGGCCCTCAGCAGCATTAGAAAAGCGACAGGGACACAGAGCCAGAAGGCCAGGTCTGTGCGGCGGTGGTACCTGCTGCCATCAGGTAGAGAACGTATTCCTGTAAACAGGGTCAACTATGCGTATTCTAAGGGACTGAGTCTTGAAGGGAGGCCAGTGGAAACGAGTTTTGCAAATGACACCACCCAACCTCCCAGGCTGGGAGGATGAGTTTTCCTCTCCTCTATCAGAGAGCACGCCCACAGCAGCTCCGCCTGAAGTCAGCAATGCAGCCATTCTTATCTCCATCCTGAAAATGAGAACAGTGGCTTCCCATGACTTCAAGAGTGTGTCATCTGGGATGTACCCACTTTTCCAGACTCCTGTGTGTGTGCTATTTATGCCCCCATCGTCGGCATGCTGGGGAGGAGGCAGTGATTTGCTCGGCCTTCTCTTCCCCCGTTATAGGGTCTATTTTGAATATCTCCTTCCTTCTCCTGGCCCCAAGCATTCCACACAAACATGGTTCCTTCCCACGTATCCTTGACCCAGATGTCTCTCATGGTGCTCCCATGAGCCACAGTGCCCCTCAGTAAGATGTCCACAGGCCTCTTAACCTTGTCAATATTGAATATATTCATGTACAACAGGCCCCTTATTTCATAAATGGTGCAACATAACCTTTCTCCCAGACTGGCATTCCAGGTGCCTGTCCCCTCTGTCCACAGCTACTCTGCACTCCCTGGAGTGGCCTCCTCAGCACCTCCCACACAAGTGCCCTGGCCACTCCTCACTGACAACAGGTGAGCTCCAGCAGCCCCTCCGAGACTTCCTCCTGTGGAAGAGGTTCCTGAATGAGGGACGGGCGCCAGTGGACCTGGATGCTTTTTGAGGACGGCTAGAGCTAATAGGTGGAAGAGCAAGGAGATGGCAGGAGGAACCATGAGGATGCAAGGAAGGGTGCAGGAGTGAGTGGAGCATGTGCCAGAGCAGTGAGCACATCGGATCATCCTTCTCGGAAACCAAGAGTGGTTGACAGGGAAGACAGAATCAAATTTGGGGTTTGACTCAGGGGAGAGAGGCTTTGAAGGGCAGAGGGAGCTCTGGGATTTAATTTGGTGAATAACAGGGCTCCCCCTCCATTCTTCATCTTAACTGGACAAGCTGGGAAGAGCCGAGCCTTTGTTCTGCCAAGTTACTCCCCGTTTTGGCCACAGAAGTCGTGCGTAAGTGTGGTGGTGGTGCCAGAGGTGGCGCGGCTGACCCAGGCGTGTAGAACAAGCGGAGCTGGCAGGGCTCACAGTGCCTTTAGGGCGGGGACAGGCGGGGGGGCTTGTCTGTGTACATCGCTCTTGTGATATTAGCTGGTAAATAATGCATGAGTCTGGGTGCTGTTTGCCAGAGAGCTCTGTCACTGCAAAATGCTACAGCCAACAAAGTTTAATGAAACACAGAGCCACCTCTGGGAGGAGCAGAGGCCCCATCTCGGCAGCCATCCCCACCCTGCCCAGCCCAGCCCAGTCCAATGGCTCCAGAAAGTTGGTATCTCAAGGCCAGAGACAATGCAAACAGAACACACACCCTGTCACAGCCCCCAGCAAACGGCCTGGGCAGAGTCTGCCACCACATCCATCTCCCTGACCCACAGCAGCCTCGCCTGTGAGATGCAGGTGTGTGGGAACCTTCTCCCCAGGGTGGCCGTGAGGACCCATGAGGAAATGTGCAGGACTGTGTCCTATTTGGGCTGCTGCAGAATGCATGCTTGTCCTCCAGCAGTTCTGGAAAAGGGACGGTGCCATCCTTCACTTCGAACTTTGGATCTGAGACTTTTTTTTCCACTTTTGTGAGAGTTATTCATTTCACCACCTCCACAGCTGTTTAAAGGGGAGCTGGGGAGGCGGCGTGAACACACCTCCCTCCTCTCTCCTTAGAACCATGGGGGGCTGACGCCATCGTGGGCTGCCCAGCACGGAGCCACCTCCGTAGGTCTGGGGAGTTGCTCAACTGACAGGCCTGGCTGGCAGACACTACTTTCCAGTAACAAAGCTGATGAGACCCCAGCTGCCTTCCCTCCTGACCTGGATGATGGGACCAGAGCATGGAACCTCCAGTTCCACTCCAGGGGCAGGGGAGGAGAGACTTCTTCCCTGTGTGGCCACACCGTGATGGCCCCAGGGGGACTGCAGAGCCACGTGGGGAATGTGTGGTCGGGGGTGGGACAGTAGGGTCCCCCGGCACTGACCTGTTTTAGTGATCTGCATGGTGGGTCTGGCCACACAGCTCCCTCAATTTCTCCTATGTCAGCCTTCCTGGGGATTCATGAGCTGCCCCAAATCTGCAAGATAAGTTCCCCTTTGCACCATGAGCTAGCCAAGCCACACAGACCAAAATCCCAACCAGCAGAGCATCTGTTTGCCTCACCAGGCATCCCAGCAGATGGCACACCCTTGGAGCCATTCCTCAGGGACCATATTGCCAGCAAGGTGCCCGGTCACTGGGCTCACTGGATGGAGTCTGAGCTCAGTAGCTCTGAGGAGACCACCCCAGTGGTCTACAAGTTATGGCCACAAGGTGGTTGTGCAGGTAAGGGAGAGGTTGGCCCGGTGCTGGGAGTCCACGCTGCCCTGGTCTCTCCCCAGCTCCTGTGACTGTTCTGGGTGGGCATCATCCTGCCTGCTGTTCTCCGATCTTCTTGGATCTGTAGTTCTGTGTCTATCATTAGTTTGGGAAAACTCTTCAGCATTGTCACACAAACTATTTCGTTTGCCGAGTTCTCCCCTCTCCTCCTGGTGTTCTCGTTACAGTGTTGCACCTGCTGTATCTCCTGGCCATGTCCCACAGGTCTGTATCTCCTGGCCATGTCCGATAGGTCTGTATCTCCTGGCTGTGTCCCACAGGTCTTGCATGTTCTGTTCTGCTTTTGGTTTATTGTTTTTCTTTTTCTTCCCACTTTTTTCTCTGTGAATTCTATGGAGCTATTCTCACTAATTCTCGAGTCTCCCAGTCTCTGCATCTGTGAAGGGCACGCTCTGTTCCCATTCTCGTGTTTTGTTTTGTTTTTTTATTCTGAGATAGAGTCTCGCTCTTGTCACACGGGCTGGAGTGCAGTGGTGTGATTTCGGCTCACTGCAACCTCCGCCTCCTGGGTTCAGGCGATTCTCCTGCCTCAACCTCCTGAGTAGCTGGGATTACAAGAGCCCACCACCATACCTGGCTAACTTTTTATATTTTTAGTAGATATGGGGTTTCACCATGTTGGCCAGGCTGGTCTCGAACTCCTGACCTCAGGTGATCCACCTGCCACGGCCTCCCAAAGTGCTGGGATTACAGTGTGAGCCACCCTGCCTGGCTGCCATGTTTTCAATATCCAGTGTTTCTTCTGGTTTGGTTCTTAGAGTTTCCATCCCTTGGCTTACATTGCTCATCTGCTCTTTCATGTGGTCAGCTTTTTCCACTGGAAAGTGTAACATATTAATTACAGTGATTTTTAACTCCCCATCTGATAATTCTAACTTCTGTGTCATATTCTTCAAGGCTTTGCCACGTTTTGACAGAAGGCTTGTGTGGTGTGCTAGATAACAGGAATGGAGGTAAACAGGATCTATGCTGATCTGGGTAGGAGCTGGGCTAGGTTTCATGTTTGCTGTAACTACAGGTGCCAGAGGCTGGGTGGGTATGGATTTCTTTTCTTAGTCTCTTCTCCTGTGAGAACTCATAAGAAAAAGTACTCAGTCAACAAATGTTCACTGTGCCCAGGAAGTGCTCTGTGCCTGGGGGCTCAGTGGTGATGACCAAGCCCCATCCTGTCACCATGCACCAGGGAAACCCTGGGAGGTGGGTTGAGGGCTGGAAGTGAAAACCAGTGCAGTGGAGTGGAGGAGGTGGCACAGGTTTTACAGAGAAGGAGCCCTCAAATGAAGTGTTGATGGTTCGGCAGGAGTTGTTTAGGAAGGGAAAGGTGGGGTATAAGCATTATATTTAAAGCAGCTAAACTTGACAGGGAAATGTGAATCATGAGAACTGGCACAAGCTGGAGCTCCATGGGTGGAAGCTGGGTCTTGTGTTATCTCTGACGCAGCTTCCCCACTTGCTGACGCTGGAGAACAGCGCCTCCCATTCCCCATGGCATCCTCGGAGCTGGCATGTGGCAAGTGCTAGAGAAATGAAGGAACAGCGTTTTGGGAGGCCGAGGCTGGTGGATTACCTGAAGTCGGGAATTCAAAACCAGCTTGGCCAACATGGTGAAACCCTGTTGAGACTGAACCCTATTTCAGTCTCTACTGAAAATACAAAATTAGCTGGGCTTGGTGGTGCACACCTGTAATCCCAGCTACTCAGGAGGCTGTGGCAGGAGAATCAGTTGAAAAAGGAAGGCAGAGGTTGTGGTGAGCCAAGATCACGCCATTGCACTCCACCCTGGGCAACAAGAGTGAAACTCTGTCTCAAAGAAAAAAGAAAAAGGAATGAAGGAACAGGGTAAACTTGGATTCAACTGAATTGAAACCAATCAAGGCTAAGGAGCCAAAGAGAATATGGAAAACCCATATCACATCCCATGATGCGGCTTCCATGGCATTGGGAAGATTCTGCCAGGACAGCATGACTCCCTTTGCTGAAAAACTATGAGTGTCTCCCCCAGCTTCATCCATTCATGCCTCATGCGCTCACTCCTGCTCATCCTTTACAACAAAGTCTTCTGCAAAGGAGAAAAATGCATGTGTTTAAGACTTTTCTGCTGGAATGGAGCTCATTCCAAGGGTCTCATTTTACAGCTGTGTAAATGGAGGCCCAGAGTGGGGTACAAGCAGCCAGCCAGTTATACAGTGTGGCCTCCTGGACACGAGGTAAGTGCTCTCCATTATCCCAAAGATTTGAGGCTCACAGGGGTCTCTGCAGATGTGTGGGTGGGTCTGTCTCATTTGGTGTCTTGGACCCCTTGCCCTCTGTAGCGAGTCAGGACTCTCCAGCGTTTCTGCCCTAGACTGATGGTCTGGACAAAGCACTTGACTGCCCAGGCTTCCAATTCCTCCCTCTGCACATGGGGATGATGATCCACACCCGTGGACCTGGTTGAATTGCCACGAGTAAACCTTCTTTAGGAGGTGTGAAGTGGGAGGCATAATTATGAGCACAAGAAGACACCCCTACGGGTGGGACTTCTGTAGAAGTTTGGCCTGGAAATGATGACAGGGCAAAAAAGAGAAGACTCTGAGGGCACCAACGTCTTCTGCCCAAGAGGAGAGCTCCCCACGTCCCCTCCAAGAGGAGGGACGCCATAAACACTAACTGGACTCATCTCCCGGCGTCACTGCCCTCCACCACTGTATCAATATTTATCAAGTCTCTGGGGGCTCAGGATGCGTGTGAGAGATTCAATCCATTCAGCCGGGACTTGAGTGCCGCGATGCATTTTGAGTGACTTCAATATGTCTGCCTGTGTTTGGGCGCGTGCTTCCATTACCAATTCATGAAACGTCTGCTGGAATTAGTAAATCCCTTTCATTTACTGACGTAGGAGAAAATGTTTAATAGCTGCCACACAAAATTTGCAAATTGTGCTCTATCTGAGGCTGATTAATAAAACACCATGGAAAATACATCAGTCATTTCGGGATTTAAATTAGTACTGCATTCTACTTGAATCATCTTCTTTTGCAAAATGGTGATGGCCTCGCATCTCCCTTCCCACTCTTTCGCCTTCACCCCTATTTTTCCCCTTCCAGTCTCGGCAGTTCCATTGTGCTGTGGAGGGAGCCGGGTGGGAGGACGGTGAGGTTACCTGTGGGTGTGACTTATCTCCCATGGAGGCTGTGGTTGCCCAGGAGTTGGTTATCCCCACGTGCCCCAGAGCACCAGCACAGAGTCGGTGAGCAGGAGTGGACAGGCTGGATCCTGGAGCCGAGGATTTCTCTAAGACAGGGTGTGGCGTGCCTTCCTGTGCGGTCGCTGTGGGCTAAAAGTAGTTGAAAATTGCCAAACACTTCCAGGGCATCAGGCATGGTGTTAAACAATTTCTTTTTTTTTTTTTTTTTAACTATTTTTTGAGTGTTCATTTTCTTTTTATTTATTTATTTTTATTATACTTTAAGTTCGGGGGACACATGTGCAGAATGTGCAGGTTTGTTACATAGTATACACATGCCGTGGTGTTAAACAATTTCTATACCTTGTACCATGTTATCACAATCTCTCCACTGCAAAGGGGGATAATCACATGCTCTTCATCACTTGGAGCGGGGAAGCTGAGGCTCAGGATATTAAGTAACCTTCCTGAGGCTACCCAACAATTCTTGGAGGAGCCGGCACGTGAACCATGTCTTTCTGAAGTGGCAGGAATGCTCTTGGGTCCCAGTCCAACATTCCTATTCTACGGATGGAGGAATGGAGGCCCACGGGCTGGTCAGGGAGCTCTGGGACTGGGAAAAATCTCAGTCTCCCATTCCTTGGGGCGCCATTGATCTGCAGACACTCCTGAAGCCCCTGCTGCTCTCTAAGCTGTGTGCTGGGAATGCCGAGCTCAACCCCAGGACCTGTGTCTCCACCCTCGACGTGCGGCCTGGCCTCCAAAGGATTCATCAGGCAAGCGAGTTCCTGGAGGTGCAGGGCCGCATGTCGAGGGGAGTCTGGACTCCAGGCTCAGGTCTCCTTGCCAGTCACAACTTGATCAGAGGACAGTGACAGAATTGTCAGCAGGAGATAAACTCGCTCAGGCCCCTCCTTTCTGGCCAAGTTCCCATCTTTTTCCAAAGTCTCAGTTCCATTATTCATTCAATGGAAATAATAACACATGACCTTCTCACCTGAAAGACTTTGTGAGGATCAGATCTGGAAAAATTACACATGAAGCACTTTTGGAAGCTTTGAAATGTGCACACGTATGCAATGGGACCAACCTCACCCAACCTGACAGGTGCAAGTAGTGATGATAGTCTCTGGAGGCAAGGGGGACAGGTCCTCACCTCCTTCAGCTGGTCGCACACCCAGAGCCTGAATTCTTAACAGAGTTTGCATTATTCCCCCAATTACTCACCCATTAGTAGCCAGGCTTTTCATGGTGAAGGTGTTAAGGCAGGAGGCTTATAAAATGATGGGAATTTGGCCTCAGAGGCAGTGGGGGCTGTTTAACGAGCAGGTTGGAACCCAGCTCCCCTGCTCTTTGCCCCCACCCTCAGCCAAGTGTGCATTTTAGAATTTCCTTAAAAGAAGAGGCGACATCAATGGCTTACTGTTTGGTTAGAGCCATAGATGATGGGGCATCACTGCATCCTTAAAGGAGCCTGGGAGGTCAGAAAGAATAAAGCATCCTAGGTGACGAGAGCTGCTTTATGGGGGGCATACAGCTCCCTGTCCAGGCCACTGGGTGTCCTGAGCCCCAGATTCATGGCAGTTCCCATGGGGGCTTTTGCTAACTCCCCTGAACTTGTCCTGGTCTCTCTGTGTCCACCGTCCGCCCAGTCTTCCTCTTTCACTGGGCGATGAGCATTCATGTTCCTCACCCTGGGGTGTTCTTGGTCAAGGAGCAAGCAGTGGCTGGTTTGTGTCTCAGTGTTCAGATCTTAGCAGGTGTGTTTAGGAAAGGCTGTTGAGTTACTGGATGAATCTTAGCCAAACCTAAGATTGAAACTCATCACAAACGTTGACATGTCATGGCAAAAAAAAAAAATGTGCAACAGGACGAGGGATGTGGTAATTCCCAACCCAATGGATAGAGACATTATGGGGACTGAACAGCAGCACACATCCACTTGGGTTACAGTTCCTCAGGAAGCTCAGACCCTGCGTCTCGGGGCCAGTCTTGGGGTTCGAGGATTCTGAGAGCTGACGGTCTCGGCTGGCATTGGGAGCTTCTCCCATTGGCCCCACAGATTCCAGATTCCTCCAAGCATTCCAGAGCCACCTTATTAATGATCAGCATCCTCTGTCATCATTGCAATGTTGTCCCTTTCCTGATCCCACATTTCCACTCCAGTCTTCCCCGTGAACATTTGCATCTCAGCACAGGCAGGGTAAACGGAGCTGAATCAGCCGGAGCCCCTGCCCTGGAGGTGCTCACAGCTTAGTTTGGAAGAAAGTAATGTGCCCAGATAATTAGAGTACAGTGTGATCAATGTGATAATTGAGCTAAGAACAAAGCCTTGTGGAAACACAGAGCAGAAAGCGAAACTGTCTCGCGGACAGGCAAGAGCGCAAAGGGGGTGTCACTTTGGCAGTGAATTTCCGTGATGAGCTGCAGCTCACTCATCATCTACTCAAGGCAGGGAAGGGGTGGGAGAGCCTTCTAGGCAGTGCACGCAGCAGCCCTGAGCCACCGGAGAGATCTGTGCGGAGCAATAATAACTGCTTTCTTGGGACTGGAAGCAAGGCTGCTGAGATGGATTGGTAGGTGTTGCAGCTGGAGAGAGAGGTTGGGGTCAGACTTTGAAGGGCTTTGAACATCTTACTAAGATTTTTTACTTTATCCTGCAGGCCATGGGGGGCCCTTAAAGGGCTTTAACGCCGAGGAGTGACATGATGAAGTCTGTGTTTTAGAAAGATACCTCTGGCAGCAGCTTTCCATTATTAATGCGAAACTCCCCATTCTGGAAGCTTAGAAGGCAGTGATGTCTTAAACCAGCTTTCCTACCAACCCCGCCTCCATCATCTCATCGTGTTAGGGGAGGAAGCCTTAAGGTAAGACCTGAACTTGATTCTAGTTTTGCTCCTGATTCTCTGAGTGACCTTGGACAAGTGCGCAGGCCTCAAGTTCCTCATCTCTAAAATCAGTACAGGCTCTACCTGTTTCATGGTGCCATGATTAGGGACTGATGACAAACAAGGTGTGGAGAGCATTTTCAAAATTATAATTGGCTTTATTGATGTAAAGAGATTATTTTTATTTGACGAAAACAGAAAGCTCTGTCAGGGAAAAGGCAAATGGGTGTTTGAGCAGGGAATACTACTTTTGGACAGGAATGGAGCTCAACAATCACCTACCCCAGCACCTTGTGTTCCCCAGAGCAACATTTTCACCCCCAACTCCTGTGATTGCCCAAGTTCTTCGTGGCAGGAGATCTCCCAAGCCAACAGCTCATGTCCTGATCTTTCACACCTAGGGCGGGCCTGCAGTTCTCCCTCGGGGGATCCCTGGTGGACAAAGGCTCTGTCCGTGGTGCTGACCTGTTGCTGCCTTCCCCCTACACATTCAAGAATGTGCTGTGAGCCCAAATGGCAGGGACACTCCATTTCTGAGCACATGAACTAGAGAAAATGTCACTGCCATCTGTCGCTCCAAACTCGATTTTCCCCAGGAGATTTACAACCCATAAACGTAGTCGTCAGAGCAGAGTGAATAAAGCTGAGGACCTGGTGCACTTCAGCATCCACCATGAGCGAGTAGGAGGGCTTTGAGCGTCTTATCCTAATTCCAATCCATTTATGAACTTGCTTTGCCAGTGAATCATTTATCAGACCCACCCCCACTCTCCCTCACTCTGTACTTTTTCATTGCTACGCTCACAAAGGAAGGAAATGAACACTGTTTCAATGGCTGCAGCTGCTGCCCAGAATCTCCAAGAACCAGTGCATGAGGAGGAGGGAGGGGGAGCTGGCTTGGCTTTGACTATATGATGATGAGGTATTGGATATAAATGGAGCCTGCACTAGATGATCACCACAATCCCTTTCAATCGTGGAGAGTCTTTGATTTTATAATCCCGATTCCTTTGCAGAACTCCAGTCACCCCCAAATGGTGCCTGAACCTTGATTACAATATGAAACATATCTGTGTTCTGAAAATCCTTCCTGTTCCACCCTCTTCTCACTAAGACTTTTCTTCCTTGTTCTGCATCTTCAGGACACATCTTTCCTGAGGTTTCTATCTCAAAAGCATGCCTGGGGTGAATTCCAGCTTTGCAGATCAGTAGTTTTGACATTGAGCAAGTCATTTAAACTTTCTGCAGCTCAACTTCTGCTTTGGCAAAATGAGGACACTGATATCCACCTCCTTGGATGCAGATGAGACGCTGTGTGTAAACCACCTTCCCTGGTGCCTGGCTTATGATGTGCACTCAAGAAAGGCTTTCCTTTGTCTCTCTCTTCCAAGTCAGTGAGTTTAGCACAATCTCAGTCAATGTGTTAATTTCAGAAACACATGTTTGGGGGTCCCTCTGGTCCTTTCACATATCATTCCCTAGAAGAATTGATTTCTTTAGAGTGAATGGCTTCTTTCTAATCTCAGAAATAACACAGTGAGGGGAGCTTATGGCTTTGCCCACACATAGAACCATGGCAGCGCACACTGAATGTTGGTTAGAGTTCAGTTTCTTTTGGCTAGTGGTTTCTCCCAGGCTGAGAGAGTGATTCTTCTTATTTCTCCAGCTTTGGAGAGGATGCAAGGCTGAGAAAAGCCACTTTGTCCAGCTGGAATGGAAGTAAATTGACTAATTTATAAGCCCAGGCTGTTGTTTGGGCTGGAGTTTCTGTCCTTTAAAGATGTCAAACAGTAATGAAATAAGGCTTCCAGCACCTAACCAACACTAATCATTCCAATGCTGCTGGGACACAATGAAACAGAGAGTTTGGTTCCTTGCCTAGCTGTGGAGAAATGGAAAGATCTCTTGATGCACACTCAGCTGCCAAAGGCTTGTAAATTAGGTCTTGCCATAATTCTGGATTTGACCTTGAGCAGGTTACTTTTTTGTCTTGGACCACACTCTGTCTCAGCCCTCCCTCCTCTCAAATGTCCCAATAATTCCCTACTTACCCTCCAGATTTTGTCGTGATGAAACCCTATTTCTGCCGGATTCTTGGTTTTCCACCCCCACTGGCAAACCTCCTCTCTCCCGGCGTGACTACTGCCAGGATTCAGGCCAGCATCGTTGCTCACCTGGACTGCCGAAAGCCTCCCAGATGGCTGCCATCTGCCCCACTCTCCTGTCTCTCGTTCACACTCCACACTGCCGCCTGGGCATTCATTTATAAAATGCAAATCTGGCCCTCTCCTCACACTGCTTCAAGTCTCACAGTGACTCCTTGTTGCCTAAGAATGAACCTGTAGCTCTTCATTCTGACATTCAAGGGCCATATGATTTGTCCCAGGTCTCTTTTACATCTGTAGCTTATTTCTACTCTATTCCTTGGGTTACATATTCCAGAAACCTTGTTGCTTGTCTTTTTCCACTCACTTTCCATCACTTGTCTTGACACACTTCATTCATTCTTAGATCTGTAATGCTCCATGATCGTCCTACCAAACTAACTTCCCTTCAAAGTCTTTATAGATGTTCCCATATCCATCATCACACTCTCTCCAGAGAATCTTTCCTGGCAGCACAGGTACCCATGCCAGCCCCAAAAGTCTGACTCCAGGAGAAAACCTTCCAGCAAGAGCAGTTAGCTGGTGTTTTGCCCACCATGACATGCCATGAGCCCCATCTCTGGATCCACCTGGACTGTATGGACCAGGTGCAAAGCCATTTCCCATAACTGCCAGCTTTTCAGGCGAGGAGAAATCCACACTTGGCACAAACTTGCCTTTAGCATATGCTGCTTGGGATGGTCAACTACATTCTGCCGTTAGCAGACTCTGGCAGCTGTGCTCATTGACTGAGCCTGCTGCTGCTGCTGTGAACAAATTATCCTCTCACCTGGAGGATTCTATGCCCTCCTCATCTGTCTTCCTGTCTTCTACCTGTAAACACCAGTCCTCTGTAATGCTGGAAGAATAAACTCTCTGAAATCCAGATCTGGCCATGCTCCCTCTCCACTCCCTACTTGCTAAGCACACGTATGTTATGGAGAAGATAAGTTCTTCAACACATCCTGCAAACAAGCCCTTCCTGGCCCTAGATCCAGCTCCTTACAGCCTCATCTTACGTCTCTCTCCTCTTCCAAGAACCACACAGGCACAGCCTCGGGTGCTGTGGTGAATAGATGATACACTCTCATAGCTCCGTGCCTTGAGGCAGGCTCTCCAATGAGGAGGGAACACATTTTGCCTACATCTTGCCTTGAAGAATTCCTGCTCATCCCTCGAATCAGCTTACATTTTTACTCTATTTTCAATGTTTTTCTCTGAACCAACTTTCAGCATTCATTTTATTCTTATTAAGATAATGCATGCACACAGTTTCACAAAGCTTATAATGAAAACAGGAGCCTCTTGCTCAAATCCTCCTGGCTCCCAGCTCTTGATAGAGGAGATAATTCCTTCCCACTTCTCTAGTTTCCAGGAGAAAGATTCTTCCCCAAACACTCCTGCCCCATGAAGGTGAAATATGGTCCCTGATTAGTGGCAGCAGCTGTCTGTCTATTCTGTTGAGTGGACTGGATCACTCCACTGAAGGTCTATGCAGTAAAGGGGCATGAAGGGCTCAGTCTTATATGCTCCCTTCTCCTCCCGGACCAGTGAGACGGAGGTAACTGGTGAGGGTCTTTCCCTGTGGACTCAAACTCACTCTCTGGACAGATTGCTCCAAGGTCTAGACTGGTGGGACACATCAGTAGAAAGAAAGTCAGCAGAAGCATGCCAGTTCTCACACCAAGCAACTCAGCCTGACTTAGCTTTTATTGGTAAAAAAGGGAATTTGTTTTTTGTCTGCTGACTCCTTTGTCATATTCCTCAGCTGATTGAGAACTTGACTGCAGAAGAGGGTCATGGATTACTGGCCTCCCTTAAAAGGCTTACCCACTTCTGTTTCCCCAAAAGACATTCTTCTCACTTATGCTGTTTTTTCTGCCACTTAACTCCTTACTTCTGAGTCGCACGCCTACACGGCTCCTGATATTTTAGGTTCACATAAAGCCTATTGACTTTGAACAGCCACAGTTAAGAACGCAGCTCTCCTGACTCTGGCACTCCACACACTTCCCCTCTCCTACCTCCTTCCAGGATTCACGGTTTACACTGTCATGACTGCAGCGGCTGCATCAAACGGCATGCAATTACTTTATTTCTGCTCTTAGGCATTTCTGATTTTCCTGAAGTTAATAATCACCAAACAGTTTAATTTGCTCATGTGCCTGTATTAGCTCAGCTAGACATTCTGGCAGAGATGAGGAGATGAGGTTTTCCCAGTGTGTTGGAGCCACGCTGGCTCATCTGTCATTTCTTTTTCTTTCCTGGAGCCGTTCCTTCTCCAGCCTTCCATCCTCCTGCCTCCCCGTGGAAGGACCGCTCTGCGGCCGGCCACCCTGGATTCTCGCCAGTCCATCGCCCTTCATCTGTTTTCCATGTGAGATCCCTGTGACCTGCATTCCATGTCTTCCTCTTTTATCATTTATGTTCTCATTCATGTGGAATGTGTTCCTCAGGAGCTACCGAGAACAGGTGCAAGGAAAAAAAGATTTCGACACCGTGACGTCTTTGGTCCATCATTAAAATGATTTCTAGTTTGGCTTGTTCTATACTTCTCATTGAAAATGAGTTTTTCTTTAGAACACTCAGAAGTGTTCTGTCTTCTAAATTCCTCTGCTGCTTTTGAGACCAGTGCGTTACTATGCCTGAAGTTTATTTTTCACCTTTTTTTCTTCCCCAAGCCCTTGAAGGTCTTCTTATCCCTGATATTTTGGATATTATATTAAGAGGGACCCAGTCAACTAGAAGCCAGTTTTCTTAATTTATTTCTTGGCCAACTTTCTCTTCCCTCAATTTTCTGCTTTCTTTATTCTGGAAGTGTCATCATTTGGACATTGGCATCATTTGGACATTGGACCTCTTGAGTGAATCATTAGCTTCATAACTTTTCTTCCTCTATTTTTTTGAGACAGAATCTCACTCTGCCACTGAGGCTGGAGTGCAGTGGCAAGATCTCAGCTAACTGCAACCTCCATCTCCTGGGTTCAAACAGTTCTCCTGCCTCAGCCTCCTGAGTAGCTGGGATTACAGGTGCCCAGCACAACGCCCAGCTAATTTTTGTGTTTTTTTTTTTTTTTAGTAAAGATGAGGTTTTGCCATGTTGACTAGGCTGGTTATGCACTCCTGACCTCAAGTGATCTGCCTGCATCAGCTTCCCAAAGTGCTGGGATTATAGGCGTGAGCCACCATGCCCTGCCTAACTTTTCTTATTTTCTTATCTTTTGTTTATTTTGTTCTATTTTCTAGAAAATTTCTTTATCTTTAATATATTCTGACCAGGTGCAGTGGTTCATGCCTGTAATCCCAGCACTTTGGGAGGCCAAGGCAGGTGGATCACCTGAGGTCAGGGATTCAAAACCAGCCTGGACAACATGATAAAAACCCATCTGTATTAAAAATACAAAATTAGCCGGTGTGGTGGCGCATGCTTGTAATCCCAGCAACTTGGGAGGCTGAGGCAGGAGAATCGCTTGAACCTGGGAGCCAGAGGTTGCAGTGAGCAGAGATTGTGCCATAGCACTCCAGCCTGAGCGATAAGAGCAAAACACCGTCTCAAATACATAGATGTAATCTACTGAGTTAAACATTTTAGTTCTCTAGCTGTTAATTCATGAGTGTTTTGTGTTCCTGTTCCTAGTTATTCTTTCTTGTGGTACCCTGGTATTGTAAGGAAGGAAGTGCCTTCTGTTACTTCACTGGACTTACTTTTCCTTCCTTCCTTCCTTCCTTCCTTCCTTCCTTCCTTCCTTCCTTCCTTCCTTTCTTTCTTTCTTTCTTTCTTTATTTCTTTCCTTCTTTCTTTCTTTCTTTCTTTCTTTCTTTCTTTCTTTCTTTCTTTCTTTGACAGAGTCTCACTCTGTCACCAGGCTAGAGTGCAGTGGTGCGATCTCAGCTCATTGGCTAGAGTGCAGTGGTGCGATCTCAGCTCATTGGCTAGAGTGCAGTGGTGCGATCTCGGCTCATTGCAACCTCTGCCTGCCGGGTTCAAGAGATTTCCCTGCCTCAGCCTCCAGAGTAGCTGAGACTACAGGTATGCGCCACCAGGCCTGGCTACTTCTTTGTATTTTTAGTAGAGATGGTGTTACCATATTGGCCAGGATGGTGTCGAACTCCTGACCTCAGGTGATCTGCCCACCTTGGCCTCCCAAAATGGTGTGCTTACAGGCATGAGCCACTGCACCTGGGCTTCGAGGGACTTCTGAATGACGTGCTGTTTCTGTGGTCACCGTTTTCCCTCCATGCATTGCTGTTGCTGGTTCATCTGGGATATCTTGGTCTATCCCTTTTGGTTTGTTTTTATTTTTCTTTCACTTCAGAAGAATGTAAAGAAGTTCGCCTCACATTGAGTAGCCTTGGAAGTCTTCTCACTTTTGTGAGTCAATCACAAAACGTTAATTGGCCACTCTGTATTTTTGACCTGCAGGAGACCCAGTGCATCCTGACAAGGTGTCCGTGGCTTTGGCTCTCAGCGTCCATCACTCCTTCCTCTTCAGCCAGCGGGTACCCTGGCACACGCCCCTCTATTCTGTTTGGGGGCATGAGCCTGGCTTCCAGTAGCCTATGTGCTGGGTGTTGAAGGGTTCTGAGGCCACACTGGTTAACACACACCATCCAAGTGGCTCCCGTGTCATCTGTGAGACTCTGCCTTCAGCTATTCTCTAGTGTGAAGAGCCCATTTAAGTCACAATCTCCAAGAATTAAGTCTCAAGGCCCCAGCTAGATGTGGAGACGCGTTGTTGCCCTGTTGCTTGGGGATGAGGAGAGGAAGGGACGGTCTTTCTTCTCATTATAAAGACTTCGGAAACGCTTCCCTTTTCCAGCCCCACCTTCACTCTCACTGGCCCCTGGGAGTTGCCCGTGTCCCTGGCTCCCGTGCGCTCCTGACGAATGGCTCTGTGCAGTCTCACCGGCCCCTGGGAGTTGCCCGTGTCCCTGGCTCCCATGCGCTCCTGATGAATGGCTCTGCATGCTTTTCCTTTCCCCACCTGTTCCAGTTTCCACCTCCTGCTGGCTGACCAGGCTACCCTGTCCACCTGTTTTCTACCCTCAGCAGCTGTGCCAACTTTTTTCTGTTTTGCTCCAAACAGTTTCTTTGTGCTTGTGATTTTGTGTTTTTCTCCCTTTCTTGTTATTTTAACAGGACTCTTCGAGAGAGCTGAGGTAGGCTCCTGGGTTCAAACTGCCAGGTTGAACAAAACTTCCTATGCCAGAGACAAGATCCCTATCAATATCTGACGTGCCGTAATTGTTTGTCAAGGAAGGCCTGTCCCACACAGATTAAATCACGAGCTCGAGGCTGAGTTCACACCTCTCACTCCATCTCCTATTTCCCTTAGTGCTTGGCAAGGTGTCATTTGTTAAAATGAAGTGAATCCTAATTACACCTCACAAGCTGTTTGGACATAGAGGCCCAAAGCCACATAAGATGAACAAAAACAGTTTCTCTGTCTGTCCCCTGCCCCTGGGACCCACATCATAGCACCTTTTATTTTTGCCTTTTGGGGACAACGAAATATATAGCAATGATCATGACTCTGGAGCTTCATCTCAGCCTGACTTTTTTCTGAGATGGAGCCTCCCTCTGTCTCTCGGTCTGGAGTGTAGTTGTTTGATCTCAGCTCACTGCAGCCTCTGCCTTCTGGATTCAAGCAATTCTCCTGCCTTGGGCTCCCTAGTAGCTGGGATTATAGGTGCCCACCATCACATCCGGCTAACTTTTATAGAGACAGGGTTTCATCATGTTGGCCAGGCTGGTCTTGAACTCCTGGCCTCAGGTGATCTGCTCACCTCAGCCTCCCAAAGTGTTGATTACAGGCATGAGCCACAGCACCCAGCCCCTAATTTTTAATTTGTGAATTTTGGTTCTCTCACCTGCAAAAGGGACATAATGCTTACTTTTTTTTTTTTTTTTGAGAAGGAGTTTTGCTCTTGTTACCCAGACTGGAGTGCAATGGCACGATCTTGGCTCACTGCAACCTCCACCTTCTGGGTTCAAGCAATTCTCCTGCCTCAGCCTCCTGAGTAGCTGGGATTACAGGCATGCGCCACCATGCCCAGCTAATTTTTTGTATTTTTTAGTAGAGACAGGGTTTCACCTCGTTGACCAGGATGGTCTCGATCTCTTGACCTCGTGATCCACCCACCTCGGCCTCCCAAAGTGCTGGGATTACAGGCTTGAGCCACTGCACCCGGCTCATAATGCTTACTTTGTGAGTGATTTTTGAGGATTAAGAAAATGTTTGTAACCAGGCTCTGCGCATACAAGGAACATCGTAAACGCCACTTCCTTTCTTATTATCTCCATTCTACAAGAGGCAAATAAACTGAAAATGCCACGCTTCTCACCAGAAGTGATGCTGGGGACAATTAAAGCTGGGTGTGAGGGCCCAGGCCTCCCAGGACTCCTGAGGCTCTTTGCAAGAGGAATGGCCTCTGGAAAGCCAGTGTGCTCCAAAGCAAAGCCCAGCTGCACACCACTCCTCCACAGTAATTTCTTGGAGATATTTAATAGCCACTGGGGAGCGGGAAAGAGTTCAATCTTAAAGACAATCCCAGTTTATAGCATTATGGCTTTGGTGATGGCCGAGCGCTCAGGGTTATGCAATTTCCTTTACATCTCCCTATTAAACACCCATCTTCACAACGCTCAGCACGCACTACACTGGAGTCTCACCCCCAGAAATGGCCCCAAGGCTCATTTACAAGCTCATTAACTTATATTTTCCTCATTAAGAGGAGAGGAGGGAAGTATGTGTTCAAAGTGAATGGCCAAAGGAAATTTAAGAACTGTGCAGGGGCCAGAGAAAGGCACGACCTCCCTCCGGAAGGGCAGCCTGAAAAATGACAACGGGAATAATAAGAGTGATTGCAGTTATCTAAGCAGTGCTAACATTGCCCCTTGATGCGTTAAAGCCTCATGATGCTGTCATCCAACTGGGTGTTCTTCAAAACCTGATGAGGATGCAGGATGTGTAGTTCCACCCACCAGGGAAGGACAGTGTCTCAGTTTGTGCCAGCGGCTATAACAAGCTGCCACAGACTGACTGGCTGTCAACAACAGAAATTTACTTCTCATAGCTCTGGAGGCTGGAATTCAAGATCGAGGCACCAGCAGGGTTGGGCTCTGGGGAGGGCCCTCCTCTGGGTTGCAGATAGCCATTTTTTCACTGTGCCCTCCATGGTGGAAACGGCAAGGGACCTCTGCATGGAATTTTTGGGAGGGGTCCTAATTCCAGCTGCGAGGGCTCCACCCTCATGACCTAATCACCTCTCAAAGGTCCCACCTCCTACTTTCATCACATCAGGGGTTAGGATTTCAACGTATGCATTTTAGAAAGACATAAACACCCAGTCTGTAACAGAGCGAGAGGAGATGGGAAGGTAGCTAGACTTGGAATCCCAACATCTGGTTGAGTCCCAGCAGCTCCACAGGAATGTGACCTTGAGTATCCTAGAGGTTACATGGTGGAATTGTGTCTTAAGGTGAATGAACAGAAGGAGGAAGAGGGCTAGGAGCCTTTGTTTCTGGTCCCATATCCTCTGCAATTTCCCACTCCAGGGTGGCTCCTCCATTGTGGACTGTAGGATCTAAGCACTGCAGACCACAAAAACTTGCATGTCTGGAAGCACCTTGATCATTTTTAATAATAACTATCATGGGCCAGGCACAGTGGCTCACATCTCTAATCCTAGCACTTTGGGAGGCCAAGGCAGGCAGATCACCTGAGGTCAGGAGTTCAAGACCAACCTGACCAACATGGTGAAACCCTGTCTATACTAAATACACGCAAAAAAATTAGCTGGTCATGGTGGAGGGGTGCTGCAATGCCAGCTACTTGGGAGGCTGAGGCAGCAGAATCACTTGAACCTCGGAAACAAAGGTTGCGGTGAGCCAAGATTGTGCCATTGCATTCCAGCCTGGGCAACAAGAGTGAAACTCTGTCTCAAAAAAACCCCAAAAACGAAAACAAGATAACTCTTATGGCCACCCCTCTGGGAAGGCAGGGTGACTGGCTGAGGCACTATGTTGTATGGCGCTTACTGGGGGAATGAATTTAGGAGAACACTTAGCAACATAACCAACATAGATGAGATGAGGATGGGTAAGAATTTTCCAACATTCATGAACCACGGATGGGCTGAGTCAGGGCTCTGCATCCATCACTCCATCTCCTCTGGAAGGGCGCACAGGAAGACTGCACTTCCCAGCCTCCCTTGCAGCTAGGTTGAAAACCATATATCAGAGTCCAAGGGAACATGGGCAGGAGTAGTGGAAGATGCCTATGGATGTGGCTAAAAATACCTCTCATCATGACTAGCCTGCAGTGACCAGGGAGCCTGGAGCCCCAGGTGACAGAGTTATATGATGGAAGCGGGTACAGCTTAGGGAAGAGCTATGGAGAAGAACCGCTTGCCCACTGTGGCCTGTGCAGAGCCAGAAATGATGTGAGTCATTAAAATGTGGAGGTTTATTTGTTACTGCAGCACAGCCTAGCTGTCCCTGACTAATACATGTGGCCTCGAAGACTCACGAATGAAGAAATGAAGATGTTACCTGGGCAGAGGATCCCATTTATATCAGACAAATGTACTTACTCCACCTGACTCTCTTACTGTACCCTTAGCAGCGACCCTTCAGCCTTCAGGTCACTATTTCAATCCCGTGTCTTCAAGAATTCCTCCGTGAGGCTGCCTGCCCCCTACACGGGGACTCTGTCCAGGACCTGAGTCAGCAGCAGGCCTTCTTTAACTTTGCAGACTCTTTTCACATGTAATTGTACAGTTATTTATTCAAATATTATTCACCTCTCTGGCTCCCTCCTAGAATGTAAGCATCGTGGACTCAGGGACTCTGCTTACCTCCTTCTTCTTTGTGCCCAGTGCTGGGCCAGCAATGGAGTCCACATGACAACTTGACTGAAATTAGATCTCAAATGACAAGTGCCCGGAATATTATTTGTCATCAGTAATAGCTGTGTTAAAACAGGCATAGGTTACACACAGCACCATGCACACATTTTAATGTCCATTTACATGATTCTTTGACAAGTGCATACACCTGTGTGACCAACACTGCCATAGTGATGAAAAACATTCCCATCAGCCCAGAAATTCCCTCCTGCCATCCCAGCCTGTTTTCCCCTGCCCCAGCCTCAGGCAACTGTGGCTCCACTTTCTGGCTCTAAATTAGATTTGTGCTTTAAGAAACTCATAAAACTCAAATCCTAAAGGACACACTGTTTTGTGTCTGGATTCTCAAGCTCAGTGTATTTTTGAGATTTATCTGTGCTTTCTGTATATATGTATGTATATATCTGTAGTTAACTCGATGTTATTGTTGAGTAGTATTGCCATAGTATGAATACACTACAATTTGTTTATCCATTGATTGTTTTCCATTTTAATAACAGCTTTATTGGGACATAATTCACATACCATAAAACTCACTCATTTAAAATGTATAATTCAATGTTTTTAGTATATTTACAGAGTTCTACAACCAACGCCACTATCTAGTCTTAGAAAATTTTCATCACTCCCAACAGAAACCCCACACCCATTAGCAGCCGTCGCCTCCTCCCTGTCCCCACACGCCCTGGCAACCCTCATCTACTTCCTGTCTCTGTGAATTGGCCCATTCTGGAGAGCTTACACGGCAGACATTTTACAGTATGTGGTATTTCCTGCCTGGCATTTTCACTCAGCAGAGTGTTCTCAAGGTTCATCTGTGTGGTAGCCGGTGTTAATTCTTCATGTTTTTTAAGGATAAATAATATTTTGTTGTGTGCATTTACCACATTTTGCTTCTCCATTCATCAGGTGATGGACATTTGGTTTTTTTCTGCTTTTTGGCTGTCATGAATAACGCTGCTGTGAACATCTGTGTACAAGTTTTCATGTGAAAACATTGTAAAGATTGTCTGGACTCTGCACCTAGGGTTAGAATGGTTGGGTCCAGCAACCCCATGTTTTGCTCTTTGAGGAACTGCCGAACCGTCTTCCACAGTGCCGCGTCATTTTATGTTCCCACCAGCCATGGGTGCAGGGCTTGTTTCTTCGCCAGCCCTGCGTGTTTCTGCCGTCTTTCGGTCTTTTGATTCTAGCCATCCTAGTGGGCGAGCGGTGCTGTCTCACAGTTTCACTTTGCATTTCCCTGGGGCCTGGTAACGTGGAGTTTCTTTCCATGTGTTTACTGGAGATTTGTGGATTGCCTTTGAGGCAATGTCTACTCACATTTTTGTTTTGTTTTGTTTTTGAGATGGAGTCTCATTCTGTAGCCCAGGCTGGAGCGCAGTGGAACGATCTCAGCTCACTGCAACCTCCAACTCCCGGGTTCAAGTGATTCTCCTGACTCAGCCTTCCTATTAGCTGGGATTACAGGCATGCGCCACCATGCCCGGCTAATTTTTTTGACAAGTGGAATGGACCCAACCATTCTAACCTTAGGTGCAGAGTCCAGACAATCTTTACAATGTTTTCACACGAAAACTTGTACACAGATGTTCACAGCAGCGTTATTCATGAAAGCCAAAAAGAGACGGGGTTTCACCATGTTGGTCAGGCTGGTCTTGAACTCCTGATCTTGTGATCTGCCCACCCTGGCCTCCCAAAGTGCTGGGATTACAGGCAGGCATGAGCCACTGCACCCAGCCTGTCTACTCAAATATTTTGTTCATTTTTAAATTGGTTTATTTGTCTTCTTATTGTTGAGTTCTAAGAGTTTTCATATATTGTGGATACTAGGCCCTAACAGATCCATGATTTGTGAAACTTTTCTCACATGCTGAGATTGTACGTATGCATATACACATAGTGTCCTTTGAAGCACAGAAGCTTAGAGTTTTGATGAACTTCCTTAGCTATTATTTCTTATGGTCGCTGGCATTCATTCACCTTTGATAAATATTTGCATTATTTCCAGTTTGAGGCTGTTATGGATAAGGCTGCTATGAACACTGAGGTATGGAAAGTGTTTTGTCTGATTGTTTTTGTTTTTTAGGGACAGGGTATCACTGTGTCACCCAGGCTGGAGTGCCGTGGTGCAGTCATAGCTCACTGCAGCCTCAAACCCTTGGGTGCAAGTGAGCCTCTTGTCAAATATGGGTTTTTATGTGGACATATGTGTGCATTTATATTTGGTGGATATCTAGGATCGAAATTTCTGGATTGTTTGATAAGCATATGTTTAACTTTTAAGAAGTTTCTATTTTTTTCCCCCAAAAATGGTTATAGTGTTTTACATTCTCACCAATATGCGAGAGGCCCAGTTGCTCCACCTCCTCACCAGCAGTTCATGCTGTCAGCCTCTTCCAAGTTGACTGTTCGTCTGGGTATACAGTGGTTTCCCACGTTGGTTTTAATTCGCACTTTTCTAATGGATAGTGATGCTGAACATATTTTCACGTGCTTATCGGCCACTTGTATTTCATCATCATCTTCTTCTTTGCCAAGTGTTTAAATAATTTGGACCATTTTTTCTCGGACTGCTTATCTTCCTAAGCTTAAAAACAGTATAGAGCATAGCCTGGGCAACATGGCAAAACCCCATCTCTACAGAAGATACAGAAGATAGCCAGATGTGGTGGTGCCTGCCTGTAGTTCCAGCTACTCAGGAGATTGAGGCCGGAAGATAGCTTGAGCCTGGGGCAGAGGTTGCAGTGGGGCGATGTCATGCCACTGCACTCCAACCTGGGCAACAGGGCCGGACCGTGTCTCAAATAAATGAATAAATAAAAATAAAAGCATTGCATACCCTCACTAAAAGACCTTTGCCAGATATGTGTAAATATTTTCTCCTCTGTCTTCCCTGTTCATTTTCTTAACAATGTCTTTCAAAATGCAGAAGGCTTTAGTTTCTGCACAAATTGAAATCAATTTGGCAACATTTTCTTTTATAGTCTGTACATATTTAGATCCTACTTAAGAAATCTTTGGGCTGGGCGCAGTGGCTCAAGCCTTTAATCCCAGCACTTTGGGAGGCCAAGGCGGGTGGATCACGATGTCAAGCGATCGAGACCATCCTGGTCAACATGGTGAAACCCCGTCTCTACTAAAAATACAAAAAATTAGCTGGGCACAGTGGCACGTGCCTGTAATCCCAGCTACTCAGGAGACTGAGACAGGAGAATTGCTTGAACCCAGGAAGCGGATGTTGTAGTGAGCCGAGATCACGCCATTGCACTCCAGCCTGGGTAACAAGAGCGAAACTCTGTCTCGAAAAAAAAAAAAAAAGCAGAAGAAATCTTCGTTTATCTCCAGTTGGCAAAGGTTTCATGTGATTTTCATTTTTAATTCTGTTTATGTGGCGTATCACATTTATTGATTTGCCTATGTTAAACCATCCCTGCGTCCCTGGTATGAAACCCACTCAATCACGTGGGTTTTCTTTTTGATATGTTGTTGGATTTGGTTAGCTAGTGTTTTGTTAAGGATCTTAGCATCAATTTTCATCAAGGATATTGATCTGCAGTTTTCTTTTTTGCTTATGACCTTTTCTGGTTTTGGTATTAGGGTGATGCTGGCTTCATAAAGTAAATGAGGCAGGGTTCTTTCTTTATCTTGTGGAATAGTGTGAAAAGAATGGGCGCCAATTCTTTTTTTTTTTTTAATTTTTATTGCATTATAGGTTTTGGGGTACATGTGCAGAACGTGCAAGATAGTTGCATAGGTCTGCTGTGAATCTGTCTGCTCCTGGTCTTTTTCTTGTTGGTAATTTTTTACTTGCCATTTCAATCTCTTTGCTTTTTTTTCATTATTTTTTATTTTTATTTCAATCTCTTTCTTTTTATTGGCCTGTTCAGGTTATCTACAAGTAGGACGGTTGTATCTTTCCAGGAATCTATCCATCTCTTCTAGGTTTTCTGGTTTATGTGTGTAAAGGTGTTCATAGTAACCTTGAATGTCTTTTACATTTCAGTGATGTCAGTTGTAATGTCTCCTGTTTTGTTTTGTAGTGATGTTATTTAGATTTTCTCTCTTCTTTTCTTGGTTAATATTGCTAATGGTCTGTCAATTTTATTTATCTTTTCAAAGAACCAGCTTTTTGTTTCATTTATCTTTTGTCTTTTTTTTTTATCGTTTCAATTTCATTTCGTTCTGCTCTGATGTTGGTAATTTCCTTTCTTCTGCTGGCTTTGGGTTTGGTTGGCTATTGTTTCTCTAGCTCCTTGAGGTGTGACCCTGGAAGGTCAGCTTGTGCTCTTTCAGTCTTTCAATGTAGGCCTTTAGGGCTGTTAACTTTCCTCTTAGCACTGCCTTTGCTGCATCCCAGAGGTTTTGATAAGTTGTGTCATTACTGGCATTCAGTGCGAAGAAGTTATAAAATTTCCATCTTGATTTCATTTTTGGCCCAGTGCTCATTCAGGAGCCCGTTGTTTAACCTCCATGTATTTGCATGTTTCTGCAGTCCTCTTTTGGAGTTGATTTACAGTTTTATTCCACTGTGGTCTGAGAGAGTGCTTGATATCATTTCAATTTTCTTAAATTTATTGAGACTCGTTTTATGGACTATCATCTGGTCTGTCTCAGAGAAAGTTCCATGCACTGTTGAATAAAATGTGTATTCTGTGGTTGTTGGATGAGATGTTCTGTATTTGTCTGTTATGTCCATTTGTCCCAAGGTATAGTTTAAATCCATTGCTCCTTTGTTGGCTTTCTGTCTTGATGACCTGTCTACTGCTGTCACTGGAGTACTGAAGTCCCCACTGTTACTGTGTTGCTATCTATCTCATTTCTTAGATCTGTTAGTAATTATTTTATAAATTTGGGAGCTCCACTGTTAGGTGCATGTATGATTAGGATTGTGATGTTTTCCTGTTGGGCAAGGCCTTTTACCATTATATACTGTCCCTCTTTGTCTCTTTTAACTGCTGTTGCTTTAAAATTTGTTTTGTCTGTTATAAGAATAGCTACTGCTGCTGCTCACTTTTGGTGTCCATTTGCAGGAAATGCCTCTTTCCACCCCTTCACTAAGTTTATGTGAGTCCCTATGTGTTCGGTGAGTCTCCTGAAGGCAGCACACAGTTGGTTGGTGAGTTCTTATCCAATCTGCAATTCTGTGTCTTTTAAGTGGAGCATATGGGCCATTTACATTCTATGTTAGTATTGAAGCGTGAGGTGCTGTTGCATTCATCATGCTCTTTGTTGCTTGTGTCCTTTGATTTTTCTGTTTTTTGTTTTTGCCTTTTTGTTTCATGAGCCCTGTGTGATTTATGCTTTAAAGAGGTTCTGTTTTGATGTGTTTCCAGGGTTTATTTTGAGATTTAGAGCTCCTTTTAGCAGTTGCTGTAGGGGTGGCTTGGTAATGGTGAATTCTCTCAGCATTTGTTTGTCTGAAAACGACTGCATCTTTCCTTCCTATATGATGCTTAGTTTCACTGAATACAAAATTCTTGGCTGACAATTGTTTTGTCTGAAGAAGCTGAAGATAGGGCCCAAGTCCCTTCTAGCTTGTAAGGTTTCTGTTGAGAAATCTGCTGTTAATCTGGTAGGTTTTCCTTTATAGACTACCTGGTGCTTCTGTCTCACAGCTCTTTAATTCTTTCCTTTGCTTTCACTTTGGATAACCTGAAGATAATGTGACATCCTTTTCTTTTTGTGTTTGATCTAGAGTTTACCATATATATAGTTACCAAATCTGACTTCAAATAACATTGTGCCAAATAGCATTCTGATCTTTTTGTAATGAATTTTCCAGGTATTCTTTGTGCTTCTTGTATTTGGATGTCTAGGTCTGTAGCAAGGCTGGGTAAGTTTTCCTTGATTTTCCCCTGAACATGTTTTCCAAGCTTTTAGAATTATCTTCTTCCTCAGGAACACCAATTATTCTTAGGTTTGGTTGTTTAGCATAATCCCAGACTTCTTAGAGGCTCTGTTCCTATTTTTTTATTCTTTTTTCTTTGTCTTTTTTGGATTGGGTTAATTCAAAGACCTTGTCTTTGAGCTCTGAATTTATTTCTTCTACTTGTTCAATTCTATTGCTGAGACTTTGCAGAGCATTTTGCATTTCTAAAAGTGCTTCCAGAGTGTCCTGAATTTGTTATTGTTTTTTGTTTAAGCTATATATTTCCTTGAATATTTCTCCCTTCACTTCTTGTATCATTTTTTGGATTTCCTTGCATTGGGCTTTGCCTTTCTCTGGTCCCTCCCTGATAAAGAAACTCCTGGATTCTTTTTCAGGTAAATCAAGGATTTCTTCTTAGTTTTGGTCCATTGCCTGTGAATTAATGTGATTTTTGAGGGGGGTGTTGAGGAGTCTTGTTTTGTCATATTACCAGGGTTGGTTTTCTGGTTCCTTCTCATTTGGGTAGGCTCTGGCAGAGGGGAGGCTCTGTCCCCAGAGGTCCAGGGCTGTGTTGTTCAGATTGTCTCACAGGGTGTTCTCTTGATGTAACACTCTCCCCCTTTTCCTATGGATGTGGTTTCCTGTGAGCTGATCTGCAGTGACTGTTATCTCTCTTTCGGGTCTAGCCACCCAGTGAGTCTACCTGGCTCTGGGCTGGCACTAGGGGTTGTCTGGCGGGTATCTTTAAATGTGATCATTCTCTTCCAACAGTTTTTATTTCTTTGATTTTCCTGTTATCCTGTTTTCTCTTTCATTTAATTTACCATTTCTTATATTTTACTATTCCCTTTGCTTATTTCAGATTTATCTTGTGTTTTTTCCTTGAGTTTCTTAGTATGGAAACTTAAGTTATGGATTTAAGAGGTTTCATCTTACTAAAAGAAGTATTTAATGCAATACACTTTCCTCTGAACACTGATTTCATTGTATCCCGTAAGTTTTGTAATATGGTCACTTTAGTTTTAATTCAGTTTAAAACACTCTTTTAAACTCTATTATAATTTCTCCATTAGAAATGTCATTTTAACTTTGCAAATATTTGTGTCTTTTCTAAATATCTAATTGTTACTTTATTTTTAATGTACTTCTGTTTGGCCAGAGAACATATTCCACCTGGAGTTCAGCTAAAAAAAAAAGTTGTTGAGCCTTGTTTTATGGCCAAGTGCAGGGCGAATCTTGGTAGATGTTCCCTGTGCACTTGAAGAGAACGTCTCTCCTACCCTGGGTGGAGTTAACTGGGTCAAGTTGGTTGGTAGTATTCTCTAAGTTGGCTATATCTTTACTAACTTTCTATTTGTTTCATAAACTACTGAGGCTAGATGTTGAAATGTTTAAGCATGTTTGTGGATTATTCCATTTTTTCCTTTAAGTTCTATTCATGTTTCTGTCCACATTTTCTTCCCGTATGTTGAAGCACTGTAGCTGGTGCCTGCCCACGGAGGATTACTACCCCGTCTTGATGAACCTATGCTATTATTGCAGCTCCCTCTTTTCCCTGATAATATTTTTTTCTGAAGCCTACTTTTCTAATATTAATAAAGTGGCTCCAGATTTCTTTTGATTAGTGCCTGAATGCCAGAGATGCTTCTGTTTTTAATTGTATGTGTTTTTGTATTAAAAGTTGGTTTCTTGTAGGTAGCAGATGATAATATCTTTTGTTTTAATCTTGTCTTGCAATTTCTTTTTAAACTGGAAGGTTTTTATCCGTTGCTTTTAATATAATTATCTGCATATCTGGATTTAAATCTATTATGTTGCTCTTTGTTTTATGTTTGTTCCATCTGTTTCTTTTCCCCCTCTTTCTTCTTTTCCAGCCTTCTCTTATACTGGGAACTTTTAGGAATCAATTTTATATCTAGAGTTGGCCCATTAGCTCTATTTGTTTCTTTTCTTTTTGTGTTTGATCTAGTGTTTACCATATATATATGGTTACCAAACCTGCCTTCAAATAACATTGTGCCAGTTCACATACAATTTAAAGCCTCAACAATTTTATTTCTGCATATTCTCCTTCAAGTTATTATTGTCATCTATTCCTTCAACATATGTTATGACCCCACATTTCATTATTACTTTCACTTTAAATAGTAACTTGTTTAAATAAATTTAAAAATTAGAAAAAAGAGCTTTTTATTTACCCACATATTTATAATTTCTAGCACTTTTTTTTTCTGTGCAGATTGAAGTTTCCATCTGGTGTCATTTTCTTTCTATCTGAAGGATTTCCTTCAGCATCTCTTACAGCGCGGGTCTGCTGGCAATGTATTCTCTCAGCTTTTGTTTGTCTGAAGAGTTTTATGTTGACTTTGTTTTTGAAGGATACTTTTGCTGCATATAGAATGCTAAATTGACAAGTTTTTTTTCCCTTTTTCACACTTGAAAAATATAATTCTGTTGTTTTCTAGCTTGCATAAATTATGGCAAGAAGTTTGTGATTATTTTTATCTTTGCTCCATGTTACATTAAATGTTTTTCTCTAGCTGACTTTTAATTGTTCTCTTTATCCTGTGCCTTGGCAATGGTGGTGGTGGTCATATTCGTGATGGTGGTAATAGTGGTAATGGTGATGGCACTGGTAATGATGGCTGTGGTGATGGTGAAGGGAATAATGGATAATGATGGTGATGATTGTGGTGGTGGTCATGGTGGTGGTTATGGTGATGGAGATGGTGATGGTGGTGGTGATGGTGGTGATGGTGATATAATGGATAATGGTGATGGTGATGATGGTGGATGTAGTGATGGTGGTAATGATAATGGAAAATGGTTGTGGTGGTGATGGTGGTGGTGATGGTGGTGATGGTGGATGTAGTGATGGTGGTAATGATAATGGATAATGATGGTGATGATGGTGGTGGTGGTCATGGTGGTGGTTATGGTGATGGAGATGGTGATGGTGGTGGTGATGGTGATGATGGTGGTGATGGTGATAATGGATAATGGTGATGGTGATGGCGATGGTGATGATGCTGGTGGTGATGGTGGTGATGGTGGATGTAGTGATGGTGATAATGATAATGGAAAATGGTTGTGGTGGTGATGGTGGTAGTGGTGATGGCGGGAAGGATGGTGGCAGTAATGATGATAGTGATGGTGTGTGTTTATTCTCCTTTCAGTTTAACAAGATGCTTAGATTTGTGAGGAATTTTTTAAAAGAAATATGAAAAAATTGCTGCCATTATTTCTTCAAATATGTTTTCTGTCTTCTGCACTCCCATACCCTATGTTCTAGAATTGAAATTACCAGATGTCAGACAACTCGATATCTCACAAGCCACTGAAACTCTGTTTATTTATTTTGCACTTTTTGTCTCTTTACTACAAATAGAATATATTGCTGTGTCTTCTGGGTTACTGTAATTACACCTGTAACCCCAGAATTATGGGAGGCCGAGGCAGGCAGATCACTTGAGTCCAGGAGTTCCAGACTAACCTGGCCAAAATGGTGAAATCTCATCTTTCAAAAAACACAAAAATTGGGCTGGGCGCGGTGGCTCAAGCCTGTAATCCCAGCACTTTGGGAGGCCGAGGCAGGTGGATCATCAGGTCAAGAGATCGAGACCATCCTGGTCAACATGGTGAAACCCCGTCTCTACTAAAAATACAAAAAATTAGCTGGGCATGGTGGCATGTGCCTGTAATCCCAGCTACTCAGGAGGCTGAGGCAGAAGAATTGCCTGAACCCAGGAGGCAGAGGTTGCGGTGAGCCGAGATCGCGCCATTGCACTCCAGCCTGGGTAACAAGAGAGGAACTCCATCTCAAAAAAAAAAAAAAAAAAAAAAATTAACCAGGCATGGTGGTGCAAGCCTACAGTCATAGCTGCTCAGGAGGCTGAAGTGAGGGGATTGCTTGAGGTGGGGAGTCAGTTGCAGTGAGCTCAGATCGTACCACTGCACTCCAGCCTGGGTGACAGAGTGAGACCCTGTCTCAAAAATAAATAAATAACCTTTAATAAAGTTAGTATTAATTCAGCCCCACTTCTCAGACCCAGCTCCTTCTGGGCACTGTCCTAAATGCCACAGGTATTCAGTGAAGTCTCTCCACTAGGGCTGGAGGGAACTCCATGCTCTGTGTGAACTCTGTGTGTTGTTTAAACTCGCACCTCCCTGTCCCACACTTGTGCATATTAGTATTTAGTCAGACTTTGGGGGAATCCCATGCAATTTCTAGAATTCTTCCCCTGCGTAGCTGTCTCCTCTATCTGACTCTACCCTGCAAACTCTGGCTGCCGTGGCATTCCTGAACTCTGATCTCTTGTCAACTCAACTTAGCAACATTTCTATGTTCTGTTTGGGCTCCTGGCTCCCGTGGGGCAGTCCCCAACTATCTCTAGGAAGAGTCCCAGATGACGGCAGGTCTCCCTTTGTCTGACCCCTCTGGGGTCATATGCCTGTCCTGCCCAATGCTTGGTATCTACAAAGAATCATTTCATTTCTTTGTGCTGAATTCCAGGTTATTTTCTTTATGGTGGGAAGGTGGTGCCATACCTTGCTAATCCCTTGTGACTGGAAGTGGACAGGGGAGTGATATGGTTTTGCTCTGTGGCCCCACCCAGATTTCACTTCGAACTGTAATTCCACGTGTGGAGGGAGGGACCTGGCAGGAGGTGATTAGATCACTGGGTTGTTTACCCCATGCTGTTCTGGTGGTAGTGAGTGAGTTCTTAGGAGATCTGGTTATCTGATAAGCGCCTGGCATTTCCCACGCTTGCACTCTTTCTTTCCTGTCGCCTTGTGGAGAAGGTGCCTGCTTCCCCTTTCCCTTCTGCCACGCTGGTAAGTTTGCTGAGGCCTCTCCAGCTATGTGGAACTGAGTCAGTTAAACCTCTTTTGTTTTTAGTTACCCAGTGTGAGGTAGTATCTTTATAGCAGTGTGAAATGGACTGATACAGGAAACTTTGCTCCTAATCATTGATCTTTCATTTGCCCTTTGATGACCTGAACGGCCGTCACATTCTGAGTTCTTACTAGCGAGAGGTACCTGCCCTATGTGGACCAATGCATGCTGGTCAGGCATGGGTGTGAGGGTCCCAGATTTTGTGCCTGCACCAGCTACTGTTCTGTTGAGATCAATTGGATTAAACCCTGGTGCTGGGCAGGCTGGCTCTTACAAAGTGTGTGGTTCGGGAAGAAGTTTACTGTGTCACCTGTGATCATTAGAAAGCTGCCTGAGCCCGCTGAACTACAGACCGCTGGACGCCGGAAATAGGATTCCATCCTAGATGTGGGACCCCAACTGGACAGTGATCCCATCACCACCCTGGGCTCAAAACGCCTCTGTGGCTTCCTCTGCCTGTGAACTTCACCATGGGGGGCATTCAAGGCACCCCTTGGCTGCACCCCTCCCTCTCCTCCACACTCTTCATTCAGAGAATCTCTTATCCTAGAAACATTTAGCTCTTACAGAACCTGCTTAAATTCTACTTCTGTAAGGCCGATTTCACAGGTTTTCTGCTCTATAAATTCCTAATCCCTACTCCTCAGTTAAGATGATCATATTCCTCTTTAATATCCTCAAAATGTTTTTGAATATCAGCCCTCATTTAGATTTTTGATTTACAAACATTTACTAAGCCCCTACTACGTGGCCCTAAGCATGCTAGGGGCGTTCATGTTTGATGGATCATCGAATCTGCATAAGAACTCCAAGGAGCAGACTTGACTCTAGGCATTTAGCCAATAAAGATAAAAGACTCAGAAGGCCAAGTGACTTGTCTCATTTAAATAGCTTTGATGCTTATCATCTTCGTCTTGATTTATGGTTCCTCGAATGCATGTCTGTAAGGAGACAATCTTTAGTCTGTGTGACCTTGGGCAGCTTCCTTAAGTTCCTTGAACTTCAATTTCTCCTGCAAAACAGCCAATTTTACACACACTGAGGTGTGTAAAACAGTGGGAAGCCGCCCCAGTCAGCATGGTGGGAAGCACCCAGCACATAGCAGGTGCACCCGAGTGTTCACTCCCTTCCTTCCTGGCCCTCCCCCATTACACTCTAAGCTCCTCGGGCACAAGGAGAATAAGATGATGTCTCCATTATTTCTTTTCCTGGCACACTGTAGAACTGGCTTGGAACATAATAAGAACACAGACAAATCTGATGACACGAGTTGCCCAGACAACTCCATTTCAGAGAATCAGAAGGCAGTGCCAGGGTCACTCAGGGTTCCCAGTGGCCCATGCTTCGTCCCCAGGACACAGAGGTTTAAGAGCTGTAGCTGCCACAGAAAATGACCTTTACTGGGGCCAGACCTTTCTCTAAGTGCCCCAGAAATATTGTCTTATATAAGCGATCTTAGAAACATAAGCAGTTGATTATGGCGTTGCCATTTTAGGAAGGAATCAATGGCAGGTCAGAGTCTAAGTGAGTTTCTCAAGGTCACAGAGCCATTGAGCCTCAAAGCCAAGTCCCTGTAACCTTGTTCTTCCATGCCTGAGATCCTCCCCTGGAGGAGCTGGCTGTCTGCCATCCCTGTGGGCAGGAAGATGTCCTCTGGAGCACACGGCATTCCACCCAACTCCAGCTCCACACCCAGAGATGGAGGGGCTGCTCTGATGGGGGGGTCACCTTTATTGCATTTCCCCCAGGTGCCACTTTAATTTTTGCAAAAACCACCTGAGTTAGGTAGGTATGATTCATACAGGACCCACTTTTCAGATGAGGAGACAGGTTCATAGTGGTTAGGAACTTGCTTGAAGTCACACAGCCAGAGCAGACTCAGGTCTGGGTGACCCCCAGCCTGGGGTGCAGTGCAAAGCAGTGGTTGAACTTCCAGACTCTGGAGCTGGGGTTCCAACCCTGGCACTGCTATTTCCAGCCGTGTGACCTTGAGCAGGTCATCACACTTTCCCATGCTCTGTCTCTCCATCAGTAAAACACAGCTGCTGGGATTCCGGCTCACGAGGTTCCTGTGAAACTTAGCCCTACAATGCAGGCAGTTCTCAGTGACAAGCACACAGAAGCCTCTCGGGAGCCAGGGCCTGCTGTGAGGTCCGTGAGAGTGAGCGGGCAGAGCAAAATCATTTATCTATGAGCTCAGAAGCCTGCGCTCCAGTAGCTACTCCTGGGCCCTTTCCACCTGGTAGAAAATGGAGTCCCCCTGAAAGCATGGTGGTCTGATAATGACTTGAACTCATGCAAAGCTGCAGGGTAGGGCTCTGAAGGGCACGCTGATTGGCTGCCCCTTTCTCTTGCTCTGTCTCTGCCAGGGCTACTGTAAGTGACTGCCCATCGGAAAGCAGGGCTCACCAGTCACAAGGGAGACCTCTGGGCCCTGCAGCAGGCCCCTGCCTGGCTGGCATCTCATCACCACACAGCACATTTAGCCCTCGACATGCAAGCCATGCTTCTGGAGTGAGGGTCTCCACTGGCCTTTGGGGTGGGGCAGTCCTCCTGTGTGAGGGAGTGTCTGGCACACCACAGGAGCACAGTGTGTCCCTGTCTATTGCTATGTGACAAATGACCACACATTCAGCAGCTTAAACCAACACCCACCCATTTTAACAGTTTCTGGGGCTCAGGAAGGAGTCCATGTGCAGCCTCATGGGGGCCTCTGCTCAGGGTCTCCCAAGGCTGCAGCCGCGCTATTGGCTGGATGGTGTTCTCGTTCAGAGACTGGACTGGGGAAGGAGGCACTTGCAGGCTTGTTCAGGATGTGGGCAGGATTTATTCCTGCACAGTTTTTCCTAAAACTCAGCTGCAATTTTAGAAGATGCACATAGCTCTTTGCTGTGTGAGCTCTTCCACAAGGCTGCCCACCTCATCCAGCCTAAGAGGGGTGGGCAAGTGGAGTATAATAGAGGGTAACATGAGCGCAGGCGTGCCGCCATCACCTTTGCTGCATGGTATGGGAGAAGCAAATCTCCATTGCTTCCCCGCATTGCAGGAGAGGGCAGCGTGCCTGGGGCAGCACCTTGATGTAGGGATCACAGGGCCTCCTCGGAGCCTGCTCCCCAAATGCTGGCAGTGACCCTAGCCTCTGGAACACCTGGGAGATGCCCTCAGTTGAGAGCTACTTTCCCCCAAGCCTGTCTAAGGCTCCTCTTTCCTCTATTTTATCACTATCAGGAGTCCGTCTACAAGCCTCCTCAACTGGAATGGTCTCTCTTCCTGGGGCACCTGTGGCAGGCACTGCAGGCCTCTCCTTTGATGCTGCTGTGGAAGCAAAATCAAGTATTTTGGCCCCAGCAGTGGAGGGGAGGTGAGGTCTGCGTGAGGAAGAACTGAGCCCACGTGCACAGAACCCCATGTGACCAGTCCAGTGCTGGGGTGCTGGGAGGCTGCCGTTATTGGGGGGTAACCGTATCTTCGTCTTGCTGAAGCTTGGCCTCCTTAAGGGAAGAGGTCTTCTCATCTTGGGGAAATCACTTAACCGACTGTGATAATAATTGCTAACATTTATCCAGCACTCCTTATGTGCCAGGTACTGTAAGATGTGCTTTGCATACGTAATTGTGTTTTAATCCTCACAACAATGACTAAGAGATTTTAATAAATTTCCAGGAGACGGCAAGCAGAGGGGTGTGAGCTGACCTATAAAGCCGGAAGAAGCTGTAGTTGGACTCCTGGCAGCAGCTGCAGTGAGGATTCCACCCACGGGATACTGGGGAGGCTCAGGTCACCAAGGAAGCCAGCAGGGCAGCCGGGGGTGAGGAGCCCGGAGGAAAGGGAGCTCTTTGCTGAATTTCACCCAGCATGACCCTACCAGGGAGCCCTGGCCTCCTGCACACATGGGATCACGTTGCAAGCAGAGCTTCCAGCCTGCGGGAACAGTCCTGGTTGCTTGTCACTGGGGTCAGGGGATCAGCTCCTTGGGGAAGGCCAAAGCTGGATCAGACCCCAGAGTGAAACTCTCTAATTTTGAATTAGGGGCCATGCCCTCCCTCCCTCTACAGAGAATCTTGCAGCAGCCCCATTTCTTCCCAGCCCCTAACAAAGCCCAAAGGCAGAGTTATTCCCTGGGCTGGGCTGAGCTGAAGGGCAAGTCTCCCTCATGAGGTGCAGAGGAAGCGCCTCACCCGCATCTTCAGATTCATTCTATGAATAGACAGCCGCAACCACCAGGCATGCACATGGGGAAAGCCAGCAGTGTGGAAGAGAGAAATGAAGATAAACACGCTGAAGAAAGCTAAGACCAGAGGAAACAGAGCAAATTAGGTGAAAAGTGCTCCAAAAATACTTCAATTAACACACTCAGGTATTTAGGAGGCTATTATATCCGTAAAGTAAAACTCGGCGGGCTTTGAAACGGGAACACAGGCAGCCAAAATAAGCACTTAGATTCTGAAAGATGACTGCACCCCAATAAAACGCCAGGCGGAGGAGAAATAGAGTCTGCTGAATCTCCATGGCACAGAGCAAAAAGACAAACGGACTGAACTTAGAAGCAAAGACATAAGGGACATGGGAGGCAGCCTCCAGGAGGCCAACATCAGGAACCAAATGGAGGGAAGGGGTGGGGAATGATCCAGTAAATAATGCAAGAACACTTCTGAGCACTCAAGCAAAACACGGACCTCAAAACCAAAAGGGCCTCCCACAAGTTCCAAGCAGGAAGAATAAAGGAAGGATTCGCAGGAAGTCTCATTATCATAAAATTGCATAACACCTAAGATTAAAAACAACACCACCACCAAAAGTCCCAAAAACTTTCAGAGAAAGAAAAACCGTCATCTGCAAGACATACAAAATCAACTGACATCTCCCTTCTTATCTGCACTTGCTAGAAAGAAGCATGTACCTAGGCTCCTGGCATTCAGGTGGAATTCTATTCACAGCCAACTAGTAGTCATGTGTGAGGGCGGAATGAAGCCATCTTCACACTTGCAAAGTCAATCTTTCATTTGGCTACTCTTTTTTTTTTTTGAGACAGAGTTTCGCTCTTTTCACCCAGGCTGGAGTGCAATGGCGCGATCTCAGCTCACCGCAACCTCCGCCTCCTGGGTTCAGGCAATTCTCCTGCCTCAGCCTGTAGCTGGAACTACAGGCATGAACCACCATGACGAGCTAATTTTTGTATTTTTAGTAGAGACGGGGTTTCACCATGTTGACCAGGATGGTCTCGATCTCTTAACCTCGTGATCCACCCGCCTCGGCCTCCCAAAGTGCTGGGATTACAGGCGTGAGCCACCGCACCCGGCCTCATTTGGCTACTCTTAAAAAGTGACTTGAGTCTGGGCACAGTGGCTCACGCCTGTAATCCCAGCACTTTGGGAGGCTGAGGCAGGTGGATCATGAGGTCAAGACATCGAGACCATCATGGCCAACATGGTGAAACTCTGTCTCTACTAAAAATACAAAAATTAGCTGGGCCTGGTGGTGCGTGCCTGTAATCCCAGCTACTCAGGAGGCTGAGGCAGGAGAATTGCTTGAACCCAGGAGGCAGAGGTTGCAGTGAGCTGAGATCGTGCCATTGCACTCCAGCCTGGCGCCTGGCGACAAAGTGAGACTCTGTCTCAAAAAAAAAACAAAAACAAAAACAAAAAGGAGATGAAATCGTCCAGAAGAAGAGGGCAGGCAACTGACCAGCAGGGAGTGAAAGGAGAGGCCAGTTCCTACTGGGACCGGAGGCTGGAGGCCCCAGGAGATGACGACATGGTGCCGTGCCCTGTTGTGATGGAGAGTTTGAAGGGAGAACTCCGGCCCTGATAGAGGCAAGAAGTACAAGACAAAACAGAAGGGATTATGAGTCCACGAAAACCACAGGGAACGAGCGTAAGTGAAGGTCATCGCCCCAAAGCAGGCAGGCGACCGTGCGGTGCATTGAGAGGCGGCGGGTCCTTGGTGACGAGTGTCTCCTGGAGGGACTCAGGAGGAGTGGACCTGCACTCACGGGTGGAGAGCTGGCCCTCTTCCTTCGGTAGTGTTTATTTGGTCATGACAACAGATATCTGGTTCTTTGGTTCTCAGCGCTGACGTACAATCAGTCCACAGAGCATGGGAAGCTTTGTCTGGGAGGCAGAGCAGAATGCCGACATTACGAACCTCAATGATGTGAAAGTGAGACAAGGAAGCTGTGAATGTGAGATGAGAAACCGGAGGAAAATGAAGACGGGAGGATGTTTAATAAGTGAGGAGCCAGGAGAAGCTGCTGAAAGTGGAGGGGTAAGAAAGAAGGGGGTGTAAGGGATTGACAGTTCCACAGCCAGCAAGGGAGAGTGTCGAACACACTCGTAGGAGAATCCAATATCAGGAGGGAGGAGAGGAACAAGAGGAAATACTGCACTGAATCAATCCTCTTGCTTTTATTTCATTAATTATTTAATACCTTAATTATTTGTTAATTTCAGTAAAGACAGTGATATTATTTAAAGTTAACCAGTAAGAAATCCATATTTTTATCTTCTAATTAAGGATGTAGGTAACCAAAGAAACAAAAGCATAAACCTTTAGGAGGTATGTCCTCTAGAAGTAGGATTGGGGGTCAGAAAGTTTTGGGATGGGGACCAGACTGATGCTTTAAATTATTTTAATTACATGCTACAGTCATTCCTTGGTCTCTGGAAGGAGTGGCCCCAAGACCCTCCACAGATTCCAAAATCCACAGATTCTCAGGTTCCTTATACAGCATGGTGCAGTATTTGTATATAACCTAGGCATATCTTTCTGTATGTTTTAAATCATCTCTAGATTAAATATAATACCTAATACGATATAAACGCTATATAGTTCTTATACTGTATTGTTTTTATTTTTATTTTTTATATAATAAAAAATTTATTATGCAAATAAAATATACATCATTTGTATATTTTATTATTTTAAAATAATTTTTAATGAAACTACATTATTTGTATATTTTATTATTTTAAACATAATCATTTACAATATTATTTCTAAACTATTTGAAAATAAAAGAATAATACTTTTGTTTTCAAACATAATCTGCTATTGGCTGAACCTGTGATGTGGAACCCACAGAAACAGAGGGTGGACTGTATTTAACTCAAAAAGACCTGCTGAAGTGAGTTCATAATAACAAAAGGATCACTTCACAGCTAGAACATTCAGTGTCACTCAGCACCAGTCAACTGCTAAAACAACCACCCCTGAATCTCAGATGCCGAGCACGAGAAATGTTTATTCTGTGCTCACTTTACTGTCCAGGGCAAATGGGGGTGGAGGTGGGGATAGAAAACAGGGGTCTTCAGGACCGCAGCTCCTTCTCTACTGTGGCTCTGTTCTTTTCTAGTGCCCTGGAGTCCTCTCTGGATCTCCCACAGCAGGTGATGGAGTAGAGAAAGAACATAGAAGATGATGGGTAATTGCATAGAGGCCATGCCTGGAAGTGGGACACAGCACTGCATTTGCCTGTCATGAGACACACTCAGGTGTGTGGCCACCAAGCTGCTCCCTTGCAGCCTCCCTTGGCTGGGAACTGTGGCCCGGGTTTGTATGCAGCAATGAGGGGACACAGGCAGGCAAGTGTCTAGTCATTCTCTGCCTCCACAGCAGCTCTGTGTCCCATCCCTGGGCCCCTCCAGAGGTGACCTCTCTCTTGAGCTATGAGATTATCACAGATGCAATCTCTCTCTTGAACTGTGAATTTATCATTCCCTTTCTTTATTTTACACGGTCATATAAAATGCATGGAATACTATTCAGCACGTCTTGTGTTTGAGCTTCGTAGATGTGGCAGCATGCGATGTCAGATCCTAAGGATTCTGTGGAGAGTTGCTTTCTTATTCGACATTGTAAGATTCAACCATGATGCTGTGTGTCATGGAGCCTCATGCACTTCACTAAGAACAGTATTCCCTTCCCTCTGGGAACATTTCAGGATGGACTCATGTTTTCTCCTGTTGATGAACATTGGCTTCCCATTTCTAAACCATCTTCCCACCTTGGATGTGACAAATTTAACATATACGCCACTGGCTATGACGTTGTTGATGTAAATATGACACTTACAACTCCTGCAGCCGCCTTGCAACGTGAGGGAACAAACTCAAGGACGGGAGCCAAGGATCGGGAGGTGGCCATATGGAAAGGTGAGAAAATGTGAACTGTCAGTCACACGTCTGAAGATGGACTCCATTCACTTCGGGACGATTTGTGAGCTGTCGGCCACACATCTGAAGACGGACTCCATTCACTCTGGGATGATTTGTGAGCCATCAGTCACGTGTCTGAAGATGGACTTTGTTCACTCCGGGACGATTCGTGAGCTGTCAGTCACATGTCTGAAGTATCGACTTCTTTCACTCCAGGACAATTCCATTTCCTAATGGATGAGATGAAATCCATGCTTTGGCCATCGTGAGATGGGTCCTTTGTTACATGCAACAGACACATATATTCTGAAGCCTTTATCTTTTATACATGCTGTAAGCTGTGTTTGCCACTGTGGAAAGTTATGAGTATGTAAGGAAAAGGAATGGAGAATGGAATGTGCTGGGGAGCACCAGCTGGCACAGCGGGCAGTGCAGGTTAACTGCTGGACCAAACACACACAAAAACAGATGCGAGGCTAATCTCAGTGGCTGCATGCATTTACATTTATCTCTTACTGACATGCACAGTTCCTCCATTCAGTGGGTGACATCTCACATGGCAGGCCCAGGCTCCCTCCCTCTTGTAGCTCCTCCCCACCCCAGGTCCTCCCAGCCCTCTTCATTCACAGAGAATAGGTAGTAGAGACTGAGGCCTCCCACTGTGGGTGTGATGGGCCAGAACTGGAAGAGGCACACACCAGCCTTCACCTCTCATAGTCGACTGGCAAAGACAGTCGCATGGCCATTGTTAGAGAAAACAGCTGTTTATTGGTGCTTCTCAGGGGATGGTGAGGAAGACTTTATTCAGGCCTATTGTGATAGGTACAGGGACCATGGCAATAGGATTCTGCAGTGGCAGAGAGACAGCTTAACTCTGAATACAGCCAGGCAAGTAGAGATTACAGCCAAGGAGCAGGTGGGACTGGGGGATGGAAATGACCAGGAGGAAGCATCAGGGGTGAAGGGATTGGGGTTTTAGCTAAATCCTCCTAACAGGATGCTTGCTGAAGGCAGGCCAGGGGACCAAGCTTGTAAAATGGTAAAACCGCATTTTACAAGGAAGGGCACAGATGGGTCCAGGAGAAGTTTCAGGAGTCTCCCCTCAGGGCACAGCCACGGCCCCTCCCCTGGGAGTTATCCTCACCCCCACTTCACAGGGGTAGGGACTAAGGCCCAAAAGGCAGGGCAAGCTCCCTCAAGTTACAGAGCAAATCCCTGCCACCTTGAAACCTCACTCTCCTGCCCTGCCCTGGAGCCTGCAATGTAGACGAGGGAGGGACAGGTGAATCAATGATTCAGGGTTGGCTTAAAAAGAAGCCAAAGCCTGCACCTTTCCTGGTTCATATTTTTAAATATATAAATATGTTTACATTTACCTCTCACCGAAGCATTCTCAGGCGCTACAGTAGAGTGGTGGGGGTAATTCTCCAGTGTAGAAGTGTCCGTAGTGCAGTGTGCTGGGCTGAATTGTGTTCGCCGACATTCCTAGGTTGAAGTCCTCGCCCCCGTACCTCGTCCCAGTGACTGTTTGGAGACAGGGCTTTCCAGAACATGATTAAAGGTACAATGAGGTCATTATATGACTGGGGTCCTTACAGAAGAGGAGGAGATTTGAATGCAGACACGAACCACATGAAGACCCAGGGAGAAGATGGCATCTATACACTAAGGAGAGAGGCCTTGGGAGGACCCAGCTCTGCTGACACCCTGAGGGCCGACTTCCAGCCTCCTGAGTGGAGAGGAGATGATTCCTGGTGTCTAAGCCGCTCAGCCTGGCAATGGCAGCCCCAGCAGGTGAATGCATGCAGCTTGGGGAATGACCAGATCCCAGAAATCTCCAGGGTTGGGGAAGTGGACAAGGCTGAACGCTGGAGAAGGCAGTGGGCTGGCCAGTGCACTTCAGTGAATGTTGCTCCCATCCTGCCTGTTGCCTTTGGGGTTTTATCTTGAAAATGAAATGTAAAACACGTAGGAAGTTTAATAATCGAAAATGTCTGCCTTGTGGCTTTTCCCGAGGGCAAGAAAACAATGGAGCTAAAATTAGAAGAGAACATGTTTGTACGGCTGGGGAGATGTTTTGAAGATAGATATCAAACTCAGAATTTCCAAAGGCTGGCCAGGTTCAAAATGGAGATGGCCTCATTGCCAGCATCTGTCGAGTGCGCCAGCGTGGCTCTGCCACTATTCTGCCACGGAAAGCATCGCTCCCCCCCAGGCTCATGTCCACCTAGGACATGCTAAACGTAAGACCCACCAAGATGCACAGAGGACCTGTGGATGTGAACGTGTTAAAATTCAAACCTCACGACTCAAACGATGAGCACAGTTAAGGCAAACAAGAACTAGGGAAATATTTCACAGCATGTTTGGACGAAAGGTTGATGAGCTGGAGACATGAACGCAGTATCATAAATAAACAATAAAAAGTCCGCCAGGCACGGGCTGTCCGAAGGTATGAGCAGGAATGTGTCAACAAAGCTGTGCAAATGGTCAGGGCACAAATGGAAAGTGCTTGACTTCATTCATGAAGGCACAGCTGTAAATCTGAGCAAGGAGGCAAATGCCTCCACCGGGCAGCCACCTCCCGGTGCAAAAACAAGCCGCTGCCCGTGTTGGGTGCTGGACCGCCTGACGGCCCACCAGTGGTGGGGGTGTGCATTACATCAGTATTCCCACAGGGGATATGGGACGATGGGTTGCAACCCTGCTGAGAAGCGTTCTGCTTCATCCCACGGTGCCTTTGAGGAGCTTGTCCTGAAGGAGTAGCCACAGCTTCATAGGATAATGTGTATTCCACAGCATGTGTGACACTGCTGTCCCTCCCACCTTTATTTACTCAGAAGTACAGAGACAGCCCCAGCTGTGTGCCGAGAACATAGAGGTAAAGTGATGGGCAAACGCCAGACAGCTCTGTCCTGCAGGGCCTGGGCCTGCGGGAGCCAATGGTCACTAAAACGGTCACCCCCCAGGTGAGTACGTCTAGGGGGTGGTGGGAGCAAGGGAAGGGCCCCTGGAGTGAGCCGTGCCAATCAGCAGAATGGGCTGCATGTGTCTGGGAGCCTGCCCGTTGCCCTGGGGACCTGTTAAGGGAGGTCACAGGTATGGCCAGGGAGACCTGGAAAGCACATCTCACGCCTGGGACAGCAGTCTTCATGGTGTGAGCCCTCGGAGGCCCTGGCGGAGGTGGGGTTGCATCACCTCTGGGTGGAAATGGGCTGCAGAGGACCCAGTGGAAGCAGGAGTCGGGAGCCTGTGCTGTTGGGAGGCAGGAGGCGAGGACAGCCCGGACCCAGGAAGCGGTGGACACCCAGAGCATGAACAAGGCAGCTGGCGGCAGAGCTTGGGAATTTGGTGAGGAGTGTATCTGTTAACGGGAAAAGGCCTGCGGTCCCGCCAGTGCAGGCAGATGAGATAAACGTGGGCATGTACGCACAGGAAGAAGGGCCTGTTTCTGATCCGGGTGAGAGGAGAGGGAGTCCAGGAAGCCGGCGGGAGGGAGAGGAGCGCAGCCGCCGTGAGGGTGTCCATCTTCCCGCTGTGGGATTGTGGGTGATTGCTTCCCATCCCTTGTTTGTTTCTTCAGTATTCTGCATTGAACAAATATTGACTTTGCAATTTTAAAAAGTGTTTCATGGAAAAGATAAAAGCAGCTCACACAGGCCTCTTCTTCCTACTTTTCCAGGCCTGGCTGTCTGGGCCTCCCCGAGAGTGGGCAGTTTTCACTCCACCCCAGTAGGACAGAGCTCAAGGAGCCACTGACCTGACCATCTTCCCGGCAGCTGGGGGTGCTCCTGTGCCCAGGCTGTGCTGTGCACGGGGACCCTCGAGGCAGAGACACAGGCCCACCCCAGTACCCTGAGGAGTGAGAACTGTGTGTGCTGCCTCACATCCTGGGAGTGACCCAGGGACAAATGTGTCAGGGAGTGTGTCCTGTGTCCAGGGCCAGGGAGTGCCTGCATACATGCGTGCACACACACACACACACACACACACTCTCACACTGGCATGCAGGGCCAGGCATGCATGCACAGATTTGCGTGCACACACACACACACACACATGCTCACACATCAGAGAGTTTTACACATACTCACACCTGGTCAGGCTGCTAGACCAAGCACATGTGAGCACACATATGCTCACGCAGAACCTAACACAACCTCACACACAAAGCCCTACACACATGGGCACACACTCATGCAGCCTTGCGCAATGTAGCTCCACACACCCATGCACACACAGAGCTGTACACACATAGACACTGTCACACATTTACAACGCACACACATGGATTTACACAACCAGCTGTACATCCACACTCTCCCACAGCCACACACACACACACAGGGGCATACAGAGGCAGAGGTGGGCACCCCCCCGCCGGCTTTGGAATGGGGAGACCTGAGGAAGCAGGAGGTGCAAGCCGGGTCCCCTCAGCAGACAGCTCAGGTGCGGGTGGCCAGGAGCCTCTGCCTCTAGGGGAGTTCCCACATGTCACGGGGGCTCCCAGCACCTGCTTCTCAGGGGGCTGGGGCAGTTAGGTGCCACACCAGTGCCCGTGGCATGAAGCAGCCAGAGCTGGAGGGCACTTGGCCCCTCCTGCAGAACCCAGGGGAGTAGTGGCGCTCTCCAGATGAGCAGATGCTAGACCTGAACAGTGAGGAGCTGGAGAGATGTCCTGGGAAAGGGCGGTGGGAGGGAAGGCATCGTCTGGAGGCTTGTCCTGTGCAGGGAAGGAGTGGGCAGTAGAGACACCTGAGCAGGGCCAAGGCCAAGGGACTTCGGCTCCTGCCACAGAAGGCGGAGTGGGGCCGGCGGCGGAGTCCAGACGTAGCATCTCTTTAGCAGGATTTGGCCTTGGGCTGGCAGAGCCTGCACCCAGCCTCCAGGAAACTGAGTCTCCTGGGAAAGACAGACAAGTCCCCATTTCTTACTCACCAGCTGTGTGAGCTTGGGCAAGTGCCCTAACCTCTCTGTGTCTCACTTCCTCATCAGTAAAATGGGGATAAAAATTGTCCCCAAGTCAGAGAGTGGCTGAGGCTGAAGTTAATAAACATTTGCCATATGCTCAGAACAGCACTGGGGTTTGCAAACCTCACCTTGAGGATGGTGTCGGGGACCTGAGGGAGGGGAGGAAGGCCGAGCACTGAGGGGTGGCCACAGTGGCCCTGGATGAGGGGAAGCCACCAGGGCCCTGGAGTGTATCAGAGAGGGCAAGTGTGAGGCTTTCCATAACAGGCTGGGAATGGAGCTCAAGTGGGGCAGAGGCAGGAAAAGCAGGTGGGCCTGGAGGAGGCTGCATGTGGTACAGGAGGATGAGGGTGATGGGCAGGAGGCAGGAGGACAGGAGGAGAACAGAGTGGGGCAGAGGACAGGTCCTGGGGACACAGTGCTGTGTGCCAATGAGGGAGGGGCCGGGGCAGAGGAGGGTCTGTGAACAGCAAGCTGAGACATGCTTGTGTCCAAGAAGCCCAGGGCATGGCACCTGGGGGATCCGGGTCCCCACAGCCTGGAGCTGGTGCAGGTGTCAGGCCTGTGAAGAGACTCCTGGGATGGTGACCCAGGCCACCACTGCCCTCGCCAAGGGGACTCGGGGTGGAGAGGAGCCCAGAGTAGGAGGAGGACGGGCTGAGCTGCCCTGGCTTCCTGGTTCCTGGTGCTCTTGGGTGCCTGCAGTGACCCAGCTCTGCCTCCCCCCAAGGCTGGAGCTGCCTTGCCACGCAAGACAGGAGGGCAGCATGTGCGGCCTGTGGGCGACTCTGCCTCTGTGAAAGGACACCTGGGGGGTGTGTGGCACGTCCAAGGTGTGAGCCCCGAGCTGGGCCGGGCCGCTGGCTGGGTCTCCTCAGGAGGGTGGGCCGGGGGCGGGGGACCGCCAGCTTTTCTCCTGAATGCATCACAGGTGATGATGTTTATTGCACTGAGCAGTGTTTCTGTTTTGAAGTGAACACTCCAATTTTTAAAAAGCACGACTGGCATCTGGGCCTGGAGCAAAGACGTTTTCTCTGGGAAGAGGAGCAAATGTTATTGGCTGCATGGTTCACATGGAAGTTTCTGGAAATTTGACATTACACAGAGATTTTTAAATTGCCACTCTAGACAGGAAAGCGAGGTAGAGGGACAGAAAGAGTGTCTGGGAGGATGCAGGGCTCCACGGGGGACAGAAGCCATCGCCCATGAGAGCCATGGCCCCCTCTGCTGTGGGCACTTTCCTTGGTGGTCGGCACGAAGAAGGGGGCCTCTGATGGAGCAGGGTTTGAGTTTTCCTAGAACGCGTCATGGGAAGCCAGGAGGCAGGAGGCGACGACCAGGTCGGATTATAGGGGAGAGCGTGGTCCAAAAGCAAACTGGGAGGCTGCTGGACCTGGAGGCAGGGTGGAGGACAAGACCTGATGCCTTGAGAGGGGTGGAGCCTGTGGACTGGGAGGCCTTGTGAGGTATGATTGCTGGTGAGGGCGCCTGGAATTGTGGAGGGAGGGAGCAAAGACCGTCCTGGTTAAATACTACAGTGCACTCAACAATGACTGGTGGGAGTGGCTCAGGGGGTAGGCTGACAGGAGGTGGGGGTTTGAAGATCCCACTGATGTCTTTACCCTGAGCTGTGGTAGGGATAGTGGGGGAAGGTCTGGGAGACAGGTGCAGTGGGCAGGGAGACAGCACAGCATGACGATGAGGGCCCTGAGGAGAAAGAGGTGGGTTCTCAGGGATCCCCCATGGGACAGTGATGGGAGGCTTGCAGCTCTGGGGCTGAGCGCTGCTTTGTGGGCCTGGTCTTGTCACAGGCATCAAGGATGAGGCAGGCGAGTGCAAGCTGGGCATCTCCCGATTTTGTGCAAACCCTCCTCTGCTGCTGGCCCCTCCCTCAGCTTGGCACACAGCCCGTGTCCCCAGGACGCTGCCCTCCGCCCCACTCTGTTCTCCTCCTGCCCTCCTGCCTCCTGCCTCAAGGATGAGGATTTTAGCAGGCTAGCCACTGGTCTTGCAGGGGACGTGGATTGTGCTGATGGAAATCTGGGACTTGGGATGCCACCCCCAGGAGCAAGGGTAAGAAAGAGCAAAGATGCTTTACAGGAGGGTGATGCTAGCAACCTTCTGTTAAAGGAGGATGGCTGGATGGTGGGTGAGAGGATGGGCCAGCATAGGGAGAATGGCATCATGATGGGGGCGGGGGCTGCCAAGGGCTGTGACCAGAAGGACAGGCAGGGTTGGCTCCAGGGGATGAGTCCTTGGCTGACCCGTTGACTGCAAACCCCAAGGGGCCATGTGCAGGAGTTCAGGAGAGGATAAATCCATGGAGGTAAATTTGCTTAATGATACGTACAGACGATATTTAGCAGCAAGCAAGACAATAAAACATGCAATTAGCAGATGTACAGCACTGGCTGCTGGGGATTCCAATGAAAGGCACTAAAACACTACGAAGATGAGGAGTCAGCCTGCAAGGGAGCTAGCTAGAGGCCTGACAGCTTCTGCAGGTGAGAGGGAAAGAGCTTGTGCGAGCCCCGCCTCTGGAATTAGACAGAGGATGTGAATCCCCACTCCAGCCGGCATCCATGGCCATGCGACTCAGTGGGTTTGCTTCCTTCATCCATAAAATGACTCTATTAGTGGTGCCTGCCTCAAAGGGTAGCTGTGAGGATTAAATAAGAATAGTAAGCATTCCGCACACTGCCTGACCCAGGGCTCATCAGTGCAATTGTCATTATTGGTGCCACCATCACTGTCATTCCCATCCTTGTCATCATCACCAGTACCACCATCATCATCACCATCACAGCTATGTCATTATTAGTGCCACCATCACTGTCATTCCCGTCCTTGTCATCATCACCAGTACCACCATCATCATCACCATAACAGCTATGTCATTATTAGTACCGCCATCACTGTCATTCCCGTCCTTGTCATCTTCACCAGTACAATCATCATCATCACCATCACAGCTCTCAGCATCAACACTGTTACTGTCATCAGCATCGTCACCATCCCCATCATCACCATTCCTACCATCATAACCATCACTGTCACCATGAATGCCATTACCATGATCATCATTCTTATCATCACCATCACCACCACCACTACATATAATCACCATCACCATCATCATGAATGCCATTCCTATCACTGTCATTAGCACTGCCATCACCATCAAAACCATTTCTATCATCATTTCCATCACTGTCACCATGAATGCTGTTACTGTAGTCATCATTACCATCACCATCATCATCACCATTACTGTGATAATCACTCTCACCATCAGCATCACTATCACAACACACTACTATCATCACCATCATCACCATCACCATCATCATCACTCTCACCATCACCATCACTATCACAACACACTACTATCATCACCATCATCATCACCATCACCATCACTATCACCACAATGCACTACTATCATCACCATCATCATCACCATCATCACCATCACTCTCACCATCACCATCACTATCACAACACACTACTATCATCACCATCATCACCATCATCATCACTCTCACCATCACCATCACTATCACAACGCACTACTCTCATCACCATCATCATCACCGTCACCATCACTATCACCACAATGCACTATCATCACCATCATCATCACCATCATCACCATCACTCTCACCATCACCATCACTATCACAACACACTACTATCATCACCATCACCATCACCATCACTATCATCATCACTCTCACCATCACCATCACTATCACAACACACTACTATCATCACCATCATCATCACCATCATCATCATCATCACTCTCACCATCACCATCACTATCACAACACACTACTATCATCACCATCACCATTACTATCACCACAACGCACTACTATCACCATCATCATCACCATCACCATCACCATCACTATCACCACAACGCATTACTATCAACCTCATCATCACCATCACCATCACTACCACAACACACTACTATCATCACCATCATCATCACCATCACTATCATCATCACTCTCACCATCACCACCACAACACACTACTATCATCACCATCATCATCACCATCACTATCATCATCACTCTCACCATCACCATCACTATCACAACACACTACTATCATCACCATCATCATCACCATCATCATCACTCTCACCATCACCATCACTATCACAACACACTACTATCATCACCATCATCATCACCATCATCATCACTCTCACCATCACCATCACTATCACAACACACTACTATCATCACCATCATCATCACCATCATCATCACTCTTACCATCACCATCACTATCACAACGCACTACTATCATCACCATCATCATCACCATCATCATCACTCTTACCATCACCATCACTATCACAACACACTACTATCATCACCATCATCATCACCATCACTATCACCACAATGCATTACTATCACCATCATCATCACCATCACCATCACTACCACAACACACTACTATCATCACCATCACCGTCATCATCACTCTCACCATCACCATTACTATCCCCACAACGCATTACTATAATCACCATCATCATTACCATCATCACTGTTCTAGACATCACCACCCTCACCATCACCATTAACTTTGTGACTGTCATAGTAAGGAAGTAGGAAGCTGGCCTGAAAAATTTGGAAGATAAACTCAGTTACATCAGGGCCAGATCACCCCATCCTAGAGGTGACCTTTCTTCCACCTACACATCTTAGGGGTAGAGAGAAGATATGGACCACCCGAGAGCAAGCTGCTCCTTCCTGCCAGCCTCCCACCTGCCAGCCAGTTCCCACCCCTCAACCACAACCACCTGGTCTTCACAGAGGTCTGCTAAAAGCTCTGCTGGATGTCTGGGTTTCAGGGATGCGTCGACAGTCTGCTCTGCAAACCTTGCCATGATCTCCACTGCCCAAGCCCAGCTCTCCCTTTCCTCCCCGGCCGGCCACCCCAGCCACCTTTCCTCTGTCCTACGCCAAGCATGAATCCCTTATATGTGGCTTCCTCTGAGAGGGCCCCTTTCTGTACTGTTTGCCATCTCTAGGTCCCTGTCTTGCAGTTTCAACAATTGTTTATTGAGCACATACTCATCCGGGGGTTATTCAAGAGACTGATTCATTTATTCTTGAAACAGCCCTCCTGGAGGCAACATTGTCCTTGGAATTCGGACTTGGAAAGGGGAAGTAGCTCACCCAGAGTCACGCGACACTCTAATTGGGAGAGTGGAGAGAGGTGGGGGGCCACGGGAGGCCACCCTGGCAGCTCTCACGTCATGTCCACAGGCGCAGGTGGGGTGGCCCTGGAAAATGGACACTGCCGATGTTGTGCTGGGCAGGCTGGCCACTGCTATCCCTGCTCTTCCTAACTGCTGCTGTCACCCAGGCTGCCCCCTCAACCAGGAATGACCCTTCCCCATGAGTAATCCAATCCCCAGACAGGACCCACCCTGGGAGCCCAGCTCCAGCGCAGAGGGATGAGGGCAGGGAATGAGTGGAAGGGGCCTGGTGGGGTAGCAAAGAAAGCCTAGGATGGAGGTTTTGTTGTCTAGGACTCTTCAGTAAATAGCCTGTGCACCACATCCATCAGGACCGTCCAGTGCTTAGTGAGAGCATCCCTGGAGCTGCTGCTGAGAGGCATGGAGGCATGGGCTGGAGCAGGCCTAGGAGCCCAGTCCCCCTCTGCCACTTGCTAGCTGTGTGACTTCGGGAGGCTCTCGAGCCCTCTCCTGTGTCTGGACATTGAGCAGAACCAGCGTGGAGTTGGTGCCCAGGGCATCCCATGGGCCATCCCTCCTGCCTCAGGACACCCTCTCTGTGTGGGGTCTACCTGTCTTCTTGACAAAGCAGTGAGGGCCAGGGTTCCATGACTTCAGGCCCCAGTGGCCCTGAGAGGAGCTCCAGCCCTGACTGTTTGCCTGGCCCAACAGGCGGACCTCTGTGGACCCTCCCATCACAGCAGAGGCATCAGGGCTGGAGGGAGAGGAGCTGGACCCCTGTGGCAGGGCCACTCTACCCTCCCTGTCCCCTCTCAACGCCTGTGCCTTGGGGCGACCCTGCTGCTGGCTGCCCCCTCCGCCTGTGCCCCCATTAGTCAGTGATTAGATATCCATCTTTGCTTCCTATCAAGAAGCTCCTGAATTGGGCCATTATGCAGAGAAAAAAGTGTTTTTCAATGATCACCGGGGAGAGGAGATGCCGCCAGCACTGAGTGGAGAATCAATTTGAGCCAGGAAGGCCTGGCCATCCATCTCCCTTTGCAGGGTAATTTAGGCCTTGGAGCTGACAGAGCAGATAGCAGTGCCACAGCCACACAGAGGCCCTGGCCGGGACTGGAGAATGCGGCCGCTCTGTGGTCATTATCTTGGGGAGGCTGCTGCCAGGAGGAGGGTCAGGAAGAGAAATTGTGCCCATCCGGGAAGAGCGATCTTTCCACGTGTATGCTCTTGGAGGAGGCAGCAGGTTATCCGTCCCTCTGGTGACCTCTCTGCAGCCCGCGGTTTACGGGTTTGGTTTTGTGTGGCAGCCACAGGCACAGTGGGGTGGCCCTGGGGAATGGACACTGCCCTTGTGGTGCTGGGCAGGCTGGCCGCTGCCGTCCCTGCTCTTCCTAACTGCTGGCTGTCACCCAGACTCTACCAGGAGTGACCCTTCCCTGTGCCAGTGAGCAATGCAGTCCCCAGATGGGACCCACCCGGGGAGCCCAGGGCGAGCACAGAGGGATGAGGGCAGGGACTGAGCGGGGTGCCTGAGGAGAACAGCTGGCGTGTGCCCCCCTCCATGGCACCTGGCACAAGCTGGCAGAGCGCGGGCGTTTGGGCTTGGCTCAGGCACTAGGACCCCAAGGGTCAGAGTGGTTCAGTGACTCCTGAGGGCAGCTCGGGGCTGGAGGTGGAGCCAGGTCAGCCCCTGAAGGCTCTGTCCATCCTCTCAGGCTGGCTCCTCAAGGTCTCTGCAGCCCCTTGACGGCGGGCATTGCTCAGGGTGCCGGGTGAGCTGCTGCCTGTGGGGAAGAGGCAGAGTTAGGGGGTCTCACTTCTCAGACATGGACACTGAGGCTTGGTGGGGTTGTCATCACCCAAAGTCTCTGATCTCGCCAGGGAGATCTGGGGCCACCTGGGTCTGGAATCTCTGTTCTCAGGCTGTGTCCTTGGGGAAGACAGTGGAGAAAGTCTTCGGGGACCCTCGGTAGCTGCGGCACGTTTTCAAAGCTGTGTGCTGAGTGAAGCTGGGAGGTCTTGCCCTGGAGGCCACAGGCTTCCCAGCCCCTTACCAGGTGGGTGAGGGACATGCTGGGCCTGATGGATGGGTCTCCCTGGCTGGATCTCTTCCTTTCCCGGGGGCCCTGGCACGGGCAGCATCCTAATAACCTGCTCAGGATGGGGCCCTGGCCCCCTTAGCTCCCACCGAGTGACCAGGACAGGCCCCTGCCCACTGCAGTCCTGGCTTCCCCTTCCTGGAGGTCCCAGGCAGTCTGTTTTGATGCGGCAGCCTCAGGCTATGTGTGTGGAGCTTGGAGGATGGCGGAATGCATGGGGTGGCACAGAGGCGGCTCTGCTTCACCTCCGACCCCTTGCTCCATGTGCCCTGGGCATCTCCCTGGTCACCTTCCACAGGGGCCCTACCAGCCCGCAGCTGCTGTGTGTGCCCTGCACTGGGGCCCAAGGGATGCTCGGGTGGCTGCGGGCTGGTCTCCAGTACCCAGCTGAAGGCACGACTTCACCTCCCCAAACAGAGCCGTCCCAGGAGGAACTCGCACTTCCCTGCCAGGGACGGGGCAGAGCACTCCACCCCTCCCCATCACAGCTGGCTTCCTGTCTGACCTTTGCCCCTCAGCTCCCCTGTCTGGAGAGGTCTTTGGTCTGGCTTAGGTCCAATGTGACCCCTTCCAGACACTTCCTAGGGACACTGGCTGTGCCTCTCTGCATGGAAACAGGCCCTGAATGCAGGATGCTTCATCTGGGGAGGGCCTGGCGTGCAGTGGGCACTCAGCCACTGTTTGCTGAGCTGTGGGTTGATGGTTCCAGGCTGGGGGCCCAGGGCCTGTACAGGTGCAGTGAAGCAGGGGCCCTAGGTCAGGGCTGTGGGCAGGGCTGGGGCCCTGAACCCAGCAGGGAGAGGGGGAGCTTTGACCAGCAGGGGTGGACTAAAGTCAGCAGCCTTCCCAACAGGAGGTGAAAATGAACTAAAATCCCTCCTCTAGAGAACTGGCATCAATCACATCCCTGTGCTTCACCAGCACCCAGATCCCAGCCGTCCCTGCAGCTGGGAGCGACCCTGCCCTTGATGGGTGAGCCAGCTGAGGCCCAGGTGGGCTGGCCTTCCCCCAGAACCCTCGAGCCCACTGGAGCAGCCAGGGGTCCCCCGGCCTTTCGCTCCACCCAGGGCAGCAGGGCCCGAAGTCATAGCCGCTGGCTTTCCATCTGTCAGGATGCTGGGTGGACAGGTGTGGACAGAGCCACTGTAAGGAGGAAGCAGCCACCGGGGGCCACCACCCGTGCCCCAGCGGGCCCAAACTGCCGCTTCCTCTCCGGATGTGCCTTGTTAATGCCTGCATGGGCCATTATTTGCTGCGGAGCTGCAGTAATTGGAAAACCAATCTCTCAGCAGCAGGCTGGCTGCCCTCACAACTGCTGGAAGCAGCTGGGATATTCTGGACACTGGGCTGGATGTGGAGGATGACAATAGGTGGTTGACCAGCAGGCCCGTGGGCAGGACTTGCTCTTCCTGACAGCAGCAGCAGCTGGGCGAGGGGCTCAGGTCTCCCCAGCAGGGGAAGGCACCCAGGCTCCGGGGGGCATCCACCTGGAGCTTCTCCCAGCCTGGCAGGAGCCTGGCCCCAGCCAAGGCTAAAGCTTCTATAGCCTCAGCCCTGGCCCTTTCTCTCTGGGGCTGCAGGCTGGTGCCACGTCCTGAGGAGCTCTGGGCAGGGTCCAAGAGACTTAGGCTCCAGTCCAGGTATGGTCACTTGGTGACATGCATGCAGCCTCCTCCTCCAGGAAGGCAGTCACAATCCCCTGCCCACTGCAAAATGGGCCTACAGATCCTCTTGGAATGCCCCTGCCCCCACAGCCAGCCCTGTCCCCAAGCCCCGCAGGCTGGCCCCTCAGAGTCATGAGCTCTCTGTGCCATTCTGAGTGCACACAGTAGCTGAACATAGGCATAGAGAGCAGTGCACAGAGAAAGCAGACACCGAGTGTCAGGATTCACAATCAGGGCTGGAGGAAGGAGAGAGCTCTTCGATGAGGGCTGGTCCAGGAAGACCTCTAGGGGAGAGGATGGGGAACCGGAGTCGGGCTCCACAAGTGGTGGGGGACTTGGGAATTGGGCAGGGAAGGACATTCCTTCCCAGGCCTGCAGATGGTGAGGAGCCAGCACTTGCAGGGGAGTGTGCCTGCACTCGCTTGGGGCATCTGTGTTCACACTTCTGTTTACTTACATAGTGCATGACCCGCACGTACCTGCAGGTAACAGAAGGATCAAGAGACTGGGTAATAAGGTCCAAGAGCATCAGACAGGAGAGGCCGGCTCACACTGCAGCAGCGGCGGATGGCCCCCATGACCCAGTGACAGCCCCTGTGTCTCAGTAACTGACCCAGCAGAGGTGCCTCTGCTCACCTGAGCATCCCCTCCCAGGTCAGCAAGAGCCCTGCCCACTGCTGCCACTTAGGGCCCAGGCTGATGCCACACTACCCTGTCTAATGTTGCTGGTCTCCCTGTGAGAGGGGAAAGACAGGGTGGCAAGCAAACCCTGGCCAGTGAGGGGCCCTCTTGGAAGTGACAGGTCACCTTGGCACTCAGCTCACGGGCTGTACCTGCATTCACCAGGGTGGGTGGAGGTCTCAGGGTCCCTGGAGGGAGAGATCCACATGAACAGCTCTAACAAACACCCAAAAGTGAAGGGAGAGAATGTGAGTGAGGTCGAAGTGCACTGAAAACACTCCCTCACTGAGGCACGTGAGCTGTTTCCCAGGGGCCACAGCTTCCCAGCTCCCGGCGTCTCTGTGGTCAGGACAAGGGTGACGCATGGGGACTGAGAACCCGGCATTCAGAGGTGCTGGCTGCTTGAACATAAATGGTGTTTTCCAGCTGAATGAGGCTGGAGAGCGCCGGGGTCCTGAGGACGCCACCCTGATGTGTTCCCTGGGGCGCCTGGATAGACCTCTGCATATGCACAGGTAAGGCTCCATTGCAGATTCTCTGGGTTTATCTCCTGCAAACAAGGGTCATTGTGCCAAATGGAGGTCATGGCATCAAAGATGCATCCAGAAGGTGCCGCTCAAGGGGAAACCAGTGTTCTCTAAAGTTGCTTCAGAGGAAAGAAAGAACGGAACGGAAATGTGGATGGCATTTCAGGTGAATACGTTCACTAAGGCTGTGTAAAGAGCCATGGAAAACCGGGGTGGATTAGCCTGAGCACTCCAGTAAAACGGAGTAGAAAGAGGAGATTTCCTGAAAGGAACTGGCTCTGCAGTTGGCAAACTGGAAACCAGGAGAGCCAATGGCAATTCAAGTCTGAGACAGGAGGAGGGCAGTGGCCTGGCTTGGAGACAGCCAGGAAGAGAGGGAGAGTTTCTTCCCACTGGGGCTTTTACTCACTCAGGCCTTCACCACATCGGGTAAGGCCCACCCACGTGGGGGATGGTGGTCTGTTTACTCAGTCCATGGAATTCCACGGCAGTCTCAGGAGGAAGTGCTCACAGGATGATGCTCAACCAGATCCCTGAGCACCCTATGGCCCAGGCCAGCTGACATAGGAAACCGGCCATCACATGAAGGCTTAAACAACACTCATTTGCCATTAAGACTCACCAGCCTTGACAACAGCAGCTGATCTGGCTGACCTCAGTTGGGGGTCTAGGGCAAGAGGCCAAGCAGAAGCAGGCAAAGCTGCCCAGGCCGTGGCGTGCACTGGCACAGTTCTCAAGGACTTATGCCATTCAAGGAGTCATGTGACCAAGGCTGAGACAGAATGTGTCCCCCACCCCACAGACACACATGCACAGTGGAGGACACACAAAACCACCACGAAGGCCGTGGACACAGGGAAAGGTGATAAATTGGTCCATGGATGCAACTCTACCCAGATGACTTGTTCTCCGTAAATAGGTCCTCTCCATCAGAACTAAGGGCAGAGCCACAGGCAGCAACAATCCTGCCAGCAGGTGCCTGCACACATGTGTGCACCTGTGCATGCATACATGTGTGTATGTGCATGTGTGCATGCTTGTGCGAGCATGTTTGCATGCATGTGTGCATGCATCTGTGTGCATGTGTGCACATGCATGCATGCATGCATGTGTGTGCTTGTGTATGTGCATGTGTGTGCACATGTGTATGTGTGTGCATGTGTATGTATGTGTGCATGTGCATATGTGTGTGCCTGTGTGCACATGCGTGTGTGTGCATGTGTATGCATGTGTGTGTGCATGTGTATGCCTCTGTGTGTGCACATGTCTATGTCCATGTGTGCATGTATGCATGTGTGTGTGTGTCTACACACTTGCATGTGCATTGTGTCAGCATGTGTGCATGTATGAGTCAGTATGCATGTGTGTGTGCAGGTGTGCCTGTGCATGTGCATGTGTGTGCATGTGTGTGAATGCATGTATGTGCATGTGTGTGCACATGTGTATGTGTGTGCATGTGTATGTATGTGTGCATGTGCATATGCGTGTACCTGTGTGCACGTGTGTGTGTGCATGTGTATGCCTCCGTGTGTGCACGTCTATGCCCATGTGTGCATATATGCATGTGTGTGCGTGTCTACACACTTGCATGTGCATTGTGTCAGCATGTGTGCATGTGTGTATGAGTCAGTATGCATGTGTGTATGAGTCAGTATGCATGTGTGTATGAGTCAGTATGCATGTGTGTGTGCAGGTGTGCCTGTGCATGTGCATGTATGTGCATGTGTGTATGAATGCATGTATGTGCATGTGTGTGTGTGTGCATTCCTACATATGTTGGAATGGGGATGTGGGTGGTAGTCAGGGCACTGATGGGCTCTAGTGAGAAGGGGGACCTATTTGAGACCTGTGCCCATGTGGGGTAGGGCACACAATGGTAAGCTCTGTTCCTAGGCACCTTTCCTGGTGGCCAAGTTCCTTTGCATCCCTCGGCTCTCTGGAGCACCCCCCAATAACACCTGTGGGACCTTACTCGGTTCTGAGCTCAGTAGTGCTGTGATGAGCAATCCTAGTACTGCTCACCGAGTAAACCTGAAAGGCCACACAGAGGAAGAATTTTGTTTTTCCCTTGACCTTGGCTCAGAGCCCTGCCTCTAGCAGGATTGCAGTGGGGGAGGGCACTGGAGCCCCATGTTGCTGCACCATGAGGTGGCGAGGATGGCAGCTTGATGGGCCCCCATCCATCCGCTAGGGGACGTGCACTTACTTCCTGACCCTGAAGCATGGGGAGGGGGCAGCACAAGGTCACCAAGTGCCTGTGCTGACCCCTGGCCATTTCTGTTCAACCTGTGTGTTCAACCTGGCCCAGCCTCCCTGGCCAACAGCAGGAGGCCTGAGTGGGAAGGGGGAGTGTCTCTGGGAGGTCCCCTGTCCTTCAGACCCCAGTATCTGCTCCCTGTTGTTTATGGTGGGCGAGAGTCCTTCCAGTCTGTCATGAGGGCAGCAGGATGGCGGAGAACCAGGCTTTGGGGAGGGGCCTGTGGGGCAGGTGAGTGGCAGGCTGCAGGGGCCTGGGGCCAGGCAGGCAGGGAAGTGTCTGTGTCTCGGTGGAGGAGGTGGGAAGGCTCTGCCCATCTCCCTGTGGGCTCTGCTGGTATCTGCAGGCTGCAGGCCTGGCTGTAGGGATCTTGAGGGATGATGGCTGCAGGGCAGGGGGACAAACAGAAAAAGGAAGGGCCGACAGGGCCTGGCCTGGGGTGGGGACAGTGAGATGCAGTAGGATATGTGGCCTGATCTACAGTGGGTCATCTCAAGCCAGTCGGCCCATGGGGGTCCCCACCTCCCAGGTAAGAGCATGGAGACTCAGAGACGGGCAGCCACTGCTACCAGGCACACACCCAGGAAAACAGCGCAGCCTGAGACATGGCCTGTATCATGTCGCTCACCACCTCCCAGAAAAAGACAGCAACTGGGGCTTGCCTCCAGGGACCAGAGGGTGGTGGTGATACAGAGGGACTGGGGATGAGACTAGGGGCTGCTTTGGACCCCATAAGTCCTGTGGTGCCTCCGGATCATCACATACAAGGCCAGCCTGGGGTTTGGGGGACAGGGCTGCAGTCACCTTCCAGCCACAGGTACCACCAGGAAGGCCAAGTTCGTGGTGAGCACCCTGGCAGCGTAGCTGCACCAGGCCTCCTGCTGGGTGGCATGGGTGCTTATCCTGGCTCTGTTGACAATGCTGGCTAGTGGGGAGAGAGCTTGGTTTCAACAGCCACAGACATCAAATCATGAAAATATTAGCCAGTTAAAGTGTCTTTCCCAGAGGGGGAAAAATTTCCATGGAGAAAGTTCTGGGCCTTGCAAAGAATACAAATGAGTCTTGTCTGGAGTTAATTAAGTCTCTGGTGCGTGGCCATCCCTGCCAGGAGGGGTGATGGGACGCTGGCCAAGGTGTCGGGGCCAATGAGTGGGCTCGGAACAGACAGGACCTGGCCTGTGCCTGTCTCCCTCCACCCCTGGGTAGAGGTGCTTCAGGGGACCAGGTCCCTTGAGGGTCTCCTCTGTCCGTCAGCATGGCTCCATGCTCCCCCCGGCCCTGCGGGTAGCACCACTGCCGAGATGGCTGGTGGGGGGCTGTGTTTTATACAGAGGACACAGGGGAAGAGGGTCCTGACTTTCAGGTCTCAGGGCCCCCAGAGGAGGACATTGACAGTGGGTCAGAGTGGCATGATGGCATGGGTGGTGGGCATGGGGCTGCTGCAGCAGGCCCTGACATCTCTCCATCACCCAGCAGGGGGCAGGCTGTGCCCCACATCAGCACCGGAAGGGTCCTTCCCTGCTCACCCCACCAGCCGGGACTGGCTCCCTGGGCTTGCTTTTCCTCTAGGGTGGGTGCCCGGGAGTGCCAGCTCGCCTCTCACGGGCCCTGCCCTGTCCCTCCTGTGGCCGACTCTGGGCTCCCTTGCCTCTCTAAGGAGCCCTGGGCATGTCAGGAACAGTGTCTTTACCCTGGTTAATGGATCAGAGCAAAGGATGCACTTTAGCCATTAATCGATTGGTAACTGGAGTCCACACATGGTTCTGATTTCCTTAGTTTTTCTAATGTCCTTTTTCTTGGTGTCTCATCCAAGACACCACATCTCATCCAGGCATTGTTCTTTCTTTTTATTATTTATTTATTTAGTTTTAATTACATTTTAGGTTTTGGGGTACATGTGAAGAACATGCAAGACTGTTGCATAGGTACACACAGAGCAGTGTGATTTGCTGCCTTCCTCCCCTTCACCTATATCTGGCATTTCTCCCCATGCTATCTCTCCCCAACTCCCCAACCCCCGCTGTCCCTCCCCTATTTGTTCTGTCTTTCTATTGGGGTGAAACAGACACGGCAAGATCCTACATGCAGGGTTCTGTGGATGTTTACGTTCCCTGGGCCCACAGAGCAAGCTAGAGCATCCCCGCCTCTCAGGGTTGCCCTGGTGCCTCCTGGCAGTGCCCCCTCTGGGGAGAGGAATGGCCTTTCCCACTTCTGCTACCTTTACCTGTCACCTGAGGGGACCACATGGGATGTGTCTTTTCTCTCTGGCTTTTTCACTGCACCGTGTCGGTCTGTGAGAGGCATTCATGGCATTGCAGGGAGGAAAAATGACTTTGTTGAGAAATATTTAAAATGTACCAAGAAGTACAAAGAATAAACTGATGAGTATGTTTGGACCCGCAGTCCACAGTTTCATGTTTTCACCGTTTAATTCTGAGCTGTGCCCCGGCTGACTCCTCCTCCTCCTCCTCGAGGCTTCTTCAGACACCTGTGATAAACTCGCCGTCCCACATGAGGTGCTGGCGGAGCAGAGACCGGGTGTGCGGTGCAGGCGGAGTCTACGTCTGTGATGCGGAATTGCTGGGTTGGGGGCTACCCATCTGCACTTCCGGTAGTGCATTTTTTCATACCTGCTCTTCACCAAGTGCATGGAAGTGACCATCTCCCTGCCACCTCACTCACGTGCCCCTGCTGCTGGCAGTGACCCTGCTGGCCTGTTGGGAGTGACATGCGTCTCCTGTGGCTCCCTGATGACTTTAGGCAGCTTCTTGGCCATTGGTGTGTGTTTTTTCGGTGACATCACTGTTGTTATATTTTTACATGTTTTTCTTTGAGGGCATTTTGTCTTTTCCTTGGAGAGATGTAGGCTTCATTTGCATATCGTAGTTACTAATATTGTGTTAATTACATGCGTTAAAAGTGCCTCGACTCAGAACATGGCTTAACATGTTACATGCATATGCAGCCTTTCTTTTATGCTTCTGTGAAAGGTCCACTTCATCTGAGCTCACACACTTCCTGGTGTACGGAGTCTCATATTCCCTCCCCTGCATTTCCAATGTGCTGGATTCTGTATTCTCTCTTTCTTTCCCGGTCAATGTCCCTTATTATTCTCACACAAAAAAAGCCAAAAACAAGACAAAAACTGAAGCTTTGATTCGACTGCTCTGTTTTCTATTTTTAAACCTCTGCCTTTATCTCTCCTTTTCACTCTCTTGGGCTACCTTTTGAAAAAATCTGTCGTTCTTTTTTTAGCTTTTGTGAGCTAAAAATTTAACTGATTTTTGTTTTCTATTGTTTGCTAAAGGCACTTAAAGCTAAGAATTGCCAGCAAATATAAACGTGCTTTTATCATCTACATCTAAATGTTTTTAAACCCTCCTCTCCATTGTGACTGAAAAAAGAACACTTCATGATAGTTTCATCAGATTTTGGGAGTTTTCAGCCATTGTCTCTTCAGATATCTATTTCTGCTTCTACGTGTTAGACCGTTTGATATCATCTCACATGTCCCTGGGGCCTGTTCATTTCTCTTTAGTCTTATTTTCTCTGTTCTCCAAATTGGATAATTTCTATCGATCTGTTCTTGAGTTCAGAGATGTTTCTGCCATCTTCAATCTTAGGTAAAGCCCACTCAGTGAATTTTTCATTTCAGTGATTGTAATCCATCATTTCTCTGGCTTCTTATTCATTGTCTCCGTTCTCTACTGAGGCTGCCATTCTTTTCACTCATAAGAATGTATTTCCTTTAATTATATGACAATGTCTTTTTGCTACAAATATAGTGTTTGCTTTAGAGTCTTTATCGGCTGTGTCCGGCCCCTGGGCCACCTCAGGTGGGATTTCCATTGACTTATTTTTCTTGATCATGCATCACATTTTTTGGTTCCTTTGTTTTGTCTAGTGATTTCTGATTGAATTCTAGCCACTGTGGATAGTTCATAGGGAAGACTCTGGATTCTGGGTTTGCTTTTTGTTTTTCCTGATAGGGGTTGGTTCTCACTTGTCAGGCAGCTCAGTCTCAGGCTAAAGGCCTTGAACCCATGAGTTTGCTTTCTGTGTGTCCAGTGTGGATCTGAGGAAGGCACAAGGGGTCTCACGAAGCCCTCTAACTTGAGGGGACACAACTAGCACTCTGTCCCCTGCACAGCCTCTTCAGGGGCCTGGCTGTGGACCCTGCGGTGGGGAGGCCACAGCAGACTTTGCTTCTGGGCATGGTCTTTCCTTCGGAGCTGCAACTCTCGTGGGTCCCTGTTCTCTGATTCCTCCCCAACAGATTACAGCTGCTTCAGGTGCTGCCCAAACCAGCTTCTGTCTGTGAGCTCAGAGGGACCACGGTGCTCCACTCAAACCCAGCTCTCTGTCATCATTTAAAAACTGCAGGGTTTTTTGCTGGGCAAAGTTACTGAGAAATCATGGGTCTCACCTTCTAAGTCTCCCCAGTGTCATGGCTTGTGTTCTCATCCTACCTGCCTCCCTTGCTAGAAGAGGAGTTTCCCTCATTTTGACAAGGTGAGGGCTTGCTGATGGTGAAGGGGTAACCCCGTGCCACCTGCTGCACTGTGGTCCTGCAAGTTCATCTTCCCAGGAGATGTTTAGAGTGGCAGATGTTAGTTCTGTTTTATGATCATTGAATTACAGTGAATCTAAAGTAAACGTGAAATCTGGTGTCCATCTGGGTGAAAACTGACAGTAGTACCCAGATCACTTCCAACATTCCAGAATTTTCTAATGTCACTTGGCACTAACTTTTCCCCACTCCCAGAAGCAAATGCCATTATACACTGATTCTAGAATTTCACAGGAATGGAAGTGTCACATATACACCTCTCTTGTCTCTGACCTTCTCATTCAACATGTTTTGGGAATTGACTTTTGTTGGTGAATATTTCAATAGGCAACTTCCTTTTATTGTTACATAGCATTGTGTTGTATAAAGATACCTCAATTTTGCTTATTTCTGGTTAATGGACAGGGAAATAATATGTGAGATAAAAAATACTAACAAGGAGGGCAGGAGAAGTTGGAGCTAATCCAAGATGATGGAATAGAGATGGGCAGGTGGTAGCCCCCTACGTCACAGAATGTCAGGGAGAGCACAAGAGGCAACAGAGAGTGGTGGCAGTGGGCACAGTGTGTAGGTGAGGGTGTGGTGGGCAGTGTGTAGGAGAGGGTGTGATGGACACAGCGTGTAGGAGAGGGTGTGATGGGCACAGCACGTAGGTGAGGGTATGATGGGCACAGCACCTAGGTGAGGGTGTGACGGGCACAGCACCTAGGTGAGGGTGTGACGGGCACAGCGCATAGGTGAGGGCGTGACGGGCACAGTGTGTAGGTGAGGGTGGTGGACACGGTATGTAGGTGAGGGTGGTGATGGGCACAGTGTGTAGGTGAGGGTGTGACAGGCACAGTGTGTAGAGAGGTTGTGATGGGTGCAGTGTACAGGTGAGGGTGTGAGGGGCGCAGTGTGCTGGTGAGGGAGGTGAGGGGCACAGTGTGTAGGTGAGGGTGTGCTGGGCACAGTGTGTAGGTGAGGGTGTGAGGGGCACAGCATACAGGTGAGGGTGTGAAGGATGCAGTGTACAGGTGAGGGTGTGAGGGGTACAGTGTACAGGTGAGGGTGTGAGGGGCACAGTTAACAGGTGAGGGTGGTGAGGGGCACAGTGTACAGGTGAGGGTGTGAGGGGTGCAGTGTGCCGGTGAGGGTGGTGAGGGGCGCAGTGTGTAGGTGAGGGTGTGCTGGGCATAGTGTGTAGGTGAGGGTGTGAGGGGCGCAGCATACAGGTGAGGGTGTGAAGGACACAGCATACAGGTGAGGGTGTGAGGGGCGCAGCATACAGGTGAGGGTGTGAGGGGCACAGCGTACAGGTGAGGGTGTGCTGGGCGCAGCATGTAGTTGAGGGTGGTGATGGGCGCAGCGTGTAGGTGTGGGTGTGAGGCGCGCAGCGTGTAGGTGAGGGTGTGCTGGGTGCTGTGTGTAGGTGAGGGTGTGACAGGCGCAGTGTGTAGGTGAGGGTGGTGGTGGTCTTGTTCGTAGGTGGTGGTTGTGGTGGGCACAGGGTCAGCTGAGTGTGGTGGTCTTGTTCACAGGGGGGGTAGATGAATACAGGGTGTTGAAGTGCACAGTGCCCAGGGAAGGTGGTATTGGGGTTTCAGTGCAGATGCAGGACGTGAGAGCTGTGACACACTTTTGAGCACTGTGACATTTTGTGACCATGCCGCCTTCTGAGATTGCTCAGGTGGCTTTGCTGGCACAGCTGTGCCCTCTGCAGAGAAGCCCTCATGTGGTCTGCACCTCAGTCCATGTGCATGGGGAACAGGGAGAGAACTCTGCTAGTTGTTTGGCGCCCACTTATCTAACCAGCTCAGTTGGAGGGCACGATTCAATAACGCTCCTGTCACTTCTGCTTGTGGCTGTGCGGGAGCTGAAAAATTGATTTCCAGATCAGACACCTTAGTCAGGGCAGGAGTGAGGCATCTTCTCTGGCGGAGAGGAAATGGAGCTTGCATTGAATTTGGCCTTAAGACACCACACACAGCTGTCATCTCTGGTCACCACTGAACCTGGGCACCACTGTGAAGGATGGAGAACATCCTGCCTGCTCTGCACTGTGCTCCCTGACCACCTGTGCAGGTGCTGGATGGCGGAGTCGGGCTGCAGCTCCTGGCTCCAGGAGAGGAAAAGTTGTGTGCCATTCCTATGTGGCTAGCTGCCCTTCTGGTCACCACTCACAGGTGTGCCCTGCATCTACCTGGTTCCCACGGGGATCTCCCTATCTGAGACACCTTTGGACCAACTCTGGACAGGCCCTCTCCAAAATCAGAGGTGTGCTGGGCTGCTGCTCTTACCCAAGACTAGATCAGTCTAGTGATCTGAATTGATGACTAGACAGGAGAGGCACCAGGATCAGAGAGGCAGCAGGATTAGAGAGACAGCAGTTTGGGGTACAAGTTCCACCTCCTTGCAAGAGCCCCTGCCAGCACCCCTGCCCTTGGCGTCCCATGCACTACAGTGAACAGCCGGGCTTGGTGACCTCTGAGCCACCTGAGTCTTCATCTGTTGACACAGCACTGGGCTTTGCCTCGCTCATTGGGCCAGGTCAGGAAGAGGGGCGGCCCTGGATTCTCTGTGCCTTGACCTGCTGCTGGCAAGCAGCTTTGTCTTTTGGTCAAGACCCAGCCTCAAGTGTCTGAGAAGCTGAGCCTGTGCTCTTCTGGCTGTTACCCTTGGCAAGCCACTTCACTGCTCTGAGCTTTGGTTTCGCCATCTGCAAAATGGGGTTATTGATCAGAAGCTACCCACAAACAAGCCTTCAGGCTGGAAGTGCTTCCCAGAGGCTTGAGCCCGGGCAGTGGCCCCCACTGCTGTTCTTGCGAGGACACCTGAGACCCAGACCCAGCCCCTCACAGGCCACGTGATCTAGGACAAGCAGCCTATGCTCTCTGAGCCTAATTATAAAATTGAGGGAGTACAGCTGAACCCATGCAGCCTCATTTCATGCTCAAATTCAGCCCAGGTGTCAAGTGCCCATTGTGTAAGCATCCCCGTCCAGGTTCTGTGGACGGCGCTAACGGGGGTGGACCCGCGCCTGCCTCACTCAGCACACGCCATCCTGGGGGTATGCAGAGGTGCTGGTGGGAGGCGGAACTGGGAAGGGGCAAGCAATCCAAGATTTTGGCAGAAGCAAGACTGTGTGAGGAATCTTACCACCAAGCAGTGCAGAAACCAGCTGGCTGTGCGGGTGCAGAAACAGACGATAGGGCAAGGAGGAAAGATAAGAAGTCCAAAAACAGGGCTCCTGTACCCATGGGATTTCCTCTGTAATAGGAAATGCATCTCAACTTACCAAGGACAGGATGAGCCACGCAATCAGTGTGCAGACGGTCAGAAATGAGCTTGCATTAAAACGTAAGTTAAATGGGAACTTCACATTGTACTCGAGAATAAATTCCAGGTGGGTTGGAAAACTAAATATTGGGATGGAGAAAGCATAAAGATATAAAAAGAAAATATAGGTTAATATTCTTAAAATTCTAGAATTCAAAAGGTCCTCTAAGAAAGGCATGAAACCTGCAAGATATAAAGGGAAATAGTGAAATCTTTGAAGCATAAGAAACATTTCTGTATGTGATCACAAAACCCCAGACAGCAGCAGTTTAGAAAATCTATGTTATGGGTGATCAAGTAGAAAGGGGTAATACCCATAATATATAAGACTATTCAACAGGAAGAAAGGAAAATACACAAAGGTGTGGCAAGTTCCCGGCAGAAGAACCCAAACTCTCAATGTGAGGTCAAAGCTCCTTGACATCAGCAGTAACCAGGGAAGTTACAGCAATGGGGAGGTTTATGTTTTGTTTTACCCAATCCTGTGGGAAACATAAAAGATGGGCACAATCAAGTCCAGCTAGGGGCACCGCCCACTGTCAGGGAGAACGTGAATGAGTGAGGCCTCGCGAGAGGCATTCACAGAATCTGTCGCAATGGAATCAGCCAGCAATTCCTATCCCAGGAAGTGCAGGTGAGAGTGCCCAGCCAGGCACAGAAGGATGGTTGGCGCAGCAGGACTGGTGAGAATCAGAAGTCATCTAACTGCTCACCGGTAAAGGGACGTGACCCTCAGATCCCCCGCGTCTTCAGGTAGTGGACAGAGGGCTGAAGGAGAAGGCAGACCTGTACCTGCTCACATAGCACAGCTCCAAGACCTAATAATACATTTTTTAAATGGTTAGCAGAAACATTCACTACATGTGTGCATGAGTTTGTGAGAATGACATGTGCACAGACGGGCTGCAGGCTGGTGCCCTAGGTGGCCAGGGCTCTCTCGGTGGGTGAGGGGCTGCCAGAGAAGGGTTTTCAATGGGAACTTTTCTTCCTTCCTTTTATTTTTTGAGATGGAGTCTCGCAGTGTCACCTGGGCTGGAGTGCAGTGGCATGCTCTTGGTTCACAGGGAACTCCGCCTCCCAGGTTCAAGCAATTCCCCTGCCTCAGCCTCCCGAATAGTTGGAATTACACATACCCACCACCACGCCTGGTTAAATTTTTGTATTTTTAGTAGAGATGGGGTTTCACTATGTTGGCCAGGCTGGTCTTGAACACCTGATCTCATGATCCGCCCGCCTTGGCCTCCCACAGTGTTGGGATGACAGACGTGAGCCACGGCGCCGGCATCAACGGGAACATTTCTATTTTTGTCTCTGGCTCCTTCTGTTCAGTCTAAACACTTTGCACTGAGAGCAGGGGCGTGCACTCCGTGTCTAGCGGAAAGCACAGGCAGAGAGCAAATTCCAGGAGAGGGAGCAGCCTGGGGTCTGGTGAAGACGCCATGAAACACTGGTCTGGCTCCTGCCCCCGCAGGCCTGGCTCAGGGCTGGTTTCCTGCAGGAAGGGCCAGCAGGTGCTGCCACCCATGCTTGGGCCACCTTTGCCAGAGCTGGGGTCCCTTGCTTCAGGGATCCTCGGGAGGGTGCTCAGGAGGTTGCTTGTTGTAGATGGAGGCCAGCACCCCAGGCTGGGAAATCTCTCAGTGGAAACTGTGCTCAGAACAGAACAGAACTTCCCCGACGCACAGACATGTGGGTGATGTTGATCCATCCGTGTCCTGGGGTTGACCATAAACTGCTCAGTGGCATAAGAAAAACCCAGAAATGCCTTCCCCGTGGCTGTGAGGTTCACATGTCCAAACTCAAGGTGCTGGGAGGGCCCCAGTCCCTCCGATGTTCCAGGAGACCTTCCTTCCTTGCCCCTTGCTGCTTTGGGAGCTTCAGAGGTTCCATGACTTGTGGCCGCATCGCGGCCCTCTCTGCCTCTGGTGATGTTGCCTCTGCCTCTTCTGTCTGTGTGAGCGCCCTCCCCTCACTGGCTCCAGATCCTTAACTGGCCACAAAGACTTTTTTCCAAATAAGGTAAGAATCACAGGTCCAGAAGTTTGACGTGGTCATCTTTTGGGGGCCCATCTTTGGCCCACTAGTCTCCTTCCCTCCAGCCCTCAAACTCTGATGGCCTCAAGGAGACCCCATACACCCTTCTCCCTCTGGCTCAACCAGCAGAGGCAGGCACTTGGAGACGCCGATAAGCCCACTCTCCCCTCCGTCATCCAGAGTGCTCGCCCCTCCATTGTCCATCATGCTCCCACCTCCCTCATCCTCTCCAAAGGCAGAGCACTGGATGGAAATGGAAAAGTGTAAACCTTGAGCAGGTCAGAGATTCGCCAGGAATATTTTGCTTCTCCAGGAAGCAGATGAGGCCGATGTCCGCCCGTCTTCAGAAGCTGGCGTGTGTGTCCAGGGTGCCGCCCTGCCAGGCGGTGAAGGCTGTTGCTGGGAGCAGAGGCTTCCTCGCCTTCTCTCTGCACAGTGGCAGCCCCAGCCCTTACTAAGCAGCACAGCTGAGTAGGGGGGAATCAGGCCCTTTAAGGCCCCTGTCTGGTCCCGCCTCGGTGACAAGAGGAGACCATGTAGTGTTTCCGTAGGAGAACCCGGAGGCACTGGGGTTGTTCCCACATCCAGGGCACCCCCGAAAGAGCCCCTTCTTCAAATGCATCCCCCGGGTGCCTCTCCTGTGGCTTGTCCGGGGAGGAAGCCTCGAGGCTGTGCATGAGTGGGAAGGCCGAGGACTCCCAAACGATTTCCCTGCAAAGCCTGCAAACCACAGGCTGAGAAACACAATTGCCTGATCCAGCTTGAGCCTGGCCTGCCTGGCAGAGGGAAGTGGGTGCTGTTGCTGCCTGCATTTGACACCGGAAACGCAGGTGCAGACAACAACCTGGCTTGACTGAGGCAAACAGTCAGTCCATGGCTGGGCCAGGTGAGGCGCCCAGCCTTCTGACACCAGGGCTCACCTGCCCTTGGGCTGAACATGGGGACTGTGCAGGCACCTCCGGGCTGCCGTGGGCAGGATCTGCACCCTGCTCAGAGGCATGTGGGTATGTCTCTGGGGCTTCAGCTCACTGCAGAGTAGTGGCTGCCCTGAACCCATTTGCACACCAGGGGGATGACTCTGAAGCTGAGAGATGGACTTAACAACTGTCCCACTGCTGGGAGGAACAGGGTTAGGCCCAGAGCCCAGGCTGCCACCCCACTGTGGGCCACCACTCGGTGCCCAGGATTGGAGGACAGGTCGGGGGGGATGTGGTGGTGGGGGAAGCACTGCACAGAGGTGGAAGTACTGAGGTGGGGGAGGGCGCATGCTTGTGCACCTGTGCTGGGCTGGGCTGGTTCACATCCCTACAAACTCAGCTTGGCCACCTGAGCTTTTCCTGAGTAGACCCGGAGAACCCCGGGGATGGGGAGAGCCCTCAGCTCTTTAAAGTGGCAGCTGCCTCTCAGACCAGCCCACCTCATCCCAACACCGTCCCTCTTGTCTACACAGCCGCCCTCCCCATCACAGAGCTGTGACTCCCCGCCCCTTCTCTAAACCCTGCAGCACGGGGCTCAGGTGGCGGGAAGGAGCGCAAACAGCTGGCAAGCATCCACGCTTCCTCAGAACCAGACGTTTCCTAACTGGCAGATGATGTCATTCCCCAGGCCCCTCATCATCCCATCTCAACTGCAGCCACGGAGGCCCAGGAGGGAAGCCACCAGCCAGCACACAGCAGCAGCAGGACATGGGCTCCGCCACCTAGGGGCCTCTCCCCTTCGCCTGTCCCTCCCGTCCCTCTTGTCCCCTGAGAGAGTCTCAGATACGGTCTGTCGGCCATAAGTTGGAAGGGAACAGCCAGAAAGTCCCAGCCATCTCCTGCCACGTGGCTCGGGCGAGTCTCCTCCCCTCCCGGGGTTTGGTCTGGATCTCACCTGGGTCCTTAAGCCTAGCACGGTGTCCAGACCTCCCAGGGGCTCTGGCTCATGACTGTGGAAATGAACAGTGGGGCAGGGCGTCAGGCCCCTCTCCACCTGCTTCCAGAGCGGCCGTGATGTCCTGGATCAGAGAGAGGGCTCATGGTCACTGTGATTACAGGTACGAGGGGAGAGAGGGAGGTAAGAGACCCAGAAGGAACAGAAGTCTGGTAAAATGCTGCTGGCCCTGAAGCTGCGCTGGAGCTGTCTGTACTGGCTCTCAATTGTTTTCTGTCTTGCTTCTTGTTTTTCACGAGCATGAGATATACTAATTGACCAAAAATGAAAATAGAGGAAAGGACATCTCAGTTCAACAAAGAAAAGCAATACCTGTGGCAGGCCCCTCCCAACTGCTTCCAGGGAGGAAAACTGTCAGCCAGGGTAGCTGCCCAGCCTCTGCCCTCGCCAGGCTCACCCCTTCTCCCTCCCCTCCCCTGGGGGGATCATTGTCACAGGCCCCCCCCCCACCCGCTGCTCCCTGGGAGCCTGTCAGTGCCTGGTCTTCTCCTTGCTCCCCACGGGGCTCCCCTGTGGCTTCTGGGTCTTCCCCAGGACAGCCACGCCCTCTCCTTGCTGGGAGTCATGGAGTAGGAACATCGGACCCTGCTTCATCCTCACAAGGAGTTGGGGAGCCTGGCAGCTGCTCAGATTGACTCCCTTTGAAAATTGAGTGGTCCCAGCTGCCCTTACCGCCCTGGGCACTGCCCGTTGAGACTGCTGGCATCATGGCATCAGGCTTAACCAAGTGGCTACCCTTGTGCGGCCTGGCTGTCACTCTGCCTGCTGACCTGAGCTCACCACATGAGAGCAACAGAGACAGGGGCTGTTCACTGAGCCCTGGCCTCAGTGAGCCATGCTGAGGGCTCTGGGGGGCTTTCTTTATTCCCAGGTCCTTCTGCAATGCTGCCAAGCTAGTGTCTGCATTTCACACACCTGTGTAGGAACCGTAAACTCTAGGTCAGATGGCTGCTGATGAGCAGCTACTGGGCATGGGTGTTTGTTTTTTCCCAATCTTTGGGGCTTAACACCACAAGCATTTCTGACCCCACATGGTTTCTGAGATGAGGAGTTGAGAAGTGGCCTTGCTGGGTGGTCTAAGGGAAGGCACCTTGCGAGGCTGCAGTTACACTCTCAGCTGGGGCTGCCATCATCTGAAGGCTTGACCAGGGCTGGAGGGCCTGCCTACTTTTGAGATGGCGCATTCACATGGCTGTGGGCAGGAGGCTGCAGTTTCTCAGCACATGGGCTTCGCCACAGAGCTGCCTGAGTGTGCTTACATCCTGGCCACCAGCTTCCCCCAGAGCCAGTGGTGGGGGAAGAGGAGGAGGCTGTGGGGTGGGGGGAAGAGGAGGAGGCTGTGGTGGGGGGAAGAGGAGGAGGCCACAAGGCTGAGGGAAGAGGAGGAGGCTGCAGGGCGAGGGTGAAGAGGAGGAGACTGTAGGGCAGGGGGGAGAAGGAGGAGGCCACAGGGCAGGGGGAGAGGAGGAGGCTGCAGGGGGAGGAAGAGGAGGAGGCTGTGGCAGGGGGGAAGAGGAGGAGGCCATGGGCAGGGGTAAGAGGAGGGGGCTGCAGTAGGGGGAAGAGGAGGAGGCTGCAGGGGGGGAAGAGGAGGAGGCTGCAGGGGAGGAAGAGGAGGAGGTCACAAGTTGGGGGGAAGAGGAGGAGGCCGCAGGGCAAGGAGGAAAGAGGAGGAGGCCTAGGGGCTTCTTACGTCCCCGGCTCTAACATTGTAATCCCTACCTCTACTTTCTTCCACTTCTTAGAAATATGCATTTCAGTCCAGCTCCCACTCAAAGGCAGGGGAACGAGGTCTACCCTTTGAAGGGTAAAGTATCAGAGTGTGTAGACATTTAAAACCCACCAAGGGTCCGAGTCAATATGGGGCCCGATGCCCTGTGGGGGTGCTTTCCTCTCCACCTGAGCTCACTGGCTCCAGGTTGTCACCCTGTGTCACCCCTACTGCCCCAGCATCCTTACCCAGGTGCCTGTCCCTCTGTGGAGCATTCAGCAAGCCCCTCACTGGCTCCTCGTGGGTCCCGCCCCTCAGCTCCCCACCTCCAGCTGGGCCCCAGGGCACCTTGCGATGGGCTCTCCTGTGCCATGTTGCTCTCTCCTGCTGCACTGCCTGGAATGAGTCCAGAAGTGGCAGGGAGAGACCCTGGCTACAAGATCAGGGCATCGTGGGTATGTACAGGGTGCCAAAAGAGCAGAATAGGAGGTGGACTCCCCCGGGTGGGCATGAGGGCCCCTGGCAGGCAGAGCATGCATTCAAGAGTAACCAACAGCTCCCCAAGGATGGGGAGGGCCTGGTGCAGGGAGTGGTCCCTGCAGGGCTGGGCTGTGGAAGAGGCAGAGCAGAGTGCAGCCATGTCCACTGTGGCTTTCACCCAAGCCCTGTTTGTCCTCGTCCTCCTGCCATCGGGAGCCTGCTGGGCCATGCGGGGAGAAGACCAGGGGCGAGTGGGCAGCCTGGAGTGCCCCTCCCAGCCATGGGATCATGTGTGGAGCTCGGGCCGTCGAGCTGACATCTTCCATTAATGTTGCAATACATTTTTAATACTTTCCATTTTTCTTTAATTTCAGATTATATTGGGTCAGGTAGACTCTCTATTACTGAGTTGTGCATTGTTAAGCAGTTAGAATGGTCTCGGCAAAGCATGGTGGCCACGTTTTAACCCTTCCAGAGACTCCTCCCTGGGAATCCAGGCTCTGTGGTTCCATTTAAAGACACAAAGACATGAAATCGCCTCTCCGTACCACAAAGTAGAGACTGGATCACAACACTCAGCCTCTCATCCCCTTCCCCTGCACGCCCTCTACCTCCCTGGGGGGCCTGGCCTGGGAGATGGTGATGAGGCTCTGCCCCTAAACAGGGAGCCCTCACCTCATGTCCTGTCACTTCTGTTCTCATCCAGGGCCTCCTCCCGCCAACCAGGGTTCCTAATGGACTGAACAGACCCCACCACCTCCCCAACCCTGTATCCCAAATCTGAAGGTCTCAACAGTTTCCACTGGATCTAACCCTGAGTTAAGCCCCATGGAAGAAACAAGGAAATGGGCTTTCTGGTCAGAGACATCAGGTTTTAGTGGGAAAAGACTTGACCCAGAGCAAGCCTGGACCATGCACACTAAGTGTCCTCAGGGCTGGGAGAAAAGTGGGCTTGCCATGGGCTGCTGCAGGTATGATGGGCTTCCTGGAGGAGGAGGACCTGTGGCCCTCACTCTGTTCTGCCCTGTGTGCGCTCTGGTCAGACATGGTGCTCATTAACAATGGGTCTTTCTAGTGTTTCCTTGGAACAGAGGAAGGAATAAGTAAATAAATGAAGAGAAGGAAGAAGCAGGAGGGAGAGAGGAAACTGAGCACCCACTGTAGCATCCCTGTCCTGGGGGCTCTGGGAAATGGGAGGAGGTGAAATGGTATGTTTGCTTCCTGCTATGGGAATGTCCACATCCCAATTAGACGTGAAGCAATCTCCTTGCTAGTTCCCTTTCCGCCCTCAGCCTGTCTTCAAACTGGCTGCCAGAGGCATGTCTCTACAGCTGCCCTCTCTCAGAGGGGTCCTTTGACAGGCGGCTTTAGCATCAGCTCAGAGCTGGGTAGAAGGGTCGCACCCCAGATCTGCAGAGAGGCAATGCGCAGATGACCGGCACATAGGTTTCCTTTCGAGAGGTTCTGCTCTCTGGGGCACCAACAGATGCCGTTGAGTCCCAAGATAAAACCCCTGAGTGGGTCCCTGTCCTCTCCAGAATGAGGGCTGCGGGACCTGTGCTGAGGACCAGGGCCCAGCCAGCAGCCATGCCCCTGGCTACCTGGCTTGGCCAAGCGCCACCTTTTGGGGGCAGCTCATGCTTTAGGGGTGAGGAGTGCCCACTTCATGCCTTGCACAAGTCACTGTCTCTGCCCAGAACCCTCCCTGGCCTCCCAGGGAAATGTCTTGCCCACTTCAGGACCCTCCCAAGCCTCCCACTGGGCTCATCACACCCTGCGACCTGCCCCGCCTGTGGCTGAGACCATACTACACATCCCTTGGCACAGCTGACACCCCTCCAACGGATGCCACATTGGGTTCAGCTTGGCCCCAGCCCTGTGTGAGGCTGGCACCTGACAGGTATTGTGGAAGAGCTCCTGAGAGAGGCACAGGTGACTGGATGGACATGCTCCATCTCAGGGGGTCCCTGATCTGATGGTGAGATTCAGCCCTGACCTGGAGATTGCTCTCCTGTGAAAAGGCGCAGCCTGGCCCTCTGCAGCCTCCCACCCTTCAGTTAAGGATGAACAACATTATGCATGAAAGTGACTGAGAACTTTGCCTGAGACCCACGAGCACAGTTTGGATGAATGCAGTGCACCCAAGGTTGAAATTAGGGGAAAAAAAATGCATTAACCTGGTGGCTTAAATTAAATCACAGCCACATCTCTTTCTAAATTAAGTTCCTCATTCATATTGTTCCTTGTCACATTGGAGGAGCTGTTGCTACTGACGGCACTGTTTTTTCCCTCCCCATGAATTGAGATGGGGCTGAAAAATGGAAGGCCCTGCCTGCCTCCCCTGGGAGGCACTGTGCCCGGAGCAAGGGCCATGCACCTTGGGACGGTTGTCTTTCCTGCCATTCTGGGCTTTCCACGCACCAGTTACAGAAAGGAGCAAGTTCAAACATGGGATACGAATGACCCTTTCTAAACCTGAAATCCCTGTTTTCCAGGCTTTCAGTGACGCAGACATCTGTCTCTCTGCACACACCTTCCCCACCCCATTTTCTACAGAGCTAAGTGTTCTATCCTTGATGTGGCAGGAAAGGCACCTCCCCACCCCCCTGCTTCTCCCCTGGCCTCACTCCTGGCCCACACCCAGACCTCCTTACACTGTCCTCCCGCAGTGCCCAAGCTTGGATGCTTCCTGTCAGCCTCAGTGATGCTGAGCCTCTGCTGGAACCCAGTCCAGGAAGCTCTCAGTGTGTCCTGATTATCTGTTTCCTATCAGCTTCTGCTTAGGGTGAGAACCTCTCAAAGGCTGGCCCCTGTTCCCACTGCCCGGTCAACAGCCACTACAGCTGTCACTGCCACCACTGCTCCTGCAGTTGTCACTGCCACCACTGCTCCTGAGACTGTCACTGCCACCACCACTCCTGCGTCTGTCACTGCACCATTGCTCATGCGGCTGTCACTACCAACACTGCCACCACAGCTGTCACTGCCATTGCTGCTGCCATGGCTGTTACCACCACCACTGCTACTGAAGCTATTATTACTACCACTGTTACTGCTCTTACTGCTACTGTCACACTGGCAGTGGCAATAGTAACAGTAGTAGCAGGAAGAGGAGTACTAGGAATATTCATACTAATAATGCTCCAACTACTCCTCCTCCTCTTCCTATTACTACCGGCAGTGCTAGTACCACCAGTAGTGGTCACAATCATGGCAGTGCCACTACTTCTAGCACTGCTGAGCTGTGAATAGAAAACTCCTAGAGAAAGTAAGGTGGGGATTTCAAAGCTTTTATTTCTCGAGCCTACCATGTCATGATGAGGAGAATGACGAATGGATGAGGAAGGAAATCTGGCATGGGCGGGACCCAGAGCACCCAGGAGGACAACTCTCGAGGTGTGCTGGCAGCCTGAGTGCTCACAGGAGCATCCCCCTCATTCCAGACCCACGAAGTGTTGGTAACATGGAAGTCTTCCTCCAAATCATAGATATATGGCAAGGCTTAAAACCAGCAGACCATTTTAAAGAGACACGAAATATATTTAAAAAAAAAGATTGCAGCTTGGAAGATGGACTGAGAAGGTTCAACATGGTCTAATGTGAGTTTCAGAAGGAGACAGGGGGAGCTGGAGAGATGAAATATTCATGGAAATCATGGCTCAGAACATTCGAGAACCAAAGAAAGCTGGAAGTCTTCAGCTAAAAGAAACACAATTTGTTCCAAGCAGGATAAATGTAAACAAACTCATGACAAGACATAGCTGAATGAAATTGCAGGATGTCAAAGAGAAAAACTGATATCTGTGAGCTGGAAGAGACACAGGCGTATTTCTAGTCGGTGACAAGGGCTGCTGGGAGACAATGCAGCAATAAATTCAAATTGATGAAGGAAAATCATGTTTAATCCAGAATTCTATACCCAGCCAGACCATCACTCAAGGAGGACAAAATGAAGATTTTTCAGACATAGGAGGGTTGAGAGGGATTACTTATTTCCAACCCTTGCAGAAAGAACTAGTAAGTGATGATATTCATTAAGGAGAAAAACCCAGGGTGGAGGACAGAGTAAAATTCAGGACAAAAAAAGGTGCATTGATTGGTAGAATATATTCATAAGTATAACCCACTGTTAACTATTTTAAAATAGTTTTATGCTTTTCAATCAATGTTAAAATGAAGCCCTGGCCAGGGCTTAACAATGCTCCGTGATTAGCCAAAGCCTGGAATAGTCCTGACCAGGGTCAGCAGGAGGAGGGAAATCCTGAGTCACTTTCTCTTTTGTGAAATATTTTAGTTAATTATGTGTGTTACAATTGTATGTAACCATGAAAACATTTGAAATATAATTCGTCTCTTTAAAGCCTGCCAGAGATAAAAGGGAAAGGCATCAATCCAACAGAAGGCAAGAAAGAATGTTACACCTGTCCCCTGAGATTCACAGAATAAAGCCCTAATCCCCCTTATGATGGCATTAGGAGGTGAGGTCTCTGGGAGGTGATTAGGTCTTTTGATGCCATCAGTGCCCTTATAATAACAGATGTAGGAGAGTCTTCTTCCTCTCTCCATTCTCTGCCATGTGAGGCCACAAACAGAAGGCAGCCATCTGCAGCCCAGGAAGGGAGCCCCCACCGAGACTGAATCTGCTGGTGCTTCGTCTGAGACTTTGAGCCTCTGGAACTGTGAGAAATGAAGGCCTGTTGTTTAAAGCCTCCCGGTCTGTGGATTGGTTATGGCAGTCCAAGCAGACTAAGACAGAGGATGAAAAAAATAAAGAAAAGCAAAGGATAGTAAAATTAACAGAAAAGGATAGAAACAAGTCTAATGTAACTGTAATCAAATACAGCAAATGCAACTGTGTTAAAAAACAGATAAAATGGGAATATAAATGGAATTTGTTCGTGTATAGAAAGTTTAAGATAAAATGGTCAGGCATGGTGGTTCACACCTGCAATCCCACACTTTGGGAGGTGGAGGTGGGTGGATCACTTGAGGTCAGGAGTTCGAGACCAGCCTGGCCAACATAGTGAAACCCCATCTCTAGTAAAAATACAAAAATTAGCTGGGCATGGTGGCGGGTGCCTGTAATCCCAGCTACTCAGGAGGCAGAGACAGAAGAATCACTTGAACCTGGGAGGCGGAGGTTGCAGTGAGCCAAGATTACACCACTGCACTTCAGTCTGGGCAACAGAGCCAGACTGTCTCAAAAAAAAAAAAAAAAAAAAAAAAAAAAGATGAAAGCATAGATTACTAATTATAGTAAAACTGTTCTAGCAACATGAATATCAAGTGAAACTGAATTTAAGAAAATTAATGGTTAAACTGGAGAGGTGTTTCCACCTAAGTCAGGAATAAGACATGACTGAGCACTATCAGGGAGGAGTTATCTACGTGACCTGAAAGGGAAAAACAGTGGAAAGGGCTAAAGTTGTGCTTATTTCAAAATTACACAATTGTCTACTAAGAAAATTCAGAAAAATCTGGACAAATTATTAGAGCTGAGAAGATAATTCAGCAGATCTCCTGGATGTGATGATCAACTTATAAAAACAGAGTAGTTGAAGATAAAACAATCCTTTAAAAATGGTGTTCCCACATGCCAGCAAATAGCAAATAACAAATGTAATAGGGAAAATAGTCTCACTCACAGCAGCAATTAAAACTGTGTGTTATCTAGGAATAAATGTAAAAAAAGATGCATAAGATTTTTTTGAAAAAAAATTACACAATTATAAAATTTATTGACAGACATTATACAAAATCAGAACAAATGGAGAGATTTTCTTGGATGAGTAGACGTCATAAATATGACAATTTGCCTTAAAACTAATTAATAAATCCAATGGCATTCCAATCAAAATCCCAAAAGGATTGTTGGTAAAAATTGACAAGTCAATTTCAAAGTTTATGCAGAGTCTTAAAGTCCAAGAATTAATTGAATAATTTTGAAGAAAATAAGTTTTAGGAGGGAGACTTGCATACTAAAAGTAATGAAGTATCATGAAAACATAGTAAATAAGCTGGGCTCTGTGGTACTGGGAATTAACAAACAGATCAATGGAACAGAAACAGAACACAGAATAGCCCTGGAACAGAATGATGTATGTGGGGGAACCTGACGCATTGCAGAGGTGGTGTTACAAATCAGTGAAGACTGGATGGATGACTTAATATGGGAATTTTCCATCAGAAAAAAAATTAATTATATTCCTTCCCTTACCCTATTCAATGTAATCAATTCCACATGATTAAAGACAAAAATGAGGATTTCTTTAAAAAAGGCATTAAAACTTCTGAAAAGAATTGTAGTATATTTTTGTTATAACCTAACAATAAGAAATAATTTCTTAGACAAGACACTTAAAGCAGAAGATTGATACATGTAACTACAACAGATGGAAAACTCTGGTATTCCCCCCAAAATCCACAAAGACAAAAGAAATACAACCACAGGCAAGGAGCAATTTGCAGCACATACAGCAAAGTGCTAGTGTCCAGAATATATAAATAACTTTTGCCAATCAATAAGAAAAAAGTTCCAAACACAATAGAAAAAGTGGAGAAAGGATATGAATGTCAGTTCACAAAGAGCATTCCCAAGTGGCTCATAGGAGGGAGGGATGCATAAATCACCGGCAATGAGGGAAATGCAAGTTAAGCAATAAATACCACTTCACACCCAGCACAGGAGCAAAACCACCCTGCGGAAGGGCACGAAGGGCCGATGAGGATGAGGAGGTGGGAGAGAAGTAGCCTGCTGCACGGCAGGAAGCAAGTCACTGTTTCAGCACCAGGGACAGCAGCCAGGCGGGGCCAGGGAGGGCGAAAACCTGTGCATCCCGTTCCAGATATCCCACTTACTTCCCTTGCACCCAGCAAGCTCTTCTCATTACAGGAACTAGATAACACCCCTTTGCTCTCCTGAAATGAAAACCACAGGCAATATAATCTAACCAGAACAAATTATTTCAACAAAATCAATGTAATGCTCTATCTATAATATAAAGTGGAAAGAAAAGGAGAGTCATGTATAGTAAAACAATATGTAATTCAATATGTAAATAGTCACACCTGAATGGAAGGCTCAATGAAGGTGTCAAATACTTTTCTTTTTTTTGCAGTAAGTTGGCATTTGAAATATTTAGCTGAATATTGTCTACGCTTTGCTTTACACATGACATTTTGACATAAGCTAAGAAAAATCCCTGTATGTATGTGTGTGTATAATCACTCTTAATCGTTGATAGGAGTGTAGACTAATAGAGATGTTTTGAATGATGCCTCTAAGAGAGGGTTGTAAGCTGTGTGATTCTGTGTGGGTGACATTTATAGAACAGAAAGAGCCCCCAGGTGAACAAATGTGGCAGCATTGCTCAAATACCATAAGCAGTGTCCCTTCAGTAACATGATTACCTGAAACAATGAATGACTCTTGATAAAGTTGTGAACAAAACACAGTTCAATCTCTCTTCTGTTTACAGGATAGTTGCATTCCTAGAATATTCAGCATATACGTTTAGATTGTATTAAACCCATATGAAAATGTTTTTATTTATAGGTCAAGTCTGTTAAAGATGTTTACTTAGGTGAATGCACAGATGAGACAGCTGAGGGATGTGTGAGACGCAGGACAATTCCTAATGTGCATGCTGACCCACACATCACAAGGCATCCAGCACCCCTGGCCTTCCTCCCTAATTGTTACTGCTGTGTTCCTGAGCACCGTGAAGCCAGCAGATGCTCCTGTCTTAGTCCATTTGCAATTGCTGTCAAGAAATATCTGAGGCTGGGTACTTTACAAAGGAAAGAGGTTTCTTTGGCTCATGATTCTACAGGCTGTACGAGAAGTGTAGTGCTGGCACCTGCTCCTGGTGAGATCTCAGGAAGCCCCCCATTATGGTGGAAGGCAAAGCAGGAGCAGACACATCACGTGGCAAAAATGGGAGCAAGAGAAAAGGAGGCATCTCACTCTTTTAAACAACCAGATCTCGTGTGAACACAGAGTGAGAACTCACTCATTACTGCAAAGAGGGCACTGAGCCATTCATGACGGATCACCCCCGTGACCCAAACACCTCCCACCAGGCCCCATCTCTAGCACTAGGATCACATTTCAACATATGATTTGGAGGGGACAAGCATCCACCCTAGATCAACCCCTCTGAGTAGTAATGTCAGAGACAGTGATACCCATCATGCATCAGGGCCCCAGGAGACCCCCACAAGCATGTGCACTTGCTTAGAGTAGCGTTTGTGAGGGTGAATGTTTGGGAAATAATTACGTGCGATGGAATATCAGACAGTGTTTAAATAAGTAAACTCAGGGCGCTTTTTACTGCTGACAGTGGCGGGCTACGTGATTACCGTCAACTTTTCTGCTACAACTGCATGAAGTAGCAAAACAATCTCTTAAAAGTGTTGAACAATGGAGCAGAAGAGAGAGTCAATAAATTGACCCATGCAAATGTAGACCAGTAACTGTTACTAAGATGCAATAGCAATTGCCTGTGCAATGGAAAAGAGGCCATCTTTTCAACAAATGGTGCCAAACAACTGGAGATCCATATGCAAAAATGGAACCTTGACTGATACCTCACATGGTGCACAGAAATGAACTCCAAATGGATCACAGGCTTGAAAGTGAAAGGCAAAAAGTATACAACTTCTAGAAGAGGACATAAGAGAAAATCCTTGTGACTTTGGATTAGGCCAGGATTAACAAATTATGCCCAATAGGCCAGATCCAACCCAAGGCCTGTTTGTATATGGTTCCTGAGCTAAGAAAGGCTTTGTGTTGTTAAAGCCTTATTGCTCTCTCTCTCTCTCTCTCTCTCTCTCTCTCTCTCTCTCTCTCTCTCTCTCTCTCTCACACACACACACACACACACACAGAGCAAAGCAAAATACAAAAATATGCAATTGAGATAGAGATCATATGTGGTCCAGATAAATAAAATATTTATTTTCTGGCTTTCTACATAAATCGTTTGCCAACCTTTTGTTTGATAAAGTTTATTTGATATAACACTAAAAATACCAAAGAAAAACAAAGGTAGGATAGATTTTATCAAAAGGTTTTCTTAATATACAAATGTACATATCACTTTATGGGAGACATATTTGCATCTGGGAGAAAATATTTGAAAATCATCACATATCTGGCAAAGAATTTGTATCTAGAATATATAAAGAACTGTCATAACTCAGTAATAAGAAAACAAACCAATAAAATGTGGGCAAGAGATTTGGGCAGATACTTCACACCAGGAAATATGCAGGTGACAAATAAGCAGATGCAAATATCCCTTAGATATGTGACAATAACAAGTGCTGGCAGGGATGCAGAGCAGTGGAGAGTCTCACACGGCTGGTGCTGGTGGGAATGCAAAATGGTACAGCAGCAACTTCTGAGAAACAGTTTGGCATTTTCCTAAAAAGTCAAACATGCACTTAGCATATGGCTCAGTAATCCCACTCCTAGGTATTTTCCCAAGAGAAATGAAAACCTATATTCACACTAAAACCTGCATGTAAATGTTTATGGCAATCACCAAAATCTGGAAACCACCCAAATATTCTCCAACAGGTGACAGGATAAACACACAGTGCTCCAACCATACCCTGGAATACTGCACAGCAATATAAAGGCGGAAGCGATTGCTGCACAAAAGTACAGCTGAATCTCAAAGGTGTGATGCTGAGCGAGGAAGGCAGCCCCGGGTGCTGCACACTCCTTGGTGCCATTTATAGGACGTCCTCGGAAAAGCAAAACTCAAGGGCTGGAGAAGAGATGAACAGTTGGTGGGAGTTGTGGGCGGGAGAAGGATTGAGCACAAAAAGGCAGGACCGGGGAATTTGGGCACCGTTCTGTTTGAAACTCTTCTGTTTTTGAATTGTGGTGGTGGGCATGAGACTCAGGGTTTGCCAAAGCCCGTTCTGTTGTAGACCACAGGGAGTGAATGTAACTGTATGTAAGTTTAAAATAAATTTAAATATGCAAACACGAGTATGGACATTCAAATATTTGACTGGTCAATTCAACTTAGAGAAATACAGAATTGTAGAAATCCGAAAGACATTTCTGAGCATCTGCACAGATAAACATATGCGGATGTTCACTATGGAGTTATAATAGCAGAAATTCAAAATAAATCTAAATGGCAGGGGTCTGTTTGAATAAATTTGGGGAGAACTACAAGATCTTAACTCTATGTAATGAATGATATAGATAAATTTCAAAAGCAATATCTGAGTGAAAAAAAGTAAAGGATGGCTGATGCAATGATTCACGCCCGTAATTGCAACACTTCGGGAAACTGAGAAGGGTGGATTGCTTGAGTCCAGAAGTTCGAGACCAGCCTGGACAATAAAGCAATATATTATCTCTATTAATAAAAAGGGAAGTTGTGCAAAATATACAACAGGAGAGCATATTAATTAGTATAGCTTTATAGTCTTGATTTGTAAATCACTCTTACATAATTTTTAACACCCTCAACCCCCACTCAAGGCAGCACCACATATTCCTCACTGAACTGAGTGTCCTGGTGTAAATACAGAGACGAGAGCTGGAAGTTCACCCTACAATGAAGACAGTAAGTTTTCTCTCACCCTGAGGAAAAAGAAAGGAGACTTCATCAGAATTGTTAATATCCCTTATACTTAAGAGATCTGAGGCAAAAATAACAAAATGTTAAATTGGGGTGGGGAGATATAGGTGCTTATTTTCAATTTACTGCAAACAATTTTTTAAAGACGCCATATCAGTTAGGCCCTAATTCCCTTCCTGTGTATCCAGAGCAGGTTTTCCCTGAGTCTCTGGGCTCTGAGCCTGCCCTTCCATGCCCTGCTCTGTGGCTCTGGGGCTGGGACTCTGCAAACCACATTCCCCAGCTGCCCTCACCATCTGGCTTCTCTTCGTTATGCCAGTGGGAGATGAGAAGGCAGAGGCAGGAGAAAGTGCTTCATTGCCATGCTCCAGGTCCCCTCCATGCCATCTCAGCACTTACCAGGCAGTTGGCTTCAGCCTCCGACTCCTCCTCACTCACTCAGAGGAGCAAGCAGATCCAGGAGCTGAGCCTCTTTTGGGATATTCCCAACACCAGCCCCACAGAGTGCTCCTCTGAGCTCCCAGGTATGGTAAACACTACCGGCTCTAGGGAGCTGTGCTGCTTTCTGCAGTGACTGTGCAATGAGTCACCTCACTGTCTGTACCCGACAATGCCCAGGCAACAAATCCCAGGATCAGCATCCCTCATATTCCCGTACACAAATCCTGGCTGAGGCCCAGTCCACACCTTCTTCTGCAGGTTCTCACTTAGATCCCACACCTTGCTTTATCTGCCTCTCCTGGCTTCAGTGAGCCCACCACCTTCCCTGCAAACCCAGATTCAGCTCACTTTCTTCTCTAAACCTCTCCTGGGCCTGATGCTTTACAGAACCATGCACTTTAATCTATAGAATCCAGTTTAGCAAAAACATATTTACCTGGACATAGCAAGATTGGTGGGAACACAAAGAGGAGCCCAAGAGTTCTTATCTCCTGGGAATGTGAGACCCATTGTGAAGACAGGCACGAAAAGAAACAGCATGAATCTATCTTCTATGCATATAAAATGAAGGCTAGCTAGTCCAGTTGAGTGTAGAAGGGCCTTTCTGCTCCCTCTGATGGAAAAGCTCCAAGGTAATTCAGAGAGGGTTTGCTGGGCCTCTGAAGCTGAGGCCAGGCCACTGCAGTAGGAGGAGGATAAGGGCCAGGGCAGGATGTGGGAACAACATGTGAAAAGGCACGGAGAAACACAGCCAATCTGAAGAATGGGGGCATGGGGCAAATGGTGGGGAGAGGCTGGCTATCAGGTCCATGCCACTGGGACTGGCCATGGTCTGTGCTGATGGGGGACACTAAGGAACCCTGAACAGGGCTCCCAGAGACGATGAAGGTTGAAAGTGCCCTCTAGGACTATTTAAGTGCTGTTCTCAGGGGTGGTATTAGGACCAAGGAAGTGATGGGGAGCCATGAAGACTCCTTTGCAATCTCTTAACATGTTGACTTCTTGGGAAACAGGGGACCCATTAACAAGATCAGTCTCATGATGCCTCACTAGCTATCAACCTGACATGTTTTATCACCAAGCCCTGAGCCCTTCACCTTCTAAACTGCTTTAAAGCACTCACACTTCTCTCCATCCTCACCTCCACAGCTGAGCCATAATTGATTTTGACCTTGGCTGCTACAATGGCCTCAGAACTGGTCTAGTCTCGCCACCCACCCTCCCACCCTTAGCTTGTTGCCATTGGGATAAAGACTGAGACCTTTTTTAGGTATCTGATGGTGGCAGAGTCTGGCCCCCGCCTGCCCGGGCAGCCTCCTCATCCTCCACGCTCTGCCTTGCTTTGGACCTTCCCTGCGTGTCTTTCTTCTCCCTCAGATTCACGTTCAGGAAACTGCTTCAAGGCCTCCTTCCTGGGCCCTAAGGCAGGGCTTTTCAGTGACTTTCTTATCAGATGCACCCTCAAAACACAACCTGAGAGGGTCATTTTAACAAGATCCAACACTCATTTATGATTAAAACTCTTTGAAAACTAAGAGTAGAGGGGAACCTTTTCAATTTGATAAAAAATATCTGTGAAAATTTTACATTTAACATTGACATCAGCTAGCATTAATGGTGATAAAATGAAAATAAATGTTGTCTCTCTGATATCAGGAACAGGGCTGCTAGTCAATGTGATACTAGAAGGTCTAGTAAGTGAAATAAGACAAGGAAACAAAAGGGGCTGGGCACAGTGGCTCACGCCTATAATCCCAGCACTTTGGGAGGCCGAGGAGGGTGGATCATGAGGTCAAGTGACCGAGACCATCCTGGTCAACATGGTGAAACCCCATCTCTACTAAAAATACAAAAAGTTAGCTGGGTATGGTGGCGCATGCCTGTAATCCCAGCTACTCAGGAGGCTGAGGCAGGAGAATTGCCTGAACCCAGGAGGCAGAGGTTGTGGTAAGCCGAGATCACACCATTGCACTCCAGCCTGGGTAACAAGAGCAAAACTCTGTCTCAAAAAAAAAAAAAAAAAAAAGAAAGAAAGAAAAGGAAACAAAAGACACATAGGTCAGAAAAGAAGAAATAAAATTGTACCTATTTGTAAATAACACAATGGTGTTAAGGCATCTACAAAACACACACACACAACTCCAAGTAGTAAGTGTGTGTTCAGCAAGGTTGCAGGATATGAGGTCGACACACAAAAATCAGTTGTACTTTTAAATACTCACAATGAATATTTGGAAATAAAAATTTTAAATACCATTTACAATTGCTCCAAAAAATAAGTGAGTTTAAATTTAACAGAATGTGTATAGGACTCACAGGCTAAAAACTACACAATACTGCTAAAATAAATCAAAGAAGCACTGTAAAAATAGGGAGACATACCATGTCCATGGATCAGAAGACTAATCATGAGAACATTGTTTTCCCCAAACGGATACACAGGTTTAATGATACTGCAATCACAGTGCCAGAAATATTTTTTGATAGATATAGACAGAATTATTTAAAAATTTATATGGAAATGCAAATAAACCAGAGTAGCAACAACAATTTTGAAAAAGAATAAATAACTAGAAAAACTCAGTCTACTTGATTTCAAGATTTATTATATAACTACAATAATGAAGGCTGTGCAGTATTGCTAGAGGGAGAGAGGGAGAGATCCATGGAACAGAGTATAGAGTCCGGAAATAGATCCTCACAAGTATATTGGCAAAGGCGTAAAAGCAATTCAATGGAGGAATTTGGACATCCATAGGTCAAAGAGAAAAGAGAAGAAAAAGGAAAAAAATGCTGAATCTTGCACTTTATATAAAAATTAACTAAAAATGAACCACAGATTTAAATGTAAAACTATAAAACTTTTAAAAGATAACATAGGAAAAAACTCTTCAGGACCTATGGTTTGATGGCCTGCTCTTAGACTTGACACTAAAAGCATGACCAATAAAATTTAAAAAGAAAGATAAATTGGGCCTCAGAAAAATTAAAAGCTTTTGTCAGGCAAGAGACCCTATTAGGGGGATGAAAAGACAGGTTACAGACTTGGACAAAGTATTTGCAAACTGCATATCTAAAAAAGGACTCATATCTAGGATATATAAAAAGCTCTCAAAATTAAACTGTTAAAAATACAAACAAAAAGTCAATTCGAAAATGGGTAAAAAGACAGAAGAGGCATTCACTGGAGAGAATGTACAGATGGCAGATAAATACATGAGATGCTCCACATCGGCAGCGAGAAGAGAAATGCAAATTCGGACAGCAACAGGAAACCACTGCCCAGCAAAGAGGACAGCTAAAATTGCAGACACAATAGGTCCCGTACATGCAGACACCAAACGCTGGTGAAGACGCCGAGAAAGCAGAACAGTCAAACATTTCTGGCAGGAACGTAAAACAGTGTAGCTACTTTGGAATAGAGTGTGGCAGTTTCTTTAAAATTAAATCAAACATTTACCATACGACCCCGCAATTGTACTTGTGGGCATTTATCCCAGAGAAATAAAAGCTTCTGTCCACATGCGTGCTTGTACACGACCACTCATAGCAGCTTTGTTTGCAACAGCCAACAACTAGAAACAACTAAACTGACCTCCCACAAGTGAGTGGGTAAACAAACCGTGGCCCATCCGTATCATGGATTGCTACTCGGGAAGCAAAAGGGACACACCATGGATACACACGGCAACTTGGACGGATCTCAATGGCATGTTGGGGAGAAGTAAGCCAGACTCAAGGTCGCATACAGCAGGAACTCATGAATATAGCGTTCTTGAAATGACAACATCACAGATGGGAGACATATTACTGGTTGCCAGGGGTGAGGAATGGTGGTGGGGCCAGGTGATGCGACTGCAAAAGTTAGCCTGAGGGAGCAGCTCCATGACTCCGTGGCAGCGGTGGTTTCACAAATCTGCATGGTAATCACACACCACAAAGCTCAGTACATCTTGCTCCCATGTTGAATCCCTGGTCTTGACAGAGAACAGTGTATCTGTATTATGCCTCAGATATAATTGTGTAGAAAGCAGCCACAGTGGGGAGCTGGGCGGAGGGTACATGGGATCTCTCTCTATTATATTTGCCACTTCCTGTGAATCTGTAGTGACTTCAGAATAAAAGTTTAAAGAAAGTTAGGCCAGCACGGTGGCTCATGCCTGTAATCCCAGCACTTTGGCAGGCTAGGTGGGTGGATTGCCTGAGGTCAGGAGTTCAAGACCAGCCTGGCCAACATGGTGAAATCCCCTCTCTACTAAAAATACAAAAAATTAGCTGGGTGTGGTGGCAGGTGCCTGTAACCCCAGCTACTTGGGAGGCTAAGGCAGGAGAATCACTTGAACCTGGAAGTTGGAGGTTGCAATGAGCTGAGATTGTGCCATTGCACTCCAGCTTGGGCAACAGAGCAAAATTCCTTCTCAAAAAAAAAAAAAAAATCAGTTAATTGTAGAGCAAATTAAAAGACACTGTACAAACAACTTATATCCAGCCCAAAGTTATGACTGTCCTCTTTCTCCTCCACTCCAACAAAGAAGGCTCTGGAGCCCAAACTTTTTAGCCTTGTGGGGGTGCCCAGAGGTGGGGGAAGGACCCTGAGCCTAGCCTGAGACCCGGATTTTTCTTGCTGCTCAGCACTGTCTGGATCTGGCTGCTGTGAATGTTTGTGGAGTGAGGATGAAGATGATGGGAATCTAATGGGTTAATAGGTATCAGTTCATCACTTTGCAAATGGAGAAACCACGATGCCTGGCAGGTGGGATATTTGGAGTGTCTATGCCTTTTCCCACTGAACTATGAGCTCTCAGAAGGCAGGGTCCATGTCTGCCCTACTGGCATTCTCAAGGGCAGGCCCCAGCCCTCTGCAGGAAATTCAAGTCAGTGCCTGGCAGTCAAGACCAGAGTAGGGAAGTGGGCAATGCCAGTCTCTTCTCAGGCCCCCACAGCACAGAGGTGAGGCACCCCAACTCTGCACCCAGGGCCCCTGAGAATGGCAGTCATAAGTGGGAGGCTGGTGACAGCCACAGTCTTTCCAAGAGCTGGGAAGGGCCAGCAGGACAGCTGGAGCCCTCCCGCTGAGAGCTTCCATAATTAGAAGCAAAATCAAAGAAAGGCCCACTCCAGTTATGGCTTCAAACAGGGGTATGTTTAGGTCATCCAATGCCAGGGCTTGTCGGATGGGGATCATGATTAGATGGGCGTGCATGTGTGCGTGTCTCTGTGTGTGTGTGTGTGTGTATGTGTGCATGCATGTGTGTGTGTGTGTGCATCTGTGTGCTTTTAATTTTCCTACAAAGATCACTCGCGTTTTCCGAGACCCAAGCATCTCACAAGGCTCCAATGATGCTTTCTGTGAGTGCCACTGACTTGCAGCTTGAGATCCACTGGGCTTATTCCCTGGGGTCAGGGTGGCCCATGGGACTCCTTCAGTCACAGGCTCACTGAGTGGGTTAGGGCCAGGACCAACCTTCCAAAGACTGTGGTCCAGGAAAGCCCAATTTCCATGTTTTCTCAGAGGAGCAAGGAGCTCCTTCTAGAAGGCAGGGTTATCACAAAGGCTCACCCCAGGACACAGGCTTTGAGCTGTGCTACCTGGGATTGGGGCTCTCCAGAGATCAGGCTGGGGGACAAGACCCAATGCACCCAGTTCCTCCTCTTTGATGTGGGCAGACCTGGGTGAACTCTGCAGGGCCACACGTCATTAAATGTCTTTATGGCATCTATCTCTCTGCCCTTGCGGGACCCCCTGAAGCCACCTTCCCCTGCCCTGGGTGGCTCAGGGTGCAGCCCAGCCTCACGTGCTGGTGTCCTGGGCACGTCTGGACAGCTGTCCTCCACAGCACTGTGCTCTTTCTCTGTCCACCCTGAGCCTCTGTCCCATTGCCTGAGCCTCCTGTACACAACCCTCGTGAATTGAACTTGGTTCCCTGCCAGCCCCTCCAACGACCTGGCCTCATCTCCCAGCCAGCAGCAGCTAGTGATGGGGTGAGCTGGTGTCCATCAAGGAAGGCAGGCCCAAAGAGGTAAGGCCCATCGCCAGGGCCTGATCCCAGCCCTGGATCTTGAGATAACTTGCTGGAAATGAGATAAGCTGAAGTAATACTGTCCAGCTAAGGCACTGCGGATCCTCCCGGAGTGGGGACACACACATTTCCACAGGCATTGGGGGGTGAACCCAGCCTACACCGAAGCTCGCACTGCACACCTGCCGCAGAGCCGTGCCTGCCCTGGGGCTGGGTCCTGAGCCTTCCTGGAGGACTGTCAGGGGCATCCTCTCGAAAGGAAGCTGTGAGCAGGAGGAGAGGCCCGAGGAGCGTCTGATGGCTCCCCGCAGACACCCATCAATTGCCCCAGTATGATTTCTTCATCATCTGGCAAGTAATTAGCTGGCATCCTCATTAGCACGCAGGGGCTTTGTAAAAGTTTCAGGAGGAGGCAGCTGCACTGGGCGAAATTCAAATTGGGTTTTAATTACAGACGAACCGACCGGGGGACAGACGTTTTGTCAGTTGTGCCGCCTGTTTACGTGTCACTGGTTCTTGGAAATGAAAAGCAAGATGCCTTCACTCATCTTTGTGATCAGCCCGAGAGACAGAAAAGGAAAGGGAAGGAAGAGTGCAGGGTGGGCAGTGTTGGCCCTTGAGGAGTGACGGGGTTTCAGTCCATCCACCACTCCAGCCACCTGCCACAGACCGGGCAGCACCCTGAAAGCAGGCCTGCATTTCTCATGGCTCTGCAGCCCGGACGCCCGAGACCAAGGTGGGTTCCGTGTCTGGGGAGGGCTGCGGCTCCCGGTTCAGAGATGCCACCTTCTGGCTGTGTCCTCACATGAGGGGACAGAGGGGATCTCTGGCCTCCTCTAAGGACACTCAGCGCACTGACCAGGGCTCCAACCTCAGGACCTCAGGCCCCTTCTCCTCACACTGTCACACGGGGCTACCAGGGAGACATGCTCATTCCCGCAGTTGTGTGCTAACATGCCTTCGTGTGTGTGTGTGTTTGTAGTATGTACATGTGACAGTGTGTGTATTGTGAATGTGTGGTAGAGTGTGTGGGTCTGAGAGGGAATGTATGTGTGAATGTGTGTGCATGAGACTGTGTATATGTGTGTGGGGGAAGAGAGTATGTGGTGTGATGTGTGAGAGTGTGAGTGTGTGTATATGTGACAGTGTATGTATGTGTGGGTGTGAGAGGAGAGAGTGTGTGGTGTGATGTGTGAGTTTGTGAGAGTGTGTTTTTTGTGTGTGCATGAAAGGTTGGTGTGTGTATGTGTAAGTGTGTGGGAGACAGTGTGTTGTAAATGCATGTGAGCATAGTCGTATGTGTGATGGTGAATACTGGGTATGTGTGAATGCATGTGAGCATGGTGGCAAGTGTGAAGATTACTACCGTGTGTATGAATGCATGTGAGCATGTTGGTATGTGTGAAGGTTACTACTGAGTGTGTGTGAATGCATGTGAGCATGCTGGTATGTGTGATGGCTAATACTGAGTGTGTTTGAATGCATGTGAGCATGGTGGCATGTGTGAAGGTTACTACTGAGTGTGTGTGAATGCATGTGAGCATGGTGGCATGTGTGAAGGTTACTACCATGTGTGTGAATGCATGTGAGCATACTGGTATGTGTGATGGCTAATACTGAGTGTGTGAGAATGAATGTGAGCATGGTGGCATGTGTGATTGTGAATACTGAGTGTGTGTGAATGCATGTGAGCATGGTGGTATGTGTGATGGTGAATACTGAGTGTGTCTGCATGTGAGCATGGTGGCATGTGTGATGGTTACTACTGAGTGTGTGTGAATGCATGTGAGCATGCTGGTATGTGTGATGGTTATTACTGAGTTGTGGCATGTGGCATGGTGGTATGTGTGATGGTTACTACTGTGTATGAATTCATGTGAGCATGCTGGTATGTGTGAAGGTTACGACTGTGTGTGAATGCATCTGGGCATGCCAATATGTGTGATGGTTACTACTGAGTTTGTGTGAATGCATGTGAGCATGTTGGTATGTGTGATGGTTACTACTGAGTTGTGGGCATGGTGGCATGTGTGATGGTTACTACTGAGTTGTGTGCATGTGAGCATGGTGGTATGTGTGATGGTTACTACTGTGTGTGAATGCATGTGAGCAGGCTGATATGTGTGATAGCTAATACTGAGTGTGTGTGAATGCATGTGAGCATGATGGTAAGTGTGATGGTTACTACAGAGTGTTTGTGAATGCATGTGGGCATGCTGGTATGTGTGATGGGTACTACTGAGTTGTGTGCATGTGGGCATGGTGGTATGTGTGATGGTTACTACTGTGTGTGAATGCATGTGAGCATGCTGGTATGTGGGAAGGCTAATACTGAGTGTGTGTGAATGCATCTGAGCATGCTGGTATGTGTGAAGGTTACTACTGAGTGTGTGTGAATGCATGTGAGCATGCTGGTATGTGTGATGGCTAACACTGAGGGTGTGTAAATGCATGTAAGCATGCTGGTATGTGTGATGGTTACTACTGTGTGTGAATGCATGTGAGCATGCCAGTATGTGTGAAGGTTAATACTGAGTGTGTGTGAATGCATGTGACCATGCTGGTATGTGTGAAGGTTAATACTGAGTGTGTGTGAATGCATGTGAGCATGGTGGCATATGTGATGGTTAATACTGAGTGTGTGTGAATGCATGTGAGCATGCTGATATGTGTTATCACTAATACTGAGTGTGTGTGAATGCATGTGAGCATGCTGGCATGTGTGATGGTTATTATTGAGTGTGTGTGAATGCATGTGAGCATGCTGGTATGTGTGAAGGTTAATACTGAGTGTGTGTGAAAGCATGTGGGCATGGTGGTATGTGTGATGGTTATTATTGAGTGCGTGTGAATGCATGTGAGCATGCTGGTATGTGTGATGGCTAATACTGAGTGTGTGTGAATGCATGTGGGCATGGTGGTATGTGTGATGGTTATTATTGAGTGTGTGTGAATGCATGTGGGCATGGTGGTATGTGTGATGGCTAATACTGAGTGTGTGTGAATGCATGTGGGTATGGTGGTATGTGTGATGGTTATTATTGAGTGTGTGTGAATGCATGTGGGCATGGTGGTATGTGTGATGGCTAATACTGAGTGTGTGTGAATGCATGTGTGCATGCTGGTATGTGTGATGGTTATTATTGAGTGTGTGTGAATGCATGTGAGTATGCTATGTGTGATGGTTATTATTGAGTGTGTGTAAATGCATGTGGGCATGGTGGTATGTTTAATGGTTATTATTGAGTGTGTGTGAATGCATGTGAGTATGCTATGTGTGATGGTTATTATTGAGTGTGTGTAAATGCATGTGAGTATGCTATGTGTGATGGTTATTATTGAGTGTGTGTAAATGCATGTGAGTATGCTATGTGTGATGGTTATTATTGAGTGTGTGTGAATGCATGTGAGTATGCTATGTGTGATGGTTATTGAGTGTGTGTAAATGCATGTGTGTATGCTATGTGTGATGGTTATTGAGTGTGTGTGAATGCATGTGGGCATGGTGGTATGTGTGATGGTTATTATTGAGTGTGTGTAAATGCATGTGGGCATGGTGGTATGTTTAATGGTTATTATTGAGTGTGTGTAAATGCATGTGGGCATGGTGGTATGTGTGATGGCTAATACTGAATGTCCAGTTGATTGAAGGATGTGAATTGTTCCTGGTTGTGTCTGTGAGGATGTCGTCAAAGCAGTGGTTTGCCAGAGGCTCTTGGACCTTTGGCCACAGACTGAAGTGCACTGTGGGCATCGCTACTTTTGAGGTTTTGGGACTCGGACTGGCTTCCTGGATCCTCAGCTTGCAGATGGCCTCATCTTGTGGGACCTTATCTTGTGATTGAGTGAGTCAGTTCTCTTAATAAACTTTCTTGTATACATACATTTATCCTCCTAGTTCACTGGAGAACACCAATGCAGCATGTGTACATGTGGATGTGTGTGTGTGGTGTGCTCGTGTGAAGAATGTGTCAGTGTATGAGTTGTCAGCATGGGAGACTGCATGTATGATGGTGTGTGAGAGCATGTTTTTTTTTGTGTGTGAGCATGTTGGTGTGTGTATATGTGAGTGTGTGGTGAGTGTGTCAGCATGGGAGAGTGTGACTGTGTGTGAGAGCATGTTTTTTGTGTGTGAGCATGTTCGTGTGTATGTATGTGTGAGAATGTGTGGTGTGTGTGTCAGCATGAGAGTGTGTTTGTGTGTGAGAGCATGTTTTGCGTGGTGTGTGAGCATGTGTATCTGTGTGTGATGTTAGTGTGTCTGCATATGTGTGTATGTGTGCCTGCTTGTGTCCACATGTGTATCTGTGTGTGTGTGGTGTGTGAGCGTGTGTGCCAGCTTGTGTCCCCTATGTGTATCTGTGTGTGTGGTGTGTGTGGTGTGTCAGTGTGAGTGTGTGTGTGTGCCTGCTTGTGTCCCCTTTGTGTATCTGTGTGTGGTGTGCAAGTGTGAAAATGTGTGTGTATGAGTGTGTGGTGTGTGAGTGCATGTGTGTGTGTGTGCGCTAGCTGTGTTCCCTATGTGTATCTGTGTGGTATGTGTGTGTGTGTGAGTTCATGTGTGAGTGTGTGTGTGTGTGTGTGTGTGCCAGCTTGTGTCCCCTATGTGTATCTGTGTGTGGTATATGTGGGTGTGGTGTAAGTGCAAGTGAGTGTGTGTGCCTGCTTTTGTCCCCTATTGTATCTGTGTGTGTGGTGTGTAAGTGTGAGAATGTGTGTGTGGTGTGAGTGCGAGTGTGTGAGTGTATGCGTTTGTGCCTGCTCATGTCCCCTGACGTACTCAGCGTGAAGAAGCAGCGTCCCCTCCCATCCACAGGGCAGCTGGGCCAGGCCTATGGTATGGCCTGGGTGTTCACAGCACATGTCTGGTGTGAAAGGCCACAGAGGTCCTGCAGTTGACGAGCTGACATTTTTCTTGGCCTGTCATTTCTCAGGCATCACTGGTAAACTTGATTTTTTCGCAGCAACAGAAATCCCACTGGGCCTGAGTGACATAACAGCCCAGAAAACCCACAGCTGTTATAAACCAAGCACTGCCCATGTAGCATTTTATCCAATCCTAGCCAAACCCTGAACACGGCACGTCAGTCTTGGGTGGATGCTGACAATCAAACAGGTGGTGTGTGCCAGGTCCCTCTGCAGACAGGAAGCTGACAGAATTCTTCCCGGGCCCTCAGATGGAAGGTTCCCCCACACAAGGTCCCTCTGCCAACAGGCAGCTGACAGAATTCTTCCCGGGCCCTCGGATGGAAGGTTCCCCCACACAAGGTCCCTCTGCCAACAGGCAGCAGACACAATTCTTCCCAGGCCCTCAGATGGAAGGTTCCCCCGCCAGCCCCTGCCTCTGCTGCCGAGAAGCCAGCACGGCATCAGGGAGGCCCCTGGCTTTCCCCGGCCTCCACCTGTGGTCAGAGGAAGAGGATTCAGCTCTCTCCGCAGACCCAAGAGGGAACAGAGTCCCAAGGATGGGTGATGGGGCTCCACACCCCTGCAATGGCAGGGCCGGACTCTCCTTACCAGGCTCCTGCATCCTCGGCCCAGCATCCCCCTCCGCCATGCCACTGTCCAGCCTTCCCCAAGGCCTGACACAGACTCAGCCAGCCTGGAGCTGTCCCACACGGCAGTCGCCAGCAGACGTGGGGCTTACCCTAGAATGAAAACTCACTCAAATTACACACCGTTGAGAATCCCATTTCAGAGGCTCTTGTCACATGGTGAATGCTCCGCAGCCCCCTAGTGCAGTGGCTGCCATGCTGTACCACGTGGACATGAACACGGCTGGTGTGGGAGGGAGCAGTGGGTCTGCTCCACAGCAGACCTGGCACACTTTGCCCGGAGGCCCATGCCACAGAAGTCCAGCCTCAGCAGACCGTCCCCACTGCCCATCACCACCCTGGGAGAGCAGAGGGCATCATAGGCAGGAGACAAACTGCTAGGTGAGCTGAGCACCAGAGAACCCTGATGCACAAACACAGGCGGCCTGGGTCTGGCCTGCAGGCCAGTGCTGACAGGTCCCTGCTCCGGACCAAAGTCACTCCAGAGTGGGAAACCGAAATGGTGGAAACAGATTCTAAGTCAACATTCACCTTCCCAGAGTACCCAGAACCTCTCTGTCTTTGGAATACACTTCCCATGCTGTCTCGTATCCATTTTTTTTTTGAGACCCTGTCTCGCTCTGTCATCCAGGCTGGAGTGCAGTGGCATGATTTCAGCTCACTGCAACCTCCACCTTCTGGTTTAAGTGATTCTCCTGCTTCAGACTCCTGAGTAGCTGGGATTGTAGGCACCTGCCACCACGTCCAGCTAGTTTTTGTATTTTTATTAGAGATGGCATTTCCCCATGCTGGCCAAGCTGATCTGGAACTCCTGACCTCCAGTGGTCTGCTATCTTGGCCTCCCAACGTGCTGGGATTCCAGGCATAAGCCACTGCACCGGGCCTGTCTCTTGCACTTTTGAGGATGTTTCCCAGCAAAACGAAGGGAGAAACCCAGATGGAGGCGGCCCTAGGAACCAGGGACAGGGGGTCAGGGTGGGAAGCAGGTCTCAGGACAGCACCCACACAGTAGCCGTCAGGGTGGGAGGCCCCCACCCCCCCAGGCACATCTGTGGGGAGCGATGGGAGGAAGCGCTCCAAAGGGAACTTTAATGTGTGAGGATGTTGAAAAAATAATGAAAATGTGATCAAGGTAATGATGACGAAAAGACAGAAACTTGAGTCAGCACAGCAGAGCTCTGGGAGGAGGAGGACAGAGCCCACTGTATGGGCGTTGGTGACTATTTCAGCAGCACCGCTGTGTGGCCCTTCCTACTGGACCTGCTGAGTTGGGTATCGACTTGCAGGGCTGGTGTCAGTGCCTTCACTGCGGCTCCCGAGCTGAATGCTGAGAACACTCTCTTCAGTCCCAGCAGAAATTAGCTGCAGAAAGGGGAGGCTGAGTGTTCACATCTTCGTTTTATCAAGAGGGAGTGAGCAGACACCCTCTGTCCCTGGCAGGAAAAGACACGGAGGGTAAGCGCATTTGGTCAAGTTAAGGAATTAGTTGGCGAATGAGGTGAGGAGGCAAGGAGGTGATAAAGTGAGCTAAATTCTCACCTCTGGTTGTAGGAAGCCAGTGGGCGATGCAGAGAACCGCAAGTGAAAGTATTGCCAATGGTGGCATAAGAATGTTACTTGAAACAGAAAGGCAGTTACTAGAAAATTCAGCTGAAAGGGTTCAACTCCAGGCAGAGCAGGGCTAGGAGCTAGCTAGAGGACAGCTGCTTGTATTATAAACCAACCTAATCCCAGCACTTTAGGAGGCCGAGGCAGGTGGATCATGAAGTCAGGAGTTCAAGACCAGTCTGGCCAAGATGGTGAAACTCCATCTCTACTAAAAATACAAAAGTTAGCCAGGTGTGGTAGCACACACCTGTAATCCCAGCTATTCCAGAGGCTGAGGCAGATAATTGCTTAAACCTGGGAGGCAGAGGTTGCAGTGAGCCAAGATTGCACCACTGCAGTCCAGCCTGGGCGACAGAGTGAGACTCCGTCTCAAACAAACAAACAAAAAAACCAACCTCTTCTCCTGTTACTATTTACCAGTTAATGTTTTGTATTCGTTATGTTCTATATCCATGAGACCGCTGACTCTCACCCGGCAGGGAGGGGTGGGCAGCTGTGAAGACAGGCCCCGCAGTGCCCCTGGAGTTGTTCTGGGAAGCAGCCAGTGTGACCAGTGTGATCATATGCCTGTCCTTCCGCGGGGACTCTGTGTAAGCCTCCTTCCTGGTGCCTTGCAGCAGCGCCCCCCTTCTCTCCCGTGTCTCAGTCTGAACAACAGCAAGCAGGGCTGTTGTAAGTCGCAGGGTGAGTGCCAGCTGCCTGCAGTGGGGTCTGCCGCCTGGGCCAGAGGAGTGTGCTGCTGGACCCAGGGACTGGTGCAGAAAGTCAGGTCGCGACAGCTGGAGCGAGGCATTCCCTAGGCCACAGACTTGGGCCATCTTGGGCTCCTGACCCCATCTAGACCTGCAGATCCTAGGGGTGGGTTTTGGGGGAGGTTTCCTCCGTCTTAAGAAAGGCCCGTGGGAGCTGATGCTATGGCACTAGGGCGCTGGCCATGAGCTGCGCAGCTACGCACAGATATAGAGGCTGTGCTCAGATGGCAGCACGCCTGTGAACTGGCCATGGAGGAGGGGAAGGGCACCATCAGGGCCAGCCTTTGTGCCACAGTGCAGGTGGCAGATGCCAGAGGTGGCCCAGCATTGGCAGAGCCTGACCTGGGGGAATGGAGGTTAAACGAATGAGTCTGGGCTGCCCCAGCCTTTGCTGATGGAGATCAGTCCGTACAGCTTAGGCTTATGACATCCTGACTGTGCACCAGACACATTTAAAAGTGATTTGCAGGCATAATCTTATTTAATTCACAGCAATCCTATACTCACAACCCCTGTAGCTTATGAGTAAACTGAGGCACAGGGTGGTTAGTAGCTTAACCCAAGGTAACACAGCTAATGGGAGGTGATGTGTGAAGTCGAGCCAGGCAGTTCGGTTCCACGCCCAGCCTGGGCAGCTCCTCTGCGGTGGATATTCGGTTCTACCACTGCCCCATTGCATCTCCCCTCTGCGTGGCTCCATGTGGCTCCACGAGGCTATGGCCCTGGGAGGCTAACTCAGCTACACTCCCCTGCCCCTGGCTTCCAGGTGTGTGTGGCCAAGGGGCATGGGGGCAAAGGAGGGGTAAGATGGGGGGGGTTGGTGCTCCCTTCCCCTTCCTCTTGTCAAGGGTGGGCCATGCCCCTCTCCCAGAGACTCTCTGACTCTTGCACATTTTGGAAACTTCCCTTCCCTGGTCTCCTCCATCCTGGGGTGATGCCTGCTCCCTGCTGGTGCCGATTCTGTTGGTTTTCCTTGTGAAGCCCACATGCTTGTAAACAGTCCTGTGGTGAAGCCCCTCATAAGTGCCATCTGCTTCCTGGAGGGGCCCTGCTTGGCAGCAGAGCTCAGGAGACATAAATCTGAGAGACATCAGCCTACATGCCCTCATTAAAGCAGCAGGCGTGGAGGGCCTTCCCAGGGAGAGGCTGTGGGACGGTGGGGAGGCTTCCCACAAAACCATGGCAGATGCCAGCACTGGGAGGCCAACGAGGAGTAGAAGCCAGTGCAGGAGGAAGAGAAGGTTCTAGAAAGGTGAGAGAGGAGGAAGGACTGGAAGTCAGTGCAGGAGGCAGAGAAGGTTCTGGAAAGGTGTGGGGGTGGGAGCTGGAATGGTCTCACAGACACTGAGGGACAGGTGTGCTTTAGGAAAGAGGCATCGTCTGGAACCCCACTGAGCCACTGGGTTGAGGTCCTAGAGTCCCCCCGGGGCCTGCATTGCGGCTCCAGGGAAGCTAACTGCAACTATCTCGGGGAGAGTGGGGTAGAGGCTGCGAGGCCTAGAAATGGGCGGGAATGAAAGGAAAGGAGACGGCAAGGAGAGACTGTTTTAGGGAACTGAACTGCAGGAGGAGGAGATAGGAGGGAACCTGGCAAGAAGGAGGGTCTCGGAGTGAGTCTGGGGTTCTGTGGCCCCTCCAGACGTGTCTTCTGCCTTCCTTCTGCTCCATGTGAGGGATGGGCACTTATGGATTGCACCAAAGGGCACCCTGGCCTCCTGCTCAGGGTGGAGCATGGTCAAGAGGGCACGGGAGGGAGATTGGGGTAGGAGGCTATGGCCCCGGTCAGGCTCCCCTCCGGCCCTGGGAGCTGCCTCCTTTGTAGACTGAGGGCCATAGCAACTTGGCCACTCCTGGGTCCAGAGCCTCCCTGAGGGTGGGTGTGGCTGGAGTAGTGTGGAGGGGACAGGGAGGGCTGGGGCCAGGGATGAAGCAGAGGCATCCGGAGGAGGAGGAAGAAGGGCCAGAGTGTGGGTGGATGGAAATACCAGGCAGAGGGGTCATTTGAATCTGAGATGCTGGGTGGGTCAGGAACTCCACAAGTGGAAGCGCCCGGGAGATGACGAGGTGCCGGGTGTGGAATGGAGCCTGCAGGAGGGGGACTCACAGTGCAGGGCTGACTCAGGCCAGGGAGGCGGGGACGTGGGAACAGGCAGGACGGGAGGTCAAAGCCGAGAGCTGGGCCTGGAGGCAGCCCTGGGGAGGAGTGCCATGTGCCCATGTGACTCAGGCTACCCTGTCCTGCAGAGCAGCTCTCTGCCCACAGGCAGGTGCTCAGTGGTGTCTGCCCCGATCAATGCCTACACTTGGTTCTCTACAAAGGAGTTCTCCTCCTGGAGGAGCCAGACCAATGGCCAGTGCTCCTGCCATGTCCCCAAAGTGCTCTGCAGGCTGCTAGGGAGGGGCCTTGGGGCAGAAGGAGGCTCAGGTGTAATGAGCAGGGGAAGGGAAGGGAGACGAGGTGAGATTGAAATACATGGTGCCCGGGTTACCCCCAGTCAGCATGCCCAGCTCTTCCTATGGGTGCCCTTACCTCCTTGCTCCCCCGGGCCAGGCCAGCTTTCCAGACTGTTCCATCTGGGACACAGTGCTCTGATCTTAGGGAGCTGAGCTTGAGGCTCTCAGCTCCCGCAGCTCCTGTCCTCGGGCAGGGCTCTCTCTGCCCCCAGCTGTGCCAGCCTCTGGCTGCACCAGCACCATCGGGGTAGTGGCATGGCCCTCTTCTTCAGAACTCTACAAATTCAGTGCACACTGGGATGGCATCCCCACAAGCGCCAGGCCTGTTAATGCAGGCTCTTGGGCTCCACCCTTAATGTTCTCAGAGCCTTTCTTTCTTCCATGCCAAACCCAAAGCTTGTTGCCACACAGGCAAGATCCCCAAGGCCTGGCGGTCTCCATAGGACCCATTAAACCCCCAAGGGTTAAAGATCCCAAGAGGCCTGGATCCTCCCCACTCCATATCCCTGCCTTCCAGGTAAGAGCCTCCATTTCAAGTCCCACGGAGAACGAGGTGAGGGACGGGGCAGCCGAGCCGACCGGACAGGAAGCCTCTCCCACACCTGCAAATGGGCACATCTCTAGCCAGGTCTGGTGGCCCTGAGAGCATCACACTGTCCAGACCTTGCAAGCAAGGTGCCTGTAGGGTGCATTCTCTCTGACCTGGAGCTTTCGAGGGAGGCCATAACTTCCCTGGTATGCAAGCTCCCTTCCTCCTGTGCCTCTGAACCTCTGTGACATGGCTGATTTAGTTGATGAGAATGGATTTTTCAGTCTAATTTAGCTTTGATGTTTTTTCCAATCTCGGGGAGTCGATGCCACCTGGAAACTGCTGTCCTGAAAGTGTCAGATGCAGAGACATGGCTTCTAGAGTGGCTCTGCTGAGCCCTCGGCCGTGGCTGAGAAGTCAGCCCATTTTCTTTCCCTTCAGCCTCTGACTCCTGTAGCCTGAATTTGGTAAAAGAGTCCATTCGTTTGTTTACTAAACAGAGCTACAGGCGGCCCCTGGGAAGGGGGGTGATCTCAGCACTAGCAACTGGGGACGCAGTGGTGGATGGGCTGAAATCCCCTGAGCAGAGACCCCAGCTCAGCTGGGGAGGTAGACGAGAACCAGATTCCAGCGTGGGAAGGCCGCCTCTGCCAGACCCTGCCAGTGGCTCTGTTTGCCCAGAGCACAGGGAGGACCGTTCATGACCCACCCCCAGGCTTGCCCACCGTGGGAACGAGCCATTAAGCCTTGCAGTCACTGATGGGAAGGCCTTCTTCTTGGAGCTATCACAGTGATTAAGGAGGGTATGCCTGTGAAGGCCTTTGGACGTGTCTGATACACAGGGTTAATAAGTACTGCTGCTGTGATTTCAACGAAGGCTGCAGAACAGATGTGATGCCCCGAGGCCCTGGGGTGGCGAGGGAGGTTGAAGGTGAGCTGTGAGCTGCCTCTGACAGCACTCTGCATGTATCCATGCTCATCCAAGTGGGGAATGTTGATGAAACATCTGTTGTATGCCAAGAGTCGCACTTCTCTGGTCAGGGAACGGGTCTGGGAGAGATAAGGACACAGACGCTCACCAGACCTGAGTTAAGAGCCGTCCGGGGGGGTCATGGGTGTGACTTGGGCTGCCCCAGCTGGTAAGGGTAGACAAGAGTCCTGTAAAGAAGGAGCAAAGTGTGAAAAACAGAGGGAAAGGTGAGGCCTAGAAGGCCAGTGAAGGAGCCTGCCTGTCTGAGAACTGCCTGCGTTTCCGACAGATGGAGCTCAGCATGGACAGGGAGGGAGGCAGAGGGGCCCAAGGGCTATTTGTTGCCCTCCACAGTCTGGAGAGCCCTGGCCCACTGCCCACCTACCTCCCAGGGTGCCTGCCAGGACCCCTGGCGGAGCTGTCCCCGAGCTGACGGTGGAGAACGGATTGACACTGTCAGGAAGACTGGAAGCCCAAGGAAGCTGCTGCGGTTATGCTCTGCACAGACAGAGGTGAGGAGAGACCTGCATGGATGCTGAGGATGTGGAATCTGCATGTGATGGAGAGGGAGGCATGGGGAAGGAGAGGGAAGAGGACATCCAGGAGAGGCCCCTCACAACCAGGCCCCAGGCAGATGCTAGAGGAGGCGCAGTTCGGGTGGGTGATGACAGGTGTGAGGTCTCCCCATGGGATGGGCTCCATCTGTGGTGCATTGGGATTTCCAGGGAGCCCTGACATTCACATCTGAGAACCAGCAGCCCACGTGGAGACAGGTGGCAGGATCTGGAGGCATGACAGCCCAGGGGGACCAGCAGGGGAGCAGAAGCCCTCCGGGGAGCACACTAGGGAAGGGGCTGGAGACCTGAACCAGCCCCAGCAGCTCCCGAGGAGAGAGCTCCACAGCGCAGTGCTGCTGAGAGGTGGAAATGGGGCTGAATGGAGTCCGCCATGTCACTGAGACAAAGAGAGATGGCAGTGAGCTGAGGAGTCAGAGGTGAGACAAATCACCCTGCAAAGGAGGACTGTGCGTTTCTGAAGCTTCATGGTGACAGAGCGTGAGGCGAAGCTTTTTTTTAAGATGGGAGAGATTTAGGCTTGTTCAATGCATATGTCAAAAATATCAAGGCAAGCAAGAGGTTTTAGATACAGCATAAAAGAAGCAGGTTCCTCGTTGTTTGAGGCTGAGTCAATAAGACGTAAAATATGACAGTGTAATGCTCACCCAAAAGAAATGCAGTAACCTTTATTTGCAGTAAAATGGTAGCTTTAGTAACTAGTTTGAGCACACACACGTAACTGAAAGTCTTCTTAAAAGCCTCTGTGGTCAGGTAAGCTCAGAGGAATACTCAGCAACAAATAAGAGGGCCACCAGCGGGACAAGCAAGGACTTCAGGCAGCTTTGACAGCGTTTCCCGCCAGGGCAGTCCTATGCTCCAGTTCCCAAGGTCTAATGCCCAGGTCTACCTAAGGGGAGGGGCCCGGTGGGAACTGTCCCCCAGCAGACCTCCTCAGGGCTGCGCACTCAGCGCCACTGCGAATCAGACACAAACCCACGCCATCTCCCTGGTGTGTTACAGGGAAAATCAACCGACTCAGACCTTGGCGGGAGAAGGAAATGATTTGAACACAAACCATCCCTTAAGCGGGTTTAGAGCCTGAATTCACACTACCTGGGTGGTCTTGGAAAACCTCAAGGCCGTAACTTACTTTAAAGAACTGACGGGGTCTCCACGATCTGGACAGAGCAAATTGAAACCCTCTCCGGAGGAACTCATTTTCACCATGCAGCAAACAAAAGTGTGACGAGGATAGGAAAACACACGTTGATGGAAATGAGCTACGACTAGGGAACCTTGTGGCGTACGATTACAGCAACACTTAGGGAAAAGCTGTGGCCTCGGACGGCCACACGAGGATAAAAGAGCTGAAAAGTAACGACTTAGGCATCTGTCATTAGAAATCAGAAAAAAAAAAAAAAAAAAAAAAAAAACAGCAAAACAAACCCAACCCAGAACAATAGAATGACCACACTAATAAGAAAAATCAGCTAACCTAGTGGGATGCAGGAGATACAGTTAACAGAGAGGCCCGGCAAGGTCAAAATGGCCTTTTGAAAAATATTAGTACAAATGACCAATCTTTGCTGAGGCTGATCCTGAACAGCGGTAACGCAGAAATTGGCAAGAAAGGTAGTGAAGAGGGGACAGAGCCACAGCTGCTGGGGGTCCTGAGAAGACGATGAGAGGCTTTCATGTTCAGCCATGACAGGGTAATAACGCTGTCTCCTTCGAGAAAACAACCTAAAATGTGGACAGCATGTATGAAACCATAGTTTCCAGGATACTAGGCATCAGAGCAGGGACACTCATCTCTGGGAGATGGGAAGAAACATTCCCTCGAATTTCTCCAGATTATTTTATTTATTTATTTGTTTGTTTGTTTTTGGGACCGACTCCCACTCTGTCGCCCAAGATGGAGTGCAGTGGCATGACCTCAGCTCACTCTAACCTCCCCCTCCCCAGTTCAAGTGATTCTCCTGCCTCAGCCTCCCAAGCAGCTGAGACTATAGGTGTGCACCACCACACCCAGCTAATTGTTGTATTTTTAATAGAGATGGGATTTCACCATATTGGCCAGGCTGGTCTTGAACTTCTGACCTCAAGATCCACCCACCTGGCCTCCCAAAGTGCACAGATTACAGGTGTGAGTTACCACACCCAGTCTCTCCAGATTATTTTCTGGAGTTTTCAGGCCATAGCACAGAGAACAGGAACCAGGCAGAACCAAGAAGACTGACTTGAGAACTGGGGGTGAAAGGTCAGGGAGCCACGTGGCTGGGCTTCAGAGCACAGAGTTCCAGAAGAAAGGTGCACAGAGAAAGAGCCCTCTGGTCTGCAGAGGGTCCCAGCTGAGGATTCAATGATCAGTGCCTGTGTGAGAGGAACACACCCCAGTCTGGGGAAAGAAGGACCAGAAAGACTGACAGCGCCAAACATACACACAGAATTAGAAACGGCGCCTGTTCCCACCAGCCAGACTGGAAAGCCTCCCAGCTCACGATGCACTGGGTAATGTACAGTCTGGCCTTGACTGGAGGTGGGGAAGGAGTAGTCATAGATTAAAGCTGTTCTGCCTCTGCCTAAAACACAAATCTTAAAAGGCAGACATGAAACTGTTTCCAGGTAACCTGAGTCCAGAATAAACTTCAAGAATTTATAGAAATGCAAACATATGTGTCACCCAAAAAGGTAAAAATCACGGTGTAGGGAATTCGGCCAAAAATTATGATATACAAGGAAGAAGAAAAGTATGACCAATATGGAGAAGAAAATCCATCAATTGGTTGGCCCAGAACTTACAGAGAGGTTATAGTTAGCAGGCATTGACACTGAAACAGCTGTGACGGTAAACATATCCAATATGTTCCCAAAGTGAGAAAAAGTATTGAACAGGTCCAGCAGAGACATGGAAGATAGGAAAAGCATGCAAGTCACACCTCTAGGATGAAAAACATACTATTTTAGCTGAAATGTATACTGTGTGAGATGAAGAAGAGAGAGGGCATGCAGAGGCAGGGGCTCGTGAACTGGAAGATGAGGCACAAGAAACCCTGTGAGCAAAACAGAGATTTTTTTTTGCAAAAAGACTAATCAATTTAGCAGCACCAGGGAGCAGTGTGACAATGTCCACCAGCCTCATATCTGTGTGGTTGAAGTCTCTAAAGGAGATGAGTAGAGACTGAAAAATTAGGGCTAGGAATGTGATGAGTTTGATGAAAACTATAACATTCACAGGTCCAAGAAGTGTAATAAACTTTGACAATGACACGCATGAAGGAAACAATACCAAGGCCCACTCTAATCACACTGGTGGAAACTGTGATAAAGAGGAAATCCCACAGGTAATGAGAGGAAAGGACGCGTCACAGACAGAAGAGTGAAGGCAAGTGTGACAGCAGACTTTCTGGAAACAATGCAAGCAAGAAGGCAGTGGATCAACATTTTTAGGGCACTTTTTTTCCTTTAAAGGAAAAAAGGTCACCTTCTTTTCCCCTTTTTAGGTGAAATGAAAGGCTCTCCAGGGCTGGAGTTGGGCAGTTTCTCTTCTCCCAAGTCTGCTAAGGGACTGGTAAATGTTTCCTCTTCCTGGGTAGGTCTTTCTTGTGGGGAACATTTTGGGTTATTTCAAAATGGCTGCTTTCTCCCTTCCCTTGGCCAAACAGGGAAGGATTTTTCTCCAGTATTCACCGTGAAAGCCTGGGCATTGGGGGGAAGTCCTGGAGGTAAAACCCACAGAAATAGGGGGATCTTCCTTCAGAGTGGACACCCAGGATTTCTTAGTGCTCAGTCTAGTCTATACTGAGCCCCCCGAAATCTTGAAGCTGAGAACTAAAGCAGAGGTCACATCCCAGAGGTACAGGGCCAGGAAAAACGGTTATACAGATTACAAGCCATCACAGTGGAGATCCCAGGAGGCTAGCTCTTGTGGAAATTGAGAATCTCATTCCAAAATCTATATGAAAATCCAGAAGACCTAGAATAGCCAACGCAGTTGGAACAAAATGAGAAAACTAAAACGACCTGCTTTCCACACTTACGCAGTGTGGGATTGCCATAGAGATAGATAAGTAGGTCAGTGGACCAGAATAGAGAGCCCAGAAAGAAGCCCAACTGTGCTGGGAAGAATTCTCAGTCTCCCTCCTCTCTCCGAGGTTTCCCAAGCTAATCTCCAGGAGCGTGACTACGAGGAGCTATCAAGCTTTTGAATATTTCAAGTCACAAGGCAAAGGCTAATTAAGATGCAATTAGGGTTGCTAGTCACCTGACCTTAAAATAGGAACATTACGGTGGATTGTCTGGGTGGAACTGACCTAATGGCACAATCACTTAAAAGCAGAAGAGGTGCTTTGAGATTTGAAACAGGAGTAGAGTTAGCCCTCCCCCTCCCCACAGGCTTACAACCGGGAGGACCCACTGTGAGGGCTGAGTGGTCTCTAGGACCAGGGAGTGGCCCATGGCTGACCGCCAGCAAGGAAATGGAAACCTCGCTTTTAAACTGCAAGAGACATTTCTACCAAAAAATACGAATGAGCTTAGAAGTAGATTCTGTCCAAGATCCCTCAGACAAGAGCTCGACCTGGCTCCCACCTGGACTTGAGCCTGACCCTATATTAAGTGAGGGACTTCAGTGAGATCCTGTCCTGTTTAAGCCCACCATGGGTCAAAAGCTGACCCATGGACATTGTTCTAAGCCACTGGGTTTGATAAAGGCAATAACAAGGGAATATAACTACACATACAGGGAGAACTGACTTTTGAGAAACATACAAAAACAGTTTTGGAGAAAAGACAGTCTTTTCAGCAAATGGTTGGTTATCTTTCCAGCAGAAGCGTTGGTTATCCATATGCGTAAAGATGAACTTAGAGCCACACCAATCCCATATATAAAGTCAACTCAAAATGGATCCCAGACCTACATGAAAATTCAACACCCATTCATGATCAAAATCCACAGCAAACTAGAAAAAAGTTGAGCAAAACAAAACCTACAGCAAATATCATACTCAGTTGTTAAATGTAGAAAGTGTTCCTTTTCAGACCAAGAGAAAGAAAGAAAATAACGCATGCCGTTGCTTCTGTTGAACATTGTACAGAGGCTGGAGCCAGAGCAGTAGACCAGAGAGGGAAATGGAAGGAACAAGGATGAGGAAGGAAAGGGAAATCAGCCATGTGTGTGTATGTGCAAAATCCAAAGGAATCTGTGAGGCATTGTCAGAATCCACAGCATTTCTTAACATGATGCTAAATATACACCCAAATGTCAAAATGAGCTGTATTTCTACGTGACAGCTATACAACAAATACCATGGCAAAGCTTTCCATAAAGCATGGAGAAATTTTCACAATTTTGGTGAACATTCTATAAGCTTTGGAGAAAATTGTATAGTTTTATTGGGAATCATTAAATAAAATATAACTGAGGCCGGGAGTGCTGGCTCACACCGGTAATCCCAGCACTTTGGGAGGCCAAGGTGGCAGATCACCTGAGGGCAGGAGTTTGAGACCAGCCTGACAAACATGGAGAAACCCCGTCTGTACTAAAAATACAAAATAATTAGCCAGGCATGGTGGCGCAGGCCTGTAATCCCAGCTACTCCAGAGGCTGAGGCAGGAGAATCACTTGAACCCGAGAGGCGGAGGTTGTGGTGAGCCGAGATCGCGCTACTGCACTCCAGCCTGGGCAACAAGAGTGAGACTCTGTCTCAACATATATGTATCTAAATAAATGACATTCTATTTTCAGAGATTGGAAGGGTCAGCATGGAAAACATCAATGCCTCAGAACTGATTTATAAATTCGATGCAGTAACATGAAACAGCCTAATTTTTGGTGCGAAACCTGGGAAATGCATTCTAAAGTAAATGTGAGAATGCAGATGGCCCTAAATCATCCCCACTTTCAGTAATTAGTGACACGGGCAGACTCGTCCTTCCAGGTAGCAAGACTTTTATACAAGCACGTGGCACAGAGCAGTTGTTATTGCGCAGGGATGGACAGCTGTGCCAGCAGAATGGGCACAGTCCAGAAGCAAGTCCACAGGTGGGCGGGCATTTCCACATGCCAAAGTGCTCACTCAACATCAGAAGGCAACAACCGGGCTTTTTAAAACATCATGCTGGGAACGTCAGGTGTCAGCACAGAAGACAAATGAAATATCCCTACCTCGTGCCACATACGAAAGTTATTTTACATGGATTTAGGAAATGCAAACCCACAGTGCTATTGCAAAATGTTATAGCAGAAAAAATGTCAAAGCCGTTGGGTAGAGAAAGATTTTTTAATAAGACACATAAAGTAGAAACCCAAAGGAAAAAATTACTAATTTGTTTACATAGAATTAAAGAGCTTTTAGTCATCAAAAGAAATCTTTAAAAAATACAAGAAGCCACCCGCTAGATGTTTGTGTCACATCTAACCAACAAAGCAACGATTCCACACACAGGAACTTCTCAGCAGAAAAAAAATGGGCAAAAGGCTTTAAGAGACACCTCACCAAAATATCCCAACTATCTTATAAACATGAAAACATGCCCAGCTTGGCTGGTAGTCAGGAAAAGGACATTAAAGTCATGCTAAGATGCCACGACGCATCAGCTGGATTGGCAATATTCGGGGAGTTAGACAAATCCCAAACGACGACGGGGGCGAGGAGTCAGGGAACCTCCCGGCACTTTTAAACACCGCCGTTAGAATGATCACCTGGCGTTCCTGAGAAATCTGAACAGGCCCACAGTCGAAGCCTTGGCGATTTCTCTTCCAGGTGTCTGACCTCAGCAGGTGGGAGGCGTGGACCTCAGGACCCATCGCAGCACCCTTTATGAGCATCCTATGCTCTCACTTCTGAGTGGGAGCTGAGCGATGAGAACACTCAGACGCAGGGAGAGGATCAACACTTACTGGAGCCTGTCAGGGGAGGGCATTAGGGAAAAGGGCTAATACCTGCAGGCTTCAAACCTAGGTGACATGTTGATGGGTGCAGCAAGCCTCCGTGGCACACGTTTACCTACATAACAAACCTGCACACCCTGCATATGTACCCCAGAACTTTAAAAAAATAAAATAATTTTTTTTATTTTTTTATTTTTTTATATTTTTAATTTTTATTGCATTGTAGGTTTTGGGGTACATGTGCAGAACATGCAAGATAGTTGCATAGGTACACACATGGCAGTGTGCTTTGCTGCCTTCCTCCCCTTCACCCACACTTGGTATTCATCCCCAGGCCATCCCCCCCAGCCCCCCCCTGCTGTCCCTCCCTCATTCCCCCCAACAGTCCCCAGTGTGTAGTAGACCGCCTCTCTGTGTCCATGTGTTCTCATTTTTCTCACCCACCTATGAGTGAGTATATGCGGTATTTCTTTTTCTGTTCTTGTGTCAGTTTGCTGAGAATGATGTTCTCCAGATTCATCCATGTCCCTACAAAGGACACAAACTCATCATTTTTTATTGCTGCATAATATTCCATGGTGTATACGTGCCACATTTTCCCAGTCCAGTCTATCATCGAGCATCCCAAACCTGAAAACCCCAAACATCCAGCAAAATAAAGCAAATAGGAACACCATGGTACATTCACACCAGGGCACACTCCCGTGCACAGGCTGGAGCCACCTGCACACGTCCTGTGCCTCACTGAGACCGTGATGGAGGGTAAGGAAAGCAAAGCCAGGAAGGGCACACGCAGGCTGCTTCCTGGGGCACAGACTTCAAGCGCAGCAAAGGAAAGTGACCGCAGAAACCTCGGGGAAAGAGGAAGGGGGTGGGGTGAGGGGAGGGACGCAGGGAGCCTGGGCGCCACGGGGTTCTGTTTCCTGACCTCCCTGGCGAGTCTGTGGAACCTCATTTTGTCCTGATTACCTAAGTGTGTTTCATACTCGCTCTGTGTATGAGGTGTGTTCTGTAATGGTTGTCTTCACTAATAAACAGCATCCACTGGCAGATTCTAGAAGAAAAGACTTTTGGGAAAGGATGATCACTAAAACTGGAAGAATATACTAGAAAACATGCATTCTTGGCTGGATGCAGAACGAACGCTGCGGCATGCTGAAAATCCGGGACAGAAAACCACAGGAAGAAAATGAGTGAGATGAAAACACGATAAATGCTGCGGACGGGAAGCAAGCAGAGGTGGCAGGGGAATCAAAGATGCGATCGCAGCTTCAAACCTGTGCAGCGGGGCTGTGCGGTGCTTCCCGTCCGTCATCCCAGCCCTCTGGGAGGCCGAGGCAGGCGGATCATGAAGTCAGAAGCTCAAGACCAGCCTGGCCAACATCATGATGAAACCCCGTCTCTACTAAAAATACAAAAAAAAAAAAAAAACATAGCCGGGTGTGGTGGTGGGCACCTGTAGTCCCAGCTACTCGAGAGGCCGAGGCAGGAGAATTGCTTGGATCCTGGAGGCGGAGGTTGCAGTGAGCCAAGATCACACACTGCACTCCAGCCTGGACAACGGAGTGAGACTCTGTCTCAAAAGAAAAAAAAAACTAAAAAAAAAGAAGCAACAAAAAAAACCCTGTGCAGGGATAGTGAAGAAAGGTTGGATGTGGCAGGGCAGAAAAGCATACCAGCCTCACAACTTAAAAGAAAATTATAAATACCTGGATCTTAAGTCAAAAAGTGTTTTGCTAAGGAGGGCAGAGAATAGAAATCAAACTTTGAACATGTTTCTAAGGGGAAAATCAGATAACTCAGAGCAGGAGCAATTATCAAAACCATAATTGAGTCAAACGTCACTGGGTAGAGAAAGAGCAGAGCAGGAAGGTCACCAGGACATCTTCCCCAAACAAAGTCAGAGACGCCGCCGTAGGCCGGGCAGCTATTTTTCTGTTTATTTTATTTGAAGAATGAATTATGTCATCTTTTAGCATTCTGTCTGAAAAAAAAATCATACTACAGAGGAGCAAAAATCACACAAGCCTCCAATTTCTCATCGGCAATAAAATCATAAGGAGACACTGGCACTAGGCATGCAGCTATCTAAGGGAAATCTATTTTTTGGTTGAAGAAAGGTTTCCAAGGGAGATAAATGAAGGGTAATAACCCACAGACAAGTTAGAGTAGACATTTGAGGCAGAAAGAACATGCTGGACATCTCTAGAGCATGAACTGGCCTGGGGATGGTCAGTGTAGGGGAGGCTGAAGCTGCAGGTATGTCCCTGAGCTCCCAGGAGCCGAGGGTGGAGATGAGAAGCAGACCAGGGTGGAGGGGGCATTGGGAGCGCAGGGTGAGGAGGCTCAGGGAGGAGCAGGAGAGAGCAGTGGCTGAACCCAGAGGAATACAGCCCCCAGAAGCCAGGCCACACATCTGAGACTCACAGGAGCAGCTGGTGTCAGCCGGCGAGAGGGAAGCAGGCAGAACGGTGGCCGTGATGAGAATCGGAGGAAACAGGCAGCAGACCGTGCCTGGGATAAGACTGGGGATGCCTGCAGGACCCCAGGCACTTCACCCTTTCACAGCCATGCCGGTGACGTGCGGAGGGGTGTCTGTGGGAAAATGCACACTCCAGTTACCCTGAGACATTGGCCTGAAGGCCCTGGGGAGCTGGACAGGTTGCCTGGTTCTCAAGGAGGGCCCAGGGCCCAGGTCTGGAGGTGTGAGGACGGGGGTGGCATATCCCTGCTGTGTCTGGGGCGAGCTTTGGTAATGCGCCATAATGGGTTTTCCCCTGAGCCCCTGTGTGGCTCCAGTCTCCTTCTCAGGACAGAGGTCTGCGGTAGGCACAGGGACAAGCCCATGGGGCCACCTCTTCCCAAATCACCAGTCCTCCTCCCACCAGCCTCCCATAGCTCCCTCCAGACCCCCATGACTTCCATGACTCCCATCAGCTTCCTGTGGTTCCCCTGAGCCTCTCCAAAATACCACCACATCATGGCTTTCTCCAAGCTGCCATGGTTCCCACCATCCTCCCAGGGCTCCCAGCAGACTCATAGGGTTCCCACCAGCTTCTGATGATTCCCATCAGCCTCCCAGGTTTCCTGCCAGCCTCCCAGGCTTCCCACAAGCCTCCCAGGATTTCCATCGGCCTCCCAGGATTCCCACCAGCCTCCCAGGAGTCCCACCAGCCTCCGAGGAGTCCCACCAGCCTCCCAGGAGTCCCACCAGCCTCTCAGGATTCCCACCAGCCTCCCAAGAGTCCCACCAGCCTCCCAGGAGTCCCATCAGCCTCCCAGGATTCCCACCAGCCTCCCAGGAGTACCACCAGCCTCCGGGGAGTCCCACCAGCCTCCCGGGAGTCCCACCAGCTTCTGATGACTCCCATCAGCCTCCCAGGATTCCCACCAGCCTCCCAGGATTTCCACCAGCCTCCCAGGAGTCCTACCAGCCTCCCAGGATTCCCACCAGCCTCCCAAGAGTCCCACCAGCCTCCCAGGAGTCCCATCAGCCTCCTAGGATTCCCACCAGCCTCCCAGGAGTACCACCAGCCTCCGGGGAGTCCCACCAGCCTCCTGGGAGTCCCACCAGCCTCCCGGGAGTCCCACCAGCTTCTGATGACTCCCATCAGCCTCCCAGGATTCCCACCAGCATTCCCACCAGCCTCCCAGGAGTCCTACCAGCCTCCCAGGATTCCCATCAGCCTCCCAGTTTTCCCACCAGCTTCTGATGACTCCCATCAGCCTCCCAGGAGTCCCACCAGCCTCCCAGGATTCCCACCAGCCTCCCAGGATTCCCATTAGCCTCCCAGTTTTCCCACCAGCTTCTGATGACTCCCATCAGCCTCCCAGGATTCCCACTAGACCTTATGGTTCCTGCCAGTCCCTCATGGTCCCACCTGCTTCCTGTGTTTCTATTAGTCTCCCACAAATCCCACCAGACTCACATGATCCCACCAGCCTCCCAGGACTTCCACCCCCCTGCATGATCCCACCAGGCTCCCAAGGCTCCCGCCAGCCTCCTGTGATTCCCGCCAGCCTCCTGTGATTCCCGCCAGCCTCCTATGGCTCCGTCCCCTGGGCTGTTTCCCAGTTTCCCTTTGCAGATTGGCAGCCATAGGCAGACATCACAGGGGAGGTCGGGGGCCAGGCAGGAAACAGCTCTCCTCATGGACCACACAACTGGAGCAGAGTTCAGGGCCAATTACTGTGTCTGCTTGGCTGGGTTTTTCCACCCTGTGTAGCCAACACTCCCAACCTTTCCTGGGGACCTGAGGTCACAGCTGAAGCAATTAATTTAAACCAGTCCATTCTACACTTAATAACTCCCCAGCACACAGCTCCTCTCCGTGTCAGCCATCTGTCTTCATTGGGAGGCTGATGGATTGGCGATGCTTACTGTATTTTATTTTTTCATCTGCCTTCTGCAGGGGTCGAGGTGAGGAGGGGAGCATTGGTTTCCCTGGGGGAATAATTAAAGCTCTTTCGTTCTGAGCCAGATCTGAGGAGACTAATGGTCTGAGGGAGCCGAGGCTCCAGGAGTTGGATTAGCTGGAGAGTGGAGGAAGCCACAGCCACACCACAGCCACCACGAGGCCAGCAAGGGCGGGTGCACCCTGGAGGACTTCAGACTCAGAGCCACTCATGGCCAGTGGGAAAGCCGAGCATGGCAGGCCCCTTCTCTCTGTGAGTCATTGTTTGCCTCTGCCAACCAGGGATAATGATGGATATTTACATACTTTCAACTTCAGCATGAAGGGTGCCTGTGGAGCACTGCCTCTCTGCTGACCTATCCTCAGGGCAGTGAGATGGGCAGAGGCTGCCACTGGTCACTCATGAGTTCACTCAGTAATTAGCAGCTGAGGGCCTGACCCGTGCCAGTGCCAGTGCGGTGGAGAACCCCTGGCTCTCATGGTGGCCGCCCTCCAGGGGGCCCTCCCATTCATCCATCCGCCTGCCTGGGGAGATGCTGAGAGTGAGTGGTCCTCCCTGGGAAGGAGCCAGGACTCCTGCAGGGGCTGCATGTGGGTGCTCCGCCTTGGCCACTGCTCCTGGCCACGTGGGCTCTCTGGTAAGTAAGATGACTCTTGTGCACTCTCGGAATGACACCCCCGAGAGATGCTGCTGATCAAAGAGTAGCTCAGAAACGACATCAGACGTGAAGTTCGTCTCCGAATTTGACATAATGAAATAGAATAGAAAGAAGTCACACACGGCAGTGCGGTGTCTTTGTCCACAGGGACTGCAGCGCTCCCCTCAGGAGCCATTTGTGCTCACACCTAGTGCCAGCGGGACAGAACCCAAGTGTGTTGGAATATCGGTACCCAGAAGTTTTTCCTGCTTATATCAACATACAGACCTGACTCAGGACTTGTCCTAAATTCTATCTTCTATAAAAACTTCAAGATGATTAATTAATTTATTTAAAATTCTAGTTTAATTTCCTTATACAAATAGGCACTTCTGCATATTTTTGCATAAATGTGAACACGTGCCGGCTTCTGGTGCAGTGTTTTCTCTTTTGTGTGGCTCTGCCAAGCACTCCCTTTGCCTGCTGACCCCAGAAGCGACGGCTTCCCTGCTCTAAATGGTGATTTATGCCGGGCCATGTGCACAGTGCGTCGCTGCCACACTGGCCTCCCCTCACCTGATCTCATGTGACACTCCTGAGGGCCTGCTGGGAGGCAGGGTGGAGCTTAAAGGCATACTTCACAGGAGGAGCGGGGCTGGGTGAGGGGAAATAGCTCCCCCAAGGCCACCGGCAGATCCCAGGAAGGCTGGATAGAGTCCAGAGCCCCAGGCTCCTTCCAGCCATCTTCTAAAACAGAGCGACAGACAGGACTAGAGCTTAACACCTCGGGGGTCCCTCGAACAGCCTCCAAGGAGCTTTGTGCAGCATTTTTCATCTCTCTAGCTGCCCCTATGTGAACGTAGCATCAGACCACGGCCTGACTCTCTGCATGGTTGTGCAGACAGGGCGAGGAGCAGTCTGGGTGGCACAAGGGGAATGTGGAGTTGGAGGCCCCCAGGACACCCGGGCTGACCCAGTGGGAGTGGGAGACCAGGGCCAGAGCCCTCCCACCCTGTGTGCACAAGACACCACACCCTGCACTTGTGAGGTCCTTATGTGCTGTTTGACATGATGCTATAGGTAAGGGAGAATGACTTGGTTGCTGAGAGGATTCAGTGTCTGCACCTTCCCTGGGCTTTTCTGTTACTGTCCTGTCTACTCATTGTCCATCCAACCTGGATCCACCACATTTACGCCCTCACCCACCTGTCCCAGCCCCCAGCAGTGAGGCCCAGCAGAGGACCCTTCCAGCAGGCACCCAAGGGGTACATTTTGCTGGGACTTCATCTCCAAGCGATGAATGGAGTCTGCCTTTGCGGTAGCAGGTAGGGCCACGTGGGAATCACCCAGCCCCTTTCAGGAACGGGCTTGAGCCTGCCACAGCCCCTGGCCCGAGGCAGCCATGATAGGGACCCAGGCCCACTGCTTCTGTCCCTGCTGCCCTGCACCACGGCCTGGGCTAAGACTGGGGCTTAGCAGTATGTGTGGTGCAGGCGCTGCCCTGGGTCCAGCCTCATCTTCACTTGGATTTCTGGGAAGGAAAGGAATCATGCCCCTTTCCTTCCAGAAAAGGCTCTGTGTCCCCTTCACAAAACCAACCACATGTGGAAAGAGAAACTCCAGAGAGAAGCCAGGCAGGACCCAGAGCCTTTATCAAGTCACTTGACATCTGTAAGTCCTTATCCCAGATGGCCCCAGGCCCCTGCTGGCCTCCGCCACACTGGGGTATGAGGGTGTGCCCATGCCCAATCCCTCGGGGTGATCTTCAGTGGCCGTCCGTGAGTGTGGCCCTGACCTTTGTCCGAATCACATGCAGGCAGAAGGCTCCCACCTTCTTCATGGGGTCTTTGATGAAAGCACTCTGGAGAATAGGAGGCTCCATCCATACCCTCTCCCCCAGAAGCCCAGGGGCAATGCACAGGGAGGGGGAGGGCTGCCTCCCGGGCCCTCCCCCCGTCCTCTTCAGAGAGGGGCCTGTGTGTCATCCGGACCCCGCCCAGGCTCAGTGCATGGAAAGTAGGCCCACACCCCCGGCATCGCCAACCCCATGGCCCCAGGATCGCCATCGGAGGCTGCAGCCCAATGGCCCAAGGGTCGCCGTCAGAGGCAGCCACATGGTGGCCTTTGTCTCAGCAGCAATCACCCCCTTCCTGGCCTGCTCGTCCCTGCAGGTGGACACCTGGGCCCAACAAAGTTGATGGGGCTGTGGCTTGGAATTTGAGGGTGTGAGGACCCTCAGCTGGACGGGGCTTGGGAAAGGGGCCCAGAGTGCTGCTCCCATGCGGGGCCCAGGAGACGGGAGCTGTGGCCCAGAAGAGGAGCTGGTGGTCAGAGGAGCCAAGCCACCCCAGTGGAGGCAGTTCAGCACCCGGGGAGGGAGCAGCCTATGGCCTCCAGCGAGGAGGCGTGGGAGCCCAGCCTCCTCCCTCAGTCAGGGCCACTATGCCTGGGCTGCTGGGCTCTCCCAGCCCGTGTTCAGCACCCTGGCCTCTTTAAATGGCAGGGACAGCCGTCCCAGCCTCAAAGGCTTCCTGGTCACCCCAAACACTCTGAGGATGAGATATGCTTGAAACATGGGCGTGTTCAGTCCCTGCAGCCTGGGGACCGCCCACAGCCCAGCCCACGTGGGTTACATCAGTGTCCCTCAAGGGTTCAGGACACAGTCTGTGAACAATGACCCTCGGGCTGACCCAGGCTGCAGCCTGTTCCCATCAGGTTTGGTCGGAACAGAGGCGTGCACCTTCATTCACATGCATTCTAAGGCTTCTGTCACATCACAGCAGAAAAGCTGAGACCACTTGCTCCACAAAACCTGAAACAGAGGAATATTGGCCCTCTATAGAAATTTTCCCGACTTGTGATTCAGATGGCAAGGGTCGCTCTGCCTCCCTGGACCACAGTGTGTCTGGATCGTTCACCTTCTGATGCTCCTGTGGCCCTGCCTGGCTTCCTCTCACCTGTGCCCTCAGACATAGCCAGCACCACCTCCTCCGTGGCTGCTCCCCGATCTGTCCTCACCGTGGCCGGTGGGACACGGCACCACCACTGCCCAGCCCACGCTGTATGGGAGGGCCATCCACAGTCCCTTGAGACAGGCCAGTGACAGGCATGGAAGGATGGATCCACGAGGCTGTCGTTGGGGTTGAGAAAAGGATCGAGGGTTGGGGTTTGGGTCAGCAAACCCCCAGGATCTGGTGGGGCAACCCTTTGCTGCAAGTCCTGCCATCTGTTGTCATGGAAACCTTCCAGGGGGCAGCCGCCAGCTTCGCTGCCTTCTGAGCCCCGGGAAGACAGTTGTGTGCAGAGCCATGGAGCGTGGGCTGGCCATTGCATGACCCGGGCTTGAATGCAAGGGGCCTACTTTCAGCTGCTTGCACCTTTGTGAATCCACAGCCTCTCTGTGCTTTGGGGTCTTTGTCTGTGCATGGCGCCACGATTGTCCTGTATCTATGACTTCCTGGAGGGTTTGCAGTCCGAACGCATCCAGCACGTATTAAGCATCAATCAGATATCGAGCCAATCGTAAATATTCTTGGAGAAAGCAGGAAAGTAGGTGACTAAGGAGCTGCGGACCCTTCATGCTAAGGCGAGAGGGCGGGCACAGTAAGTCTGATGCCTTTGCATCAAAACAGGCCTGGCTGCACTGGGCTGGCTGACACAGCCATGCCACGGAGATTCAGTGACTTTTCCCAGGCCACGTTAGCAGTTTAACAGCCGAGTCAGGATTTGAAATTCAGCTACTTGGCTATTGGCCAGAGCTGTGTAAGAGAAATGCCAGCCACATGTATAATTTCTAATTTTCTAATAGCTGGATTTATAAAGGTAAAAAGAAGCAGGTGAAATTAATTTTAATAATATATTTTATGTCATGTAGTATATCCAAAATAATACTGCAGCACGTGATCCACATAAACACTGCTTGAGGCATTCTATACTCTGCGTTCTGTATTAATTCTTCAAAACAAGGTGTGTGTTTTCCACTGCAGCCACGTGCCCGGCGCCCAGCACCCTGCCTGGCTCAGGGCTGTCACGGGGGCCAGGACAGGCCCAGCACGTGTGCGAAGCAGTGAGTGAATGTGCAGATGGAGGCGCAGATGAATGAACAAAGAGTCACTTCCCATTTCCCACCTCCCTCTGCGGCCCTCCTTTGAGCCTGGGCTCCCTTTGGTGACGCAGACTCGCCCTAATTTGCCTTTGAGTCTCCAGAGTCTGTCCCAGGAGCTAGCACCTACTGGGTACTCAGGAAGTGTTTGTGAACCTACACTGACGGAATCTCTAGTGCTGCCAGCCGCCTCGATCCAAGGGGTGCCCCTGGCCTTGGCTCCCCCAGAACCCGTACCCCAGGGGCTCAGGAGCTTAAGGTGTGTGCTCTACCCTGATTCCTGGGGGCCATTGCTGGCTCCAGGGCAATCCGTTACAGCACGGCACAGGCTGTCTGAGGCAGACATGCATGTAACATTTAGATTCTTTCTCTAGAAGCCTGCAGGTTCCACAATTCAATAAACATCAGAGCAAAGGTTATTTTAAACTCCGCAGTTAAAATCCACGTGGTGATATATTGGTCTGATGACTCCTTTTATGAAATTACCTCTGAAACGTTATGTTTTCATTCTGGGAAGCTCATTCCTTTGTTCTTCCTTGAACTTCCCCTGCAAACTGCCGTGTACCTGGTCATGGTTCTGGAACTTTCTCTGGGGCCTCTGACCTGAGCTGTGGGGCTGCAGTGAAGGGGTGTGGCTGACAGCAGTGGAGAGCCGTGGCCCTCTGTATCAGCCGCTGTTTCTCGTCTGGGCTCACTGCGATGACACAAGCCTGGCTTCCCTCCCAATATGGGAGCCGACCCCCACCCCCGCCGTTCTTCCAGAGACTCAAACCTACCGCTCATCAACACATCCCACACGTCAGGCTTCTCCCCAGAGGTGCTGAGGATCATGATGAAAAGCCCCGGGGTGCTTTTCGTGAGCTGTGCTGGAGTCGGCAGCGGCGAAGTTACAGATGCTGTGTGTGTGTCACCTGTGGGCCGCTAATTAGAGCGCCACTGACAGCCCACAGATGGGAGCAGGCAGGAGCCAAGGTGGGCTCCTGCGGGTCCAGGCCTGAGTGCTGCGGTGCAGCCAGCAAGAGCTCCAGTCACCCGGCTCTGTGGATCTCCCCTTACCCCTGTCAGCCTCAGTCCAGCTCAGCCCTCACCTCCTGGGGGAACCCAGCCCAGCGCGTCCCATAGCCTTGGAGCCTGCATCAGCCAGGATGGACTGGAGCCGTGGGTCTGACCTCTGCTCCCTGTGGCTGTTTCTCGCAAGGTCACGGGAGGTGGTGGAGGCCTGCAGGCCTGGGGCTTTTCCCTGTTTGGTGGGTGGCCACTGGCCGTGACCTCACAGACTTCTAGGGTATCCTGAGCAATGTGAGGTAGTGACACTCTTAGGATTCTGTGAACCATGCGTCCTCTCTCAGTGCACCTGCTGTGGCCCACAGTGCTCTGTTCTGAGCTCCTGGTCATCTTCCTGACAGGGACAAGAACAAATATCCATGGTGGGGGCTCCGCCAGGGCTTCACCACGGGAGAAGGCGGTAGCCCCAGGTCAGTGTGGAGGACGCCGGGTGAGCCTGGCTGAGCCTTGTCTCTCTGAGCCTGACGTGCCCAGGTCTCCAATCCAAGGGAGGGTCCCAGGGAATCAGGGAACAGACAGGGGAAAGCACCGTGGGTGAGGATGGGACCAGCACACTGAGCGGTGCCGCAAAGGTTCCAGGCCTGCTCTCCAATGGTGTCACTTCACCCATGGCTCCTCACAGATCCCCTCCTGTTTTCCATCCTGTTATCTGCTCTCTCCTACCTCAGGGTTTTTCAGCCTCAGCGCCACTGACATTTGGGATGGATCTGGTCTCTGCCTACGAGAGGCCCACGTCAGCCACCTCCAACGCCACCACCCAAAGCCTCTGCAGACACTGCCCAGTGTCCCTGGGCAGCAAAACTGGCCTGTTGAGGACCAGCGGCCTGCCCCAGTATTTACCATGTGTGTAAATACTCTGAGCCCCTGGGCGCGCCTGAGCTGGCCTGAGGTCTAGGGTGGCTATGCCCACCTGTGATACCAGGAAAGACAGCAAGCGCGGGGCCTCAGCACGTACCAAAGGGGCTGGAGCCCACGGCAGCATGAGCTCTGTAACCCCACAGCATACGTAGGAGGGAGGCGCCGTCACTCGTACTGTACAGGCAGGAACGCTGACGCGCAGAGCGTTTGGGCATGTCGGAATTTCGACTGTTCAGCTCTGCCAGCCTTGCTTTCAGACATGTGGCTTCAGCAGGGCTTGAAGGGGCCCCGGGGAGCCCCACTGCAGGGAACCAGAAACCAGCTGGGAGAGCTGGTGTCCAGCAGGCCACAGAGCTCCTCACATGGGGATGGAGGCCCCCGCCTGTCCTACCCCTCCCCCCAATACGGGTTGCTCCTTTCACTCAATAGATGCTCAAATCTGACACAATTTAAATGGACATTCCTAAGAGGGTCGTATTTGCATATAATTCGACTGTTTCTTGCAGTAGTTGTAAAAGGGGAAGGAAAATCTATTCCAGTTAATTGCAGGTTCTGCGGAACCAGAGTTAGCGCCCATCACCACTGAAACCAGCTTATTACTGATCGGAAACGCGGCAGGCCGGGTCCACGGGCAGGCGCATTGCCAGAAGCCTTTGTCACGCCACGGCTGACATCTCCGCATTGTTTTTCAGCTGGTAATTCCTTAAAGACTGAGACAATAGTCATTTAATATCGTTTGCTCAAATGAAGAGTTCCCCGAGCAAATAATAATAATAAAAAAATGTCCCTGAGAAGCCAATTAGACTCTGCAGCTTGTACCAAGCAATGGCCCTTTTAATAGACGCCCTTTTTACAAGCACAGCTGTGTCATCCAGATGAAAACTCAGGCCCCCTTTGCTGCTGATATGTAAATAAATGCAGGCGATCGCATATGTAATAGCCCAGTTCCATCAGCGGGGTTTAGGAACCCGATAGGAATACTTCAGATAAAGGGGCAATTTGTGTAAGAGATTTTCTAATGAGAATGAGGGAAAGGAGAGGCAGCAAGAAGACCGGAGATCTTCGGGGTCAGGGAATGTGGCCTGGCCCAGAGGCAGAGCTCAGCCTGGTGCCTGGAGTCAGACGCCTTGGCTGGCTGTTCTGAGCAAAGATGGCGGGGTCTTCTTGTGGGCGGCATCACGAAAGCACAGCAGCCACTGGGATTCTAATCTTGGTGCATACCTTCCTTTTAGACCCTGTAACCTCTGTTGCCTTCTCCCCAGAAAAGCACATATATGTGCACACCATTTTGCTATAGATCCAGGGGGCTCAGGGACCCTGAGGCCCACCCTTGGGCCCTAGGGCAAGATCAAGAGGGTCTTTGGAGCTGGGGTCTCCGCCAGGGTGGTCCTGCCCCCAGGGATGTGTGGCAGTGTCTGGGGACATTAATGATTATGCAGCTGGAGGGAGGGGACACTGGCACCTCACTGGGGGAGGCTGGATGTGCAGCTCAGCTTCTCACAGGGCACAGGACAGCTGCCCTGCAAGGAAGAATCCAGCCCCGAGTGTAATAGCATTGAGATGGGAACAGCCTGCTCAGGGCGATCCACCACAGCGGGGCCCCAGAGCACCTATCTAACCACCTGCATCCACAGATGGGGAAGCTGAGGTCCGGAGTGGAGAAGGGACTCACCCAGACCCGGGTCTTGTTGGTGGCAGAGGCAGCCCGGAGTCGCAGCCGCTCCCAGCCATCCCATACCTGCTACCCAGCTGGGCTGCACCAGCCCCTCCTCAGCAGAGGTTCCTGGAGCCCCAGGGACCTGTGCAGGGGCTGCGAGGCCTCACTGGCTTCGGCTGTAAAGCAGAGGAGACCGTTCCAGTGATCCCAGACCCGCCACCCAATGCCAGGCCAACTTTCAGCTGGGACTTTGCCAGCATTTCCTGACATAGAGAAAGAACAAGCCAGTGACTGATTTCCCTTCTGACTTGGCCACAGGGCCGGGTCACAGGCAGAGTGAGGGCCAGGCTGGAGTACGTAGGGCCAGGCCACCCTGGGCCACCAAGGAAGGCTCTACCAGGAACAGGACATTACTGAGGGCACTGGAGAACTGGAAGGGAGGCCTAGGAAGTGTTTGTGAACCAAAGGAGGAGGAGGGGGCCTAGGGAGGAAGGAAGGAGGAGGAGGTCTAGGGAGGAAGGGAAGAGGAGGAGCAGGCCTAAGGAGGAGAGGTGAGTCCTAGGCTGGATGGCTCGACCTGCGGGTGGGAGGCCTGGGGTGTCACGAGGAAGGCCTCAGCGGGGTGGAATGTTGGCCTATGTTGGGGTAGATTGGTCTGCAGGGCACCGCCAGCCATGGCCGGGCCTCCATCTCCGTCACCCACTGTGTGGAGAGCTGGTCCCATGGCTCCCTGTGGACAGGGCCAGCCTCTGGGCGGGATGGAGCTCTGTGCTGGTGGGTGGGCTCTGAAGGCCCTGCATGTGGAGCCGCATTTCCTGCCCACCCTTGGCCTGTCCTGCAGTCAGCAGACAGCCGGGCCCAGTGGCAGAGTCCTGGGATTGGATGGCCACAGCCACCTGGACCCAGCAAGGTCTATGCCTGTCTCTTCCATCCACAATTCCCCACAGAAGGCATGCTCTCAGACACCCCTCACAGCCCAGGCGGGGAGCTCCCAGCCCCCATCCCCATCCCCATCCCCAACCTCACCCCTCCCCTGACAACCTCTCCAGAACCACGGGAGGGGCGAAGGGGCCTTCCACCTCAGATCTAGTCCAGCAGTGCCCTGTCCAGGGCGCCCTGTCCTAATGGGGAGGGGCTTTTCCCCAACCCCAGACCTCTGTCCTCCCCAAGCGGCTCCCTTCAGCCTTGGTCTGCTCTCTCGTCCCCTGCACTGGCTTCTCTAGGATGAAGGTCATTGTGCTCTTCAGAATTCCGAGAATACAGTACCCACTGCGGAAAAAATCAAATCTTCCCCTCTGCCCTCTCAAGGTCACCAGTGGTGATGGAGCAGCACATCACTGTGGTCTTATTTCCTTTGCTCTCAGACAAATGGGGAAATATGTACATGTGTATGTGTATATACATATAATTTATATCTATAATTTTGTGCTGTTTTTCTTTTTTAGCCAAAATGGCATTCCGCTGCCTCTGCTCCCTCAGATTCCGTCATGCAATAATCTGTAGCGGCCATCGTTCCCAGCTCCTGCAGCTGGGAAAACAGCTCTGTGAGAAGCCGGGGTTTCCCTCCTCCCTCTCTGGAACTTGAGTGCTGCCCTCATGCCTACCACAAGCTGCTGCACGTCCCTAGCCTGGGTTTGGGGCTGGACTCCTCACAACCCACCCTGACCAGCAGGCTGGGGTCCACAGCCGACCCTCCCGGGCACAGATTAAGCACCCCCATGTTCCCCTGGCTGCCCAGGGTCCACGTGTGCTCAGGCTCCTGCTGACCCTGGGAACTCCAGAGGAGGAGTGGGCCACTTGCCTATGTCCACACAGCTTGTATGGCCAGGGCAGGGGCCCAGCCAGGAGCCTGGACACTCCTCTTCCGGGACCTGCAGCAGGGTGGCTGCTCAGAGGTCTCGGGCCAGGTGCTGTGCTCTGAGAAAGCAGGAAGCTGCCTCTGCTCTCTGCTCTGGGCTTGCAGAGACAGCCACAGGTCTGGCCTTCAGGCTACAGAGAAATGAACCACAAACCACAAGGCCAGCACCGAGGACAAACTGGAGGGACAGCCAGGTGGGCTGCACAGACCTCTGGGGACAGGGACCTGGCTGTCAGAAAGTGGGGCAGCCAAGGCTCAGAGAGGTCTGAGCAGAGCAAAGTGGGTTGTGGCCTTCACCTCTGCAGCTCTGCTGGGAAGCCCTCCAAGCTGGTCCCCAGGCGGACACAGGAAGGTCCATCGAGTCTGTGCTCCTGCCTCTGATCCTTCTTGTCCCACGGCCTCTGCCCTACTTGCCTGCAAGTGTGGCCCTCCAGCTCTGCAAGCTTGGTCCTGGGGACCCACAGTGGAGCTCCCAGGTAGGTCACACCCAACCACCTGGACACTCAGCCGCAGGTAAGAAGAGCCAGTGGTGGGAGAGAAATGTGAGCCATCCCCAAGTGCCGACCTGGGGCCGTGGGATCCTCTGGGTGGGTCAGCGCCCACTGTGGGACTGCCTCTCCTCCTTGGCAGCTTCCCCCATTCCGAGTGAACAGGGCTCTGGGTTCTCAACTCTGCCAGCCCTTCCACTTCCTGTCACAGGAAGAGCAGAGCACCCAGTTCTGGAAGGGCGAGGCCCCACAGGGCACAGAAACCGGGTACATCCGAAACTAGAGAATGCCCACGCGTGTGGCCCTGCACAGATGCACAGGCCCTAAGATGAGCGGACGGTGCAGCCAGAGGCCCGCCATGGACAGGCAGGCATGGCAATTCTAATCCAGACACCCTGGCAGGGACTGGATCAGGAAATGGGGAGGGCACCCAGGGCACAGAGGGGCTGTGCAGGCCATCAGAGAGGCCTTCCCAGAAGAGGCGGAGCTGAGTCCTCGGAGGAGAAAGAGGACACGGAAGGGGAGGTGGGCACACCCTGCTCACACTGGGCTGTGGGCCGGGCATTCAGTCTCCTTCCTCTCCTCCTCTTTTTCTCCCTCCTTCCCTCCCTTCCTCCTCCCTTCTCCCTTCCCTCCCTTCCTCCTTCCTCATCTCTTCTATCCCACGTTCCTCCCTCCCCCTCCCTCCTCCCTTCTTCCTTCCCTGCCCTTCTTTCCTTTCTTTTCTCCTTCCCTCTCTCCCTTCCTCCCTCTCTCCCTTCCTCCTTCCTTTTTCCCTTCTCTTCTTCCTTTTCTCCTTCCTTCCTGCCTTCTCCCCTTCCTTGCCTCCATTTTCCCCCCTCCCTCCCTCAGAAGCACAGTGAGTGATGAGTGGGCTCCATGGTCCTGCCCTGAGCCCACAAGCCTACGACTTGTAGGTGGCACAGAGGACACTTCAGAAGAGCTTCCTGTGGCACCTACCCAGGAATCCTGGGCACCCCTGCCTCAAAGCAAACAGACAAGTCAGGCAGAAGTGGGGGCTTGGTGTGCCCTCCTGCTTACAGCCACAGCCTCTTCCCTGGCTGCACCCCCTCTTCTCTGATCCCACTTCCCTCGCCCAGATTCCCCAGGGGACTCCAGCATGTCTGCCCCGCCCTCCGCCACCACCCAGGTAGCTGGGCCCCTCACCTCTTGAGAAGGCATCTGTGCTTCCAGCCAGGAGACTCTTTACCCGTAAACTCAGATCACTGAAAGCATGCTGGGAAACAGGAGGACCAGAAGAAAAGGCCACAGCGCTGCAGGTGCACCCTGTGTGGAAGGCTGCAGATGTGGGCACCGGCTGGGATGCCCAGCCACCCTGCCCAGGCCTCCTGGGCCCCAGCACCATCCCTGGGGGCCTGTGCTGCCCCCAGCCTGACACCCAATAGGAACACCATCCAGAAGAGAGGATGTGCTGCCGCTACCCTGAGGTCATGACTCTGCCCCCTGGGAGCTTCCCACAGAGGTGCAGACCCCCGGGGCTGGCCCTGGCTCCCGTCTGCTGAGAGGGGCCCGAGACAGGCACAGCCCTGTGCACATGAAGTCCCACAGGACCCCTGACCCTCAGCAACCCACGGGGAAGGTCAGACATGGCCCACTGCTAGCTCCTGGGTGGGCTGAGCCTGTGGGGCTGGCTCCAGATCCCAAGGCCTTGGCTACATTCAGTCACGTCAGGTCAGGCAGCCAGCAGACAGGGCCAGAGCCAGTGGCCTCACTCATGGTAGCTCATAGGCGGAGGCCTCCTGTGAAGACTGCGTGCTCCTCACCTTGCCCTGTGGTAAACAGAGTCCAGACAGCAGGGCCAGAAGGCAGCTCCCCTGTCCCTAGGCCACAAAGCTAGCAGGTGGTGAGGGGGCCCAGAAGGCAGGCGCCCTGGTCTCATGGCACCCCCATTCCTGGGGCCTCTGGGATGACAAACGGGAGAGGGGATGGCACCTTCCCTGCGAGCCTCTTCCCAGCACCCTGGACAGCTCCCTGGCTTAAGTCTTGGGAGAAAGAAATCTCCAACAGGCCCCATCCAGGCAGATCCAGAGACACTGGGACGGCTGGTTTTGTAGGACTACGCTGGAGCAGCCCGTGAGTCGGAGACAGCCAGGGACTGTCTCAGGAGCAACCCAACCCCAACTCCTGGGAGGCAAGCCGGCTCCGGAGCGGGCTTCGGGCTGGCTGCTGGTTCTCCTCACCTAAGAAAGGGGAAGTGGCTTGTGCTTCAGCCACAGGCCCCGGGGGCACCTGGTTGTCCTCCCCTCGAGTGGAAGTCCCTGGAATAAAAAGTTGCATGTGGACAGAAAAGGGTCCCTGGGGATCGTTGAACACTGAAGCCCCCCAAGGTGGGCCAAGCCCTCTCATCAGCCATGACCCCAAACCAGAGTCAGAGGGTGGGCGGCATGGCCTGGTCACCACCGTCTGGCAGAAAGAAGGCTTCAGACACTTGCGCAGGGGAACTACCCAGAGCTGCCCTCCGACCGGGCACCGGCCTTTCTCAGCTGAGTCCCGCTTGTTCTCCACTCGCTGGGAGAGGCTGCAGGACAAGTTCTGCCCGGAGAGCCAGCCCCCAGGATGGAGTTCCAGCTCAGCAGCGCCCCGAGAGCATCTGTCACAGAGTGGGTGAGTGGGTGAAGGCTCTGCACCTGTGGAGCATGTGAGCACGACAGACCCGGGGTGCACATACCCCACAGTGGGGCAGACCATGGAAGCAGTGACTCCCAGCCAGCCCCATACACCCCATAGCAGGCTGTAGGACAGGGGTGCACAGCACGGGGGACCCCGAGTTCCTAGATGCAGGCCTCGGCACCATGGGGACATCCCTGTGTTAGCCACAGGCCATAGCACCATGGGGACACCTCTGTGTTAGCCATAGGCCATAGCACCATGGGGACACCCGTGTTAGCCACAGGCCACATCACCACCCGCGCCCACCCCGGCCTCTCACCTTCAGTGGCACCCAGGTGTTGCCATTAGCCTTTGTCAGATCACTGAGGTTTGGCCATTTTTGAGCCACAAAAATGACAATTGCATAAGGTTCTACCTGAAACATCCTAAATATTTAACTGCAAACTCACTTTTCCTGTCCCCAAAGATACAACGAGCTTCACACAGTCAGGGCTGTGTCTTCCTTTTGCCCACTACCACAGTGCCTGGCTGAATGGAATCAAATGGGTTGGAATGTCGAGAATGTCCCTTCCTTCTGCCTACCAAGAATCAGGGGTTTGAGCCCGCCCAGGTCCATGGGTGACCTTGGGCACACCCTGCCCTCTCTGGGGAGAGCTGCCTCTTAGGCCAAAGCGAGAGGATACAGGGAGAGGAAGGAGAAGAGGAAGAGGAGGTGAAGAGAGGAGCAGAAAGGAGAAGAGAGGACGGGGTGACGCCTGGCTATTCCAGCACCTCAGCCTTCTCTGCTGCAGCAGGTGAGTCAGCCATGTCGGGTGTCCAGTCCAAAGAGCTCCCTAGTGGCTGCCATTCCAGCCAGCATCATGCGGGACCGAGAAAGAACCCAGCCACGCTCAATCCACACATGTAATTGTAATAGGTTGTTTTTTAACGTCACTAAGTTTTGGGGTTGGCGGCAGCAACATAAAACCATGTTACATGTCGGCAGGTGGATGCCTGCGTCCCAGTGCGTCCTGCTGCCCAGGAGTCTCCTGACGCCTGACCCTGCTAGCCAGCACTCCCCTCCTCCTCCCCAAACCCCTCTCCAGCTGCTCTGGCTGAGGGGCTTTCCTGGCCTCTGCCCACGAGGACCTCACTGCTGAGACCCCCACTCCAGGTACACCTTCTAGAATGAGAGCAGCACCTCGGGAGGGTTTGGCCTTCCAGACACAGGAGCGCAGGTGCTGTGGCAGTCCATGGGCTTGGAGATTGTTCGGGTCCAGAAAGCTCTGCGTCCCGGCTTCTGTGCTTCTCTTTGTGTTATTTGTCCTCTTGAAAACAATATGCTTCTCAGGAAGAACAGACACCTGCTTGCTGTGAGCTGCTCCATGTGCTGCTCACAGATAGGGCTGATAATGGATGCTGCCATCCCCCCGTCCCACCCTGGCCTGAACCTGTGCTCCACCAGGCCCTCCAACCCTGCCTCCAGCAACCCTGGAATAGACGTTGGAGCAGATGGCAGGAGAGAGCCCAGAGCAGCCAGCGAGAGCCTGGCTTGGCCCGAATCCATCTGTCTTGCTTCAAGCATCTTGCCCACCAGCCACATTCATAGTTTCAGCCACATCAGCATTTTGCAAAATGCCAGCTCTAAGCAGGGGACTCTTGAGGGCTATCATGGCTGCCAAACATTGAATTTTGACACATTCCGGCCCTTGTGAGCACACCGCTTTGTCCACATGCAGAGGTTGCGGGAGAGGTCCGCTGCCCCATGCTGCTTCTTAGAGTCACTCAAGTTAGCACGGTCTCAGTTCCACCCACCCTCCTTGACCAGCTCTGCCCCCACATCCAGCCTCTCCTCTGCTGGAGTTCCTCCAGGGGCAGGGACCAGACCACCGCTCAAACAGCGCTCCTTTCCCATGTACCTCCACTGAGCCAACATCCCGCTGCACAGCATTCAGCCCAGGACAGGTATGCGCTTCCTGCCATGCCCCTTCCGGTAGAATGTGAAAGGTGGTGCTCTGGTCCGAGAGAGCCCTGGAGCCCCAGCACGGCCGGAAAAGGCTTGGCCGAGGAGGGAAGCAGAGGCCAGAGCCTCACATGGGAGCCTGCCCAAGTCATGGAGCCAACTGCTTTCCCCACTGTGTCCGGTGGGACCCCACCAGCTGTAAGTGGTGGCAGGAATTAAAACAGGCAACACACACACATACACACACACACAAACACACATACACACAAATACACACACATACACACAATTACACACACATACAGGCACATACACATACACATATACACACGCACACACATACACATATACACACACATACATACACGTACACACACACAAACACATATACACACAAATACACACATACACAAATACACGCATACACATATACACACGCACACACATACACATATACACACACGCACACACATACACATATACACACACGCACATACACATATACACACATACAATTAGCAAAGAGAGGAGAGAGAGGAGGAGGAGAAGGAGAGAAGAGAGGGAAAGGAATGCTTCAGCTCAATCAATGGCTGAGAGTAAAGGGCACCTCTGCCTTAGGCACAGACAGGCCCCGGGCCTGCCCTCTCCCTCTCGGTCCCTTCTCCTCTTCCATGTCAGCTCCACTTCTAACACAGGGTTCACGTGTGCAAAAGCATCCCCACCAAGAAGCTCTGCACACACCTCCTCAAGTTCAATCTCAGTGGGAAAATCAGTGGAAGTCTCTCCCCTTAGAAGATGGAGCCCCAGCCTAAGTGGCAGGCTGGAGTGAATATGTGCACATCCCAGGAGCAGTGACAGCGCTGAAGATGGGAGTTGGTCTAGTCCTGGGGCAAAGGGCCACCCGCAGTGCCCATGCTGGCTGTGGCGGGACACACTGGCAGATTTCAACCCTCAGGGGCTCTCGGCACAAGGAAAGGGGCGTGGGCAAAGTGCTCATGACCCAGCCCAATCTAAGCCTCTTTGCAGAGCCCAAAGCCATACCAGGCTGAGGAGACAGAGTGGCAGCAACCCACACCCCCAAGAAAAAATCTCCTCTGCAGTGCATCAGATGTCACCAGCCAGGCTGGGTGTCATGTTCATTTCAAACCAGAAACTCTTAAATGCTCACTGAACTGACAGCTGTGTGTGCGGTGCATGGTGTGTGCCTGGCTCTCAACAGGGCCGGCTTACCCACTCCTCTGCAGAAGGCACCCTGGGAAATTCCAGTGCTGAGCAGCGCTAGGCCGGGGCTGAAGCCAGGGCGGGGCCAGTTAGCTCCATTCATGGTCACCGGGTCGCCTGCTGAGGACAACCAGGCAGTCACGTGGATGACAACAGTGCTGCCATTCGCTGGCCTGGCTCCGGCAGGTCCTGTGGTGTGAGGAGACCCTACGGTCGGGTGGACCTCAGCAGGGAGTCTAGCGGGCAGTGACCCTGGAAATCTGGCTGTCAGAGGTCTGGAGACCGGCATTGGCCCATTCCCAGTGAGTGCCAGGGCCGTGTGGGCCCCGCAGACAGGCAGGCTGGGGTCCAGAATGCCTGGGTCCTCTCAGGGTTCAGTGGAGAAACCGAGACAGAAACTGCTTGGTGGACCAGCCCAGCAGAGCTCGGGGCCGAGCAGACGGGGTGGATGAGAGGGGGAGGGATCCTCTCAACTCTGACACCAGGGCCCCTTTCCTTCGGCTCTCCAGGGTGTAGGCTGGGCCAGGGAGGAGCGCTTGCCAGCCCTGATTCTCCCACATGGAGCTGGGGGAAGGGGTGGGGGGCCCAGGCCTGGGCCCAGAGAACCTCAGGGAGGCTGTGGGCAGAACGAAGAGCTATCTCATCAAATCCCCCTCAGCAGGCAAAACCCCTTGGAAATCCCTCAGGCCTCTGAAGGACATTCATCAGGAAGGCACCTACCGGTCCCTCTGGCACAGCCCTTCTGAGCACTCCCCAGCTTCTGTCCCACCGCTGCGCCTCAAGGGGTGGGTGGCCAGGGGGCCTTGTTCTTCCACCCTGAATAACACTGCCACACACATCCTCATAGATGCCTCACGGCGCCTGGGGCGGGGGCCTCTGTGGCTGCCCCGGAACTTTGTGTCCTCCTCTCAGCAGAGGCAGCTCTGCCACGTCACTAAGACCGTCCCCGTTGTCCTACAGGCCCTCCTTCGAAGGCCTCCCCAGCTCCAGGGGGCCTCCCAGGTGCCTAGTCCTCAGAAGCATTCGTAGGTACCCACCTGTCTGGTCTTGGTCACTCCAACAGCATCTTGGGTTGACAAGTGAGGCCTTTCTGACTCAGTGGTGGTGGGCAACTGCCTGGAGGCTGAGCCACTGTGGCTGAAGGCCCTCGTCGCTGTGGCCCTCCTCCCCTCCCCTCTCCCTGTCGGTGTTGGTTTCCTGCTGAGTTTCATTGGCCCTCCTGCTGCGGACCCTTCAGGAGCCACGTGCTGTGTGGTTCGCTCTGTGGGTTCTGGCCCCTGGGTCTCTGGAGCCATTTGCTGAGGGGAAGAGTTCATGTGAGGTGACATCACCCGCCAGTGACTTCCCTCTTCCTGACCTCTGCTAATGATCGATCAGAGAGTGCCCAGCCCCAAGGTCACAAAGATAGTCTCCTGCACTCTCAAAATTAACTCCATCATGCTCACCTTTCTCAGTTACAAGCTAAATTCACCTGGAGTTCATTTCATTCTTACGGTGTGAATGGGAAAACCAACTTTGTTTTTATCTATGACCTGCCAGAATTTCTCGGCAGGGTTCAATACATAATCCACACTTCCTCCAAATACCTGTGGCCACTTACCCGAGTCTGGTACTCAGGGGTCTCTCCCGGGCGTCCTCTCACGTCCCAGTTTTCTGACAGCTCCACACCCCAATTCCTGTAGCTTCGTCATCTGTTTTAAAGTCTACTAAATGAGCTTCCCCCAACAACCGAATTTTTACACGTGTTTTCGGAATGTGCTAACCTATTTATAGAGTTTATTTTTCTATACATAGTTTCTAATCTGTTTTTCAAGTTCCAAAAATTCCTATTGAGAGTTTAATCAGATGGCGCATTAAATCCATAAGGTAATTTAGAGGAAATTGGTGTCCTCACAATGCTCGTTACCTCCTTCATGAACCTGGCTGTGCCCCTCCACAGCTGAGTAATAACTGTCCAGAGCGAGCAGCTGCGAAGCCCAGTGGTGGACAAGGGGCAGTTAGCACCACGCTGAGGTAGCCGGGCTGGGCTGTTGGGCTGCAGGAGACATTCAGGATGCCTTCTCTCTGCCCAGTGGACGAGCCTGGGGCAGGCTCTATTTATTTCTCTCCTAGTAGGAGCAAAAGGAGAAAGCAAGAGGAAAATGCATGACCTCTGAGGGCCTCAGGTCAAAATTACAAACGGTCACTCTGCCCACATTCCTTTGGCCAAAGGCAGTCAAATGGCAGAGCTCAGCATCAGTTGAGCGGGGATGCAACTGGGCGACAATACTGGGTGCATCCCCCATGCCCTTGGTGGGGTCAGAACCCTAACCCCACTGCACAGGCATGGAGGCCGGGAAGCCATCATCAGCTCTCCCATGAGGGCAAATCCACAGTATTCAGGCGCTGTGTGTTCCTACGCTTGCAAGGGCTTCTCTGCAAAGCTGGTGGAGTCTCCCCTCAGGCTGACTCCAGCACAGCTCACCTGCTGCACAGGGACTTCAGAGGGAACAGCGGCTCTGCCAGCTCCTTGGAGGGGCTCCTTAGAGGCCACTTCTTCCTCAAGAAGGAGAGTGAAGCAGGACTCCACAGCACAGTGCACAGTGCAGGCTCTGTTTTCAGGAACAGAATCTGAAGAGTTTAGGGTGGCGTTTGCACCCAGGAAAGGGGTTAGTCATCAAGCCATGTGATGTGCACGCCAGGGTGTGATCGGCCACTGATTTACTGAGTGGCCTGTGGCACATCCCACGTGCAACCTCTGGGCCTCCAGCTGTCCCAAGTGTACAGTGATGGGGCTGGACCCAATGACCTCCAAAGGCCCTTCCCAAGTCTGTGACGTTTCATGGGTCCATAATTTATGAGTGCCTCCGAAGAAGAGTTCCAGCATGGCAAGGGGGAGAAAACCTGACGTGGTGAGCGGAGGCGGGCAGCCACTGGGGCTCCAACAGATTCAGGGAGGGGTACGTGCCAGTGTGTCTGTGTGTGTCTGCGTGTGAGTGTGTGTACACGCATGTGTGTGCGTGCTTGTGCACACGTGTGCATGTGCATGTGTGTTTGTGCATGTGCGAGTGTACGTGTATGCACATGTGCATGTGTGTGCACATGTGTGTGTGCGCATGTGTGTGCATTTGTCGTGTGTGTTGGGGGAGCAGGGATGCTCACTGTGTCCGTGGTTTTACAGGGAGAAATGAGCCTTGTGGGGGCTCCTGTGAGCCGGAATACAGCAGAGCTGGTAGCCCACTTCTGGAAGACACCGCCACCGACTTCAACTCAATTGAGAGAGGCCCTTTTCTTCCAAGCAGGGCTTTTCAGTAATGACATGGGCTCCCTTAAGGGCTTGTGAGATTCCTGGGCTTAGCAGGAACAAGGCGACCGTGAAGCCTCTACGTGTGATAAAACACACCTTCTAGGCATTCTCCTCTTATCTGCAGCAGCTAAGGAAAGTTGGGCTGCCTTATCTACCCCTTTCTTCCTGCTCTTTAAACGTATCCTCAATTCATGCCGGAGGGGCCCTGGGGAGTCAGGCTGGCGGATCCTGCACTCGGGGTGCACAGCCTCAAATCCTGTAGTGAGGCCTTTGCCTTGAGGTGGCTCCTGGCCTGTGCACCATGAGGGCGGCCTGGGGAGCTCAATGAGGAGGGGGCAGAGGGGAAAGGAGAGGCAGAGGAGGTGGAAACCTTGGAGCAATTCAAGTGTATGGTGGACCTGGGCTTTTCTTTCTGAAGGAGACTCAAAGGAAGACAGAGGAGCTCCATGCTGGCCGTGCCTGGAAGAAGCTAGGCTAGGCATGGCTGAGTGCAGGGGCTTCCGCCTGGAATTTCAGCACCGTGGGAGGCCAAGGCAGGTGGATCGCCTGAGGCCAGGAATTTGAGTCCAGCTTGCGTAGCATGGCAGGACTCTGTCTCCACCCAAAATACAAAAGTTAGCTGAGCATGGGCGCACGCTCCTGTAGTCCCAGCTACTTGGGAGGCTGAGGGGGGAGGACCACCTGATCCTGGAGAAGTTGAGATTGCAATAAGCTGTGATGGCCCCACTGCACTCCAGCCTGGGCACAGAGTGAGACCCCATCTCAAAAACAAAAAGGAAGAAAGAAAGTAAAAGAAAAGAAAAGGAACTAGGTGCGCTTTCCAGGTGATCAGACTCAGCTTCACAGAGGTAGAAGCTGGAGATGAGGGTGAGAAGGGAAGGGAGAGGGCCTCTTCCCGAGGCCTGTGGGCAGGGTTCTAAGTTCTCCATCCATGGTGAGTCCCTTGTCCTGGATGCCTGTGGTCCAACTCACCCAACTCAGTCTCTAACGGGCAGAGGCCATGCAGGGGCACCCCACAGTGGAAAACTCAGGTCAACTTCGGGGAACCAAAGCTCTCCTTTGACTCCAGTCCCAGGAGGAGGAGTTGTGGGGACAGAAGCACCTCTGAGTCAAGGCTCCTAGGCCGGGGCTGCCAGTGAGAGGCCGGGGAGGCTGCAAACCCCTTTGCTCCACCCAGCATTGGATGGCCTAGGATTGGCCTCCTCTGTCTGCTTCACATCCTCTTCCCTCTGTGGAGAGAGTGTGGACTCCTGAAGGGCAGTCAATCTGGGTGGGGGCCAGGACAGAGGCTGTAGCCAGCACTCAGTTCCATCTAGTGTCACTGTCCCAGTGCATGCAGCCACACTCCACCTGCTGCCATCTGCCCTCCTTTACCTGCCTGCTCCCTGGTTGCCAGGAGGCCCCACCCACATGCAGAAGGGGTGAGAGGTTCTGGGGATGCACATGCCCCAGGAGCAGCCCTCACCTCGCTGACATGTGAACACCACAATCCTTTTGCCCTGTAAGCAGGACAAGGTTGGGGTATGTTCTGGACATGAGGCCATGTCCTAGGGGTGGCGGAAATTGATATGTGAACACCCCAATTCTCTCGCCCGGTAAGCGGGACAAGGTTGGGACGTGTGCTGGACGCCAAGGCCACATGTTGGGGTGGGCTTCTCCTACCCCCTTCAGGTAGCTGGCTTGGAAACCCCCTCTTGGGTAGCTGCTTCTTTCTCTGTCTCAGGTCCCCACTCTCTAATCAGCACTTCCTGAAATCCTGCCTGAATAAACAACTTGCACCTAAAATCCTCATCTCAGGGCCTGCTTCTGGGGAACGCAGATGAGATATGGGCCTTGAGGGTGTCTTCATGCCCCGTGAAGTGCACTTCTTGGGCTCCAGGCAGCACCTGCATCGTGAGCAGAGGCAGGGCCTCCCGGTGTGCCTGCTCCCAGCCCCGGCCATCCTCATGATGGAGAGCAGACCAAGGGGGAAGTGCCTGGGCCAGCCCTGGCTCTAGACAGAGGTGCCCTTGACACTCACTGGTGGTGTGGGGAGCTCCCTGTTAGTAAACCATACGGGGCTAGAGGCAAACACTCTTGCTTACCATGAATGCTCAGGCCTCAGCGTCCCCTCTGCAGGGTACACTGCTGGAGCACAGGGTGGTGGGCGTGCCCATCTGGGGACATCTGTGGTAAGAGGCTCCATGTCCCATTGCTCTGTGCAATGTATCACCAGCAACAGTTAGGAGTGAGTCCGCTCAGGGATGCGGGGAAGAGGGGGTCAGGGTGGTGGCTCTCTCCTTGAGCCCACCAAGTTAATGGTGGTCCCACCAAACAGTTGCTTGAATGGGAAGAGGAGAGAGTGTGAGCCCATGACAGATAGCGTGGCCTCTCCCCGGCACTCCCTCCAGAGCTCCTCATGCACCTCTCCCAGTGGGGATACACTGGCCAGCGCCTTTCCTCACACTGCATCTTCCTGGGAAGCCAGTCCCATCCTTTCCCACGGGCTGCCTTCCACATGCTCGTCTGCACAGCCACTGCTGAGGGCCTTCTTCTACACCACTGCCCAGCAGTCAGCCCCCAGAGGCCTTTCATGTTTCCATGCAGCTGCCAGCAGCCCAGCAGGGCTGGCTCATGGGTCTTCTTTGCATCCCCATGTCCCTGCACAGAGCAGGTGCCCATTTGGTGCTGCTGCCCTGGATGTGTGCATAAGTTGAAGTCTGCTGCCCCAGGCACCTCCTCCAGACCAGGCCCTCTGCCCAAGCATGAAGCACGCCTCAAGTTCCTGACCTTCAGAAGTGGACAGACATGGAGACAGAGTATCTGGGGGTGCTTTCTGGGGGAGCTGGAAGAACACAGCTTAGGAGAGAGAGAAGGAACAGTGGCAGGCGCGCAGGGTCAGCTTCTCTTGCTAGTTGTCTGTGCAGGAAGGAACAGTGGCAGGCGCGCAGGGCCAGCTTCTCTTGCTGGTTGTCTGTCTGTGCGGGAAGGAACAGTGGCAGGCGCGCAGGGTCAGCTTCTCTTGCTAGTTGTCTGTGCAGGAAGGATCAGTGGCAGGCGCGCAGGGCCAGCTTCTCTTGCTGGTTGTCTGTCTGTGCGGGAAGGAACAGTGGCAGGCGCGCAGGGTCAGCTTCTCTTGCTAGTTGTCTGTGCAGGAAGGATCAGTGGCAGGCGCGCAGGGCCAGCTTCTCTTGCTGGTTGTCTGTGCGGGAAGGTACAGTGGCAGGCACAGCTTCTCTTGCTGGTTGTCGGTCTGTGCTTTGCTGCATCATCTCTTTTATTGCTTTTAATGTTCATGGAAAATCCTTGACGTGGGAACTGAACTCTCCTTTAAGTAATGAATAAATCGGGACTTATAGAAATTCAGGAGCCTTTGCAGAGGCCCTCTGCTTAGAATGGAAACCCAATCCCAGCCTGTCTTACTTCTGAAGTAGGCCCTGGTGGCCATGGACAATTCTGGAAGGATGGGCTTCTCATGTGATGTTTAGGGCACTTTGCTCTGGGAGCCCACTCACCTTCGAAGGTGACATGGTGTGAAAACTTGCTTGTTCTCAAAAGCATCTCAGAGCCTCCAGCACAAGCAAGACCAGAATTCAGAGTCCCAGGAAAAAGGAGTACAACTTAGGCAGGCAGGCCTTCCGCAGCTGACACTGGCTGTGACAGAGCCCAAATAACATTTATTCAGGAAGTTCAAACATTGCCATGTGGCCTGCACTCCAAAGCACTGCCAAATTCTTCCTGATTTTGTCTGGACTATGCACCGGCAGCCTGGATAAATACAAACAGAGATGATTTTTCCTGAAATAATCTAAGTATTTGCTTCAGCCTTTGATTTTTACATAAAATTCTGTTTGCTGGACCCCCAAGAGGGGGCTCAGAACCAAATTAGGTTGTGTGAAATTTAAAAATATTTTTTAAAAAATGCAGCCTGTAGAAGCTTATTGTCTGGTTCTGGGAAAAATCAATTTAATGGAACAGATGCCCTCTGCTTATAGGCTGTATTGTACCAGACCAACCATCCACAATTAATAGATAGCAAAGCTGGAGCGCATGCAAGAAAAGCTGGTGTCTGAAGCATTGGAAAGTCACTGAGATGTCTAGACCTTAGGTGCCAGTGTCAGCTCCCCGAGAGGCGGGAGCACAGGAGACACGCTGAGTGCCACGGCCGCTTTTCCTCAGGCACACATGTAATCTGCCACGTGGGCAGAGTCCAACAGACAGCTGTGACCCGTGCATCTGAAAAGATCAAAGAGGAAGCCAAGGCTCTCCAGGCAGCCGGGGCTGGAGGGGATATGATCCCTGAGAAAAGGGATTTCCAGAGAAGCGAGTCCACCATTTTGCACAGATTTTTCTCCTGGGGAATCTGTCAAATCCCAAGCCTCATGGAATCATAAGAGGCTTACAAATCACACACAAAACCGCTGGTCAGTGCTAAGTAGCCAAGGAGAGCTGGAGAGTCAAGTAAGACAAAACTCCCGAGGAAGAGAAAGGGCCCTAGTGAGTACCTCCTCTTCTGCTGGAGGCCTCCATCGTGCTGTAGACCAAGAGCAAAGATACTAGAACCAAGTCAGTCTCGGTGGTGCTCAAAACCTGGCCTCAAAACCTCTCAGGCCCTGCTTGGATCAGTATCCTGCTCTACCGTAACAGCTGGGCAGGAGATGACTCCTCTCTGGAGGGAGAAGGAAGGCAGGCTCGTCCAGACCTTCCAATGCTTTTGTCCACCATGTCAAACATTCAACACAAATGTGCCAGGCATGCCACAGAGAAGACAGAATGGCACGAAAAGTAAGACTGTAGAAACACGTCTACATGGGATCTAGAGTTTGCAGTTTTTAGACAGAAACTTTAACATAAATGTAATAATTCAAGAAAACACATAATCAAATTGAGAATCTTACCCCAGAACTGGTAAGAATAACAACTCAAATATACAATAATTGACACTGAGAATGCCCTGAGCCAGAACTCAGGTAGGAGACATAAACCACAAATCTGAACAGAGAAATAGTAACGCAAAGAATCAGTAACTGATAACAAGGACCTCCTACCAAGGTGCAAAGAGAACACCACATAACACAGGGATCAAACTGCGGGGGGAGCCATGCCCGGGGGCTGCGGTGGTGCTGCTGAGCGGGGAAGGTGTCTGGAGGAGGGGACCCACGCCTGCAATCCAGACCTGGCTGGAGAGGGCATCGCTCAGGCCCACAGCGTGGGGGAAGGAAGTTCCCTGAGGTGTCATAGCCAGGACCTGCCAAGTGGCCTTGCGCACATCAAGTTGCCTATAAAATTCTCTGGGAAGCTTTCCCAGTTCAGAAGGAAAGGGTCTTCACTGTAAGCTGGTGATCAGGAAGGGCAATGAGGACGGCAAATCGATGGGTAATAATAAAAAACGGGAGGATTCACACATATGCCAAAGAAGGATGCATGAGAACGTCACAGCATTGCCAAATGGGAAGGAGCTTATATTGGACAAACCTTCCTGCCAGAAATCATCACAGGTGAACCCCATCTGATGGCACATGCCAGATACTGTGATTTTTGATGGGAAGGTTTGTGGCAACCCTGCGTGGAGCAAGTCTGTCTGCGCTATTTCCCCAAGAGCATGGGTTCCCCTCAGGTCCCTGTTATTTCGGTAATTCTTATGTTTGGTAATTCTTGCAATATTGAAAACATTTAAATTATACCTTTTATGGTGAGCTGTGAATAGTGATCTTTGATGTGCCTATTGCAATTGTTTAGGGGCACCGGGAATTACACCAGTGAATGCTGTGTGTGTCCTGACCACTCCCCAAGCCGTCTGCCCATCTCTCTCCCTCTCCCGGGGCCTCTGTGTTCTCTCAGATACAACACTATTGAAGTTAGGCTGATTAGTAGCCTCACAGCGGCCTCAGAGTGTTCACATGAAAGGAAGAGTCACACTTCTCTTACTTCCAGTCAAAAGCTGGAAATGCTTCAGCTTAGTGAGAAAGCAGGTTGAAAGCTGAGACAGGCCAAAAGCTGGGCCTCTTGTGCCAAACAACCAAGTTGTGAATGCAAAGGAAAACCTCTTGAGGCAAATTGAAGGTGCGACTCCAGAAAACACACAGCTGGAAAGGAGGTGAAACGGCCAAAGCCTAGTCCAGAGCAAGGCCCTGGCTCTCTTCAATTCTGTGAAAGCTGAGAAAGGTGAGGAAGCTGCAGAAGAAAAGTCCGAATCTAGCCCAGATTGGTTCCTGAGGTTTAAGGAAAGAGGCTGACTCCATAACACGAAAGTGCAAGGGGAAGCAGCAGGTGCAGGTGGAGAGGCTGCAGCAAGACATCCATTAGCCCTGGCTAAGCTCATTGAGGAAGGTGGTGATGCTAAACAACAGATTTTCAGTGTAGATGAAACTGCCTCCTACTAGTAGAAGATGCCATCTAGAACTTTCAAAGCTAGAGGGCATGTCAAAAGTAATTGCAGAAAGTAGAAAGGTTTCTCTTCAAAGTTTCTTTCCTAGTCTCAGAATGAACAGTAAGCACCAGGAGTAATAGCTTCTTTTGAATTAACTTACTCTGAAATCTAACCTTTTAGCAATAATTCTTTTTATTAAATCTGAAATAGCTATCACTGTAATGAAGGAATGCATACATTCTGTGTTCTTAGCTCTTATACTTAGGCCCAGTTATTTGCTCTGGCTTGCTCAGGCATGGCTAGACATGCTTACAGGCTCATCGTAGCTCACAGCCTATGACCTTTCCTCTTTGCCTTTGTTCTCCACTGTCTTTACCCATTTTAGGAAAGTTTTAAGTTATTAGTCAATCAGGTATAGTTTAGACTGTGAGGCCCAGCTCCAGCCAATGGAGGCAGGTCACAGCAGTAGGGGCCAGTCCATAGAGGATAAATATGCCTGCCCTTCTTTCGTTCATTGTGCTCTCATGGCAAGACTGCTGGAGAGTGTACCCTTTCTGCAGAAAGTAAAATTGCCTTGCTGAGAGGTCCTTTCTCTCAGTGTTGATTTTCCTTTGTGGCACCAATGAGCATCTGTTTCCAACAGGGAAGAAGTCAATGCCTGGCTTCAGAGCTTCAGAGGACAGGCTGACTCCCTTGTGAGGGGCTAATGTGGCGGGTGACTTTAAACTGAAGCCCATGTTAATTCCCCATCCTGAAAACCCTAGGGCCTTAAGAATGATGCTGAATCCACTCTGCCTGTGCTCTAGACATGAAACAACAAGCCTGAATGACAACATACCTGTTTACAGCATGGTTTACTGAATGTTTTAAGCCTAATGTTGAAACCTACTGCTCAGAAAAGAAAAGACTCCTTTCAAAATATTAATGTGAAAGTTCACCCAGTCACTCAAGAGTTCTGATGGAGGCCAGGATTGGTTGCTCATGCCTATAATCTCAGCACTTTGGGAGGCCCAGGCAGGTAGATCACCTGATGTCAGGAGTTCAAGAACAGCCTGGCCAACGTGGTGAAACCCCATCTCTACTGAAAATACAAAAATTAGCTGGGTGTGGTGGCACATGCCTGTGATTAATTCTAGCTACTCGAGAGGCTGAGGCACAATAATTGCTTGAACCTGTGAGGCAGAGGTTGCAGTGAGCTGAGATCACGTCACTGCACTCCAGCCTGAGAGCCAGAGTGAGAGCCCATCAAAAAAAAAAAAAAAAACAAAAAAAAAGCTCTGATGCTGGTTCTCTGACAGAGATAAACAAAGAGATGAACGTTGCTTTTATGTTTATCAACAACACCCCTTCTGCAGCCCTGGATCAAGGAGTTATTTCAACTTTCTCCTTATTTAACAAATATATTTTATAATACTACAGCTGCTACAGTTAGATTTCTGTCATTAATTGGGGCAATGTAAATAAGAAAGCTTCTGGAATGAATTCACCATGCTAGATGTCATAAAGAACATTTGTCATTCATGGAAGGAGGTCAAAATACCAACATTAGCAGTTTGGAAGAAGTTGATTCCAACCCTTTGAGGGATTCCAGACTTCAGTAGAGGAAGCAGCTGCAGATGTGGTGGAAACAGCAGGAGAACTAGAGTTGGAAGTGGTGTCTGAAGATGTGACTGAATTCCTGCAATCTCATGATAAAATTTGAACAGATGAAGTGCTGCTTCCTTTGGATGAGCAAAGAAAGTGGTTTCTTGACATGGAGTCGACCCTTGGTGAAGATGCTGCGGACATGGTTGAAATGACAACAAAGGATTCAGAATATGACATACATTTAGTTGAGAAGGCAGTGGCAGGGTTTGAGAGGGTTGGCTCCAATTTTGAAAGAAGCTTTACCATGGGTCAGTGGCTACCTCATGCTGCTGGGAAATCCTTTGTGAAAGGAAGAGTTCATTGATGCTGCCAACTTATTATTGTCACATATTAAGAAACGGACACAGCCAGTTCACCTGTCAGCAACCACCACCCTCATCTGTCAGCAGCCACCACCATCCAGGCAGGATCCTCCACCATCAGAAATGTTATACTCCCTGAAGCCTCAGATGATCGTCAGCATTTTTAGCAATCAAGTATTTTTAAATTAAAGTATGTACATTTTTTTCAACATAATGTTATTGCACACTTAGTAGCCTGCAGGGTGGTTTAAACATAATTTTATGTGCACAGAGAAACCAAACAAAAGTGACTATTTTTATTGTGATTTTTACTTTATCATAGTGGTCTGGAAACAAACCCACAACATGTCCAATTTCTGCCTGTATAAGCTCTGGGTAAAACATCAGAATAACTGTTGGGAGGCACTGGAGAGTGACTAACAGGCAGAATCTGGAGGAGAGACGCAGCCCTGGAGATAAGGGGTTTAATCTGGGCAAGTTTTACGTGCATCAGGCTATTCTCCTGAGGGAATCTCACAACTGCAAAGCCCACGAAGATTAAAGCACAAGAGAGCAGCAGTCTCACCTGGCTGGGGAATCAGGAATCCATGTTTAGGACTTTCATCAGGGCTGGAAATTAAAGGAGAAAATGCTGAGTTGAGGAAATTGCATAGGATGATTCCCTGAATCTGTACACACTCCTCAAATTCCTGGCTCACTCTGCCATGCACATGTGCAACTACATACACAGGCATACAAATGCACATACACATACATACACATGTACTTGCACATACAGACACAAGCAAATGCACATGCATATATACATACACATACAAATGCACACACTCATGCACACACAAATGAAAATAGACATGTACACACATGCTCAAACATACACAAATGCACATGCACACATGCTCATGCACACACACATATAAGCAAATGGACACATGTACACACATATACATATGCACATGTACACACACATGCTCAGGTACACACAAATACAAATGCACATGCACACACACATGCTTACACACATACAAATGCACACGCACACAAGCTCATGCACAGATACATACAAGCAAATGGACACATGCCCACACATATGCATATGCACATATGCAAATGCACACACATGCAAATGTACACACACACATGCACATGCACATACACACAAGCAAATGCACATACACATGCACACACATGTGTACATGCACATACACAGCCAAATTCACACACACATATACATGCAAATGCACATGCACACACACACACAGGCAAATACACACACATACATATACAAATGTACATGCACACACACATGCAAATGCAAATACATATACACATATACACACATACAAATGCATATACACATGTGCATACACACATGTGAATGCACACACATACACACATGCGAATACACATACACATACACACACATGCGAATGTACACACACATACACACATGCAAATGCACGTACACATACAAATATGCGAGTACATGCACATGCCCATACACACACATACACAAATGCACACTCACATACACAAGGGCATGCATGCAAATGCACACACACATACACAGGGAAAATCTCTACGGAACCTCACCAAAAAAATAACTGGAAGGCTGAAAGACGTATTGGATGATTCAGTAGCTGCACAGTGCTGCAGAAACTGTTTAAAGCTCAAGTTTCACCATGTTAGAGGGCCTTGATAAACACTGTGGGCACTCTACTGGAACCTCAGAAGAATCCAGAACCCCATGCTAAAACTAGCACCAACACCCTAAGTCTAAGGGCAAAATTGAATAGATTTTTTTTAACCGCAGATAGGACCATAAAATCAAGATGATATGCCAGTAACTTAAATGCCTTCTAGAACAAGATTTAACACTCTTAGGAGAAGATAACAGAATCTTCAGATTCTACAACTTATCATCCACAATGTTCATTAGAAAAACAAAAATTAATGATTAGACATGGAATGAGGCAGTAAGCTGTCATCCAAAGTCAAAGGAATAAATGGTTCATAGAAAAAGACCCAGGCATTGTATAGATATTGGAATTAGATGAAAATGGCTTTAAAATACCCGCAACTATGTTAAAGTATTTATAGGGTAAAATGTGCATAATGAGTGAAGTGGCAGGACACTTTGGGAGCGCTATAGAAATTCTAAAAGTGAAAGACAAAATCCATCAATAGAAAGCATCATTCAGCTTGAAGGCAGAGCATGAGAGTTTGAATAAACTGAAGCATGAAGGAAAGAAAAAGACTGAAAATAGGTGAACACAGCCTTATCCACCTGTGCAGAAATATGAAGCAATGTAACATATACATAACAGAAATACACGAAGGAGAAGACAGAATGGAAGAAAAAGTGCTGAAATACATATTAGCTAAAAAATTTCTAAATGTGATTAAAACATTAATCGATTATTTCAGAAAATTCAATGCAATCAAGCAAATTAAATGCAAAGAAAAACACAGTTGGACACATCCCAGTCAAGTGGATGGACATCCCAGCTAAAGAGAAAACCCTAAAGGCTTTTGGAGGGGATAAAAGGGGCAGACAGGCAGAAGGCGAAGATGAAAGTAGCAATTTATGTCTCGTCAGAAACCCTCATGCCAGGAGACAATAGAGTGCATCTTAACTATGAACCTAGAATTTTATAACCAGCAAAATGCTTTCAAAATTGAGGGTCAGATAAAGATATTTTCATAAAAATGAAAACTGAGAGAATTCATCACCAGGACTTTCACACTGGAACAAGTAATTCCCTTCAGTGAAGGGAATAAAGGGATGGCCCTGGAAATGGTAGAGATGTGGGCGAATAAGATGACTTTTTCCTGAAATTCTGGAAATGTCAGCTGACAAATACTAAGGCAAAAAGTCAACAGAATTAGAATATCACGCCTTGCAATTCTGAATGAATTAGTAGATGTGGGCATTAAAAATCGATGTCTGCTCTCATGACAAAAAGGGGCACAATTGAAAACGATGTGCCTTCCACTCTCTGACCAAACACCAAACAGCATCTTCACAAAGGGATTAAGCCTGAGCATGACCCAGTCTCTGGCTCCCACTGCCAATTTGCAAAAACATATAAAGGACAGAGGAACATGTTGAGAGTGCTATCAGCAAATTGCAGACTGCAGGAAGTCCACGTCTCAAAGGAAGCAGACCTCCCCACAGATAATGGTGCAGAAAAGAAAAATAAGTAGAAAGAGAATTTACAGGATAAAAGAAGCTTAAAAGATGTGTCAAATTTTAAAATTGGACAAGACTAATTTGTAATGTCCAGGAATTCACATTTGAATGACAAAACTATTTTGTTTCAAAAGATGCTATTACTGTAAAAGTCAGGATTGTGTTTACTGATGGGGTGGGAGCAGGTGGAGGAGCTGACTGAGGCGAGGCTGGTGGACGTGTTCTCAGGGTGGGTAACAAAACCCTGTTTCTTAAACTGTTGGGAGTTACCAGGGTATTTGCTTAAGAATAATTTGTAAACTACACATCTATTGTGTTTGATTCTCCGTATTCATTTTATTAGTTTACAATGAAAATTTTTTTCATTTACTTATTTTTTATTAAATTTTTAAGCTTTCTTCTTTCTTTCAAAGCTAAGCCTTGAAGCAATGAAAACTTTTTTTAAGAAATAGACACTTTAAAGCAAAAATAATAACAATGTCATATGGGGCTCATAACATATGTAAAAGCAAAATGATAGTATATGCACGTGGTGAGGAAGCCACTGAATTGCCAAGGCTGGGGAAAAACTTCCAGGGCTCCTACAGAATAGGAAATATGAGGAATATTTTCCATCCCAACAATCAAACTTCAACTCGTCACAATTCATGGGGCACCAGGTACTGAAAAGGTCTTGCCTCAGTAGAAAAGAGTAATCATACCTCCAGTAAATGTGGCTCTCATTCAGTCTAAACTTAAAAGAAGAATCAAGAGATCAAACTATTTCCGAGTAACTTGACTGTCTCTCAGAACAAACCTCAAACTTATTTATAGAAACACAGAAATATCCAGCACCCAACAAGGTAAAATTATAACATTTGTTATACAAGCAAAATTTACCAGGTGTGCAAAGAAGCAGAAAGTTTGACCAAGTTGATAACAAACAGCATTCAAGAGAGGATGGCACAGATGGTAACAGTAAAAGGTGAGGACATTCAGACCGCTCTGACAGCTACGTTCTCTGTGTTCAAAAAGACCCAGAGAAGACCAGACCTATTACATAACAACACAGAAGACAGGAAAAGACCCAAACTGAACTTCTAGAAATGGGCATCGCTCTGTCGATTAAATAGGTAAAAAGGACAAATCGAAGAAAACATCAGAAGGCAGCATGAAACCAAATGTTATTCTTAATTATTTTAAATTTAAATGTTCTCAACACCCCAGTTAGAAGACAGGGATTTTCAGCCCGGCACAGTGGCTCACTCCTGTATTCCCAGCACTTTGTTGGGGCTGAGGCAGGGGGATCACGAGGTCAAGAGATTGAGACCACCCTGGCTAACACTGTGAAACCCCATCTCTATTAAAAATGCAAAAAAAATAGCCAGGCATGGTGGCATGTGCCTGTAGTCCCAGCTACTTGAGAGGCTGAGGCAGGAGAATAGTTTGAATCCAGGAGGTGGAGGTTGCAGTGAGTTGAGATCGCGCCATCGCACCACTCAGCCTGGGCGACAGAGTGAGACTCCGTCTCAAAAAAAAAACGGCGATTTTCAAACAGGATGAAGAAAAAAATAGACCAAAGTCTACTCTATGCTACCTGCAAAAAGCCCACTCTGAATATAAAGACTCAAATAAAGGTAAAATGATGGAAAATGATATATTTTGCTAACACTCATCGAAGGAAACCTGGAGTTGCTACATTAAGCTCAGACAAAATAGATTTCAGAGCAGAGAATGTTACGAGGGGTCTTAGGATCATTTCAAAAGGGATGAAAGGGTCAACTCATCAAGAGGACGTAACAACCTACGTGTTTATGGATTAATAACAGAGGTTCACAATGCAAGAAGCAAAAACTGATAGAAACAAAAGGAAAATGGACACAACCACAAAAAATAGTGAGACGCAAACATCCATCTTTCACTAATGGATAAACAAGGAGGGAGAGTCAGTGAGGACACAGAAGACTTGAGCAGCAGCATGAATTCACTTGACTGGATTGACATTTATCATTTTAAAGCACATTATCCTTTTCAAGAACCTGTGAAACATTTACCCAGACAGACCCTATCCTGGGTCATCAAAACAAAATCTCAAAACATTTGAAAGGATTCAAGTCACGTGCTACGGTGTGACCGAGTCCCCTCCAAAGCGCAGGTCTCACTGATGTTGCCGATGTGATGCTACTGAGAGGTGATCGGCCCTGCGGCTACTCTCGTGGCTGGGGGGAAGGCCGTTCTGCCCGAGGCTCCCTCCACGTGCCGATCGCCTTTCTCCTGTGAGGACACCTGTCCTTCCCCTCTGGAGGCTGCTGCCCTCACCGGACAACTGGATCTGTCAGCATCTTGATCTCAGACTTCCCAGCCTCCAGAGCTGTGAGAAGATACATTTTTGTTTTTTGCATATTACCCGGTCTGAGGTGTTTTATTGCAGCAGCAGGCAGTGGGTAAGACTCACAGGCAGTGTGTTCTGCGGATAGCCACAACGGACTGAAATTAGAAATCAGTGGCACAAAGATTTCTGGAAAGTTCCCAAACGTTTGAAAACTGAATAACATACTTGTAAATAACCCAGGTATTAAATAAAAAATCCAAAGGGAAATTAGAAAGTGTCTCGAACTGAATGAAAATGAAAACACGGCATAACAGAAGTTCCAACAGCAGAGAGGAGGACATTTAGAGCACGGAAGACCAATAGCAGATGAAAAGCAAGGTTTCAAATCAGAGCTCTCTCCGTTAACCTTAAAGAGCCAGTAAAAGGAAAGAAAATAAAACTGACATTAAGCAGACATGAGGAAACAATAAAGACAAGAGAAGAAATTGCTGGAGTAGTGAACAGAAAACAAGGGGTAAGACCAGTGAAGCAAAGCTGATTTTTTTAAGGTCACTAAAATGGGTAAACCTCTAACCAGAGTGATGGGAGGAAGAGAGAAGACATCAATTACAAATATCAGAAGTGAGAATGATGACATCACTAAAATTATACAGACATTGAAAGGATACCGAGGAAATTTGAACTGTATTCCAATAAATTCAACCATCTCAATACAATTCACCAATCAGTTAAATGTAAAAATAACCAAAGTTCTCTCAGAAGGAAATCGCTATCTGAGGTACCCCTTTATTTATATAAAGAAACTGAGTTTGTACTTAAAAACCCTTTCACAAAGAAAACCCTCAGAGCGTGGGATGCAGTCCCGCTTTAGTATGATGGGGTGGGAGAGTCTTTCCAACAGGTCATGTCAACTTAATCCAAAACCTAGATGGAAAAAAATGAACTGACCCTCATTTCACATTGTTTAACAGTAATTTAAAAACCACATCGAAACAGCAGGCCAGATAGATTTTAGACCTTAAGTGAAAAGTAGAACAATAAAGCCTCCAAGAGATAAAACAGGGAGGTGGCTGGCTGCTCACCATGAAAGAAAGATTGAAACATGGGATTTTGTCAGAATTCATAATTTATGTCCATCAAAAGACTCATCTACAGAATACGTGTTTTAAAGAAAAACCCTATAAATCAACAGAAAGAAACACAGATAATTCTTTATATTTTTTTATTTTTATTTTTATTTTTTGAGATGCAGTCTCTATCACCCAGGCTGGAGTGCAATGGCACGATCTCAGTTCACTGCAACCTCTGCCTCCCAGGATCAAGCCATTCCTCTGCCTCAGCCTCCAGAGTAGCTGGGATCATAGGTGCCCACCACCAAGCTAGTAGAGATGAGGTTTTTACCATGTTGGCCAGGCTAGTCTTGAACTCCTGACCTCAAGTGATCAGCCTGCCTCAGCCACCCAAAATGCTGGGATTACAGGTATGAGCCACTGCGCCCTGCCCAATTATTTTTGTTAAAAAAGTTGGCAAACAGCTCATACAGGCACTCCACAAGAATATTAAATTTGTTAATATACAAGTGTGCTGACCCTCATTAGTCATCCAGAAAATGCATATTAAAATTGCAAAACGGTATCACTACACAGATGGCTAAATGTTTAAGTTGAAGGTACAAAATGTCAGCAAAGTTGTGAAGTAGCTGGCAATGCACCGTCAGTAAGAGTGAACTGACGCAGCCCTGCTGAAGATCCAGCGCCAGCGTTTCCCGGCACCGTGCCTGCCAGCATGTATGACCTGTGAATTTCACCCATTGATACACACCCGACATAAATGTATTTATTTACCAAAGGTGTGTACTAAGGTTTATAGCAGTTCTACTCGTAATAGGCAAAAATTAGAACCAATTACATTGCCCATCAACATAGAATGGAGAGAGAAATCTCCACAGCGTCCTATGGGGCGGGGTAACAGAGAAATGAAAGTAACAATTCGGGGCTGGGGTAACAGAGAAATGAAAGCAACAATACCGGGCAGGGGTAACAGAGAAATGAAAGCAACAATTCGGGGCGGGGGTAACAGAGAAATGAAAGTAACAATTCGGGGAGGGGGTAACAGAGAAATGAAAGTAACAATTCGGGGCAGGGGTAACAGAGAAATGAAAGTCACAATACGGGGCGGGGGTAACAGAGAAATGAAAGTAACAATTCGGGGCGGGGGTAACAGAGAAATGAAAGTAACAGAGTGCTGTTCCCTGCAACCCTGGGGCTGATCCACACACACAGTGCCAAGAGAAGGGAGCCAGACACACTGGAGTGCCTCGTACCCAATTCCAATCAGGCAGAACTCACCTCCAAGTCAGAGTGAAGATAGCAGTGACCTTTGCAGGGTGGTCACAGGCAAGGGAGGGAGTCTTCTGGGGTGATGTTCTGTTTCCTGACCCAATTGATGATTAGCTGGGGATCTTCACCCAGTACAATCTGTAGAATCTCATCCAGTCTGCTCCCTTGTGGTTCATGCATTTCTCTGAATGTGTATTCTACTTAAAGTGCTAAATACTTCTGTGAAATGATTAGCAGTGGAATTTGAGCTGTGTACTGTCAATGCCACATGAGGCAGCCACTGCCAGAGGGGTTCTGAGTTCAGATCTCAGCTCAGCAATTTCCTGGCCCAAACGAGCGGGGAGGACATTTAAGCTTCCCCCACTTCAATGGCTGCATCACTGAACCCCATTGCAAAAATGTCTGAGGTTTAACAGACGACCCAATTACTGCACCTAATTCAACACCTGGTGTATGGTAAACACGCTATAAAAGAAAACTGCCGTGTTGGGGGTCGGTTAAGGGAGTGCGCTTGGGGTCAGGCTTGGGTTTGAGTTCAAGGCTTGTCACAAGACGCGGATTCATGTCTGTTTCTCTGTTTCCCCATCTATAAAATGAGTCTAATGACAGGAGAAATAGGTGAGCTGTGGCTTAGAACGTGCAGAGAATATGCCTTCTTCGTGTTTCCATTTTTTTTTTTTTTTTTTTTGAGACGGAGTTTCACTTTTGTTGCGCAGGCTGGAGTGCAACGGCGAAATCTCGGCTCACCGCAACCTCCGTCTCCTGGGTTCAGGCAATTCTCCTACCTCAGTCTCCCGAGTAGCTGGGATTACAGGCACGCACCACCATGCCCAGCTAATGTTTTGTATTTTTAGTAGAGACGGGGTTTCACCATGTTGACCAGGATGGTCTCGATCTCTTGACCTCATGATCCACCCTCCTCGGCCTCCCAACATGCTGGGATTACAGGCGTGATCCAGTTCTTATAATTACTTCTGAGATGTAATGGAGATTAAGGAAAGGAAATTCCTGCAGGTGGGAGGCTTTGAAAGGGTTCTGGGAGAAGGTGGGACTTCAGGTGATCTTTCAAGGACAAATGAGATTTGGGGCCTCTAAATTCAGGTGAACTGAGATTTTGGGGGTCCCCTTTCTTTCCCCCCTCCCCATTACCTAAATAGGATTCCCTATCAGGAAATTCAAAGGCTCATGGAGTCCAGCCCTACTTGAGCTCTTCCCACTTTCCAAGGCAGAAACTTGCCCAAAGGGGTCAGGGGGTCCTTTGAGGTCCCACGCCGGCCTGAGACAAACCCAGCTCAGGCCACTCCTCAGCTCTCCAAGTACCCAGGCATGCCCTGAACTCTTACTCCCAGACTGTCCAGAAACTGTGGCGTGAGAGTCCTGGTTCATTCACCAGATGTAAACATCCCGTAGATGGACACCGTATCCTCACCCCTAACTGCAGCACCAACCACGAGGCGGCTCTCGGCTGTGCCGCGTGGGCGCACACACAGAGAACAGGACAATCCCAAAGCGTTTAAGACCGAGAGAACGCACCTCCTTCAACTGAAAGTGTCGATCCTCAGCAGCCTTCCCCACACTCCTCTCTTTCATCTAACTTTTCAGTAGCCATTATAGGAGCTAATGGACTTTTACTGCTTTTAAACTCGACATACTAATTACAGTTCAAAGAACCACGTGCTGATGCAAACATTTTTCTCTTACCACGTTTCCTAATCTTTATGAAGAACTAATTAAAAGCTTTTTTTTCCTATAGTTGCTTGTCTGACAGTTTTGCCTGTTTGCAGGCTGACCTGTGGAGCTAATTAGAAGAGAAGGCCATCAGCAACTTGCCACTGTCGGGGGGTGGGGCCCAGGATTGTGGGGAGGGGCGCCTCTGAGAAATGTGACGGAGCAAAGATAAATCAGTCCTTCTGGGAAGACTCAGTCTCTGCTCTCTGGGTGGCAAGGTGTGAGGCTTTAGACAGAGACCTAGACTGATGTGGACCCTTCCCTAACAAAGCTTAGGTTCCAGTCTGGAACCTAACCCCAGCCTGGCTGAGCCCAAAGCTCACCCTCAGGCATGCAGCTTTACTACAGGCAAACGGGTCCCTTTGAGACTAGGGAACTCTCACCCCTGCTTCACTAACTCCTCCCTGCAGCCTCCAGCCTGGTTCCTACTCCCTCACTCCACACATCAAGGACTGAGGCACAGAGAGCTCATGTGATGGATGAAGGTTTCATGGCCACCAAGAGCAAACACAGGAATTGATTCTATGCCCAAAGGCAGGCCAAACTTTCTAGAAGCAGTGCTGATTAAAGTCACAGGGCCAGGAAATGGGGTGGGACCTCCACCACAGGAGTCCCAGCTGTGGTTTCTTCTAATCCAAGACTGTCCTCTCTCTCTACTTAGGTGAGATGACAGATGAACATATTGATAGAAATAGATACATACAATGATACATGCAGATAGATACATACAGCAGATACATGCAGAGAGCCATATGCAGATAAAGACATACAGAGAGATACATGCAGATGGATACACACAGATAGATACACGCAGATAGACGCATGCAGATGGACGCATGCAGATGGACACACGCAGATGGATACACGCAGATGGTTAAACGCAGATGGATGCACGCAGATAGATGCACGCAGATGGATGCACGCAGATGGACACACACAGATGGATACACGCAGATAGACGCATGCAGATGGATGCATGCAGATGGACACACGCAGATGGACACATGCAGATGGACACACGCAGATGGATACATGCAGATAGATGCACGCAGATGGACGCATGCAGACGGATGCACGCAGATGAATACATGCAGATGGATACATGCAGATGGACGCACGCAGATGGACGCACGCAGATGGACGCACGCAGATGGATGCACGCAGATGGATACATGCAGATGGACGCACTCAAATGGATATGGATACACGCAGATGGACGCACGCAGATGGATACATGCAGATGGATACATGCAGATGGACGCACGCAGATGGATATGGATACACGCAGATGGACGCACGCAGATGGAAACATGCAGATGGATACATGCAGATGGACACATGCAGATGGATACACGCAGATGGATACATGCAGATGGACACACGCAGATGGACGCACGCAGATGGACGCACGCAGATGGATACATGCAGATGGATACACGCAGATGGACACACGCAGATGGACGCACTCAAATGGATATGGATACACGCAGATGGACACACGCAGATGGATACACACAGATGGATAGTCGGATAGATGGATGGATACAGACAGATGATATAAATAGATGACAGAAGTATAAACAGACAGACAGACAGATATAGATATATCCTATCACTGTATTAAGAGATTGATTCTAATTACAATACGAGAATAGAAGATTGATGGATGTAATCCAACCCCATAGTGAGCATTTCTGCCCACATAGTTGGCCCAGCCTCACCCTCAGGAGCTGGACTTCAGGGCTGCTGGTGAGAGTTCACAGCACCTTAACATCTCGCCTCCCTCTGAGCCTGAAGCCTGACATTCTGGCTTTCCTCTCCTCCGCCTTTTCCCTGGGAAGTGCAATCTCCCGTTTTCACTCACCCACATCCATGGATTTCCTCTGGCTCTGCATCCTGGGACCCACAGTCAGGGAAAAAAGTTCTCAGAGCCCCCAAGGGGCTGTGGCGACCACAGCACCTTCATTTCCATGAGCCCAGCTGTGCCCGGCCCCCTGGAGAGCTCCTGGAAAGGCGATGGCAGGTGCAATGGAGCCCTGGCCCCCGAGCACCTTCAAGGAGGAAGCATGTTTCCAGAGACACCACGATCCTGGATCATGTTGAGCCCAATTCCTGGCAGAGCAGAACCCAACATGGCTCATGGGGGCCTCGGGGTTGCGAGAGTGGCAACCCCGAGTAAGTGAAGGGAGTGAAGCCTTAGGAGGAGAGGAGCAGAGGAGCCAAAAGTGGGACAAGGCCAACAGGCAGCAGAGAGTGCCCGGGAGCGAGGCTTCCCCAGGCGCAGGTGCAGCTGGGAGAGAGGAGGCTGGGTAGGGAAGGGCCTTGGATCAAGGTCTGCAAGGGGAATTGTCCTTGAAGTGGTGGCAAATACTGGCAGTATTGAAACGAGGCTAGGGCAGAAGCTGATTTGTGGCTCAGAGACTGTTCTGGCTCTGGTGTGGGATGCTGAGGCTGGAGAGGTGCTGTGGCTGTCACTGTCACCTAGGCGGGGCTCTGGGTGGTCTCACCATGCTGGAGGCAGAAGCTAGAGCCCAAGCAATGAATTCCATGAATGGTTCAAGCGCAGGTGGAACAGTATTTAGTGAAGTGTTGGCTCAGGGAAGACAGAGGAGAAAGAGCCTCGGGTTTCAGGTTTGGGAAGCTGCGTGGCAGGAGAGGCAAGACTGGGAATTCAAGATAGAGTGGGGATCACGAGTGCTGGGACGAAGAGAAAATGGCCTGGAGCTGCGTGTGCAGTGCTGGTATCCAGTGAGGGGCGCACGGATGCTTTCGGTCCACGCCACTTGGCCTCCTGCCTCCCTTCTGATCCTCTGGACTGAGGCTCACGTTGTCACTTTGGGCACTGCCTTCTGGTACAGGCAAGAGGATTCTCAGGAGACCCATCCATGCCCTTCTGTTTGGGAAAACATCTGGGCTTTCTGTGATTGGAATTGGAGTCCATGCTGAGTCCCCATCTTGGCTGCAATTCCCTGGTGTGATCTGTGCCAGCCCGCCTGGGAAGAGATTGGCTTGAATGATATTTGCTGCTGTTTGGACCAGGGACCCAAGAATGCCTGAATTCTGCCGTGCTGTCTCCTCAACTTGGTCCCAGCAAGATTCTGAAGGAAGACATCACCGTGAAAGAGGAAATCAGCTGTTCTTAAGCCACACAAATGGCAACTTCAGAGAGTTCAATCAATGCAAGGAATCAAAATACCACTTTAAAATTGTCTGAGGCCACTGCAGTTCCCGCTGCCACAGGGAAGTAGAGAGCATCACATAGGGCCCAGTGTGAAGCGGGACAGCTCCTCCCCATGCCTCTGGGCCTCACTCCTTTATGTCCAGCCAAACGGCACCACCAGCCTTCAAAGAGCTGGTCAGGTGAGGGCCCAGGTAACACAGGTCTGACCCAGCTCTAGGAGGGAGGCCTTGAGCAATATTTTTGTGGGAAGGAGAAATAGGAAGCTGTAAGATGATGGTGGAAGTGAAGAGACCTTTCCCTCTTAGGGTCACTCTGTTATTGATGTCAAGATGCTGACGAGGCAGTGTAATTCCAGAACTTTGAGAGGCCAAGGTGGGAGGATTGCCTAAGGCCAGGAATTTGAGACCAGCCTGGGCAACATTGGAAAACACTGTCTCTATTTTTTAAAAAACCATTAGCTGAGCATGGTGGCTCATACCTGTGGTCCCAACTACTCCAGATGCTGAGGTGGGAGGATCACTTGGGCCTGGTAGGTGGAGGCTGCCATGAGCCGTGATTGGGCCACTGCACTCCAGCTTGGGCAACAGAGCAAAACCCTCTCTCTCACTCTCACTTAAAAAATAGATGCTGAACAAATTCTCATCTAGAAGGGGGTTCCCAGGGGCTGATGATCAGAACTGAGCACCAGAGCATACACATGTGTGCCACACACACACACACACACACACACACACACACACACACACATACAGAGGACGCCATTGGGTGAGACCTGGGTGGCAGCCACTTCCGGTGCAGGAGCCCCATGGTAGGCTAGCTCCTCCTGTCTGAGTAGGTTTGGGTCCATCAAGAAGCAGTGCAAGGTGGGGCTGGATGTGTAGGGTGTGTGTTTGGGGCACACCACGAAGGACCAAGGGCAGGAGCTAAAGGAAGTGAAGGCAGGTAGTGCCTCCCGCTCTTTGGCAGATACCTTTGAAGATGAAGGGGGACGAGGGCAGGTTGATGCCTCAGTGCACAGGAGGTGGGGCCCAGAAGGCAGTTGTAGGTCCATTGGCCAATTATCCTGAGCACATTTGTGCACGATGAAAACTGATTATTTTGTGGTGACTTTGAAACCCCGCATAAACCTTCCTTGAAGCTCACAATTCACACAAAACCTGAGCCTTCCCAGGGTTCTTCCAGCCAGCCAGACTGACCCCTGTCTCTGCCTTGCTCCCTACTGACCTCAGGAGAAACACCGCAGTGGGGGTGAAGGAAGGGGATGGGAGAAACATGTCCTATAGTTGGTGACTGAGGTCGTGCAAGGGCATAAGGGCACGTAGGCGGAGCAGGGTTCAAATATCAAGTCATGTGCTGTGCACACCCATGCTCTGAACTTCCCTGGGCCACACGGGAACAATGACCATCCTGGGACTCACCTGCCTGGGTGTTCCTGGAGGTATCTGAGATGGCTGAGGAGAACTGACTAGCAACATGCCTGGCATGCTTTGGGCTCTGTGTAAAGACCCAACCTCCTCTCGCTCCCATCCCTGTTTCCTCCAGATTCCATCCTCTTCAGTACTGATGGGAACCAATACAGGATGTGATGTTTATGATTTAATGGACAATAAAATACCAATTAAATATGTAGGCTGATGCAGTCAAATGCCGAACCGCAAATCGCGTGTTCGAGCACCTCCTCACGGGTTCACCAGTGTATTCTTGGCTGGAAGCAAAGTCACTTTCAGTACCACAGACAGCACCCTGGGCTCGGAGGGAGCCTGTAGCTCCTGGGGCAGAAGGAAGCCATCAGCGCTGGACGATACTTGCCTCTGTCTCCTGCACCGTCAAATTTCCCCACTTGACGGGATTATAAAATTCTGCTGTAAATATCTTTCGTATATACAAAATGTGTATGTGTTCATGCATATATATACATGTGTAAGTGTGCGTATATGAAATATGTAAAAATACCTTCCATGTATGTGAGTGCACGTGTGTGTGGGCATGGGTGTGTATGTGTGTGCACGCATACACTGGCCCTGAATTCCTCTGCAGCAACGGTCTTTCCCTCTCCTCCCACTTAGACAAGGTCCCTCCAGCACAATATCCGTCCCTTCGGCTTCCCCTTCTCCTTCTGTCAACTCCTCCATCGCTCCGGCCAGGCCACGGTGTTCCCGCATCTGACCTCAGCAGGGCTTGTCAGCAGCTATTTCTCATCTCTTATTTAACTCAGCCTGTTACTTGTATTTGGCCAGAGGGCCCTTGCTGCATCTCTGAAGCATTCCTCCCAGACGCCCCACGCTCCCGGGTCTCCCCTGCCTCCCAGGCCCTCCTTCTCAAGGTCCTTTGCTGCTATTCCTCAGTGTTCTTAGCTCCAGAGCCTGGAGTTCTCCTGGGATGGGATGTCAGGCCAGGTTTTTTCTCTAAATTCTTTTCCCAAGTTAGATAATTTTCTCAGCCTGAATTCTTTTCCGAACTCCAGATTTATATACGCAATGTGTAACCAAAATGGCACTTAGGTGTCTAAAGACCCCCTAAACATAATGTGGCCAAGACCAAACGCTCCTCCCCTCCCCAAATTAGCCAACTCATCCCATCTTCATCAAGGACAGTTCTTTTCACGCTTTCTCGCGTTAAAAACCTTGGAGATATTCTTAACTCCTCTCCGCATATCACACCAATTATATCCAATTCAAAGGAAAACCCCATTACCTTTATTTTCAAAACACATGTAAGTGTCCAGTCACCTCCCATTACCTCCCTCCCTGCTGACACATTTGTCCGAACCCACCAGCCTTTCACCGGCATTATCCTGCTGCCTCTGCTGTGTTCTCTCACTTCCTTTTCTCTCTGTCTCTGCCCTCCCTCTCTGTGTCTTTCCCTTTCTCTCTTTGTCTCTTGCCCTCCCTCTCTGTGTCTTTTCTTTCTCTCTTTGTCTCCTGCCCTCCCTCTCTGTGTCTTTCCTTTTCTCTCTGTCTCTTGCCTCCCTCTCTGTGTCTTTCCTTTCTCTCTCTGTCTCTTGCCATCCCTCTCTGTGTCTTTCCTCTCTCTCTCTGTCTCTTGCCATCCCTCTCTGTGTCTTTCCTTATCTCTCCAGACTGTTTTCTACACAGCATCTAGGATGGTCTCATGAAAGCACAGCTGTGTCTTACTCATACCCTCCAAGGTCCTGTCTCACTCAGAACATAGCCCAAGTGTTTATAATGACCTAGAAAGGCCTGTGGGATGTGAAACACCACCCCCACCCCCGCACAGTCTCTTCAGCATGCTATCCACCACGCCTGCTACCCACTCCTCCCAGCCACATCGGCCACGGCCTCTTCCCTGTGGCCCTCACACTTCCGCTTGGCCTTTCGGCTCTTAGTTCAATGCCGCCTCCTGGGACGGAGAGCAGCACTTCCACATTCATTCTCTCTGTCTTACAGCGCTTGTCACCACTTGACACACTCTCTATTTATTGTCTGCTCTTCCCAGTGAATGCAGGCTCAGAGAGAGCAAAGACTTTCTTGTTCCCTATTCCATCTGCTATTCCATGCTCAGCTCTAAAAGCAGTGCTTTAAAAGCATACACTTCTTGAGAGAAAGAAAGAAAGGAGAGAGAGTGCGCAGCAGAGGGACAGAAGAAGAACGGATGAGAACAGGTGTTCTGACTGACCCTTGGTAGTGAAGCCTGGGACCCTGGGGACTCTCCTAACTCATGTCACAGCCCTCAGCACTTGCCCACAGCACGCAGGGCACACCCTCGGGAAACGATCCCTTGATGACCAAGTTGTGAAAGGAGGAAGTGGATGAGTGAATGAATGAATGATCCAAGCAGCGCAGGACTGGGAGGGGGTCTAGCTTAGGTCTCTCCAGGGACCAGGCATTCCCTGGGTAGTTTGGAGCACAGCTCCAGCTGCGTGAATGTGTCATGGATCTGATTTCCAAAGTGGCCTTTGATGCTTCCTGGATCCTGAGCCACAGACGTGGTGGCGGCTCCTCCTGTCTGGGCGGATCTGAGTCCATGGGCACAACTGGCAAGGCTGGGACAGGAGGAAGGGAGCTGGCCTGAATTCTGACCTTCCACAGACAGCGTTCCCTTCGGCCCCACAGGGGCTCTGCTGCTGGGGTGGGAGGCAGTCCTCTGGGACAGAGAAAGTCCCTAGGATTTCACCATTGCTTTCCAGAGTGCAATCTCAGCACGGGGCAGGGGCCATCATACCGCTCAGCAGAATGCCTAGAAGCACCCAAGCTGTGAGAAACCACAGCAGGGCCTTTGTCTCTGAACTCCGAGTGCCTCTTTATGGCCAGTGGGGTGACATCATTGACGTTATTACCTAAGAAGCCACTGTCTTCAGAAAGGAGGTCACCACCAGGATTCCCGCTGGACAAGAGAGCTCTAATTAAATTATCCACTGCACAATAACTTGATGGGTGTATTAGTTTTATCAGCGTGTATGTACATATATATGCCTGTGTATGGACACACACATATTATTTCTAAGTGGTTGTAAATAATGAATAAACCGATAAACTGACACATCATAATTCAGACCTCGAAATGCAATCAGATCCTTATCAGGGAGTGCAGCTGCATCTGCGACGCGTGGGCACGGAGCAGGAGATCCGCGGTGGTGGCACCTGGTTGCCCCCAGCCTCCACCCAGAGCTCCTCAGACCCCACCATTGTGACACACCTGGTCACCATCAACTGTGCGGAGAGATTGATGAGTTTGGCTGTCTGTTAACAACGTGGCCCTGCAGCAATTAGTACTTATATTTGCAGTCCCTGCGCTGATAATGGGCGGCTCACAGGCTTGGTTAATTGCTTTTCCACCCCACCCTCTTACTGCAGATTTCCCCACCAGTGGAGGCGTCTTTCCCAGGGAATCTCATAATGGATCATTCATGTGTTGGTGATTTTAATTACCGTTTTCTTGCTACGCAGATCTTGCCTCATTTAATCTGCCAGCCAAAAGAGAGGACAAGGGAACCAACCAGCACACGTGGACACTGAGGGGTGAGGAGGGATTGAGGCTGCAGCAGTATGGCCAGCGGGCCGGCGTGCTCAGATGTGCAGGGAGGCAGCCTGGTCCACGCTGAGAGAAGGGTATCCTCCTGTGGGCACATTCTTCTGAGCATGGCCATTTGCCAGATGGGGCTCCCTGGGGCTGGGAGGAAGGCAGAGCAGGGAGCGGGGCCTCTTGGGTGCTGCTGTGCCTGGGGCACTGAAATAGAATTTCACTCACAGTGGCTCATTTAGTTCTCTGGAGGTGGCATCTAGGAGGGGAAACAGGTTTGGAGAAAAAAAGGTGACAGTTGTGGCCAGAATGTGGTCAGGTGGGGCTCGATGCCCATATGTGTGTGTTGCAGAACCACAGCCACAGAAGAGCCTGTCACTCCACACTGCCTTGTCTCCCCTCCCTGAGACAGGGCTGCAGCTCCCATCACAGCAGGGAATTCCAGAGAAAGAACCTGGTTCCCTGGTAGACTGTGAGCTAGCCAAGCCTCTGGCCAGTGTTGCTCCAGATGGGAAGAAGGCATCTTCCTGCCTTCCTCCCACATGCCCTGCCACCAGCCAGGGTGACCTGGCCAATGGGAGAGCCACATGTCTCCAGCAGGCAGGGCCATCCGGGTCCCTCTGGCTCAGGCTGCGTCAGGCCCTGCTTGACTCAGAGAGGGGGTGGGGGACTTGCTGATGGAATTCAATGGGATTGTCAGGTTTTGTGCCGGGATGTGACATTCCATTCTGGCCTCATTTGTTACATCACGAATCTGTCTTAATCTGTTTTGTGCTGCTATAATAGAATACCACAGACTGAGCACATCAGAAACAGTAGAGTTTTATTTCTTACAGTTCTGGAGGCTGGGAAGTCCAAGGTCAGGGGACTGCATCTGGTGGGGGGCCTTCTTGTTACATCATCCCGTGGCAGAAGGCATCACGCACTCAGGGAGAGAGAACAAGAGATCAAACTTACCTCATGCGCGCCTGAACTCACAGGTGCCTGCACTCACGGGTGCCTGAACTCACACATGACTTCACCCACGGGTGCCTGAGCTCACACATGACTTCATCCACGGGTGCCTGAGCTCACACATGACTTCATCCACGGGTGCCTGAGCTCACACATGACTTCACTCACGGGTGCCTGAGCTCACACATGACTGTGCTCACGGGTGCTTGAGTTCACACATGACTTCACCCACGAGTGCCTGAGCTCACACATGACTTCACCCACGGGTGCCTGAGCTCACACATGACTTCACCCACAGGTGCCTGAGCTCAAACATGACTGCGCTCACGGGTGCCTGAGCTCCCACATGACTGTGCTCACGGGTGCCTGGGCTCACACATGACTGTGCTCATGGGTGCCTGAGCTCACACGTCCCTGAGCTCACGGGTGCCTGAGCTCACACGTACTTGAGCTCACCGGTGTCTGCGCTCATGGGTGCATACCACCCCCTGAATTCTCTGGGTAGCTTCTCAGGCTTTAATCTCAGTGGGTGATGCCTGCTGGGACCTGCCTGGCTCTGCTCTGTGGGCCTGGCCAGTCTGAAAGCAGGTGAGGCCTCAGGCCCAGCCGACAGCCCAGCCTTTCTGCTTTCACTCGAAGGGAAAACATATTAACAAAGACACACATGCTCACTCTTCCATCCCGTAAATCAATTAATTACTACAATTGAGTGAACTGTGAGGGAACATTCAATAACTCCCCCTGAATGTTTTGTCCGGCCCCTCAATGGCTCATTAGCTTATACAAGGTGCGGTAATTACCTGGAAAGAAGCTCTCCTGTGCCGCCTCATTTCCTCTCCTTGGCCTTCAGCTTCCCTCAGGGCAAAAGAGATCCTCTTGTGGTCCGGTGAGCAAGCATGGCATAGTATGCGTGCGTGTGCAAATGCACACCTGTGTGCCTGCAGGTGACGTCACCTGGGATGGGGCCCTGTTTTCATGCTCACAGAGGGCCTTCTAAAGCTTGAGGAGTGAAGGCCACGAGGCCCCTGCCCTGAAGAAACATGACAGGTAGTTTAAGGAAGCCCATTCCGTTTCCCATGGCATGGGCAGCCAGGGGCGTCATCCAGAGGAGAGGGAGCCAGGTCTCAGAGCTCCCACCACAGTAGGTGGGTTGCCCCCATCCCACCTGGTGAGTCCCTGGGGCCTCTGTTGCAGACAGAGGTTGGGATTTGGGGCAGGCAGCTGAGCACTCCTGCACTTCCCTGGGGGTGAGTTTACTTCCCTGTGAAAAGGCTTCACATTGGCGTCTCCATCCTAGAGTTGTCAAGGGTGGCAAGAGACCAGTGACAGTGCCCCCCTGCAGCAAAGCCTGGCGTCCAGGGCTGCCACTGTCCCCATCGTTGTTGTGGATGATGCTGTTACCCGTTGCTGTCATCATCTTCAAGGTGAGAGAATCCCAAAGGGCTGCTCCCACACACACAGGCCTTCTCTGCAACTGTGCTGCTCACATTTACAGGCACTATTTCCTACCATGCCCTTAGCCAGCAGACCAGGGGCAGTGCGAGCTGCTGTGTGCTCCCATTCCAGCAGACCAAGGGCAGTGTGAGCTGCTGCACGCTCCCATTCCAGCAGACCAGGGAGTGTGAGCTGCTGTGCGCTCCCATTCCAGCAGACCAGGGGCAGTGTGAGCTGCTGGCACTCCCATTCCAGCAGACCAGGGAGTGTGAGCTGCTGTGCGCTCCCATTCCAGCAGACCAGGGAGTGTGAGCTGCTGTGCGCTCCCATTCCAGCAGACCAGGGGCAGTGTGAGCTGCTGCACGCTCCCATTCCAGCAGACCAGGGGCAGTGTGAGCTGCTGCACGCTCCCATTCCGGCAGATCAGGGACAGTGTGAGCTCCCATGTCATTCACACCAGCCCAGGAACAGTGTGAGCTGCCACCCACACTCACAACAGCAGATCCTGCCATGAGTCCTAGGCTCCTAGGTCCAATGTTCCAGTACCTGAGACACAGTAGGTTTTCAAAAGAGAACATGAAATAAAGAAAGACAGGAGCTGAGAACAGTTGGTGTTCCCATTACCAGGTGGAAACAGAGGCCTGGGACACCCAGGTAACTGCATGATTGCCCAGCATGCGAAGTGCCAGGCTGAGGTTTCACGCAAAGTGTCCAGGCTGAGGTTTCACGCAAAGTGTCCAGGCTGAGGTTTCACGCAAAGTGTCCAGGCTGAGGTTTCACACAAAGTGCCAGGCTGAGGTTTCACGCAAAGTGCCCAGGCCAAGGTTTCATGCAAAGTGCCCAGGCCGAGATTTCACGCAAAGTGTCCAGGCCGAGATTTCACGCAAAGTGCCCAGGCCGAGGTTTCGTTGCACGCAAAGTGTCCAGGCTGAGGTTTCACACAAAGTGCCCAGGCCGAGATTTCACGCAAAGTGCCAGGCTGAGGTTTCACGCTAAGTGCCCAACTGAGATTTCACACAAAGTGCCCAGGCCGAGGTTTCACGCAAAGTGCCAGGCTGAGGTTTCACGCTAAGTGCCCGACTGAGATTTCACACAAAGTGCCCAGGCTGAGATTTGGCCTGGGGCTGCTCCACAGGCCTCATATGACCCACTCTCCCCTCAGTTTTTCAGGGCCTCTCCTTCCTCTTCAGGGGGAACCCTTGGGGAGTTTAGAGCCTCTCCCAAGCCCTGGGGTACTGGGAGGTGGCTGCCTTGTTTACTGGAAAGGCTGGTCCTTTTGAAGACTCCCCTGGGGTCAGTGGCCAGGAGCCCCTCCTCACTAGACCTGCTGCTAACAGATGCCGGCTGGGGCTGGGCAGGAGATCCTTGAAGCACTGTGTGGTGTTTGAATCTGCAGAGTTGGGGAGCTAGGCAGGTGAAGGGTGGGGTCTCCAATAGGCCATCCAGATGTTGTATTATGGGGTTGCAGGCACACAGAGACCCCAGAGGTGACTTGGAAAGGGGCTTCCAAAGGGGTTTCCTCTTTGGGTATGAGGAGGACAGGGTCACCCCAGGAGCAGGTGCAGGCCCCCTGCGCACTGGGGCAGCCCCTCTCTGGGATGTTAAGGGAAGGTTTCTCTCACCCAGGAGGCTCCATTCCAATGCCCTGTAGGGCTCCTTGCCCCTGAGGCTGCCTGGCCTCCCCTGAAGAGGGGTTTTGGGCTAGGCAGCCCTGTCTCGCCGGAACCATGGTGCTTCCCTTTCCCCTCAACAGATCAAAGTGGCTTTTGGCTGTAGGTCTCTTCTCCGGAGAGCCAATAGCAAGGCTTAGGAGTTTCTGGACTAAGAGCAAGAGACTCAGCTCCGTCACCAGCTTGCAGTGAGGCGAGGCGACAGGACTCTTCCCTCCAGTGCCACCAACCCAGAAGCTGAGGATGCTGATAGAAAAGATGGCACTGTCTGTGGGGAGCTGGTGCATCCTGGGATAGGAGAGTCCATGGCTGGTGGCAGGAGGAGGGAGGTGCCCACTGGTGGTGTCTTCTGAAAGGCAGAGCAATGACACCCACGCTGCTCCCTCCCAGTGCTAGGAGGACCACGAGAGGCCACTGATGAGCAGAGGAGCTTGGAGAAGAAAAAGGGCTGTCAAATAGCACTGCTAACACAGGTGACAATAAGCAGAGTCACACCTCTCTGGCAGGGCGCGGGGGACGCGGGGATGGGAATGTCAGGCCCTTCCCAGTTTAAAGGGGTAAAGTGATGGAATCTCACAGGTGACTGAGTATACTTCCTGTGGAATCTCAGGTCCCCGAGCCCTTTCTTAAACATCCCATCTCTGGTGGTCTCTTGTCAGGAGCCTGACAGCAGGGAGTCCTCTCCTCACACAGCCTGAGGTCAGCTCCCAGGAGTGACATCATTGTCACTAGTTCTCTTTTCTGGGCATTTCTTGGACATAATTCGGGGGCTCTGAGTCCTGGTGGCCCTAAGGCACCACACCCTCACGGATGGAGCCGAGGTGCCCCTAAGCTGGGCTGTGGGAGCTGACTTGAGGCACAGTAAGAAACCTCGTCTTGAGATGGAACATGAGAGGACACAGGGACTATGGGAGGAGCTAGAGAGACCCCAGGAAGGCAGAGCCATGTGGAGTGTCACAGACAGAAGAGTATCCCCAAAGATTCATGTCCGCCACCAACTTTAGAATGGAGTCTTATTCTGAAAAGGGGGCTTTACATGTAACAGCATCCCCAAAGATTCATGTACGCCACCAACTTTAGAATGGAACCTTATTCAGAAACAGGGCTTTACATAGAACAGCATCCCCAAAGATTCATGTCCGCCACCAACTTTAGAATGGAATCTTATTCCGAAACAGGGCTTTACATAGAAAAGCATCCTCAAAGATTCATGTCCGCCACCAACTTTAGAATGGAACCTTATTCCGAAACAGGGCTTTACAAATGTAATTGGGAACACTGAGTCCCGACTAGACAAGGGTGCTCCTAAATCCAGTGGCTGGTGTCCTCATAAGAGGAGAAAGCAGAGACACAGGGAGATGCTACATGACAGCAGAGGCTGAGGCTCAGGGACACCTCCATGGCCCAGGAAGGCCAAGGCTAGCCAGAGCTGGGGAGAGGTCTGGCCGGTCCTTCAGAGGACCTTGCCGATGCCCCATGCACTCTAGCCTCCGGAACAGAGAGACCACCCTCTGCCCCAACAGCCCCGGGAGACTGGTACGGGAGGATCAACGATCGCTGGGGGTTGGGCTCCCCCTTGCCTTCTATCAGGTGAAGGTTTGGGAGACCTTTGAATTGAGGGAGTGATTCGAGGTCCAGAGGAAACTTCCTGGCTCCTGAAATCTAACCCCCAAGGTTGGCAGCATGCGCTGACTCTTGTGGTGTTTGGGGTGTCTGCACAGTGGGGCCTCATAGAATAAAGCTGGATGTGGAAGAATGAACAGGGGAGCCTGTGCTGGACACCCCCCAGGCAGGTGGAGTGGGGAGGTGGTCACCTGCCACAGGTGCTGGACAGAGTCCAGTGGAGCAGGCGAAAGGTGGCGTCTGAGGGAGCAGGGCTGCAGGGCTGGGCATGAGGCAGAGATGGACCCAGGTGACTGAGTGCACCTCCTGTGGACTCTCAGGTCCCTGAGACCTTTCTTTCTCCCATACCTGGTGGGAGACCCTGGGACAGGAAGGGAGGAATGTCCCTCAGGCAGTGCCACCTGCCGGGGCTGAGGGGAGGGCTGCAGCCCCGGGTCATGGAGGGCAGGGGGGTCCTGCACACTCAGGGCCCACCTTGGGGAGAGGCCAGGCTCACTGGGGACCTGGGACCAGACTTTAAGTGTTCTCAGCTGAGAGGAGGAAGATGAGGCCTAGTGGGCCAGGACAGGGATGTCGGGAGGGGTGGGGATCCCAGAGGCATTGGGACCCCAGGGGAAGGCAGTATGGCACAGTACACAGCCAGAGAACCCACCCCACCAATCCAGGCTCTAGGGACTTCCGCCAGTGGACACAGGCCTGCTGTTAACCCCTAGAGCTGCAGACCCGGCCACCCAAGTCTCTGGGAACTTCTGCTGATGACATGGGCTGCTGTTTAATGCCCAAGCCCGGCTTCCTTGTCTGCACAGTGAGAACTGCCGTAGCCCCTGGCCGTGCTATCCCAAGTGTAAGCGGGAGAGCCTGCATGGCCGGCCTCGCACAGCACCGCCCCCGGTAGGGGCTGGTTATGGAATCGCGGTGGACCTTTGCTTCGTGTCTGCAAGGATGGTGACAAGAGCACAATGTGAATCAGGTCCCGACCCAGATGGGAGTCAGAGGCGGAGACTGGCCAAGTGGACAGAACCTGGGTGTGGGGACAACATGGGCCCTGGTCAGAGGTGACCGCCAAGGTCAGCTAAAGTGCATAAACAGCATGGAGCTGGTGATCAGATGGGCCCAACAGCTCTATCAGTGGCCTCACCTAGGCCTGCTGAAGAACAGCATAGCAGGGAAGGCAGCCTCAGCTCCCCAACCATCACTCAGGGCTCCCCACCCATCACTCAGGGACTCCCCACCCATCACTCAGGGTCTCCCCACCCATCACTCAGGGTCTCCCCACCCATCACTCGGGACCTCCCCACCCATCACTCAGGGTCTCCCCACCCATCACTCAGGGACTCCCCACCCATCACTCAGGGTCTCCCCACCCATCACTCGGGACCTCCCCACCCATCACTCAGGACCTCCCCATCACTCAAGACCTCCCACCCATCACTCAGGGCCTCCCCAGGACCAGGGCTGGGGTTCAGAAGTCTCCAGGGTAGGGTGCCTTCTGGAAGCAGGTCCCTTCTCCAGGTCCTCTCATCAGTCCATCTCTCTGCCTTCAGCCTGGTACCCCTGGGCTGCCAGCTGGAGCCAGTAATTAGCAGTTGACTTCCTCAGGCAGACAGTAATGTCAGTCACATCCCAGGATGCTCCTATGTCTCTTTTTCATTAACCATCCATTCCCTAAGTCAAAATGCCAGCCAACAGCAACACAGGAATGCCGAAGGGCAGCCTGTGGCCCTGGGCACTTAGAGTTGGAGGGCGCTTTGCGAGGCCATCTGATCCATCCACCTCCATAAGCTCAGGTTCATGTCTGCAGAAGTGAGTCTCGGATGGAAAAGGACATTAGCGGGCATTCAGGGCAGGCTCTGGCCAATTCTTGCATTTTCTGGACCCCACCGAGTCTGGATTGAACATTCCCAGGGTTTGGGGAGCTCAATCCCTTGCAAAGCAGGGATTTCACTGAGACACACCTCTGACTCCCAGAGGCTGCATCTCCACACTGAGCAAGTGTGTCCCCGGGAACCTCACCCTGCCAGTCCAATTTCTGGCTTTGGTGACCCCCAAAAGCATATTTGCTCCATGTTCCCATCAAGCCCTGTCAGACATGCGAACACTGCTTTGGAAATGAATGTTCCAGACTGCCTTCCAGCAGGCGGTGACATGCCTGTTCACATCTGAACAGCTCAGAAACCAGTATACTCACAATCAGTGCTGCATTACCATGTCATTGGCAGGTTTGTTTGCTTTTAGGAATACCTAAAGTAACAGTGCATCTTAAAATCTGCAGCATTGGCCAGGCACGGTGGCTGACGCCTGTAATCCCAGCACTTTGGGAGGCTGAGGCGGGCAGATCACGAGGTCTAGAGATCGAGACCATACTGACCAACATGGTGAAACCCCATCTCTACTAAAAATACAAAAATTAGCTGGGCGTGGTGGCGCACACCTGTAGTCCCAGCTACTCGGGAGGCTGAGGCAGGAGAATTGCTTGAACCTGGGAGGTGGAGGTTGCAGTGAACCGAGATCGCACCACTGCAGTCCAGCCTGGGCGCCTGGCAACGGAGCGAGACTGTCTCAAAAAAAAAAATCTGCAGCATCTCAGAGTCCATGAAACACAGCCTGTGTGTTTGGTTATCTGTTCTGCCACTCACAACTGCACACAGCTGATGGGAAAGGCACGCTCCCTGCAGCCAGAAAGGCTGAAGACACACCAGGGTCACACAGCTAGGAAGCCACAGACAGGATTTGAGCTCCACCCAGCCAATCTGGCTGCAAAGCCTGTGCTTCCCATGCAGTTGAGAGCCGTGCGCTGTCTGGACAGGTTGTCCCTGGTTGACATAAGCACAGACCTCCATCCTCTGCCCCAGGCAGCGGCCAAGCACCCTGCATCCCAGCTGCTGCCTCGGTGCTCAGCCCTCGGGCACCCAGGGGTGGGAGCCACTCTGGCAGCAGGCCCCACCCTCAGCAGAGGCGAGAAAAGGCTAGGCCTGGGGCTGGCAGTGCTCCAGGCAGTGCCTCCTTGTGCCTGCCGGCCTCTCCTGAGTGTATTCCATTGCAGGCACCCATTCCCCCTGGGCGGGGCCATCTCCACTGCAGCCCTGCCTGGTCATCCTGGTGCCCTCACCTGGACTTGCAGAGGGGAAGGCAGTGGCCCAGCACACTGGTGCTCCCTCAAAGCCCTTTGGGGACCATGTTTCCCTCTCATCTCACAGCACCCTCTGAGGAAGCCCTCTGGGCGGGATGCCCTTCTACTTGACCCAAGAGGGAGCTACACACAGAGAGCCTGAGGATGCAGGGAGGCTGTGGCAGAGACCCCAGGAGCACCACAGCACCCGCTTCCTAACACTGCCCTTAGCCCTGGGCCCTCGGCCCTCTCAGCATCCACAGGTCTGCCAAGGCAGGTGGACATCAAGGGCCTACCGCCTCCTCCAGGGCTGTGGTGAGGACTACATGGCAGAGCATCCATAGCACGTGGGAGGGTGGCATCACTAGCCTCTTTGTGCTGATGGGAACTGGTAGTGTGGAAAGCCCTGTGACTGACCCAAGGTCACAGCGCAAGGCCAAGCCAAGACACTCCTTCAGACTGCAGAGGCTGAATGAACGGGAGGTGCTCCAGACTCAAGGCCTCTGTCTCCCACCCCGTGCCCGGGCACATTCTTTACCTGGCACCAGGCTCCTCCTGGAAGCACTGCTTGAGGTGAGCTCAGAGGCCATGGCATGCACAGTCACCCAACATGTACCTCATGTGATGACACAGAATCCCACGCTCCTGACTCCCACACTAGGAGAGTCTCTGGAACATTCTCAGCCAATGCCTGCCCTTGCTCCCGGGGCTGAGATGGAGGCAGGTCTCAGTCCCTCCCATGCCTGGCATGGGAGCCAAGTGCACACAGCTTAACCTGGAGGCCATGGTTATGGTTCAGCAGTGCTGTGAGTGCAGCAGCAGGAGCCACGTGGAGGCAGCCTCCACTCGGGACGTAGTCCCCACGGCACCGCACAGCCCGAGTCCCTGCCCGGGAGTAGGGTACGAAGAGCCCTCAGAGGAGGCCCCAGGGCACCTGACCTGGCTGCCGTCCACTGCACTGTGTCCCCTCCTAGCCCATGCCTCTCAGCGCCGCTGACAGAGGCCGCTTGGTCTGGTCCTGGTCTAGCTGTTCCTTCCCCCCGGTCTGCAGCTCGGCCCGACTCGGTTTGTGTGGACACGGAGCCCATTCAGCTGGTGGCTTGGCATAATCTGGAGACTCTCATGGCTCTGCTTCATGGCCTGGTAGGATGGGAACCCCGTGGGACACTGGGCCTGGGTACAGGGAATGTCCCGAGACCTGGCTACAGGCACTAGACGAAGATGCAGGAGCAGCGCTTCCTCGTTGGCCTCTTCACCTTGCACCAAGAGGAACGGGTGCTTCCTCCACCATCCCGAGGCCCACCCCTTGCTAGAAGTGATGGCAGGATTATGGCGCCACTCTAGGACACTGGGGTCTACAGTGAGACCTATCCTCAGGGTGACAGCAAGTGGCACTGCTGAACTTGGGGGAGTGAGGGTAGACATCCAGAAGGAGGCCAAGAGGGTGGGTGAGACACAGCACAGAGCCAGCCGTGACACCAGATCCATAGAGGGTCTTTCACGGAGACTGTGGCTCTGGGTGAAGAGAAGACTCAATTTAGAGGGATTCATAACTCAGTTTGGACTCACTGACCCTTGACACCACTGTAATGGCCAAGAGAAGATGCCCCAAAGGCAATTGACTATGGGCTGGGACAGACACACCTCAAAGGACAGGCTGAAACTGCAGGGAAGAACCCTCAACAAACAGGTTAACTGAGTCTGTGGATAAGATGGTGCCAAAATGAGCAGATAGGAGAGGAAGAGAAGAGAGGAGGGGGAGGGGAGGGGAGGGCAGGGGTTATCCCTGGTTGACATAAGCACAGACCTCCACCCTCTGCCCCAGGCAGTGGCCAAGCACCCCGCGTCCAAGAGAAGAGAGGAGAGGGGAGGGGAGGGGAGAAGAGGGGAAGGGATGGGAGGGGAGGGGAGGAGAGGGGAGGGGAGGAGAGGAGAGAGGAGGAAGGGAGGGAGGAGGAAGGGAGGGAGGAGGAAGGGAGGGAGGGGAAGGGAGAAAGACTCAAGACAGAAACTAGGGACACAAGAGGGCTAGGAAAGTGGAAAGGATCCTTCGAAGATGAAGAAGAATTTTTAAAACTTTGAACTGGAAGAGGGATTGGAGGTTGGATTAGGTTTTCATTCAACATTTTTATTAGGTAAAAGAATGTCTTCAGCAACTTTCTGTTTATACAGCTTCTGCATGAACACCTCCAGTTACAGGGACCTCAGTACCTTTGAACTGGCCCTATGATCAAAGATGGATCTTGTGCTGGGCAACTCTCCAACATATTGTGACCAAACCTATCTTACTGGATTCTCACCTTCTGGTGCTGAATGCATCCCAAGGGTCACAAGACTTAACTTTCTACTCTGACAGGGATTGAATTTCCTCTTCACGTTGGCCATCCATAGTCTGCGTTTGCTGTCTATACCCTACATTGATTGTCTACAGTCCACACCGATGCTCTGCAGACCACACCGACCCTCCATAGTCCACACTGACCCTCCATAGCCCACACCGACCCTCCATAGTCCACACTGACCCTCCATAGACCACACCGACCCTCCATAGTCCACACCGACCCTCCATAGTCCACACCAACCATCCAAAGTCCACACCGACCCTCCATAGTCCACACCAACCATCCAAAGTCCACACCGACCCTCCATAGACCACACCAACCCTCCATAGTCCACACTGACCCTCCACAGTCCACACCAACCATCCAAAGTCTACAATGACCCTCTACAGACCACACTGACCCTCCATAGTCCACACCGACCCTCCACAATCCACACTGACCCTCCATAGACCACGCCGACCCTCCATAGTCCACACTGACCATCCAAAGTCCACACTGACCCTCCACAGACCACACCGACCCTCCATAGTCCACACCGACCCTCCACAGTCCACACTGACCATCCAAAGTCCACAATGACCCTCCACAGACCACACCGACCCTCCATAGTCCACACCAACCCTCCATAGTCCACACTGACCCTCCATAGACCACATCGACCCTCCATAGTCCACACCAACCCTCCACAGTCCACACTGACCATCCAAAGTCCACAATGACCCTCCATAGTCCATACCGACCCTCCACAGTCCACACCAACCCTCCATAGTCCACCCTGGTCATCCATAGTTCATATCGATGAACCATAGTTCAAAGCCATTGTCTGTTGATTACTTGTGAAAGGCCTAGCATCTTGGGTTGACCTCCTCATCAATGAGGCTCACCTGCAGGTCAGGAGTGTGGGAGGTCCAGTCCCCCAGCCTGTGCTAATGTCCAGGCTGTGGAGTGACGTTGTTCCTTACCTGCTGAGAACAGGCAGGCAGCATCTCTAGGCTTATGAAGTAGGGGTGTGTTTTAGGAGCTATCTGGGCCAGAAGTGGCTATAAAAACTTAAGCAGGTCCAGGGTCTTACCTAACATGTCCAAGATCTCACCACAAAGAAAAAGTGAGATTCAACCATGTTTAATACCAAAACTCCAAGTTTTCACTATGCTAAGTATCCTTTTCAACATAGGGCATAGCAGGCCAGAAAACTCCTCTTGGTTCCCACTCTGTGAATGGCGTCTCACGTGAGTAGAGAGTAGACAGGTGCACACTGCAGCCTGGTGATGTGTTGGGGCCACTGATCACGAACCAACACCTCTGTCCTGTTCAGGGAAGCCACTCCCATGTCCCCTTCACAACTCCAGCTTGCCTGTCACCTGGACTCAGCTCCTGCCTGGCTTCCTGCATCACGGTCTGTCCCCTGCCACATCCCTTCATGCTGTGGTCATTGTGATTGTCTCAGAATTCAAGACAAGCATGCCATCCCCACACCTGCGGCCAGGGCTCTGGCATCAAGGCCACCTCCTTGAGGGCTTCTGGGCTGCACTGCCCAGCCCTGGCTGCCTCCACAGCCTCATCCTGCACTGCCTCCCTCCCCTGGCTGCTGGCCCCAAGCCCAGCCCATCCTCAACTGGTCGCCTCCCTCTCCTGACCTGTAGCCACAGTGAATAGCCAGGGCTGGGCTGGGTGGAGAAAGTCTAGAAGAAGATGGAGAGTTTCCTGGGGCTTGGCTGCCTCCGACAAGCCCCTCATCTTCCTCACCCCGTCAATCACTCCAGGAACCGCAGCTGGGGGAGCCTGATAAAGGGAAACCCTGAATCCTCCTGAAAATGAGCTAATCTCCTAGCCCATTGGGCCAATCACTCCTTGTCAGGCAGGTTGTTAACTGAGGCACTGAGGAGAGACTCCATCCCTGGAGGAGCAGGGAAGGAGGTCTGTGTGCTGTTCATCTTCACACCGAAAGGACAAGGGAGGGCTGGCTGCTCACGGTCTACAGCAAGGCCACGGGGCTTCCTGGACGGTGCCCTCCCAGGGGCTGGGCAGCGCTGATGCAGGCACTGAGAGCATGCCGCACGCTCTCTAATCATCACACAGTCGATGCATCGGGACCCGGGGTGGATGCAGACCAGGCCCAGGCAGGGCAGTGCGAGGTGAGCCGTGGGGTGGAGAATGGAGATGAATCTGCAGAGGGTTTTGCATTAAGCACCAGGGAAGGGGTTGCAAGCCTCGGAGGGCCTCAGACCTGAGTCACCAGACTCTCCCCGTCCCTAACGCATAGGTCGGCTGGGTGCAAGGCAGGAGCAGTGCGTGTGTGTGTGACTTGCTGTAGGTTGTGTGTCTGCCTGCTGTGTCCACAGGAGGTGGGAGCACCAGCAGCCTGAGCTGTTTTCCAGCTCGCCTTCCTTCTGCTCTGCGGGTTGATGGCCCCAGGAGAGGGGAGGCTGAGGGACGGGAGGGGCCAGGCCAGACCTGGGCCTTGACAGGTCAGAGCCTCTTGGAAGGAACAGACTCAGGCTGGAGTGTCAGGGCCTCCCCTGTGACCTCGGGAACCCACAGCCAGCCTGCCAGGGGTCCCATTCAGTTGGACACACCCAAGAGGCTGAGGCATACGGAGCGACAGGGTCAGTGTTCTGGGTCTCTGAGTCCAGGGCTTCGTTAGGGACGTGGAGGTCCCTGGGAAGTGCCTGCTGTGGGGGTCACATGTGGACAGGTCGGGTGGGCGGGGAGGAGATTGAAATTTCAGGTCCCAGCACCCAGGAGGCCACGGCTTTAGGATTATCCTCTTCTTCTCCATGTTGTCCCCCAAAATCTGACTCCCCAAAGCCCCCTCCTGAGTGCTGGCCTTGGCCCAGCTCCTAGCATCTGCTTCCCTCTCCCTCTGCTCCAGCCCCTCCTATCTGGCTCCGGCAGAGCCCCGTGCACCTCCCAGCGTGCTGGAAACGAGGTCCCCCAGTGCTTGCCAGGCCTTTCTCAACGATAGCACATCCTGCGTTGTCCCAGGGTTCTGTGATGCGTGGCTGCCCTCTTGGAGGCCCAGAGCTCAGGGGTGAGGACATGGCTCAGCCATCCTCTTTCCTGAGCCTCACTCCAGGGCCAGGGACAAAGGGGTTCCCAGGCTGCAATGGTCTGAAAAGCAGACCCCAGGCTCTGTCACTGGTGGGTGTTCCACAGGACTGGGGACCTGGTGTGTGCTTCTGAGGCCATAAGACCTAAGCCTTTCAGGAGGTAAGGAGGAAGGGACAGACTCCGGGCTTGGAAGCTGGGTTCACAGGTGCACAGTCAGGCCAGGAAGTGGAAGCAATCACGTGAGCAAGTCGTCAGGCACAGGCAGGCCCATGGAGGCGAGAGGACGAGGCCACCCACAGGGGGCTTAGGCTTATGCCCTGAACAGCTGCCACCTTCCCCGTGGGAATGTCCTGCCCAGCCCAGGAACGGCCAGGCTGGAGAGGAAGGCGCTGTGTCCACTGTGCTTTCTATTCACATATTTCACCCTGCTTTGACTGGGACACCTTGCTGACCAGGAGAAGCCGCCCCTCCCAGAGCTGACCATGAGAGGCCGGCCACTCCCCGGGATGGAAGCTCCCATGCAGAGTGCTGTCTGGTGCAGCCGGCCCACCGAGCACCCACAGAGCACTCACCTGCCATCATCAGCCCCTGCCCGGGACACTCGCGCCCTGCCCTGAACCCCCCAAGGCCAGTTGTGTGTCTACCGGCTGTGTCTACACGAGGCTGAGTCACCAGCACCTGACCACCCACATTGCCCAGAGCCTGCTGAAACAATTCACCCACCTAAATTATTCCAACCAGACAATCCCAGGTCTGCTCACCCTGTCCGCCGCCCCCCACCTGGCTTTCCCTGCGGAGACCACCGTGCAGGCTGGCAGCAGCTGCCCCTCCCCACAGCCGGTGCTTCCCCTGTGAGCCTGCACAGCTGGCACTCGTGAGGTCTTCTGGCTGTCAGCACCGGGGCCCCTCTCTGTGTACCTTTCCAGGATAGAAGTCAGACACAGAATCTCTTTCCCAGCCCTGTAGCTAGGATGTGGGCACGTGTCCCTGACTCAACCACCCAGGCCAATATCCCAGGACATGGAGGTCCAGAGAAGCTGTGACCCCGGAGAGCAGGCTGCTCCAGCCTCAGTGGCAGTGCCCACAGCTGGGATTCTGAGCTGGAACTGCCGGGGCACAAGCTGCAGCTCCCAGCCTCGGGGCATCTGTGTCACCCTTACTGTGCCTGAGCATCTGGCTGGGTGGCTTCCACATCCAGCCTGCCACTGAGCCTGAACCTCAAGCCTTCCGGACCCCTCCGTGAGTTTTGCAGTGCCCTGCCAGTGAAGCTTTGCTCTGGCTGAATCCATGGGGAGGGTTTCTTTTGTCTCTAAGGCTCCTGACCCACAAAGAGCCAGGGGCCAGGCAGTGCCTCACTCTCCCACTGCTCCTCGGCCAGCTGGCAGATATTCACAAGGCTGACCCCACCCCTGGAAGTGACATCCTCTGGGGCATTCTGTAGTCTGGCCTCCCTAGGGTCTCGGTCGAGCCCAGCACTGCTCGTCACCCGCAACCCTCGGAATCGCCCGCCTCCTCCTGCAGGCGCCCCCCTCTCTGTCCCCTCTCTTCTCACCTCCCTCTTCTTCCGGGCTGCCACCCATGCTCCTGCTCCCGCAGGTCTCCAGCCCTTTGCTTTTGCTGTTTCACGCCCCGGGACACCCTCCCTCCCCTCTCCCACTCTCATCTGCAGCCATCAGGGTGAGGTCTGTTTCCCCAGGCTCCGGCTGAGTTGCCTCCTCCCGGAAGCCTCCTGTGATGACTGTCAGGGCCACATGTGTCCCTGAGCCTCCTGGCACCCACTGTGTTCCTGCAGGGCCCTTGCCCCTCAGCTGGGAACTAGTGCCCCTGCCGACAGAGACTGCATGGCACCAGCTCTCCCTTCCCTGCGGAGCCAGCCATCTGCCGAAGGAGCATCGTGGATGGGTGCGAGAAGGATTCCTGAAGCCAGAGCCAGAGGCAGCCCCTTCCGCTCCCAGCCAAGTGGCCCTCCCACTTGGACTCTCCCAGCTCGAGGGGAGCCAAGCGCGATTTTTGGCTGGCCTCACAGAAGCGACATTCAAAAGCCCAGGCTGCCGTGTGAAATCTCCTGGCTCCTCCTTTGTGATTTTCGGGCTAAAAATAAAATCCCCAGGACCCCGGTGGCTGCCATTGTTGCTGCTATTGAAACGTGATAAGCGCCTGATCAAAATTCTTATGCACTGTTGACAGGGGAGGCAACCGGCACTTATCTTCCAGTGACTTTAAAAATAGAGCCTCTTCCTTTTGTGCCAGGGCAAAGCAATAATTTAGATAATTGAAACTCTGAAATGAGTTGGAGATGAATCGCTGTGGCTTTGGGCCCTTTTATGAGACTTTTTCTTTGTGTAAAAAAAGAATGGAGTCAGAAGAAGAACGTTTCGCTCACACAAAGCCCCTGGATGGGACGCGTCTCGTCAATGTGAAACGGCGCAGCTCTGGGGCCCTGGCTGTTGGGCTGGGGGCTACTGTGGCTTCTCAGAGCTACAGACCTCCCTTCTGTCCCAGAACAGAGGGGCAGGTACAGAGCCACGCTGAGGGGCGAGGTATCTGGTGGGAGGAGGGGTCTCCTGGGTGAGGCCCTCCTTCTCTACCCTCCATGGCATTTCTTCTTGTTTCGAGGTGGGTGGCACCTCCTGTGAGAACCCGCCGGCTTTGGGGAGAGAGCCCCCTCTCAGGCAGCAGATCCTTCTCTGGGGAAGCCCCGCACTGCTCATCAGACAGCGGAAACAGGAATGTTATTTCATCTCTCTCTGCTCCTCCATCAAGGCCACCTGCACAGGCCTCTCTGCTGCCACCGCCAACACCACCCACCACCCTCTCCCCTCTAGGGAGCACAGCAGCTCCTCCCTGGCCTCCCTGCTGCCCTCACAACATTGCCCGCACCAGACTCTTTCTTTCCTTGCTGCTCCGATGGCCAACGTGATCTTTACAGAGCGTGAGAGTTGCCATTCTCTGGCTCCAGGTCTGGAATGACTGCCCATCGAGGAATGCAGCGCACTGTCTCCAGGGCCCGCGCAGCCTGGCGCCCATGCCCTCCAGCCTCCCTGGCCGCCCCCACTTTCAGGCGCTTTCGCTGTTAAGAACAGGGGTCTTCTGTGCCATCCAAACTCCTCTGACCAACATCCACTCAGGGTCACCAGGTAAAACACAGGACGCCCAGTTCAATTTCAGTTTCTTCTTTTTAAAGTTAGTATAATTTTTAAAAATAGAGACAAGGCCTTGCTGTGTCCCCCAGACCCGAGTGTAGGGTATGACTCCAGCTCCTGGGCTCAAGCCCTCTTCCTGCCTCATCCTCCAGGGTGGGACTACAGGATGCACCAACCAGCACGCCGGCTCATTCTTTTAATTTTAACTTTTGTGAGACGGGGTCTTGCTATGCCATCCAGGCTGGCCTTGAACTCCTAGTCTCAGGTGAGCCTCCTGCTTTGGCCTCCCAAAGTGCCAGGTCATAGGCATGAGCCACCACACCTGGCCACTAAATCTGTCCTTCTGATAACGTTTGTGTATAAATATACTAAATAGTTTCTACTCAGATAAACTATTCTTAGATAACGTTTGTGTATAAATGTGTCCCAAATGGAAACATTCTTGAGACTTGACCCTCAAAGACCATGTGCAAGACGCAGGCCCCCACCCAGACGACTCCAGCCACAGCTGCCCAAGCATCACCCAGCTGTCCTCCATGTGGGTCCCCCAGAGCTGGATGCGCTCCATATGGAACTCCTGAACCTCCACCCACCTCCCGGTCCCTCCCTCCACACACGCGCTCACCCTTGCAGGCCCGTGGTCTCTGCGTGGCAGAAGCTCGGGAAGAGTCTGTAGGAAGGAAGGGGGCCTGGAGCCTTGTCTGGAAGAGGCTTTGCACAAGCTGTGAGGTGCGAGTTAAACGGCCGCCTCTCGGGGTGGCTTTGTGCAGAGCTGACTGACGTCGTGGTGGCGGCTGCCCTGCACTGCTGGGTCCTCTGGTGCTTTGGCCTCACTGGTCTGAGGCTGCCCAGCACCTGGTGAAACATCATGTGTGTCCACGTGGGTGATTCTGGAAGAGATTGATTAGCCTGCGTTTGTGAACCGAGTGGAGATGCCTCCTTTCCACCAACAGGGGTGGGCGCATCGGAGCATCAGGGGCACCCACAGAGCTGGGCTCTATCGTGCACTTCTGGGTTCTCTAGTCTGCAGACACTAGATCAGGCACCTCAGCCCCCATGATCACGGGAGGCAATTCCCACAACACGCCTCCTCTTACTTGTCTCTCCACATGTCACTGGTTCTGCCTCTCTCAGGAGTCATGAGGAATACAGCTCCCCGGGGCTGACATGGGCCCCACCGTCTTACTGTCCTTCAGACGCCTCCAGCCAGCCTTCCCCAGGCCAGGAAGTGGGCCCACGCTCAGCCTCAGGCCAGACACCCAGCACTGTGAGCGAGGCGTGGAGGGAGACAGGCCTGGGACAGGCGACAACCTGTCAGCCCCTGGTCACCTGCAGGTCCTGCATGTCCTACCTCTCCACCTGAGGCTCCTCACCCCTAATTCTCTCTCTACCTGAGGCATCCTCACCCCCACTCTGTCCACCTGAGGCTCCTCACCCCTAATTCTCTCTCTACCTGAGGCATCCTCACCCCCACTCTGTCCACCTGAGGCTCCTCACCCCTAATTCTCTCTCTACCTGAGGTATCCTCACCCCCAATTCTCTTTCTCTCCACCTGACATGCCCTCACCTCCCCCTCTGTCTCCCTGAGGCATTCCCTGGCCCCCGGGTCATGGATCCCCTAGGTTGGGTGGGCAAGAGTAGCAGAGTCCTACCCCACATGATGGCAGCTGGTGGCCTGAGAACTCCATGGGAAATGCCGTGTCCGGTTCTCTACAATCCCACAGAGGATCCTTCTAACAAGTGACAGCCTAGCCTAGTGCGGGGCTCTGTGCTATCTTCCCTCTCCCAGGTCTCCCTGCCCACCCCATGGTGCCTCTGGAACCCCTCCCAGGCAGAGCACCTGCCCGGAATCCTGAGTGGCTGTGGTGAGCCAAGCACCCTGCTGACCTATGAGGGCATGAGGGAAAGCTGCAGTGGCCAAAGCCATGGGGACATGGGATGGTCACATGCAGAGCTCAGCCCGTCATGATCAGCACTGTGACTCTCAGTTGCCTCCCAGGGTTTTCATGTCCTCCTCACCCTCCGCAGTCTCCGAGGACCGCCAGAAAAAATGACCCCAGATTTGGTGGCTTAAAGCAACAGAGGCGTGCTCCCATCTGGATCCTGAGGCCGGAAGTCCGAAGGGCAGCTGCGGGCAAGGTGGTTCCTTGCAGCCTCTGAGGGAGGCTCAGCTCCAGGCCTCTCTTCCAGTCTCTGGTGGTCGCGGGGGACGGCCCTGGCATCCCAGCTTGTGGCTGCCTCACTCCAGGTTCGGCTTTCGCCTTCATGTGGCCTTCTTCTCACTGCGTGGCTCTGTCTCTGTGTCTCTTCTCCCTGCGTGGCTCTGTCTCTGTGTCTCTGTGTCTCTTCTCCTTTCTTCTTCAGGACACCAGGTATTGGATGTAGGGCTGCCCTCACCCTGCATGCCCCATCTTAACTCACATCTGCAGGGACCCTATCTTTAAATAAAGTCACATTTATTTTGAGGCTCTGGGTGGACATGAATTTTGGGGGGACACTATTTGATCTGACACACCCTTATCCCCATGCTCAGCTCAAGTCTGCAAGCATTTGGAGAGAGCCACTGTGTGCCAGGCACCATGAAGAATTTCTGAGGATACATAGAGGAGCCTTCCACAGCAGGGGAGGCTTTGCAGGTGATGAACTTGGATGAGTCCAGGCTGATGGCAGAGGCAGAGGAGCCCTTAGACAGGCTCAATGCCATGTCAAGGGTGCAGTGAGCGCAGAACTGGCCCTGGGGTCCCACCAGCTGGTCTGGGTGCCCCAGGACAGCCCCGCACCTGTCTTCTCTGTCTTCAGTGCCTCGCTGGTCCAGGTGCCCCCAGGACAGCCCCGCACCTGTCTTCTCTGCCTGCAGCGCCTCGTTCGTGGCTGGAACCTGGTGGTTGTTCCGTGGTGCTGCTGGAATCCCTCACCCGGCTCACAAGCAGTGTCCGCCCGTCTCTTGCCATGCTCACAATTGCAGAGACCGTCTGTGAGCAGTAACAGGCCTGGCCAGCATGGCTGTAGCCCAACTGGAGAGGCTCGAGGTCTGCTCAGCGATGCTGGCCTGGGCCTCTGGCTCCCATGAGCTCCACGGCTTTCAACGGCACCCACTGGGCCCATCCATCACGCCAAATTCCCCGTGCATGTGGCAGCCCCGCTGAGCGCGAAATTGCATGAGAATTACAGCTTCCTCTGGCTTCCAATCTGATTTTCTGAAGGCAGCTTCAACTCACCAGGCACTCTCCATAGGCCAGACCAGTGGGCAGCTGCCCCTCCCCCACACAGACTGCACCCTCCTACTGGGCCCCTAGGAATTCTCAGGGGCCTCCCCTCCAGGGGCGTCACTTCCCCTCCCAGAAGAGGTGCTCAGCCCCTTCCTGTCCAAGTCTTAGAGAATATGGCTGACCCAAGGCTGCCCAAGCTGTTCCTGAAGCCCAAGGTGCAGTTCTGGGGCCCACAGTTTATGGGGGGCCTTGACAAACCAGGCGTTGTGAAGACTTTCACCAGATGGCAAAGGGTCCAGGAAACACGCCTGACAGGTAAGGACAGGTTGGAGGGATCCGCATCTCCAGGCAGATGTTGCCAGGCCTGAGGGAGGAGGGAGGGGCTCGGACCACTTCAGTTCTGTTTACTGCTGGCCACCTGTTCATGTTTGAGTAGTAGAATACAACAGGGCTAGGGTCAGGGTTAGTGTCAGGGTCAGGGTTAGAGTTAGGGCCAGGGTCAGGGTTAGGGCCAGGGTTAGGGTTAGGGTCAGGATTAGGGTTAGGGTTAGGGTTAGGGCCAAGGTTAGGGTTAGAGTTAGGATCAGGGTTAGGATCAGGGTCAGGGTTAGGGTTAGGGTCAGGGTTAGGATCAGGATTAGGGTTAGGATCAGGGTCAGGGTCAGGGTCAGGATTAGGGTCAGGGTTAGGATCAGGGTTAGGGTTAGGGTTAGGGTTAGGGTTAGGGTCAGGGTTAGGATCAGGGTCAGGGTTAGGGTTAGGGTTAGGATTAGGGTTAACTCTAATAGAACTAATAGAATGAATAGAAACCGCTGGACCTCAACTACACAGGGATTCTTAGAGCGAGAGAAGAAGGCCAATCCTGAGGGTTTGCGGGGAAGAACCGCCATCAAAGGGTGGGTGTTACAGAGACCATCATGGAGTATCCCCCAGTGACATGGACAGTGGTGCCACTAAGGAGCTCACCATCAGGAACGCACGCAAGAAGAGCGCGGGATCCCGGGTCCTCGGCATCCATGTCACGCTGCGGTGCATGCCAGAGCACTCAGCCTTCCTGGTCATACTCCTTAGGAGCTCGAGACTATTTAAATGATTTCTCAGGTTTTATTCTCAGTTAATAAAGCAATTTTCCATCAGTCAATCAAATAAAAGTCTGGGGTTTCCACTCAGTGTTCTTGGGGCATTTCTTGCCTGGACTCATGTCCTTGGGGGTCTCTCCTGTGGCAGAACTCTAGGCTCCCTCCTCCACTTTCCTGTCCCTTCCCAAGGGACAATGTGGGGTAGCAGTGAAGTCAGATCTAGGAGAAGGTGCTCTCTTTAGGGCCACCTGCTCACTGGATGTTGGCACACTCCATGGCTCAGGGGTCCTTGGGGACAGGATAGTCATCTACAGGGTGTGTGGGCTTGTAGAAGCCTACTGTCCACCCAGTTGACCTTCCAAGCTCGAAGCTTCCAGGAGCTTCATCAGCACTGAAGCCGACATTTCTACTTCCCTGTGCCTGCTCCTCTGCCTCTGACTCCCTCCTCCGGGGCCTCTGAGTGAGGAGAAGGAGCGGCCTGGCCATCAGCATACATCCTCCACAGCTGTGGATAAGCAGCAGGAGCATGGCCACAGCTCCAGCACCAGCCTCGGCCCTGGAGCTTACGGGCTGTGTGATCTCAGCAAACAAATTAACATCTCTGAGTCTGCTTCCTAAGCTACAAATTGGGGATAATAACAGGAACCAGGCCCAGAATGAGGATTAAATGAGATCATTCATTTGGCCAAGTGCCTGGCTCCACAACAGAAATGATTGTTACCCAGAAGATGTCTGCAAGACAGACCCCAGGCACTGCTCCTGCTTCCAACCCCCTCCCCCAGCTCCCAGTGCCCCTGTGCTTCATCCAAGCCCCTCAGCCTGGGACTCAGACCCTATGGGTGGGGTCTGGCTGGCTGTGACATGGCTCCCCCCACAGCTCCCAGGGTACACCAGGGCCCATGCCAGCTCCACCTCCAGGCTTGCTCAAAGTGCTTCTTCCAGACCTCATGTGGCTCTCGGTGGCAAGAGCTGCCAGTGCCCACTGGCTCACCCATCAGTGGCCTGTGGCTGCCAGAACATACCATCATGAACTGGGTGGCTTAAAACTGCAGGCACTGAGGCCAGGCATGGCGGCTCACACCTGTAATCCCAGCATTTTGGGAAACCAAGGCAGGCAGATCACAAGGTCAGAAGATTGAGACCAGCCTGGCCAACATGGTGAAACCCCATCTCTACTAAAACACAAAAAGTTAGCTAGGTGTGGTGGCACATGCCCGTAGTCCCAGCTACTCAGGAGGCTGAGGCAGGAGAATCTCTTGAACCTGAGAGGTGGAGGCTGCAGTGAGCCAAGATCGCACCATTGCACTCCAGCCTGGGTGACAGAGGAGACTGACTCAAAAAAAAAAAAAAAAAAACTACAGTTGTTGATTCCCTCTGCTCAGCTCTGGAGGCTGGAAGTCTGACATCCAGGTGCCAGGAGGGCCGTGCTCCCTCCGAAGGCTTGAAGGCAGGCTCCCTCCTGCCTCTTCCAGCTTCTGGTGGCTCCAGGTGCTCTTCGGCTCATGGCTGCATCCTCCAATCTCTGCCTCTGTCTCCACGTGGCCCTCTCTTTCCGTCTTAATCAATTGCAGCTACAAAGACCCTTTGTCCAGATAAGGCCCAGGCACAGGTTCCGAGGATTAGGATGTGGGCATATTTTCCTGGGGGCCCCATTCAGCCCATGACACTCCCCCCACCCTTTCCTCCTGCTCCCCTCATCTTTCTGCCTGAGGCTTTCTCCCAGCCAGAGCCACTTTGCAGACATGCCTGGGAGAAACACCAGGGAGCAGCCCTCCGCCACAACTCGGGGTGGAGCGCGGGCACACAGCAGCTCCATCCCTCAGTCTTCGGTGGGAAACTGCCCCGCCACCTCAAGCTCAGCACTACGGTCCCGAAGCTTTCCCCGTGGGGTGGCCCCCGGCCCCCTCACAACTGGTGACGAAGCTCACTCTTGCTGCCGCCTCTCCTTTCTTGCCTCCCTTATCCACCCTGCTACCTGTGTTTCCCTAGGTCCTAAATAAATGACCCCAAATTAAACCCATGCCATGGGGCCTGCTTCTGGGGGAACCAAATGGCTCCCTGCTCCTGCAGTGCCCAGCCCCTCCTGGCCCGTTCTATGTTGATGCACTCAACTCGCCCACCCTTGGAGACGGAGTCACCCAGGTGCACACATGCCATCCACCATCCAGTGTGGGGTCAGGTCCCAGGCACAGGGCCATGCTACAGTCAGCCCATCCGAGACAGTACCCAGGACCCAGGGGACCTGCAGACAAGGATATCTGCGAATGGAACCACCAGGACTCTCCACCCAAGGGGAGCTCTCGGGGGCTATTCCTGAACACCCCCAGCCAGCCGTGCACGCCCATTCATGATTACAGTGCCATAAATGGCTGGGGTGACAGCCCCCTGGCAAGGCCAGCCAGGGCCCCAGCTGCCTGCGTCTCTAGAACAGCAGAAGGTGACACCCCCAAGCCCTGGCTCTCCATCCCGGGAGCTCCGGCAGCCTGGGCACCTGCAGCAGTACGTCCTTCCCCTGGCTGCTTAAACGTGTCTCTCGGGAGCCTAAGGAATGTGCTCGGACCAGCATCAACTGCACTCTCTGTGTCAGACCATGAGACGCAGAGGTAAGACCCAGTACCCAGCACGGCCCGGGACTGAGGAGGGGATGGCAAATAAGTGAACATCATCTGTGTCTGAGAGTGTCGCCATGTCATGGGGACCCAGAAAAAAGACAGGCTAGGTCATCGTGGGGCCCCAGCCTGGCAGCCCCTGGCAGCTGCAGAAATGAGGCTGAGGGTTTCAGCCAGCTGAGGGGTTCCCCACACACTGGAGGTGGTCAGCAGGCACTGGGGGAGCGGCTGTGCATCACCAGCTCAGCTGGCTGGGAGCTGTCCCCACAGCCCAGGACAGACAAGGAGGGCAGAGGTCCGCAGAGGGGCTGGAGCAGAATGCAACAGCAGCAGGTGGGGGCTGAGGAAGCGGGCAAGCAGGCAGAGAGAGGCGATGTCTGCTGGGGGCTTCTTTTTATGTCAGAGTCTCCCTCTGCATGAAGGGGACACCACCAAGGTAGCAACCCCAGCCTCAGCCCCTCCCCAGGAGAATCAGGGTGCACGTGGTATGTGTGCTGGGGAATAAATGGGGCTTCCCTCAGAGGTGAAGCCCCAGAGGCAGCCTGCACACTCCGTTGCTCCTCCGGGGTCCTCTCTGATTGAGGGGTGCTGTCAATGCTGGGGGATGGGCGGTGCTGTCATTGCTGGGAGTCCCTCATTCTGGGGGCCAGGTAGTGGTCCCCTTGACTGACAGACCCAAGCCACATCCTCTAGCACTGAAGGTGGTATTTGGGAGGCCTCCTGCCTTAGCGTTTCAAAATCTTTTCAATTTCTCAGGACCTGGGAGAGAGGAGGGGTGCTCTCAGCTGGGTCCTCTCAGAGCCCCCAGCATTTGGTTTATGTATCAGGAATACTGGGAAATGACAAGGGAAGAAGGGGTTGGGAGGGGCATAAATGTTCCCAGGCGGGCTCCAGTGGGGACCGGGCAGGAGGAACCCAGGTTCTGCATCCCGGGTTGGCTCGGCTGCAGTGTTCTGGATGTTTCCAAGGCTCCTCCGAGGTCTCCCGGCTCCCACCATGTTCCTCCTTCTGCAGACAGGAGGTGTGGCTCCCCAGCAGTGCCCGGGCAGAGGGGTCCAAGGCAGGCACTCTCCCTGTTCCCCGGGTTCCTCCATGGGCTCCGCAGCATCCTGCATCCCTAGCCATCACCAGGGGATGAGGGACGGCCAGGCCAGAGCTGACAGCCTGCAGCGGCAGAGATGGCAGGAGGGGGGGCTCGCGGAGGCAGGGGCCTCGCCCTCTGGAGGGGTGGGCAGGGTGCAGGCCTCTGTGGCCTCCTTGGAGCAGCCTGCTCTCAGACACCCGCCTGCCTGTGTGTCCCACCTTCCTGCAGCCCACTTTCCTTTCTCCCTCATGCTGCCTCTTGGGATTACAATCCCGGTAAGAGTAGGTGAGCATGGATGAGCATGCTTTGATTCCCGGGGAATCAGGCTTCGGCGTGGAGGACAGGCTGTCATGGGGACCGCTTTGTTCACAAGCCAGGGCTGCTTTGATGGGGCTGGCCTGGCCTGAAGAAAGCTGTGCAGTCTCAGGAAGGTGCGGGCCTTGCTGCTCCCAGCCCATCAGAGGCCATCAGGCACAGGCCCTAGCGGGCGGAGCAGCATGGGGTGCAGGCAGCTGTGGCTATGCCCCAGGAACTCCCCAGAAGGGTCCACAGGCAGTCACCTGGGCAGGTGCCTCAGCAAGCAGGCCCTGCTGGGAGGAGCGCAGAACATGCTGCAGCTTCACACGGCCTTCTACACGGCCGGTAGCAGAGGCCCCAGTGGCTCTCGACTTTCACAGTTGGTGCTGGGCTTGCTGGGAGCAGACCCACCTCACACCCACATTTCCCTGACCTAAGCCCCCAGAACTAGCGGGGACTGCAGCGCTGGGTCACCTGTGGTGCCCGGGCTCTCTTGCAGGCTCTGGTTGGTCTGTGTGCTCCCTGCAGCTGGAGCCTTCATGATGGGAGCAAGGGAGAGGCTGTCCAGCTGTGGATGCAGTGACCTCAGAGTTCCTTTTGAATCATTTCAGAGCCTTCCAAAAAGGGCATAATGCAGAGGGTCTCCCTCGGCAAGAAGAAAAGGGGAGGAGGAGGCCAATTGCCTGGTGTCGGGGGACATGGGCCTCAGGAGGTGGGCGGGGCTGCGGGTGATGGGCATGACTTTCTCCAGGACATGAACCAGGCTGTGGATTTTGCCCAGTGGGGGTGGGAGCAACTCCAGGGGAGCTCCACATTCCTGCCTTGGGCCCTTCTCTGCCCAGTCTCCATGGAGATGAGCAGGGTGCCTGAGTAGCGTGTACCTTGGAAGTGGCGGCCGACATCTGAGCCAGGCTCCATCCTGCACTCTCCCCTCCTCAGCCACCGCTGGGTCAGTGCTGCCTCTGACCAGCAGCACTGGTGGCCCTGAAAACAAAGCGGGGAGAGGCCTTAAGTGAGAAGCCGACAGTGCAGAGCCCAGGAAAGGGACCCAGGACCGGAACCTCCAGACTGGGCAAAGGACAGGCACCAGCTGCTCTAGATTCCAATCGAGGCCACTTCTGCCTCATCGCTCCCCAGAGTTACAGCAGTCTCATAAGTGGGCAGAGAGCAAGTGGCCGACCAGAGGGCGCTCCCAAGGCAACGATGCTTGACCCTGAAACAATTGCCTTGCCCTCCTCCCAGCACTGCTCTTGCTTCTCCCCAAAGCCAGAACTGTAGCACCCAGACGCCTCCTTCGCTGGCCGTCTCCCACCATGCCCTGCCCTGCTCACCCTTCAGCCTGAAGCCACTTGGAAGAAATCCTGCTGGAGTCTGGTTGAGCTGGACATCCTGAAATGGCCCCTGAAGGGAGCAAACGTGGCCTGCGGGGCTGCCGTGGCAGGTGATGCTGCTATGGCTGGTGGTGCTCTCATGGCCTGTGGGGCTGCCATGGCTGGTGGGGCTGCAGTCCATGAGTACAAGCCAGCAACGAGAGTCAGGTCCCAGCCCCACTGTGCCAGGGAGACTGGTGGCTTTGGGCAGTGACTCAGCCTCCCTAGGCCTCTCTTTCCTCCTGTGCAGGACAGAGACCCCCCCAAAGGGGAACTGGAAATGCGGGAGGTGGGGCTCCCAGAGCCCAGGGTGCCACGCGCACCTAAAGCCTGTGTCCAGCGCTTCTTTCCGTCACTGGGTGTTGTGATCCCCGGGACTGATTTATGGGGAAGGCTCCGGGAGGAGGTGAGGGCTCTGCAGAGGCGCTTCCCAAACCTTACCCCACTGTGTCTGGAGATGGGTTGTCCACACTGTGAAGTGGCTTGGGGTCACCAGAGGCTAATGGACCAGTCCAGAGTTGCTTGGTGTGTCCAGGGCGAGCTTGGGGCTTGTAGCCAGGAGTGTCTTATCCCACAGCCAAGGAGCAGCCTGTGTGAGCACCTGGGAGGACAGCATGCTGAGGAGGGTTTGTGCCGGGCGCCTTCTCATAAGGAACTCGCTCCCACGGTGTGGACATCATTGAGATTATAGTTTTGCAAAAGACAGCGTGACATCCTTCAAATGGGTGTCCATATTATATCCCTCTATAAAAGCCGGGGACATAACACTGAATCACAGCCGTGGGAAGGAGGCACAGGAGCTGGGCTGACAGCCTGCACACATCTCGTTCTGGTGGTTTAGTCTAACCCTGGGACCACGTTATTAACACTGTGCTTAATGTCCCAGGTCTGGGGATAGACAAACAACCTGTGCTATGCTGGAGAACACTTACTAAGAGGTAAGGGCTTCCGCATTCTGCTCGATAAGTGCCTGGTTTATTTTACATGGGAAAAAAGAAAAGCTTTGTTGTTGTTCAGAACCATTCCATCCAACCCGGCCGCAGCCTGCGTGCATGTGCAAGGACACATTTCATCTTCAGCACCAGATGTGGGGGTGTTGAGCACGTCGCTGCTGGAAGGAAAACAAATCATTCATTTATCTCTGTGTTCATTCGTTCCATAAATATTTGCTGAACGCTAAGTGGGTGCTGGGGAGACAGCCATGACATCAATGGACCTGGACTCCGTCCTCACAGCAGCTGCAGAGTACAGTCCGGGCCTCTCCTACGCTGCCCACGGGCACCCGGGACTGAGCAATTACTTCTCTGCACCCAAGTCTTCCCTGTAGAAATCCACGTGTGTGCCAGAGAGGTGAGGATAGGGATGTCACCGCGGCACAGCGCGTGACCACAAAACTCAGGAGCCACCTGCATGTCCAGCACCAGGAAGAAGCCAGTTCAAAGCTGGCCGGCCCCTCTGTGGGGCAGCAGGCTGGGTGTGAGCATCCAGACATGGTGCAGGAGGAAGGCAGGAGCTGTGTGGGGACGTAGGCAGCACATGCCGAGGATGTGAACACCCAGGAACCACCAACACCTGCCGGCACGTCCTGCAGGGGCATGTCCACCCATGTGATGCGCAGATAACGGCCCTGGGGGGCATGCTGCAGTCACCACAGCGTGAGCTCTAGAGGGGTCTCCAGCCTTCTGGGGAGGCTTTGAACTGTCTACAAGAGAATTTATTCATGGGTGATTTGTTAGATGAGGAATTAGTGAAATTAAAAGAGAAATGAAGAGCAGGAACGAAGGCCACCTCAGGCTCCATGCCCAGTGGTGTTGCTTCCCACTCTGGTGACGCTGTCAGTGAAGTCCTGGGGCCCAGTGTTCCAAGCAGGAATGACTGAACACAGAGCTGCCCAGGACATGTAAAGGTCGCATGTCACGTGGGTGAGAGCCTGCACTGGGGAGCCTTGGCCCTGAAGCCTGGACCTCAGCCCTCTCCTCCATGGCATGCATATTGCTACTTAATGAACTAGAATGCGTTGTCAATGAAGGCAGGACTCTCTCTCACACACACACACATACACACACCCCTCAGTGACCGGACTATGGGTAGGAATCAGGAGGCTTTCAGGATCTCAAGCCAGGGTGATAGAAACATGGGAAGGAGAATGAGGCTGCCGGGGGCTGGGGAGTTGGCATCTGGCATGTGCCATGTACTCTCTGTCCCTCATAAGCCAAATGTTTCAGGTGGGCTTTTGGCACCTGCTGGGTCACTGTTAATGTATGGAGCACCTGCCTGGGTGAGTGGAGTCAGCGAGGTGCTGTTACAGGAGCTGACCTCGCCTTTCCAACCACTTTCACAGCACATTGGGTAAACTTTTAGGTGAAAGGTGGGAGGGAATGGGGACCTGGGTCTGCTGAGCCCCTACCGTGTGCAGGCATCTCAAACGCACTGTCCACCCACTCCCTAAAACCCTAAAACATCTGCAAAGCCCACAGTTTGTACTGGACCCTTTGCTGCCTCTCATGTGCCGGAGACCTGGTGAGACAAGAACGGGTCTGCCAGCTGCTAGGAGGCCTGGGACTCATGAGGAGACTCACAGGAATAGTGCAGCTGGTCCCAAGTGCCCATGGCCTGCAAGGTAGGACACACTCATCGGCAGCCACGGCAATGTCATGAGGATGGAGAGAACAGCTTCGCCCATTGGGGCTACTGGTCAAGGACCTGCAGGTGTGTCCCACCCATCCTTGCTCAAGGCCACACAGCTGGTCAACCTCAGGCTGAGACCAGGAACCAAAGTCTCTCTGATTCTAAATGCCACCCTGCAATCCCCTGCCATGGCTGGTGCCCTGTGAGCCCAGTGCCCCTCACTGGGGTCTGCAGAAATGGGAAAAGGCCTAGAAAGTGAGGCTGGCCAGTTTCCAGAGCCTGAGGACCAGGTCGCGCCGGGCGGTCGAGTATCACCTGCCTCCCCTTCTAGAGCCTCCTTTCCTCTCCTCAGGCCCAGGACCACCATAGAGGTGTGATGTCTCCAAGCTCTGCACATTCCTTGTGCCCTAGAAACATGTGACAGGAAGTTCGCATTCTCCTGATCCCAATATCACCACTAACGTAACAAGTCCCCCCTCGGCACGGGTGCAGGTGTGTCGAGATACACATTTGCAGGCGTGTGGACAGGTGTGAACGCCCTTTGAAGAGACCGCCAGGGATCATCGAAGGTGTCAGCTGGCCTGGGCCGGGCTATGGTGCCCAGGATGTCTGGTTATCACCATCCGAATGCTGCCAGGAAGGTACTTGATGGCTGTGAGTCACATCTACCAGAAGTGGACCTCTATGAATCCAGCATATGACCTCCCTGAGGCGGGCATATCTCATACAGTCAGCTAAAGGCTTCAAGAGCAAAGGCTGAGGCTTCTCAGAAAAGGGATTTGGCTTCAAAACCACAATGTAGAAATCTCGCCTGAGCTTCCAGCCTGCCCTTGGACTTCAGGCTTGCCAGCCCCCACAGTCGCACCAGCCAAGTCCTTAAAATAAAGCTCCCCTCTCCATGCACACATGAACAGCCTGCATATGTGTCTATCTACCCGTCTCTTACAGAGGCTGCTCTCGCCTGGAAATCTCCCACTTGTTCTGTTTCTCTGGCCAGGCTGAGCGGCTCTGGGGCCCCAGTGTACATACACAGCATTTGCCCCAGAAGCCCGCCAGCCCCAAGTCCTGTAGCTGGGCGTCTGCAAGCTGTCTCTGTGCAGTAAATGAGGACAGTGAAACCACTCATGAGCAGGGTTGCTGTCACAACAGAATCCGTAATGATGGGCCCTTGGGGACCATGTGCTGATTGTCAGGAGGGAAGTGGGTGGACAAGTCGGCCGTCTATAGAGGACCGGAAGCAACTGAGTGGGAAAGGCCACTGCCCACCACAGAGTGAGCACAGTTTTCTACATTTACGGAGAGACACAGGTGTGTCCAGACAGGGCGAGGGCTGCAGAGCAACCTGGAAGAAACCTATAGAAATGAGTGGAGCACACGCGGCATCCTCCTAGGTACCATGGACAGCTACCACCTCACTGGGGACAGCAACTGCCTCCTCTATCAGCCCCCTTGTGCAGTGAACAACGTGCACAGCCATATGGGGCAGCCCTGAAATATTACCTCCAGGGTGGAGCTGGGATGATGAGTCACTGCTGTTTCTGCTTCTGCTTTTCAACATTTTCTAAGATTTATACTATGGGTGTTTGTTGATTTCTTATCAAAGACAAATAAAAAGCAGTGAAAGCAAAGCAGCCACCCTTGTGCTGTGGCCCACATGGCTCCTGGTTGCCAGCAAAGAATGTTGGGGCATCACCAGCCCAGCAGGCAGAGGACCAAAGTCCCCTCGAGGCCGCCAGCGTCAGCCTCCCAGGCCTTCGCAGCCCATTTGAAGCCGGAGCATCTGGGTGCCCTGGACCCCCTCCCACACCATCCTCATGAAGGAGCCAGGCTCAGACAGGACGCCCAGGAGAAGAAGGACCTGGGATGGCATCTCCCAGCTCAGTGTGTAGGGGCAGGCGTCTCCCCCTGCACCTGCCCTGAGGAAGCCTGTAGTGTCCCCTCCAGCCCTTCCCTCAACTGCCCGGCTCTGCTATTAGCCCCTGAATAGCCACCACTCACACCTAGACACACTGTGCCCACTGCACAAACACACACCACGCATACCCATCACACACACCACACTCACTGCACAGACACACACCTAGACACACTGCACAGACACACCCCCATCACACACACACATGCACTCCCATCACACACACCACACACACCTCACAGACACCCCATCACACACACACCCATCACACACACCACTCACCACACAGACACACACATACACACCCATCACACACACCACACATATCGCACACACACACCCATCATACACACCACACACACCTTACAGACACACACCCCCATCACACACACTGCACACACACCCATCACACACACTACACACACCTCACAGGCACACACCCCCATCACATATACCACACACCAAACCACTGCACAGACACAAACACACACATACACACCCCATCACAAACACACCACATCCACAGCACAGATACACATACATACACCCATCACACACACCCAGACATGCCACACTCCCCACACAGACACACGCACACCCCACATATCTAGCTGCACTGACTGGAACTGGTCATGACTGGGAGGCCCTCCTTCCACACAGCGTGAATTCACCTCTGATCCCACCTCTATCTTCCAATGCCTGACGAGGATGTGAACGCCATGGCTCATCAGGAAAAACTTCCTCTTTACCTGTAGAATAATAATTTGGGGATCATCACCCCCATCCACTCCATGAGTGTCCAGGGAGCCACACTCCATGCCAGCCCCAAGGAGCATCAGGGTGCCGCCTTCTGGTGTTTGCGTCTCTCCAGAATTTGCAAGTGGAAATGCCAAGCCCAGGGTGAAGGGACGGGCAGGTGCGGCTTCTGGAGGAGGGGAAGTCCCGAGGGTGGATTCTCATGATGGGATCGGCGCCCTTACAGCAGGAGACTCCAGAGAGACACCCCATCCACCATGTGAGGCCACAGCTGAAAGACGGCGTCCGTGGACCAGGAGGCAGCCCTCTCCAGATGCCAAATCTGCTGCCACCTTGATCCTGGACTTCCAGCCTCCAGGACTATGAGCAGTAAATGTCTGTTGTTCGTGAGCCTCTCAGTTTAAGGTATTTTTCTTACAGCAGCACACCCAGACCGAGACATTTGATGAGCAGGGTGAGTGCAGGGCCTCCCTCAGGAGCGCTGGCTGGCTGGGAGGACACAAAGCCAACCGAGTGGCATAATAAAGGTGTGACTGTGATGACCGTGGTGGAGAAACGCTGTACACACAGTCCTTGTCACAGAACCGGAGGACTGCAGGATGGCCAAGCCAGGAGGGCCCACAGCATCGAAATGACTCAGTGTGTGACTAGGGTCAGGGCTCAGAGTACCGCCCCAGTCTGAGCTCAGTCTACAGTCACTATCAAGGCTCAATATGGCCAGGATAAAGTCTCCGTCTTTAACCCATCAGTGAGCAGGACCATGGCTCAGCCTGTGAGAGATCAAAACTCCTCCTGTGACCAGGGGCAGGAATCTGTGTGGCCATGGTGAGGATTCGGGATTTGTCCAGGATCAGGGCTTAGTCTGTGACAAGGGTTCTGGGATTAGGGGTCAGCATGGAGTCAGAGTCAGAGCACAGTATGTTCTGGGATCAGGGCTCAGTCTCAGCAGGCCAGGGCTCTGCCCTGAGGGCCTCTGCTCCTCACTGAAGCAACCTTCACATCCCACTCCAAGCGGCTGGGTGGCCTGACCCCCGTACCCCGTGCACTTTTTCCTCTGGAAATCCCCTTTGGCTCCGGTCCTAATTATGTCTAAAACCCCATCTTGGCTGGGGGATTTCATCAGGGAGCAGGAGCTCAGGGCCAGGGTGCTATGGGAAGAGGAGGACCGGTGGCCTAGACAATTCCTGCACAGCCCAATCAGGGCGCCTGCATACCCGGATTTGCATAAATCTCTAAGCCGATTAGAGGAACGTTCAGAGGAAGCCTCGCAGGTGCCAGCCAGCAAGGCAGGTGCCCTCCCTCTCTGGGCAGATTAATTGTTCCCAGCCCAGCTGGCTCCAAAGCCGAGTTCATTATCTCTCGCCCCAAATCGGCACCTCCCCCGCTCCTTTTCTACTCCTATCAGTGGCACCAAACTCAGAACCCAGCTGCCTTCTCTCTGACCACCCTGCACTCATGCCCCAGTGTCCAGGCCTGGGCCAAGCCGAACGCTTCTCGGGGCCAGAGTCTTCAGCCTGATTCCTGCCATGACGTACCCCTGGGTGTCCTCGACACCGGCATCCCACCTCCTCCCATTGCACCCCTGCAGCCTGCCTGGAGCACTTGCCCTGAATGCGCCTGCAGTCCTGGCCCAGAGCAGGCTGGCGTTTGGCCTTCCTGGGTCCCTGGGTTCTCCTCTGGAGCAGGCATTGCACCACCCAGGAGCCGCCACCTTCCCCCCTCTGGCCAGCACCCTGCCCTGGAGGCCTGTGGGCGGAGTGTTGGCCAAGGTCTCAGGATCAGCACAGAGTGGCTGGATGGCCCTTCTCTGTCCACTTCCCTCTGCCACAGCCCCTTCATGCCTCCCCTGCAGGCAGGGGCAGCCTCCTGCCCTCCTGAACAAGCTTCTGCTCTGCCCCACTCAGCCCCAACACCTGCTCTTCCAACCTGGGGGTACCAGGGAGAACTCCAGGCCAAGCCAGGAGCATATTTGGATGGAGGCAACTTTCACATGCAGAGCCCTGATCCCAGGGACTGCAGGGTTCAGGGCCTCAGGGCCTGGTCTAATGGACCCTGGATCCCAGCTCCAGAGCTGGGAGGACTGTTGAGATGGAAACCAGGACGGCAGGGCTGGGTGCTCCGCCTCCGCCACCCTCCTATCAGGGGTGCTCCCCCTGCAAGCCTGTCCTGCAATGGGAGACTGACAGTCCCCAGCTCATCATAAATGCTACTGGCCCCTGACAAAGGTGCATCACCCATCAGCAAGTGGCAGCAGAGTGCATGGCCAGGGACACCCCGTAGCCCCAGTCCTCTTTGTGTTTTCTTTCCCCACCTTGAGAATTCACAGGCATCCTCTGAGGAAGAACAGGACATGTGGAGACACTGGGAAAGTCTTCCAGAGTCTCCCGCTGGAGGGCTGGAAGCAGTGCTCCCGTCCTGTGGGTGAGGGCAAGACACAGCCCAGTGTAGACCCTTCTGACAGCACAGAACACCAGGTGAAGCTCACGTGGAATCCACGTGTTTCTGCATCCAGTCTGGGCTCGTTTTACCATGGTGCAGGCACTGAGAAGCCCTTGCTGTCTGTGTTTTGGGGGCTGCAGGCAACTCAGCATCTTGAGTGTGCTTGGCCCTCCCTCCCAGGCAGGGGAGCCCCCAGAGTCAGGAGGCTGAGGGTTAAGAGGCTGAGGGTCAGGAGGCCTGAGGGTCAGGAGGCTGGGCGCCTGGTTCCAGGGCCAGATCACCTGTTGTGGGCCCTGGACAGGCCCTTCCACCCCTTGGACGGGTTATTGGAAAAGTGAGAAAAAGAATTCATTCCTACTTCATGGGACCTTGGGATGAAAGGAGGAGAGGTGTGAAGCCAGGTTCCAGATGCCCAGGAGAAGCCACCTGAGGCCTGGTGCAGGGGCTGGAGTTGGCCTCCTGGATGCCCACTCGGCCCCCTGCACTCACCAGGAGACAGGGTGCCATCCAGTGCCATCCTCAGGAGCCCAGGGCATCCCCACTGCTGTGGCCTGCTCTGGAGCACCACGTTGCCAGCCCTGCCCACTGCCTGCCTGGACGCATGGTACACAGGGACATCCATGCCACACCTCCTGGGCACCCACTCCAGATGCCACCTCCTGCCTCTGTTGGGCCCAGCCCTCAGGACACCCAGTGTTCCCACACAGACAAGGAGAGCTGGGCCAGGGAGGGCACCTCTCCCCGCGTGCTGGGCCTGGCTATGCAGGAGGCAGTGAGCACTTGCCACTACAGCCGCCTCCTTCACCACAGGCCTTTGGCACCGAGGGGCTCTCCAACTGCCAAGGCTTAAATGGCAACTGGCGCAGGCTCCCAGCCCCCGGGCCTATCTCCATGGCTCTCTGGACAGCTGACAGCTGTCGTGCACTGCGGCAGGCATATGCTCGCCCAGCCCCCCATCCCGCCAGCCAAGGCCCTCGGGAGCCCAGAACCAGCCCTGAGGCCCTGCCCATCCTGGCCCACCCTGCCCATTCTGCCGCATCCTGCCCATCCTGCCCCATCCTGCCCATTCTGCCCCATCCTGCCCATCCTGCCTCATCCTGCCCATCCTGTCCCATCCTTCCCCATCCTGCTCATCCTGCCCCATCCTGCCCATCCTGCCCCATCCTGCCCATCCTGCCCCATCCTGCCCCTTCCCAGGCTGCACATGGCCAGAGTCCAGCCTCCAGGCAGCCAGCTCCATCCTCCTCCAGGCCTCTCTGACCACTCCAGAGGAGGGATGCCCAGGCCCTGGGGTTGACTCTGCCAACAGTTTGCCCTGTGATTATCAGACACATTAGTCCCTGGGCCTCACTTCCTCGTCTTTAACAAAGTTGGGGCCAGTGGCCCCACAGTCTCTCCCAGCTCTGACAGTCAAGCTTGCCTGCCCTAAAGCATCAGAGGCACAAGAGCCTACTCCAGGACCAAGGGGCACAGGCCAGGGTTGGGCTGCCTGCTAGCTCATGCTCTGCAGGTGTTGGAAATAGATGCTCAGTGCCGCAAAGAAAAATTGCCACTGAGACAAAGGATATTTTAGCAACCCAATTTTTACTTCTTAGACTGCAGAAGGGCACCCTCACTAGACATCCTACCATGAGAGCACAATGAACAAAGGAAAACACACAAATTTATCCCTCATGCATTTGGGGTCGTCCTTACTGCTGTGTCTGATCTCCGTTCACTGGAGCCAGACCTCACAATCTAAACTGAAACCCGATTGGCTAATAACTTAAAATTTTTCTAAACAAGTAAAAGCAATGGAGAGCAGGGACATGCCTGTGACCACATCCAGCACAGATATCTCGGTTAAAGTACAAGGACGTAGAATTTACTACTTGCCTGTAAACATGGCAGGTCTAACAGCTACGTAGGATAGGGCTTCACAGAGAGTTATTAGCACAGTTACGATTTATTCTTTAACAAGAAAGGAAACTTGAAAAAGGACCTTTTTTACTTCCCACAGCAGGGACGAGGGGACGTTGGTGATGTTGGGAGACAGTGCTCCTGGGACTGCCACTCCCCTCCGTTCTCTGATGCAGGAGCCACCTGGGGACCATCTCCAGGTGCTTTTTCCCTTGGAGTTCAGACTCCCACGGAAGGGCATGGGGCTCTTGAGCAAGGCATGTAGGGCTCAAGGAGAGCACTGGCCATGGGGACAGACACAACTGGCATGACCTGAGAGGCCAAGAGCCAGAGTGGGGAACAAGGGCCCTCAGGGACAAGGGGCCGCCAGGGCAAGCTGCTGTGACCCAGGCGCCGACAGCCTGCAGGGCTTCCCTGGTGGTGCTGCTGCTCTCTGAAACCAGGGCGGCATCCTCACTCAGCACAGCAGGCCCTTGGGGCTGCCCAGGCCTGCCTGGGTCCTATGTGGCAGGAAGGACTCAGAGCAGGCACATGGGTTGAGGGCGGGAGGGCATCAGGCCAGGTCAGCCAAGGACAAGCAGGCAAAGGGCCACCATGGGGATACCAGTGGCAGCATGAGTGCTCCCCCAGAACCAGAGGAGGGGTTCTCTCCAGGGCAGGCTCTGCAGAGGTGACCCTGCCTGCCAGTGGCCCCACCTGTGCCCTGTGCCCACCAGAGCCAGGACAGTAGGCACCCAAGAAGAAGCCATGAAGCCCTCACAAAACGCATGCTTGAGATTCTCCCCACCCCTGGGCCTAAGCTGAGGGGTCACTGGTGGTGCTGTGGGAGTCAGGCTACCCTCCCAGAAGCCAGGCTGCTCCTGAGCACAGTGAAGGCTCCATTGCAATCTCCAGGCTGCACTGGGGGTTGATGGGCTGGGGGTGGAGCACTAGGGGTCGGTCCCCTCCCCGGCTCCCATGACTTCCCCTGAAGGCTTCCCTGCCCAGGGGCCCCATGCTCAGAGGCCAGCAGTGACCTGGGGTGGATTCTGGACACACCTCTGCTCCCAGATGCCTTAGCAGCACTGAACCAGGATGTGAGAGGGTCCCTCCTGGGGCCAGCACTGACCCTAACTGCCAGCAGCATTTCTGCTAACATCTGTCCAGGTAATGGCACTGCCTCAGTCTGCCCTAGAGAATTGCTCCTCAGGCCGCTCCAGGGCAGAGTCCAGGTACTTCCTCCCACCGACCCCACACCTCCTGGCCACCACTCCTGGGGGACCTCAGGTGCCCACACTCCACTCAGATCTGGGGCCTCTTGTTTTGCCCCAGCGCCGGCCCTGTCCCCACCCCAGCCACCCTCCATGGCTGTCGCTGTGCCAAGGATGTACTGGGCCTCCGCCCCAGGTCCTGCCTGCCTCTCCCCACCTTGGAGAGGGCTGTCAACCTCCTTCCTGCCACAGTCTCACAGGCCTGCCCACTGGCCCCAGGCATCAGGCATGGCCCATCCTTGTCCCCTGAGAGTCACGGTAACCACCAGAGCCCCTGTCACTTGTGCTCCTGGGGCTTGCTCTGACCCCATGTCCTCCACACTTTGTGGCCCGTCTCCACTCCTGCTGCTGGTCCTCCATGCCCTGCTGCTGACACTCATTCTCCATGTGATGTAAATCTCCCTAGAGAATCTCACTGGGCTGGCCTCTGGGTCTCTCCCACCCTGCCTCATGTAGGAGCCCCACACTCAGGCCCTTGGGACAGTCCCTGGCTGCTCCCTGCCCACACAGGCACTCAAGTGGAAGAGCTCTTGCGTCCCTTCCAATCCCACACTCAGTCACCTCGCCCGTTAACCTTCCCGGCTACAGCCGATGAAGCACAGTCCCTGGAGAGTTGTAGAATCAGTGGCTCAGAAACATACCATCCTCTCTGTAGTAGTCTGCGAGGGCTGCCACAGCAAAATGCCACGGATGCAGGGGGCGTAAACGGTAGACACTTAAGTCTCATAGCTCTGGGGAGTGCAAGCTTGAGGTCCGGGCACCCACTGCAGCGTTGTGTCTGGTGAGGGCTCTCTCCTTAGGCGATGGGCGGCTGCCTCCTGGCCACAGCTCCATGTGGCATTCCTCTGTGCGTGCGTGACGGGAGGAGAGAGGGCACCTTAGGCGTCTCTTTTTATAAGGTCAGCATCCCACCCTTATGACCCCATTTAACCTGAGTTGCTTCCTTAGAGGCCATCTCCAAATACAGCCACACCGGGACTTAGGGTTTTAACACAAGCATTTTCAGGGGGACACAGACCTTCACATCACCTATCCGCCCATTCAGATGACAGTTCGGGAACTTTCAGCAGGAGAGCTGGAGCAATCTGCTGAATGTGGCAGAGTGAGTCTGGGTGCAGCCTGTGTCTCCACTCCCAGCCAAGCGGCTTCCCCACCCAGAGCTGCTCCAGCCGGCATTCCCAAAGCACTTATTATGCAAATGTGAGGGGCCAGCGCATCAATTACACTCGCAGAGATCCTGAAGTGTGCGCTTCCCACGGCCTCTTGCAGTGGCCACATGCACTCAGAGACGGGGAGAAAGCACATTCGGGGGCGGGGTGCTCTGAGCACTGGCATCCAGCCCCAGTGGAAGGAAAACATGGAGTCAGCAGCCTGGGCTAGTTGGCATTTCCTCTGACTCAGGCACCTCCATGAGGCCTGAGGAGCAGGTGGGAACTTTGACCCACTGGACCAAGTGAGGGGCTCTGGTCTGAGGCTGGCTGGGTGGAGACTGGTCTGTGGGAGTCTAGAAAGTCCCTGCCCTGCTCCTGATCTTCCTGCTAGCCGGCTCCAGGGTCACACACTGTTCCCCACTTCTCAACCACCCCCTTGCCCTTGATGCCCCAGGGCCTGAGGTTGCAGGCCAGGATGCCTGAGGGTGCCTGCTCAGCACTTGGGCACATGGCAGCCTGGATGTGTGAGGGAGCAGGGCAGCCCTTGGCCCATGAGGGTGGAACCTGATGGGTCTTCCATCTCTGGGTGGACAATTCTACGGCACACGCCATGTGGCTCCTAGGGCATTCATGGGCTCCAGTCCCAGGTGCCCACTGCAGTGGCCTGTTTGAGGCCACAGCCTTGTAGGACCAAGCGTTCTGTCTTGTTCTGCCTCATCCTGCCTGCATGCTACTTCCAGGGTGTTTGAAATCACCTGCCAAAGCAAAGTGCTCCAGTAAAAACCCTTGCTCAAGCTGTGTGTTCGGGGGACAGCTGTGGTAGACAGACTTCAAAGATGACCCTAACTCGTTCCACTGCCTGGAGTCCTCAGGCTTATGTTCTGAGGGCCTGGCGCAGTGGCTGCCACACGGCGGTGCTGAGCAAGGGTTTCTAAATGAGCCTCACCATGGGACCAGGGCACAGCATTCAGTGCCTCCTGGAAGCTGCTGGCTACCATCTGAGCAGCCTGCTCACACATGGACCGTCACCCATAGAGGCACTAAGACCCTAGAGGCCAGGAGAGTGCAGCTCCAGTGAGCACCAACCTGCACCTGGGCACCAGGAGAGCCTTGGTGAGCTAATGGGAGCAGGGACAGAGGCCGGAGGCCTGGAGGCTGTGGAGGAAAGTGGTTCCAGTCAGCTGGCACCTACCATGGGCACAGCCCACCACCCCTCAGCTTCCTCAGCCACTGCTGGGTCAGGAAGACGGGGATGTCCAGGGGCAAGGCAGTGGCATAACCTTGGCTCACTGTAACCTCCGCCTCCTGGGTTCAAGAGACTCTCCTGCCTCAGCCTCCCGAGTAGCTGGGACTACAGGCACATGCCACCACGCCCAGCTAATTTTTATATTTTTAGTAGAGATGGGTTCGTCATGTTGGCCAGGATGGTCTCAATCTCTTGACCTCGTGATCTGCCTGCCTTGGCCTCCCAAAGTGCTGGGATTACAAGCGTTAGCCATCGCACTTGGCCTCTCAGCCTCTCTCTTAAGGCTCCACACTAGCCTGGCTTCAGCTACCTTCTCCATCTTGTTGGCCCCCAAATGCTACATCCAACTGTCATTTCTCTTTGAGCATCAAATATGAATGCACACATATAAACACACACACAGGACACACACCTATCTGTATATTCATCTGCCCGTGTATCTAACAGAGCCCCTTCCTCCTGCATCTGGCATCTCAGCCCGGGTGTCCGAAGCCGAGATCCTCCTTCTTGACAGGCACCCGCCTCCCTCCTGGGTGCTCCCTGTCCCTGAGCCCCCTGCATCCTTTGCTGTGGCCTGATACCTCCACCTGCAAGGCCAGCCCGGCCTGGGCTAGAAGCCCAGGGGGCTCAGGGACACTGGAGATGGCTCTGGCTTCACCTTACAGCTCTCATGAGCCCCTGTGACCTGCTGAGCCTCAGTCCCCTCTGTCTCACAAATTCAGTTCACATTTCACCTGGCCTCCAAACACCCCTGACCCCTCACCAGACCCACAGCGCAAATCCTGCACCCATCAGGGAGGCAGGACTAGGTGGGCCACCTGGGGCGTGGGTGCTGTGCTGGGGCCTGGGAGAGCCTAGAAGAGAAAGTGTCCTCACTGTATGGACAGAAAAGGGAGGCTGGTACCGCTGTCTGGAGGGGCAGGGAGGGGCTGAGACATGGAGATGCAGAGCTCAGGTGCGGAGCTCAGGTACAGTGCTCAGGTGCAGAGCTCAGGTGCGGAGCTCAGGTACAGTGCTCAGGTGCAGTGCTCAGGTGCAGTGCTCAGATGCGGAGCTCAGGTGCGGAGCTCAGGTACAGTGCTCAGGTGCAGAGCTCAGGTGCGGAGCTCAGGTACAGTGCTCAGGTGCAGTGCTCAGGTGCAGTGCTCAGATGCGGAGCTCAGGTGCGGAGCTCAGGTGCAGAGCTCAGGTGCGGAGCTCAGGTGCAGTGCTCAGGTGCAGTGCTCAGGTACAGTGCTCAGGTGCAGTGCACAGGTACAGTGCTCAGGTGCAGTGCACAGGTGCAGAGCTCAGGTGCAGAGTTCAGGTGCAGAGCTCAGGTACAGTGCTCAGGTGCAGTGCTCAGGTACGGAGCTCAGGTACAGTGCTCAGGTGTGGAGCTCAGGTACAGTGCTCAGGTACAGAGCTCAGGTGCGGAGCTCAGGCACAGCGCTCAGGTACAGTGCTCAGGTGCGGAGCTCAGGTGCAGTGCTCAGGTACGGAGCTCAGGTACAGTGCTCAGGTACGGAGCTCAGATGCGGAGCTCAGGCACAGTGCTCAGGTGCAGAGCTCAGGTGTGGTGCTCAGGTGCAGAGCTCAGGTACGGTGCTCAGGTGCAGTGCTCAGGTGCGGTGCTCAGGTACAGAGCTCAGGTGCAGTGCTCAGGTACAGAGCTCAGGTGCAGAGCTCAGGTAGGACCTCAGGTGCAGAGCTCAGGTGCAGTGCTCAGGTGCGGAGCTCAGATGCAGTGTTCAGGTGCGGACCTCAGATGCAGTGTTCAGGTGCGGAGCTCAGGTGCGGAGGTCAGGTAGGAGCTCGGGTGCGCAGCTCAGGTAGGAGCACGGGTGCAGAGCTCAGGTAGGACCTCAGGTGCAGTGCTCAGGTACAGAGCTCAGATGCAGTGCTCAGGTGTGGAGCTCAGATGAGGAGCTTATGCTGCAGGCAGGCCCCACAGTGGGGAAGCCAACAGGATGGAGCTGAGCCAGAGCTCGGAAGGAACCAGTGTCTGGGAGTGCTGAGCAGATGGCGGGACAGCCACTGGTCCAGGGTCACCCAGGTGTTGAGGTGCCAGACACAATCTGCATTCCTGGTGCTCTGACTCCGGAGGAAGGTTCAACAAGCTGGGGTCGCAGGGTTCCTCAGGAGTGCCTATGCCCTGAAAACAGAGCAGCTGGTAGGAGGGGGACCGGAGTGGAAGGGAAGGTGTTTGAGAAGGGCGGAATCTGTGCCATGGGGGTGGGGGTGGGGTCAGCCCATGTGGAGGTCTGTGTGGGTAGAAGAGCTTCCCAGGAAGGAAGACTGGCATGCAGGCCAGGATATGAGACAGCGCCTCTGCCCCCATCCTCCCCCACAGCTGACCGTCCGTCAGACACTGACCCAGGCCTCCATCAAGCCCAGATCTTCACCTGAATGCTGGACATACTTCCCCTGACACCCACAGGTCAGTCCTAAAGGTCCTCAGGCTCCAGCCCCAATGGCCTCAGTAGTCTCCTCCTTTGTCTGTCCCCCAGCCCTCAACCCCATGTGGGGGCTGGGGAGCCCCTGCACGTCTCTCCCTAGAGCCCAGCCCAACTGTGACAAAGCTCATGCCCCAGCATCAGAAAGCTGGAATTCACAGTGCTCCACTGTCCACCTTGGCCCCACGTGCAGGTTGGGGGCTTCCCCCAGGGACTCTGAAATGAGACTGCCTTAGGACCCCCATCCCTCGCTGGGGGCAGCAGGGTTTGCTGCCAGGAGGTAACTCCCCGAGAAGGCAAGACTATGGTGGGGTTGTCTCGGGAGGCGGCTCCATGCGGCCCACGGTCCGTGGTGGCCCAACTGTGGCTCAGTGTCCCCATGCTCCATGCTGCCGCACCAGCTCCCAGCAAGGCCCTCCGCGTGTGGCTCCGGCAGCTGTCACAGGCCTGGGACTTGACATGACAATTATTCCCTCACCACCCCTGGAGAAGGCTCCGGTCACAGTCCAGCCCTGGGGGCAGAGCTGCCACTGACAAGAATGATGGGAGCTCAGGCTGTGTGGCCGCCCTGCTGCCACTCAGACGCCTCAAAGCCCACAGCCACACGACAGGGGCAGGGAAACCGGCGCCAGCCACGCCAGCTTGGCCGTCTGTCTCAGGCAGGCACCGTCTGCTCTGGCTGGTGGGTGGTGGGTCTAGGCCTGGCCTGTCCTAGATGCCACCAAGGTGCGGGAGGTATGACTGCCGGCTTCTGGGAGCTTGTCTGGGGTGTCCATGTGACACAGACCTGCCCATGCAAGGCGCTCAGACCCCCTTGGCCTCAGAGTTCTCATCTGAAAAATGGGGATAATAACCATCTCCACGTTACAGCAGGGAGGACTAATACAGGCTGTTCAATCAGCCGCTCATTCAGAAAACACACCTGGGGCCAAGCATCTGGTTATCAGGCCTGGTGATGGGATTTGCCACCGACCGAGGGACTGGATGATGAGTGTGTCCGGCTCAGGGCCAGGAGCTGAGTACGTCCTAAGCCCAGACAACAGCACATATGCAGGCACTAGCAGGGCTCCAGTGGGGCTCCTCATCAGCCAGGCCTCCGTCCTGACGTAAGATCTTCCAGCCGAGGCTGTGCCTCTCCAGGCTGTGGCCAGCTCCTCACACGGGAGCCACCCTGTTTCTTTGCCTTCCAGCACTGATGGCTCCCTGGAATCACCTCTGTGTGTTGCCTGTCTGTGGCCGAGCCCCTCTGACACGCTGGGTGCCCAGGGACTGGCTTTCTGCCTGTGTTGATCGCTGCCAAATCCTTAGAATAGTTGGTGCTCAATTCATGTTGATTGAATGAATGGAAGTTGGCCGGGCGGGGACTTAGGCGCAGAGAGCAGGATGGAAGTCACACATGGGATCACAGTGGGCCCTCGCTGCTGACCCAAGGAAGGAGGGCCCCCCTTGCCCACAGCTGGGACAGGACTGAGTCCAGGGAACCTGAGGCTGCTGGAGGGGAACAGGACACAATCTGAGAAGGCCCCAGAACACACCTCCCTATCCCGCCCAGGCTGCCAGGACACTCTGTCATCTGCTTCCAAGGGCTCATCGTCTCAATGGTGCACATACAGTCACACACACTCACATGCATGCTCACATGCACACACAGGCACACACACACTCACAAGCATGCTCACACACAGGCACACACAGTCACACACACATGCATGCTCACATGCACACACAGTCACACGCATGCATGCTCACACAGGCACACACACATGCACAACAGTCACACATATGCTCACACAGGCACACGCACTCACATGCATGCTCACACACATGCACACAGTCTCACACACACATGCATGCTCACACACAGGCACACACAGTACCACACACATGCATGCTCACACGCACACACAGTCACACACACACTCATGCAGTCATCCACCCTCATAAACTCACACACATCCACATGCAGGCATGAGTCACACACATGAGAAACGGCTGCTCAGAGCCAAGTGTCTACTTTGTCAGATAATGAAGTCCAGGTTCCCAGAGTCCTTCAGGGGAAGATTTGGGCCAAGTCATAAGGAAACAGTCTGCTAATACACCCTCTCTTAATCACTGTCTGATTCTCCTCTTCCTGTCCCTTCTCCCTTCAATGTCTGCTGAGCAGGACTACAGACTTGGTTCTGTTCAAGTGAGAACAGGAGGAAATGCAGAGCTATTGGGCACCAGGACGGATGATTCAGGGAGTGGGCAGTGGATGTTCTGTGGAGAAGGATAGGTGAGTTGGTCCAAGAATGTGGAAAGCAGGACTGGGCTGGTACAAAGCCATCTGTGCACTCAAGGATCGGCTTGGATTCTGTGAGGAGGCTCTTGTTCTTGAAAAGATGGAACAAAAGGTACAGGATTTGCTCTCTCACTGGGAATCATGAACAAATAAAATTTATAAAACAATGATTTTCAAGACATTGGACATTAGGCAGTAAAGGACAGTGCTCTCAGAGAGATGGCGAACAAATAAGCCGAGCCCTCGAACTGTGATGGTTCTGCCTTGGCAGAGTTTCCAGGTCCTGATGGGGGAGGGGAAACCAAGGCAGAGTCCTGTGGACTCCCTGAATTGAAGAGATGGATCAGAAAGTCTGGGAGATCAAGAGGGTTAGAGTTTGCAGGATAGAGTCCTGGACAGGGGCAGCTGCACAGAGAGGGAGCTCTGGGATCTGCAGGGGTTCTCTTGAGTATTTAGCATAGCACAGATCTGCACAGGCATGTGAGGAGGTGACTCAAGATCAAGGCTAAACTCCACCTGTGCAGATTAGAAGGAACACCAACTGGAGCTCACCAGTTCCACACACTCACATGCATGCTCACATGCACACACAGGCACACACACACTCACAAGCATGCTCACACACAGGCACACACAGTCACACACACATGCATGCTCACATGCACACACAGTCACACGCATGCATGCTCACACAGGCACACACACATGCACAACATGGAACACCAACTGGGGCCAGGGATAGAGCCAGCTCCATCAGCCTGACTAGAAAACCTCTTCCTCCACAGAGTATCATCCGCAGTCTGGTCTTGCTGAGGTTGTGGGGAATAATTCACCCTAAGCTAGACACCACTCTGCTTCCATCTAGCAAATGTTAACAGCAAGACCCAAAATGATCAACGTAGTTCCCACAACAAAAACTATCCAATACCAACAAGATAAAGATTCACAATGTCCAGCATCCAATTCAGAATCATGAGACAAGGAAAGAAGCAGGAAAACACAGTTTATAACGAGGATCAAAGCATCAAAGCAGACTCAGAACTGCACGGATGATAGAATTAGTAGACAGGGACCTGTAATTACAGCCATATTTTATCTGCAATGTCCAGAACATTACAGGAATGACTGAGCATGCTCAATAGAGACATGGGAAGTAAGAAGAAGACCCAGATCAGACTTCCAGAGCCAAACGCTGCAAAGTCTGGGAAGGAAAACTCACTGCATGTGGTTAGTGATAGATTAGAGGTCACAGATAAAGGGTTAGAGAGCGTGATGATCTGGCTATACAAACTACTCAAAATGAAATACACAAAAAAATCTTAAAAGCCAGCAGAGTGTGAGTGATCTGCTTACTTGACAATGACACACAGCCTGGCACATGCATCCGAAGTACCTAAAGGTGGGGGCAGGGGGAAGAGAGAGAGAGGATTGAAGAAATAATGGCTGAAATTTTTCCCAATTTGATGGAAAGTATAAGCCCACAGATGCAAAAATTTCAGAAAACAAACAAATGAGCAAAAAAGCCCAAGTAAAAGAAACACTGAGAAAACTACACCAAGCCACAGCATAACCAAAATTCTCAAATCCAGTGATGAAGAGAAAACCTTTTTAAAAAGACATGTTTCACATAGAGGAAGATAGGTAAGGATGGCAGCAGATTTCTTGCTGGAAACAATGTACCCCAAGAAGATTGTGGAGCTACATCTTCTTTAAAGGAATGAAGGCAGGGAAATCCCCGACAACCTCAAATTCTATACCCAGACAAAATATCTTTCAAAAACCACAGGCAAAACAAAGACGTTTTAGCCATGCAGAGCTAAAAAGGCTACCAACTGCTGACTCATGCTACAAGAAATACAATAGGAAGTCTTGCAGTCAGAAGGAAAATGATGACAGAGCAATATGAATCCACACAAAGGAATAAAGCGCCCTGGAAACACTGCCTATGTGTGTAACATACAGGGTTTCTTTCTTAGAATTTAAACCTCCTTAAACAGCCACGTGTGGCGGGGCAGGAGCCAGCCCATGGCAGCAAGAAGGTACAGCCCGGGGCCAGCGTTCCATGGTAAGTGCAGGTTGGCTTAGGGGCTAATCGTTGATATCACAGAGGATTGTTTGGTGTGTCAGTCAACCCAGGCTGCCATGACAGAACACCCACAGGCTTGGGGACATCAACAGCAAGGGTGTTTTTCTTTCAGCTCTGGAAAGCTGGAAGTCTGAGATGGAGATGTTGGCTTCTTCTGAGGCCTCGCTGCTTGGCCTGTGGACGGCCGCCTTCTCCATGTCCTGGCATGGTCCTCCCTCTGTGTTTGTCTGTCTCCTAATCTCTCCTTTAAGGACACCAGGCATATGGGATGAGGGCCCACCCTAAGGACCTCATTTTGACTGAATCACCTCTTGGAAGGATCTATCTCCAAATACAGTCACATTCTGAGGCACAGGGGAGGGGGTCAGGCTTCAGCAAGCAAATGTCAGAGGGGACACATCTTAGCCCATAACAGCTGGTGATCAGGACCCAAGGCAGGCTCATGAGAATGCAGGATGACCTGAGGTTTGGGAGGCCGCAGGAGGGGAACACTCCCCATCCACCCGTGGAAGACACCGTGGCTCTGGGCTGGCTGTGCAGAGGACAGTGACTGCCTGTGTCCAGGTGGGCTCCGGGGGCTTCCACTGGCTCTGCGGAAGGCAGTAGAGTTGCCCTGGTACCTTGGCCCGGCATCCCAGGAACTGGGAGCCCCATCTGTTCAGGTAAATGAGTCCACAGATGGGGCCGAGCACCCCCGTGGCTGCCCGAGAGAGTCCTGTTCATCTGCAGCCCTCACTGCAGCCGCCCACACTGAGGAAGTCTGCGAACCTTTACTGACCTCTGCTTGCTGCAGTTTCTGGCCCTTTGTGGGAAGTCCCAGGATTAAACACCACTTGGGGTTTATTTACTCAGCTCTGACAACCACAGAAATCAATGCTGCTGCTGAACTTCTGGCCGCGTCTTTTATGACTGCTTTTAATGTCTGACTTCCAACCACTGGGACTTCCTCTGGAGGGCCTGCTTCTGTCTGCAGGTGTGAGTGCCGGCATACGCATGCACAGGCTAGACGCGTTCCTTTTTAGAAGCGTATACGGCCTGAAGGCCTGGGTGAGCTTGGGTCTGTTCACATGTCTGCACGTGTGTTTATCATGTGCTGGTATGTATGCCTGCACAAATGCATCAGTACTGTGTGTGCTCACAGGCCCTGATCACGTATGCACCTGCCTGTGTGTATGTGGATGGAGGCTGCCCAGCTGTGGACGCATGCACACACGCACGTGTGTGTGTGTCCTTGCTTATATGCACACGCATGTGTGTGCTCCAGGGAGCAGGTGCACAGCCTGCATTTTGCATTTGGACTCATCAATGTGAAAACAGACCCACAGCTATAAACTCTTTGCTTAATCTGAAGAAAAAGAGAGGGAGAGAGAGTAAGAATGAGAGCCTGAGAGTGCTATTTGCATCAGTTAGCCCTGAATGTGAACCTCATTTTGGTGGCAAATGAACACAGCAGGAGTCCTTAAAAATCCATCAGACCCATTCCCATGCCTGTAGATTTGAAATAAGCCCATGAAAGACCTACTGTCAAGTGACATTTCTTATCCTGGCTTCCCTGCCTGGACTTTATCCAGAGCGATGTTTATCAGCCGGGCCTGGAAGAATGAAAAACAGGCCCAAGGCAGCCTTGACCTCAGCATCTACCTGTTGGGCTACACGAGACAAGCCCGTGGCTGGGCCAGCCTGAGGATTTCACCTTCTGAGGCAGGCCTGTTCAGCTCCCTCCTCCCAGTGCCAGTCAGTGGACATCGGTCCCTCCGTCTGAACCCCCAGAGGACTGCCCAGGATCACACAACAGTGTCCAGTGGTGCCTTCTAGCTCCCCCTGCCAGACTCTTGGGTTGAAGTTTAGATTGCATGCATCTCCCCCACTTGTTCCCTGGAAGGGCAGAGTGCAATCAGTGCCTTCTGACAGGCCCCAGAATCTAAGCTCAGTCATGCAGGTCACTCACTGCTCAATTCCAGGATGCCAAGTCACACAATATTCTATGTGCTCAAGAACAGTGCATCTTTAGTTGAGCAGTGTACATCCTGTGCACCAGTCCATGGCAGACCTGGTTGGGCCCACACTGCCCTGCCTGACTCCTGGCAGGGAATCGAACCATGGCCTCCCCACATTCCTGGGGCATGAGCCACAGTAGGAAGCATTAGCTGCTTCCTTGAGGTCGTGTTATTTTCCTGATAATAAATATTCTTTGTGGTTTCCAGGAATAAGTCTCGGTCAGGTCCATCCAGCCCCCTGACCCTGGGAAAACCACTCACCTTCCCTGCACCTCAGACCCCAGAGGCTGCAGGGTCAACATAATACAGGTTATGGAGGTGTTTGGTTAGTGGGGAGGACTGCGGATACTACGAGTCATAGTGTAATAATTTAAAATACACCAATCCTAAGAAGTTTCCCATAATTAGATCATAGTGTAGCCCTGATCAGAGTCATTTTTACATGAGTTTCCCTACCCTGAGAAGCACAGTATTGAACCTGTAGGAAACATGAAATAAATTCTGGTTGCCACCATCAGACAGGCCTGGACTGGACGGAATTTGCTGGCTGGCAAATTGATAACCTGGGAATGCAAAATACCGCAGACCTGGGGCTTCAACAGACGCTTGCTTCTCTGGGATCCAGAGGCTGAGTCCATAGGCAGCATGAGGGCTGGCTCCAGTGTAGTGAGGGCCGGCTCCTGTGTAGTGTAGTGAGGGCCGGCTCCAGTGTGGTGTAGTGAGGGCCGGCTCCAGTGTGGTGTAGTGAGGGCCGGCTCCAGTGTGGTGTAGTGAGGGCCGGCTCCTGTGTGGTGTAGTGAGGGCCGGCTCCAGTGTGGTGTAGTGAGGGCCGGCTCCTGTGTAGTGTAGTGAGGGCCGGCTCCAGTGTGGTGTAGTGAGGGCCGGCTCCAGTGTGGTGTAGTGAGGGCCGGCTCCAGTGTGGTGTAGTGAGGGCCGGCTCCTGTGTGGTGTAGTGAGGGCCGGCTCCAGTGTGGTGTAGTGAGGGCCGGCTCCTGTGTGGTGTAGTGAGGGCCGGCTCCTGTGTAGTGAGGGCCGGCTCCTGTGTGGTGTGGTGAGGGCCCCGGCATGGTGAGGCCGGCAGCTTGGTGTCAGTGCCTTCTCACTGGGTACACATGGGGAGCGAGGAGTGGGGGTCTCTCTCTCTTCCTCATTTCATAAGGCCACAGTCTACTGCATCAGGGCCTCACCCACCCTTAAGACTTCATTTCACCTTCATTAGGCCCTAAAGACCCAATCTTCAAATACAGTCTCACTGGGCGTGATGTTACAGAGCCCAGCAGGGGCCCGCTCGCCCCGCGTGGTAACAGCAGACGCCCACATGGAGGTTCGAGTGGGAGAAGGAGGGTGTTTATTTGCAGGCACCGAGCAGGGGCCCCGGCAGCGCACGCTTCTGTCCTGACCCCGGATGGCTGGCCGCTCGAGGTTTCTAAAGGCAGGGGCACGTTTCAGGAAAGCAGAAGTCGAGGCAAAATTAGAAATTAACACTTGGAGGTTACACATTGGGTCTGGCCTCAAAGGGCGGGGTGTCCTGAAGTGCAGGGCTTACAGGTCCCAGGTGGGTTCACAGATTTTCTGATTTGCAATTGGTGAAGGAAGAGAAGCTTTGGTTCAAACTTTGGGCTCAGCAGAAAAGCATATGAGCTCTGCCTCCCAGGTGCGACTCCCTCCAGGTCCCCCAGGAATAAATTCGGAAGGAAGAACGACTGGCAGAGTTCAGGGCTCAGCTCCCCCGAAACTGAGGCCCATGTGCCCTCAGGTCAGATCCTGGCTTCTGCAAAACAACTCCAGGTCGTACATGCCTGTAATCCCAGCACTTTGGGAGTCTGAGGCCCGTGGATCACCTGAGGTCAGGAGTTTGAGACCGGCCTGGCCAACATGGTGAAACTCTTTCTCGACTAAAAATATGAAACTTAGCTGGGCATGGTGGCAGGTGCCTGTAATCCCAGCTGCATGGGAGTCTGAGGCGGGAAAATCGCTTGAATCCAGGAGGCAGAGGTTGCGATGAGCTGAGATGGTGCCACTGCACTCCAACCTGGGTGACAGAGCGAGACTCCCTCTGAAAAAAAAAAAAAACTGTTACCTTTAGTTTCTATAGGGGACCTGGGCATCCTGTGATCCCAGCTCCCTCAGCTGCTGTTTCATGATCCTATTAATTCTAATTTCTTGCCTACCAAGGTGTTGCAGATCCCAGCTGCAGGGTCAACATCATAAAGGTTATGGGTGATCAGGGCAGGCTAAAGAACTCATCACTTCTCTGGGCCAGCTAGGAGCCTGGAATTCCCTTGAAGAAACTCGGGATTTTTCTTTATTTCCATGTTTGGGGTGAGGGGACTGCCTGCAGGCTCCTAGGAGGGGCCCCCCGCTCCATCTCACTTAGGGCTTCAATCTGTGAACCTGAAGGGATGTAACGCCATCCATGGCACCTTCCAATCATGACATGGACACCCACAGCGGGTTCACCAGGCGGCCCTGTGGGCAGGGACTCGGGCAGCAGGGTCGGCAGGCAGGTGCCTCCGCTGTACCCCAGGAGCAGAACTTACTCGGCCTGGTGTTTTCAAAACCTCAGCATGGCTTCTGTGGAGGTTGCCACCACCCAGCCCCATTTCTCCCGTCTCTCCAATCTCTTCCTTACCCTGAAATCCCTGTGCTCCTTCTGGTGGGGGGGGTGTTCCCTGGCTGCCACACTAATCACAGCTTAGTCCACATTCCTTGCTCTGCAGATGTCTGTTTCTATCTCTGGACAAGTGTCTCAAGAGCGAAAGCCGCCTCTTGCATTTTTCAATTTCTGAAAGCCATTCAGGGCTTACACAGCATGGACGCCCCTCTGCCATCCCTGGGTAAATGGGGGAGGAAACGCACCCAGGAAGCAAAGCCCTCTTTTCCGCTCAGGGCCCACTCTGTTCTTGGCAGCATTTATCAAGAACGTACAAATTGAGACTCATTTATAGAACCAGCTGGGTTGATGCCTGTCCAAGTTATACAGTGTCAAAGCCTTGCGATTCTGTGAAAACACGAGTCACGCGGGCCAGGTGAGGGAACTCACCAGGTGAGGTTGTGTAGAAACTGCCTCAGCAGATGGATGAGAGCTGCTTGTAATTAGCACATCAGTTGCATGTGGAGGCATCCCCAAAGCACTACAAACTCCTGTTCTCCAAGGTGAGTGGAAAGCCTGTCCTCCAGCCAGACCCAGGCTCCAAGGCTGCTTCATGACGCCTTGGCCCAGAGCAGGCTAGAGGGCGCTGTCAGGGTGCCCTCTGCAGGGTGGTCAGCAGGTGGGGTGCTCCCCACTAAGAGACAGATTTGGTCCTCGGGGTCAAGACTCTGGTCCACTCAGCCGATCCACTCGGGGCCCCACTGCTCATCAGACCCCCTTCAGGATGAGGGAACCAGCAGCTGTATTGGACAGCACCCCAAGGATCACTTGCAGAGAGAGACAGGCCATCAGCATGGACCCCACAGCCAGGAGGAAAGCAAAGCTTCTACCTGGAAGGAGCCCAGCATGGCTGCTGAAAACCAGCTCCAGAGTCACCTGGGCGTCAGGAGGGGAAGCCGCCTTCAGCTGTGCATCGGCACAGTGGTCTGGAGGGACTGGGAACCTTCCTCCCTCCAAGTTTCTCCAGCTGTCTCTGGCCCCTCAGACAAGCCTTGTCCACGTCTCTGCACCGAATAAATGAAATTGGCCTCAAGGTGAGGATGCTGGCCGGACACTCCTGGCTTCCCCTCCTGGTGACACCCTCAAACCCTGAGGGGATATGAAGGGTCAGCAGGACACTTGGACTGGAGGAGCTGCGGGGAGGCAGCAAAGGCCACTCCTGTGATGTCTCCTCTGGTCCTCCCCGGCAGCAGACATAGGCCTGGCCCTTCCCAGCTTGTCACCTGTGCAGAAACCCAGAGCCTGGCAGCAGTTAGGGGTGATAGAGCAGCTCTCACTCAGGACGACTTGTGGGGTAGAGGCCTTAGCAGGGCAGGGCCCGATCCCCAGCACAGCACAGGCCGGTGGATATTATGACTCCAGCAGGGTGGGGTCAGGGGATGGAAAATGACCAGGAGGAAGCAGCCTGGGTGAGGGGATTCTGGCAGAACCCCTAAAAGGATGCCTGCTGAAGGCAGACCAGGGGACCAGGCCTCTCCTGGAGGGTGGGGAATAGGGAACCTGGTTAGATGAAGGGAGGGTGAGGGTGCCAGGCTTCTCTCTAAAATGACTTTCTATTTACCTGAAAGTCCTGCACCAGGCTGGCCCCCTTCCCACCTCCCCTCTCTTCCTGAGACGTGGGGGCCCATCTGCTCCTCTGCAGCCTCGATGCTGCCCTCCCCGAACCCTGGCCATCGGGGACCCTGGCTTCCCTATTGGCCCCTTCTCACTCCCAAGGCCAGGCTGGTTGGGTCCTGGCCCTCGGGACACGTTGCTGGGCTCTGTCACGATGTCACATGCTGGTTCCTCTGGAATTGCACAAAGTTCCCTTGGTCTCTGGGTCCAGCTGCGTTCCTACCTCCGTCCCCGTGGTCTCTGGGTCTAGCTGCATTCCTACCTCCGTCCCTGACGCTGGGGCTTCTGCTTTCTGCTTTTTTTCCCAGGAGATCTCTAATGCCAGAGTGACATCACCTGTGTCACCCACTCCCGACGACAGTCACCCTTTCCCGAGCTCTAGGCTTTTCATGGGCTTCTCCCCTCGTACAGACAGCTCCCCCAGCTTACCAATTCTCGACTTCGCTATGGTGTGAAATGATGCAAATGTGATGTAACATACAGTATTCAATAAATGACATGAGATATGAGTACTTTCTGATGAAATGGACTTTGTGTAAGATAACTCTGCTGGACTGTAGGCTAATGTGTGTGCTCTGAGCATATTTAAGGCAGGCCAGGCTAAGCTATGACGTTTGGCAGGTGAAGTGCATTAAATGTGTTTTTGGCTCATGATATTTTCAGTGTATGGGGGGCTTTATCAGGACACAGCCCCATGGTAAGTCGGGGGGGCATCTGTGCCTGACCTGTGGCACTGCTCTTGTTCACCAACCTGCCCCTTCCTGGGGTTCCCCAGCACTCCCCGAGGCAGGAGCCTCATGCCCATCCTCGTGCTATGCAGTTAGTAGGTGCTCCAAAGTCACTGCAGTTGAACAAATGCCTAGCGAGGTTCTCGGAGCTCTCTGCACTGCCCCACATTACTGGGTTACGATGCGACAGAGAAGCCAGGCTCTGACAGGGGCAGAAACAGAGCCTCATGCCTCGAGTTGCAACTAACAGTCCACCAGGCTCTGCTGAGCCGGGCAAGGAGATTTGTTGTTCCATCCCTGAGAGTCCGTCCGCAGAGCCACTCCAGGAGTTGTTGATTCAGGGGTTCAGAAGTGTCACCAGGGCGCCAGGATTGTTCGCTCATCATCAGCTCTGTCCACACACGCTGGCTCCACCCGAGGGCCGCGTCCATCCTGCGGAAGGCACCTCCTGGAGGCACCTGAGTTCACCCCCGAAGATTGGTCATGAACCGGAGCCCTTCCTTTCACCTTGGTGGCTGGGCAGCACTGGTCCTTGCCCACCCTGGGTTGAGCCTGAGCTCCCAGCTGTCCCTGGGTCGGGCGGAGGGTGAACTTGCCTTGACGGCATGAGGCCATGGGTCACGTGGGTGGGGTGTCTGAGGGGCACACACTGAATAAGATTAGAATTGCTTGGTTTAACTGGGGAGGTGGTTTTGGGGAGCAGATGAGGGACAGGTAGCCAGTGACCACCGGAGGTGTCCTCGCCACCCTCCCAGTTCTGCAGACTCTGCCTTCCCCTAGAGCAGCTGTCTCCAACCTTTTTGGCACTGGGGACCAGTTTCACGGAAGGCAATTTTTCCATGGAGTGAGGGCGTGGGGGCAGTGATGGTTTGGGACGACTCCAGTGCGTGACATTAGCTGTGCGCTTTGTTTCTATTCTGACTACATTGCAATATCTTATGAATATTGTACAGCTCACCATCATGTAGAGTCAGTGGGAGCCCTGAGCTTGTTTTCCTGCCACCAGACAGTCCCATCCGGGGGTGATGGGAGGCGGTGACAGATCGTCAGGTATTAGATTCTCCTAAGGAGTGTGCAACCTAAATCCTCACATGCACAGTTCATTATAAGGGTTGGGATCCCATGAGAATCAGACGCCACTGCTCATCTGACAGGGCAGAGCTCAGGCAGAAATGGGAGCCCTGGGGAGCGGCTGTAAAACAGACAAAGCTCTGCTCGCCTGCCTGTTACTCACGCCCCGCTGTGCAGCCTGGTTTCTACTGGGCTGGGTGCCCTTGCCCTAGACCACAGCCTGCATTCCTGGGCTCCCACAGTGCAGGTGCTGCTCCGGAGCAGGACGGAAGAGCTCACTGTTCCTCTCCAAGAAGCTACTGGGCTTTGGTGGTAACTTGCACCTGGCATAAACCCCCATCTGCCGGGGAGTGGGAGGGAGGAAGGGGACTATTTTCCTAGAAGGCCAACTTCTTCAACATGTTGCATGAAACCCCTGCGTGGGAGGTCAGCTCTGCTTCTCACACATATTTGAGTGTCTGTTGCTTTTGTCTCAGAAAAGCTGGGACCTCAGGAGTGCTCAGAGACAATGACTGATTCACTGACCATCCATCAGTCAACATCTTCTCTGTGGCCACGGGGTGGGCGGGGTCCTCAGGTGAGAGCACTGGAGACCACAAGTTCAGGTCACTCTGTACCTGTTCACATTCGTCAGTCTGGGCTCTGTCCTGAGCACAGTGAGACAGGGACAAGGAACCAGGCAGCCCAGGAGCTGCAGCCCAGCAAAGGATGGGCTCCAGCCCCCAACACTCTTGGACAGGTTCTCTGGACCACATTCACACATCCAGTGCTCTGGAATTGCTGGAACACGATGTACAGTATCCAGGCCTGGCCACAGATGGCTCAAGTGGGACCCTGTGTCCGTCCTCCTGGCTGTTGGTCTTGGGTAAGCTGCTCAACCTCTGTCTCTGCATCCCTTGAAGGGGGAGGAGTGGCCCCGACTTGAAGGGACTGATGAGGAGCAGGAAGCACAGTGATGGTGATGAGGCCCGGTGGGGGGAGCTGCTATCCATGGTGCTGAGCTGAGAGCTGGTCACTGTTGACCAGTGCCAGGCCCCGGCACAGGAGCACACCTTCTGGAAGGTGAGGCCAAACCACAGCACAGCATGCCCAGAGAAAAGGGGTGGGGGAGAAGTGGGCAGCTCCTTGGAGAGGGGCACCAAGTTGTCCTGAAGAGCCGCGATGGAGACTGTGCTGGGGCGGAGTGGGAGCAGCCAAAAGGCCTCCTCTGCCCCCTTGCCTGGACCCGTCCCATGGGGAGCCCCACAGGGACCGTGCTGGACCCAGGAAGAGGGCTCCACTCAGCTGAGCAGATGCTGAGCCCCTCAGGAGGATGCGGCTTGGCGTGTGTGGTGTGGGTCGAAGTTGGATTTTGAGCCATTGTCAGTCAGCTACCCTGGAAAGCAGGGTGGGACTGGTAGTAGCCAAGATAAGGTGGGGTGGGGCGGGACACTTAGGGTCACTGTCCCACAGAATAACAGCCTGGAGCCCTCCCTGCAGGCTGGAGGTGGGTGGTGGGTGCCGATTAGATGGAGGACGACTGCCCTGCTCCCCAGGAGCTAGACACAGAGGGAGGGGCAGGGCCCAGGAGGAGCACAGGGCACTGGGAAAGGAAGCGTCCCCTCCTCCGTTCCCTGGCCCCAGAGAGAGGCAGGTGCCTGATGGGTCTCCAGCATCACTTCATGTGTGCCTGGCAGGGACTCTGACCTGTGATTCCAAGACAATGCTAAATAACGCTTCCTTTCCAAGCTGACCTCGTCAGGCAGTGAGGAGAGCTTCCATCCCTGTGACGCATGTGTTGAACCTTGGTTGCTACGGGCACCTGCCCTGCGCTATGTCCCAGAATGGGCTGTGGGAAGGGGCAGGGAGATTAGTAGGAGGTGGTACCACAAGTCAAGCATGGGGCCAGAGGCCATGGCAAGCCCAGAGCTGACCCATGAGAAGGGTGCTGCTTGGAACAGGAGGGCAGGAACTGGGAGGGGACTGGGAAGGTCAGGGCCATGTCACTGAGCTGCAGATGCCCAGCCCTGGAATGTCACAGGAAGGAGCCCGGGCCCAGAACCAGGAGCAGGGGCTTTAGGCTGAGGCGCTGACTTCAAAACCGGGCTTACCTTTGAACCTTTGAGAATCCTCTTGAAATAACCAGAAGGAAACAGGTGGAGGTTGGTCCGGCCCCTGAGAGGACAAGGACTTCCTGCTCATCAAAGACACAAAGGCAAAGCACACATCTGATAACCCAAAATTACAGTTCTGTATGTCAGAGCGGCGCAGCTGAAATCACAAGGCAAAGGAAAGGCAGGAAATGTTTGTAGCAATTACAACAACACTAACTTCTTATATAAGCAGCTCAAATTGATAAGAAAAATCGTAAGCCACATGCTGAAAAGTGAGCAAAATACATGAAAAGACACTCCACAAAACAGGAATCACGAATGCCAAACAAACACGCGGAGATAAATCATTTACCCTCCCAAGCAGGGAAGGAAATTAAAATTGCAGCAGCAGGGAGATACCCTCCTGCCTATCCGGCACGTTTGGAGCAGGGCGGGGCTCGGCGCTGGAGGGTGTGGGCCTCAGCGCAGCCCCCGAGAAGATCTCACACACACAGCGTCTGTGCCAGAAGGGCTGGCCCCACACCTCCCTCCAAGGCTCCATGGAAGGAGACGCTCTCAATGCAAACAAAGCTTTTGAGCAAACATGTCCACAGAGTGACTTCCGACAGCCAGGTTGCAGGAGTGACTTGGCCCCTGCCAGAGGTGCCCTGGTGAAGCGGGTATGGCCTGGTCCCTGCCAACTCTGCCCAGAGTCAAAGGTCATTCAGGGTGAGCCACTGGGGTGGGAGGCAAAATTGGGTGGCTGTCTGCAAAGCCACCTTCACAGCCGCACCACCCAAAAAGCCAAGAGCTGGAGGTAGTCCTGCCTCCCTCCAGACCAGCCCAGGCCTCCCCTGAGCCTCCCAGAAGGCCCAGCCTAGGGAACCTCCCCTCCCTTTCCCAGAAATTGCTGTGATGCAGAATGTAATCTCTGCCATCCCACATAGCAGAAAGGAGGAGGACCTGGGGGCAGGACCCAAAGGGTTCCAGGCTCAGCGCCACCCCTGCCAGCAGTAAAGCCCTGAATCTCAGATCCCCCATCTATACAATGGGCACTCTGCAAGCAAATGACAAAGCCAGATTCCAGGCCCAGGCGCAGTCCTGGCTTGTAGGGCACAGTCCTCAAGGGTCGTCCTCGCCCTCCCCCTCTCCTGTAGCACCTTCACTCCCATGGCCATGATGCTCGCACATGCTGGGGGTCACCCAGAGAGGGACTCTTCTTTTGCTGTGGTCACTGTGCGAGTCTGTGGTCACCGTGGGAGTCTGTGGTCACTGTGTGATGCTGTTGTCACCGTGAGTCTGTGGTCACCGTGTGATGCTGTGGTCATCATGTGAGTCTGTGGTCACCATGTGATGATGTGGTCATCATGTGAGTCTGTGGTCACCATGTGATGCTGTGGTCACCATGCAAGTCTGTGGTCACCGTGGGAGTCTGTGGTCACCTTGTGATGCAGTGGTCACTGTGCAGTGCTGTGGTCACCATGAGGTGCTGTGGTCACCATGTGAGTCTGTGGTCACTGTGCAGAGCTGTTGTCACCGTGCAGTGCTGTGATCACCGTGTGAGTCTGTGGTCACTGTGTGGTGCTGTGGTCACCGTGTGAGTCTGTGGTCACCGTGTGAGTCTGTGGTCACCGTGTGAGTCTGTGGTCACCGGGTGATGCCAGCACTGATCCTGCAGCCTGCTATGAGACAGGCACTGTTCTTATCCTCCTTTTATATCTGGGGAAACTGAGGCCCAGAGAAGTAAAGTGTAGTGCCCTCATTCTCACAGAAAATGAGGGGTTAGAATAGCACCTGGCCCACCGGTCCTTGTCCTGGGTTCACCACTCCCTCCCAGGCTGGCTGGAGGGACCTCCACAGGGACCCTCCTCAGCAAGAGCAGGAGGAGCCTCAGCGCCTGCACGTGCATGCCGGCCCTGCGCCTTCGCTTCCCCTTCCCTGTCCCTGGCTTTGCTTGTGGAGTGGCCTCACCCTCTGCGCAGGTCCTTCCTACCAGCAGGAAGCAAGGCAGCCCTGGCTTAGCGCTGGCTTGGAAATTCCCACACAGAGCAGGGGTTTCTTTTCCCATGTCCGAATCTCACTCCCAAGAATGGGCTCGTATTGGCCGTACCTGGAGCACCTGCCACTCTGAGCCCGTAGTGTCCCTGGGGTCCCACTGGGGCCTGGGAAAGTCCAGGTCATGGCATGTGCCCACCCTCCAGGAGAGAAGCCTCTGGGCAGAGTCCAAGGCACTGTACCCACAGCCCAAAGGCCAAAGGGGAACCCGCCGGGCGGAGGGAGGCCTGGAGCGGCAGAATGACCAGGCTGGAGGCAGGCGCGCCCATGGGCTTGGTGGGGCTGGAGGAACTGCAGCTTCAGCACCAACAGACTTGACTAAGAATGGTCTAGACGTCCTTGGAGGGGCGCCAGCTCACATAGCCCATCTACAGGCCAGGCAGGCCTGGGAGCGCTCCTTCACTGGAAGCTCAGGAAGCTGAAAGCTGGCCCTCCAATTAACAGCTATCGCTCAGGCCATGCCTGCTCCAGTCCCCAGAAAGATCCCTCCTGGGCACTAATTGCTGGGACCTGAAGTATCAGAACACTGCACTTGAGGCGCAAGGGCCCTGCGTGGGCATGAAATTGCCTGCAGGGCCAGAGGTCGGCTTGACAAACGGTGGCACGTGCTTTGTCCCAGCAAGGCAGGGTCTGTGGGGAGGGTGGGAGAGGGGAGTGCGGGCAATGGTGAGGAGCATTGGGGGAAGAATGGCCGCCCCATGTGGAGGCAGCAATCCCAGCTAATTCCTCCTCTGAGGCACAGCTGTCAACAGGTCTCTAGTCATTTGCCAAGCATATGAAATGTCTCCTCTTGTCCTGGAAAATGAGACTTTCCCTTCCCGAATCCGGCCGGGCTGGCTTGGAGCCAAGATGTTTCTCTTAACCACACAGGCAGCATCCAGTCTTGGGGTCCACAGACACCTAAGCATGAAGCTCCCCTCAGCCCCCAGGTGGCAGGAGGGAGAGTTCGTGGAGTAAAAACCTTCACAGGCAGACCCCACTCTCAGCCCCACCCAGCTCTGTCTGTCCTCTGCCCTTGCAGATAACCCAGAGAGGACACTGGAAGGACTCAAGGCTCAGAGCTGCTCCATATTCCCAGAGAAGCTGGCATCTGACAAGGGATGTCCCCCAGGCCAGGAGACAGCTTCTCAGAACTGCTGCCAGCTGTGGTTGCCCTGTAGGAGAAGTAGGTGGGTGAGCCCTGCCAGCCCCAGCACTCCCAGGCTCTTTCCCGAATCTCAGACCTAGCAGGGAGGCTGGACCAGCAGGTTACAGGCCCTGGCAGCCATGGGCTGGAGGCCAAGGCAGAAGCCCAGCTCTGGACACAGCTGAGCCCATGGTGGCCACCCCTCTCTGCCTTGGTGTCCTCAACTGCTCAGCAAGAGAGTAGCTGAGGTGCTCCCGGAAAGCGTGTGCTATGTACCCAGCAGCGTTAACGACTGATTCCAGAATCCAGATACTGAGGCCGGAGGAGGAGTAAGGCCAAGAAGGGACGACTTGGTGAGAGTTTTCACCCTGTCCCTTGGTGAGAGTTTTCACCCTGTCCCTTGGTGAGAGTTTTCACCCTGTCTCTGAGGACAGCCAGAGAGAGAGCTGGGCCAGAGGAGGAGTGAGACAGGGAAGGGGCGAGTTGGTCAGGAGGAGGGTTTGCTGACACAGAGCTGGGCTGATGGGTGGCTGGGCTCAGGGCTGCAGTCGGCATCCATGACCTGGCCACACTCACCCTAGGACCCAGGCTGACCCTCTGGGTTCCTCTGGGAAGTGGGCACAATACACCTTGCTCCAGAGCTGTGTGACGGCAAATTCGAGAGCCCGGTTGGGAAGGGGCTCCACACACGTGTGTCCTGTCCCTCTTCACTGTTCACTTTCCATGGCCTGGAGGAGCCTCCGGAACAGAGGTCACTCCAGATTCTCCCTCTCCCAGCCCCAAATGCCAAAGGCTGCCCCATGTGATGGGTCCAGGCAGCGGAGACCTGCATCCCCACACTGAGCTGCTCTACACGATGGCTGGGACCCAGAAGACAAAGCTGATCAGGAAGATGAGAGTCACACCCGTCCATGGATCGAGCACGAGGCCCAGCACGTGGTAAATGCAAACAAATGCTCCCACACCGCTACACGCACACCACCCGAGTGTCGGCTCAGGTGTGCACTTCATGGAGCAGAAATGCCCCACGGAGGTGAGCACCAGCAGGCGGGGTTCCATCTGCTTTATGCAGCCAGAAGGCCAGACACCCCACAGCGGGAGCAAACACCCAGGTGCAGCGGTGAAAGGCAGAACTGCAATGCACACAGCACCTCAAACACGCACACAGCTGTGCATGGACACTCACCCTGGGACAGGCACTCACCGCCGGGCGTGGACACTCACCCTGGGATGGGCACTCACCACTGGGCGTGGACACTCACCCTGGAATGGGCACTCACTGCCGGGCGTGGACACTCACCCTGGGACGGGCTCTCACAGCTGCACGTGGACACTCACCCTAAGATGGGCACTCACAACTGTGTGTGGACACTCACCCTGGGATGGGCACTCACCACTGGGCGTGGACACTCACCCTGGGACGGGCTCTCACAGCTGCATGTGGACACTCACCCTGGGATGGGCACTCACCACTGGGCGTGGACACTCACCCTGGAATGGGCACTCACTGCCGGGTGTGGACACTCACCCTGGGACGGGCTCTCACAGCTGCACGTGGACACTCACCCTGGAATGGGCACTCACCACTGGGCGTGGACACTCACCCTGAGATGGGCACTCACCACTGGGCATGGACACTCACCCTGGGATGGGCACTCACTGCCAGGCATGGACACTCACCCTGGGATGGGCACTCACCACTGGGCGTGGACACTCACCCTGGGATGGGCACTCACCACTGGGCGTGGACACTCACCCTGGAATGGGCACTCACTGCCGGGCGTGGACACTCACCCTGGGATGGGCTCTCACAGCTGCACGTGGACACTCACCCTGGAATGGGCACTCACCACTGGGCGTGGACACTCACCCTGGGATGGGCACTCACCACTGGGCATGGACACTCACCCTGGGATGGGCATTCACTGCCAGGCATGGACACTCACCCTGGAATGGGCACTCACAACAGCATGTGGACACTCACCCTGGGATGGGCACTCACAGCTGGGCATGGACACTCACCCTGGGATGGGCACTCACTGCCAGGCATGGACACTCACCCTGGGACAGGCACTCACCGTCACGTGTTCTTGCTGGGGCTCCCAGATGGCAGCATGCCCCTCCCCATTACTGGACTTCTTTCACCAGCCATGAGCACACAGGGAGAGCTCAAGGGAGAGTATCTGTGGGTTTTATGAGGCTTTTCTTCATATTAAAAAATCACTTGTGTTGCATTGAGCTTCACTTTCGCAGCCTTCGCCTTTGCAGGTAATGGGACAACTCCATCTGGAACCTGACTGCCCATGGGCACCTGGCGTAAGGTGTCCTCGAGAGCAGCTCCCTGTGCCTCTGAGCCAGTCCCACGAAGCACACAGCACAGAGGGCCCACAGCCATCAGGGGAGTCTGAGGGTGGTGCTGGGCCGGGGAATGGAGGGTGCCCGCCTGAGGGCCAGGGCCAGGCCTGGGATCCTCAAAGGCCGGGGAAGGAGATGGGAGTTGAATGGTGTCCCCCAAACTCCTGTCCACCAGAGCGTCAAATGGGACCATATTTGGAAATAGAGTTTTTGCAGACGTGATGAAGGAAGGTATCCCATGACAAATTGTCCTGAATTGGGGAGGCCCTAAACCAGTCACTGCGGCCTCATAAGGAGCAGGGAGACAGCAGATACACAGGGTGGTAACCTCGTACAATTGACGCAGAGATTGGAATGAGGTGATCATGAGCAAGGAAGGCCTGGGACCACTGTAACCTGGAGGAGTGATGACAAGCCCACCCCCGGCCAGGGTCTTCAGAGGGAGACTGGGCCTGTTGGCGCCTTGATTTTGGACAGTTGGCCTCCAGAGCTGTGAGACCATTGATTGCTGTTGTTTTAGGTTATCTGGTTCACAGTACCCCGTGACAGCAGCCCTCAGGGACTAGCACAGGACAGGACATGTGTGAATCAACCACAACACAGAAAGCCAGCACGGCCCGGAGCCTCCCCAGAGCCACCTCCCTGAACCATAGCCCCTTCCTCAGCTCGGACTACGCATGGCCTCCTTCTCCCCTCCTGCCCATCTATCAGGATCCCTTCCACTTCCTTCAGGGCTGTTTGGAGGATCCAGCATTTGTGGGAAGTACAGACAAGGACTGGCTTGCTCCAGCAACAGGCAGGATGGCCAGGTGTGGGGTGCCCAGGTGCCCATCCACACACACCCTCACCGGGCACGTCCGGCTCTCAGCAGCCTGCCCCATGCCCTCCCAGTGCCATCCCCTCCCAGCGTCATCCCCTCCCAGCACCATCCCCTCTCAGCTGTGGTAATAGGTTACCTTCCACCATACCAGATGGCTTCCTGCTGCCTGAACAGGACCAGCTTCCCCCTCAGTCACAGCTGTTGCTGATCTCCAAATCAGGGGCTCCTCCATGGGTCACCTCATTCATGGCTGATCTCCAAGTCAGGGACACCTTCATGGTCACCTCACTCACGGCTGTTCTCCATGTCAGGGATGCCTCCGTGGGTGACCTCAGTCATGGCTGATCTCCACATCAGGGAGGCCTCTGTGGGTCATCTGAGTCACAGCTGATCTCAACGTCAGGGACTCCTCTGTGGGTCACCCTGCCCTACCATATCCTGGTCTCCATGTGTCCCATCCTTCCTGTGGCCCCATGACTCCGCCTTCCCAGGGATCTCACTGTCATCCAAACCCTTGCCCTTTAGTGTAGGCCAGGCCTGTGACTTGCTTTTTTTAAAAAGGAAACGTAAATAATTTTTTTATTTTGGGATGATTATAGATTCACATACAACAGTTAAGAGATAATGCCGAGAAATCCCATGTTTCTTTTTACCCAGCTCCCCACAATCTTAGCCACTTATACAATTGTAGTGAATATCACAAGGAGGATATTCACATGGAAACAGTCAAGATACAGCACGTCTCCACAACCACGAAGACATCACAGAACAGCCCATCACCACAAAGATGCCATAAACAGCCCCATCACCACAAACACCCCACAGAACAGCCCCATCACCACAAACACCCCACAGAACATCACCATCACCACAAAGACACCACAGAACATCCCCATCACCACAAACACCCCACAGAATATGCCCATCACCACGAAGAAGCCACAGAACATCCTCATCACCACGAAGACCCCACAGAACATCCCCATCACCATGAAGACACCACAGAACATCCCCATCACCATGAAGACAACACAGAACATCCCCATCACCATGAAGACAACACAGAACATCCCCATCACCATGAAGACACCACAGAACATCCCCATCACCATGAAGACACCACAGAACATCCCCATCACCATGAAGACACCACAGAACATCCCCATCACCATGAAGACACCACAGAACATCCCCATCACCATGAAGACAACACAGAACATCCCCATCACCACAAACACCCCACAGAACATCCCTATCACCACAAAGACCCTAAAGAACACTACCATCTGGATTTGTTTCCAGTTTTTGGCTTATACAAATAAAGCTGGTATAAACATTTATGTACAGATTTTGTGTGAACATAAGTCCTTATTTCTCTAAGATAAAAACCTAGGAGTATGATTGATGGGTTGTGTGATAGTTGAATGTTTACTCTTTAAAAAAAACTGACACACTCTTTGCCAAGTGGCTGCACCATTTAAATTATTTGTTTCAGTTGTTCTGATAGGTGTATAGTGATACCACATTGTGGTTTTAATATGCATTTCCATAATGGCTAATTATGTTGAACATGTTTTTATGTGCTTAATTGCCATCTGCATTTTCTTCAGTGAAATGTTTCTTTATGCTTTGTCTATGGATTGTTTATTTGTTTTTACTGTTGAGTTTTGGCAGTTCTTTATATATTCTAGACAAAAGTTCTTTGTTACACAATATAGTTTTCAAAATTTTTCTCCCTTTAGTAATTTGACTTTTCATCTTCTCAACAGGATCTTTTCCAAGTTGAGTTTACCAGTATTTTCCTTTTATCAATTGGGTTTCCAGTGTCAAGTTTAAATAACACTTTGTTTAGTCCAGGATCAGAAGAATTTTCTCCTGTTTTCACTTAAACGTTTTGTAGTTTTATGTTTCACATTTAAGCCTGTCAACCACATTGAGTTGATTTTTGTTTGGGGCTGAGGTTTACTTTTTTTGCGAGACTCATCTTAAGTTGAGGTTGCCTTTTTTACCTATGTATGTTCACCTGCTTACAACCATTTTCTAAAAAAATCTATCCTACCTTCATTGAATTGTTTTTATATTTTTGTCAAAAATTATTTGGGCTTATTTTCATAGGTATAGTTCTAAGTTCTCTATTTTTTTGCATTAAGCATTGTTGTCTGTCCCTCTACAAATACCACACAATCTTGATTACTGTAGCTATACAATAAGCCTTGAAATTGGGTAAATTGAGTCTTCCCACTTTGTTCTTTATCAAAATTGTTTTAGCTATGCTAATTTCTTTGTATTTCCACATAAATTTTAGAATAATCTTGACTATTTATTAAAAAAAACCACCTGCTGAAATTCTAATACGAATTGCATTAAACCTGTATACCAATTGAAAGAGAGTTGACATTTTTACTATGTTGAGTCTTTCAATCCATGAACATGGTATGCCTCTCTAACTATATTTTCTTTTCTTTCTTTTTATCAGATTGTGTTGTTTCATGCTACAAATTTTGTACGCTTTGTTATATTTACACCCAAGTATTTTATGTTTAAGTTTTTAAACATGACATTGTATTTTTAATGTAGGGTTCTAAGCATTTGTGGCTAATATACAGAAATTCAATTGATTTTTATATAACCTTGTATCTTGAAGCTTTCCAAATTCATTAGTTCTAGGAATTTTTTGTAGATGTCTTTGGATTATGTCCTCTGCAAATAGGGCCAGTTTCATTTCTTTCTTTCTAGTTTGTTTGACTTTTATTACCTTTTCTCACTTCAGTGCACTAGCTGGAACTTCCAGCACTACATTGAGTGAAAGTAATAGGAACGGACATCCTTATCCTTACTTTATTACCAATCTTAGGAAGAAAGCATTCCATTTTTACCATTAAGTTAATGTTACCTGTAGCTTTTAATTGGTGTTTCTTCACAAGTTGAGGAAATCCTCCTCTGTTCCTATTTTTCTGAGTTTTTATCATAAATGGATATTGAATTTTGTCAAACGACCTTTTTGCATTTGTTGATATGATCATTTTTTTCTGTAGCATGTTAATACAATAGATTACATTGAATCAGTTTTGCATCCCCGTAATAAAACTCCCTTTTCATGGCTTATAATTATTTTTTATATATTGCTCAATTGTGTTTGCTAATATTTTTAAAGAAATTTTGCATCTGTATTTAAAAGAAATATTGGCCTGTATTTTTCTCTCTTATTTTGTACTATCTTTGTAGTTGTGGTAAAAACGGCATCAATAAATGAATTGGTAAGTGTTCCCTTCTCTACTGCTTTGTGGAAGTAATTGTGTAATGTTCTACATTAAACATTTGGTGAAATTCTCTAGTGAAACTACCTTCGACCTCATGTGTTATTTGGGGGGAGATTTTTAATTATGAATTTAATTGCCCTAATACGTATATGGTTATTTAAATTATTTATTTTATGTACAGTGAGTTGTGATAGTTTGTGTTTTTGAAGAAATTGATCCATTTCATCTAAGTTGTTAAATTTACGTGTGTAGAGCTGTTTGTAGTGTTTATAGTATCCTGTTTTAATTCTGATATCAGTAACTTACTCCTTCTCTTTTTTCATGGTCAATCTTGTTAGAGTTTTGTCAGTTTTATTTATTTTTTCAATGAAATAGATCCTTATTTTATGTATTTTATTTATTGTTTTTCTATTTTCAATGTAATAGACTTTGGCTCTTGCCTTTATTATTTCCTTCTTTCTTGTTTTGGGTTTATTTTGCTTTCATTTTCCTAGGTTTCTGAACTAGAAGCTTAGATTATTTATTTGAAACTTTTAATCTCTTCTTATGTATGTAATTAGTGCCATATATATATATATATATAATATATATATATTATACATATAATATATATATATAATATATATATATAATTTTATATATATATATCAGTACTGCTTTATCTGTAACCCATAAATTTTGAAATGTTATATTTTTATTTTGATTTAGTTCCATGTATAATTTTCATTTTCCTTGAGACTAGTCTTTCTCATCCTCCTTGCCCAAATAATTTATTTAGAAGTGTACTTTTTAGTTTTCTCAAGTTTGGAGATTTTCCCATTATCTTCCTGTTATTGATTTCCAGATCAATTCCATTATAGTTTGGAGATTTCTCAAGTTTGGAGATTTTCCCATTATCTTCCTGTTACTGATTTCCAGATCAATTCCATTGTAGTTAGAGAACACTCTGCATGATTCTTTTACACTTGTTGAGGTTTGTTATATGGATCAAGATATGGTCTACTTAAATACATGTTTATGGGCACTTGAAAAGAACAGGCAAATGTTTGCTATTGGTTAGTGAAGTGTTTGTGAAGGTTGATTAGATCCTGTTGGTTGATGATGTGGGTGAGTTCTACATTCCTGCTGATTTTGTGTCTGGTTGTTCTACCCAACTGTTGAGAGAGAGGTGTTGAAGTTGTCAGTTATAATTGTGGATTTGTCCATTTCTGTTTTCAGCTCTATCAGTTTTTGCTTCACATATTTTGCGGCTTTGTGGTTTGGTACATACACGTTTAGGATTGCTATGTTTTCTTGGTGGATTGACCATTTTATCATAATGTGATGTTCCTCTCTGTCCTTGGCAAATTTCTTTACTCTGAAGTTTATCTATTATTAATATAGCCAATCAATTTATTTCTGTTAATGTTATTTTTCATATTTTTGAAATTTTTAACCAATGTATGCCATTATATTTAAAGTGAGTTTTTTTGTTGACATCTAAAGGGCAGGCCTTCTGTTGCTGCTGGAAAAGGATGAGAACCCTAGCATCTTCCATGGTTTCCCTCCCTTGCCATCACAGTGGGTGACAGGGAGCACATGACTCTCCAGGAGGCCTCCTCAGACCCCACCACAGCAAGGAAAGCAAAAAGCACCTCATTGTTGCCATGTGCGGATGGAGGCCCAGGCTTTCCATGTGGTCTCTACTGATACTGCTGGAGGCCTCATTACTGGATAGTGGGAGTCATAGTCCTGTTTCTTTAGCACCACCCTGATGAGGGTGTTGGATACCTCGTTACAGCCTCTCATGGGTAGAAGTCTAGGTTCCCCATGCATCATTTGCTGATGAATTAATCAAAAACTGGCATGGGGCCAGTTTTTCTTTGGCATTTGGCTGAATTAGAGCTATTATTATCTGCACATTTTCTGTCTTGTGAACTGCCTTTTTCCTGGTCATTTGGCTAAAGAGAAAAAGCTTTTGTTGAGCCTCATCTGTGCCTGTTGGTCTCTGTAGTTTGCCAGCTTATGCAACTCCAAGTCTAGGACATATGAGGTCAAAATGAAACCCTAGAAACACACTGCTGCCCTCTTTCTCAGGTCCTAAGTCCCCTCAACATTCTACCTTCTTTCCTCCACCTTTCAGAGTGTCCTGATGCTTGTTTTGTGTATAATGTTCAGGGTTGTTAGCTGCACTTAATGGGAGTAACAGGGAAACGTACATCAACTTCATCTTCTCTGAAGTCCACTTGCTTTTGACCAATAGAATAGAACAAAGGTGATGCTGTCACTCCTGTGATTATATTATGTTAGATTAGACTCCGTCATGCTAGCAGACTCTCTCTAGTGACTCTCCTTGCTGGCTTGACAAAGTGAGCAGCCATGCTGAGGACTTCACATGTGAAGAAGCTGTGGGTGAGGCAGGGAGGGCGGCTGGTGGTGCCACCCAGAGAGAGCAGTGCCCTGCAGGAGCCCAGTGGGGGTGGGCTAGGGGGCCCTCCGTGAGCCTGCCCCTCCCATTGCAGCTCCCCAGGCCACACCTCTGCCTCTGCTCATACCACGCCCCTTCCTGCTGTCCCTCTCTGTGATGTCCACTGGTCAGCATTCAGAGCTGGCCCCTCTCTGCCCACCCCATCCTTCAGCACTGGCCATGGTGGCATTAGAGGTGGGGATGCACACTTGGCTGGCACTAGCTGGTGCCTCAGTCTCCTCTGTGTGCACAGGCTGGCTCCCAGCTCTGAACACAGTGTGGACTGAATTCACTTCTTCCCCATGGCAGGGGCCTGAACACCCAATACCCAAATATCAGGGGTCTACAAGCTCCACAGGGCACTGGGTCCTGCCTAGGATGCTGGGGTGGTCCAACTCCAAGTCCTGCCCTGGGCAAACTTCAGATTCACCCAGGGAGGCCCTGTCAGTGGGAGTCTGGCTGAAGCTGGTAAGAGGGGCCAGTAAGGGAATCCCTGACATGGCAGGGGCTATGGAGGCAGTGCCCTTAGGAACTTTGGAAATGGGGAAGATACTGACTGTCCATTGCTACACGACACATTTTCATGAACGTGGCATGTGGAAACTGCTCTCTCTGGGTGGCACCACCAGCCACCCTCCCTGCCTCCCTCCTGCCATGATGTTCAAGTGACAGCCCACTGAGTCTACTCCATGGCTGCTCCCAAGCCACACTGGAGCCTCCCACAACCCCAGCCAACTCACCTACTCTGTATCTCTCAGATGGGCACCTTCTGTCACGCACACTGCCCCACCCTCCTCTCCTCCCAGCCCCTGCAACAGCCCCCAGCTCCACTTGAATTCAGTTCTCCACTCAGCCAGACGTTCCTCAAAAGGCAGACTAATCACATCCCTGTCTCCTGCTGAAAACCTCCCAGGACTCCCCTGTTCTTCAGAGTGAAGTCTGTGCTCTTGGTTAACCACAGCCCTTTGAGGTCTGTTCCCAGACACCTTCCCACCCCCTCCCCAGGTCCTCTGCCCACCATGTTTCTCCTCCCTGGACCACTGGGTGTTCTCTGAGCTCAAAGAGCTCCTTTCCCCTCCAGACCAACCTTCAGCTGACGTCACCTCCTCCCTGCACCCGGTCGTGCCCCCGCCCCCTCAGGCTCCAGTCTCAGGCTTTCCTGCCACCCCTACCCAGCCTAGGGAGGAGCCCTCTTCTGTACAGCCCTGTCATCTGGCCTTTGACTTCCTGATTACCTGGGTACCTGCCTGTCTTCTCTGCAGCTACAAGTCTAGAGCTCCTAGGAGAGGCTCAGGAAATGGCACACACACGTGTGTGTGTGTGAATGTATCAGTGAACAAGAATATGGGAGTGCATGGAGGAGACACCGCAGCATTCGTGTCTAATGTGCACAGTCTCCGTTTGAGAAGACGCACTGGTCTAGTGGGATGGGTGGTGGCGGTGGCCGTGCAGCAGTGGGAATGAGCTGAATCGCATGGAACTCTGCACTTAACCATGGGTAGACGGTAGATTGCACATTACTGTGTGTGTTTCACCACAATAATTTTTTTTTTAATTATAATGAAATAAAACCATAAAAAGAAAAAGACTTTAAAAGGTTTATGTGATTATGCTCATTAATTCTGTCTATACAAACTGTCCTAAAAATTTAAGTTTTTAGATTAGGCTGATATACAAATATGCTCAAAGAAACAGGATTTATGCCAGAGAAGACAGAAAGGAGCTGTTTATCCAACAGAGGAAGTGGTTAAGTGGTTAAACCGTAACTCAAATATTCTGGAGTATTTTAACTCTTTAGAGTGATGCTCATGAAAATGGTATAAACATGAACGTTTTCTTATAATAATCACTGAGAAAGGTAGGAATCAAACTTTATAACTTCAATTTTTTAAAAAATCTATGCTCAGAAAATAAAATAGTAACTAACACATCTGAATTTAACAGCTTGTATTTGAAAGATTTTATTTTTATTTTTATATTCTTTATGAGATTTTTAACACTGTGATAATGAAAATTAATATTATTTTTAAGGATGATTTAGAAACCAATTTCAAAGGTAGTAAAAACAAGAAAGAGGAGAAGGAGGAGGAGAGAATGGAGGAGGCGAGGAAGGGTAATAAGGAAGAGGAGGAGGGGAGGGAGAGGAGGAGGGAGGCCAGGAAGGGGAAGAAGGAAGAGGAGGAGGGGAGGGGGAGGAGGAGGGAGGCCAGGAAGGGGAAGAAGGAAGAGGAGGAGGGGAGGGGGAGGAGAGAGGCCAGGAAGGGGAAGAAGGAAGAGGAGGAGGGGAGGGGGAGGAGGAGGGAGGCCAGGAAGCGGAAGAAGGAAGGGGGGGAGGGGAGGGAGAGGAGGAGGGAGGCCAGGAAGGGGAAGAAGAAAGAGGAGGAGGGGAGGGAGAGGAGGAGAGGCGAGGTCATGGTCACCCCTGGAGCAGGAGCTGCATTGAGTTTTCAGGGAGAGCAGTGCCCTTGAAGGGGCGTGGACTTGAGCAGCCATGGAGGGCAGGAACCCAGATGCCCTTGCATTGTGCCCAGTTCTGGGCTGGGCCTATGGGACAATATGGAAGAAGCAGCTTGAATTCCTGACCCCAGAATGGGATCAAGGGACAAGACGTTCCCAGACCAGATGATGCCAACAGCATTGCTGCAGCCGGGCTGTGCCAGTCAGCATTGGCAGAGCTTGCCAAAGACTGTGCTCTTGACTCTCACGTTCCCTTGTTGGGGGAGACAGCGCTGTGGTCCTGACCCTGCAGGCCTCACAGCAGAACCATCATCCAAGATAACAGAGCTGGAGGTGGTATGTGGGAAATTCAAAGTGTGAGCGCATGACCCAGGAGGCTGGCTTCACCTCAGCATGCATTGGAGCAATCCTGGAAGACTTCCTGCAGGTGGTCTTCCTTTCCTGCCCCCCACCACAGTGCCTCACTCTGCAGGCATACTGGGCTGCCATGGTGTCACACCCCAGGCCCCTGCACTCACTGCTACCCTGCTCCACCTGACAAGTTCCCCTTCCTGCTCAGATTCCACTGCCCCAGCTCGACCCCTTCCTGGGAGAGTAGCAGCATGTCTGTGTCCAGGCGACACAGTATGCAAGTACTGAGCCCAGGACTTGATCCAGTCTGTTCAACACCGGCGATTTTCACCTAAATCAAAGGATGGATGCTTGGCACAGGGTCCCATCCCGGCCTCTGCTCGTGACTGAGGGCCCATGACATCCTTGCTCACTGTCTGCAAAGGACCTCAGTGCCCTCAACACTGTCCCGGCGGCTCCAGCCGACCTAGCACCATCGCTGTGGAGTGCAGAGGTACCGGCTGTCCCAGCTGCCTCAGCTCAGGATGGGTGTCCTCCACCCCGTCCCGGCCTCGCCTCTGCGTGCCACCAGCAGCCCCGTGTGAATGATATCGTTGCCCCTTAGGGAAGAGCTCGCCCTGCCTCCACACGTGCAGTGATTGCTTGCAGTGCAAGTCCTTCCTCTCCGAATCCAGGCAAGTGCGAGCACCGCGGCGGCCCTTCCCGGGCACCAGAGCAACTGAGGAGCCGCCATGGTGGACGCCCATCTGCCGGTCCACCACCAAACCGCCTGCACCACACCAAACTGCAGGGTGCAGGGTGGAGGCCAGGCGGCAGGAGGGGTGACGATGGGGAAACAGGAGGGGCTTTTACTGGCTGCAGTTAAATTCTGCTGAATGCCTCCCGCCGTGCAGTCAGGCTGGAGCGGGAGACATCCCTGAACCAGGGCCCCCAAGCTGACATGCACAGACTTCTCTGGGTGCTGCTGGAAATGTACGCCCAGAGGCAGTGGGACCTGAGCCTCTGTACTCCTAACAGCTCCCAGAAAATGCTGAAGCCGCTGCCTGGGGACCAGCTGGTGTCCCCGAGTGGGGACATGGCAAGTGCACATTCCTCACCTTCTCACTGTCAAGGTCTGTCACCCATCCTGCAGCCTACCCGGCCCCACCTCTCTCCCAACTCCCTCCACCTCACCACACCAGGGCCCCATCCCAGAGGGTCCCCCAGCAAACAGCAAGGACAGCACCTGCTTGTGAGTGATCTCCAAGAGACTGACCCAGCCTCATGGGAAGGAACCTGTGCCACAGAAGGGCCAGCCGCCACCCGAGGTCACGCAGCTGGCTAAGGAGCAGAGGCCAGGTGCGTGCCGCCTCCAGCCTCCAGGCACCAGGTGCAGGCTGTAAGTGGTTCCACCTCTGTGCAGGCTCAGAAAGGTGTTGAATCTCTCTGGTCTTCATTTGTTCCCGGGGCATGTGGTAGGGGCAGCCACCTTTGAAACCTCGAGGCCTGTGGGCCTGGGGTGGAGTGCTGGTGAGGAAAAGCACTGGAAAGAACTGTTGATCCCTGGATTTGGTGCAAGTCTGAGGAGGTGAGCAGCCACCCGTGGCCTCCTGACCTTCCAGCCAGGCAGAGGGTCCCTTCCCACAGTGCTCTTCTGGGGCCAGCGTGTGAAGGCAGCAAGAGGCAGTGACCCTGCACCCTCCCACCAGTTTGCAACTCACGCTGCTTCCCCCTGCCCATCTCCTGCTTTATAGGACCCTCACCCGGGTGCATCACATGTGTCTTCAATGCTTGGGTGAGAACCCGGAACTCTGTGTGCCAGGCTGCAGCAGTGGAGGCAAAGTGGTTCCTCTCTGCAGAACGTAAGTTACTAACTTCAGCAGCTGAACACGGACTTGATTTAAAGAACTTCTCACGCCCAAGGTAATGTCGCTCACAGCCCCAGTTCCAGAGGGCCAAGAAGCCACCCAGGGCTGTGGCTCCCACCTGCCTGAGCCTGGGATCTCCCTCTAAAGCCCGGCCTCCCAGGCCCCTCCAGCCTCCGCAGGGGGAGGCACAGGCTTAGGCAGTCTGGGAACTGTGAACTGGCCCATCTCATCCGGTGTTACAGGTAAGGAAACTGAGGCAAATGAAGTTGAACAGACACATCAACCTCAAATAGAAAGTTAGGCGGCCGCAGGACCCACGCCTGGTCTCTCCGTCAGCCCAGTGTCTCATGGCAGCCGGCTGCATGTGCAAGCTCCTGGGGCTCTGCGTGTTTCATGTATGTTTCATGTGTCTCTATAGCTGCCTGTCCTAGGGTCAGCACCTGCTAAGGCTCCTTCACTGCCCTGGGACCACCCCAACCTGGAGTGGAGTTCAGCAGCATCTGCTGACACAGAGGCCTTCGCAGTATTCTGGGCTGAGACCTGGCTCTAGGCTGAGTTGTGCCTCCCCAAAGTTCTATGCTGAGGCTTCAACCCCTCTGCATCATGGCCTTCAACAGGGGACTGGGGTTAAACACAGTCACTGGGGTGGGCCCTGATCCAGGATGCCTGGCATTCATATGAAAAGAGGAGACAAGGACACAGACACGCAGAGGGTGACCATGTGAGGACGCAGGGAGAAGATGCCATCTACATGCCAAAGAGAGGGGCTTTGGGAGAAGCCAGCCCTGCCCTCACCTTGGTCTCGGACTGCAGCCTCCAGAGCTATGGGACAGTAAACACCTGTGGCATTTGTCACGGAGCCCGAGCTGACCACACCCGGCTCAGGGCAGCCATGGAGACCCACAGTTGTCAATACTGTTACGTGGCTTGTTGAAATCCCCTGGATCTCTGGTCATGAGGGTGGGTGAGTTCGTTTCCCGATAGAATCGTGGAGCATCAAGGCCCTGGTGGATCTGGGAGTCTGTAAGCTGGGTTTCTGATGAAGGGGGTGAGATGTAACCAGTTCTGTGGCCAAGAACAATTAGCTAAAAAAGATAGTGGCCGAATAGAATGTGGCTGAAAACAAGGTAACAACCACAGTGATAATGTCAAAGGCCATTTGGTTAGAAATGACTCTGCAAAGCTGGTGTGGTGGCTCACGCCCGTGATTCCAGCACTGTGGGAGGCTGAGGCAGGGGTGTCACTTGAGCCCAGGAACTCAAGACCAGCCTGGGCAACAAAGCAAGACCCCATCTCTACTAAAACACAACAAGTTTAAAAATCAGCCAGACGTGGTGGTGCACACTTGTAGTCCCAGCTACTTGAGAGGTTGGGGTAGGAAAATTGACTGAGCCCAGGAGTTTGAGGCTGCAGTAAGCCAAGATGGGGCCCCATTGCACTCCAGCCTGGGAGACAAAGCAAGGCCTTGTCTCAAAGGAGAAAAGGCTCTCTGCTGTTGCTGATTGTGAGAGTGTGCCATTGTGTGTGTGGAGCGTTGGTTCTGTGATCTTTGGTGAGGTAGCCGCGTGTCCCGTGCCCTCCGCCTGTCTTCGTTCCCAGTTCCTTGTGACTCAGCCATCCCTACCCTCTGCTATGTGCCTGAGAAAAAGTGGAGAACCATAACCAGTTTTTGAATACTGGTAACAGTAGACCATAATCTTTTTTTTTTTTTTTTTGTATTTTTGTATATTTAGTAGAGACGGAGTTTCGTCATGTTGGCCAGGCTGGTCTTGAACTCCTGGCCTCAAGTGGTTCACCTGCCTCCACTTCCCTGAGTGCTGGGATTACAGGCGTGAGTCACCATGCCTGCCTAAACCACAATCTTATCTAATGGTTCCCTTTGTCACTTTATTTCAAATTAATTTTTAGACAAGCTGTTGGTGCTTCTGTATTAAACAAAACGTTGGCAAAGAATAAAGAACCTGACGCCGTGTTTAACCCTTGTGAAGACAGCTCCTCCCAGACACGTTAGGTAGAAAGAGGATTTTTCTTACAAACTAAACACCTAGTTTTTCTTCTAGGCCTACCGTGGTTTATTTGTGCTGTCTAATCAGGGGTGGACATTCCTGTTCTTCCTAATACTCCTCTGAGCCTGAACTTTGGTTGAGACAAATTGCTTTGGGCCAAATTAGGGGCACGGTGCTCTGGCCTGACCACCAGAGGCAGAGTCGCACCCCCAGCGAGGAGGGACCCAGCCTGGCCCCTGACCTTCGAGTGCTTGAGCAGCTTTGAAATCAGGACTAATGGGTATCCCCCTGATCTCTGACATCTATTGTGACAAGCGCTGGAGAAAGAAATCAATGCATCCTTACGATCCCTTTAGGAACACTCTAGGCAGGAAAATTCCACTTCAGACTGAAGCATGGATTTACTGACGTGCAGTCAGAGCGGGCAGAGGAAACCCAGCGTCCATGCGGCTGTCTCAGTGGAGGCTCTGGAGGAGAATGCACATTTTCCTGGGAGTCTTTGGCCAGGTGGCTCACCTGTCACAAGCTGGAGAGGGCCCCAACCCCACCCAGTGCTGCACCTGCCAGCCAGAGCACAGAGGCCCTGCTTCCAGCCTAACTCCTGCTCACTTGCCTCTCAGGCCCCAAAGGATGGTCAGCTCATTAGGGCTGAGGGCAGCTTGGACACCTGCCACTGAGGTGAGTCCCAGGCCAAGGACCTTCACTACCCCACAGCCCTGGAGGCTGGGGGTCTGAGATCAAGGCGTCGTAGGGCGGTTTCTCCTGAGGCCTTGCTCCTCGGCGTGTGGATGGCTGCCTTCTCCCTGTGTCCACGCATGGCCTTCCAAGTGTGTGTCTGTCTGTGCCCACATTTCCTGTATTTAAGGACACCAGCCACCCTGGATTAGAGCCCACCCTCATGCCCTCATTTAACCAGATCACCGCCGGAAAGACTCCCTCTCCAGGTAAGACCACACGCTGCTGTCCTGGGGATTAGGACTTAACATATGAATTTGAGGGGACATAATTCCACCCAGACAACATGTGAGCCAAGGACACGGTGGCAATCAGTAAGTTTGGTCGCTGGCACAGGAGCAGGAGAGGGCACAGAGAATGGCCTAGGGCACAGAGCAGGCACTGTCTGCATGCAGCCACCCTGCCCACTCCATCAGGCTGGCACTTGCCCAGTGGGCCTTCTTTGGGGCCAGGCAGCGGGCAGGTACCTGATCACGGTTTCAGCGGGAAAGGGGATTGGCTGGAACAAGGGTCCATGGGGAACCGCATGGCAGGGATGTTTCCAAGCCATGTACAAGCACTTCCTGGTGACACTGGTCCCATGTCGATGTGGCTGCCAGATGTCCCCTCAGGACCAAGGTGTCCAATAATTGGTGAAGAGTTCACAGCTGAGCCTGTCCCAGGAGCTGCCCTCAGACAGAGAAAGCTTCTTCACCCCAGGTCATGCCCTTTCTTGGGAGTGGGTCTCATTCAGTGACAGGGGTAGGGCCCAGAGACCACAGCCCAGGCATTGCCCCATGGCTTCAATTCAGAGTCACACTAGAGGGCCATCCTAGGCCCCGGGCACTCCATGGCAGAGCAGGGGCCTGTGTTGAGGCCACATCCCAGCGGGGCTTCTCCCTCTGCTTATTTCTGCCTCCCTCTCTCCCACCCCAGGCCTCGATCCCAAGAGCCCTCCACGCCACCCTCTGCACACACAACCCCGCCTGCCCCAGAAGCCTTCTTAGGATAGCCAGCACCAGGACCGCTCCAAGGAATCAAACTGAAATCGGACTGGAGCAGGCCGTGAGGACCCAGAGCTGATGAAGGGCAGTGGCCGGGGGGCCCACAGGTACCACAGCGGGTCAAAGTGCCCCCAAAGCCATGCCCACCGTGAGCCTCAGAACTTCACCTTATTTGCAAATAGGGTCCCTGAAGATGTTAGTTAACATGAAGTCATATTGGCTTAGGGTGAGCCCTAGATCCAATGGCCTGTGTCCTGAGAAGAGGAGAAGATCCCCCAAAGGCGGCCACCACCTGGAGACAGGTAGAGATGAGGTGATGCCTCTACAAGCCGAGGAACCAAAGACGATGCCACCACCAGCAGCCGGAACGGGCAGTGGGTGCGAGGCCGGGGTGGCTCCTCCCTCAGGGCAGGCGGACAGAAGCTCCCTGCCCACCTCCATTTCAGCCTTCCGCCTCCAGAACCACGGGAGAATCCATTCCTGACGTTGTCAGCCACCAGTGTGTGGTAATGTGTTACAGTAGCCTTAAAAAACAACACACTCACCATACAAATTACAAGACCTCACCAAAAAAATACATAACCTGAATGAACGCATCGTAATGAAATTGTCTGAAGCAGTATTGCCTGGTCTGATCCTTCCGAGACAACACTGCGTTATATGAAGTGTTCCCGGGAGAAGGAAAAATGGAGACGTTGTGTGAGTAAATGTTTGGAGATTTATTTAATCTGATGTAATAGGATTTATTACAGCAACACAAAGATAATTCTAAATAAGAAATTTCAATAATAAAATATCACGCACCAAAAATATCAAAACAAAAACTCCAGTGGATCATCCTCCAGGGGCAATAAACACCCTTGCATAAAATTTTACATTTATTGTTCATTTTTTTAAACCCTTAAAAAATAAGTAATAGAAGAGAATGTGCTTCTAGTGCTGGAGGAAGTCCATTACCAACCTGCAACAATCATATTTAATGGTGAAACTTCTCCTTGAACTCAGGACGAGGCAAGTGCATGCTGATGCGTGGAGAAGAAAGTGCACTGCAGGGTGAGATGTGGTAGGAAACACACCCAGCCATCCTTGTTGTAGCAACAGGATTGCCTCACCCAGCCAGGGAGCCTATCAGGAACCCAGCCCCAATGCTGGACTCCAGCATTGCTTTTCGGTAGAGATGATCAATTTGAAAATGTGGTTTTTGAATATCTAGAGCAGCAAGAAGTATGAAGTCTGTAGGAATAACGCTAATAAGACATGTGCAAGTTTTCTATGAAAATCATCACAGTTTTACAGAAGAACGTGGAGGTCTGGACCCACTGGAAGCTGTACTGTTTCAGGAAACAAACATAAGCTACACTGCAGTGAATTACAATCTCAGGATCTCAGCAGCTTCAGCCAGCAATGACGTGGTCTGTGGCTTGCTGGGAAACGTTTAACAACTGGCTCTGCAAATCCAAAATAAAAACTTTAAATAAGATAACAATCCCTGCTCTTCATAGCAGAGGAAACAATCAACAAAATAAAAAGGCAACTAACTTGTAGAGTGGGAGAAAATATTTGCCAACTGTATCCCTGAAAAGGGGTTAAGATCCAAAATGTCTACAGAATTCCTGCAAGTCAATAGCAAAAAGACAGACAATCCAATTTACAAATGGGGAAAGGACCAGAACAAACATTTTTCCAGAGAAGACACACACTTGGCCAACAGGCACCTGAAAGGGCACTTAGCGTCCCCAAAGGAATGCAAATCAGGAGGCTGAGGCAGGAAAATCTCTTGAATCCAGGAAGCGCGGGTTGCAGTGGGCCAAGATCACTCCACTGCACTCCAGCATGGACCACAGAGAGACTCCATCTCAAAAAAATAAATAAAAGAAGAAGAAGACGTAAGAAAGCCTGAGGAAACTTCTAGAGGAGATGAATAGGTTTATGGCTATTTATAGGGTGGTGATGGCTTCACAGGTACGTACTTAACTCCAAACTGGTCAAGTTTTATACCTAAAACAGTTACAGGCTGGGCGCAGTGCCTCATGCCTATAATCCCAGTACTTTAGGAGGCCGAGGCAGATGGATTACCTGAGGTTAGGAGTTTGAGACCAGCCTGGCCAACATGGTGAAACCCTGTCTCTACTAATAATACAAAAATTAGCTGGGCATGGTGGCAGGTGCCTATAATCCCGGCTACTCGGGAGGCTGACTCAAGACAATTGCTTGAACCGGGAGGTGAAGGTTGCAGTGAGCTGAGATTGCGCCATTGCACTCTGGCCTGAGTGACAAGAGCAAAACTCTGCCTCAATCAATCAACCAATCAATCAATAGCTACAGCTTTGTGTATTTCAGTCACATAACCCCAGTAAAGTTGGGGTTTTGTTCTGTGCAGAACAATATACACTAAGTTGTAAACAATGGTTACCTTTGGAGACTAGAATTACATATACCTCTAGATTGCTTGAATTATATACAATAAGCATGTATTAATTTTATAATAAATAGTAAATTTCAAAACAAAAAGAGAGAAAATTATAAATTAAAGCCCCACTTTCAGGGGGAAAAGGTACAGATGATTGCATTTGCAGATTTCTGCCATTTGAATTTTTTCACCACAGCAGATTTCAAACAAACAACATGAATTAAACCAGCTTGCAAAATTCCAGAAAATGGACCACCAGGCTTTTGAGGGCCCGTGCCAGCCCTTCTCAGACCCCACAGCATGTTCCTCACTCATGTTTCCTGTCTGCTGCGGGTTGTAGCAGAGGGTGCAGCTGGCAGAGCCATTGTCTCCTGTGCTGGCAGTCACCATGTCAGAGGGCCCACAGAGCTGTGTGAAGACGCACTGTGCCCTGATGTGCCACACGCCATGCCACTGCTGCTCCCAGCCTGTCCTGTGGCCCCAGCTCACCTCGGGGCAGGAAGAGCAGTGTGCCTTGTTCTGGAAGGTGAGAGGGACTGGGCTGCATTCCCTGGCAGCGGCAGGTGAGGACCACACACCCCGCATCCAGGCACAGGAGGCTCAGTGCCCTGAGATGTCAGTTTCCTCAAGATTATCCTTACGTTCCAATCAGATTTCAACAGGGCTTTTCAAAAACATACTATTTTTCATTAGAAATTAGCAAGGAAGCGCCTATAATCCCAGCACTTTGGGAGGCCAAGGTGGGCAGATCACAAGGTCAAGAGATTGAGACCATCCTGGCCAACATGGTGAAATCCTATCTCTACTAAAAATATAAAAATTGGAGATCCAAGATGGCTGATCGCTAACAGCTCAAGATTGTAGCTCCCAGTGAAAGCTCGGAAAATGTGAGGATACCACATTTTCAGAGGAATTTTCGTCGCCCACGGACCAGAAGATTTCCAGTGGAGGAGCCCCGCGGGTCGCCAGCGCGACTTCTGTGGCCGGCGCAGCAGTTTTGTCGTTGCCTCTGCGCGGCAGCTCTTTGTGCACAGTGAGCAGGACTGGTTCCCCTACTGACTGGTGTTTGGAGCTCCGGGAAGGCAGAGCCGCTTGCGGACTCAAGAAGGAAGCCAGACCGGAGATTCCCAGGCAGAAGAGCACCATCAGTCTTATCGCTGTTGTTTTGGCTGGCGCAGTGGGTTACTCGGATTCCAGCACTGGGAATCAATAAATTGGACATCTTCTCAGGAACTTAATCAGAAAGGCGCTAATTGTAAAGACATCAGATGGATAAACTCACAATAAAGGGAAAAAAACAGCCTAAAAAGGCTGAGAAAACCGAAAGTCAGAACCCCTCTCCTTCTACAGGCGATAGTAATTCCTCATCAGCAACAGAACAAGCCCTAATGGAAGAGGACTGTGTTCCAGTATCTGAAGGAGGCTTTAGAAGGTGGATGGTAAAAAACCTCTGGGAATTGAAACAACTTGTTCTAACCCAATGTAAAGAAACTAAGAACTTTGAAAAAAGATTAGATGAAATGTTACAAAGAATGGACAATATAGAGAGGAATATAAATGAACTAATGGAGTTGAAAAATTCAACACGAGAACTTAGTGAAATATGCACAAGTTTGAATAGCCGAATTGATCAAGCAGAAGAAGGTATCAGAGGTCGAAGACCGACTTAATGAAATGGAATGAGAAGACAAGAATAGAGAAAAAAAGGATAAAAAGAAATGAGCAAAGTCTCCAAGAATTATGGGACTATGTGAAAAGACCTAATCTACGTTTGATAGGTGTACCTGAATGTGATGGAGAGAATGAATTCCAGCTGGAAAATACTCTTCAGGATATTATCCAGGAGAATTTTCCCAATTTAGCAAAGCAGGATACCATTCAACCTCAGGTAATACAGAGAACACCACAAAGATATTCCTTAAGAAGAGCAACCCCAAGACACATAATCATTAGATTCACCAGGGTTGAAACAAAGGAGAAAATACTAAGGGCAGCCAGAGAGAAAGGTCAGGTTACCCACAAAGGGAAGCCTATTAGACTTACAGCTGATCTCTCAGTAGAAACCCTGCAAGCCAGAAGAGAGTGGGGGCCGATATTTAACATCCTTAAAGAACAGAACTTTCAGCCCAGAATTTCATATCCTGCCAAACTAAGCTTCACAATTGAAGGAAAAATAAAATCTTTTATGAACAAGCAAGTACTCAGAGATTTTATTACCACCAGGCCTGCTTTACAAAAACTTCTGAAAGAAGCATTACGCACAGAAAGGAACAACCAGTATTAGCCTTTCTAAAAATATACCAAAAAGTAAAGAGCATCGACATAAAGAAGAATTTACATCAACAAATGGATAAAATAGCCAGTTAACATCAAATGGCAGTAATCTTAAATTGAAATTGACTAAATTTTCTAATTAAAAGATACAGCCAAAACCTAACAGTATACTATATCCAGACCCATTTTATATCCAAAGATACACAAAGACTAAAAACAAAGGGTTGGAGAAAGATTTACCAACCAAATAGAGAACAAAAACAAATAAATAAACAAAAAGGAGTTGCAATCCATGCATTTGATAAAACAGAATTCAAACCAACAAAGGTAGAGTGGTATAAGGATCAATACATCCTAACACCCAGATACATAAGACCCGTAAAGAGATTCAGACTCAATGAAACAGAAAATTAATAAGGATATCTAGAATCTGAACTCAGATCAGTAACAAGTAACCTTAATAAGCACTTGTAGAGCTCTCCACTTTAGATAAATAAAATATACATTCTCCACTTTAAATACACAAAATAATGATCAGCCATTATTAATACCCATTAAAAGCAATATTCCTGTTCTCTCTCCCTTTTTTTCTTCCTCTCTTTTCCTAAAAAAAAAAAAAAAAAAATTAGCCAGATGTGATGGCGCACACCTGTAGTCTCAGCTACTTGGGAGGCTGAGGCAGGAGAATTGCTTGAATCCGAGAGGCAGAGGTTGCAGTGAGCTGAGATTACGCCACTGCTCTCCAGCCTGGGGACAGAAAGACTCTGAATCAGAAAAAAAAAAAAAAGAAATTAGCAAGGGAAAATAGAGGATGCAGAACAGCCAAAAGTTCGAGGAATACCAGAAATTAACACGCAGAAAGTGACAGCAGCCATGTGTGGCACATGTGGGGGTCTGTGGTGCTCAGGGGGAAACTGACCGAGGGGGCCAAAGCATCCCAGAAATGGGTCTGCTTGCCCCTGGTGGGCTTGAGAAGCTTCAGAGGAGGGATTCGATTCAGCGTGAACTATTTTAACTATGCCTTAAATGGTGTTACGGTAGCAACTGGATCTCCATAATGAAATAAGATTAGATTTTTACTTCCTGCCAAACACAAAAATAAATCCCAGGCAGAGTAAAATCCCTAAATGTAAAGAACAAGACTTTAAGAAGGAAATATTAGATTATATCTTCATAAACCTGAGGTTTATGAAAGGATTAATTTAACAAGATATAAAAAGCCTGTGACCTTCAAAAATGAGTTATTTTGACTACAATAAAAATAAAGCGTCTTATACACCAAAAACTCCACAAAGGAGAAATGCAAGCCGGTGACTGGGGGAAGGTCTGCGCACGTACAGCTGAGAGGCGACCAGCCAGGACAGCGTGCTGTGGACTCTACAAATCAATTGGAAGTCGCTCAGTCCAGAAGGCAGCGAGAGGACCAAAGGCAATCATAATGGAAAACGGGGAAATGTGAAGACCCATACATGGAGTCTTTAACGTTCAGCTCAGCCACCGATTAGGGAAATGCAATCAAAACGACACGAACCTGCCCTTTAACACCCAGGAACTGAGCAGAAATGGAAGGGCTGCCGATGCTGCAGTTAGTGAGGACCTCAGGACAGAGCAGCTCATCCAGCTGGCGGAGGTGAGTCAGGGCGGCCATGCTGGAAAGCCGTTTGGTGAAGGCAAACGTGGTTACAGATGTTCAGTACATATCCTCCCCACCCCAGGTTGATTCTACCTCGGCCAGGTGCCCAGAGAAAGTCACTGCAGAGTCCACAATGACACATAAGGGCATCTATGGAAGCGTAGATAGCAAAAGTAGGTATTGGCGAAAAATGGAAACCAGCAACATAGCCAGCAGCGAGAGAGTATGCACTTGCTGAGGTGTGGCGAAGAGGTCTTTGTGCAGCTGCCCGGGATGGGGCGGCTCTGCTGAGGGAAGAACCTCAGATCCCACAGGAAAAAAAACAGAAAGCTTCATGTTGAAGGGGAAGGCTGGACACAGCGTGATGCTGCTCACTTGAAACTTAAGATGGTTTTGAAGGTGCAGAACAACATTACATGGAAATACGATTCAGAGCGCTATGCAATGTGCATTATATGAAGCTGAGATGCTCTCGGAGGCAACACCACGTCCTCTGCACAGAGAGGGGCCACGGGAGCAGGAGGGTGCCAGGGTGGCCTCTGGATCTGCAGGTTGGTTCTTTAAGAAATGTGTGCGAAGGAAGCATAGTGAATGTTTCCCCTGACTGAAGCTCAGTGGAGGTTACCTGGGTCCTACTCTTGATTTTCCTCTCCGAAGTTTTCATATTTTGGCAGACATCAACCTAATAGATCTCTACCCTGATTCTTTCCTAGGAACACAATTGCAGTTTGGTTGGGGTGGGGATACACTGAGTTTTGAAAATGACTCATCCTCCCTTGCAAACAGGGTACCATGTGACAGTCCCATTCAAGAATATGTCACGGGGCTGAGTGCGGTGACCCATGTCTGTAATCCGAGAACTTTGGGAGGCCAAGGTGGGAGGATCACTTGAGCCCAGGAATTCAAGGCCAGCCTGGGCCACATAGTGAGACCCCGTCTCTACCAAAAATACAAAAATTAGCCAGGCATGGTGGCACACACCTATGGTTCCAGCTACTCAGGAGGCTGAGGTGGGAGGATTGCTTGAGCTGGGGAGGTTGAGGCTGCAGTGAGCTGTGATGGCATGACAGCACTCCAGCCTGGGTGACAGAGCAAGTCTCTGTCGCAAAAAAAACAACACATCAGTGGGCATTGCTAGGTGGATGTATTAGCAGTCAGGTTCCCCAGGGAAACAGAACCAGATCGGGAGGAGATACGCACACGTGGGGAAAGCAGGAGGAGATACGCACACATGGAGAAAGAGACTTTAGGGAATGGGCAGGACATTCAGTGAAGAATTGGCGTTGCCATCTTAAGTCGAAAATTCACAGATGGAATTCCTCTGCTGTGGCCTGGAGGAGAATTCCTTCTTTGGGGACCCTTAGTCTTTTGCTCAGAAGCCTTCAACTGATTAAGCCCCCACCTCCACATTACAGAGGGTCATATGCTTTCCTTAAAGTCAGCTGACTATAAATACTAATTACATTTAAGAAAACTCCCTCACAGCCACATACAGACTCCTGTGCAATCAAACAACTGGGCGCGACAGCCCAGCCACCTGACATGGAAAATCAGCCACAGGGGCCTCCAGAGAAAGGTCTTCAAAAGAGGAGACCCCCAGGTGGTTTCCTCTCTGCCCCTTGAACTTCCCTTTCTTCCTGCCTGGATCCGGGGGTGCGTCTCACAGTCCTGCGGCACCGTGGCTGACAGATACAGGGACAGAAGGATGCCTGGGCTCAGGTCCTGAAGGAGAATAAGATTTCTGGAGCTGAAGGAGGGAGGCATCCCTGGAACGCTAATGCTGTGAGGCCCTCGGAACTGCTTCATTCAACTTGAGCGCTTTACTGATGGAAAAGCTCACAGCAGTGCACTCGGAACCTGGGGCAGAAGCCTAGGGCACGGGAGACCAGAAACGCCATAGGGAGCTGGCCACACCGGGGGCAGGCGGGGGGTGCAGGGTAAAAAGCACAGCCCTCACCACTGAGACCATCAGGGACAACCTCAAGATAACGGTCTCAAAGAACGACCATGGTGACCTCTGGTGTAGGGGCAGTTACACAGTCGCCCCCCAGCACCGGAGGCCTCCACGTTCCTCTCAGCTTCTCCACATTCCTCTCAGCTTCTCCGCATTCCTCTCAGCTTCTCCACGTTCCTCTCAGCTTCTCCACGTTCCTCTCAGCTTCTCCACGTTCCTCTCAGCTTCTCCGCATTCCTCTCAGCTTCTCCGCATTCCTCTCAGCTTCTCCACATTCCTCTCAGCTTCTCCACGTTCCTCTCAGCTTCTCCACGTTCCTCTCAGCTTCTCCACGTTCCTCTCAGCTTCTCCACGTTCCTCTCAGCTTCTCCACGTTCCTCTCAGCTTCTCCGCATTCCTCTCAGCTTCTCCGCGTTCCTCTCAGCTTCTCCGCGTTCCTCTCAGCTTCTCCGCGTTCCTCTCAGCTTCTCCGCGTTCCTCTCAGCTTCTCCGCGTTCCTCTCAGCTTCTCCGCGTTCCTCTCAGCTTCTCCGCGTTCCTCTCAGCTTCTCCGCGTTCCTCTCAGCTTCTCCGCGTTCCTCTCAGCTTCTCCGCGTTCCTCTCAGCTTCTCCGCGTTCCTCTCAGCTTCTCCGCGTTCCTCTCAGCTTCTCCGCGTTCCTCTCAGCTTCTCCGCGTTCCTCTCAGCTTCTCCGCGTTCCTCTCAGCTTCTCCGCGTTCCTCTCAGCTTCTCCGCGTTCCTCTCAGCTTCTCCGCGTTCCTCTCAGCTTCTCCGCGTTCCTCTCAGCTTCTCCGCGTTCCTCTCAGCTTCTCCGCGTTCCTCTCAGCTTCTCCGCGTTCCTCTCAGCTTCTCCGCGTTCCTCTCTGCTTCTCCGCGTTCCTCTCAGCTTCTCCGCATTCCTCTCAGCTTCTCCACATTCCTCTCAGCTTCTCCATGTTCCTCTCTGCCTCTCCACATTTAAAGCTAACGGATTCCTCAACCCATGGCTAAACTCGCGTGGTGTTTCATCAGTTCAAATATTCCCTTTCTGCTTGCTGTTTTAGGGCTTAAAATAAACATGTGCCCTGAAGATAAAGGAAGAAATCTAAAACTGTGTCTAATGCTATGTTAATAGCACAAAAATGCACACGCTGGGGGCATGTCAGGAAGGAGCTGGTGCAAAGGAAAACACCGTGAAAAGCTGTGGAAGTGAAGGCAGGAGGGAGACGTTTTGCAGTCCCGCCCCTGCTCCACACACAGCTCTGGACTCGGTTTCCCCACTGTGCCCGGTGGGAGGGAGGGCAAAAGGAGGGGACCACCGTGGACCCTTCCAGCTCTGCCCTCTCTCAGGCCAGTGGTCGTAGGTTCTGAGAGCAATGATGGCCCCTTCCTCCTGCACTCACGCTGCTGCACGGTCCTCCAGGCCTCCGCAGATGAGTCCCTGCTCTTCCTGAACCCCAAGATCACCCATTCTGGCCTCATCCTCCACCTCCTCCATGAGCCCTTGATGACCACACCTGCACCCCGGGCCCTTCTCACCACCCCTCCTCCTCAGCCGACACCTCACCTGTGCTTGGTCAGCCAGGTTTGTTGGGAGAATCACCAACCCTGGCAGCCAGAAACCAGAATTCCTGCCACGGCCCCGACCCTACTACCTGGGCCATGAACTCTGACCCCTCAACTTTCAGTAGGTAACCTCTGTCAAATGGGTTTTTATTTTCTGATGCTGAAATGGGAATGGTGCATGTGGAAATACTTTGTCAACTGTAAGACAATGAACACGGTGCCCAGGACTGGCCGGCGTGGAGCAGCGGAATCTACCCTACCACCTAAAACAATGCAAAAATACGCAGAACATGTGTCTTTAAGGTACTGGACAGCAGGGACAGTGATTGCCGTGGGTGAGAAATGAACAAGGTAAGCACTGCAATGGACTCAGCCAACCACCTTGAGCGAGTTTCCAGGCAGCAGCTCAGGGAGGGACGACCCAGGCAGAGCCCAGCAAAGCCCCTGGGTTGAGGAGGTAGAGTCTGGAGAGACCAGGGGGTTCCCTGAGTAGAAAAAGCTGTGCCGGGGATTCCAGTGTGCAGAGAGTGCCGTTTGTAGACAGCTGCATGTGCGTGTAAAGAAACTGCCAAGGCCGGAGAAATCACTTTGCCGGAGGATCAGAGGAAAAGGTACAGGAAAAGGTACACGGAAAGCCAGAGCAGTGCCTGTCCCAGCCAGCCTCCCCATCGCAGAAACCCCAAACTCTGCCAAAAGCCAGAGCAGTGCCTGTCCCAGCCAGCCTCCCCATCGCAGAAACCCCAAACTCTGCCAAAAGCCAGAGCAGTGCCTGTCCCAGCCAGCCTCCCCATCGCAGAAACCACAAACTCTGCCAAAAGCCAGAGCAGTGCCTGTCCCAGCCAGCCTCCCCATCGCAGAAACCCCAAACTCTGCCAAAAGCCAGAGCAGTGCCTGTCCCAGCCAGCCTCCCCATCGCAGAAACCCCAAACTGCCAAAAGCCAGGAGCAGTTCCTGTCCCAGCCAGCCTCCCCATCGCAGAAACCCCAAACTCTACTAAAAGCCAGAGCAGTGCCTGTCCCAGCCAGCCTTCCCATCGCAGAAACCCCAAACTCTGCCAAAAGCCAGAGCAGTGCCTGTCCCAGCCAGCTCCCCATCGCAGAAACCCCAAACTCTGCCAAAAGCCAGAGCAGTGCCTGTCCCAGCCAGCCTCCCCATCGCAGAAACCCCAAACTCTGCCAAAAGCCAGAGCAGTGCCTGTCCCAGCCAGCCTCCCCATCGCAGAAACCCCAAACTGCCAAAAGCCAGGAGCAGTTCCTGTCCCAGCCAGCCTCCCCATCGCAGAAACCCCAAACTCTACTAAAAGCCAGAGCAGTGCCTGTCCCAGCCAGCCTTCCCATCGCAGAAACCCCAAACTCTGCCAAAAGCCAGAGCAGTGCCTGTCCCAGCCAGCCTCCCCATAGCAGAAACCCCAAACTCTATGGAAAGCCAGGAGCAGTGCCTGTCCCAGCCAGCCTCTCCATCGCAGAAACCCCAAACTCAACTAAAAGCGAGAGCAGTTCCTGTCCCAGCCAGCCTCCCCATCGCAGAAACTCCAAACTCTGCCAAAAGCCAGGAGCAGTTCCTGTCCCAGCCAGACTCCCCATCGCAGAAACCCCAAACTGCCAAAAGCCAGGAGCAGTTCCTGTCCCAGCCAGCCTCCCCATTGCAGAAACCCCAAACTGCCAAAAGCCAGGATCAGTTCCTGTCCCAGCCAGCCTCCCCATCGCAGAAACTCCAAACTCTGCCAAAAGCCAGGAGCAGTTCCTGTCCCAGCCAGCCTCCCCATCGCAGAAACCCCAAACTCTGCCAAAAGCCAGAGCAGTGCCTGTCCCAGCCAGCCTCCCCATCGCAGAAACCCCAAACTGCCAAAAGCCAGGAGCAGTTCCTGTCCCAGCCAGCCTCCCCATCGCAGAAACCCCAAACTCTGCCAAAAGCCAGAGCAGTTCCTGTCCCAGCCAGCCTCCCCATCGCAGAAACCCCAAACTCTACTAAAAGCCAGAGCAGTGCCTGTCCCAGCCAGCCTTCCCATCGCAGAAACCCCAAACTCTGCCAAAAGCCAGAGCAGTGCCTGTCCCAGCCAGCCTCCCCATCGCAGAAACCCCAAACTCTGCCAAAAGCCAGAGCAGTGCCTGTCCCAGCCAGCCTCCCCATCGCAGAAACCCCAAACTGCCAAAAGCCAGGAGCAGTTCCTGTCCCAGCCAGCCTCCCCATCGCAGAAACCCCAAACTCTACTAAAAGCCAGAGCAGTGCCTGTCCCAGCCAGCCTTCCCATCGCAGAAACCCCAAACTCTGCCAAAAGCCAGAGCAGTGCCTGTCCCAGCCAGCCTCCCCATCGCAGAAACCCCAAACTCTATGGAAAGCCAGGAGCAGTGCCTGTCCCAGCCAGCCTCTCCATCGCAGAAACCCCAAACTCAACTAAAAGCGAGAGCAGTTCCTGTCCCAGCCAGCCTCCCCATCGCAGAAACTCCAAACTCTGCCAAAAGCCAGGAGCAGTTCCTGTCCCAGCCAGACTCCCCATCGCAGAAACCCCAAACTGCCAAAAGCCAGGAGCAGTTCCTGTCCCAGCCAGCCTCCCCATTGCAGAAACCCCAAACTGCCAAAAGCCAGGATCAGTTCCTGTCCCAGCCAGCCTCCCCATCGCAGAAACTCCAAACTCTGCCAAAAGCCAGGAGCAGTTCCTGTCCCAGCCAGCCTCCCCATCGCAGAAACCCCAAACTCTGCCAAAAGCCAGAGCAGTGCCTGTCCCAGCCAGCCTCCCCATCGCAGAAACCCCAAACTGCCAAAAGCCAGGAGCAGTTCCTGTCCCAGCCAGCCTCCCCATCGCAGAAACCCCAAACTCTACTAAAAGCCAGAGCAGTGCCTGTCCCAGCCAGCCTTCCCATCGCAGAAACCCCAAACTCTGCCAAAAGCCAGAGCAGTGCCTGTCCCAGCCAGCCTCCCCATCGCAGAAACCCCAAACTCTATGGAAAGCCAGGAGCAGTGCCTGTCCCAGCCAGCCTCCCCATCGCAGAAACCCCAAACTCAACTAAAAGCGAGAGCAGTTCCTGTCCCAGCCAGCCTCCCCATTGCAGAAACCCCAAACTGCCAAAAGCCAGGATCAGTTCCTGTCCCAGCCAGCCTCCCCATCGCAGAAACTCCAAACTCTGCCAAAAGCCAGGAGCAGTTCCTGTCCCAGCCAGACTCCCCATCGCAGAAACCCCAAACTCTTCCAAAAGCCAGAGCAGTTCCTGTCCCAGCCAGCCTCCCCATCGCAGAAACTCCAAACTCTGCCAGAGAAAAACATGAATTTCCACTGAAAAGAAGATACATTTAAAACTTTTGCTCTGCAAAGACATTTCTAAGAAAATAGACAACTCAAAGACTGAGAAAAAGTATTTAAAAATTATGTTTCCAGTAAAGGACAAATATTCAAACTATAGAAAGAACTTATAAAACACAGCAACAAGAAAATAAAGTCCAAGATTAAAAAAATGAAAAAGGGCAAAAAAAATGTGAACAGGTACTTTACCAAAGAAGGCATACAACTTGTAGTCAGGAGTTCAAGATCAGCCTAGCCTACATGGTGAAACACCGTCTCTACCAAAAACACAAAAATTATCTGGACATGATGGTGTGTGCCTGTCATCCCAGCTACTCAGGAGGCTGAGGCGGGAGAATCGCTTGAACCTGGGAGGTGGAGGTTGCAGTGAGCCGAGATCATGCCACTGTACTCTAGCCTAGGCAACAGATGAAGACTCTGTCTCAAAAAAAACAAAAAAGACACATCACTGACAAATAAGAATGAGAAAAGATGCTCAACACCCTTGGTCATTACGGAAATGTGAATTAAACCCATGGTGAGACAGCACTGCACAGCTGGTAGAATGGTTAGCACTGTGAGCCTAGTCGAAGGGCCACAAACATTTTTTCAAAAGCTAAGCTTGCCAAATGCTGATGAGGATGTGAAGCCATGGAAGCCCATATTGCTGCTGGTGTGCACGCAATGTGCTTCCCCTGCTTTGGAAGATGGTTGACTTTCTCATAAAGGCAAACACGCACCTGCTCTAAGCCCAGGCAAGCCCCCTTCAGTTCCAGGTATTCACCAAAGTGAACTGAATATCTGCGTTCCCACAAAAAAAGGTGAGCACGAATGTCGTTGAAAGCCATGTTCATACACACCCAAGCTGGAGGCAGCCAGGGGCCCTTCAACAAGTGAGTGGGCAAGCACGCTGGCATGCCCACCGCAATTCCGCTCAGCAGCCAGAGGACCCCGCGGGTCATTGTGCAGCCACCGGGTGATCGGAGGTGCATTTTTTCAGGTGAAGGAAGTCAGACACCAGAGGCTCTAATCTTATGCTTCCACTTGCATGGCATTCTGGAAAAGGCAAAAGCGTAGGAATGAAAAGCAAGCCACTGGCTTTCATTGACTGGAGATTGAGGGAGAGAAGAGGAGTTCACAAAGAACCATGCATGGGACATTTAGGGTGAGAGAATGGCTCTGTGAGTGTGGATATGTGACTCTGCGTCCTTGGCAAATCCCACGGAAAAGTGTATTCCCAAGGTCAGCTTCACTGCATCTGTTTTGTGGTTTTAGATTTAGGGAGGCGTCTGGAGCCCCAGGGTGGGTTGAGCCATGAGAGCCGCCTCCCACGGCATTACACTTTGTGGATGGGAAGCAGCTGACCTGGGTAACTTTGGAAAATTGTGTGTGGCTAGATCCTGGGAAGCAGGAAGGAAAAGCATGCACTTAGCCATTCTTTAGGGGGTAAACTTGTTTCACACAGGGATATGGGTTAGCAATCTGAAAGTAGACTTGTGCTAGAGTTGAACAAATAAATAAATAAATAGGTTGAGTGCCGTGGCTCATGCCTGTAATCCCATCACTTTGGGAGGCCGAGGCGGGTGGATCACCTGAGGTCAGGAGTTTGAGACCAGCCTGGCTAACATGGTGAAACTCCATCTCTACTAAAAGTACAAAAATTAGCCGGGCATGGTGATGCATGCCTGTAATCCTAGCTACTTGAGAGGCTGATGCAGGAGAATCACTGGAACCTGGGAAGCGGAGGCTTCAGTGAGCTGAGATCACTCCACTGCAATACAGCCTGGGCAACAGAGCAAGACTCCATATCAAAAACTAAACTAAAAATAAATAAATAAATATAAATAAATGTAGATACGGAGCTTGGTTTCTCAATGTTAGTGACAAAAGTCATCAATGAGCAGGAGAGGAAGTCCCAAAAATCCCTGCAGCACTGGTGTGGAGTCAGAGATGGCATAGACAGATGGTATAGACAGATGGTATAGATAGTACAGACAGATAGTATAGGTAGATAGATAGCATAGACAGATGGTATAGACAGTATAGACAGATGGCATAGACAGATGGTATAGACAGTATAGACATGGAATAGACAGTATAGACAGATGGTATAGACAGTATAGACATGGCACACACAGTATAGACAGATGGTATAGACAGTATAGACAGACAGCATAGACAGATGGTATAGACAGTATAGACAGATGGCATAGACAGTATAGACAGATGGTATAGACAGTATAGACAGATGGCATAGACAGTATAGACAGATGGCGTAGATGGTATAGACAGATGGTATAGGTAGTACAGACAGATAGTATAGGTAGATAGATAGCATAGACAGATGGTATAGACAGTATAGACAGATGGCATAGACAGATGGTATAGACAGTATAGACATGGAATAGACAGTATAGACAGATGGTATAGACAGTATAGACATGGCATACACAGTATAGACAGATAGTATAGACAGTATAGACAGACAGTATAGACAGATGGTATAGACAGTATAGACAGATGGCATAGACAGTATAGACAGATGGCGTAGACGGTATAGACAGATGGTATAGATAGTACAGACAGATAGTATAGGTAGATAGATAGCATAGACAGATGGTATAGACAGTATAGACAGATGGCATAGACAGATGGTATAGACAGTATAGACATGGAATAGACAGTATAGACAGATGGTATAGACAGTATAGACATGGCACACACAGTATAGACAGATGGTATAGACAGTATAGACAGATGGCATAGACAGTATAGACAGATGGCATAGACAGTATAGACATGGCATACACAGTATAGACAGATGGTATAGACAGTATAGACAGATGGCATAGACAGTATAGACAGATGGCATAGACAGTATAGACAGATGGCATAGACAGATGGTATAGACAGTATAGACAGATGGCATAGATGGTATAGACAGCATAGACAGATGGTATCGACAGTATAGACAGATGGCATAAACAGATGGCATAGACAGTATAGACAGATGGTATGACCATATAGACATATGGTATAGACAGTATAGACAGATGGTATAGACAGTATAGACAGATGGCATAGACAGATGGCATAGACAGTATAGACAGATGGTATGACCGTATAGACATATGGTATAGACAGTATAGACAGATGGTATAGACAGTATAGACAGATGGCATAGACAGATGGTATAGACAGTATAGACAGATGGCATAGACAGATGGTATAGACAGTATAGACAGATGGCATAGATGGTATAGACAGTATAGACAGATGGTATCGACAGTATAGACAGATGGCATAAACAGATGGCATAGACAGTATAGACAGATGGTATGACCGTATAGACATATGGTATAGACAGTATAGACAGATGGCATAGACAGTATAGACAGATGGTATAGACAGTATAGACAGACAGCATAGACAGATGGTATAGACAGTATAGACAGATGGCATAGACAGTATAGACAGATGGTATAGATAGATGGTATAGACAGTATAGACAGATGGCATAGACAGATGGTATAGACAGTATAGACAGATGGCATAGACAGTAAAGACAGATGATATACACAGTATAGACAGATGGCATAGACAGATGGTATAGACAGTATAGACAGATGGCATAGACAGATGGTATAGACAGTATAGACAGATGGCATAGACAGATGGTATAGACAGTATAGACAGATGGCATAGACAGATGGTATAGACAGATGGTATAGACAGTATAGACAGATGGCATAGACAGTAAAGACAGATGATATACACAGTATAGACAGATGGCATAGACAGATGGTATAGACAGTATAGACAGATGGCATAGACAGATGGTATAGACAGATGGTATAGACAGTATAGACAGATGGCATAGACAGTAAAGACAGATGATATACACAGTATAGACAGATGGCATAGACAGATGGTATAGACAGTATAGACAGATGGCATAGACAGATGGTATAGACAGATGGTATAGACAGTATAGACAGATGGCATAGACAGATGGTATAGACAGTATAGACAGATGGCATAGACCAGATGGTATAGACAGTATAGACAGATGGCATAGACAGTATAGACAGATGGCGTAGACGGTATAGACAGATGTTATAGACAGTATAGACAGATGGCATAAACAGATGGCATAGACAGTATAGACAGATGGTATGACCGTATAGACATATGGTATAGACAGTATAGACAGATGGTATAGACAGTATAGACAGATGGTATAGACAGTATGAGCTCAGACTTCTTTTCACACATATAGTAGTGGATTGATGCAGAATAAATATAGAAGTGTGCATAGCACACACACACTCATGCATGTGATCTCTGGCAATGCCCCAGGAGCATGGGCATCCCAGTACAGCAGGCACCCCTGGGACCCAGACCTCAGTGTCTGGACACCTTTGCAGCACCCATGGAGAAATGGCTGCTTCTAGGGGGTAAGACGCACCTGGAGCTTGTGATAGTGCCAGGAAGTAAGGAAATGTCAGAAAAAAGAAAGAAAAATGAGCTGTGCCAAATGAACACTGAACCCAGTCAGTGTGAAGGGCTCCCAATCCTGAAGCCAAAGCTATGAGCGCAACAGAATCATCAATGTAGCTGTGGATGGAAACCCAAAGGGTAGAGTTGAATATGCCCGCGTCTCTGCTGGTATAAACCAGTGGCTGAATAAATAAAGAAGTGGGAGGTAAGAAACAAATGTTTTGTTCAGGAGGATGCCAGAGAATCAACACAGGAGAGACTCAAAGCCGCCACTACAGCCTCACGGGGGTCATGACTCTGCGGAGATGAGAAGCGGACATGGAAGAGAACTCAGGGGTTCGCACAGCCCAGAGCATCTCTCCCAACACGGGGTCATCACCATGGCTGTCTGAGTAGACGCCCACCAACATGATACAATCCCTCCAGGAGACGGGGCTGAGTTCCGGTCTCCCAAGAGGATGCTGACCTCCAAGAAGCCACAGCCATGAAAACACAAGACTGTGTGAGAAACCGCACCGGTCTGCGGAGGCTGGGGAGAGACGCCTGCCAACGCTGAGTGTCCAGGTTCAATCCCAGAGCAGGGGACACCTGTGGGAAATGGATCGTCCAAATCAAGCCTGCATCATTTCATCACGAGTATTGCTCCAACGTGAATGCCTTGGTTTTGACGCATGTCCGCGGTTATGTGAGACGTGAGCATTCGGGCGGGATCAGCGAAGTCCCGTGGCTGCCTGCTCACGTAAGCATGGCTCCGTGGGTGCCACCACACCCTTCCTTCACAGTACTTCCGTGGATGCTCCCCCAATGGTGACAGAGGTGAGCTGCTCCCACAGACCCTGGACAGCCACAAAGCCGAGGCTATAAAGCACCTAACCTTCACAGAAAACGCCTGCCAACCCTCGGCATTAGGGGAGTCTAGGTGAGGGGCATTTCGGAACTCTCTGAATTACCTTTTCAACTTTTCTGCAAACTAAAATTATTCCAAAATAAAAAGCTGACTGAAGGAAATGGAAAGGAAGTGGCAGAGCAGGAACCCAGAGGTGTGGGGGTCCTGCGGAGCTGAGCTGGAATCCTGCTGAGACTCAGAATGGGTGGAAAGCAGGGCTTTCTTTCCCACCAACTGCAGACCTGGAAAGTAGGGGCCACATCCCCGTGGCCACTGTCTCAGGGCAGGTCCCCACGAGCAGACCTTCAGGCAGGCCTCACACGGCTCCTGCCTGACCCCAGGGGGACTCTGCAGCACCATGTCCAACCAACCCTAGGCCCGGGAAACTTGCTCCGTCCCCATGAACCTTCGGGTTCCATGTCTTCATCAGTGCAATGAGGGGTTGGGGCCACATTATTCTAAAGACTTTTCTAGAGCTGGGATCGCATGGTTCCATTCATTTTACCACTGAGTGTCACTTTTACGACCACCATCCCTTTCCCACAGCTGTGAGGCATGAATCCCATCTGACCAGTGTAGACTTCGCAGGAGGCCAAGGCGAGTGGAGCTGCCCCTTCCAGGCTGGTGCTGCTCAGCTCATTTCCCTCCAGCTCCGCAGCCCCTCCCAGCCGCCTCCCCTCTTCCTTCCCCAGATCCACAGAATTTCCCGAGCTGGTTCTCATGGTGGGGGCTCTCACTGCGTCAGCGAACTTCAAACTCTCCACAAGAAACCACAGAGAATATAATTCCTCTGAAGAAAGTATAATTCCTCTAAGAAAGGCTGCCCTTAACTACATTTGGAAATGCCAGTCAGTCCCTCGGCCTGCAGATCCAAGCACTGCAGGACTCATGTGTCCTGGGGCCGGGCCACGCTTCCAGTGCCAGGCCCTCAGTGGAAACCCTGCAGTCCCGGAGGCTCTCCCCTCCTCTTCCCATTCCCCCTCCTCTCTCTCCCTGTTGCCACTGATCTATTCACTCCCTCTTTTCTGGCTTCCCTCCCTATTGGTTATGCCTATAAAATGACAGCCATCAGAATGGTCACTCCCTTACTCTATAACTATCAATGGCTCCCTGTTGCCATAAAACAGCCTACAAACCTTAGTCCAGCATGCAAGGCCCTGAATCAGATGTCACTTTCGCAACGTTTCAGTGCACCATTAAGGGTTGTTGTCATGGTGATATTAAGGCAGTGTGTGGGCCAGGAAAACCCGCCAATCCCCAGTCCTGATCTGTAAGACTCACTGACCACTCTCTTTCAGAGGGAACACATCAACAGAGGATGGAGTGGGCAAAGCAGGTCGAGAATAATTCGACCTTAGCTGGGACTTTGGTGGAGCCCCACAGGGTCCTCCTAACCTAACCAGCATGGCAGGCTCTGTCTGTATTCCACCAGATCCTGAGTCTCGGCCATGGGCACCCCAAGGGGTTGAGGCCCACCCAGCCACCTGGCCTCACCCAAACATCTGCTGAGACAGGTGTTTACCCATCTCCAAGCTATCCTCTCTCCTGCCCTCCCATTCAGCCACACTCTGGCCCACCAGGCGTCCTGGAACCAGCCTCCTCTTCCAGGCGGCACCGGAGGGGCAGGCAGAAGCAGCAGCGTGGGGTTTCAAGTCAAAGCCTGGCTCCGAGCCTGCCATTCTGGGATGCCAGGTTTCAAAGGGCCTTCCTGAAGCTTCCTTCTCTAAGAAGGGGGTGCCAGCGGTGTCTGCCCTGAAAGGTTCTCATGGAGCTGAAGGGCATCATGGTGTCCTCCATCTGATTCCACTCTGCACAGTTCTGCTCTCAGCTTCCCCCACCTCCCCTCCTCTCTGCAGGGACCAAGTACTCTCCTGAGGTCAGGGTTGCAAGTGAGGGGCCACAGACGCCTTGCCTCTGGGTCCTGAGCCCCTTCATCTGCCCCATCTTGTGCCCCTCAGCCTCCCTGTGTCCCTCACAGCCCAGGCTGGCTCTAGAGAAGCCAGTATTTGTGCTGCAGGTTTGGAGGACACACGGCAAGGCGGGTGTGATGGGCAGGCCTGGTACCCCGGGCTGCACTGTTCGTTCATGTGGATGGCAGCCCCTCAGGACAGTGGGGACAAAGAACAGGAGTCTACCTGCTCCTCAGAGCAGGGGGTGCATTTGAAAGCTGTCAGGCAATGTCCTTGACTTGGCACTGGGCATCCACAGTCAGAGCTCATTTCCTCAGCACTGACATCTGCCCCTACCACCTCGATGGGGGGAGGTCAGGTGTGGACCTGGGTGCCCAGGACGGCGATTTGCTGGTAATTGCAGACGTAACTTAGCCCGCCAGCTCATGGGAGGCACCAGCAGCCTTCAGGTGAGATGCAGTGTGGCATGCTGGCTTCCGGGGGTTCTTTCAGGAGCCCTCTGCCTGATGAGAAAGTCTGCTGCACCCCTCACTCTGCCAGCCAGGACAGTGACTAGAGAATGGGCAGAGAGGACACCACCCCGGCTCCCCTCTCCTCCCGGTCCTGAGCATGGTCACCACCCTCCCCAAGCCCTTTTGCACCCACCTGATGAATAACAAGACCAAAGGTCCGAGTGAGGACGTCAGGGTGTGCCAGGATTGGCACACGCACACAGGCCTCTCTCTTCCTCCGTTTTCTCAAAGTGAGTCTTTCATGGATCCCGAACTCCAGGAGATAGCCCAGATGAAGAGGGTCTCAGGGCAAACAGACTTGATAAATCACATATACTGTGTGGTCCCTTGGAGCACGGCAGCAGATAGAGCTGATTCAAGACTCTGAAGAGTCCTGCAGCCAGCAAGCCTATCTAACTTTTCTCAGCCAGCCTTTTATTTGATTGGCCATAAAGTTGCCCTTCTCAGTAACACACATCCCAGGGACTCATGCTGGCGCCCGCGTGGTTGATCCCATTATGAAGCTTACTATCAAGCCACTTCACAAGCCACTGGAAGATCCAGCGCCATGGGTTCCTCCTGGAATTGAACATCATCTGTTACAAATAAGAACCAGTAGATCCATCGGTGGCTTCAAACTTCCAGGCGGCAGAGCTCATGAGAACGCCTGTCCCTCTGATGGCCTCCATGTCTTCCTTTCTGAAGCCCACCCCACTTTAAGACCACCATGCAGCCCTCCCCATCCACCCACTGCTTTCCTGACCACTTCTTTGGACGTGTGTGTGCATGTGTGTGTGTGCATGCATGTGTGTGTGTGCTTGTGTGTGTGTTTAAGTGGTTATTGGGCAAACCAACACGTATGTGTAATTTCTTTTTAGTAGAAAAGCACGAAAGGATGCAACATGGAAAGAGACCATCCTCCCCAACCCAGACAGCCCTCGAAGTATTTCTACACATCTCATACACACACGCATCACAGACACACACGCATCCCATACACACAAGTCCCAGACACGCACACATCCCAGACACACACACATCCCACACACACATCCCAGACACACACACATCCTGCACACACACTTCCCACGCACACACATCCCAGACACACACACATCTCAGACACACACATCCCACACACATACATCCCAGACACACACACATCCCAGACACACACGCATCCCATACACAAAAGTCCCAGACACATACACATCCCCCACACACATCCCAGATACACACACAACCCAGACACACACACATCTGGCACACACACACATCCCACACACACACATCCCAGACACACACACATCCCACACACACACACATCTCAGACACACACATCCTGCACACATACATCCCAGACACACACACATTCCAGACACATACACATCCCAGACACACACATCTCAGACACACACATCCCCCACACACACATCCCAGACACACACACATCCCAGACACACACACAACCCAGACACACACACATCCTGCACACATACCTCCGCCCCACACACATCCCAGACACACACATCCCACACACACATATCTCAGAAACACACATCCCAGACACATACATCCCAGACACACACACATCCCAGACACACACACATCCCAGACACACACACATCCCAGACACACACACATCCCACACACACACATCCCACACACACACACATCTCAGACACACACATCCTGCACACAGACATCCCAGACACACACACATTCCAGACACATACACATCCCAGACACACACATCCCAGACACACACACATCCCAGACACACAGCCCAGTCACACACACCCACATACACATACATCCCATGCACACATCCCCCACACACCCAGACACACACACATCCCACGCACACATCTCCCACACACCTAGACACACACACATCCTACACACACACCCCAGACACACACACACACCCCAGACATACACACATCCCACACACACATCCCAGACACACACACACACCCGATGCACACACATCCCAGACACACACCCCAGTCACACACACATCCCATGCACATATCCCACACACACCCACACACACATCCCACACACACATCCCACACACACACATACCCCACACACACATCCCACATACACACATCTCACACACACATCCCAGACACACATCCCACACACACATCCCAGACACACATTCCAGGACACAAACACATCCCAGACACACATTACACACAGACATCCCCACACACACACCCCAGATACACACACATCTCACACACACATTCTGGGACACAGGATCTGGGGAAACAGAGGCTCAATCAGACACTCAGAGAAGCCCTTCCCCACCTCTACCACCAGGCAAACAAATATCCCGTCAAATAAGAGTGGAAAAAAGCAGGCGAGAGGTGGGATGTGGGTTCTCCCAGGGTCCAGCATGGACTGAGGCAGGAGAGAGATGGGATGCAGGCTCCCCAGTGTTTGGTGTGGAATAAAGCATGAAAGAGGGGGCGTTTGGGCTCCCCAGAGACCAGCATGGACTAAGGCAGGAGAGAAGTGGGATACGGGCTCTCCCAGGGCCCAGCATGGAATAAAGCAGGAGAGAGGCAAGATGTAGTCTCGTGAGGGTCTAGCATCAAGGTTGGTGGCAGCCAGGGGCACAGCAACGTGGAGAAAGCAGCCTCTAGGAAACAATCCCACCCACAGCAGGAAGTTCCTCATGGGAGGATAGGAAGTCTGTGGTACACTGAGACCAGCCATATAACAGAAAAGCTCAAAGCAAACCCAGTTCCCAACCATGTTAACACCAACCTTCATGTGAAAGTCCTATCAGAAGCAAAGGCCTGCTCCGCCCCAGGCTTGGAAAATATTCACCTGTGCTTCCACTGTCCTGAGCAATACACTAGGAGGCATACAGAAAGGTAAAACAAAGCACAGGCCCCAAAGACAAAAGTGTGGTCAGAGCCACACTCAGATATGACATAGACGTTGCAACTATCAGTCACGGAATTTAAAATAACTATGACTAATGTGTCAAAGGTTCGAATAAGGAAGCCATACAACATGTGAAACCAGATGGGTAATTTCAGCAGACAGAGGAAATTCCAGTAAGAATGCTAGGAATAGAAAACCCCGTAACAAGCATGAAGCATGCATTTGATGGACTCACCAGCAGACTTGACACAGGCAAGGAAAGAATTAGTGAATTTGAAAGTATGTCTACAGAAATTATCCAAACTGAAACACAAAGAATGAAAAAGGGAGTGGGAAGAGATAGAACAGAGCACCCAAGAGTTGTGCAACCCATCAAATGGTCTAACATATGGATAGTTGGAGTCCCATAAAGGGAAGAAAGAGAGAATGGGACAGAAGAAGTATATGAGGAAATGATGACCAGTATCTGGTTTTCATTCATGAAAGACACCAAACCACAGATCCAAGAAACTCAGGTAACACCAAGCAGAATCAACTACCCTCCTGCCACACCCCCAAAATATTCCAACCTCACCAATATTCAATGTTCATGTCTTATCTTTTTGTATGCCTCATTGCTTATTGTTGGAACACCAAAAGTGGAGATTTCTAAGGCAGACAAAGGTGGAGAAAAACGCATTACCTGTAGAGGAGCAAAGATGAGAATTACCTCATACTTTCATCAGAAATCATGCATACAATAAGACAATGGAGTGGCATCTTTAAAGATATTTTTTAAAAACATGTCAACCCCATATCCTTTTAAAAATTCTTCAAAATTGGATTAAACGTGTATGCAATAATAGAGGAATGTGAACTCAGCCTGGGTATTTGATAATATCAAACATATCAATAATTGTTGATGTGTGCTAGTGTTAACTATTGTATGATTTTAAAGTAGTCATGATCTTTTACAGCCACACATTAAGACTTTATGTGAGAGATGATCTGACTTGTGGGGTGCAGTGGGTGTGAATGAAAGGAGATGGGGGCCGGGCACAGTGGCTCACCTCCTGTGATCCCAGCACTTTGGGAGGCTGAGGCAGGTGGATCACCTGAGGTCAGGGGTTTGAGATCAGCCTGGCCAACATGATAAAACCCCATGTCTACTAAAAATACAAAAATTAGCTGGGTGTGGTGGTGGACACCTGTAATTTTAGCTACTCAGGAGGCTGAGGCAGGAGAATAGCTTGAACCCAGGAGGTGGAGGTTGCAGTGAGCTGAGATCACGCCATTGCACTCCAGCCTCAGCAACAAGAGTGAAAACTCAAAAGAAAGAAAGAGGAGGGAGGGAGGAAAGAGAGAGAGGGAGGAAAGAGAGGGAGAGAGGTAGGGAGAGGAGAGAGGGAGGGAGAGGAGAGAGGGCGGGAGAGGAGAGAGGGAGGGAGGGAGGGAGGGAGGAAGGGAGGGAGGGAGAGAGAGAGATGGGCCTGGTACCAATTGTTGCTAATGCTGGGTAGTGATGGTTAGGGTTAGATGAAGGCTCATTACACACACCCTCTAAAATGTGGTTAAAAACATTTGATAATAAAATGTAATCGTTTGTAAAAGAAAAATGAAGAGATCGAGACTTTCTCAGACAGACAGAACCTGAGGGAGTCACTGCTAACAGACCTGCTCTCCAAGAAACGTTTAAAAACTTTCTCTGGGCAGGAAGAGTACACCAGAAAGTAACACGGCACCACCGGAAGAAACAAACAGCTTCGGAAATAAAATTGATGAAGCCAAAATAAATTTTTTCTTTAGTTTTAATTGGTCAAAATAAGGGTCAGCAGGCTTTCTGCTGAAGTGACAGGTAGTAGGTGTTTTAGGTTTTGTGGGCCAGATGGTCTCTGTCATAGCTACCCAGCTCCACACTCAGCTTGGCCATCAGAGCACAAAAGCAGCCACAGACGGTCCTTAAACAAATAGATGTGGCTGCATGCCAATAAAGCTTTATTGACAAAACAGGCTGTGGGCCATAGTTTGCTGCCCTCTGCTCGTAGACGGCTCCTAAGATAACTGTCTCAGGGAAAGTAGTAGCACCGTCTTGTGTTCATGGCACACGTAAAACCAAAGTATACACCGATAGCACAAAAGCTGGCAGGGGCCTGCCTGGGAATACACTGCTAGGTTCTTATATGGCAGTGGTGTCATATTATTTGAAGGTATATTCAGATTACTTTAAAATGTATATTATACATTCTGAGACAACTGCTAGTATTTTTAAAGAGATATAAATAGTAAGTCAATAGAGAGGATGAAAGGGGATTATAAAACATGTTCAATTAAACCCAGAAAAGACAGGAAGAGAGGAAAAAAGAAACAAAACGCCAGTAGAACAAATAGAAAACAGTGAAAAAGATGACAGACTTTAAGGCACCTGCCTCAGTCATCCCTTTGTGAATAGTCTAATCAGACACCTGTCGCTTAACGCTGGATGTCCGTTCCAAGAAATGAGTCAAGGTGATTTTGTCCCTCTGCAAAGAGTGCATGTGCTCAAGCTGAGGCCGGGAAGCCTCCTGCTCACCTGGGCTGCACGGCAGAGCCTCCTGCTCCTGGGCGGCCCATCCACACAGCGTGGGACAGTTCCAAGTCCTGTGGGCAGCTGTAACCCAAGGGTGGATATCTGTGCATCTAAACATACCTAAATTTTAAAAGATATAGTAAAAATATGGGATTGCATCTGGACGTGGCGGCTCACGCCTGTAATCCCAGCACTTTGGGAGGCAGAGGTGTGTGGATCACCTGAGGCCAGGAGTTTAAGACCATCCAGGCCAACATGGTGAAACCCTGTCTCTATCAAAAATACAAAAATTAGCCAGGCATGGTGGCACATGCCTGCCATCCCAGCTACTCAGGAGGCTGAGGCAGGAGAGTCACTTGAGCCCAGGAGATAGAGATTGCAGTGAGCCAAGATCACACCATTGCATTCCAGCCTGGGCAACAACAGTGAAACTCCATCTCCCCATCCCCACAAAAAAGTGGAATGACAGCCTTGAGGGACGACCATCTTATATGCAGCCCACCCTTGACCAAATGCCATCATGTGGTGCACGATTTTAGTTAAATCACAGGTTGTTAGATTGATCTTAGAAAAAGCAAGAACGCACCATATTCTGCCTATAAGAAATGAACTTTTAATATAAAGATACAGAGAAGCTAAAAGAATGAAGAAAGGTGCCTTGCCAACACTCATCAAAAGAAAGCTGAAGGAGCTAAATGAACATCAGACAAAGTAGAATTCAGAACAAGGAATGTCATCAGAGATAAAGGGGGACATCGCATGTCACGTGAACAAAGAGCATTTCACGTGAGTGTGTGGAAGACAGAGCTTCGAAATTATGAGGCTGAACCTGAGAGGACCAGAGGGAGAAACCCACCGTTCAGGCTGGAGTCGTCCACACTCGTCTCCGTGTAATTGACAGAACGAGCAGACAGAAAATCAGCAAGGATATACAAGACCAAACAATGCTATCAGCCGTCGAGACCTAATTGGCATTGATAGAACACTCCATCAACAACTGCAGAGTGCCCATTCTTCTCAGGCGCACGTGGAAAATTCAACCAAGCAGACCCCGTGCTGTGCCATGAAACACAGCTTGGCATGTTTAGAAGTATGGAAGTCATACAGAGGATGTTCTCAGATGGTCATGAAGTTAAACTGGAAATCAGGAACCACAGGTCTGTGCCACAGCACGGGGAGCTTGTGGCGAGAGGGAGAAACGCTATTTGGGCCCTGAGCCTTGAGGAAGTGCAGACTAGGAAAGGCCTCCCCATGGGTCCGGCTGCCATACAAGGAACCAACACGTGACCCTCAAGCTCCTGCAGACACGATAGCAAAGTGTCCACCAATAACACAAGATGTGATGGCGGTGGGGTACCTGGGAATATACTGTTATCAAGTCCTTATATGGAAATGCTATCACATTAATACCTAGTGTTCCATTATTGGAACACTAAGCTTGTGGGTGTTATTTCTATCCTACTGCTCAAGGTCATTGGCAAGGTCTGATATTTCACAGATGAAATTGCAACCTTAGTAATAAATGGGTTAATTCTGATAATAAAAAGCAATCCTTTGTGGTGTCTGTTGGGGGGCCATGGGAGGGACAGTGGGTGGGTGGGGAGGTCGGGGAGGGATAACACGGGGAGAAATGCCAGATGTGGGTGACAGGGGAATGGAGGCAGCAAACCACATTGCCATGTGTGTACCTATGCAACAATCCTGCGTGATCTGCACATGTGCCCCAGAACCCAAAGTACCATTAAAAAATAAAATTTGCAAGAAAGACGCCTTGTGGAGTTTGCAGCCCCATGGGAGAGGCAGGCCCACAGCAGTAAGGTGCAGTGTGCCCAGCAATACCGGGCCTAAGATGGAAGTGGGTGCAGCAGGAGCCGGAGGGCCCGCAGTGCACACAGGCAGCCCACAGCTCATGGCCTGCACCCTCACTGACCCCCGCCCATTCACTCGCTGCAGCCACGTGGGGAATGCCGCCATTCTCTGCAGGAGGAAACGCCGGATTTGTGGGAGGGTTGGCTTGAACGTGGGCACCAGCTGCACTGCCGCCTCACTGGAGTAACATTGAAAGACGGTGGGAGGGAAGGTCACCCAGCAGGCAGCACTTGGGCAGTGGGCCCATCCCACCACTTACATGGAAAGAGCAGTGACCTGAGGGCGGAGTCTGTGGACTCACGGGCTGGGGAATATGGCCTCTGGTTAGCCAGGAACTTGCAGTGGAAAAGATTGGAAAATCAGGGACAAGCAGTCTGGGGTGGTGGCAAGGGGCTGGCAGCCTGGGGAGGCTGTGAAGTCTGACGGTGCTTGTATCACATGCCCATGCCTCGGGGAGTGTCACCGTGGCAGCTCTAAGCCGCTAAGCAGACAGAACAACTGGGGCCAGTGTGGCCAGCCATACTGTCCCCAGCCATTCAGCTGAACTATCAGGCATATGAATGGCATGACCAGGGAGCCAGGAGCGGAGGCTCCAGCAGGGTAAGCTCCAACTGACCAGCACCACTGCCAGCAACCTGCTCCCACCCACCAGCCACAGAGGCCAATGCTCAGCTTCCCATGCGGCTCGTTCCTGGAGGAGGCCAGCTGACGGCTCAGTGGCAAATTGACCACACCAAGTTCCTTCCGTCCCGGAAGGGGCAGCAGCTCACTTGCATGGGAAGATATTCCGGCCTTTCCCACCTGCCCACCCAACCTCCAACCTCCCACATGTTTCGTCCCCCGGCTTCGGCCCCCTCCGACCATCACAGAATCCCAGGAAGCTTACTCTACAGCAGAAGAGGATGGGGCGGACCCACAGCACAGGCCCTCGGGCCAGATCACGAGACACCCACCCAGAAACAAGTCCACAGAGCACTGCAGCCCCTTGCAGTAGGTGGCTTTCTATGGGGTGGGACCCTGTCCCAGCACGCAGGATTGGCGCTGCGTTCGGGATCTCTGGGTGTACCTGCCTCACTGGTAGGAGGACGCCCAAGAGCCAAGGAGTGAAGCAGGAGTGGCCTCAGCAGCATCACGCCCAGTGACCCAGGAAGGGATTTATGCTTTCTTCCCTGCACCTCTGGGCGCTGCAGAGTTAGAGGTCCTGGTCCCCGGGGGAAGGGGAGGGGGTACATCAGAGGGCACACAGCGTGTCCAGTGACTCACAAAGCATGGCTGCCCCTGGGGCATCAGGTTCCTTTTAGGGGGGTCACCAGGCAGGAGAGGGCACCACCATCCGGGCAGGTGAAACAGACCCTGGCCAGCAGGGGAGGCGGGGCCATGGCTGCACAGGAGACATGTGGGGAATCTAGGCGATCTTCGTGGACATCTCATGGTGGCCCTGGGCAGATGTCACTAAATGGACAGCTACGGCAGGCCCCGCTGGGCATGGCATAGTGGCAAGGTGCCAGTGCCCTCAGTAGGAAGGCCTGGGCCACAGCACTGTCAGCTCTGCTGACATCGGCAGAGACATAATCGAGGGTGAGGGTCTGGGCTGGGTGATGGAGGGAGGAGAGAGGGCCCAAGGGGGCTAGCAGGAGTGCAGTAGCCGCTGAGGCGGGGCCATGACCACAGAGCTTGGGGTCTCAGCCACAGTCGTGACTTGGGAATGAGTGAATGAACAGGGCTCGGTCCATGGCCTTGATACAGCTTCACAGATTTCCAGTGAAGAGAACCCTTAGCCTGTGTCTGAGCCGCCCCTCCATTTTCAAAGCACAGATCTGGAACTGGATGGCTGCAAACTGAGTCCAAGCCCTACATCTGCCAGTCGTGTGACCTTGAGCGAGTGACTTAGCCTCTCTGTGCCTCAGTTTCCTTATCAGGAAAATCTAGCCATTCGCCGCCCCTTCTTCAGTGGGCTGCCGTGGGGGCGGGAGTTAGAGAAATCAGCAAACAAGCATGAGCATTGAGTACTTTCTATCACCTTATAGACTCAGAGGCCAGCGACTTTCCCAGCGCTGCTCAGTGGCTAGGCGCAGGGCTGGGTGGCTCCTGGGTGCCCAGGTGCAGGGCGGCTGCTGGCCCAGGACTGCAGGATGCTGGAGGGGAAGTCATGGTCCTGAAGGTTGACAGGTCTGTTCTTTGGCCTAGAGAATTCCCCTGAGAAGAGCAAAAGTCTCACTGATGACACACGAGGCCTCCTAGGCCAGGAGGGGACTTCAAAGCCAGGGACAACCCACAATCTCCAGGGGGGAAGCAGGAGGCTTCATTTCTGTTGCTGTTTGATTTCAGCCTCCCAATTAGCCATGGCTAGGTGAGGCACTCAGGACCATATCAATTGCTTATGAGCAGAAGCAGGCATGAGAAGGCACTCCTCCCTGTGAGGAGATGTCCGCCCTCTCCCCGGTGTCTTCCAGGAACCCACAACCTTGTCCTTGATCCACTGGTGGTGTTGAAGTCCCTGCCACAGCCAGCCTGGCGCTGCTGTTGGGATGGAGACAGCAAGGAGGGGGCATTCAGGGTCTGAATTCTTGAGAGGGGCTCTCAGCTGTCAGGAGGTGCCAGGCCTACCTGCTGGGACTGTGGTCTTCTGTCATTATCACCATGGGAATGGCTGAGTCCTGTCCATGACAGTCACACGGAATGAAGTGCTCTGTGCTCCAGGAAAGGCTGTGTCTGCGAGGCATTTTTCTTATCCCTGTTCTCCAAAAGGACAGGGGAATTTCAAACCAAGAGCTGAAAAATGTGGTGAGGGCCAGGCACTGCGGTGGCCCCACCTGTTCAAGAGGCAGCAATTGAGGGAGCTGGGAGGGGAGAGACCTCCCGTGGGCCCTGGGGGTCCCAGCTGTGATCGGGACCCTGAAGTGGGCTGGGGATTCAGGGTGAGCCTGGGCTGAGGCCCGCCCCGGACCCCACCCACACACTCCTCTTCCCCAGGGCACCCAGTGAGGCCCCGGCCAGTACCCGGCAGCCAGGGTGTGCTGCCTGCAGTCAGCCCACTCTGCTGCTCCAGGCTCCACATATGAAACGCAGCCTTCCCAGCCTACCCAAGGGTGAGTGGGAGATGGCCTGCACGGGCTCATGAGTGCCCAGGGAGGCCAGTAGGCATCCTTATGCTACAGGAATTGGCAAATGCTACAGATCAGGGCTTCTTTTATGCCTCCACCCCGTGCCCCAGCACAGGATGAGCTCCATCTGTGACCCGAGACAGGCATGGAAACCCCCTGCCGGCAACGCTTCTCCCTCAGGGCTGAGCCATGAGCCTGAGTGCAGGGAGGAGCCTTAGGCCCCTGGTGCTCTTGAGGGCAGCCCACATTCCCCATGGTGGCCCCCACCTAACCATAGCCCCGACTCCCGCAGCACACACAGGCCACACCCCCACTGCCCTCCAGCCTCCTCAGCCTGGAAGGCCCAGGGCCCTGATTCCACAGGAAGGTGGGTCCTGGTGCCCTTCAGAGCCCCAGGGAGGTGTTCCCCCCTCCCCACCCCCAGCAGGGCAGGACCCAAGGGGACTGTCCATAGCTGGCTTTAGCAACCAGTTCCTTGTGTACCCTAAGGAGTCTCTGCACCCCCAACCTGCCCTGAAGCAGGGCCCACCCTGGGCTCGCTGGGTGTCTGAGTGATGAGGAAGCTCCTGTATTTCTCAGGGGCTCCTCAGGGGACTTCGTCCCAGCAGGGAGGCTGCAGGAACCTTGAAGGCCAAGGTTGTCAGTGGGCCCTCTGCTCATTCTCTCAGCATGGCTATGACCCCCAGGTAGGACTCTGGGGGTGCCTGGTGTGAGCCAGGGGTGTGGAGCTTCTGTCTTAGGAAGGTTACTAGGCGAGGGGCTTGAGAAGTCAGACCCATTATTTGGGACAAAACCATTATACGTGAACAAAGCTCTGATGCTGTGTGACCTTGGACAAATGTCTTAACCTCTCTGTGCCTGGCTTTGTTCTGGAATATCTATTACTCAGGGATTGTTTTGAATGAAATAAAGCAGGTAAACAGTGCCTCTCACAAGGCCCAGCCCCTAGTAGAAGCTCCTCCTCCTCATCCTCACACTCTGATGTGAGAATAAAGGCCTTGCTCTTCCCAAGTCTCCCCAGGTTTCCTGGGGTGTAAAACGTAGACTTTGAAGTCATGACTGGTGTTTGCTCTTGAATTTACTTGTGTTTTTGTTCTCACTTGGCTTTTAGTTCTAATTGAAAGGTTCTTTTGACAATGCCATGCTTTGCAGCTGTGCTGAGGTCAAGTGCACAAAAGGATTTTGTGTTCACTTGGACCAGAGGGAAGGGAAAGGCTGGGGCTGTGGGGGCAGCTGGCTCTGAGGGGCCCGGGGGTGGGCTCTGGACCAGCTGTTGCAGTCCCTGTGCAGTGGCCTAGAAGCCCTCCCAGAGCCCGCCCCTGCCCAGGCTGGGGTGTCCACTCTGCCGCCACCACACACTCGGTCATTCCTGGGTTTTGACTCCAAGGGAGGAAGAAGCCGGTCCTGGCGGGTGTGCGCCGGGAAGCAGGTGGGGCGGGAGCAGAGGTCGTGCCTATCAGGCCTCTGCCACATTCTGGGCACCAGGAATGGCCTTTTATGCCTTGCTGGGTGAACTCTCCCCTCTCCGTCATGTCTGAAAGGGGCAGGTATGGATCCCCACCCAGGACATCTGATCTGCTGTCATCCAGAAAACTCCTCCAAAGCCCAGCGGCAGCAGGAAGGTGGCCAGAGAGGGAATAGGGGTAGACAGGGAGAGCAAGGCCACAAAGGCCACCTTGGCAAGCCATCTGCCTTTTTTTGAAAAGAGAGAGAACTGGGAGGGCTTCCTGGAGGGGGAAGCTGAGCCAGGCCTCATCCTGGTCTTCTGAGCCAGGCAAGGAGATGGTGTTGAGGACTCTCACTGTCAGTGTGGAATAGCTCCTGGCTTCCCAGATACTCATGCCCTGCCTGTGGGCTCTGTGAGGTCTGACGCCCTCCGCCTCCCCAACCTATGTTGCCTTTCACTTACCTTCTCCATCTCACCAAGGACCTGCCTGCCTCCAGCCTTTACATATTTTCCCTCCACCAACCCTTAGTCACCTTTGACTCTTGGCCCAAATGTACCCCAGAGCCCTGCCCCACTGCTGGCTCCTCTCAGAAGGCTCGGTGGCTCCCTGAATACTGGAAGATGAGGGAGGTAACCTCTCAGGAGACGCGGCCCCTCCGCCTGCAGCTGCGTGACCTTGGGACAGTAGCTTAGCCCCTCTGTGCCTGTGTCTCTGATGCATGGAATGGGGACGATAGAGCATCCACCTGGGTGGATGCTGCACGTGCTCTGAAAGAGGGTACCGGTGAGCCCCAGCAGGAGAGTCACAGGCTCATGAAGAGTGCCTCCCCCAGACCTGGACCTGGAGCCCCGTGGGGCAGGGTCAGGATGGCCCCCTCCCTGCTGTCCTTGGAGCCAGCACATGGTGGTGACCGCCCAGGGAAGGGAGCAAGGATGCAAATGGGAAGGAAGGCTGGCCCAGTGGTGCCAGGGTAGAGGACTGGGGGCTGGTGGGCCTGGCAAAGCCCGAAGCTCATGCCACCCTCCTCTGCTCCCACACCTCCCCTCCATACCTGGTCAGTTTGCAAGGCCAGTGAGGTTTCCCCATGGAGGCACTTAAATCCCTCTTGCAGCACTGCTGCGAACTGAAGTGAAATGGTTTGTTAAAGTCTAATTAGCCAAATGGATAATCATGCGAGCTTAACCCTTCCCAGAGCGAGAGATGCCAGCCAGGGTCCTGACTTGGTCTGAGCAGCTGTCCTGCCTGGTCCTGGCCCCAGTGCCCAGCCACTGTCATGCTCTCTGGAACAGTGTCAGTATGAACCCAGGCCTGGCATGATCGCCTTGCCTGCATGGGAACATAGGACAAACCCCATGCAAAGCCCTGAGGGCACCATGCCCCCCTCCACTTGTCCATTCAGGGCATGTGTGAGCTGAGTAGGGGTCAGGGGCTGGTCTCAGCTGAGGAAATGGAGGAGTGCGACATCAGGCTTTGCTTTCTAGAAGCTCCTGATCTGTTAGAGGAAGCAGCAAGAAACAAATCATCAGGATATCAGATAAATGATGGGCATGAAAGAAGCCATGGGGCATAAGGATGAGAGTTTAATCCTGTCTGAAGGAATCAGGGACCGCTTCACACAGGTGGTAATGCATAAGGGTTTTGAAGGATGAATAGGAGATTTCCAACTGAGCATAAAAGTATCCAAGAAAATGGGACGTCAGTGCAAGGGCTCAAGGGAGTAGCATCTGTGTTCTGGAAACTGCGTAAAAACCAGGCACAGTTTGCTCCTGTGAGAGGGTGGAACACAAAGGAGGGGAGGGGCAGGTGCCCAGCTGCAAAAGCATGAGGCCCAGCCTGGGAAGCCCTCACATGACACAGGAATGAGCTCAGCCTCTACTCTGCGGGCTTAGAGCCACTGACGACCCTAACTGGGAAGGGTCGGAAGGGAACGGGCAGGAGCAGGGAGCCCGTGGAGGAGGCTGCTGGGCTGCACCTGGACGACATGCGGGCCAGCAGGACTGGCCCATCTGAACCTGCAGCCTGAGGATGTGAGGCTGAGAGAGGAAGGACAGGCCTCCGGATTGCAGTTCAAGTGTGCCGTCCCCGAACAGGAGCTGGCTGCAGGAGGGCAGGGTGTGGGGCAGATTGGGTTGTGCTACAGATGACAGAGCATGGGGGCTGCTGCGGAGCGGGTGGGGGAGCCAGGGCGAGGGGCTCTGTTACCACCCTCTACCCAGGGAAGCACGCCAGGGAGAGTCTCAGTCACCAGCAGTGGCCGCCGCATGCCAGGCGCTGAGTGAAGCCCTCTCTGCGGTTTCCTCCTCCGAAAGCTCACCTGGAGTGGGGTCAGCCTCCCGATCCCCACTCGCCCAACCCAGTGGGGCACCTGCTGTGCGGCCTGCAGGCTTCAGTGACTAGAGGCTGACCCCCACTCCAGGTGAGGTTTAAGCCCCCTGGAGCAGTGGGAAGAAGAGGAGAGTGTGTTCCATGAGTCCCTGGAAGGAAGGAAGAGTCAGGAAGGCATCAGGGAGGACAGAGAGACAATGATCCCAGCCTGGCACCCAACCCTGCTCTGCTCAGCGCCACCCTCTCCCAGCGGCAGCCTCTGCAGGTGCCCCAGCCTGCTCAGGAGCCTCTCAACTTCCTTGGGGAACCAGAGACCTCCTGCCTCTCCGGGCTGAAGCACACAGCTCAGGCCTGGCTCAGGGGCGGGACACATTCATGTTTACCTAATTAGTGGAGGAAGGAACGACTTGCGGGGAGCACACATCACATGGCTCCTGCCCTCCCGAGAAGACCCAAAATCACAAGCACAGGACGCCCAACAGGCCAGGCCATTCGCAGGCAGCTGGGGATTCCCTGCCACACAGCCGGGGCTGCCACCACCACCTCGCCTCCCTCGTTCGCTCCGATCCCACCAGGCAGGACCCACCAACCCTGATGGGTGAGGCGGAGTCCAGGCAGGGCCCTGTCTCTCTCTCTTTGCTTTAGCTGTTTGTCCCTTTTTGTCTCCTCAACCCAACTCAACCCAAAAATTCACCAATCTAATGGGCTTAGGTGGATGTTTTGTTCTGTTATGTTTTGGCCAAATGCTCTCTGGGACCCGTACTGTTTCCAGTTTCCACAAATGACCCCATCGGGCTCTTGCCCTTTTCCCTCCTGTCTGCCCTCCGGTCATTAAATGCTTTCCTTCCGCCTCCTGCCAAGTGCGCCATGGTGCACCCCCAGTTCCCCCACCTTCCCACAGCAGGCACCCAGGCATCCTCAAACTCCCATGCCATAAACACACACCTGGCACTTCCCCTCCACAAAGGAGAATTCGCTGGGGCCATCACCCAAGAGAGCAGATGGCAGGCACAGGCCACCTTGATCAGTGGCACCTCCAGACCACAGCCTACCCACCCGACACTGTCCAGCTTCTTAGCCTCACCCCATCCTTCTCCTCACCACAGCCAGCACATGAGCCCCAACTCCAGCCATGCCAAAGACCCTAATGGAAACCCTCCCAGTGGGGCCTTGCAATGGCTGGAATGGGCGGCCATGGTGCCTGGGTGAGCTGCAGTTCCTGGACATTTCAAAAGAAAATGCAATTGTATTTTAGTTTTCTGTATAACATAATTAATGTTTTAGTTTTACCCCAGGATCATAACTGAAGGACAAGTGCCTGGAGGGGCATCTGGGGGCCTCAGCGAGGGGATCTGCATGTGCATGTGTGGGCTGCACATGTGGGGATGCCCAGCGGGAGTGTACAGGCTCACGGTGCAGCTGCACACATGTGTGGACCGTCACATGGATCAGAAACCCAGCAGGTGCCTTCTCCACCTGGAATCCTCCTGCCTGTGTCTCTGAGCCACCTGGCCTGAGTTCTCCGCCCCTGAAATCTCACACAGGAACGGGGGCTCACCCAGTGTGTCCTCAGTGCTGAGGGGAGACCCCACTGGATGCTGGGCTGATTTCGGAATAGCAGAGCCCTGAAGCCTCAGGCTCAGCTGGACTCTGGCATTGCCCCCTCCCTGCTGCGTGACTCCAACCAGACCCTGCCTCTCAGCCTCTGGTTCACATACCAACCCCAGCCCCACAGAGTAAGAATCAAAAACAGAAACTTCCCAAGGCCCATCAGTAGAATGACAGATGGACATGACAGAGGCCAGCAGCCAGCAGGAGCGGCAGCGAGGACGAACGCCACACCTCGTGCTGAGCCGCAGAGACCTGCCGGCTGCACAGCAGGTGCCCTTCACATAAAGGCCAGAGCTGAGATGGACTGCTAAAGGCCGGGCGAGTGGGGAGGGGAGGCTGGCCCCCACTCCAGGTGAGCTTTTGGAGGTGATGGAAATGTGTTGTCTTGATTGTGCTGGTGCTTATATTACAGATTTGTCAAAACTCAGCAAACTGCCACTGAAAATGGGGCATTTTGTGGCCTGTCAATTACACATCGCTGAAGTTGACTGTTGACTGTACAGAGGAGAGGGTGATTTCCAAGTCCCAGCACCACTGGGAGGGGTCTTAACTATTCCATCCACTTGCCACAGGCCTCAGGAGGAAGGGGGTGGCCAGCAGCCCTTGGGGACGGGGAGGTGGGAGGTAGTCAACACTGCCCACACTCCTACCCAAGACTGCCACCACCGCTGGGTGTCTGACCCACAGAAGCGCAGCTTACTGTCGTCAGTAGCGTCCCTTCATTAAGCGGTAATTGGTTCTCTAAAGATATTTATTGACTTCAAGTGTCTATGTAATCAGACGTGTCTTAGCACAGCTGTAAACGCTCATTAATTTATTTTAATAATTAAGTGGCACTTAATGAAACAGGAATAACTGTCCAGCCTCGTGCGCACCAGACCTTGGAGACACCTGACTTGATGGGTGCCTATATAGCCACCAGCACCTCTGACCTTCCTGGGGCCCCAGCCTGGGGATAAGCAGGCTGTGTGGGGGGCAGACCCCATGAGCCCTGACACCCGCCTGTCTCCGGCCTCAGCACCACATCCTGCAGAAATGGTCCGGGGAGAGACACAGAATCGGGGTCCCAGTCCCAGCCACCCTCGTGCCCCTGGGCTCAGGTCTCCATCCGAGTCCCTCTTGCCCCCTTGGGTTGAGGCACAGATGGCCCGCTCCTGCTGGCATCTCCACCATGAAGTGTGTAATCCTCACGCCAGCCCCATAAGGTTATTCCCATGTTTCAGATGAGGAAACTGAGCCATAGCAAGGTGCGGTCACTTTGCCCACAGTGACCAGGCGGAGGGGCAGGGCCAGGAGGTGCTCAGCACACCAGGGCCATCTCCAGGCCACTAACAGAGGGGGCTGCCTCCTTCCCACGCTGCAAGGTGTGGATGAGCCCCGAGACATGGCCCCAGCCAGCCCTTGGGTTCACCTCTGCCAGAATCTGCAGGCTTTGCCCAGTGAATCAAATATTTAAAATATCTTAATTCACATTCAGTAGTTAAAATGCACTTGGTATGACGTTAGAAAGAGGTGAAAGTGGCTGAAGAGCAAGGCTCCCACCCCGCGGCTCAGGCAGCTCCCTCAGAGGTATCTGGGACCTGGACATTGCCGTCACCCCCTCACTTGCTGTCAGGCGGACTGAGCCCCACTGCCTCTGTGACGGGCAAACGTCTCCAAAGATCAGCTCATCTGGGACAAAGTCTTCTCCAACTGACCCAAGGCTGCTGACGGGCTTTAACAGCACTCTAGAATTCGCAGATCTGAAGGGTTATGGAACCGGCAGCGTCTTTCTTTCTAAAAGCTGAAAAACACCAAGTGGCAAAAGACAGGTAAGGAGCAAATGCCTCTCGGCCTCTCAGGCCCACAGGGTCTGGAGTGAGTCCCACCTCGGCTGTGGAGGCTCCAGAACAGCAGGGCCCTGGCGGCTGCTGGCCGGGCTTTGGGGCTAGCTGACCTGGGCTGCAGTCCTGGCTCTGGCATCTGCAGCTGCCGGACCTCGGGCCGGTCACCTCACTGCGGGAGCCCCAGCTCCTCCCCAGCAAAGTCATGTGGATGGCAGGACCCCCTTCTAAAGGCTGTTGCAGGAGCAAATTAAATGCCACGTCTTTGGTCTGGTACCCATGAGGAGGCTGCAAAGTGTCATCTGCATGATGATTTCGAGGGCAAGGGAGAGAAAAGAGCTGGGTCTCAGAGTCCCTCCAAGCTCCCGCCATCATGGCCATGGGGCAAGCCGTCGAGGAGGTGGCTTCGCCCTCTCGGTGAAGGTGAAACCATCCTGGGTGCCTCTAGGCTACCAGAAAAACCTAGTAAGGTGTGGTGTAAAGTGCCTGGCACATAGGACTGCCGTGCATCAGTGCTGGGAGGGGAGGGCCCTGGAGGTGAGGGGGTTGTGTCCACAGGGCATACATCAGTGCTGCGGGGGCTCTGAGGTTTACAGGGTCAGGTCCACTGGGGCCATCTGCAGCCTGGGCTCTTTTTGTTGGGTCCAGTACATTGTACTGGGTCCCACCCAGAGAGCCCTAGGGACAGTGTGCACAGTCCCCCTTCCAGATTCTCCAGAGGGGAAGAGCAACCCAGGGCCTCCAGAGCTGTCCCCATACCACATCCCTGTCCATGCAGGGCCCACACTGCCCAGGCTCAGAGGCGGGGGGAAGGCAGGGATCCCGGGGAGGCAGTGCCACATCCCAGAGCAAACACTTCCTCAGAGCCTGCGGCCCTCAGGCAGCTGCACTCACAGTCGCTGGCAATTTTCTGGAACTTAGACTCCTGTAGTGGGCTTGAAATTCCTAGAAGATGTTGAGGCTCCTTCCAGCTCAGGAGCCTAGGATCTAAGTCACCTGGTCTTGGTCGGAGGCAGCAGGGCTCAGGGGCTGCAGGGACAGCCCAGAGGCAGGGGTCTAGCAATGCGATGGCGGTTTACTGATCAATCACCCATGTGTGAGTTCTCATTTGGGAAATGGAGCTGGCGCAGCCCAGACCAGAAGGTGCCCCTGGGCAGAGGCCGCTGTGCAGAATGTGGAGTGGTTCCCACACTGGAGCCAGCGGTCCTAGGCCGAGCCTCTGGGGCAGGTGCCTTTGGGGCAGACAGGGAGGCCTCCTGGGCATGCAGATGGGGCTGGAGACGTGCAGGAGAAACAGATGTGGGCAGCAGCGGGCCTCCTGCTTCCGAGCAGCTCAGTCCTCACTGGCTGCAGGAACATCTCACACCAGTTCCGAACCCGTGTTCCATTGTCCCCCTAACCGGGCAGGTGCCCCTCCCTTAACTGTGCACGTGGCTGGCAGCACTCTCCCGGGAAGCCAGTGCAGGGGCATGATTGCACACACATGCTGGGCGCCCACGTGGAGCTAGGCAGCTCCAGGCCCCTGCTGCCACACCAAGCATGGATATTAACCCCATCCCCAAACACGGCTGCCTGGCGAGGCTGGGCGGGGTGGCGGCACCACCTGGTTGCTTCCAGCACCCAGCTGGGATTGGAACCCACACTGGCCTCGGAGCCCTTTCCAATAAACATTTCCCCTGGCTCCAGAAGGCAGCGCCTCCCGTTCGTAATTAAGTGGCAGCATGCCTGTGGTCTGGCAGGGCTCCCATCAGACATGAGGCCTCGCAGACAAAGCAACAAGGCGCTCGTTCCCAGAACAAACCCGTCCCAGCCTCTGGACGGGTGGGCCTCTTTCATGTCCCACTGGGCAGAGCCCTTTCCCAGGGTGTGGGGGTGGGTCACTTCAGAGGTGCAGGCACCTCCCTGGGGTAGAAGTGCCAGGAATAGCTGGAACAGAAGCAGCTTGCAGGTGATCAAGCCTCAGAGCATTTGCTAGAACTCGCAGCAGCAGCCTGGGGCCAGGTTCACGACCGTTCCTGAGAGTGCAGTGCATGGGTGCGCAGGTGCGTGGGTGCGTGGGTGCGCGGGTGCGTGGGTGCGCGGGTGCATGGGTGCGCGGGTGAGTGGGTGAGCAGGCACATGCTCTGTAAGCAGCGAGGTGTTGGCCAACTGTGGCAGGTGGCAGACACCTTTCACTGCCACCCTGGATGCACCACCCCACGCCTAGCCTGCTGCCTCACCTCCTTAAAAACAGACCTTGAGAATCCCAGGCCTGGATCCATCCAACACTCCTCCTTCCAGACAGACAGCTGGGAGCACACTATGCCCTCATGTCTGTCACCCACAGTGGCTGTCTCTGCAGTCCGGGCAACCAGCATCTCCCGGGCAGCCTTGGGGGATGCCTCCTGAGCTGGATTAGGAACCATGATGAGCTGCAGACAGGACTCGGCCCTCGGGGCCCTGTCTGAGGGGAAGCAGTGGAAAGCAGTCAAGGAGGGCTTCCTGGAGGAGGAAGCCTTTGCAATGGGTCTCAAAGAATTAGTCTGATGCACAGACCAGGAAGGAAAGGATCTGAGCCCAGGAAACAGGAGCAAAGCACATGGGGAGACAGCACTGGGTGGAGGGAGCAAAGAGCAAGCGTGGAGCAGGTAGAACTCCAACCCATACCCCCGACTCTTCCACCACACACAACCCAGGGTGAAGCCAGTGCAGCCAAGTACATGTGTCCAGGTTGCGTCCATCTGTGCCCGCACGCTCTGGCTATTGCCACGCCACTAACATGCACCTCTGATTTCCACGTCTGAAGGGTTCATGGGGGTTGAAGGGGTGAACCCAGTGGCCCAGCAGGCTGGGGCAGATGGGCGCCTCTCTGATGCCTAGAAGCTGCTATGCTGCTGTGATCGTCTTCTCGCGCCCACCAAGGGGCCCTGACCCATGGGCCGTGCCTGCCTGGTCCCAGCCACTGCCATTGGCCAGCAAATGGCTTGTTCTTCTAGCAGGGCCATGCTGGACCAGTGACCTGGGACCCCCCATCCAGCTTTGTCTGAGCCCAATTTTAAGAAAACCAGGTAGGCTGGGAATAGTGGCTCCTGCCTGTAATCCCAGCACTTCAGAAGGTAGAGACAGGAGGATCACTTGAGGCCGGGAATTTGAGATCAGCCTGGCCAACATGGTGAAATCTCATCTCTACTGAAAATACAAAAGTTAGCTGAGTGTGGTGGTGTGCACCTGAATTCCAGCTACTGGGGAGGCTGAGACACAAGAATTGCTTGAGCCGTGAAAGCAGAGGCTGCAGTGACCTGAGATCCCACCGCACACCAGCCTCAAAAGAAAAAGAAGAAAACCCAGCATATGAAATACACCTCCAGGGCAATGGCAATCCACTTCAATTGCCAAACATGACCAAAAAGCTCTCAAAAGATTCTTTCAACTGACTGAGCTCTGCCAGCCCCTGCGTCTGCTGCAGGAGCCACATGGCCTCCTCCCGAGGCAGGTGCCACCCGTGCCTTCTCAAGCAGATGGAGAAACTGAGGATCCCAGAGGTTCAGCCACGTGCCTGCCCCATGGCTCTAGGGGCAGCCAACGGTAGGGCCAGGCTCACAGCTCGGCCCGTCTGGGAGCGTGTCTCTCCTGAGCACAAGGTGTACGCCCTGGACAGACCCACAATCAATGTCCCCCATTAGGAGGACACCCCAGGCACCCTCCCAACACAAGCCCCTGTCATCCCCAAACTTCCCCAAATACCTCCCAGCCTTCCAAGGAACGTCCTGGCCTCCCTGGGAAGCGCTGGTGCCTCCCCACACCACCCCCAGCACTGCCCTCCCTGCCTCGTTCTCCCTGCCCTGCTTGGCTCTCCCTCAGGCCCCTCCTTGCTGGTCTGCCGAGGACACAGTGGCAAGCCAGGCTGCCTCCTGATGCAGCACAAACCTGCTGCAGTGTGGGCATCTGGGTGCCGGCTCAGTAAACGTGCTCAATTCTGGGGTCAAAAGCACCCATCAAGCCTGAGCAGGGAGGGGACCCTTGGGAAGACTCCCCAAAGCCCAGGCCTGGAGCCTGCATCCTGGCCTCAGCAAAACTGGGTGAGGTCAGTCCTGGGGAAGCCCCAGGCGGCACAGGCAGTGGGCCCTGCAGGACGGACGTGCGCTACGAGAGTGAGGCGACCGTCACCCTCAGCTGCGCTGCTGCTGGGAGGAGCCAGGCGAGTGCCAGCTCATAGCCCCCAGGGCACGTAGCGTGTCAGGGCTGTGGCTGAGGGACACCTGCTCCCTTCTGACAGCTGCAGTGAGATGCGATGGAAACACAGCCAGGTTTATGTTGGTTTGCTGTCCTCTGATAACAGAACGTTCTCTTGAAAACATGATTACCTTGTCGCGTTGAGCAGAACAGAATGGCCTGAGAAGACACAGCCAAAATAGCAGCTGATAGGACTTTTGAGGGTTTGCCCCTGGCTGTGCCGGGGGTTCCTCGCAAGGGGAGCACTGGTGATCCCGAGCCCCACAGCCCGAGCTGGCTCCATGCTTTGTGGAATTCAGCAGCTCAATCCCCCAAGCCCAGGCTTGTGGCTAAACATGGCAGACTCAGCTCTGACCCCCGAGGAAAGGCGGAGTCCAGGCGAGCCTAGAGCCACAGGGAACCAAGCTGCCCTTGTCTCCCCCGGGCCGCAGGCAGAGAACTCTCAGCATTTAGGATGGATCATAGCTAACAGATCTTCAGAAACAGACACGGCATCAAAGCCACGGGGTCCCGGTGATGTGCACTCAGGATCTCCAGAGCTCCCCCGCCCCTGCTCCTCAGCCCCTGATTCCCTGGACACAGGCCAGCCTCCCCACCTCACTGGCCTCGGGTGCCCAAGGAGCCAGAGCACCTGGAAGGGTTCGAACTCTGAAATTCCCATTCCTCTCCCAGCCTGGCCCTGCTTCCAATACAGATCCGAGCACCAGGAATTCGGAGAAGGCGGCTCCTGCATGCACACAGGCCTGCAGGTTGACACCCAAGCACTCACCACCCACCGCCAGGCTCTCACACTGACAGCAGGTGGGGGGACTCTGCAAGCGGCTGTGGGAGATGGACCCCGGTCCCTCTAAAGGCTTCAGCCCACCTGCCCCATCTGGGCGACGCAGTGGTCATTCCAGCAGGGAAGGGTCTGCACATCTGGAAAGGCCTAAGAGACGATTTTGTGGAGTCCTCCTTTCTCCAATGATCACACCGTGTCTTTGAGAAGGAGCATGAATGGATGGAGGCCACCACCAGCCAGACACAGAATGGGGGCTGACCACAGGTGCTCCAGGGCTGGCCCTTGGGGAGAACTCTCAGAGCAGATGAGAAGTCCCTTCTGTGCCTGTTAGAGGGAATCCCCCCTCCCTCCAGGCCGGGGCCTCTTTAATCTCCTAGTCATCCGTGCACTCACTCCTTTTCCAGGTCGAACCTGAAAGTCTTCCTCAGGCTGGGCTCTGTCCTGTGGATGGAGAGACACAGGCATGGCCATGCAGGGAGAGTGGGACACAGGCATGGAGGTGCAGGGACAGAGGGACACGGCAAACAGAGGAACAGAGGGACACAGGCATGGCCATTCAGGGAGAGTGGGGCACAGGCGTGGAGGTGCAGGGACAGAGGCAGAGGCATGGTGGTACAGGGACAGAGGTGTGGCGGTACAGGACAGAGGGACACAGGTGTGGCGGTACAGGGTGGGAGTGCAATTAACCCCACATGAGGCCAGAGAACATCCTGGGGTGGTGAGATCTGGACCTCAGAAACCAACCGCAGTTTCCCTGCAAGGACAGGAAGCTGAGGTCACCCACATCCTTCCATCATCGATGGTCAGTTACGAGCAGGGACCACGTAGAGAGGACAGAGTGGTGGTCAGGTCTCCACTGTCCCTTTTCAGGCTTACCGCCCCCTCGCTGGCAGAGGCCAGGACCAGGGCTGCCAAGGAGGCAGTGAGAAGCCCCCGACCCGAGCCTGGCAGGAGGGAGGGATGGCAGGTGATGGGTCAGCAAGATCACGAGTATTTGGGTCATCCATCACACACCAGGAGCCCAGAACCTAAGGACTATGCCTGCTGCCTGCGTTTCTTCTCCTGAATTGTAGAAATCCAGCCACATTTACAAATCTACTCCAACACCCAACAGGACTGCCTCATCGTAGAAATGCAGGCAGGATGGTGAACCCAGCTTGGCTTGGCGTAAGGCCCCGTGCACCTTCAGGTTCTCGTCTCCTCGGCCACCTGGGCAGCTCGGGTCCGGCGGGAGGAGTCCGGGAGGCCACCTCACAGCGGAACAGGGTGTGGGCCCCTCCCCTCGTCCACTGGAGACCTCTGTTGGCTCCTCAGGAAATCCCTCCCTCTAATGCCTTGTATTTCCATGAGATTCTGTTATTCTAAGGAGAACGAACCTGACTTTTTTCTTTCTGCTACAGACACCTAAGCCCACAAAACCAGCTCACTTGGATTGGGTTCAGTTTGCTTCTTTTCAGTAAGCGCAGGCTCTCGGGCTGGGGCCATGTGACCTCAGCAAGGCCCCACAGCTTCACGTATGTGCCTTACATGCCAGCCGAGCCTAGTAATAGCGGCCATGTGACCAGTCACGGTCTGTTGTCCAGAGCGCACACCGAAGCATGCCCAGCCCTGCGGACTTGGAGCAGTGCCCCGCAGGCCACCAGTCTCAGTATTATTGGGAGCAGAACTTACAGGAGTTCCTCCTTCATTCAATAACTCCCTAAAAGGTCAGGCCTTGTGCTGGTGTCACAGCCACATGAAGATGAATCTGACGTTGATCCTGCAGGAAGATGCTTACTCAGGAAATTAGAGGACAAAATAAAAACGAAAAACATCAGCCCGTACATATGCAAAGGAAGCCCAGGGGCCGCAGGCGCTCAGAGGAGAGGAGCGAAGCCGGCTCCCGTTCCCGGGGAAGGCGTCTGGAGGTTTATTGACCGTGAGCGTGGGCCAAAAAGTGCAGAGAGCGTTTGGACACTTGAGCTGGCTCTCGCAACCCAACCCTCGTGTGATGAGGAGTTGAGGTTTCTTGATGCCCACTATTGACTGCTTGCACCGACCTTGGGAGGAAGGTCCCAGGAAGGTCACATCGGCCCCCGAAGGACCTTAGTGCACACTCAGGAGGGGTGAGGGCTCTGACCATCACAAGGAGCAGAGTTATTCTCTTGGAAGAATAGACTGAGTGATAAGTAGATCTAAATCGTGGGAAACACCGAGTCCCCCGGTATTCTGTGCTGGTGTATTCCAGGATGTTTCCCCTCAGCCCTCTCCCCCTGGGCTGGGAAGTGAACTGGGCCTGAGACTGGCCCTGCTGGGGTCTCTAATCTCTCCTTACTCATCCAGAAAAGCTTGCTAGGCATCTGTGCAGCCCACAGAGAAAGAGGACACGGTCCTGGACCCAATGACCTAGCACTCTAGGGCACAGACACCTGCACCCCAGGGACAGGCTTTGCGACGGGGAGGAAGGTCCTTCTTGTCACAGCCTGCAAGCCCAGCACACCACAAGCACAGGCAGACCAGCTGCTCACTGAAGCTGAGGCCACAGCAGCCCCGGGCCAGCAAGGGTGGCTGCACAGACACTCGGTGCCAGGAATGATGGCTTTGGCACCCGGAACGCACCATGAGAAGCTTTTGGCAGCAGAGGCGACCTTTGTTCCAGTGTCAGGGCCTCTCAGAACACCTGGTGACTCTTCCTGCTCCACTGCCCTTGGAGGTCCAAGAACCGCAAGGTTCAGGTAGAGTTCCGGGCCTTGGTGCAGAAGAGAACCTGTCTCATGCCCGCATCCTGGAGGGATCTCGGTGCCCGGGGCCTCAGCCTGTGCTCCCGAGGATGGGGTCTCCTGGGGCCTCTAGAGGGGCTGGCTGCTTAGGAATGTCTAGTTCTTGGGTGCTCTTGGTAGGCTGGACCTGAATGCTCTCTGCAGATATAACCTAGGTCTCCCCCAGACTCCACTCCCCTCCCACTCCCAGCTTCTCACATTGCTTTTTCAGGGCTCCTCCTGGTCCCCGGGCAGCTGGGCCAGAACCAGGATGAAAAACCTGGACACCAAGTCACCACCCGGCATTGGGTGTGCAGTTGCTCAGCATGAGTGACAGAGTAGACACCTGCGGTCAGACTCTTCATCCCCACTCCCGCCAGCTGGCCAAGTGACTCCCAGCTCTCCCAGAGTCAGCACACATGGCCAGCTGCCTCCCTGCACCCTGGCATGTGGCGGTCGCCTTTGAAGCAGCAATTGACCCTGTGTTTGGTGCCATCCCCGCTCCTTTCCATGGACAGGGACTGACCTTCCCATATGACCACAGGATGCCAGGAGGGAAGGGGCCATGAGTCTCCAATCCTGGCTAAGCACCACCCTCCACGAAGGCTGTGGTTTCCCTGGGAGACCAGGGACTCCCTGAGGAAATACTCTGGGCTTCCTTATCCAATTCAGGACCCATGCAGAACTGAGTGTCACCTCCCCCAGCTGATCAGCAGGATGAGTGAGGCTGCCTGACCCTCATCTGACCAGCAGACCCAGTGCTATCTCCTCCATCCAACCAGCAGACCCAGCACTATGTCTCTTCCCTCTGACCAGCATTCCCAGCACTGTCTCTTCCCTCTGACCAGCAGACCCAGCACTATGTCTCCTCCCTCTGACTAGCCAACCCTGCATTGTGTCTCCTCCCTCTGACCAGCTGACCCGGCACTATGTCTGCTTCCTCTGACCAGCTGACCCAGCACTGTCTCCTCCCTCTGACCAGCTGACCCAGCACTGTGTCTCCTCCCTCTGACCAGCTGACCCAGCACTGTGTCTCCTCCCTCTGACCAGCAGACCTGGCACTGTCTCCTCCCTCTGACCAGCTGACCCAGCACTGTGTCTCCTCCCTCTGACCAGCAGACCCGGCACTGTGTCTCCTCCCTCTGACCAGCAGACCCAGTGCTGTGTCTCCTCCATCCAACCAGCAGACCTGGCACTGTGTCTCCTCCCTCTGACCAGCTGACCCAGCACTGTGTCTCCTCCCTCTGACCAGCAGACCCAGCACTGTGTCTCCTCCCTCTGACCAGCAGACCCGGCACTATGTCTCTTCCCTCAGACTAGCAGACCAGGGCTACCTTTCCCATCAGCCTGGATGGGTCTGAAGGTCAGGGGTTATGTCATTGCCCTCAAGCCAGGCACTGCCTTCTCTACGGAGGGCACCCCACACTTCTGCTCAGAGCCCGGACTCTGACCACAGAGGGTGTCGGCGAGTATGCCACCGGCCCGCAGACAGATGGGGAGCAGGCCCCTGCCAGCTCTGTGGGCCAGGAGAGCCCGCCAGCATCTGATCATGGGTAACTTATCTGAACCAGCAAGTGACCCCCGCAGCTGAGCAAACAGGAGACAGTGATGCTTCTTTTTAAAAGAAGGAGACATTGCTCACAAGATGAGCCGGGAAATAGCATCATTTATTTTCGTCTCCGAGCAATGGCAAAGCAGTCAATTTCTCACCAGAGGTGCTCTAAAAGATAAAAGAGCATCGGGAGGGATGCTTTGCCTCAGTAGGCGAGTATTCTGGTTTTCCTCTCGAAGGATGGATGGGTCCTGGCGCAGAGTCCCACTGTCCAGGTGCCCACGCATGACCCTCTCAGTCCCTCTGCACAGCACGCCCCAGGAGGCACAGTCCGAACCACCTTAGCCACCACTGCGCCCGAGAGACAGGGATGGCTGCCCACAACCCCACCCTCTCAGTAGCGAAGCACGGCTCGGAGCCCCCGTCCTGAGAGACGGCTCCCACACCAAACGGAGGTGCGACCTCAAGTGTACACCGGAGTCTCCTGGGAATCAGCGATGTTGCCCATCTCGGAACGAGGTGAGGTCAGAGGCCTGAGTCCCACCGTTGTGTCTGAAGTCCCGGGTGCTAGGGCACACACCCTGACCACCACTGGGGGCACTTTTGGGCCCCCCAACTTTCAGCTGCCCAGTCCCACTGTAACATGCTCCTGTGGCCGACCACACTGCAGAGCCTGTCACAGCTTTCATGAAGAGGACCAAGGCCCAAAGACACAGAGGGACAGCAAGGGGGCCTCTGCTCTGGGAGGCTTCCTCTCACCCACGTCCACAGGTTCCTGCAGTCCCCGCCCAAGCTTGATGGGAGGCCTCCACAAATGGTGAGGGAGGTTCCAAGTCTGGGCCGTTTCCTCACCTCATTCTCTGCCACTGGTATAAAGATATTACGGTATCGATTCCCGGCACCACTCAGCTTCTGTCCATTCATCACTGCCTGGAGCTGGAGAGCAATTATTGGGGGCATTGACTGTCCTCCTGCAGGAGCACAGGCCCCAGAAGCCCAAGACCTCTCCAGAGAAGGGCAGGCCCAGAGGAGGGCACCAGCTGAGTGCTTCCCAGATGCCACCCAGGGGACCCCACGAAAGCCCCTAGGGCAGGTGGAGAGGCCTCACGGTGGCTGGGCGGCTGGGGCAGCTCCAGACCACGCAGAGCTTCTGCTGCCCAGCACTAGGCAGAGCCGGCTTCAGACCGAGCTGCCTTCAGGCCTCACTCGCCGCACCTGTGGGTACATGGCTGCTTCGCTGCGGGGAGGGCCGGCCTGTGTGGGCCACTCAGAGCTGTCCCAGCCCGCACCCCCAGCTGGCCTTCTCCTCACACTCCAGCACCAATGCAGTGCCCCAGGGAGGGACAGAGAGGAAGCAGAGGACATGAGCACAAGTGGACGTCCAAAGGCTGGGCTCCTTGAGCAAAAGCTGAGCTTGGAAAACCACATGCCCAAGCAGAGAGAACCCTGGCAGGTGCCTGAGGCCACGCAGGGAGCACCCTTCCCGCTCCAGCCCCAGCACCACCCTGCTCCAACCGCACCACCTGCAGCTCGGGAGGAGGAGGAATATAGACGGAGGGAGTTGGGCAGGGCTGCTGCCCAGCACTGTTCTCAGCTCCGGCTTTGTTTCCTTTTTTTTTTTTTAAGGCAAGTTTTCACCATGTTGGTCAGGCTGGTCTTGAACTACCGACCTCAGGCGATCCGCCTGCCTTGGCCTCCAAAGTGCTTGGATTACAGGCATGTGCCACCAGGCCCGGCCACAGCTCTGGCTTTGAGTCGGAAAGACATCTGCCTTGCACAGGCCGTGCTGGGCACCGTTCTGTCCCCTGAGTGCCCCTGCACCCCGAACTCCATTGCTTCCCAGGTGGGAGTGGCAGCTTCAGGGCAGAATCAGGGCAGAGTAAGCCACAGGGGACAGGGCACCCCAAGGTTTGGGTGAGCTGGAGACAGAGCCTCCTGGGGCTTCTGGGTCCTAGAGAGAAGGGTCCCCTGAGAGGGCCCCAGGGCCAGTTGCTGTGAGCCCAGTGGGTTTTCCGCCTGGTCACAGCAAGGCCAGCCCCACCTCGCTCCCCTCGACCTCCAGGGCCAGTAAGAAGGGGACAGAGGCACCACGACCAGCCCACCACAGACTGAGCAAGCCAGAGCACCACGCTGCCTTCCCTGCAACTCTCCTGCCACAGGAGAAGGGTCCGCACTCCCCCAGGAGGCCTGGACGAGGACGGGGTCAGGCGTCTCATCTGCGTGTATGAAGGACAACAGATTCGATTAGGCAGTCCTACAACCAACTTAGAATTGATTTGGATATAAATAGACAGCACAAAACCCATCCTGGCACACTGCGGGGCCCAGCCCCTCCCCTCAGGGTCACACTGAAAGACGCATGAAATTGTGTTCACTTTTAACCCAAGTAGCGCTGTGACTCCTGGCACAAATGGCCACAGCTAAGGGGTCTCAGGACAAAGAGAGATGCTAGACTCAAGCCAAGTCCTCTCTGTCTGTCAATCATCTATCTATCTATCTATCTATCTATCTATCTATCTATCTATCTGTCTGTCTGTCTGTCTGTCTATATCTGTCCATCTATCCATCTATCCACTCACTGCCCATCCAGCCATTCATCTATCCATCCATCCCTCATCCATCTATTCATCCATCCATCCATCCATCCAATTATCCACCTATCCATCCATCCATCCATCCATTTCCCTACCTGTCTATCTTTCTGTGTGTCTGTCTGTCCTTCTCTCTATCCTCTGTCTTTTCTCCATATTATGTAAACTGTTTGTTCTTTTCCTGTTAAGATTCAAGGGGGCAGAGAGTTAATTATTCATGAGCTGCCAAGGCCTTTGGACCCATTGATTTTGTTTCTGGTTCCCCCTTGAATCCGGCACACGGATCCTGGTTTGATAGCATTAAGTCTTTTGAATAATTAATATGGTAATTTAACCTGAGCAGAATGAGCAAATGTTACCCTCTGCTTAGGGAATGGAAAAAAAGAATTCCCTTACGGCACTTTTCCCAAGTCTGTGAATGTCACCCTGGCACTGGAGAACTGGCGTCTGTCTCACAGAAAGCAACTTCCAACTGTTTCCCCAGCTCCTCTTCCTGAAAAGAGGGAAAGCTGCGCATGCCTTTGCTCCACCAGGAATTTCAAAGGACCCTCAGGAGGCATGGACGTTGTGCATCAGGGCATTATTGTCAAGTATTTGGGGGTAGCTATGGATGATCAGGATGCTTCGTTTATGAGTTTCTTCTCCAGGGGCACACCTTTGTCCACCTCTCCCAACCCAACGCACATGGGCACCGGGAGGGGGTGACAAGGTCTGAGCCTGAGAGTGGAAGGGTGGAGGGCTTGCTGACCCGGTCCTCAGACACATGCCAGTTATTCTTACTTAAGCACTTTTCCAATTTCCAGGAGACCCATGTCCACGGTCAGACAGACAGGAGGGTCAAACAATGGAAGACGCTAGACCTGGTGACAGCTGAACTCTAAAGCCTGGCAGTAAAGAAAACAGACAAGAAATGCTTTAACAGAAGATGCGGGAGGCCCCGCAGGGGGACTGGGGAAGGAAGGGGTGTCTCCTTCAGGGCCTTCCAGATTCTTCAGAGACATCTTGAGGCCACAGCTACTCCACAGCTCACGGCAGGCGGGACCCAGGTGGGCAGAGACAGGGTGGGCTGGAGCATCAGCGGCCGCACTTCTGTGGACACTCATCATCGGGCCACAGAGGCACAGGAGAGCGGTTCAAATGGGGCGTGGCCTCAACGTGTCACTTCACTCAAATTACTGGTCTTAGTCAGTTGTTCTCAGCCTAGGGTCCCTTTTGGCCCAGGGGACAGTAGGCAAGGTCTGGAGACAGTTTTGATGGTCACAACAGGAGGGAGGGGCCCAGAGAATCCTGTGGGCAGAAGCCAAGGCGGCTGCTGAGCACTCTACAATGCGCAGGATGGCCCCAGCAAAGAATGACCCAGAGAAGGGGGCTTATACCCAGTGTCATCACCAGGGTCCTTACAAGGGGGGGACAGAGAGAGGAGTAAGGGCTGTGTTGATAGAAGACAGAGGTCAGGACGACGCAGGAAGGGGCCACAGCCAGGAGAGTGGGCAGCCTCCAGAGGCTGGAGGGCCCCGGGCCGAGTCCCCTCTGCACCCTCACCGGTGTGTGGACTTCTGACCTCTAGAACCGGGAGACAGAATAGCACATCTGTGTGACTGTGAGTTCATGGTCATTCATTATGGCAGCCACAGGAATGAACAGGGTGACACACACAGCAAAGGCCATTCCCACCCACGAGACGGCCCTGGGTGGCTCCATCTACCCGCAGGTGGAGAGACGCCGTCCTGAGTGCCTATTGCAGAGGTCAGCCCTGACCTCCTGTCCAGCTTCCAATTCACGGAGCAGGTGGCCACCTGCCAGGTGGCACCTGATGGCTCCCGGGCCCCTCATGCCACACTGCTCTCACGGCCTGCCCTCCTCCTTAGTGCTTGCCACCTGGGAGCGGCCCTCACCTGTCTCCTTGGCCACTGCCTGCGTGGCCAGCACAATCACTCAGAACGCGTGCGTGGCCCAGGTGAGAGAAACTGCCAAGAGGTGGTCCCGGTTCCCCAGCCCCCCAGGCTAGAAGCATGAGCTGTGCAATTCCTCCGTGACCAGCCTCCACTAATCCACACCTGTCCACCACCATGGCCGCCATTTGCCTGCCCCAATAACCATCTCTATTTCCCTAGGAGCCGAGGAGTTCAGCTCCAGGCCAGAATACTGTGTGATATTCCAGGCCCACCACCAGGAACTCTTGAAGGTTCTACTCAGCTGGCTTGCCACGTGGCCCGATGCTGGGCCTGGTGCATGGCGGGTGAATGGCTGGCTCCACAGGGAGCTTCGGCCAAGGGCTGGACCCCAGGCCAGCCACATTCACACACACGTCTGCACTCCCGGCCCAGGCACCACCATTCCGAGGCCCCCTCATCAGGGCCTTGGCTGGGCTCTGTCCGCGATGCTGTCATGGTGCTTTCCAGGTCCAGCCCTCCCCTCTCCTCCCACTCCTGGGCATGGAGGAGCAGGAGTTTCCCATGTGGCCCCCTTGGCAATGAGATGGCCCCTCAACCCCAGTGACGCTGCCTGTCATCTGAGCCTCTCCTGGTGCCATTCCCGGGAGACAATGTGCACCTCTCTGCCTGTCCCTCAAGCTGCTGTGCAAGCAAAGAAAGGTAGGACTGTTCCTCCCAGGTCTCCTTGTCCCTGTCACCTCTCCTCAGGCCTTGCTCACTCCCCTCTTCATCCCGGACCCTGAGACTCCACCTTACAGAGCGGCTGCTTCCATTCTCGTCTCCTCCACCCTACTTAACGCCCCAAAGGTTTCTTTCTAAAATGCAAACAAGGACGCATCCCAATCCCGATGCCACCATGTAAAATGCTTCAAAGCCTGACATCCTCCCGGCATCTTCCATGAGTGGCCCTCCCACCCCGCTGATGCCAGAGGCCACGGGTTCGGAAGCTACAGGGCAAGGCTGGCAATCTGTGTGCTGCACGACTCCGGTGGGCACCCAGGTAGGGCCCTACTGATGGATAGGGTGCAGCCTGGCTCCCTGCCGACGAGGGAGCCCCGGGTGAGCTGCCCCTAACCTGCACCCAGCGCTCAGCCCAGAGCTGCTGCATCCGGGCCTGGCTGGAAGGAGGCTGGCCTTGCAGCTGCTGGTCCCTGCTCTGCTCTGGGCTCTTCCCCTGCTGCCCGAGGGGCTCTGAAGCCCCCTCCAGCTTCCGTGACATCTCATGTATATTTCATTGATTGCACTTGGCATGTAATGAAAAGGTCGCTTGCTTCCATCTCCGTGACCCCGCTAGACTGCCAGCGCCCTCTGGAGCACTTTTCTCTCTTCGTTCCTGGTATCATGTCTGACCCAGAGTATATTTTTGAGTGATGAGTAATTGTGAATAAATGCCAATAAGATACATGAAAGCGAGAGGTGCAGGCCCCTTCTGGCTTCCAGTCTTCTAGAGCATGGGCTGCACAGCCACCCTTTTGAAGACAGTGCCAGTGGGAAAAGCTTCAGAGCAGCCCTGTCCTCCAACGTCCCCAGGGGCTCTCAGTGCCAGGACATGCTCCACCCCCACGCTGGGGAGGCCGAGCTTCTGATGACGGCCTCGTAGGCTCTAATCACAGCCAAAGCCCCCCAGAATGAGTGATACAGTGAGCGGGGCCCTGGGTGAGTGCTTCACCTGTGCCGTCTCATTCAGCCTTTGGGGGATCCCTTGAGCTTGGGGTTTGCACCCCGTGTATTAGACCTCTAGGGCTGCATATCAGAATGCCATGAATTGGATGGCTTTTGAGACAACAGATAGATTCTCTTGCAGCTCTGGAGTCTAGAAGTCCCACAGCATGGTGACCACAGGGCAGGGCCCCCGGGAGGGTCTGAGAGCATCCAGGCCTCTCTCCTGGCTTCAGTGCTTGCCGACCGCCTTTGGCACCTGGGACTGTAGATGCTGGCTCTGATCTCTGCCTCCATCCTCACAGGCCTTCTCCCTTCCCTGGGTACCCCCGTGCCCACACCTCGCTCTTTCCGTAAGGACAGTGGCACTGGGCTAGGGGCCACCCTGATGCAGCATGATTGCATCTTAACCTACTTACATCTACAAAGACAGGGGCCAGGGGCCAGGGGCCAGGGGCCAGGACTTGGACATCTCCTGGGGAAACACAATTCACAGAGACCCTGTGGCGAGGTGAGGATGGAGAGTCATTAGGGTGGAGGCTGCAGAGGCGTCTAGGGCCTCCATTTCAGAGACTGAAGAAACAAAGGCTCAGAGCCTAGGAGATTTCGCCGGAGCTGTGCCACTCACCAGCGGCCTCACCTGGACCCCATCCCGGCTTTGCCCACTGCCCGCACCCCTACCTATGCCCTTTCTGGCTTCTCGGGGGAACCCACCATCCAGACAGTCCTCCGCAGCTTGGCATTCTGTCCTGGCTGCTGGTGAGGTGAGCAGGGGCTTCACCTGCAGCAGCAAACCACCCCACCGACCTGTCGGGCACTGCGCCCGGCATCCTCCCTGCCTGTGGTCATCCTCGGAACCACCCTGCAGGGACACAGCAGTGGAGACCAGCCTCAGAGACCCTGTGGCGAGGTGAGGATGGAGAGTCATCAGGGTGGAGGCTGCACAGGCGTCTAGGGCCTGACTTGACCCCCAGGTCTTTCTATTTTAGCGGAAGAATTGCAGACCGTCCCCCAAGACGAACACCGAAACCCTATCCAAGTGACGTCAATGGGCCTGAACCGTGGGCCGCTGAGCTTCACGCTTGTTTCCCAGGCCAGGAAGCTGCGGCCCACAGGGGTTTTAAGGGCCACCCACTTGGAGACCGGCAGGGCACTCCGAGGAACCCCAGTCCCCAGAATCCTGGCTCCCGCTCCCATCATTAATTTATCTCACGCGCTGATATGATGAATGTGTGTGGGTTTTTAAATTGTCATCAATTATTCCTCATTCTGCATAAAAATGATTAAAAATATCTTTGGAGGAAATGACCTCGTGTTAATCACTTGGCTTCCCACAGCATTGTGCGCTCTGTAGCACGTAAGCCTGAGTCCCCACAGCAGCTTCACTGTGTGGACAAGGCCAGAGCGAGCGTCACCATCCCATTTCACAGGTGAGAAACCCGAGGGGCAGAGGCATCAGTGACATTGTCATAGGCAAAAGCCAGGGTCCACCCTACACCCACGGTCCTTCCTCACCAAAGCCAATCCACAGGCAGCGCAACTGGCCCCAAATCCAGACCCACGGCCACCCACACATCCACCTTCCCAGTGACTCCTCCCATGGCCTCCACTGACCTGGGCTCTGGCTGCGCCAGGCACATGCAGGAATCTAATCTCTCCAGTCCCACACCTTCAGCCAAGCACAACCCGTGTGTGTGCCCAGGCCAATGTGGAGGACAGCCGTGACCCCAGCCCATAAAATATATGTGCATTCCCTGAAATAAATTGTGTCACTTCATGGGAAATATGGCGGCCAAGCTCTGGCTGCTCCTGTGCCCCTGATATCTTCTCCCTATCACTCACTCGAAGCAAGAATATCCTAACTCTGACATGAAACTGAAAGTGTAGGATGGGGAGGCAGAGTGGGTGAGAGCTTGCACAGAAGAGGGGCCATTCGTCTCAGGAAAGGACCTTGGACAACATGATTGTTTTCGGATTCCTCCTGCCTCTGAAATGTGATGCGCTTTTTTGGGGGATGGGAAGACAGCGGGGCAGACGGAGTTCCCTGCAATCATGGCAGCACTTGGATGACGTCATGTCACCCGCCCCCAGGACACGCACTCACTTGCACACTCACACTCAGAGCTGGCTACTGATTTGTGTATGACTCGCTGACAAAAGCAGAACTTTGTGTAAGGACAAAAATGATGCAACCCAGATGTGACTAGGCGATTCCACCTTGCCTGCCCCAGACCCGCACCCCATGTGCACACACACACTCACACACACCACGGTCCTGGTGCATTTGATACTGAAGGAGACTTGCTCGTCTTTGAGTCCAGCCTCTACTCAGCAGTGTGACTTTTTCTGGCTTCTCAACCAATTAGTTAATAGTGAGCACCGATGGGTGTCTTCTCTGCACTGGGAACCCTACGGGCCCCAGCGTGCAACACAGGGTCCCCACTCTTCAGGACCCCAGCTTGGAGGAAGCTGAGGGCAGGTCAGAGCGTGAAAATAGCACACAATTCAAACAAATGTTTTCTGAGACATGGGCTTAGTGGCACCCATGTCACAGGGACGCAATCAATGAGTGGTTTGTGTTGAGGGCATCTGGAATCTCTTTTGCACAGGAGTGTGGCCAAGGGGCTGCCACCTCCAAGGCCTCCCCATGCATCAGTTTGGGCAGAGCACACGGTCCAGGGATGCTGATCAGCCCCCTAAACCCCACCGGCATCACCCCCAGCTGCCAGAGAGGGACAGGGCTCCCACTGCCTCCCTTGCAGGTACGTTGAGAGAGGACCCGGCCGGCGCTCTGTAAACGCTCGCGGACAGTGGAACTGACTCCGCAGCCAGCTGTTTTTTCTGCGTCCAGCCACGGGGCCTGGGCAGGAGCCGTCAGAGTGATGAACCAGCGTCTTTGGAGCTGGCGGTGGCCTCGGGAAGAAGGTTTACAGTCTGCAGCAAGGGGATTTTTATTTATTTATCTATCTATGCCCTGCCTTGTTCAAACAGGATTTAAGGCAGCTTATGAAGACACACAAAGAACAAAGAAATGTGGCTGAGAAGCAGAGGGAGGCTGAACACAATAGCGGCAAGGAATAGCAGGCGCTGCCCACAGGCCAGGGCCCCCACCGCCCCGGGAGCCGTGAGGTGCGGGGACTCACAGCCACCCTTGGCCTCTCTGAGAGCACGGCCAAGGGACTTCGTTCTCCAGCTGGGACTTCTTGGTTGCTCAGAATTCTCATACATTGTCTGTGCACACACACGCATGCACACAGACATACACATGTGTGCACAACCCCACATACCCCACCAGCAAAGGGGCCGCCGCTGGGGCCTGGGTGTTAAGGCACAGAGGCACCAGCTATGACTGGAAAGGCCCCTGCTTAGGGGTCCTGCCCACCTGGCTTCGGGGCTCTTGCTGGTTGGGTGGTCTCGAGCACAGTGTTCCATCGCAAGCCCCTCGGGAGAAGGACACTATCCCTTCACTCAGCCCTGCCAGCTGCAGAGGGCAGCTCTAGGCCCCATCAGCATTCCACTAGTGTTCTTATCCACAGGGCCCCAGCCGCACGCCAGTCCTCGGGATGAACGGGTGCCCGTAGCCCTCACTCCAGGCCCACTTCCGCTAACCCACTCCCTCCTTACTGCAGTGGCTTGAGTGCTGACCCAAGAGGATATGGCCACACCCTCTTTAGAGGGTGACCTTCTCTTTAGAGAATGTGACCGTCTTTAGAAAAAGCGTCTTTTCAGATGTACTTAAGAGAAGGATCTCAAGGTGAGATTACCCCGAATGCAGGATGGCCTTGAATCCAAGGATAGGTGTCATTATGGGAGAAACGGATTTGCAGAGGGAAGACGGCCTGGGTCAAGGACAGGAGTAGAGATGGTGCCCAGAACCCCTGGGCCCCTGGAGGCCGGAGGAGGCCACCAGGAGCCTCCTAGAGCCTCAGAGGCAGCAAGGCCCTGCCCACACCTTTACCTCAGACTTCTCACCCCTGAATCAGAAGGGAATGCATTGCTGCTGTTTGAAGCCACCTATTTTGTCATAATTTTTTAGGGCCGCAGGGACTCACAGGCATCCTTAGCATGTTATCTGTAAAGTACTGAGCACACATAAACCCGCCAGCACTGTGCTGTGTGCACCCACAGGGAAATGGCTCCTGCTTTCTGCTCCCCTGCTCCCCCATCCAAGGTCATCTGCATTCCAGTTCCTCGTTTTTGCCAATTAAAGGGATGTAATTGCATCTCCCGTGACTTTGATGCGCCCTTCCTGGCCGCTGGTGGTGAGGGCATGTCCTGCACCTTCATAGATGCATCTCCCCTGTGGAGCGGCCAGCCTTTTCCTGCCCTTCCTGCCTTTTCCTGCCCTTCCTGCCCCTTCCTGCTCCTTCCTGCCCCTTCCTGCCCTTCCTGCCCCTTCCTGCCCCTTCCTGCCCTTCCTGCCCCTTCCTGCCCCTTCCTGCCCTTCCTGCCCTTCTTGCTCCTTCCTATCTCTTCCTGCCCTTCCTGCCCCTTCCTGCCTTTCCTGCCCCTTCCTGCCCTTCCTGCCCTTTCCTGCCCCTTCCTGCCCCTTCTTGTCCCTTCTTGCCCCTTCCTGCCCTTCCTGCCCCTTCCTGCTTCTTCCTGCCCTTCCTTCCATGGGGCCCTCAGTGTGACACTGTCTGTGCCCTGAGGAGTGGATCTTTCTTCGTTACATTTGCAGTAAACATCTCCCAGCTTGTAACTGGTCTTCTCACTCTCTTCCGATGAACAAAATTCACATAAGGTGCGAGATTACGATAAATGAGTGAATGGTTTTCAACCCCCGCTTTCCCACTCAATTACCCCCGACCCACTGGGCATGTTGCTTAAACTCAGAGGGACCCAGGTTCCTCCACATCAGCAGAACCACCTGGGCCTCCCCTGCCGACACTGATGCTCTAGAATCCCCCCGCTTCCACCTGAGGAAGATCCGGGAAGATTACAGGGGCTTCTGACACAAAGCAATTTCTAAGACTTAAATCCTTCCTGAAACACCGTGGAGTATAAATAAATAAATAGTTCCAAAGTGATTTCCACCTGCCCTCCTCAGGCTGGCCCACGGCACCCGGAATGGTTGCCCTTCCCTGGCTGCCCCTCAGCCCTGCACCAAGGAAGCCAGGCCCTCCCGGGACTCAACTCTGCAGCTCAGGAGCAGAAGCATCTCCGCAGCCTGGCTCTGCAGACGAGTAATCTCTTCACGGCCTGTCTCACTGTGAATCGTCACCAGACAACTATTAATCTTCAATCAGACTTTTATCAAGTGTTTGAGGTTTTTTTCCTCTCTCCCCAGCACTGGGAATATCAATATAGCAGCTGTCACGGGTCGTTACCAACTGCATCTTCACTGTTATGGCGACATAAAGCTGGAGAGCAAGAGCCTGGGGGCCCCGTCCAACCGAAAGCGTGTCTGGATATCTGAGGGTGCCGTCGGCGCAGTGACTCTGTGCTGTCAGATCCGGGCATGTATCTGCCCCACCAACATGAGTGGCAGACGGGCAGCCGCACCTCTGTGGAGCGGTCTCCGGCGGGCAGCCATGCCCAGTGCCCATACAGACAGAAGGCCCAGGAGCATCCTTCCGTCCCCATCTCAGCCCGGGGCAGGGGATCTCCTGAGGGGACAGGGCAGATGGGGAACAAGACAGACAGTGGTCTAGGTGGCCTCTGACACCCTTTCGACCCGCCAACACTGTGGCAGATAAGCAGAGAGTTGGGCACTGCTCCTCTCTCAGAAGCTGCTTCAGGGGTTCGGTGAGACAGAAGGAGCCCCACTACAGGCAGGAAGCTGGTGCAGAGTGAGCACTCAGTGCGCAGGACAGGAAGAGGGATGGCGGTGGGGGCCGTGGAGGAGGCGCCGTGGGACAGTGGCCGGCCAGGCAGCGGGAGCCGGGAGACATGTGGCCTGGGCTCTGGCAGGACTGGTGTGTTTGGCAGGGCAGTGAGGGTGCGCTAGGCTCATGGGGCTGCCACAGCAAGTGCCATGGCCTGGGGAGCTGACAGGGGGTCCTCACTGTCTCCCCCATCCATCATCTTACCCATCCACCCACCCACCATCCACCATCCACCCATCCACCATCCACCATCCACCCATCCACCCATCCACCATCCACCTTCCACCCATCCACTATCCACAATCCACCCATCCACCATCCACCATCCACCCATCCACCCATCCACCACCCAACATCCACCATCCACCCATCTACCCATCCACCAACCACCCATCCACCCACCATCTACCATCCACCACCCACCACGAACTGCATCCCACCCTTTCACCCTGGCTGCATCCATGTCCATACCTGGTTGTTTTTTTTCCCCTCCATCTGTCCATTGGCTATTTCTCCAGCCATTTATCCATTCATCTTCCACCATCCACAACCCATCTGTCGATTTCTATGCTGACCTTTCATCGCTGTCCTCCACCCACCCACCCATCCATTAAGTAAATGTTTTTGAGTTTCCAGCAGCCTCCGGATACTGTATTAGGTCCTGGGGATTAGAAAGATTAACGAGAAGTGGTCCCTGATCTGTCAGAATCCCCTTTTCCCATTAGCGGCCAAATTAAATCCAAATATACTCATATGACATTTATAGCTCTCTGTGCCTAAGCCAGAGTCTTCCTATCTAATCTCTCCTAGTATCAAGCTGAATCCCTGACTCTCCCCTGAGTGCACCCCTTCCTGTCTCTGAGCCACTGCCCTGGGGCCTGTTGGGGGCCCTCCACCACCCCAGTAGCTCTGCCTGAGATTAACCACACCTTCTGTGCTGGACAGGGCATCATTCAGCCACCACCACAGCCAGGGAGCAGGTGCAGTTATGCTCCCCACTGTACAGATGGAAAACGGAGGCCCTGCCAGTCCCCACAGACCCTCTGAGCACCTGTGCTCTACCCACAGGGCCTCTCCCACCTCTGGGGCCCAGGGGGATGCAAGCTGGGCCTGGAGTGGGAAACAGCCCGGATCCCGCTGCGAGGAGGACAGGTGGCCACGGAGTCACTTCCTGCATATGTAGTCCAAACCCTGGCCTGGGAAGCGACTCTCCCAAGGTCCTGAAATGACCCCTAGCAGGACCCAGGGAAGAGTGGGGCTGTCCCTTGCTCCATCCCCTGCCTCCCCCGAAATGAGGCTGGAGGGGCCTCCCTCACCCAGTCCCCTGGGTGCAGCTGTGACAGTCACAGGAGGGGCCTTTTCCTTTGTTTCAAAAGATTCCTGCTTCATCTCTCCATCTGAAGTCTTCATTTCAACACAATTGTTCAGGATTTAGGAGCAACTTCCCTGCCCTGCCTGTGACTGTGGCCATCTGTTCTCCAAGTCTGCGGCATTCGTGGGAATGCCAGGGATGTTCACAGGATGAAGGAGGGCCACCCGTCCCCCCAGCGACCCTGAACATCTAGTGTCTGGGCACTGGACCTCCCAAACCTCACAGGCTTCAGGACCCCATGACGCCTCCCAGGTAAGGCAAGGCAGCGAGGGGGAAACAGTGTGAGGGTGCCACCTGGCAGAGGACCCCAGCCCAGCCAGAACCCTCCACCTGGGATCACCCAAGGGACCACACAGCCTAGGATGATGACTCAGGGGACTGGGGCTGGGGCGGGGACAAGGAGCTCCTCTGCAGGTGGAGGGAAGCCCCAGGTCAGAGGGCCCCTCTCTTGCCTTCACACCATCAGCGGCTCCCCAGCGCCCTGCTGGTTCAGCTGCCTTCCCTCCTCCACTGCCTTCTCTCCTGCTGTCTCCTCCCCACATCTGAAGCTCCTCTCACCAACAGCTGTGGTGCTAAGAAGCAGGGCTGGACACGTTTTTTTCTGCAAAGGGCCAGAGAGGAATCACTTTCTGTTTTCCAGGCCAATCTTTGTCATGATTATTCAAGGCCTGTCTTAGTCCTTTCCGCTGCTGTAACAAAACCCCCCAGACTAGGCCCTTTAGAAGCAACAGAAATGTGCTTCTCTCTGTTCTGGAGGCTGGAGGGCAAGATCAAGGTGCCAGCAGGATGGGCATATGATGGGGCTGCCTCTGCATGCAAGACAGTGCCAGGCCACTGCATCCTCTTGAGGGGCGAGTGGGCATCTCACATGGCAGGAGGGACCCAAGGGCAGAAGGGGCAGCCAGGCCTTCCAGCCCTTCCCGAGAGTCAAAGCTGCCTTTGAGGACAGAGCCTCCTAAACACTCACCTCTTAATAGCATCTCATTGGCACTGAAGTTCCAACACACAAATCTGGGGGAACGTTCAGGCCCCAGCACAGCCCAAAGCGGCCGCAGATGAGCTGTGACAAGTGTGGGTGGCTGTGCTGCAGTGAACCATCACTTCCAAAGGAGGCAGAGCCTGGATACAGCCCAAGGTCCCCTCCAGTGAGAGATCCCAGTCCCAGGGGTCCTCAGGGGCTCTGAGAGGAGCTCATGTCCTGCCTGTTGTCAGGACAGAGGCACCCAGGAGCCACGCAGCTCCTCTGCTCACCCTAGCAGCTGACCGGTGGGCAGGGGCTCTCTCCTCTGCCTTGTACCAGGAGAGTCTGCCAGGCAGGGCTCTCCCTCCCACATGATGGCTGGGCACCCTGGCCTTGTGGCCAAATTCTCCAATCATCCAGGGCAGGAGCATTGGTTTCAGGGCCCTGGTTCCTTAGGGGAAGCCCGGAGCCCCCAGCCCTGGCCCAGCGTAGCTGCTCCTGTGCGTGGGAACAACTGACCCACTGCCAAATTTCAGCCTTGTTGCAGAGGGCAGCAGTCAGACCATCCTCATGAGCCAGCCTCCAGCAAGACTCTGAATGTCTGGTGCCCACTGCTCCAAGCCACAGGGGCCTAGATTCCTGGTACGAACACGAATGGAGCTTTGGAGGGGACCCCACAATACTCCCATTCCCCATGCAGCTGAGATCCAGGTCAGGGAGGGTCTCACAGGAGGCCAGGTCACTGCTGACCTGGGACCATTCAGGTGCTGAGAGGCCAGGAAACATCTCGGGACCTAACCCTTCCTCCTGCCCCATGTGAGCGGGCTTGGCCAGGAGAACCTCGGGGCTGCCCCAATCCCAGACACCACAGCACCTACGTCTGCTCCACCCACACCCACGAGCTGGGGCAGCACAGCCTGGGTGGGAAGCATGGCCTCCCTTGCCTGCGGCCAGCTGTGTGCTACTCACAGCAGCCACCATCTCGCAGCCCGCCGCCCCTCCTGCGGCCATGTCTCCCCCTCTGCCCATGGTACACTCACCCCACCTACAACCATGGCCAGGGTTGTAGGTGGGGTGAGTGCGCCCTGGGCAAAGGGGTTGATTTTGTTTCCCACCACACACGGATCTCCAAGAGGGCAGGGCCAGGCCTGTTCCCAGTGCAGCACCCGGCACACCACATGTGGACATTGAAGGGTCACCAGGTGAACGAGGACACCCGCGGAACCTGCTCCGGCGTGAGGTGGAGACACGTGCTCATGCCTGCTGGACCCTGTCCAAAATGCCCTGTCTGTTTAGCTCAGCACCAGCCTGGCAGGCCCCTGACTCAGTCACCCCAGGGCCCCACCGAATCGGCCTGTCAGGGTGGAGAGAGCTGGTGGCCATGGGAGGAGATCAGGAGTATCACAGCGCGGAGAAGCAGCACTGCCTAGAAGCCCGTCTGCCCGGTTTTGGCCTCTGCAAAGCCTCTTGCCGCTGACTGGATGCCTACACCTGCTCCCTGGCCGGGACACAGTCCCTGGTCCTTGCAGAAGATGTTGTCTGCCAGCCAAGCCAGCCTTCAGCTGCCCAACAGGAGGCCCCGGGGTGAAGCCTCAATCTAGCCCCTAGATTGAGGGTGCCCCTAGGTGGCACCCATTGCTGCCACCCACCAGCTGTGCGGCCCTGGGGACCCCCGTCGCTCTCTGTGCCTCGGCATCCTCAGCTGCAGCAGCGACTGCCTCCCAGGACCTGCTGGGATAGAGCGGCATCATGTGTGGAAGCTTCCTTCGTGGCTCTCATGAGAACCCGGGGTCACCGAGCTGCGGCTGGGAGCCAGGCTGTGGAATTGCAGGTAATTCTCCCAGCAGCACCGCCAGGGGCCTGTTCTCTTCCCTTTTGAATGCAGACGCTCAGGCTCAGAAAAGTCAAGTTCTCTGCTCAGTGTCAGAAAAGGCTGGGTGCTGGTCAGGCTTTTGCTATGACGATGCTTTGTAACAAGCAACCTACAAACTGTGATTACCACAGCCGTGGCTTCCTTTCTCCCAAGGTCTGCAGTGGAGCCCGGCCCTCACTCCAGGGCCCTGTGCTCTCAGGTCCACCCCAGCCTCACTGTCCTGGGACCCACGGCTGCCTGGGCTGGCTCTTCTCACAGCAGATGACAGCAGTGTGGAGGCCAAGCCTGACAACCAGGCCAAGGGACAGCCCCCGCCATGCCTGCCAGCCCCAGGTCAAAGCCACTCACAAGCTGAGCCCAGTGTGCATGATTCAGGAAAACGTTCTCTGCCTCCTCTGGCAGGAAGCATGGGCAGAGTGTGAGTGCAGTCCAGACACAGGGAAGGAGCGAAAGGCTGGGGATGAGATACCGCCTAGTCTGGTAAAGACACAGCCAAGGGCAGGTGCACATCTCTTGGCTCCAAGAACATGTTTTCCTCTGAACCAAGGTTCCTCCTTGGCCGGGAGGGGGCTGAGATTTGAAGTCTGCCCCCAGCTTCCAGGGAGCACCCTGCCACCCCGCACCACTTCCAGGAAGCACCATGACACCCCCACCACTTCCAGGAAGCACCCCAACACCCCCACAGCTTCCAGGGAGCACCCTGCCTCCCCCCACCACTTCCAGGGAGCATCCCGACGCCCCCACAGCTTCCAGGGACCACTCTACCAACCCCCACCACTGCCAGGGAGCACCCTGCCACCCCCCACAAGAGTCCCTGCAGCCAGCAGCACACTGAGGTCTGTCCCTGGCACCAGCCCTCTCCAGGCCTCCAGCAGAGGAATTCAGGCCCCTCCTCCTGATCTCCCCAGCTCTGGCTCGGCCCTGTGGTCCCATCTCAGGACTTAGAGGGTGCCATGGTGGTGCCCTGAGGTGCCCAGGGAGAGGACAGAGGGAGCAGAGCCTTGCCCACCAGCTCTGGACTTGACGCTCCCCGCAGCCCTATAGACCGGGGGTGTCACCAGACCCCACACACTCTTGCACACAGGAGGCTCTCGTTTTTAGAGAAATGAACACAGAACAAAGAAAGAACAAGTAAGGAAGCCAAGTCCAGAAAAGGGAGTTTTGGGCCAAATGTACGCAGCAGCTCAGCCGTCCTGGCTCCCGAGGCCCTGCCCCTCCTTCAGGGCTCCTTGCAGGACTGTCCTCTCACGCTTCCAAAGCTTAAGTGTCCCACCAGGCATGTGCGCCCATGGACGCATGTGCCGCGTATGTGTGCAATGTGTGCACGAGCGCGTGTGTGTCTGCGTGTCTGCATATGTGCTGTGCGTGCTTATGTGTGAGATGTATGTGTGCATGTGTGTGTTTGTGGTGTGTGCACACACACAGGGGCTGTGCAGCAAGAAGGGTTAGGGGACACTCAGAAGCTCCCCTGCAGAGATCATTTAAGGGAGCAGCACGGGGCCCAGCTAAACACTGCCCTGACAGCCCAGTGTCCCCTCTGAATGCCCACTGAGTATGAAATTAAGTCTCCTCAGCCAGCTGATTACCTGTGCTCCAGCCACAAGGGACAGGGACTTGTTCAGTTTGCTACCCCGACCCCCAAAAGGTTAAATTCATTGTGGGGACCCTCCGTGGCTCACTCCGCAGCTGAAGCATCCACATAGCTGACAGGTCTGAGTGCAGGGCGCAGCTCTGGCCCACAGTCCCATATTCATCTAGGCCTCATTAGGTGCTGAGAGATGTAGAAGCCCCAGGTCTCGCTCTCAGGGAAAACAACCTGAGCCCACTCCCAAGTAACTGGGGCATCAGGGGTGTGGCTGAGCAGCCAAACAGGATAGACCGGGATGGGGGGCCCAGTAAGGACAAGGAGTCCCGGCAGGTGAGCGGGGTCAGGAGAGCGGCGAGAATGGGGCCCAGGGACGTGCTGGCCATGGCAGGGGTGGCAGTGGTGGCTGGGGGCCTCTGGGTGTCCCCAGAAGCCACCACGGTGATGAGCCTCCCTCCTCCCTGCAGGTGACAGAGCACCTGGGCTGTGCTGAGGTTGGTGTCGGCAGCTGGGGCTGGAGACACCAGAAGCCACAAGCTAGAAAGAAAAGAAAGCCCCCTGGGCGGCCCCGGCTTCCCTCCCGTGCCCAGCAGGCTCTCAGGAGGCCATGGGGTGGAAATGGAATCCCACCGTTTTTTTTCTTTCGAGAAATCACACTACTGTTTTCAGGTGTTATGTTTATCATTAACAGTGTGTTTGAAGGATAGAAGAAGTCACGATAGTGTGATCAGGAACAAATTTGATTATGATTCCGAATTCTTAGTGGATGTTTGGAAAACTGCACGTTCCATCTGGACATTTCCGTGCCCACACGCGGCCCGTCCGCCTCCTGTCACAGACTTCAGCCCATGCGGTGTCAAGGATGCACTGTTTACGGGATGCATCTTATTTTGCTGCAGGAGGAAAACATCCTGCCAAGTTGACATTTGTGATAATATATTATGTCAGGTGAAATAGGCAAGAAGTTAATTAAAGACAGAGTTAATTAATGAGATCCAGTGCACATTAGCGATCATTACCTCATCGGAGAAGAGTAATTAGAGTGGCGTTGCGGGTGTTTCTCTGTTCTCCTAGGTGGCGTGTTGACACATCACATAAGTCACTCCGTGTTGGAGGGTAACTCCCTCTCCACAGAGCAGCTGGGACGGCGCGTGGATCGACCGTGGCAAGTGGGCTTTGAAGCCGCGGCAGCCCTTGCAAAGCTCCGTGTTTGATGGAACCGGGCCACCCGCGAGCGGCCGGGGACACGCAGGGACAGCCCGGTGCTGGCTGCAGGGTTGGGAGAGGGACCGAGAGGGCCAGCAGCAGCCTGGCCCCGGAGCTTCCTGGCTGCCTGGGAGACCAGGAGGGCGGCAGCTCTCAGCAGTGCCTGCGGCCTGCAGAAGTATTGCCAGCAACTCTTTCAGTCTCGAAGTGCCCCAATTTGGCCAATCAATGGCATGGTGCTCTAGAGATAGGAAATGAGGTTTAACCAGTCCGCAGTATGTAGACAGGGCTTCCCGCCTGTTTTCCACACTGATGTGCCTGCCCTGAGTGCCCGGGACAGTGCCCAATGCTGGACAGGGGCCTGGTGACAGGCAGGCTGGGTAGGGGGCAGAGTGCAGCCCAGCCGGGACAGTGAAGGCCACCACTCCAAGGAACTGCTTCGTCTCCCCGGGCCTCAGCTCTCTCGTCTGTGAAATGGGGCCTGGCAGTGTCCACCAGGCGGGGTGGGCCTGAGACTCAAGGTGAGGATTCGGTGTTCAGGTTCTGAAGCTCCCGGTACAGCTGCGTGCAGCCACAAGGAATGTCAGCTGACGGCATCTGCGGGACTAGCAGCTCCTGGAGTTAGGACAGACCCTGCATCACCCTGGCTCCTCCTGTTCCCGTGTGGTGCCCAGAGGTCAGGCTTAGCCCTGAATGGCTGAGGGGCCCGAGTGAGGTGCAGAGCTGTGGAGAGAGTGCCCCACCCACAGATGGCCGGAGTCCCAGGAAGCGTCCTCTCAAAGACGGGGCTCCAGCTGAGGCTCAGAACAGAGACGGATGCAGGAGATGCCAGAGTTGCCATGAATGGCGTTTGCAGAAGTGTCTGTGGCTGCTGCATGGAGGGCCCAGCCAGTCCCGCAGGGAAGGTCTGAGGAGCACCCCGGGTGGAGGGAAGCGGGAGAGATGGGGCTCAAGGGGGGATGGACCACTAAGTAGTGGGTGCTATCAGTCCCCATTTTATGGATGAGAGAGCTGAGGCTCAGTGAGACTAAGCAGTTCCTTGAAGGCTCTGGGAGGGCCTTGAGCCCTGGGAAAAATACTCGGGCCTTATTCTAAGAGTCCAGGAGAGCCAGGGAAGGTTCTTGAGCAGGGGAGTGGCTTTGGCAGCTATCTACTTAGAACAGTCCCCACAGGGGCTGCAGAGACTCGCTCCAGACCTCCCTCTCTAGAAACAGGACATGTCTACCCTTTGCAGGGGGCGGCGCTCTGTCCTGGACCACACACATGGACTTCCAGTGGCACACGGCGCTCTTCCAGAGACTCAGACCGAAACAGGTGACATCCCACAGAGGGTCAGATGGAGCAAGACACCCAGCATGTGAGCAGGTCACATTGTATGTCAGAGGGGACACCTGGTGTGGAATCAAGAGCCAGGGAGCTGCCCAGAGGGCAGGGTGGGGTGCATTTGAGGACTGGAGGTGGGGAGGGCACTGGCCAGGTGGGCTGCGGGAGAAAATGCAGGGTCACGAATGAGTAGACTCTGTGCGATTAAGAAATGGCCCAGATGGAGGGACCCAGGGGCCAAGGGTGGGGGCCAAGTCAGGGTCATTGGAGGGGCTATGAGCCAGGGACTGTCGCTCCCATGGCAAGACCAGAGCAGAAGGGCCCTGGCCTGATGCTTGGCTGGAGCCCACTGGCTTCTGTGGACAGATGATGACCAAGGAGGGCAGACAAAAGCGGCTGCCACTGTCCAGGGTAGGCATGCTGGGGACTCAGCCGGGGGACAGAGGCCTTGGAGGAAGTGGGCAGTCTGGACATATATGAAGGCGGGATGGCATGAGGTCTGAGGCATGGGGCGTGGGTGTGGGGGTGGCTTCTCAGTTGTGAGTGTTCTAAGGACTCTCGCCCCAGTACCTCCTCTGTTCACCTGCTTTCTCTGAGCCACAGTACAAACTGAGAAGACACCCAAAATCACCAGGATCTGCGTGCTCAGGCCATTTGGCTCTGCACAGAACTGGCCTGAGCCACGGGTCTGGAGCTCTCCAACCCCAGGGATTCAGCATCCCCATGCTGGTTCAGCCTCCTATGACTTCCTGCTTTGGTGACGGCATCTCTCTTTAGCAAGAAAAAAACACCCTTTACCTCCAATTTGTCATCGCCCATCTGTTGGTCACATCACGGAAGTTAATCATCATTGTTAGAATTGGGGACCTCTAGGAGGGGCTGTTCCTAGATGGGGTGGCCCCTTCCTCCCAGCCCTGGGGCTTGGTTTCCATCTGAAGCCCAACTCCACAACCTTAACACTCCCTCCACCTGCCACTGTTCCCTTGGTGGGCTCAGCATGCGGACCATCTGCAGCACACAGCCCAGGCCAGGCAAACTCCTCCTTCTCATGGCGCCCACAGCCCAGCAAGAGAGGGAGGTCAGTGAGTAAGACAGGTGAACACCTGCGGTGGCTACAGGTGAGGCAGGGCAGGCATGGCCGGGCGGTGAACTCGAGACCTCTAGCCAGGGTTAAAGGGGGCCCTGGGGGCTAAGGGAAAAGCATTCCATTCCTCAGGGGGAACAGCCAGCTCAGGAGCCCTGAAGCTGAGTCTCTGAGGAGCCAGAGGAGCCCCATGTAGCAGGCTCTGCTGGGATGTCCCAGAAGGACCAGACAAGGGCTTGGCATTTGCCAGAATTAACCCATTCTGGCCAAAGTGAGCCAGAAACCACAGGGCCCCAAGCGTTTTCACTGCAGATAGCAGATCAGAGCTCAGCACGGCCCCAGGCGCTGGGTTTCTGGCTCCGTGAAAACAATTGATGACAGCTCTGTGTAATTAACAATATCTGATAATTAGAGCTTGGACTGTGCAGGAGGCACAGACTTCGGACTCTTCCAAAGTAGCAGCAGACAGACACGCACACACCACACACACACCCTCACAGCAGACACACACACAGACACACCACACACACCCTCACAGCAGACACACACACCCTCACAGCAGACACACACACAGAAACACACACCCTCACAGCAGACACACACACACACACACATGCCCCCTCACAACGGACACAATACAGACACACACACATACACACCCTCACAGCAGACACACACACAGAAACACACCACACACACACCCTCACAGCAGACACACACACACATGCCCCCTCACAGCGGACACAATACAGAGACACACACATACACACCCTCACAGCAGACACATAGACGCACACACACCACACACCCTCACAGCAGTCACACACACATTCTCACAGCAGACAGACACACACCCTCACAGCAGACACACACACACCCTCACAGCAGACACACACACAGACACACACATACACACATAAACACCCTCACAGCAGACACACACACCACACACACACATACACACCCTCACAGCAGACACATAGACATACACACACCATACACACACCCTCATAGCAGACACACACACACACACCCTCACAGCAGACACACACACACCACACACACACCCTTGCAGCAGACACACACACCACACACACACTCTCACAGCAGACATACACACACACACCACACACACCCCCTAGCAGCAGACCACACACACAGACACACACACGCCACACACCCTCACAGCAGACACATACACAGACACCACACACAACACACACCCCAGAAACAGACACACCACACACACACACACACACACACACGAACCCTGGGCTGTCAGCAGGGCAAGCCCAGGGGCACTAGAAGCCCTGGAGAAAAGAGACAGAACATTTCTGATGTCAGGGGCTTCTGGTCTGGGAGAAGTAACAGCCCATGTGCACAGGCTACAAGACAGAGAAAGAGAGAGAGGCAGAGACAGAGAGACAGAAACAGAGGCAGAGAGACAAGGCTGGTGGGCAGCCCCCACCCCTGCACAGGGCTGGCCGGCCTCCCTGTGGCCCTGCCTCCTGAAGCAGTGCCTCCTCTCGGCCACCAGAACCTGCTTCCCTGGGTCCTGGCCCTCCCAGGGCCTCTCCTCCCCTCTGCTGTCCCTGCAGGACTGCTGTACTCCCCACACGTACAGTAGCCTTCCCTGGGGCCCTCCGGGGCCGGCCCGCTGACCAGAGCCCTGCTCGCACTCAGGCTTGGGGTGTCAGCTCTCCTGCCCTCCCCGTGGTGCCCTCGCTGCCAAGGGGGCCTTGGCTCCCATCACAGGTCATGGGCCTGGTCCAACACTGCCCTTAGTACAAGATATGGCCACCTCTGCCCCAGTCATTCGGCCTACCATGGCACCGTGAGTGCTACCCGCCCTGGATGGTTTGTCAATGATGAGACCCCAGGCCCAGGACTCGGCCTGCCACAGACCCCACGTCACAGATGGTTTCACACTGTGACCCTCTTCCCTCTTGGCCCTGAACTAGCATAAGAGCCCCTGCCCCGGGCCTCTGCAGGTGCCGCTCTGGCTTCCTGAGCCCCTCTCCCCAGACCTCTGCACGGCTCACTTCCCGTCACTCAGAGCTCAGCCCAGGTGCCCCCACAGGAAGCTGTGTCCTCACCCATCTGAGGTGGACCCCACCCCATCATCGCTTTCCACCGTGGCCCCGCCCTGTGTCCTCAGCACTCTGTCTGCCCTGGTCTCTCCGCCGGAACCTAAACTTCGAGGCCGGGCCGTGCCCTCTTCCCAGCACGTGCTTCTGCGTTTCCCGCATGGAGAGCAGAGAAGCACTCATAAGGCCTTGCTAAGGACGCCACTATTTGCCAACAGTGGGAGGACTGAATGACTGTATGAATGAACGAATGCGTGAGTGAATATTTCACCAAGGACTCACTTCTTGAATGCACCTTGCTTGTTCTCCCACCAGTTAGGGTCCTTCCAAAATTCAGAAGGGCTTGACCCAAGCACCCCATGCGCTGTGGGTGCCTTCACTCCAAGGCTTTGTTCTACCGGGCCAGGGACAATCCCTCACCTATCCCCCACCTCCAAGGTGAAGCTCACCATGGGCTGTGCTGCTGTCTATCTCCCCCAAAGCCCCAAATGGCCCCAATCCCACCCACTGGAGGCTGACCCCAAGGTTTCAGTCTTCATGCAGTGGCTGGGGAAACACAGAACCCCCAGAGGGATCTTCAGGGCCCACTTACAAATCCAGAACCCAGGACTGAGAAGGCTGGGGAGACTGCCCGGGGCTCCAGCAGCAGAGGGGACTAGAGCACCAGGGCCAGGGCCTCTGTGGAGGACATAAGGCAGGTGGGCAGGAGGGCAGAAGGCCCTCATCACAAAGGATCCCTGCCTGGGACCCAAACAGCAGATCCAGCCTGTCCCCCAGTTGGAGGCTGGAAGTCAAGATCAAGGTGTCTGCAGGGCTGGCACTTCTTGGAGGCTATGTGAGAAAATCTGCCCCTGGCTTCCTTCCCCTGGGGTGCCCTGGTTGCAGCTGTATCACCCCAGCCTTGGCTTCTGCCTTCACACAGTCATGGCCGCCTTCCTTCTGTGTCTCTTTCTCTGTCTCATGGGACACCAATCACTGGGTCACCAGGATGATCTCATGGTGAGATCCTCACCTTATAACATCTGCAAAAGCCCTTATTCCCAATCAGTTCATGTTCTGAGGTTCTGGGTAGACATGCTGTGTGAGTCTGTTCTCACGCTGTTAGTAAAGACATCCCCAAAACCGGGTAACTTACAAAGGAAAGAAGTTTAATTGACTCATGGTTCTGTATGGCTGGGGAGGCCTCAGGAAACTTACAATCATGATGGAAGGGGCAGTAAACACAACCTTCTTCACATGACGGCAGGAAGGAGAAGTGCTGAGTGAGGGGGGAAAGCTCCTTATAAACCATCAGGTCTCATGAGAACTCACTCCCTGTCAGGAGAATAGCAGCATGGAGGTAACTGCCCCTATGATTCAATATTCAATTACCTCCCACCAGGTCCCTCCCATGACACGTGGGGATTACGGGATTTAAAGATGAGATTTGGGCCGGACACAGCCAAACCGTATCACATGCCTTTTAGGGGTCCACCATTCAACTCATTGCACGTCCCATGGAGGTGGCAGCTGGGAGGGACACAGGGCTGGGCTTCAGAGGCAGGCTGGCTGCCTCCCCAGCACCTGCATGGCACCCGGTCCCGTCCCCTCCCTGCCCTTGACCTTCCCAGTGCTCGGTGACAAATAGCTGCCTGTCCTCAGCCACTCTCTCTGTCTGACTCTGGGAGCCCAGTGCAGCAAAGGGGTGGCGGATGAACGGTCCAAGGTGGAGGCTGTGTGGCTGCTGCTGCCAGACCACAGGGGCACAGGAGGACGCTTGGGGTGGAGAGGGTGTGGTGGCTGATGGGGCTCCCTGCTGCTGCTTCTGTTTACCTCTGTCCCTGGATGCTTTCAGAAATGAGCATTCTGATCTGGAACTGGAGGGCTGTTTGGAGCCCAGCTGTGGAAGGTGGCACTCGGGGTGGGATGGGATGCCCTGGGCCCTGAGGCTCTGCCTGCCTCTGACTGAGGGTGCTTGGCTTCAGGGCTGTGAAGCTGCAGGTCCCTACACGGGCTGAACAGTTCCCAAGCCCACCTGTGTGGGGCTCCCCACCTCTGCCCCTGAGAACCACGTGGGAGCTTTTAGAAGGAATGCAGACCTGCCTTCCCCTAGAAATTCCAACTGGATTTGAGGTAGGAGGCAGGACGACTGCAGAGGCAGAGCAGGGAGGCTGGACCAAGCTGAGGACCAGTTAAAAGAGCTCTGGACCAGAGACACCTCCCTGTGAGACACGCCCATCAGTGTGCCTGTCAGTTGACTGCTGCCATGGCAATACCCAGAGGGCACCACCCCTCTCTGTGGCAAAGATCCAACAACCCAGAAGTTACCATCCTAATTCTAGAAATTTCTGCATACTGCCCTTTAATTTGCATTACTTTGGGCATAGGTATAAACTTGACTGCAAAACTGCCTCTGTGCTGACTCTGGGCCCACTGCCCATGGACTAGCCCTGCTCTGCAGGGCAACCACTTCAATCAGAGTTGCTGTCTAATGCCACAGACTTGCTCTTGAATTCTTTCTTGGGTGACGCCAAGAACCCTCCCAGGCTAAGCCTCAATTCTGGGGCTTGCCTGCCCTGCATCGGATGGGTCTGGGGCAGAACCTGGGAAAGGGGGATGGAAGGGCTCCCCAGGACCCAGGAGGAGGGATCCGAATGAGTGGACAGTCAGGGAAGGGCACATGCCCATCCACAGGAAGGGAGATGGGAGTGGGTGCAGGTACATGTGTCTGGCATCTGACATAAAACAGGCCATGGCCACCCAGCCAATCTGCATGCTGTTCACACCCTGAACACACCCTGTGGAGAACTCCCAGCTGGGCCCTTTCTGCCCTTCATGCAGGAAGTCAAATTCACAGGGAGACAGCGAAGATACCAGGAGGAGGGGTCAAACCGGGTGGGCTGGCCTGGTGGGAGGACACCTGGGCCCCTCAGCACCTCCCTCAGGGGCTGGACACCAGGCCGGGGGCAGCCGCTGCAGACTAGTCCATGCACACAGGACAGGGCCCTGTTCAGGGTCGCACAGGAGAAGGGACAGCTGCCGACATGACCGTGATTGAAATTCTCTGGAGCAGTGTTCAGTGGCAGCATAGCCCCAGTCATGTGTATTCGTTGCTTGTCTAGGACACACTTGTGCATAGCCGAGAAGATTTAAAATGTTTATGCATTATGCAGGCCAGAGTAAAACAAGCTGAGGCAATGTTTCTGAGCACAGGGACTCATATTAAGTGGCTCCTTAAGGAATCTTCAAGAGGGGAAACCTCGGCTCAGGGATGTGGGGTGAGAAATCCCAAGCCGCCTGGGCCCCGCTCGCCAAGGCAGATGGGAAGATCTGAGCCTCATCACCTGGAAAAGGAGGCTATTTGGGTCTTCAGGGACCCAGAGGACAGGTTAGGGGAGAGAGACAGGACGTGGCAGAGACAGTGAGGCCCCCATCACCTAAGGGTGCAAGGAAGCGTCAGAGCAGAACCAAGCTCTGCTGCTCATGGGGTAAGCATCTCCTCGCCTTGGCTTCTTCCGTGTAAAACGGGCACAAACCTCACGCCTGTAATCCCAGCACTTTGGGAGGCCGAGATGGGCAGATCATGAGGTCAAGAGATTGAGACCATCCTGGCCAACATGGCAAAACCCTGTCTCTACTAAAAACACAAAAATTAGCTGGGCATGGTGGCGCACACCTGTAGTCCCAGCTACTCGGGAGGCTGAGGCAGAAGAATTGCTTGAACCTGGGAGGCGGAGGTTGCAGTGAGCCGAGATCGTGCCACTGCACTCCAGCCTGACACTTGGCTACAGAGGGAGACTCTGTGTCAAAAAAAAAAGGGGGCACAAACCAAGACACAGCTTCTGCAGGCTGGAGGGCTAATGAGCCGATGGCCATAGCGAGCCACCCTCCTCAGTCCTCCTGTCCCCACCCCCTCATCTGCCTTGGAGGAGTAGACTAAGTGTGGCCCCACCGAGATCAGCAGAGATGATACAAGAGGAAGCATTGTTGTTTTTTTTTTTTTAAAGATGGGGTTTCACCAAGATGGCCAGGCTGGTCTTGAACTCCTGACCTCAGGTGATCCACCCACCTCAGCCTCCCAAAGTGCTAGGATTAAACATGATGCCTAAACCAATGGGGAGACAATATGGATGCCAGCTTTGTGAACATTCTTTTATCCTGCACAGGAGGCAGAGGCCATAACTGCTAGGGAGCACACATGGGAGTGTGACCTGCCCCCACTCATTCCTGGAGGCTCTCCTCTTAGACTGATGCATGCACAGGAGATGGTCATTAGGGAGGGCCAGGGACACAGGCTAGCTCTTCTCTGAGGGTTCGGATCCTAGCCCTGCAGTCCCAGAGCTGGAGAATTTCCCAGAGGGGAAGGGTACGGTCTTCAGACAGAAAGGATCTGCTGGAGAAAAGATCAAACCACAGCCCATAGTGGGCCCACAGGTAAAGAAACCTCAGAAGCTTCAAGAGAGAGAAAAATGCATCACAAGAAAAAGGATTCCTGGAATAGGGATGGGAACTCTAGAAGCTAGAAAATGATGTCTTCAGAATTCAGAGGGAAAGGAGCTTTCACTTGGATACAGGACCAACCAAGCTGTCAAACACACGTGAGCTGAATGGAGACACTCTGGGTCATGCCGGCTCTCAGACACTGCATTCCATGCAGGCTTTCTTGGGAAGCTCCTACAGGATGTGCTTCAGCAAAACAAGGGAGTAAACAATGGCAGAGGAACATGTGTGGGAAGTAGAAAAGCTCCACTTCAAAGTTTCCTTTCTTGTTAAATAATAAATCCTAAGTGTTAGAAATAATAGTTTGCTTTATAGAATTTCTTCAAAGCCTTCTCACTTTTTGCTAATAACTGTTTGTTAAGCCCTATCCCATGTAGCTGTTAGACACGCTCACAGGCATGTAGTACATTCTATGTCCTTGGACTTTAACCAAGATACTTATGCTATTAGTTTCCTAAGTCTTTTCACAAGCAACTTCCTGTCCCTTCCTTATTTGGACTTCCTGTTTGCCTTTACCTATTCAACAAAGTTTTAAGTTATTAACCAATCAGATTCAGTTTTAGATTATGAGATCTGGCTCCAACCAATGGACATCAGACACAGCTGTAAAGACGACCCCAAATGGGTAAAGGATAAATATGTCTGATTTTCCTTTGTTTGTTGTACTGTCGTGGCAAGATGGCTAACAGGAGCATCCTTTCCGGAGAAAGTAAAATTGCCTTACTGAGACATCCTTTGTCTCAGTGCTGATTTCTCTTTGTTGCACCAAGCAACTGTTTCCAGCAACATGTACTCAGGGAAACAGGGGATTCAACTCTGAAGAAGGGAGCAGAAGGGAAGCTCTGAGCAAAGGCCAGGCAGCTCCTCCAGGGAGCAACTTGCAGAAGGAGGAGGAGGTATCACTCTAGTTCTGTGTTCATTCTGTGCTGTGGCTCCGTCTTTCCCTACTCTGTTGGGGGTACCCTGAAGGCCTTTTCTCTCTGTGTCCTATTCTGGGAAATCTCATGTGATTTCTCTCTTAGTTTTTTTCTTACTATTTCCTATTTTCTTTCTTTCAGGAAGTTGAAAGTTGAGCTTCCTTAACTGATTCTCTAATTTCTTGGGGTTTGCTCATGTTGTTTATTTTTTCCTGGACGTCAGCCTCTGTCCCTTGCTTTGGATGCTTGTCTTGGCTGTCATGTTGCTTCCTAATGGCCCCTCCATGGTGTACCCAGGGCTCACCTTGGAAACGCAGGTCCTTCTTCAGTGCTCACAGGATGCAGAGGGGAGTCTTCTGCTCCCTGAAGCGAACTTTTCCCTCCTGTTTCTTCCTCCTGCTTGCTCTGGCCTGGTCCTCCATGTGGGCTTTCTTCCCTCTGGCTCAGATGAGGACACAAGACCCTGTCCATGAATCTGGAGAGTGCAGCAGAACCTGAGCCAGAGCCTCCTGACCAGATATCAATGAAGGGTATAACAGCTGACAAACCCAAAAAGGGCCCAGCCTCCCAGGATGGAGCACTGTGGCCTGCTCCCTGGCCCCCGTGGATGGGACCCCAGAGAGGAGACACCACCTCGCTCACCCTCCTCCAGCTCAGGGACAGCTTTCATTGCTGAATCACAAGTTGAGCGTCCATCTTCCAAGACCCTCTGCCTGAACAACAGGGCTTCATAAAGCCAAGAGAGAGAAAGGAGTGTCCCCTTCTGGCATCAACTTTGCCAGTTCTTGCTTCTGCCCTGAGCAATGACCACCCAGGTCAGGAAAAAGCAGACATGCAGGTGATGAGAGGCTACATCTTGCCCTGCCTTTGGCTGCCTCATTTACCAGGGCTGGCTGAGCTGCAAAGGACAGAAACCCAACTCCACCATCAGGAGCACAGAGTGGGAGGGGTTGCCTCCATGCATCTGGGATGTGAGGCCGGGGCTGGCTGGGGCACAGCTGGATCCAGAATGCACAGGCCCCCACACCTTGTCTTTCACATGTTCTCATGTCACACATGTGTCCTAGAGTGTGGTATGGCTGCCAGCTGCTCACCTCCTGTCAACTGGGAGAGCCCCTGTGGGAGGGACAGCCCCCCCTCATGTCTCCAGCAGAAAGTCCCGCAGGAGACTCTAATGGGCTTCCCTGGGTGGCAGGGATACCTGGTGAAGGGACTGTCTCACCAGTGACAGCAGGTGCCCCATCCAGGGGGTCATCACAGAAAGTTTCTGTGGGGGACTGTTTCCAGCAGCAGGGCTGGGTAGGGAGGCTCAGTAAGGGGCAGTGGATTGTCCTGAGACTAGCAGCAGCTGGGAGACACCCACTGAGGAGCTGGGGGTGGGATGGCGGTCACATGGAGAGGGCTTTCTGATAGGAGCTGTGCCCTCCACAGGGGGACAAGGCTGAGTGTGGCAGAGAGAGAGAGCTGGGGGCAAACACTCACCCCCACTTTCTTTTCACCCTCATCTCCTGTGGGTCACTCCTATGGGCAGAACCCACCAGAAACTAAAAGGAAGCAGCTCACTGACACATGCCGGGAAAGTCACCTTCCAAGAGCCAGGGTTGGGGAGAGTGGGTCTGGAGCACCAGATGGACATGATCCCACCCGGGGATGGGGATGGCTGCTGTAACTATGGTGGTGGGGTTGGTGGGAACTAGTGGGGGCATGGTGAGAGCAGCAGTGGGGTGGTGGTAACCATGGTGATAGGGTGGCAGTAACCATGGTGATGGGGATGACAGCAGTGGTGGGGTGACGGTAACCATGGTGATGAAGAAGTAACCATGGTGATGGTAACCATGTTGATGAAGAGGTAACCATGGTGATGGGGTGACAGCAGTGGTAGGTGACGGTAAATGTGATGAGATAGGAACCATTATAATGGGGTGATAGCAGTGGTAGGTAATAGTAACCATGATAATAAGCTAGGAACCACCATGATGGAGTGATGGTAACCATGGTGATGGTGGTGATGGTAACCATGGTGAAGAGGTAACCATGGTGATGGGGGGATGTAACCATGGTGAAGGGGTGACAGCAGTGGTAGGTGATTGATGGTAACTGTAATGAGATGGTAACCATGGTGATGAAGTGATGGAAACCATGGTGATGAAGGGTAACCATGGTAATAGTGGTGATGGTAACCATGGTGATAAAGAGGTAACCAGGATGATGGGGTGACAGTAACCATGGTGATGAGGCGACAGCAGTGGTAGGTGATGGTAACCATGATGATGAGATGGTAACCATGGTGATGGGATGATGGTAGCCATGATGATGAAGGGTAACCATGGTGAAGTGGTGGTGGTAACCATGGTGATGGGTGATGTCATCATAGTGATGGGGTGACAGCAGTGGTAGGTGATGGTAATCATTGATGAAGAGGTAACCATGGTGATGGGATGATGGCAGCCATGGTGATGTAGAGTAACCCTGGTGAAGGGGTGATGTAACCATGGTGATGGGGTGATGGTAACCCTGGTGATGAAAAGGTAACCATGATGATGAAGAGGTAACCATGGTGATGGGGTGATGGTAACCATGATGAAGAGGTAACCATGGTGATGAAGAGCAGTGATGGTTACCATGGTGATGGAGTGAGAGCAATGGTAGATAATAGTAACCATGGTGATGAGATGGTAACCATAGTAATGGGGTTATGGTAACCATGGTGATGGGGTGACAGCAGTGACAGTGACACTCCTAGGGTTGACTCTAGGCATGAAAGCAGTCAAAGTGACATTGATGATCTTTATTGTGCTGGTGACACTGTTTCCTTCTATCCTCAAAACACAGCCCAAAGCCAGTGAGCCCCTCCTGTGCTCCCAGAGGTTCTCAGCCTGCCTGGTGAAGGCCCACTCCAGGCCAAGCTGCACAACGTATCTGGAGGAGTCTGGTTTGGGCAAATGCTTCCTGGGTGTGCAGCTTCCCACACAGACTCACACCCTCACCCTTACCGTCCTGCCAAAGGCGCCCACCAACTCCCCCAGCCCTGCTGTCTCAGCCCAAGGGGTAGAGAGGAGGCACCGGCGTGGAAGCCAGCGGGGAGGCCAGTGGAGAGAGCTGCCTGGCTGCCGCACTAATCAGGCCCTGTCCCCTCCCCTGTGAGAACCCCTTCCCACTGGCTCCTCTGAGCTGTCATCTGGTGTCTAATTAGAGCCAATTTGCTCTGGATCCAAACAGTGTTCACTGCCACGCAGCCGGCAGCCAGGGGACAGTGGGAATCCCCCCACAAATTCTCAAGGATGAGCCAGGAGGGGCGTGCCTTGGCAAAGAGGTGCCTGGAGCTCAAGTGCTCATCTCCCTGACCTGTCCAGCTGCTCAGGCCCATGCAGGAGCTAGACCCGTGCTGTGGGGCAGCAGGGAGGGTACGGGCCTGAGGGTCGGGTGAGCAGGGCAGAGTGCCCAGGCCCAGGGACCAGAGCTGCCCCTAGGAAAGCCACTTCACCTCCAGAGAATCGGTGTCCCATGGGCACCAGGGCTGCCCCTCCCGGGGCTGTAGACATTGACAAAACCATGTAATCCCTGAGGGGCCTGTGGAGGCTGTGGCCGGGGATGGGGACAGGGGTCACCTCATCTGCCCTTTCTTCTCCTAAACTAGCAGCATTGGCATCCCCAGCAAGCATCACTGTGCATTCATCATCCACTCGTCCCATAGACATTCACGCAGCACTGACCCCGGGCCTACCCCAGGCCATGGCTGAGGATACCCAAAGATTTCAGCCAGACCCTGGGCTCAGAGCCCTGCGTGGCAGAGCTCTAGGCCTGTTTCTGACCATCAAGCAGGAGCAGGAGATTTTCTGAGCGCTCATGTGAGCCCTGTCATCGCCTGCACCTAGGAGTAAGTGGCACACCGTGAACACTGCTCCCTGGGACTTGCACCCACGTGGGGAGATGAGCTCTGTCATGTGGTAAAGGATGAAGCCAGACACAGGGGCTGCAGAACTCAGAAAGTGATGGCGTCATCAGAAGAGGCTGCCTGGGGAGGTGGTGATATGGGCTGGTCCCAAGCAGAGATACCATCTGGAGAGGTGGGAGAGGTGATCTGGAGAGGTGGGAGAGGTGATCTGGAGAGGTGGGAGAGGTGATCTGGAGAGGTGGGAGAGGTGATCTGGAGAGGTGGGAGATCCGGTCTGGAGAGGTGGGAGAGGCGATCTGGAGAGGTGGGAGATCCGGTCTGGAGAGGTGGGAGAGGCGATCTGGAGAGGTGGGAGATCCGGTCTGGAGAGGTGGGAGAGGCGACCTGGAGAGGTGGGAGAGGCGATCTGGAGAGGTGGGAGAGGCGATCTGGAGAGGTGGGAGATCCGGTCTGGAGAGGTGGGAGAGGCGATCTGGAGAGGTGGGAGAGGTGATCTGGAGAGGTGGGAGAGGCGATCTGGAGAGGTGGGAGATCCGGTCTGGAGAGGTGGGAGAGGCGATCTGGAGAGGTGGGAGAGGCGATCTGGAGAGGTGGGAGAGGCGATCTGGAGAGGTGGGAGATCCGGTCTGGAGAGGTGGGAGAGGCGATCTGGAGAGGTGGGAGAGGCAATCTGGAGAGGTGGGAGAGGCGAGAGGCGATCTGGAGAGGTGGGAGAGGCGATCTGGAGAGGTGGGAGAGGTGATCTGGAGAGGTGGGAGAGGCGATCTGGAGAGGTGGGAGAGGCGATCTGGAGAGGTGGGAGAGGTGATCTGGAGAGGTGGGAGATCTGGTCTGGAGAGGTGGGAGAGTCATGGCCGACAGGGGAGTGCATGGCTCCTACCATCGAGATCGGAGTTTACAGCCAGGCTCCAATGCTGCAGGAGCTGGGGAGAGTCACCAGGGATCCCCCGGCCTCAGTGGACTTGTCTGTGAAGTGGAAATATCCGTATTTAAGCCTAGGACCCTGAGCCCTTCATAGAGCAGGAATTCCCGAGAGAGACTGAGCTGGGGCCTCTTCTCGGATGAATTCAACTTGTGCAGCCCAAATTGCCTCTGTTGGTTCTAGACCTGACCCAACATGACTCCCCTCAGCCCATTCATGCCTCACCCCAACTCGCTTCCATCTGAAGCAGTTCCGTGCAGTGCCCTCACTGTGACCTGATGGCGACTGTGTGTCTGGGACTGGGTGTGAAGACTCAGGAGATGCCTCCACCCTGGTCGGCTCGCTGCCTGGACATCTGGGTGGGCTGGGAAACCCTGGAGCCATCACAAGGCAGGCATGAGTCCGGGCTGGGTGGGGCCAGATGGGGGCTGTGTCCAGGGATGTGGCTGGAGAAGTGGGAGGTCCCAGCCTCGGGGAGAGGCAGGGAGGTTTCCTGGGGAAGGGGAGCCTGGACCTTGGCCTGGGGCTGTCAGGGGATGACCACAGCAGACAGTGATGAGGAAAGGCGTGCTGCGGAGAGGACCTCCAGCAGTGCCCGGAGCCGGGTGTCAGGGTCACAGGCGCAGGCTCTGGAGGAGGAAGGACGGGGTCAGACTCTGGTTTCGTGAGTTTGTTGAGTCACTTAACGCCTCCAGGCCTCCTCTACAAACTGGCAATGACACTCCTGATGTGGGTGACTTTGGAGCACACCACAGTCCACCATCATGACCGACCGGGCCAGGGGTGACCCCCTGACCTCGACGCTAGGCGGCACATCACAGTGGCCCCCACACCTCCCCCACCTTGGTGACTGGTCCAGGAATAACCCCAGTCTCAACCTGGGCCAGCAAGTCCCTTTGGAGGGATTTTTAGGATGGGCACAGCAGGAGTGAGCTGTGTGGCTGCTGAAGCTCAGAGCTGCAGACCCAGGAGCTGGTGGCCACCATGCGCGCAGTGCGCTGAAGAAGGCTGGTTTGCAGTGGACCAGGGCGGGTGGCACTCAGAGGCAGGAGGTGGGGCAAGTGCAGGGCTCCTGGAGTCCAGAAACCCCAGAGGCCCAGTGCCACCATCCAGGTTGGCCAGGGCTTCCCCAGTGGGAGGTCCTGTGGGATCTGTGCTGGCTGCACTAGGCTGCTGCCACTCACAGTCCATCCCCTAGCTGGCCGGTCCATGCCTTGGGGTGTGTGCAGATTCCAAACGTGATGACCCACGGAGGGAACTCAGCCCAGTGAGCCCAGAGCCTGGGGCATCCCCTCAGCCCCGCCACCCACATGGACATGCAGGCTGCAGCCCCACCGTGTTCCAGCAAGGAGGCTTTCCTGCTGGAGTCGCCCATCCTGTCTCCCACCCACTGTATGGCCACCCTCCCCACTTTGCCTGCTGGAGTCATCACCGTGAATCAAAGACCGGAGGCTGTCCGCCATGTAGACCTGCCCATGGATACTCCAGGCCCCTCATGGGGGCACCCTGCCAGCACCATCTCATGCCAGCCACACTGTACGGCATGTTCTGCTGTGGCCTCTGGAGTCCAAGACCATCCTCACCCCATCCTTCCTCTCTGCACTCCCACACCCCTACCCTGTGCCCAGCTTTGGAAGCAGACAGTGGTTTACATGGGAGGTGAGCCCTGGAGAGACCAGTGGGGGTGGGGCCTGAGACTGGGAAGGAAAGCAGCCAGTAGGGTGTGCTAAGGCCACTGGCCACTGCGAGCAGCTGGAGGTCGGTCCCAGAGAGAGCAAGGGGAATGGTGTGGCCAGGCCCTGGGAGCCATCTGCCAGGCAGGGCTCATGGCTGCCCCTGCTTTGCCCGGGAAGTGTGAGTGAGCACTTCCACATGACCCACAGTGGCCACATGAGCCCCACAGGCCAGAGAAAGCAGGGCATTCAGGGGCTCAGGCAAAGCAGGCGGCTGCAGGGACAGCAGCGTGGTGGGAGGCCGAGGGGACAGCAGCATGGCCAGTGCCTGCTCCTCTGTCCTGCCTGCCTTTGCCCCTCACACACTTGCATACTCCTGATCTGTCACCCACAGGGACACTGGGTGGCCCTGATGCGTTGACTTGCACGTGCCTGCCTCGGCCTGTGAGGCTCTTGCTGGAAGATGGCATCACTTCCTCAATGTGTTCAGCACCAGGAAGAGGTGTTTGGCAACCATCAGCAAATGAGCAGATTCATCAGGAAGTTTGTGAGTTGCTTCCAAGCTTGGGAGTGAGGAGTCAACATCCCTGACAAGCAGGAGGGGGGAAATCTCCCCAGGGAGAAATCCACAGGGCAGGGTGGGGGTAGGCGGCCACTCTCCTGGGAGCCTGGCAGCTGTCTGACCCCTGGGGCCGAAGGCCAGGCTGCAGGTCCCCAAATATGATGAAGGCACGGCCCTGCTTTCAAATCAGGCAAATGTAAATAATTTTTTTTAGGTCAGGGTGAAGAAAGAAGAGAACACTTAGGAAGCAGAAATTACAAAATTCTCAATAATTGCCTCTTAAAAGCATTTTAACTCCCTGGAGGTGAGCGGCCCCTATGTTGAGATGATCCTCGGGCACCAAGCCACATGGCGGTAGAAGAGGGGTACCGGCCTGGCAGGAGCCCCACCCTGGAGCTTGAGTCAGGGGCGGACAGGAGCCGGGTGCCATGGGGCCAGAGCCCGAGGCCAGTGCCAGCCCCTGCTGACCTCCCTCCCGGAGCCCCAGCCCAGCCCACAGTCCGCACCCCACACATGCTGACATGTTTGCAGGACCTGTGCAAACCAACAGCAGCTGCTCCGTGCAGAGGAACTGGTAAACTCTCTCTGGGGCCATTACCCAGCGGGCCAGCGCCTCCAGCTGGCCTTTGTCTCCAGGAGAGGGCTCCGGATCTGCTCTGGGAAGTGCCTCTCCTCCCTGTGCTCAGCCCAGGAGGAAGTGCCAGAGCGGGAGCTCAATCAGCAAGGAACTTGGGGCGAGCTGAAATGGGGGTGGGTTGTTAGAATCAGGAGCTGTGACCTGAATAAGCCATGTCTGCCAGCGGGGAGGTGGTCAGAACAGCGGGGTTCATAGCATGGAGCTGGCTGTGGTGGGGTGAGTACAGCCACGCTCCACTGGAGTTGACTTGGCTGAGCTGAGCCAGGCTGGGCTGAGCTAGTGGCCTGGTCCCAGCTGGAAGGCGGGTGCGGGCCAGGCCAGAAGTGTCCACGAGGGGCCGCAGGGGAGTCTCAAGGCCAGATGGAAGAGTCAGTGATAACTGATAATGACCAGAATGTTAAAGAAGGCTGTTTTAATGTGAGTGAGGGTCTGGGAAATGCAGCCAGAAGTTTGGAGGCAGGAAGGAAGTTAAATATGGCTTCCGGTTAAAGGGGCAGGGCCAGATTATACAAGATGGAGCCAGATCCTGAGGGAAGATCAGTAAATCATTTCCCAAAAGTAGGCTGACCATGAGAACGTTCTTAATCCTGACCACTTACAATAGACACCCAGAAAATAACTAAATGGATGAATGGATGGATGGATGGATGGATGGATGGGTAGATGGATGGATGGATGGATGGGTAGATGGGGGAATGGGTGAATGAACAGATGGGTAGATGGGTGAATGGGTGGATGGATGGATAGATGAATAAATAGATGGATGAGTGGATGGATGAATGGGTGGATGAGTTGATATACAGGTATATGGATGGATGGATGGATGGACGGATGGATGGTTGGGTGGATGGATGGATAGATGGGTAGATGGATGGGTAGACAGGTGAATGGGTGGATGAATGGATGGATAGATGGATAAACAGATGGATGAGTGGATGGATGAATGGGTGGATGAATGGATATATAGGTATATGGATGGATGCATGGATGAAGGGATGGATAGAGGAATGAATGGGCAGGTGGATGGATGATAGAGGAATGACAGAGGATAGATGGATGAATGGATGTGTGGATAAATGATGGGCAAAGGATGGATGGATAGGCCGAGCACGGTGGCTCAAGCCTGTAATCCCAGCACTTTGGGAGGCCGAGGCGGGTGGATCATGAGGTCAAGAGATCGAGACCATCCTGGTCAACATGGTGAAACCCCGTCTCTACTGAAAATACAAAAAATTAGCTGGGCATGGTGACGCGTGCCTGTAATCCCAGCTACTCAGGAGGCTGAGGCGGGAGAATTGCCTGAACCCAGGAGGCGGAGGTTGCGGTGAGCCGAGATAGTGCCATTGCACTCCAGCCTGGGTAACAAGAGCGAAACTCTGTCTCAAAAAAAAAAAAAAAAGGATGGATGGATAAGTGGATGGCTGGATGAGTGGAGGATGGATGGATGGATGGATGGATGGCTAACAGACTGCTTCACTTAGAACCTAGCAGTGTAACAAGAATTCCATCCCCACTGAATTCAGTTTCTGCCCTGAATTCCCAGTGCCTGGAGATGCTGGAACTTCTGCCCAGGTTCCATCTGCCCCCGAAACTCTGCTTGAGTGACTGGACTATCTAAGAGAAACTCTGCCTCTATTCTGACTCCTGTGTGGAATCTCAGTGCAGGCAACCTTTCTTAGCTGGGCTCCGACACCCCTCTGAACATGAGCCACACCGCCTGCCGTAGGAAACTGGCCCTGACCCATCACTTGCTAGCAGGGGTCCTACTTTACCTGGAACCAACATCCCCCCTTCCTGCTCCAGACTATGATAGCCTCCATTTAAGACTCTGGAACCCAGGCCATGGGACATCCAGCCACAAGCCCTATGACAGCAGCAGGAGGGCAGTGGTCCAGGGAGCCTCAGTCAGACGGGAAGGAGCTGCTCGTTCCTTGGGGATGTCCAGTTGGACCCTCAAGGCCCTCGTCCAGCCCCTTCCAGACCACTTGGTCACTGCCACAGTGCCCCCGGCCTGCTGAGCCCCTCTCTCCCCTCCAGCCCCCCTCGCACCGAGGTCTTCTAGCTGCAGCCCCAGACCCCGACTGCTGCTTTTGTCTGCTCTTCAGGACCCTCGCCCTTTGCTGTGAGTTGCCCCTCAGTCCTGGCTCTTGCTGGCCTCCTGCCACTGCAAAGCATCTCCAAAAGCCCCTCCCCTGTCACCCCAGGTGCCATGGTGCCACTCCCCCACCCCTGCACCCACCTCATCTGAAACCCTCGCACCCATCCAGTCCATCTTGACACTACCTCCTAGGAAGCCCCTCTCCTGCCTTCTCAGTGATGGGAGGCCCCCGCCTACTCTGAGTCCCCCCAGCCAAGGCCCCTCCAGCAAGAGCAGGAAGAAAGGCCCTCCCCAAGGACCAGTGAGGGCCTCAGTAGCCCCACACGGGCATAGCCTGGGCTCCAGCCTGGGCTTCTGTGTGGCGTGGGCAGCACAACCGCCTCGTGGCGCTGATGAGCCGGTCAAGAAGCTGAGCGGTGCCCAGTGCCTGGCAGATGCCCAGTGAACATAGCTTCCTCTCTTCCTCTGCCTTTAGTGCAGGGAGAGCCCAGCAGGGAGCACAATTCTCAAAGAGGCCAACCCAGCAGCTCAGACAGGATCACAGAGCCCCAGCTGGCAGGTTCATGCCCCGGCCGCCAGCGCTTCCTCCCTGCAGCCAGGCCCCAGACAGGCTGCCCCTCTCCAAAGCTGGAGAGCTCTTCAGGGTGTGGCTGGGACTTCCACCCGGGTCGTGGCCATGGCTGTGGTCAGTCCCTTCTGTCCCCGGCCGTGGGGGCCCATAAGCCAAAGTCCCCAGCAGGAAACCATTCCTGTCGCCCCCACTTTCACAAGGGTCATCAAGGCTTAGGGGAAGGAGCCCCCAGGGTCGCCCAGCATGAACTGAGGAGGCGGGACCTCACCCCTCCACACCACATTCCAGGGCAGAATCCTGGGATCCCAGAGGCACGCCAGGGCCAGTCCCCAGCTCCCTGACACTGACGCCTGCTGGCATCCGCCCCTCATATGCTATGACATACGTGAGAGAAATCTGCTGGCCTCCTGCGAGACGCTCCCCAAGTCTGCCCTCAGTGAGCCCCAGGAGAGCCCGGAGCAGGCACCCAGCAGAGAAGGAGGCAGAGGGCCCCAAACCTGGTCCCAGGCTGCTTGAGACTGCCGTGTGGGCTCTGGAGCCTCACCTCTCTGTCACTTTGGGGTGCCATGGTTAGGAGTAGGAACCCTGGGGCACACAGCGTGAATCCCCACCCTCCTTCTCTACCTGGGCAACCTCTCCAGGCCTGTTGCTTCATTTGTACATGGGGACAGAACTGAACATCCTCTGTGGGTGACAACGGCACGGAGAGAAGCCAGCGGGGCGTGCAGACCCCAGCCCTGGGGCACAGCAGGACCCATGTCTCAGGAGAAACCAGGCGAAGGCAAAGGGCCGGTGTACCGGATCAAGGGCAGAGCAGCTGCTGGGCCGTGAGAATCCGGACACAAGACCTGGCAGGGCATGGGGGCGCCAACTCGGCTCTCACTCAAAGAGGCAAACAAGAAACAAAGCAGCTGGTGGCAGGAGGTGCAGGAGCCCCACAACGCCTTGAGCCTCACTCAGCCCCCACCAAACCCCTCCAACTCAACAGGCCCGTTCTGCAGATGCTGGGAAGGCCTTGGCAAGGTGAAGAGCCTCGCGAGCTCCTGGCAAGGCCCAGGGGAGCCAGCGCTGATCTGTCCACCTCCATCTCTGTGAAGCCCAGGCCCCCAGGCCCTCAGGCCCCCAGGCCCCCAGGCCCCCACCCATGCCCAGGAAAGCCGCTGTGTCTCGCCCGCCTTGACAACCTCTCCTCGTACCACTTCTCGCGGCAGTCGGAGCTCATGGCGGTGTGAGTCGTCAGAACCTGCCTCCTGCTGAATGAAGTGCGTTTGCCACTTTTTGCCCATGAAGCCATGGGAATCAGGTTTCTGAGAGATTTGCAGAGCTCAGCAGGAAAGCAGGCTCCACAGGTAAGGACTGGAGGCCTCCCCCGTTCTGTCCATTCAGCAGTGACAGGAACAGAGTCACGTGTCCCACCCAGCCTCAGTTTCCTCATCTATAAAATGGGAACAAGGTTGCCCCAATCCACCCAAGATGTTGGTGAGTTTCAAGAGCCAGAGTTGCGGCCTGCAGCGTCGGGCGCCATGCATGGGCTGTGCCATCCACGTCCATGGGAAATGGCCCTGGGCGGACCTCGCTCCCTCTCACAGCTCTCCCCACAGCGGGCCGCTCACCCTCCAGCCTCTCACGAGCGGGCTTCTTGCTTTCTAGGGCCCCCTGGGCAGTGTGGTGGCGACAGCTATGCTCCGGACCCTCTGGATCCCCAGCAAATGCCCTTGCTGGGCTCTCTTATTCTTGCACAAATCAGGTGACTGGCAAATTTGCTGACCTCCTCCTTCCTTCCCTTCCTTTATTTACTTTGCTGTGGTTTAAATTCATGCTGCCCTGGAGTCAGCCTCACAGCCCTGCCTGGGTGACACAGCCGCAGGGGAAGGGACAGCATAAGGATCCCAAGCCCCCATCTGCAGCTCCCCCACCCCACGGAATGCCCCCGCGCTGTTGGCCAGGCTGGCAAAGTCCTTCAGGTCCAGATGGAGCCACTTCTCCATCCACAGCCAGCAGCTGACACAGCCCCAGGGCTGCCACCATCTGAGAGGACCAGGGCAATGGTGAGGCCACGTGTTGAGGCCACGTGAGTGAGGACACGTGTGTGAAGGGACTGACGTGTGAGAAGCCACTAGCAGGCCACTACTTCGCTACTGCTCATGACACAGATGATAAAGCAGAAGGACGCTGGAAACCCTGGGGATGTGGGGGCAGTCACTCAACCCTGTGACCTCAGGAATATGAAGACGAGTAATTCGCATTGCACGCCTGCTAAAGGGTGCACAGCTGGCCCAGCAGGCGTGCAGAGCCTGGGAGTTCCCCGCAGCCACGCAGTCAGTCCCTCGGAGTGGAAGGGACAGAGAAGGCAAGACCTGGAATCTCACACTGGCCTCGTAGACACAGGGACCCTCCAGGGCAGGGGCCAGCAGCCTCGTCCACCCAGCTGCCCACACCCAGCACCCAGCGAGCGGCTGTTGAGGCCAGCCAGGCCCACAGCACCCCCTCGGCACCCTGCACCTTGCGTCAAAGGTCTCTGCTTCTGCAAGGGTCTGTGTCTGAGTTTGGCGGGTCCAGGGCACCTCCCCAGCCTCCAGCTGTGCGCAAACTGCAGTGGGATGGGAAGGGCTAGCGCCACAGCAGCACCCGGCAGGCAACGAGGCCGCCCCTTCCCTCCTTGCCTGGCCTCCCCAGGCCTGCACATCATCGGTAGCTGGCACCCAAGGCACACAGGGAGACAGGTAAGGCTTGAAGAGGCACCGAGACTTGCTAATGAGACTGCAGAAGCTTCGGACACTGGCCGTGTGTTGGGCCAGGATGGGTCTCCCGTTCCCTTCCCAGGCTCCCTGCTCAGCTGCCGGACACGCTCCCGGACGCGGCCTCCCCAGGACTGCCCAGTCCCCAGGGAGCTCACACCACCCAAATCCTCTCTGCTGTACTTGCCTGCACACAGCAGGGACACTCCTGTTTTGTATTCTGCAGCTTACGGGAAGGCGAAGAGTCATGAAATGTCTGAGGAATTAATAAACTACGGACAAGTGAGGGATCAATGTTCTTTTTGTCTGGAATATTTTTCTGCAGATAGCAGCAAGCCCCTAATAACAACAGCAGCAAAAGTCGGACACCAAGAGGCAGGCGGGCGCTCACCACTCGTGGTCCCGCTGCCCGAGACCGCGGCACTGGCAGTTTTCAGAATGGTTTCTAGGCTTAGCTTTCTGACTAAAACACATGCATCGTTGCAACTGAATCTAATTAGAACCCTTGAGCCCTTCCTGAGGAGCCTTTCTCGGGGGAACTTGTCTGTCCAGTTGCAGGGTAACCTGGAAACCAGAGGCGCCCCACGAAAGCGCGTGGCCCAGGGCCCTCCCCATCTCACACCATGCTGCAGGCCCAAGCAAGTCAGGGGCTTCTTCCAGGTGGAGGACTTGGGGCAGACCCGCGGAGAGGCCCACAGCCACCTGGTGCCTCCCTTCAGAGAGATTGTTGCCAGTTTAGAAAGCAGACAGGTATCCACATTCTGGGTTTTTCTTTCAGTTTGCTTCAGCAATTTAATTCCAGCCCATACAGGGTTGAACAGTTTCCCAATACATGCCTGCCTCGGGGTGCCAGCTGCTCCCAAAGTCTGGAATCCCCATGGCCACCAGGCAAAGCCAGCACCGTCTACTCTCCTTGCAGCTCCGCAGAGGCGTTCTGTGCCATCCCTCAGACCGCTCCATCTTGCAGAGCAGACAGGACGACTGTCATTAGGGCAGAGCGTGCTTTTGTGTTTTCTCTCCCAGTACTTACTGAATTCTTTTCGTTTATCTTTGAAATTAAAAGATCCTGCTGGAACGTATCTGGAGGCGTGGGCTCCTTTCACGCCGGCGCACCTGCCCGTGCCCCTGTGTGGGGCTCCGGTGGCTCCAGCACGCTCACTTCCCAGACATTGGGGTCTTTCCTTCCGCTCCCTGCTCCAGTGTCCTCCTGAAGGCCGCCTGCCCCTCAGATTGTGCCCACAGCTCCAGTGTTTGGTCTCTGGCCTCTCATCTGAAGCTGGAGGGTCTGTGCGCCTCCAGGCCCCAAGGACACCTTCTGCACGGCCTGCTGTGCTACCCTCCACTGCCCCGAGTGGGTGTCAGGTCCACCATGGCCTAGAACTTGAACTCCAACAACGCCTGCGCCCCCCTCAGCTTCCTTCACACGCAGCCCATTCCCTTCCAGGCACCTGCTTCTGCTTCGGAGCAAACATTTCCTTTTAGCATTTATTATTTTTTGTTTGTGATTCAGGGGTACCCATTCTTACACAGGTATATCTTGTGATGCTGGCATTTGGGGTTCAGCACAGTGCCTGAGACGTGGCGTTTCCACCCTGGCCCATCACCTTCCCTCCCCACTTTTGACGTCCCCAGTGTCTGTGGACCCATCTTTATGTCCATGCACACCCAACGTTTAGCTCCCGCTCACAAGTGAGAGCAGGTGCTGTCTGGCTTCCTGTGTCTGGGTTAATTCACTTAAGTGAGTGGCCTCTGGCTGCATCCACGTTGCTACCAAGGCCATGATTTCGTTCTATTTTATGGCTGTGGAGGGTTCCACGCTGTGCATGACCACATTTTCCTTCTCCGATCCACTGTTGTGGTCCCTGTGTGGATTCCATGTCTTGCCGCAGTGGACCCGGGAGTGTGGGCATTTTGTGTGCCCTGGGGAAGTCACTGTGGTTTGGGATGTTTGTTTCTGTGGTGAGTCCTCCCCTGAGCTCTGCTGTCCTCCTGCCTGCAGGATGTGTCCCCTTTCCTCTGCACTGCCTCTCACCCACGAGGGGAAAGACCCCCTGGCCTGCCCCCCTCACCCACCCTCCCTCCAGCTGGTGCTGAGTAAACCCAGTAGAGGGATGGCTGGAAGGCAGAGGTGCCACGGCGCCCACCCTGCTCAGGCCAGTGCACAGGTAGAGGGGTTTCGAGTCTCCTGCCCCACGCCTGGCCCCTCTCATTTCCCTGTTGAGCTGGACACATGAGAAAACAGTTCAGTTCCCACTGTGCACTGAGGCAGGGCTCCTCCCCTCCACTCCCCAGCTCGACTGGCCCCAGCCTGCTTGTCTCAATAAACCACAACCCCAGGGCAGGAATCTCTTGGGTTAGTGCCGAATGCACCCTTCCACGTGGGGGCAGATGGAAGGGAGGCGTCCTGACGGGCTCTGTGTGCCCGTGGGTGGGGTGTGCCTCCTGGGGCAGTGGCGGTGCTTTTATGCCCAGTTTCACTGTCAGGAAGCCAGTGGTAAGTCTTCCAGGGCCTAGGTAGGGAGCTGTCAGCCCTACGCATCATGGGGGGTGAGCCTGGACCCTTTGGCTTCCTGTCTCGGGGGCTCCATCTACTGAGCAGCAACCAGGAGCCCCGGGGTGATAGCAGAATCCGAAGACTGGCCTCTCCTGGGAGAGTGTGCCCATCCAGCACCCAGCTCAGTGCCAGAGGCCTGGCAGTGGGGATGTTGTGGAAGGGAAGCCCAGTGCTCTGCCAATTTTGCACCCCAACCCCAATTACACGACACAGGGGGGCCAGGGCCGAGTGGGGGTTGGGATCCCAAGGCTACAGAAGACGGGTCATACTTTCAGAGGGTGTCAGTGATTTTCCAAATTCAGCTTCATCATGAAACATTGCTACAGGGAAATACTCACTTGCTGCTAATCAGGATGAACATGATTCCTGGCTGTGGGGCCATGAGTGTTTCCTTCCTGCTCTTTTTACCTATTTGTTATTGGTTTTAAGTAACTGATCTCAATTTGTCAGTAAAATATGGGTATTTGAAGACTCGGATTCCCTGATGTTCCCACCCTGCAGGGTTTCCGTGTGTCTCTGCTCCCAGTTCCACAGGCCCTAGAAGGAGGCCAGCAGGCCAGGCTGGTCTCAGACACACTCAGCTGTGGCGGCTCTGGCCTCAGCCTGCAGCCCTCCCCCGGCACACTCAGCAGACGCAGCCGGGAGCACTCCGTTCCCAGGAGCACTCGGTGCCAGGCTGTTGCAGAATGTGCCCACACTGGTGCGGCTAGGGCCACGGTCCCGGTGGGAAGATGGGGGCTTGGGTCACAGGACCATGCACAGCTCTACAGGCCCCCAACCCACTCTGCCTAGGGGGCCACAGGACCATGCACAGCTCCACAGGCCCCCAACCAACTCTACCTGGGGGGACCGCAGGGACCATGGGTTCCCCAGACCCATCCTGAGTCAGGTGGCCTCCAAGGACTGATACGCCCCCAGACCAAAGTCAAGGCCATGGGCAGCTTCCTGAGGACATGCGAATGGAAAACACACAAAGTCAAGCGTGGGCCTGCCTGTCGGACCAGCCTGAGCCCAGACGCTGGCAGTCATCAGCCATGGGAGGGGCCTCTCTTGGGATGGATGGAATCCCTGAAGGAGGAGGGGCTCTGGTCTTCAAGTCCAGGATGGGCCACGAAGAGGCTTTAGACAGGCTCACACCGAAAATCCACCCAAGCCCAGGGGCTGTTACCCAGGTGCCACCGATTCCATTCATTCCCACACCCAGAAACAGGCCCTCCACTGAAACCAGGTAGAAACTGGCCCAGCACCCAGCAATCAGGAGTCATGGCTGTTTCTGTTCGTTGCGTATTTTGACTTTCACCCTGAGTGGGGCTGAGTGGGGCTGAGTGGGGTCTCTCAGGCCCGTGGGCTTCCACCTCCTGCTGCTTTCCTCAGCCCTCGCTGGCCAAAGCACGTATTTAGGGGTCAGCCTGGAGGATGTGGGTCCGTCTGGGAGTCCGGCCCATTTGCAGGGAAGCAGGTATGTGACGGCTGCTCTGGCTAGACTACAGTCAGTAGGCCCTGGTGTGTGGGCAGGCAGTGTCCGGGCGGTGACTGCAGGGCGCTCAGCTCAAGAAATGTCCCTGCCACCGGCCTCCTTCCCCCACTTTTGAGAATCATCTGACCTAGGTCATAGCAAGGGGCATGCTCTTCAGCCGAGATGCACTCAAGATGTGGGGCAGACCCCTGCTTGCTCAGCACAAAGCATGTCCTGGGTGGGACCCCCGCAGACAGCTCAGGTCATACAAGCTCCTGCCACGGCCCACGGGGAGGCCAGCAACCCCCAAGGGTTGTCTCAACCTCCCAGCACCTTCCAGTGGCCTGCGGCAGAAGAGGCACCCACGGAGGAGGAGCTGCCCACAATGTTCCCAGGAAGCCTCGAGCCCAGCGATCTCTCAGACTCAGGTTTCTGGGGGCCTCTCAGTAGCTCTCAGCTGTTGTTCCTCCCACTTGCTGTGCCCTGCGGCCTCTGTGCAGGACTGACTGCTCCTGGGCGGTGGGGGCTCTGCTGGGCAGTCTCCCCCAGGGCTGACCCTGTAAGGGCAGGCACCTATTGGGCCAACTCTGCACCCCCATCATATGGCAGAGGGAATGAATGAGTGAATGACAAGTTCATTAATAAGAACTTGGAAAATAAGGAAACTGAGCCACAAAGTAACAAGGTGCCCCCCTCTCCCCTCTCAGGCCATAGGAGAGTTCTTAGCACAGAGCAATGTGCCGGGTGACATCCATTTGGACTTGCACTTTCTGTCCCTGGCCTCTGGGATCCTCATGACAGTTCTCAGAGCAGACGCCAGTTCTCAGCCCACTGCACAGACAAAAACACAGGGACTCAGCACGGGCCAATGATTAGAGATCCGTGTTTGCAGCAGTGACAGAGCCAGGATCTGAACCTGCGGCCAGCCATCAGCATCCACACTCTCTTATAACCATGGCTCCACCCTACCCTGGGGACAGAGCACCCAGGTCCTGAGCACTCCTCACTCACCTGCACTGCTGGGAGCCTGGCAGTGCCCCCGGCCCAGTGTTGTTGTCAGCCATGCAGTGAGCAGGGGCATACGGATCCCAGGGAGACTCGGCAAGTCTTCCTGAGACTATTTGAAGATGTGAGACTGGAAAAGGAGGTACTTTACCTGGTAAGTGATTCAGAATGTCATGATTAGAGTGGAATAAACATGGTTATGTTAAGAATGCAGAATGGATTTTGAAGATATAACAAGAGATGGCTAAGAAACAGCAAGCCACGAGGTTGCACCTCTTCTAACCATCCTGGGGCAGAAGTGACCCTCTAGGCACCTCATGATGGAGTCCTAACTATACCTAATTAATAAGAGAATCAAGGGAGAACCAGAGAGGTTGAGCCACCAGCCCACGCCCACCCAGCAGTGCCTCTGGACCAGAGATGCCCTGACAATGGCTTGGGCCCAGGTGCTGACCCAGAGTCAAGTGGATGAGTTACTGCCATAGTTACAGACGGAAATGCCCCACTCCAGTCAGCTGCTGGCACCCAGCCATTTTGCCTCCTGCCCTATGCCCCTTGCTCTCTCCTCCAGCCCCAAGTACAAGTACAGAGAAGGTGATAACTGTGGGGTCAACCTTAACTAAAGGGAAGAATTCTTCTCCTTCCCCTTCCTCCCACTGTGGGAGCTGTGCAGTGCTGTCTACACAGCTGCTCCCCTGGTCACACGTGAAGGGCAGCTAGTGGACTCTGTGCATGAGGTGTGAAAAATGGGTAAATGGATAGGGGATGGGCAGATAGATGGATTGATGGATGAAAAATAAATGAAGGATGGATGGATAAATGGATGATAGATGAATGCTGAATGAGTGAACAGGTGGATGAATAAGTGGATGGACAGATGATGGAGCAATGAAAGGGAGATGGAGATGGAGGATGGATTGATGGGGGATAGATGGGTGGATAGATGGATCTGCTGAGCAGCAACCTACTTAAACCAGGAGCCCTGAGGTGAGCAGCAGAATCTGAGGACTGGCCTCTCCTGTGAGAGTGTGCCCATCCAGCACCCAGCTCAGAGCCAGAGGCCTGGCAGTGGGGATGTCATGGAAGGAAAGCCCGGTGCTCTGTCTGGGGGCCTGAGCCCAATTCTGCACCCCAACTCCAATTACATGGCACAAGGGGGTCATGGCTGGGTGGGAGTTGAGACCCCAAGGCTAGTCCCAGGGAGCAGAAGACAGGGCGCACTTTCAGAGGGTGTGGGTGAGGGTGCACGGGGAGCAGGGGGCAGCAAACCAGGGAAAACAGGGAAGAGCCCTGCCGCAGTGCATGGTGGGATACATAGAGGATCAATGGACGAAACAGAGATGAAGATGGGATGAAGAATGAAGGGACAGAGGATGGATGGGTGACGGAGAGATGGATGGGTGGATGGAGGATGACTGGATGAAAGGGAGGTGAAGATGGGATGAAGGATGGAGGGACAGAGGATGGATGGGTGATGGAGAGATGGATGGGTGGATGGAGGAGGACTGGATGAAAGGGAGGTGAAGATGGGATGAAGGATGGAGGGACAGAGGATGGATGGGTGATGGAGAGATGGATGGGTGGATGGAGGATGACTGGATGAAAGGGAGGTGAAGATGGGATGAAGGATGGAGGGACAGAGGATGGATGGGTGATGGAGGATGACTGGATGAAAGGGAGGTAAAGATGGGGGACGGCGGACTGATAGGTGAGTGGGTGGACTGACTGGATTCATGGATGGATGGAGAATGGAGCATGAAAGAGGGATGGATATAGAGGATGGATGGACAGAAGATGGATGGGTGGATGAATTGGTGGATAGATGGAGGATAGACAGATGAAAGAGATATAGGGATGAAGGATGGATGAACAGGGGATGGATGGGTAGATGGAGGGATGGATGAAGAATGAAGGGATGAAAGACAGATGGAAATGGAGGATAAAGAATGGATGGACAGATGGATGGATTGATGAATAGATGGAAAATGGACGAATAACAGAGGAATGGAGATGGAGGATGGATAGATGGATGGATGGGTGGATGAAAGAGAGATGGATGGAAGATGAGGGATGGATAGACACAGGGTGGATGGGTAGATGGTGGATGGATGGATAGGTGGATGGATGGATGGATGGGTTGATGGTGGATGGATGGATGAATGAATGAATGAATGAATGGATGGATGGGTAAATAATTGATGGGTAGATGATGGATGGATGGATGGGTAGATGATGGATGGATGGAGGGATGGATAGGTGGGTAGATGGATGACGGATGGATGGACGGATGGACACAGGATGGATGGGCAGATGGACTAACAGCTGGATGGAGGATGACAGATCAAAGAGAGATGGAGATAGAGAATGGATGGATGGAAGATGGACAGGTGGATAGACTGACAGATGGATAGTTGGAGAATGTGTGAATGAGTGGGTGATGTCATATGCAGGGGTTCGTGAGAACAGTGCAGTGGAGAGGCACTTCCTCACACGGCCCTGGGGTGACTCATCAGACCCTCACCCTAAAGCCATCTCTGTTGGATTCCAGAGTCTCTCAGGTCATGGGAGGGGAGCGTATCCCTCAAGGTGAGCACAAGGCAGCTGTGTCACCACAGAGAATCTCCAGTTTCCAGCTGGGGTGACCTGAAGGAACTTCCACCAGCTCCAGCACTTGTCAGAACTTGCACCCAGTAAGTGTCATTGAGGGCAAGGTGCATTACAGACAGAGGCAGCCTCCCTTGGGACCCGGAAGAGCCGATGGGAGAACCCCTGGGGAGCAGCCAGCCTCTGACCCATGAACTCGACTTTGCTCTGCAACTGTTTTTGCAGAGGCAGCCTCACACGGACAGATGGAGCAGGGCAGAGCACTGGGGAGGGCACAGCAGGCAGCAAATGAGGAAAAACAGTCCTTGCCACCACCTGTCCCCTCCCAGCCATGAATGAGGCACGCAGGGACAGCCAGGACCTGTGGATACAGATGCAGGCCCCAGCCTGGCCCTGCCTGCTGGGCAAGCCACCGCCATGCCCCAGCGCTCAACTCCACCCACTCCTGCTGTGAGAACTGGGGGTGTCTGGTCCCCCACATGGGGGCTAACAGTGCCCACTGGTGGAGAGGCGTGAAGGCAGCCACCCCAGCCAGCCTCCGCACACAACCCTGGCTCCATCAGTGCCTACACCGTCAGCAGCTGTAATGACCATGAGGAAGAGCCTGGTCCCCTCAGACACAGGTGCCCACACCCCCAGCCCCTGCTGACCCGCCCCCATCCAGACCTCCCTAATCTAACTAGGGTGACCCCCAGGAGGATGCAGCCGAGCTGTGATAAAGGCACCGGTGCCAGCCCAGCCCAGGCCTTGGAGGCGGATACTCCGGGGCGTGGCTGTCTCACTGGCTCATCTTGGGCAAATCCCTTAAGCTCCAGAGCATCACTGGATGGGGAGGGTTGAGTAGGGTAAAGTCTGCAGGACGCTAGCCTGGCACATGGTTGCTACGTGTTCAGAGAATTAGGACCGGAGGAAGCAGCGTCCCCTTCCCGCCCAACCCCAGGTTGGCCCAGCCAGACTTGCCCTGCACCACACGCACCATGCACAGGCCTGGTCATAGTAAGCACTCAACGCAAGTGCATGGAACTGAACCGAAGGGAAACACTGGCTTTCTTCTGCGAGTGTGGCTGGGAGCCCTCGGAGCCCTCTGATCAATAGCGGCCCTTGCTCCCTCCTGCTTCATTAAGCGGCCGCATTGTTTGTGTCAGTAACCGCTGTAGACATGAAGAGGGTGCCTTCGATTCCGGCGGAATCATGATGGCATGCCGTGTCGGCGACAGAGACCTCCAATAGGGCCCAGCTCGAGGCAGGGTGCAGAGAGGACAGGGCCCCGCTGTGTGACACAGGGATGGCCAGAGCCCCAGCCACAGGCTCCCCTGCATCCAATCACTCCACAGCTGGAGGCAGCTGACCCTCTCTTGGGCCTTGACCTAGAGCTGAGGAAGGAGATGCAAACAGGACCCACCCCAGCTCCGCCTGCAGGAAGCCCCCAGCTGGAGGGGTGGATACACATTTTCTGAAATTGCAGACGCGCATGGTGGGGGCTGAGGACGCACCATCTGCCCAGCACCGGGACCAGGGAAGCTCTGCTGGCCCCTGCCCTCTCCAGTGCCCTGGCAGGCAGGGGGGACCTGCATGGCCTCTCTCTGGTGGCTTCTCCAATACCCCATCTGCAGGAGTGACCCCAGATCCCCCACGCCATTGCCCCAGGGTCTACCTGGACATCCTGACTGCCAAGACCTGTGGGTTGTGGGCCAGGTGCGGTGGCTCCTGTCTGTGATCCCAACCCTTTGGGATGTCGAGATGGGAAAATCACTTGCGCTCAGGAGTTCAAGACCAGCCTGGGCAACATAGTGAGACTCTTTCTCTATACAAAATAAAAAATAAAAAGTAGTTGGATGTGGTGACATGCACCTGTAGTCCCAGCTACTTGGGAAGTAAGATCACTTGAGCCCGAGTTTGAGGCTGCAGTGGTCCATGCACATAGCACTGCAGAAGCCCTGTCTCCAAATAAAAAGACCTGAGCGTCCTTACAGGCTCAGCAGACGGCAGGGGACCTCTGCCCCCCACACCTGCATGTGCCTTCATCCTGAGGGAGGTCTTCATCTCTGAGCTCTCCCTGTCTCCCCAAGATGTGCATCTGTAAGACCATGTGCCAGGAGCTGGGGCAGAGTGAGGAGCAGACTGGGGGCCCACTCTTGCCTACCGCGGCCACAGTGCCAAGGGGATGCTTCCATTAAGGAATGAATGGGGTCGAATGAAGAGACCCTGCCCAGGAGAGGAGACAGGGTGGGGTGGGGGCTTCACCAAGGCAGGCCATAGCAAAGCAGGTGGTGGGAGCAGAGGCATCAGGTAGGTGGTGGGAGCAGGCAGGAGGCAAGAGGCAGAGGCATCAAGTAGGTGGTGGGAGCAGGCAGGAGGTGGGAGAGAGGCTGACCAGTGCCCACCACTCACCCCAGGCACACCTGTTCTGCCTTGTGCCCTACGCTGGGCCAGGCCTGTGCTATGGTCAGGTGGGGGAGTCCCCCATTTTCAAGGACACCTAACAGGACACAGGTCTGCCTCCCCCATCAGACTGTAAGTCCTGAGTGTGGAGGCGCCTTCTTGGCCTCCATGCCCAGGGGCACCTATCACACTGTTGGGCCCCAGGGAGAACAGAGACAGACAGGGTCCCAGTCCTGGCTCCCCCGGGGGCTCCTCTCCCCAGCAGAGACCTTGTCCAGAACCCACTGTGCTGTTTCCAGATGACCTGGGCTCAGGCCGGAGGCAACCTCTGTACCTTGGCCACCACCGGGGAGAAGCGTGGGTGGGAGAAGCTGGGCCCCTGCCCGGGAGCAGCTGGCCCCGCTCCCAGAGCTCCCTTCTAGTGTTTGATTCCCACCCCCAGCCCCTCAGAGATTTATGCAAATCCCAGCTGCTGGATGGTTCCTTAATGTCAAACACAGGGAATAACGTCAGGCTTGGTCTCAGCCTCAGGCAGTAGCCACACTTGATGGATAGTCTATAATTTCCTCTGAAGCTAGAGGAGTCAGCTTGTCCAGCCCATGGCTCAATAAATCCATGCTCCCTCTGCACCTGCCTGGCTTGTCCCCGTCCCCCCTGACCTGATCACAGCTGCAGGGGCTGCAGGGCCCTCAATCCTGCCCCAACACACACAAAGCTTTTGTGGGGCCAGGGACCAGGTGGACGCACGGGGATCAATGGCAGCCCCCTCGCTGTCCCCACCATCCTCATCTTCAGCGCTGCCACCAAGGTCACCCCTCCCTCCCCTCTTACCACTGCCACAGGGTCATCATCCTCCCCACCATATGCCCCTGACCCACAACCACTGCCACCCTGTGTGCAGGGCCCCAGGGCTCACAACTGCACCCCAGCTCACCCTTAGAAAGAAGGGCCTAAGGGAACCCAGCAGACAGCTCAACAGGGAAACAATCGACAGGATTCAGAAAAGGGCAAAGGACTCAACTAGACCTTTCTCCAGAGTGATGTCCACCTGGCCAGCATGCAGGACAGCAGACAGCGGCTGTCAGGAAGCGCAGGGAAGCCCAGATGGAACTGCAGGGAGACACCCGCTGGGATGGCTACCATCAGAATCAGACAATCCCAAGGGTCGGCGAGGATGTGGAGAAATTAGATCCCATGTGTGGCCACAGCAATTTCTCAAAAACATTAAACACGGATCGCCACACACTCCAGCAGTCCTGCTTCTGGATATGCACCCAAAAGAGGAAGCAGAAATCCAAACCCTGTTCTCGGCGCACTGTCCTCCTCCTCCAAAGCGGAAGGGATCAGCAAAAGTGGGGGATGGGGACAGTGAGTGTCGCTCGGCCTTCAGGAAGGGAAATTCTCACCCCTGCGCTGACAGGCATGAACCGGGAGGGCACTGGGCTGGGGACGTGAGGCACACACAGGACAGATGCCATGTGACTCCCGTCATCGAGGCTTCCTAGAGTTGTCAAAATCAATAGAAACAGAGGAGCGTGGTGGGACCGGGGCTGGCAGGAGGGGGAACAGGGAGGTGGTGTTTAGCGGGGCTGAGTTTCAGTCTTACAAGATGAGAAGGCTCAGGAGGTGGACAGTGGAGGCGGAGGCACAGCCATGACAGCGCCACACACTACCTACCTCACTGTCTGCGTAAAAATGCGTAAGGTGGTAACTTAAGATGAGTACTTCACACAGTTTAAAGAGAGAACCCACCCACTGTGACTTCAGCACACGGATACGCTCCTGTAAATTACAAGTAAAACCTAAATGAGCTGCCAGGGTCAGTGGCAAAGGGAAGCCCTGGGGGTCTGTGGGAAAGAGGAGGGGGTGCCTGCTCCTTAGCCAGCCCAAGGCCCCCCAGAACAGTGGGTGGGAAGCAAGACACGGTCCCACCACCCTGGGCTGTGGCGGATTTGCTGAGCCTGCCTTAGAAAGTCCATTGCTGGGACGCTGGGGCCCGTGGGAGCCCACAGTGCCTGCCCACACAGGAGCTGGCAGTTAGCCACAGGATTCTAAGCGGCCTCTCGCAATTCCCTCCAGCCACAGGGCTGAATCAGGTCCAACAGCAGTGGCGTGGACAGGCCCAGGCAGAGGTCACACACAGACTGATGTAGTGCTTCTGATGGGTGGGTGGCACTTCACCCACTTAATCCAAGACCCCTCTCCTAGGTGGGCCCTTCCTCAAGGTTCTTACCCTCCCTGGACAGGGCCTGCAGTGCCACCCCGTTCTGCTGGTCAGGCACCCTCTCCAGACACCCTCAACATGGAGGGAGAGGGGAGGGAATTCACCCTGGGGGCTGAGCAGCTGCGGGGTTCCTGTAGCCACAGCTCAGGGGCTCCCTGCCCTTTCCAGAGCCCTCCTCCAGGCCCCTCAAATAAGTTATCCAGAGCCATCTACTTCCTGCCCTTCTGCACAGAGGGTTTTCTGCTGTTTGCACTCAGCCCTGACCTGTGAGGGTTTTGGAGGACACAGTGGATAGGGTGTGCCCTGGCCTGTCTCACCAGGTGTCCACATGCCTGTAACTAGAGCCCCAGGCCAGGCCTGAGAGCTCCAGGAGATCCAGGAGAAATGGATGTATGCCAGCGTGGCCAGGAGGGCTTCCTGGAGGAGGAGAGACCTCAGCTGTGCTCTGCTGGCCATGCAGCAGGCTTCCTGGCGACAAGCCACACCCTGTTTAGCTCAGTGCCCCTGGCATGTGGTCAGCCCCTAGCATGTGATCGGCACCTGGTCAGCCTTCTCCAGTGGATGGAGCTCCCTTGGGAGGAAAGGGCTCTGTGGTCTCCCCACAGAAGTCTCCATCAAGCCCCTCCGCAGGCCCCCTAAGAGAAGGTTGCTGTGTCCCTGCGTCTGTGAGGATGAGGCCGTCTGGCACTGTCCACTCTCCCGAGTCGCTGTTGGCCCATTTGCTGTGTCCGCTGGTCAGTAAACCTGAGAGGGCAGGAGCCCTCACTGTCTGCCCCAGGGGTCCCTGTGCCCAGAGCGATGCCTGCACATCTGAGGGGCTCCATGCATACCCTGGTTGTCTCCAGGGACATCAAAAACTGCTGCAGGTCCTGACTGGAGGACTGTCCCCTCCCTCCAGGACCACTGGGGCCTGGCCACAGGTCAGCCAGCAACTGACTCGCTTGGGCCATGCACCCAGGAAAGAGAGAGCCACTTGTGGGCCCAGGTGTCCCCCTCCATCCTGCAGGCCCTGTCCAGGGAGGGGGGAACCTTGAAAAGGGGCTGCAGATGAGAGGAGCCTGGGCCTGGGCGGGCAAGCATCATCATCCATTCAGAGCACTGCACCAGTCCAGGTGTGACCTCTCCCTGGACACGTCCACACCCCGCTGTCTGCTGAGCCCTCAGGTTCAACCCTGCAGCTGGGGTCCTGACACAGTTCTCCAATCCCCACAAAGGATGCCTCCTCCGGGAAGCCTTCACCTGTGCTGTGTCCCTGCATCTGTGAGGACAAGGCTGTCTGCCACTGTCCACCCTCCAGACCTGCATCAGCTGGGAGGTCAACCCGAGACCTCCCCGAGAAAATGGAGTAGTAACATCTGTGCCTGAGGGTCGGGGGAATGGGTTCGGCAGACGTGAATCACATTCAGCATGTGAGGTAGAGGAGCCTGACCCTGGGGTGCTAGCCAGGGAGTGGAGACTTCGCCTGTTGGTAACAGGGAGTCATGGAGGGCACTGGAGCTGGGAAAAGGCGCAGCAGCCTCTTCTCCAAACCCTCCTGTGGCTGCTGCCCCTGCAGTCTTTCTCACCTGACAGCATTAACCCGGAGCCACATGTGGTCCCTTTCTGGCCTGGGGATTTACTTACCCCTCTCTGGAGCACAGAGTGAGGGTGACGGGCATAGCACCCATGGCCAGAGCCTAGCGGCAGAGGGTTACCAGGGCTCCCTAAGCCTGGGTGTTCTCACAGTGTCGTGGGAAGCAGCAGCCACCCTCTCCCGCTGTCCCGGCCACTCTCCCTCACAGCCTTCCTCACCATTCACAGCCCGAGAAGCTTCCAGAACAGGCATATGGCCTGCTGGGGTGGCAGACGCCCGCCATCAGGGGGACATCCAAGTGTCACCCTCCGTGATGGAATCCCTCTGCTTTCCCAGGGCCATCAAAGGCTGGCACACCCCCAGCACTCCACAGAAGGCAAGCGCTCAGTGAGGAAGGAGGAGCTGAGAGAGAAGCCCCCGCCCAGGACCACCTGATAATGAGAAATAAGAGGCCGCGGAGAGGCTGGACTGTGCTCGCCGGGGGTGCCAGGTGGGATCTTGGCAGGGATTCTCAGGTAAGAGGCCAAGCAGGGCGCGTTTTATTGTGATTCAAAACATGGCTCAGGACAATCAGGGTTCATCAGAACAACGCAGGCAAATTCGTTAAATCACCCAGGAGGGTGACGGGAAGGCTCTGCAGGGGAAAGGCCTGAACAGATCCTTCCCCAGAAGCCATACTGACCTGTGGCCACAGCACAGCCTACCCAGCCGGGGGCACCCACAGGCTGGCTGCGCCACCCTCTTCTCAGGTCACCCCTGCGTTCCCGGGGTGAGTACTCACTGTGGGCCCAGAGTGGCTGACAGCACTCCACCTTCCTCCCGCAAAGAGAGGCCTGGGTCCCAGACACTGCTCCAGTCCCCATGGAGAAGGCCTCCTTCCCTGGGAAGCCCTCACTCATGCTGTGTCCCTGCGCCTGTGAGGATGAGGCTGTCTGGCACGGTCCACTCTTCTGAGCCGCTGTTGGCCCATTTGCTGCATCTGCTGGTCAGTAAACCCGAGTGGGCAGGAGCCCTCACTGCCCGCCCCAGGGGTCCCTGTGCCCAGGGTGATGCCTGCTAATCAGAGGGCCTCCACACACATTCACGGACTGAATGAGGGAGCGGAGGAGAAATACCTTTGAGAAACTCAGTGAATCAGTCATGGAATCCCAAAGCCAGCAGGTGAAACAGCCAACAATGCGCCCATGTTGTAGGTGGGGAAACTGAGACCCGGAGCATGGAGTCTGGGTTCAGGGAGGCAGCGCATTCACTGGAAACCACGCCTGCACTCAGTCCTGCCCCTAACTCATCAGCCCTGGTCACTCCTCTTCCCGGGACCACTCTCCACCCGGAACGGGCAGCAGCTTAGCTGCAGGGAGAAGCCATGCCCAGGACTCTCAGCAAACTCGACCCTCCTCCCTGGTCTCTCAGAATGTGACTCATTGGAGCTGGGGTCTTTGCAGAGGTACTTAGGTTAAAATGAGGTCATCAGGGGCTGGGGGGACTAACCCAATCCAACCAGGGTCCACATAAGGACAGGAGATGAGGACACACACTGAGGGATGGCCGTGTGAGGGCTCAGGCAGAAGACGCCGTCCAGGCGCCAAGGAGAGAGTCCCGAGGTGAAACCGGCCCTGCCGCTGGCACGATCGGACTGGCAGGCTCCGGGGCCCTGCGAAGCTGTGGCTGCATGTGAGCCGCCCGGCCAGCGGTGCTACTCACCTCACGGGCCACAGCTGGTATCGGAGGAGATGACAGAAGGCATGCCCCAGGCCAGAACAGGCTCCCGAGGAGGATGGCGCCAGGGTCCAAATGCAGCTCCCCAGCCATCTCCTCTGTTAGTGAATTTAAAATAAATTAATGTTCATTTCAACTGAAGTGTCCACGTGTGCTAGTAGCTGGCACCCTGGACAGTGTGGTCTCACGGGGTCCCTGGTAGCTCTTTGGAGGGTGACTCGGGGGGAAGGACGTGGCACTAGGTGACCAGCTGCGACCCACTCCTGATGGTGATGGGCAAAGTTCCACCCAGCAGGGCTGTAAAGGAGACCCGCACATCAGCCTGGAGGCTGGGCCTCCACGGACACAGACAGTTGTCCTCGCAGCAAGAGCTCAGGCCCAGCTTCGCACAGCGGAGTCTGCCATCTTGCATCTCAGGACTTGCAGGGCTGTGAGCCCCGGCCAGCCGAGAAAGGCCTTCATGACTCCCCTCAGTTAGGAAGACCCTCTTATGTGCTGCCCGGTGTCAGCTGGCTGGCTGTTGTTGGGGGGGCCAAAGCCAGGCAAGGAGGACAGAAACCATGGGAAGGACGGAGGAGAAAGGACTTCAGGGGCTGGGTCACCTTGATCCCAGACCGAAGAGGCTACCTCTCTCTGCAGCTGACAGCCCCGCCAGCAGCTGTAATTAACGTGGAGCCATTGACATCTCAATAATATAACAGTAATCATAAATAATATGCAGCCATGATGAAGATAGAGTTATTTATAAAAGAATTAATAATGGAGATGCTGGTGAGTATTCAGCGTTGGGACACTGTCCAAATCCCTGATCTGAATTTCGATGGGGAATAATGAGTGTCCTTAAGAAGACAAAGACCTTGACGTTTCCTCTGCTGTTTACAAACTAATTCCCGGTAATGAGGAAATCAACGTGGAAAGTCAGACTCGGAGCTCCGGCAAAGAAGGCAGGAGATGCATCTGGCCCTGGCGTCCTGGCTGGGGCCACGAAGAACTTAGCAGCTCTTCTGGAGCAGTGATTAATTAAATGAGCTGTTAAACCGAAAGGTCAAGCTCCGTCTTGAGAATACAAATGTACAAATAACTCAGAGACACGGGATAGATGGGCCCTTCGCTGCAGGGGCCTGGGCACCCCCCACGCAGAGAGATGGAGCTGGCCAGGCTGCGAGTGAGCCCCTGTCACTCTGCAGGTAGCCCAGTGGCTGCACTCACAAGGACTCGCCAGGACCCTCTGCTGGGGGGCGAGTGTGCCCTGAGGGAGGAGCCGAGTACCTGAAAGGCTGGACTCCATGGGTGCTGCCCCTGCCCCTGCCGCTGCCCCTGCGCCCAGCAGTGCAGCCTGGTTGGCCCCTCTGCTGCCTGCTTCTCAGGGCTGGACCGAGGCCAGGGGTGCCCAGACCAAGAGCCTCCTTGCTGGAAGTGCCTGCTCTCCTGATGCCCCTGCGGGGAAGCTGTCCCTTGGCCCCTGCCCACCGGGTCCCCCGGGCTTGCACACCTGGCCGCCTTCGTCTCCTGGGGCCGCTGTAACCAGGTGGCCTCCACTGGGAGGCTCAGGCAACAGAGCTGACTGTCTCCCAGCCCCGGGGCTGGAAGTCCAAGAACGAGGCATCAGCAGGGTTAGCTGCTTCCTTTGGGGCACAAAGGACACCATCCCAGGCCCCTGCTCTGGCTTCTGGGCTGTGCAGGCCATCTTCATCACCCCATGGCTTGTGGACGCCTCACGCCTCCCTCTGCCTCCATCTTCCCACAGCGTCTCTCTAGGTACATGCCTGTCCCCAAAATGCCCTTTTCTATAAGAACACAGTCACACTTGGTGACAGCCGTCCTAAAGAGCTCATCCAAACTCATTACACCTGCAAAGATCCTATTCCAAATCACATCACATCCGAGTTTGGGGAGCTCGGACTTCAACATGTGAACTTGGGAACACAATTTAGCCATGACATCCCCAACGGCCATCGTCCCCTGAGCTCACAGGCCGAGTCGCCCCACCACTGGAAAAGAACAGAAACAGCCCCAGCCTGATGCAGAGGCCCTGGGGTGTCAGAGAGACCACGTGGCTGGGGGGAGCCGGGGTGGCTTCGGGTGGAGACGTCATTGTCAGGGTCAGGGTGGAGCGCAGGTCTCTGTCTGTTTGTCGTTTTGCATCGTGCCTGGAGAAGCTGAGTCTCAGAACAGAGGGAGTCTCGACAGGACCTGGCCAGAGTGCCCCGGGGCAGTGTTCTGCCCTCTCGGACAGCAGGGTGTCACCCAGCACCTGCAGGGACGCCTGGACACAGGGAGCTCACTCTGCAGGGAAGGCTATGGGGGCATCCCCGCACCTGCTCTGGCCCTGGTGCTACGGAGGCCCCCAGCTACTCCCATGTTACAGGCCCAGGCCCAGAGAGGCCAGGGGAGGTCCTCAGATCACCCAGCCCACTGGATAGAGTGGAATGCCTGTGGCCCTGGCTCCCAGCAGGTGCTCGTCCTCCAGCCAGGCCCACTGCCCGGTACCCACCAGATGCCCTTTCTCACTGAGGATCGCCCTCCCTGAGTCGGCCATCTGTGAAATGCCACAGCAGGACCTGCGTCTCTGGGACTCACGGGACTTTCTATCCTTGGAGATTTCAGAGATGTGGTCAGTGTCAGCCCACACAGTTCCTGGCATGTGATTGACAGCCAGGGACCACCAGTTCCCACACCCTTAGAACAGCCTTTCCCAAATCCGAAACCTCCCCCTGAGATCCGCCAAGAATCCCCCACCCATGTCCCTGATGGGGAACATTCAGCACTCCGGGAGCGGTTAGGTCCCCGACAATCCCGAAGGCTGCAGGCGGCAGGCCCAGCCCTTCCTGAATCTGCCGAGTGTCAGGCGAGACGCCCCCGTTCCCAATCACTTCTCTCATTGTTGGGCTCCGTTTCTGTTCCCTTCGGTTGCGGCTGCCTGCTCAGCTCTGAGCGTTCTATTTCAGCTCACAACATTTATAAAAATGCATCCGAAAACCCTGGCGCTGCAATCTGGAACTAACCTGCTTCTGGTCCTCAGACAAAAACTCCTGAATACTAATTGAAAAGTGATTAATGATATCCACGGAGCCCCATCTCCTCGCTGGGGGACCCCTGCTCTCTCACTCTCCCTAATGGGGCTGAAGACAGCTTGGGGGGCTGCGGTGTTGTTTTTGTTTTTTTAAGGCTGAGTTGGCTTAAATCTCATGTAATTTTCACAAGGCAGAGCCTCGAACCTCAACTGAGATCTTAACTCAGGTCAGACAAATCCCAGCCCTCCTCGGATCCTGCATTTCCTTCTTTGGAAGGTGGGGCTGCTGGCCCCAGGGGATTTTGGAATGGAACCATCCAGAATTCCAATCCCAGCTGCTCACAATTGCTGTGGTGGAGCCATGGTCAAATCCCAACGCGGGCTCTCTGCCCCTTCCTTTTCCCTCACTCCCTGCAGCACCCATAATATTCTACTCACAGTCCCTGCAGTCTTCCAGGACTCTGCTCATCTCACCTCCTCCAGGCAGACTGCCGGGCCCTCCTCTCTGCTCCACGAACACCCCAGAATCCTGGGCTCTTCCCGGACTGCTCACCCCACAGGGTGTTGTGGCAGCCAGTCACCCACTCTAGACCATGAGCCCTTCGAGATTTAGGCTAGCATACAGCCACCCCCAACCACAAAACTCACTGCCAGCCCTGCCCACACTGGAGGAAGAGAGCAAGCTCGCACCTGAGCCCCCGGAAAGTCAGAGTCCAACAAGGAAGCAGAGCAGAAGAACCTTACACACAGCAGGCACTCAGTCAGGGACCTTCCACCCTGCCCTGCCTCCTGAGTGTCTTTGGACCAGCTCCTGAAGCCACTCTGGGCCTCCATTTTCTCCCCTGTAAGATGGAGTGACTAGGAGCCAAGTCCAGGACTGGGGGATTAATGAGACCTTTCATGCCAAGCACAGAGCAGCATGCAGTAAGCGCTAAATAGATGTCCACATCCCTTTCCCAGCCTGGCCCCTTCCCATTCCCAGCCCCCGGGGTTTCCGGAGCTGGGTCTCCATGCCCCTCTGGGGCAGGCCCGGACCTGGGGGGAACAGGCTGCTGCAGCTATGAAGCCTGACCCACCAACCTGAGCAAAAACAGGCTCCGGAGCAAGGTGGGAGGGGCTCCGGAGCAAGGTGGGAGGGGCTCCGGAGCAAGGTGGGAGGGGCTCCGGAGCAAGGTGGGAAGGGGTCCGGAGCAAGGTGGGAGGGGCTCCAGAGACAGGTCTCCTGAGCAAAGGCCATGGCCATTGACTGTGCACAGGGGGCCCCCTCTAGCAGGGCTGCCTAGAGACACGTGGAGGGGGGCTTGAGGGGGATCAGGGAGGGACAAGCGATGAGCAGGGTCTGAGGGGACTGTGTGGCCAGCCCCTCCATCAGACCCCCACTTTTGCTTCAGAGCTCAGAGGGGCAGCTTGGCCGCAGACCTCAGGCTGGGGTCACGGTGATAGCAGGAAGAAGCAGAGCAGCCCAGGGCAGCCCGGCCCTGCACCGCAGCACAGCCCTGTCCACTGGCGGGACAGTCCTTACTCTCTGCACCCTAATAACAAGTGTCCCGAAATCCTGCCAGAACACAGCCTCAGAGGCAGGTTCCCTCATTTAAATTCGTCCCTGACATTTGTACCACAGTGAACAAGAACGAAACTCCTGGGAGGAGGCACAGCTGGCACTGAGGACTCTCCTTGTTGGAGGAGGAGGAAGGCAGGACCCTGGGCCGGCCTCCAGAGAAGGCAGTGCAGGCAGCCACCATGCCCATCGCTCTGGGCCCAGGTCTCCCTCACCCTTCCAACACCCCATTTAAAGGGAGCGAAACTGAGGCTGAAAGGGGTGATGTGACTGGGCCAAGGGCACAGTGGTTGGGGGGGGCTCTTAATTTATTCTGGATAAAAACACTCCCTCGCAGGGTCCAAGATCCCACAGGAGCACTCACGGGTGATACAACATGAGAATTCCACTGGCCAGGAAACAGTCATTCCCAGAGTGCAGGGCCATCGGGAAGCCCTGGGCCACCACTCACCTGAGTCCCCTGAGCTGTTCAGGCCAGTGCATCCCCTGACCTAGGTCCCCCACCAGTGCATCCCCTCACCTGAGTCTCCCATGGCCAGTGCATCCCGGCGCCTGAGTCTCCCCCGGCCAGTGCGTCCCCTCGCCTGAGTCCCCCGCCAGCCAGTACGTCCCCTTGCCTGAGTCTCCCCCGGCAAGTGCGTCCCCTCGCCTGAGTCTCCCCGGCCAGTGCGTCCCCTCGCCTGAGTTCCCCTCCAGCCAGTGCGTCCCCTCGCCTGGGTCCCCCCACCACCAGTGCATCCCCTCGCCTGAGTCACCCCCTGGCCAGTGCATTCCCTCACCTGAGTCCCCCACCGGCCAGTGCATCCCCTCACCTGAGTCCCCCACCGCCAGTGCATCCCCTCACCTGAGTCGCCCCCCGGCCAGTGCATTCCCTCACCTGAGTCCCCCACCGGCCAGTGCATCCCCTCACCTGAGTCCCCCACCGCCAGTGCATCCCCTCACCTGAGTCCCCCACCGCCAGTGTGTCCCCTCACCTGTGTTCCACCCCGCCAGTGCGTCCCCTCACCTGAGTCCCCCGCCGGCCAGTGCATTCCCTTGCCTGAGTCTCCCCCGGCCAGTGCGCCCCCTCGCCTGAGTCCCCTGCCAGCCAGTGCGTCCCCTCGCCTGGGTCCCCCCACCGCCAGTGCATCCCCTCGCCTGAGTCACCCCCTGGCCAGTGCATTCCCTCACCTGAGTCCCCCACCAGCCAGTGCATCCCCTCACCTGAGTCCCCCCTGGCCAGTGCATCCCCTCACCTGAGTCCCCCACCGCCAGTGCGTCCCCTCACCTGAGTCCCCCACCATCAGTGCGTCCCCTCACCTGGGTCCCCCCACCGCCAGTGCGTCCCCTCACCTGGGTCCCCCACCGCCAGTGCGTCCCCTCACCTGAGTCCCCCACCGCCAGTGCGTCCCCTCACCTGTGTTCCACCCTGCCAGTGCATCCCCTCACCTGAGTCACCCCCTGGCCAGTGCATCCCCTCACCTGAGTCCCCCACCTCCCAGTGCATCCCTTCACCTGAGTCCCCCACCGGCCAGTGTGTCCCCTCACCTGGGTCCCCCTGCCGCCAGTGTGTCCCCTCTCCTGTGTAATCCACAGGTTACAAAGCCCGTGGCTCTGTCTTGGCCATGTTCTCTGGCGCTCTCTTGAATCCTGGGTGGCGCCAGCTGCTGCTCTAGGGGAAAGCCCTGTGGACAAATGCAGGTGAGGAGGAGGTGAGCCAACAACCATGCAAGTCGGTTTGGGAGCAAAGGCCCGAGCTGAGCCTGCAGCTGAGCCTGACGCCCCGGTCCCACAGGTCTGCGAAGTCCACGAGACACAGTGATCGGGAGCAAAGCCCCCGAGCTGAGCCTGCAGCTGAGCCTGACGCCCCGGTCCCACAGGTCTGCGAAGTCCACGAGACACAGTGATCAGGAGCAAAGCCCCCGAGCTGAGCCTGCAGCTGAGCCTGACGCCCCGGTCCCACAGGTCTGCGAAGTCCACGAGACACAGTGATCGGGAGCAAAGGCCCGAGCTGAGCCTGCAGCTGAGCCTGACGCCCCGGTCCCACAGGTCTGCGAAGTCCACGAGACACAGTGATCGGGAGCAAAGGCCCGAGCTGAGCCTGCAGCTGAGCCTGACGCCCCGGTCCCACAGGTCTGCGAAGTCCACGAGACACAGTGATCGGGAGCAAAGGCCCGAGCTGAGCCTGCAGCTGAGCCTGACGCCCCGGTCCCACAGGTCTGCGAAGTCCACGAGACACAGTGATCGGGAGTACTCACCTCAGCTCTCAAATCCCAGGATCCCGCCTCATGAGCTGGGCCCCTGAGCTTTGTCCTGGGCACAGAAGGCCTGGCGTGGGGCCAGAGGAGAGGCATTCAAAGCAAGCCCCTGAGTTCCTGGGTACCTGGGGATGCTGGCGCTGGTGCTCCGAGGCCTCGCTGGGAGACACGGACCCGGCCTGCTCTGTGATCAGTGTGGCCATCTCCCTGCTGTCTCTCCTGAGGCCCCTATGCTCAGCCTGGATTGATTGGCACTTTGGGTAGTAACAGAAGGTTGCGGACCCTCTCTGAAGTGGGCAGGTGCCTGGTAACACCTCCTCGGAGCCTGGTCAGGGACTTGCATGACTGAGCTCCAGGGCACTGGCTCTCAGATGAGAGGTTGAGAAAGGGGCATCTTGGTACCCAATGTGGGCGGCTTGGATGGGGCTTCACCAAGAAAGGAGGCAACGCTTCCACCCCAGCGCCCCCTTGGCCCTGCTCTTGTGAAAGTGCCTGTGTGGGCCTCCCCAGAGCTGGTGCCCAGACACCAGGACCTCCCGGACCTCAGCCTCACAGAGCACTCCCGACTCCATAACCAGGTCTCTCTCAGCCCGCTGCCTGGGCCACAGGGGCTCCCGGGGCCAGCTTGCAGTACCTCAGTGCAGAGGGGGACAGGGGGTCTGGGATGTGCATGAGGGAGACCTGGGGCTGCTCTGGGCCAGAAGGAGCCAGGAGCTGGGGGAGATGGGAGCCGGGAATGGGCCTGGGGCTCAGGCAGCAGACGGGAAGGGACAGCTCAGTGGGGAGCAGGGCCCAGGCGCTGACAGAGGAACCCAGGCCTCCAGTCAAGGGTGGTCCAGAGCAGGCCAAGTGGTGGCCACCCTGTGGGGGCTGGGGACTGTGGAGCCTCAGGTGGCTGAGTCCAAGCCCTGTGCTCCCTGGGGGCCCTGGGTGGGCGGTGGGCAGGGCGAGGGTCAGCAAGGCCGAGGCAGCAGAAGCTGTGGCTCTCCCTGAAGCTTCCTTTGCAAGGCTTGCTCTGGACCTGTGCAATGCACTGAGCATCTCCTTGTTTTTCTCCCCTTCCTTCAATACAATTATAGATTAATTAATTCTCACCGAGCAATATCTGACCTACATCGGTGCCTCTGTAAGACGGCAGAGCCAGAAGAAAGAATCATTTGGCTATATAAAGACAAGCAATCTATTTTAAAAGAAGGGCTGTGTGCGGGCGCCAGCTGCTCCAGCATCCCTGTTACGTAAGGCCCATCTAGAGGCAGCACACCCTCTCACCGAGATGCACAGCTCGATAGCGCCAAACGGGGTTAATCGTCCGATCGCGTCTGGGCTCACTGGAGGGCCTCTGCCTAGGATGCCTTCCCGGGGCCCCCTGGGCACCTGCCATGCTGCTCACTGCTGCAGGACGCCTCCCCCTCCCTCCCCTACATCAAAGCACCTGCCACGCCCCATCGTAATTGGGTATTCTCCAGGTCAGGGGCTAAATCTCATTCAGCTGTGTGTCCCTCAACACCAGAGAGAGCCTGGGAGACACACGGGGGCATCATCGCCGCGAAGGAATTAAGCCATGATGCAGCGGGAGGAGGAGCGCGCAGGAGGAGAAGGTTCTTGCACTCACTGAGCCTTGGGCACAGGGGGACGGGGCCCTGAGCTGCAGATTCTCAGTTCTCAAGGCTGCTCTGCACAGTGGGTGTTGCTGCAGCCACAATGGGTAACTCAGGGGTGGCTCCCAGTGTTCCTGGCGCTCATACCCAGCGCAATGCCCTGCCCTGATGTGGGCTGGACTGCATGACTCAGGACCAGATTCCAGGGATGGAAGGAGCAGAGAAAATGTGAGGTGTGGCTGTCTTAGCCGCGCTCTCTGGTGCTCTCCTGAGCCCTGGGTGGTGCCACCTGCTGCACTGGGGGGAAGCCCTGTGGACAAGCCCAGGTGATAAGGGCTAAGTGGACAGCACTTTGAGTGAGTTTGGGAGCAAATATCTCGAGCTGAGCCTTGAGATGAGCCCGAGACCCCAGTCCCACAGCCCCGCACAGCCCAGGGGTGCCAGTGATCCAGAGGCACTTCGGAGCTGGACTCCCGCCCACACTTGCTTGCCGTTTCAAACCATGAGCTTTGGGAGAACTTGCGACTCTGTCATAGGGAACTGATGCTTGGCCTCATTCTAGAGGTGGGTAAACTGAGGCTCTGAAGAGCTGAGTGACTCAGCTCTGCTCACCCAGCCCAGGTGCAAGCTCAGCCACACCCAACTGCACAGCACACGGACCTAAGGGGACAGGCCACACCTCGGCCAAGCTGGCTGCAGCCCACACAGACCACAGCAGGTGAGAGGCCCGTCCCAGCGCTCTCGGGGGGCCCGTGGCTGCCTCTCCAGCCTGGTTCCAAAGCTCCTCTCCTTGGCTCTGCCATCCGGCTTCTGTCCAGGACCTCCCAGCTCTTGCGGGCAGCGTCTGCCACCAGAAGCCCTCATTTGTTTCATGGAGGAGGTGGCCCGGAATACAGGGCACCCAGGGTGAGAGGCCTGTCACTTCCCCGGGGACCTGAAATGACTGCCTACCAAAAGGCACATCTGACCTTGACATCAAGGGCTATGGCCAGGCAGCTGGGGGTCCACATCAGCCCTGATCTCAGGACCCCAGCCTTGCCCTCAGCCCACCCCTTCCAGTGTAGAACACAAGGCAAGCTATTTCTTCACCTCCCTTGGCCTCAGTCTCCCCCTCTGGAAAGTGGAAAGAGACAGTGCAGCTGAGCCTGGCACTTGCTTCACAAACTCATGAGGCCCCAAACCACAGCCTGAAAGGGCAGGGCCTGGGCGTGGGGGCTGCGAGGGCGTGGACGGCCTGCAGGGGAGAAGGCAGGGAACACACAGCGCCAGGCGCAGTAGCTGCCACCTGGAACCCAGTGGCCACGTTGTAGCTGTGGACCTTGGCAGGGAGGAACCAAGAGCAGCGTGCCTCCCTGTCCCTGCCTCCGCCCATGGCTCAGGGGCTTGCCCTGGGTCCCCTGCAGGGCAGGCGGGTGGGTACCTTCCTGTTTCTCCCCCACCTGCCCTGCAGTCTGGGCCTGAACTCACATCTGTGGCCCCAGAGTTCACTGTGGGCCCCCATCATCTGTTTTAGAGGCTGCCGTGGGGAGGCCTGGTGTGAGTCACAGCAGGGGAGTGTGGGGCAAGGGCGGGGCAAACAGAGGTACCCTCAGCTGGCAACCTGGGCCTTTCGTTTCCAAACCTGGCAGGAGTGGGTGGAGGCTTTCCGCTGGGTGGATGAGACCCTGCCAGATCCCTGGGTGACCTTAATGGCTGCTCAGCCTCATCCAAGAGGAGGTTCCCTTTCTGGGCTTCTCCCCTCCATCCGGGGAGCTTCAGCAGCCACAGCCCCAGGCCAGAATGAAATAAACTGGTTTGTAGTCACTGAGGTTGGTTGCCTGTTTCCTTCTATTTATGGAAAAATATATAAATAAGAAATAGGGGTCTACTCATTTGCAGTCAGGATACAGGCACAAAGCAGAATGGAACCCTATTAGGGACAATGTGACATTGTCACGTCTGCAACGACAGAGGGGCAGTGGTGAGGAGAAATGGGTTGGGGAGAAAGAGAAGGGTCCAGGAGGGGGGGCAGAGGGGGCTTCCATTCCAGCTGCTGGAATCCTCGTGTGGACTTGCAGACGGGCCCCTTCTCTGGGCTTCCTCCTGAGCCCACCTCAGGCAGCTCCCAGCTGAGAGCTCCCAGTGACCCCTGCCTGCTGTGCCAAGAGGGGACCAATGACTGGGTGGGGCAGCCTGCCTCCCTCCCAGACCCTATCCAGGCACCAGGGCGGGTCCCTCCAGAGCCTCGGAGCAGAGCCCTGCCCCCCTGAGAGCCTTCCTCAGGCAGCCCTAAGAATAAGCTCTCATCTCCCCACCTCGAAGTCAGTCACGTCCTCAGGGACTGTTTGTCACACGTTCCCTATTCTCCTGCCCAGCTGTGGCTTGGGTATCACTGTACCTCTGCTCAGGTGTCACTACACTGTAGTATTAGGTAATACTATACATCAGTATCACACGCCATGCAGGGGAGAAAAGGATGGTTCAGCCAGGTTCGTTAACTTGCCCTGGGACACACAGCAAAAAAGAGATTCCCAAAATCCAGACCCGGGCACAGTAAGAAAGGGGTAGCCAAGACGCACACCCAGAGCTCCACTGCCCCGGCGTCCACTCTCCTTTCCTGCTCCCTCCAAGACAAGTCCTGTCTCAGGCGCCCAGAACCTTCAGACTGCACATCTTAGCAGCTTGGCACCAATGGCTTTAGAAACTACAAGCTCCCCTGTCTAAAGTGGCAAAGAATCCAGAAAATAAATGTGTAACTCGGTGGGGCCTTCACCTGACTCACCACTCAGTGCGGGCTGAGGACCAGCAGAGCCAGCTGAGGACCTAATCTCCTGGGCAGGCATTAGGTTGCAGCATCTGAGGCCCGCCGCCCTGCTGCGAGAAGCTGCCCGTTTACAAGACCCTTGGCCACTTCTGAATGCTAAGGTTAGGAGGCAGCTGCACTGGGCTATGACAAATCCCCAGCCCCGCCCCCAAATCCAGGCTTGGTGAGGTGTCAGGCTCTGGCAGGAAAGAGCTTTGAGCATTCAGTGGGGCTGCCAGCATCGGCTGGTGTCACGCCCCACGGCTAGCTGCCTGCCTCTACTCACCTGTAACGCTGGCCTCCGGGAGGCCAGAGCCTCAGGCCAGATGTGCTCTGCCCAGACTTGGATTCTCTGGAAACCTGGCCCCAAGACCAAGCCAAGCTGTTTATAGATTCTGGGCTCCGGGCCAGATATCATTTCTGGCTTTGATGCCATTTAATGTTCCTTCAATGTATTATTCATTCCTGAGAACTGCAGCACTAACTCCTCAAAGCTCCTGCGCACACGTGCCTCCTCCCCAGCTGCACTCAGCCCAGGCTGGTCTCCACCTCTCCTGCTCCCCAACCGCCTGACCCCCGCCCACCCACCACACTTCTCCCCAGCTCCTCTTCCCTGAGCTCAGCCAGAATGAGCCAGGACTGGACTTACCAAGGCAGGGACCCCATTCTGACGTTGCTGTGTGGCCATGGAGAGCCACTGTGTTTCTCTAGACCCAACCCTAACACTCCAAAACCCTAAAAGCTCAAAGCTAGAAAGCACCTTGGGCATCTCCTAGAACACCAAGCGCAGCACCTCATCCAGGAGACCACCCATGGGATGCAGGAATACCTCCGGGATGAGGGGCCCACTTCCTGCACAAAACCAGAGCCCAGGCCCCAGTAGCCAGGCTCCTAGCTGCAGCATCTGTGGCTCTCTCCCTCCTCGCCTCTCTCTCTGCCCACAGTAATATTCCAGGATTGGTGCAGTGCCAAAATACCAAATAAAATCAGGATGATAGGTAAGGGATAAGAATTGTTGATTAGATTTCTTATCCTTTTTTTTTCTTTCTGACACTTCAATTATTTCAGTTATGACTTTTTCATATAACAGTTCATAGATTGCAGGGGAACAAGTAACCTTTAAATCTCCCATTTAGCACATTACAATAATTTCCTTGGAAATCACAGGTGCTCACGCTATATGACCTACCTCAGGCGCTTCATCAGCAAATTAATGTCGAGGTTAATTCAAACTTGGGGGAAAGTGCAAACTTGACAAAGATGAATCCAGCCATTTGCAGTAACGATCAGGGCAGCTGAGACAGGCTGGGGGAGGTGGCGTTTCTGGGGGACACCCAGGTGGCATGGAAGTCTGCTGTATTTTGTCAGAAGCTTCCCCTGAAAGCAGGTGTTCCATGATCAGCCTCCCTGGCTTCAAATTCGAACTGCAACACTAACAGCCACATGGCCTTGGGCAAGTGACTGCCCCTCTTTGGGTCTCAATCTCCTTATCTGTGAAAAGAGTAGATATTAGCACCTATCTCATTGTGGGGATTACATGAGTTGATACATAGCAAAGTATTTGGCACAGAGCTGCCATTTATTTAAGGTCAATAAATAACTTCTACTATTGCCATCATTACTACCGCATTCACCATTATCCCCACCATCACCACCACCACCATCACTATCATCACCAGCATGATCTTCACCATCATCACCACTATTACCATCATCACTATCACCATCATCACCATCACCATCACCATCATCAACATCAACATCATCACCATCACTACCATCACCATCACCATCACCGTCATCACCATCATCACCATCACCATAATCACCATCACCACCATCACCATGATCACCATCACCATCATCACCATCACCATCATCACCATCACCATCATCACCTCCACCACCATCACTATCATCACCAGCATGATCTTCACCATCATCACCACTATTACCATCATCACTATCACCATCATCACCATCACCATCACCATCACCATCATCAACATCAACATCATCACCATCACTACCATCACCATCACCATCACCGTCATCACCATCATCACCATCACCATAATCACCATCACCACCATCACCATGATCACCATCACCACCATCACCATCACCATCATCACCACCACCACCATCACTATCATCACCAGCATGATCTTCACCATCACCACTATTACCATCATCACTATCACCATCATCACCATCACCATCATCATCACCATCACCATCATCACCACCATCACCATCATCACCACCATCACCATCATCATCACCACCATTACCATCATCACCACCATCACCATCACCGTCACCACAACCATCACCATCATCACCGTCACAATCATCACCATCATCACCATCACAATCATCACCATCACCATCATCACCACCGTCACCATCATCATCATCACCATCACCATCACCATCATCATCACCATCACCATCACCATCACCATCCCACCATCACTATTATCACCACCATCATCATTGCCATAACTATCACCATCACCATCATCACCACCATCACTATCACCATCACCATCATCACCACCATTACCATCATCTTCACCACCATCACCATCACCGTCACCACAACCATCACCATCATCACTGTCACAATCATCCCCATCGTCGCCATCACAATCATCACCACAATCACCATCATCACCATCACCATCATCATCACAATCATCACCATCATCACCACCATCACTATCACCATCACCATCATCACCATCATCATCTTTCACCATTGTCATAATTACCATCACCATCACCACTATTATCAACATCACCATCACCAGCACCACCATCAACGTCACCATCACTACTGCCATCATCACTACCCTCACCATTATCACCATCAACACCACCATTCCTACTAGCACCATCATCATTATCATTACCATCATCACCACTATAATGTCATCACCACCATCAGAATATCACAACTATCAATATCATCTCATCACCATCATTCCATCACCATCCCTGTAGCCATCATCACCATCATCAGTTTCTGGGGCTCCCGGCACCCTGAGATTTTGACCATCTGTTTCCCAGACAGTTGCAAACCAGGATGTAATGAGTAAGGAACCCCTCAGTCTTTAAGGTGCCCCTGGGTCCTAGGTACCCCATGGCCAACAGTGTGGGCTGGGATGCAGCAGATCTGGGCAGGCCCAGTTTCCCAGGGAGGCCACTGCTGCCCAGGTCCTTCTAGTTCAAACATCAATACTCGGAACACGCCACTAGCTAGGACATCCCTCTGTGACTTCCACAAACTTGTCTTTGTGTAAGTGATCCCAGCCCCCCATTCTAGAGGCACTTTCCTTGGGTGGAGGGGGCTGCAGTCTGTGGGGAACCTCCAGGTTTAAGGTTGGGATTGCGGCCGCTGCTGTCTCCTAGCTCCCAACCTGGGTCCAGCAGCCCCCTGCTCTCCAGCTCCAGGTCAGGAGAGAACCCTTCCCCACTCCTGGCTCATGCTGGGCCCTCTCCCTAAGCAGGGTCTATAGGAAACACACTCAGGGGCAAACCACCAGGGGTCCCCACGAAGGCAGCCTCAGCACTGCACCATTGGTTTCCCAGTGAGGACGCAGCCCAGGCATGGAGCTGACAGCCAAAGGCATGAAAGGAAGATGGAGAGCAGGAGAGAGGGAAGGAGGGAGGGAGAGGGAAGAGGGAGAGGGAGGGAGGAGCGGGGAGGAGGGAGTGGGGGACTGGGACTCACTGGTGCAAAACTGAGCCAGTCTGTGGGAGCCTCGAAGCTAAGCACAAGCAGAGAGCTGGGCACCCCGTCTTTCCCTCCCGCCCTGAGCCAGCCCTCACTGCCATGCACCCTGCCCGGGTCAGGAGCATGCTGGGGAGGCGCCTTTGTCAGCAGGACAGCCCAGAGCAGCAGATGCCAGAGGCCTCCTGACCCAACGTTAACCCAACCCAGGACTTGGGGGCCCAATCTGACTCCATGCCAGCTTCAGACCCACGTGGCCTCTGGCTCCAGACACTGCCTGCTATCAAAATGCCCATCATTAGCAAGACTATCTCCTCTACTCAGAGGTCAAAGGGAAGACGGAAGCCCCAGACTCATGCATCACACGAGCCACACCGGCTCATGTCTTCATTTTGTAGAAACCCTGAAACACACGTCCAGATTGCGGCCCACCTCCCTTCCAGCCAGGACCCTGCATCGCAGCCTCTACACGGATCACCGCGTCCTGCCAGCCTGGACCCTGCATCGCAGCCTCTACATGGGTCAGCCACCTCACCACCCCATATGCAACACCACTGTCCTGGCCACTTGATGGCTTCGGGCTCTGAGAGGCCCATCTACCCCCTGAGGTCACACAGCCAGCCAGGGCAGCCAGGATCTGAACAGAAGTCACACGATCTCCCTGCGGGGTGGCCAGATAGGAGGGTATTGGCCATGGTCATGCATCAGCCTCCTGGTATCGGTCAGGTTCCCTTCCTCACCAATGTCTTGAGCCCAGGACCCAACGAGGGCCTTCAGGGACAGAGCAGCAGGTCAGCATCGAGCTTGTGAGGGTCTCCAGGCCACAAACACTTTGGGGCCACAGTCAGGACCTGCTAAGTGGTAAGAGAATGCAGGGCCATTGGGCCCTCCGTGGTCTCATTTCTGCTGACCGTTCCAGGCTCAAGCCCTGCCAGGACAGTCCAGCCCCAAACCAGGACACCTCCCACATGCAGGTGCAGCCCCTCCCTCTGCTCACCCCCAACCCGCAGATGGAATCCCCCCACTCTTCCCTACTCCCTCGGCCCCTCCTCCCAGCTCTGAGCTCTTGCCCTTTTGGCTTTGAAAGAGGACTTACATCAAAGTAAGTTTAATCCCCCATCAGTGAGCTGAGAAAGTCCGGAATAGCACTGTCAGCTCACTGATGGGGGATTAAACAAAGGAGGGGGCCTTCAGGTTGGGTTTTGAAGAACGTGTAGGAGTTCACCAGGGGATTCAGAGGGCAGGTGAGGGGTGCTTTGAGAAGAAACAAAGGGGCATGACATATTCAAGGAAGGGAGAGAAATCAGCCAGGCTCGTGCAGAGGGCCTGCCATGGGGGCGTAGACGGTGACAGCCTCCTCGACCTCCGAGTGCCCCACCAAGGACTCACCAGTGTGCACGTCAGAGGGGCCTCGGGAGGTCAGAGGAGGTCAGCAGTGGAGGGCCAGGCTCGCTGTTCCAAGGGTGACCGGGCCACTGCCGTGTGTACAGCCAGGGCCATGGTGGGGAGGACCAGGGGCAGGAGGGCTGCTCAGGGGCAGGAATATATGGAATCGCTTTCTTTCAGCGCCTCTGATAGATCCAAAGTCACTTTGTTAGCTTAAGAACATAAAAATGTATAATGCATGGCTTGATTTGTACATAAAATTACCATGTTTGGTCTATTTAGAGAAAGGCCTGTGGGGGCAGGAGCCGCGTGGGAGGGCACTGCTTTTCTCCGAGGGTTTCTTTTGCATCTGCTTCAGGTCTCTGCTCCACAGGCATCTTCTTCATTGGGGCATGCCTGCCTGTCAGGGGTCAGAGCCCCCCCCTCTTCCCTTGGGGTGCCCCTCCTTGCTGGTGTCCTGGCCAGTGTGGGATGGAGAGGGGGCCCCTCAGAAGCAGGGCTGGGGCAGATGGATGACAGCTTTCTGTGCACTCGATGCAGGGCCCACCCTCTCCACAGCTGTCACCAGAGGCAGGGGACTTGGCGCCTGGTCAGGTGTCCCTTTGGCCTCCCCACCTGGAACCAACCCCCCAGGGCTCCCTCACTCCCACCCCCAGCCCTGCTCTGAGGTCCAGCTCAGCATTATTCCCCTAAGGTTTTCATCTGATCCCAACTCAGAAGCGTGGGGTCACCACATTCCCGTGGCCCCGTGCCCTGCCTGCAGTGAAGATGTCTGCTGTGCTCACACATGCCAGGCCCCGCCAGCGCTCTCACCAAACAGCTCGGTTCCTCCACTGGAGCTCAGGAGGCAGATGTGACTCTTCTGCCCCCTCAAAAGATGATGGACCAGGGGTGTGGAGGCTCAGGCTTCTGTGGACAGGGACCGAGGCTGGAGGAGAAAAGTGCGGCAGGTTCCAGGCCCCACCTGCCAAGCGCCAGGCTGTACAGCCCGCACAACGTGGGCCAGGGTCCCTCCGTGGCCAGCAGCTGCAGGAGACCTGTAGAAGTCCCAGGAAGAGGTCCCAGGACATGCCTGGCTGGGACTTCTCTATCTGTCCGAGTGCATTGCATCTTGCCTGAAGGTTCTGTGAAGCTTGGGAACCCCAGGGAGACCGGGAAGTTTATCGGGAGCTCTGGATGCTGAAGGCCAGACACCAGGCCCAGAGCTCCTCCAGACGAATGCACTCGGGAGGGGTGGTCGTCACAGCCACACTCCAGTCAGCCGGCAGGGATGAGCTAGGCCAGCTGAGCCTCCGCCTTGGGGCAGGAGGGAGACAACAAACTGAAAGTCCCTGCTTTGTCAGGGAGGAGAACAGGGCAGGCAGGGGTCAGAGGGAGGGCACAGAGGGCCCTGATGGGGAACTGGGGGCCACTGGGCAGACAGAAGGGCAGAGCCTGGCCTGTGAAGGAGTCACAGAGGAGCAGCTGGGAGGGGGAACAGCGCAGACGAATGAGGAGCGACTCAGGCAGGAGGCAAGGTCAGCAATGGGAGGGGCAGATCCCGAGGCCTCACAGAGTGGAAGGGGCCACAGCCGTGTCATTCACTGAACCAAATCTCACAGAATTCCCATGTGGAAGCCTAAGCTGAGGGACCTCAGAATGTGACTGTGTTTGGGATGGGCCCTTTAAAGAGGTGCCTGGGGTACAATGAGCTCCTCTGTGTGGGCCCTGGTCCAGTAGGCCCCGTGTCCTTATCAGAAGAGGAGACGAGGACACAGACACATGGAGGGAGGCCCACGGGAGGATGCAGAGAGGAGGCAACGTCTACCGGCAGAGAGAGGGGCCTCGGAGGAGCCAGCCCACTGACGCTGACGATCCCAAGGCCCCCGGGCTGTGGGCCAGTCCGTGTGTGGTGTGCCAGTCACCCTGTGCACAGAGCCTTGCTGTGAGCAGCTGCTTCTGCATCTGGGAATGGGGAATTCACTTGTTATTGACCATTATGGTTATGACTCCTGGCTGTGATGAAGTGGACACTTGCTGATGCCAGGGGCACACTGACATCTGTGACCCCAGCACCTGCTATTGGGACTGCTGTGCAGGGACCAGCACAGGGAAGTCCTGGCCTCCTGGGGACTTGGGGCTCCCTGTGGAAGGTGCCCACCCTCCTGGGACCCCAGCACTCAGCAGTCGGACAAGCCAGAGCCCAGCACTGTCAGCTCCCTAAAGAGGTGAGGGTCACGAAGCAAAAACACTGTGTCTTCGTATTCTGCTGCGGGTCTTGTCAACCTGTAAAAGATCAGTTATTTCTGGTTTATGAATGACTTACTCTGGAATGTTGCTGAAGCCGCGGCAGCCCATGGGTCTGTCTCTGCCTCTCCTGCCACAGGGCCCCAGCATTGGGAGCTGCAGGGTCACACAGGATGGAGTCAGCCAGGCAGTACACAAACGATGGTCCCACAGAAAACATCCCTTCTGTGCATCTCAGAGCTCTGGGGACACAGGGTGGGGACAGTGGGGTCCCATAGGAGACATGGAGCACTGCAGATTATCACGGCAGCACAGCCAGGTGAGGACTCAGGCACCGCCTCGGCCCAGATTCTGGCTCAACTGAGCTGTGTGGCCCCGGACAAATGTCCTCACCTCTCTGAGACAGTAACTGGGCTATTCTGCCTCACTGGTTTCGGTGAGAATCAATATGAAAATCAGGCCCCACGTGCAAACATTTGCCATTAATGCTGACTCCCTGTGGGCTGAACTATTTGATCCCTGTAGAAAGTAAGAAGTTCCTCTTCAAAGTTTCCCTTCTTCTTACATAATAATAAATGTTAGAAATAATCATTTCTTTTAAAGGCTAACTTTCTTCAAAGCCTTCCTTCTTGCTTTTTGCTAGTAACTCTTTGTTAAGCCCTATCCTGTGTAGCTGTTAGATATAAAGGAATAAGTACATTCTATGTCCTTGTGCTTTAACAAGATATTTATGTTACTACTTTTCTAAGACCTTTCACAAGCAACTTCCTGTCCCTTCCTTATTTGGACTTGGTTGTTATCCAATCAGGTTTAGTTTAGATTCTGAAGTCCAGCTCAAACCTCCGGCGATGACACAGCAGAAGGACCCAATGCATAAGGATAAGGAATAAATATGCTGCCTTTCCTTTGTTCATTATACTCTCATGGCAAGATGGCTGATGAGTAGTACCCTTTCTGCAGAAAGTCAAATTTCCTTGCTGAGAAAACCTTTTATCTGAATGCCAATTTTTCCTTGCAGTACCTAAGAACAAGCATTCTGTCTCTAACAATCTAGAACTTTCCATGCTTGGGCCCTTCTCATCCTTGGGAAGCCAGGGAGGTGGGACTGTCTCTGTTTTACAGATGAACAAAGCAAGGCTCTGACAGCCGGCATTGCTAACCCATGATTGCACAGCATGCTGACCCCAGACAGAGGCCAGAGCCTTGTCCCAAGCCTGAGACCCACACAGAACTGCCTGATTGTACAGAGTGCCGACCCCAGACTGAGGCCAGAGCCTTGTCCTGAGACTGAGACCCACACAGAACTGCCTGATTGTACAGAGTGCTGACCCCAGACCGAGGCCAGAGCCTTGTCCTGAGACTGAGACCCACACAGAACTGCCTGAGGCTGCTGTAGCTCACAGTGAGCCAGGGCAGGGACCTGCACAGACTGTCCACTGCCATGGCACATGGTAAGCCAGGGAGGAGTTTGCACAGAACTGCCCACACTGCCATGGCACACTGTGAGCCAGGCTGGGGACCTGCACAGAACCGCCCACAGCTGCTGTGGCTCCCAGTGAGTCAGGCTGGGGACCTGCACAGAACCGCTAAGGCTGCTGTGGCTCCCAGCTAGGAGCAGTGGCAGTTTGCCAACTCAGGCAAGTAAACTTCACCCAGCGCTCCCCACCTCCCACAGTCACCCTGAGCCTGGCCTTGGGCAGGCCCTCCACATGCTGAGCCTCAGGAGCCATGGTTGTGCAAGTTGGGGCTCTGGAGCCCCAGTGACAGATGAACAAGTCAGGGCTCAGAGAGAGCCTTGTGCCCCACTTGAGGTCCCACGACCGACAGGTAGGCAGAACTTGACAGGGTTTCCTGAGAACGTGGCCAGGCTCCATGCCAGGCACCAGGTACACACAACCAGGCACCATGGACTCAGTCCAGGAAGCTGTAAGTCTCTGAGCCTGATGTTTCCTGGGTATCAGGTGAGATGGAGGCCAGGAGGGCTCCCCTGGGCTCACTACCCAAAGGGCCCTCCCAGCCCAACACTGGGGCCTGTGAGAAGGCCCCACAGCACTCAGAGCTGACACTGAGGGGCCGCCTGCTGCCATCCTCCCTCGCCCCCTCCTGCATGGCCAGTTTGCATCATTGCGGGGTAAGGATAGCCAGACACATGGGTCCCACTGCCGCAAACAAACAGCAGCCAGACCCAGGCAAGCGGGTCCAGTGGCAACAGCCACCCACACTGCCCTGTGTCATCCAGCTGTGTGTTTTCCCACCCAGGAGCTTGGGCCAGGTGGGGAGAGCAGTGCAGAGGCTGTGGGGCTTAGCAAGGCCTCTGGGGCTTGGCAGGGCCTCCTAGCACAAGCCACCCAGCTTCCAGCAGGTGGAGTCAAATAAATATGGCACCTCCCCCACCTCCATGCTCCCACCCATGGGCCCAGACCCCACACCAGCTCTCCTGAGGCCTCAGCCTCCTCTTGTTCTCCCAGGAAAGGCTCTGAAGAGGTGAAGAGGGAATTCTCGTGGCTCCTTGGCTCTTCTCAGGGACACCCCCGCAGCAAGCAGGCCTGGAACGCCAGTCCCTGACCCTCTGGGAAGCAAGCAGGGGGGTGGGGGCCAAGATCGGGGCTGAGCAATTGCTCCTGGCCACCCCACTGCTGCTGCTGAAAAGCCTGGGTCTGAACCCACGTCTCCCACAGCACAAAGGAGGCTCCATGACCAGTTCCGGAAGAGGCCAGACTTCTTCCAGAAATCCCAGCCCAGATCCCTCCTCTTGCCTCCTCCCCAGAGCCTTGTTTCACAACATGATTGAACCACCCCATTATTTAATAAAACTGTCAGAACAACTGATTTGTGCAACGTACATGGTTCCTTTTTTGCTCTTCTTTCTTTCCAGATTCAATAAACCCTGAAGTTGTTCCAAGAAGACAGGGGAGTGATGGGAAGCATCAATTTCACAAGGAGACAGTGCAGCTCATCCAGCAGGCTGCATGGGACAAGCCACACTGAACCCGGGGAGGAGCCGCCACTAGAACGGCCAGGGCAGCTGCTTACGGGGAGGCAACAACCATCCCTGCATGTGGGGACTGGGAGAAGAAGTGGCAGAGAATGAGTGCAACCAGGGAAAGCTTCCTGGAGGAGGAGACATGAGGCTTCTATCTTGATGCAGTAAGTGGCTCTCCTCTGCTCTGTGACCAGGCAGCAGGTGTGGGCTCAAGTTCCAGCTGTGTGGCTGGGGTGAACAGAGGGAGGGTTTTCCCTGAAACGTGGGTGAGACTGCTCCCTCCATAGACTGCAAGAATCAGAGGGTGTCCCTCCGGTACACGGAAACTCCCAGACACTGAAGGACTCTCTGAAAGGCCCTTGGAAAGGCCTGACAAGGACAGTAGGGTGCACTCTGCCAGATACTCTGTCAGAGAACATTCTAGAACCACTTCCCACCTGCACCCTCACTTACAGCCTGCCCTCTCAGCCCATCCTGGATGCCTCCTCCACTAACAACAGCTGAGTGCAGCAAAGCTTGCGATTTGTTCCCCAGTTTTGGACCATTTCTGGATGCCTGACTAAAGACTCTATTTTTTCAAGTTATGGCCAGTGGGACGGAGGGATGGGACACATGAAGCCTCCGGGCTAAGTTGCTAACAGGAAGAAGCAGGCCACCCCAATCTGTTCTCCCCTCCCTGCTGGCTGGAGGATAGATGTGATGGCAGGAGCGAGAGCAGCCACCTTGGCCACAGATGAAAGCTGTGTGCTGAGGATGGCAGAGGAACAGGGAGGCAGGAGCCTGGCTTCACGTGTGGTGCTGCCACGACTCTCTGGGCTGCTCACACTGCCAGGGGGTCCTCCACCTTCTGCTCACTGCTCTTACATCTGGCAGTGGCCTGAGCCCACAGCCCAACTCACCCCACAGTGTTTCTCATCCTGCTGGGCCTGTGGCTCCAGGCAGGTCCCTGCCTAGGGATTCCCAGCATCTGCCCTCTCATGGGTCTTTCACATCTAATTGGCAAAGCATTTGAAGAGCTCCAGCACTCACAGGGTAAAACCCCAGGGAAATGGTCCCGTGAGGGCTGCCAAGCTCTCCTGATACCACCACCCTTGTTTATTGTGGGGTGTGGGCTGCTGCGGTCACCCTGCTCTCACAGACCTTCACACTGCGACTGGCAGGGTCCCTAGCCCCTTCGTCAGAGGTCAAGAGGACATCCCCAACCCCACCCACGTCCCACAGCGCTCTAGCCTGAGACCATTTGAGACATCTGATGAGGCCTGTTCTCCCAACTCCACGTCACCCATGACTCCCATCCTCATCCGTGCCCATCTCCCTCCAGCCTGTCCAGAGCCCTCTGGACTGCACAGCCAGCCTCAGCATAACCTGTCCTGCTGAGTGGGGCCTCCAGCCCCCGGCACGAGACAGAGGCAGAACCTGGAGACCCGCCGAGGCCGCCGCTACTGCTGGCCACTTCCAGACCACCCTGACGCCGTCTTCCCTTCCATCCACAGTCCCAACTTCCCGGAAGACACCTCGCAGCCCTTGTTTGCTGAATCGTGAAATGTTTGCCCGCCGTGCCCCCCCCACCCTGCTGAGGGCTCCTGGAGTCTGACCCACCTCTGTTTCCCTCCGTCTGCACAGGCATTTGTTGCATGACTGAACGACATTGAGGAGGGGACACAGCTCAGCAGAAACATCCCTTAGATGCACGAGCTGCAGCAAAGAAAAGCGTGTTCACGAGGAGCTCCGCACAGCCTGGCAGGGCAGCAGCTGCTCTCACCGGGGGAGGAGGCAGGGACACAAACGCGAGAAGCAGCTATGAGGGCAGCCTTGGGGCTGTCACGGGCATACGAGGGCGTGCGCGTGCATATTTACACAGTGACAGTAACTTTGGAAACACACATGGACCCTGCCCTGTGGATAACCCCCACACAGCAACAGGGACGTGCGGATATGAGAGGTCAGGAGATATGGGACCCTGGGGGGTCCTGATGTCACCTCCAGGGTCCTTTTAAGAGGGAGACAGATGGCCAGACATATGCCTATAATCCCAGCCTTTGGGAGACCAAGGTGAGAGGGTCACCTGAGGCCAAGACCAGCCTGGACAAAACAGCAAGACCTCGTCTCTACAAAAAAAAAATCAAAATTTAGCGGGTCTTAGTGGCACACACCTGTAGTCTCAGCTACTTGGGAGGCTGAGGCAGAGGGTCACCGGAGCCCGGAAGATGGAGGCTGCAGTGAGCCATGGTGGCACCACTGCACTCCAGCCCTGCATTCCAGTGTGGGCGACCAAGCGAGAACCAATCTCAAAAAAGAAAAAGAGAAGGAGGCAGGACACCGGTGTGAAGAGGGGCTGGGCCAAGAGACAGGCTTCAAGGAAAGCAGAAGTTCTCGGGAGGCTGAGAGGCCAGGATGAGCCTCCCCGGGGCCTCTGATGGAGCCCCTAACTCTCCTTCTGCATTTCCAGCTCTGGAGCTGTAAGACACGAGTTTCCATTGGTGGAAGTCACAGGTTGGTAGTTAGTTCTTTAACAGGAAACGTGCAGGTCAGATCGCATCCAGCCTCAAGCCCCAGCTCCATTTCCCATACAGCCTAAGCTCTCACATGAGGCGATCCAGCTGCCTGGTTGGGGAGGGGTTGCCATCCCCGCTGATTTGTGGGCCCAGGGGTGAAGAAGCCTCACCTGCCACCCAGAACCAGGCCCCCAGCTCCCGGCGAGGCCTCGCGGCTGCATCGCCACCAGTGACTAGGTATTTTATGCTGAACATTAAAGATATTTTACACTGGAGATTTAACACGGAACATTAAGAACCATTGAAATCACTCATATCAATTGAAGATACAATAATTGAACCCTGGTGGAGCTATAAGGAGAGGCATAAATAGAGATAAATTGGCCCCCCTCGGCCCCCCACCCACCCCCGGAAGCTCCTTAGAGATGCTCCTGAGGACTGGCAGTGACAGAGACCCACGGCACGGAGCAGGGACCCGGGGCTTCCTCCAAAGGGGCCTAGGCGGACCCGGAAGCTTCCATGTGTCCCTTGATGGCCTTGGTCAGATCCTGGGTGAAGGCGTGGAGCGAAGGGACCCAGGGGAGGAGAGGTCCGTTCTCCAATGGCCCAACCACCTCCCTCCTCTACATGCTACACCCCAGCCCTGATCTGGGCCACACACTGAGCCCTGATCACAGCCATCAACTGTGTCCTAATGCAGGTCACACTCCGAGCCTCATCCTTAACAAAGTCTAAGCCACGATTATGGCCCCAAACCGAGCCCTGCTGTGGTCACAGGCTGAGCTCTGAGGCCAAATACTGAACTGGGACAGCGGCCGGAGGCTGAGTCCTGGGCCTGGGACTGTGGGTCCTCCTTGATGTCACTGCATCCACCCAAGCTACCCTCTCTCAGCTTCTCACACACTGGGCCCCAGCTGGGCTCTGCATGTGGATAGAAAGGCCCCCTGTCCTCAGGGCGTTTCACTCCCCTGGGGAGGCTGCACCTGAACAGTGCACCCGATCAGCCAAGTACTATGGATGACAGGGTCCCCAGCCTGGCTCTCCCTGCCCTCCCATGCCCAGGCCCCCAGCTCTGACCAGAAAGCCCTCCAGCCTCTGCCTCCGTCCTCTGCCCTACAGATCAGAGCAGTGCTCCCACCGATGAGCGGGGTCCCTGTCCCGGTCTGTGGTCTGTGTGCAGAGGCTGAGGTTGCACAGGCTGAGGTCCGGGGCCTGGCATGCTCGGCCAGAGTGTGGCAGGGAAGGGCCCCTCCATGGGGCCTCACTCCTGCTTATCCAGGGTCAGAAGAGCTGAGTGGGGAAGTGAAAGGCACAAAGTCCGTCTGCCTGGCTTTGCAACCTTGGCCTCCCCTCAGCTGCATGGCCGAGGTTTCTGGTCATCTCTGAGCCTGCCTTGCTGCAAGGGAGGATGATGGCATCTGACCCCAGGATGTGAGCGTCATCAGAGAGGACCCAGGTAATCAATGACAGGTCCCCGGGCATGGACCTCCCCATGAAAGGGACCACAGCCATGATCAGGTCCCAGCAGTGCCTCACAGCCCAGGACTCCAGACCTGTCATCCTCTGCTGCCCCCAGGGCTGTCTCGAGGGCCCACAGCCTCCCTGCCCTGCTCTGCGCCCCCTTTCTGAGCCCTTCCAAAGGCGGACCCTTCTCCATGCTGCTCCCACCTCCTCCCCCAGATCAGCTGCCTATTCCCCGGGCACAGGTGTGAGGCCAACAGCTGTGCCTGTGCAGGGGAAGGGCTGATGCCCCAGCCACCCTCCCAGGCTCGTAAATCTGCCCTGTTCCCCTCAAGCCAGTACTCAGCCAGGCCACCTGCATAATCCAATATGTTTCACTTACGAGCTGGTCTATTACCTGATTCATACCGGATCTGTCACCCTGAGAGATCAATGCACCCTCGGGATGCCACATACGTAACACCTGGTACATAATGGAATCCGGGCTCCTAGCATCGCAATGCACAGCCTCTGTGGCCACTGGGAGCCTCAGCCCCTCCCCTGGGCAAGGGGCAGGGGGAAAACAGCCCTCCTGGCTGCAGCATGGGGGTGCAGCTCCAGAAGGACGTCTGCGGTTCCAGGCAGGGTGGGGTGGTTCGGATCCCGGGTGTCCCTGCTGTTCTGTCTAACTCCATTTGGAGAGACCTCAGAGCCTTTTCACCCAGCCCCCCACGCCTGAGCAGTTGGCCCCTCTCTGCCTGCAGCCCACTGATAGGGCGCTCACCAAGTGGTCCAACCCACTGCAGCCAGTACAGACCCAAGGAGCCAAAAGTGCTGCATCTACCAGGTACCAGCCTAAGGTATCAGAACGCAGCTACTCGGAACCTTTGGGGGAAGGAATTGCTGGCCCGCTGTACAAATAAGGAGTCTGAAGTCAGGGAAACAACCCTCCTAATTTTGAACTGCCAAGCTCAATTTGAAACCAGAGTCAGGACCCAGACCCAGGACTTCCCATGCTGCTGAGCTGAAGCCAAGGGGCTGCCCCCGGGTGGTCAGCAGGGGTGCGGCCAAGGGCAGGCACTCTGCAAACAAGTGTTCGGGGTCTATCGGGGTCTGCATGAGTGGGGGGCACTATCTCCCTCCAGCTGGTCTATTTGTGGGGCAGAAACTCAAGTGATTGGGCAGGACTCTGCCTGTGCCCAGCTGCCATGTGGCCTTGGGCAGGTCTCCTGTCCCCTCCAGCCCACGGAGTCACCTGAGCTCCTGGTCCCTGCGGCTGGATGTCCTCGCTGACCTCACCTCTGGCAGCTCCAGAGAGGTCAGGAGGCGCAGGCTGGTGCCCTCGGAACCCAGACCTTTCTGGAAGCCTGGGGGGCTGACTCGGGCACCAGACAGCAGGGGATCCCCCTCCTCCTCGAACTCTGTCACTGATTCTGCTTTGTATGATCGTGGCACCCATGATGGAAACAACATCTCAGCTCCTGCAAGGATCTATATCCCAAAATAGCAAAGTAATTCCCATCGTGCGAAGATTTTTCAGGCAGAGGCATTCGGGCTGGAGTTATTGGGGCCATGTTTCCACACACAACTGATGTATGGACAGGTCTACTCCCAGGACCGCCAAATTAATCCACGTGGAAGCCTGGGGAGTTATGTGTCTCCTGTTTGTCAGGGCGTGGAGGGAGTGCCAGGGGCTGGGGGCAGGGGCAGAGGCCCAGGTTCTGGGCCCAGAATGGAGGCTGCCAGGTGCTGTGGAGGCCATTAAATGCACCCATCATTCCCCTCACTTGTGTGAAGGTCAGAGGACACAGGACAGACAAAGGCATCTGGTCATTTCTAAAGGGCCACACAGATGCCTCTCACCCTCGCCCCACATCACAAATAAGAAACTGAGGCCTGGTCAGGGATGTGAAGGCATCGGGGTGGGCAGGAGCCAGGACCTCACTGCTTCAGGCTCCATGAGTGGCTCCCTTGTGCCCACACAGGCACACACGTGCACACGCAGAGACACACATGGACACACACAGACACCACAGTGCACATACAGGCACATATGCAAGGAATATATGCATGCTCACACACACAGGGACACACGAAGAAGCAAGACACACACAAACACGTACACAGACACACACAGGGACACGTGCATATATGCACAGGTGCACACAGATGCTGGAGTGCACATATACGCATATGCGCAAGGAGCACACACACGCACACACACAGAATACGTGCACAGACACAGACACACATGCACACACACAGAATACGTGCACAGACAGACACAGACACACAGGCGCACACACCGGGAAACACTTCTCAGGGGGTCGTGGCCTCTCTCTCTGGCTCTGGTGGCCTCTCTGGCTAGGGTCTCCACCTGATGAAACTTCACCTCCCTCTCACCCTGATGGGACTTGCTAGGGCAGGGTGTGGCTTGTTCATGGGAGCAAGGCCCTGGGTGGATGCAGGGCTCCAAGAAGTCTCTCCCAAGGGAGCACAGGCAGGCGCCCTCAGCGGGGCAGAGCTGGAGGGGCGTCTCCATGGCCACCTGGCTCTGGGGTGAAGCCAGCTCAGGATCAAGGACCCTGGTGCCTGAGGCCTCCGGTGTTCTCATCTGGAAAGCAGGTTGGCAATGACGCCCACCTGCACAGCCACACCAGTCCAACACCTGGTTCGAAACTGGCCCCAGGCGCACGGGCACACAGACCTGAGTAGACAGTGGGACGTGAGGCAAAGGAGGAAGGACAGATGGCCAGCAGAGGCGGGGTCCGAGCCAGAGTTGTGAAGGACGCACTGTCCAGCCCCTCTTTTCCCAAGCCCTGAACAGACTCACAGAAGGCCTCAGCCGAAGGGGCTTTAGAGACCAGGGGGCCTATCTCACAGATGGGGAAACCGAGGCCCAGAGAGAAGAGGTTCATTCGGGAATACGCAGCAGATCACAGACCCTCAGAGCTCAAGAGGCCCCCAGCCTGCCTCCCTGCTGGATGGGAACTCACGGAGCAGCTACCAGGCTGGGGTGAGGGTCGGGGCGGGGGCAGGGGCAGGATCCGCCCTCTTCCTCTGGGACTTGCCCCATCTTGAGCCAAACAGATGAAACCCTTGACAGTGAAGCCTCCCCTGGGAGGACTCTGGCTCACAGCGCAGGGGCTAGGCTGAAAGGGAGGACCCAGGGAAGGGGTGTGGGAGGGCCCAGGACCCAACAGCTCCGGCTGAGGTCCTCTGAACCACAGCAGTTCATCATCCTTCCTCTAGCTGATAAGATTATCTGGAGGGCAATTAGTCTTGGAATTACCTCGGAGGAGACCGTTAAGAGAAAAATAAATTAAAAAGAAATCCATTCGAGCTGTAATTGTAATACAGTGTATCATAGTCAATTGAATCACAAATACAAGCTGGTCCCTTGTCGAGTGATTTCATCGAGTAAACACTTTGGGTATTTAAATTGGAAACTCGCCGGGGAGAGGAGCAATGATTTGGTTAAAGGAGAACTGAAAACTTCAGGCCAAAAATTGGTTCTGGGCATCGTCTGGCTGCTGCAGGACTGAGCGGGTGACCCTGGATGAGAGGGAAGTCGCCAGCTCCTCCCTCCCTGCATGTCAAGGTCACCCCGTTTGGAAGATACCTAGACCCCAGCAGCGTTACCTGACCTGTGACACCTTTGTTCCTGTGTCCTTCCTCCTCTGTTCATCCACAGTGAGTGTGGCTTCTCTGTCTAATGGGTGTACTCTCACCACACTGGGAGCTTCTGGTACACAGGAGTGCTGCTTTACTTCCTGTGTTGAGCCCAGGTAGGTGGGGTGGGAGTGCTCGGAAGGCAGTTGTTAAGAGAACAAATGAATGAATGGTGGGTTTGTCGGGGACAGATGGGGAATGAAAGAATGCATAGATGGGGGTTGGATGGATGAATGGGTGGGTGGATGGGCAGATGGATGGGTGGATGGGTGGATGAATGGGAGCTGAATAGGGAATGGATGGGTGGATGGTAGATGAATGAGGGGTGAATCCAATCCAACAGGATTGCATCCACCTGTAAATGGATGGGCGGATGGGTGAATGGGGGACAAATGGGCAAATGGCTGGGGAATGGATGGATGGGTGGATAGGGGTGGATAGCTGGATGCATAGATGGGGGATGGGTGGGGATGGAGAGTGGATGGTAGATGGGTTAGAGGGATAGGTGGATGGGTGGGTGAGTGGATAGATGGATGGGTGGAAGGATGGGGAGTGGATGAATAGATGGGGATGGAGGGATAAATGGATACATGGATAGATGGGGAAGAATGGATGGATGGGGATTAGAGGAATAGATGGATGGCTTCATGGGTGGGTGGGTGGAGAGATGAATGGGTGGATGGATGAGGAATGGATGAATAGGTAGGGAATGGAGGGACAGATGGAGAAATGGATGGTTGGGTAGATGGAGGGATGGGGGTTAGAGGGATAGATGAATGGGTGGATGGGTGGAGGCATGGGTAGATGGATGGGTGGATGGATGGGGAATGGATGAATAGGTAGGGGATGGAGGGACAGATGGAGAAATGGATGGATGGGTAGATGGATGGATGGGGGTTAGAGGGATAGATGGATGGGTGGATGGATGGGGAATGGATGAATAGTTGGGGGATAGAAGGATAGATGGAGAAATGGATGGAGGGGTAGATGGATGCATGGGGTTAGGGTGGAGGCATGGGTAGATGGATAGGCGGATGGATGGGGAATGGATGAATAGGTGGGGGATAGAAGGATAGATGGAGAAATGGATGGATGGGAGGAACAGATGGATGGGGGTTAGAGGTATAGGTGGGTGGGTGGGTGGAGGATGCAGAGATGCTTAAACACATTTAAAAGACTGAGCTATCAACAACAGGTGGTCATTTCTCCACCTCTGCAAGAACTTTGGGCCTGAGACGCCAGAGCCTTTTTGTCTTCCAACAAAGAAATCATTTCCTCGCCAAAAAAAGCAGAGTCAAGCCTGATGCCTTCAAGAGTCCCTGGTTTCCTCATCACCCTGAAGCAGCTGGCCTCCGGCACAGTGAAGAGGGTGCCTGAAGACCCCAGTCAGAAACAAAGCCCCATGCGGAGGGGGTGCTGTCCTGTAGGAGGAGGTATGTGCTGAGAAGGAGGGACTTACATCTGGAGCTCTTTCTGCCCAGTCAGAACCTAGGGGTGGTGTCTCTCACAGTTACATTCTCCACCAGTTCACATTCCGCTCCTAGGGATGGCCCAAGAAAATGCCCAGGAATGCTTCCACCAGGGGTCACAGGGATGGCTCTGCTGCCCTGGGGACTGAGTTGGCCACCTGTCCAGTGCACCAAGTTAACAAGCAAAGCCACATGTGGGCAGTGGCTGGGAATCAACCCTGATTATCGAGCACAAGAGGCCTGATGGGCCACATGAAGAGAGTGCCCACAACCCAGAGGAGCTCCTGGATACAGCTGTGCGACCGTGATTTCCAGTGGAAGACGCCACAGCCCCATTCAGGAGGGACCTCCAAACCTGGGGGCCTCAGAGTGATGCTCTGACTCACACCACCAGTAAAAGAACTTCCAACAAGCTAAGCTTGAGGAAAAAGGGACTTGTGGTAAATCGTATTTTCCAAAACTGGGCACCTTACCACTCTCCCATCAAGAGGTGGTGCTACAGTTTGAATGTGTCCCCCAAAGTTCATGCATTGAAAACTTAAACACCAATGCAATTGGGTTGAATGGTGGGAACTTTCAACGCAATTGCAAGGGTGATTGGGTGAGCAAGGCTCTGCCCTCACGAATGCATTGATGTCATGGTCGAGGGAGTGGGCTCCTGTTGAGAGAATGGGTACAGCCTCTCCCTCTGCCTCACACGTGCTCTTGTCCTTCTGACAGGAGATCATGGAGGAAGAAGGCTCTTGAAAGATGCCGGCCCCTAGACCTTGGACTTCTCAGCCTCCAGAACTGTAAGAAATAAATCTCTGTTTCTTGTGAAGTACTCAGTCTTGGGTGTTTGGTTATAGTAACATAAACAGAGCAAGACAGGTGGAGTCTCCCCTCCCCTGGAACCTAGGGTGCTTTCGACAGCTCCAACCAAGAACATGTGATGGAGGTCATGCCATGTGACTTCTGAGAAGTCATACAAAGGAGGCAGTTTCTGTCTGGCTCTCTCTCTCTCGAAATGCTCCCACAGGAGTCAGCTGCCATCTTGTGAGGAAGCCCAGTCCACATGGAGAGGCCATATGTGGATGCTGGAACCCTCGGCCCCAGCTCAGGTCACCACAGAGGGCCAGCATCAACCAGGAAGCCTGTGACTGAGGGAGGCTTCTGGTGATTCTAGCCCTGAGCCTTTGAGCAAAACGTTGAGGGCAGGAAGCTGGTGGGGCAAATAAGACCAGGGATGTGTAGGGTCCAAGGGAAGAGGGGACCAATGTTCCTGCCCTGGTCCAGGCCCTGCATTTCCATTTTGCACTGGACCCCTGAATCCTGTGACTGCTGCTGAGCTGAAGGGACTTCTCCAGTGAGCTCCCTCGGCATATCCATGGCTCAGAGTTCAAGGGACCCCGCAGTGTCCTGTGGCCCTGAGGCCAGCAACTGAGAAGCTCCTGGGCAGTGCGTTCCCCAAGGCAGGGTCCCCACAGCTCCTGCATGAGAAGGGCACCAGGCCCGACCCTCCCACAGCAGCCTGAGCCTCCACACCCTGCAAGCTTTTCTCACGTCACCCTCCCAGGCAGGATTTGAGGCAGAGCTGTGTGACCTGTACTGTCTCTATCACGCCAGAGACAGCCAGCAAGGAGGACAGGAGAGAGAGGGCCACAGACTCCTGAGCGCCTGCCTGGCACGTGGCGCCCACTGAACGGACACTTCTGGTCCACCGACTTGCACCGACGCCACGTTCCTTCTGTCACCTGTGGGCTGAACATCCCCCAGAAGTTCAACAGTTCTGACCTTTCAGTGTCCAGCCTGGGAACCAGAAGACCGAGCCTCCTTCCAGCTCTGCTGTGGAGGTGCTGCATGGCCTCAGGGAAGCCCAGTCCCTCTCTGGGCCTTGGCCCCTCAGAAGGAGGGGCTGAGTGAGGGTGCCCAAGGCGCTCTCCCTCCCAGACCTGCTGGCTTCCAAGGTGCCAGCGTGGCCACTGCCCTCCTGTCCACCCCTTGTCCTGTCCTTCCTGGCACCAGCTGGATACCCGCCAGGTGGGCCTCTCTGGCTGGGGTGGCTCGGCCTGGACAACCGGCAGGGCTCTCAGTCTCCTGCTGCTCCAGACAGGGGGACCTGAAGGTCACTCTGACACTGCAGTCCTGAGCAGGGAGGCCGAGTCCGGCCGGGTGGTAGCAGCTGCTGCCAACGCAGCACTGTCCTGGCATGCCCTCCTGCCAGCCCCTCTGCCTGAACTCCTCAGCCCAGAACACCTGCTCCCACCCCGGGCCCACTGGGGAAGTGCTGACAGGCAGGGGCTGGGGCAGCTAGTCACCAGGCTGCATTCCACAGTCAGCTGACCTTGCCCATGGCCTCCAAGGTCACACAGCTCACAGAGAGCAAAGGCAGAGCCCCCGCCTGGCCCTCTCGTCCCTGGCAGCCATACCCAGGCCCCTCCCTGCAGGCAAGCCCCTTCTCTCCAGGCTGCATTTCCTCATCTGCAAACTGTGCACATGACCCCGGCCCAGGGGCTGTCTGCCCCCACCACTGGGATCCTAGCTGCACAGTGGAGAATTGGAAGGTGAGCACCGGCCCTCCACCATTAGTCTAGGGCTGCCCTGCCCCCACGGCCTCCTCCCTCAGTCTCGTAATGAGCCTCACAGCTGCTGCGACCCTGCCTGGACAGAGTCTGGGCTCCTCAGCCTCTGGAGCCTTCACACCTGCAGCCAGGAGGTGCCAAATCCAATTTGCTCCCTGACACCTCCTCGGACATGCCAGGCTGCCTGCTGCGGCGGCAAATCTGAGAAGGTGGCAGCGGCTCTGGCCTGGGGAGCATCTGCCCGGCCCCCTACCTGTCACTCAGCCCAACATCGCTGCCTCAGTGGTGTGTTTCTCAGGCACCTGGGAAGAAAATTGCTGAGAAACAGCTTCACAGAATCTCTGAAACCCTGAAGTGCAGTGTGTGGTGCCGGCTTTGGGGGGGTTTCAGGCCTTGGCAGAGGCCATGGGGCTGGGGAGGGGCTGGGGCCATCTCCTCCCTTGGCCTGAGCAGGAAGCAGTGTCTGCAGACCTGGCTGGAATGTGCATGGAGGGGGCACCCTGCCCAGGGGAGTCACAGACTCCGCCTGCCCTGCAGGGTCTGGTGTGCAGCCCCCACCTCCAGTCCTTGCCTGAGGAGGGTGCTGGGACCCCTCAGTGCCCGCCACTGTGCTGATGCAGCCTGGGGCAGCTGGGGAGGCGCTTGCCCTCCGTGGACTGTCTGCCTGGTGCTCTCTGTGCCACGGTGGGCAGAGCAGCCACTCTGCTTGGACCCTCCTGTTCACAAGGGTCCTAGCCCCTACTCCTGGGGGACAGGTGCAGAGAAGAGGAGCCTGGGACAGCCGCAGAGCAGGCTCTACCCTGCCAGGAACCCCCTTCAGGCCCTCAGCGTGGGGCTGGGCGGCAGGAGCAGAAAAGCCCAGCCTGGGAGCAGCCAGGGCCTAGGCTAACTCCCTTTGCTTTCAGAGTGGGAAACTGAGGCCCAGGAGGGGCAAGGGCTTGTCATAAGCCTCAGGGAAGAAGGGGAAGGACCCCCACCCATCAAGGGCTCAGTGTGGGTTCCAGGCCGCTCAGGCAGCCTCCTCCTCGGGGAAGCCCCTCTTTATGGGGACTGGGGCAGTGCCCTGGCTACACACAGAACCAAGCCAGCTTCCCACCCTGCCACCACAGCAAGGCTCACAGCACGCCCCTCCCCAGCTGTGAGCACAGGTTCACATTCACGCGCAAGCTCACACAGCCACACTCACTCCCCAGCCAGCCCCAGCCCACCTCCCGCAGTCCTGTTGGCCTCCATTCCCACCCAGACCCCACCCAGGCTTCATCTCAGGAGTCCCCAACAGATGAAGACAGGGGCATGGCTGGCTAAGCTACAGCAGTTGATTGGAGTCTCAGCTGGGGCCAACACAGGAGCGAGTGGGGTCATCCCAGGGGAGGACAGCAGGCAGCTGTGAGGCTCTCAGGCCCATCGCAGCCCAGGGGAGGGCACCAGCTTGCAACGCGGCAGACTGCATCGGCTCCCAGCTCCGGGCCAGGAGGGCGCTCAGCTGGAGAGCCCACACGGCAGCCAGCTGCAGGTTTGCGGACCCAGGCTGCAGGTGAGAAAGTGAGGCTCAGATGGGGCCTGGCCAGGTAACAGGGAGAGCCCAGGCTGCCAGAGGGTGGGGTGGGAAGCACCGGGGCCTGATCTGGGGGCTGACATGCCCACGGAGGCAGGGCCCTGAGAGGGGAGTGGTCACCTGCAGCTGCACGAGCCAGCCCAGACTCTCCTGGCCCTGGTCAGGTTCCACGCAGGCCTTGGTGGCCTGTCCCCACATTCAGCACCATCTCCTGCCCTGCACTGCATAGCCTGCCCAATCCAGCCTTCCTGGCAGCATCCGTGCACCCAGGCTGCGGACTCCTGCATCTAGAGCCTTGCCGCGCCCACCACAGCTCCCCAGGCCCAACTCAGTAGGCCCTGCCTGGCACACCCACCAGCCCTCCCTCTCCTGGGCCCCGTCCTCCACCTGCCTTCAAAGCCAGATGCCCTCAAGAGGACCCTAGCTCTTCCCTGGCCACTCCTCCCCTCCCCCTCCCTCCCTACCTTTCTCCAATCCTTCCTCTTCCCTTTCCCTGTCTCCCTCCCCCTCCCTCCCTTCCCTCCCTCCCCATCTTTCTCCAATCCTTCCTCCTCATCCCCCTCCCTTCCCCCTCCCCCACCCCACCAGCTCAGCTCTCCAATCCTTCCTCTTCCCCCTCCCCGCTCCTCCTCCCTCTCCTTCTCCCTCCATGTACCTCTCCTCCTCCTTCTCTCTCCTCCCTCCCCTCTCCCTCTCCCCACTTACTCCCAGTCCCCCTTCCTCTCTCTCTTCCCTCTCTCTCCTTCCTCCCTCTCTCTCTAATCCTTCCCTACCAGGGAACTCCCTCGCAGACTCTGGGGCTGGGGAGAGTGCCCCTCTTCCAGCCCCTCTCTTGGGGAGCAGACCACTTGATCCTGAGGCCCCATCGCATGCCCCTCTAGCTGTGGGCAGAGGGCAAGGGGGCGGCCACGACTTCCTGTACTTTTCCATGCTGACATTTTTGCAGTGAGCGTGTATCATTTTTGCACAACCAATAAATCTACTTTGAAAAGAAAAACCTGAAAACCCCTAATAAAGCCCAATAAGGACAAAATGCCAGCTGCCAGGCCGTGGGCAGAGGCAGCTGGAGACAGGGCTGTGGGCAGCAAAGTCCCTGGGCCAGGAGCTGGGCCTTCTGGAGGAGCAGAGGGAGGAGGCGGCGGGGGAGGGGTCCCTCGGGACTCAGTGGCACACTCACCTTGGCTCCCCGAAATCTAATTGCCACATAGGGAGCAGGGAGGCGAGGGGAGGGCAAGGGGGTGGGCCTCTGCACCAGTGAGGGCCTCTTGGGTGCTGAGCCAGGTGCCCAGCAGGTAGCCCACGTGATGATCAGGAGGCTCCTGCAAGGTCTTGCTGGGCAAGGCACCTGGTACTGCCCGGCTCCCCGTCAGAGCCCACCCTCTCGGGAAGCCCTGGCTTTCCAGGATTCTCCTCAGAATGCCAGCCCCTGGAGACACCTGACCCGCCCCGAGCCTCTCCGTATGGAGTATGGAGAGGGGGTCCTCAGGGCCGGGGAGGCACGGCAAGGGTCTGCAGGCATCAAGGCTCAGGGCCGGGCTGACTCCGACACAGCCACAGTCCAGGGAACAGGTGATGGCACTGGGTGTGACCCGCCTGGCCCTGGGAACCTGGAAGGGAGGACGGACAGCCAATGCAGGGCTGCGGCTGGAGTCAGAGCAGACCCCACTCCCCACCCCAGACCCCAGCCCAGCCCCATCCACACCACTGGGTCTCCCTGGACCCCTCACTCCAGCCCAGGGCTCAGCCTTGGCACATCCAGCATCCCCTTGGGGCTGCCCCACCCCTGCCACCTCCTCTCCCCACCACCCCGGATTTGGGATGGTCCCTGGCTGGGCCCCACTGCACCCCATCCCTCTATCCCTGAAATATTTCTCCAGTCACCCCCAAAGCTTGGGTCCCTCACTTCCTGCTCAGAACTCAGTTCTACCAGGCCCAAGGTCTACCAGCTTGGGCCCTGGGACTGTTCCCTCGGCTGGAATGCTTTTCCCTGCACCCCCGTCTCAGTGAGACCTGTTTAAAATCACAACCAGCCTCATTCTGCCCCTGCTACGGTCTGAGTGTGTGTTTCTCCAAAACTCAAAGGCTAAAGTAACTCTCAGGGTGATGGTGTGAGGGGTGGGGCCTTTGGGAGACACTGAGGTCCTGAGGGTGCAGCCTCCGGGTGGGATCCAGGCCGCAAGAGCTCCCACCTTCCCTCTGCCATGCAAGGATGAAGGAGAGGTGCCCTCAGCAGCCCGGAAGGGCCCCACCAGAACCCGACCCTGGCAGCGTCCTGATCTGGGACTTCCAGACTCCAGGACGAAGGGCAGTTTCTTCTGTGGTTGAAGTCACCTGTGATGATTACAGCAGCTGAGCTGATGAGGACCCCCCACCACCACCAAGGGCTTCCTCTCCCAGGGCTTCCCGCCTCCCAGAGTTTGTCTCCGGCCTCATCACACTCCATCCAAGCTCCTAGCCAGCCAGTTGTACCTGCAGGCAGAGAGAGACCTGTGCTGTCCATGGAGGCGCACAGACACCGTGAACACATATTGGCTGTGTGAACAGATGTGTGATGTGCTCGGCTGTTTCCACCTCCCGAGTGCTGCATGGCTCTGGCAGAGTGACTGCGGACCAGGAGCCACCCACGTTCCATGGGACCCCCCTACTTCCTAGCTGCCTGGGGATGACGGTGGGGGCACCCCATGGGCGGCAGTGCTCAGCATGACCTGGACACACGCCATGTCCTGGTGTCAGTGGACAGGGTCTAATGAGAGGTGGCAGCAATGGTGGTCAGGGACAGCCTTGCCGTGCCTGACACCCCATCTTCTGGCCAGAACTGCCCCTCCCATCCCCACGTGTCCCCCAAGACTGGGAACTGGGTCCAGTTCGTAGCCCTTGTCCACTGCCACACCCCCGCCTCCCCACGCACACTCTGTCTGAGCCAGGGGAGCAGGGCCCAGCTGCAAGCCTGAGAACCCCCAAGACAGCTGTCCCGGGTGACCTACCAGGGAGTCCTGGGGGGCAGACTGAGCCGAGAGGGGAAGGGCAGGCCAAGGGGGCAGGAGCCTGGGAGGGAAGTCCTGCCCCAACTAGCACACACCTGCTGCCAGCTCAGCCCCACCCAGCTGAGAGCTCCGCCTCCTTCCCAGGCCTCCTGCCTCCTCCCAGCCCAGCCGGTACTCAGTGTCCTCCACCTCCACCTGGCACTTGCCAACCCACAGCTGTTCCCCCTCTGTTCTGCCACCCCACAGCACTCAGCTGCAGAGAAGAAGAGCCTGGGACAGCCCACCTTCTCCCAGGTTCAGTCACAGGGGCCCCTGACAAATGCTGGGGGGTCATCTGGCCTAGGGCTCAGGGGACCCTATCCTGAGACCCAGCTGGGCCTGGCCATGTCCCCCTGAGCCCTGGAGCCTTACTGGTCAATGGGCCAACCCTCCACCTGCACCCCAGGCTGGCTTCGTGGTGCCATGGAATTCTGGGTGAGGCCCTGGCTGGGGACACAGGATGGAGGCCCTCGAGCCCTGTGCAGAGCCAGCCCAGCCTCTGCCTGCCTCCGCAGATGGCATGTGGCACCTGCCGGCTGAATGGCCCTGTGACGTGGCAGATCCAAGGGGAAGAGGTTCCCACAGCATCCTCTAGGTCCAGGCCACAGGCCTTCCCCACTCCCAGCTGCCCCTCAGCCCCAGCTCCTCCAGACCCCTGGCGGTCACCTGGCTGGGTCTCTTCACCCCCAGGGCTCGGGGTAGAAGAAGCCCCATCCGCCATGCTGCCCCCACCCCTCCTCTGCCAGCTGAACCTCAGCCATATGGCACTTGAATGAATGCTGCTGGGGAGACCTTTGCATTGGAACAGATGGGCGGACGCTGGCGCACTGCAGAGAGACAGGGGCTGGGCCAGGGGCTGGGGATGTGGGGCAGGGAAGGGGGAGGCCTGGGCTCTCCCTGGTCGGCTGAGCAGCACAGGTGTAATCCCGGGGACTTCAGGAGCTGCCTGGGCTGTGGTGGCCCAAGAGGGGCCTCCAAGAAGATGCTACCGCAGAATTTTGGAAATTGACACTCAGGGAGATGGGGTTGGAGGGTGTTGGCCTCCCAGCCTGGCACAGCAGCACAGCCCTCCCCCAAACCCGCCCCACCCCTCCCGCACCAGTCAGCAGCCTGGGCACAGGGCACGCCTCTGCCTCACTCTGTCCTCTCCCTCCTGCCTAAGAGGACCAGAGGCTGGGGTGGGGGATGAGCAGAGGCAGACTCAGGCCTGCCCGAGGTCCTTGGCAAGGATCAGCCCCTCTGAGCTGTCCCCGCATCTATAAAATGGGCAGACACTTGACATCGACCCCCGCCTGGTTGTTCATCCTCCTCTCAGTCAACAACTCTGCCGAGGGCGTCCCTGGACCCCACACTGGGCTGGACGCCAGACACCAGGGCAACCAGGGCTTCGCCTCCGTCGGAGGGGAGATGAAACAGGGAGAGGAGACGGTAGGAGAAGAGTCGTGAAGAAACTGCCTAAGCAATGACTGACCCCAGGAAGGGCTCTGGCCCCTCTGCTGCTGTCCGTGGCGCGGAGAGCCTGTGTGACCAGGCTCAGGCTCAGGGTGTGAGCAGAGTCAGGGCTCAGTGGTGTGTGACCAGGGTGAGGGCTCAGCCTGTGAGCAGGTCACATCCAGTGTCCACCCTGGAGAGCTGCCTGTTGAGGCACCCAGGCCAGACCACCCGTGGGATCCCCTGAGCTTCACTGTGCGGGCTCTAGGCTTTCCTGGAGCACAGACCACTCAGAGCCTGGTCTGGTTGGGAACGGTGCCCATCCCTCAGGTCACTGCCGCTGTCCCTCAGACATGTCACCCTCTCATCCCACTCACCACTCACCAAATGGCATGAGCCACCCTCAGTGAAGAGGCTCAGCTGCCAGGGCTTTGTGAGCCCGGCCCGAGCAGGCGTCTGCCCCTGTTGATGCCTGCTGCCAGCCCTGCTGCCACCTGACCCACTCGGCGTGCACACTGGCTGCCGGCCCCGTGTGGGAGGCTGGGCGTGCGTGCCCCAAGCCCTCTCCACCCTGCCTGGGAGCAGAAGGCCCTGGGGCCTTGAGGCAACTGGAGCACCCAGCACATTCCCATTCTGCTGGTGACACTTTCCAAACAGCTTATCAGAAATTAATATTTAATTCTCTTCTGTGGGTTTAACTTAATTATTCAATTTATTATTGCAATTACTGAGAAGCACCCAGAAGCAAAATTGCTTGCTTTGAGTGGAGGAGACCGTCAAGGAGGAGGGAGTCTTGCCAAGCACATCCCAATTTCAGAACGTGCTTTGTAGCCTTTGCCCTGAGGAGTCTTCCTTGTGTCCCGCTGAAGTCTCTCTTGCTGCACTTAGGGAACAAAACCTCTTTTCCCGTCAGGACTGACTGAAGATGCTTTCTGTTTCCTGAGTGCCACCTCCTGGGCAGGGCTTCCCTGGGGTGGAGCCAGAATCCCCTGTCTGCTCAGAGGGGGCCCCTGAAGGCAGCACCCACATTTCTTCCTTCCGTATCATGCTGGGGTCCACTGCCCAGACAAGCAGGAGGAAAAGGAGGGAAATGAAGAAGGAGGAAGGCTGGGAGAGAAGGATGATGGGGGCAGGAGCTGAGGGAGCAGGAGAGGATGGGGGTGGGGAGAGGGTGGGGGCGGGGGCATGCTTTTGCTACCACTCCAGGCGCAACCTCTAATCCTGGGGTCCTCATAGCCACCGCACCGCCTTGCCCTCGGGGAGAGGCTGTCGCACTTTACAGATTCTGACACCAAAGCTCCAGGAAATGCAGTGACTTGTCCCAACCCACCCAGGTGGACCTGGCCAGGTGGGGACTCAAAACCACGGGCCACAGGGCTGAGGTCTTCTGGCCAACACATGGCCCTGCTACTGGGAAGGTCAAAGTTGACAGGGTTAAGCCCCAGGGCCCCTCCCCTCACCCACTTTCTGCCTGCCCACTTCCTGGGGGAAGAGCAGAGGTCCTGGAGGGATGGGAATGCAGGACCTGGGGGCCTGGAGCTGACCCTGAACCCTGCCTACAAGAACAGCTGTGCCCTTCCCCAAGCCCCTCCAGGCCTCAGCCGCCCTCCTGGCTCCTGGCCTCCCAGCCTCCTTCACCCCAAGGGCCCGCTGCCCAGGAGAAACCGTGGGCTGTGTGTCTGCTCTGGCCTACTGTGGATGGGCACCAGCCCAGGGCTGAGAGTCACATGCCAGCTAGGAACAGCAGAAGGCGGTGCAGAGACGGAGGGGAGAGGTGGGGTCATGGGTCCACTGGGGCCAGCCACTCTGCCCCAGGTGTCCTGCCAGCCACAGAGCCATCAGGTGGAAGCACTGGAAAGAAACCGCCGCTGTGTCCCGCCTTAGGTCTCAGGCCCATAGAGCAGAGCACCTGAAGGGTAACAGCGGAAAGAGTAACGCAGCCCACAAGGGTAGCAGAGACAGGCTGTGAGCTCCGCTGCTGTGGCTGAGTGAGGCTAGGCGCCGGGCGGGTGCAGGCCCTCATCCCTAATGGTCAGTGGCCTGCAGGGTAGCACACACGCCCCGTTTCACAGATGCAGAAACTAGCTCAGAGAGGAGAATCCCCAGCTCAGGCCCCGAAATGAGGAGGCCTCTGCTCCACAGCGCCCTCCGCTGCCCACTTGCCAGACTCTGCCCTCAGAGGTGGTACTGAAGGCAAACCCCATCTGCCTTAGGCCTGGAGCTCTGGGGGGCTGGGGCTGGGTCCCAGGGGAGAGATCTTGATGGGGAAACCTCTGGGGAGTCACAGGAGACCTCAGGGAGCCTCTTACACCCGAAGCACAGGGTCAGACCAAGGTGGCTTCCAGATGAGGGCAGGGAGGGGCCCCGAATCCAGACCTGGAACCAAGGAACCAGGCCCCCCCAAGCTTCTGATCTGCCCAGCACAGAGGGGCATCTAAGTTATCTCCCAGGCTTCTGACTGAAAGGCACCACCGTAGTCACGCCCCAAAGACCGCATGCGCTGAACTGTCCTGGCCACCAGAAGGCAAACAGACCCTAGCACAGTGCCCCAGCCGGCAGACAGTGCCGCCCACTGGGCCTCAGGCCACCAGACCCCAGCTAAAAACCTGGCCTGCACCTGCTCGCTGTGCCACCTCTGGCTGAATGCTGTACTCCTGGCCAGCGGTTCCCCTGGAGTCCCAGGTAGAAGGTTCTGTGCAATGAAGCACTGTGTAAAGTACTCACTCCCTGCTGCTATGGAGAAAGCACTCAGTACATGGCAGCTACGAGTGTGGTGCACTGTCATGTCCCTGGTGTGTGAACGCCGCACTGCTGTGCCTCAGCCCCAAATGGAGGGTCAGCAAGAGAGAGATCCTGCCTCACGCCACAGTGCCCGGCTTCCCAGGGAATCCTCTCGCCTCTGCACCTCAGTTTTCTCGTCTGAGAAATGGGGACATCACAGCACCTTCTTTGGGGCACTGCGCTGAGGGGTCGGTGACATAATGCCCTTTAAAGCACCTACTAATTTCTATTTACGGAGGCCCAGCCTCGTGGCTCCAGAGCCAGGGGCTCTCGGACAGGAATTTGCGTCCAGGGATCCTCACTCATTCACTCACTCACTGACTCACTCACTCACTCACTCTCTCATCTACTCACTTACTCGCATGGTAGACAGAAGTAACATGGAGGGACCACAGCTGTCCCCACCCTCCTGGGATGTCCAGCACAAGCCCACCCCACATGCAGGTATGTCTACACACACGCAGGCACATAACACAGGGGCCACGCCAGGAAGCGCACAGACAAAGGTCCCACCACATATTTCCCAAATGGAAATCGATGGCTTTGAGGCCAATATCTCACAGCTTTCAGAAAACATTAAAAACCTGACCTGCCATGCTCCTCCACTAAGCCGCTTAAATGTTTTGTGCTTATAAAAAATATTTGATTGATCATTGCCTGGATACTGTAATTTTCTATTTACCGAGGCCCAGCCTTGTGGCTCCAGGAGCCAGGGGCCCTCAGACAGGGAGGGCCTGTTCCTGGGCCCCTGAGCCCCTCACTCACTCATTCACTAACTCATTGACTCACTCACTCACCCACTCATTCACTCACTCACTTATTCATTCACTCACTTATTCACTCATCTACTCACTCACTAATCCACTCATTCACTCACTCATTCATTCATCTACTCACTCATTCATCCATCCACTCACTCATTCACTCATCCACTCACTCATTAACTCAGCCATTCACTCACTTATTCACTCATCCACTCACTTATTTACTCATCATTCATTCACTCACTCATTCACTCATCCACTCATTCACTCACTCACTTATTCCTTCATCTACTCACTCACTAATCCACTCATTCACTCACTCATTCATTCATCTACTCACTCATTCATCCATCCACTCACTCATTCACTCATCCACTCACTCATTAACTCAGCCATTCACTCACTCACTTATTCACTCATCCACTCACTTATTTACTCATTCATTCATTCACTCACTCATTCACTCACTCACTCAGTCACTCATCCATACCCTCATTTACTCCCTCATCCTGTCCTTTCCTGCAGAAAGCTCACTCCCCCGCCTGCAGAAGCTCACAAGCAAGTCAACAGCTACTGAAGACCAATGTGGAGGGTGCTTTTGCGGGTGCAGAAGCTTGGGTCCTGGGAGCCAGAGTGGGGAGGTCATGGATAAGGAGAGAGGAGGAGGCGCCCAAAACCCAGATCACAAGGGCTCACCTCCCTTCTACAAGGTTCCACTAGCTCATTTCTGCAACAGCCACATCCAAGAAACCTGGACGATGCCACATCCAGGCCACCCCTGGCATCAGCTCTGCCTTGCAGCCAAGAAAGCCCAGGCAGGGCTTTCTGAAGACCCCACTTGGGGCCGTGCCATCCTCTTAGAGCTGTCAGTGCAGTCCTGGGGGATGCACCACCACCAAAGCATGCTCCTCATCCTGGTGTGCAGGGTCTCTATCCCTGTCATGCTGAGCCCAGCCCAGACCCTTCATCTACAGCAAGAGGTCTCCTCACCAAGCAATAGGGCTTGGAGAGGCTTCTGGAAACAGCAGCACAGGCCTGGGCAGGGTGGCTGGCGGGAAAGGGGAGTCTCCAAAACAGAGACCTGGGCTGGGACCCGGAGCTGGCTCCATTGAGTGCAGCAGGGGGGGTTTTCCCTAATGCCTGTCATGGCTGAGGATGCCCCAAGCCTGCATTCCACATTGGTCTTTGGTAGCTGTTGACTTGCTTGTGAGCTCCTGGGCGGTGAGCTTTCTGTGGGAAGGGACAGAATTAGGGAGTGAATGAGTGAGTGAATGAGTGCATGGATGAGTGAATCAGTGAACGAGTGAGTGAACGAGTGAGTGAATGAGTGAGTGAGTGAATGAGGGAGTGAGTGAATGAGAGAGTGAATGAGTGAGTCAGTGAGTGAATGAGTGAGAGAATGAGGGAGTGAGTGAACAAGTGAGTGAATGAGTGAGTGAATGAGTGAGAGAATGAGGGAGTGAGTGAATGAGGGAATGAGTCAGTGAGTCAGTGAGTGAATGAGTGAGAGAATGAGGGAGTGAGTGAATGAGTGAGTGAATAAGGGAGTGAGTGAGGGAGTGAGTGAGTGAGAGAATGAGGGAGTGAGTGAATGAGTGAGTGAATAAGGGAGTGAGTGAGGGAGTGAGTGAGTGAGAGAATGAGGGAGTGAGTGAATGAGTGAGTGAATAAGGGAGTGAGTGAGGGAGTGAGTGAGTGAGAGAATGAGGGAGTGAGTGAATGAGTGAGTGAGTGAGTGAGTAAATGAGTGAGTGAGTGAATGAGTGAGAGAATGAGGGAGTGAGTGAATGAGTGAGTGAACGCGTGAGTGAATGAGTGAATGAATCAGTATATGGATGAGTGATCAGTGAATGAGTGAGTGAATGAGTGATTGAGTAAATGAGTGAGTGAACAAATGAGTGAATGAATCAGTATATGGATGAGTGAATGAGTGAGTGAATGAGGGAATGAGTGAGCAGATGAGTGAATGAGTAAATGAGTGGATGAATAAATGAGTGAATGAATGAATGAATGAGGGAGCGAATGAGTGAGTGAATGAGTAAGTGAATGAGTGAATTAATGAATATATGGATGAGTGAATCAGTGAATGAGTGAGTGATGAGTGAATGAGTGAGCAGATGAGTGAATGAGTAAATGAGTGAATGAATGAATAAATGAGTGAATGAGTGATTGAGTGATTGAGTGAATGAGTGAGTGACCGAGTGAATGAGGGAGTGAGTGAATGAGTGCGTGAATGAGTGAGTGAGTGAATGAGTGAGTGGGTGAATGAGTGTATGGATGAGTGAATCAGTGAATTAGTGAGTGAGTGAGTGAGTGAATGAGTGATTGAGTGAATGAGTGAGTCAATGAATGAGTGAATGAGTGAATGAATGAGTATATGGATGAGTGAATCAGTGAATGAATGAGTATATGGATGAGTGAATCAGTGAATGAGTGAGTGAATGAGTGAATGAATGAGTGTATGGATGAGCTAATCAGTGAATGAGTGAGTGAATGAGGGAGTGAGTGAATGAATGAGTGAGTGAATGAGTGAATGGATGAGTGAATGAGTTAGCAAATGAGTGAATGAGTAAATGAGTGAGTGGATGAGTAGATGAGGAACCTCTGACCCTGGTCCACACGGATCCCTGACCCTCACCACATGCTGACCTCTGACCCTCACCACATGCTGGACCCTGCCCCTGATCCCAGACAAGCCTTGGCATTGGTTGTGAATTGGGTCCTGGGACCTGCAGATGAGCGAGGCCGGCTGCTGCAGTCCCTCCCCACCATGGAGCCTCATGGCACTTGCTGGGCCTCCTTGGTGACAACTACTGCTCCCGTGTCAGAGGAGTGCCCATCTTGACATCTTCTACACTCCTGTGAGGGCCAGGCAGGAGGTAGACTTCCAAGACCCTGAAGCACTGGAAAGAGCTGAGCCCAAGCCGGGCTGTGGCTGTCGGAGCCAGGCAGGGGTGCTCTGGAGACTGGACCTCTCAGAGCTCACCCGCTGGCACAGCCTCGTCTGCCATGTGCCTCAGTACCCACTCCTCCCTGCCTACAGGAGCTGATGAAGCTCCCCGGTGACCTCTCCTCACTGGTGCCTCATCCCCTCCTCCTCTGGGCTCTGAATGCACACTCACCACATGGCCCAGCATGCTCCGTGCACTGACTGTTAGCCCCAGAGGAATTGCCAGTCGTAAAATTCTAGAAGTCAGTGCCTAGGAAAAGGGAGGCTTCAGGGTGGTCTTGCCCCAGTGGCTCTGAGTTGCAAGAACACAGGGCATACCTCTGCCATGTGTACCACTACGTCTCTAGAGCCCAGCCTGTGCCTGACACAGAGGAGATGCTCAACAAACACACAGAGGATAATGAAGGAAGAAAGAATTAATGGATGCAAGGAAGGATGGAAAGTGGATAATGGGTGGATAGATGATAGATGAATGGATGGGTGGAAGGTTGAATGGTGGATGGGTGGATAGCTGGACAAACAGATGATGAGTGGATGGCAGATGAGTGGGTGGATGGATGGGTGGATGCATGGATGGTGAATGGATGGATGAATGGATGGTGGATGGATGGATGGACAGTTGGTAGATGGGTGGACAGAAGGGTAAATGGTGGATGGATGAATGGATGGATGGCTGGATGGTGGATGGATGAATGGATGGCTGGTGGATGGGGGACGGATGGAGGATGGATAGATGATGAATGGATGAATGGATGGATGGTGGATGAATGGATGGACAGTTGGTAGATGGGTGGACAGAAGGGTGGACAGTGGATGGACGGTTGGATGGTGGACGGTGGATGGATGAATGGATGGATGTGGAAGGATGGATGGATGGTGGATGGGTGGCTGGATGGATTGTGGATGGCAGACAGGTGGATAAATGGTGGATGGCTAGATGGATAGTGGATGGTTTGATGGATGGTGGATGGGTGCCTGGATGGACGGTGGATGGCAGATGGGTGGATAAATGGGTGGATGGCTAGATGGATGGTGGATAGGTGAATGAATGGATGGTGGATGTGCAGATGATGGATGGTGTAGGGGCAGGTAGGGCACTCACCGAAGGTGGCATCATTTTCAGCCAGAGGTGGTGATGATGATGATGACAAGCAGGGCAGTGACTCCAGCTGACAGAAAGCAGCAATTGATCTTGTGTCTCTGGAGCTGGGAAAGAGAGAGATTGTTGCCATACCCTGGTCCTCTCACCTCCCATCCTCATGGGCATTTGACTTGTGCATACTTTGGGCTGTGGCATGCAGGGGGCTGAGTCCTTGGGGCAGGGTCCAGACAGAAAAGGGGCTCTGCCCTGAGCTGGCATGCCTGTTTATTCAGGAACTGCTCTGGGCTGGCTCTGGAGCCAGGTTCAAAGAGAGGGAAGCGGGAGACTCAGCTTAAGCTTAAGCTCCAGAGTCAGCCAGGCATGGGTGTGATTCCTGCTTTGTCCTCTTGAGCTGGGGGATCTCAGATTTCCGTTCTTGGTACCTTAAATTATTTTGTAAGGATAGGATGATGCCATGGACTCCGTGGAGACATCTGAAAGCATTAAAATTAAGATGATGCCTGAAAACTTCATAACCTGGGGCCTGGCAAATGCCAGATACAAAGTCCTCACCAGATAGTCTTACTTGTATATTCTTCTGGCTATTACTAATTTAACAAGTTCTGGACCCACCATCAAAGATCTCAAGGAGAAAGACATTGATCTTTGCTAGGGGACTGATTAGAGAGGGATGGAGGGGGGCTTCATGAAGAAGGATATGCTTCATTCAGGTCCTGAATGTGGGGTGGGAACTCCCTAGGTAGACCAAGGAGTGAGAGGCAAGGAACTAAGGGAAATCACAGAGAAAAATGGGAGCTTAAATAAAATGATAAGTATCAAGTATCCAAAGCAGGGAGTAGGGGACAGAAAATGAGAAGGGAGAGACATTGGGATGAGGAAGCCCTGCAAATCATGAAGGGGTTTAGACACCACCCCTAGACAGCAGGGAAGACGCGAGTTCAGAGCAGGAGAGTGGCGTGTTCAGCAGTGTGTTGGTGGAGAGACCACTCGGGCAGTCAGACCAGAGGATGGGTAGAAAAGAGATCTGAGACAAGGATGCCAGACAGTGTCCATGAAAGATGGGCAGGGGCCTAGATGAGGGCAGCGAAGGGAGGGTAAGATGAAACAGAGTCAAAACCAGAAGGTAGAATCCTCAGAACCTAGGAGTGACCAGATATGTGGAGTGAAGTCGAGAGGATAAGCCAAGGATGAGTCCCTCAGGTTTCCCCTCTGGGTTGTCAGTTGCATGTTGGGATGACAATCCATGAATGCATCTATCAATCCATCCATCTATCCATCCATCCACCCATCATCCATTCATCCATCCATCCATCCATCCACCCACTCATCCATCCATCTAACCACCTATCCATCCACCCATCTACCCATCAATCCGTCTATCCATCCATCGATTCACCCACCCACTCATTCATCCATCCATCCACCCACCCACCTATCCATCCACCCATCAATCCATCTATCCATCCTTCTGTCTATCCACCCACCCACCCACTCATCCATCCATCCATCCACCCACCTATCCATACATACATACATAACCCATTCATCTACCCACTCATCTATCCACCCATCCTTCTACCCAGCTATCCATCAACCCATATGCTGATCCATCAGTCACCTCTCCATCAATCTATCCAACCACTCACCATCCATTCATCCATCCATCCAACATCCCATTACCCACCCACCCGTCCATCCATTCATCCATCTATCCATCTATCTACCCATCCTTCTGTCCATCTACTTTCTCAAGAGGGCTGTAGAGTGAGGGTTGGGGAAGGAGCACAGCCAAACCAGCTGTGAGGAAAGGGAGAGATAGATGGGACAGAAGAGTCAGGGAAGGATGTCTGGAGAAGGGGGACTACACTTGGGTTTGGGGGGTTGGTGGCCACACTGAGTTTTGGGCTGAGTCTTCAGGCCTTGATCTGGGGGGTGTCTGGGCCCTGCCAGGTGGTGGACAGATGGCCACCCCCAGCTCAGCTCCCTCAGCTGCCTGTGTCATTGCACCCTAATGGGGACCCACATACCAACCTGAAACAGCCATTGCTGAAACAGCACAGCTTCCCAGCCTTGGGAAACATGTTGCTACCTCTGTTCTTGGCCAGGACAGGAAGCTCAAAAAGGTAAAGAGCCTGCCCGGGCTTCACGGTGTGTGGCAGATCTGAGGCTCAGGTTTCTCTCCCTCTAGCTGTTGTCACAAAGTTGTGCTGCTGCCTGGCCATGCTAGGATGTGGGCAGGGTGGTGGGAGTAGATGGAGCAGCAGGAAGGGGCCAGGAGGCCATGAGTGCATCAGACAGAGCCCTCAGCTTACAGGTTGGGTGGGGAGGGCAGTCAACCCTCCTGTGCACAGGATGAGGCACTCTGGACTAAGGACAACTTCAGGACCCAAGATTGTGCACATGGCTTGGGGTACAGGGTTTGTGGGTGGCCAGTATCTCTCGGGTCCATGGTGCGCTCACCAGCACCGCCCCAGTCAGCAGTACGGCTGCCCTTTCTCAAGCATCGCTCCCACCACAGCACAGAGGTGGGTCCCACCAACATCTCCTCTTCTCCCCTGCAGAAGAGGAGATGGCTCAGAGAGGCGATGTGTGCCGCCCAAAGGCACCAGCGTGAGATCTATAGAGCCAGGATGGGAGCCGGGCACCCTCCACACCCTGCCCCCTAGGACCCGTGCACTTGGAGCTCCCTGTGCCCGTATGTGCCGTAGGAGCGAGATGGATCTTCCTGTGCCAGCCTTTCCCTCACACTGGGGTCCCCTGTGCTGAGACCGAGCCCAGTGAACCATGTGTGGGGGTCTCCCGGGTGCCCCAGGGAAGAAAAAGGCACGGAGAGAAAACAGGAGCTGGGGTCAGGCAGTTCTGGCGGATGAGTGGATGAATGGACAGATGATGGCAGACGGGTAGATAAATGGGTGGATGGATACTTGTCCAGGCCCATCCTCACACCACTGCCTGACCGTGGCCTTGAGCACAGGGCTAGGACTCTCAGCAGCTGCAGCTCCTGGCCTCTGACCTGGGGTGCCATGCAGTGAGTATCACCTGCAGGGAAGCATGGGTCTGAGAGTCGAGGTGCATGCTGGAGGAGCTGGTGCACGGGAAGGACTTGGTAGCCAATCCTGGAAGCTCTGCCCTGGGCCTCCATCCACCCACCCAGCTCCAGACCCCAGACAGCCGACGGGCCCACCCTGGCCCCACACTCCTCTTCAGCTGGGTGTTATGCCTGTGCCCTGCCCAGGCTGGAGGCCAACCGAGGGCCTCCTTCCATGTCCTGGGTCAGGCCTGTCTCCCCGCACTACGTCTCTCTGTGTCCACCCTCATCCCCCAACCCGCCAGGCTCAACAGAGGAGGGGAGTGTGGTTGCAGGGAGGCAAGGACGCTGGAACCACAGGAAGGGCCCAGGGGCAGACCTGGGTATAGCAAAGGATGTGCCCCAGAGGAGCCCAAGGGAGCTCCTGGGGAAGAAGGAAAGGGAAGGACCCCTGGGGACCCTCTGCAGCTCTGGCCAGCTGCTGCCCAGCCCGGCCCCTCCACAGCCTCCTCTCTACCCACGCCAAGCCACTGCTCTGTCTCTGGACACCAACTTCAAGGGAAGAGGCGGGAGCAGGTGATGACAGGCAGGGCCCAGGGATGCCAGATACTGGGGCTGAGACAGATGGCGGACGCAGAGCAGGCCTTTGAGGGCTCTGCAGCCCCAGAGCCTCTTGTTCAGTCCCCTTCTCCCTGACGCCAAGCTCCACGCCAGCCGCTGTGGCCCAGCAACGACCCTGGAAGCAAGGAGACCCTGCCTGAGGGACCGAGATCCCACAGGGCAGCCCCTGGTCCCTCCTCACTCCAGCAGACACCCAGGCAGCCGCCCTGCATATGAGAAGCCATTTCCCCAGGCTGGGGAGGGGACAGCCACCCACATACACAGCCCCCACTCATAGGGCTGACCTTCCTGGCTCTCCAGTGAAAATGTTTTTACCACGTTCACGACCTAGGTAGAGCGCAGAGAGACCTGCCTTAATGAGGAGAGATGAATCTTCCTGGTAAATATCACCGTGTCCAGAGGACGGGCGGGACAGGCCCATGAGGCCCATGAGGCCCAGATAGCCAGCACAGGATTCTGGGTGCTCAGGCCCCTTTAACACATGGGAGGGCTCAGGACCCAAGCAGGGGCTGCTGGAGCGGGGACGGTCCTAGGACCCCAGCAGGAGCTGCTGGATGGGGGTCGGTCCTAGGACCCCAGCAGGGGCTGCTGGAAGGGGGATGGTCCTAGGACCCCAGCAGGGGCTGCTGGAGGGGGGACGGTCCCAGGAGCCAAGCAGGGGCTGCTTGATGGGGTCGGTCCCAGGAGCCAAGCCGGGGCTGCTGGACGGGAGGCGGTCAAGGCTGAGAAGCCACTAGGAGCCCCCACTCTCCCTGCTGGCGAAGGCCGGCCTCATCTTCTTCAAGCCTTGAGACCTGCCCCCCAGGGCACGGTTCTGCCCTGCCTCAGTGTCAGGGGGGAAGGGAAAGGGGGCCGGGGGATGCCAGGATGCCACGCCGGGAGACCTCCCTGCTCATCGGATCACAGCTGACACCGCCTCAGCAATGGGACAGGAGAGGCCGGTGTGCTCCTGTTCAATTAACTCATTGTGTGGACAGGGTTGACCACCAGGCCCACGGACACAGCCTGGCCTCCTCAGGAGGCTGAGCCCCTCCCTGTCTGCTCTGCCCCGCCCCCAGCAGGAACCAGTGCCTAGGTTACAGTTTGGGGAGGCAGCTTGCTCCCTGCGGGGACTAGGAAAGGGCTCCTCCCTCCACCAGCTGGCTCTTCATCACCATCTTCAGCCCCACCACTTCTAGATGCCCTCTCAGATGCTGAAAGTCACACTGAGTCGCTACAGGCCCAGAGCCCCTGGCGTCCCCTGCACAGAACCGAGCCCTGCACCCTTCCAGCTCCAGTCTTACCTCCTTCCCCACTGGAGCTGTGGGAGGCAGACGAGCTGTGGCCATCCGAGCCACCTGAATGCCACAGGCGCTCAGTGAAGACATGACAATCAAGAAGAGAGGGGGAAACTAGTGACCCCAATCACAGGGGCTGGGGAAAGCTCCAGGATGGCTCCAGGAGCACAACCACGTGCTGAGGGAAGGTCCCATGATGCCTCCGTGACCCCAACCACCGGTTCAGGGAAAGCTCCATGAGGGCTCTGTAGATGGCTCCCAGCAGGCAGTCCAGCCCTACTTCGTGACCAGGGCAGTCCCTCAGGCCTCTGCAGCTCCCAGTCCAGATGAGGAAGGAGGGATGCTGGCTGTCAGGTAGGAACACACAGGCACGCCATCCACCTGCTCCTTCATCCATTAACATGAGGACATGAGGTCCGAGATGCACCCCCAGGCACCAGGGCCCGGAGAGGGTTACATATCTGGGGAGGGGCCAGGCCCAGCAGAGCAGAGCTGCTAACCTCACCCAGGCTCCACCTCCTGAAGCCCCCTCACCCCCCACACACCATCCTTACCCCAACTCCACCTCCTGAAGCCCCCTCATCCCCCACACACCATCCTCACCCCAGTTCCACCTCCTGAAACTCCCTCATCCCCTGCAATGCCTTCCCACCAGTGTGTCAATGCCCCAGTCTAAATATAAGCAGAAAACTAGGGACCCCAGATGGCTGAGGAGTGCCCCCAACAAAAAGAATGGAAGCAGAACAAACAGAAAGAAATTCACAGGCACAGGGAGCAGGAGAAAACAGCCAGCAGCACAGCCTGCAGGGAGGGCAGGCATTAGGGCACAGGTTGGGGCTGGGGGGACCAAGGGGAATCTGCCCACACCCAGGGCCCTAGGTGCCAGTGCCCATGGTCCAGGGCAGCACAAGCCCCAGAGAAGGTCACGACTCACCCAGCACACCTACGAGGGGGCCCGGCAGGCACCTGGACGCTGGACGTCTATCACAGGCCCCAGCGCCCTCCTTGGGCCACAAGGCCTCCTGGTCTCCACCTGGTTTGCTCCACCCTCTGCCCCTCCACCCCACCCCTACCCCCAGCCCCTTCCTCCTGACCCCCACACCCTGGCCCCCATTCCTCAGCATCTGCTTCCCATGCAAATGCATTCAGAACACATGACATTTCAGAAACATCTATTTGTATATATTTAGACTCCATTTCAAAAGAATTATTCAAACTTGGAGCCATTTGGATAGATGGGTGTGGAGCCGATTGTTTCTTAAGTGTTCACGTCAAAAATACCATGTTTTCTAAGTGGATTACAAATGCTGTAATTATTGAAATGGGCGAATTCTGCTGGGGAAAATTACAGAATTAGGACTTGGATCTCAGGAATGCTGTGTCCTGAGGCACAGGGGCTTGGGCACTCACTTGAGGCCCAGACGGGGGCAACGGAAAGTACATGGCATTGGCTCCCATGGTCCTGAAGGAAAGCTGCCCAGAGCACTTCCTCTGTGCTGGGCCTGCCAAGGTCTGGCCCGGGACACTGGAGTTCTGTCTCTCCGAGTGGGTTTCATGCAGGGCAGGGGATGGACAACCTCAGGTGCATGGCAGGACAGGAGGGGATGGGCATGCAGGAAGGGCTTCGCCTGTCGAGGTGGGGGCAGGGGGTGCTTCCAGGCCCCAGGGGAGACGAGCTGGCCTCTTCCTAGCTAGCCCCAGGCTGTGCCACACACTGGAGCTTCAGGGCAAGGACTCCGCAGCCTGGGCTCCAGCCACAGCCCCGCCTCGTGGCCACGTGGCTCTGCCCACTTGGGGCTTCAGTCTCCCCAGTCAGCAGGCCTTTCCTCTGGAGGTGGGATCCTGGGGCACTTTCTTTCGGTTTCACTGTTGTTACGGTGAGCTTCCCTCTTGAAGGCAAAAACGCAAAGGCCTTTTAAAGAGCCTTCTGCTCCTCGGGTCCGCCCCTGAAACACAGGCCACGGGCGGCGGCCAGGGCAGAGCAGGTTCAGGGCGGGGCAGAGGGAGGCAGGAGGTGGGGAGCCCAGCAGGGGCAGGTGGGGCAGGAAGAGCCTGGCCAGGGCTGAGCCCAGGGCTGGGACTATCCCCCTAGGTGGCCTGACCAACCCCACCCTCCTTTCTGCACCAAGTCTCCCCTGGGCACCGTCCCTGTGCCAAGCAACCTTCTGGGCTCGTCATACATAAGAAATCCCCCCAAGTTGGCCCCCCTCCCCTGTTTCTGTGACTGAAGCCCAGGGCTGATCCCCATGTCCCCAGACCTCCTCACACTGGAGGCTGAATACATGAATAAATGAATGAATGAATAAAAACATTAAGAAATCCCCAAAGACACCAGTCTGTCCCAGACCCGCCTCCACACAGGTGAGCCCAGCCCCGGCTCTCCCGACTGCCCTCCCGGAGCAGCGCTGACACCCACACCTGTCTGCCCCATCCGCCTCCTCACGCTCCATATCCATTAGTTAATTAACCGGTGCGTATTGATAGACTGTGTGCAGGGCTGTCCTAGACGCTGGAGAGGAAGGAAACAAAGACCCCGCCCCTGGCTCAGGCACAGGAAGCAGGTGTGAAGGAAATTCACCCAGCGGCAGGCCGTGATGACACAGAAAGTGGGCAGGGGACCCAGAGTTGGGGGCTGGTCGGCAAAGGCGTCACTGCCAAGGTGACTTCTGAGTCCAGATCTGAAGGCAGGGAGGGAAGAGCCCACCATTATGAGCGGGAAGCTTTTCAGGCAGTCAGAAGCCTAAGGCCAGAAGCTTGAGACTAGGGATGGGACGGGAGGCATCGGATTAGGAAAAAGCTGCCCAGAAGAGATGTGGGGGCCAGGGGGCAGGCAGGAAAGGCCCCGAGGAACTGTTCTGGGTGAAGGCCCATGGGAGAGAAAGTTCCAGAGCTCATCAGAAGCTTGGCACAGCCAGAAAACTGATTTCAAGGTCCCACTGAGCTCTTCTGCAGTCAGAGGCCAACCCTTAGCCAGGCAGGCTTCCCAGGGCTGACACCCCTCCTTTCTGCAGAAAAGTGTGGCCAGGGGCAGCCACCTCCTTTCCAAGAGGAGCCTTAAAGCCCCTCGGGTAAGAGCCAAGCCAGACCTGGAGAGCGTGAACCAAAAATAATGGGTAACAATAGCGTGCGAGTTGGAAGGGAGTAATGAGAGCTGAGGCATTTCAAGGCCCACGCATTATTCAGGAAGGGGTTATGAGGATGTCTAACTTGAGACTTCATTTCAGTAGAACGACTTGGCAAAACTTCAAGGGAAACAAATACACGATTGAAATAAAGGGTAGAAGAAGACTTTTAAAAACAAAATAAGAAAAAAATGAACAATTTAAAACTCCATTGATTCAAGAGACAGGAAAAGAAAATGCACAGGCGCAAGTGAATTCTATACTGGACGTAACAGGGAGTGTCTCTGGGGTGATCAGGAAAGCTCGAGTGGGGCCTGTGATTAATGAGTAATGTCAAACAAGTGGTTAGCGCCAAGTCTCCGCTTCTGAGGGTGTGCGGGAGAGAATCTTGGGTGCTGAGGAGAACGCATTAGCAATGGCGGTGTGACCAAAGACGGCCGGGCTCGGTGTCCTAATTCTGTGGCTGTTATTTACATTTGAAATGTTTTCAAAGTAAAAAAATTTAAAACTCTAGCAATAAAAAATAAAGAAGTTTTCAGACATCAAGATAAATACAGATCAAAAAGTAAGAAGGGAGAAACAAGTCCCAATATATCAATAATGGATTAAACCCACCAATGAAAAGACAGGGATTGTCACACGGGATTTTGTTAAATCCAGCTATCTGCTATTTACAAGAGGCATATCAAAAGCATAGAGGCATAGGAATGCTGAAAATGAAAAATAACAGGAAAATAGATCATGAAAACATAATCAAAAGAAAGCTGGGAAGGTCCTGTGAAGAGCAGACAAAATGGGTTTAAGATAAAAAGCATTATGTGGGATCAGAAGGTCACTTTATAATGCTGAAAGGTTCACTTCGCCAAGATGATACATTCAAAACTTGTATACAACCTTAACAACACAGCCACAGAATACACACAGCACACAGAATACACACAGCCACAGAATACACACAGCACACAGAATACACACAGCCACAGAATACACACAGCACACAGAATACACACAGCCACAAAATACACACAGCACACAGAATACACACAGCCACAGAATACACACAGCACACAGAATACACACAGCCACAGAATACACACAGCACACAGAATACACACAGCCACAAAATACACACAGCACACAGAATACACACAGCACGCAGAATACACACAGCACGCAGAATACACACAGCCACAAAATACACACAGCACACAGAATACACACAGCACGCAGAATACACACGGCACGCAGAATACACACAGCACACAGAATACACACAGCACACAGAATACACACAGCACGCAGAATACACACAGCACGCAGAATACACACAGCACGCAGAATACACACAGCACACAGAATACACACAGCACACAGAATACACACAGCACACAGAATACACACAGCCACAGAATACACACAGCACACAGAATATACACAGCACACAGAATACACACAGCACACAGAATACACACAGCCACAGACTACACACAGCACACAGAATACACACAGCACGCAGAATACACACAGCACACAGAATACACACAGCACACAGAATACACACAGCACGCAGAATACACACAGCACACAGAATACACACAGCCACAGAATACACACAGCACACAGAATACACACAGCACGCAGAATACACACAGCACACAGAATACACACAGCACACAGAATACACACAGCACACAGAATACACACAGCACACAGAATACACACAGCCACAGCCGCAGAGCTATTGGGAGACGTTTCTGAATCCACCAGAGGGGTAGGAGATTTCAACATATTCCTCTCGATTTATGACAGGTCACACAGACCAAAAAGAGGTAAGAATTACAGAAGATCTGAACCACAAAGTTAGCAAGCTCGATTTGAAGGACACTAATAAACTTCTATGCACTAATTAAAGAAAGCACATTCTTCTCAGGCACAAATGGAATATTTACAGAGATGGGAAGTTCTAGGCTTTAAAGCAAGTCCTGACAAATTTCAAGGAACCCGTGTTGGACATAATAAATTCTCTGCACAAAATGCAGTTGTTAGAAGATAATAAGAAGGAGGAAATTCAAAATCCCCACGCATTCAGAAATTTTATAATCTCCTTAAGTAATGGGTCAAAGAAAAATGAGAATAGACATATACAGTTTCTAAACTGAACAATAATGGAAATATTATGTATCAAAACAGGATGCAGTAAAAGCAAGCCTTTAAAGGAGAATTTATAGACTCTAGATACTTATGTTAGAAAACAAGAAATGCTGAAACTTCATGGGCCAAGCATTTAACTTTAGAGAGAAAACCTTTTCTTCCAAGGTCAGGAACAAGACAAGGGTGCCACTCTCATCACGTCTATTCCACACAGCACTGAAAGTCCTCACATGCAGAATTAGACAAGACAAAGAAGTAAAAGGCATCCAAATCAGAAAGAAGGAACTTAAGTTGTCTCTCTGTTTGCAGATGACATGGTCTTACCAACAGAAAACCCTAAAGACGCCACACAAAAACTGTCATAAGTAACCAACGAATTCAGTAAAGTCACAGGATACAAAATCAACATACAAAAATCAGTAACATCTCTATACCCTAACAATGAACTATCCACAAAAGAAGTCAAGGAAACAGCCACATTTACAATAGGATAAAAAATTTCTTAGGAATACATTTAAGGAAAAGGTGAAAGAGTTGCACAAAGAAAATTATAAAAACTTAATGAAGAAATGGAAGAAGACACAAATAAATGGAAAGGTATACTGTGTTCATGGATTGGAAGAATTTATACTGTTACAATGTCTATACTGTGCAAGGCAATATATGGATCGAACACAATCCTATCAAAATTCTAACGTTTTTCACAGAAATAGAACACAATTCTAAAATTTGTATGGAACCATGAAAGACCTCAAATAGCCAAAGCAATCCTAAGCAAACAGATGAAAGCTGGAGAGGTCACATTAAATAATCCCAAAATTCACAAAGCTATGGTAAACAAAACAGCAGCTTCTGGGCACAAAAACAGACATATGGACCACTGAAACAGAAGAGAAAGCCCAGAAATAAACCCACGCATTTGCAGTCAACTAATCAGTCAAAATTGTCACGAATACATCATGGGGATATGACACTCTCTTCAGTAAATAGTGCTGGGAAGACTGGATGTCCACACAGAAAAGAATAAAAATGGATCCCCATCTCACAACATATACAAAAACCAACTCGAAATGGATGGAAGACTTAAATGGGAGATGTAAAACTATAAAACTAGTAGAAGGAAACATGGGGGTAATTTTAACACTGGTCTTGGCAAAGATTTCTTGGCTATGACTCCTACGGCATGAGCAACAAAAGCAAAAGTAAACAAAAGGGATTGCCTCAAACTTTAGAGCTTCTGTACAGCAAAGGGAACAGTCGACAGAGTGAAGAGACACCCTGCAAACTGTAGAGTTTCTGTACAGCAAAGGGAACAGTCGACAGAGTGAAGAGACACCCTGCAGAATGGGAGAACATTTTCCAAACCATACACCTGGTAAGGGGTTAAAATTCAAAACATATGAGGAACCCAAACAACTCAATAGCAGGAAAACAAATAACCTGATATTTAAAATGGGCAGAGGACCTAAATAGACATTTCTTGAAAGAGACATACGAAAAGCTAACAGGACCCAGCACAGTGGTTCACGCCGTAATCCCAGCACTTTGGGAGACTGAGGCGGGTGGATCACCTGAGGTCAGGAGTTCAAGACCAGACTGGCCAACATGGTGAAACCCCTCCTCTACTAAAAATACAAAAAATTAGCCAGGCATGGTGGATGGCACCTGTAATCTCAGCTACTCAGGAGGCTGAGGCAGGAGAATTGCTTGAACCCAGGAGGTGGAGGTTGCAGTGAGCTGAGATGGTGCCATTGCACTCTATCCTGGGCAACAAGAGCAAAACTCTGTTTCAAAAAAAAAAAAAAGCTAACAGATACATGACAAGGTGCTCAACAACACTATTCATTGGGAAAGTGCAAATTAAAACCAAAATGAAGTATCACCTCACACCTGTTAGAATGGTTTTTCTACATACATACACATGTACATATAAGATAAATGTTAGTGAGGTGTGGAAAGGGAAGCTATCTACACTGTTGGTGGGAATGTCAACTAGTACAGCCATCACGGAAAACAGTACGGAGGTTTCTTAAAACATTCAAACTAGAAATATCATATGTTCCAACAATCCCACTACTAGGTATACATCCAGAGGAAATGAAACCAGACGTCAAAGGGGACATCCTCACTCCATGTTAATTGCAACACTAGTCACAAAGCCGGGATGTGGAACCAGCCTGACTGTCCATCAACAGACAGATACACAAAGTGTGGTGCATATACACCATGAAATATGATCCAGCTTTTTAAAGAAGGAAATCCCGCCATTGTTGGCAGCATGGAAGCACCTGGAAGACACCATGCTGAAGTGAAGTAAGCCAGGCACAGAAAGACAAATGCTGCATTATCTCACTCACACATAAAATCTACAAAAGCCTGAACACAGAAGCAGAGAGTACAATGGTGCTTGCCAGGGTCTGGGGGAGGAGGGGAGGAGGTGGAGAGATCTGGGTTACAGGGTACAACCTTTTCGATCAGACAAGAGTAATATGTTCTGGAGCTCCATTGTACAGCACGGTGACTGCAGTTAACAATAAAGAACAGTATACTTAAACATTGCTAAGAGAACATAGTGTAAATGTTCTCATCACAAAATAAGTATGTGAAGGGATGGCTATGTGAATTTGCTTGATATAATTATTCCACAATAATACATATGGCAAAACATCACGTTGTATTCCATAAATATATACAATTTGGCATTTGTTAATTTAAAATATAAAAAAGAAAAGGAGGGAATAATCCTTAGTGCATTCTATGAGACCAATATAACATTGATATCAAAATCAGATAAGATCAGGGGAAGTGGAGAGACACAGGGGCCAATGGAGATTCTGGAACCTCAAATGAAGTATTACCACACAGGGTTCATCCATTAGGGAATGTGGATTGTTGTTGCTTTTATTCTTACAGGCTCTGGTCAAGTTGAGTTTACCCTTGAAATAAAAGTGCAATTGTTAATGTTAAAAGTCCGTACACATCATTCACCAGAAAAGAGGAGAAAAACTAAGTAATTATCTCAATAAATGCAGAAAAGAAAAAAAAGAATTTGATGAAATTGAACACCCAACCTGCTGGGAACAGATGCTCAGTGCTGCAAAGAAAATCAGCACTGAGACAAAGGATGTCTCAGCAAGGCAATTATACTTTCTGCAGAAAGGGTGTTCCTGTCAGCCATCTTGCCATGAGAGTACAATGATCAAAGGAAAGCAGACATACTTACTCCTCATGCATTTGGGGTTGTCCCTACTGCTGTGTCTGATCTCCGCTGGTTGGAGCCAGACTTCACAATCTAAACGAAAACTCGACTGGGTAACAACTTAAAACTTTTCTAAACAGGTAAAAGCAATGGAGAACAAAAGGAAAAGAGGAAGTCTAAATAAGGAAGGGACAGGAAGTTGCTTGTGAAAGGACTTAGAAAAGTAGTAACGTAAATATCTTGGTGAAAGTACAAGGATATAGAACGTGCTACGTGCCTGTGAGCGTGTCTAGCACAAATATCTTGATTAAAGGCACATAGAATGTACTTATTCCTTTACATCTAACAGCTACACAGGATAGGGCTTAACAAAGAGTCAACAGCAAAAAGCAAGATGGCCTTGAAGAAAGTTAGTCTTTAAAAGAGACTATCAACTCTAACATTTATTATTATTATTATTATTATTTAAAAAGGAAACCTTGAAGAGGAACTTTTCTACTTCCCACACAACCCAACCAGCATTAACAAAAAGTTAGTCTTTAAAAGAGACTATCAACTCTAACATTTATTATTATTATTATGATTATGATTAAAAAAGGAAACCTTGAAGAGGAACTTTTCTACTTCCCACACAACCCAACCAGGATTAACAACAACAACAGAAACCTCGTAGGAAACCCTTAGCAAGCTTCTGGTAATCTCAGACAGAATGTCTACAATAAACTTGAGATTAATATTCATAATGGGGCAGTGTTGGAAGGGTTTATTTTGAAACTAGGAGCACAACAAGGGTGGCCACCTCATGCCTAGTCCACATTGAATCAGGGCTCCAGTCCCCAGGAAAACAAGAACAAGGTCTTAAAGGGCTCAGGACGCAGAGGGAAGACATAAAACTGTCATGATTGGTAATAGAAGAATTATCATCACTGGAAACCTCAAACACTCTTGGGCAAATTATTAGAGATAACGAGAAATTAACACTTGGCTGACTACACATTCAGTTTACAAAAATCACACACATTTCTATATGTCAGCCACATCCAATTAGAAAATGTGGTTTTATTTTATTTATTTATTTATTTATTTATTTATTTATTTATTTATTTGCCAATCATTGAGAGGTTGTAAGGTTGCTGAGGTTGGTTGGCCTTGAACTCTTGGCCTCGCCTTCGCAAGCGCCACGACATCAGGCCGGAGCCACTTTGGGCCCCCGAAAATGTGGTTTTAAAATGAGACATCATTTGTAGAAACAAACAAAGTATATGTTTAGGAATAAGTCAGAAAATGATAGATATAGAGAAGATCATCACTTAAATGTATTTTCAAACATTAAAGAGGGCGTTAGTAAACAGAGTGATGATGTGCTCTGTTCACAGATAAGAAGACTCACCATTGTGAAGACAAGATTGACCAGATTGACCCACAGATTCCACACTGTGGAAAGTAGAAAAGTGCCTTTTTAAAGTTTTCTTTCTTATTAAAGAATAAATCATAAGTATGCTAATAACTCTTTGGGAAGCCCTATCCTATGTAGCTGTTAGACCTGCCATGCTTACAGGCACGTAGTACATTCTATGAACTTGTACTTTAACCAGGATATCTGTGCTGGACATGCTCACAGGCATGTCCCAGCTCTCCACTGCTTTTACCTGTTTAGAAAATTTTTAAGGTGTTAACCAATCAGGTTTTAGTTTAGATTGTGCGGTCTGGCTCCGGCCAATGGAAATCAGACACAGCAGTAAGGATGACCCCAAATGCATAAGGGATAAATATGTGTGTTTTCCTTTATTCATTGTGCTCTCGTGGCATGATGGCTAGTGAGGGTACCCTTCCTGCAGTCCAGGAAGTAAAAATTGTGTTGCTGAAAGATGCTTTGCCTCAGTGCTGATTTTTCTTTGCAGCACCAACATTTATTTCCAACACATGCAATGCAAGTAAGAATGCCAATGGGGTTATCTGTGGAAGCTGACAAGGTGATTCTAAAATGCATATGGAAGAGGGAGGGCCAATGTGCCCAAGACACTCCTAGAACTGACCTGGGAGGTCAAGGCCAGCCCAACCGGGCCTCATCATTTCGTACAGAAGAGTAGTAACTAAGTGCATGGGCACGCAGGGAGAGGGAGATGCTCACAGAGGCCCACAGAGCAGAAAGAAGCCTCACACAGAACCTGCCATCTGCAGGGGGTGCCGGGCAAACCGGCCAGGTGCCTTCCTGCATGGATGCCCACAGAGCAGAAAGAAGCCTCACACAGAACCTGCCATCCGCGGGGGGTGCCGGGCAAACCAGCCAGGTGCCTTCCTGCATGCACAGGGGGAGGCATCCGCCAGAAAGGACATTTCCAACACATGTAGATGCAAAGAGTGTCGGCATGGAGGTCAGAACCCACGTACGTGTGTGCAGACATTCCACCACCATTACGATGGAAAAAAACCCAATTTTGAAAATGGGCAAGAGGCATGAACAGACTTTTCAAAGTGAACAAAACACAAATATAAACACATGAAAAACTGCAGCCTCATTAGTAATAGGGAAATGCAAACTAAGACCACAATTAGATCCTATTTTATACCCAGCAGATTGGCAAAGTCGAGGAGTCTGACAACATCACAAACAAGACAGCCGGTGAGCAGGTTGAGAGGAGCATCAGTTGCGGGTGAAAATGCACTAACACGTGGCTGGAAAGCGATTCAGTATCAGCTGACAGAGGGGAAAAGCATTGGCAATCCCGAGACGCAGGGATCACACTCGAGTAGAGAGTGGGAGACACCCTCATCCGAGCACCAGTGACACAAGCGTGCTCAGAGTCGTGCTGGGTTTCCAGCAAAAACGGGAGACGCTCTGCGCATCCATTGGGAGGAGAATGGATATAAATTATGATGCAGTCACACGATGTCATCTTCTGCATCAGTGACAATCACGAACTGTAGCTATGCATAAGCATGTGGACAAGTCTTCAAAACAAAGCTGGATGAAGAAAGGCCAGTCTCGGAAGAATACTAATAGCATGGCTCAATTTTTATGAGCTAAAAAATAAGCAAAACCAAACAATACATTGTTTAGCAGTGAATACATCTTACCAACGTTGCCTGCATAAAACAACACAAAACCATTTAAGACTACATAAAAGCAATGGAGTAGCAGACACCCAGTTTGGGGACAAGATTACGCTGGGGTGAGGGCAAGGGTGCAACGGGCAGGGCTGCTCCCAGGAGCAAGCAGTGGTCCTGTCGGTCCAGGCGGGTCATAGACACTCATTACATCATTATCCGTTCTATCCTAAACACACACCACAAACAGCCTTGTATAGCTGCCTAATGACAGATCAGGAAAAGCTCATAAAGTGATAATACTGAGACAAGCTAGGGGTTTGTACAAACTTTACCTCTAATCCTCACGGGTAACCTTCTCCACAAGTCCACAATTACACTGCTCTAAGATTCGAACATGCTAATTCCACAATTCCAATCATCCGAAGACACTACACAGCAGAGCACGGCACTAAGGCCCTGACTTCCCAGCAGGAGAGTCCCCCACTCTTAGGTTCCCCTGTCCCTGTCCCATAAGGGTCCCAAAGGACTTACCAAGGACACCCAGGGCCAGTCCTCAGTGGCCAGCCCTGGGAGGGCAGAGCAGCACCTTGTAGCCCTCAACCCCTGTGAAGGCAGGGGTGGGCAACCCCCAGGAGATGGCAGGGAGGGCTGAGGGTCTTCTTGAGGGCTCCAGGCCATGCTGGTGGGCAAAGTCCCCTCTTCCAAGTTACTCCAGGGCCCATTTCTTGGGCAGAGCCACAGGCACTCCTGCTGCTGGCTCTCCCTGCCCCCCACCACCCAGCCTGTCCCGATCTGCAGAGTCAGGAGCCAGCCTCCACAATTCTCCCACCCCCCACCTGGCATGACCCCTCCACACCACTGCCCACCTCCCACCCAGCAGGCCTCCTCCACACCTCTACCCATCTCCCGCCTAGCATTCCCCCTCCCTCCACACCTCTGCCAGTACCCTGCCTGGCATGCCCTTCCACACCATTGCCCACCCCCCGCCTAGCACACCCCCCTCCATACCTCTGCCCGTCCCTGGCCTAGCACACCCCCTCCCTCCACACATCTGCCTGTCCCCCACCTGGCATGCCCCCTCCATACCACTGCCAACCCCCCGCCTGGCACGCCCCCTCCTCCCCTGGGCACAATCCCAGCTTCACACATTCATTCATCCCTGGAGGAGGAGGCAGCCTGGACTGCTTGAAACATTGGGTCTTGGACTTAAGATCGAGCAGACGGGGTTCAAACCTGGCTCTGCACCTGCAAGTGCAGCTTTGGGGAGCTTCTTAGCTTCCCTGAGCCCTGGACCCCTCATCTTCCCCTTGGAGGGCTGACCCAAGACTTGGGAGTTGAGATGCGCAGACACGGGAGAGCCATCCAAGGCCGCAGAGGGTGGGCTGAGCACAAATGCCTGCTGTGCCTCTGCCTGCCGGAGGGCCAGACACACTCCCCTTCCAGCCATCCCCATCAACCTGTGTCGGCACCTGCTACGCATCAGCACCACCCTGAGAGGGCACCAGGCAGCGATGAGCAGACCGTCGTCCCGAAGGCTGCCATCTGAACGCGGCCACAGCACGCATGCCGTCATTCCATTCTTCCTCCCATCCTTCCCCTTCTTAGTCAACACACATTTGTGCCCACCAGGTGCTGCGACCAGCTGAGGCCAGACAATGTCCAGTACACACAGCTCTCTCCTCCTGGAGAAACCCCAGGGCCAATCCTGAGCCAAATGTGTCAGCAGAGCCCTGAGCCTGGGCAGGTGTGGGCTGCAGAGAGGGAGGAGATGTGGCACCTCCCGCCCCGAGACTCCAGACCTATAGAGTCACCAGCGCACCAGGGCAGCCCAGGGAGCTGCAGGCCCCAAACTTCAGCCTGTGAGCCCAGAAAAGCTGTGGGAGCAGTGCTGCCCGAGGCTCAGGGCCCAGCCCCCACTCTGGTGTGTCTAGAAGTTGGGGCATGGGGTAAGGTGATGATTCTGCAGGCTTCAGATGTGATGCTGTCTGCCTGCTGGGTTTCAGACTTACTCAGAACCAATGGCCCCTTTCTTTCCTGTTTCTCTTATTTGGAGTAGATATGTCTGCCCTGTGCCTGTCCCACCCTTGTAACTTGTTTGATTTCACAGCTCCTAATGGGAGGGGAATTGGTCTCAGAATGAATTGTATCTTGAGTCTCACCTTGTGAGGTTTTAAGAGGTGGGATCTCACTGTGCTGCCCAGGCTGGGGTACAGTGGCTATTCACAGGCGCCATCCACTGCTGACCAGCTTGGGAGTTCTGACCTGCTGTTTCCCACCTGGGCCAGTTCACCCCTCTTAGGCAACCTGGTGGTCCCCTGCTCCCAGGAGATTACCACATAGATGCCAAACTTAGTGTGGACACCCGCATGGCCCAGACCTCCTGGGCTCAAGTGATCCTCCTGCCTCAGCCTGCCAAGTAGCTGGGGTTATAGGCACACACCACCATGCCTGGCACCCATAGTCTCTGAATGAGACTTTGGACTTCGACTTTAAGGTGGGTGCTGGAATGAGTTGATGTGGGGATACTGGGATGAAATGATCCTATTTTGCATGCGAGACGGACATGAATTTTGAGGGCCAGGGATGGAATGCAAAGGTGCGAATGGCCCCCTCCAAAATCCAGGCATCACCACCGTGATGGTATCTATAGGTGATGAAGCCTTGGGGCTGCTCCCTCATGAGGGGGACCAAGGTCTTTATGAAGCTTCACATAGCATCCTCCGCCTCGCTGTCCCTCTGCCTTCTGCCACCTGAGGGCACAGCCAGGAGGCCCTGCCCAGACCAGATGTGGCACCTGGACCTTGGACTCCCAGCCTCCAGTGCTGCAAGAAGTAAAGCTCTGCTCTTTAGAAATTACCCAGTCCCAGGTATTCTGTTTAGAAACACAAAGGGACAAAGACACTCAGGTTCAGAGGAAGCCTCTGGGCGTACCCAGCCGGCAGCTCCAGGAAGCAGCTCCTGGGGGAGGCGAAGGCACTGAGAAACGGGGCAAGAGCCTCAGCCAGAAACTCTGGGCTCCCACGGGCTTCCTGGTGTTCTCTCACAGGCTCATAAAGATGCTCTGGGATCACTGATCTCTGTCTGGCTCCCAGGCTGAAAACGCAGCCCCAGACCACAGAAAGTGCTTCCCAAATGCCGCCTGTGGGGCCAGCTCCAGACGGAGCAGATTCCTGGCACTGCAGATGGTCTCAAAGCCAGGACTTGTGGCGCCAAGAGTGGACTTGCTAGGAGCAGGCCTGGGCTGGGATCTGGGCCTGTGGCTCATGGGGGTGGAACTCCTGGGAAGCCTAGAGGGAAGGGAAGCAGGGAATCCTGGGCTCAGACCATGTCTGCCCTGAGCCTGGCCCACAGGGGCTCCACGTGGTGGGGGCTGCACAAATGGAGGCACAGAGGCCGGCCCCCCGCTGTCCTGCATCACTCAGCCGCAAGCTTCCGCCAGCCACGGGCGGTTCCCAGGAGCAGGGGGCAGCTGAGGGCCTCACTCACAGGGCCGGGTGACCAGCGTGGAGGGCACTGCTGTGCCCACTACCTACGCCTCCTCCCCTTCTAGAAGCACCACGCCTCTGGAGGGAGCCAGCCCTGTGGCCTTGGGTAGGACATCCACCGCGCAAAGCCTGAGTCCCCATTGGTAGCAATACCTCCCCCACAGGCAGTAAACTGAGGCAGACACTGGCCCTGCCAGGCCGCGCACAGCAGGCGCCCCTTCCTCACAGGGCCCTGCCATGACTCTGCCATTGGCTTGAGCCCAATTTATAATATGAAGAAGGGGCTGAAGACCGGAAGCCCAGATGTGCTCTGCAAACCCGCAGACATCTTCTGGTGGGTGAAAGGGAGCAGACCCACACCTATGCCAGGCAGCGTCTCTCCTTGGAGGAGCGCTGTGGACAGAGGGTGGGCTAGGCAGCCAGCCAGGAGATGGGAAGGGCCGCCGGGAAGGCTGCGAGGGCAGCCTGTGTGGGAGGTGGACCTGGCGCTCAGCCCTGACCCAGGAGGAGACGGTTACTAGGAAGGGGCAGCCGACCTGGAAAGGGGAATGGGGTGGTGATTCCCAAGATCCCTGAGGAGAGAAGGAGGACAGGAGCCGAAATGTAGAGGATGGGACTGAGACCGAAGCAGTGGTTTCAAGGACATGGAGGGTTGGGAAATCGCTCACAGGCCTGCGCTGCCTTCTCCAGCTGCCTGTCCCTCACGCCACAGGCCGCTGGTGGCGGGACGGCTCCTGAGAAATGCTCTGGTCCACGCAGTGGAGCAGCCATGACATTTACTGTTTCCAAGCAGATACCTTTAGGGCGACCATGGCTCTCCTCCTCCCTATTCCTCTTTACCTAGAGCCCAGGATGCCTTCAAGAGAGCTGCCCTGACAGGGTCCCCAAGTGGGAAGCACAGCAGCAAAGCCGCAGGCCGCACAGCTCAAACACCAATCACACCGAGACCTGGGGGCCATGGTGACTGCAGCTCAATCACCTGGGCTGACAGCTGGCTGCGGAGAGCTCTGAGCTCCAGCAGTGGCCCTGGGCAGCTCCAGAGACCTCTCCTGGCCTCGAACGCCCATCTCCAGAGTGCACCACATGAGGCCTGCTGGAGCGTGGCTGGCGGCGCAGCCGTGTGTGCTGGAGTCGTGAATCCAGACAAGCCCCGAGCCACCGACATCCGAGAGCAGCCACTCACACTTCCAGCCACGTGCTCATCGGATTTTCACAGCCATTCTCCTGCCAGCGGCAAGAGCATTTTGAGGGAAAAATGCAAATTTGGGGGACATGGGGGAGCTCTTCACCAGGCTAAAATTGGCGCTCTAATGAGGCCTCCTCCCCTGGAGCAGGAGCGAGTCAGAGCTCCTCACAGTGCGGTGCGAGGCTGGAGCCGTGGGTGCCAAGACATAATCCCTGCTCATGCATAATCCCTGATCCCTTTCCAGGCAGCGGCGTGGGGGCCGGGCCAAGGGAGAGGGAACACAGCCGCCAGCGTCCCGGGCTCCTGGGCGAGGCGGATGCCTGCTCGCCAGTGAAGGCATCTGGAGCCTTTATGGGCCTGATCACAGACACCCGCCGCAGCTTTCGTTTTCCTTCGGTGCATTTTCATCTGTCTTGTTGATGGCAGCGTTAATGAGCCCTCACTGGACTCACTTGGAGCAGCAGCCAGGGGACCAGGCTCCAGGGAGCTTGGAACCCCAGCCCCCAGGCGCTTGCAGACGTGGGGAGGCAATGCGGAGGGAGCACAGGACACGCGAGCATCTGACCCTGAGGCCGCCGTCCCCGCTCCCCTGACCTGCAGTCAGGGCCACCTGCTCCGAGGAGCTGCAGTGAAGATGGACACAGTCCACGGGCAGGCTGCCTCCAGCCAACACAGAGCCGATGGACGAGGAGCCGACCTTTCCCTGCCCATGCCTTTCGGACAAGGATGAGGGTATATCACCGCTGCCCCGGGCCTGAGGCCTGACCCAGGAAAGGACGGCCGAGGGGACTCTGTCAGGGAGCAGAGGGCTGTCGTGGGAGCTGCCCGTGGTGCTGGACTCAGAGCGGAGCTGCAGCCGGAGGGCTCTATGCTGAGGCGCAGGGTCCTCAGGCAGGGGACTGAGGGGTTCAAGCCCTCGGCATTTGGGATCAGATCCAGACTGTCCCCAAGGGCCCCTGCCATCTCCGCCAGATTCTCGGTCCCCAGGTCCCGGCCCCTGCACACAGCAGTCTGGCCCCACACGCTGCTGGCTCAGGCCCTGTCAGAGCTTGGGGTTCCTGTCAGCTAGGGCTGAGAAGGGAGAAACTAAACCCCCCAAAAAGCCACAATCAAGAAAAGAGACTTGTTTCCCCTGCTTCTGCTTCTGTGGGAAGATGAGAGGAAGGGCTGCAGAGCGTGCCCCCGAGCCCCTCACGCCCTCCTGTGGCGTCGGATGCCTTCCATGAGCAGCGGGCGGACGAGCAGCTCGGGCAGGGGTTGTCCTCCCAGTCAGGGCGCAGCAGGCACCTGTCCATCCGAGCAGCCCTGTGCTGACCCCTTCTGTCTCCTGAGAGCACCCGTCAGGCCCTGGTCATGTTTCTGCCTGCAGACAGGGCCCAGCTTGTGAGAGGAGCTTCCACAGCCTCCACCGAGTGCCTCCTGGCAGGGCCTGGGTGCCACGCAGCCCGCTGCCCACATTCTCGATCTGCAGAGCACGCACTTCGAGAGAGAGCTTGTTTGATGTCTGGGCGGTTTGTTTGGTTTAATTTTGTTGTTTTCCCTTTCTGCTGTCAAGAGGTAAACAGACGGCTGCTCCATCTTCCTAAGCAGGACCGCATTTGTGATGCACGGGCTGTTGGGGGGAGGAGGGAGGGCCGAGCCCCGGCACCAGGGCACTGGCTCTGTCCTGGCTGTACCACCCACTGCTGTGTCTCAGGCCAAGCCTCAGAACCCCTCGGAACCTCTCAGAGCCTCTCTTTCCCACTGCTGTGAATTGAGACCCTGTCCTGCCCTGAGACCTGAGGTGGCGCCGCTGTCGATGGTGCTCAGGGGAAGAAGCGCAGCCACTGTGCCCAGTGCCCAGCAGGAGCTACCCGTGTGGCGTCGCTTAATCCTCCCAAAGCTCTAAGCAAGAATAAAATGGCTCAGAGACAACACAATTTGTCAAAAGTCACACAGCAAGCGAGCAACACAGCCAGGACCCAGGCCAGGGCACTCCTGAGCTCTGCTCCTTCCCTGGCGGTACCGATAGCACTGAGGGGGGCCATCCCTGCTGTCTCCACTCCCGTGTGCGGTGGTTTGGAATCAGGCCCAGCAGTGACCTCAGCCCCGAGGCCCCATCCCGGCTCCCCTGTGGGCCTGGCAGGTCCTCCCTTCCCCGCCCCTCAGCCATTTCATCTGTACAATGGGACGCTGCTCCCTGCCTATTGCCCTTTTGGGGCAGGTCTGAGGCTCCACAGAGTCGAAGCACAAACACATCTGCTGGCACAAGCCCAGCCTCTGCCCTGTCCTGCCCACGTCCCCTCCCCAGGCCTGTCTACAGGCTGGACTTGCCCACTCCCGGCGCAGTACCTGGGGTGGAGATCGGATGGGCAACCTGGCGAAGGGACTGGGCTCAGCCACAGGAGGGGGTGCGGAGGTGGGCAAGCTGGCAACAGCGCAGGAGGGCACCTGGGGTGTGGGAGGAGGGCCGGTAGCAGCGGATTCACAGCAGTGGTGACGGCAGTGCCTGCAGAAGCAGAGCCGCTGGGGTCACCCCCCCAAGCACCGGCCACAGGCGAGGCACCGACCAGCATGTGTGCCACATCTGCACAGGGTCATGGGGCCCGGTCCGGGAAAGGCATCTGCATGGGGTCACAGGGCCCAGTCCAGGAAAGGCACAGACAAGGTTCAGGCATGAGGCCTTCCTGTTGGCCACCCTGAGGGTACAGTCGCCCCCCCAGTCCCCAGCCCCAGTGGCTATTCTGGGTGGGGACCCATGGTGGGGAGGGCTGTTTGCCACTGCCTCGAGGCCACTCTGCTCTGACATCACCAACTTCCTGGCAATGCCTTAGGCAAGATGGGCGACCTCCCTGAATCTCCATCACTCCATCCCCCAGTGGCAAAGATGACCCCTTCCGCAGGGCCCTCAGAGGGTCAGTGGGAATGCTGACCAGGCTTTCGCCAGGGGCCTGGCTGTGTGTTGCCACCCTCATGGACCCCCGAGCCGGAAGAGGACAGTGGGTGAGTGAGGTGGGAGGTGGAGCCCTCAGGTCCCCTGCGCAGGGCTGCCCCCCAGTCTCTCCACATCCGGCCAGAACCGAGACTGGCTCAGGATGGCAGCAGGGCTGAGAGAAGACGCCAAGCCTTTTCCAGAAGACGGAAATCGATTCCATGCAGAGATATTCTTGGCTTTTCGTTTAGAGAGCAATAAAACACCCTGTGCCTCCTTCCACCTTCTTCTTGGCAGAAGGCACCGGAGAGCCGTGGGCTCTGGCCCCCGGGGTCTGGCCGGGTGGAAGGCTGGCAGCGTGTTGAGGCTTTTTAATGAAATCGATCTATATCTGCTAGCGGGAGGCAGGATACAGCCAACTGAGTTCTGCTGTGGCTTCCAGGAGTCGGAGACTGCAGCTGGCTTCCCCAGTGCCCCATGGGGCCACGCTTCCTGGCACGGAGGCCCTCCCTGTGCCCCAGCCTCTCCCTGCTGCCTGCTGCTGCTGCCTGCAGAAGACATCCCATCCACCAGCCCAGAGAAAGGACCCAGGCCCACCTGGCCAACACTCCAAACCACCTGGCACCCGCAGACGGACGGAAACGCTTCCTGACTTCCCAGAAAGCCAATCGCCTTCAAGCAGACCCTCTGTGCACAGCAGCCGCAGGGGTTTCCCTAGGACCCATCTTGCTACACGTCTGATGTCCTTCCCTGAGCAGCCCCTTCTCCGCCTCATCCCCCTCCCTCCAGCCCCCCCGCCCCCCCCCCCCCACCCCGCAGAACAGGCTGCCTCGATTCCTCCCCCGACCCTGCAGTGCTGGCTGTGGGAGAGGTGTTCGGGTGTATAGGGAAGAGGGGTGTCAGAGAGGCCTGGACCTGAATCCTGGCCCCACCACCTGCCAGCTGCATGGTGGGAGCAAGTCTCAGCCCCTCCCCAGTTTTAGTCTCATTCACAGAACAAAGACAACATAAGACTCTGCCACAGGCGGCTGCTGGGATGAGAATGGCTGAGGGGAGGAGAGCCTTTTGCAGGGGCGGTGCTGCACCCGGGCTCTGGTGCTGAAGCTGCACCCCATGCCCTCCCCTGCCTGCCACTCCCCTGGGCCAGGCCCTCTGGCAGGTCCCGGACACTCACTCTGAGCCCAGCCTAGTACAGACTGCCTAGGCGGTTTGGAGGGACAGACTTGTGCCACCCTCAAGGATCTTGAGGCCAGGTGGAAAAGCAGGTCCCTGTGGCATAACTGAGAACAGCAGGGGCCAAGAGGAGCGCTCTCAGAGACAGAGTCCCCAGTGGCTGAAGGGGAGTGAGGCAGGTGAGGACTGTGTCCCCAGCCCCATGAGGCTTTCAGTAAGAACTCAGCACCCAAAGACAGAGGTCACTTCCTTTATCCCATTCTCCCAGTGCCCTGTGTAGTGCCTAGTATGGAGAACTCAACACCATCATCCTAATCCCTACCAATGCCAAGTGCCATCACCACCACCATTACCACCAGCACCAACCACCGTCATTATCACCACCATCACCACCATCACCATCACCATCACCACCATCACCACCACCATTACCACCAGCACCACCACCATTACCACCAGCACCAACCACCGTCATTATCACCAGCATCACCATCACCACCACCACCACCACCACCATCACCATTACCACCAGCACCAACCACCATCATCACCACCACCATCACCATTATCATGACCATCACCATCACCACCACCACCACCACCACCACCATTACCACCAGCACCATCATTATCACCAGCAACACCATCACCACCACCACCACCACCATCATCACCATCACCACCACCACCACCACCACCATCATCACCATCACCATCATCACCACCACTATCATCACCATCACTATCATCACCACCATCACTATCACCACCATCATCACCATCACCACAGCCATGATCACCACAATCACCACCACAATCAGCAGAAGTAACTGTGCCACATGCTTTCACAGGCAATCTGAGGCGTTCCTGGTACATTTTACAGGAGCGGGCAGTGAGGGGCAGAGATTAAGCAATGTGCTCGAGGTTGCACACAACTCGTCACTGGCAGAGCTGGGATCAGAACCTGGTTCTGCCTGACTCCGGGACAGCCCACATCTGTTAAGCAAACAGTGGCGGCTGCTGCTACTCAGCAGAATTGCTGAAACAGGGGCTCTTCCTGGTGAATGAGGACCAGGGTTGGGAGCTGCCTCGGGGGTCCTGGGGAACGGGGTTGCTCTGAGCCACAGGTATTGGAGGGAAAACAGGCTCATTTGCATTCCATTTGCATACAGCTGCTAAAAAGGAGCCGCAATTCCCCACCACTTTCAAACTGCTTTGTTCTGCCTTGAAAGGGACCTTCCCACGCACACGTGCCCATCCCCCAGTCATCACAGACACAGATAACGTGACGTGGGGTGTGTCCCTCATCACCTCTCTCCAAGGGAGGCAAGTCTCCACTTTCAGCACAGCACCCACTTCAGGAATGACCTTGGACAGGGAACCTCCTCGCTCTGACTGCAGCCAGGGTTTCCCAGGCCCTCCCAGCTGAGCATGCAAAGATAGAGGGGACAGAGTGCACAAGACGAGGGCCTCTGCAGGGCCGGCACTCAGGAAGGGGCCTCAGAGGGCAGGAGCTCCCCACAGGCCCGGAGCACACTGCACAGCTGGCCATGGACAGCCAGAACATCTGTGCTAGACAGGATGCCAGGCGCTGCCTCCCGGAGCGCCCCCTGCCCCGGGCAGCTGCCTCGCCCAGCCAGGAGCCTCTGGGAGCCTCCTCTCCTGCAGGCTACCACCTTCCACCCACTGCTCCCCTCGCCTCCCTGGCAGCTGCCTGACTCCAGGACGCTGGGCAGCTCCCCTTCCACTGCAGGGGTCCAGGCGGACAGACTGGGAGAAAGCATTTGGGAAGGTGCTTGAAGCTGGCCTCCCAGGTGACAACTCCAGAGGCCTGATGAGCAGGGTCTCAGATCTCTCTGAAGACCCCTGATGACCCCGGGATGGGAGGCCTTGCTCTAGGGGTGTTGCTCTTCCTCTGCCCACCCTGGCCAGGCCAACCCTGTCAGTCACTCACCATTTCACGGAGATCCAGCCACCTCCTGGAGAAGCCCTTTCAGCCCACTCTGAGTGAGGTGCTCCCACCTTGATGCTCCCACCCACTGCCCCATGGGTGGGCATAAGGGCTCAAACACGAATATGCACACACCACCCATGCTGTCTCACAGACACAACAGCCAAGCTCACACACACACATACACACCTGTGCTAGCACAACATGCACACATGCTGGTGCTCACACATGCACACACAACACCCATGCACATGCACACACACGTACACACCTGCATGCAACATGCCTGTGCACAGAGGCACAGGCGAAGGCACACATGGATACACATGTACACAAGCTGCGTGCACACACAGATGCCTGTGTGCACACACCGCACGCAAGTGCATACACAGCGCTCATACACAGGAATGCACACACTGCACACATGCACACAGATGCACACGCACACACAGATGCACGTACGTGCGTGTACATGCACGGGCCCGCCCAATGCTGCCCTGAGTGCACACCCAGGCTGGGGCAACAGAATGAGACTCTGCCTCAAAAAAAGAGGCAGGAGTTCTGCAGCTGGCACTGCAACCTCTGCCTCCCAGGTTCAAGCCATTCTCATGCCTCAGCCACCCAGGTAGCTGGGATCACAGGCATGTACCACCATACCTGGCTAATTTTTTTTGTATTTTTAGTAGAGACAGGGTTTCCCTTTTTTTTCTTTGTTTTGTATTTTTAGTAGAAATAGAGTTTTGCCATGTTGGCCAGGCTAGTCTCAAACTCCTGACCTCAAGTGATCCACCCACCTTGGCCTCCCAAGCTGCTGGGATTATAGAAATGAGCCACTGTGACCGGCCAGAACTGATGCCTTTCTGCTGCTTACATCAGAGACCCCAGAACCCACCCAGCTCAGAGTCTGGAAGAGCCCCAGACGCAGGGCATGGCGCCAGAACAGAGAGGTGTCCATGGTGTGCGTGGGTCCAGTCTGCCCGGGGCCCTGCTCCCACCACCAGCCCAAGGAACCCATGAGCCACCACCATGCACCTTCCAGGGAGCTTAGGCGAGACACCCCCAGCCACAGTCAAGCTACAGCAGCAGCCCAGCACGGCCCGCCTTGAGCCCAGGCCTGTCCGACTCTGAAGTTACTCCGGAGTCGCCAAGGACTCTCCAGGGTGACGTGGGGAGACTGGACACGCTGTCAGAAGATAGGGCCTCCGGGCAGAAGGGCGACAGCACCCGCACCTCCCATGGCTGCTTCCTCTACCCCTCCCACCGCTGGGAGCCTGGTATTTATTAAACACAGCAGATTGATTTAAATCTTTGCCTGGGGTTATTTTTCTGCTCAGCATTCTCCCAGAGAAGGACTGGCCAAGTGGGGACGGCCAAAACCTCTGTAGACAGGAAAGGGCATGGCTTCCGCGGCCCCAGGCCTGAGCGGCTGAGTTGAGACCCCGTCGCCCTCCCTGCCCCCACGTCCCTCCCGGAGGTCCTTTATAGTGCCTGAAAGCACAATTTACATTTACATTTCTCTGCAGACTGGGGGAAGAATCTGTAACAATCTGATCACCAAAATGAGATTCTCCGGTGTTCTCAGTACCCGGGGATATTGCAGCCAGCTCAGGCCTCGACAAAATCTAATTGCTGTTTATTTAACCTGCTCAGCCTCCAAATTAAAAGGCAGCCTCCGCCCCAACACAGGCTTGCCTCCCCCACGCGCAGCCTCTCACGTGGCTCGCAGCCCAGGGCCGTGCAGGCCCCTCCCCTGCCCTTCTGCTGCTTCCTGCATGTGAGGTGGCCGCTTCCAGCTCTCACGATTAAAATACCGAGTTGCTAAGAATGCACCAAAGGGGTTCTGGAAGGAGACTTGGTGGTACACGTTCCCCCGGGCACCTCAAGGATGCTTGCAGCAAACCCTGAAGGCTGCTGTTCAAGAAATTGGCCTTTAGGAACAGGACGCTGGTTTAAGGCCTGGGGCACCTTCCCAACCTGGCCCCACCTGCCCAGGTGCCCTCAAGCTGCAGAGGCCAAGGACTCACCCTCTGCACACCCTCAACGTGCGCCTCTTCCTCCAGGAAGCCTTCCTTGATTCTCCAGAGCCAATGGCTAACTCCTTCCTCAGGTCTCCACAGCCCTGAACCCAGAGCCTGCCAGCTGGGAAGCACCTCAAAAAAGTGTGCAACATCTTACCCTGGTGCAAACCCCTAATTTTACAGGGAAAGTCAAATCATGACCTCAGGACAACTAGCTCAGAGCCTGAGAGCCACAGAAGCTCAACTGTTTAGAGATGGAAAGAGAGAAAGGAAGGAGGGAGGACAAGGAGGGAGAATTGAGTGGAAAGTTGAGGGCCCAATGAGCAAGTGAGGGGTGCTGGGGACGGGGCTGGGGGCCCACCCTCAAGGGACTCAGCCCTCCATGGCCAGGTGCCCTGGCCAGGGAGGAGAAAGGGAAGAGAGAGGGAAGGAGGGATGAAGGAGAAAGGGAGGGAGGAGAGAGAAAGGGAGGAGGGAGGGAAGAGAGGACACAGGAAGGAGAGAAGGAGGGAGGAAGGGAGGAGGAAAACAGGAGGGAGGGAGGGAGAAGGGAAGGAGGAGAGAGGGGGGAGGAGGGAAGGAGAAAAGAGGGGGAGGAGGGAAGGAGAAAAGAGGGAGGAGGAGGGAAGGAGAAAAGAGGGAGGCGGAGGGAAGGAGAAAAGAGGGAGGAGGGAGGGAGGAGAGAGGAAAGGAGGAGGAAGGGAGGAGAAAGGAAGGGAGGAGAGAGAAAGGGAAAAATGAGAGAGGAAAGAGGAAGGGAGGAGGGAGGGAGGAGGGAGGGAAGGAGGGAGGAACACCTTTAACAATAGTGTTTTCCCAGTCTTCCTGCCAAACCACGAGTTTCGACACGTGGCCACCGGCACCAAGGGGTCTGAGGCTGCACTAGCTGTATCCAGCAGAGCCTCCTCCAACACACTGCGAGTCTGCCCTTCAGGCCTGCCCTGGGAGCACAGGTTATGGTGCCAGATTCCAGCCAAGTCCAACCTGGGCAGCAGGGCTGATGCTCGGGAAAGTCCTGCTGGCCACAGCTGCCCGGGTTTGGCACGGGCCATGGGCTATTGGGGTATCTCCCCGACAGCCACTCCTTCCACCCCACAGTGGGGCCAGCCTGCTCCCAGCCCCACCAGCTCTCACCTGGCGTCTCTCTCACAGGCTCATGAAGCTGCCCATGCCCACCTGCTCATGGTAAGAAGGCAAGGCCCCGCCCTGCAGCCAGGCACTCAAGGCCCCGCCCTGCAGCCAGGCACTCAAGGCCCCGCCCTCCAGCCAGGCACTCAAGGCCCCTCCCTGCAGCCAGGCACACAAGGCCCCGCCCTCCAACCAGGCACTCAAGGCCCCTCCCTGCAGCCAGGCACACAAGGCCCCGCCTTCCAGCCAGGCACTCAAGGCCCCACCCTGCAGCCAGGCACTCAAGGGCCCTTCAGGCTTACTGGGACCCCACGGTAGAAGGGAGTCTCTACCTCGTCCTTCTTGTTCCAGGTGGCATGGCCATTTTCAGGCCTTCATTTGCTCAGAAACGTTATAATCAGCTTGCCAAACTCCTTGAAAATACTATCAGAATTTCGATTGGAATTGGGTTGAGCCTATAGATGTGGGAAGTGGCAGCTTTACAAAACCAGCTCTTTCTATCCATGAACATGGTGTGTGTGTGTGTGTGTGTGCACGCGCGCGCGCGTCCATTTATTTTAAATATCTTGTAATAAAGCTTTACAATTTTATCCGCAAATATTGTCCTCTTATTTGGTTATTTTATACATGGTATTTTGTGGGTGTTAGACATGGTGTTTTTAAGTGCAGCTGACTTATTAATATGGTTTGGATGTGTGTGCCCGCCCAAATCTCACGTTGAACTGTAATCCCCAGTGTTGGAGGCCTGGCAGGAGGCGACGGTTTCTAGTGGTTTAATGCCATCCCTCAGCGCTGTCATGGCGACAGTGAGCTCTCACAAGATCTGGCTGTTTAACAGTGTGTGGCACTGTCTGCCCCCTTGCTCCTGCTCCAGGCATGTAAGATGCACCTGCTTCCCCTTGGCCTTCTGCCATAACTGTAAGTTTCCTGAGGCCTCCCCAGAAGCAGAAGCCACTGCTTCCTCACAGCCTGCAGAACCGTGAGCCAATCATACCTCTTTTCTTTATAAATTACCCAGGCTCAGGTATTTCTTTACAGCAAATCCACAATGGACTACACACTGTGTACGGAAATGCATTTGATTGTAATAACATGTGGACTTTAGACACGCCACCTCACAAACTCTTATAAATTCTACTCGTTTGTCCATGAGTTCTTTTTATGAATAAAGACAGTTGTGTTTCCTCTTTTCCAGCCTTCATATATGACTGCATTTCCTTTCTAACTGAGCCAGCTAGCACCCTCGACTTTCTCTGTTTTTAAGGTAGGGCTCCTCATGTTTCACCATGAGTGTTTGCTGTTGAGGTTTTGATAGATAATCTTGGCCAGTTAAGAAAATTATTGTCTTTTTATTTTGATAAGTTTTTAAAATATGAATGGGTATTCAATTGCATCAAATACTTTCTCAAGACGTCTGGAAATGGCAATCATATGCTTTTTCTTATTTCTTCTGTTCCAGTGGGGTGGATTCTATTTATAGGTTTCCTGTTGATTAAATGAATAAGTAAGCAGTGTCAAATCCACATCCAGCACAAACCCAACCTGGCGAGGATGCCGTATCTCAAAGCGCTTCTGGCTGCAGTTTGCTAGCGTTTTCTTTAGGACCACCACGGTCTAGTTCAAGGGGTGGGCTGGCCTCTAACGTCCCCTTCTCACATGCTTGTTCCTCATACTATGAACTGAGGAATTTCCCCTCTTTTTCTTTTTCCTTGAAAGGTTTGTATAAGATTGCATTTCTTCCTTGAAAGTTGGGTAGAACACACTTTAAAAATCAGCTGGATTTAGTGGACAAATTTTTCCTACTGATTCAACTTCGTTAAAGAATGACTGAGGCTCTCTAGTCTTGAGTGGATGTTGGCAAATTGGCCTTTTCTAGGAATCTGTCTATTTTTTAGCTAAGTTTCCCATGCGTCGGAGTAAGATTATTCATGGACCCCTCGTTATTTCTGAATGTCTGCGTTTCTCCCTGGACGACTACTGCTAGTAGTTTTCTATGTTAACGACCTTTCCTAAGGACTGGCTTTGGGCTTCGTAGAGCCTTCCATTAAAACCTTCAGGTTAAAGTTAACTCTGCTCCCATCTTTAAAAGGTTCTTCCTTCTATTTCTTTGGGTTCATTCTCTTGTTCTTTTGCTTAAAAAAAAAAAAAAAGGCTTTTTAATGTCTATTTTAATTTTCGGCTTTCTTTGGTAGTATAAGCATTGCAGGCTACTCAGTTTCATTGAAGTATCCCACAAATTTTGATATGCAGTATCTTCATTATTATCCAATCATGTCTTTGTACCCAGCAATGAATTTACATAGTCCTCAATGATTTCTTCTTTGACCTCTGAGTTGTGTAGAACTGTTTTAAAGTTTCCAAACACACAGTGACCTTTTTCTTTATTTTTTCCCACCAATATCTAATGATTGTGTTTTTCTAACTGCATTTTCTAATAATTGAAGCGGTGGATGCATTACCGATCCTTTGAAATATTTCGACTCTTGCTTTATGACCTAGTCCATGGTCAAAATCGGGAAATGTTCCAGGTGCACCTGAAAAAATGAGTGCCCTCTGTTTCTGTGGCACAGGGTTCTCTAGGCACCGTGCAGTTCAGACATGCGTGCCCTCTGTTTCTGTGGTGCGGGGTTCTCTAGGCACCGTGCAGTTCAGACATGAGTGCCCTGTTTCTGTGGCGCAGGGTTCTGTAGGCACCGTGCAGTTCAGACACGAGTGCCCTCTGTTTCTGTGGCCTGGGGTTCTCTAGGCACCATGCAGTTCAGACATGAGTGCCCTCTGTTTCTGTGGTGCGGGGTTCTGTAGGCACCGTGCAGTTCAGACACGAGTCCCCTCTGTTTCTGTGGCGCAGGGTTCTCTAGGCACCGTGCAGTTCAGAAATGAGTGCCCTCTGTTTCTGTGGCGTGGGGTTCTGTAGGCACCGTGCAGTTCAGCACTCCTGTGAAATTGTTAAGTTTCTTGCTGACGCTCCCCATCAATCTCTAAAACAACTGTCCCACTCACCGACTCCCTGCAATTCTACCCACTTTTGCTTTATGTATTTTGTTAAGTGTATAAGCATTTAAGATTTTTCATCCTCTTCATGAGCTGGACCTCTTCTCGAGTTACTTCAGCATATCCTTAATACATATACTTTGTCCTAAAGTCCATTCTGTCTAAAATTAACACGGCTTCTTAAGCTCTGTTTTGCACAGCTTTTGACTGGCAAATCTTCACACCTTTCCTTCCAGTGCCCCGTGGCCTTATGCCGTAATGTCTCTCTTGTCTACAGCAAAGGTGTAATTTTTTCCTCCAACCTGGCAGTCCTTGGCTCTGATGAGCTCCTTTAATCTGTCTGCATTTATTTTGCTCGCTGGACAGTTCCAAATGCTCCTTTCTGTTCTCGACCTGCCCTGAATTTTTCTTCTGTATTATTTGCGTCTGCTTTTCTCTTTATTGGGTTTCTTCCCCCTTCTCATTTTTATTCAAGATAGTTTGTTGTTTAATTGTATTCTGATTCCATTTTTACTGGTTTGGAAGTTATGTGTTCTAATACTCTTCTTTTAGGTTACCTTAGCCTTAAGTTTCTTATTTACTTTCTACTTGTTTTTTTATGTGTATCGTTCCATGAAATTTTATCACGTATATAGATTCATGTCACCAGTACCACGTTCCAGATACAAAACTGTCTCATCACCACAAGGCTCTCCTGCAGCCTTTGACATGTTACAGAAATGGAGTCACAAAGCATGGCCTTTTTGAGACTGGCCTTTTCACCAAGCACAACAACCATAGGAACCATCTGAGCTGCTGGCATTTCCGAGTGGGTTCCTTTTGTTCCTGGGCAGAGGTCTACTTCGTGGCTATGGCAGTCTGTTTACCCGCTCACCCCACAAAGAGGTGCAGCTGTGCTTTTCCACTTAGGGGATACTGCAAATAATGATACGATGATGCACTAATACACACACACATACAAACACACACACACAAAAGATACGATGAACATTTGTGTGCAAGTTTTTGTGTGAACATGAGTTTTCATCTCTCTAGGATAAACTCCCAGGAGTGAAACTGTTGGGATGTATAGTAAGTGTAATGTTTACATTTTTAAGAAACTACAAAACTGTTTTTCAGAGTGGCTGTAACATTTTACATCCCCATCAGCACCGCAGGGGTGAGCCATTTCTCCATATCCCCATACCTCTCAAGTCACTTTCGGGGCACGCAGTGGCACGGCAGTGCGGGTTTAGTGGCATTTCCCGACGGCTGCTGCTGAGGGATATCTTTTCAAGTGCTCACTTGCTACCCATGTATCTTTTTCGGTGAGTGTCTGATCAAATTTTTGTGCATTGTCTGATAGAATTGTTTCTTTCCATGGAAATTAGAGACCTCTTTATATATTCTGGATACATCCTTCATCAGATATATGATTTGCAAATATATTCTACTAGTTACTGGCTTCTCTTTCATTCCCTTAACAGAATCTATTGCAGAGCAGAAGTTTCCAGCTTTGCTGAAGGAACCCTTGAGCTTTATTATGATGTGCAGTTATTAGCACAGGCTAACATTAATCAATATTTAACTTTCCTAAAAATAATACCAGGAGCTCAGAATGTTTGAACAGTTCTTCCCAATTAATATACTATCATTGTCCAGTAGTTCCATCCTTTATAAAAATTCAATTTCACAAGTTAGACGTTCTAGTAATTATGGACTTTTTAAAATCTTAATGAGTATTTGGATTTACTATATTTACAAATTTCTTGGCTCACTCGTCTTCCTGCGTTACAGATACTCTTTTTAGGATTCCAGTCCTTCACCTTGAAGTTCATCTCTTGGAAACCCCTTTCATGACGGTCTACTGGTGGCAAGCTCTTGCAGTCTTTATGTGTACAGAGTGTCTGTATTTCACCTTTGTTCTTCAGTCTCGTCAGCTGCAGAATTCTAAGTTGACACTGACTTTCTCTCGATACTTTGTAGATATTATCATTTCCTGGTTCCTTCTGTTGCTGATGTAAAGTGAGCAGGCAGCAAAATGTCATCACTTCTCCTTTGTTTGAAATTGCTCAAAAGGCTTTCCCCCTCTCTGTGCTGTTCCACAGTTCCTCATGATGTGTCCAGGAAGGGATTTCTTTTCATTTATGCACTCAGCAGGCTAGTGCCTCCTGGGTCCGTGGAATCACAGGTCACATCAACAGCCTCTTCACACATTGCTTTTCTCCATTTCACTGCTCCTCCTCTTCTGGGACTCCCAAGACGAGGTATGTATCTCTGGTTCTGCTCTCCCCATCCCTTAATCTCTGTCATGGTTTCTATTTTCTTACCTTTCTCTGTAATATTATTGTTTCTTTAGAAATCTCCAAGTTTGCTATTACTAACATCATTTATGTCCAGTATGTTGCTTAAGCCACCCAGGAAGTTCTCCATTTCTAAAGGCCACACTGATCTTTCACAGATCGGCTTAATCACTTTTTAGAATCTTATTGCTCATTTTTGTGATTCGTCTTTTTATTTTTAAAAATATTTCACAGAAATCACATTATGTGCCTGATCAATTCCAAAGCTGAAGTCTTTTGGGGTCCAAACTTGGTATTTTTGCTCTTGTTAGTTCTTCCTCCTGGTTTTCCCTCAATGCCTGCCCCATTACAGACTGACTAAGTGATTTCCAACTGGAGGCCCAAGAGATTCTTCTTCTTCTGTGGGTATACCAAAGGCCTGATGAGGGATCTTTTCTCCAGAACCTTCTGCTTGGACCCTGGATCCACAGGTAGACCTGGTGCTTACTGGGGCTCAGGGCAAGCCTGGCTTTCCTTAACTTCCCACACTGGCACGTTAGACTAGGGAAGGGAGACGGAGAGAGGGGCAAGACCTCGGCTACCAGCTCATCCCTAAAGCCAGCAAAACATCTTAAGACCACGGCTTTTTCCAGGTTAAGTTGTTGTATCATGCGACAGCCCTTCTGACTTTCCAATCCACCATTCCCCAGGAGCAGATCCACAGAAGCTTGCTCATTTTCTAAGATCCTCCAGGGCGGGCAAGCTGGCCAGGTCCATTTGAGCCAGATGGATGAGGCACCTGAAAACTGTCCTCACTCACCTGGAATGCACCGCAGTATAGGGAAGGGGCGTGAACTTGGAATCCAGACACCTGGTTCAAGGCCTGCCTCTAGCACTCTGTGACCTGGACAGGACCCTGCAGCTCCAACACCACCCTGGGCTCTCGGCCTGTCTGTAAAATGGGGGAACCAATGAGGGGACCTGGGCCCTCTAGCTCTGACAGAAACCATCCCAGTCACTCTCTGGCATCCTTTCTGAAACATGTCTTGGAAGGCCCTGCAGGCAAGCTCCATCACAATGCCACATCTCATTTCTCATCACAGACCCACCATCATCCTAATCGCTCATGGGAAACGTCTGGGCTGCCTGGCAGAGGGAGTAAAAGAAGCCCAGGCCCCAAGGTGAGCAGTGTGGATGTGAATCACAATGAAATCCCATCTGGGGCAGGTCAGCAACCTCAGGGTCCTCCTGGTCACCTCCAGCTCACACACCTGCTAAGAACGTTCCTTTGTCAAAAGGGCTGATCCTGAATGGCTACCATTTAAGCCGAGATCACAGTCTCCTTCCTGGGAGACCTCAGGCCACCCCTGCCCCCACCCAAGAGAAGGGGTTTCCAGGCCCAGGTCTGAGGGCGATGTAAGGTTTATTGCTGAGTTTAAAATGAGAAAACTGAGGCCAGTATAAGAAAATAAAAATCCAATCTATTCAGCTCCTGGGCGAGGTTCCATGGTCCCGGGGAAAGGGGACAGGGAAGTCGCGCCAACTTCCTGGGGCATGGGGTTTTTATGGCTAGAAGGAACGAGCAACAGCTGGGTGCTCTGATTAACTCCAGGAGAGCGGGATTGAGATGGGGCAGGTCACTATTGGTTAGCGGGTTGTTGGGCAGGTTTTCCAGGGGGAGAGCCATCCAGAAGCCTTGCATCAGCTGGAGGCTTCCTGCGGAGCCATGCGGCAGAGCTAGGTGCTGAGTGCAGAGCCTGGTGCCCGGTGCAGAGGTGGATGTGTCCAACCTCCCGGCAAAGGAATCGGCCTTACAGGCGACACTCCTTGCTCTCCTTTCATCCAGAAATGCCCTTGCCCTCGAGGCCAGGCATGGACTCTGCCCTCCCTGTGTGCTGCCTGCCATTCCATGCACTCACTGGACGACGGAGCCTCACTCCATGATGCCTCCCTGCTGTCCTGGCCATGCTCCTTCCTGGCCTCTCAGCATCTGACCACCTTTCAGCAAACAGGCCTACGGCGCAAATGCAGAGCATGTACTGTGAGAGACGGACCAGGACTTGCCCATTTGGACCCTAAGCTCTGAGTCCCTGCTCCTCAGCCACAAAGCAGAGGCAGAGTCAGTGCTCCCCGATGGGCCCTTGGTCTTCTCTGCCTGGGGTCCTTCTGGCTCTTCCTGCCCCTCGCTGGCTGCAGTGATTACTGCCACATCGCCTTGGAGGCCTCTGCTGTCCCTCCTGCAGGGAGGCCTGCGACACTCTAGACTGTGATGTCCCAGCCTTGTCAACGCCCCAGCTTGGCAGACTGCCCGCTGCCTACCCCAGCATCCAGCCCCTCTGTTTTGGTAACAAAACCCCCATTTGGGGCTGAAGCTGTTTTCTAGCTTCTATTGCAACTAAATGTGGGCATCCGAATAACTCCCAGTCGATGGGCTGAGATGCAGGCAGAGATCTCCTTCAAGAGAGTGTGATGGGAGAATCTTGCAGCTGTCCTTCCCCACACCCGACTACCTGGAACACAGTGTTATGGGGAGTCCCGCAGCCGTCCTTCCCCACACCTGACTACCTGGAACACAGTGTTGGGGGGGAGTCCTGCAGCTGTCCTTCCCCACACCCGACCACCTGGAACACAGTGTTATGGGGAGTCCCGCAGCCGTCCTTCCCCACATCTGTCTACCTGGAACACAGTGTTGGGGGGGGAGTCCCGCAGCCGTCCTTCCCCACACCCGACCACCTGGAACACAGTGTTGTGGGGGGAGTCCCACAGCCATCCTTCCCCACACCTGACCACCTGGAACACAGTGTTATGGGGAGTCCCGCAGCCGTCCTTCCCCACACCTGACCACCTGGAACACAGTGTTATGGGGAGTCCCGCAGCCGTCCTTCCCCACACCTGACCACCTGGAACACAGTGTTATGGGGAGTCCCGCAGCTGTCCTTCCCCACACCTGACCACCTGGAACACAGTGTTATGGGGAGTCCCGCAGCCGTCCTTCCCCACACCTGACTACCTGGAACACAGTGTTATGGGGGAGTCCTGCAGCTGTCCTGGGCCATGAGGACCACGGCAGCGAAGGGAGCAGAACGACGCCTGGACCTCTGAGGACTGTGGCCCTGCCTTGCCAACTCCAGGTCATTGATGTCAGTGATGGAGGAGCCATGATGCCCATCTGCTCTAAGACACACAATTCTGTTTCCTACCAAATGCAGTTATACCGATTTTTAACTGTTACATAAAATAAATTTTGTCAAATATGTATTGACTTGCTTAGTATGTGTTTTCTGCAGCACACGCTAAACTCTGGTAGGAGAGGCCCCCAGTCTGCCTTAGTAGCTTCTGTATCCTCAGCATTTGGTAAGGGCTCAGCCCAGAGGATACTCCCAGAAGATGCCTGGACTGACCAGGGACAGGGCTGGAGTCACAGCTTAGTGTGTAACTAGGACCAGGCTCAGTGTATGATCAGAATCAGGGCTGAGTCTGTCACAAGGATCAATGCTCAATGTGTAATGGGGTCAGGACATAGTGCAGGACCAGGATCAGGGCTCAGTGTGTGACCGGCCTCAGGGCTCAAGGTGCAACTGCGGTCAGGACAGTGTGGGGTGAGGATTGGGGTTCAGCATATGTGGAAAGCAGAAAGTTCCTCTTTAAAGTTTCCTTTCTTGTTAAATAATAAATCATAAGTGAGCTAATAACTCTGTTAAGCCCTATCCTATGTAGCTGATAGACAGGCCATGCTTACAGGCACATAGTACACTCTATGTCCTTGTACTTTAACCAGGATATCTGTGCTGGACGTGCTCACAGGCATGTCCCAGCTCACCATTGCTTTTACCTGTTCAGAAAAGTTTTGTTAGTCAATCGGGTTTTGGTTTAGATTGTGAGATCTGGCTCCAGCCAATGGAGATCAGACACAGCAGTAAGGACGACCCCCAATGCGTAAGGAATAAATGTGTCTGTTTTTCCTTTGTTCATTGTACTCTCGTGGCAAGATGGCTAACGAGGGTACCTTTCCTGTGGTCCAGGAAGTAAAAATTGCTTGCTAAGACATCCTTTGTCTCAGTGCTGATTTTTCTTTGTGGCACGGAGCATCAGTTTCCAACAGTTTATGATCAGGACCAGGGCTCAGCTAAAACCAGAGTAGAGGCTGTGTCCAGGGTAAGATTGTAACACAAGACAGAAAACACACACGGTCATACAGCCACTGTCAGCCATGCTGGGTATCTTCATTTATTGAGCTTTATTTTTGTAGAGATGAGGTTTTGCTGTGTTGCCCAGGCTGGTCTAAAACTCTTGGCCTCAAGCCTTCTTCCTGCCTCAACCTCTCAAGGTACTGTGATTACAGGTATGAGCCACTGTGCCTGGCCTATGGCGGGTATTTTCAGTGGACAAGAACCCAGAATGAAGATCTGAAGAGGCTTCTTGGAGGTGGTGGCACTGAGGTCACCTAGTTCTGCAGGATGGAAGGCCGGCTTTCCTAAGGTGGAACCATCAGAGTGGAGGCTCCACTCAGAACCAACAGCAGCAGCTGTGCACCCCCAGAGTCAGAAGCCTGGAGGGAGGCCAGGCGTGGCGGAAGGCAGCTGCACGTGTGGCTATGCCTTGGGTTCTTCCATAGACAAAAGTTACTGGCACATTGCTGGCCCCAGATGAAAACACAAAACCAGGGAAAGACCCCTCTCCCTGCTCTCAGGGACACTGCAGTCTTGACTCTTGGCTGTGCTGGAGCTTCCCCAGACCAGCATGCCTCCCGCTCAGGCCAGCCTGTCAGCATCTTGCTCCTGGGACAGGCTTTGGGCCACAGGAGCCAGGCAGAGGCCAGCAGAGAAAGAGGCTGGAGGCCCCAGACCAGTCAAGGCCCAGGCTGGCCCCACCTCCCGCTCCTGCTGCTCCCAACAGCTGCCCAGGCTGGGGGACTGCATACTGTGCCCTGCTGTGCAGGGACTGGAGATGGGGCAGCCCTGCCGAGGGATCTCCCAAGAGTTAGAGGAGGTTATGGAGGAAGAAGGGTCTGAAGACGCAGGAAATGCTTGGGCCTCTGCAGGGAGGCTGAAAGCGGCGGCGCCCCAGGCCTGAGGAGCAGGCTCCAGCTCACGTGCTTGTCAGCAGCTGCACTGCCACCTACTTTGTTATTTTATGCATATGTAAAAAAATACTTTTTCCAAGAAAAATTTGCAGGTACAAAATGTCATCCCAGCCCCATACAGTACCAAATAATATATGGCATATATATATATATATATATAATTGGAGAGAAATTATTCCAAGCTCACGAGCTGTGGTTCCCCTGGGTCAGAAGCAGGTAGGGCGTAGGAGCCCTGCCCTCCAAGTGTACACGCCCATAAAGGAAACAGGGACCTTCGGGAGTCAAGCCAGGTCACACTCGGGACCTTAAGGGCCTGGCCGAGCCCCTTTTCCGGAGCTCCGGTACCTAGGGGCCCCTAAGTGCATCTTCCCAGCCTCTGCCACTGGCTGCCTGCAGGGATGCTGGGCTGCAGAGTTCACAGCCACTGCCACACGGGGTGGAGCCTCCAAAGCATTGTCCCTGAGTAGACCTGGCCCACTGGGCCCCACAGTTCGGCTCTCTGCAGCCCTTCCTCGCAGGTCACCACGCTCCACAGGCAATGCCAAGGTACACAGCCCATGTCCTCTCGTCCTTCGCATCTCCTGGATTCAAGCCGTCCCAGTGCTCTGGAGATCCAATCACTGCCATCTCTCCCCTGCCTGGCCTCAGCACGGGAAAGACTGGAGGCCCTGCCCCCGCCCTCTGGCTCTGCTGGCACCCCTGACCAGCCCTATATTTCCTCCTCCACCTTCAGGATCATCCCTGAGAAGACCTCGAGCCCCGCGTGGGCACCCTGGGGGCTGTCCTGGGAGTCTCTGGCAGACCCGTGGGCCACTCCACAAGCGGGGCCGCCGTCCCGGAGTGATGGCGAGGCTTCCCGGGTGGGGCACACTCCCACCAGCCTCTCGAGGGTCCGGTGGAGGGCCTCCACGCCGTCAGCCAGACGCTGGCTCTGTTCAGCCAGCTGCTGCAGTAGCAGGCTCTGCTGGGCCATGAGTGCGCTCTGCTGCTGGGCCCAGGAGGAGAGCAGGGCACCCTGCCGCCGCTGGGAGTCCAGCAGCCGCTGCTCAAACACCGAAGGTTCAGGTGCTGCCCCTGGGGTCCTCCCGGAGGACAGGGGTGGTGCTGGTGCTGAGGAGGGTGGGGAGGGCTGGAAGGACCCTGTGAATGTGGCTGCTTGTGGGGTGGAGGCTGGGGAAGCAGGTGGGGAGGGTGATGAGGGTGTGCGGAAGACTCCTCGTAAGTCCAGGGGGTCAGGTTCAGGTGGGCTGGGCCCTTCCGGGCTCCGCAGGGGAAGCCACAAGCAGCTGGGGGCCTCGTCCTCATCAGCTAACAGACAGAAAGAGGAAAAGGTCAGCCTGCACGTCCAAGACCCAGTGATCCAGGACGTGAGGGAGGCGCAGGGAGAGTGTCCATGGAGTTGTCTGAACCTGGGGTTGTTTGGGTCTCATGATGGCCCTCTGCAGTGGGAGCTGCACCCATTTGAGAGATGAGGAAAAAGACCCACAGATGTGCACATTTACTCTAGGAATGCTGGGATGGAAGCCAAGGCCTGTCCAAGTGCAGCCTGCATGCCCAGCCACCACGGCACTACCTGTGCTCATCCTCCGACTGCCCAGGTCTGCCTGCCATCTGCCACCCACGTGTTTATTCCTCCACACACACAAACCCCTTCATCCACTCATCTATCTGTCCATCTATATGTTCACCACTGGCCAGCCATACCCCTTCCATCCTCCTCTTCCTTCTGTTCATTCATCCATCAGACTACCTGCCCATTTATCCATGCAGTCTCTGTCTATCTGTGTGTCTACACCTCATCCTTCCATCCACCCAGCCACCTGCCCATCTACACCTCATCCTTCCATCTACCCAGCCATCCGTCTGTCTACACCTTCCTCCTTCCATCCACCCAGCCACCCGTCCGTCTACACCTCATCCTTCCATCCACCCAGCCACCCGTCCGTCTACACCTCATCCTTCCATCCAGCCAGCCGCCCGTCCATCTACACCTTCCTCCTTCCATCCACCCAGCCGCCCGTCTACACCTCATCCTTCCATCCACCCAGCCACCCGTCCGTCTACACCTTCCTCCTTCCATCCACCCAGCCACCCGTCCGTCTACACCTTCCTCCTTCCATCCACCCAGCCACCCGTCCGTCTACACCTTCCTCCTTCCATCCACCCAGCCACCCGTCCGTCTACACCTCATCCTTCCATCCACCCAGCCACCCGTCCATCTACACCTCATCCTTCCATCCACCCAGCCACCCGTCCGTCTACACCTCATCCTTCTATCCACCCAGCCACCCATCCATCTACACCTTCCTCCTTCCATCCACCCAGCCACCCGTCCGTCTACACCTCATCCTTCCATCCACCCAGCTACCCGCCCGTCTACACCTCCTCCTTCCATCCACTCACACATGCATCCATCCTTCCAGTTATCCATCTGGCCATCCCTTTGTCATGCAGGCACCCAACTACCCAAGTGAATGTCCCCAGGAAGGTGAGAGGGTTAAGCTTCCCTAGGGCAACAGGGAGAGACCCGAACCTGTGACTCAGCAGACGTGGGCTCCAAGGCCGGCTCTGCTTGGTCTCAACAGCTGTGTGACCCTAGAAAACACCTTCTCTTCTGCAGGCCTCAGATTCCAGGCTGCATATCAAATGCCTAGCTTCAGAGTCTCTAAGTTTGGGATCTCTGACCCTTCCAAGTCCCTGAGTGTGGAGGATGGGGCGACACATGTTCCTCCCTGACATTCCGTGGGGAGGCTCCCTTGAGGGCAGGAGCAGGATGGTCTATGCAGAGGTGACTCCACCTCCGCCTCCTGGGCCCAAGCCCTGCCCACCTCCTCTGCAGTGTGGGCGGTGCCTGCTCTGGGGGTACTGAGCCCACAGGCTCACTGGGAACGTGGGCAGGGTGTCCGTTGCACAGGTGGCTGGCCCAGTTGCCACCACTCTCCTTTCCTCCTCCTCTTCCTCCTTCTCCTCTTCCTCCTCCTCCTCTTCTTCACTGTCCCATCATCCTCCTGACGTCCCAGGCATGGGTGCTGCTTCTGACCAGGTGGTCCCAGGGTGCTCGGGAGGGGTCATCTTGCCAGCTGGCTGCTTTCCTCTTGGGATGAGGTCCTCTGCATGCTGTGGCCCTGAGCTTCTGGCTAGTCTGCTGCCCATCACCAGAGCCTCCACCTTCCACTTCCTGGAGGGCCCTGGGCCTAGCTGCCCTCAGTGGCTAGGAGATGGCGGGCCGGGGGCTGAGGCCAAAGAGCCCGGAGCTGGTGCCAGGAGACCCAGCCCCAGCCCTGCCTCTGCCCTGATCCTGCAGATAACCTTGGCACAGCCTCTCCCAGGTCTCCCAGCCTGGCTTTCACTAGCTGTCAACAGGGGTGGACCCTCAATGACCCCAACCTTCTGAGGCTAATGGCCCCTGACAGAGAAATGGGGAGGGGCTCAGCCTCCCCATTACCACACACTCCCCTGGTAAGGGTGCCTGCACTGGGCCTCCAGTGGGAGCTCAAGGCAGCCCTGGCCTTTCCCCTGCATCTCCACCCACTTGTGTCCCTGCATGGTTCTGGCTGCGGCCCCCCTTCCTCTCACACCCGTGAAGCAACTGAGGATGCTCTGCAGCCACAGCCATGATTTCCCAGGGCATGGCTCCCACCTCGTCGCACCTGCTCACCTGGCTGCTCCCAAACCCCGACCTCACACTTACCGCACTGTCACATCTGCCAGCACTGCCCCTGCTCCTCTGTCAAGAGCATGCGCTGTCCCAGCCCCTGATGGCCCAGGGGCCTCTTCTGCATTCCCACAGTGGCCCATGCCACCCTCACCTTGCTGGACTGAACGTCCAGCCTGCCTGGCCCCTGGTTACTCCTTGAGTAACAGGCTCTGCATGGTCACCTCTGCCTGTCAGGGCTAGCTAGGAGCACCCAGCCATAGTGGGAACAGAGACAGTGAGGGAAAGACGGTGGCCGGGCCTCCATCCCAGCTGGGCCGTGTTCCCCAGCCAGTCTGACCTGTCAGGTCCTCCTGGGGTGACCACAAGTCAGCAACAAGGCCCAGTGCGTGGCTGGTCCTCAAGGCGGCTCCAAGTCCCATTTCAAGAAAACAAAGGCCTGAGCTTCTTCTTGCTCCCTCTGAGCCATTGATCTGCCCCAACCACAAAGTCCCCTCCATAGTCCCAGACCCAGGAAGGATACCACACCATATGCCAGCAGCTGGCATGGGAGGTGGAGCAGGAAGGCCCCAAGGACCCTCACCCCCACTACGCCAGGATCCATGGGAGAGGGCAGCGCAGTGCAGACAAGAGAGGAGATGGTGCTGACCACCACGGGCACCACACAGACCCCTGCGGCCGTGGACCCACGACTCCCAGAGCCCCCAGGGCCTGAGCAGCAGGCTGGTTCTAGGAGGCCTGTAGGCAGACCCCTCCTGGGCACAGGGCAGGGCCTGGGCCCCCCTCACAGATGCAGGGAGGCCTAGAGGACAGGGGAGGGAGGGCCCTCTCAAGCCCTGTCACAGACTTACTTGGTGCCGGCTGGCTCTAGCCAGGAGCCAGCGGGGGGGACAGAGCCAGCTGTGTCCCTGCGAGGACACAGCCTCAAGGCTGGCTTCAATACTATCTGCAAATCAAGACAACAAAAGGCAATCACAGATGGAGGTCCAGCCGCCCATGTGCTGAGAACACCGTCAAAGACAAGCCCAACAGAGTCCGAGCCCAGGGCCTCCAGAGGAGCAGAGGCTGCAGGGATGGGGGCTAGGCTGCTGGAGGCACCTGAGGGCTCCGCCTGGTGTGGGCAGTGGGCAATGGCATTAGAATGGAGACTTGGACGTTGCCCAGGAAGGAGACTCCTCAGTGCCCACACTGGTGAGGCAGGAAGCACTCACTCAGAAAAGGGTGGGAGTGGCAGGGGGAGGTCAGGGCTGGGGTCAAGTCCCGCTCTGTCATGACACTGCCTGGGCTAGCACCTCCACTCTGTGGCACGGCCCCCTCTGAAGGGGCACAGCCCCAGCCTGAAAGTCTGTGGAGTTGCAACGGGGCTGATGGAGGCCAAGTCTGCACGCACAGGGCTCTGGCTGGCCACACACGCTGGCCCCCTTGGCACAGGGAGCTCACCAGCAAGTCTCACCACTGTGAGGGACTCACAGGAGCTGGTACCTGGGCAAAGCCAGGCTCAGTGGCTGTGGCAGTGTCACCCGGGGAAGCCACATCAGCAGGGCCCACGAGAACCACCAGACCAGGCCCAGGGCAGCCCCAGGGATCTGGAAAATTCCCCACCGCCACACAGCAGCAAAAACGGCAGTACCACGTGCATGAGTGCCTAAGCTGTCCTCGCCCCACAAGGAATTTGGGGCCAGTTGTGGGCTTGAGGCAATGAGTGGTGAGAGCATCGGCCCCAGCAGGCCTTGCCCACACCAGAGCCTCCACCTGAATCCCAGTGCGCCACCTGGGCAGTCCCTGGTGCTCAGTGTCCTCTTCTGCCCAAGGGAAGGACATGTGCCGCCTGGGCGCCAGGAGCGCAGGCACAGGCGGGGTCCGCAACAGAGCCAGATGCAAACACAGGGCGCATGCCTTCCTCCCAGAGGGAGGCTCCCTGGAAGGCCTGCCTCCACTTCAGCAACTGGAGGAGCTTGAGAGGCAGAAACACCAAGAAACTGCACCTGCAGTAACCCCCAGGACGGACGGGCTGACCTGAGCCTTCCAGGTCAACGCCTGGGATAGAGACCGTCAGGACCACAGGCACTGCTGCCAGGCACGGCGCCACCTCCAGCCTGGCAGGACTGGCTCTGAGGGAGCAGGATCCTCAGAAAGACAGGGCCACTCCCCACCGTCCCAGCAGGGCCTCCCTTCTCTCATCAGGGAACTGACCCCATCTCTGCAAGCCCCTGGGCAGGAGGCAGAGCCCATGAGCTCTGCCTTCAGAAGCCCCCGCAAGCTTCAAACTTGAACCTTTGGTCACCAGCTCCGCCCCACCTCGTCCCCAGCCCAGGGCCCTGCTGGAGGCACAGGCACTCGAAGACGCACCCTGATCACTGCATCTGGGGGCTCCTGCCCCAGCCAGGTGGGGGAGAGCCAGACCCCAGCACGGGGAGCCAGGGCCAGGAGAAGGTGGGGATGGATGACAGCCTGGGCTGCTCCTGGAGCACAGCACCCCTTGGCTCACATGCAGACAGCCCCCAGATGACCACGGCTCTCCATGTCCTGCCACATCAGGGTCACGACCCTCTCAGCCAGTGGAGGAGAGGGAAGGAAGATGGGGCCAGAGGTGTAACAGAGTCCCCCACGACTGCCACCCAGGAGAGACCAGCCTGCCAGGGAGGAAGCCCCAGACTGGGCCTGGGCCCTCTCACGTGCAAAGAAGCCACCTTGCATCCACAGCAGCAACAGCCTGGCCTCATTTCTGTCACTGAGTGGTGAATGCAGATAGTAGAAAACGTGTGCCAGGAGGGCAGGAAGGCCATGGCAGTCTGGGCTAATGCAGGTGGCGCTGGACAGGCCACGTGCCGTGGCTGGACCCCTTCTCTGCCCGTGACCACAGGCAGCCTCAGCCCAGCCCTGCATCCCGCTCATGGACTCAGCCAGTGCCCAGTCCTGCTCTACACGGAACCCTGACACCAGAGACTCTGATCATAGTGTGTGACCTGCAGGCCCACCCTCAGGACGGGGACGGACATCCTGCTGTTCCGGGCTGCATGTGCTAGCCTTAGGTCCAGGGCTGTCCTAGGGGCATTCTCAACCAGCTTGGCACTGCCCACAGTCAAGACACATCATGTAACCATCACTCGGCTCCGCAGCCAGCAATGTCTTCCTCAGAGTCCCGGCTGCCAGGTGGGCACACCATGTCCTGCCCCAGGGCAGTGAGCAGAGATGGGCAAGGGGAGGGAGGCTGTTCTTGGGGCCGTATGGCCCTGTGTTCCTTGTGGGGTGAGGCCAGGTTCAGTGTGTGGGCCCCGTGGCACTGAGAGGCACTCCGAGACCTCATCAGCCATCTCTGGGCCCGTGGCTTTGGCGGGTCTTGGAGACCCCTGGTCTGTGGGGTCAGCCCTGCAGAACCACAGGGCCCTGGGCACCTGGCCCTCCCGACATGAGGGGTGCTCCACGGGGGCCCCTTGCAAGTCCCCTGGCTCCAGGATCCAAGGGACAGCCAAGCACTAGGCCAGACCTCCAGGGTCCAAAGAGAACAGCCTTTGCTATCGCCATCCCCAGACACTCGGAGAACAGCACACACACCTCAAAGGAAACTGAGGGCACAGGGGCCTCTGTGGGAGACCCTGCACTGTCAAATCGCTGACCCCAGCCCCACAGCTGTGATCAGCCCTGGCCCTGCCCAACCCCGTGCAGCACTGTTGCAGAGTGGAGAGCACAGCCAGCTCCAGGCACCTGGGCCTGCAGTGAGGTCCCCACCCTGTCACCAGGCCTGGTGGCCACTTCCCTGCTCCTCACTTCAGTGCCCACGAGGGGAAGTCCAACCCTGTCCCAAGCACTCCCTCGCTCGGGAACTGAACAAATTTCAGCTGCTGTCAGCAGTGGCCAGGCCACCTGGAGCAGTTCACAGGCACCAAAAGACTCCTGTGATGGAGGTAAGCCCAGCGGCCTCCGGCCCTGGAGGGGCTGATCCATCAGGGGTCAGAAGTCGAGGCTGGGTCTCAGCCTAGTGGGGCAGGGAACCACAGGGTGGGCAAACCGGAGTTCCTGCAGCTTCCAGGGTGGGGACTTGCGGAAAAGGGCTGAGTGCCCAGGCCACACCAGTGCCACCCGTGCCAGACCCCTCCATCTCAAGCCCCACACTGCAGGTCCACCCTTACCCTGAAGCACTCCCCAAACCAGGCCTGCCTCTGCCCGTAGAACCCTGAGCTGCAAGGCCCTGCCCTGTAGGAGTGTGTGGCCTCCCTGTAGGTGGGTACAGTCACTCCTGGCCTGCATAGGCCTGAGAGGAGAACCCAGGTCCTCCTCCAGCCCCACCCCATGACAAGACCCACTGACCAGGCTCATCCCTAAGGCCCATCAAGAGGCCAAGTGCCTAGGCCCATCGCCCAGGACCCACAACCCAGCATCACAGCCCAGGTCCCTTGTCCAAGGCCAGCCACAGGCTTGGTGGCACCCTGGGTCGACATGCATCTCCAAGCCAGCCGAGCCCACTCTCCCCATGGGTCCCAGCCTTGTGCACCGCCACGAGCAGGAGCAGCTGAGGCTGGCCCAGGCTCCAAATTCTGCCATGGCCACAAGTGGGGGCGTGCCTGTCCCATGAGTCTGAGTCCTTCTGTCCACTCTGTGGCCCTCAAGACGAAGCTGGTCCTGCTTCTGGGGCTTCGTCCCTGAAGTCCTTCCAGCAGCTCCCAGGAAGGTGAGAGTCCAGCAGGGCTGTGCTTTGAAGGGTGGGCCACCATGTGTGGAGGATGGCGAAAGAGCTCCTGGAGCAGTGTCTTGAGGAGGACAGGAGATGCAGAGGGAGGAGGCACGGAGGTGGTGGGAGGAGGCATGGAGCCAGCGTCACCCTCAGAGCCAGGGGCAGCTGTGGGTGCAAACGAGGCCCAGCCGAGCACAGAAACACACCTGGCGTCCAGTGGTCCCTGCAGTGGGCCTGTGGGCTCGGAGTGGGGCACAGTGTGTCCTGGGAGGCTGTGTGCCCAGAGGGATGGGCCAGCAGAAAGGGGGAAGCCACCGCAACCATTAGCGGGGGAAAGAGCCAAGCTGGGGCCCAGGCTCCTGCCTGGCTCTGTGAAAGCTGCTCAATAGTGACCAGTGAACAGGACAAGTCACCTCCTGCTCCCTGGGGGCTGTGGCAAGGGTCAGCCAGCTGGAGGTGCATCCAGAGTGAGGCTGCTCCCACCTGCAGGCTAGACTTGCTTTCTCCTGGCAGCCCTACCCTGGGCTCTGGGGCTGGGGGAGAGCAGAGGGAAGCCCTCCTTCCTCCCCAAAAGCCCGTCTTCAGACCCTGCGGCCCTGCACAGGAAAGTGGGGTGTTCTCCCTGTGGGGACCCACTGGTATAGAAGACCTGGCTGCCTAAGGACAGCTGTGTCCACCTCTGCACTACACTCTAGAGAGGAGGGCCGTGTGTGGAGAGAAAGGCCAGGCCACATGACATCCGGTGGGAACACCAGAGGCCGAGATGGGGGCTTGAAGGGCACCAGGGCACCCTGGGTGGCACCCGCTGCTGCTGCTGTGCATTGGGGAGCTCTGCCCTCGTCTCCACCCCTCACCAGGCACTGGTCCCTGCAACCACCTGTGACTCCCTCCCCATCGTGGCGCTCACTCACTACAGTGATGTGGAACTGGGCCCAGCATCCCATCTGGACACCCGGTAGACATGGCTTAAGGTGGCATCTACAGTTGAGCCCCTTGGTGCCACAGTGCCTGGCAATGCTGGGCAGACCCCGAGATGGGATCCAGGCGGGAGCCGCAGCCCTTCCACTACCCAGGCAGGCAGACCCATCCCTGGCCCTGACCCTTGGTTTCCCCACCTAAAAGAAGAGAGGGGCAGGAGGATGGCGGGCCATCTCCACGGGCCTCTGGGTCTCCCTGGGAGGATGTCCCTCTCAGGAGCTGGTGCAGGAGGCTCGCAGCCTGCTTGCCAGCCCTGCTCACCCTGGGGCAGGTTGGTCCTGGGGGCGGGCTGTGGGGAGGGCCCACTTACTTGGCAGGGGCTCCGTGGCCTGGCCCTGGCCTTGGTGACCATGGGTGGAAAAGGTCTCTGCCACCACGCGCTCCACAGGCGTGAGGATGAGGCCGGGCATGGTGCCCTCCGCCAGCTTCTTGCGCACAGCGCCCCGCAGGTCCCGCCACTTGTGCTTGAGGTCGCCCAGGTCTCGGCGGCAGTAGCCCAGCGCATTCACTGCCTGCAGGATACGGTTCCACACGCGGTGCTTCCGGGCCGGTGTGCTCCGCAGTGCCCCGAACAGCAGCGGGTAGTGGCGCCTCACCCTCTGCACCAGCACCTCCGTCTCCTGCGGGCTGAAGTTGGGCTTGCGCGTCTTGGTCCGGGAGTGGGGGCCCGGCCGCAGGGGCGTGGGGCCCAGCCCGGCACCCGGCAGCAGGGCCATGGCCGGCTCGGGGCTGCAGCTCTGACGGCACGTAGCGTTGCTGCCGCTGGACCCTGGAAAGGCACCAGAGGCTGAGCAAGGGGCAGAAATCTCGGAGAGAGCACCCCTGCCAGGCTTGGGGTCCCGGTCATCGCAGGCCCCGTCTCCAGGCACAGTGGCCAGGCCTTGCATCGGCGCCCCGCACTGGCAGCCAGCATCCACGACAGCAAGGCCCCCATGTCTCAGCCACTCTCTGGGCCTCCCACCTGTCCACCTGGCAGGTGCCCTCTGCCCTCCCTGGGGCCCTGATCACATGTGGCAGGTCAGCCCTGGTTTGTCCCCCACCCCATGACTGCTCCCTTCCCTGAACTGCCGGCAGGAGTGCCTCTCCTGATCCATCTGTCACCAGGACTGGTAGGCACCTACAGTGGACAAACTATTCCACACAGCACATCCCAGCCCACGACAGCTGGCCAGGGGCAGAAACAGCTACAGACACCGCTGGAAGTTGACAGTGGGGAGAATGTGGGAGGACGAGGAGACAGGAGGGGTCCTGGGGAGAGGAGGCAGTAAGGGAACGCTGCTTGGGGCCACGGAGCAGCTGGAAGCCCAGGCTCCCAGGGGACTGAGGGGCAAGCACTCAGGAGGTGCTCGAGGGTCTCACCCAGCCAGCTGCCTGAGGGTCTCTGGACCTACTGCCAGTCGTCAGAGCAGGAGGTGCCGGGAGGCTGTTCTCAGCACAGGTCCAAGGTGAAGTCACAGCTTGCCCAGGGCATGGAGGGTGGGTGGGTGGGACATGGAGGGTCCTGGTGGGCAGCTGAGTGCTTTAACCAAAGGCCTGTGGGCACCAGGGGCAGACTGGCTCTTCCTCAACTGAGGAAAAGAGACACCCAGCCGGAGTTGGGAGCCCCTGCCCCACTGGCTTGAGAGCCAGAGCTCCTGGTAGTAGCAGGCACTTAGGGGAAGGGGTGAGGGCCGGGGGCTGGCGGGCAGGCCCTCGGGGCAGCAGGTGGCCTGAGGCTGGGCGGGTACTCACCGACAGCTTCTCCTTGCTCCGACACCATGGAGGCCAGGTCCTTGATGATCTGATTCACATCCAGCAAGTTGCTCTGTGGAAACAAGATGGAGCCACGTCAGGAGCAGGGCTGTGGGGCAGACACCAAGGGCACCTGAGAGTGCCCATCGAGGCTGGGGCAGACCCATTCAGCACCTGCAGAACCAGGAACCAGCTAGTCTGTCCACTTCCTGTGAGAGAGGCATGACTGGGCCCAGAAAGGGCCTGGGGCAAGCCCAGGGTCACCCCAAAAGTCAGAGCAGGGATCTGAGTTCTCCGTCTCCTGACTCTCAGGCCAAGCCCCAAGCTCTCCAGGTGTCCCAGAGGCTGTGAGCTGCTTCCTTGGGTACAGAGGCCCTGGAGCCTGCCCCTAGGATTTGTAGTCTAGTTTGGGACAGCATCCTCAGCACTGTAAAGGCCTGACTGCAGGAGAGCAGAGAATGTCGAAGGCAGATAACCCATCCCACTTGCCTGGGGGCTCCTAGACAGAAGGGTCTACCTTTCCCTCTCTGTGCAGCAGCACTGAGCATGGGCCAGCACACAGGCACTGCCCAGCAAACCCTAAAGAAGTGAGATAGATGGATAAATAGGTTCAGGGGAGTGGACAAAAGGGTGGATGGGTAGATGGGAGGATGACTAATAGATAGGTAGATACGTGGGTCAACAAATGGAATGGTGAACAGGGGATGGGGGGCAGATGGATACATGGTGGGTAGATGAATACATGGGGGGTGGGTGAATGGATTGATGGCTAAATGGATGGATGGGTGTATTTATAGTTGGGTGGGTGATGGATTGGTGAGTGGATGGATAAATGGGTGGGTGGGTGGATAAATGAATGGATAGGTGGGTAGATGACTGGGTGGGTGGGTGGATGGGTAGATGGACAGGTGGTTGGACAGATGGCTATGTAGATGGATGAGTGGGTGGATGGTTAGATGGATGGATGGGTAGATGGATTGATGGATGGGTGGATATATAGACAGATGGGTGGGTGGATCGATGAATGGATGGGTGGATGAGTGGATGGGTGGGTAGGTAGACGGATGAATAGATGGATGGATGGGTAGTTGGATGGACAGATGGGTTGGTAGATAAATGGGTGGGTAGGTGGGTGGGTGGATGGATGGATGGATGGATGGATGGACAGATGGGTAGTTGGAGAGATGGGTGGGTAGATGGGTGAGTGGATGGATGGATGGATAGATGGATGGATTGGTGGGTGGATAGGTGGATAGGTGAGTGGGTGAGTGGGTGGGTGGATAGGTGGATAGGTGGGTGAATGGATGGATGGATGGATGGGTAGTTAAACAGATGGATGGGTGAGTGGGTGGGTGGATGGATGGATTGGTGGGTGGGTGAGTGGGTGGGTAGGTGGGTGGGTGGGTGGATATGTGGGTGGATGGATGGATGGACAGATGGGTAGCTGGACAGGTTGGTGGGTGGGTGGATATGTGGGTGGGTAGATGGATGGATGGATGGATTGGTGGGTGGGTGAGTGGGTGGGTGGATAGGTGGGTAGGCGGGTGGATGGATGGATGAATGGATGGGTAGTTGGACAGATGGGTGGGTGGGTGGGTGGACGGATGGATGGATGGATTGGTGGGTGGATAGGGAGGTGGGTGAGTGGGTGGGTGGATAGGCGGATGGGTAGGTGGGTGGATGGATGGATGGATGGGTAGTTGGACACAGGGGCGGGTGGGAGGGTGGGTGGGAGAATGGATGGATGGATTGGTGGGTGGGTGAGTGGGAAGATGGATGATGGATGGATAGGTGAGTAGGTGAAAGGATAAAAGTGAATGGATGGTATGTGGACGGATGATGGATGGGGGCGGGGGGTGGGTCAATGAAGGCTAGGTGGATGGTTCCTCCACTGCTATCCAAGGACTGAGTGGCTTCATAAAGCTAGAGAACACAGTAAGGAACAGAAACATGGGCCAAGACGACCTGGCATACTGTGCTGGCCTCCTGAGTCTTCCATGCTGTCTAGCTTTACCCTAACTCCTTTTGCCATCAAGTGGCCCTGATGATCCTCAGGAATGTGGCCACAGCATGCTCAGAGCACACACCTGTGCTGTGCCTAAGGCAGGGCACATACCATCACCATCACACCTGCATTCACCCAGGGGCATCCTAGCACCCATCTGACAGAGCAGGGAGTGGGGGCTCAAGCGATCCCATGACCTCCAGGGCCTCTCGGAAAGGGGAAGAGTTGGACTCAGGCGCCTGCCCAGCGACCAGACGCCCACTCCTTCCCTGACTGCCAGGCTGCACCTGGGACGGCTCCTTCACTGGCCAGCTGCATGGGCCTGGGCAAGCCTGGTCATCTCAAGCCAGGTTTGCTCACTCATCACACAAATAAAACCAACCCTTCTCACAGGGCGCCTGGCACATGGCTGGGTTCCAGCCTGGTCCAGGAGAAGCTCCTTCAGGCCTGCTGTGACCCCTGCCCTGGCACGCCTGTCCAGTCAGCAGCTCATTCCAGAGCTGGGACTGATTTCCACGAGGGTCATTTCACCCCACTGCAAAATGTTACAAGAGAATTTATCTTCTCTTTAGGAGGGTTCTGGGAAACGAAGCACTTAGCACGATCTTAAACTGACCCGTACCATCAACTGCAATTCAATTACTGGGCTTAGCTATGATACGTGGCCAGGTGGCGACTGCAGGAACTGGACCGTGGTGGGAAGGTAGTGAGAGGGTGGGGCCGAGGTCACAGCTTGGGTGTGCATCTGTGGCATGGCAACGGGGCAGCAGCAAATGGAAGGATGGGTGCGGGTCAGCCCAGATTGGTTTTTGGTCTCCTCATCACCACCACCTTCTGTGGGAGGGAGGTCACGGTCTCAGGAGACCAAGACAACAAGGTCATGAGGCATGGCTCAGCCAGGTGGGTCACCTCCTCCACAGGCTTCCCAATTACAGACCTGACCCCATCAAAAGCCAGGCATGACCACACCACCCTTCAACCCTGGCCACTGAGCACACCCAGGCCTGGTGCACCTGGGCCTGGTCTTGGTGGCTCATGACCTTAGGGACTTGCAGGGGCCCTGAAGGGCTTCACAGGCAGAACATATCTCCTCATGCAGCCTGTGACTCACCTGTTATTGCCCCATTTGACAGGAAAGACGGAAACTGAGTTACTGAGAGGGTTAGTGTGACCAAGGACACACAGCTGGAAAATGCTGGAATCTGCATCCAACCCACATTTAGGCAGACTCCAACTCAGGTCACTACCACCACCAATGTGGGGCGGCACCCAGGGCCTCCCTCCAGCACGTGGAACCCAGGACCCCGGCCAGACCTCAGGGACAGCGGGCCTCCCTCCAGGATGTGAAACCCAGGACCCCGGCCAGACCTCAGGGACAGCGGGCCTCCCTCCAGCACGTGGAACCCAGGACCCCGGCCAGACCTCAGGGACGGTGGGCCTCCCTCCAGCACGTGAAACCCAGGACCCTGGCCAGACCTCAGGGACGGTGGGCCTCCCTCCAGCACGTGAAACCCAGGACCCCGGCCAGACCTCAGGGACAGCGGGCCTCCCTCCAGCACGTGGAACCCAGGATCCTGGCCAGACCTCAGGGACGGTGGGCCGCCCTTGAGGACGTCTTGTGCTGCAACCACGGGCATGGGATGGGCCCCGTGTGTGCACCAGTCAGTCTGCTTCCCATGAGCAGAAGGGCCGCACTGGCAAGGTGCTGTGTATGCAGCTTTGGTGAGACACCAGGGAGGGCTGTGGCTGAGCAAGGCCCAGAGTCCAGTGCCTTTCAGGGCCTGGGACAGCTGCTGGGGCAAGGTGGAAGAGGGGCAGCTGTGAGTCCCTGAGGCTTGGCCTCAGCATTTCAGGCACAGCTCTGAGCACATGTGGCCCCTGCACTGGGTATTCCCTGCTGACACCAGAGTCAACTTCCTTAACCCCAAAAGTGCGGGCTGGAACATGGTGTTCCCAAGTCAGGCAAAGTCCCTGTGGTGCCCACAGGGCACAGATGGCCTGTGTTGTGGGCTTTAGGGGCAGCCCCCCAGAGATGCAGTGGCTGAAGTGATTTTCCATAACATGCCGACACTCACTGCCACTGCCTGGCTTCACAGAGGGTTTGCTCCTCCAGGGCCCCAGGTTCTCCTGGGCGGAAGAGTTTTGTAGTCAGTGCTGGGGCTGCCAGGAGCCAGCAATGGCAGGACCACCTGCGATCTCCACCAACCTTCCCAGCAACATATCAGGGCCGCAGACAAAGGAGGTAGTGGGGAGCGCGTTCTCTGGGCTGGGGCTGCCGCAGGGGCGCTCACCCACTCCTTGCTGGACTCAGCAGAGACAAGCAGCAGGAAGAGTGATCGTCCACTGGGATGAGCTTAACACAGAATGGTAATTTGCATCACAGCCAGCGCAGGGGACACACAAAGACTCCATGCCTTCAGTGCACTGGGCTGTGCCTCCCGTAAGAGGGGACCATGGTCCCAGGCACCACAGGCTCATGCACCCCAAATTCCAAAGGCTGAGCCGGCAGGGCTGCCAGCGCCTCAGGGCCACATGCAGAGAGCCTCCCCCTCCACAACCTCTTAGAAGCCAACGACTGTGCGAAGCCTGCGCTCCCTCATTTTAGGTGCCCCTCTCTTTAAGATGCCTGGCACTCAAACACCCACCTCCCAGCAGAGGGGTCAGCTGCCCGCCAGCCAAGCACCCTCAGAGGCACTCCCACCCCTGCCAAGGCGCTCACTGATGAGTAACACTGTTCACCTTGAACTAAGCGGGAAGCAAAGCTTGAACAGAAGCTCAGGCCCCTGGCATCTGAGTTTCGGGCTCCAGGTCAGCAGCCACAGGTAAGAAACCCCTGACCCTCGTTTTCTGGAAAATGGCTCGACACAGAGAACCACTTCCCACAGGCCCTGGGCAGGGCCAGCTGGGCCAGGTCCTTGGGGAGCACTCTCCGTACAGAAGGGAAAGGATGATGAACCTGGGTGGTGAGCCTGGGGCTCCTCCCTGCTCCCCAGTCCGAGGCCACCGCTGGAGGCCAGGGCCCCACTACCCCTCCTGGCGACAGTGTTGGGATCTCACAGAACCAGTCAAGAGGCTGCTCAGGGCACAGGCAGTCCCAGAAACCCAGGTCCTCACATCAGCCACTCTGTGCTGCCTCAAGCCTGCCGGAAGGGGCCAGGTGCACCCTGAAGCCCGCCCTAGAGGCACTAGATGCTAAGGGATGGGCCCTTCCCACCCGGTAGCCCCAAGCCCTCTGTGTAGGAGCATGGTGACGGGAGCGGGAGCTGGAGGCACTGCCTGCCTTTGTGCCTCTTCCTCCCACATCACCGGAGGGTGCTGGGATTTCCTGGGGAGTCTCCCTTGTCCTGGCCCAGTGCTGGTCTCAGAACCAATGGACGAATACAGAGCTGAGAGTGCCCCGTGGCTGCAGCAGAGCCTGGCGGGTGCAGTGGGCTGGGACCTGCAGCTGGGCCTGTCGCTGATGGTGTGGGCAGATCCCAAGGATGGGTCCAGAGAGGGCCTCCACCTCCACAGCCAGAGGAGGGCTAGTCGGGCAGGCAGCTGGCAGGGTGGGTCCCCCTAGGCACTATGGGCCCTGGGCCCTGGGCCCTGGGCCCTGGGCCCTGTGCACCTGGGCAGGCCTCGTCTCCTGAGGGGGATGCCCGGGGCAGGCGCAGCTCCACTACCAGGCACACCTGGGGGACTTGCCAGAGACCTGGGCTCCCCCAGGGCCTAGGTGGGAGCCAAGTTCCAGAGAGAAGTCCAGTCCTCAGTCCTAGGGTGACAGAGAGGCCAAAGACAGGCTAAGGAAGGCGGGGCCTGCCCGAGGGGCTATTCTCAGGGGCGGGCAGGCGATCCCCTAGCATGGCAGCCAAACAGCGGGAGAGCGGGGAGAGTCCAAGGAACACGCCACCTTAGTAGATGTTAAATCGTGCAATTATTGTTCAGACTGCTTCTAAAACTAGAACTCATTAAAAGCTCTCAGGAAATTTTCTTTCTCTTCTTTCACTGGCACCATGGGAAGAGCACCTTGCATGCGACGTAATCAAACCAGGGTGTGTGCCTTTGAGTTCCAGAGTGACAAGGAAACATCCCTGCATTTCTCTAACACACCTTCTCTTATAATCAGGATCTTGGCAACCGTCCACCTTCAAAGCCGACTATTCCAGTTAATGCAGTCACCACACCGCATGCCTTTATTCACTCACTCGCTTACAGCCAGAGGTCAGCCGGCTCAGTGCAATGCCAACCACAGGGCAGGCCTGCAGGCTCTGCCTGGGGCCTTGGGGCCCCGCCTGGGCCATCTCCACGTCCCATCCTCCGCCCTCCCAGGCCCTCCAGGTAGTCATGGCAACAGAGCAGCTGACGTACTCTGAGCTCTGTACCTGGGTCAGGTGACGCTTGCTTAGGAGCTCCAGCAGGTGACATGGGCTTGGTGAGGGGAGCGCAGAGCAGACACAGAGGGGCAGGTGGGCAGAGCCGGCGGGAAGCAGGCAGTCTGCTCTGGACCGGTGCCCCGGTCAGCCTGGCACACGCTTGTTCCTTCAACCCCTCCAGCCCAGGGAGGCGCATCACTGCCCACCGCCCACTGCTCAGGACAGGCATCCAATTGAGGGTTAAGTCACTGGCTCCTGGGGCACTGGCTCTTTCTGCACCTGGCTCTGGACCTGCAGGTGACCTTGGAGACAAATCCCACCACCCTCATCTCAGAAAGGCCAAGCGAGCGTCAGCTCTCAGAGGTCACGGCGAGGACGGCCTCGTGCTGGAGTCAGGTACCTGGGCTCAAATCCCAGCTCTGCAGCGGGTGAGCTGTGTGACCGTGGCCAAGCGATGGGCCTGCTCCAAGCCACCGTCATCTGACAACATCAGAACGTAGGAGTGCAGCTCTCACAGAGCCCTGATGTGGGCTGAGATGCGCATAAATCATGGCAGCAGAGCCCTTCGTTAAACACATATCCTTCATGGGGTCCCAGGATAGAAACGCCCAGCCCCCAGCCCAGCCCTCCTGCACCCACCCCAACTAGCACCACCCCCCACCCATTTGTCCATGCGGCAATTGGCCAGGTGTCAGGCCTGTGAGCTGCTGCAAACGCAGCCGTGACCACGCTGCTGCCTCCACGGGGCTTATGTTCCAGTGGCAAGAGAGAAATCCTCACAAGAGAACCCTCACAAGAAATCCTCACAACAGCGTGTGAGGCGAGCACAGGGGCAGCTGGGGTGAGAGGGCACCCCTGGAGTCAGGGCCTGCAGATGGAAGGGAGCCAGTGGCTCAGGCATTGGAAGGAGGGTGCTCTGGGCCTCGGGCAACAGGAACCAGGAGCAGGGGTGGCCAGGCCTACTCAGGGAATTGTGAGGTGTCGGGGGTGGGGAGTGAGGAAGAGGGCAGTCCAATGGGAGTGAGGGGGCAGCTGCCTCACCCGCGGAGGGTCACAGCAGCACACGCCCTCTACTCCCAATCTTCTTCCAGCAGAATGTGAGAGAAGGGATGCTGTAGGGCTTCCTTCTGGCTCTGCCAGGGTCCTGGCAGTGTCCTCCAGGCCCAGCCTCTGCACCGGGAAGAAGCCAGGCGTGGAGCTCCAGGCCAGAGCCTGGCCCACATCCCAGCAAACAGCCAACGCAAGACATGGGCAGACGAGAGACTCCACCCTTGGCTCTCCAGGCTGCTGGGCAGGGGAAGCAGTCTCAGCTTTGCCCAAGGGGAAGTTCTAGCCCACAGCATCCATGAGCTTCCCCTGTGGAAGGGGCCGTAGAGGAGTGGAGTGCTAGAACCAGTGGTGGGTGGCCAGGGCAGCACCTGTTTTCATGGGAGCTTTGGAAGGTGGGCATGACTGCAATGTGCCTCTGATGGGCAGAATCGGAGAGGGGAACGTGAGGGCACAAGATGGGTGTGTGGGGGTCGGGGAGTGGCCAGGCAGGAGCCACAGGCTAGCTGTGGTGCAAGCAACCCACCAGTGCCCCTGGAGAGGAGCAGGTCGGGCCCTGAGAGGCTACAGACACACTCTTCTAAGAGCTTCGGTTTCTCCATGGAATGAGAAGCAAGGTCAAGGTCATCAGTGAAGTGAGGACACGGAAAGAGCAGACATGACACAGACCACAGGAAGACTGTCCTGGGCCCTCAGGATGCCCCCTAAGCCCCAAAGCACCCTGAGCATGGAGTCCTGCTCCTGGCTGCACAGGACCTGCCGAGGGCCCCTCAGAGGCCCAGAGAGCCAGTTCCCAGCCCCATCCCAGACCAAGGCAGGCAGAACACACCTCACCAGGTGCCCGCCAGCACAGACCCACAGCCCTACACAACACAGAAACGCATCCGTCAGCCGGGGCTCTTCGCCGGGCAGCAAGGCTCCGCCTCCCCCACACTCGGCACACAGTGTCGGGGGGGCCACGTGTCAGAGCACGGCTCGCCTTTCCTGCCCCAGGAAGCCCCAGGACCCCATGTGAAGAAGGCCCAGGATCCTGGAACTTTCGAGACTCAAGTGCTTTCCTTCTTTAGGGGGCCGCAAGACCCAGCAAGCCCCTCCCCAGAGCAGCCGCACTGCAGGCCATCAACAGCACCCACAGAGGTACTCATGTGGGCTCAGGGGCACGACACCCTGGCTGGCAGCAGTGCGAGGCTAACCCCTTAGTGGACAGTGAGCTGCTGAGCCAACATCAAAGCCCAGGGTTCACCTGCTCACCCTGGAGCCTGACCGCATTCCCGAGGGGGAGGGCAGGTGTTGGTCCCCAGCGTGGCAGGAGGGTGGGTGTGGGGAAGGTGGACAGCGACGGCCACACCTCCCAGCCCGGGTTACAGGCCTGAGTTCTTGCCGCAGTTACACTCCACCATGGCACTTTCACCCTATGGCCAGCAAAGGCTGGTGTCACTGTGCCCATTTAACAGATAAGTAAACTGAGGCTCCAGGAGAGACCTGCTCAGGGTCACATGGCGCAGTGGTGCAGCTGTGGCTGGGCCCAGGATCCTGGACCAGCTCCTACTTCTCCCTGGCTAGAAGACACCTGAGCCTGCCGGCTCCCCTCCACAGGGGACAAGGAAGCCTCCTGGAGATCTGACTGTCATCTCTCCCACCAGCCTGGCAGCCAGACAGCACAGGCCACCTCTCATCTTCTGCTAACTGGATACTATTGGTGTCCAGATGCCACCTGTTGGCTCTGGGCCTGGCACATCTGCCCACACACTGGGGGGATGCATTTTAGCCCCATGGGGGTCTCAGCAGGCAGGAAAGGAGGGCCACACTTGCCCAGCCTTGGCACTAAGCTTCCCCTTAGTGCCACCCTATTCACCAACTTAGCCAAATAAAAAAGGTGACCTAGGCCCCACCTGTGGGTGCAGGGACAGGGGTGGGGTGGCCCACCCAGGGGCAACAAGGAGCCCGAGACAGGAGGAAAGAGCGAACTGCTCCAGGGTCTGCCAGGCTGGAACCCCTGGGGACCTGAGAGGATGCAGGGTGGCCAGAGGGAAGGCAGAGGGAGGCGTGAGGAAGGGCACTGGAGGGGAGAAGCAGTGAAGGCCAACAGGGTGTGGAGAGCCCCCGGCAGAACTGGAGGGCTGGCCCTGCAGGGATGAGCCAGGGATCACCTTGCTCACACCCAGGCCAACAGCAAGGGCCCCGAATACCAGACTGCAGGCTGTACCTCTCCCTTCACACCCTCGCCTACAGGGTCACAGGGAGTCCTGGCTGGCAGAGCACCTTGCAGACACTACCTCAAGGGCCGTCCCCTTCCCAACCACTTGGCAAGGGCTGGACACCAGGGCTCAGAGAGCGACCTGGGAGGACCCGCAAGACAGTGCCAGCCAGGACTCCTGGCATGCTTCTGGCCTCGGCTCCTGGCGGCAGCTGGAGGCTTGCTGTGCAGCCATGGGCACCCTGCCTCCTCTGGGAGTCCTACAGCTCAGCGCAGAGGACAGAAGCAGCTGTCCTGGAAGCCAGCTCTCTCCAGGCCAAGGCCAAGAGGAGGTGGGGCCAGTCAGCAGGGTCCATACGGGTCAGCAGTTGCGGGCGCTCGGAGGGCCTGGCTGGACAGGCGGACAGCCAAGGGGCAGCAGACAGCCTGCAGAGGAGCTGCGCTGCAGGGATGAGCAGTGTCTCCTGGACACGGCCTAACTGGATGTTCAGATGCCTCCTTGCCCATGCCCGGGCTCGTGCTGCTGCTCAAACACAATTAAAGCTCACGCTCCGGGTGATAAGATGGGAATGGCCTCTCCATCTTCTCCATCAAGACAGGGCCACTGGCCAGGAGGCTGCCAGCTCCCGTGGCACCTGGATACCCAACAGCCGGAATCCTGGGAGGCCAGGGCTCCAGCCTGTGAGCAGCACCAGGGGCCACCCAAGGCTAGAAGGCCAGAGACAGGGGACCTCAGCTCAGGCAGGGAGGGGAGTGAGTACACGGTGGGACAGGCAGCACTCCGGGACCCCTCAAGCCGCCTCCCATCTGAGCAACCCGTATGCAGACTCAGTTCCCACAGGTGACTAGCACGACTCCTCCCACCATGAAACTCACCTGGGAGACGGCGGGCAGCCCCAGTCAAAGGTGCAAACGCCAGGGCTGCAGGGCCCACACCCTCCAGAGACAGGCGGCACTTGGGTGGGGGTCAGACTGCCTGGGCTCCAGCCCCGAGGCCTCTCAAACTGGGAAGTGGGCCTGGCATCCTCCCTGGAGGGAGCTTGTGCACTGAGCCATCCCGGGTCCTGCTCACTCTCGGGTGGCCACTCTGCCTCTTAACACCCCTGTGTACGCAGCTGGAGCAGGGCCTGTCTGGCGGAGACTCCTGGCACCATGGAGAGGGTCAGGGTCCCATGCAGGCTAAGGAAGGCCACGCTGCAGACAGTGAGCAGCCAAGGAACACACGGAGCAGGCACACGGAGCAGGCCCTCCCTCGCCCGCAGCCCTCACCCTCCACCAGCGCCTGGGTGGCTCCTCTTCTGCTCTGGGATAAACTGTAGCATATTTGAGAAGTCTGTTCTCAGACAGAAAAAGAAAGACGCCCAGCAGAAACCAGTACAGAGAAACGTAGCCTGGGGGCCAGCCATCAGCCAGACTCGGGCTGGGAATGTTCTGGGGCTGGCCAAGCCTCTCCCTGCACCTCCCATACAGCCCCAAAGCATGGCTCTGTAGGACACCTTGTGCCTGTGAATGAGACGCTACCCGTGGCACGTGAGGCCACCCTGGAGGCCAGAAGTGAGGGCTCAGCACAGGCCTAGCACTGGCGACAGGCATGCTATCATCAGGGAGGGGGCAGTCACTGTCATGGGAGGGGGAGGTTACTCATGGGGAAGGGGGCGGTCACTGTCATGGGAGGGGGAGGTCACTCACAGGGGAAGGGGCAGTCACTCATGGGAGGGGGAGGTCACTCACGGGAGGGGGCGGTCACTGTCATGGGAAATGGAGGTGGTCACTCATGGGAGAGGGGGTGGTCACTGTGGGAGGGGGGGTGGTCACTGTGGGAGAGGCGGGTAGTCACTGTCATGGGGAAGGGGGTGGTCACTCACAGGCAAGGGGGCGGTCACTGTCATGGGAAGGGGAGGTTACTCGGGAGGGGGAGGTCACTGTCATGGGAAATGGAGGTGGTCGCTCGTGGGAGAGGGAGATGGTCACCGTGGGAGAGGGGAGTAGTCAATGTCATGGAGAACGGGGTGGTCACTGTGAAGGAGGGAGGAGGTCACTGTCATGGGGGAGGGAGGTATCACTCATGGGAGAGGAAGTGGTCATTGTAGGGGAGGGAGGTGTCACTCATGGGGGAGGGGGTGGTCACTGTGGGGGAGGGAGGTGTCACTCATGGGGGAGGGGTGGTCATTGCTGGGGAGGGAGGTGTCACTCATGGGGGAGGGGTAGTCATTGTGGGGGGAGGGAGGTGCCACTCATGGGGGAGGGGGTGGTCATTGTTGGGGAGGGAGGTGTTATGGAGGAGGGGTGGTCATTGTGGGGGAGAGAGGTGTCATGGGGGGGTGGTCATTGTGGGGGAGGGAGGTGTCACTCATGGGGGGTGGTCATTGTGGGGGAGGGAAGTGTCACTCATGGGGGGGTGGTCATTGTGGGGGAGGGAGGCATCATGGGGGAGGGGTTAGTCATTGTGGTGGAAGGAGGTATCATGGGGGAGGGGTGGTCATTGTGGAGGAGGGAAGTGTCACTCATGGGGGAGGGATGGTCATTGTGGGGGAGGGATGTGTTACTCATGGGGGAGGAGTGGTCATTGTGGGGGAGGGGTGGCCACAGTGGGGGAGGGGCGGTCACTGTCTTTGGGGGCGATGGCCAGTTTGACATGCTTGTTCTATAAGTTCCAGCAAGTTGTGCGGAGCCCACTACTCCAGGCTCTGGGGATGGGACTGACACCAGGCAGGAGAGGGCTGCTTACCGTCTGTTTGGGCAGGGACCTACCAGAGACCCCCTCGAGAAGCAGTGGGCAGGGAAACAGGGCAGTTGATCGCGGTGGGGAGGGCCTCCCTGAGGGGAGCACACCATGGAAGCAGCAATGCTCAGATCCAGGTGGGTGCCCAGGGGCACACGGAAGCCAGCAGGGGTCCTCAGGGTGGGTCTCGGTGGCCCCGCCAGCCTCCCCAGAAGGGGAAGGACACCCTCACTCAGAATCCGACTGCACCAGGCCTGGGAGGGCCACAGCGCCAAGTTCACTGTCCAGACCCGAGGCTAGCCCGGTCTCCACTGTCTCCTGCCCAGTCACTCCTGGGCCTCCTGAGCCAGCCACACGGCACCCCAAGGGTCCTCTGAGAGCCCATCACATCCCACAGTGCCCACCACACTCTGCCTGTGGCCACATGGGCTCTCCAAGCTGGCAAGTCCCTGAGGACAGGACATCCCTCCACCCGCCCACTTCACAGATGAAAAGACCAAGACCAATCAAGGTTCAGGGTCATCTAGCCAGTGAGTGGGCACAGGCCCAAAGCCAGGACAGCATGTCCCCAGTTGGGCCTGCATTTTGTCCCAAGGACGATGCTGAGGAGGAGGACAAAGGAAAGGGATGCTGGGTGGGGCCCACAGTCCCAGCGGACAGGGGCACCCAACACCGTCTGACCCACACCCTGCCTGGCAGCAGCCACAGAACAGAACAAGGAGGAGGGCAGTGTCCGGGAACTGGCTGACGCTGCCCCGCCCGGGCCTCAGGGGCCCCACATGTTCACACCCCCACTATCCACCTAGGAAGTCCCTGAGGGCTGGCCATGTAGGGGGCTCTTTCGGACCTCGAGTCTCCCTGGGAGACTTCTAAACCTATACAGTCTTGCAAATTCCAAAGTCCCCAGTGAATGTGGGAGGGGAGATGAGGGAGGAGAAGCCCTGGCTTCCAGAGGAATGGGCTGCAGCCAGCCGAGGTGCGCAATACAGTCCAACAGACCCCGCCGCCCATCCCCGCCCTGTGCAGGCTGCAAAGACGGCTCCAGAGCCACCGAACCGGCAGGACCTGGGATGTGGGGCCTCCTCTGCGTCTCAGCCTCTCAATCGTCACACCAGAGCCACTGTCACAGAGCAACTGCAGACCCGGGGGAGGGCCTTCTGAAGGCTAATGACAATTCGTGTTTTGTTTTTCCCATTTGCAGAGACCAAAGGGAGGGCTGCGGTGTGATGTGTGCTCAGCGCAGGTGCCTTCCAGAACCACCCCGTCACCTTCTGTCCTCTCAGTCACCCCCAGCTGCAGACAAGGAAACAGAGGCTGGGAGGGCCAGGCTGGCCATGGGGCCTGCCTATGCGGTCCCCCTCCTAGTCCCCCCCGCTACTCGTCCTCAGCACAGTGCTGATCTGTGAGGGATCCCGAGGGCCACAGGCAAAGACCAACCCACCCAGGTCCTCTGGTCTGGATGCAGGCCCAGGCCCTTGAATGAATTTGGTTCAGCCCAGAGCCCCGGCCCCTCTCCCACAATGACCTGGCCCCTCCATCTCTCAGCTCAAAACCCCAGCTCCACTTGTGCCCTGACCCGTCCCCTCCATCTCTCGACTCAGAGCCCCAGCCCCTCTCCCGCCCAGACCCAGGACCCCCATCTCTCCACTGACAACTGCAGTGGCCTCCACATGGGGCGCCCTTGCCCCAGGAAAGGCCGCTACTCTGCCCACACTCACCACACAGCACCAGAGGAAACCTGGGGCTAGGATGCCAGATGGACAGGCCCTCACACAGAGGACCGCGGGTGGGGCAGCCGGCCCAAGCCTCCACTCCTCTGAACCCCGTCCTGGGGTGGCTGCACCAGCAAGAGCCCTCACAAGGCCCTGGGAACAGGACTCCCAGCCAGGACAGGGAGAAACCAGCCCCTCGAGTGAAGGCTCCACACCAGAATCCGAAGACCCGTCCCGTGGATGCTGCCGAGTTAGCTGCCAGGAAGCTGGAGGTGGGCCAGCTCTGCTGTGCAGGAGCCCCACCTCCCCTGCAAGCTGCCCTCTCCCACCACCTCACACCCAAAGCCCTGTGTCGGGGTTTGGGGCCTTTGGCAGGAGGAGCCTCTGTGAGCGGCCTCCACTCCTCGGACTCAATCAACAAGCAGCGTCTCTCCTCTCCGCATGCCATTCTGCCCCACAAGGGACGGCTGAGCCTGGCTGCCCACTGGGCTGTGACGGGACCTTCCCAGGAGGATCTCAGTTTTGGTGCAAAGGGGAAGCAGGTCCGTCTGCCTCTCTGGACATGAAGGCTTCAAGCTGGCACTCCTGGAGGAGCTTCTGGGCTCCTGTTTCTCTGCTTCTCTAGGAACAGTGGGCCTCACCGTGCCAGCAAAGAGGGATGGAAACCTCTGTGCTTTAGGTGGTTCTCTGGAGAATGTCAGCAACAGCAAAGGGCTCATTCAGCTCCAGAGAGAAGCCACAGGCCCAGAGCTGGTGCCTTCCTCTCCGGGGAGCTCGAGGATGGGAAAGGGTGAAGGAGAGGACACCTCACGGAGGTGGCGGGGCCCTGAACGCAGGTCTCAAGAAATGGGTACTCCTCCACCAGGCCAACATAAGGGGTGCCACAGCAGAGGCACAGAGGTGGGGGCCAGGGAAGGAAGGAGTAAGGGAGAAGTGGGCTGGGCCCCAGCACTGTGCATATCCCCTTCCTTCAAGGGTGCAAGGCCTGCTCCCTGGGAGAGCGGAGCCAGCCACAGGTCCTAAGCCAGTGACTTAGCTGACTTACTGACAGGCCTCTGCTTTTCTAAAAGAATCAGCTCTTAGCAGACATTTGTTCTGTAAACCCAGTCCCTGGGAGCTTCAGAGTGGGCACGCCCCAGCACCTTCTGCAGATGAGGAGGCCAGAAAAGGGGAAGGACATTCAGGGTCACACACAGGTTCTGATTCCACTGCCAACAGAGCGTGTCCCCACCACGCTGCCTGACTCCTGTGTTCTAAGTGTACTCACTAGTCAAGGGAGAAGCTCACTCACACATGCATGCACCCACACATGCATGCACACATGCACACAAATGCACTCACACATGCAAGCACTCACACATGCATGAACGTGCACATGCATGCACACATGCACACATGTGCACATGCACTCATGCATGCACGCATGCATGCACGCATGCACACATGCATGCACACGTGCACACAAATGCACGCACACATGCACTCACACACATACACATGCACTCGCATGCACTCACATGCACACACACATGCATTCACACTTGCCCAAACATGCACTCACACATGCACTCACACACATGCACGTGCACTCATATGCCCACATGCACTCATGCACACACATGCATTCACACGCATGCACTCACATATGCACACACACACGGACTCACACACACATACACACCTGCCTGGACTCATGTGCCTCTTGGGATACTTTGTTTTAGCAACTGTTTCAAGGAGATTACCCATGGTCTAGAGACACGTTTGGCAGCCGGCATTATACACAGGTAAACTTTAAAGAAAGGAAGAATAAGCAGCACCCGGTGCCCACACTCTACAGTTGCATCCTAACAGCTCACCCCACACCCTGCTGGTAGCACCACCAAATTGCAGGTTCAGCTCTCAGCAATTTATTCTTCCTTTCAAAAAAAATGTACTGGGAACTGCATTAAGCACCAAGTCATCTTCACTGGAGCTAAACAGCCTCCTGGAAGTCTAAGCACGCAGCAAAAGAAATGGCCACAGTGACCGAGAGGCTACCCCAGCATAGGCTCCGGCCCCTCGCCAGAGGGCCATGCCCTATTAAGGGGAGCCCAGGAAGGAGGGCATAAGAATGGGTCTCCCAGATTCCCATCTCTCCCTGACTGGACACAAAGGCCAGAGAGAGGTGGTCAGCATGGTCAAGGCCATGGGGGCCTAGTTCCAGCCCCTACAGGCCAAGGGCAAACAATGGTGCAGCAGGGCTGGCACCTGGGCTCCCCAGGTCCCCAGCCTCCGCGAGTGGAGTGTGGAGAGCGAGCATGCTTGCCCGCACTGGCCTCACCTCCATCTGCAGGATGGCCTCCTCCCGCAGCTGGATGGCCTCCAGGTCCTCCTCAGTGATGTCCGGGAGCAGTGCCTGCTCCTGGCCCTGCCACACATTGTCACTCCCATTAAAGATCTTCTCATCATCAGCCAGCTCGGCAAATGGGGCCTGGGGACTCTGCCGATGACAGACAGACCTGGTTAGCACTGACACCCCCATTACCGCCACTGACACCCCGCAATACCACCAGACACACCCATTACCACTACTGACAACCCCATTACCACTGACACCCCCATTACCACCACACCCCAGGCCCAAGTCTTCCCGTGGCTCCAAGCAGGCCACCCTGTTCTGTCTCAAGATGAGGCCCCAGATGCTAGGCCTGGGGCTCCCTTGCCTCTGGGAGTTGGGGGGTTCTCAGAGTTCCCGGCCACACCAAGCACACTGTAGGGGCAGGAGGGGAGCTGGGGCTGCTGTGAGCAGTGGGCCAGAGTCACAGGCGAGTGGACTCCAGTCCCTGCCTTTAAGCACATGCCCTGCTCTCTGCCTATCCCAGGCCAGTCTGCAAGAACTTGTGAGCCCTAGGGCCCCCAGGCCAAGCCAGGGCCACCCTGTCCTTGGCCAGACAGAGGACACAAGAGCAAAACGTGGCCCTGACCCCAGAGAGCACACAGTCTACCTTGTGTTCCTAGCTTTTGGGGGTCACAGGCCCCTTTGTGAACCCCCAGAAAAATACTCCTATGCACATAAACACAAATTCTGTCTCCTTACTTTGGAGGCCAGAGACCACTGAAGGCTCCATCAAGAAGCCAGTTAGAGCCAGGGTCAGGCTGCAGCCAAGGGCTTGGAGATGAGGTGGGGCTGCAGGCAGGGCACAGACGCACCTGCAAGAACCCACATGAACCCACGGGAACCCACAGAAACCCATGGGAACCACAGGAACCCACATGAACCCGCAGGAACCGACATGAACCCACGGGAACCCTCAGGAACCCACACAGACCCACAGGAACCTATGGAAACCTGCAGGAATCCATGGGAAACCACATGAACCTGCAGGAACCCACAGGAACCCGCCCTGCCATGACAGCCTCGGGGAGCAAGCCCTAGAGATTTTTGGAATTTGTTTTCACTTCTTAATTTATTTGCTACATATTCAAATTCAATAAAATGGTGTTCTTCCCTTCACTTATCCCCATCTGCTCTCTGAGGGGACTATCGGGGTCCTAGGTGGAGGCCTTCTGTGGCTGTGAGTCCATCACTGGGCCTCAATCCGGGCCTCCCAGGTACCAGTTAAGTGGGAAAGACTGCAGATGTCAGTGCTCAGTGCCATCAGTCCTCCACGTCAGGCCCCAAGTTGGGGTGTAGGGGCCTGGGAGTACCCAGAAGAGAGCAGGGCAGGCAGGAGGCAGGAAGGGTCCCTGCTGCAGCCACCACCTCCAGCTGCCCACATCCCTACTGAACTGAAGAGGCGACCACAGTGGCCATCCCGTGCCACAGCCCTTCCTCCCTTCCCACCAGGAGGCCGCCACAAGCGCCCCTCACTTGCCCTGCCCATGCCAGCGGGGCTACCCTCACCTTAGGAGGGTGCGTGTGGTTGTGTGCGTGTGACTGCAAGTGCCTGCATGGTTGTGGGAAGTGTGACCATGTGACATCATGTGTGTGAGAGGGAAAAGGCACCGAGAACGGGCAGAGCAGAGGATGGGGGCAGCCCGGCCAGGCCCGACCTCACCACCAGCACCTGCTCCACTCAGCTGTGTCCCTGATCTTCCCAAAAGCCCTGCAGGGAGGAGCCGGGGCCCCCACAACAGCCGACAACACTGAGACACAGCGAGGGGGCTAGCCTTGCACGATCAGGAACAAGCCCGTGGGGGTCTGACAGCGAGGGGGCTAGAGCTGTGCTCAATTAATCAGGGGCGAGCCCGTGGGGGTCTGTAGCAGCACTTGCTCTCAGACACACAGCAAGGTTGGGCAAGCACTAGGACAAAGCGACAACCGTGGGGACAGCTGACCATGAACGGTGCCACGTGTGCCAGGCCCACTGATGCCACATCAGTCACTGCTACTTTACTTGCTCCTCATGCCCCTGGGCACCATCATGACCCTCCACCCACCATTCGGGACACTCAGAAAGTTCACAGCTGCCTAAGCCACTCTGTGGTGAAGGTGCAATTCAGCAAACCTGGCCGGGCTGTGGCCTCCTGTGGCCCTCAAGAGCAGACCCATGATGGCCTCAGCCCTGCCCTAGATCCAACTTCACCCATGCTATGCCCACACACGCCCCCTGACACAAATCTTAGGACCGCCCTCCCTGCCCAGATGGGTGTTCTTCCAGCTGACTCACCCAGACACTGGTCTTGGCCATGTGTCTGGAGAGGAGATCTGACAGAGGCGGGGCTGTGCCAGGCCCGATGCCTCAGGGCCTTCTGTGGCATTGGGGCAGGAGGCACAGTGTGTGGGCCTTGATAGGAAGCCCTGCTGGGACAGGACTCTCAGGATGGAGGTCACTCAGCTCAAACCAGAGCCTGGGACTCAGCCACAGGCCCCCTCCCTTGACTGTCCCCACCGCCATCTCCACAGACCCTGGACTGAGTCTCCCTAGTCCTCTGTGAAGGGCACAATCGGAGTTCCCTCCCGGGTCTGGGAAAGGCCCCACTAAGTGCAGGGTCCCAGCCAGCTTGGCACCTCTGCTCATCAACACCCTCAGGCAATGTGGACAGCTTTGCTGGGTCCCGGACTCTGAGGGCACAGGGCCTTGCCTAGGTGTCATCTTAGGCGTGACATCTGGGTACAATGTGTGGGAGTGGGCATCCAGGCTGAATCTGGGGTGCAGGCAGCCTCCCTGCCTCATCCCTCCCCACTGGATCCTGCTAGCCACTGTGCCTAGGGACAGCACTGTCCCCCAAGAGCAGCCGGCCACACAGGCCAAGAGGCAAGGCACCGTGGGCTCCTCTGTCAATGCTAGGCACAGAGACAGTGGAGATACAGCTGCCAGCCAACCCATTCCACTCACACCAGGCTCTTGCTGTGCCCTTTCCGTGTGGGCATCTGGGACAGAGGCTGCTAGGTAGCCTGGCATTGGCTCATGGGACCTGCTCTGCCAGCTTGGGGAACGATAACCTCGGTCGCCCTGCAAGGAGGCTGCAACCTGCTTATCTTCTGCCCTTTCCTGAACTGAAATCCACTTCACCATGCCATGCAGCTCAGGGTGGGCACACACAGAGCCCCTATGCCAGCGGAAGGGCTGTGAGCACTCCTGGGAGGCTCCCCGGAGAGCCTCACCCCTCTGAAGCAGTCACTGGCTCCACCTGGCTTCCCAGCAGGTGTTGCTCCCAAAAACCCCCCAGGCTGGGTCATGTTTGTGTCTGGGGCCTGGTGGGGTGCCCCTAACTCCTGAGGCCCAAGGACCCTCTCTTGGCCAAGGTGGGGAGACGACTGCACCTTGACCATGGAAAGGAAGATCCCAGATGCCACATGGGAGGCAGAGGGCTCCACCCTGTCTGGCACAATTTTCTTTCCAAGAATACCCATGGGGGCCATGGTGCCCACCCTATGCCAGGCACTGGGGCTGGAGCAGACAGGTGACAACCGAGTATGGACAGATGGACTCTGGCTGGGCACCGAACCAGTGGATCCACAAACAAGCACTTTCATTGCGTTTCTGGCAGAAGCCACCCCAGGTAGGTGCAAGGCTAGGAGGGTTGTGTGCTGGTACGGCTGCCTCCAGGACAGGGTGGTGGGGCTCCTCACTAAGCTCCACAGCTCTGCCTGAGACGACTGGTGACAGGGCCAATCGGCCACCCCTAGAGGGACACAGCACGTGGCTGGTGACAATGGGACCCACAGCCACAGCATTGGCCACACCTGGATGTGGCATGAGGCTGGTGACAAAGGGGCCAAGAGCCACAGGCCCTGCCATCCCTGGAGGGATGCTTCATGAAGCTGATGCCAACAGGACCAACAGTCATGGCACCCACCACCCCTGGAGGGACACTTCACGAGGCTGGTGACAATGGGATTCACAGCCATAGCCCCTGCCACCCCTGGAGGGACGTGGCATGAGGCTGATGACAATGGGGCCAACAGCCACAGCACCAGTCACCCCTGGAGGGATGTGGCACAAGGCTGGTGACATGGGACCCACAGCCATGGCAATGGCCACCCCTGGAGGGACGTGGCACGAGGCTGGTGACAATGGGGTCAATAGCCACGGCATCCCCCAGCCCTGGAGGGACGCAGCATAAGGCTGGTGATAACGGGGCCAATAGACATGGCACAAGGCACCCCTGGAGGAATGTGGCATGAGGCTGGTGACACAGGACCCAAAGCCACGGCACTGGCCACCCCTGGAGGGATGTGGCATGAGGCTGGTGACAACAGGGCCAACAGCCATGGCACCAGCCACCCCTGGAGGAACACGGCACGAGGTTGGTGACAACGGGGCCAACAGCCACGGCACCCGCCACCCCTGGAGGAACACAGCATGAGGCTGGGTGCTACTTCCTTTCTCCCATTTCCTCAGTCCCCTCCAGGGTGGTCATGGCCACCCTCCTCTAAAGGAGCAGCTTGTCCAGGTCCTGCAGATGGAATGGTGAGGCTGCACTAGCCGGGATCTCCTTCCCAAGCCAAATTCTTCCTACACACAGCCCTGACACAGAAGCTAGCAGAGGCCTTTAAATAAATAAATACATGGATAGATGAATATAAAATAAAAGTTCTAAAAAATCTGTTGACAAGCGCAACACGTCCAAGGTGCTAATTATCACCTCCCCTTCCCGGAGTGGGCGGGAGGAAGTGAGCAGTGCCTGGTGGTGGGAGCCAGGGGGCGCTGGCCTCGTGCCAAGCCCGGCAGCCCCAACGCCTCCTCCCCGCGGCTCCAGCCCCTCCTCAGCTTCCGGGGCGCCTGCAGAGAGCCTGGGCTCAGGTTCCGGCCCCAGTGTCAGTGCCCGCTGTGAGGGCCCAGGCGTGCCACGGATTCTGTGAGCTCCACTGTCCTCAACTGGAGAATGGGAGCAGTGTCACTCACAGCCCGTGGTCTATGCCCCTCAAGCTTCACCCGCCAGTCTGAACACACGTCTCCGCGCACCTCACTCCGCCATGAGCCCCTGAGCAGGAGGCTCTCCTAAGGTGCCAGGGCTCAGGCCCTCACTTCCTGCATAGGCCTGGGGAGAGTCCTCAGCTTCCCTGAGCCTCCAGCCTGGCGTCCAGGGGATGGAGCTGACATCACCACATCCTAGTATCGCCTGGAGGAGAGCTCGAGGTGAGGCGCAAGAGGCCGCAGCATACAGCGGAAATGCTGAGACACCACCGTCCAGACTCCGTGGGAAATCAGGTTGAGCTTTTCCCAAGTGCTGTGAGCTACGGGTGGGCAGAGATGCTCCTCCCAGGGGACATGGCCATACACACCCCTGGAGAGCAGCATGAGGGTTGAACGCAGACTCCTGCCTGCCAACAGTGACAGGCCCTACAACAGCCCCACTGACTGGGATCCCATGGTCTGGGTAAAATCAAAGCCTCCAGGTGAACATAATGAACTGCTGAGGGAAGAGGTCTCCAGGGCAGCCCCGCCAGCGCTCCTGAGGATGGAGATGCAGGAGCTTGCCCTTGGCCCTGACAGCAAACAGCTGCAGGCGAGGGGGCGGGAGGAAAAGTGGTCTCTCCTCCGATGAAATCCTCCAGGCCAGCTAACAGACGACTGAGACCCTGCATGGAGAAGCACCACAGGATGTTCTGTGCAACTCTCCTGGACTTGGGAGTTTCAGTGAAAGCTCCCCATGAGCTGCGGGCAGAGGGTGCTAGGCACCCATGGAGACCTGCCACGGATCTGTGCCTTGGGACTGCTGCCACCTCACTCATGTGAAGGAGGAGGAAGCTCAGAAGGACAGAGAGGGTGCAGGGGTGGGAGGGGGTACGGACAGGACTCCGTGTGGACGCCCAGCAAGGCAGCCAGGTTAGGGTGCAGGACAAGGAGATCCTGCAGGCGCTCGATCTCCCTCAGCTACACAGCCGGGAGGACTGGGGGCCTGGTGCCCCTCTCCCCAGCAGTGCAGGACAAAAGCCAGGGGAGGAAGAGATGGCTTCGATGCCCGGGTCCCTCCACAGCCCTCCTCCTCAAAGGCTCACAAAGCGCTCCTTTGTTCTCCTCACAAAGGCCCAATTTGGGTCTTGAGTTCTGAGGCTGGGATTAGGGATTTGCTGGCAAGGTGCTGGGGCCAGCGCAGAGGAGACGGCCCTGTGATAGTTTTCCAGCTCGAGAGGCCGACAGACAAAGGCGGCTTTCTGCTCCCTACAGGGCTCAGGGCCTGGGTCCCTGTTCCAACACGTAGGGCAGAGACACATGCTCTAACGTGAGTGCCGGAGACAGGGCGCACACGGTTTCCCGTGAGAAGACACAGCTCTGCCGGGCATTCAGAATGCAGGCGGGTGGCACAGACCTGAGCCGGTGCCCAGGGCTCTCTGAGGCTCTGGGAAGCAGACCACTTTCTCGAGCACTCCGACCCGGATGAGGGGAGGGGCCGGGGCGAGGGGTGCTCACATGGGAGCTGCAGAGTCTTAGGGAGTGCCAGGTAGTTCATTGTTTCCTCCAAGTAGCAACTGACTCTACTTATTAGTTGGCAGAGATTCTGGAGGCAAAGGCCAGAATATTAGGATGGACACGGCTGTGGCAACGCTTCCCCCAGCCCCACATTAAATCAAAGGAAACTGGACCCAGAGACGAGGGGCGATCCTGGCCCTGTGCCCCAGACAGGGAGGCGCATCTAAGGAATTTGTAGCCAGCCTGTGAGACTGAAGCGTGTCTTCACTTCTGCAGCCTGGGGACACACACAGTTCTGGTGGAAATGTAAGCTGAGGTGGCCCATGGCAGCACAGACATGGAGCATGACCTGCCACTGGGTGGATGCTGCTCACTGGCTGAGCCCAAGCTGGGTCTGAGACGGACCCTCAACACAGCTGAAAACTGCTTCTGACCACAGCCACGATCACCAACTCCAGACGGGCTGGGAAGCTCATGCCCACACCCAGGGCAGACAGGCGGGAGACAGGGAAGGCAGCAAGTGCCCCTTGTCCCTTCCAGGGTTGTCCAGCCTGCCATTAGCAGACCCCAAGTTCCCCGCCGTCAGCCCAGCGTCGACTTGGCATCAGTCCTTTTGTGGAACAGGGTTGCCTATCATCTCATCATTTACAGTTTGCAAATTCCTAGAAATAATCTAACCTGTCATTTCTCTTTCTCGAAAGCACTACTGGCCACTCCCCACCTTTTTAAAAAAAAATTCTACCAAAAGGCAATGCGTCTACATTTCAATGCCCAGGTACAAAGAGTATAGCTCTAAGACTGCTTACAGAGGAAATACGCCCCAGCCAAGACGCAGGCCACTGGCCAGGACCCCTGAGGCCTCCCTCGAGCACCTGTCATCCTGGGCCTCCAGCAGAGGAGAACCCAGTTCTGACTTCTAACACTGTCCCCCAGTGGGGTTCACTCTTTTTGGCTGCTGTAGAGTCCCCCGCAGAATGAAGTCAGCTTGGACTCAGCGTTATGTCCGAGGTATCTCTGGTGGCCATGGTGGCCACAGGTCCCTCTTTTGGCTGCTGCAGAGTGCCTTGTGGCATGAATTCAGCAGGGGCTGCTTCTCCACGCTGGTGCAGACTGGGCAGTGTTCCAGGCTGTGCCACGCATGGGGTCAGCGCTGTTACGAGCATTCTCTCATGCGACTTCTGTTAATACACACAGTTGTCCCAGTCTCCATGGGGGAGTGGCCAAGCACTCCCACAGATACCAGAATCTGTGGACCTGCAAGTGCCTGATATAAAATGACTTGGTATTTTCATACAACCCACGCACATCCTCCCATGTATTTAAATCACCTCTAGCTTGCCTGTAATATTTAATATGGTGTAAATGCTGTGTAGTAAATAGCAGAGTTGTTCTAGTGCATTGTTTCAGGAATGCTGACAAGAAAAGAGGAGGCTGTACGTGTTCAGAACAGCTGCCATGTTTTAAAAATAAGTTCAGTCTGTGATTGACGGAATCCAAGGATGTGAAACCCACGGATACGAAGGGCCCAAGAATATGCATTTCTGTCAGGCAGAACCGCAAGATCCTAGGTAAGAAGACGAATCCACAGACATTCTCGAACAATGTTCCAAAGTGGTGATGCAGGGGTGCGCCCCGTCGGCAGTGCAGGAGGAAGCAGCTGCCCACGCGTAGGCCCACGCCCGGCTTTTGCAAGGGTTTTCACGCACGTTTTCTCTGGTTATGTGTGTGGGTGTGGTGTGTGGTGATACATCATCATGCGTTTCTTTTCCATTTTTCTGATAACTCATGTTGCTAAGTACATGTTCACAGGCTTATAAGCCAACTGGAATCCTCTCCTGTGATGTGCCTGTGTAAGGCTGCTGCCCTTTTGTTGTTTTTAGATAGAGGTGTCTGCCTTCCTGGCCAATTTGTAAGATCTTTATGTATTACAGATGTCAGTCCTTTTCACATGTGTTGTGCAAATGCCCTCCCTCGTGCTGTGCGCTGCACTCTTCCAGGGGAATAGTTTTAACAAAGTCAAGTTTATCGATCTTTGCTGTTGGCGCTTCTGTGTCTGTGGAACTTGCCCACTGTGAAGACGTCAAGGGAGACTCCCATGGTGCCTTCTGGATGTGCTACTGTCTGACCTTTCGCAGGTTCTGTGGTCCGGCTGGAAGTGCTTTCTGCACAGAGTGAGCTGACGTTTGTGAAGGGTCTTTTTTCACAGTTAAAATGTGCTAGTGATCCACGTGAAGCCCAGAATAAATCACCCACCTCCTGTGGCAGGGCAGTCCGCCACGGCCACAAACCCAGCTGCCACGTATGCATGCTCTGTGTCCAGTCTCCACTCTGTCCCACAGGCTGGTGTGTCCAGACTCACACAAACGCCACACTGTTTTCATTTCTGTGCTTTTACAGTGTGTTCCAATACCTGATAGTACAAATCCCTTCTGTTCTTCTTAAAAATTGTCTTCACTATTTTAGGTCTTCCATATTTCCATATACATTTTGGAATTAGCTTGACAGTTCACATACACACACACACACGCACACATGCACACACCCACACTGAAAACCTGCTGGAACTGCACTGGGATTGTATTGAGCCCACAGACCCAGTGGGTGAGAGCTGGCATCTCTGTCAACACGGCACCCTCTCCACAGTTTACATCTGTCATTTCTCTCAGTCATGCATAATGTTGAATGCAGAGGCCTTACACAGCTCTTCACAGAATTTTTTGAGGAAATTTATTATAATACATTTATTATAATAGCTTTAAAATCTCCTCTCCAAACTCTCTTTTGCCAGCATACATGACATCCTGTCTCCTGACCTGGTTCCAGGAGTCCCGCCGCGGTCCCTGATAAATTCTGGCAGCACGCCACAGATGCATTCGGATTTTCCATGGACAGAATCACGCTGCCTACGAACATGGCTTCTTCTCAATCCTGCTCCTTTTCTTTTTCATGCCATACTGCATGGGATACAGCTTCTGGCACAATGGGGAACAGAAGCAATAGTACTACATGCCCTAGTTTAATCCTCTATCTTAGCCGAAAAGATGTGAGCATCTCAGTGAGCATGACATGAGCTGTAGGGTTAACATCTCCTCAGTAAGTGTGATGTGAACTGCAGGGTTTTGAAGGTACCTTTTGGGAGACTGAAAGCATTCCTATCTATTCCTAGTTTGCCAAGAGTTTTTTAGCCTCTTTGGGTATTAACAAGTGCTTTTCTGTACCTGCTGAAACAATCTGTACAATTTCCTCACTTATTCTATATTATGTGGTGAATCATCCCCAGATCCAGAATGCAAATCAACCCTGAATCCCTGCAGTAAATCCCACTTTATAATGATATATCACCCTGTTACATATTGCTAGATTTACGTTGTTAGTATTTAGGTTAGGATTGTTGTTTCTGTGTTCATGAGAGAGACTGGCATGGTATTTTCCTTCCTGGGATCCTCCTAAGAATCTGGAATCAAGGTACAGCTGGCCTCACAGGGCATGGCGGGGTGTGCCTCCTGCCATATTCTCCGTAACAGTGTGTGTAAACTGCTGCTATCTACTGCTCAAATATGGGAATGAATTCACACACACGGCTATCCAGGTCTAGAGTTTTCTTTGTGGAATATTTAATTATTAATTTAATTTTTAAAATAAATATTAAGCATCCCAGATTTTCTGTACCTCTTGGTAAATTATGGTTTTCTAAAAAAATTTCCTCTAAGTTGTCAAATTTGTCAACATTTATAATGTCTCTACAGTTCTTTTTAATGTGTAGGATTGGTAATGATCCATTTTCATCCTGATACTGGTAATCTGTATTTTCTCTCTGTGTCCTGATTAATCTTGTAGGGGTTTAACAATCCTTCCAAAGGGCCAATTCTTTTGGCTTTGCTAACTTGCCTACCAGGTATCTGTTAGTAACTGCGTATGTTACTACCTCACGCAGCACACGTCCGTGGCTTGCTCAGTCTGCCTTCCATTTGTTTGTGACTTCTCTGATGATGCGAGGATGTCCCAATGCTTTAACACCATTCACCTCCCCTCTGTCTTCTGGGCCATTCTATCACTAGCACACACCAGACCATATCTGTGGGAGTCCTCATCATCACTGTTCCACAGCTGACGTCCACCCGGGCACAGCCACATCCAGCTGTTCCCAGTGTCCCTTCCTCCCTGTGCTGGGACCGTGCTTCCCCGACGTCACTCCTTTTCCACCAGGAGGGGGCGGAACTGTTTTCACTTTACCTTTATGTCAGAGGCACGTCTTCACCAGGGTGCAGCTGGAGATCGGTTGTCTCCCGCGCTTTCAAGACGTGCTTCCACTGTCTTCCGGATTCCATCGTTTCTTCTAAGAAAGTCAGGTGTCAGTCTTGCTCCTTTAAAAATCATGTGACTTTTTTCTCTGACTTTAATGTGCTCTTAACATTTTTTCCTAGTTTTAATCTGCTTTTCTAAGATTTTATTTTTGTCTTTGGTTTTGAAATTTTTATTATGCTATGACCAAGGGTGGTTATTTGTTTTTTTGTTTTGACATAGTCTTGCTCTGTCACTCAGGCTGGAGTGCAATAGAGTGATCTTGGCTCACTGCAACCTCTGCCTACCTGGTTCAAGTGATTCTCATGCCTAGGCCTCCTAAGTAGCTGGGATTACAAGCACCCACCACCACACCCAGCTAATTTTTGTATTTTTAGTAGAGATGGGGTTTCACCATGTTGGTCAGGTTGGTCTCAAACGCCTGAGCTCAAGTAATCCACTGGCCTCAGCCTCCCAAAGTGTTGGGATTATAGGATTATGTTGCCTGGCCAAGTGTGGTTTTTTAAAAGGAGAAATTTATCTATTCATAGAGCTTCTTGAACCTGTGTCTTGAAGTGTTGGGACAGCTTTGGAAAACTCAAGCATTACCTCTTCAAATATTGTTTTTGACCATTCTCTCTCTTTCCTGTTCATCTAGGTCTCTAACTATATTTTTATATATTTTTTTTATCATTTTTTCTTTTGTATACAATGTAAGTTTTCTTATCCCCTGCCTTCTAATTCACTAACCCTTTTTTCCGCTTTGTCTACGTGGAGATGTAGCTAACCTACTGAACTCTTAATTTTAGTTATGATATTGCTCTATACTGGAACTCCCTTTTTAAAATAAAATTTAAGTTCTCTGTAAGAGTCTATACCATTGGCTGCACGCGGTGGCTCACACCTGCAATCCCAGCACTTTGGGAGGCCCAGGCAGGTGGATCACAAAGTCAAGAGATTGGGGCATCCTGGCCAACATGGTAAAACCCTGTCTCCACTAAAAATACAAAAACTAGCTGGGTGTGGTGGCCCACACCTGTTGTCCCAGCTACTCGGGAGGCTGAGGCATGCAAATTGCTTGCACCTGGGAGGTAGAGGTTGCAGTGAGCCAAGATGGTGCCACTGCACTACAGTCTGGCCATAGAGCGAGACTCTGCTCAAAAAAAAAAAAAAAAGTCTATGCCATTTACTATTTTCTTTCACATACTGAAAAAAACAGGTTGAGTATCCCTCATCCAAAATGCTTGGGAGCAGAAGTATTTCAGATTTCTAACTTTTATTCGGATTGTTTACTTTTTTTCAGATTTTGGAGTATCTACTCACTGGATGCACATTCCTCATCAAAACTCCAAAACCTAAATGTTCCAATGAGCATTCCCTTTGTGTGTCATGTCAGCACTCAAGACATTTCAGATTCTGGAGCCTTTTGGATTTTGGATTTTTAAATTAGGGATGCTCACCCTGTAGTGATTTTAAGTTGCGTGTTTAACCGACTATCTCAATATCTGCATGGGCTGTTGGTCGGTTTCTACTTAACTGTCTCTTCTTGGCTTTCATAATTGGATCCTGTTACCTGTGACGCCTAATGACTTCGGATTAAATCTCAGACACTGTATGAAAGATCGCGGATTCCAGATGACAGAACTGTCCCGTCTCCGGACAGACAGCGCAGACATGACTCCGGGCTACGCTTTAGGTTTTAGTGGTCAGGGCTGGTCTATTTCTGGTTTACCTCCATCTCTCATCGTCTCAACTGGAACTTGTGTTTACAAGAGCCCCTCCTCCGGGGTAGGCCTTCAAATCCGACCTTTGTCTTCTTAGTACTCTGAGGGTACCCCACTTCTGTTCAGCTTTTCTTGTAAAGTGCTTGCTGGTTGACCTGTTGGACTCTCACACCACACACACACCAGTGACTACGGATCAGCAAAAGCCTGCCTCAAGGGGAAAACAGACTGAGTGTTGCAATAACCGTGCACACTCCAGGGTTTTATTCCTAAGGGTCCTCAACTCCAACTTTGGTCTCTCTAGCCCAGTAAGACCACTAAAGCTAAAAGCCACCACTGCTGTTCAGTCTCGCTAAGCTGAGACACAAGCTGGCAAATGTCCTGGGGGTGAGAAGGAAGTCATGGTGAGCCTGAGTGACCTAGGAATGCATGCCTCTCTAGGCCTGGCTCCCAGCTGCTCCCATGCCTCCCTCATGCTGGATCTGTGTGTCTCTGCATGTCTGTGTTCTTCTACGTGTGCATGTTTCTGCAGGCGTGTGCATGTGTTTTCTTTCTGTTTGTTTTGAGACAGAGTCTCACTCTGTCACTGAGACTGGAGTGCAGTGGCACAATCTTGGCTCACTGGAACCTCCACCTCCCGGATTTCAAGCGATTCTCCTGCCTCAGCCTCCCAAGTAGCTGGGATTGCAGATGCTAGCCACCGTGCCCAGCTAATTTTTATATTTTTAGTAGAGACGAGGTTTGTCCATGTTGGCCAGGCTGGTCTCGAACTCCTGACCTCGGGTGATCCACCCACCTCAGCCTCCCAAAGTGCTGGGATTACAGGTGTGAGCCACCACGCCCAGCCACATGTGCATGTGTTTTTAGGGTTTACAGTGGCTGTCACCAGGAGGGCTGGTCTGAGCAGTGAGTCCTGACTGGCACGTGGAGCCATCGGCAGTCATTCTTTGGGAGGCGAGTCCTGCCTGGCACATGGAGCCATCCGTCATTCTCTGGGAGGTGAGTCCTCGTCAGACACTGTGCGGGAGCGCGAAGGTTAAGACGCCTATGTTCTCAAGGCTGTGCATCAGGGCACCCTCAGGCGAGGCCCTGCCATTGGCCCTTCCCCCTCTTCCATGGGGCACACATGGCAGTGAACCACGGGCTCTCCCCCAACAGCCCTGACCATGGTCAGCGCTCAGCACCCACCTGTTTACTGCCCCTCTGAGCCAAGGGAAGCAGTGCTCTGGACTTTTCTGCAATTTTCTGTTGAAAGAAGTACAAGAGAAGAAAGACAGGAAGAGCAAAAAAAGGCAGGGAAGGAAGAAGAAACGGGTCGGATGAGTGCAGGGCGCTGGGCGATGGCACCACAGAACACGCTCTCCACTCCCAGAAGAAGGCCAGGGCCGGGGCCGGGGTCGGGGCTAAGCTCTGTTAGAAAGTCGCTGGATGGCCTCTGCCCATGCATGGGAGCTCTCTGGGCCTCAGTGTCCTCACCTGTCAGAACAGGGTGAGACCTGTTCTTCCTGCTTCCCCAGAGCTGCTGTGGGGAGGCTCTTGAAGGTAAGCATCCTCTAGGACACATGCCCTGATGCAGTCTGGATCCTGACTGCCTGGAGACCATCTGCAAGGACAGCCCCTGGCTCTGCCTTTGGGGATGGGGCTGCATCAGGCCCACCCAGGGACAAGATAGCCGCGAGGGTGCTCCAGGAACTGAGGCCTGCCCCACCTGGCCTGCAGGCCCCGCCCCCCGCACCTCACCTTCTGTACCACTCCATAGCGCTGAATGGCATCCGAGAGCTGGGCTTTCAGCTGGTCCAGCTGAGGACGCTCCTGCTGCAAAGAGAGGATGTGGCTTGCATGGCATGGGAGGCTTTGCCCTGCCCCAGCGGCCCCACCACCTTCTCCTGTACCCACATCCCACCTTCCCACACTCAAAATGGGATGTGCCATCAACCCCTTCCCGCCATGTCACTAGTGTCTCGACAGGCACACCCAGGTGTCCAGGGACACCATCACCACAGAATCCAGTTTGGGGGTCAGCACCACCTGCCAGAGCCAGGAGCTACTCAAAGCACGCAAACCAGCCCCACATCCCGCTCCATGAGAAGCACTGTGACCCTCTTCCACAGCGCAGGACACCAAAGTCCTGAGTCCCCAGTGGCTTGTCTGTGGTCACAGGTGTTGAGGCCACCGCCAGAACTATCCTTCCCCAGTATCTTGCCTCCAGGGTTCCACCAACCCCAGTTCCTTCCTGCTGTGACGTTCACTACCACACCCCAGCACCCACCAGGCACCTGCTCCAGAGCGGGAGTTGGAGAAGCACTGAGCCGGGGTGGGGCTAGACAAATAGCCCTGGGACCAGCCCCACAGCTCTGGCTCACCATGGGCACCGCCCACCAGCAGGAGCACAAAGGACCCCAAGTTTCCTTCCAGCACCCACCCCACGGCGATCAGAGGACTCGAGACAGCCAAGGCTCAGGTGGGCTGGCCTGGGATCAACCTCTGGCAGCCGAGGGGCACTGGGGGCAACCCATCACAGCCTTGACCTCATCCCACGATTGAAGGTACTACTTCTCAACAAAAGCATCCACGACCCACAAAGTCGAAGATGCGGTAGGCACTGACAGCGCCACCAAGCCGCATGAAGGAACCATTCGCTTCACCAGGAAACGGACTGTGCAGACCACCCGATGCTGCTCCGACACCATGGAAACACCTCTCAGAATCGAAACCCACGGCCATCTGGGGCCTCCCTCAGTGCCTCATGTAAGTGCAGTGTCTCGCTAAGAGGGACCCTGCGCAGATTCTTGGAGGAATGAATAAATGAATGAACAAGTGACTTGGGCACACCTGACTCAGAAAACGAAGAACAAAGCTACAGAGGAAGAGGTCAGACACAAGCATCAGTGCCGGTCGTGACACTACTGGCACCACTGCCTGAGGTCACAGGCCAGGGCAGCACCCAGTCCCCGAAGAGCGGCCCCTGCCGGGCGGCCAGGGCTATGAGGAGTGACCCACAAACAGAGAGGCTCCAGGCTTCTCAGCACTTCGAAGCTTCCGTGCTCCTGTCGTCCGACTTGAGGGAGACTGCAGCCATCCCATCACCGGACAGGCGGCTGCTGCCTCTGTAACACGGTTTTTCAGTGTAACTAACTTTTGAACCGGTTCTACTTTTCTAAGTAAAAGTTTTATTACAGTATAATTTAATCTGATAAAACTCAGGCGCTGGAAGTGTAGAGTTCAGTCATTCTGGCTGTACAGTCACCCCACACCCAGTTTTAGAACTTCCCCATCACCCCAGAAAGGGCCCTGCCCCGCCTGTAGGTGCCCCAAAACCAACTCCTGCTCCCAGCCTCGGCCGCCGCTCGTCTACTCTTGGTCAACGGAGATTCTCATTTTCTGGATGTTTCACACAAACAGAACCACACGCTATGTGTTCTCCTGCGTGGGCGCACGCGGTCTTCTAGCCCCACCACACGGCGCCCTGCCTAGCTCTCCGCCCTTCTCACTGCTAACCGCATCCAAAGCAGCACTGGCCGTGTCACCTGTGTTTCCACAGCGAAGGCAGCATGCCTTTCCCCCGCAGGACCAGCTGGTTCACGCTGCTGGTTCTGCCGCAAGCTGGACCTTGCAACCGCAGCCCTGCCGCACCATGAAGCAGGTGCAGGCGTCACCTACGGGGAGGGCAGGTCCTCAACTCGCTCACACTGTGTGCATGAAGCGGGTGCAGGCCAGTGGGCCACAGCTTGCTGACTCCGGCCCCATAAAACCTTAGGGTCCAGCAGCCTTTAATCTTTTGTGACAAGCACCCTCCAATCTTCAGTGACTGGGCGCTGACCTGGCGTGTTGGCGCGGAGGGTATGGAGAGGGATGGAAGTGGGGACAGGGACAGGCGCAGTGGCTTAGGCCTGTAATCCCAGCAATTTGGGAGGCCGAGGTGGGCAGATCATTTGAGGTCAGGAGTTTCAGACCAGCCTGGGCAACATGGTGAAACCCCATCTCTACTAAAAATACAAAAATTAGCTGGGCGTGGTGACAGGATCCTATAATCCCAGCTACTCAGGAGGCTGACAGAATCACTTGAACCCAGGAGGCAGAAGTTGCAGGGAACTGAGATTGCACCACTGTACTCCAGCTTGGAAGACAGAGTAAGACTCTGTCTCAAAAAACAAAACAAAAAAGGGACAGGGAGGGGACAAGGGTGTGGCCTCAGCAGCTCAGCCAGACAGTGGTGGTCGCCGTGACAGTGGGTGTGGTGGTGGCCACTGCTATGGCCACGTGTCTGGCCTGAGGTCCATGTGTCTGGCAAGGCGTGAGGGTAGGCAGGGGGTAGGGAGGGGCATGTGCAGGTGGCTGTGGGTGGTGGATGCAGGCAGAGGGGCAGGGCAGGGAAGAGGATGGTGAAACAAATGATGACAGGCCATCAGCCTCCAGTAAGGCCCAGCCTGGAAGGTCCGGGGCACTCTTTTCCCCACTACCGAATAAGTCAAGGAGAGCAGGAGCCCGGGCAGACACACCTGCTCCCACCTGAATGACGGAACACAGGCTCTGAGTCACGGAGCCACGTCAGGCCAGAGCCAGGCCAGCTGTGTCCATCCACGCACCTCAGCCTCCCTGCATCCTACCTCATGTGACGTCCCCGCCCCCACCACAGGCACAGGGATCCATGCCGCCCTCCCTCCAAGCCCCAGACCCTGGGGACATACCGGGCAGGAGCTGTGCAGCAGCTCAGCCATCTGCTTCACGGAGACTGCGCTGGATGCGATGGTCTTATTAGTCTCCTGCTGCGCCGTGTGCCTGGGGGCAGAGAAGGGGCCAGGAGCGGAGGCAAGGGAGGGAGGCAGGGGAGGGGGGCGGGGGAGGGGGCAGGGGAGGGGGGCAGGGGAGCAGAGGCACAGGAGGGAGGCAGGGGAGAGTGAGGGCTCAGGAGGGCGCAGCAAGGAGGGATGCACAGAGTCGGGGAGACAAGGACAGATGGACAGACAGACGGAGAGCGGACAGAGAGACACAGGAAACGGCAGAGGGAGGAAAAGAAGAGCAGGGCAAGGGCAGCAAAGAAGAAGAGGCAGAGGCTCCGAGAGAGAAGGGACAGAGACGAGAGCAGTGACTCCCACAGAGAAAGAGGAGGGAGCCCAAAGCTAGGACAGGGAGGGACAGCAGACACCCAGCAGGTCACAGGAAGGGCAGAAAGGCCAGCAGGTGTGGGGCAGGGGAAGAGACTATGCAGGTAAGCTCTGGCTGGGGTGGGTGGTACAGGCAGCCAAAGCAGTGGCAGGTAGGTCTCACCCATCAGCCACTGCCAGGACTACCTTGCCCCCACGCTGCAGCCATCCCCAAATGCCCATAGACAGCTGCCCGGCTACAAGCCCACCCTGCAGAAAGTCCCCTCTGGGGTCAGCTCTCCTTGGGGTCAGCACAATGGCCCAGGGAGGCCAGTGGCCCTCAGCCCCCCTGCATACACCTGCGAGGCCCTGGGTGAGACGGTTCCCACACCCAGGCCCAGTGAGACGCAAGGAGGCCAGGACAGTCCCGGGCTGTAGTTCCAGGCCTGCCCTCAAAAGCAAGTGGGAAAAGCAGCCATCTCCCACTTGGGGTTCGCCACCCCCATCCCTGGACAGGAGGCACCAGGGCAACTGTACCCAGCCCGGCTGCAGGCACACACACGAAGTGCAGGAGGGCCCTGGCCTGGCAGAAACTGGGGAGCCTCGGTGACCCCTCCAGGTACAGCCCAAATGGCTCAAGGGCCCCTCAGGCATCACCCAGGGCCTGCTCCAAGCCAGCCTCGGGGCCAACAGGTGGGAGCGAGCCCAGTGCCACCACAGGCCAAGCCTACAGGAATGGGGCCCACCTCCTGATACCCACCCTGGGTGAGCAGAGCCTGTGGCACACAGAGGAGTAGGAGTGCCCCCAGAACAGGCGCCAGCAGGCTACAGAGGGTGTGGGCCAAGGAGGGCGAGGAGCCATGAGGTTACCACAGCCTGCATGGAACCTCGGGGACAGGAGTTTCTCTCCCTGGGGACTTGGTCAGGCCGCCTCCTCCCAGGGCTGGTCTGAAGCTGTGGAGAGCCTCCAGTGCCTCCAGCCCCCAAACACACCTCTTCAGCCAACCACTGGCTTAACACTGTGAGGATTCGGAAGCAGTGTGCCCCTCACCCCTGCTCCTGAGGGTCTCCTCCTCGCCTGGGGCTGCCCACAGCCTCCTGTCCCCAGCCCACTCTCCTGCTAAAGAAAGTTTCAATCCTGCCACTCAAAATCTCACCGCTCACCAATGGTTCCATATTTCATTCCAGTCAAAGCCAGAGTCCCTCTAGCACTGCTCCAAGCCCTCACAGGTGGCCTCCTGCACCTCCGACTTCACCTCCCCACCTCACCCATGTTCACTTCACTCCCGGCCCACAGGTCTCTCTGCTGCTCTTGAAGAAGCTGGACAAATCCTTGCCTTTGTTCGTTTCTAGGCCTGGTACGGACCACCAAGCCCTGGCTGCTGACCCAGGAGCGTGTCTGCGGTCAGGCTGTCGCTGTGGGGTAACACCCCCAGCACCTGCCCACACGGCTTCCCAGGCAGGGCCAGGCAGGCCATGGCCCCACACTCTTCACTGCTCCACGCTGACCTTTCCCCTCCTCTAGACTGTCACGGTGACTGGGGCTGTCCCTCACACCCCCGCTAAAACACCCTCACGGAGCCCTGAGTGCCAGAACAAAGGCAGCCACTTCCTGTGTGCGGCGGGTCAGGCTTCTCTCTTTCCAGGCAGGATCTCATCTCACCTCCGTCTCCCTCACTAACTGTTAGCACCGTGCAGGATCAAAGCAACTGAGGCCTCCTCACCCGACCTGGCAACCCCCCAGGCTTCAGATCACCCTGCCAAGTCTGTCGTGGGAACAGGAGGCTGCCAACCAGAAAACCCAGCAATTGATAAAGGGAGTGAGGAATGAGCCACCAGTCAAGGAAGGGCACGGGGAGGGCCTTCCCCAATGCTCGTCCCAAAGAAAGGCCCGGTGGACACCTCCACTCACAGCCACGGTACCCGCAGTACCTCCTACCTCAAACAGCCAGCAAGCTGCAACACGCTTTAAAACACACACACAGCTAAGGATGCAGCTAAAACAGCCCTTACAAGGAAACTGTCACTTTAAATTCTGATATTAGAAAAAAGAATAAAATGAATGTCCAGAAAGTTCACCTAAAGCAGCCAGCAAATTAAACACAAAGAAAGCAGAACAGAGATAATAAAGGTAAGTTCAATACTTAATAAAGTAGCAAACAGATCAATAATACAACCAATAGAATCAAAAAACATTTAAAGAATTACACAGCTCTGCCAAGACAGGTCAGGAGGGAAAAAAAGCACATATACAAATTACCGAGATAAGAATGAAACAGTGAACCTGACTACAGATCCAACATTAAAAGAACATTAAAGAAACACAGATCATATCAGGCCCATAAATTTGACAACTAAGATTAAATAGAAAAATTCCTTAAAAGTCACAAATTATATCAAAACTGACTCAAAAAGAAATAGAAAACCTAAATAGCTGGAATTCAATTTGCACTTAAAGACACTGCTGCAAATACACAGCCACAGCAGGCTTCAGTGTCAGTATCAGGTAATCCCCCAGAAAGCAGAGAAGAGACACGCACTGTATGAGGCCCCAGTTACCCTGACAACAAAACCCAGGTACAAAATCTAAAGGAAAGAAACCAATATATCACTCACCCAGCAGCAAAAATCTTCAATACAACTTCAGAAAAGTGAATTCAACAATATGTGAAAGGTATACAACACCAAGACCAAGAGGAGCTTACCCAGGGAATCCAAGCTTGGTTCAACATTCAAGTATCAATGAGTGTGATCCTCATATCAACAGAGCAAATTTAAAAAGTAGAAAAACACCTGAATAAATTATGCAGAAAAAGCATGTGACAAAATTCAACACTCATTCTAGACTAAAACTAAGCAAACAAGAAAGAAGAAGGGGACTTCCTCAACCCAATCAATACAGAGGACCTATTAAATAAAAAACAAAACTAAACCTAGTATACCTAGTATACAGCAGAAGACGGAACGCCTCCCTGAGACCGGGAAGGAGGCAGGCATGCGTGCTGTTGCCACCTTTACTCCTCTTTGTGTAGGTCTGCCTTGGAATGAGGGGGAAAGAACTAAGAAGCATAAAGATTGAAAATGAAGAAGAAAAACTGTCTTCAGTCACAGAGACATGTGCATCTATATAGAAAATCCCGAGAAATCTACAAAGAAGCCCCCGGAACTAATCAGCGAGGGAATCTATGCAGGTCACAGGATTCAAGGAAGTACACGGAAGTCACCTGTATTTATATGGAGCTGCAGCCAGCAAGAGGCAAGGAACACAGATAAGAGAAAGGCCGACCTGACCACGTCCATGGGTTGGACGATGATATTGTTATGAAGGCAGTTCTCCTTTAATTTACCCACAGATTCAAGGTAATCCCTAAAAATTATAGCAGGCTTTTTTTAAAAAGAAGTAATAATTGACAAGCTGACTCTAAAGTGTATACTGAATTACAGAAGAGCGTGAGAGGAGATCTGTTTGGGCAGCACTGGCAGCAGCAGCACTAACACAACTGGCTGAATGCAGTGGCATGGGGCAGGGGGAGGGTGGGACAGCTCGTGGCCTTGGTCTCCACGGTGGACAGTGAGCCATCAGGGACTCTCTGGAATGCTGCATCTAGCCAAAGTACGAGAGACATCCTAAAGAGGCACTTCCAGGTCCCTGCTGGCACAGGGAGGCCCTGTGGAGGGGGCAATGGGGCAGCAAGGCCAAGTGTGGTTCCCACTGGAGAGGGCTCTCCTGGGAAATGATGACTCCACTCTGAGGCTGGACACTGCCCGGAAGGCCAAGGTGCCTCAGCCAGGGCAACAGAGCAACCCAGGACCAGCAAGGCACTTTACAAAGCCCACGCATCCCCATGACCACTTTACAAAGCCCACACATTCCCACAAACACTTTACAAAGCCCATGCAACCCACGACCACTTTACAAAGCCCACAATCCCCACGACCACTTTACTAGCCCACATATCCCCATGACCACTTTACAAAGCCCATGCATCCCAATGACCACTTTACTAGCCCACATATCCCCACGACCACTTTACAAAGCCCAAGCATCCCAATGACCATTTTATAAAGCCCACACATCCCCATAACCACTTTACAAAGCTCATGTATCCCCATGACCACTTTTCAGAGCCCATGCATCCCCACGACCACTTTACAAGCCCACGTATCCCACGACCACTTTACAAGCCCACGCATCCCCACGACCACTTTACGAAGCCCACGCATCCCCACGACCACTTTACGAAGCCCACGCATCCCCACGACCACTTTACGAAGCCCACGCATCCCCAGACCACTTTACGAAGCCCGTGCATCCCTGCATCCCCACGACCACTTTACAAAGTCCACGCATCCCCATGACCACTTTACAAAGCCCACGCATCCCCATGACCATTTTACAAAGCCCACGAGTCCCCGTGACCACTTTACTAGCCCACGTATCCCCACAAAGCCAGCTCTGCATGGTTTTGCTGAAAAGCGAGGTAGGTGGCTACAGGGTCTGGGGAAACTGACCCAAGCACCCTTCTCCCAGCACTCCTGTGCAAGGCCTGTATAGCTGCCAGCCAGGTAGTGCCATCACTGCCAGCAGTCAGGTGACTGAGGCATCTGTGATGCCTGCTGCTATAGCAGGGGTGTCACCTGAGGCCCATTTCCCGTTGCGCCCGAGTCTGCTGTCCCTGAACCGACCTGGGCACGGAGGCTCTCGTTGCCTGTCATTATTTAAGATGTTGTTTAGAGGCACCTCATGTCCTGCGTATATCACACCTGCTCACTGATTCTCATGACCACCTATGTTTTACAGACAAGGACGCAGGCCCTCAGTCACAAAAACACCTGCAGGCCAGAGCTGGTAAGCTGGAGTGGGCAGAAGTGGGGCTGGGGCAGCCCAATCTCTTTCTTGGTCTGGGACTGACAGGGAGACCCCAGGTCAGTCCAGAAAGACCCTAAGTCAGCGAGCGAGAAGGCAGCAGGGCTAGAGGGACACATGGGATTCTGGGGCCCTACTGAGGAGGGATTCCAAGCTGTGGGACATGCAATACCACCAAGGGAAGGGGAGGAGATCAAAGAGGAAAAGAGGCTGGAGCCAAATGGATGAGGAACCAGCACCAGCGAAGGCAAGGGCCCAGGGGAGCACGACTGCACAGCAGGAGGAAACTTCTAGAAGGAATCAACTCAACAGTAAAAAGAAAAATACCTGATTAGGACATGGGAAAAAGATCTGAACAGACATTCCTTCCAAGAAAATAGACAAACAGCCAACAGGCACATGAAAAGATGCTTGACGCCATCAAGTACTAGGAAAATGCCAATCATATTACCACAAGACCCCACTTCGCACCCACCAGGATGGCCAGCATCCAAAAGACAGATAATAAAAGTGCTGGCAGCAAGGCAGGGAAACTGGAACCTTTCAACACTACTGGCGGGGGCGTCAAATGGGGCAGCCACTTTGGGAAAGTCTGGCAGTTCCTCAAACGGTTAAAAAGCCACCATATAACCCAGCAAGTCCACTCCTGGGGATACACCAAAGATAGGTGAAAACCTACGCCCACGCAAACACCTACACACAAACATTCACCACAGCTTTATTGATTGAAGCCACCCAAATGCCCACCAGCTGGTGAATGGGTCTGTCCTCACAACAGGACAGAGGGGAGTGGTTCTGTGCCAGCTGGTGAATAGTGTATCCTCACAGCAGGACAGAGGGGCTCAGTTCTGTACCAGCTGGAAAATGGGTCTGTCCTCACAGCGGGACTGAGGGGCATGGTTCTGTACCAACTGGTGAACAGGTCCACCCTCATAGCGGGACTGAGGGGCATGGTTCTGTACCAGCTGGTGAATGGGTCTGTCCTCACAGCGGGACAGAGAGGCGTGATTCTGTACCAGCTGGTTAATGGGTCTGTCCTCACAGCGGGACTGAGGGTTGTGGTTCTGTACCAGCTGGTGAGTGGGTCCGTCCTCACAGTGGGATTAAGAGGCGTGGTTCTGTACCAGCTGGTGAATGGGTCTGTCCTCACAGCGGGACTGAGGGGCATGGTTCTGTACCAGCTGGTGAATAGGTCTGTCCTCACAGAGGGACTGAGGGGCACTGTTCTGTACCAGCTGGAGAATGGGTACAACCTCAGAGCAAGACTGAGAGGCATGGTTCTGTACCAGCTGGTGAATGGGGACATTCTCACAGCAGGACAGAGGGGTGCAGTTTGGTAACAGCTGGTGAATGTGTCTGTCCTTACATATGGAGGGTGCTGTGAGCCCTCTCTGACCCTCACAGAGCCCTCCATCAGGCAGGCCTGGAGCTCAGCTCTTCACACCCTGCTGGCCACCTGTGTGCCACAGGGGCTTGCCTTCCATCATGCAGGATGGGACAAGCCGGGCACATGGCTCACGGTTCTGCCCTGCCTACGCTGTCTCTGCAGGAGGTGGGGCTGTGAGGACTAAGCCCCTGAAAGAGCTGCCAAGCACAGACCCTCGGTGTTGGGTGATCGCCATCCAAGGCTCCTTGAGCCCTTCTGGTGCTGATTCTGACATGTAAATCCTGGGCCGGGAAGGAGAGCACCCCTCAGAGGGAGCAGCAGCACAGCTCACCCAGACCTCACCCCCATCACTGCATGTGGGGCTGTGGGCCAGCAGACCCTCAGCAGCCACGTCTCATGAACCCCCATTGGGGCCACCCACCCTATACCACTCCACAACCAGGAGGTGAGAGGGAGGTATCGCTGCATGCCCCGGCAGATCAAAGAACGCGGCCCACAGGACAAGCCCCAAACCCCAGGGAAGCGGGCCCTCTGTGCCACACAGCAGGGGTGCGCTGGCCCACACACCATCTCCAGATCAGGACAGCCCACAGGATGGAAGGAAATAGAGCCCAGACAACAGGGCGTGAGCCAAGCTGCCACTGAGTCCCACCCATGAGATCGTAATGTGGCCACTGCACTCCCACCTGTGGGTCTGTGACAGGAGGTCTGGGCAGGGTCTGCACATAGGTGACAGAAACAACCTGGCCACGCTGGCCTTGCATGACATCAGGGACACTTTTCTGAAGTTGAATGTGATTCTGGAAGAAGGACCAACACCCTCCTGAGACTGGGCCTTGCCTGCGCTGCAGGGTTGGAGAGCCTCTTTCCTAATCAAGCGATGGCTGCCATAGATGAAGGCATATTCCTTAAATGGCCTTAGCTGGCGACTTCGTCAATGTGGAGGAAATACAGAATTGGCAACCCTGTTGGTCTCGAGAGTTATTTTTAAACGTTAATGGTCCATGATAGGGGAGCATCAGAGGGGCCACAGAAGTCTCTGGAAGCCATGATAAGCAGGCTAGGACTGCATCTGGCCACACGGGAGGGTCAGAAAAGCACTAAGGCAAGGGTTTCCAGACGTGAGTGCTGAGGTCAGCCAGCAGGAAGGCCGAGGCACCAGGACACCCGGTCCTGAGACCAGGGCAGTCTCCTACTCCACGCCGGGAGCCCCCAGAGTGCGCAGTGTCGGGCTTCCGCTAAGCAGGCCGGGCAGCCCAGGATATGCATGTGGGGGCCAGGGTCTTGAAGTACCCATCCCTCCTGCCCTGTGACCTAACCCAGGAGCCGTGCAGGGGCACAAAGACCTAAGTGCAACAGCTTCACTGGGAACTGCTCCGCACACTGAAGAGACAGGAGAGCCCCAGACACAACCCACACACGAGCCACCCAGCTCCGTGCAGGGACAGTGCCCTCCGAGAGGATACGCGCTTCCTGCACCCAAGAACCCCAGAGCCTGGTGTGACCGGCAGGTCCGGAGTCCATCACTGAGCTGTGACCCTGCGAATGTGTATGGGTGTGGGGAGGGCTGGCAGGGAACGCTGAATGCTAACCACAGCTCCCCAGGGATCCTGTGTGTCCAAATTCCCTGGCATGAGCCTACATCACTATCACATCAGAAAACAGTAAGTTTCCTTTAAAAAAAGGCTAAAAATGGAGAACGATCCAAGATAGCTGATGGTTAATTAACATCTCGGGATTGCAGCTCCCAGTGAAAGCGCAGAGAACGAGAGGACACCACACTTTCAGACAAATTGTTGTCGCTCACAGAGCAGAAGATTCCCAGTGGAGGAGCCCCACGGGTTGCCAGAGTGACTCTTGTGGCCGGCGCAGCGGTTTTGCCGGCACCTCGGCGCGGCAGTTCTTGGTGCAGAGTAAACAGGACTGGTTCCCCTTCTGACCGATGTTTGGAGCTCCGGGAAGGCAGAGTCGCCTATTACAGACTCAAGAAGGAAGCCAAAATGGAGATTCCTGGGCAGAAAAGCACCATCAGTCTTAACGCCACTGTTTTGGCCAGCGCAGTGGGTAGCTCATATTTTGGCCCTGGGAATTAACAGTTGGAAGTCCACTCAGAGACCTAATTTGAAAGTTGGTAATTACAAAGACGACAGGTTGATAAATTTACAATGATGGGAAGAAACCAGCGTAAAAAGGCTGAGAATACTCAAAATCAGAATGTCTCTCCCTGTAAAGAGGATCACAGTTCCTCATCAACAAAAGAACAAGGCTTGATGGAAAACAAGTGCATCCCATTAACAGAATCAGGCTTCAGAAGGTGGTTAATAAGAAACTTCTGTGAGTTAAAAGAACATGTTGTAGCCGAATGTAAAGAAACTAAGAACTTTGAGAAAAGGTTTGATGAAATCCTAATGAGAATAGACAATTTAGAGAGGAATATAAGTGAATTAATGGAACTGAAGAATACAATATGGGAACGCCAAGAAGTATGCACAGGTTTAAACACTCGAATTGATCAAGCAGAAGAAAGGATATCAGAGGTCGAAGACCAACTTAATGAAATAAAACCAGAAGACAAGATTAGAGAAGAAAGAGTAAAAAGGAATGAGCAAAGTCTCCAAGAAATATGGGACCATGTGAAAAGACCTAATTTACGTTTGATAGGTGTACCTGAATGTGACAGAGAGAATGAATCCAAGCTGGAAAATATTCTTCAGAATATTATTCAGGAAAATTTTCCTAACCTAGCAAAGCAAGACAATATTCAACCCCAGGTAATACAGAGAACCCCACAAAGATATTCCTCAAGAAGAGCACATAATCGTTAGATTCACCAGGGTTGAAACAAAGGAGAAAATACTAAGGGCAGCCAGAGAGAAAGGTCAGGTTACCCACAAAGGGAAGTCTATCAGACTCACAGCAGATCTCTCAGCAGAAACTGCAAGCCAGGAGAGAGTGGGGGCCAATATTCAACATCCTTAAAGAACAGAACTTTCAGCCCAGAATTTGATATCCAGCCAAACTAAACTTCACAACTGAAGGAAAAATAAAATCTTTTATGAACAAGCAAGTACTCAGAGATTTTATTACCACCAGGCCTGCTTTACAAGAGCTTCTGAAAGAAGCATTATACATAGAAAGGAAAAACCAGTATTAGCCTTTCTAAAAATATACCAAAAAGTAAAGAGCATCAACATAAAGAAGAATTTACATCAACAAATGGATAAAATAGCCAGTTAACATCAAATGGCAGTAATCCTAAATTTAAATAGACTAAATCCCCCAATCAAAAGATACAGCCAAAACCCAACGGTATGCTACATCCAGACCCATTTCACATGCAAGGATACACAAAGACTCAAAACAAAGGGATGGAGAAACATTTACCAACCAAATGGAGAGCAAAAATAAATAAATAAATAAATAAAAAGCAGGAGTTGCAATTCTTGCATCTGATAAAATAGATTTTAAAGCAACAAAGATATAGTGGTAAAAGGATCAATGCAACAATAAGAGCTAACGATCCTAACACCCAGATACATAACACCTATAAAGATATTTAGACTCCCTAGACTCCCACACAATAATAACGGGAGACTTCAATATCAATATTAGATAGATCAACGAGACAGAAAATTAATAAGGATATCCAGGACTCGAACTCAGAATCGGAACAAGTAAACTTAATAAATATTTATAGAGCTCTCCACTTTAAATACACAAAATATACATTCTTGTCAGTATCACATCACACCTACTCATAGGTTTAAATGAAATATTGATTGGCCATTATTCATACCCATTTTTTAGAATAAAGCAACATTTCTGTTCCCTCTCCCTCTTTTTCTTCCTCTTTCTTCCTCTCCTTCACTCTTTTTCCTTTTCTTCTCAAAAAAAAAACAGAAAATAAATAAAATAAAATAAATAAAAATTTAAAAATTTAAAAAGGCTAAAAATAGAATTGCTCTGAACGTCTGCAAAGGGTGCTCCACAGCTGGTGCGTGAGCCCGTGCGGGAGGGCACTGTGTTCTGAATGGCCACTGGGAGGAGGTGCAGACACTCCAGCACCCTCCAGCGGGGTGGGAGCCGTGACCCTCCTAGCCTCCTCAGTTCTGGCCCTTTCAGGTGCGAGGCTGGTGTGGGTGGGCCCCAGTTCTCCACACAGGAGCCTGAGGACAACAACCCCAAGCCAGCAGTGCACCCGGGGCTAGCTGGGGTCCTTGGGGCCATGGCCATCCTGCTGGCTGCAGGGCGGTGGGGCGCAGGCCAGCGAGTGCAGTGGGGGCCAACTGGGGGTCGAAGATATAGACTGCCAGTGTCCCCTCGGACCCCAGAGTGCCACACTGACTACACCTGGGGCAGATGGTCCTTTCCCTCCCCAGCCCAGCCCAGGCTCAGGCTTAGCAGACAGCACCTGAGGTGCCTCTGCCCATCCCAGACCAGCCAAACCCAGGGCATGCCGCTGGGCACCCCTCAAGGAAAGATCGGTGGGACCCCCAGCAAGGCTCAGCTCCCTGAAAGGGCAGACGTAAGACCAAATACCCTACTCCAACCTAGCCCATGGCTCTGCAAATGGCACATCTGTGTCACCTCCTGTGTCCACAGATGTGCAGGCCCCAAGAGGGAGCCTTCAGATGTGGCAAAGACGCATTTGGAGCATGTTGGCAGGGCAGAGCGTGTGCCAGCAGGCATGAACCCCCCCCCCCGACCTTAGCGCACGCATGCACGTGTCTGTCTGGGGCATGCACAGGTGCACCTGGCTTTTGCATCGGGGCAAGCACACCTGTACCCTGTGGAGGGAACCTGCAGGCCGAGGGCCTAGTCCCAGGTTCACAGCCCTGACCAGGCTTATCTGCAGGTGTGTGTGTGTGTGTGTGTGTGTGTGTGTGTGTCTGTGTGTGTCTGTGTGTGCGCACGCGTGGGCACATGTGTCCAGGTGGCTGTGGACAAGCAGCTGTGTGGACAAAGCCTGTGTGCACAGGACCACACTCCTGCCCTGCGCCCCAATGTACACTGCGCCCAGGCCAGAGATGCCGCACCACACACTCACAGGCTATCCCGAAGCTCTTGTGTGTCACTCGGTGTCCCTAGGGACCGAAGGCTCCGCTCCAAGGAGGTCACTGCCCAAGAGAAGAGGGACAGGCGTGAGGGTCAGAAGCAGCTTCCCTGCCCCTGCTACTCCCATGGGTGGCCCACCACAGCCCAGGCATGGTGAGGAAAGCCCAAGGACCAGTGCCTGGGCCAGGGCGGACCACCTGAGTGGCCTGGAGGCCAGGACCCACACTGCCCTCAGGAGGAGGCCATGCCAGCCAGGACCCCTCCCCAGCTGGCCTGAGATAGACACTCAGGTCCACGTGTAGCTCAGGTTTTCCCTGGTTCTGGGGACAGCTTCTCTCCACTCTGCTCCCTTCATCCTGCCCTTGCCTCTCCCCTGGCCATCTTGGGTGTGGCTTTCATCCCTGCTCTTAGCCTCAGTGACCTCTGGTCTCCAAGTTTGAGGGGCCCTAGGATGCTCCTTCCTACCCTGGGCTCCATCAAGAGCATACAAAAGGCTTCAAGAAGGAGCATCATGGGGTTGGGAGAGGAGCCAGCAGGGGACAGGGGGCAGCAGGCAGGGGGCAATGAGCATGAGGCAGCGGACAGTGGGCAGGGGGCAGTGGGCAGGGGCAGCAGGTAGGGGGTAGTGGGCATGGGGCAGCAGGCAGTGGGCAGCAGGCAGGGGCAGCAGGTAGGGGATAGCGGGCAGGTGGCAGGGGGCAGGGGCAGCAGGCAGCGGGTAGTTGGCAGGGGGCAGCAGGCAGCGGGCAGGGGGTAGTGGGCATGGGGCAGCAGGCAGTGGGCAGCAGGCAGGGGCAGCAGGTAGGGGATAGTGGGCAGGGGGTAGTGGGCAGGGGGCAGCAGGCAGGGGGCAGTGGGCAGGGGGCAACAGGCAGTGGGCAGGGGGTAGTGGGCAGGGGGCAGTGGGCAGTGGGTAGTGGGCAGGGGGCAGCAGGCAGGAGGCAGCAGGCAGGGGACAGCGGGCAAGGGCAGCAGGCAGGGGCAACCAGCTGGAGCGGTACCCAGCCCTGACTCAGCCCTTGCCCCTTCCCACCCAAGAAACCCGGGACTGCACTGCAGGAGGGCCTGCGCAGGGAAGCTGTCCACCAGCACCCTCGCCTCCAATGTCTCTGGTGGTCCAGGCACCTGGGCAGAGGGTGCAGGCCCGGGCCAGACGCAGACTCACCACTGAAGTTGATTTGGAAGACGTTGGCCGACGTTTCCTGGAACAGCTCCTGAAGGTCTCGTGGATCGGCCTGGGTGGCTGGGAGGAGAGAACACAGCCTGAGGGTGAAGTATGCAGGCCCAGCTCTGCTGACCACTCTGGGCAGTCCCCAGGGGTGCGGAGCCAAGAGGCGGCAGAGTGCCCCTGAGCCCCATTCCCTGCCTTCACGGCTCAGCCACCTTGGGGTCAAGGTTGGACACCTGCCTTCACAGTACCCTCAGGCTGGAAGGCAGGGGTGGTCCCTCAGAAAGGCCGCACCCTGAGCTCCCATACACCCCAGCACCTGGTGCGTGTGCCAGAGGCTCAGAGTGGCATCACTAAGAGTTGAAGCACAGCCCCGCTGATGAGGCAACAACAGACACTACAAGGTCTAGCTCCAGCGGGCAGCTCGGCACAGGAAACAGAACACTGGTTCCTGCGCGGTGCACGTGAGCCCTGAGCGCAGCGCACTCGGAGGTGACAGCCAGCCAGGAGAGGCTACAGGCCGCACAGTTCCACACCTCTACAGTGTCAGAACAGACCAATCTGAGGACAGTGCCACAGCAGGGGTGGGGAGAGGGGATGGGTGTGACTGCTGATGGGGACAAGGGTTCCTTCTGGGGGTGATGAAAACATTTTAGCATTAAAAGGTGGTGATGATTATAGAATGCTGAATACTCTGGCACTGAACTGCATGCTTTAAGGTGGTTAAGAGGCTGAATTCTGAGTGACTGAATTCTACCTCAGTTTTGAAAAACTCACAGAACATTAACCCCTGTGGCAATTTAAATGTACATTTTAATTAATTAAAATTAAATTCAATTATAAACTTGGTTCCTGTTGCACTAGCCACATTTCAAGTGCCCAGGAGCCCCATGTGGCAAATGGCTGTCACACTATAGAATGTAGTTTACAGGACCTTATCATCATCACCAAAAATTCTACTGGACAGCAGCACTACTTTAACCATTCCAATCAAAGAGCAGAGATTCTCCGATGAGAGTAAAAGCAAGATTCTGGCCAGGCGTGGTGGCTCATGCCTGTAATCGCAACACTTTCCGAGGCCAAGATAGGAGTATCGCTGAGCCTAGTATTTCAAGATCAGCCTGGGCAACACAGTAAGAGCCCCTTTCTACAAAAAAAAAAAAAAAAAAAAAATTAGCCAGCTGTGGTGGTACACACCTGCAGTCTCAGCTACTTGAAACACTGAGGTGGGAAGACTGCTTGAAACTGGGAGGTGACGGCTGCAGTAAGCCATGATCATGCCACTAAACTTTAGCATGGGCAACAGAGCAAGAGACCGTGTCTTAAAAAAAAGAAAAAGCAAGATCATGCCATACAGTATACGCAAGAAACCTACTTCACATACAAAATCAGATGAAATTGTAAGTAAAAACTGGAAAGATATATCATGTAAACAGCAATCACAAGAAAGCTGGGATGGCTACACTAGTATCAGAAAAGAACTCAGAACCACAAATATAATAGAGATGAACGAAGGACACTTTAAAAACAAATGGTCAACTAAGATAAAACAATTCTAAATGTGTATGTACCTAATATCACAGCTTGAAAATACCTGAAGCAAAAACTGATAGAGCTAGAAGGAAACACACAAATCCATAATTACAGGCAGTGCGGTCAGCAGAGCAAGCAGACAGAAGAGCAGAAAGGCCACAGAAACTCTACACCACCATCAACCAGCCTAACCCACACAACAGAGAAATACATATTCCTGTCAAATGCACATGGAACATCCACTAAGACAGACTATATTTTAAGCCATAAAGCAAGACTTCACATACTTATAATCGCTGAAATCATACAAAATATATTCTCTGAATAGAGCAGAAATAGAAATCAGAAACAGAAAGGTATCTGTGAATGAACATAATCATTTGAAATCAAACAACACACTTCTAAATAATCATGAGTAAAAGAAGAAATCACAAGGAAATTAGAACTATCTTAACTGAATGAAATAAAAACACAAGATATTAAAATGTATACCAGTAAAGCAATGTATAGAGGGAAGTGTATACCAATAAATAATTAGAGGAAAAAAAAGACCTCAGTCAATAATCTGACAAAAACATTAACGCAAAGTAAGCAAACAAAAGAAAGAATAAAAGTGAGCAGAATCCAATAATATAAAAATCTGGATCTTTCCGATGATTAATAAAATCAATAGATTTACATTAGAATAATACTGAGATGATAAAATTATTCAGACTGATCAAGAACAAAACACTGAATATAAATCAGCAACATTAGAAATAAAAGAGGAGATATCACCATGGGTCCCACAAACATTGAAAAGATAGTAAGGAAATATTATGAGTAGCTTCATGCTAATTAATTTCACAACTTAGAGATGAGTTCCTTGAAAAATACAAAACAATCAAAGCTCACCTGAGAAGAAACAGACAGCATGGACAGCACTGCAGCATTAAAGGAAGAGAATGTGTAGCTGAAAATCTTTCCACAACAAAACTCCAAGCTCAGATAGCATCACTAGTGAGCTCTACCACATATCTGTAGGAAGAGTAATACCAATTCTACACAAACTATTTCAGAAGACAGAAGAGGTGGAACTCTTCCCAGCTCACTGCAGGACAGTGTGGTATCAGCACGAGCAGAGACATACAGATCCACAGAAACAAATCAGTATTCCATATGAACACGAAGTCAACTGATTTTAGACGGAAATACCAAAGTAATTCAATGGAGAAAACAGTCTTTCCAATCAGTGGTGCTACAACATTTGGGTATCTATTGAACCTCAACTCAAAGCTGACGAAACATAAATACTAATTCAACATGGATCATGAACCTACGTGTACAAACTAGAGTATAGGACTTGTAAAAATAAAATAGGAAAAAAATTCTTTGCAATCTTGCAGTAGGGAAAGATTTATTCATCAATATACAAAAAGCAAAAACCACAAAAAAAAATCTCCCATTGAACAGTAGACTTTGGCCTTCAAATAACACAGCTTAGAAAATTAGAAGACAAGCCACAATGTAAGAGAAAATATTCACAATACAGATACCTGACAAAGTCCTTGTATCAATAAGTGAGCTCATAATATAGTAAGAACCCCCAATATAAAACGAGCAATTAATGCAAATAGACACAACACAAAAGAAGATATACAAACAGCCAATAAGCACATGGCAAGAAACATGCAGATGAAAACCACCAGAACCCCACTGCACACCACAGATGAAAACTCTCACCACCGACACCACACTGCACACCACAGATGAAAACTCTCACCACTGACACCACACTGCACACCACAGATGAAAACTCTCACCACCAGCACCACACTGCACACCACAGATGAAAACTCTCACCACCGACATCCCACTGCACACCACAGATGAAAACTCTCACCACTGACACCACACTGCACCCCACAGATGAAAACTCTCACCACTGACACCACACTGCACACCACAGATGAAAACTCTCACCACCGACACCACACTGCACACCACAGATGAAAACTCTCACTACCAGAACCCCACTGCACACCACAGATGAAAACTCTCACTACCAGAACCCCACTGCACACCACAGATGAAAACTCTCACCACCGATACCACACTGCACACCACAGATGAAAACTCTCACCACTGACACCACACTGCACACCACAGATGAAAACTCTCACCACCAGCACCACACTGCAAAGCACAGATGAAAACTCTCACCACTGACACCACACTGCACACCACAGATGAAAACTCTCACCATCGACACCACACTGCACACCACAGATGAAAACTCTCACCACCGACACCACACTGCACACCACAGATGAAAACTCTCACCACCAGAACCCCACTGCAAAGCACAGATGAAAACTCTCACCACCAGAACCCCACTGCACACCACAGATGAAAACTCTCACTACCAGAACCCCACTGCAAAGCACAGATGAAAACTCTCACTACCAGAACCCCACTGCAAAGCACAGATGAAAACTCTCACCACCAGAACCCAGTGCACACCACCTGTCCTCAGCCACTGTGTGTTGCTGTAAAGAAATCCCTGAGGCTGGGAAAGTTACAAGAGAAAAGGATCTACGGGGCTCACAATTCTGACAGCTGGAAAAGTTCAAGATTGGGCACTGGGTGAAGGCCTCTGGCTACTTCCACTCCTGGTGGAGAGCAGAGGGAGCTGAGTGTGTGGAAGTCACGGCGAGAATGGAAGCAAGCGGCAGGGAGGCGCAGGGCTCTGTTCACCCACCAGCTCTGGTGAGAACTGGCCAGGAGAACTCACTTACCCATAAGGGAGGGCATTCATCTATTCATGAGGCATCTGCTCCTGCCCCCGTGAACCAAACACACCTCCCAGTAGGCCCCACCTCCAACACTGTATCCAATTTCAACAGGATGTTTGGATGGGACAAACATCCAAACCACAGCAACACCCAGAGTGGCTACACTGAAAATGGCGACCTCCAGGGCTGGCAAGGGCTCCCAGCAAACTCAGCTCCCCCTGCTGCAGGGGGACTTAACCCAGCACAGCAAGCTCAGCTCCCCCTGCTGCTGGGGGACTTAACACAGCACAGCAAGCTCAGCTCCCCCTGCTGCTGGGGGACTTAACACAGCACAGCAAGCTCAGCTCCCCCTTATGCTCGGGGGACTTAACACAGCACAGCAAGCTCAGCTCCCCCTTCTGCTCGGGGGACTTAACACAGCACGGCAAGCTCAGCTCCCCCTGCTGCTGGGGGACTTAACACAGCACAGCAAGCTCAGCTCAGCAAGCTCAGCTCCCCCTTCTGCTCAGGGGACTTAACACAGCACAGCAAGCTCAGCTGCCCCTGCTGCTGGGGGACTTAACACAGCACAGCAAGCTCAGCTCCCCCTTCTGCTCAGGGGACTTAACACAGCACAGCAAGCTCAGCTCCCCCTGCTGCTGGGGGACTTAACACAGCACAGCAAGCTCAGCTCCCCCTGCTGCTGGGGGACTTAACACAGCACAGCAAGCTCAGCTCCCCCTTATGCTCGGGGGACTTAACACAGCACAGCAAGCTCAGCTCCCCCTTATGCTCGGGGGACTTAACACAGCACAGCAAGCTCAGCTCCCCCTGCTGCCGGGGGACTTAACACAGCACAGCAAGCTCAGCTCCCCATTCTGCTCAGGGGACTTAACAGCACAGCAAGCTCAGCTTCCCCTGCTGCTGGGGGACTTAACACAGCACAGCAAGCTCAGCTCCCCCTTCTGCTCAGGGGACTTAACACAGCACAGCAAGCTCAGCTCCCCCTGCTGCTCGGGGGACTTAACACAGCACAGCAAGCTCAGCTCCGCCTTATGCTTGGGGGACTTAACACAGCACAGCAAGCTCAGCTCCCCCTGCTGCTGGGGGACTTAACACAGCACAGCAAGCTCTGCTCCCCCTTCTGCTGGGGGACTTAACACAGCACAGCAAGCTCAGCTCCCCCTTCTGCTTGGGGGACTTAACACAGCACAGCAAGCTCAGCTCCCCCTGCTACTGGGGGACTTAACACAGCACAGCAAGCTCAGCTCCCCCTGCTGCTCAAGGGACTTAACCCAGCACAGCAAGCTCAGCTCCCCCTGCTGCTCGGGGGACTTAACACACATGGCTGCCTTGGAAAACAGCTGGAGCATCTCTTTAAAAGACACACCAGCCCAATGGCCAGCAATTCAACTTGTAGTTAAGAATCCCCCAGGGCCAGGCGTGGTGGCTCACGCCTGTAATCCCAGCACTTTGGGAGGCCAAGGCGGGTGGATCATGAGGTCAAGAGATCGGGACCATCCTGGTCAACATGGTGAAACCCCGTCTCTACTAAAAATACAAAAAATTAGCTGGGCATGGTGGCGTGTGCCTGTAATCCCAGCTACTCAGGAGGCTGAGGCAGGAGAATTGCCTGAACCCAGGAGGCGAAGGTTGCGGTGAGCCAAGATCGTGCCATTGCACTCCAGCCTGGGTAACAAGAGCAAAACTTCGTCTTAAAAAAAAAAAAAAAGAAAGAATCCCCCAACGACAAAATGGAAACATTTGTCCATACAGAGAACCTACAGAAATGCTCACAGGCCCCTTGCTCCTAACAGCCAAAAGCTGGAGGACACAAAAGCATCCACTGACAAGTAGAAACAGACTGTGATATGTCCAAAGGCATGCCCACTGCCTGGCAATAAAAAGGGGTGCCCTCCTCACTCACACGGCACACACTGGGCTGAGGAAGGCAGAAGAGCACATGCTGCCTGGCTCCGTGACTGAGACAGAGACATCTGATCTATGAGGGCAAAGCAAGCCATGGGGAGTGGGTGGGGATGAGGGCTGGGCCTGGGACTGGGCTGGGGCTGGACTAGGGCTGGGCTGGGCTAGACTGGGCTAGACTGGGCTGGACTGGGCTGGACTGGGCTGGGCTGGGCTGGGCTGGGGGTGGGACTAGGCGTGAGGGTAGGGTTGGGGATGAGGCTGGGTAGGGTGAGGCTAGGGGTGGGGTTGGGGTAAGGCTGAGGGGTGAGGCTAAGCGCTGGGGCTAGGGCTGGGCTGGGGGCTAACATCACCAGGTCACAGACTTTAAAAGGGTGAAATAACAAACTTTGACATCTGACTATTATCTCAATAAAGAAATAAAACAAGGCTGTGGCACTCAGCAAAGGCCCCAGAGCTGGGAAAGGCAGGGCTGGGCTGGTTTGTGCCTGGATCTCAAAGGACCTCTCCAGCCCTTTGCCTCAGAGACCCAGGGCTGCATGACCCAGCCCACACACAGGCAGGGCCTGCAGGCTGCTCGGACCTCACACTCCACAGATGACACCATGTGCCCAGAGAAGAAGCCGCAACCTGGCGTGGGGCTGCTGTCAGAGAATGGGCAGCACGTGCTGGCTTAAGTTCTTAATATACTTTGGGGACCTATTTCAAGGTCAAAGACGAGGTAAGCAATTAGAGAAATGTCCCTCAAGGCCAAACTCCAGAGCCCGCCTGAGTTGGAGAAGAAGGTACTCACAAAACACTCTCTCCCACACCCAGGCCCCTTCCCCACCCCACGCTTCCCTTGTGTCTGCACATGGCTCCACCCTCTCAGGTGCACACTCCGACATGCAGGGGGTTCGAGTGGCACAGCGGGGACTGGCAGAGGACAAGGACACTGAGAGTGCCCTCAAGCGCCCCCTCCGCAGCCTCCCTGCACCCACTCCCCAGGCTTGGCTGGGTGGTCTTCTGTGGAGTAACAATCCAGGCCCACAACTCCTGCCAAGGCAAGGGCAAAGGGACTCCTGTTCACAGGAAATGAAGGCTCGTCCTTGAGAGCATGGAGAGGAGTAAGGCACAGGCAGAGGTGGGGAGGCCACTCGGGACTGCAGCAGGCGGTGGCGGGGAGGCCACTGGGGCCTGCCGGCATGTCCCAGGAGAGCCCTGGTGGGTAGAAGGCTGGCCACCACAGTGGCCCTGGGGGCCAGAGACCAACATCCAACCCCAAGCACAGTGCACGCCTGGAGCGCGTCTGGGACAGAAGGCTAGGACCAGAGGCGCTGGACACAGGCTGGGACACAAGAGGTACAAGAGGATATGAAGCCAACCCACCACCTCCCCTGGACCACCTCCTCCTCTTCCACACAGCGAGGTCACCCCATCAGTGTCACTGTCCATCAGTCACTCACTGTCCAGAAGGCTGCACTGAGCCCTCCTGCGGCCCAGGCCTTTTGTGGAGGACAGCCGTGCCTCTAACTTTGCCGCTTCCCACATCATCCCATTAATTACCCAGGGCTCCGCACAGCCACCAGCTCACTCAGTGCCCCGGCCCTGATGGCACCTGTGAGGAGAGCAGGAGGGCTTCTTCGCGTAGAAGAGGAGGCAAGCTACCTGCAGCCCGTGACAGCTGTGCTCTATGCTACCCCAGACCCAGTCCCTGCTGGCACCTAAATACAGTCTGACCTCGGGGTCGGGGACGGGGGTTGGGGGAGGGAGGCAGCTGAGCCACTGCAGCAGCTGCCAGAGAGCAGAGCACCTGTCCTCAAACAGAGCAAGAAGGAGGCCTGGGGCCGGCGATCCCACCCACGGCCAGAGAGGGGCTCCCCCACGGCCCCCAACTGTGCCAAGAGGAAGGGCTGTCGCACAAAGACCCCCTGAAGCTCAGACAGTCAAACTGGAGCACGCTCCTGCAGCACGGCCGGCTGCCTGGGTGCCGGGACTGCCACTGCCTGCGACCTCATCCTGGGGCCGAGCAGGAGACCGCAGCCCCATGCTCTAGGGACCCATCCAGTCCCAGGGCATGACCTGTCCAGGCAGCTTCCATAGCAAAATGGAGACCTCATCGCCCACAGCGGGAATACAGAGCAGGAACCAGGCTGCCGCCCTCCTCTTCCGGCTCTGGCAGCACAACCCCATGCAGCAGTCCAGAGGCCTGAGTGCACCCAGCGCACCTGCCCAGCACCTGTCTGGCGCCACCACACCAGGAGCTCACATGCTGGGCCCGCACTGACCTCTGTGGACCTTCCTGACCCACCAGACACCAACAGAGCAGGGCTCTCCCTGGGAAAAGAGACTCTGCCAGAGCCTCGGCCTCGGGGTCTGCAGAAGGCCTGCTGCAGCTCTGAGCAGGTGCTACCTCCCAGGTCTCAACCTGCCCACCCTGACACCACGGGTGGCCTCTTCTGGGTGTTGAAAACAGTAACTGAGCAGCAGGTCTCAAACCACAGCACCGAACCTCAGGTCAGAAAACCAGTTTAGTAAGTCACAGCAGCTTATGAGTAGCGCAGGACTCAGCAGGAGGAACAGCAGCACGTGTGGCTGCGGTCAGCGTCGGCACAGCTAGAAACACTGGATTCTCAGATTCTCGGCATGCGTCTACCCCAGGCAGCAACAGCCCATGCCCTTCTCACTCCGGCCGCAGTCCTGGGTCTGACTGGGTGACAGTGAGGGGGGAACTCCATCCCTCCTGTCTGCCCGCTCCATTCCACTCTGCTCTAGGAGTGGGTGAGCAAGAGGCCAAGTCAAGCGCCAAGCAGGGAGACAAAATGAGACACAACTGACTGATGCTCCCTGCGTACGGAATGTATGTTGGCCGAATGCACAGACGGGCAGGTGGGTGGAGAGTAAAGAGTGCACGGGCAGAGGATGAATGAACAAGAACATTCCAGATGAGACTGGTGATGGGGGGAAGAGGAGGGGGGAGGAGGAGGAAGAGAGGAAGGCCCTGTGGAGGAAGAAGCAGGGCCACACGGGCCCCACCTTCCTGCTGGACAGAGTGGCACTCACCTCTGTGTGGCTCCAGCCCGAAGCCCTCAGAGGCCAGGGCCTGGCAGGAGAAGGTCTTGGCCACCACCTGCTCCACGGGCGTGAGGGCCAGGGCCTGGGGCTTGCTGGAGCTCAGACCAGGGCTATGGGCCGCCTTCCGGAGGTCGCCCAGCTTGCGCCGCACCACGGCCCGCAGGTCCCGCCACTTGTGCTTCAGGTCCACCAGGTCGCGGCGGCAGTAGCCCAGCGCGTTCACGGCCTGCAGGATGCGGCTCCACACGCGGTACCTGCGGGTGGGCTCGGCCCTCAGCAGCCCCGTGCCGAACAGCAGCTGGTGGTGCTTGCTCACCTTGGACACCAGCACCTCGGTCTCCTGCGGGCAGAAGTTGGGTTTCCTCTTCTTGGCCCGGGTAGCGCCGGGCCCCACCATCCGGCTACGGGGCCCAGCTGCCAGGTCCTTCCTTGGGCTGGTGGTGGGTGATGACGTGGGCTCCGGCATCCGGCTGCCTTCAGGGTCAACCCCAGGCCCTGGAAAGGCACCAAAAGGTAGATGTTGAAGGCCCTGGGCCCATGTAGGCTCTGGCGGCAGCTCCCTAGGGCACCTCGTCTTTGGTTTCTGCTTCAGGGTGATCCTGGCCACCACCCCTCCCTGCTGCGTGTCCAGACACCTGGGCCCAAGATCCCCTAACCCTGACACTGCCTCACTGGGTGCCATCAGCAAGCATGAAGCTTCTGGGTCACAATGCCCCATCTCCAAGACAACACACCCTACCCTGGCCTGCCCCCTGTAGCCACCATAGGGGTGCAGGAGCCAGGCAAGCCAGGTTGCAGCCTCTGGCCCTCTCCAGGGTCTCCAGCCGTCAGTCCTGGGCTGCGCTGCTCCTGCGGTCAACCCTCACCTGTGGACAGCCTTGCCGGCTGGTATGCTAGAGCACCCCTGCCTGCCCATGGCATGACTAAGAGCCCCATGAGCGCCAGCCTCAGCTTCCCCTCCGTCACTTGGGCCGAGGCCGGTGGGGATGCGGTGGTCTGGTCAGCAGCCTCACCCCCTGCCATGCTGTACCTCCACAGCCCTCCACCCCACGGGGGAGCAGGGGCCACACTAGGAACAGTGGCAGGGTCTCTGCGTCTTTGCTCACATGCGAGCGCTGTCACTAGCAGGACCAGCTTCCTGGAGGCACGGACAGTGCCCGACACCACAGGCTCCCTGCTGCAGGTCTGAACCCCATGGGAGGAGCACTCAAGAGCAGGCCTCTCCCCGGGGGCCTGACATCCCAGAAGCACCCGGAGGGGGCCTCTCCACCAGGATACCCACAGAGGCCACTGCACCTGTTCCTCCCCAGACACACCAAGCACCCTGCCACCCCTCCCCAGCCCAATGCACAAGGACAGTTGGGCTTGGGGGTGAGGGGCCATGTGGCAGGTCCAGAGCCCCTGGCAGGATCGCCCCTGCTTGGTCCTGAGCCTACAGGGCTGGCCAGCTCTGGCCGCCACATGGCTTCCATCCTGCGGCCTGTCTGGGCCAACTGCACCCTCGGCCCTCCTCAGGGGAAGGCCTGATGGGGGACAGGGGATGCAGGTCCTCAGCCCCCAGCCCCAGCCCCAGCCTCTTCCCTGCAGCTCCCGCCTGCTGACCCCACCCTCCTCAGCGCCTGCATCTCTAAGCTGCCTCCCCAGGACCCCCCAGACCCAGCATCTGAGCGAAGTACCTCTCTTCCTGGACCTCAGGACAATGGGTATGCCCGCTGGCCCCAGGTCATCTTCCCTGTCCTTCCCCAAACAGGGGTTCTGCAGCTTGCTCTCTGGCGACGGGCAGGGGAAATGACGGATTCCATACTCGGTCCAACATCTAGCGCACTCTACGGACAACAAGGGACAGTCACGATTACTCAGCTCAGGGTACTCCTGGCAGCACCAGGCCCCCCAACACACACAGCAGGAACCCAGGACCTGAGACGCTCCACTCAGGGCTCCTCCTCCAGGAAGCCCTCCCTGCCTGCTGTATCCTCTGCTAAATGCCAGCAAGGAGTTCAGAACTTTAGGTGTTCTAGATTTTTCTCTGAGCCAGTTCTGAAAGGTGACTGCCAACTAGAATAGAACACCGAGGCCAGGGCCTGCAGGGGTAGCCACAGATTAAACCCTGGACAGCTATTCCCAGTCAACCACAAAGTACAAAATGGTAAGTGTGGCTCCAGCATTGTTTAAGGCAATTCAAAACTGCTAAACCCTCCACACTAGGAATCATTCTACTGCATTTTATACAAGTGCCATTCTGGCCGGGCGCAGTGGCTCAGGCCTGTAATGCCAGCACTTTGGGAGACTGAGGCAAGTAAATCATGAGGTCAGGAGTTCAAGACCAGCCTGGCCAAGATGGTGAAACCCTGTCTACTAAAAAAAAAAAAAATTAGCCAGGCGTCATGGCGGGCACCACAAGCTGCTTGGGAGGCTGAGGCAGAAAACTGCTTGAACCTGGGAGGCGGAGGTTGCAGTGAGCCGAGATCAGGCCACTGCACTTCGGCCTGGGCGACAGAGCAAGACTCTGTCTCAAAAAAACAAAACAAAACAAAAACTGCCATTCCATAGCGTATGGGAGATGAAAAGCAAAGCCACATTGCCTGTCCCCACCCGGCTATGCGGAGGCAGAGACACGAGCTCCACCTCGCCCGGCTCCCGGCCCCACACGGGTTTGGGCCCCACACAGAATACATTGCAATTTTCTCTCATTATTATTTCTATTTGTTCACAAAACATTTCTGGACTCATTTCACTGAAATTCATTGATCCTCAGATGGCGCCTTATAAAAGCATCTTCTCATCTCAGGAACCAAGATGTGCCTTTCCATCCACGGCACGCCAGAGTCAAAGACAGTGAGCACCAGGCTGACGCCTCCAAAGCTGGACCCCACATGCCTGCCTGCAACCTGTTCTCCCGGGACCGTCCTGGTAGGTCACAGGATGCTGCTCGCTTGAAAGCACTCTCCCACCACACCTGCAGCCTCCAGGCCACGAAGTGCTCTCCCACCACACCTGCAGCCTCCAGGCCACGAAGTGCTCTCCCACCACACCTGCAGCCTCCAGGCCACGAAGTGCTCTCCCACCACACCTGCAGCCTCCAGGCCACAAAGTGCTCTCCACCACGCTGCAGCCTCCAGGCCGGGAAGTGCTCTCCACCACGCCTTAAGACTTCAGGGCCAGGTCAGCACAGTAGGCCCCAGGGCTGCATCCCAGAACCAAGTGCCCGAGGCAGCAGCTCTTGTAAAGGCCCTTCATGCAACCCTAGAGAAGTGACCCTAGGGGCAGTCCTGGTCAGCTCCCACTCCGTGCCCCTCTAGGGTGGCCCTGCAGCCCAACGTAACAGGGAGGGAAGGACTGCTCCAAAGGTTCTCACAAAACCCCCCAGAGGTGGGAGAGGTCTCAAAGGCCCCTGGTCCATCCTTCTGCCTCCAGACAGTGCTGCCCAAACCACACAGGCAGACAAACTCAGGGAGGGCCTCCAGTGCCCAGCTCACTGTCCTGGACTGTGGCTCACTCACCCTCCAGCTCTGGCTGGGCCTGGTGGGGGAAGGGAGAAGCCTTCGGAAGGACAGGAAGGCAGCTGCCCGGAACTGCAGGCCAAATCGGATCAGAGTCAGAAGACAACTCTCTGTGTGGGGCTGCCTGGTTCTCCCCGGAACTAAGACACACCTTGGTTCCAGAGATGTGAAAACTCTCAGGGAACAGCTGCAGCCTGGAGACAGACACTGCCCTGCGTAAACCAGGCACCTGGCAGAGGCCCTGTCCAGGCCCAGAGGGACCACTACTCACAGACGTCTCTCAGCTTTTGATGACCTAAGCCTCCAGTACAGGCCCCTCTCCCAAGAGGGCAGGGCCTGACCCTCCAGCTCCCAGCAGGCCCCTCTCCCCAGACACCTGCACCACACTGTCTCTGCAGAGACATACTCTCCAGGCCAGAAACCCTGAACAATGGACTGTGAGAAGATCCAGGGGATCCACTCGGTGACTGAGCTCAGCCTCTGCCCAGAAATGGGGTCCCACAGGCCCCTCCCCAGGCCCTCAGAGAGACCACAGACCCCGCTGTCACTCAAGAATACACCATCACCACGACACGTTGCATCTGCTCAGCCCATCCAGGTCCTGCCCACTGCACCCATGTTATTCCACACTGTTCCCCACGGCCCCCAAGGGGCCAGTACGCTCTGCCCATCTGAGCCACCTGAACCTAGAACCTGGTGGGGACAGGCCTGGGACATGCACTGTTTGTTTTTGAATAGAATAATACACACAAATTACAGAAAATATGTAAATGCAGACAGTTATAAATAAAAAAATAAAGACCACAACATCCGGAGATAATCATTATTAGCACTGGGGGTGGGAGGTGTCTTATACAATCAAATGTTGCATGTGGCTTCCCTTTTTCCATGCACCACGTTCACCATGAGTAGCAGCACACATGCAGGTCACTCAGGGGTCCTGACAGCGTGATTTCCATGCCCGTATCGCATTCCTTCACAGCTATAAGCTGCACCACCGTTTCCCTATAGCCAGGTACTTAATGTCTGTGTCAGCACACGCATAAATCATACACAGTGAACACCTCCGCCATGTCTCTAACTATCTCCTAAGACAGCGTCCAGGAAGAAGCGTGTCTGGGCTGAGAGAGGGAACGCTCCCAGATGCCCAGAAGCTGGCTGCTCCCGGCACCCCACACCCACCCTCCTGTGGACCCTGGTTCCGCCCAGGCTGGGTCTGGACACTTTCTTTCCCTCCCAGGTCACTGTGCGGCTGACCCCTGCTGGTGTGCTGATGAGACGTCCACACCTCCCAGCTGTGCACGGAGCTGGCCCATCTGCATGGAGTGTGGGAGCTTTCTTCCACGTATGTGAGTTCTTTGTGAGTTTATACTCACAAGTTGGCTTTTTGCTGCCCTTGCCCAGAGGAAGTTACGATGACATGAGGGCCCGAAGGTGCTGCATAATCACGGTGGTGGGACCTCAGCACGCAGCTGGGACTGGGCAAACACAGCTGACACTACACCTAGAGGGACTTCATCCAGGCCCCACCGTCCCCCTGGAAGGCCTCGCTCAGCTCTGAGGGTCCTGGAAGGCCCCACCCACATGGAGGGCCAAGAGCTAAGGGGAGCAAAGGAGTGGCTGAGCCTGGCTCACACCCATGTCCCAGAAGCAGCTGCAGCCTTGACGATTTTCAACAAACCCAGACAACACTGGTGTTTTCTGACAGATGTAGAATCAGGTTTGAAATCACTTTAAAAAGACAACCGGCAAGAAAAGCACATTTGCAAATGATGGCATAAACTTCTAAGTAATTCTGAAACAAAGATCATAACAGAAAGTTAAAGATGTTTAGAACTGAACAAAAATTTTAAATACTATATATTTCAAAATATCTGATATTCAACTAAAGAGGTTTCTTGGGAAATTTCTAATTTCAAATGCTTTTATTAAAAATTAACAAAATTTAATATTAAATATGAATATGGTAAACATTCAATCTGGGAGTCAGAAAATAAAACAGCATCAACTCAAAGAAAGGAGGAAATGATGAAACTGGGAACAGAAATCAATCACAATTTAAAACCAGCATGCGCAGAAAGGGCCCGGAAAGCCAGGAGCCAATCACGATTCAAAACCAGCACGCACAGAAGGGGCCCGGAAAGCCAGGAGCCAATCACGATTCAAAACCGGCACGCACAGAAGAGGCCCGGAAAGCCAGGAGCCAATCACGATTCAAAACCGGCACGCACAGAAGAGGCCCGGAAAGCCAGGAGCCAATCACGATTCAAAACCGGCACGCACAGAAGAGGCCCGGAAAGCCAGGAGCCAATCACGATTCAAAACCGGCACGCACAGAAGTGGCCCAGAAAGCCAGGAGCCGCATCTCTGTAGAGACCTGCACTACTGCCAGTCTCTGTCGATACTGACTGTAAAGAAAACAGAGAAGGCACACATACAGAATATCAGGAATGAGAAACGGGACGTGGTTCAGACGCCGTCGCTGTGAGAGAAGCAGCAGCCCCCACCGGCCCCCAGCAGCCCTGCCCATGCTTCACGGGTGTTGAGGCATCCATCCATCTGTATGACCTGACCCTGACTTTGCAAAGTTCATGAGCAGCAGGGCGGGCAGGGCTGAGACTGAGACAGGCAGGATGGGCGGACAGAGCAGACAGAGCAGGGACCAGGTCAGTCAGGACCGGGACCAGGGAAGGCAGGCTTCTGCATCTGCATCTTCACCATCACATGAGAGTGCCCCAGTGTCACAACTGACAGTGAAAGGCTATTATGTACAATTTCATTTCAGTAAGCTAAACATTTAGATAAAACAGTCAAATTTCCAGAAAAATACAACTTAACAAAACTGACCCAAGAAGAAAGAGAAAGCTTGAATAACGTTTTACAACTAGAGGAAGTAACTGGTAGTCAGAAAATCTTTCCACAAAGGAAAACACTAGAGCCACAGAGTTTTACAGCAAAATCCAGAAACATTCAAGAACTACATAATCCAGTTCTTCCACAAACTCACCATGAATGAACCACCATCTCCACTCAGCACTGCAGGAGGGGCTCCAGTGAGGAAGACAGACAACAAGTAAGAGCATTGGAAAAGGAGCAAAAACTCTGTCGTTACGCACAGACACCACTAGCTACAGAGAAAGCTCAAAAGATTCCACGGACAAATCATTACAATTAATTAAAAGGGTTTAGCAACACACACCAGTACACAAAAATCACTACACCACACAGGAAAAGCCTGGTTTCTTCAACAAATACACTTGGAGAGAAATGAAGAGATAGAGGGAACCCAGAGACAAAGACACACTCCAAGGAGGAGCACGGGTCAGCCTCAGGAGGAGAACAGGTCAGCCACAGGAGGAGCACAGATCAGCCACTGGAGGAGCACAGGTCAGCCTCAGAAGGAGCACGGGTCAGCCACAGGGGAGGCATGGGTCAGCCGAAGGAGGGGCATGGGTCAGCCGAAGGAGGAGCACGGGTCTGCCACGGGGGCGGGGGGGCACAGGTCAGCCGAAAAAGGGGCATGCGTCAGCCACAGGAGGGGCACGGGTCAGCCTCGGGAGGAGCAGGGGTCAGCCGAAGGAGCACGGGTCAGCCACAGGAAGGGCACAGGTCAGCCTCAGGAGGAGCAGGGGTCAGCCACGGGAGGAACACGGGTCAGCCTCGGGAGGAACACGGGTCAGCCACGGGAGGAGCACGGGTCCACCACAGAAGGAGCACAGGTCCACCTCAGGAGGAGCACAAGTCAGCCACAGGAGGGGCATGGATAAGCCGAAGGAGAAACACGGGTCAGCCTCGGGAGGAACACGGGTCAGCCACGGGAGGAGCACGGGTCCACCACAGAAGGAGCACAGGTCCACCTCAGGAGGAGCACAAGTCAGCCACAGGAGGGGCATGGATAAGCCGAAGAAGAAACACGGGTCAGTCAGGGGAGGAGCAGGAGTCAGCCGTGGGAGGAGCACGGGTCAGCCTTGGGAGGAGCACAGGCCAATAGCGGCACGGGGTCTCTCCAAGGAATAGCATAGCTCAACTGCAGCACGTGGTCTCAGGAGGCTCCGTGTTAAACAGCGTCTCTGAAATAGATACTCCCAGAGGCCCAGAGGCCGGCAGCCACTTCACTGCAGAGCAGGTACAGTGACCAAAACAAGCTGTCAGGGTAGAAATCTGGTCATGCATAAAAGGAGCCCTTCTCTTTCAGAGACACGCTGAAATATCACCAGATGAGATGATCTGCTATCTGGGATTTACTCCAGAATGACATGGCGGGAGAGCAGCGTGGGCACACATGCGGCCAGACTGGCCACGAGCAGCTGGGGGGAGCCAAGGGACACCAGGGGCTGCGACATGACTGTGCCTACTGTGGTGTGTTTAAAAGTTTCCATATTTAGAAAATTAAAACATAAAACACTCAAAAATTAAATAAAATGTCTGGACTTTCTTTTTTATTATTATTATACTGTAAGTTCTGGGGTACACGTGCAGAACATGCAGGTTTGTTACATAGATACACACGCACCACGGTGGTTTGCTGCATCTGTCACCCCATCATCTACATTTTCCCCTAGCCTCCCACCCCCCTGCTATCCCTCCTCTAGTCTCCTATCCCCCAACAGACCCTGGTGTGTGATGCTCCCCTCCCTGTGTCCATGTGTTCTCATTGTTCAACACCCACTTATGAGTGAGAACATGTGTTGTTTGGTTTTCTGTTCTTGTGTCAGTTTGTCGAGAATGGTGGCTTCTAGCTTCACCCATGTCCCCCATAAAAAAGGACATGAACTCATCGTTTTTATGGCTGCACAGTATTCCATGGTGGATATGTGCCACATTTTTCTTTATTAAGTATTTCTCCTAATGCTATCCCACCTACAGCACCCCCCACGGCCCAGTGTGTGATGTTCCCCTCCCTGTATCCATGTGCTCTCATTGTTCACCTCCTACTTATGAGTGGAAGCATGCGGTGTTTGGGTTTCTGTTCTTGTGTTAGTTCACCAGAATGATTTCCAGCTTCATCCATGTTCCCACAAAGGACATGATCCCATCCTTTTTTATGGCTGTATAGTATTCCATGGTGTATATGTGCCACATTTTCTTTATCCAGTCTATCACTGATGGGCATTTGGGTTGGTTCCAAGTCTTTGCTATTGTGAACGGTGCCATGATAAACACACGTGTGCATGTGTCTTTACAACAGAATTATTTATAACCCTTTGGACATATACCCAGGAATGGGATTGCTGGGTCAAATGATATTTCTAGTTCTAGATCCTTGAGGACTCGCCACACTGTCTTCCACAACGGCTGAACTAAAAAAGCCAATTGTGTGCACACACCAGAAAGAAGCACTTGGAAAACATCATATTCAGAATGGTACCACTTACAACAGCAGGTGAAAAAATTTTTTACTTTGTAGAAATGAATTTAAGCAAAGATTATGTAAGATCTTTATAGAGAAAGTTATAAGACTTCACTGAAAGACATTAAAGAAAACTTCATAAATATACACACATCGGTGCTTGTTCACGGACTGGAAGGCTCAGAACAATAAAGAAGTCACTTCTCCCACGAGGACGCAGGTGACGCCAGGCAACCCCAAACTCCAGGGTGCGACAGGTCGTCCTAAACCTTATGCTCATCAAACGATCAAACACACCCAACACACTTCTGTAAAAGAAAAGTGGGGTAATTCATTCTAAAAAATACTGAGAATTATAGAAAAGCTATAGAAATTAAGGTGGATTTGGGCACAGGAATAGCAAGCTTGACCAGAGAACCCAAATGGGAACTTTAACCACCGCAGAGCTGTCACTGCAGGTCTGCAGAAGAAAGGCGGAATAAACAGTTCACACAATTTGTTCTTCAAACAGAGAAAAACAACTTTAGAGCTTCCCCTCCACCCTCATCCCACCTCACACCATAAACAAAAATCAAAGGTCAACTAAACATAAAGAGCAAATTGTTCAATCTTTAGCGAGAAGTGAAAGATGACAGCATTACCATCTTGTGATAGAAAGTGCGAGCCCTGAGGGAGCAATGGATAAATCCAAGGCCATCCCGGCTAGGAACTTCTGCTTCACAGCACACATCCCAGGGGAAGCCGGCCCGGACTGGGTCAGGCTGTCTAAATCCACCTGACGAGGCTTTCCTCTCCAGACCACAGGCGGGAACTCTGCAAACCCATAAGCACAAGACAAACCCAAGGGAAAAACAGACAAAGTGCTCACTGGCAGGAAGACCCAACGCCCAGTAAACATGAAAAGGTGACCCACACCACACTCATCATCAGAAAAACACCCCTTCCAACCAGAGGAGAAGCCACACCCACCAGTTCGGCAAGACGTCGCTGTCCAACACCCCCCGGTGCTGACAAGCATGTGGGACGAGGAGGGCTCTGACGGGGCCCGCATGGACTCGGCTGCAGGTGGCCTGGCCCAGGAATGCCACCCCGTGGCCTGTGGAGGCCCTGGCCACGGGCACAGGCTGTGAGAGACAACACAGGAGCCAGCCTCAGTGTCCCTGAGACCCTGAACAGGCGCAGACACCGCGGGGTGCTCACAGAACCACCGACATGATGCAGCTCGGGAATCAAAGGAGCCACAGCCAGGCACAATGTGGAGGCGCTCACAATACGGCACAGAAAAGCAGCACACCGCAGAGCAACACACATCGTCCGAGCCCAGGGAAGTGAAACCTGCACAGCTCAGCAGCACGCGGCTCACAGGAACATTCAGACGTAGTGAAAATGACCAAGAAACAGGCGACAGTTCAGGGCAAGGAGGAAAGAGGCGGGGGAGGAGCAAGGCCCTGTGGGTCAGGATCACCATCTCAAAACTGTGAGGTCCAAGCCCATATCTGCACCCCACACAGACGTGTGCATGGCGAACACCCACAAACACGCACACACACACGTGAACGTGCACACATGCGCGCGCACACACGCACGCACACAGGCAAACACGCACACAGGCAAACACGCACAAGAACACGCAAACACGTGTGCACGCACACACACACAAAGTCTCGTGTCTGCCTAGCGTGCCTCGGAACACATTTTTAAACATAAAAAGATCAAGCAGCTGACACAGTGCCCTGCCTAAGGTGCCGCAGGCTCCCTTGGCCCATGGAATAAACCTCCATCCACACCGACCCATCTCCCTCTCATTCATCCCAGACCTGCCTCCTCCAGGGTCCTCCTCTACTCTCCACTAAGCACGCCCTCCCCAAGGGCCCTCCCTCACCTCCTTAGTTCAAGGAGCCCACCACTCTGGGCCAGCAGTCCAAGAACCTGGGTCATTTCCTCCCTAACACACAAGAAAGAGGATCTCAGAACCATCCCAGTCAGAACACGGACCCCCTAAGGGCATGGGACTCATCTGACTCTCTGTCTCCCGTCTGACCCCTAGAATACCTACTGGCACACAGCAGACAGTGGATCAATGTCCAGGTAGGAAGGAGAAAAGGGGAGGCAGTGGCAGGAGGAGACTAGGCCGGAGTGGCACTCCCGGGGGCAGGAAGGATGGGGGCATCCTGGAGGACCTGGCCTGCGAGGCGCTAAGTAATGACAGCAAGATGAGGAGAGGGCACTTGGTGATGTCACCAACGGCCATCTGCACCCATGTCCCCCTGGCTGCCCTCCTATCCCAGCAGCACTGAGGCAGGCACCAGCAGCCCTCCTGAGCACAGGCTGCTTCCTCTCTGCAGTGCTGGTGGGGAGACAAACCCAGGGCCCTGGAGGTCACCGAGGAGCCAGCGAGGGCCCCTCACCCAACCTCATTCCCTGAACAGGCTGCCCTGGGGACCAGCCCCAGCCAAGAGCCAAGCAGAGTTTTGAGGGAGGACACTCACAGCCCAGCAGAGAAGGGCCCCAGGCTGAGGAAGACCCTGCTGCACAGCTGGCTGAGCCCAAGGCCCGGCCCTGGGAGGAGAGGTAAGCAAAGGGCCCGAGCCCCGACGTGGTCCTCTTCCCGAACCCAGACAGCCCTCACGGCGTCCGCCCTGACCCAGGCATCAACGCATGGGCCTGTCCTCTTGAAGGGCCAGATCTGCGGGGCACACTCAGGGCAGAGGGGAGAGCAGGGGCAACCGTGGCATTCAGGTGCCATGATGGTCAAAGGGGCCAGCCTGCAGGGCCGCGGTGGACGAGGTGAAGGGGAAGAACGGGGGCTCGATGCTCTGAAATACCTAGAAACAGATGCCAGCTCTGCCCTGCACCAGCTACACAGCCCTGGGGTGATGTTAGCAGCCCCGGGGCCTCAGTTTCCCCCTCTGCACAGAATGCCTGTCCCACACCACCATTAGGAAGGTCAGGTGAGTCATCCCTCCCCTTGGCCATTCTCCACCCGCCAGCAGCCTGGTGCTCTGAGCACCAGCTCCATGCCAGGCATCAACTGGGACACCCAGGTCTGCCTGAAGGTGGGGCACAAGCTCCTCCTGCTCCTCTCCAGGGGACTGAATTGCCTGAGCCCGGCAATCACTCCCCATCTTAGGACAAAGGCAACTTTTCTCAAAAGAACAGAACTGGTTACAGCCATCGGCATGACACAGTGAGGACCCTACCCACTGCCATCGCCCCCCATCCCCACTGCCAGCTACCGTGATTACCTAGGGGCTGACAGCCTTGTCTTGAGGGTCCCCCAACAGGGCCACGGCTCCCCAGGCCACCACCACCAGCGATGGATCCGTATGACATCTTCTTACAGACGCCAGGGCCAGCAGCCTCTGCACCAAGCTGGAAGAAACAGGAAAGCCAGGGGGAGAGGGAGAAGAGACAGGGATTAAAGCTCCAATTCAGGGCCTCCAATCACATAGCGGCCTCCCGTCCTCCCCAGCCCCAGGAGCCTGGCTCCACTGCACGCACTCCCTAGGCTACACAATCCCTAGGTTTCTCACCAGCCCCCTAACAGCAGCCCCCACAGAGCCCCTTCAAGGTGACCTCTTGGTCCGCTGGTCCTTACAGGAACAAAGAAACATAACCTGAAGAAGGCGTGCCCCAGCCCCTCCCAACAGGGACCCCCAGCAAGGTGAGCCCTCTGGCGGGCTCTTAAAAACCAACCACCCCCCCTGCCAGCCTCCCAGCTGGCTTCGGGGAGCACTGGGCCACCACTGTGCCCCGACAGGCAGGCAGGATGGCATCCACTGCATGTGAGCCAGGCCCGGGCTGGGCTGAGAACATGGAGCTCACGCAGCCTGCCAGCATCTCCAGCTCCGTCATCCTGAGCAGCTGGGTACAAGCCATGGGGCCTCATCTGTGAAGCAGGGGAAGAAGCGGACCCACGTCTCAGGCGGCTGTGAGAGGTGACTGGACAGACATTAGGACTGGCGAACAGTAAGCGCCCAACACATAAGTCATGGCACTGGCGCCATCCTGGGCGTGGCACTGGCTATCCCTGGCCTGGTGAGCTGGGCATCCTGCCCAAACCTCTCTTCCGCGGGCTGCAGCTCCAGGGACTCAGAGCAAGTGACCAGAGGACAGAGGGGAGCGCTCCTGCTCAGACACTGCCAGCAGGTCCTCCCTGTGTGCAGGGTCCCTGTGCGGACGGCTTCTGACTGGCCTATACCCTAATGCTGTCACTACGGAGCCCACCAGCCAGGCCACACTCGGTTCTAAACACTGTGGATGGCAAGGACTCCAACCACACAAACACCTGAAGCGGGAAGGTAGGTTTAAGAGCAAAGTGAGCCTCGCACCCACTGAGTGCAGCCCAAGTCCCTGGGGCTTCGGGAGGCATGTGGCCCCACGTTCTCTCCCGGCAAGACACCTGCCTGTCCCATCCAGCCCCCCAGAGCAGGGCAGCACCAGCACACCATCAACCCAGTAGGCCCCACTGCCCTGCTCAGAACAGTCTGGGACCCAAACAGCTCTGATTGCTGCGGACTGCACCTGCCAACATCCACCGCATTAGAAACTCGAATGGAGCCTTCTGAATATAGAATTCGTTTTGAAATAACTAAGCCATTCCTGTGAACACAGATGACATTTTTGTCAACGACGACCACATTTTCCAAAACAAAACCCCTCCGAGGGACGCAATGCTGCCCTACAGTCTTGGCACCCTCCGGGCAGGTCCAGCAGGACGGCCAGGCTCACACCTGCTGCTGGCGCAGGCCAAGTTCTGCTCGGGGCACAGGAAGACGTCCAGCCTCACGCAGGAAGGCAGCAGCAGCAGAGGGTCCTCAGCCCCTCTCTCCACAGGTCTCAGGCCTCACATCCCAGGCACCTGCCCAGACACCCTCTCTCCACACTGTCTGGAACGGGGAGGTGGGCAGGAGATTGGGTCTCAGTGGAGGTGGGAGATGTCTGCTGGCCTGGGGGAGAGCAGACTCTGAGGGGGGGTGGGATTGCAGGACTCCCGAGTGAGAGGCAGGGCTCAACCCCACAAGCAGAGAGCTCCACACACGTGCTGGGGCCTCATCGGGGAAAAGCTCAGATGTGGAAGATAACCCAAGACACGACGGGGAAACACAGCATGGAGGAAACAGACACGTAACAGCGCAGCAGCCAGCGCTTCCTTCAAGCCTGGCGCGTGCCGACACACAAAGACACTTTACTCTGCGCATAGCTCATCCCCACAAGCCTCTAAGCTGGGGCCATGACGTTCTTTACCCTGAAGCTGAGGAAACTGAGGCACAGAGAGGTGAGGTTACTTGCCCAAGGCCACCCAGCTGGTAAGTGGTGGAGAAGATTTCAGACCCAGGCATCTGGTTCCTACACCCATGTTCTCTTTACTGCCCTCAAAGGAATAAGCCCAGATAACAAAGACTGCATGAACAGCCCCAGGACAGGAACAGGATGCCAAGAAAGGTGCTTTCAGAGAACACAGAGGCGCAACAAGAAGGCAACATGGGGAGCAGCAGCAAAGGGCTCCAGAGAAGGGGCAGGCCGAGCGGGGGTCTCCAGAAACCAGAGCACGATGACATGCGGGGGCGGGGGCAGGCAGAGGAAGTGACCAGCCCTGCGCAGGCGCCTCTCCGTCCGAGTGAGGGAATTCCAGAAAGGGCAGGAAAGCCAGGGGAAGAGACTCAGCAGGAACAGCATTCACACCGATCCCAGGCCGGAGCTCATTCCAACTGGGTAGGGGCTCCTCATGCCCTGTGAGACCTCAGGGCACCTGGGCAAGCAACAAAGCCCCACATCCAGCATCAGAACCCACGGTGACCAGGAGATCCCTACACCTCCAGTGCTGGGGGGAGAACCGGTGTGAGGGCCAAGGGGCCCCCCAGACCGCCCCTCCGTGCATGCTTTCTCGGGGAAAGTACTCGAGGGTAAGCTCTGCCAAAAACCAGGAACCATCTGAGGAGGGAGGAGGCCTGGACTGCCTGCAACCAGAGGTAGCAGGAGGGCACCCAGGGCAAAAGCTGTGTCCAGGCAAGGAGGGCAACCTGCTGACAAGGCCCGGCAGAATGTTCTAGAGAGACTTCAAGAAGATGAAGGCTGAACCGCTAATGTGAAGGAGCGTGAGTCTGGGAGGGCTAGAGGAGAGCTTCAGGCTAGGCTCCTGAGAAGCACAAAAAACATCAGGCAAACAAAGGCAGTCACAAATTCCAGGGAAAACAAAAGGTTGGGCAGAGCGGAAAATCACCCTGGTTTCCGATGACTAGGCTGATCCCAGCAGCACACACAGCTCTAATTAGGAAAGCCCTACTCTCCGTGAGAGTGTGACAACACTGTAGCTACACCAGGAGGGGAAGCAGGAAGTGTGCGCATGTGTGTGTGCATACATGTGTGGGTATATGTGTGCGTGTATGTGTGTACATATGTGCATACACATGTGCATGCATATGCATGGGTATACAAGTGCATAAATGTGTGTGCATGTATGTGTGCATACATCTGTGTGCACGTGTGTACGTGCATGTGTAAATGTGTGCACATGTGCATGCATACACATGTATACGTGTGTGCGTGAGTGCACACATGCATGTATACGTGTATGTGTATGCACGTGCATGCATGTTTGTGTGCCTGCATGTGCGTGCATGCATTTGTGCATGTGTGCACTGCTGGGTGTGTGTGCATGAATGTGTGTACATATGTGGGGGGGTGTGCTTGCGTGGGTGTGTGCTTGTGTGCACCTGTGACAGAGCAGGTACTTGTGTATGCAGAGACTTGAATCCTCACCTTGCAAGTCAAAAAACAATGCCTAAACATTTAAAAACTCCAGAAGCAATATAGGCCTATTATTTAAAGAAGAGCTACATATCAAAAGAATCTACTAGAAGATGCAGACACTGCTGACTCTAGGGAGGGAGATGGAGGGTGGCTGGGGGTGACTGTTTTTCACTCATTTAACTCACTTACTCTCTAAACTACATGCACGTATAATTTTAAAGTATTAAAGCTGCATTTGTAAAATTGCAATGAAACAACATCTAGAAAGACGTGTCTGGAAACCAAGAGGAGGGCTGCTGGGGGGTTGTGCCTTCAGCAGACGAGCCAGGTGGGCACCCAGGGCTCTCCTCAAATCCCTGGGTGGTGGCCCCAGAGCACCTACCTTTGTCCCACATGGCCCAAGGAGGTACACCTGATGCTGGACACAGCCCAGTTCTACAGACACACCCCTCATGCCCAGTGCCACTGTGCCAGCAGGCAGGCCTGTTCTGGCCACAGGACATGAACTTCCATGGAGGAGCCAGCACTAACTGTCTCGGGTGAGGGCTTCTGCAGAGGCTTTCAGAGAACTTGGGAGCGGCGCTGGAACCCCAGGTCGGGGGTCCACCAGTCCCAGGGAAGTGGCTCAAGGGACCCTGAGCACAGGGCACTGCTTGCCATCCCCTAAAATGACAGTGTGGCACTGATGGGGTCAGCCAGGCCTGATAAGACTTGTGTTTGGAGGGGCTCCCTCTGCTTCAGGATGGAGAGCAGGCTGCTGGGGGCATGTGAGGGGCTGGCAGGGCAGTGAGCAGGGCAGGACCTGAGGAGGGAGGCAGGGAGGGTCTGGCACGGAACCCAGACAGAATCAAGGACAAGTCCCAAGTTCTGGCCCAGAAGGCAAGCAGACAGTGCTCTGACTTCCTAGGATCAGAAAGTGAGGGGAGCCATGTACAGGGATGAGCCCAGAGGGCCTCCCACAGGCAGGCAGACACCCAAAGACCTGGAGGCGGGGCTGGACGCAGAAGGTGAGTCCACTGTGCAGGAACAGTTGTGAGGATGAGACCACCCAGGGAGAGGAGCCACCATGCAGAGAGAAGAGGGCCCCACATACAACACGGGAGATGGAGCAAGCTGGGGTGATGTTAGCCAGAGGCCATGGAAGGCACTGCAGGGGGCAGTGGGGTCTCAGGGTTTCAGGACAGGGAGCACAGGAAGCTTGACGAGGTCCCAGGAAAGGCAGGAGCACTCACGGGAGGAGGGAAGGTATTCAAGTCTGAAAGAGTTCAGCTGAAACAGAGCTGGGGCCCCTGGGAGGACAGGAAGGTTGCCCAACTCCCCTCAGCTCTGGCCGGGCACGCGGAGGAGAGTGAAGATTCATGAGCGGCCCCACAGCCACCAAAGAAACCACCTGAGCAGATTTGAAATCTCATTTTGCCACATGCAGGAGCATGACACTCCTCTGTTTGTTCAGAAGGCTCAGAGAGGAAGGCCAACCTGCCCACCATGTCACCGCAGGCAGAGGAGGCTGATCTGGGAACACGAAATGGCAGTGCACATCTTCTGTCTACTCATGGCCCCACCCACCAGCCACTCTGGGCCCCTGGGGACACCTGGAATCCAGTGGGTGCAACCTTCCCATGGCTGGAAGACCACTCAGGGCCACGGGGCACTGAGCTGTACCAACCCCAATCCCCCAGGTGCCCCATGTTTCCACTTCCCTCCAGTGTTCAACTCAATCCCTGGCCTGCCCCAGCCACAGTGGCCCCGTGCCCACACTGGCACCCAAGGTCTCTGCATGCCGGGCCCTGTCCTGCCCTGGCCTCAGCTCTTGCTGCACCCCCGCCCCATGCCCTCGCTCTCTGGGGGCTCTGCCTAGTGCACCCAAGCTGCCTCCCACCTCCTTGCCTTTGCCCAGGCTGTGCCTCAGCTTCTCCCATGCTGCTCCTGCTCCTCCACCCTGCAGCCAGTTCATACCATACTTCTCAACCCAGCCGTCCCACCAGGCCAGCCAGGGGCTCCCATCCTGACCTTCCTGCCCAGACCTGACCTCTGAGCCCGATGCTGACCACACGCCAGACCAAGCAGCACCATGTACCGTAAGATGTAGACGCCCACCTGTTCCCGCCCTGGGGGAGGCTGCACGCCTGCTGGAGCCGTCCTTACCCAGTGCTGGCCCAGTCCAGTGCGTCATCACCCCAGCCCTGCCCTGACGCAGCATGTCCCAGCAGGCCAAATCAGAAACCCTGTCTCCTGCCCCCAACCAAGGATCCCCACAGGATCGGTCCACCCCTTCACTGAGGGGGCAAAGAACAAGAAGTCCAGGTGCTGAGTCAGTGTCCTTGGGAGCTCGGCATTGCTTGCATTGCTGGATGCCACACAAGTCCATGAGGAGGTGCTCTCACGCGTTCTGTTCTTAGGGGAGCTGGGGAAATCCCCAAAAGAGAATGTGACTGGCCCCAGGCCACCCAGAGACCACCTGCCTCACCTGCACCTGCTTGGCAGGCCTGGCCAGGGGCCTCACCTGTGTAAACAGTGCTGATCGTCCCGACACAGGGGTTATAACCCCATACAAGAGGAGGATACTAAAGTCTGGGGTCAGTCAGCCAACAGTGCTGGGTAAAGAACACCCCAGAAGGCATCAGACCCCCTGGGCACAGCATGCCACTCCTGTCCCAGCAGCACACTGCTAACCACGGCTGGCACGGCTACCCTGCCAGGAGGACGGGTCAGCGCCCAGGCATGCTGGCTTACTTGGTGGGACTTCATCCGAACACCACAAGAATCCCCCAGAAGTGAGCTGGGGTCAGGGACGGGCTGTGGCACAGGAGCCAGAAAGGCAGCGGGCACTGTGGGGTGCAGCCTCGAAGGCCTGAGCACACAGAGGGAGTCAGGCCTTCCCAACCAAGCGCTCTGCTGAGTTCAGGACACGGGGATGCCCCCAAGGCCTCCAAGAGAAGGCAGGCCAGCATCAGGGACTGTACATGGGCAGGGCAACCCAGCCACGGCCAGCGCTCAGAGGGAGGGAGGGCTGGGTAGCCAGGGGCACGGCAGGGAGGGGATGACATGGAGCCCCTCAGAGGAGCGTGGCAAGGGCAGAGAGAGCAATGGCTGAGCCAGATGCGCCTCGGGGACTGGATGAGGGCCACAGAAGCCATTCGAGGCCCAGTTGGGAGGAAGCTGGCAGCCAGGCCAGGCCGGAGGGGTGGGCAGAAGCTGACAGGCTGTTTTGCCCAAGAATGGCCCAAGTTCCAGGGCTGCCTGAATGAGGCCGGATGGAGGTCAGGGACAATGACCCGCTGGCTCCCGAGGAGGCTTCCTACCGAGCCACTTCCGCACCCGCCAAGGCCAGCCACAGCCCCTCCGGCCTCATGCCCCTCAGGCTGGCGCCAGCTTTTCCCAGGGCCCCTGATCCCTGCCTGCCTGAAGGGAGCTGTCTGTCCTTGCACTGCCCAGATCCTGTTTGCAGGGCGCCAGGGGAAGTGGGGGTGCCAGGGAACACCCACCTCAGTCAGGCACGCCACCACCCCGGCAACTCAGCCTGCCCCCAGGACAAAGTGCCCAGGCCCAGGATGAGGGGAGACCAGGCAGCAGGCCACACCAACTGCCTGCCAGGCTCCCAGTCCCAACTCTGGGGCTGGGCCCCCAACTTCTGGGCTGTGGGGCCAATGCGTGGGTCTCAAGCCCTTCAGTCAGGCTCCCGAACAGGGCCTCTGAGGCAGGGGGCTGGGCCCCACACAGGTGAACACCCAAGCAGATGGGAACAGGGTCCCCAGGCTGGGCGCCCAGAACAGCCCCAGCCCCTCAGCCTGGATAGACAGCGGTCGCTCACAGGAGTGGGCCACACACAGGGCACATCAGCTCTGCCACCCATGGTTTCCTCACCTGTAAACAGACAGCAGCCCCTCCCTCAGCTTCGGACGCGAATTCTGTGACCTCTGACCCAGGCACCGTGGTAGGGACACAGCAGCTCTGGACAGGCCTGACCTGCTCTCAGGGACTCTGAGCTCCAGATGGGGAAGGACAGGAATGTGGCACCACGCTCGCTCTGTGGGGGAGGAAACAACTCACGTGGCTGGACGCGCCCAGTCGGTGAGGGCACAGGAGGCCCCTGACCGCTCGGGCTGGAGGACGCAGATGCAGGGATGGGCTCCTCGGGCGACCCAGGGCTCAGCCACTCATGGGGACACACAGCCCCAGAGGTGATGGCAGGAAGCGGCGCTGTGTCCTGGGAGCCAGGGCACACAGAGCAGCCCAGGGCCCACACCTAGACCAGGGGTGAGGGCACGGGCAACCTGCAGCCTCCATGGTGCCCACCTGAAGACCCAGTGCAGGGGAGTGAGTCCTGGGGCAAGCTCTGGCCCCAGGTGGGCTGCTCATGAGTGGGCTCTTCTGCAGCCGCAGCCTCCCGTCCTCCGGTAACAATGCAGTGATGGGGGTGGGGCTGAACCTGCTCGTGGGGTGGGGCTCAACCTGCTCGGGGAGCGGAGGCTCGGCCTGCCCTTGTACAGTGGCTGCATGCTGCTTTCACACTCCCTAACTGAGCCTCAGGCCAGCTCCACCACTGGCTGGAAAAGACAAAGGAAACTGTCAGTTCACAACTGGGTGGGGGGCACCGCAAACAGGGAGCAGAGGCCCAGATCAGCAGCCAGCCCCACTGCCAGCAGCAGACCACTGAGAGACCTCAGCCTCGCCCGAGCACAGGAGAGACAGGCTGCACCCCACAATGCAAATCTCTGCTCCCCAAAGCCTGCCCTTTGGGGAAAACCATTTTCTATGGCAAAATGAAACTGCAAAGATCAAGAGAAAGTGAGTGAGGACGAGGTGCCCCATCCGCTGCAGCAGGAGGGCTTGCTGTGCAGAGCATGCCCACAGGAACCTCTGCGGGGGCCCACACTGCAGTTCCCCCACTGGGCGCCCAGCTTCCACCACACCCCTACCACAGCCTCTCCGCAGGCAGGAATCAAGAGCAGTATGGGAAGGGGCAGTCCCAGGAAAAGTCAGCGCCTGTCTGACATCCCACTCCCAGGTGAGAAGAGACAGAGCCAGGACCCCTCAGAGCTGTGACCTCAGGGTTTGCTGATGGAGCTGTCCTCACCCTGAATTAGCCGACTCCCTTATGCGCCCTCAACAGACCCATGTTGACAACAGTAGGTCACCTCCCTACCCTGGACACTCTCGGTCTCTTTAGACTTCTCTGGATAATCCCTCAAAGCATTTGGTGTACCACAAAGAACACAGCCTGAGTCCCCTTTCTGCTGTTGTAACGGAACTCCACACACAGGGGAGATTATAAAGAAGAGACTTCCTTGGCTCATGGCTCTGGGGGCCAAGAAGTCCAAGATGGAGGACACTGGGGGTGGTGAGGGCCTCCGGCAGAAGAGCACACAAGCCCGAGAGGCAGAGAGCAAGTGGGGGCCCTGCCTGTCCTCTCATCAGGAGCCCACCCCAGATACAGCAGCGACCATAAGCCAGTCACCTCTCATGGGTCCCACCTCTTAACACAATGGTGACTAGATTTCAATGAGCTTTGGACATTCACAACACAACACAGTCCCAGCCAAGGAGCAGAAGACCCGGCAAAGTCCCACCTCAACCGCTGGCCTGCTGTGTCCCAGCAAGTCCTGGCCCTTGAATCTGTTTCCTCATCTGTAAAATGGGATCACAAAGGGAAACCTCAGAGGGTGGGATGAAGACCAATGAGATGAAATATGTGGCCTTAGGTCCAAGGCAAGAGCTCAAAGCCCCACTTCCAAGTGCCTGGACCCTCGGGTCCCTGGCCTCACTATAACACACACACATCTGGAAGGGTTCCTGGTCCCCCAGAAGCCCACAGCCACCACGCTGTGCTCAAAGAGGCCAGCCTCCAAGCCACCAGCAAGGAAGAGGACCTTGCTGCCATCTCCCCTGTGGCTGCGTAAGGTATCTCCCTGTGCACTGGTATCTGCCAGGGCTGACCCTGCAGGGAGAGCCAGTCCAAGACCACGCCACCCAGAGGAAACAGCGGGGCCTGGTAAGGAGGTGGGGAGCCTCTGGGTCCTGCTCCTGGTTCCTCCAGCTCAGAGGCTGCTGGCCCGCCCTCTGTAAGAAAATGTCGTACAGATCCATCAGGGGTGGAGGTGGCCTGGGGAGACGTGGCCCTTTCGGTGGGAACCAGGGAGGAGAGGGAGAAGAGGTGGGGGTTAAAGCTCCATTCAGGGTACACAGGGGCCTCGTGTCCCTCCCCAGCCCCATGAGCCTGGCTCTGCTGCACCCATTCCCTAGACCAATCCCGGATTCTCACCAGCCCCCAAACAGCAGCTGCCACAGAGTCCCTTCAAGGTGGCCTCTTGTTCCACTGGTCCCTGCAGGAACAAGGAAACACAGCCTGAAGACGGTGTTGCCAGGGAATACTGAGCTGCTCAGGCTGCCACTCACCCCAAGGGCCAGGCACACCACGTGCCAGTCCCCAGAGGAGCCTTCAAGCTGCAACTGATGCCCCCTGCCCACAGAATCCACCAAAACTGCATCCGCCCATAAATGTACTCAGGGTGCTCTGAAGCCAACCAACCCAGAGATCTCAGGGCAAAGACCACGACCTCACGCGAGACGGGCTGCCTGGCAGACGGTGCCGTGTCTTCACAGCTGCTCCCAAGACCGCAGTCTCACATGGAGATGGGAAGGACCTGTCCAGGGGTTAAAGGGCACGATGGAGGATGACAGGCAACACAGCTCCCGGTGAGGAAGAAGAGTCACCTGTACCAGGAATTCTCTCATCTACTTGAAACCCCAATTTTTAAAATTAGAAAACAAAACCAGGGAGGGGAAATCATTTATCAAGGTCACAGGGACAGAGCAGATCTACAATAAGGAACCTGGCTCCCCATGGCTGCAATGCCTTCCCCTGCCCCAGCTCCCCTCTCGACACTCTCCCTGCTCCGGCACTAAGGTCTCAGCTCTGCCCTCACGGCAGTCTCCCCACTGTACCATGAGCTACAGAGGAAGACAAGCACGTCTTCACCATCGCACCCCCCATGCTAAGCACTCCCGCACTCACTCACTGAGCAGTGGTACTCGATTAGAACTTGGAGGAGTCAGCGTGAATTCATAGATTTTAAGATGCACAGAGAAATACAGATATAGATGTGTGTGGGTATATATAATCACACAGGCACATTCATCTACATAGCTGAGTGTGGACATGACAGACAGCTACTCCCTAGCTCTGTCCACTGAGAGGGCGGAGACACTACACACCCCACAGCACTGGGCACACCCAGCACAGAGCTCTTCCCTCCTAAACACCAGGCTTCGCTGAACAGAGTAAGAGATGTTAAGATGCCTTAGAGAAATGGCTGATTCCAGGGCTACAGCCCGGAAAGTGAAAGATGAGAGTCTGGAGCACGGAGCCTGCTGTCCTGCAAAAGAGGAAGTGCTCGAACAAAGGTGGGGGCACCTCAGAACGACACAAGGACCAGCTTGCAAAGGCTGGCCCTGGCCAAATCCAGACAATCTGAGTCTGAAAATAAATAATGATAAGAATTGTATAACTCACTGAGTAAAATAAAAATCCATGAGCCCACACTGTTATAGATGAATAAATTAAAAAAAAAAAAAAACAAAAGAACAAGAAAACAAGAAGGGCTCTTCTTTAGAGTAGAAAGCCAGCTGATAACTGCGGAAGGAATGGTGGAACCAGTGACCATCATGACAATCATTCATGCTGGTAAGAATATCCAACAGATGTTAAGGTTAGTGGGTAAAAGTTTGATGAATAACAGGATATTTACATAATCTCAAAGGATCTTGCCTGAGATGCTCATAAATTGAAAATGTAAGCAAATAACTTTACATAAGAGAAGGCTGGTAGGCATCGCCTTAGGCAAATGATCTCAGCCAGCATCGCCAGCACTGGGACAAACCAGCGCCACGTACCCCCTGACAAGACACAGAGAAGAAGCACGACATCACTTCTGTGGTCTTCCTGCCCAAAGTGGATGACTGAGAAACCTCAGAAACACCCAAACCAAGGAGAAGAACTCACCAGCAATCTTCAAAAACGTCAATGTCATCAGAGACAGACAGGCTGCTGCGCCATTCTAAAGAAAACGAGGCTAAAGAGACAAGCACATGGCCTGGGATTTCATGCCACTAACAGGGACATTTTTCTAAAAAGAACACAGTTCACAAGGTCTGCCCCAGATTAGAAACACACCCTTTAGAACGGACAAGACTACTGTATCCGCGTCAATGCCCCGGTCTTGATCACTGTGCTGCAGCTACGCACATTGCATATTTGGGATCAAGGAGCATCACGTCTGCAACTCACTACCAAGTAGTCCTGAGAAAAACCACATATGCGCGCGCGCACACACACACACACACACACACACACACACAGAGACGGAAAGAAAGAAGAAACCAAATGAGGGACACGTTAACATTCGGGAAATTTGGGCAAAATATACACGTCTTCCTGTTAATCTGGCAACTTTTCTCAAATCTAAAATTATGCCCCAAAGTTCTACATTAAACATAAAATAAAAACTCATAGGAAATTTTATTTTTTAATCATAGGAATAAATTTTAAAAAGTGCAAGCATAGAAAACTGCAAAAATTACTAAGAGAAATTAAGAACATGTAAATGAGTGACAGGACCACCACATTCACGGACAGGAGCGCTCAAGACAGTGCAGCTGCAGCATCTCATGGTTTTGCAGAGGAATGTGGCCAAACATTTCCAAGGTGCCACCAACTGTCCCAGGGTACTGGACATTTGATTGCTTTTATGAAGCATATATAACCATGCCACCAAAACCTAATAAACCTCCCCTAAAAACAAAAAAATGAAAACCTTATAAATGAATATGTTATAAATACTGATGCAAAAACACTAAATAAAACACTAATCAATAACATCCAAAACCCCCTCTGCTTGCTTTTCCCAGGAATGCAAGGCTAGCTCAACATGAGGAGACTCATCAGGGCCTGCACCACATTGACCTGACGGGAGAAGCCGGTGAGCTTCTCTACAGATTCAAAACAGCATCAACAGAGTTCAACACTCACTCCTGACGAAAACACAAGAGGCTGTCTCAGAAGGATAAAATAAAGGACCTTTCATCCTAAACAAGAATCTTATTTAATAACAAAAAAGCACAAGGAGCATGAAGGAAACAAAGGTGCTGGCTGCTTCTAGTCCTGCTCTCCACTGTTCCAATTCTGTCAGCCAACACAGTTAAACAGGAGATTAGCAAGACATTTAAATAAAAAAACAGAAATGAAACAAAATTCCCTCTCCTTGTAAATGATATGACAGTATACTTGTAAAACCCTAGCAAAACAATGTTAAAATCTGAACAACAGGGCCGGGAGCAGTGGCTCACGCCTGTAATCCCAGCACTTTGGGAGGCTGAGGCGGGCAGATCAGGAGGTCAAGAGATCGAGACCATCCTCGTCAACATGGTGAAACTTTGTCTCTACTAAAAATACAAAAATGAGCTGGGCACAGTGGCACGTGCCTGTAATCCCAGCTACTCAGGAGGCTGAGGCAAGAGAATTGCCTGAACTCGGGAGGTGGAGGTTGCGGTGAGCCAAGATCGCGCCACTGAACTCCAGCCTGGGTAACAAGAGCGAAAATCCGTCTCAAAAAAAGGAAAAAAAAAAAAATCTGAACAACAAAAGACTTAGTAAAGAATCAGGATGTAAAATTAACATACAGAAATCCATAGTCTTCACATAGACAGAATCCAGTCTGAGGCTATCATGGTAGGAAAAAACCCATTTACAAAGCAGCAAAGAATATAGAATACCGAGGAATCAATTTAACATGAAATGGGAAAAATCTCTACAAGGGGACTTTAAAGGATGTTAAAGTTCACAAAACTAGAACTGATCAAATAGAAAGATTTCCCTTGTTCTTGAATGGGATGACTGTCTCATAAAGATGTCAGCTTCCCTGTCGCAATAAAAATACCAACACGCGTTTTAATGGAGCTAGACAACTTGGCAGAGCAGTTCGTATAGGAAAACAAAGACATAAGAAGAGCTGGGAAAACACTCAATAAAAAGGGCTCGCCCTTGCAGACTTTAAAGTCCTGGAGAATGAAGTCCAGATATACGCACATTACAACAGGGACGGATCCTGAAAGCATTGTGCTGGGCGAAAGAAGCCAGACACAAAGACCACACGTGTGATTCCACTTTCACACGCAGTCCACGAGACGCAAATCCGCAGAAACAGAAAGCAAACAGATGGGTGTGGGGTGGGGCAAGGGGGCCTGGGGAGTGACTGCTAATATATGTGGGCTTTCTTTTCACGATGATGGAAATGTTCTGGCATTTGATAGTAATGAATGTACAACACTGCAAATAGACTAAAATTCACTGAATTGTACACTTTAAAAGGGTGAACTTTAGGATACGTGAATTACATCGCTATTATAAAAATGCTAGAAAGCCTCTATAATTAAAATTGTGCATGAAAATATAAATAGACCAATGGATAAGGAAGAAATTCTAAAAATAGACCCATGTACATATGGAAATTTAGTATATGATGAATGCGGCATCACAAAGCAAAGGACTTTTTCATTAACGGTGCTGAGACATCTGCTTAGCCATTTGGGAAAAAAATGGGTTCATACCTCACATGATAAAAAGAATACACTCCAAATGGATCACGGCGGTCAACGTAAAATAGATAAAACAATAAAAGCAAGTACAAAAAAAAAGAATTCCTCTTTAATCTCTACGTAGGGAAAAGTTTCCCATAGTAGGACTAAAAATCAAGATACTCTAAACTTCTGCACAGAAAAAAAAAAAAAAACCCTAAGCAAAGCGGAAGACAACAGGCAAGCAGAGAGAAAACGCGGGCAACACACGCCAGAGACAAAGGGTTAGAATCACCCTTAACATACACAGTTCGAAACGGGCAAAAGACACAAACAGAAAACTGACACACAGGATGTAAAACTGGTGCTTAAACGTATGAAAAGAGTGTTCTAGCTGACTCATAACTAGGCAGTTTACGCTGGCTCGGAGAGTTCCCCTTCTGCCTGTGACAGAGGAAGCTGGAAGGAGTGCCACACTAACCGAACAATGAGAAAAAGCTACAAAACTTGGACTCATCCGACACCTGAAGCATCAGGGCCACGGAGTAGCCTGAAACCTAAAGAAAGACAGTCTCGGGAGAGAGGATGGAGCAGTGGCCTCCATAGCAGAGCAAGGACGGGAAACCCCGGGGCCACACAGGCAGGCAAGAAGAATTAAGCCACCTACAGCCACATCCACTCACAAGCCTTTCTCTGTGGACCCATCGGCGGCTCAAGAGAAAGCCTAGCCCAGGATAAGGCAGGACCCCTGGAGCGTAGGTGCCAGCACACAGGCGGGCGGCCCTGCAGCTGAAAGGCAGGAATCCCCTCTCCCCTGAGGAATAAAAGGCCAAGTCTATGGGTGGACAGCAGCACAAGCCATCTGTGAACACCCACAGTGGCTAAGGAAGGGTAAAAACACACTTTATGGCAGAGCGTGGTAGCTGACGCCTGTAATCCCAGCACTTTGGGAGGCCGAGGCAGACGGATCACCTGAGTTCAGGAGTTCAAGAGCAGCCTGGCAAACATGGTGAAACTCTGTCTCTACTAAAAATACAAAAATTAGCCAGGTGTGATGGCACGTGTCTGTAATCCCAGCTACTCGGAAAGCTGGGGCAAGAGAATCGCTGGGACTTGGGAGGTGGAGGTTACAGTGACCCAACACTGTGCTATGCATTCCAGCCTGGGCAACAGAGTGAAACTGCATTTAAAAAAAAAAAAAAAAACTACATCCCTGGAAAAGGGGCAGGACACCTGCAGGAGAGGCAGAAAACATTATCCTCTAAAGACTAGCAGAAGATTCAAGCAGAGTTTGACTGCTGCAGGGAGAGGGAAGGGTCACTGCAAAAAGCCCCAGTCCCCAGACCAGGCCTGCCTGAGACTGAGGCTGCAATGGGACAACCCCACCTGCTCCCAGGCTCCCAACAGCTAGCAGATGAACCTACTGCTGCAGGAGGGGCAAGAATGTGGGGAGAGACCGTCTCTGTATCCACAGCGTGGGCACAGCACCGCAGGGTAGGGCAGGAACACCCACCTTGCCCTAAACACAAGGTAACTCCAGAGGAATCTGCAGCTGGGTCCTACACTGAGGGTAAAACAGCAGCAACAAAACCCGAAGCCAGGCCAACCTCTGACCAGGTGGACTCAACCCCCACGAAAATGGCCTAGCATCAGGGACATGCCAATTTCTCAGCATAAATATTACTCATTTCAGTCTGAAGTCCTATATCTGAAGTCGAAATCAATCAAATCAATCAAAAAGTACACACAAGAATGTCAGAAAGGGCAAACCACCGTCAACTAACAAGGCAATCAGCAGAGCAAGACTCAGGAGAAGCCAGAACATCAGAAAACGTAAAATAAATGACCTACATGTGAAAGGCCCCAGCAGAAAAGACGGACAAAATTCACAGGCAGCGGGGAAGCTCAGCAGAGAAATGGAAACTAACCAAGGGTCGCAGGGAAACGCGACATTAGAAACAGCAGGCGGGAATGGAGAAGGCCAACAGCTCGTCCACAATTCAACACCACCAGGAGGGAAAAGCCAGAGAACCTGCAGCCATCCAAACAGAGACAAGTGAAAAAGGAAAACAAAAGGCAAGCACCAACCAGACGTGATCAAACGTTCTAGCAAATGCTTAACTGGAATCCCAGAAGATGAAGAGGGAGAGAGCAATGGCAGAGAATTTTCCAGAAAGAATAAAGGCATTCGCTCTAGAAGGAAATGTGTCTTCCAAGGTTGGAATCCTAACCCCCAACATGACACTGTTAGGAGGTGGGTCCTTTAGGAGGTGATGAGACCATGGAGGGGGAGTTCTCACTGGATCAGTGCCCTTATAAATAAGACCCCAGAAAGACCCTTCTCCCTTCCAGCACATGAGGACACAGATAGCTCCACATATGAACCAGGACACAGGCCATCACAGGACACCGAATCTGCTGACCTTACAGCCTTCAGAACTGTGAGAAACACATCTGTTGCCTATGGTATTGTTAGAGCAGCCAGAACAAACTAAGACAGTAGCATCCCACAGACCCAAAAAGCTCAGAGAGGCCAGGCACAGTGGCTCATACCTGTAAACCCAGCACTTTGGAAGGCCAAGGCAGGAAGATCACTTGAGGCCAGAAGTTCAAGACTGGGCTGGGCAACAAAGTGAGACTCCATCTCTACAAAAAAATGAATTTAAAAATTTGTTGGGCACAATAACATGTGCCCAGCTACTCGGCAGGCTGAGGTGGGAGAATCACTTGAGCCCAAAAGTTTGAGATTACAGTGAGCCAAGCACCACCACACTCCAGCCTGGGTGACAGAGTGAGATCCTGTCTCATAAACAACAGCAACAACAAAACCCCGCTCAGAGGACACTGAGCAAAAGAAATACTAAATAAAAAAGAAGATAGAAAAACACAGAGAAATATCATACTCAACCTGATGAAAACCAAAGATTAAAAAATCCTGAAGCTGCCAGAGAAAGAATACAAATTGCATGCAAAGAAATGAAGAAAAGAATCACAGCTGACTTTCCCTCAGAAACCACACAAGCCAGAAGACAATGGAGTGACATCTTCAAACGCTGCTGACCTAAGTACCTCTGGAAACCAGCATTTTGACTGAAAATGTCAGACTAAAGCAAAAGGAACTGCATAAACACACTCCACTTTCAGTTGACAAAGTTGTTTCTCACAGGCGCAGCAGGACATCACTACAGATCCTACAGACGTTCAAAGAATAATGAGGGAATATTACTAACAGCTTTATGCCCATAAATTCAACAACGTAGATGAAATTAACAAATTCCTCGAAGGACACAAAGCTGAACAGTCTGGTATCTATTAAATACATCGAACTGGTGGTTAAAAACTTTCCATTAACAAAAACTCCAGGCCTAGAGGCTTCAGAGTAAATTCGATCAAACATTTAAACAAGTCATACCAAATACACAAATGCTTCCATGAAAGGAAAAAAAAAACCCTGCAGGAACCAAAGTGAGGTCAGCAGCTGCCAGGGTCTAGGAGTGGGAGTGGGGATGGACTGTGAGGGGGCAGAAGAAGACATTCTGGGTGGCAGAATGTCCTCTACCTTGATGGTGGTGTTGCTGCACAACTGTATAAATTTATCAAAATTCATCACACACTTAAAAGAGTCAATTTTATTGTACATACATTACACTTCAATAAGCCTGACATCACAAAACAACCAGGCCACACTCACTAACGATGACAGCTATTAGACTCAGTCACCCCTTCAAGGAGGTCCCGGGCTGGAGAGGTGCCCTGTGGGTGTTGGAGACACTCTGTTTCTGGTTCAAGATGGTGGTTCTGGGGTGGACACACCTATAACCATTTGTCAGGCTGTATACTTAAGATATGTGTCTCTCACCATATGTGAGCTAAACCCCAACTCTAAAATAAAAAGAGTATGAATACAAAGTTTTTAGCCTAAGCCGAGGGTTGGCAAACAACAGCCCACAGGCGCTCTGCCGGCATCTGCAGTAAAGCTCCACTGGCATGCAGCCACGCCCATTCATCCATGAGTTGTGCATGGGCTGCTTCTGTACCCTGGGGCGGAGCTGCGTACCACAACACACACTCTAGAGCCTGAGAACATCAACACATTTACAGTCTGGCCCTTTCCAGGAAACATGAGGCGACCCTGGTCTCAGCAAGTGGGAGCACAGGGTTGCATCACCCACGGAGACGGAGGCTGCAGGAGGAGGGGTGGATTCTCAGCGCTGCCTGGCAGGCAGTAACCTTGAGAAGCCACCTCACTGGAAGCACGGGATGGGCACAGGACCTGAACACAGGATCTGACCTCAGGGGAGAGATCAGACTGAAGGACCTGCCACGGGAGCCTGAGCCCCGGCAGCTCCGCCGCACGACAGACGCAGGATGAGCCCTGAGCGTGCTCGCTGCGGCCGCAGCTCCTAGGACCCAGCATCGGGCAGCAGGGCAGGAGGAGCTCCACACCATTTGTTGAAAGAATGAGAGAAAAGTGAAGAATGAGTGGGAGGGAAGACAGAAGGGCTGGAGGGGCTGGGACACCGAGGGCAACCATGAACGACAGCCTTACAGCAGCCACATACGGACCCCTCTTTAAGGGCTGGTGCACTGGCTTGGGAGGATGGGGAAGAGAAACCGGGCCCCAGGGCCAGACAGAGGCTGCAGGGCAGAGAGGGGGCGCTGACCTCCCTCACCCCTCATATGAGCAGCAGGGGCAAAGAGGATACTGCCTGGGTGGCCCCTGGCACATTCCCTAGCCTCCATGCCCCTGCTCCATGAAATGGCCTTAACAGCAATGCTGCAGGATGAGCTGAGCCCACAGTACGGAAGGACCTGGTGCCAGGGCTAAGAAGGCCGCCCCACCAATGCTGTCTTCCTCCCTGCCGCCTCTCCCAGCAGCCTCCCCACAGGCCTCCCCTGTGTCCTCCTGGCCAAGGCCCTGCCCTGACTTCTGTATGCTTCTCCTTGCTCCAGTCCCTCCCTCTGCCCCTCCACCCTGCCCCAGCCCGCCCTGTCGCCTGTCTGCTGAGACCCCTGAGTGGGTCTTTCTCTCTTGCACTGTGTCTGTGTCTCTCTCACCCTCTGTCTCTGGGTGTCACGAGAAGAGAGAGAGGAAGGGAGGCTTTGAAGGATGAGGCAGCAGGCACATGAGCCCAGGCTGGAGCTGGGTGCAGCTCCCTTAGGGAAAAAACCATCTGGTCTTTGAAAGTGCCACGGGGTGCAACCTGGGCTAGGGCCATGGGAGTGGGCGCAGGCCTGGCCGTGCTGCCACCTTCAAAGGGCAGCTGGGTGGTCTCAAAGGTCCAGCTGGGCCTTCACACAGACTGGCAGCTGGCAGAGAGGAGGCAGGGAAAACACCCACCTGGGAGGCCGGCAGCAGGACGTCAGGGCTGATCCAGACTCCCACCATTACACCCTCGGCCCAAGAAACCAGGACACAGGCATCAAGAACAGCATCAGGGCTCACTGCCATCCTAAAGGAAGAAAGCCCGGCAGGCCCATGGCTCCACGGCTCCACAAGACCTTGAGATCACACCCCGTCCCACAGCAGAGGGACTCTGGCCCCTGCTCTTTGTGGTGCCTCCACCCCCACACCTCCGACACAGGGACCTGGTCACAGGCAAGAGAAGTGAGTAAGGCAAGGAGGGGCTGGGCACAGAAACCTACCAGAGACTCGCCTGCCGCCCATGGGGACGGGACCCAGACCTCCAGGATGAAGACGGCTTTACCCACTCCAGGCAGAGGCAAGGGAGCAGACACAGGAGAGGGAGGCAGGCAGGTGGGGAAGCAGGGAGAGGGACGGCTGGGGAGGAAGGGCTCAGAGCACAGCCAGCAGTGTCCCCATGGGATTAAAATAGCAACAACAAGAAACACCCCAGGCTCCAGGTAATACACTGCGTGTGTGGAGCACAGGGGAAGTCTCCAGGAGGCGTCAATCAGGAAAACAAAGATGAAAGCTCAGCCAGGTGACATGGCTTACGCCTGTTACCCCAGCACTTTGGGAGGCTGAGGTGGGTGAATCACTTGAGGTCAGGAGTTCAATACCAGCCTAGGCAACATGGTGAAACCCTGTCCTGTCTCTACTAAAAATACAAAAATTAGGCGGGTGTGGTGGCAGATGCCTGTAATCCCAGCTATTGGGGAGACTGAGGCAGGAGAATTGCTTGAATCTGGGGAAGCAGAGGTTGCAGTGAGCTGAGTTCATACCACTGCACTCCAGCCTGGGAGACAGAACAAAACGTTGCCTCAAAAAAACAAAAGAAAAAGAAAAAAAGACTAAAGTTCACTCACTGGGACTTGGCTTCCAGGCAAATAACTTCAGAAGTGGGAAATGCATGAATTATGGCCCCTGGAGAGTTTTCTGAAACAAAGACCATCTGAAAAGGGGAAAGAGACTCTGAGAAGGCTCCGGGGGGCATGGAGGGGCTTAGCAGAAGAAGGAGGGACTCAGCTCATTCTGGGGAACCGGCACTGGCCTCAGGGCTGCGCTGGGAAGACCCCACACACATCCGACTACTGCCACCAAACCAATCCACGTTTGACAGAACCTGCCGGGGACCCAGTGCCAGGCAGGTGCCCAAGCACCGTTAGCTCCTGTCCCTTCCCCAGGGAGGAGGCACGCTTGCTGGAAAGACAAGACCCAAGTGTAGGGGCACCAAGCCTCGACCACAGTACTTGACCACAGTACCCAAACCGAAGTGCGTCTCCCATAGGGCAGCCCTCCGGGTCACAGTGTGCTCTGAGCCTGCCACGTGCTACTCCTATCCTCAACACTGGGGTGCAGCAAAGGACAAGCCACAAATCTGCCTCTGGATGCCCATGAGAACGGGGCAGTCTCCCGGCTGCTCCCAGCAACCATGAGGACAGGGGCGTACACCCACGGCCTGTGCTGGACAGATAGCAGCAGTGGAGTGGTGCCCATGGGGAGGGCGAGTGGCAGCTGAGGAGCGCCACGCACGGTGGTCAGAGCAGTGCGGCGGTGTCCCTAAGTCTCTGCAGGAAAGGAAGCTGGGCTGGCAGAGGATGGGGCAGGCCCTGGCAGGACGGGCCCTGGGGCTGGGTGGCTTTCTCAGCTCAGAGGGGCCGGCGAAGCAGGCCCACTGGGCAGCCTTCGGAGCACCTCCCGGTGAAGACTGCCGTCCGACTCGCCACAGCGCGCACAGCATGCTCTCTCAGAGGTCTGACCCTTCAATCAGCAAAAGCAAGTGGTGCCTGCGATGCCACCAGCTCTCCACTGCCGGGCCAGCCTCACTGCACAGAGACCCCAGACACAGCAACAGAGGCCCAGGAGATGCGGCTTCCTAGCAGCAAGAGCCAGCTTGCTCCCCAGGCCTGGCTGGCTCCCATAAGGAGCTCCAGCTTCCAGCACAGGCCCAGGCTGGGGTTCCAACTGACCGAGATGTGTGGATGCCTGCAGGGTGCAAGGAGACAAAGAGGGTGGGCTGGGCCCAGAGAACCCCAAATCAGGAGGGCAGAAGCGGGAGGCAGGGCGGGCCTCCTCACTCAGGCTGCCCCTCCAGGTCCACGGGTAGAACAGAGGTCCCCTGGGCTGGAGACTTCACAAGCTGGACCAGCTGCCATAAAGCAAGGAAAACATGGCCCCAGCAGTCTGCGGAGGCTGCAGACGGCACAGCCCACTCTGCCTTGACCTGCATGCAACCTTGACAGAGTGGCTCCATCTCTCTGAGTTTACCCACACAATCCAAAATGGGGGCACGATTTACACCCCGCAGGGCTACTGAAGGAGAGAGAAAGGGATGAAGGTGTCTCTCACATAGGCAGACACGCCACATGTGTCTTGCAGCCCTGCTTTCCCGAGCCACAGGGTGAGCCTGGAACCCAGCGAACCCTCTATGGTCCGAATGTTCTGGTCCTCTGCAAATTCCCACTTTGAAATCTGCCCCTGAAGTGATGGCATTAGGAGGTGAGGCATCTGGGAGGTGAGCATGTCATGAGGGCTGAGCCCTCAGCCATGGGATGCGTGCCCATATCAAACGGACCCCAGACAGTGCTCCCGCCGCCTCTCCACCCAGTGTGAAAGGTCAGCAGCCTGCAACCTGGAGGAGGCCCCAGAGCCGCCCTGCGGGCACCCTGACCTCAGGCTTTCAGGCTTCGGGGAAATGAGAAATGAACGTCTATCACCAGCCAGTTCAGCAGCCGGATGGACTGAGACAGGCTCCATGCCCTGGAGAAGCGGCGGCAGAGAGACAAGGCCAGCTGGTGGGCCCAGCCAGACATGGGACTCCCAGGCCCGGGCATGGGGCTATAAGCCCGAGGGGCAGACACGGGCCCTGGAGTGCAAGGGAAGGGGGTGCTGAGCCACCACTGGATACCCCAGCACAGAGGCTAGCCCTTCCTTGCCCTTCCCCAGGGCCAACAGCTTCAGGTGGATCAGCAGAACCTGGGCAGAGCAGAGAGAGCCACACAGGGCCCTGGGCTCAGGGAGAGAGACAAGCACTCTGAGGTCATACGGGAAGCAGAGGGCAGCTGCCGGCAGAGCCCCACACCTCAGGCCCGCCCTCCTATCCCCGTCCCTCTGCTGTGCCCACCCTGCCACCTCCCCCTGTCAACGGGGGCCATGGCAGCATGCTCGGAACCCATCCCTCCAGGAACATGTCCACTTACGTCCTCCCCAGACACTCCTCGTCCAGTGTCCCACAAATCCACAGGTGACTTGGGACAAATCTCACAAGTTACCCAAAATCTACCCCAGATGGACTAAAGGGTTAAATCACTTACACACAAATCGAGAGTAAAACATTAAGATAACCCCATGGAAAACACCTACCAAAGAGAGAAGCAATGTTACACACACACACACACACACACACACACACACACACGAAAACAGATGTGGCAGCATACTAAAAAGAGCTTCTACCATTTAAAATGCAACCTAGGCAAAATTAAAAGGCAAAAGATAAAGTAAAAACATATTTGTGACAAACATGGCAAAGCGTATCCTTAATAAACAAAGCCCTCCGCAAATTCATTTTTAAAAATATTCAACCAGAACATGAACTGAGTCAGCGACATGTGCAGGAAGGCCAGCCTGAGCCACAGGAAGGCCGACCTCAGCCAGAGGACTCCAGCGCCCACCGTCAGGTTAGTGCTGGCAGGGAACCGGGGGCACGCAGCGGCCCCAGCCTCAAGCACAGCTTGTAGGGGCATGAAACAGTGCAGGCCCCTGCAAAATGATCAGGCAGGGGAACCCCCTTCACTGCACCCCCCGAGCTCCGCTCCAAGGAATCCAGACAGAAGCTCCCAGAACTGGAAGCACTGTAAACAGAACATGAGGAGTTGGAAACGTCCTAAACACTCAGTAATAAATAACTAAGTAAACTGCCACCCATTTATATAACATGCAGCAACTCTAAATAGGGTCTAAACATGCATCTTCAGCGATGTGCTAAGTGCTCAGAAGATGCCGACGTGAAAGGCTGCGCGCGTGCGTCACACAGCCGTCCCACACGAGAAACCGTGCGCGGGGTGTGCCGTGTGGCCCTTTCTGATGAAGACGCAGCAGCCCCCAACCCAGCCATGCCACACCCCAGCACCTACAGGACAGCTGGAAATGCACGGCCCCAAGACCCCATACACCACAGTCACAGTGGCCTTGGGTCCATCACCCCGAACAGCCAGGACACGGGACACACCAGGGTCTGTCCAAACCTGGGAACACCACCCAGCATCTCAAGGGAGAAGGTGCAGAGGCCACACCCACAGTTCACTGAGGTAAAGGCAGCCAGGCCAGAGTTATGCTGCGCAATGCCACCTACAGGAAATTCTAGAACAGGCAAAACTCGCATGTGTGGCAGAACTGAGAGGCGTGGCGGGGGGCATGAGGGACCCTCTTGGGGTGGAAATGTCCTAGAGCACCTTTGTGGCTCGGGCAAATGCAGCTGTCAGAACTCATCACACAGAACACTGGGGAGCTGCGTGTTCTGTTGTGTGTTAACCACACACCCGCAACACCTGTGCATATGCGCAGCAGAAAGACTAGAGAGAGATCTGTTAAATGCCGAAGTGACATTCTCCCAGATGTGACAGCAGGCATGAGCCTTGAATTCACTGCTCAGGGTGAGAAGCCAGGCCCAAAGCACCACGTATTGTCCCAGGTCACTCACAGGAAATGCTCGGAACCCGCAAAGCCGCAGAGCCAGAAGGTAGATGAGGGGCTGCCCAGCGGCAACCAGGAGACGACCTCAGGAGCTGCTCCTGGTGGGCCTCGGGGAGCCCGTGCATGAGCTACTGCCCGTGGGTGCTTCAAGGTGCATGGGCATGTTGCCAAGGGCCCACCACAGGCCCAGCACCCTTGGTCCCACTGCAGCCTCCGAATGCAAGCTCCTCTGATGCCCCGGTGGCCCACCCTTCACCACACAAGGCCCAGGCAGACACCCTTCCCAGCACCAGACTCTGTGGTCGCCAGGCTCACAGGGCACTGGGTCCCTTCCTGGAGCTCTCATGCAGCTCTCATGCCAGCCTCAGGGGTACTAGGTCAGCAGCATCCCTTTGCCGAGGACCCTCAGAGCAGGGAACCCAGCCCGCAGCAGCTCAGCACCGTCCTCCCACCCCATCTCAGCACCTCGACAGCAGATTCGGCCTCAAGAGACTGTCTCCACATCTGTACAGTGGGCATGCCTCAGAGGGCCAGCCGCTGCCAGCAAGGACAGACCATTCACCATGGACGGGGCACCCTACCTGGATAAGCCTCCCAGTGGCTGCCTCTCCTCACCCCCAGACCCAAATGCCCCCAACCTCGTCCTCCCGGCGAGCAGTGGCACTGCACTGTGGAGCACTCACGTCTGGGGCCGGCCAGCAGGGAGAGAAGCTGCAGGCTGATTAGCTAGGCTTGCCCAGAGGTGCGTGTCTGAGAAAACAGAGAATGGTTTCACAACCTCTAAAATAAACGTGGCCAGGAAGAGGGCAGGGGAGGCACGGTGGGGGCGGGGGCTGGGAGGCCCACCTGTCCTTACACCTCCGTTTCCTAATTCAGTTTTCAGGGTTCAAAGTGTCACAAGTACTTCCACACCCTTGAAAGCCCTTCTCTGCCTGACGCGGAGGTGTCAATCCCAGAGCACCATGTGTCGTCCAAGGTCATTTACAGGAAATGCTCAGAAACGCCAGAGAGAAGAGCGGCCCCACCAGACAGACGCAGCGTCCAGTGCTCCGCCCAAGCCCCCAAGTCAGGTGCAGGGCCCCAGCTCAGGGCTCCAGCTCTATGGAAGGGGCCCGTGGCTGCTGCAGCCTCCAAGGCTCCAGGCTGCTGAAGCAGGCCTGGCAGGGCAGGAGGAAGCCCCAGTGCCCCCACCCAAATCTGGCTAAACCTACAACCTTCAGCAGGTGCCTGTCCCAAGCAGGGCTCTGTGGTCCCCAAGGAAACGGAAGCATCCAATCCCCCTCTCCCTGGGTCTGAAGGGCCTTCCTGTGCCACTGTTCCCAGCAGAGGAGGAAAGTGACGCTGGAGGAGAGGGTGGGAACCCATGGGTCCCACACACTTGGCACTGCCAACTCTACACCAGGAGCCCCAGATCACAACAATGTGAGTGTGGGCAGGTGGGTGGACATCGAGGCCAAGCCTCCTCCAGTGCTCACCATGCTACCAGGCACTGTCCTAAGCACTGAGCTCATTCCCTCCTCCCAGCAACTCCACAGGAGAGAACGGAGGCACAGATGAAAGAACCAGCAGAGAGCCTGCGGCACGTCCACGGGGAGGCCGGTCTTGCCCTCTGCAGGCAGATGTAGAGCCCGGGCTCACACCCTTCCTCCTTCCAGGCACTATCAAACACAGCAGCCAAAGGCCCCAGAGCAGGGATGGCACAGCTAGGCCAGGGGCTCTGTGAGCCAGAACAGGCTCACAGCATCTCAGAGGCCCCAGAGCAGGGAGGGTGCGGCCGGGACGCTCACCAGGGGCTCTGTGGGCCAGGACAGGCTCACAGCATCATGGAGCCTCCTGCTGGCCGAACTGCACGGAAGGCAGAGGGGACAGACCCTGAGGTGATGTGCCCGTCACACTGCATCCTGATCCCACCCCACCCGCCCTCACCTAACCCGGGCCACCCCACTTCTCAAAGCAACCGCTCCACAGGGATCCCCAGCCAGACTGTGGGCTCCCTGCAGATACCCCTGCTCCAACCCCCTGCCCAGCAGAGAGTCCCGCCTCCCGCAGGCGGAAACAGCAGTGTGCAAACAAGCTGCGTGGTAAGGCTGAAGTCTGGTAAAATACCTGTAACGGAAGACAGACTGGAAGGAGAAAGTTCCCCAGGGAAGTCTGAGTGGCCACCAGGGGTGGCCCACAGCGGCTGCCACCGTCATCTGCTGACAGGCGTGGTCTGAGCTTTCTACAAGGAATGGGTACTGCTGTTTGGAAGGTGTGATAAAGTCATTTTAAAAAATAATAAAGAGGGGAAATGCCACGAAATCCTCCAATGCCCTTCCCTCCTCGCCCTCACCCCCACACACATGCCCCTGCACACACGCCTTCACAGCTGGCCTTGCAGCATCACCCCAGCAGTCTGTGGCTCCAGCCTCAGTCCCAGCACTGCAGACTCAAAGCAGACACAGCTTCCCAGGCCTCAGCAGCCGATCACGGCTGTAAGGGCATTGCCCTGGCCCCACTGCTGGGCTCCAAATCACCTTCAGAATCAGCACCAGAAGCTGCACCCTGGGCATCCTGCCTGGCCTTCTCCCCTGACTTCTGGAGCACTGGGGAAACTCCTGTCTCCACAGCATCTGCCCAGCCCAGTCCCTGCAGGCCATGGGCAGCCCAAAGCCACATCTCAGCCACCTCCATGTGATCAGCACCTGCCCGCTCCAGGAAGAACAGCTAAGCCCCAGGGCCAGGTAGCAGGTGTCCAGGGAAGTGAGCTGCCCGAGGCCCTCCTGTCAGTGGTGAGGGAGCCTCCAGCCTCCCCCTTCCAGCGCACCATGGGGCCTCCCCCTTGCTAAAACCTAACAGTGCCCCCTGCCAAGCACAAGGGTGGAGGTCAGAGTGGGCTCGGGAACAGTGGCACAGGCAGGAGCGTGTCCTGGAGCTCGGCGCCCTTACTAGGAGACCCCAGAAGCAGAGGCAGGCGCCCAGCAGTGCTGAGGGGCCTGACATGGAGCGGGAGAAGGGCAGCACCCAGGGGAGACAGCACCCACACACCTAAACCAGGAGCCCTGCAGGGCAAACCAGAGTCTTCTGGTTTCCTTTGGCAAGAGTGCTGGTCCCAGGCTGCAAGCAAGTCCCCAACCCCAGGTGACCTGGGCAAGCACAGTCACCTCCCCGCAGCCCGGCGTCCTGGGCCAGCCTCTAAGAGAGCAGAAGACAGGCGCTGGTCTCCTCAGCATCAGAAACAGGCAGCGCCGCGGGTGCCGCAGCTCACTCTGCGTGTGGGAGACACTGACTCAAGGCCACAGCTCATGCCTACACCCACTCTCAAACAGCGCCCAGTCCTCCCCTCGGTGAGCAGGCCACCACCTCCTCCTCTGACAGGTACCTGACACCCCCCACACACAAGCCAGATGCTCAGCGACGCAGCACCGGGAAGGCAGAGGCCTGGCCATGCCCAGGCCCACGCACCCCTGCCAGTACTGGCCCTGTGCAGCCTCCGTGTGGAGTGGGTCCCGCGCATGTGCGTCCAAGTTGCATGCGTGAGCCTGTGTGCCCGGGTGTGCCACAGAGAGCCAGAGGAGGAGGAGGGCCCAGCTGGGGAGCTGCAGTTACATGAATCAGTGTTGTTATAGCAACTTCAACTCCACATCAAGCAGAATGTCAGCCAGGCACCCCCAGGCAACTCAGAGACCATGCCCAGAATCAGCAGTGGAGAAGCGTCCACTGCTAACAGCACAAACGAGTGGTCAGAATGCCAGCAACACACACCCCTTCTCCCGCCTCCACCTGCAGGACTACCTCCACCCCAACCTCTACTATTCCCCGGGAGACCAGGCTCTGCCCACTGCCCAGCTGTCAGCACCGCCCGCCAGTCCCTTCTCCCCAGGATGACAGCAGCAAACAGCAAGATGCCACCGCCTGAGTCATGCAGGCAGGGGGCAGGGAGCGCCCCTGCACACAACCCAGGAGTCATGCTGTGCCCTCAGGCAGGGACCTCCTGGCAGAGAGAAGGTCCAACCATGGCCAGGAGAAGCAGGACCACCGCTGTCACCTACAGGCGATAAGGAGGAGGGACCAAGGCCCCATCCACTTAAGCACACTTCACTCCGGAGGAAAGCCACTCCTTCACCAGGGCCTGCCTAGAGCCAGTGGCCATCACTTCAGTGAGCTCCCAGGTCTGTGTGGAAAGCACTTTTCTGTCCTTCCACAGATGGCAGAATTGGAGGTCAACCATGAAGTGGGCCCAGCCCTCCGCCAGGGTGGAGGAAGCAGGCAGTGGGCGGTGGGGGCCCGAGGTTCAGGTTCCTCACCACTGTGCTGGAAGCCGAGCAGGGTCTGGGGAAAAGGAGAGCAGGGGACAGGGAAGGGCCTCAAGAGAAGGTGGGATCAGCTCTGGAGAAGGGCACAGGGACCCATCACAGGACAGGGAAAGTCTGGCCCCAGCCCTGCCTGGAACCAAGGAGGTGGCTTTCCTACAGAAGCCTCAGAAACAGGAGTGGAGTCAGAGGCCACAGGACCTAAGGGAGGGGAGGCAGGAGGACCAGGGGTCAGTGTGCATGGAGAACAACCCAGGGTCAGGCTGGACAGCAGCAGCTGAGAGAGACCTGGAGAAAGACAGGCCGGGGCAGGGCTCGGAGGCTGGGTAGGACGTGTGGCCAGAGAACAGGATGCTGCCACTTCAGGGCCCAGAGACAAGACACCACCCAGGACAGAGTGCAAATGCCAGACAGCCATCCTCTATGGGAGGTGCCAAGCACAGCTGGCCAGGCGCTGTCCATGGTGCTGAGAGCCACACGCCCTAGCCACCCCCACCAGCCCAGTCCACACCCACTAAAGCCTCATGGGGTCAAGCTCAGCGGGCTGGAGGCCCTACTGTCATGGCAGGGGGGCAGGGGTGCGGACGCGTCTTTGCTAAGTGCCTACTGTGTGCAGCCACCAAAGGAGGCATTGGAACCATATTTGCAAAGTGCCTACTGTGTGCAGCCACCAAAGGCGGCGTTGGAACCATATTTCCTTTATCAATGTTCATAACCCTAGAAGGCTATCAAGGTGAGGAAACTGACCTTGAGTGTAAGTATGGCTATAAACATGAGCATATTTTTTCCTATTTCCTTCTAGAAATAAATTAAAACAACAAGGAGAATGCCAGCATCACTGCTATCAAATTAACAAAAAGTTTAAAAACCCAAGCTTCACGTTTAGAAAAAGCAGAAATAAATACAATCTGCAGGCCCTAAAGCATAGTGAGGGCTATGACCAAGGGCAGCGAGAGCAGACAGAGCCCACGCAGGAGGGAGCAAAGCGGCACACACGGTGGGAGGGGTGCAGAAACGCGCTCCCTGAGCATGGCCACTGACCCAGAACTCAGATGCTTTCTTTGTCACACCACCAGCAACAGACCCACGTGAGAAGGGCTGGCATCAGGAGCTCTGAACAGTCTACAGGCCCAAGCAGCAGAGTGGGGACCACACACAGAGTCACCAAGAGAGCCACATGTACAGTCTGCCTCCATGGCAAGACTGCAGGGGGAAAACAGGGACTCTGGAAAGCTACTGTGTCCCCTACATCCCCATTCCCTACCTCTCTGAGAAGGGAGCAGTGAGGACTCTTACAAGGAGCTGGCCCAGAAAAAAAGAACAATGCATTCTAAAATGAAAAAATAAAACCCCAATAGCCAAAATAATCTTGAAAAAGAAAACCTTGGAGGTATATTCTTCCTGATTTCAAAACGTGCTACAAAGCTACAGTTATCAAAACAGTATGGCAGAGCATAAAATCAGATCTACAGACCCATAGAATAGAATAAAGAGCACAGAAATAAGCCCTGGTATATAAATGGTCATATGATCACCAACAACAGTGCTAAGACTATTCAACGGAAAAAGAATCATCTTTTCAACAAACGTTGCTGGAAAGACTAGATAGCTCCATGCAAAAGAATGAAGTTGGATCCTCACCTTCAAACACACACTAAAACCTCTTACAAGAAAACATAAGGAAAAAGCTGCATGACATTGAATTTGGCAATGATTTCTTGGCTATGACAGACAGCGCAGTACAGACAAGAAAAGAAAAAAACAGATAAGATTTTATCAAAATTAAAAACTTTTGTACATGAAAGTACACTATCAACACAGTGCAAAGGCCACTCACAACCTGGGAGAAAACATGTGCAAGTCGCGTGTCTTTTAAGGGGATTAACATCCACAATATATAAGAAATTCCTACAACTCAACAACAACCAAATAATCCCCTTTTAAAGTATCACAAATGATAGAGACAAGAAAAGTGAAAGAAATGAAGTGAAAGAGAGAGAGGAAAGAAAGAAAGAGAGAAAGAGAGGGAAGGAAGGAAGGAAGGAGCGATAAAGAAAGAAAAAGAAAAAGAAAAGAAAAGAAAGAAGAGAGAGGAAGGGAGGGTGAGAGAGGGAGGAGAAAAGAAAGAAAGCGGGAGAGAGAGAAAAAAGAGAGAGAGAGAGGGAGGGAGGTGGGAGGGGAGGGCAGGGGAGGGGAAGGGATGGTATCAGGGAGGCTGGGGAATAACGTACAAAGGGAGGAAAAACCAGCCAGGCCATAGATTGCGCTGAAGCAACATTGGAGGTCGAAAGACAATGAGGTGACCTCTCCAAGACGCGGGCCAAACCAAGGGCTTCAGCAACATTCAAACCATCCCACAAGCCAAGAAGCCACAGCTTTGAATATGCAGCACTTAGGGACTGTCCCCACCCACCAGTCTGGAAAAACACCTTCAAGACAAACCTCAGCGAATCAAAAGCGGACAGGAAATGCCATCCAAACCGCTGTCAGTGAGCATGAACCATGAATATGTTTACTAGTAGATGTAAGCCTAAAGCGCACGTGAGCTTGCGGTGACAGAACAGCATGCAGATAGGCCCTGACTACGAGTGATGACTCAGCTGATTACACCTGGGAGGGAAATGAGATGGGGGAGGGAGGCACAACAGTCAGCTCCTCACCTCATTAGTAAGAACTGGAGTCACAGGGTATCATTTAAAGCTGACATCTCAGTAAGAGAAATACAAGAAGATTTAATAGTATAAAGGCAAACACTGAGAAAGGTACTACTGTCATCTAAAATTGGTGATGGGAGGAAGAAAACAAAATACATTAATTTGTAATTACTCATAGAGGGTGTACTGATTTCCAATTGCTGCCACATCAAATTACCGCAAATGTAGCACCTTAAAACAGACAAATTTGCCCTTTCACAGCTTCTGTAGGTCAGAAGTCCCATGGGGCCATGTTCCTACTCGGAGACTGGGAAAGCAACTCGGTTATCGGGAAGAATCCAGGTCCCTGTTTCCCTCCTGGCAGGGGCCCCCCCTTAGCCCCTGGAGTCCTTGCATAACGGGATCAGCAAATCCTCCTCACTCTCGTGACCTCTCTAACATCCCTCACTACACAGCTCTCATTTCTTGCTGGAGAATGTTCTCTGCTTTTCAGGACTCAGATAATGATATTCAGCCTCCCCAGGTAATTCAGGATAATCAATACATCGAGATCCATATCCTTTCATCACATCTGCAAAGACCCTTCTGCCATGTAACACGGCGGGCTCACAGGTGTGAGGGATTAGAGCGCTGCTAACAGGGTTAATGGGGGAACATTCTGCCCATCACAGAAGCTACTTAATAAATGGTCCCTCTCAACACGGAGTACTACAGGCATTTACAAATCACGTGAGATAGTATAACATCTTATAGAGACAAAAGTATAGACTCTCTTAAATATAAGAAGGATTCTTTTAAAATTTTTAAAAAGGAAAGAAAATGGACCACGGAGTAAAAGATTTAACAATACATGCACACACAAAGCCCGACAGACCTGAGGCCCGACAAGTGGAGTTGACCTACCAATAAATGTATATCATTTACTGCACTACGAAAGAAAAAGAAAAGATTCTATGATTGAATCACAAAGCAAAATCTGACCTCACGTGGTATAGGAGACACACTGAAAAGCATTCAGTACGGTTAAAACTTTGTAGTGGGCAAAGGTATGCCAAGCAGATCCAAACTCCAGAAAGCACTGGTCATGGTCTTACAGTCAGACAAGTAGAAATGAGAGAAAGAAGGGCACGTTGTGGCTAATGCATGCACTTCAGAATAAAAATGTAATCATTATAAATAGCTATGCAACAAGTAACACAGCAGCCAACATTCACAGGAGCCAGGCAAAACAGACAGAAATGCATCGATGGCGGACGTTAATTCAGTCCTCTTGGTCCACAGCAGAGCAAGAGACGAAACTAAGTAAGGGTCACACATGCCCTAAATAACACAGTTAAGGTGGTAAAAGCGCTTGATATACACATCAAAACGAAAACCCAGGCTTCTTTTCAAGCCCCAGCAGAGGAGTGATGAAAACTGATCCCAAATTAGGAACACGAGAAGCCTCCTGACACCCAAAAGTGCAAGCGGGAACAGTGAACATTCTCCCACCAAATGCAGCTAAAACTGGGATAACAACAAAAGCAGGAAATGAACGGACTTGCACTTGGAAATCTTAAAACTTGCTCCTGAAAAACTCATGAACCAAAAAGAAAATACAAACCAAAACGGCAGAACTTCTGAACGGCAATGATAAGGAAACCGTCTCATCAGAACCTGGGCATCAGCCCTTTGGTACAAACTCAGTGTGAACAGAATGATAAAAAATGAATCAGGCATTCACACCAAACATTTAGAAAAAAGGATAAACTGAGGAAAGGTAGAAGGGATCATTAATCATTAACAAAAAGCAGAGAGTTTAAAAAGCAGAAAAATAAAGACAATTAATTTAAAAATTCAAAAGCTGAATATTTGAAGAAAAGTAACAACAAAATGGGAACTATTCACTAACCCAATCAAGAAAAACAGGAGGAGCGACTGAGATGGAAATAAGCCCAGAAGCCAAAGACACTGAAAGACTCACAGGAGATCATTTCACTCACGCCTAAATACAACTGGAAGAAAATCGTAACCGTTTAGGAAAATATTTACAAAGCTGATCCCAGAAAAGTTTAAACAGAATCATTTCCATAGGGAAAATAATAAAGAGAAAATCATAAAACAACTTTCTTCTAAAAAGCACCAGGCCCCAAGAGTTTCACAGAGGAACCCAACCCCTCTTTAGAGACCACGCAATTCAGTGCTATTAAAACGTCCCAGAGAACGGCATGAGAAATAGAACTTCCATATCATGTTTATGAAGCAACTACCACAACCAAAAACAGTGTGTACACACAAAGGAAAACTACAGGCCAACCTTAATGACGAAGAGCAACACAGAAAAATCCCTTAAATATGAGCAAGAAGTGCATTCGCCAGCACCTTAGAGAATTACGTGTCAGACCAAGTGCAGCACCATCAAGGAATTCAAGAATCTTTCATTATTAAGCAACTTCACTTATATAATTCATTACATTAATACGTCTAAGAAAAAAATCACATGATCACCCCATAGATGATTTTTTTCTAAAAGCAACTGACAAAATTTAATAATGATTCTCGATTTTTTAAAAAGAAAACACAAAATAAAATAGAAAGTACAGGTTCGTCATTAACATACCTTTCTCAATCCAGAGCCATACTCTGTTTAATAGAGTAACAGCAGAGACATTCCCAACAGACGCCCACTACAGCCACTGCCAGCTACCATCATGTGAAAGATCTAGCCCACAAAAGCAGGGAAGAGAAAGAAACCAGAGTAGAACACTGGAAAGGAGAAGGTTAACCATTACCATCTGCAGTTCACAACTGGATACCTGAAAACCCAAGGTGACGAACTAAAGAAACCACAAAAGAATTCAGTAAGTCAGCAAAAAAACATTTTTTTGTTTAGATGGAATCTCATTGTCACCCAGGCAGTGGGGCGATCTCAGCTCACTATAACCTCTGCTTCCCAGGTTCAAGTGATTCTACTGCTTCAGCCTCCTGAGTAGCTGGGATTACAGGCACGTACCAGCATGCCTGCCTAATTTTTTAATGTTTAGTAGAGACAGGGTTTCACTGTGTTGGCCAGGCTGGTCTCAAACTCCTGACCTCAGGTGATCTGCCTGCCCCAGCCTCCCAAAGCGCTGGGATTATAGGCGTGAGCCACCATGCCTGCCCAAAGTTAGTATTTAGAATATAATAGTATTCACACACATATAATATTCCTTTGAACAACAATTAAAAAAGATAAAATTTGGGGGAATAATGAAAACCTGACTCAAAACATACCCCTAAGCTATGGTAATCAAAACAGCATGCTGATGACATAAAAACAGACATACAGACGAATGAAACAAGATAGCCCAGAAATAAATCCACTCATTTATGGTGGTGGTGCCAAGAGCGCACAATAAGAAAAGAACAGTCTCTCAATAAATAATGCTAGGAAAACTGCTTTTCTATGTACAGAAGAGTAACAGTAGACACAACTCACACCATATACAAGAATCAACTCAAAATGGATTAAAGACATCATTTAGACCTGAAACTGTAAAACTCCTAGAAAAAAAGAGGAAAAGCTCCACAACGTCAGTCTGGGCAATGACTTTTTGGATATGACCCCAAAAGCAAAGGCAATAAAAGTGAAAATAGACAAACAGGGTTACATCGAATTAAAAAGCTTCCGCACAGCCAAGGAAACAATCAACACAGTAAACAGACAATCTATGGAGGGGGAAATGTTTGCAATCCATACAGCTGATAGGTGTAAACATCCAAATACAGTATACAAGGAACTCCAACAACTCAATAGCAAGAAAATAAATAACGCTGTGAAAAAAGACACAAAGTTCCCGAACAGTTATTTCACAGAAGACAGATACACAAAAAGGCGCTCAACATCAACTGTCAGAGAAACACAGATAAAAACCCAACGAGACACCACCTCACCTCTGTTAGAATGGCTATCATCACAAAGACAAAAGATGGTCAGTGCTGGTGAAGATGTGGAGGAAAGGCAGCCCCTGCAGCCTGCTGGTGGGAATGTCAATTAGTACAACCTTGATGGAAAACAGTGTGGAGGCGCCTCCAAAAATTCAACAGAGAAGTACCATCTAATTCAGCAATCCCACTACTGGGAATAGATTCAAAGGAAACAAGATCAGATGGTGAAGAGACCCGCACGCCCATGTTCACTGCAGCACTACTCACAAGAGCCAAGATAGAGAATCAGCCTTAGTGTCCATCACCAGATGAATGGATGGAGAAAACGTGGCACATAAACACAGTGGAATGTTATGCAGCCTTGAAAGAAAGAAATCCTGTCCTTTGTGACAACACAGATGAACCTGGAAGCCAGGCACAGAGATACAAACACTGCACATTCTCACTCATACGGGGAGGCCAGCAAAGTTGATCTCATGGAAGTAGAAGGGGGTTACCAGAGACTGGAGGAAGGGAGGGGATTGGCCAATTGATACAAAAGGTCAGCGACGCAGGAGGATTAAGTGCAAGAGACCCTGCACAGCATGGGGCGCAGGGTTAGTAACGTCCCACGGACGATGGGTGAACCCACACGCCCTCTCTGGAGGATAATCTGGCAGTGTACATCAAAATTACAAAAGTGTGTACCTTCTGAACCAGCACTTGTTCTGAGCATTCATCCTGCACATATATCACACTTAAACAAGCAAAACAGCACAGGGACCAGGCCATCCATTCTGCCATAGGAAAGGATCGAAAGTCACCTAAATGTCCACCCACAGAGGACTGGGAAATCGATCCGGGCATATCCACACCATGGAATACTCTGTGACTGTCAGAAAGAAGGAGGGAACCCAGGACTGATTCCAAAACCTCTCCGCAGCACTGACATTAACACTTCACCAAGGGAAGGGGGGACCAAGGTGCAGGAATGTGTCATCTCGTGACTTGTAAAAGGAAAAGCAAAGAGGAAGTGTTTCTGTTTGCTTGGAATGTATAATGAAGCTCTAGAAGGACAGTCATTCTTGGCTTAACTGTAGGGATACAATCTGAGAAATGTACCACGAGGCGATTTCCTCACTGCAAGCATCAGAGTGTATCTACACACACCTAGATACTGGGGCCCAAAACACACCCTGGCCATGTGGCAAAGATTACTGCTCCAGGCTACAAACCTGGAGAGCAGGTAAATGTACTAAATGCTGTGGGCGACTGTAACACAATGATAAGATTTGGTGTATTTACACGTATCTAAACATAGAAAAGGTAAAGCAGAAATACAGTTGTGAGGGTTTTTAAATGGTACACCTATATAGGGCACTTGTAGGACTAGACACTGCCTGGGTACATCAGGGAGTGAGTGAGCGACAAGTGACGGTGAAAGCCTAGACATGACTGTCACTACCGGAGACTTCACAACAGTCACTGTACACTCGGGCGACACGATTTTTTTTTTAAGTTTTGGTGGGTCATACCTGTAATTCCAACATCCTGAGAGGTCAAGGCAGGAGGACTGCTTGAAGCCAGGAGTTCAACACCAGCCTTGGCAACAAAGCAGGATCCCACCTCTGCAATCAATCAATCAATAAGCGGGTGTGGTGGTGTGAACCTGTAGTCCCAGCTACTTGGGAGGCCGAGGCAGGAGGAGCACTTGGGCCCAGAAAGTGGAGGCTGCACCACTGCACTGCAGCCTGGGTGACAGAGCCTGTCACAGCCTGTCTCTTAAAAACAAAAAAGTTTTCCTTTCTTCAATATTAAATTAACCTTAGCTTACTGTAACTTTTTTACTTTATAAACGTTCAAACATTTTTAAACTTTTTGCCTCTTTTGTAGTAACATTTAGCTTAAAATGCAAACATTATACAGTCGTACAAAAGCATTTTCTTCCTTCACATATTTACTCTATAAGCTTTCTCCTGTTAATTTGTTTTTAACTTTTTAACCTTGTTTGTTAAAAACTAAGACACACACAGGCCAGCCTAGGCCTGCCTACACAGGGTCAGGATGATGAGTATCACCATCTTCCCTCTCTTCCTCATCCCACAGAAGTCTTCGGGGCAATAACACACAGGGAGCTACCATCTTCTAGGATAACAGTGTCTTCTTCCAGATACTGACGGTGGCAGTGGCCTGCCTGGAGCAGCCGCTGTGGTGATGCCGGCTGCGGCGGGGGAGGTGCAGCAGGGGCTGCGCAGGCAATCAAGCCGGCGAGAGCCAGGAACAGCCCATTCCAAGCTGGAGGGGTGGGAGCCCCACACTCCTGGGCACAGCTGCACCCTCCCAGCCATGGCTGCACACCCAGGCATCCCTGCGCTCCTGGGGGCCCAGGAGGCCTCCCTGCCCCGCAGGCTCGGAAGTGCCTATTCCTACTGCCTGGCCTCTCCCGGTTCCCAATGCCTGCTCCGATTTTGGAGCAAAGTTGAAGCCAGGCCTGAGCTCTGTAGCAACACTGCTGGGAGTGCACTCACAGAGGTGCTGACATGCCAGCCCCTGCCAACTCAGCCCCCTCTGGACTTTGGTTGCCAACAAGCATGGGAGGGAGGCTGCGGGGGAGCTGAAGGCGGCTTGGCACAGGACTGCAGGTGCCCCTTGCAAACAGCCTGGGCACCATGGATGACATGATTGATGGCGGCAGGAGGCAAACAGGCCCCTGCGCAGAAAGGGGAAGGTCCCCAGTGAAGCCCCGCCTTCAAGCCAGGGACAGCCTGAAGCCCGGGAGCTGGGCCATCAGTTCCAGGTGAGGTTTGCAGCCTGGAGTGAGAACTTACAGTGCTTATTCCAGGTCTACCAATGGCCGCCCGTGGACCATCAGCATGCACTTCTTCCCTTCTGAGCCCATAAAAACTCCAGACCCAGCCAGACTCACGCAGATGTCAGGACTACCAGCTGTGGGAAGGAGTTGCTCACTGTGGGTCTCCTCTCCATTGAGGGCCAGACACTCAACAGGACGGCCTCCTGTGGGAAGGAGCTGCCCACTGTGGGTCTCCCCTCCACTGAGAGCCAGACACTAATCAGGATGACCTCCTGTGGGAAGGAGCTGCCCACTGTGGGTCTCCTCTCCACCGAGAGCCGGACACTCATCAGCACCGCCTCCTGTGGAAGGAGCTGCCCACCATGGGTCCTCTCCACCGAGAGCCGGACACTCATCAGCACGGCCTCCTGTGGAAGGAACTGCCCACCGTGGGTCCTCTCCACTGAGAGCTGGACATTCATAAGGATGGCCTCCTGTGAGAAGGAGCTGCCCATCATGGGTCTCCTCTCCATTGACAGCCAGATACTCATCAGGACAGCCTGCCTGCAGAAAGGACCTACCCACTGCAACTCCCCTGAGAGCTGTTCTGTCACTCAGTGAAGCTCCTCTCCGCCTTGTTCACCCATCAGTTGTCTGCGTACCTCGTTCTCCCAGGATAAGAACCTGGGGCCCACCAAGTGGCATGACTAAAAGAGCTGTAACAGAAACAGGACTGAAACACATCCCCCTCCCTGCCACTTGCCACACTGCAGGTGACAAGAAGGAGGGAAGAGCTGCAGCCATTCAAGAAGCCCAGAGAAAGGAAATCCTCCAGCCAGCCCTGTGACACCCTCTTTGGGGCTCTGTAGTTCCTGGTGTTTCCAAGCCTCCAGCACCACCATGTTCCCCTCATCCAGACCAGGTGTTCACAGTGGAAGCCGTGTGCAGTACATCTGCTCCAGACACAGTCCTGCCCAGAGCCAGCACCTGTGCCAGTGCCTGGAGCTGCCCCTTGTTGCAGCAGCCAGTGTGCCTGGCTGTGTACAGCGGCCGGGCCAGTGCCGGCTCACCCACACACCTCCCACTGTCGTGCACCTGGCTCGCCCTTGGCAGGTGTGGGATCTGGGGAAGTAGCACAAACTGAGCACAGCCTGCTAAGCTGAGTGCGCAAAACAAACCCAGTGGGTATGAGCACTACTCAGGCAGGAGGCACCGCTGGCCACAGAGCTTTCCAGCTGTCAAAGCGACACCCCAAAGATCCCATGACAATACCCACTGAAGGCCCTGCCTGAGACTGTTTCACAATCAACTTTCTTTTTTTTCTTGAGACAGTTTCGCTCTTGTTGCCCAAGCTGGAGGACAATGGTGTGATCACAGGTCACTGCAACCTCCGCCTCCCAGGTTCAAGTGATTCTCCTGCCTCAGCCTCCTGAGTAGCTAGGATTATAGGTGCACACCACCATGCCCAGCTAATTTTTGTTTTTTTAGTAGAGACAGGGTTTCACCATGTTGGTCAGGCTGGTCTCAAACTCCTGACCTCAGGTGATCCACCTGCCTCAGCCTCACAAAGTGCTGGGATTACAGGCGTGAGCCAGTGTGCCCAACCTACTTTTTTTAAATAAGTACACTCTAAAATAATGATAAAAAGCATAGTATAGTAAATACATAAACCAGTATCATAAGCGTTTATCATAAAATATTACATGGCATATACAACTGTACAGGCTGAACTTCTCTATGACCTGCAGCGCAGCAGGCCACTTACACCCGTGTCACTGCACCCATGTGAGCAATGCGCTGCACTACGGCATCATGGCCGCCAGGACGGCACCAGGCGACAGGAATTTTTCAGCTCCAGTGTAATCTGACAGGTCCGCCCTCATCTATGCCATCCATCACTGACCGAAATGTCCTTATGTGCACGTGACTGTGTAAGACACTCACAGGAGGAGCCGCTGTGGCGATGAGGGATGGGCCAGCCAGGGATGGGGACAGTTGCTACTGGATACTTCCATCATCAAACTATCTAAACTACTCGAAATAACTATAGCAAAAGGTCATGAGAATAACCTGTGGGACGCCCACACGGTGGAACAGGCCTCAACAACAGGCAGAAACCACTCCTGCCACCTGCAGCAGCCTTGAGGACCGGCTGGGGACTGATGGCAAATGGATAAAGCCAGTTCCCAATGCCACACACTGCAGGATTCCATGCGTACAACTCGCTTCAAGTGACGACAATACAGGATAGAGAGCGGACTGGTGCTCCCAGGAGTTCATGAAGGGTTGGAGGTGGAAGCGAGGCACGCGTCGCTGGAAACGGGCATCAGCTCGGGGCTCCTCTCAGCTATGGGAGCCTCCAGGACGGCGGCCACAACCGCCAATCTGCTGGCTGTGCTGTTGTCCTGCTTCTACACAAAGCTACCGCTGGGGAAACCGGGTGAAAAGGCTCAGGATCTGCATATTGTTTCTTACAACTGTATGTGAATTTACAATGGTCACAATAAAAAGTTTAATTTGCCAAAAGGCCCTGAAATGTCAAACGCCACACCTGAGGGTGCTACATGAAAGAACAGAGGCCACGTTCTCCCCAGTCTGGCTCCACCGAGCACCCATACATCCACTCCACCACCTTCTGGAGCATCAGGACTAGAGGGAGGCGAAGCCTGACAGTCCACCCTCTCCTAATGCAGACAGGGAATCCCAGGAGGAAAACCAGGGGAACACCCAGGCAGCAAAGGTGGCGGGTCTGAAGCACAAGCTGCTGGCTACACAGTTGGTGTGGCATCACTCACGCTGCTCCCCCGAGGCGTCCAGTTCTCCTCCCTCAGGGAGCATGGGGCACTTCCTGGCCTCTTGTGGTCCAAGCTGAATGGTTCCTTCTGGCCAATGAAATGTGAGTCCCCAACAGACACACACACCTTTGTTGCTTCAGGCTACTAAAACCTGGGAGATTTTCATTCCAAAAGCAAAACCTCGCCTATGTGGTTACATTCTCCACCCATCCAATCACCATCCTGCTCACGCCGGCTGCCCGACTCCACTCCCTGCTCAGCTGGGAGGCCCTCCTGCCCTGGCTAAGGCGGAAGCCTGCAGGCTGCCTGTGGGCCCCACACTTATGCCTGCGGCCTCCATTAGCCTCCATAACTTCTTTCATGGATTAAGGTGTCAAGATAACAGCTTCGGGGGCAGATACACAGAAAGGTGGAAGGCTCTCTGCTTGTCGGACCATCCTGCCAGACAAGGAAGCCGGGTGTGGGGCACACACAGCAGCAGGGCAGGTGGACTGGACAACTCAGACCTCTGACTCCCCATCTGTAAACTGAAACCAGCTCTAGAACTATTCCTAGCTACAGAATCTTTTCTCTAAACACAATCATCCTCAGAAGACACCACGTGAAACAGATCACGTCACAGCTGCTCTGGGTAAAGGGAGGACGATGGTGGCGGCAGGGAGACTAGAGCCCCTGGGACTCCAAGGAGCAGATCACGTCACCTGGAAGTGCCCCACAGTCTCAGCCTGCTTCCCGTGGGGCAGTGTGGGAAGGACAGGTCACACTTTCTACAGCCAGACCCCACAGGACTGGTTCCTCCTGCAGCTCTGTTCTGTGCTTGCTTCCTCGGCTTGGAAACTACGTCACCTCTCGGGTTGGACAGAAAACAACTCCCACCTCCCTGCTCCAACCAGGGCCACCAGAGCCACCAGGCCACTGAGCTCTGAGATGTGGGATGGCCCACAGGGTCACCGCAGCACTCCTCACACCCCAGCCGCCAACACACCCGTCCACATCCCTGCATGCCAGGCCAAGGCTCCCCTGCTGGCAGCATCCCAGGCTGCACCTGTGTCCTGGGGACAGTGGGTACACGAAGGGCGCAGGCCCCTGGAAACCAAGTCTCCATGAGGAGAGATGTGGGCAGGTGACCCGGCCTCCCTTCTGGAAGACTGGGTAATGCTGTCACCCTGGAGGCTGCTCTGGGAATTCAGGACCTGTCCACCCGCAAGAGCATCTGCTGTCCTACCCCTCACCTCTTCCTGCTCCAGGAGGGGTGGGGTGCCTGTGCATCAGAGGCTAAGCAGTCTCAAGGTGAGGTTCAGCTACCCCGGCTCACGCTCTTGTGCCCACTGTGTGCACTGTCCTGTGCTGGGGCCACACAGGCAGAAAGGACAAGGTCCTGGCCCTGGAGAAGGAAACTAACAACCGCGACGCAATGCATGGGGAGCCACTCCCCGAAGCCTGCAGCCTTCACTCTGCCTCGCCTCCCCAGGAGCCACCGGGCCCTCAGGATGAGCAGATGGGCTGACTCCTGATGGCGGCCCCAGCAAAGACACCCAGGGCCAGGCTGGGGGCAGCCTGAGAAGTCAGCGCAGCAGGTTTCCCAGGGGCTGAAAAGCAAATGCCAAGTGAGAGTGAGGCTGGAGCTGCCAGCAAGACTTTTAGCCAGGGGGTGGCCGGCCAGATCCACCCTCAGCATGATGCAGAATCACAGGGGCCCAGGCTGGAGGCTGTGGACCAGCGAAGACGCCCAGGTACCAGGAGCGGCAGTCCTCCCCAGTCGCAATTCCCACCTCCCACACCCACTCCCAGCACACCACACTCTTTAGCGTCTCCCCACGAGTAAGCAGCAGGGGGAAGGAGGTGAGACTCCCAGCACCAAACCCAGCTCCTCATTGGCGCCGAGGGCAGCCAGCCCAGGAAGAAGGCTGCTGTTTCTAATGTTGGAGAGACTGACCCTGGGCTTCTGGTTTCAAAATACGTCCCCTTCCAAATACTTGGCCAGAATCGATCATGGGTCCGGATGGAAGGCGGCCAAGGTGGCCCGCTCTATCCAGGGCTCTCTGACAGGAGCCTGGATGCCCCATGTCCTCAGAACGCTGCCCTCATCTTCCCTAGACCACACACTCAACTCCTTCAGTACCACCCACCAATGCCCAGCTTACCTTCACACAGGTTCCGTTTGCACCACTGAGATGACAGCCAGGCTCAAGACACACACACACACACACACACACACACACACACACACACACACACACACACGCAGCCCCAAAGCCTAGAAACCCTTGATTTACCAAGACCCCATCCACAGGTAACCACAGCCACCAGGGGGCTCATGCGACCCCAAACTCAGAGCCTCAAACCCCATGGGAACAAGAGTCATGAGCTCTGCGCACCTCCCCTCTCCACCAGAAATATCAACCTCCATCCATGGCTTCCTTCAAGCCTGCAAACCTTTGCCACACTCTGCTCCAGAATGCCATCTCAAGATGGAAGGGAAGGACAGGATTAGGTCTTAATAAGTTCAGTAACTGCCGTGATTAATAACATCCTGTAACTCACAGGGAATATTTGTGAAGCTGCTTCCAGCCTGGTCCTCCTGGAGAGCAGCAGAGCAGGACCGCTAGGGAGGCAGGCAGCAGAACAGCGAGCAGCACCTCTGATCTCTGCCTCAGAACACCAGGGCTCCCAAAGTGTACCCCTAGCCCTCCCAAAGTGTACCCCAGACCTCCCAAAGCACACTCCCAGCCCTCCCAAACCGCACCCCCAGCCCTCCTAAAGCGCACCCCCAGACCTCCCAAACCGCACCCCTGGCCCTCCCAAACCGCAACCCCAGCTCTCCCAAAGCGCACCCCGTCCTCCCAAAGTGCACCCCAGCCCTCCCAAAGCACACCCCCGTCCTCCCAAAGTGTGCCCCCATCCTCCCAAAGTGCACCCCCGGCCCCTCAAAGCGCACCCCCAGCTGAGTGAGTTCCCCTGTCCGCCTCCTCACTGCCCACTGCTGTGGCCTTGCTCTGTAAGATGCACAGCAGTGTCCTGAGCACGGTCAGGAAAGCCTGAACCTGCTTGCCACAGCATCCGTGCCAGGCACAGCCTTAGCACATTCTCCGAGAATACCATGCATCTTGGACAACAGTTGTGACAGCTGGGGCTGGGACTGAGACCTGTCAATGACCCTGTCCAGGCCAACACCCCCAGCAGACTGTCCTTGTGCCTGCAGTGGCCCCTAAGTGTGTTCAAGTCCTAACAGGACCTAACCAAGGACCAGAAAGGAAGGGCCCTATACAGCACAGTCTGGATTTGAAGCCCACACGGAGTCACCTTCACCCCCATCCTGGACTCAGCAAGTCTCAGGGTAACAAGGGAATCTCATAGTGGATAAGGCCAGGCAGGACAGACACAGCTGGCTTCGGAGGACACCCTGGATGGCAGGCAGGACACCCTGAAGCAAGGCCCCTGCAGGAGACACCACCCAACTCTGCTCCATGGGTGAGGACACCCTGCCCATGAGAAATCTTCGGAAACCTCCTCAAGGCACCTGGCTTGTCATTGTTGGTAGGGCCCTTCTTCTCTGCCAGGGGACTTGGACCATGAAAACTCCTCCTATGGAAGCTTCCAGATGGCTCCACAGTATAGCACTAACAGGAAGCATGGTGGAATGTGGGGAATGCTCCCGTGTGAGGCCCCTAGGAAATGGGCCTCATCATATGGTTAGCTTGAGCCCGGACACAGATCCCCGGTTAGGGGAAGTCGAGCTGAGGGAAAACAGGAACCAAGAGAGGGACTATGCTATTCAAAATAATTAACAGGCATTACTTTATGGATATGAGGACGTGGGAGGCGTCGTGTCCACTTCCGGTTCCGTATGGCTTATTGCTTCATTGTGTTCACTTCTGGATCTTTGCTACATTAGTTATAAAATATTAACTTAAGTATTTACAATTGTTAGTATTTACTGGGCGTAACTTACTGACCTTGTGACTTAACTTCAGTATTTACAATTGTTAAGTATTTACTGGGCGTAACTTACTAACCTTGTGACTTAAGTATTTACAATTGTTAAGTATTTACCGGGCATAACTTACTTACCTTGTGACTTAACTTCAGTATTTACAATTGTTAAGTATTTACTGAGCGTAACTTACTGACCTTGTGATGTAAGGAGACTTGTGATTTTATGGTAAAACTTTGTGTTACCCTTTACCTCATGGAAATAACTTGTGTTTTATGTAAGCAACTCTACTTGTAACGTATGTAATCAAACCCTGAGCCCAATAAAGTCGATGGCGAAGCATAGCTTCTCAACCCTCCAGACCCCATCTGTCTGTCATCTTTTATCTTCCGCACACCCCGCTATCCAGGTTGGAACCCTCTTGCTGGCCAAGAGCCCCTGGCAGACGTGCTGCTCTTCTCAGTGGAATAAGAACAGCACAAGTTCAAGGTCAGCTCTGTCACTACCCCTCACTTCTTCAGCAAATCTCCAGGTGCTCACTGGACCCCAGACCCTGGGCCACAGCTGGACGGGCATTCAGATGCACAGATCCCCATGGGTGGGGCAGCAGACAGGGAGGTGTGGAAAGGCGCTGGGGACCGTGGGTGCAGGCGGAATGAATGATCTTCCCCAGCTGCCTCATGCACCCAAGAGGGACAGGATGAGGAGGCCCCCAGCACAGTGAGCAGGGCCAAACATAAGCATCCACACTGAACAAGTGGCTGTCGCCTCTGGAGAGCCAGCACCGGCCATGTGCTCTCCGACTCCCTGCACACTCTTTCCTGCCCTTAGTCTTTGGGCCACCACTCCTCCATACACAGATGCAGCAAATGTTCAGATGGGGCCAAGCCTCTCAGCAGAAAGCAGAGGAATCAGAGGAGGGATGCCCATGAGTCCGTTACTAGTGATGGTTCGCAAAACAGTGACTGACAGCCAGACTGGGCCACAAGCTCAAGATCTACCTGCAGCAAATAACACTACCCAGACAATCCCAATAGCCACAGAAACGCCCCAGCATTAAAAAGAAAGCCTGGAGCCAGACGCCGTGACTCATGCTGGGAATCCCAGCACTTTGGGAGGCTGAAGCCAGAGAATGGCTTAAGGCCAGGAGTTCAAGACCAGCCTGGGAAATTGGGCAACATAGTGAGATACTCTTATCTCCAAAAAAAAAAAAAAAAAAAGGGCTAGGCACGGTGGCTAACACCTGTAATCCCAGCACTTTGGGAGGCTGATGGGAGTGGATCACCTTAAGGTCAGGAGTTCAAGACCAGCCTGGCCAATGTGGAAAAACTCCATCTCTACTTAAAATATTAAAAATTAGCTGGGCGGGGTGGTGCATGCCTGTAATCCAAGCTCCCTGGGAGGCCGAGGCAGGAGAATCGCTTGAACCCAGGAGGTGGAGGTTGCAGGGAGCCAAGACTGCACCACTACACTCCAGCCTGGGCAACAAGAGTGAAATTTAGTCTCGAAAGAAGGGAGGAGGAGGAAGCCTAGCCCCTAGCCAACTGTTTATATGGCCCAAACACCATTCAGAGGGACCAAATGCCCAATAACCTCAGAAGAAACGTGTGTCTGCGCTGAATGAATGGAGTCCTAGAGCCCAACAGCTGAGGAACTCGTGGCAAGTTCACCATTCTGTGCCTCAGTCTCTTCATCTGGGAAATGGGGATAACAGGCCCTCCTCCCATGGTGACTGTGAGAGTAAACTGAGTCATGAACACAGGTCGCTAGCTGGTCACCTGACACCTGAGTGCTGTGACTAGTATCATTAGTGTCATCACCTGCAGACAACGCCACCCCTTTGCCAATGGCTTGCTACAGTCATGGTGGAGGCGTGTGTCTCTTCTCCCAAGCTGGAAGGTGACTCCCTGACTCCATCTCAAGCTCCAGCATCGTGAACTTCCCCAGCTGCACTTCTCACCATGTTTTCCTCGAAGCCTTACAGGTCTAGTTGATGTATTCATCAAAACCTGCTGGGTGCCCATTCTCCTCTAGGTGCTGGGGGCTCAGGACACATGGGTGTCACCACAGAGGTCCATGCCACAGGTGCTGGCAGGCACACAGGAGAGAAAAACACAGGAGTGCCGGGTATTCCAAGCAGAAGGCTCCATACTGACAGGCACACTGGTGAGAAAAGCCACACGGAGTGCAGAATACAGGACCGAACTGTCAGGAACGTGAAGCAGGGGCTGAAGATGCGGCTGGAGCCACTGGCAGGAGCCAAATCTGGGACCTTGCTCTGCATGCCACGAGGAGCTGTGGAAGGGACTTAGGGACACCTGGCTGCCCACGAGCCCATGAACCCCTAGACTGAGGGCCTAAGTCTAGGCTCTTGACCCAGCACCTGCAGAGAGCCAGACTCAGGGGTAGTGTCCAGGGAAGGTTCCTGGATAGAGTGAGAGCAGCCACAGGCTGCCAAATGCTCATGGGGCCAGGCCAGCAGAGGAGGAGAGAAACAGGTGGCCCAGTCAAAACTCGATCTCCTTCAGGAAGTCTTCTTGGATTTGCTGGCCTCCCACAGCCACCTGCATTCACGACCTGCGCTGCTGCGTCCAAACAATTGCGCTACCAGCTTTCTGCTGAGGCCCTGTGATGCCTCAGGTGGAACCGTGAAAGCAGTGGTTCAGTCAGCTGAAGCACTCCAGTTCTAACAAATGTCAGCTTTCCTTCCACTGAGTACTATGTCCACATAGGGCATATCCTAAGCAACAGTCCCCATCCCTGCCTCACAGACACTAAAGATAACACAGAACAAGCAGCTGAGTGAAAATCACAACAGGAAACGCTGTAGGGAGGCGAGTGGTCAGAAGGTGAACTGAGACACACCGGAAGCAAAGCTGCCACCAAGCCAGGAGGAGCCAGGAGCTAAAAGAAGAGCAGGCGAGTGTGCAGGGGAGGAGAGAAAGGGCGCCAGGTGTGGTTGCAAAGGCGCCTGGCGGATGAGGGGCAGAGAGGCACGGGCAAGGCCCATTTTGAGCAGCAGCATGGCTCACAGAACTTCCTGTGATAGGCAGTGCTCCCCACCTGCGCTGACCAACACAGCCGCCACCAGCCACGTGTGGCTACTGAGTGTCTGACACGTGAACACTGGCACGGAGGGCTGGAATCCTTCATGTTAAGGTCAATGTAAACAGCCACACCTGCCTCAGGGCTACCCCACTGGACACCACAGATGGGGCTTCCAGAGCCGGAAAAGTGCGCCCTGAGGCGACAAACACGAGGCCCCTGAAGAGTTTCTGCGAGGACAGCAGGACCAGCATCACTTGAAAGCCCCTGGAGGGGGATGTCCCCGTCCCCCAGGAAGCACCTTCTTACAACTCCGAGAATGGACAGAAAGGGGTGGAGGGGGAAGCACCCAGGGGCGGGGTCTCCAGCTCAGGCTCGAAGGCGGGCTCCGCTGGTTGACTGGCAGGTCACCACCATCCCTTGCACCCAACAAGTAGGCTCTGCGGCGTCCCCGGGACGGTGCTGACCTCCAGGCGCGGGCACCGGGCTCCCGGGCCAGAGACCACCGTTCTGGGGTCTGGACAGCGCGCAAGGACCCGCCGAGGGGCGCACATACCCGCGGGCCGGTCCCCGAAAAGCGGCGCTCTTGGGGGGCTGCGGCTCCGGGTCCCTGGCGACCCTCGGATCCGCCCTCGGCGCGGTCCCGCCCCCTCCCCTCCCCCCCGGCACGGCCCCGCCCCTCAAGGGCCTCCAGCGAGCCCCTTCCAGCTGCGCTGCGCCCCACGCCCGGCCCCGGGCCACTCGCCAGGCGCCGACCTCCTCGCCCTCGCCGCCCACGCCCGGCCGCTACCAGGCCCTAGCCCCACCGCCGCCACCGCCGCCGCCTCACCTGGGTCCTGGTGGCTCGCGGGCCGTTCCGTGCGCTCACGGCGGGCGGGGCGGGCACCGAAACATCACGTGACGGCCCCTGCCTCCGCCGGCGCGCGCGCCCCCTTCCGCACCAGCCAATGGCCGCCGGACCCGGACGCTCGCGGGGACTACCCGTCCCAGATGTCCCCGCGCGGAGCCGGAAGCGGCGCGGACGGCGGACGGCTAGGCCAAGAAGCCTCTGTGGGTGCGCGCGCGAACCTGCCGTCTCCGCCTATCTAGCGATGGACCTCAGTTTCCCCGTTTTGCACACGGAGATGACGACGAAGATGGAGGTCACGCGGAGGGCGGAGGCCCTGCGCAGAGGCCCTTCGGGTGCGGGCTCCGCCTAGCCCAGGCCGACCCTGGACCTCACATGGGCTCCGAGAAGCTCGAACTCATACGGGGCTCCGCGTGGGGCCGTGCTAGGCTGGGGGCTGACGGGCCCCGCGGGGACTCCGAACGCCCAGTGTCACCGATGAGGAAACTGAGTCGAGACATCTGAGGGATCTTTGCCCGAGGTCTGCCCGAGGTTCCTCCCTGTGAAGGCCCGTCAATGAGGAGACCAAAACGGGCAAGTCCTGAAGGGTAGCATTTCTGGGGGTGAGCTGTGAGGTCCATGGCGAGAGAGGAGCCAGCAACGTCCACGTCCCACCATCCTCTGTGGACACATCTTGACCCCTCCAGCTGCTCGGGGTTTTGAGGGCCGGACGGCCCACCTCCTGCCTCCTCATTTCACAGGAAGGAACCCAGCAGAGGAGGAGCAGGCACAGGGTCCGACACCATCCCCCAGCCACTCTGAGCCCACGTCCCCTAACCCCAGGCCCGATCTCTGCCTCCTCATCCTGGCACCTCCCCTCTCCACACACTCAGCCAGTATCGGCCACGAAGTCACAGCCCTGTGGAGTCACTGATGAGCCCAGGGGAATTTATTTTGGTTTTTGTTTTTTGTTTTTTTGAGACAGGATCTTGCTGTGTCGCCCAGCTGGAGTGTAGTGGTGCAATCACAGCTCACTGCAGCCTCGACCTCCCAGGCTCAAGCGATCCTCCCACCTCAGCCTCCCTTGGAGCTGGGACTACAGGTGCATGCTCATGTTTTTGTATTTTGTATTTTTTGTATTTGAGACAGGTTTTCACCACGTTGCCCAGGTTGGTTCTGAACTCCTGAACTCAAGTGATTCACCTGCCTCGACCTCCCAAAGTGCTGGGACTACAAGCGTAAGCCACCGTGCCCAGCCTCTGACAGAACTTTGAAAACGGTGTCATTCACCATTTCTTTTTACAGTCAGTGCACAATTTGGTTCTGAATGTGTGATTCTCGTGTGTCCACTGTTTGGAGTTAGACCAGGTACCCAAATGAGACCAGAATACTTTAGGGACAGCCAGCGTCATGGATGTGTACCCTGGCACCTGGCTTCTTGGTGGACACCTTAGAAACCATCAGGAGTCATTGGAGAGTGGGAATGAAGGTGTGAGGGACTGTCCGAAGGCATGGACCCACGTGAGTGCCCACGATGAGAGGGTGAGCAGGAACATAGGGTGACCATGGCAGCAGCTGCCCCCTGAATGCTCCCCTCTTCCCCGGACAGCCACACTCCCAGCCTCTCTTGCTGTCTAGGAGCCACGTGGCTACCCCGTGCAGGAGTGGGTGCAGCACTCCCTGCCATCCTGCCCCAAGCATCTGCCTGTGGCCAGGAGGCAGAGTCGCCTGGCAGCAGCAGAGCCACAGGAGGGAGGGAACAGGCCCCAAGGCTCTCGTTCTTGTCTTGGGGGTCACTGAGTCCGAGGGGACAAGGGCTGAGTGACAAGAAAAGGACAAAGGCGAAGTCACCGCCCACTGCAGTCCCTCCTCCTCCCCTTCCTGAGCTCTAGATGTCTACCTGGGGCATTTGAGGAAGGGCCATCTTACCGCAGGAGAGAGGCCTCATCCCATCATGGAGAGGGGGAGGGACAGGGAGCTGGTGCATGGATGAGGAAGTTGAGCACATGGCAGGGGCATCATTCGAGTGTCAGGGAGGGAGAGGCGGCCACATCTGCTGCCTCGAGTGGGCAGCCCTGGGCCTGTGGAGGGACAGGACACGCCCTCATCCCCCAGGCTGGGGACAGAAAGAGCAGAAGCTGTGCCCTGACCTTTAGGTTTCCCTGGGAGAGACCTGGTGAGCACTGGGCAGGGCTGCAGGCAGGCGCTCTCCCTCCTGCCCCTGCCTCTGCAGCTTCTTTGGGGAGTGAGCTAGGCCCTCCCTCTAGGGGCAGCAGCTGAAGAAGCCCTGTGCCAGGACACATTTCGCTAACACTGCCCACCAGATCGCCTGTGAGCTGCTCTGCAAAGCACATATTATCCTCTTGCTAATGAGGGCCTGTTTAAGGACAGAAGGGCCCCTCTCCCTCCTCCCTGCTCCGCTGCTCCCTCCAGCTGAGCCCCAGAAGTTCCAGCCTCCCAGCCCACCCTGGAGCCCCTTCAGCCTGGAGGCAGGGAGTGTGGTTTGACCCCAGGCTCCACCATGTGGCCCAGGCCATCAGACACCTGCCCAGAGCCTCAGCCTCCCCATCGGTGCCATGCGCACCAAAAAGTTCCCAGCTCTGCAGCCCACCTGGGGCCTGAGTGAGCCAGTGCCAGGGAAGCCTGGAACAGCACCAAGCCCAGGGCCTGGCCTGCGGGAAGCCCTGGAACATGCGAGCTCCTGGGACATGTGTGGGTGAGCATTTGCCATTGACATCTTGAGTGGACGCCAAGCACCAAGGCCAGGCATGGGAGCTAAGAACACCGCATGACACCCTCAGGGTGTCTTGGAGCTGGAAGAGGTGACAGACCGGTCAAAGGGGTCACCACTGGCCATGAGTTTGTTGTTAGAAGCTGATATGAGGAAACTACATTCTGCCCAGGGTGTTGGAGAGGTTTCCCAGAGAAGGAGCATTTGGGCTGGGTGCTAAAGGATGAGTAGGAGTTTGCCAGGCAGGAGCAGTGTGGCTCTAAGGTGACTGCTGGAGAAGGTAGCCACATCCGCCTCCTGCATCACCTTCTGTCCCAACTCCTATTCCAGACATGGCATGTGGGGACTCTCCCACGCCCCCTTACTCCCTCACCCCCCACCTCTCTCCACATCTGCACACAAACACAGTCCCACATGCTCACATAGGGCCACAAACGTACTTACACTCACAGAAGCTGTGCTGAAATCAGCCTCCGTGCCCATCCAGAAACCTAGAACACCCCCAGGCCGCTGCACACAGGGAAACACGGTAATGAGATGCTAATGAACTCAGGTAGAAAATCAGAGAGAACAGCGTTTGTTTCGCAGAATCACAACACCTTCCACTTCCGGGAGCTCCCTCCCCAGCGAGCTTGCTGCCAGAGCTCACGACAGTGCTGTGTGTAGGTGGAAAGCAACTGCGGGGTGTGGGGGCACCTCCTGGGTTGTTGATGGAAACAGAAGGGGTCCTCAAGGTTGCTGGGGTGTGCCCGGTCCCATGCCCTGCCCCGCAGTGCCCCTCTCTGCTTGGCTTACATGCCTGGTCTCCCTACGAAACTCCTGCTCGAGGTCTTCCCGGGTCTCAAGTCATGCCTGGCTCACATCCAAGCCCCAGCCCAGTGTCCCAGGCCTCTGACCACAGCAACCAGCGTTCCTGGTTCTCCTCCACACGCTGGCCTCCAGCTCCTGTGTTGGCAAAACCTGGGCCTCTGCCAGGAGGGTGACCCGCTCGTCCTTTGAGGCTGCGCCTCTGCACACCCTCTACCACCTGCTCCAAGAAGCGTGCCTGAGCCCTCGGCCTGGCTCTAGGGCTTTCTCCAAGCTCTGCAGGCCATGCCTTCTGCCTGCACCACACTGAACATGTTGTCCCTCCCCACCCACCCCCAAACGGAGGAACTCCTCCTTGCTGGCACCTGGCTGTGACTGCTCTCCATTGTGTGCTTGTTGGATGAATGAATTAGATAGAAAGTCAATGAATGGATGATAGAGTGGCTGAGCTGGAAGGGGTCTTGGGGATCATCTTGAATATTCTGGAGGAAACTGAGGCCCAGAGCAGGGGAGTGGCCCCCACAGCCACCCAGCATCGGGGCAGAACTGAGTTCCTGGTTCCCCAGCCAGTGGGCTGTCCTCCCCACTGGATTGTGGGGAAATCCCAGGAGCCAGAGCCCTGCCATCATCAGGATAGCCTCTTCCCTGCCCTTGGGGTCCCCACCGCTCTCTGCAGCCCCATTGTCCCTTTCTGAACCAGCTGCCCCTTGGCTGAGAAATGGGCTCTGAAGAGCAGACAAGGTACCGAGGCAGGGCCAGGCATTCTCCCCTGTGAGCCGGGACCTGTGCCCCTTCACTATCCCTGGCTCCATGGGGCCTGGCTGCGGTGCTGGGAGGTGCCCAGCCCCAGGACAGGCAAGCACCTCTGGTCCCTGGGAGGTTGTGGAAGCCAAGAGAAAAGTCATCAATGCTGGATCTCACCGGGGTGCTTCCCTGGCCTGCATGTCAGGAGCTCCCAGGGCACCAGGGGCCATGGAATCGGTCTCCAGCCCACTGGCGGCACTCATTTCTGGGTGGAACTGCCCTGACCACCCAGGTCTTTACCTGTGTTTTCTTCAAGGTTACAGGGAGAGAACTCGCCGCTATCATGAAGACAGATCACCAGGGCGGACCCTATGCAGCTTCCCTGTGCCACGTGGGGAAAGGCCAAGGAAGGAGCACTCACTACCGTAGACAAGCATCCAGCCCCCGACAGGGCTAGCCATGCCCAGGTGGTGGTGGTGGTGGTGCCAGGAGGCCAAGGGAGAGGGTGCCCAGGGGGGTCCAGCCCAGCCCAGAGGGGCACAGCTCTGAGTGACACTGGTGTTTTGCTATTTTTCCATTTCCCGTCTGGAAAATGACTGCTTTGGCTTCAGTTCTGATTCTCAATGTGCGGCACCGTCCCTGAGTCTCCCGGCAGAGGGGTCAAACCAGGTGGCCCCTCGCCCAGCGCACGTTGCCCCTCAGAGAAGCAACGCCGCTGTGGGGGTCTTCGTTGCCTGCCCCCCCAGGAGTCCAGGCCCCGACGCTCATCCCTGCTGGGGCCTGGCTCCAGCCCTGCAGACCTAACCCGCTGCACTGCCCCATCAAGCCCGGGGGCAGCCTGGGGCACTACTGCTGCCTCCCTGGGCCTCAGTTTTTCTACAGGTGAAGCCTGGTGGGCCCTGGCCTGGAGCAGGGAGAAGCCCAGGCCAAGCTCCTGGGAGAGGCAGCCGGGAAAGTGCCAGGCATGGCTCCAGCGGGGCAGGGCTCTCAGCCTCCTCGGCCAGGACTGCAGGGGAGGGCGGGGCCGCAGGTGAGGGCGCGGCTGGGGGACCTGAAGGTTGGAGGGAGCGAGCCGAGCCCTTGGAGCCTCCTCTAACCTCAGACCCCATGGCTTCCTCCCAGCCTCCATCTGGCCATTGAGAGACAGGATACCTCCCATTCCCCACTTCATCTCCTGACTTATCTCCTCCCCACTTCTACCAAGCTGTCAGAGCGTGGCCCCCAAACTTCAGGGTGTGATGGCTTCCTGGGGTGTTCGCAAAGCAAAGCTGTAATATGAGATTCTTCCCCTGCTGAGGTCCCTCCCCAGACGCATCCACCCTGCCCCCACAAGCACACACACCACACATTCACACTCCTGAAATGCACAAACAAGCAGACACACACATGCAGACACCCACACACATTCACACACACCACACACATGCATACGCACACACCACACATTCACACACTCCTGAAATGCAGACACATGCACACATACCACACATTCACACACTCCTGAAATGCACACACATGAAGACACATGCACACACACCACACATTCACACACTCCTGCATTGCACACAAATGCAGACACACACACATGCAGACACCCACACACACACATGCACACACTCCCTCACACCCATAGACACACGTGTTCTCACACATGCACACCCTCACACACACAGACACACGTGTTCTCACGCACATGCACACACTCCCTCACACTACACAGATGTTCACACAGGCACATACTACCTCACATGCACAGAGGAGAGGAAAGGACCTGCCTGCAGCTCCCCTTTCAATCAAGGAAGAACCAGCTCCTGGCTGGACCTGTTTAAGGAGGCTGGGGTGAGGGGCCCTCCTGGGGCTGAGGGTGGCAGGACAGCCTTCAGGAGAGGAGGTGACTCTGCAGCTCCGTGTAACCCCATGATTCTCTGGCATGGAGGACTCCTCCTCCCTTCCTCCCCCAGTGTGTATGTGGAGCTCACAGGACAGAGAGGGGCCTGGGGCAGGGCTTCAGGCTGTGGGGACCCAGTGGGTAGGGGATAAAGGGGGGCACCCCCAGCGACAGCGGTGGGGGACAGCAGTTGAGGGCCCTGAGCCTGTCTGAGCAGCTGGGCGGTGGCCTGTCCCCCAGCCTGGCCTCACCTGGGTGAGACTCAGCTTCTGAAGGCACAGGGACTTCTATCCTGGGTGTGGACAAGTCTCAGCAAGCTTGAGATCAATCCTCAGCTCTCCCTTGCTGTGTGACCTTGAACAAGTCACTCCACCTCTCTGGGCCTCACTTTCTTGTCCAGGAAATGGGCTCTTGAGACCAACCATGTGGACATATGTCTATGAATCCTGGCACAGGTTGAGGCCACATGTGTGGGATTTTGGGTACCTCCTGTCCACCCTGAGAGGTCGGCCATGCCTTGACAGATGTGGGGAGGCCTTCCCATCTGTGACAGGGGCAGGAACAATTCCTGTCTTGTCCAGCAGCTGCCAGGAGGTGAGGGGCAGGAGTGCTCTGAGCCCTGTGGCGTCATTCCCACCTAGTCCCTCATCCTGGGCACACAAGGCTGTGCTGTCCCATCAAGGACCTTGACCCAGGCACTGGGGAGCAGCAGCAACCAAACCCAGCAAAGCCCCTGCCCATGCTCCACCCAGAGCAGATACTGGGAGCGACTGCGGCCACCTACCCTGAGTCTCGCCCCCACCTCAGATGGGGAAACGGACATCAGAGTCCCCAGCAGAAGGAAAAATGCCATTTGTGCTTGGCACCAGAGCTGAGAAGAAAGAGGGGGTCCCAGACCATGCAGGTGAGGGGCACGGGTCTGCCCTGGAGGAAGCTGGGGACCCCCTGCCCCTCCGTCTGGTGCCCCTGCCCCTGGATGGGCTGCTCAGTGGCCTCCCCCGGGTGACAGTGGGCCAGCGCTGGGGGCGGGAGGTGCTGGGAATATTGACTGTATTTGGTGATCATTGCTGTATTTATAGGGCTCGATGGAGATAAAAATAAAGTGAGGAGGAGCCGCGTGAGTCACTGCAGTGCTTCGCAGCGTGGTCTCTGCCTCCCAGCCGGTGCAGAGCCTGGGGTGGGATGGGTAAGGGGGCAGGGGCCAGGGCCCCAGACGGAGCTGGCCCAGGACAGCCGGCCAGCCAGCCGGGCATCAGTGGAGCCCTGTGCTTCTGCGCTGGCAGCCAGCACCCACCAAGCTTGGAGCAGTTCTCCCCCAGCGCAGCCCCTCTGCCTCCCGTCCCCAGGCCGCCTGCATGGCCGGAGTCAGGTTCAGCAGGGTCCCGAGGGAGGAGGAATGTCCAGGATCCTGAACTCCTGGGCAGCATCTGTCCTCCAGCCCTCCTCTGAGAACCTCCCTGGCTTTAACTCTCCCCTTCCAGCATCCCACGGCGTGGGTCCCTGTGCGTCACAGGGCTACTGCAAGGCCTTTACACACTGCTGAGGGCTGTGCTGATGCTGGGATGTGTGTGGTCCTCCCTGTGTGTGATCCTCCCTGTGTGGGCTCCCCGTGCCCAGGTCCTCCCAAGAGCCTGGCTCTTCCACCGGCTGCATTCCGCCCTCTATTTTTGCTTTGAGTTCAGCTGTTGTAAGTCAAGCTCACGTGAGCCTCAGGCTTCAGTGGGACAAGGGAGCCACGAGCAGCCACTCAGACCTCTGCAGGGAGCCACCCCGGCTGGCAGAAGCCTCGGGAGCGCTTGCTTTCTGGCTCCAAGCCTGTCCCCTGCCGGCCCTGGACTTGGAGTGGCCTCCATGGAGACCCTGCTCCCACTGCTGAGTGTCACCCACTGCCAGCTCCTAGCTGGGTCCCTCATGGGGAGTGGCTTTAACTGGAAAGAATTTTCTCCCTGCCCGCCATGGCAGCCTAACCCTGGGACTGGCCGATGCAGTCCTGAACCCCTCGCCCCAGGTTGGCACAGCTCTGCAGGGCCATCCCAGCTCCAGGGGCCACAGTGGGGCTGGCCGAGGCCCCAGGACCACAGCGCCTGGTCCATTCTCCCCCTCTGCCTCCTCACAGGAGATGCCCCTACAAGCTTTCCCCAATAAACGTCTGTCAGGCAAATGCCCACCTCAGAATCTGCTCCAGGCAGAAGCCCTCTTTCCCACGGGGACCCCATTCTGTGTGAATTGGGTGGACCCTTCCTGATGTCTCCGAGGTCGGGGACTCTCAGCCTTTTCTGACACTTTTGGCTGGGGCTGCTGCCATTGGTGGGTGTGGGTCTTGAAGTTGCCAGCAGATTGCCTGCCAGCAGGTAGGAGCTCATTGGAGAGCTGGGGAGCAAGAAGGGACCCCCATCCGCCCCATACAAGCTGCTGGATCCACCCAGGCCTGCAGCTAGTTGTTTCAAGGAATGCATGGGGGGGCCTACTTCCTTGCTGATTGAGCAGGCTTGAGTTGGGCTCTGCTCCCTCTGAGCGAAGATCTGAACCTGGCCCTGCTATGGCGAGCTCTGGGGATTGGGGCCTGCTTGGAATCTAAAAGGTTTCCTGGGCCCCGTGAGGCAACACTGCTTAGGGTGCACGAGCCACAGAGAGATTGGAAAGTGGCTGCCCAGTGCTGAGAGGTGCTTCAAGCCGTCACAGCCCATCACCCCCGCTCCAGGAAGCAGTGCTGGAGCATCTCACCTTCAGCTGACCAGGGTCCCATGGCGAGGCCCTGTGGGAGGCCCTGAAGGAGGGACAGAGCCGTGTAGGAGGGGACGTGGCCATCAGTTGACCAGGGTCCCGTGGCGAGGCCCTGTGGGAGTCCCTGAGGGAGGGACAGAGCCGTGTAGGAGGGGACGTGGCCATTGCCATCAGCTGACCAGGGTCCCGTGGCGAGGCCCTGTGGGAGGCCCTGAAGGAGGGACAGAGCCATGTAGGAGGGGACGTGGCCATTGCCAGAGCTGCCTTGGCTCCCTGGGTGGAGTGGGAGCCCCCGAGCCCCAGGAGACCAGGTCTGCGCAGGACAGGGGGGCAATCAGGACAGTGCAGGGGCACAGAGAGCAGGCTGGGCTTGGCCAGTGCGTCAGCTGCACCATGGCAGGCCCCCATCCCCTCTGCTTCTATGGCAGCCCCTCACCCCAGCAGGAGGAGTGTGACTCTGCTCCTACTGTGTTGAGTGAACTGTGTTGAGTGAGAGAATTGTGTGACCCAGGAGAGAAGCCAGAGTTAGCTGGCCATGGGGCTCCCCTGCCTCACTGCAGGCACCCGGGTATGCTCTGGATCAGCCCCTGATGCTCCTGATGGGGGACTTGCCATTTCATTAGCATAAACCAGGGGAGATCCAGATCCTCTCAAGCCCTGCAGCCAGACCTGCTGGCCCCAGGCTCACCTCCCTGGTGACCCTCTTTCTGCCTTGGGGACCTGGGTGTCCTGCCCTTCCAGGCAAAGTGGCTGTGGCGCTGAGGTGGGAGTTGGGTGACTGTGTCCTGCAACGCTGGGCAGAGTCCTTGGGAAATTGCAGTCCATGCAGTGGTGCTGGTTCCCCTCATCTTATGGAGGGAGAAACTGAGGCTGGAAGGGGCAAAGTGACCAAGCCCCACAGTAGACAGCCCAGGCCTCCCCAGAGACCTCGAGACTCCCAGGTCAGGCTGCTCAGAGCCCAGGTCCTGGCTTTTCTGGGCCACAGCCTCTGCCAGCCCTCATGCTCTCCCTGCAGGGTGGGGGTGGGATGCCCTGGGGTGGGGATATGGACAGCACAAAATCCCGTGGCTGGGCAGGGATGTGGCCATACCTGGGAGGTGAGAGTGGGCTATGAAGGAGAGAAGGAGCTGAGCCATGCTGGAATGGTGTCGAGGAGAACTGGAAGTTGGGGACTGAGAGGTCAGGAGGGCGTGGGGCAGGTAGGAGCAGCAGCAGGTGCAGCAGGTGCAGCTGGGCCATGGGGCTCCAGGGGGCACTGCAGGAGGAGACAGTGTGGAGCTGTGGTGTGCAGGTGGAGAAGGCTCTTCAGGCCGGGGAGGCCACAGGACAGACACCTTGCTGGCTCCTGGGCCTGAGTCCCAGAGCTAGGCCTGGAGGCAGGGTGTGCTCAGTGTCACCAGGACCCTTTGCCATCCCTTCCCCTCCGTGGAGGCCCATTCTCACTTTGTCTTCCCTGGTAGCCTCACCATGGCTCTTGGGATCTGGAAGCCCCTCTGAGTCTCTGTCTTGTGAAGGGTGGGAGCCCCCACTGGGGCACGTCTGGGCCCTGCCTTCACCACCATCCCAGCCAAAGGACTTTCTGGGTGGTGGAGTGTGGCAGAGGCCAACCTGGCCACAGGGTTTGTTTGTAGTCATCTAGAGGCAAGAGAAGCCCCCAGATAAACAAAGTCCATGTCCAGCTCCTGCCTGTGGAAGAAGAAGAAGAACTTGCAGCCAGGAAGCTGGGAGACTGCCTGCTAAAACCCGAGTTACCTCCATCTCCACAGGATTTACACCAGACCCAAGGCCTTGTGCAACAATATTCAGATTTTCCAGGATACAATCCAAAATGACTTGGCATATGAAGGACAGGAAAATTACAACTTGTGTTTTGCCTACAACAAAACAATAAACAGAAGCCAACTCAAGATGGCACAGTTGTTAGGATTCAAACAAAGACTTAAAAGCAACTATTATAAAAATGATCCAACAAGTAAAGGCAAACACTCTTGAAATAAACGGAAACAGAGAAAAGCTCAGTGAAATGTAAAGGAGAAAAACAAGAACCAAATGAAAACATTGGGACTGAAAAGTGCCCAACAAAACAGAAATACTTACAGTACAAGCTCAACAGCACGATGGAGATGACAGAAGAAATTAGTGAGCATAAACATGGCTCCATAGAAAGTATCCAATGTGGCCGGGAGCGGTGGCTCAAGCCTGTAATCCCAGCACTTTGGGAGGCCAAGGCAGGTGGATCACAAGGTCAAGAGATCGAGACCATCCTGGTCAACATGGTGAAACCCCATCTCTACTAAAAATACAAAAAATTAGCTGGGCGTCGTGGCGCGTGCCTGTAATCCCAGCTACTCAGGAGGCTGAGGCAGGAGAATTGCCTGCATCCAGGAGGCGGAGGTTGCAGTGAGCCGAGATCGCTCCATTGCACTCCAGCCTGGGTAACAAGAGCAAAACTCTGTCTCAAAAAAAAAAAAAAAAAGAAAGAAAGAAAAAGAAAAAGAAAGAAAGTATCCAGTGTGAACCACAGGAGAAAGAAAGAGTAAAAGACCCGTGGGACCTGTGGAATGATATCGAAGGTCTAACGTTCATGCAATCAGGGCCCACAGGGAGGGGAGAAAAGACTACAATTCAGACAGAAAAGAGTATAACACAGAAAGAAATGTTTGAAGAAATAATGGTTGCAAATTTCTCAATTTTGGTAAAAGCAATCCTACAGACACAAAAGACCAGTGAAACCCAACCAGTACAAATCCAAAGAGAGTTATTCCCAGACACATCAAATCAATCTTTGAAAAACTAAAGACAAAGAAAAAAAATCTTGAAAGCAGAAAAAAAGTAATGAATTATTTATAAAGGGAAAAATTCTCCAAATGACGTTGGGTGCCTCATCAGAAACCACAGAGGCTAGATGGAAGCAGAGGGAAATTTTTGAGATGAAAGGAAAGGACTACAGTCTGGAATTCTATACCCAGCAAACAGCCTTCAGGAGTAAAGGTGAAATACAGACATTTGCAGATGAAATGAAACTAAATGAACTGTCTTTCTGTACTATTTTTGCAACTTCCTGTGAGTCTATCATTATTTTGAAATAAAAAGTTAAGGGGGAAAAAGGGCAAAAGACGTCAACAGAGTTCGAGAAAGAGGATGCTTGGATGGTAAATAAGCCCACGGAAAGATATTCCACATCCTTGGAATAATTAATAATAATAATTCATTTACTTAATGAAGGAAACACAAATTCAAACCACAAAGAGATACTATTCCACACCTATTAGAATGGCTAAAATACAGGAGTAGTGGCATGCACCTGTAATCCCAGCACTTTGAGAGGCCGAGGTGGGCAGATCACCTGAGGTCAGGAGTTTGAGATCAGCCTGGCCAACAAGGGGAAACCCGTCTCTACTAAAAATACAAAAATTAGCCAGATATGGTGGTGCATACCTGTAATCTCAGCTACTCAAGAGGCTGAGGCAGGAAAATTCAAGGACGTGGAGATTGCAGTGAGCTGAGGTCATACCACTGTACTCCAGCCTGGGCAACAGAGCAAGACTCCATCTCAAAAAGCAAAACAAAAAAACAGAATGGCTAAAATTAAAAAAAAAAAATACTGACTGTACTAAGTGCTAGCAAGAACTCAAGGCAACTGGAACTCTGTCACATTATGATGGAAACACAAGACGGCTCAGCCACTCTGGAAGATGGTTTGGTAGTTTCTTAGCAAGTTAGACATGCGTTTGCCTCAGGACCCAGAAATCCCACGGGAGATACTCACCATAGTCAAAAACCTGCACACAAATGTTCGTAGCCTTTATCTGTAATAGCCCCAAATTGGAAAGTACCCAAATCTTTGCACGGATGAGCAAATTAACAAGTTCGGATCCCTCCCAATACTGAGAAATAGAGCTCAGCAATGAACAGACACGGAACACCCTTCTGGGAGGTGCCACAATGCAGTGGTGGCCGATGGTTATGCTGACGAGAGAAGCCATCCTCAACAGGAGGCGACGTGTGACTCCATCCGGGTGATGTTCTCAGAAAGGCAGGTCTACAGCGGCGGAGAACGCGTGCACAGTTGCAGGGGCAGGGGCAGGGCGAGGCACAGCTGGGAGCCAGAGGCACAGGGTGGGGGAAGAAACTGTGTGTGTCCTGACTATGCTGATGGTTACACATAAGCACAGGCTGGACACAGGGTACACACCTGCGATCCCAGCACCATGGGAGGCCAAGGCAGGAAGATCATTGGAAGGAGTTCAAGACCAGACTGAGCAACATAGCAACACCCCATCTCTACAAAAAAAACCGTATGTATAAGCTCACAGAACTCCACACGTGAATTAAATTTTTTTAGTTGTCTGAGATGAAGGCCTCAGAGCCAGAGAAGGACTGGAACCCAGGGATGGCCAAGCTTCAAGAACATTCCTCAGGGGAGCATTTGGGGCAGGGGCTGTGATGTCACCATGAAGACATGATTGACAGTGACGCTGGCCCAGCAGACTCAGCAGCTAGCCCTGAGCGCCCCGACACCAGCTTTCCTCCTGGCCTCCACCTTTCCGCCTTCTCACTCTGCTCTGTCTTCCCTGCTCACCTCTCTGAGAGCAAAGCCACCCTCCCCTAAGACCAGAAGCTCTCCACAGTATATGAGGAATGGGATCTGGGGTATATTAAGCACCTACTCTCCGCTGGCCCCTGCCAGGTCCTGGAATGGCACCTCGCTTATCTGCACATGCTCAGGTGGGGATGGAAGAGACTGAGCCAGAGGGCAGGGGTGTGTCCAGGAGGAGCTGGGTTTGGATGCAGGGCCACCTGAAGTAGTCACCCTCCCAGAGTCCAGCTCTGCCCTCAGACTCATTCTTTACCAACCCTGTCCACCAGCCACCTGCATCTGCAGCGCCCGGGGCCAGGACAGCCAGGGTGCTGGGAGGGAGCCTGAAAGCGACAGCCCAGCTCCTCAGGTCCTCTGCGGGCCCTACATGGTGGGGGAGGGGGAGGGACCAGGGAGGGAGCTGGCTTTGCAGCACAGGCACTCTGGGACGGGAGGCCGGGCTCAGGCACCTGCCTGCCGACTGTTCCTGTGTAGCAGTCAAGCTGGGTTGTGCCGAAAACTTGCTCCCCGCTGCCTGCCTCAGATGACCTGTTACTTCATTAAATGACACTGCGGCTCCCTGCATGGCCAGTGAGTGAGAACGATTGCCCGTGGCTCTTAGGATCTGGGGCGAGGCAATGAGGGCAGGATGTGGCAGCGTGGGTGGGGTCAGGCTGCCAGGCTAGGGGTGGGGGTTGGCTGGGCAGGGCAGGGTAGGTGAGGTCAGGCTGTCGGGAGCGGGATGGTCAGGAAAGGGCAGGTGAGTGGGTGTGGAGACCAAGGAGACCAGCCCGTGGACACCCAGCAGGCACTGGCCCCAGGACCCTGGGCCTTCCTGCCCACTTCGTTTTCACACTCTGAGCTTTCCCAGGCCGCCCTCCTCTGACCAAATGCACACAGCATACGCATGTACACTTGCACACAGACACGTGAGCTGTATATGCCTTGTGTGTTTACAGCCAGGGCCCATGCCTGCACCCCGTGTGTGTGTCACAGGCACTGTGCACCTGCGTGTACACTGTGTGCGCATGGCGAGGTATGCACATGCACTCATGCTCTTAGGCATGTCCGTGCACACACACACAGTGCGTACTTGCCTGTGTCTGTCTGTGTATACAAGTGGGTGCACATGTGTGTACACACAATGTCTGCATGCTGTATGCATAGCTGCACTTCAAGTGTACACATGTGTGTATACGCACCTGTACATGCCCATGCATATACCTAGTACACACACATATACAAGAGGGTGTACATACAGGCACACGCCAATATGCCCTACTCTTCATACAGATTCAGTGGAGACAGAAGTGCAGGGGGCATGGGGTGAGCCAGGGTCCAGCCAGACCTGAAGAAGACCAGCTGACACCACAAGAGAAGGCCGTGCCCGCCTCGGCTATCTGTGGCACAGCTTGCGAGGCCCCCAGCAGCCTCGAGTTTAGCTATGGCTGGGGGCAGAGGTCAGGAATCCAGCTATGGGTGCCCATGCCTCAGGCTGTGCGGGACTCCCCAGGCAGCCCCAGCATCACGCCTTCCATCTCTGCAGGACAGGCCTCTCCTCACCCTATCTTGACTTCTGACAGAAGACAGGGGACTTCAGCAGGCAGGGAGATTTCTGTGTCCGTGGGTGGTGAGGCTTCAGAGCTGGAGTTGGGGGATAGCAGATAGAGGGGCTGGTGGGGCTGAAGCCCAGGGGAGTGCTGGCGAGGTGGCCAGCAGGCTCTGGATCTCTGCTCTGGGAGAGATAAGGGGGCTCCTCTCTGGGGCCCAGCAGGACCTCAGCTTCACAGGAGTCCCAGAGAGCCATGCCCCCTCCCCTCTAACCCAGATCTCCTTTGTCCCACAATCCCAGTGTCTGTGTCAGCAACCTCTTGCTGACCCTGTGGCTGCCATTGGCGCTGGTGAGGCCCCAGCGTGAAACATCTCAGATCAGCAAGCTCCAAGCACTGCCATTCCTCATGACCAGGGGTGGGAATGGGGCAGGAGACATCCTTGTGTCTTTTTCTCCTTTTATTTTTGGGGAAACAACCTTCCCCACTACTTCAGGGCTTTGGGAGCTGCTGTTCTTCATGCCCTCTAAATCTGGGACCAGCAGGTCACCAGCGGCCTCTGGCATAAGGAGGTCAGCCCAGGGGGGATGAGTTATACAAGCTGTGGCACCGTTGGTGACCCACATCGCCTGCCTGATGCACTCCAGACAGTGGTGGAGTGCAGGATGGGGTGTGGCAGGGAGGGCACGTCCGTGGGTGTGTGCTGAAATTGCATTCCTTACACACACACACATATATACATACACACATACACATACATACATACACACACATATACATGCACACATATACATACACATACACCCATATACATACACACATACATACATACATATACATACACACATATACACATACACACATACACATACACACATACACATACACACATATACACACACATACACATACACACTTATACATATGTACATAGACAGACATATACATACACACACACACACACACACACCGTGTGTATACAAGCACATCCTTGTCATACACTTGGTGGCCTGCCCCGGCCGCTACAGACCCTGGCCAGGGATCTGGGCTCTGAGCCGTGGACACAGCAGTGGCAGGACCTGGGTCCAGCAGCCCCTTCTGGCCAGGCCCGCGGTGAGCCGGCCCTGTAGAGGGACTCCTCCTCCATCATTACCTGTGTCGCCTGCCCGTGCTCACCACCTCCACCTGCGTCACTGCCAGCCTGCCTCAGCACGGAGCCTGCAAGCCTCATTCCCTCCCTCCCACCCCCAGGCCCTCGGTTCTTCCCACGTGGGATATTCCGGCTGTGTGCGCGTGACCATGACTGTGGGGACTGGCCCGGGGCGTTTCAGGGTTGGAGCTGGGATTGGAGTCTGCCCTACCTCGGGGAAGACACTCACTCCCTCTTTCCATGGCTCTTCTGTGACTCTCATCACCTGTCAACACCAGCACCAGGGCCGCCCCTCCTGACACCCCCCTTGCCATCTTCCTGGGCACGCTCCGTCTGCACAGCATCGCCACTGTCCTGCTGACAAACCGCGTGCCACCCCCATCAGCTTTAGCGCCACCTCCACAGCAGCCGTGGCCCCCACAGACGTCCTTTTCCGTCACCATCAAACCTCAAAACTGGGACTGCAGGTAACAGTGTCATCCCATCCAACGTCTCTCTGGCTGCCAACTGCACTGCACCCTCATCAGACATGCCCAGCACCACCTGCCGGGGCAGCGATCCCACCCCTGCATGTCAGAGGCCTATCCTCCCACAGTCTCCACAGTCGCCAGGCCAGGCTGGCACCTGTGAGTGGCCAGGACCCGTACCAGAGCCCAGCCAGCCTCCCTCAGCCACATTCTGGGTCCTCCTGGGCCCCTGGGGCAAAGCTGTACCAGCTGGCCACCCAGGGCTGAACGGACCCTACAGTCCTGAGGCTGGCCCACTGCACTCCCCAGCTCTTCCCCTCTGCGAATCTCCTGAGCAGACACTAGCGTGAGGCTGGGCTGGCTGCGTTAGGTGTTCGTTGCCTGTTTATTTTTTCCTCTTTGCTTCTAACTCCCTTTTCCTACCCACTAAATTGGCGCGGCGCAGGGAATTCACAATTCACCCTCCTCGCTCCCATTTCGGCATGCGCTCCTCTCTGCTTCCTTAATTATCTAATTTGTAATTTTTCATCTCCCCTCCCTTTCATCTCCTTCCAAACACCCCATCCAGTTAAAATAAATATGTATTTTTAATGTTGAGGTGCCTAATTTAATCTGCAGGCAGTGTTCCGCAGTCACCGGCAGGCATCTCCGTCTGAGTCACCTCGTGGGCCACCAGGCTTCCCGGCCCCCAGACTGCCCTGCCAACGGGTACAGGGAGATGGCTGGGGGCAGTGGGCCCGGGAGCCAGGCCGCAGACCGGGCAGTGGGGACAGCCTGAGGCACTCCGGTCTTACCCTCCCTCCTCTCTCCAGGCTCCGTCTGCGGAGCATGGAGAGCATCTATAGAAGGGGAGTCACCTGAGGTTGCACAGGGAGCAGAAAGCTCACAGCCTCGCAGGCCACGCGGTGCAGATCCTGGGCTGCAGCGGGCATATTTCCAACGGGCTCCAGATTCCCCTTGCTAGGTTTGGTCATCAGGCAGACCCTTTGTGCCACCCCAGGGACTGCTGCCACCACGTGCATCCTCCACAGAGACTGCATCCCTCCCGTTGGGACACTCCTTCCCACTGCAGCACCGTCCTTGGACCTGACTTAGAGCCTTGACCAAGAGCACCACACGTGAGAGTCAAAGGGTTTGGGGCTGCACCTGGCCTGTCACTTGTCCTGCTTGGGGACAAGGAGAGCTGAGAGGACAGGGGGTCAAGAACCCATCCCTGTGTCCCCTGGTCATCCAGAGACATCATCCTCAAACCAGCCAACTGTTTGCCTCCTCAGAAAAGCTTTCCATGACTGGTCTGTCCATCTATCCATCCATCCATCCATCCGTCCATCCATCCATCCATCCATCCATCCATCCATCCATCCATCTATCCATCCATCCATCCATCCGTCCATCCATCCATCCACTCATCCACCCATCCATCTATCCATCCATCCATCTATTCATTCATCAATCCACCCATCCATCCTTACATCCATCTATCCATCAATCTATCCATCCATCCATCTTTTCATCTATTCACCTATCCATCCATCCATTCATCCATTCATCCACCCATCCCTCCATCCATCTATCCATCCATCCACCCATCCTTCCATCCATCCATCCATTCATCTATCCATCTATCCATCCATCCATCCATCCACCCATCCCTCCATCCATCTATCATCCTTCCATCCATTTATCTATCCATCCACCCATCCTTCCATCCATCCATCCACCCACTCATCCATCATCCATCCATTCATCTATCCATCCACCCATCCTTCCATCCATCCATTTATCTATCCATCCACCCATCCTTCCATCCATCCATCCACCCACCCATCCATCCATCCACTCATCTATCCATCCACCCATCCTTCCATCCATCCATTCATCCACCCATCCCTCCATCCATCTATCCATCCATCCATTCATCCATCCATCCATCATTCATCTATCCTTCCATCCATCCATCCATCCATCCATCCATTCATCCATCCATCTATCCATTCATCTGTCCATTCATCCATCTATCCATCCATTCATCCACCCATCCCTCCATTCATCCACCCATCCCTCCATTCATCCACCCATCCCTCCATCCATCTATCCAGCCATCTATCCATCCATCCATCCATCCATCCCTTTAGTCGTTCATTTACTCAGAGCTCATCTGGCTGAGAGGTTCTCTAGGGATTCAGAAATGAGTCTTGTTAAGAAGGAAGCTTTCAACATCAGGAAGTCCCAGCGTGCTTGGGGCTGGAGGCAGCGGGGCAGAGACAAGCTCTAGGCCTCAGTGTGGCTGTCTGTCCTGCCGGCTGTGGCTGCTGCCCTGACTGATGCTCCTAACACGACCCCTGCACCCAGACTTGCACCAGATCAGGCCCCACCAGCCCTGCCCCAGGGTCCTCCTGCCACTCCCAGTGCCTATGGGCCTCGGGGTCTAAGGCTCTACCAGGCTCTTTCCCCAACCCCTGTCCTTGTCCCTCTCCATTTCTGTGGCCAATGGAATATCTCCCAACAGGACATACAAATGAAAACCGCAACAGAATGTCCATCCACACTGCCGGGCAGGGCTGGCTAACATGGCAAGTGTGACGCACACCCTGTGGACAGAGAACCCACCCCAGTAAAGCTCAGGCTGTAGGTGGCCTCAGCCTGGCACTTCTGCTCCCACACAGGCACCCTAGAGAGTGGTGCCCCACGTACCCAAGGAGGCCCCTGTGTCACTTGCTTTAGGGAAACACAGCATGCAAGCCTGGCAGACACGGGCCGGGCCCTGCACCCTGCACTTCACCTGTGACCACCCACTTATACCAAACAGCTGGGAAGTTGAAATCCTGGGAATGACATTTATTCCCAGAAGAGAGGTTGGAAGGACTGAGACATGTGTGAGAGCCAGAGGCACAGAGCTGCAGGCCTCACTGCAAATTAGCCTCACACACAGCATTGAGCACAAAGGACTGAAGAGAGAGTGACTTGGGCGCCATTTACGAGTTTAGGAACCAGTGGAGCCCTCCCTGCACGATCTGAAGGATGCATATGGAAGGGAGGGTGTGAAGAAAGGGGCTTGGGAGCCGGAGGAAGGGGGAGGTGTGTGGGTCAGGGAAAGTCAGGCAGAGACGGCAGGCTTTGGCTTTGTTCCCCTAAAACCAGAAGAGATTGGAGGCAAATATGGCCACGTGCTCAGCGGCATCAGAGCTGGTGCCGGCTGGCTGCCAGTGATGTTGTCCCCATACACTTCAGTGTTGTGGAAATATTACAGAAATGTTTAAAAGAAGGAAGGTACCTGGGAACTGAGCACCATGGAGGTGTCAAGTGCTGGCAGCCCCGGGCCCTGCCTGGCTTACAAGGGCAGAGATTACCCTCAAGTGGAGAGGGACTAAAGGGGTGTCACGAATGCCATGGCCGCCCGGTGCTGGGGCTAAAGTGGACTGTCCTTGGAATCCCTGAAAACCTCTCAGGATGCTGGTTCCCAAGGCTCTCCGCCTCCAGGTGGAAGCCCCGCGGGAGGGAGCACGGGACCTGCCTTTCCTCTCCATGCAGCACTGACCACCACCAGGAGAGACTCAGTTGGCTGATTCTCAGGAAGGAGCGCTGGGCAGCCACAGCTCCCTCCTTGGGAGTGCACAAGCTACGGCTGGGTAACATCCTTTGGGGTTACGTGCACTCACACACACACTCACACATCCATACACACATGTGCACTCACACATGCTCACACATGCACTATCAGGCACACACACAGTGCACTCACACGTATGATTACACATCCATGCTCACACACGTGCACTCTCACATGCTCAAACATGCACTATCAGGCACACACTGCACTCACACACTAACATGCATTCCCACACACACACCTACACATGCACTATCAGGCACACACACCCATGTGCACTCACACTCGTGCACACACACACTATCAGGCACACACCCATGCACACACTCACACGTGCACTCACACACACATGCTCACATGCACTGCCAGGTGCACACACACATGTGCACTCACACTCACATGTACACACACATGCACTATCAGGCACACTCATGTGCACTCACATACTAACATGCATTCTCCCTCCCACACACATGCACTATCAGGCACACATCCATGTACACTCACACAAGTGCACTCACACACACTCACAAATGCACTATCAGGCACACACATTCATGTGAACTCACACTCACATGTGCACCTGCAGACTAACAAATGCATTCCCACACACATACACACACATGCATATCAGGCACTCATGTGCACTCACACTCATGTGCACCCTCTTGCACACACATGCATTCTTGCACACTCATACATGCCCTTTCACACACTCGCATGTGCACTCTTGCACCCACGTTCCTCTCTCTGCCTGCTCCCAAAATACCCCAGGCTTTCTTTTGTCCCATCTTCTGTGAGAGTTGGGGTGGGCAGGCGGGAGCTGCTGGAGCAATAACACTGCAGATATGCCACAGCGTCAACTGCATAGATGCTTTCTGTCGCTCAGCAGGGTCATTGTGGTGGCAGGATGGCAGGGTGGCAGGGTGGTCTCTGCCCCACAGCAACAGGACCCAGGATCCTCATCTGTAACCTCACCAGCCCCCAGGCAGCAGGGGGTGCCTGGAGCAGATTGGGAAGTTTCTGCAAGCTCAGCCCTCGTGGCCCCACACTCCACCAGCACGGACCAGTCACGTGGCCTCGCCTAAGCCCGGGGCGCTGGAAAATAAAAGTGGCCTGTGCCAGGAGACAGAGGGGATCAGACTGGTTTCACCTCCTCTCCTCCACCTTTGTGGGCACACCGTCTCTCAGGGTGACTTCATGCCCCTACCCTGATGCTTTCTCAATCCCTACCCCTGCCCAGACCCCTGTCCCAAGCACCCTGAAGATACTCATGGTGCACCCCGAAGATACCCACGGCCACCCCTGCCCCACACTTACCTCCTAGCAGGTCTCGCTGCTTTGCTCCCAGTCCAGAGCGGTCTGTCGGATTATTGATCTGACCATCACCCTCTACTTCAAACCCTGCAGGGTCTCCCAGGCCTAGGATAAAGTCTGCACTCCTCGGCCAGGCACTCACACCTTCCAAGGATGCCCCACCCTCCTCCTGCTCCCCTGTCGCCGGAGGCCTCTTCACCAGTCAACGCCACCTTGCAGCGCGTCTGCCCGTGCCCTCCAGCCTGAGAGCACAGCGTTGCTGCACTCATGGAGGTTATGGGTCATGAATTCCAACAGGCCTGGGGGATGACTCGCATGTGGGGCCTCAGCTGCAGCCAGCGACCAGGGCCTGGACCTGGGGTCACTCCAAGTGGCCTGGGCTTCCTCAACATATGGTGAGCTCTGGGCAGCACTTTGTTCAAGAGACTACATTTCAGAGCAGCGTTAGGCTTATCGCTGATCTGAAAACATGGAGTTCGCACATACTCTGTCCCTCTCCCCACCCAGTTTCCCCAAGTTTGACACCCAGTGTTAGTGTGGCTCATTTGTTACAACTGCGGAGCCATTCATACGATACGGTGACTGAAGTCCGTAGTTTACATGGACTTCATTCTTGGTATTGCACATTCTTCGGGTTTTGACCCATGTGCGTGCATGCATCCACCTTTCCAGCAGCACGCAGATGAGCTTTGCTGCCTTAATGGCCCCTGTGCTCTGCCCATGCACCCCTCCCTGCCAGCCCAGCAACCGCTCCTCTGCGCTGTCTCCATAGTCCTCTTACGCTTTCCGGAATGTTGTGTAGCTGGAATCATGCAGTCCGGAGCTTTTCCGAGTGGCTTCTTTCGCTTCGTCACATGTGTTGAAGATGGCCACGTATATTCTCGTGGCTCGACAGCTCACTCTCTCAGTGCTTCGTATTCCCGTACGTGGAGGTACCACAGTTTGCTCATCCACTCACCTGCTGATGACCACGGTGGTTGCTCCCAAGTTTTGGCAACCATGAATAATGCTGCTGCGAACATCCGCGTGCAGGGGTTCCTGTGGGCCCTGCCTTTCAGTTCACTTGGGTAAACTGCAGGACGCATGATTGCCAGACTATAGGGTAAGAGTGTGTTTAGTTTCGTGAGAAACTGCTGAACTGTCCTCCACAGGGGCTGTCTCGGCTTGCACTCCCAGCAGCAGTGAGCAGGAGCTCCTGTTGCTCCACACCCTCACCAGCATTTGGTGCTGGGGTGCTCCAGGTTTTGGCCATTTGAATAGGCACGCAGGGGTATCTCGTTGTTACTTTGATTTGCATTTCCCTAATGACTTGTGAGAGTGAATGCTGTTTCTTGTGCTTATGTGCTATCTCGTGTCTTTGGTGAGGTATCTGTTACGATCTTCTGCCCATTTTTAAATTGGATTGTCTGTTCTCTTATTGTTTGGTTCAAAGGGTTCTTTGGATGTTTTCATTATGTCTTTTATTGGGTGTGTCTTTTCCGAATATTTTCTCCCAGCCTGTGGCTTCTCTCTTGATTCTTTTGACAGCGTCTTTTGCAAAGCAGTTTTTAATTTTAATGGAGTCAGATTTTTATATGGCAGCTCTGGACTCCAGAAGTGAGTCCTCTAGTGACCAGATGGGAACCAAAGAACATAGGCCATGCAGTGCCACCTCCAGCCACGTGGTCCCAAGACCACCCAGATTCAAGGGGAGCAGAGGCAGATCCTTCCTGGATTGAGTAGGGTTGGCGTCATGGGAGTTACCATTGAAGTCATTTCTGAAAAGCCCAATCTGCCACACTTCCAGCTACCCAAACCCTTGACAACTCCTGCCCTTGTGACAAGCACCTCCTTGTCCCCTAGAGAAAAAGGGTTTCAAGGTGCCCTTGTCTCCTGGCATGTGGGTGGTCTTTGGGGATTACCTGCATGCCATTGCCCCCTGAGCCTAGCTGACTCTTCCAGCAGAGATCCCCACCCAGGGGATGAACCACGATTGATCTGAGCTAGAGAAGCAACCCTGTTCCCTTTCCCATGATTGGTCACCTTGGAACATGTGATCCCCTTCTGACCAAGGAGACGCAAGAGGAAGACTGGGTACAGGGAGACCTGTTCCCTGTGTTGCTTTCTTACGGCTGCTATAGACAAGTAGCAAGCTCAGAAACTCATCTCATTGCTCCAGGAGTGCTGAGTCCAAGATCCAGGTGTCAGCAGAGTTGGCTTCTTTGGAGGCTCTGGGGAGGGATGTGTTCCCTGTCTTCTCACTTGTGGAGGTTGCTGGCAATCTTCTGTGATCTATGGCTTCAGATGTGTCATTTCAGTATCTGCCTCTATCTCCATGTGGCCTCCCTGAGTGTCTGCCTGAGTGTCCATCTCTCCATGTGGCCTCCCTGAGCATCTCTGCATGGCCTCCCTGAATGTCTGTCTCTCCACGTGGCCTCCCTGAGTGTCTGTCTCTCCATGTGGCCTCTCTGAGTGTCTGTCTGCATGGCCTCCCTGAGTGTCTGTCTCTCTGCGTGGCCTCCCTGAGTGTCTTTCTCTCTGCGTGGCCTCCCTGAGTGTCTTCCTGAGTGTCCATCTCTCCATGTGGCTTTCCTGAGCATCCGTCTCTCTGTGTGGCCCTCCTGAGTATCCGTCTCTCCATGCAGCCTCCCTGAGCATCTCTGCATGGCCTCCCTGAATGTCTGTCTCTCCACGTGGCCTCCCTGAGTGTCTGTCTCTCCGCGTGGCCTCCCTGAGTGTCTGTCTCTCCACGTGGCCTCCCTGAGTGTGTCTCTCCGCATGGCCTCCCTGAGTGTCTGTCTCTCCACGTGGCCTCCCTGAGTGTCTGTCTCTCCACGTGGCCTCCCTGAGTGTCTGTCTCTCCATGTGGCCTCCATGAGTGTCTCTCTCCACATGGCCTCCCTGAGTGTCTTTCTCTCTGCGTGGCCTCCCTGAGTGTCTGTCTCTCTGCGTGGCCTCCCTGAGTGTCTGCCTGAGCGTCCACCTCTCTGCGTGGCCTCCCTGAGTGTCTTCCTGAGTGTCCATCTCTCCGTGTGGCTTTCCTGAGCATCTGTCTCTCTGTGTGGCCCTCCTGAGTGTCTGTCCCTCTGTGTGGCCTCCCTGAGTGTCTGCCTGAGTGTCCATCTCTTTGCATGGCCTCCCTGAGTATCCATCTCTCCATGTGGTCTCCCTGAGCATCTGTCTCTCTGCATGGCCTCCCTCAGTGTCTGTCTCTCTGTGTGGCCTCTCTGAGTGTCCGTCTCTCCATGTGGCCTCCCTGAGTGTCCGTCTCTCCACGTGGCCTCCCTGAGCATCTGTCTCTCCACGTGGCCTCCCTGAGCGTCTGTCTCTCCACGTGGTCTCCCTGAGCGTCTGTCTCTCCGCGTGGCCTCCCTGAGCATCTGTCTCTCCGCGTGGCCTCCCTGAGCATCTGTCTCTCCGCGTGGCCTCCCTGAGCATCTGTCTCTCCACGTGGTCTCCCTGAGCGTCTGTCTCTCCACGTGGTCTCCATGAGCATCTGTCTTTCCACGTGGCCTCCCTGAGCATCTGTCTCTCTGCGTGGCCTCCCTCAGTGTCTGTCTCTCTGCGTGGCCTCCCTGAGTGTCTCTCTGCCTGGCCCCTTGAGTGTCTGTCTCTCTGTGTGGCCTCCCTGAGTGTCTGCCTGAGTGTCCATCTCTTTGCATGGCCTCCCTGAGTATCCATCTCTCCATGTGGTCTCCCTGAGCATCTGTCTGTCTGTATGGCCTCCCTGAGTATCTGCCTGAGCATCTGCCTCTCTGCGTGGCCTCCCTGAATGTCCGTCTCTCCATGTGGCCTCCCTGAGTGTCTGTCTCTCCATGTGGCCTCCCTGAGTATCCATCTCTCCGCGTGGCCTCCCTGAGCATCTGTCTGTCTGTGTGGCCTCCCTGAGCATCTGTCTCTCTGCATGGCCTCCCTCAGTGTCTGGCTCTCTGCGTGGCCTCCCGGAGTGTCTCTCTGCCTGGCCCCTTGAGTGTCTGTCTCTCCGTGTGGCCTCCCTGAGTGTCTGCCTGAGTGTCGATCTCTCCTCATGGCGTCCCTGAGCATCTGTCTCTCTGCGTGGCCTCCCTGTCTCTCCACATGATGTTCTTTTTGCAAAGTCATCAGGTAGCTGGGTGCAGTGGTTCATGCCTGTAATCCTAGACCTTTGGGAGGCTGCAGCGGGCAGATTGCTTGAGCCCAGGAGTTTGAGACCAGCCTGGCCAACGTAGCAAAATGCTCTCTCTACAAAAAATTAGCCAGGCATGGTGGCACATGCCTATGATCCCAGCGGCTTAAGGGGCTGAGGCTGGAGGACTGCTTGAGCCCAAGGTGAGCCAAGATTGCACCACTGCACTCCAGCCTGGGCAACAGAGTGAGACCTGTCTCAAAAAGAAAAAAACAGACTGTGGCACCTACTCCAGTGTGACCCCACCTCAACTTTATTTCCAAATAAGGTCATATTCTTAGGTCCAGGGATTGGGACTTCAGCATACAAATCTTTGAGGGCACAATTCACTCATAACCTCCCCTCTCAGGGGCCCTCACACCTGCCTCTGAGATGGCCCGGAGCTTCTCCCAGCAACCCCTGAGAAGTGGGACATTTGCAAGCGGAAAGCCCTTTGCCTCCTTTCTTCCCGTCATGCTCTAGAAGTGGTCCTGGGAAGATGCAATGCCTGGAACTTGGCAGCCATTTTGCCACTCGGTGCCACCCACCTGAGGAAAGGGGGGGATGGATGGAGCCCCAGGGGTGCTGTGATGTAGAGGAGCTGAACCCCTCCTGAGAACGACTCCCTCTGCATTTCTTGGGAAGGGAAAAAGGCACCCCAGGCCTCTGAGCTTAAGTCTTTCCTCTCTGACATTCAAAAGAGAATGCAGGGTTGCCCTGGGCTCATGGGGTCATGGGGACTTGGATTCATGTCTAGGATTCTCCACTCATGGCTATGCACCTTCAGGGAGGTCACCCCCTGCCCAGAGCCTCAGCTTCCTTCACAATGGGGGCCTCATCTCTACCTCCAGGCTTCCTGGGCTCTGCCAAGCACACGGTTGGTTGTGGGTCTTACATCACAGGCGGTTCATCAGGTACCGTCTCCCGAGTGAACGTACGCCCAGAGCTGGCAAGCCCCTCTGTGGCAGGTGGGGTGGCGGGGGTTGGGTGGGGCTGGGTGCAGAGTTCAAGGTCTGGCTCCAGCACTTACAGCTGGGAACCCTAGGGCCAGCCTCAGCTCTCCTTTCTACAGGAGGGACAGATGACAGCTCTGGTGTAGGTGCACCTCAGTGTCAGCACTGTTGATACAATGAGGGGACCCAGTGAGGACAAGGGACCGCCTCAGCTTAGGCCCTGCTGGCACGGTGGATAGGAGATGACCATAGCCCAGCAGGGTGGAAGACTGCCTCAGAGGCTCAGGGAATTCAGGGAGGGGGTTTTGGTCCTCTGACCCAGGCTCCACCCCACCCTCCCCTGAGTCACTCTCAGGCTTCAGGGTTGTGAGGACTCCCGGGCCCCACCCCAGAATGTCACCTCATGCCCGCAGCGGTCTGACACCTTCCTCTGAAGCGCTCCAGCATGGGGTTGTGTGTCTCCTGTCCTCTGTGCACCCAACTCCCAGGCTGGCCCAGACTGGTCACCCCACCCAGTGACTGCTGAAGCCCTGGTGGGGCTTAGACATCAGAGCCTGGGGTGTGGACACTCGAGAGGGGCCGAGGGTCTCCTATGGATGCCCAGGGTCTCTGTGCTGAGCGTGGCACAGGGTGTCTTCCGGGGGAGTGCACACTGTTGAGTGGTGGGCCTGAGGCAGCTCAGGTTGGGAGAGAACACGGCCTCCCCCTGACTCACTGTCTACGCTACTTGGAGGCCACCGTGCACTGCATGTGAGCAGGTAAGAGTGCAGAGCCACGAGCCCCACCTCCAGCCTCCACACCTGTTGGCACTTGAATCTCTCTGATTACATTGATTTTCACTGCAGTGTTTATTAAACGCTTAATCTCCCTCCACTGAGAGCTTGCAGAGCTGGCTTGGCATCCTCTATTCCTATGGCTCACTAAGCTCAGACGGGAGCCTGTGGGGGAAACTGGGGCAGTGGCCTGAACAGGCCCTGAAGTCCACACAGCCTCTGCTTTGGAAACAAGGGCTGTGCGGACGGGGTGAAGGACCTGCTGGTGTGGGCAGAGTGCCAAGCCTAAAAGAGGGGCATGATAAATACCGGATGAATGGTGGCAGTTGGTGCCCATCCTCAGGCTTTGACCAGCATATACAGAGGCTCAGGGCTCAGTCAGTGATCAGGGATCAGGGCCAGTATGTGCCCAGACTCAGGGCTCAGTCTATGATCAGGGATCAGGATCAGTATGTGCTCAGAGTCAGGGCTCAGTCAGTGATCAGGGATCAGGACCAACATGTGCCCAGAGTCAGGGCTTGGTCAATGATCAGAAATCAGGATTAATGTGTGCTCAGGTGGTGACAAGGTATCAGAGCTCTCTAGAAAGAGGGTCAGGCCTCAACCGAGATGTTGTGAGGGCTGGAAACAGTGCTCTGAAGTGTTCTGTGCAGCTCCCAGCTCAGGAGGTTACATTCCCCAGCCCCAGGTAATATTCCCCCTCTTCTTCCCTTTCTGCCCAGTCAGTCTTAAAGACTCTTCTTCAAGAATTAGTCCATAACTTTGGCCCTGCAGTGGTCCTGGTCCTTGGTCATGCGTGACCTTGAGCTAGACACATGACCCCTCTGAGCCAAGGTTCTTCTATGGAATGGGACCATGCCAAGCCACCTCTGCTAACGGCCGTGAGGGCAGATGGGGACAGGGAGCAAAGACGGTTTGGTCAGCACAGCTGCTGAGGAAATGTCAGGAGAATGCACAGTCAGTTCACAATTTGCCGGGGTCTCGACGGCCCCCAGGGAGCCCCGCCTCGGGAGCTCATAGCCCCAGTGGCTGCCTGGCTGGTGCCACCTCGCCTCTCCCTGACCTGCGTCTCTGCATAGTCCCACAGGGGTGTTAGGAAAATCCGCCAATCACGCCTGGCTCTCACAAGGAGAGCTGTGAAAATGAGTGGTTGAAAATAGCCTGAAAATACCCCTTGCCCTGCCTCCTCCTCCTCTCCCAGAGCGGGCAGGGCAGGCAGAGACCGCACCTGCAGAATGGGCTGGGCCACTTGGGTTACATAAGCTTGGCCGTAGCCTCGGAAGAAGGCTGAGGGCTCAGCGTCAGCGCCAGGGCCAGGAGGAAGCCTGGGCATCCCCTCGCACCTCAGCCAGAGGTCCTTGCCTAGAGAGGGCCTGGGCCTTGCAGACTTTCCAGGGGCCAGGGATGGGGTGAGGGAAGCCCCAGCACGCTTGGCCCTGAATGCCCCGCAGTGTGCTGCAGAGATGCCTTTCCTTCCTTCCCTCCCCGGCTGCCTGTGCTGGGTCTGGGCACCCAAGATGAGCCCTGCCTGCTGTGTGGCCTTGGCCAGCACCCGCACCTCTCGGTACCTTTCCCAGAGAGCATAGGGAAATGCCCCTGCCCAGCATCAGTAGGGCAGCCACGATCCCAGGCAGGGCTTGGCAGAGTACAAAGCAGGCCTGGACGCCGGCTCCCACTAACCCCAACCCGCCCTCCGCCTTGCTTCTGCCCCCGTCCCAGCCTGCAGGAACCCTTAAAAGGCAGGACAGGCCCTGGCACCCACCGCCTGGGGCCCCACGGGAAGCAGACACCCGCACGGGCTGCAGGGATCCCAGCCTTTCCAGGCCTATGTCCCCCAAACGGCTTCCTCAATCTGAGAGGAGGCAGCTGTCCTGAGATTTGGGGCAACAACGTCCCATCAGTTCCCACCTCCTCTGAGTAAGGCCCTGGAGGAGCCTTACTCCAGATGTGCCTGGGCTGAGGCTGGAGCAGGAGGGCGGGGGCAGGCGCAGGAAGGGAGGAGAGCTGCGGTGAGGGCTGGAATGGGTTGGTATCTGGAGGGGCTGCTGGCTCCCTGCCCTTCCAGGGGAGCAGTGGCTGGGGCATCCCTTGGCAGGGTTGCACAGGCTTCTCTCGGGGGTGGGTTGTACCAGGTGGGCCCATAGGGCTGGAGGGGGGTTAGGACAAGGGGGGTGTACAGTGGGTCCCTGGGAAATGGCAGTTCTGTGGCACTGGAAGCAGGTGGGGATGAGAAGCTCAAGGTGCGGAGCAGAAGAGGGACCAGGTGTATGAGGTCAAGCCTCCACCTGTGCCCAGCATGCCTGTCAACCCAGAGGGAGAGCAGCAGGCCCTGGCTGAGTGAGCGTAGGAGAGGCGGAGCTGTGGGTGGGCCTCAGCCGGGGAAGCGCATGGGGAGAGCAGATGCCCAGCTGCTGAGCGAAAACCCAATCCAGGCCTGGACCACAATGCAGATTCAGTAGTGGGAAAGGCCGCCTAGGTAGGTCCTGTCATTGCCACCTCTTCCCAAGCAAAACAGGGAAGGTCCAGGCAAAGTGAGCCGTGGGTCTGAAGCTCACAGCTGGAGCAGGGAGGGGTCAGGACCCAGACATTCCCCGCAAGGCATTCCTGGGGTCCCTCGTGCAGGGAGGAGCACTGGGTGGCAGGACCTAGAGCCACGGGAGGGCACTCGCTGGAGTCCAGGTAGTGAGGAGTGTCAGGCACCCCCTGCCCAGGAACCCCACCTTGGAGGAAGCCTCAGGACGTGGGTGGAGGCCGCCAGACTGGCTGGGTTGACCACCCTCCAATACAGTAGCCACCAGCCACATGTAGCTATTTAACTGGAAATTGATTAAAATCAATCAAATTAAAAATTCAGTTCCCCAAGCCACAAGCCACATTTCATGTCCTTGGTAGCCACTATGGCCAGTGGCGGTCATGCTGGACAGCACAGACACGCTGCCACCATCGCAGGCAGTTCCATGGACAGAGGGCATCCAGAGATCGGCTCTGGACTCGGATGCCTAGGCATAAGAGTTGGGCCTTCTCTGGCCTTTGCTGGCCCCAGTCCAGGGGTGAGCAGTCCCGGACAGAGGCCAGGGGAGGTGGGGAAGAGGGGAAGGGGACGGGGCATGGGGAAAGGGAAAGGCAAGCTCCCTGGGTCCTCTGTCTTTCTGGAAGCCTGGGCTGGTGGCAGCCAGGGGCTACCTCCTTGTGGCTCTTCCCCCTGACTCAGGCCCTGAACTGGGATGGCTGGAGAGCAGACCAACCCTCAAGTCACCTCCACGGTCCCCACTCTGCCTGGCCTGGGTGCAGGCTGAGGCCAGAGAGGGACTGCAGAATGCCATAGAACCAAAGCTGGCCGTGGATCTGCCCAGTAGCCAGCTTGTGCCTTGCCTCCATCCCCCTTTTGGGGTGCAGAGACCTGGGCAGAGGGACTGGCTGCTGTCCTTCTCTAAGCCTGGGCAGGAGCTGGGGCCTCTGGGCAGAGGAACCAGGGAGGGCCCTGGCCATGTTTGCCTTTGCTGACTGATGGGTGTCCCTGGGACACAGGACGGGGCCGTGTCTGCCTGAAGACTGGGGAGGCTTCCTGGAGGAGGCCAGCTGTGCCACACCGTTGGAACCTTGTTAACAGGAGCCTCTGCCCTTCCTATCACTTGCTCTCTCAACAGTCTCTCTCTCTCCCACCCTTCCTTAACATCTGCACAGTTCGGGGCACCTTTGGGCTGAGCTGGGGGTAAGGAGGGGCTGGAGTGCACCAGAACAGGCTGGGCGAGGGCAGGGCCTCAAGGGGCTTGCGTGGTGGCAGGCAGGGGCTCTGAGGGGCCTGACTGGGAGGCTGAGAACTGCTGCATCCACAGTTAATTCCCCTGCACATGAATCAGCTAGTGACTCACCATGCTGGTCACCCTCACACAGAGGCCCCTCAGCCTTTGGCTGGCAAAGTTCACTAAGTACCTGGAGTGGACCAGGGGTCCCTTTCCTCTTGTACCCCCATTCGGCCTCAGTTGGGGGAAGCACTGGCTGATGCAAAGAGCCCTTATTCTGCCCTGGGGGTCCCTGTAGGCAACTTGAGGGGACCATGGGATGGGAGTCAGGGAGCTGCATTCTAGACTGCCTTGGCTCCCCTGTGACCTCTGTGAAATGACTTGAAATACAGGACTTTCAGGCATACTTCCTGCTGCCCCACTCCAAGGCCTCATACCCCTGTTTCTTATTCCCATTGATCAGGGACACCTCAGCGTCTACACTTACCTTGGGACCAAAACTCTGGATGAATAAAGTGGCCATGGGATCAGGACTCAGTCTGTACCAGGATGGAAGCTCAGGTGTAACCGAGCTCAGTGTGTGACCAAGGTCAGTGTGTGACAGGATCAGGGCTCAGTGTATGACCAAGGTCAGTGTGTGACAGGATCAGGGCTCAGTGTGTGACAGGATCAGGGCTCAGTGTGTGACCAAGGTCAGTGTGTGACAGGATCAGGGCTCAGTGTATGACCAAGGTCAGTGTGTGACAGGATCAGGGCTCAGTGTGTGACCAAGGTCAGTGTGTGACAGGATCAGGACTCAGTGTGTGACCAAGGTCAGTGTGTGACAGGATCAGGGCTCAGTGTGTGACCAAGGTCAGCGTGTGACAGGATCAGGGCTCGGTGTGTGACCAAGGTCAGTGTGTGACAGGATCAGGGCTCAGTGTGTGACAGGATCAGGGCTCAGTGTGTGACCAAGGTCATTGTGTGACAGGATCAGGGCTCAGTGTGTGACCAAGGTCATTGTGTGACAGGATCAGGGCTCAGTGTGTGACCAAGGTCAGTGTGTGACAGGATCAGGGCTCAGTGTGTGACCAAGGTCATTGTGTGACAGGATCAGGGCTCAGTGTGTGACCAAGGTCAGTGTGTGACAGGATCAGGGCTCAGTGTGTGACCAAGCTCAGTGTGTGACAGGATCAGGGCTCAGTGTGTGATCAAGGTCAGTGTGTGACTGAGCTCAGTGTGTGACCAAGGTCAGTGTGTGACAGGATCAGGGCTCAGTGTGTGACAGGATCAGGGCTCAGCGTGTGACCGAGCTCAGTGTGTGACAGGATCAGGGCTCAGTGTGTGACCAAGGTCAGTGTGTGACAGGATCAGGGCTCAGTGTGTGACCAAGCTCAGTGTGTGACAGGATCAGGGCTCAGTGTGTGATCAAGGTCAGTGTGTGACTGAGCTCAGTGTGTGACCAAGGTCAGTGTGTGACAGGATCAGGGCTCAGTGTGTGACAGGATCAGGGCTCAGCGTGTGACCGAGCTCAGTGTGTGACAGGATCAGGGCTCAGTGTGTGACCAAGGTCAGTGTGTGACAGGATCAGGGCTCAGTGTGTGACCAAGGTCAGTGTGTGACAGGATCAGGGCTCAGTGTGTGACCAAGCTCAGTGTGTGACAGGATCAGGGCTCAGTGTGTGATCAAGGTCAGTGTGTGACTGAGCTCAGTGTGTGACCAAGGTCAGTGTGTGACAGGATCAGGGCTCAGTGTGTGACAGGATCAGGGCTCAGCGTGTGACCGAGCTCAGTGTGTGACAGGATCAGGGCTCAGTGTGTGACCAAGGTCAGTGTGTGACAGGATCAGGGCTCAGTGTGTGACCAAGGTCAGTGTGTGACAGGATCAGGGCTCAGTGTGTGACCAAGGTCAGTGTGTGACAGGATCAGGGCTCGGTGTGTGACCAAGGTCAGTGTGTGACAGGATAAGGGCTCAGTGTGTGACCAAGCTCAGTGTGACAGGATCAGGGCTCAGTGTGTGACCAAGCTCAGTGTGTGACAGGATCAGGGCTCAGTGTGTGACCAAGGTCAGTGTGTGACAGGATCAGGACTCAGTGTGTGACAGGATCAGGGCTCAGTGTGTGACCAAGGTCAGTGTGACAGGATCAGGGCTCAGTTTGTGACCAAGGTCAGTGTGTGACAGGATCAGGGCTCAGTGTGTGACCAAGGTCAGTGTGTGACAGAATCAGGACTCAGTGTATGACCAAGGTCAGTGTGTGACAGGATCAGGGCTCAGTGTGTGACAGGATCAGGGCTCAGTGTGTGACAGGATCAGGGCTCGGTGTGTGACCAAGGTCAGTGTGTGACAGGATCAGGGCTCAGTGTGTGACCAAGCTCAGTGTGTGACAGGATCAGGGCTCAGTGTGTGACCAAGCTCAGTGTGTGACAGGATCAGGGTTCAGTGTGTGACCAAGCTCAGTGTGTGACAGGATCAGGGCTCAGTGTGTGACCAAGGTCAGTGTGTGACAGGATCAGGGCTCACTGTGTGACCAAGGTCAGTGTGTGACAGGATCAGGGTTCAGTGTGTGACAGGATCAGGGCTCAGTGTGTGACAGGATCAGGGCTCACTGTGTGACCAAGGTCAGTGTGTGACAGGATCAGGGTTCAGTGTGTGACAGGATCAGGGCTCAGTGTGTGACCAGGATCAGGGTTCAGCTGATCAACGTCAGTGGTCAATGAGCCCAATGTCGGGGTCAGGGTCACGGCTGAGCATCTGAGGGATCAGTTTGTGGCCATGGAGAACATGTGCCATGGGTCACAGTTCCTCTGGGCTGCATGAGGAGGTTCTAGGGCTTGGCGTCCAGCTGGGTGTGGTTCCCAGCAGGGACTGTCAATTCCAGCCTCCTGGTGCTGGGCCCACCCTGGGTTCTTCAGGCTGTGGATGGGCCCCCAAAAAGAAGCTGATCTGGGTGTGAGATGGTGCTGTGGGAGGGTCAGGTGAGCAGGCGAGTGGAACGAGTTCAGGGTGTACACTGAGGCAAGGCTCCCGAAAGCCAGTGACCAGTTTAGAGTTCTAGAATCTCAGAGTGTCTGAGAAGGGCTGGAAGACACCTTCAAAGCCGTTCAGACACCACGTGCCAACAGGGTGACAGCGGGGCTGCTTCAGGGCCGCAGCTGGGAGCTGGGTCCCAGTGGGCAGAACGCCTTACGGCTGACCTTCTCCTTCCTTCTGGAGGGGCTGAGGGCTGGGCCAGGGTGGGGTCGGGAGGTGGAACCTCTGGGTCTTGGATCAGGAGCTGGGCTGAGAAGATGACTTTTTACGAGGGACTTTTTAATCAGGGAGGGAAGCAGAGAAGGCCCCATGCGGGGAGAGGAAACGCCCTGCAGAGAAGCTGGGCCTAGAGGAGAGCCGGCCTTGCCCTCGAAGGCTGCATCGGAGAGGGCCCCAGCATCGCTCTGAGAACCTGGGCTGGATTCCCCAGTGGAGGCACTGAAATCGCTGCCACCCTCCTGGCTCAGTCCTGACTCAGAGCAGCTGGCCTCCTGGCCTGACATCAGCTGCCCCCTGGTGGCCATGACTGCTGGTGCAGCAAGGAGAGGAGGCAGAGCAGTGGCACCAGGACCTGGAGGAGGGGGTGCTGCCTGGCAGGGGATCCTCAGAGGCAGCCCGGTCACCCTGCCCTTTTGCCAACAATACTGTCAAAGCCTTGGAGAAGAAGGCCTTTTCCCCAGGAAGAAGGAGGTGTGATGCTGCCCAAGAAGTCGGACCAGGAAGTGGACTGCCCCACCCTTCCAACTGCCCTGTGGCCTGGGTCTTTGGGCCCCTTCTGGGCAATCCCTCTGGACACCTCTAGGAGCCTTGGCCACAGATTGGCCTTGTGGAGGGGGCTGAGATGGCCACTGTGTCCGGCGAGCTGTGTGCCATGCCCAAGGGTTCAGAGGGCTTGAGTTCCCTTCTCCCCTGGTGACCTGTGTTGTGATGGTGGTGACTGTGCTGCTGAGGGCCATGGGAGGCCAGGGTGGGGTGGGTGCTGACATTCAGTAGTCGTGGTGGCAGTGGTACCCAGCGGAGACTGTCTGATGGGCTGAAAGCAGCAGCCAGGCCAGACGGTGGGCCTGGGCAGCATCGGCAGCGTGACCTGCTGCGATGGTTCCCTGTGCAGAGTGCGCAACATCCACACTGGGGGCTTGCACTCAGGCTGGACCACGAGTTGTGAGCTGGGAGCAAGGGGCTGAGGCAGAAGCATCTGGGTGGAGAAGGGCCCCGCGGTCACCCCTCCAACGTCCTGGCTTCCTTCTGGGAAGGCTCCCTCTGGGTACCTGACCAGAGGCCCTAGAAGCAGAAGAGGGGCGGTGGATGACCTAGGCAGCCAAAGGGGCCATCGCCCTCAGCCAAGGAAGAACAAAACCCAATATGGGGCTGGAGGTTCTCCACGTCAAAGGAGAATGGATGGTGACGTTGGGAGGAAGTGCCTGGGGACAGCCACCCAGGGTCAGTGGTGGGTTAGACCTCACCTTCAAATCCATCCCCTGGCTCTTTCCCCAGACACTCCCTCAGCGTCTCAGCACAGGGTCCCCATGAGGAAGAACTGGACAAGCCCCCCTGAACAGTGCAACGGCCCTGCACGGCGCCCACCCTCTGACCTTCTTGGAGAGTCAGGAGTATATGCCTCCACGCTCTCTCCTGCCCATCCCCCACCCAGTCCGCTCTCACCTCCACCCATGCATGGTCCTCGCACCTGCACAGCCCCTAGCCAAGCAGCCCTCCACAAGGTGCCGCCCATCCACTTACCCACCTATCCTGTGCATCCTCGCGGGGCTCTTCCCTCCATCCTTCCACCCCACCCGTCCTCAGCCAGTCTCCCCAGTCATCTGTCCATCCATCCGTACACCTCACTTCCATCTACACCCACCTACCTCATCCGTCCACCGTCCATCCACCCACGCATCTGCATTGTCTAGGAACAGCCCCTAACTTCCTTCCCTCCATTCATCTGTGTCTGTCCTGCCGTCCACCCTCCGTCATCCAGCCAGCCAGTGGGGCCACTCCCCTGCTCCTGGAGGAGGCCGAGAGCAGGGACCCAACTCTTGGCTTGTCTGCTGCACGGGGCAGGCGCCGGGCTCTCCTAGGTGTGCGCGCCTGTGTGCATTTATCCGCCCCCCCTTATCTTGCTCCCCTCCCCCCGCACCCCCGCCCCCCGCTCGCGCTCCCCCTCTAATGTGTGATCTGGAAGCTCTATAAAGCCTGATGTAATCCGTAATGCAGTCTCTGGCTCCCGATTCGGGATCCAGTTTCAGAGAGCGAGAGATTGGGGAGCGCCGGCAGCCGGGTGGGGGGAAGCAGCTCTCGCCTCTCTCCTCCTCCTTCTCCTCGTCCTCGGCCTCCTCCTCCTCCTCCCCGCGCCGCCCCGCCCCCGGCTCGGCTCGGCTCGCCCCCCCCTCAGGAAGGGAAAAAAGGCGAGAAGAGCCGGGCAGGCGAGAGGAGCGGAGCGGCGGCGGCGGCGGCCGGAGAGGGAGCGGCGGCGGCGGCGGGCGCGGCGTTGGCGGCGGCCCCAGCGCGGAGCCGGTGAGCCGGGAGCACAGGCGGCCGCGCCGCGTCCTGGCCCAGCTCGGGCCCGCTCGCCCAGCGTCGTCCGCAGCGTCGACATCCCGACCCTCCGGGCGCCCGGGGTGCTCCTGCAGCGGGGAGGAAGGGGAGGACGCCTGCGTGCGCCGGCGGGTGCGTTCCAGGGGGCGTCCCGGCGAGGCCCGGAGCCGGCCGGGGGCGGCGGCGGCTGGAGGAGCCCCCCCTCCGGTCGGGCGCCCGACTCGGCCACGGGCGACGCGAGGCGCTCGCGGGGATTTGCAACTCGCCGGATCGAGTCCTCGCCGGCTGGCGGCTGCTGCTGGGGAAGGTAAGGAAGGCTCCGGCCGGGGGCTGGGGGCGCGGCGAGTAGGGGCGCAGCCAGGGTGGAAGGGGGCCGGGGGAGGGGCGGGCTCCCCGACTTCCTAACTTCGCCGTCTGGGGCTTCGCAGCTCCGAGGTTCTGCGCTCAGAGCTCGGGAGTTTGGACCCCCACCCCCTACCCGCTCAGCCCCTGCCTCCAGCTGCCGGGATGGGATGTGGCAGGTCCCCGCGCGCCCGCATTGGGCAGGCTGAGGAGGGGGCGACCCTGGACGCAGGAGAGGCTCCTCGGCGCTGCTCACCTCCTCCCCGTCCACACAACACGGCCTGGCACCCCTCCTCATCACATTCATAGGGCAGGCTGGGGAGGGCGTTCCCGCTGTACCCCCTGCACACACAGACGCTGGCGGGGGTCTAAGGGAGCCCCCCGTGGCCCCAACAGCCCCACATAGACCCAGCAAGCTCGGGAGAGCTCCCCGAGCGTGTCCCTCTCCTCCTAATCACGTCCAGAGCTCCCTACGGACATTGTAGGGGCCCGAGACGTCCTCCCCCCACGCACAGAGCCCGGGGCAGGCAGGAGAAACCCCCAGACTCCTTCTGGAAGCCCTCGCCGGGAGAAGCCCTCGCCGAGAGACCTGGCACTGTTGGTGGAGACTCCCGGAGGTTCTCTCTCCCCCACTTCGGGCGGAGGGCTATTTTTGCGCCCCCCACCCCCACGCGAACGCCCTCGCTCTTCCCTCCGTGTCTACCTTTCCACTGGGTCGGACAGGCCGTGCGGATAAACCGCTCTGAACTTTGGGCCGGCCCTTTGCCCTCTCCGCTTCCGGCGCCGAGCACTCCCGGGAGCCGAGCACTCCCGGGTCCGCGTCCCCGGTAAGCAGAGGCCGCCCGCTCTCCTCCGTCGCCGCGCTACCTAGGAGCCGCGCAGAGCTGCCTCGAGGAACCAGCACGGCCCCCGCCCCCTCCTGGGGGAGGCCTGGGGGCTCTGGACCCGGCCAGGAGCCCTCTCCCCAGGTCCCCGCGGCCCCCTGGGCAGGGTAGAGAGCGTCTCCGGCTTCGGGAGGGGGCGGCGGAGCTGAGAATCGCAGCGAAGTGATGCGGCCGGGAGGGCTTGTCGGAGGCTGCGGCTCGGAGCCCGGGTCCCTCCTCCTGGCCGCGGCGGCTCCGGCTTGGCCACTCCCCGGCAGCCTGGAGAGAGCGCCTAGCCTGGCACCCCAGCCCCAGGCCGCTGGGCACCTTACCTCTTTACACTTTTATTTTGGGCTTCTAAGTTTCTTGGAGCGCAAGCACCCAGGCTGGGGCTCGAAGAGCCCTAAGCCAGCCCTCATTCAGCACCCTTCCCCGCCGCGACCTCCCCACCCATTCTTCCTCGGGGTCCGGGGCGCAGATTCCCAGCTGCTACTCCGGAATAGTTGAAAGGCAGGAAGGCATGTGGGTGGGGAGGGGGCCTGCACTCCCGCCCCAGGAGACCGCTTGCCCTTTGTGTGGCGAGGGGCTGGGAGGTTGGCTCTCCGGCTCCACCTTGGGAACCCTAGGAGACCCTCAGTGCTCTCCCCGCTCCCCAGAAACAAACACACGCCCCCTCGTAGCGAGAGCCGCGGCGGGGAACAGCAGAGGCCGCGCAGGCGGAGGCGGGGAACCGGGAGCTGGGTCCCTTTTCGTATCTGGGAGGGAGGTGGTGTACCGTGTGTGCGGTCTGGGGAGGCGACTATCACGTATCCTAGAGCCCTCATGCCTTCCATCTCTGTGACCCCGGCTGCCGAGGAGGCAACGAGGGAGGTCTAGCCGCTGCCTCCCGTGGGCGGCAGCGAAACTCCTCACCCGCAAGCCGGGGTGCCGCCGAGTCTGGCTTTGAGAACCCAGCAAGGTCAAGCAGGCGAAGCAGGGGGCGGGGGTTCCTGGGCGCGTCCCCGTCCGCGCACGGTCCGGGCCTTGGAAGGGGGTGTGGGCAGCCCGCCGAGTCAGTCCCGCGTGCCCGCCGCCCGCGCCCGGTCCCCGGAGGCGGACGTTGCGCGCGTTCGGGGATCCCGGAGCGCCCGGCGCCCCACGCCCTCCCTCTCGGCTCGCTAGCAGCTCCGCGGCGCTGCTTTCAGACTTGTTGCGCCTGGCAGAAGCCTTCCGGGGGACAGAAGGCTGGCCCGGGAACCTGGGCGGCTGGGGTCGGGCCCGGAAGCCCAGGGATGCGCCAGAGAGGCGCGCGGCTCCGCGGACGAGCGCTGTGCTGGGGGATCCAGCCGGGAGTTTGCCGCCTCCTATCCCAGGGAAGGGCGCTGGATCCTGCCGGGGTCCCGCGCGGGGGCGGAGAGAGGGCGATCCGTCGCCTCGGCGCCAGGCACGCTTCTCCGGATCTTGAGCTAAAGAGGGGGCGCAGCCAAGTTGTGGCGCCCTCCAGGGCCCTTCCCTTGCCCACAGGCTCCAGCCCCTCTCGGACCTCGGCGGCCGCGTCCGTGAAATGGGGGCGCGGGCTCCACTCTCGGATCCCTCCCAGCCCCGACCCTCCGTTCCCGTCCCGAGATCCAGCGTGCCGGGTCCGCAGCGTGCTGGATCTGCGGCGTCTGGCGGCCCGAGTCCCGAACCTTCCGCGCCTGCGGACACAGCCGCGGGGCCGGGCGGAAAGAGCCCGGGCAGGGTCCAGAAAGCGCCCGGGGTCCGGGCAGCCTCCCGCCGCACCCTCCGCCCCTGGCCGGCCTGGCTCCGCGTCCGGGAGTGGGTCGCGGGGCTCGGAGCCCGTCCTCCCGGGGCGCCGCGGGACTCCAGGCCCAGGCGGCCGGCGCGGGGCCGCAGTGGCGGAGGGCGGAGGGCGGAGGGCCGGCGCGCTGCCGCTGGCTACCGGGAGAGGGCGCCCGCACCGCGCTCGCGCAGCCCTGCGCGGCCCTACCCGCCTCTTCCGTCTCCTCGGCGCCCGGCCCGCGGCTCCGGCCCCATGTTGGGCCGCCCCGGCCGCCCCCGCCGCCCCCGCCCGCCTGGCCGCGCGCCGTCCGCTCCCGCCGCCGGGTCCCGTGATGCTCGCGTCTCGTCCAGAGCCCCCCTCGCCGACCCGGCCAGTCCCCGCGCGTGGTGCGCTGGCGCGAACGCGCGTGTGCGTGCAAGTTCCCTGTGCGCCGCGGATGCACGTGCGCGCCCGTCCGGGAGGCTGGGGCACGTGTGTACAGGCATGCAGATAGCACATGTGTGTGCGTGGCCCCGGGTGGCAGGATTCCCTCAGACTCCGTATTACCGTCGGCTCTGGCTCGGGGCTGCCCCCGGGTCCGCGCTGTGTGCCAGGGATGGACCCCTGGGCAGAAAGCTCCAACACCCGACTCCCAGCAAAGACACCGAACCTGGCGGGTATTGTAACCCCTCCGGGTCCGCCAGCCCACGCCCTCCCTTTGTCCTCTGGAAGCCTCTGGTCTCCCTGGCTGCAGCTGCGCCATCGGCAGAGCTGTGACTTCTGGGTAAACACGCACAGGCCCGGGATCCCCCTGTGACAGCCCACGTGCACACCCTCGCACTGGGAGCAGGACAGTGGGCAAGGGGGAGGACGTGGTCTCGGACAATCGCCTCCCAAGTGGTAAGGTGGGAACATGCAGGAAAGAACCCCTGACAAGCTCTGCCAGGGAGACTCTGGGGAGTGCAAGAAGGCAGCCTGCAGATGCCCAGAATGGGGGCTCACCCAGGAGGCGTCCCACGGAACGGCAGGCGGGTGGGTGATGAAGGGGTCAGAGGTCCGGGCAGAAGGAAGTGCGGGCTGTGCAAAGGCACTGGGGCAGGGCATAGTGCAGGTGTGAGAAATAGACCAGAGCTGGAGAGGAGGGTGGAGGCAGGACAGGGGCTGCAGAGGGGTCGGGGTAGACCTGAGCTGGCCCACTTCTTGGGAGCTGCTTTCAGGAGCTACAGGAGAGTCCTGAGAAGGATTGATGGCTTGGCCTGATGGGGATGCCAAAGACATGACGTGCCCTTGTGGGCCACTGGTCACAGGCCTTCAGGAGGCTGAGTGCACAGCCTGCTGAATGCCACTGCCATACCCACCACTGCACTGCACAAGACGCATGCCACATCCATCACAGCAGGCGGCAGGCAGCCCTGACACCACCCAAGACCAGCACACACCCCGCTGTGAGGCGCGGGCAGACACCCAGAGCTGGCACGCTTGTCCCCACAAAGGCAAGAAACATGGAATGCTGGGGTGCCACCGCCTGAAAACCTGTGCCCAGTTGAGGGCTCACGAGGACGCGAGTCAGCACAAGCACACCATGGTGCACACGGCACCTGCCCTGTGATGTTCACCTGTCCACATGCGCATTGAGGAAGGAGGGGAGGCTTAGACCTACAGGCTGCATGATCCGGAGGACGCATCCCGGATGTTCATGTCCGGGGATGGGCAGGAGGCCCCCCGCAGACTGGAACTGGCAGGAGGACCCAGGGTGTGCTGGCCCTGCATTCTGCTCTGTGACCTTCATCAGGCCCCAGCCTCCTTCCTCATCTGTGCCCCACGGGGTTAAGGCGAGGATCTCCCCTGCCCTGCAGACAGAGCACACGAAGCTGAGGAGGGGCTCTGGACATTTCCACTCTTGCCCCACCCTCCCTCTCTCTTCTTTTTCCATATTAACTCATGTCTCTTAATTGCAGAAGCAACCAAAATTAGGATCAGTGCCAAAGGACTAGCCTCCTTCCTCCACAGAGCCCTGGCCCCTCGCCCCCTGCACCCCTGTTACTGGCTCTGTTGTCCAGGGCTGCCCTGCCTGGATGGACCCGTGGGGACCTCCAGCCCTCCTCCCTCCTTCCCTGCAGGGGTTTCACAAACATGCACATGCCCAGCCCCTCCTGTGCCTAGTCTGCTCATTCGCAGCAGCCGTAGTCCCCTCACTTTGACAGCAGCACCCCAACTGCCCCTACCATCTCACCGCACTCCGTCACCCCCACAGCCATCGCCTCCCAGGCCCCCTCAGCTGCACCCTGCCACCAGCACTGCACTGTGTCTGACCCCACCTCCATCCCAGCAACAACACCCTCCCCCATCATCCCACCCTCCTCAGCAGCACCTCGGCACCCCTCATAGCCACCTCCCTCGGCACGATCACTGTCGCCTCGGCCCCCACCTTAGGCTCCTGAGTCCTTCACTGGCCCCCACGGCGGTCCTCCTGATCCTGGTGTTCTGCTCCGTCTCAGGCGTCCCTCTCTGGCTTGGTCCAGAGGGGCACGGGGGAAGTCCTGTGTGCGGCTTCCTGTCAGACCCCAGCCACTTGCGTTCCTGGGAGAGGAGCATACAGCAGGTCGGTCCCCACAGCCCACCAGTCCACTGAGCTGTCCCGGCCCAGTGCAGCTGAGGTCAGGAGGACCCAGGGATTACTGGGAACTCAGATGGGTGGACCTTGAGATGAGACAGTCCCTGTGTCCTAGTGCCTGTCCCCCACTCCTCACTCATTCCTGGGCCAGTTTTTTGGGTGCCGATTCTTGAGTGAGATTCGGGGTTGAGAGGTCCTCGAAGCGAAAAACACAGAGGAGCAGCCAGGAGGCTGAGAACATAGCACTGGCCTGGGTGGCCGGCGGAGAGGGAGCCTTACAAAGCCCACACCCCACTGCTGACACCATGAATCCTGGCCCACCCTCCCGGGCCCCGGCAGCACACCGTTGGAATTGCGCTCCTGCCTGCTGGCAGGCCAACTCTGGGCCAGCACCTCTCTGAGGCTATGCTGGCATCTCTGTGACAGGAGGATGGGAGGCCCTACCTGCCTGTCCTGGACAGTGCCAGAGCATCCAGGGTGGCGCCGGTGAAGTGCCAGGGAGCGATAGGACCATCCAGGCAAGTCTTGGCGAGGCCCCATTTCCACTGAGGGATGTTGGCTGCCCAGAGGAATGCATTTAAATGGGATTTCAGAGCCCCAGGGAAAAGGAACAGGATTCAGGGAGGAAGAAGGGCCCCTGCAGTCTGCGCCCCATCCCTGTTCCCCCACCCCAGAGGCCTGTCCCTGTGCCCAGCCCAGACCTCACAGAGCTCCTCCCGGAAGCCTTCCTCTCCACCATGGTGCACCCAGATGCCTCACCTCTCGAAAAGCTGCAAGATGTGTGCAGACCCGCATGCTGGCAGCTCACTCTGCACACAGTTGCTCACACACGCCTGCACACATGCATGTGCACACAGCCCTGGAACGGTGCATTGCACACACTTGTCGCTCACAAAAGGAACATGCACACACCCTGCACCTGCACACACTTCCTTACACACACGCCTGCCAGCACACATGCCACATGTGCACACAGATGGAACACACTGTTCCCACACTCACACACACCACTCACACCCGCACACCTTCCACTCACACTCACCACAGGCACACACACATACATATGTGCTGCGTGCACAGCCACCCATGCATCCTCCAGCCCGTCCTCGAGATGCAGCTGCTCACCTGCAGGACACACTACTCTCTCCCTCGGTCTCCCTCCTCCTAGAAGCTGGCCCTGGCTGCAGCTGTTCCTCCCCACTGCCAAACTGCCTGCCCACTATGGCAAGGTGGAGGCCTGGGTTGGGGCCTGCTCCCGGGGTACAGCCTCCCCTCAGGGGTCCTCAAGCTGGGAGACCAGCCAGTGTGGAGTCCAGGCTGCGTGCAGCTTCCTCTTGGGTTCCCATGCTGCTGCTGGGGGCTCCCGCTGCTGCCCATGCATGTGCGTGCCTGTCCCTGGAGGGCACCTGGAGACTGCCTGGCTGGGCAGCCCTGCCCTCAGGGACCCCTTCTGTGGGAAGCAGCCCTCCTCACTCTGGCCTTGACCTGCCCTGGGATGTGCTTGGGGCTCAGTGCCGCAGGGCGGGGACAGAGGCCCAGAAGCTTTAGGATAGGGAGCGTCTTTAGGGCCTGCAGGTTGCTTGGGGTGCCGAGCCCTAGACTAGGGCAGGTGCAGTGGGGCCTGGAACCCAAGGGCTGCTGGAAAGCTGGCCACCAACACTGGCTCAGGGTGTTCTGGGATGGTGCGCTGGGACAAGAGCTAAGAGCTCCTGCCATCCCTGGAGTCGCTAGCGGTTGGTCGGTGCCTCTGGACCTGTATCCAGGTCTGTGCAGCTGCAGGCTGTGATCACCCTGCCCTCTGCCAGTGGCGGGGGTGTCGAACGAAGGTCTGTGCCAGGGCAGAGCGTAGGGCCGGCCTGAGCAGAGCTTGGCACAGGACAGGGCCCCCTCTGCCTCAGACCCAGCGTAAAGAAGAGCCTTTCTCTCCCCGCCAGCAGCTCTGGCCAGATTCTTTGGGCCCCCTGTGCCCAGGCAGGTGGGTGGGTCTGGGCCTTGCAGGCCCTGTGAACATGGTGGGCTCCCATGCCCCTGCTGGCAGCCCTGCCTACCCTTAGGAGGAAATTCTGGGCCCACATCCACTGTGGGCAGCGTATGACCTGGTCTCCCCAAAGGCAGACCTTGCTACCCTGCAGGTTGGCCCATGGGGATGTGGTTGGCACAAGCTGGGGCAGGGCAGGTGGCAGCCGGGGGTCACCCTCGGGGTGGGCAGGCTGTCTTGGCACCCCCTCCTTGGCTTGGCTAGTTCCTGACACTCTAGCCCCATTCTTGTGGCTCTGAACCCCTGAGACATGCAGATAAGTTGTCCTGGGACCATGTCAGGGGCCCTGCCAGGACCTCACAGGCGGGGGATGGTGCTGCCTCTGCTTCCGGTGACCAGGCTGCCTGAGTGGGGGCCACGGGCTCCGAGCGGAGAAGGCCAGCCGTCTGCCTCCCAGCCCCCGGGCAGTCGGTGCCGAGGACACCTACCCCGCCCCCTCCCCCATGCAGCCTTTTCTCAGGACACACAGGCGGGCACTGTTCAGAGGCCCGCAAGACAACAGAGTGCCTTTTGTGGCTGGCGTCTGGGGATGCCATTGGTGGCCTGGGGTGGGCGGGGAAGGGACGCTGGAGGCCTGAGCCCCGGGTCGGGTCTGTCTAGTGTGGACTGGCCCCGGAGCGGGCGTGGAGTGCCGAGCCTCGTGGAGAAGCCCCAGTGACCCTGAGAGAAGGGCTTTGGACAGCCCCCGCCGCCCTGGGTTGGATGGTGGGGAGACCAAGGTGCAGGGTGTGATGGGAACCCAGGCCTGGCGGCAGGGTGGGCTGTGTGTGTGCAGTCTGCACAGGCGAGGGATGGCGGTAGGAGGCGATTGGGGTCACTGCCTTGGCCACCCCATGCAGAAGCCTGAGATTGAAGGAGGGACTTGTGTATCATCTCAGGCCCATTGCTGGCCTGCGGTCAGTGCGTAGTGAACATCGGTGCCCTCTGTCCCTCACTGTGGCTCCCAGCTCTTCATCCCCAGCCCAGTGTGGCTGGCTTCTGCTGCCCTACCTCTCTGGGTCCCCCGTCTGCCAGCCGCGGCCCTCACCCTGTCACCTCTGCCTGGAGACCGGCAGCACTCCCCACCTCGCCCTGAGGCCACCTCACAGAAGCTGGCCAGCCTCCTCTGTGGCAGGAAGGATGGGGGCTAGATGCCATGAAGAACTTCCTGGTCACAAGGGCAGTTTGACCCTGGAGAAGGTGACAGGAAAGGCAGGAACCTGTGACCTTTCCTGCTAACAGGTCACTGTTCCTGTGACACGGCGGGCAGTGGGTAGTGGGCACTGCAGCACCCAGGCCGGGATGTGGTAACCAGTGAGTGGAGAAGTGGCCTGTGGTTTGGGGACCAAGAGAGTTGTCCACTTCTCTGCAAGAGAGTTGATGACAGTTTTGCCATTAAATTGTGAACTTAAAGGCAGGAGTAACCAGCGCCAGCAATGGGGCAGCCGCGGAGCCCCTCCCACCATCAGCTGTGGCCTGGAGGCCGGGAGGTTTCTGTCCTCACAGTGGAGGCCTGGCATGGGGTGGGCTCAGGAGTCATCAGGCCTCAACCTTCAGGATCCCTGACCGCTGAGTGGAGCAGGCCTGTGGAGGATGAAGCTGCCAAGTCTGCTGGGGAAATCAAGGCACCTGCCAGAGAAGCACAGAGCATAGATTTGGAGGGGCTAGGAATTTGTCTAGTCCACCCCCTGGGGCCCCAGGCCATCCTCCCAACCGAGGGGACCTGGGAGCTGGTATGGCTGAGGGAAGGAGAGTGAACCATCCCAGGGGAGCCGAGGTCACAGATGCGCTCTGCAGATGCCACAGCAGCGGCCCCAGGGAGGAGCCATTGTTAGCCTCGGGCCTGGACCTCTTTGTCCGAGGCTGTGACTGGTTTCCGCTAGAGGCACCCTCTGGGGCATGCCCCCCTCTCCCAGCCCCCACTCTGCCTGCCCTCACATCCCAGCAAGCACAGCTCTGAGCCGAGGCTCTCCCACTGTCATGTGGCCTTGTATAAATGTGCCACATGTGAGTGTGTGTCCATGCTCACATACGCACACTCACATGCATACAGGCACATGTGTGTACACACACATGCACTTGGGCACACACAGACACATGTGCACACACGTGCATGCACATCTGCTCCCCTCCTGTCTCAGTAGGGGCCACCGGCCATCCCCATGTGCCCACTGGAAGTCTCCTGTGACCCTCTGAATTGATGTTCCTCCTGGCCCAGACACCACACCGGCCTGCCCCTGCCCCTGGCAGGCAGAGGGACTCACTCATCCTGAGGGCACCATTCAGGTGCTGCCCCCTCCAGGATGCCACCCTGGTAGCCAGGCAGGATCAGTAGCCTCCCCTGCACACCCCACCCTGTCTCAGCTGGACTGTCGGCCAACACTGCAGCCCTGTGACATGGGCTTGGTGTGGGGGGACAGGAGCCTGAGGAGGGGGTCCCCGGTTGCCCCCCAGCCTTGGCCAGCTCTCTGCCTGCCTGGGCCTGCCTTGGTGTGAGAAGGCTCCCCAGTAGCTCCGTTGAAGGGTGGCGGCCAGGTGGGGTGCAGGGGACCTCAGCTGGCTGAGGGATGGGTGGGTCTGCTGGGGGCAGGGTGAGTGTGGCAGGTTGGGGGCCTGTGCCCACTGGCTGGCTCAGGCCATCAGCCAAGACAACAGCCTGGGTCCTCCCCTGAATTGCTCAGTGGCCCATCCAGAAAAGGCAAGGTCAGGCCCCCTCTGTGGGTCTCAAATTCATGTCAGCTGGGCCAGCCTTCCAGCCAACAGGGCCTCTCCCGAGGCCTGGGCGGGGATGGCTCAGTACAGATGTTCTGGGGGACGCTGGGGAGCCGGGAAGTGACCTGAGTCCCCCTGCCCCCACACATCTGACTTGCTGATGGCACTGCAGTCCCTCCGTTGGAACCCTGGGGCTTCATGGCTTAAGAATCCCAGGGACGGGCACTTCTGGGCCATCTTCTGGTCCCGAGACAGTCTGCCAAGGCTCCAGGTCCCTGCCAGGCACTGAGCATTGCCCTGCCCCTGGCCCTACCCCTTCCTCCCTGCAGGCACCTCCCACTCTTCGCTATCCAGGCCAGAAGTGGGCCTGCACAGCCTCCATGCCGGCCGGTGCTGGGGCCTCCCCCTTCCACCTCCTGACCACCCTCCTTCTCCATGGCCGCTCCGGCCTTCATGCCCCTCCCTCATCCTCACCCCCAGGGTGCCCCCAGCACTGCCAGGGTGGGCCTTCTAAGTGGCCATTCTGATGGAGACACCAGCGTGCTTCTGACCCCCACTGCCACCTCTTGGCTACAGATGGACCTCACATCCCTAAGAGGACTCAAGGCATGGAGTGAGGTGGTGACAGTGAGGGTGACCAGTGATGCCAGGGCCCTGGGGGGATGTCAGGAGGCCTCCACTCGGCTCAGCTCTCAAGGGCCTGGGGACAGTGGCAGGGATAGGGCCTGGTCCACCTGCTCTGGGGCCATGCCAGGCCGTGCTGTGCAGAGAGCACTGGTGGCAACCCACAGGCCTGGGCTGGAATCCAGGCTCAGGTGCCCGGTACCGGCTGTGAGCCTTCAGCAAGGCATGGCCCCTCTGTGGACTTCAGCGTGCCCATCTGTAAAATGGATCTGTAACAGGGTGCCTCAGCAACAGTGCGCCCGGCACATGTCCTGTCTCCCTGTGAGCGTGGGATGCACTGCTCTCTTTTCTCATGAGCCGGAGCCTGTCCTCGGACACCCCTCCTGGCCTGCACGGTCCACACAGCACTGTGGACACCAGCTCCATCGTGGCCAGCTGGGCTTATGAGGCTGCGCTTCCCTTCCAGGTGCCAGGCTGTGCCTGTTTCCAGATGGGATGACCGAGGCCCTAAATACTGTGTGCCCAGCTGCCAGTGCTTGTGCACCCAGGCTCCTATGCCCACTCCTGGTACCGCAGGCCCCTGGAACCTGCCCCGCCCTGGGAAGGCTGTGGGCTGGAGCTGCCAGGGCCTGAGATGAGGAGGGGAGAGGCAGGCCCCAGCATCTTGAGCTGTGAGGGTTCCTCTGGGGGAAGGTGGAGAATTTGGGGGTGAAACTAACCCCAGGGTCAGGGCTAACAGGATTGCCTAGGGCCTCCTTGGCACTTCGAGGGGCATATGGAGCAGTGAAGCTGGCTGGCCTGTGGAGGGGTCAAGGCCACATGGGGTCAGCACCAGATGGGCCTGACACTCTGCCAGGCTCTGCCAGACTATGCCAATACTCATCCAGGACTGGGCTCACTCTGAGACTGTAGTGTGAGGTGAGGCTAGGGAGGCCTGGCTGTGGGACCTGCCCATGGTGCTCCCGCTCCATGAGATGGAGGGCGCACCCAGGACAGCCTCGCTCTTCCATGCCTTGTCCAAGCCCACCCAGCCAAGCGTGTCTGGGGGCGGACTGGAGGAGGGCTTCCAGGAGGCAGGGGGTGTGGCAGCGTCTTCCCAGGTCTGCTGCAGAGGTGCCAGGATGGGAAGATGGCATTGTAGGTCTTCCCTTTTTTATTTTTATTTTTTATTTATTTATTTTTGAGACGGAGTTTCGCTCTTGTTACCCAGGCTGGAGTGCAATGGCGCGATCTCGGCTCACTGCAGTCTCCGCCTCCTGGGTTCAGGCAATTCTCCTGCCTCAGCCTCCTGAGTAGCTGGGATTACAGGCATGCGCCATCATGCCCAGCTAATTTTTGTATTTTTAGTAGAGACGGGGTTTCACCATGTTGACCAGGATGGTCTCGATCTCTTGACCTCGTGATCCACCCGCCTCAGCCTCCCAAAGAACTGGGATTACAGGCGTGAGCCACCGCACCCGGCCGGTTTGCCCTTTTTGAAAACACTTCCCTCCTTGGAGCCCAGAATGTTTGTCAGGAAGGAGACCACAGAGGGCTGGGCTGGGCCATGTTGGTCCCCGGATCCGGAAGCCCCAGCCAGCTTCCTTTGGGAGCACTTCCTGCACCCCCCACCGGCTACGATTCCCCACCCAGCTCTTAATGTCTTGTTGAGAGCAGTGGGGCACACACCCCACTTTACAGATGGGGAAACTGAGGCTCTGTGGTACAAGACTTGTCCGGGCCCACACTGCAGTCCGGAGCATGACCTTAGTCCAGCCTCAGCCTTCTGGTTCCTCTGGGCTCAGAGGCCGGGGCCAGGCCTCGAGGCTGCCTGGGCCCAGCTCCCTGCTCTGCCTACAAGGCTGTGCAGGAAGGACGCCAGGAGGGAACTGCAGAGCAGTGACAGACCTTGTGTCGCCGGCCAGCTGGGCCTGGGCAGCAGGAAGCGGTGGGTCCCGTGGGCGGGCAACGGGCATTTGTGCGGTCAGCAGAGCGGAGGCACCCGCACCGGGAGGCTGGGTGGCCTGGGGGAGGGGGACTGCCTGCCGCTCCCCTCCCTCCCCCATGGGCTCGGCTGCTGGGTGGGATGGGCAGCCCAGCAAGAGGCCTTGGGGGTGGCAGGGAGACAGAGGTCTGTGGATAGGAGGAGCTTGCCAAGGTCCACAGCGAGGTGGGTGCCTGCTGGACCCAGAGCAGCTCCCGATCCGGGACCTTCCCTGTGCCTCTGCTCACCTGTGCCGGTGTGAGTGGATAGTCGCTCAAGGTGGACCCTCCCCTGGAGCTGGGAGGTGTCTCCTGGTGGCACAAATTTGGGGTCAGCCTGGGATTTGTGTATGGGTCCTCCCACCCACTCCCTGACGGGGGTAAATCACTGACTCTCTCTGCACCTGTTTTTCTGTGATTCATGATGGGAGGTAACGCCTTGCAGAGGTAGGGCGGAGGTGAGGTGGCTCCTGGTGGCTCCGTCCCTCCTCTGTCCCTCCCCAGACCCTCTGCCTGGAGCTTTAGGGCACAAGGGGTACACGGAAGGGCCGGAAGGGAGCTTCCTGCCAGGAGCGCCAGCTGAGCACATGCCCCAGGAGGCTGCAGAGGGCAGTCCTGGGGGTCACCAAATCTGAACCCCACCTCACCCCAAAGGTTCAGCTGCTGTTGAGGCTCTGCACTTCCTGCACCCCAAGCCTTTAGAAGAGGCTGGGGAATGGCGGAGTAAAGTTTCTCCCATGCTCTCCAGGGCCACTTCCCCACCACAGGGTTTGCAGAATTTTCCCAGGAAGGAGGAAGGTTAGAGAGGAGGGACCAAGGTCAGCAGGGGAGAGAGCCTGAGAGAGCTGCACCCTCCGCTCTCAGAGGGTCAGCCCCGCAGAGCGTGGTGAGCGGCCAGGACCCCTGGGGAGCCACACCAGGCTGTCTGGCCAAAGGGCACCCCCGAGAGGCCCAGGTGGAGTGCCCAGCTCTCCCTGCTCAGGCCTGTGTTGGGTGGAAGTAGAGGCACTAGTTCTCCTAGCTAGGCCACTGCCCTGCAGGTGATCATGCCGGTGGGTGGCAGACAGACAGGTGGACGGAGCAGGTGCCTGGGATGGTGCCAGGGCCTTTGTCTGAGGCCCAAAATCCTCCTGCCCTCGTTGGGAGCAGGCTGAGCTTCCTCCTCTGAGAGAATGCACCCCCATGCCCAGAGCCTGTGAGTCCCCAGGGGCTCACTCTGACCGTCTGCTCTTTCTCTTCCAGCTGCTGCTGGTGGCCACAGGCAGGCACCAGGGCCCTGGACTTTAGAAGCCGTTGCTGCCCTCTCTGTCACCGGAAGCGGGGCCCTCTCCCATCCCACCCTTGCCCCACACCCCTGCCCCCACCGGGCCGGCCCTGCCCACCGCCGGACCCTGGCATGTCAAGGCCTGGCCCGAGCCTGCCTGCCCAGCCCGCGGAACCCCGGCGGCCCCGCGAGCTAGGATGAGGGGCCAGGCCGCCGCCCCCCGCCCCGTGTGGATCCTCGCCCCGCTGCTGCTGCTGCTGCTGGGGTGCCGTGCACGGGCGGCCACTGGGGCCGACGCGGGTCCGGTGCCCGAGCCGTGCGCCACACTGGTGCAGGGAAAGTTCTTCGGCTACTTCTCGGCGGCCGCAGTGTTCCCGGCCAACGCCTCGCGCTGCTCCTGGACGCTGCGCAACCCGGACCCGAGGCGCTACACGCTCTACATGAAGGTGGCCAAGGCGCCTGTGCCCTGCGCCGGCCCCGGCCACGTCCGCACCTACCAGTTCGACTCCTTCCTCGAGTCCACGCGCACCTACCTGGGTGTGGAGAGCTTCGACGACGTGCTGAGGCTCTGCGATTCCTCGGCGCCTCTGGCCTTCCTGCAGGCCAGCAAGCAGTTCCTGCAGATGCGGCGCCAGCAGCCACCCCAGGACGACGACCTCGAGCCCCGGGCCCTACCGGCAAGCCCCGGCGACGACTTCTCTGTGGAGTACCTGGTGGTGGGGAACCGCAACCCCAGCCGTGCCGCCTGCCAGATGCTGTGCCGCTGGCTGGATGCGTGTCTGGCCGGAAGCCGCAGCTCACACCCCTGCGGCATCATGCAGAGCCCCTGCGCCTGCCTGGGTGGCGAGGCGGGCGGCCCTGCCGTGGGCCCCCTGGCCCCCAACGGGGATGTCTGCTTGAGAGATGCGGTGGCTGGTGGCCCTGAAAACTGCCTGACCAGCCTGACCCAGGACCGGGGTGGGCACGGCACCACAGGTGAGTGACTGGTGGGGAAACCTGAGGATGGGGGTCGAGGGGTGGGCAGATACGGGGAGGTGGGTGAGGGTCTTCTCTGGCAGGGCTGCGCCAGCCAGCACCGCCGTCTGGGGAGTGTGCACCTAGCACCCTCCAAGGCACCTGCTCCATCCACCTGTGCACAGCGTAAGAGTGAGGATCCCTGCAGGTGTGCGGGACCAGCCTGGCACAGTGGGTGCTCGCTGAGCTTTGAAGGATGGAATGGACAGTGAGGCCTAATTTCCTCCAGGATGGGGTAGGGTCATTCTCCTGGCTGGGAGAGCGCCCGCCCTTTCTCTCTGGCAGGACTTTAATGGGCCAGAGGCTGCAGGGGCTGGGGCTGGGGGCTGCAGGAGCCTCTGGGGCTGTGTGGACAGGTGGGCAGATGGGCTCTTTAGATATGTGGTCAGGAGAGGAGGCTTCAGGCTGAGTGCAGTCTGGGTGGACGGATTGCATCGCAGCGCGCTCCAGGTGCTGGGGTCACAGCAGTGAAAACCTGGGAGAGCCCTGCTCTCAGGGAGCTGCCTAAGGGAGGGAAGAAGGCTCCAGGCAAGAAGAAATGAGCAGCCACACAGTGGGCATCGAGGAGAGCCTTATACAAGAACCAGGTAGGCCAGCCCTCACCCCAGGGTGGCCGTTGTAGGTGGAGGTCAGGGAGGCTGCTGGGACCAGGGACCTTGTTCAAAGATCTGGGAGATGTGGGTAACCTCATGCCAGGAAGAGGGAAGTGGCTTTGTGCCCGCGAGCACTGTGGGGCAGGGGCCAGTCCTGCGGGGTTGCCGGCCTCTGGGACACTGGCTTTTCCTGCTGATGAGACAGGAAGCCTCCCTAGGAACAGGGTCCTTGGGGTCGAACCTTGTGGGGTGCAGTAGGCCTCAGTGCAGAAGATGGGTCCCGTACGCACCTGGGACATGGAGACCCCTTGCTGACGGGTGATGCGTGAGAAAAAGAAGGAGGCCCAGAATTTTGGTCGGAGCATCTGGGAGGATTGGGGGATGGGAGGGTTTAAGTTTGCAGTGCCAGGCAAAGGCTGACAGCACGCATCAGGTGTTTGGGGTCGGGGCCAGAGGGCCGTACTGGGGCAGTGGGACCCTCAGGGCTGTCCAGGGGCCTTGAACTCAGGGGCCAGTGAGACCTATGGACTCCTCAGAATTTTGCGTTTAAAGGCATAAAATAGGCCATGCAGAGCTACGAAGAAAGCCAGTTATGCTGCTGCCGCCTGGTTCTACGCATGACCCAGGACCATGGGCCCCAGATGAGAAGCCTCTGTGAGGCTGGCAGTGGGGCTAGAGAGGCCAGGGGACAGGAGGGACAGGGGTGAGGCTCGACCAACTCCTCCAGTGGCCCAAGGAAGAGGCAGGCAGCACCCCTGGGCAGTGGGGAGCCCGGGAACCCAAGTGGTCGTCCTGTGTCCGGACAGGTGGGCACATCAGCTGCGTCAGGTGCCACCAGCAGCTGCATGGGAGGGGCTGAGGACCAGCCTCCCACCAGGCAGGGTGGAGGTCACTGGCCTTGGCAAGGATGGCTTCCATGGTTTGGCAGGGACGAGCGTCTGAGGGGGACTGGGAGAGAACCAAGCAGAGTCTGGAGGGCCGTTTCAGGGAGCAGAGATGGGGCAGCTGGTGGTTTGGAGGTGGGAGGCTGCAGGAGGACTTGCCCAGTGGCCACTGCCACACCCAGTGGAGCGTCTGGCGCTGCCACTCCTGGTCACTTCACCCCCTGAGCCGTGGTTCCTTCCTCGGCAGAATACCAACTCCTTTGCAGGGTGCTTCCGTCCGATTGGATATGATGGGAATCAGGCCCAGCCCAAGATCACTCCCAACACCAAACAGCTGCTTGTTAGCAGCATGGGGGTAGTGGCCCTGCCATTCCCAATAGTTCTGGGAGCAGCGTGGAGCCTGCTGGAAAGAGCTGGCGGGACAGACGCGTGTGAGTGTGGAGAGGCTGGGGCACCGTGTGACGCAGGTGTTGGAGGGAGCACTATGCTTCTCTCCTCGCTGGGTACCTACTGAGTACGGGCACCCTGTGGTGTAAGGTGGTCGGGCCTCCTGTGGGAGATTTCATGTTATCTTGGGAACCCAAGGGCCTTAGCAGGGCTTTAGGCAGAAGGGCCAGATGATTGAGGTGTGAGTGTGGAACAGATGTCAGCTCCGAGGGAAGCCCGGGACGGGCTGGCGGCTGGTGCAGGATTCAGGAAGGGGCTGCCGCTGGCCTGGTCAGGATGCGGCAGCAGCAGCGGGAGGGAAGAGGAGGGCCTGGGCTGCTGCTGATGATCGACTAACTAATGGAACGATGTGGACATGGGCAGGGAACCCCTCCCAGGTGTCCCACCAGGAATGAGAATGTCAGCTGAGTTGGGGAAGTGGGGCTGGGGGTTGCAGGGGAGAAGAGCTGGAGCTCTGAGCGTGAGCTGCCATGAGGCAGCCAGCTGGCAGTGTCATATGAATGGGCAGCTCTGATACCTGGAGCACCAGCACAGGGCCAGCATGGGGCAACGGATGCTTGAAAATAGCTTGTGAGCCACATATGCAGAGCCCCGGGGCCTGGGTTCAAATCCCAGCCTGAACCAGCTTGCTGTGTGTCCCTGGGCCAATTCTCTCAGCTCTCTCATCCCCTCAGGTCCCTCATCTTTAAAACAGGACGAGTAAAAATACCTTCTTTCCTAGATTGCCCTGAGGAATGAGAACTGGGGTGAAGTGTTTCTAAGTAGAAGCGCTGTTAAAGATGAAATATCGATATCCTAGTGTATTCTTAGGCAGGGGGACTCTAGAGGGCTCAGGGAGCAGAGAGGGAGGCAGGGATGTTCCAGCAGCTCGGGGGTGCCGGCAATCCTGAGAAAGGTCATGTTTGGAAGCAGCGCTTGGAAGTGGGAAGATGTGTGTTCACACATGCATTCAGGCAAGTATGTTGTGTGTGCGTGTGTTCATGCATGTGTGTGTGTGAGTGTGGCATGTGTATGTGTATGCATGGCATACGTGTGTTGCATATGTGCTCATGCATATGTGTGGTGTGTGTGCCCCATGTACCTGTGGGTGCCTGGTACGTGTGTGCGCAGATGTGCAGTAATTATGCATGTGCTGTGAGCGGCACATGCATATCGAGGCTGGGCTCCATGCAGCGACTCTGATGGAACACAGGTAAAGGCTGTGGGGCAGGGGCCACTGGCCTTGTGGGAGGACGGCTGGAGGGCACCTCGACTCGGCTGCCGGCAACGTGAAGCAGGGAGCTTGTCATCTTGCATAGGATGGGGTGGAATATGGTCATCCGGGCCCAGAGACAGTTCACACTCTAGTGCCCCTGCCCTGTGCCCAGAAGGCTCTGATGCTTCCAGGACCACAGGAGCAAAAGCAAGCTCAGTAGTAGAGATAACCATTTATTGTTTACTTTGTGCTGGCAGCACCCGCATTTCAACAGCCCTTGAGATAGTTCCCTTGGAAGCCCCTCTGCTTCAGGGCCTCTGCACGGCTGATCCCCCAGCCAGGAACAGTCTTCCCCAGAGACCCGCGGGGTTCCCGCCCTCTGATCCTCACGCAGATGTGACCTTTCAGTGCAGGCTACCCCGACCGTCCTGTTTAAAATGACAGCAGCTCCGGCCCGGCTCTCTGACCCTTTATCCTGCCTCTGTGACTACATGCGTGTTCACCTCTCAACACTGCATAATTCCCCTTATTTGTTATGTCCATTTATGATTGTTCATGCCAGAACGTCAGCAGCACAAAGCAGGCATTGCCGGTTCCCTGACATGCTCCCAGCATGTAGAACAGTACTGGGGCACAGCAGGCACTCAGTCAACGCTTGCTGGAGAAAGCCAGGCACAGATGTGCTAAGGCAGTGGCCAGGGTCACAGCTTGTAAGTGGCAGGCGGATGGCAGAGCCACTTAACACAACCACCGGGTGGCACCACTGGGGCTTCTGCAGCGAGCTCTGCTCAGAGCTGTGCATGTGTGTGCGCATGCATGCATGTATGTGTGTGAATGTGGGCGCATGTGTGTGCACGCATGCATGTGTGTGCATGTGTGTGCATGTGTGAATGTGTGTGAATGAGTGCATGTGTGAGTGTGTACATGTGCATGTGTGTGAATGTGAGTGTGTGTATGAATGTGAACATCTGCATGTGTGTGCATGTGTGAATACAAGTGTGTGTGTGCATGTGTGAGCGTGGGGGTGTATGTGTGACTGCATATGTGTGCATGTGTGCATGTGAGTGTGAACGTGTGTGAATGAGTGTGCATGTGTGACTGTGTGAATGTATGCATGTGCATGAGTGCAGGTGTGTGTTAGTGTACGTGTAATGTGTGTGCACGTGTGCATGAGTGAATGTGTGTGAACATGCATGTGTGTATGTGCATGTGGGTGAATAAGTGCATGTATATGTGCACGTGTATGTGAATGAGTGTGCATGTGTGAACGTATATGCTCACACTTGAATGTGAATGTGCGTGTGCATGCATGTGTGAATGTGCGCATGTGCATGTGTGTGCATGCGTGTGAATGTGAATGCTCATGTGTGTATGCACGTTTATGTGTGTGAATGTGTGTGCACATGTGCATGTGTGTGAATGAGTGCATGCGTGCATGCATGTATGCGTGTGAATGTGTGCACATGTGCATGTGAGAATGTGTGAGTGCATGTGCGTGTATGTGTGTGAATGTGAATGTGTGTGTGAGTGTGTGTGTGCATGTGGAGGATGGGGTGGCATGAGGTCCAGAGAGGCAGGTGACTATTCAGAAGACACACAGCTGAGCAGAGGCAGGCCCGACCCCCAGATCCTGCTGGCTGAGCAATGTACCCAGGGAGCTTCGTGTCCTCACTGTGGGCCCAGGGACACTGGGATAGGCTTGTCCATCCATCCCTGTCCCTAGCAGGCAGTGCATGGCCAAGTGCAGGAGCAAGCAGGCGGCCCAGGCCAGCTCATGGCCCATTTTCAGCCCTGCCCCCCACACAGCCTGTCCAAATGCCACATGGCCACGTCACGCGTCAGACTCTGCAAACACTCCTCAGGCCAAGCAACTGTTCCCCTCCACCCCACGCCACCACACGTCCCACCACCCCTCAGGCTGCCAGGCCCTGCTCTTCCCGGCTCTCTCCAGCCCTCATCTCTGCCTCACCACTGCCTCCCTCTGCATTTTTCCGCCTTGGGTGAGATGGGGCCGTTTTTCTCAAGGGTTGTTTTAAATATTCATGTTTTAATTAAAGAATTTTATTGCAGAAATGACATGGAAGATAATGAAAAAGCAGCGTCCTGCGGGTTGGGAGCAAGCGAGTGTGTCCCTGTGTGTGTGTCCTTATGTGTCCCTGCATGTCTCTTTGTGTCCCTGCATGTCCCTGTGTGTGTCCCTGCATGTCACTGTGTGTATCCCTGCATGTCCCTGTGTGTGTCCCTGTGTGTGTGTCCTTATGTGTCTCTGCATGTCCCTGTGTGTCCCTGCATGTCCCTGTATGTGTCACTGTGTATGTCTCTGCATGTCCCTGTATGTGTCACTGTGTGTGTCCCTGCATGTCCCTATGTGTGTGTGTCCCTGTGTGTATCCCTGCATGTCCCTGTGTGTATCCTTGTGTGTCCCTGTATGTCCATGTCCCTGGGTCCTTGTTTGTGTCCCTGTGTGTGTCCCTGCATGTGTGTCCCTGTGTCCCTCTGTGTGTCCCTGTGTGTCCCTATGTGTCTCTGTGTGTGTCACTATGTGTATGTCCATGTGTCCCTGTGTCCTTGTGTCCCTGTGTCGTTGTGTGTATCCCTGTGTGTATCCATGTGTGTGTCTCTGTGTGTGTCCCTGTGTGGTGTGTGTGTGCCTGTGTATACCTGTGTGTGTCCCTGTGTCCCTGTGTGTGTCTGCATGTGTGCCTGTGTGTGTGTACCTGTGTGGTGTGTGTCCCTGTGTCCCTGTGTGTCCATGTGTGTCACTGTGTGTGTCCCTGTGTGTGGTGTCTTAGTGTGTGTGTTCCTGTGTGTCCCTGTGTGTATCCTTGCATGTTCCTGTGTGTGTGTGTCCTTATGTGTCCCTGTGTGTCTCTGCATGTCTGTGTGTGTGTCCCTGCATGTCCCTGTGTGTGTGTCTGTGTGTGTGTCCCTGTGTGTATCCCTGCATGTCCCTGTGTGTGTCCCTGTGCGTGTCCCTGTGTGTCCATGTCCCTGTGTCCTTGTGTGTGTCCCTGTGTCCCTGCGTGTGTCCCTATGTGTCCCTGTTTATGTGTCACTATGTGTATGTCTGTGTGTCCTTGTGTGTGTCTCTGTGTGTGTCCCTGTGTGGTGTGTGCCTGTGTGTCTCTGTGTGTGTCCCTGTGTCCCTGTGTGTGTGTCCCTGTGTGGTGTGTGTCCCTGTGTGTGCCTGTGTGTGTCCCTGTGTGTGGTGTGTGTGCCTGTGTGTCTTGGTGTGTGTGTCCCTGTGTGTGTGTGTCCTCCGTGTGCCCTCAGGGAGTGGGTATGGGAGGCTGGGCTGGAGCTGATTGTGGAGTGTGAACCCACACATTCCGTTGGGTTCCTGGGTCCCGCAGCGGTGTGGGGTGTGGGAGGCTGTGGTGCTGGCCAAGGGGCTGTGACCGGCCACAGAGCTGGGTGACCTGTCCTTGCCCTGGCTCCTGGGTGAGTCAGGCTCAGCACAGGCCCACCTGTGCAGTGACCCCACACTCACTCCTGAGGCTCTTGGAGACAGAGTCAGGCTCAGCCCCAACCCTGGGAACCCTGGAAGCCCTGGGAGCCCTGGGAGTCCTGGGAGTCCTGGGAAGAGGCCTCTGGAGACCTCTCTGGGGTGAGCATGGCAGAGGGAGAGGCAACAGCTGGGCTGGCATTTACAGGGGAATCGGGACTGGAGTGGAGGTTGGGACTCCAGGTAGTCTAAGGGTGACGGGGAGCACCGAGGGGCTTGGGAAGGTGCCAAGGCCGCCACTGTCAGGGTGTTTTGGCTTGGACAGGGGAGCCACTCTTTTTGCACAAGGGCCAATTTAGAAAAATCTAGAAAACAAGAAGGTCTCAGTCCCCATCGTAGACAACACCCATTTCAGATGGGGATGGCAGGACGGGCCCCACAGGAATGATGTGCTGGGCCCGCCATGCCCTCAGCCTGGCACCTCCTCTGCTCTGTGCCAGGACCATCCCACGCCTGCCCGGCTGCAGGAGAGGCTGAGAGTCAGGGCCTGTGTCAGGTTCTGCTTCCCAGAAAGGTGGGAGAAGGGATGTGGAGCTGCAGCACACAGCCGGGGTCCAGCCCAGGCAGCCAGGACAGGCCCTGAGCCCTCAGGCTCGGAAACAGGGCACCGTTCTCCGACCAGGGAGCACCTGCCTGACTGAGAAAAGGAAGCAACAGGACCCGGCCGGCTCTGGGAGCCTCAGTCCCAGAGAGTTGGAGCTGGGACAGTACCGGCTTGCAGGGCCTGCGCACTGAGCATTAAGGAGATGGCGCCTTGACAGGTTTAGGGGAGGCTCCTTGCTCTTCTCGGCTCACCTGGGAAGTGGCCTTCCAGGTGGTGGGCTCGGCTTCTCAGCCCCATCCTTAGATCCACTGGTGCCCGCCTCTGTGGCTGGAGGAAGCGGGGCGGCCACTTGGGCCCCTCCTGTAGAGCTGCTAGCAGCGGGTGGGCTGAGTTGGGCCACAGGGAGCCCCAGCCGCCCTCCAGGGCCCTCCCTTCCAAGGCCCTCCCTTCCACATCCCTGCAGGTGAGCCTGGTCCAGGTCTCAGAGGAGGAGTCTGGGTGCCCCAGGACAGACCCTAACTGGGAGCCTGGGCTGGGGTGGGGTCGTCCCTGGAGCATGCTGTGGGTGCCCGGGATGCCCTGGCAGAGCAGGGTGGGAATGGCAGAACTGACCCTCCAGCCCAGTGCTGCCCAACCTGCTGGACCTGCTGGACTCGGGAGACCTCTGCTGGCGGTGGATGGAAGTGCACAGCTCCTCTCTAGAGGAGAGCCCGGAAGCTGGGGAGGCCCAGCTGGAGGGAGGGACACCGCCTGCGCCCCCATCCCAGCCAACTTGGGGTGCGGGATCTGGGGATCTCACAGACTTCAGTCTGGGGTGCCAGGGTGGGAAGGACACCAGGAGGTCCCTTATCAAGCACCCTCTCCCCTGGGTGGCCAGGCTGCCTGGGGCCGTTAATTGGCTCTATTCATCCCCTTAATGAGATGGAAATGAGGCTTCCAGACAGAGCCGGCATTGAGTGGGGGAAGAAAGGCGGCTTCTTTCCGGGCTTGGAGGGGCAGCCCACTCCCACCCACCCGGCCACTGCTCCTCTGCTACCCCTCACAGCCCACCCAGCTCAGACACACTGTGGCCACCCAGCAAAGGGTGACTTGAACACCTCTGCACCCTGCACTGCAGACCCCACGGGCTCCATCCTGGCTAATTCCCTCTCTGGCATTGATGCATTCACTGGACAAACGGTTATTGAGTGTCAGCTATATGAGGGGACGCACATCAAAAACAAAACAAGAATAAAAATAGCAGCTACCATTTTCTTAGTATTCATTAGTAGCAAGAGTATGACCGAGATGGGGGATCAGTCTGTGGCTGGGATCAGGGCTCTGTATATGACGGGATCAGGAATCCTCTGCCCACGATCAGAGGTTAGTCTGTGTTGAGGATCAAGGCTCAGTATGTGACCAGGGTCAGGAATCAGTGTGTTGACTAAGATCAAGACTCAGTATGCGACCAGGGTCAGCTTCTGACCTGCATCAGGGCTCAGCACGGGTCCAAGTCAGGGCTCAATATGTGAGCAGGTTCAGGGCTTGGCTTGTGGAGGCAGGGTGGTCCATCCTTTGGGCCAGTGTTCCCCCTCCACAGCCTCTCCTGATGTGCCCCCGCCCCTTCTCCCCCTACCACATCCTCACCACCTGGGTCACCAAGGTAACCAGCCCTGAAATGAGTGGGTGTTTTGGCAGCTGAGGCCTAACCTGGGTCTATCCTGAAAGGCTGCTCGCTGCAGTAGTTGCCATGGGAACCAAGTGGCATCCTCCGATGAGCCTGGCTTGGACACCCTCTCTCTCCCACCCACCGCCAGTTTCCACGTCACTCAGGCTTCCGCGTGGGGGCTGGGCTGGGATGGCGAGGGGGTGCCCTGGGACACACCACCTTGACCCGTTGCCAGGCCCGCCTCTCAGGGACCGTCTGCACTGTTGCCTCAGTCTCAGGGTTGGGATGCCTTCAGCAGGTGAGACCACTGAGGCCCGGAGTACCTGGGCCCCGGTCAGTCAGTCCTGGCAGGAGGCCTTGGTCTGGCGGTGCGGGGGAATTTGGAATCTGACCACCAGTTCAAGTCTCGGTTCCTCTCCTTGTCCTGAGTTAGGGCATGTGACCAGGCAGCCACGAAGGGACCACCACCTGTTCCTGTGCTGTGGGCAGGTGCCGCCCTGTCCCACCCCTGCGCCCTGGAGGCTGTGCTTGGTCCCCCACACCCCCTGCACTGCATGGCCAGGCACCGTGTGTGTGTGGAGGAGGAGGCAGCTCAGCTGCTGTGCGCCCTCAGCCAGGTGCTCTCCTCTCTGGGACCTGTGGGAGGGTGGCTGTGAGTGAAGGGAGAGGGTTCTGCAGCAGATATAGGGGCCTGGAAGACTCCCCCTCACCCTCTGGACCACGGCAGGGAGAAGGAGGCGCCCACTCTGCTCACAGCTGTGGCGGGTCAGGCCCCTCCCCTTTGTCCCATCCTCTTGCCCCTGGCACCCCCTGCTGGCCATTCCTGGCATAGGCTCAGGGAAGCTTGTGGAGAGGAGGATGGCGGGGATGGACTGGCCCGACGAGTCACCTGGACACTGAATTTGCTGAAAATCAAAGTGGGTCCCCGGGAGTCAACTCTGACCCAGAGGACAGTGTCCACGCACGGTCCTCTCCAAATCCTTTTTGGCTGTTTGCCTTCCCACTGGTCAGTGCTGGGAGGTCAGCTATTATCCTCGTGTTGTAAATGATGGGAGTGAGTCCAGGGAGGTCACAGAGGGACCATCATGGGGGAGGGGCATCGAGGAAACCTGGCGGCTGGTGCTCCCCTGGGGTCTCCTGCAGTCCACACTCCCACTAAGGGAGGTGGGGCTCCTTCCCTGAGGCTCCGAGAGGCCCGGGGGCCCTCTGGTGTGTGTGGGTGGCCTGCCCTTGTCCTGATTGCTGCCCCTGGGGCCTCCCTTGCTGTATCCGGGGTGGAGCGACCAGATCCTCAGTGCTCCCCAGTGGCACCATGGGGCAGTGGCCCCGGCTCCATGGTGGGTCCCTTCGTGGGGGCTGTCAGCTGTCTCCTTGCCACCTTGGCCATGCCAGAAGCAGGCACTTGGTGAGGGCTGCATGCCCTTTCCAAGTCACTCGACCCTGGTGCACTGGGTGTGCATGAGCCCAGGCATCCGCCGACGGAAGGTGGAGGCCAGAGTGCTGGGCAGGAGGCCTGGACGAGGCAGCTCCTTCCCAGCCCCCTAGTGCTGCCACCCATCTGGCCCACAGACAGCAGTGGCCCTCTCCTGCTTCGCGCACAGAAGCCACCCCTCCATGGCTACCCAGTGCTCCAGGACCACAGGCGGCCCAGAGTGTTCTTGGCCCTGGTCATGAGAATGGTGACCCTCCACTGAACCCATGTGGAAACAGGCTCTTATGAGCGGGGCCTGGCCAGAAACTGGATGGGGCCTGGGGAGGGCTTCCAGGCACACGGGGAACGAGAGCCTTGGCGGCCAGGCCCCTCTACCCTCTGCCCATCAGCAGGATGCTGTGCGGCAGCCCTGGGGTAGGCGAGGTCACCCCTTCTTCACGCAGGCAGCAAACCTGCCTGGCTGCAGCTGGCACACGGGGACCCTTCCAGCTCAGGCATGACCTGAGCTCTCCAGAGGGAACCCGGGAGCTGGGGAGACTCCGGACCCCCAGGTCCTTACCGGCCAGGCCTTCCACGCCACTGCGACCCCTCCCCGGCCCGGCAGGTCTCAGCTGGCTTCACACCCCACCACTTACCCTGTTCAGGCCACGAGCCCCTCTGCCCTGCCCTGATCCCTGCCCTCTGGTTTCCCAGCAGGCGGCTGGAAGCTGTGGTCCCTGTGGGGCGAATGCACGCGAGACTGCGGGGGAGGCCTGCAGACGCGGACGCGCACCTGCCTGCCCGTGCCGGGCGTGGAAGGCGGCAGCTGCGAGGGGGTGCTGGAGGAGGGCCGCCAGTGCAACCGCGAAGCCTGCGGCCGTGAGTGCGGGTGGGGAGGGGCGGGGCCGGAGCCCTGGAGAGGCGGGCCCTGTGAGGGAGGAGCGGGGGGCGGGGCCTGTGAGGGCGGGGCGGGCCAGAGCCTTGGAGAGGCGGGACCTGTGAGGGTGGGGCGGGAACGGAGCCCTGGAGAGGTGGGGGCCTATGAGGGATAAGTGGGGGCGGAGCTCTGTAGAGTCAGGGCCTATGAGGGAGGTGCAAGGGTGGGGCCCTGGAGAGGAGGGATCTTTGACGGCGGAGAGGGGGCGGGGCTCTGAGAGGCGGGGCAAGTAGGGGCGTGGCCTCGAGCAGAAGGGGCCGGTGGAGGGAGGGGCCTAGGGGCGATGCAAGGCCTTCGCGGGGCTTGAGGCGGAACCATGGAGGGGCGGGGCTTGCAGGAAAAGGGAATTGGGTGGGTCTGGGCTCTGAGAAGCGGGACCAAAACTCGGGACTGGCCCGTTGGGGTGGGGGCTAGCCAGAGGAGCAGTGGTTAGGACCCTGAAGAGGGTGGTGCTTGGGGCTGCGTGGGACTAGATGAGTTTTTTTCCTGTCAGTGGATTGGGGTTTTGGGAAGGCATGCGGAAGGCTGCTGTGGGAGCCCTGGTCAAGCCAGTTTGCCTGCCCCAGCTGGGTACTGCTTCCAGAATGTGTTTGTTTAATAAGGCTCTCTAATGGCCCCATGCATTTTTTAGCTGTTTTCATAAAGTTAAATCACATTGTAATGAGACTGTCATTATTTGGGTTGCTTTTTCCTTGGTGAACTTTTCTGGGGAGAAGAGCTCCTTTCAGGAGCCTGGGGAGGGCCCCAGGGCATCGGCTGGGCTGTAGGAGGGAGGCAGGGGCGCTGTTGGGTTGCCAGGCAGGGGAGAGCAGCTGCTTTGCAGGTGACCTCCGGCCTGTGGGGGATGGAGGCAGTGAGAAAGGGGTCATGGGATGTGGGGGACAGAACCCACAGGAAGGGACCCCCGGCGGCCAGGCGAGGACTGGTGCCAGGCTGGGCGCTCTGGTCCCTGGCTTCCCAGCTGCCCAGTGGGGCCAGGTGGCCCAGTGCTGGAGGGCTCAGAGCACTGTGGCCACAGAGAGAGATGACGGGGGCAAAGCATTGCTCTTGCGCTGACCTGAGCCCGTCCTGCAGCCGCTGGGCGCACCAGCTCCCGGAGCCAGTCCCTGAGGTCCACAGATGCCCGGCGGCGCGAGGAGCTGGGGGATGAGCTGCAGCACTTTGGGTTCCCGGCCCCCCAGACTGGTGAGCTGCCGGGAGGGGGTTGGGCAGGACTAGGGCTTTGGGAAAATACTGTAAGTTGACACCACTGCTAGTTATGAGTAGTAAGTTGAATAACGTGCCATAACTAGACTAACCCCTTAGTTGCAGGACTCTTGTTTCCTGGCTGCCTGGCGTTAGGGGAACTGGTGTGAGGTGAAGAGGCCTGTCCCTGGCCAGACCTCAGAGGCCCAGGGATGGCACAGGCTGGCCCTCAGAGCTCCTAGCCTTATAGGGGAAACGGCCAGTTCTTGAGATCAGCCTGCTTCGAAGGCCCGGGGGCTCTGCCCAGCCCCTCTGCCTGCTCCCCAGCAGGGTGGCCCTCCCGCTGTGGGGTCCGGCCGAGGTCTGACTGCAGCCCGATGGGCAGCAGGCCTGTGACACTGTAGTGGGGCCTGCAGGTGACCCAGCAGCTGAGGAGTGGTCCCCGTGGAGTGTGTGCTCCAGCACCTGCGGCGAGGGCTGGCAGACCCGCACGCGCTTCTGCGTGTCCTCCTCCTACAGCACGCAATGCAGCGGGCCTCTGCGCGAACAACGGCTGTGCAACAACTCCGCCGTGTGCCCAGGTGTGTGGGGCCTTGGGCCAGGGCAGCGGGGGACCAAGGCAGTGGGGGGCCAGGGCAGCGGGGGGCCAGGGCAGTGGTCGGCCAGGGCAGCAGGGAGCCAGGGCAGCGGGGGGGGGCCAGGGCAGCGGGGGGCCAGGGCAGCGGGGGCGGTGGTAGCAGAGGGCAGCAGTGCTTTCCATCTCTCTGCAGTGCATGGTGCCTGGGATGAATGGTCACCCTGGAGCCTCTGCTCCAGCACCTGTGGCCGTGGCTTTCGGGATCGCACGCGCACCTGTAGGCCCCCCCAGTTTGGGGGCAACCCCTGTGAGGGCCCAGAGAAGCAAACGAAGTTCTGCAACATTGCCCTGTGCCCTGGTAGGTGAGAGGGAGGGCGTGGGGGCAGGGAGGAAGGGAAGAAAGGGGAGGTCACAGCGGGTCTCTGGCCAGGCCCAGGAGCCCAGCTTTGCCCACTCCAGACCCACCTCCGGGTGCTCAGAGGTTGGAATCTCAGACCGGGTTCAGGAAAGGGGTGTGATCTTGGGGCATTCCCAGCCACGTTCCAGGCTGCGTGTGGGTGGTGGCCCCCAGGGTGTTCCCACCCATGTCATAGCCTGGATGTGGGTGTGGCCCCCAGAGTATTCCCACCCATGTCACAGGCTGGGTGTGGGTGGTGGCCCCCAGGGTGTTCCCACCCCTGTCACAGGCTGGGTGTGGGGTTGTGGTGGCCCCCGGTGTGTTCCCACCCATGTCACAGGCTGGGTGTGGGTTGGTGGCCCCCGGGGTGTTCCCACCCATGTCACAGGCTGGGTGTGGGTGTTGGTCCCCGGGGTGTTCCCACCCCTGTCACAGGCTGGGTGTGGGTGATGGCCCCTGGGATGTTCCCACCCATGTCACAGGCTGGGTGGGGGGTCGTGGTGGCCCCCGGGGTGTTCCCATCCATGTCACAGGCTGGGTGTGGGTGATGGCCCGCGGGGTGTTCCCACCCCTGTCACAGGCTGGGTGTGGGTGATGGCCCCTGGGATGTTCTCACCCCTGTCACAGGCTGGGTGTGGGGTTGTGGTGGCCCCCGGTGTGTTCCCACCCATGTCACAGGCTGGGTGTGGGTTGGTGGCCCCCGGGGTGTTCCCACCCATGTCACAGGCTGGGTGTGGGTGTTGGTCCCCGGGGTGTTCCCACCCCTGTCACAGGCTGGGTGTGGGTGATGGCCCCTGGGATGTTCTCACCCCTGTCACAGGCTGGGTGTGGGTGGTGGCCCCCGGGGTGTTCCCACCCATGTCACAAGCTGGGTGTGGGGTTGTGATGGCCCCCGGGGTGTTCCCACCCATGTCACAGGCTGGGTCTGGGGTTGTGGTGGCCCCGAGGGTGTTCTCACCCATGTCACAGGCTGGGTGTGGGTGGTGGCCCCCAGCGTGTTTGCACCTATGTCCGGGGCTGGGTGTGAGGCAGTAGCTCCCCGGGTGCTCATACCCACATCCCAAGCCAGGCACTGGGGTCCTGGGTGTTCACGCCCACTTCGTGTCCTCTTCCTCCCCCGGGCCGGGCAGTGGATGGAAACTGGAATGAGTGGTCGAGCTGGAGCGCCTGCTCCGCCAGCTGCTCCCAGGGCCGACAGCAGCGCACGCGTGAGTGCAACGGGCCTTCCTACGGGGGCGCTGAGTGCCAGGGCCACTGGGTGGAGACCCGAGACTGCTTCCTGCAGCAGTGCCCAGGTCAGGGGTGCGCCGGGTGGGGTCGGGGGGCACCTAACAAGCAGGACCCTCTAGGGAGGAGACAGGCCCCACGGTGGGGTGGGAGTGACCGTGGGCCCTGGCATGGGACTGAGAAGGGAGTGGGGTGCACAGTGGGGTCTGGGTGTTCGTGGGGGAAGTAGAGTGTGGGGTATCCATGGAAGAAAGTGGAGTGTGGGTGGCCTTGGGGTAGTGGGGTGCACAGAGGGACTTGGGGTGTCTGTGGGGGAAGTAGAGGGTGGGTGGCCATGGGGTAGCAGGGTGCATAGAACTGTGGTGTCCATGGGAAAGTGGAGTGTGGGGTAGCCATGGGGAAGTGGAGTGTGGGTGGCCGTGGGGTAGTGGGGTGCACAGTGGGATTTGGGGTGTCTGTGGGGAAGTGGACTGTGGAGTGACCATGGGAATTGGGGTGTCTGTGGGGGAAGTGGGCTGTGGGTGGCAGTAGAGAAGTGGAATGTGGGGTGCACAGTGGAAACTGGGGTGCCCATGGGGGAAGTGGAGTGTGGGGTGTATAGCAGGAATTGGGGTGCCTGTGGGGGAAGTGGAGTGTGGGGTGCACAGTGGGAATTGGGGTGTCTGTGGGGGAAGTGGAGTGAGGTGTAGTGGGAATTGAGTGTCCGTGGAGAAGTGGGGTGTGGTGTGTACAGTGGGAATTGGGGTGCCTGTGGGGGAAGTGGGGTGTGGGGTACACAGTGGGAATTGGGGTGTCTGTGGGGGAAGTGGGGTGTGGGGTGCACAGTGGGAGCTGGGGTGTCTGTGGGGGAAGTGGGGCGTGGGGTGGCTGTGGGGTTGTGGGGTGCACAATAGGGCATGGGGGGTGGTGGGGTCGACTGCATGTGGGGTGGTGGGGTCGGCTGCATGTGGGGTGTTTGCTTTATTTTGTATCCAGCTGATGACGGGTTTCTCCCCTTCTGGTCTGAATTTTCCTTCTCCCGACTTCCTGCCCCACACCCTGGGTCCCTGCATCTCACTGCTGCACGGCTCTGTGTGGGTCCCTGTCCCTGTGTCCCCGTGTCACTGTGGCTCTTGGACCCCGCCATCCTGGTCGCCTCTGCCCCGCAGTGGATGGCAAGTGGCAGGCCTGGGCATCATGGGGCAGCTGCAGTGTCACATGTGGGGCCGGCAGCCAGCGACGGGAGCGTGTCTGCTCTGGGCCCTTCTTCGGGGGAGCAGCCTGCCAGGGCCCCCATGATGAGTACCGGCAGTGCGGCACCCAGCGGTGTCCTGGTGAGGCCCCTTCCGCCTGGGCTGGGCTGGGCTCTGGGGAGGGCTGGCAGTGGTCAGGCGAGCTTGGTCTCGGTTGTCACCCACATGGCGTATGGGGGCTCCCATCCTGTCCTCATAGTGATGCCCACTCCTGGCACCCTGTGGGTCTGGGCCTTCCGGAGCCAGCTGCTGGCTCTCAGCGCCCCTTCCTGAACCCCTGTGTTGCACCCCTTGGCAGAGCCCCATGAGATCTGTGATGAGGACAACTTTGGTGCCGTGATCTGGAAGGAGACCCCAGCGGGAGAGGTGGCTGCTGTCCGGTGTCCCCGCAACGCCACAGGTGAGGGCTGGAGAGCACGTGGTGTGTGGGGCTCCCATCCTGTCCTCATGGTGATGCCACCGCTGAGGCCCTGTTGGCACAGGGAGGCGGCCCAGACACGGAACCCAGACGGCCTACATGTGCTGGCGCGGGGCAGTGGGGTGGTAAGCCCAGGGCACTGGGCAGGAACTCTGCGGCAGCCGCGATTCTGAGCAGTCACTCACTAGGGGCTGGCCCCGTGCTCAGCCTTAACACAAGACGTCCATGGAGCTTCAGCAGCCCAAGAAGTCGCCACCACTTACAGCTGAGGCACAGGGAAGTTAATGCATGTGCACTGGGCCTGCAGGGACTGGAAGAGGAGGTCTCTGTTGAATGCCAGCCCTAAGCAGAGAGACTCCTGAGGAAGGGGCTCCTGCACTAGGGGCGGGCTCGTGGGGAAGGGGCCGGCTGTCCTGGGGCGGCCTCCTTCGCCCCTCTTCCTGTTTATAGGAGTGCAGGTGTTCTATGTCCAATAGGTCACAGGCAGGGAAGTTGGGAGCCCAGGCTCAAACTCTGGCTCTGCCCTTGTTTGCTGTGTGACATTCAGAAATGGACTCATCCTTCCTGAGCCTCAGCATTCTCATCTGCAGGATGCAGGGCAGCTGGGGTTCCTCTGCTCGGAGGAGCTGCTGTGGGGAGGTGTGGGGTCGGCGATGGGGACCACGTGTTGCCAGCTGAGGCTGCCGTTCCTCCTTCGCTCTCCCGATGACAGAACAGGGAGTGTTCTTGGTAGCAGATTGCAAATGCTGAGAGACAGAATGCCCCGCGTGCACGTGGCACGGTGGCGCGCCCCCCTGACCTTTGTCCTGTGTGTGTGGCTGGGTCTCCTGGTGCTGCTCGTTTTTGGCCTCCTCTGAACCCGGTTCTGCATCCAGGCCCACGGCTCTCATCGGGTGTCGGGGCCTTGACAGTTCCCGGTAGCTGTTGACACGCTGTGTACACTCAGCTGTCCCTGTTTCTCTGATGTCCTGGGAGTGAGCTCTGCGTCACAGGGTGTGCCGTGTTTAAGACTGTTGTTGCCTTAATGCCTGTGGCACCCCGAGGCTGCCCCCATGTCTCCGGGCCAGGCCATGGCCCCTGCAGCCCTGTGCATGCAGCCAAGTGGGGGCGGGGATTCCTGCTCTCTCCCGGACTCTGGGTTGGTTAGAAGGGGCCCTGAAGGAGTCCATGGCTGAACTCTGAAGCCCCCACTTGGCCGAGAGCTCCACCTCCATGCAGTGGGGTCCCTGAAGGCTTAGCTCCTGTCAGGTCCTGAGTCCACGGGGCAGGTAGCGGCTCAAAATGTTTGAAGAGAATGAGGTCCTCGCATGTGCTCTGCTCTCATGAGGCCACGGGCAACTCCCTGCTTCTGGGGGCCAGAGGGTCCATCCAGAGGGTCTGCTGCCAGGGCCAAGGGTGGGATTCCTGGGCCAGTCAGTGGGCGTCCACCTGAGAAGGGGGAGGTCTCCCCAGGACTCATCCTGCGACGCTGTGAGCTGGACGAGGAAGGTATTGCCTACTGGGAGCCCCCCACCTACATCCGCTGCGTTTCCATTGACTACAGAAACATCCAGATGATGGTGAGGCCCAATGCCAGGGGTCCCCAGTCCCGCACCAGCCACCCTGGGCACACGGGCTTGGACCCTGCAGGGGGCCCTAGGTGTGGGAGGTCCTGGGTGGCTGCCTGGACGTGTCCCACAGAGACGAAGACACACGCCCACTGCGTCTTCTGCAGACCCGGGAGCACTTGGCCAAGGCCCAGCGGGGGCTGCCGGGGGAAGGGGTCTCAGAGGTCATCCAGACGCTGGTGGAGATCTCCCAGGATGGGACCAGCTACAGCGGTGACCTGCTGTCCACCATTGACGTCCTCAGGAACATGACGGAGATTTTCCGGAGGGCATACTACAGCCCCACACCTGGGGATGTGCAGGTGCGCTCCCTGAGGATGGTCCTGGAAGAGGCTGCTGGGAAGGTGTTTGGGGAGCCCTCCTGGACGCCAGAGTTGGGTCCCCAACCCTGGCCACAGCCCAGGCCCTAACCCGTGCCATAGGCTGAACCCTGACCTTCGTCTCACATCACACACTGACCAGGGTCAGGGCTCAGTGGTCACACGCTGAGCCTTGAACCTGGTCACACTGAGCCCTGACCCTGGACACACGCTGAGCCCTGGTCCTGGACACATGCTGAGCCCTGGTCCTGGACACACGCCGAGCCCTGATCCTGATCACACACCGAGCCCTGATCCTGGGCACACTGAGCCCTGACCCTGGTCACACACTGAGCCCTGGTCCTGGACACACGCTGAGCCCTGGTCCTGGACACACGCTGAGCCCTGATCCTGGTCACACACCGAGCCCTGATCCTGGGCACACTGAGCCCTGACCCTGCTCACACACTGAGCCCTGATCCTGGTCACACACTGAGCCCTGATCCTGGGCACACTGAGCCCTGACCCTGCTCACACACTGAGCCCTGGTCCTGGACACACGCTGAGCCCTGATCCTGGTCACACGCTGAGCCCTGACCCTGGACACATGCTGAGCCCTGACCCTGGTCACTGAGCCGTGATTGTGTGCCCTGTTCTCTGTCACGGGCCCTTCTTCCTCTTCTTTCCAGAACTTTGTCCAGATCCTTAGCAACCTGCTGGCGGAGGAGAACCGGGAAAAGTGGGAGGAGGCCCAGCTGGTAGGACCTGGGGCCCCCACGGTCAGCAGCCTCAGGAGGGGTGCAGGCAGCTGGTGGCTCCTGGTCTCCAGCCAGCCTGGGGTGGGGCCCCGCTGGGTGCTCTGGGTTCACATCCTAGGATGGCCTCTTGCTGGTGTTGGCGGTGCTGAGGAAGCTCAGTGTTCCCAGTCTGCTTCCTCATTTGTCTACGGAAGTCGTCATTTCATGGGGCTCAGCAATGAGGTTCAGGAAAAAACTGAGCACGTGGCATGCTGAGGCGGCTGGGACGTGGAGCCTTCCTCATGGCGGGGAGCGGGCAGTGCTCACTGCCCCAAGCTGACCTCCAGCCAGCCGCCGCTCCTGTCCCCAGGCAGGACCTGGCATGGGGGCTGTGGGTATCTAGAGGCCCTTCCCCAGACGGGGCCCCCCATGGGCAGGGCACAGCAGCCCCTCTGGGCATCTGTGTTCTCATTCCCAAAGTGGGTCCTCAGAGGTCACCAGCCTCGGTTCCTCACAATGTTAGGAAATGGCTGATAAGAAAAGGAGGGATGGGGAAGGGAAGGAGGCAGGGGCTGAGGGGCAGTGCGGCAGGTCTCAGCTCACTAACCTCTGGCTTGCGGCTTCCTCCCTGGGCTTCCTCCCCGCCCCCCAGGCGGGCCCCAACGCTAAGGAGCTGTTCCGGCTGGTGGAGGACTTTGTGGACGTCATTGGCTTCCGCATGAAGGACTTAAGGGATGCGTACCAGGTGACAGACAACCTGGGTAAGCCTGCCCACCCTCTGCCATCCCCCACACCTGGCTCTGCAGCCCTGGCCGGGCCTTCCGCCTCAGCATCCTCGTCTGTAGAGAGGGGGTGACCAGATAGCCTCTGTGGGCCCTCCCGGCCGACTTCTCAGATGGGTGCTGTTTTCAGTCTCTTGAGGGCTGATGACGTGACCTGGGCGAGGACTGGACACAGCCCAGGGGCCACGGACCTGGGAGCTCCATTCTCCAGCCAGTGCGTCATGTGCACCCACTGGGGGCCAGGCTCCCGCTGCCTATCACTCCCGGTGCCCTCCCTGTGGAGTGTTAGAATCGGGCTGTGCAGCCCACACTGTCCCTGCTTCTGAGCCTCAGCAGTGCCTTGGCAGAGGGGCCTACTCTCCACCCAGCTCCATGGTGTTGGTCCAGTTTCCTCATTTCTAAAATGAGATGGTAACAGTGCCCACCTCATGGGGAGGTAGAGACTGATGGGGAGAGTGAGCGCCTGAACCTCGGGCAAAAGCTGGCTGTCTTTACCAATAAGCACAGGAATTCTATTTAATGACTGTCACCACGGTGCCCTCAAATACCTCTCAGAAGCTACATTTCCCAAACTTTCTCTGCCTTGATCAGAGACTCCCTTGAAGTGGAGGACCCAGGAGTGGGTGCTGGCCCCAGCTGTGATCCACAGAGCACCAAGGAGGGAGAGTGTCGCCTCCCCTGTGGGAATGCTTAACCTCTAGTGATATGACCAGGATCAGCTGAGCTGTGGCAACACACACTCCCTGGGGCCTTGTCTGGTGTGTATACTCATGCTCTTGTGGCAGCAGGCACAGAACTGCCCTGGACTGGATAAACATCCCCGTGTTTCCTAAGCTGGGGGTCCTCAGTCCTGGCACTGCCTTCTGCCGTTAGAGCTCAGGATTCCAGAGGTCAGAGCTGGGTGCGCCTCTGAGGCTGGTGGGACCAGCCCTTCTCTCACAGGTGGGAAAACTCAGGCCCAGGTGCTGTGGGAGGTCACCAGTGAGTGGTGTCTGCTTGGCTCCAGGCTGGCTATCCTTGGGTGCTGGCCTAGCATCACCCCTCTGGGGTGCTCCCCTTCCTTCCCTGGCCTCATATTCTGGGTGAGATACAAGTGGCCTGGAGAGGGGAGGGTGTCTGTGGCCGCATGGGGAGTGGGTGTAGGATGGGCTCTCAGCCCTGCTGGCCCACAACATAATTGGTGGCCAGCTCCCACAGTGCTCGGCATGGCCTGGGGCCTCAGAGTGGCCCACATACACTTCCAACCCTGAGCACCATGGTGACCCTCCACACTCCATAACCCTGTCTCATTGCATTTCCTGGTGCTGTCACTGAGGGGTAATCTATAAAGATGAGAGGTTCTGGAGGCCAGGAAGTTCAAGATCACAGCTCCAGCTCCGAGTGAGCGCCCTCCTGCTGCAAGCTCAGCATGGTGGAGGCAGTGCGTGAGGCACAGCTCTTCCCATAAAGCCATAAAAGCCATCCTGGGGGCCCACACTCATGACCTCCCAAAGGCCCCACCCCCAAGTACCATTAACAGATGAATTTGGGGATTCAGTTGCCAGCACATGAACTTCCACAGGACACATTCGAGCTGTAGCACGCCCCAGACACCCTGCGCGTCCCGTACAGCCCACTTCCCCGCGCTCAGCCTCACTCACTCCCAGGACCCTGCTGCTCTGCCGAGACCCCAACCCTACACCCCTTCCTCACTGAGAGTCAGGAACTAGAAGCCAGTGAGAGTGGCTTCCCGTCGCACCTCCTCATACCTACCAGATGAAATAAATAAACCCTCCTGACCGGCGAGCTGTGGGCCGCGATGACACCGAGGCTGCCTGTAGACCAACTACGAAAGCCTGAACCCTGATCCCTCCAGCCAGCCTAAAACCCAGAGAACTGCCATGGCCAGGGTTGGTGACCCAGTGGCTTCACCAGTGGAAATACCCGTTTCAGTATTAATCTCGTCAGAAGCCGCTTGGCACTCCTGAGATGCCCCATTCCCAGGCCTAAAACAGACACAGTCCGAGGACGTTTAAACGAAGCAGCCCCCACTTCCCTGCGACCAGGCCTGTGCCGTGGGCAGCATTCAGATGTGGCTGGTGGAAACCTATTGCACGTGACCAAGTCCCACTGCAGCACGTCTACACAGATCGACGTCCCTGTTGTGACATCACTGGGACGCTAACTAGCACTCACCTTTACGTTAAAGACTGAAGTTAGGCACGGTGGCACCTGCCTGTAATCCCAGCAATTTAGGAGGCTGAGGCAGGAGGATCGCTTGGGCCCAGGAGTTTGAGACCAGCCTGGGCAGCACAGTGAGACCTTGTCTCTGCAATTTTTTTTTTTTTTTTTTTTTTTGAGACAGAGTTTTGTTCTTGTTACCCAGGCTGGAGTGCAATGACGCGATCTCGGCTCACCGCAATCTCTGCCTCCTGGGTTCAGGCAATTCTCCTGCCTCAGCCTCCTGAGTAGCTGGGACTATAGGCACGTGCCACCACGCCCAGCTAATTTTTTTGTGTTTTTAGTAGAGACGTGGTTTCACCATGTTGACCAGGATGGTTTCGATCTCTTGACCTCGTGATCCGCCCGCCTCGGCCTCCCAAAGTGCTGGGATTACAGGCATGAGCCATGGTGCCCGGCACGCAATTTTTTTTAATTAGCCAGGCATGGTGGTGTGCCTGTAGCCCCTGCTACTAGGGAAGCTGAGGCAGGAGGATCGCTTGAGCCCAGGAGGTCGAGGCTGCAGTGAGCCACGGTCACAGCACTGTGATAGGCTGCCTCTTTAACAAAAAAGAAAAAGGCAAAGTTCTGATTTTTCCACCGCGAAATGCCTCAACTAGAAGCATCAACATGACTTATTGCGATTATTTCAACAATTCTGCCACTTTTCATCCTGTTCCAATGAAAGATTTCAAAACTCACCCCTTACCTGGGCACACCTGCCACAGCCCATGCTGTCGCTTGTGACCAGCCCTCCACCGCCCCTCAGTGACCCTGTGTCCAGCCTCCCACCCCTTCGCATACTGTAGCGTCTGTCTGCTGGGAAGCTGTGGTAGCGGGTGGGGGCAGACACTGACGCATGGACAGGTAGCCGGCACAGTTCCTTTGTCCTCACTCCTGGTTCTATGCTGGTCCCTCCTGCACCCCTTCCCGAGTGCCCACCCAGTCCATATGCCCTCTGCCCTCCATTGGAGCTGCCAGTGACATCCACAGTGCAAACCCCTGTGCTCGGCCCTCCATGTCCCCGCTGCATTTGATGCTACTGATGCTCCTGCCACCGCCTGCCCCTGCCCCATCTTGGGCTGCCTTCTTGAGGCTCCACTGGGGCCTGCGAGGGCTGAGACCGTGGCCCCAGGGCCACGATCCCACCCACCAGAGCAGTGGGTCCCTGCCAACAGTGGCTTCCACCCCAGTGACACTTCCTCAAACTGTCTGTCCAGTTGCCCCCAAACCTGCTGCCTCGTCCCCATGATCCTCCACCCTGAGCTCAGGGCCCTTCTGCACCCCCAACGCCTTCCTTCCCAGAGTGGGAGGGAACACTGGGTCTCCTCTTCCATGGCAGCCTGTGCTGCCTTTTGCTGTCTGAGCCCTGAGGCAGGGCCACCCTCGCCTGCCTTCTACAGAGGGAGGGGAGGTGGGGTCAGCTCATAGAACTGAAGGGCAGCTGGGCTCCCCTGTCCTCGGAGGGAGTGGGGGGGTGCAGAGGTCGTGCCTGGTCCCTGTCCCCCAAGGACAGACCCCAGACTCTGCCTTGATCACCTTGTGGGCCATGGAGGATGAGAGGGACAGGCCCCCTGCCCACCACTGAGGCTCCAGCTCAGCAGGACCAGGCCCGGCCCAGCCCAGCCTCTGCCTGGTGCTCCTTGCTGTCCCTGTTCCTGGATCTCACCGGGGTCTGGGGACAAGGCTCACCCCAGGAGTGTGAAGCCTGCACAGGGCCCCAGGTGCAGGGAATTGGGGTCTGTACCCTGGGGTCTGGGGCAAATGGCCCCCACAGGCCTCCCCCTGAGCCATGGGCACCCTGTGGCATCACCCTGCACTGCCAGCCTGCACCCCACTCCTGCAGCTGAGGCCCCGCCACATAGGTGACTTTCCCTCCCTCTCTTTCTCTGTCTCTCACCCCTTTGCCCCTCTGCCTGCAGTCCTCAGCATCCATAAGCTCCCAGCCAGCGGAGCCACTGACATCAGCTTCCCCATGAAGGGCTGGCGGGCCACGGGCGACTGGGCCAAGGTGCCGGAGGACAGGGTCACTGTGTCCAAGAGTGTCTTCTCCACGGGGCTGGCAGGTGAGGGGCTCTGGAAGTGGGGTAGGGGCCTTCATGAGAGATGAAGGTCCCAGTGTCAGACGGTCGCCACCCTTCTGGAGTCCAGCTGCTGCCTCAGAGTCGGGCGGTTCTCCAGGGGGTCCCCTTTTGCAGGAAGCCCTCCTTGCTCTCTCTGAGGCCAGGGCCTTCAGATCAACCCTGAGGTCCAGGCAGAGGAGTCAACATGACCTACCTCGATTCATGGAGGGATGGGGAGCCACAGGTCCGGGACCCTGTTCCTGGGAAAAGAGCCGTGTCCTGCCTGCCCGCCGGTCTCAGAATGCCCCAGGGAACAGCTTGGTCTCCCTCTTCCCACCTGGGATTCAAGCTGTCCCCCCAGCTCCCTGGCTGCAGCACTGTGTTCTTCGGTGGGGTGGGCCTCATCATCCCCCTGGACATGACCTTTAGGACGGATGGCAGAGGCCAGCGATGGTGGAGCCAGGCAAGGCTGCCAAGTCTCGCCCTGGCTGTGGGGACGGCGGGCCGGGGGTGACAGTGCACTTTCTTCCAGAGGCTGATGAAGCGTCGGTGTTTGTGGTGGGCACCGTGCTCTACCGGAACCTGGGCAGCTTCCTGGCCCTGCAGAGGTGGGCAGTGCAGGGCAGGTGGGGTAGGCAAGACCACAGCCCAGGAGGTGAAGGGGGAGGCCAGGAGTCCTGGGGGAGTGTGGATGATGGGCTGCGTGGGGAGGGTGGTGAGGCATGCAGGGACCCTCCAGGGCACCTAGGGAAGGGCCGGGAGGAGCCTGGGTTGGGAGGCCTCCCCCGACGCCTGATGCTCTGGCTTTTGCAGGAACACCACCGTCCTGAACTCCAAAGTGATCTCCGTGACTGTGAAGCCCCCGCCTCGCTCCCTGCGCACACCGTTGGAGATCGAGTTTGCCCACATGTACAATGTGAGTGCTGTCCGCGTGCACACTCTGGTGCCTGCAGAAATGCGTGTGCACAGATCCTGTCCCAGCCCTCAGCCGCTGAGCCTCTGGGGCCTCCTCAGAACAGCTCTAACCTTCGAGAGCTGCTTTTACCCCTGATTTATAGGTGGGAAACAGGCTCAGAGGTGCGTGACTTGCCCAGGGTCACATAGCAGGTTGACCTGGTGCTGAAACTCCATCCGTGCCTGACTCCCCACCTGGGCTACAGCCGCTCCACCCTCCAGCCCCATTGGTCTGGTGGTTTCCCTTCTGAGAAACGGAGCCTGTCCCGTGCTGCCTGGCCCCTTAACACCTGGCCACCGAGAAGCTGGGGGTGCAAGTGCGCCCTCTGCCGGCACCGCCAGGGTGGACGCCAGACCTCGCCTGCAGGGCCCCAGATTTCAGCAGGAGAGCATCCTCCCTAAACTCCTCAGCAGGGAGCCCAGGCCTTCAGGTCACCGCTGCTGTGTGGCCCCAGCCAGGTCCCAGCTCTGCTCCTGGGAGTTCTCCAGAGCTCTTCTTTGGGCCTCAGGGGAGGAGGGGCCGAGATGCCCTTTGGAGGGGCTGAGAGCCAGGGCCCCCAAGGCACATGTTGCCTGCATTACCACACCAGGACAAGGCAGTGCCAGGTTTTCAGGCTAGGGCTGTAGGAAGCCATGGGGGAACTCAGGCCCGTCCTTTCCAGCTGCGTGAACTTGGGAGAGTTGTTCAACCTCTCTGTGCCATGGTTCCCCTCCTTATCAAGTGGGAACAGTAGGGCTGGGTGAGGACTGAGTCTCACAGCCGCTCGGAGCAGGCCGCCACTAAGAACCACTCAGGAGCGCTGGTCCCCCCTCTGCTGTCACAGACCCATCTTGGCAGTGCTGGCGCCTGGTATGCCTGGCAAGGCTGTGTCCCAGGAACGCCAGCAGGATGCCAGAGTAGCGCAGGGTGCTTACAGAAGCCACTGGTGCCCGGCTGACCCCTGCTCACTAAGCCCTGGGGAAAGGGTCTTCCCACCACCCTGCTTCATACTGGGAGATGGACTTCAGCCACTCTGCCCAGCCTGGCCACTGGACCTGGGCTCTGGGGTTGGGCAGGAGCTGCCCAAGGCCACATGGGTGGTGGGGGCTTGAGCCAAGCCCAGGTGACCTTAGGCCACTGCCATCTCCACCCTTGACTCAGTTTCCCCTTGCAAAATGCAGTCTGTTAAGGGATGCTCAGGCCGCCACTAAGGCAGCACTCTGTGTCTGAGTCCCAGGGTGACCCGAGGGTCGGGGCTGGTTTGGGCGGTCAGGGCCCTGACTCCTCTCCCGCCTCTCCCAGGGCACCACCAACCAGACCTGCATCCTGTGGGATGAGACGGATGTGTAAGTTCACTTGGGGGTCTGGGGTGGGGCTCGTGGGAGGCTGACCCAGTGGGGGAGGGATGCAAGTTTTAGGTTGCAGCCGCCAAGCCCCTAGCTGTCTGTGTACCCTCATGGGACTCCCTGTCACCACCTGTCACTCACTGTCTGGCTCTGGAGCCCACCAGGCCACCTCCCACCCCCTCTCAGGGATGTCCACAGTTTAAGGAGGAGCGGGCATGGGGTTCCAACCCCAGGCCCAGTAACGGGCAGGCGTCTTGCCTGACCCCACCCCAGCCCCATGCCCATCGCAGGGGGAAATCCTGGTATTCGGGTCTGCAGGTGGGTGCCAAGTGCTGAGGGGCTGCGGGAACCACGATGGCAGACCAGGGCAGCCTCGGGTGGAGCTGGAACTTCAGGCTCATGGGATGGTGATGTGGCGTGGGGTCTTCAGGCTCATGAGATGAGGGTATGGCCCTGGGGTCTTCAGTGGCCACGTGTCCTGTGCCAGTTCCTGGCCAAGCACTTGTCGGGTGCCGGCTGACCAAGGAGCTGCGGCAGATGAAGCAAGTTCCATTCCCCATGTGAGGTTCTTCATGGAGCACTCAGGCCGTGAGGTGCCATCTTAGAGCCCTGGCGGGTGTCCCAGAGTGGGGCCATCCTCCTGAACCGCGAGGCAGAGGCAGCGATGGGAACCTCACGCAGTCAGAGGAAGAGTCTGTGTAAAGGCCCGGAAGTGCCGGCGCCCAGGGCTGAGCTAGGCCAGAACATGGGAGAGGGATGTAGCAAAGCCAGCCAGGTCCCGACATGCGGCTCCAGCCTGAGGGACTGCAGTGCGTTGGGGAGGGTGTGGTCAGGGAGCAGGGTGTGTGGGACCCACCCCCATCTCCTCCAAGGTTGCTCCTCTGGCTCCCTCAACCCCAGTCCCCCTGGCTGTTCTGACATCACCAGCCCCAGGCCTCCCTGCACCACCTTCCTGGCTGAGTATGTGTGGGCAGCGTGGCCACCACGGTGCCAGTGGCATAGGCCCTTGCATGGTGGGTAGTGCAGTGACAAGTGTGTGTCCTGGGAGCAAGGGAAGGCTCTGCCAGGGGCTGGCATTGGAGAACAAGGCTGTCTGGCAGGGAGAGGGAGGCAGACGGCTCAGCGGGAGGCAGCCGGAGCAAGGGCAGGGAGGCTGAGGGCACAAGGAATAGGGAGTTGGCCAGAAGGAGTGGGCAGAGGCAGACGGGAGCAGGGGAGGCCGAGGCAGGGGAGGACAGTTAGTGGGGGCTGAGTGTCATGACTCTCCACCTACCCATGACCCTCCACCCACCACCCATCCACCCACTCCTCCCCCCACCTGTTCTTTATACCCACTGCCCACCACCCTCGCCCACCACCCATCCACCCACCGCTCATCCTCCCACTCCTCTGTTCACCTGTTCTTTAATCTGTCCACCACTGCCACTGCCCACCCCTTCCTCCAGCAGTCACTGCCCTCTGACAGGCACTATTCTGGCAGGTCCCAGCCCTCAGCCTCCTCTCCCCAGTGAGGAGGGACGGGGAACAGGGACAGACGCAGCAGTGTTGTGATGGTGGGCCATGCATGGGCTGGGAAGGGAAGTTGGCAGGGGCTGGAGGCAGGCGAGGAGGGGCCTTTGCCCGCCTCCCAGGGGAGGGGAGCTTCTGGCAGGGGCCTGGCCAGCTCGGCTCTGCACGTGAATGTCTAGAGACGAGGGTTGCAGGGGAAGGAGCAGCAGTGCAAAGGCTTCAGGGTGGGATGGCAGGGTCACGCTGCGCCTCCCGCCTTCTCTGCGCCCCACACGGGACTCTGCTGTCTTTCCTGCCTGGGTCTGTGGTTGGCAGCTGGGCTGGGGAGAGCTGAGTGGCCTGCAGCCCTGGGAACCCAGCTCTCTAGCTCTTGTAAGGGTGGAAAAAGAAAATGCAAGAAAAAAGCCCCCCTTGGCTTTGCATTTTCAGGGGTTGGAAGTGCGGGGGCTGCAGGTGGCTCCATCTCACCCCGGAAGCCGCAGCCCTGCCACCAGCACAGGCCCCTCCCTCAGTGCAGAAACACTCCCTTTGGGCTATTCGCCGGCTGCCACAGCTCTGCGAGTGAGGGTGTGGGGGCAGTGCCCTGGTCCACTCAGCCAGCTGCTGCTGGTGGCCTTCGGGGGCCTTCCCTCTCTACCAACATAAATGCCAACGTGACCAGCGTCCTTGCGTGGATGGCTCCACCCATACTTAGTCCCCAGGCTGTCTGAAGCCTGCGCAGTCAATTGCTTTGCTTTTTTTTTCTTGTGCTTTAAGTTCTGGGGTGCATGTGCAGATCTTGCAGGATTGTTACATAGGTACACACATGCCATGTGGTTTGCTGTCTCCATCCCCTCGTCACCTACATCAGGCATTTCTCCCAATGTTATCCCTCCCCAACTTCCCCACCTTCTGCTGTGCCTCCCCTAGCCCTCCACCCGCCGACAGACCCCAGTGTGTGATGCTCCCCTCCGTGCCCATGTGCTCTCATTGTTCAGCACCCACCTATGAGTAAGAACATGCGGTGAGGAAAGCATCCCCTTTGTCCTTCAGGGCGGCAGGCTGTGAGGGGACTGACCAGGGAGCCGGGACACGGACACTGCCCTGGGGACCCAGGCTGTGGCTAAAGAGGACATGCTGTGTGGCCTTCGGCAGACCTTGCCCTGGGAGCCTTGGCTCCCTGACCCTCTGGCCAGCGTCTGCCTGCTTTTAGGCATGGGCAGCAGGATGGTGGTCAAGTCCTCAGGGGGCTTGTCCACATGGCCTCCATCGGCCCTAAAAGTCACAGGTGTGGGGAATGCCCAGGACCCGCCAGTCACGCCAGGCGCTCCACTCACCCCGTCGCCGGCTGCATGCGCTGAGTGCTAAAGTCTTGGTGCCTGGGGCCAGGGCTTCGGGACAGGACGGGAGGTGGTGCCGCTGTGGCCCGAGCAGTGCCTGGCAGCACTGTGCCGAGTTGCCTCTTGGGCCCTTGACCCTAACCAGACCCTGCCCCAGGACCTGTGGCCTGTGCTGAGGCCCTGAGGCGCCTGCAGTCCCCGCTGAAAGCACAGTGCAGTGAGGGAGGCCGTCGCTCTGGAACTGGGCAGCGTGGAGCCCTAGTGGGCAGGCCATGGCTGGCAGGGAGGGATTAGAGCTGACCTCGGTCCCCTTCCTCCTGCCCCTCACTTCCCCTCCACTCTGAGTTGGATGGTGCCTCCCTTGACTGCTGTAGGGGCCACTCCTTGCCCTGTGAACTGTCTCAGAGGAGCTGAGTTTCCCAACTGACTTGAAGTGGAGACAATGGGCAGGGGCCTGGGTCTCTTCCCACCAGGGCACCAGGGGACCGGGTCCAGGCTGGTGTGGGCCTGTGTCCGTGTGTACTTGGATAAGAAAGAGTCCTATGCATCTGGAGAGGGGTTCTGTGTGTGGGGAATGCAGTGGCTTGTAGGGGGAGGGGAGTGGCAGCCATCAGTCACCATCAGCTGAAAAGCAGTGAACTCTTAGAGCCATAAAAATTATTCACAACTGAACTGTGATTCTGTCACATATAGAGCCCAGATCTCAAACTCAAACTGAGTTTTTACTCTGGTCACACACCGAGTTCTAATCCTACTCACTAACTGAGCCCTGATCCTGGTCACAGGCTGAGCCCTGATCCTGGTCACAGGCTGAGCCCTGAACCTAGTCACATACTGAGCCCTGATCTTGGTCACAGCCTGAGCCTTGGTCCAGTTCGTATATTGAGCTCAGATCCTAGTCACACATAGTCCTGACTGTAGTCATACACTGAGCCCTGATCCTGGTCACAGGCTGAGTCCTGCTCTGGTGTCTTAGCTGGAATGACTTGGTATGTGTCACATGCTTGTAGGGCCGCCTCCTCTTCCAGCCACATACAGCAATTGGCCATGTGACCCACTCAGCCTAGAAAGAAATAGAGGCTTCCACTGCAGCACAGATCACCTGCCTGCCTGGCCCCTGTTGTGCACACACACTTGCACCCATAGCTCAACACCCACACCCATGATGTTTGCTCCTGCTCTGTAAACCCTGAGCCCTAGAAGCACCTGGTGTCCCTGCACCCCAGCAACCAGATCTGTAACCAAACCCCACCCTCCCAGGCCCAGACACCCTGGATTACCCCATCCTGAACGATGGCCTGGTAGCATGGCTCAAGGGCTCCTCCTCCCCCATAACCCCGCACCAGCCTGGCTTGTGGCAGTGAGGGCCTGGGGCCTGGAGATCCTAGGGAGGAAAATGGGGAACAGGGTGGGGGGCTTGCAGAGTTTTCAAATGTTCCAAGCCTTAGATACTGCCCCTACTGTAGTCTACCTTAGTATATTCCTCTGTCACGTGTCTCTGCTGGAGTGGGGCAGCGGGGGGGACAGTGGCAGCTATGTCAAAGCCATGTCTGTACCCCTAGAATCGAGTGCTGACCCAGTGCTGATCAACAGTGGCTCATGAGCAAAGCAGTGATTTCGTGGCTGGATGCAGAAATGGATGTTCGAGGGGGTTCTTGATAGGCAGTTTGGACAAGCGGGGGTGTGGGTAATCTGTGGGAGCCGGCTGTTTCCCAGAGAGATGCACCAGGAGAGCAGCTGTGGGTTGCTGGGTGATGGGGAGGCAGCAGAAGAACAGTCGTATGGCTGAACGAGTGATCAGTGTTGGATGGTGAGGGAGAAGGTGGGTGGCTGGACTGTGGATGAGAGCATGCGTGGAAGGCCAGAGACGGGGTGGAAGGATGGGTGACTGAGAGAAGAAAAAAGATGGGAGGTGGCTAGAGGGGTCGAGAATCCATTTCCCAGAGCTGCCCTAACAAATTGCCAAGATCACCACAAACCAGGTAGTTTAAAACAGCAGAAGTCTATTCTCTCCCAGTTCTGGAAGCCAGCATTTTGAAATCCAAGTGTTAGTAGGGCCATGCTCCTTCCGAAGACTCTGGAAAGATGTCTTCCTTGCCTCTCCAGCTTCCGGTGGCTGTAGGCAGTCTGTGGTCTTCCTTGGCTGTGGTGACGTCACTCCGGTCTCTGCTGCTGCCTTTTCCTGGCCTTCTACTTTGTGTATCTCTGTCCTTTCTTCTTCTTATAAGGACACCAGTCATAGATCTGTGGCCCACCCTAAACCCAGTGTGGTATCAGTCAAGATCTCTAACTCAATTACATCTTCAAAAACCATATTTCCAAATAAAATCACATTCATAGGTTCTGGGGTTTAGGACTTGGACATATATTGGGGAGAAGTGGGTGATGGATGGATGGATGAGTAGATGGGTGGGTGGATGAATGCATGAGTGGGTGGGTGGGTGGATGGATGGATAGATAGGTGGATGGGATGAATAGGTGGGTGGGTGGATGGGTGGGTGAGCGGATGGATGGATGGATGGGCGGGTGAGTGGATGGATGGATAGGTGGGTGGGATGGATAGGTGGGTAAGTGGATGGCTGGGTGAGTGGGTGGGTGGATGGATGGATGGATGGATGGGTGGGTGGGATGGATGGATGGGCGGGTGAGTGGATGGATGGATAGGTGGGTGGGTGGGTGGCTGGATGTGTAGATGGATGGATGAGTGAATAAGTGAATGGGCAGATGAGTGGGTGGATGTGTGAATGACTGGATGTGTGGATGGAGGCATGGATGGGCATGTGGGTGGCTGGATGTGTAGATGGTAGATGGGTGGATGAATGAATAGGTGGGTGGGTGGATGGGTGTGTGGGTGACTGGATGTGTGGATAGAGGTATGGATGGGTGGGTGGGGCCTGGCTGGTTGCGTAGATGGAGATGGGTGGATGGGTGAATATGTGGTGGGTGGGTGGATGGGTGTGTGGGTGACTGGATCTGTGGATGGAGGTATGGATGGGTGGATGGGTGGGTGGGTGGCTGGATGGCTGGTTGTGTAGATGGAGATGGGTGGATGGGTGAATATGTGGTGGGTGGGTGGATGGGTGTGTGGGTGACTGGATCTGTGGATGGAGGTATGGATGAGTGGATGGGTGGGTGGGTGGCTGGATGGCTGAATGTGTAGATGGTAGATGGGTGGATGGGTGAATAGGTGGGTGGGAGGGTGAATAGGTGTGTGGGTGACTGGATGTGTGGATGGAGGCATGGATGGGCATGTGTGTGGCTGGATGTTTAGGTGGTAGATGGGTGGTTGGGTGAATAGGTGGGTGGAGGGTGGATAGGTATGTGGGTTACTGGATGTGTGGATGGAGGCATGGATGGGTGGGTGGGTGGCTGGATGTGTAGGTGGTAGATGGGTGGATGGGTGAATAGGTGGGTGGAGGATTGATAGGTGTGTGGGTGACTGGATGTGTGGATGGAGGCATAGATGGGTGGGTGGGTGGCTGGATGTGTAGGTAGTAGATGGGTGGTTGGGTGAATATGTGGTGGGTGGGTGGATGGGTCTGTGGGTGGTAGATGGGTGGATGGGTGAATAGGTGGGTGGAGGGTGGATAGGTGCGTGGGTGACTGGATGTATGGATGGAGGCATGGATGGGTGGGTGTGTGGGTGACTGGATACATGAGTGGATGAGTGAATGATGGGTGGAGAAAGGATGGGCTGGTGGGTGACAGGAAGTTGATGGAGGCCAGTAGCACATACTGGGAGTTAGGTTCTGTGGTCCTGAAATGACAGCTCCCTGGGTGTTTTACACATGAGAAGTTGCAAATATCTTGCAGTCTTTTAAAACTCCTTTAAAACAAGTAAATAACCTAGAGTTTCACCGAGCATGAACATCAGAGTTAGCAGGATGCTGAGAGCTGATACCCACCATCTTCACTTGAAAAGTGGTTCAGTGGAGTCCCAGAGCAGGAACGTTAGTATCAGGCCAAGCCCTTACCACACTCCCCTGGTATTTTTGGAGGTTCTGCCAGAAGCCAGCCCATCCTCATGGCTCTAGGAAGAGCAGAGTTCCATGTGCTCCTAGTTCCGTATTGACCAGAAAGGTCCTGAGAAGTCCTGCAGGAGGCTCCTGTTCAACTGAGTTGAGAGTGTCCCTACTTTGCGGGCTCCTAGAACCCTTATTCTTCTGGACATGGTCCCCTCCTGGCAGGCATGTGTGGAAGGAGGACGGACATGTGAGAGGGACATTTGCTGGGCTCCTTTCCTGAAGCTCAGCCCAGGCCAGGCGCCATGAGAGCTGCCTCAGTCAGTGGCACACATCCTTATTCACCGATTTTACCGCTGAGGAGACTGAGGCCCAGGGTGCTCACTGGCAGGCCCAGGGCCACCTGGTGGGTTGTTCCCGTCTGGCCTGGGTGGACCTCCAGCTCCACCTCCCATGGGGCCCTGGCCAGGCTCAGCTGTCCTGGCTGGGGACCCAGACCCTGGCCCCTCCCTGGGGCCCCTGACCAAGTGAGCATCCTGGTCCCTTTAAGAGCCTCTCCCTCGCCCACCCCTTTTCTGGTTTCCTTGGAGAGGGCAGTGAGGGGGCAGGCCAAGGGGGGAGAAGCGGAAGGAAGACTTGGCAGTGTCCCCGGGTCGCTGTCAGCAGCCGGTTCCCCGCTCAGTCTCTCCCACGCCGGCTGGTTCCCGATGGGGGCAGAGGAGGCTGGGGGAGGGGTGCAGGGGGAGGGGATGTGCCCAATACAGAGGCCTCTTTGGTGGCCTGGGAAGAGCCTCAGTATCTGCACCATGATGGAGGAGGGAGGAGGGAGGAGGGAGGATGTGCCTTTCCTGACTTAGGTGGGGGCCTGGGGACGGGGGAGGGGTGGACTGCCACTCTCAGAGGTGAGCCCACCCTACTTAGCTTCTACCCCAGCAGCAGCCCTGGGCCCTGCACCAGTCCTTTCCCGAGTGCCCCTTTTCTAAATGTCCTCTTGCTTGGTCCTTAGGTAGGGGCAGCAGGGGCTGGCAGAGGCCTGCATGGGCCTGTTCTTTCTGGGCTCAGGGTCCTCGCCAGTGCAGGGGCTCGTGGCAGTTTTCAGAGCTGGAGGGAATGGACCAGGTCTTGAGGTCACGGCCATGGGCCAACCCCTATGGCCTGAACTTGGAGTGGGCCAGCATCCTCCCAGTCCAGGACAGACCCTTGGGCCTGCCCAAGGGCTCCAAAGCTGGCAGTGGACCCAGATCTTCTGCCTGGCCCAGGGGCCTCTCAGCTGAGCTTCCCCAGGCCCTCTTACTCCCACAGGGTCTGCTCTGGAACTCTGGGACTCCCATCTGTTCCTGCCCAGTGCCCTCTTCTCCACCTGCTCCAGGCCCCTCCACCCACTGCCTTGCGACCCCACCCTGTCTCTTTCTTCCTGGCAGTGGCCCCTAACTGCAGCGAGTCCCGGGATCTGTGTTTATGTTCTGTCTGCGGAGGGCAGGCCTGGGTCTCTGCCATGGCTCTGGGCCCACAGCAGCCCTCAGGAGGTGTTTGTTTGGGGAGTCCGAGTGTGCCCCATCTTAACAGGTCACTCCCTGTCTGCCTTCATTGGCTCATGTGCTCATTCCTTGAACACATCTGACCCCTGCAGCAAGGGCTCACTGTCAAGGTGCCACACCGCATACCCAACTGGACCTCTTCCAGGGATGCCTGGCCCTGGGAAGTCCACTGCTCCTGACTCCATGAGATGTGGGGAGGGGCCCTCTGAGGAGGGAGGTTTGGAGCCGGGCTACTCAGGACATGGCTGTGAGTTCCCCTGGATACCTGCTAGGGCCCCTGTGTCCTGAGGGCTGAGGGTCTGCAGGTCTTATAGTGGGGGTTGGCAGCCAAGGCGGCCCCTCCCTCAAGCACAGAATTCTTGGATCTGGCCACACTGGCTGTGCATACCCAGGCCTCAGCTTCCTGAACTGTGCAATGGGACAGGAGATGCAGGGCTGCTACAGTGAGAGTCTCTGCCCTTCTCCCGGTCAGGGGAGCTTCCTGGGCAACTGGAGGCCACCAGCCACCAGTGAGGACCCAGGGCTGCTGCACCACCGCTGACTGAGCCTCACCTGCCTACACTGCCCCTCCTGCCTCCATTCTTTTTCTTCTAGAGAAAGACTGCTGGATGCATGGCCTATGGCAGCCCCCATGAGGCATGGCTGGGACAGGTTTCTGCAATGGAGGAGTGGACCGGTGGGCATAACAGAGCCTCCATTCTGCCTGCCAGGCCCCTGGTGCCACTGTCTCCCCGGGGGCCATCTCCTTCTCCCTCTCTTGGAGCTTGGATGTGGCTCCTGGGCCTGCCCCAGCCACAGGCCGCCAGGCCTTTGCCCAGCCCATTCCTGCTGGGCAGTGCCATCTGTCTCCCACCCACCCCAGCTGTGCCAAGTGGGCTGGGAGTGCCCACTCCAGGCAGGCCAGCACATACACACAGGGTAGCTTGGCAGTTGGGAGGGGCAGGGCTGCAGCGTCGGCATGCTCCTTACTGCAGGGTTCACCTCCTCCAGTCTCGGCCTCCATGTCTGTGAGGTGGGCCCACTGTGAGTTAAGGAATGGGAGCGGGGCTGTGCAGCAGGTGGGCACTGTCCTACCCCAGAAGTCCAGGATGGCTTCCCAGAGGACGGCAAGCAGGCACTGAACAGAGTGCCATCCTTGGGGGCCGGAGACTTGGGGTGCAGCCACCCTGTGTGCTGGGATCCGGGGCCAACTCTGGTAGTGGGCTTCCTAGAGGAAGGGAGCTTGCGCTGGGGGAGCTGGAGCCAGGCCCCAAGAGCCTCAGAGGACCAGAGGCTGCCTCAGTGTCGGCAAGAGTGGGTTTGGGAGCGGCTGGGGTAGATGGGGCTGCTCAGGCCTCCGGGGCCCCTTGCCTGCATCCCATGCTGCTTTTTAGAAGCAGACAGGGTGAGCTCTCTGGCCCTGGAGGTGACAGAGGTGGAATTGTGGGGGTTGCTGGGTGTGCAAGGAGAGGACCGCCACCTCCTGGGTGCCTGCTTGGTGACAGGCCTTCTGCCAGGAGCTTGGACAAGCCAGACGGGCCCAGATCTTGACCAGAAACTGGCGCTCAGAATGCGGTCACAGCTTATGGGTTTGGGCCCACATGGAGCGACCCCTCAATGCCCACCCGGCTCCTTGGCACCCAGATGGCTCCCAGCAGCCATCTCGGCGGGCCCTAGGCCTGATGCCCTGCCTGTGGGGCTGGCTTCTGTGCCTCTCATGGTGCTGCTGGGTCTGAGCCTCCTCAGCACTGACAGGTCTGCCACCAAGGCCCCCAGGGCTTCTCATGTTCCTCACAATGCAAGATGCCAGCCTCATGGCCTCTGCCTGGCGCTGCTCAAGTTTGAGACAGGCAGGCTGGACATTTGTATTCCGCCCCCCCCCCGTGCCACTCCTCCATTGTGGGACCCCCTCTCAGCCATGCCTCATGGGGGTGAGGGCAGGTAGAGGGAGGCTGCAGCCTCCTCCCCTCAGTGCCCGTGTCCCTCCGTCCCTCACCCAGGAACACAGTGGCTCATTTAGGGCAGAGAAAAGGCTTCATCAAAGCCCCCCTTCCCAGGCCACTCAGTGTTACCCTGAGGTCAAGAAGGGAGGTGGCGACTTGACTATTCCCAAGGATGTGGGAAGGCAGGACAGGAGCAGACAAAAGGAAGAGCTTCTCTGTTAGTGGGGACGGCACAGTGGCCATGAGTGTCCATTCTCTTGGCCTTGGTGCAGAGGTGCCTGGAAGCAGGGGGATGGTGGAATGACCTGGAGGTCACCAGAGGTGACCGTAGCTTTGGGAGCTGGGTCGGCAGGGAGATTCCTGGAGGGCAGGGCTGTCAGGTGTGACAGGCAGTGGTGATGGTGTGGCTGCCTGAGTTCACACTTCACCAGTTGCTAGCAATGGTGATGGCGGCCATCTCTCCTCCTAACCTGGTTTGCTCGCACTGTGCCTTGGATGTGGTGAGCACAGGATAAGCGCTTGCTATCAAATGCTGGTGACTGTTGTGACCAGGCTGGGGTCAGTCCCAGGGACAGTCACGGGGCTGGTTCTGATGAGGCGAATGGCAGTGTGGGTGATGAGATCATGGTGATGTGTTCATAGTGGAGGTGATGCTGGTGACCATGGGTGACCAGTGCTAATTGTGACTGCAAAGGGACAGTCATGGCGATGGTTGTGGTGACAGTGATGGTAATGACTGTGCTGTTAATGTGGTGTTGGTGGTGGTAGTGATGCAACCATCACTGGTTTCAATGATGACAGTGGTGGTGGTGATGGTTGTGTGGTTTTGATGATGGGATGGTGGTGGTAGTCATGATGGTGATGGTGATGGTGATGATGGTGGTGATGGTAGTCATGATGAGCTGGTGATGGTAGTGATGATGGGGTGGTGATGGTTGTGTGGTTTTGATGATGGGATGGTGGTGGTAGTGATGGTGGTGGTGGTGGTGATGATGGGGTGGTGGTGGTGATGATGGGGTGATGATGGTGATGATGGGGTGGTGGTGGTGATGATGGGGTGGTGGTGGTGATGATGAGGTGGTGGTGGTGATGATGGGGTGGTGGTGGTGATGATGGGGTGGTGGTGGTGATGATGGGGTGGTGGTGGTGATGATGGGGTGGTGGTGGTGATGATGGGGTGGTGGTGATGATGGGGTGGTGATGGTGATGGGGTGGTGGTGGTGATGATGGGGTGGTGGTGGTGATGATGGGGTGGTGGTGGTGATGATGGGGTGGTGGTGGTGATGATGGGGTGGTGGTGGTGATGATGGGGTGGTGGTGGTGATGAGGTGGTGGTGGTGGTGATGAGGTGGTGGTGGTGGTGATGAGGTGGTGGTGGTGATGATGGGGTGGTGGTGGTGATGATGGGGTGGTGGTGGTGATGATGGGGTGGTGGTGGTGATGATGGGGTGGTGGTGGTGATGATGGGGTGGTGGTGGTGATGATGGGGTGGTGGTGGTGATGATGGGGTGGTGGTGGTGATGATGGGGTGGTGGTGGTGATGATGGGGTGGTGGTGGTGATGATGGGGTGGTGGTGGTGATGATGGGGTGGTGGTGGTGATGGTTGTGTGGTTTTGATGATGGTAGTGATGATGGGGTGGTGATGGTGATGATGGGGTGGTGGTGGTGATGATGAGGTGGTGGTGGTAATGGTTGTGTGGTTTTGATGATGGTAGTGATGATGGGGTGGTGATGGTGATGATGGGGTGGTGGTGGTGATGATGGGATGGTGGTGGTGATGGTTGTGTGGTTTTGATGATGGGATGGTGGTGGTAGTGATGATGGTGGTGGTGATGGTGATGATGGGTGGTGGTGGTAGTGATGACGGGCTGGTGGTAGTGATGGGGTGGTGATGGTGATGATGGGGTGGTGATGGTGATGATGGGGTGGTGGTGGTGATGGGGTGGTGGTGGTGATGATGAGGTGGTGGTGGTGATGATGAGGTGGTGGTGGTGATGATGGGGTGGTGATGGTGATGATGTGGTGGTGATGGTGATGACGGGGTGGTGATGGTGATGATGGGGTGGTGGTGGTGATGATGGGGTGGTGGTGGTGATGATGAGGTGGTGGTGGTGATGGTTGTGTGGTTTTGATGGTGGTAGTGATGATGGGGTGGTGATGGTGATGATGGGGTGGTGGTGGTGATGATGGGATGGTGGTGGTGATGGTTGTGTGGTTTTGATGATGGGATGGTGGTGGTAGTGATGGTGGTGGTGATGGTGATGATGGGTGGTGGTGGTAGTGATGACGGGCTGATGGTAGTGATGGGGTGGTGATGGTGATGATGGGGTGGTGATGGTGATGATGGGGTGGTGGTGGTGATGATGAGGTGATGGTGGTGGTGATGGTTGTGTGGTTTTGATGGTGGTAGTGATGATGGGGTGGTGATGGTGATGATGGGGTGGTGGTGGTGATGATGGGGTGGTGATGGTTGTGTGGTTTTGATGATGGGATGGTGGTGGTAGTGATGATGGTGGTGGTGATGGTGATGATGGGGTGGTGGTAGTGATGATGGTGGTGGTGATGGTGATGATGGGTGGTGGTGGTAGTGATGACGGGCTGGTGGTAGTGATGGGGTGGTGATGGTGATGATGGGGTGGTGATGGTGATGATGGGGTGGTGGTGGTGATGATGAGGTGGTGGTGGTAATGGTTGTGTGGTTTTGATGATGGTGGTAGTGATGATGGGGTGGTGATGGTGATGATGGGGTGGTGGTGGTGATGATGGGATGGTGGTGGTGATGGTTGTGTGGTTTTGATGATGGGATGGTGGTGGTAGTGATGGTGGTGGTGATGGTGATGATGGGGTGGTGGTAGTGATGATGGTGGTGGTGATGGTGATGATGGGTGGTGGTGGTGATGATGGGTGGTGGTGGTGATGATGAGGTGGTGGTGGTAATGGTTGTGTGGTTTTGATGATGGTGGTAGTGATGATGGGGTGGTGATGGTGATGACGGGGTGGTGATGGTGATGATGAGTTGGTGGTGGTGATGATGGTGGTAGTGATGATGGGGTGGTGATGGTGATGATGGGTTGGTGGTGGTGATGATGGGTTGGTGGTGGTGATGGTTGTGTGGTTTTGATGATGGTGGTAGTGATGACGGGGTGGTGATGGTGGTGATAGTGAGATGGTAATGCTGGGGCTGGTGGTAGTGAGGATGGCATTGTTGGTAGCGTATGGTGTTGGCGCTAATGGTGGGGATGCTAGTGGTGGTGGTTGTGATGTGGTGGCAGAGAGAGTGGTATTTATGGTGCTGGTGTCATCGATGGTAAAGATGTGGTAGCAATGATTGTGTCACTGATGATGATGGAGTGGGTGTTGCTGCTCTTGGCGGTAGTGACAGCATTGCTGATGGCATGATGCCAGTGACTGTGTCTGCAGGTAATGACTATGGTGTGATGATGGCTGATGGTATTGTTGGTAGTGGTGGTGGCCCAGGGGTCATGATGGTGTTGATAACACAATGTGGTGATGGTGGGATAGCAACAGTGGTGGTTCTGGTTGTATTGTAGATGGTGTTGATGGTGATTGGCCTCAGTGGTAGCTCTGAGGGTGGAGGCTGTGGTGACAAGTGGTGGTGGTGGTAGGCCCAGCTCTTAGGTGAATTTGCAGCCCAAGGCCCCCAAGGGAAGCGAGACCCACCCGTGACACAGTTAAGGAGCCAGAGCCCAGCAGCTGTGCAGACGGCAGCCCCAGTGGGCGAGGAAATGGGCAGGAGAGCCAAGGCAGCGCTTCTGAGGTCATGGCGGTCTGGGAGGAGATGAGGCTGGGCTGGCTGTCGTTAGGGGAAGGTCTGGGATCTGCTAGAGCCAGGGCAGTGCTCGTGGGGGTGCCCAGTGCCCAGCACAGGGCCTGGCACAGGCCAGGCCAGGGAGGCACTTGCTGAGAGAGTGAGGGACTGTGCTCGCCTTTGGCCTACTCACTGGGCACCAATGGAGGGAGCGTAAGAGGGTGCGGGTTCTGGGCAGCAGCCCCCTCTGGCAAGGGTAGGTGACAGGCCAGGCAGAGCAGGACTGCAGGTGCAGCAGGGGCGGGTCTGCACGAGGGGAGAGGGCTTGGGGCAGGCTTCTGAGTGCCAGCCTCCCACTGGGGCGGGGCAGCAGGCTGAGCAGCCCCGCAGGACCCCAGCCCTCCTGGGCCAGGTCACTTCTCTGCCAGGCTGGGCAGCTTGCACCATGCCCTCTACAGGAGCCCCATTCTGCCTGGCAGACAGCCTGTGGCCTCTCTGCCTCTGCCCAGGTGGGTAAATAGGTCAGGAGAAGAGCTACTGGATCCTGGGGAGGGCTGGGTTTCCAGCCCAGGGGCAGGCCTGTGGCCAGGAGCCCTGCCTCAGTGTGGCGGCGCCGGGCAGGAGCCAGGAGACTGGCATTTTGCATCATAAGGAACATGAGAAGCCCTGGAGGCCCTGGTCACACACCTGTTGGTGCTGAGGGAGGCTTAGACTGAGCATCTCCGGGAGAAGCCCAGGAGCCAGCCCCATAGGCAAGGCGCCAGGCCTGAGCAGGCTCCAACAACGTCTGGCAGCAGGGTTCAGCAAGACCCAGGTCAAGCAGGTGTTCAAACGCCAGGGTCGGTGGATCACAGTGATCAGAGTCCCCTCAGGATCCCAGGCATTGCCCCAGGCCCTGAGCTGGGAGGGGCCAGAGCTGACCCAGTCCTGCCCTGGAGATCCTCATAGACCAGCAGCCAGACAGGGCCCGGGCACGGAGCGGGTGTCAAGGAGGCTTCTTGGGGGAGGCAGTGGCTCAGGGAGCCCTGGAGGGAGGGGCTGAGTCACAGAAGACTCGGGCCCTGTGGCCAAGGGACCAACCAGAACCGGGGCCTGGAGGCAGCAGAGGGCATGTGCTTGCTGGGTTTCCCGCCAGGCTGGCCTGTGCCACCAGGGCAAGGGAAGCGGCCACAGCAGCCAGGGGCACAGGTGGTAGCCGTGGAATGTGGGCACTGTGGGGCTCTCCATGCATTTTCAGATAAAGGTGGGGAGCTCTGGCTGCTGGGCAAGGCAGAATACAGGGATGGGAGCCCAGCACAGCAGCGGAGAAGGGTCTTGCTGAGGGTCAGGAGCAATGCCCAGGAGCTCATGGAAGGGCAGGAGGAAGTCTGGTTATCCAGGTAGACTTCCTGGAGGAGGACACAATGCCAGTCTTCATCTATGGCCAAGAAGTCAATAGGCAGAGGTGGGAGGCAGGCACTCCTGATGGATGAAGCATGACTGAGGGGCTTGTACCCAGGTGTGGCAGAGCTGCATGTTGGTTTAACATGCAGCTGGGGAGGCCAGCCGGTTAAGGGTCCTGAGGGCCAGGCCTGGAAGCTGAAGCCCCTGCCTGCAGAGACGGCATTTCCACTCCTTGCCCCGCGCCTGAGCTCCCCCACTGCAGTGTGCTGTGCCCACTCCTGGCTTCTTTCTGTTATGTGGGAGGACACCCTGTGAGTCATTCACACTAGAGTGTGAATTAGCCCATCAAATCCAAGGGGACCCCGACGGTGCACAGTCCCATAATAGCACCTGCTTCGTGGGCCGGCAGGAGGCATCGTGAATGCAGTGAAGGCTCTGGCTTGGTGGGTGGGTGGGTGGGTGGGTGGGATCTTGTGCACCCTCCCCATCACTGTCCCCTGATGTCCCATGAGCCTGTGGGCCCTGTGCAGGCACCATGCCTCTGCTGTCCCATGGACAGGTGCAGGGTGAGGATCTGGGCGTGCTTCACAGGAGAGGCAGCTGAGCTCCGAGGGTGGGGATTGGCCTGGCTGCTGGATCCCCCGCCGGGCTGGACTGGACAAGCATCATCCGGGCACTTGCCGGGAGTGGGGCAGAGCAGGGGCCCCAAGAGCAGAGGAGCCATGGTGGGCTCTCCCAAGGCCTCCCACCTGCCCCAGGCCCAGCGGAGGCATCTGTGGGGGCTTTCCGAGCAGGGCTGGGCCCAGACCCTTACCCCCTAGCTAGCTGGGGAGGCCTTCTCTGAGCCACTCTCCCCTGGGACATGGGGACAAGGTTGTGGCCCTGCACTGGTGCTGAAGGCGACATGAGGTGGGGATCCACCCTGGGCTCGGGGCTGCCGGGGAGCTGCAGCCATCACTGGTTTGGAGGGGGCTGCTGGGAGCCAGGGTTCCTGACAGGACTGTGGCAAAGGGGTGAGTCGGGAGGTTGGGTCAGGGAGGTTGGTGCCAGTCCCTGCGCACCCTGGGAGCACTGTGGCCTTTGCTGTGAGTGAAGAGGGAACCGCTGCAGGGCGCTAAGCTGGGCCATGTGGCCTGACATATTTCAAGTGACTGATGCCCTGGGTGGCCGCAGTAGCCGGGGGCATGAGTGGTGGCCATGGAGGGTGGGCACTGTGGGGCTCTCCAAGCATTTTCGGGTAAAGGCTGGTGTGACTTGTTGGTGGGCAGCTAACAGGAGGAGGTGGGGAAGGTGAAGAGGGGACCCAAGGCTCCAGGTGAGCAATGGCGGGCTGGCCGTGCCCTCCCCATTCACTGATGCACGGGTGTCCTGGTTGTGCGCCCTGCCCTGGTATGCAGCCGTGGGCGCCTGCAGGACTATTATGCACCAGAATGTGCCCCCGGGGCCACATGTGCAAACCGGGTGCCAACTGAGCACCTGGCCACCCCGAGGTGGAGCAAACAGAACAGGAACTTGTCCCTTGGGTTTCTGGACGTGGAGGTCCTTGGTGACCTGGGCAGGAGCCGAGTGGGAAGAGTCCCTATGGTGGTGGTCACTTAGTCCAGTGCTACAGCGGCTGGACTTGTCGTGGGGCTCTGTCTAGCAGGGAGGCACAGATCTACCCTGGGATTCCCATCTGAAGGTCCCAGGTACCTCTTGGTCCCCACTCCTTGGGCAGGAAGGGGACCTGCTCTTGCCAGGCCCCTGCTTGGCTGGTCCTGGCTGGTGTCACTGCCCCAGCTCATGCTCTCACCCTGGACCCATAGGGGTGGGGAGCAGGTGTGACTGACCCAGATTCCTCAGGCCTGGGCACAGGAGGGGACTTCACTCTGTGACCCAGATATTCCAAGTTTCTATAGCTTAGACGAGAGGTGGCAAAAGGTCTCCCATGTGCAGTGAGGTTGCTGTGTGCCAGGGAAGGGGAAGACTTGCCTTTCTGCAGAGATGGGAACAGTGCCCCCTGTAGCAGGAAGGATTTCAGTCAGACATCTTGGGGAACTTCCCGATGTTGTAAGTCAGGATCTGGTACAAGAGAATGCTTCCTAGAGATTTTGTTGAAAGAGGGAGGTCTGAGGCTTTGCTACCTTTCCCAAGCCAACATGCATCTAAGCTGCCCACGAGGGTCTCAGGGCCCACCCCTTTCTGTCCTGCTAAAGGCCAGTCCTCAGCTGAGGTCGAGTGCAGCAAGAGAGGCTCGGGTCACTCCAAGGAAACCTGCATGACTGAGTTTATTTCCCAGCTTGCAATGGGTCTCGGGTTGTCCCTTGCAGACCTGCAGTTCTGTCAAGGTAGGCCATGGGTGGGAGGGGCATGCAGCCAGGCAGATAAAACCAGGTTCTAGGCCTGCTGCTGTCTTGCTGTGAGGCTCTGGACAATCGCTGCCTCGCTGAGCCTTGGTTTCTTTATCTACAAAGCTGACCTAAGGGTTCCTGCAGAAATCAAATGAGAAACTGGCAGAAAGCTCTTGGCACAGCGTAGAAGCCATTATTGTGGAAGTGCAGGGAAGGGAAAGGAGAGGGTCCCTGTCCCTGGGCTGCGTGTCAGGAGGCTGTTCCCCGACACACGTTGCCAAGGCCGGTGGAGACAGGAGGATGTTGGGGAGGTAGAGAGGCTGAGGCCCTGGCATCTGCATTGCAGGCCTGCAGGTCCCAGTGAGCCCCACCCCAGGATCCAGGCCCTTACAGAATGGCCAGGAGCTGCCTGCTTCCAGAGCTGCCAGCCTGACCAGTCGGGTCTCTGGACCACCGGCAGGTGACATCTTGGGACCTCCGTGGCCTAAGGCAGTAGGGGCGGGCCCTGGCCTGACTCTCAGCAGAGTGGGCAGCAACCCCTCTCTATTCCTGCCCCAGAGGCTGATAAGCAAATCAGCACCCACAGTGGGAGCCCTGGGGCCCGGGCTCTGGCTTCCAGCCCAGCCTTCTCCCAGGCAGTGGCCGGCAGCTGTAGGCCTGGCGTCCCGCAGACTGGCCAGTGAAGCTGGGAACCTGCCAGGCTTCTGGCCCTAGCCAGCCCAGCTCCCTGAACCCTCCAAGTTCTCCCAGCAACCCTCAGGCAGGTGGGCAGCTGGGTTCTGGGCCCCTCTGCTCAGAACAGAGGGCTGAGGTAGTGCTGTGCCTGGCCCATGAGAAGCAGAGCTGGGACTGGAACCCAGGGCCAGCTGCACAGAGAGAAGTCGTCTGCAGGACTCTTCGGGGTGCCCTCTGGCCTGTACTGTGCTGGCCATCCTGGTGCCTGGTCAGAGGCTGGCAGGCGTAGACCACAGCTGCACACCCACCCCCAGACATGGGGACGGGCCCTCTCGGTGGGAGATAGAGGCTCAGAGAGGCATCGATTATCCAAGGTCACACAGCAAGACAGCAGTAGCCTGAACTGCAGTTTCTATGTGTCTGGCTGCTTGCTCCTCTCCCACCCAGGGCCTACATCTGAACCTTTACTTCAACTGCAGGTCTGCAAGGGACCGTCAGGGATAACCTGAGACCTATCCTAAGCCAGAAAAGAAGCTCGTTAGTGCAGGTTTCCTGGGAGTTACCTGAGCCTCCCTTGCTGCACGGCCACCAGCTAGGGCTTAGTGGCTCTGCCCGGGGTGGGTCTCAGGCTTCTGTCCCACCTGTTCCTCTGCAGCGTGGGGATAGTGGCTTCTGCCCTGGAGAGTGTGGGGGATGGAGGCAGGTGGTGAGTGGGGTGTGCCTGGTGCACCTGAGTAAGGCCTTGGAAAACCCTCTGGCCAACATATACAATCTAGGGTGTCACTTGGAGCTCCAGGACTTTCAAGGGACCCCACACCCCCTTTCCTGTTCCCTCCATAGCCCCAGAGCCTGCCTGGGCCCTGGATTCTATCTGTGGTTACCAGGGTCTACACTTGGCTCAGGGAGAGGCTGAAGGGGTCCCTACCTAAGGTCTGTGACTTCTGGGCCATCGCAGGGCAGCCTGGGTCCCTGGCGGTCATCCCAGTGGCTGGGTACGTGTGGTGGGTGGCTGCCCTTTGGAGCCTGTGAGGTTCACACTGACAGAGGCAGCAGGCTCAGGCAGAGGCATTCTCCGGAGCCAAGGAGCCTGATGGTGCAGGTCCCTTCCAGGGTTCCCACATGCCTCTGCAGCCTGTTTTTTCTGAGGGTCCCAGAGATAGGTGAGCCTTGGGCTTCTAAACCCTGACTCCCTGAAATAAGAACCTGGAATCACACTGTACTTGCAAGGGGAGGGGACTTCCCAGGGCGACACAGCCCAGAGTCAGCCCTGCAGAGCCTGAGGCCGGCTCTCCGGCCTCCTCCCAGCTTTGCCTTGTCTGTGATCTCTGCCGCAGTTTTTCTCTGTAAAACAGAAGCAGGTCCTCCTCTAGGAGGTAGAGAAGACCCAAGAGATAATAGCAGACGCCAAGGGCATACTCAGGGGTCCGGCCGCTCACAGCCTGTCCCTTCTCCCCTGGGCCCAAATTTCAGGATGTGCTGCTGCTGAAGGAGACTGGGCAACATCCCCAATTTGGTAGAGACTGCTCGGCGCTGGTGACCCACCCGTGCATGCTCTGAGCTCGGCCTTGTGCGGCTTAGCGCGCTGTCCAGAGTGGCCTGAGTGCTTCCCTCTGGACGCCCCCACCCCCATTTTAAAGATGAAGAGACTGAAGCAAGAGGTGGTGTAGGTAGCTTTCCAAGGTCACAGAGCTAGGGCACAGCCGAGGCACAGTTCAAAGCCAGATGTCTGATCAGAGGCTGCTCGCCCAGGCTTTTTGAGCGGGGTCAGGGCTGGGTGTGGGCGGATCCAGGCTCCTCTGGGGACGGCAGGCTGGTGAGAGCGCCAGCCCAAAGGGCAAGGGAGCAGGTCCCTTCTGGCTCCCAGCCTCAGCTCCCGTGGGTACAGTGGGGGCGGGATGGAAGAGGTGAGCTGAAGACTGCAAGGCGCCTGGCCATCCTCATCCCCGGGTGGGAATAGGGTGAAACAGCAGCATGAAGGCTCTAGGGTAGACCATAGGCAGACCCTCCACTTGGGCTTTTCTCCCAAAGTCCGGGGTTAGGGGCTGGGTCCCAGCTACTTAGGGAGGGGTGAGGGCTTTTCAGCTGACAGTAGGAGGGAGACCAGCAGCTGGGGCTACGCAGCTGCATGGCAAGCTCTTGGGGCTCATCCCTTCAGGAGGCCTGGAGTCCCTCCTCCACCAGGCAGGCCCAGGACCCTGGGTGGAGCTGGGGAGTCAGCCCCTGAGAGGACCCCCTGGGCACTTTCTGCCAGTCAAGCCCCAGCAGGCAGGAAGGCAGGCCTGGCTCCAGAGCCAGGTCTGTGAAGGAGGGACAACGGTGGCTTCCGGACAGGAGGGCTGCCTTGAAAGGTGGGGGAATTCGGCTCCAAAGCAGCAGGAGGAGGAGGAAGAGGAGAAGGAGGTGGAGGAGGAAGAACAGGAGGAGGTTGGGGTGGAGAGGAGGAGGAGGGGTTTGCAGAGCAGGTCAGTCCCTGGTGCACAGAGTTACAAGTCCTGTGCTTAAATGCGTGCTTAAATGGAAACCGGGGCAGCGGCGGCCCGTAGACAGCGGGCGGCTGGGTCAGACCGCAGAGGGAAGTTTCCAGCGGCAGGCCTCCCCGCGGGGAAGGCTGTGTGTGTCCCAGGAGATGAGCCGCAGGCAGCAGGGGTGACGAGGCCCGGGGGAGGTGGGGGTGGGGGATGGAGCGGGCCCAAGGTCACCCGTACTCAGCCGGCACCCTGGGCCGTGGGGCGGACAGCTCCGGAGCGGCCGCTAGCCGAGCTCCGAGCCCGCCCCGCGCCCCCCGGCCCCACCCGGCTCTCACACGCCCTCCCCACTCCACGTGCGCCCACGCGCCCCTGCGGGCCTACCCCTCCCTCCCGCGCGGGCCGGGGGCGCGGGCCCGGGAGGCGCTGGGGGCGGCGGGGGCGCGGGCGGGCCGCTGCCGGGCCCCGGGCCAGCTCTCGCCCCCCGCCCCGCCCCCGCTCGCTCTGCGCCCCCGCCCGGCTCTCCCTCGGGCTGCGCTCCGCGGCTCTCGGCGGCGGCGGCGGGCGCAGAGCGCGGCATGGGCGCCCGGGCCGCGGGGCCTGGCGGCGGCAGGCGAACGGGCGGGCGCGCGGCCGCGGGTGCAGGTGCGGGGCCAGGGCCGGGGCGCGGAGCCGCCGCTCGGGGGCCGGAACGCCCGCGTCCCTGCCGCCGCTGACGCTCCGCCTGTCTCCCTCCCGTGTCCCGCCCGCCCCCAGACCCTCCTCCTCCTCCGCCCCCCCGCAGCTCGGGCCCTGGTCGTGGCGCGGCTGCCGCACGGTGCCCCTCGACGCCCTCCGGACGCGCTGCCTCTGTGACCGGCTCTCCACCTTCGCCATCTTAGCCCAGCTCAGCGCCGACGCGGTGAGACCCCGGCCGGGCCGGCGGGAGGGGCGCGGGTGGGGGAGCGGGCGGGGCTGCCGGGGGCCTGCGTGGGTGGGGGCGCACCCGTCCTGTCCCGGAGGGGTCGCTGCGCCCCGCAGCCGCCTTGGCCTGGCCCAGCCTGCCGGGTCCTGAGCCTCTGGAGAGGGTGGGTGGGCGCCGAGCGGGTGGCAGCGTGGAGTTGGGGACGGGCCTGGGAGGAGCCGGGACCCCGGGAAAGTGACTGATGGGTGGGTCCCATCTCCCCTGGCCTTGGAGGCCCGGGAGCTCAGGGAGCTCGGAAGGAGCCTGGGCCTGAGGAGAGACTGGGTCCTGAGCTGGGGGCTGGGAAGCGTCGCCGGTGGAGGGGCTACCCCTTCCCCTGGTCCTCCCGCCTGCCAGGGAGAGGGAAGAGGAGGAGCTGCCGCCTTGGCAGAGCCCTTCGACCCACCCCAAGTAGAGCCTGGTCTGTGGAAGTGGCCCCAAGCAGAGACCCTGGCCCAGATCCACCCCCACCCAACAAGCCTCAGCACCTCGGGGCCTCCTTTTTGCTCTGTGTTTCTTGTGGGGGCTGCTGGTTTCTATGACTACAGCATCTAGGGCCAGCCGCTGGCAGGGTACCTGGGTGCTGGGCACAGCCCGCTGGGGCAGGTGGGCCCTCTTGCTTCCAGCCAGCCAAGCTGCACACCCTGGCCTGAGGTGGGCCACAGCCCCTTGCCGGGTCCCAGGACCAGGCCACGACAGCCCACCGAGCAGGAAAGGACCTGGGGTGTGTGCTCACCCTGTGCCTCTGCCCAGACCTTGAGTAGAAGCCTGGGGGGCAGTGAGGGTGGAGGGGGCACTTGGAGGGGCCTGGACTTCCTGGGTGTTGGAGGTGGCGTTCCTCACCCTCCTGGGACCCTGGATTCCATGTGGGAGGTAGTCTGGCCTCTCAGAGGACACTCTGGCCTCCCGGCGGTGTTGTCTGGAGAGTGGGGAGCAGGTGATATTGTCAGCTGGGGTCTCCCACAGTGCCAGAGCCAGATGGAACCTTCCAGGCCATTGCCAGTAAAATCCTCCGTTGACAGGCAAGGAAACTGAGGCCCATAGAGAGAGAGCCTTGCTCAAGGTCTTGAGTGAGTGGGCTGGGCGGGGGTCTGTGTCTGGCCCCCAATCCCAGTGCACCCCTGCTTGGGCTGTCCCCTCAGATGGGGCTCTGGATGTTGCTGGTTCTGTGAACAGAGCCGCGCAGGCAGCAGTCGGCAGGGCCACCCCAGTGGCTCCCGGGAAGAGGTGGCTTTCTACACAGAAGGTTTTCGATGCACGGCCTTTCTGGGCCCCTTCAAGGCTGGACCAGGCAGGACAGGGCCCAGCCTCTGGTCTCTGGATGCTGCTCTTCCTGTGGGTGCTTGAGGAGGACCTGGGCAGGAGAGAACCCGGTGGGTGGGGTGTGCCCTGTCTGCCCCTCCTCCCAGCACAGTGTCAGGCCTGCAGCAGTTCAGTGTTGGCGTGTTGAAACACAGGCTTGTCTCTGACACACTGTGACCCTGGATTGGCCCTGCCTTAAGCCCCTCTGAGCCTCAGTTTCCCCACCTGTGAAAGGGAAGGGACCTGTACTACCCAGGGAAGGCTGTGAGGAGAGAAACCGATGACTCGGAAAGAGCCCAGGAACGGGGCAGTCCCGGTGGGTGGCGTCCCAATCGGTCACAGACTGAACTCCAGAGTGGACCTGGCTGAGGGAACTTGTTCAGAGAGGGGCGGCGGGGAGCTTGATGCCGAGGGTCTGTTCCAGGAGGAGCCCCCCACCTGTGTGCCGCAGTGCACAAGCAGGGGGAAGCCGCTGCTCTGCGGGTGGCAGGCGGGGGTGGAGGCAGCCAGATGCACAGTCCTGGACCTTTTTTGTTGGGGGGGGTTCTACAGCTGCTGTCGTGGGGAGGCTTCTAGAGTTAGCTCAGCCCACCCACACTGGTGTTGACAGGGCAGTATGCCAGCAGGCATGGTGGATGCCCTGTCCCCCTCTCCCAGACAGGGCATTGAGACTGGGGCATGGGCTGCCAGTGTCCACAGAGCCATGCACTGAGGGCAGGCTGCCTGGACCCCGGGGGCCTCGTGTCCTCATCTGTGAGATGGGAGGGTATTTGGTTCCATTACAAGGTCAGACCACCTGTGGCTCGGTTTGGGCTCTGGGCACCAGCAGGGGTGTGAGCTGACAGCCAGAGTGCCAGGAAGAAGCCAGGGTGGGCGCAGCCTCTAGCAGGCGCTTGCTGGCCCCAGAGCCCCTTGGAGTCTTCCTCTGCTTTCCACAGTACCTCTCCCTCCCCAGCAAGGGCTGGCCCTAGATGCTGAGAGGAGGGCCCAAGAGTGAAGGGAGACTGCTGTTGTGCAGTCTGCCACTGGCATGTTCCTTTGTCCACCGTGCCAGTCCCTCTGAGGGCCTTCGGCTGGGCTGCGGGGGCTGATGTGGGAGGCAGGTGTGTGCACACACAGTTCTGCAGCCATCCAGGGGAAATGAAGGCTCTGGGTGCGTGGCCACAGCCACCTCCCCTCCTGAGTGTGGTGTGGGGAGATGTGCATGGGGTCGAGGTTTGGAGGGGGGTCCTGAGGGGTGTGCAGGAGTTCACCAGCCAAGCATTGTGGGGTGAGTTGCAGCCACCGCAGGGTGAGGAAGGCGCAAAGCTGTGGGGAAGTGGGCACAGGTGGCAGGAGAGGCAGAGAGCCCAGCGGCCAGAATGGACTGGTGGGAGGCTGGGAGGTGAGGGGAGAGCAGTGGGGCCTGAGTGCCTAGGGGTCCCAGCAAGAGTGAGGAGCATGAGCCCAGTGGGCCAGTGGGGAGGCATCCCCAGTGAGCTGGGCTAGACAGGGAGAGAGAGGGGTGCTGCCCAGCTCGGCCTGGCTGGGGTTGGATGCACACTTTGGGCATGGGGACTCTGGTCTGAGTGGGCAGAGGCTGTGTCATTGGGGGTTCAGGGTGGCTGCAGGGGCTGCTGACCAGAACAGGGCCTGAGGTACTGGTAGAGGCTGGTCTGTGGACACCCCGGGAGCCAGGGTGGGATGAGATCCGGGCAGGGTGGTGGATCGAGGGGAGTTGAGAGCCAGGAGCCCCCTCCAGAGCTGACCTGGAGCCAGGGTGTCGGTGCAGATGCCGGCTCTGCCACTGCAGGCCTGTGACGGCCAGAAGGTTGAGTAACCACTCTGAGTCACACCTGTCAGGCGGATGATGCCACCTGCCTCAGCGTGGTGGGGACTGAACTAGGTGATGTATTTATGGCACTTGACACAGCCTGGCATGTAGTAAACGGTCTGAAAAGCCAGTTCTTGGTGGTATTGCTGCTGTGATGTGCCTCAGACTATATCAGAAGGTTGTGACCCGGGTCAGAGTTCATTTGCAGTCAGGATCAGGGCTCAGTGTGTGACCAGGATCAGGGCTCAATGTGTGACCAGGATCAGGGCTTAGTGTGTGACCAGGGTCAGGGTTCAGGGTGTGATCATGGTCAGGGCTCAGTGTGTGCACAAGAGCAACAATCACAGCCTGACTGGGCTCAAGGCTCAGGGTGTGACTGGGCTCAGGGCTCAGGATGTGACCAGCATCAGGGCTTAGAGTATGACTGAGATCCAGGGTCAGAATATACTTGGGTCAGCGTTTAGTGTGTGGCTGAATTTAGGGACCAGGGTGTGATGGGAATTGGGGCAGCTTGGGTGTGATCCGGGTCAGGATTCAGTGTATGATGGGTTCATGGCTTAGTCTATGGTTAGAGTCAGGAATTAGTTTTGTGGGCATGTGGGAGCCATAGATGGTGTTGGGGTGGTGACAGGACGAAGGTGCTGTGGGTAGAAATGAGTCCTTAGGGGGCATAGGGTGGATACAGTGTTCAGGAGAAGATTGGGAGTCAGGAGTTCATGGGGTGGAAATTGGCAGTCAGTCACTCTGTCATCAACCAGGAAAAGCCACTGGTGGGGGCAGTGGCCGGTACCCTGGAGAGGGTTAAGTGAAGGTGATAGGGCAGAGAGCCAAGGGCTGGTTCAGACTGAGTGTGCAGGGAGGACCTCTGTGATGTGGCAACTTCTGCACTGAGAGGAGAGCCAGGCACCTGAAGGTCAGGAAAAGTGTGCAGGGCAGAGGCCTGGCGTGTGCAGGGGCCTGGGCGGCTGCGCCTGACTTGAACCGTCTCTGGCAGGGGCCCAGCCTGGCTCTGCCTCCCCTCAGCGTGAGTTGAGGCTGGTCTCGGCCTAGCCCTCCTAGTGGAGCCTGCAGTTCTGGGCCCCCTGCGCCTGCCCAGGCCACTGCCCATCCCTTCTCTGTCACCTGAAACAGAACCTGCTGAGCAAGGGCCGTGGGGAGTGGCTGATGAGCCAGGAGGGCAGGAGAGGGTTCAGGCGGGTGGCGGGAGAGCTGGCAGGCTCTCAGCTGCCAGGCCTAAGGAGGGCAGGCGGAAGCAGATGGCCACAGAGGCCTGGGCCCGAGCCAGCCTCGGAGCAGGCGTGAGCCACTTACTCGGCCACCCGTGACCTTCGTGGCAGACCGGCCTCGGGCCAGCCCAGTGTCTTGGAAACATTTACCGGGGTCACCCTGTCTCCCACCTGTCCCTATCCAGCTAGCTTCCTAGCCCTGGGCCTCCGCTCTGCACTGGTGAAGTTACCGGGGGCTGACGAGCCAGGTGGGGAGGAGAGGGATCAGGCAGGCTGGTGGGAGAGCTGGCAGGTGCACTGGGATAGGACTTCAATCCCAGAGGGCCACCGGTGGGAGGCCTGAGCTCCAGGCTGTGGTGGGCAGGAGAGGTGCTGAGCAGGCTTTCCTGTGGGGCTCAGCATCGCTGTTCCCAGCTTGCCCTCCCAGAGCGTAGTGTGGGCAGTGGAGGTGAGTAGGGCTACCTGGGGTGGCTCGAGGGGGCCTGCGTGCAGGCAGCGGCTTTTGAAAGCCTGGTGGCAGGCAGGGCTTCTGTGCACGAAGGGAAGGCGAGCCTTATTCCAGGGAGGCACAGCTGGAGCTGCGGCACCTGGCGTGCTTAGGCAGGACAGCCTGGCCCGGGAGGCGAGTGCCAGGTGTGGGGGTGTCAGTCGTGTGTCTGTGCAGGACCCGCATATGTGCATCTGTGCCGTGGGTGTGTGCGTCCGTGTGGGCCCCAGGTGCGGGCGTCTGTGTGGGCCCCGGGTCCCCGGGTGTGTGCGTCCGTGTGGGCCCTGGGTATGTGTGTCTGTGTGGCCCTGGATGTGCGTGTCTGTGTGGGCCCCGAGTGTGTCTGTGTGGGCCCCGAGTGTGTCTGTGTGGCCCTGGCTGCGTGTGTCCGTGTGGGCCCCAGGTGTGTGCATGTGTGTGTCTGTGTGGGCCCTGGGTGCCTGTGTGTGTGGGCCCTGGGTGTGTGTCTGTGTGGACCCCGAGTGTGTCTGTGTGGCCCCGGGCGCCTGTGTGTGTGGGACCCAGGTGTGTGTATCTGTGTGGGACCCAGGCGTGTGTGTCCTTGTGGCCCCGGATGTGTGTGTCCGTGTGGCCCTGGGTGTGTGTGTCCGTGTGGGCCCCGGGTGCCTGCGTGTGTGGGACCCAGGTGTGTTTGTGTGGGACCCAGGTGTGTGTGTCTGTGTGGGACCCCAGGTGTGTGTGTCCATGCGGCCCCAGGTTTGTGTGTCTGTGTGGGCCCTGGGTGCCTGCGTGTGGGAGTCAGGTGTGTGCGTCTGTGTGGGCCCCGTGTGTGTGTGTGTGTGTGTGTGCCCCAGGCATATCTGTGTGGCCCTGGGTGTGTGTGTCTGTGTGGGTTCTGGGTGTGCATGTGTGTGGGGGGCCCAGGTGTGTGTGCGGCCTTGGGTGCCTGCGAGTGTGGGCCTTGGGTATGTGTGTCTGTGTGGGCCCTGGGTGTGTATGTGTTGGGGGGGCCCGGGTGTGTGTGTCTGTGTGGCCCCAGGTGTGCACGTCTGTGTGGGTCCCGGGTATGTGCGTCTGTGTGGGCCCCAGGCGTATCTGTGTGGCCCCGGGTGTGTCTGTGTGGGCCCTGAGTATGTCTGGCCCCGGGTGCCTGCGTGTGTGGGCCCCAGGTGTGTGTGTCTGTGTGGCCCCAGGTGTGTGTGTCTGTGTGGGCCCCAGGTGTGTGTGTCTGTGTGGCCCCAGGTGTGTGTGTCTGTGTGACCCCCGGGTGTATGTGTGTGGGTCCCGGGTGTGTCCGTGTGGGCCCCAGATGTGTCCGTGTGGGCCCCAGGTGTGTGTGTCTGTGTGGCCCCAGATGTGTCTCCGTGTGGCCCCGGGTGTGTGTGTCCGTGTGGCCCTGGGTGTATGTGTCTATGTGGTCTCTGGGTGTGTGTGTTTGGGCCCCGGGTGTGTGTGTGTGGGCCCCGGGTGCGTCTGTGCGGGCCCCGGGTGTGTGCATGTGTGTATCTGTGTGGGCCCTGGGTGTGTGCATGTGTGTAGGGGGAGGGCCCGGGTGTGTGTGTGGGCCCCGGGTGTGTGTGTGGGCCCCAGGTGTGTGTGTGGGCCCCGGGTGTGTGTGTGGGCCCCGGGTGTGTGTGTGGGCCCCGGGTGTGTGTGTGGCCCTGGGTGTGTGTGTCTGTGTGGCCCCAGGTGTGTGTGTCTGTGTGGCCCCAGGTGTGTGTGTCTGTGCACATCAGGGTTGTGGCCTGCATCACCTCTAGGACAGAACTTCAAGTGTGTGACTTCAGGCCTCACTTGAGCCTGGAGTGGAGTTGGGAGGAGCTGAGGCGAGAGGAGAAAGGGGGTGTGGGGGGTGGGGGATCCTCGATGGCCAAGGCCCTCACCAAGCCGGAGCTTCAGATGGCACTCCCCAGGGCTCCACTGGCACACTCTGATTCAGGTGCGGCTGCCGGCTTCATGGAGGCCAAAGTGCAGACTGCTGCAAGCCGGGCAGGCCCAGGAGGGTGGGAGGATGGGGGTGGCCCCGGGAGGTGGCAGCGAGGCAGCCACACTGAACAGGACCAGGACAGGTGGGGCCCTGAGGTTACCCAGCCAGGGCAGAGGCCAGCGAGGCTGAGCCAGGAGTCAACCTCAGTTTGTGTTGGAGCGGGACCCTCTGCTGTGCCGTCTGGTAACCTTGAACCAACTCCTTCGCTTTTCTGGATTCTGCCTCTCCACCTTCATTCAACTGGCTCATGACATTGACTGAGCATTCCTGCTCGGCGGGGCCCTCTGGGGCACAGGGACATGGAGGACACTCAGCTGTGGGGATAGCAGCCACCCACAGCAGGGGCTCTGAACTGGATCAGGGGGACACCAGCAGGACCTGGGAAGCAGGGGAGGCTGCCTGGAGGAGGCAGTGAAGGGAAGAGCAGTCCAGGCACAGGAGCAGTATGTTGCTGGTGGAGGGCACAGAGCACCACCGTCAGGCATGGCTGAGGGGAATGGGGACCCAGGCTGGGTTGGGTGGGGCTGCAGGCAACCGGGCAGGCTCAGGGGGTGCCGAGCACCCGGTGACAGGGGCAAGAAGGGCTGACCGGGGCTTTAGGCGACATGGCAGCATGCCAGAGTCAGCAGACTTGGGGCGGGGTCTAGGAAGGCGTCAGCTTCAGGGTGGTGGTTGCCCTGAGCACCCGCTGCTCCCCAGGCCTTGCCTTCCTGGCTCCCGATCACCTCTGTCTCCTTTCGAGGGCCTGAAGAGGGCCTGTAGTCTCATTCTCCTGAATGCCTCCAGCCATCATGAAGCTGTATGTGCAGGGGCCTTTGTCCATGCCCCCACACGAATACGCCCACCTGCTGTGTGCCCCTGAGCCCCGTGACAGCAGTTCAGCCTGGCTCTTGGGTGATGGGTTGTGCCGTGGCTCAGGGTGAACTTATCCATAGAGAAGTGATGCCAGCCTCAGTCCCTTCCGCAGCTGTGCACGCCCCTTCAGCCACCTGACTTCCGGTCTGTCCTCGGGCCTGGTGTGCCAGGGCTATGTGGGGCACGGGGTCAGGAAGAGTGGGGTCTGTCGCTGGACCAGGTCCTTTTGAGGAGGGGATGAGCCGAGTGCAGTGGTCAGAGGCGCAGCCATGTGAAGTGGGAAGGGTCTTCTGGGGGCACCACTAGGGAAGACCCCTGAGGAGGAACGAGGAGGCCTCGGGGGCTAGAGGCAGTCTTGTCAGGAGAGGGAGGCTGGCCAGGGGCAAGGCCAGCCCGGTGGCCTTTGCAGAGCCAAGTGTGGCATTCGAACAACGCCCAGGGTAGAATAGTCAGGGAGGAGTGGGGGCCCTCCCTAGGGAGGGGCAGTCACCTCAACTAAGTACCTCCCATGTGGTGAGAAGAAAGGGCCCACTTTATTCAGGACACCCCAGCATCCAGATGACACCCAGCTACCACACTCTCGGCCTCTGAGCAGGCAGAGGTGCCCTCCTGTGCACTGGTAAACCACTCCCACCCCTCCCCGACACCTGCAGAGGCGCTTGCAGGGGGCAGGGCTAGAGGTGGGGTGGATGACTGGTGCCAGGCTGGTGGCTGGGCCTAGAGGCTGCAGGGGACTGAGAGGCTGTGGAGGTGACACAGAGGCACCTGCAGTGCCAAGAAGGAGGGGGGCTTTGGTGCAAGGAAGCTAGAGGGGATGTGTCAGAGCTGTGGAGGACAGGTGGGCGTGGGGTGTCCGCCTGGCTGGATGGCATCTCGGATGGGAGTGGGCGGGAGCCAGAGCTGCTGCACCTCCCCCGTCGGTGTCTCAAAGCCTGGGCCTGAGAGGACAGTGCGAGCCAGTGGGCCTGGACCTCCCTGGCCCCATCTGCAGTGTGGGGGTGGCGCCTGCCTGGAATTGGTGGGGGTCTGTGGCATGATGGTGGCAAAAGCTCATCTGCTGTCAGGCTTGGCGTGTGACTGGGGCATGGGCAAAGGGCTCATCCTCATAGGGCGCAGGCCCGAAAGGAAGTTCTGGAGGGCATGGGCTGGGGGCCTCTGCAGGGAGTGGGCCAGGAGGTGGAGGAGGGGCTGGGCTGTTAGAGGAAACCCCGCCTCTCAGGGGTGGGCAGGGGAGGTGGAGGAGGGGCTGGGCTGGACGCCGGGGGTGTGACCTGGGGCTGAGGCCTCTTGGGCCTCAGTCTTCAGGTCTGCAGAGTGGGCATGCGGACGCATCACTCCCCGAGGTCTCTCCCTGGTTTTCACAGAACATGGAAAAGGCTACCCTGCCGTCCGTGACGCTCATCGTGGGCTGTGGCGTGTCCTCACTCACCCTGCTCATGCTGGTCATCATCTATGTGTCTGTGTGGAGGTGGGTGCCCCCCAGGTGCTGGGCATGGGCGGCCTTGGCACCTGTATCCCACACCTCTTCCCCTTGAGGTGATGGGAGGGGTCTGGGTGCCCTTCCCTCCCTCTGTTCTCACTTCTGCCTTTGCCACAGACCCAGGTGGGCTGTGGCCCCAAGGGTGCCCCACATACTCAGCTGTGTCCATGCTGCACAAATGCAGGGGCAGGTCCGGGTGCTGCTGTCCTCCCTGAACATGTTCCCTGGCGATGCCAGCCTGCGTTCCCTCCCTCTCTGCCTGCATTTTCTCACTGCCCTGTCTGTCCTCAGACCAGCAGGCCAGGCCACAGCCTTCCCCGGAGCCCCAGTCAGGCCTCAGGGCCCAAAGCCTCTGCTCACTCCCCAAAGCTGCTGTCTGTCCCGAGTGTGCTGGGCAGGTGTTTGGGGCCACACTGCAGCCTGGGCAGGTGTGGAGATGTGGAGGAGAGCTCATGTTTGAGCAGTAACAACCCTGGGCAGGTGATGGGCACAGGCCCAGCGGCCGCTGATGCCTGTGAGTGTGTGGATGCGCCTCCAGGCACTCGGTCCCATCTCCCTGAATCCTGTTCATGTCTCATTGAGTACAAGTGTGGGACAGTGAGCAAGAACTCAAGGTCACTGCCCATGGGGCCAAGTGGGGACTCCCAATGTGTCCAGAGGACACATGGCTCCAGCTCCCCAGCAGCACGATGTCAGCCGATAATCAGAACTGACTGCTTGGCTGCAGCCCACGGTCGGGCACCGAGAGGTCGATGTGGCTGGCGGGGAGGGTGGCCGAGCTTTCCTGCAGACAGTGACCGGGTCGTGGTCCTGCCTGAGGGCACAGCATCCACTGGGCTCTAGGGAAACCATGGTGTTTCCTCTCTCCTGGGCCTGCCTTTCCCCAGGGCCTCAATTTCACAAAACATTTGGGAATTGGGGTTCAGGGGCTCTGAACTCAACTCTGATGTACCGAGTTCTGAGGAGGTTTTCTGCCTACAATTTTCAAAGCATCTCCCTTGGTGAGCTCGCCTGGCCATCCCTGTGCCCCAGGAGCTGCCAGCAGGGACAGTTCTACAGTCCCCCAAGAGGAAGTGAGAGCCCAGAGACAGAACGTGACCTGTCCAAGGTCATGCAGCACATCAGGGCCATGTCAGAGCCCCTGAGGCTCAGCCCTGTGCTCTCGGCTCTCCACCTGGGTGGACCTCAGTCCCTAAGGGCTGGTGGGGTGGTGGTGGTGGTGGTCGTGATGGTGTTGATGAGGATGGTGGTTGTGATGGTGGTCATGGTGGTGCTGGTGCTGGTGATTGTGGTGTTGATAGTGATGCTGATGGTGATGATGGGAGTGATGGTGCTGGTGATTGTGGGGATGGCATTGGTGGTGGTGGTGTGGTGGTGGTAGTGGTAGTGATTGTGATGGTGCTAATAGTGGTGATGGTGGTGATGGTTGTGTTGGTGATGGTGGTAGTGATTGTGTGATGGCGGTGGTGTGCTTGTGATGGTGGTGATGGTGTGGTGGTGGTGATTGTGATGGTGATGGTTCTGTTGGTAGTTGGTAGTAGTGATGGTGGTATGATTGTGTGATGATGGTGATGGTGATGGTGGTGGTGATGAGGGTGTGGTGTTAGTGATTGTAACTGTGATGGTGATGTTGTGTTGGTAGTGGTGATGGTGGTCCTGATTGTGTGATGGTGGTGTGGTGATGGTAATGATGGTGATGGTGTGGTGGTGGTGGTGGTAGTGATAGTGATGGTGATGTTGTGTTGGTAATGGTGATGGTGGTAATGACTGTGTGATGACGGTGGTGTGGTGATGGTAATGATGGTGATGGTGTGGTGGTGGTGGTGGTAGTGATAGTGATGGTGGTGATGGTTGTGTTGGTAATGGTGATGGTGGTAATGACTGTGTGATGACGGTGGTGTGGTGATGGTAATGATGGTGATGGTGTGGTGGTGGTGGTGGTAGTGATAGTGATGGTGGTGATGGTTGTGTTGGTAATGGTGATGGTGGTAATGACTGTGTGATGACGGTGGTGTGGTGATGGTGTGGTGGTGGTGGTGGTAGTGATAGTGATGGTGGTGATGGTTGTGTTGGTAATGGTGATGGTGGTAATGATTGTGTGATGGTGGTGGTGGTGGCAGTGATTGTGAGGGTGGTGACGGTTGCATTTATAATGGTGATGGTGATGATTGTATGATGATGGTGGTGATGGTTGTGGTGGTGGTTGTGTTGTTAATGGTGATGGTAATGATTGTGTCATGATGGTGGTGGTGGTGATGGTGATGGTGTTGTGTTAGTGATAGTGATGGTGATGGTTGTGTTGGTAATGGTGATGGTGGTAATGACTGTGTGATGACGGTGGTGTGGTGATGGTAATGATGGTGATGGTGTGGTGGTGGTGGTGGTAGTGATAGTGATGGTGGTGATGGTTGTGTTGGTAATGGTGATGGTGGTAATGACTGTGTGATGGTGGTGGTGGTGGTGCTGTTGGTGGCAATGACTGCAGGAAACGGGGTGGGACCCTGGCCTTGCTGCAGGCCACAGGACCACAGTTCATGTGCAGATGGGGTTCTGTTGGGTGGTGACTCTGGGCCCCCACACTCTCCTACAGGTACATCCGCTCGGAACGGTCTGTCATCCTCATCAACTTCTGCCTGTCCATCATCTCCTCCAATGCCCTCATCCTCATTGGGCAGACCCAGACCCGCAACAAGGTAGGGAGCCTGGCGTCCTGCCGTGCATCTCCCAGGATGCTTGAGTGGAGTGAGGCCCCCTAGGAGGGGCCTGGGCCATGGGATTCCCTGGGAAACCCAAGCAGGCAGAGGGCTTGTGGGGGTTGCAGGAGGAGGCTGCCCCAGCTGCAGGGAGTGCCCCGTCCTCTGCTGTGGCTGCAGGGGCCTGTCGGAGGCTGGTCAGCTGGTGGAGAAGGGCAGCTTGTGTCCCAGCATCTCTGCTGGACTGGCCCTTCAGGATGAGCCTGCTCAAGACCCACCCAGGCCCTTATGGACAGTGGACTCGGCCTTAGCTCATGCTGCCTCAGGACTGGGGAGTGGCACCAAAGAGAAGTGACACTGTGGTGACAGAGGCTCCCATGGTCCACCCTCTTACCCCCACCCTTGCCAGCCTTGAAGCTGATAGCTCATGGTTGGCTCCTGCTTGCCCTCCCTGGACTCCCCATCCCACTAAATGTGGCAGGTGTGGCCTTCGGGTGCGGGCCTCTGCTTCCTCAAGGGGCCACCCTGAAAACATAGGGGAGAGGATAAAGCCAGAAGGCCTTCAGTGAGACAGAGGAGGCCTGGCCCCAGGGCCTGTGTGTGCTGCAGGAAAGCTCAGGTCTGCGGGGTGGGTGAGGTTGTCTGTGACTTGCTGGGTGTCTTTGGGGTGTGACATGCCCTCCCTGGGCCTTGGGCTCACCCCCTCCTGAATGCATGGGCAGGCACCTGGACTTTTGAGATGGCCTCTGGCTTAGCATTTGGCGTGGCTGTGAGTGGTGCTGAGGAAGACAGGGAGGGAGGGTCTGTTTGTCCCAGGGGGGCTTAGACGGTCAACAGCCCATCTCAGGGCAGGGACCAGGGCAGGGACCTCTGCATTGCCTTCTGCCTGGGGATCTGGTCAGGTCCCAGCTAGGGTGCTGGGTGCTGGGCCTCCAGCTGCAGATGGTCAGTCAGTGGGGGTGGGCATGGAGCCAGGGAGCACCTGCCCAGCCTGCCCCGCCCTTGGCCCCTCGCAGGTGGTGTGCACGCTGGTGGCTGCCTTCCTGCACTTCTTCTTCCTGTCCTCCTTCTGCTGGGTGCTCACCGAGGCCTGGCAGTCCTACATGGCCGTGACGGGCCACCTCCGGAACCGCCTCATCCGCAAGCGCTTCCTCTGTCTGGGCTGGGGTGAGCGGCGGCCTCCCTGACCCTCCTGGACGGGCATCCTGCCTCCTGGCCCTGCTGCTTGTTCTGCCCTGGCAGCCCCTCCTCTCCCCGTCCCCTGTGGACCCCTGGGGCCCCGGCAACTGCTTGGGTGGGCTTCTCTCTCTGGGCCCTCATTTCTCCATGGAGTTGCCAGATAAAGCGTGGGACACCCAGTTCCCTTTCATGTCTGGATAATGAAAACGTTTCTAGCACAAGTACGTCCAGTGCACTGTTTGGGACATACATTCACAGAAAGACGATTCCTGGTTTTTCTGCAAGTCACCTGTGCCTGGCGCCCCGTGTGTTCCCTGCTCACTGGTCTGCCCTGCACCCAGCTCCAAGGGCCCTCGCCTTGTTCACCTCTGCCCCATCTCATGCTCAGCCCCATCCTCTGTTGGCTTCAGAAGTGCCTGCCTGGCCCCCAGCCTCCAAGGCAGAGCTGGGAGAAGGTGAAGTCTGGCTAGGGCTTGGGTGAGGTCAACGCCATTTCTCTGCTCCTTCTCCAGGGCTCCCCGCACTGGTCGTGGCCATTTCCGTGGGATTCACCAAGGCCAAAGGGTACAGCACCATGAACTAGTGAGTTGGGGGTTGGGGGTGTGGTGGATGGCCACATGGACCCCCAGAGCCTTCCGCCTCCCTGGAAGGCAAGGGCTGGCTGTGTCCTCCCTCTGTGTGATGCTGACCATCTCACAGAGGCTCGGGGAGGGTGGGGCCCCAGGGGCTGGAGGCTGAGCCCCTTTGGGCAGCCCTCCCCATTGGTCAGCCAGCTTCTCTCTGGCAGTGAGCAGTGGGCAGCAGCATTGAAAGAAACCGGGCCATCAAGACCTCCTCTGTCAGTTGGACAGGTCCATTAGCCACTCTGGGCCTCAGTTTCCCCATCTGCTCAGTGGGGAGCCCACCTCTGCACAGTGCTGGTGAGAGGGAGGGCTGTTTGAGATGCAAGAGCTCTGGGCACACCCCACAGCAGGCTTGTGGCTGGCAGGGCAGAGGTCGGGGGCTTATGTCACAGATGATGTCACAAGGCCCTGAAGGGTCAACTGGGCCAGGTCCTTGGGGCCTTAAGTGGCAAGCCAGGAAGTTTGGGGTCTTCCTAGAGGCAGTGTGGTTGCCAAGGTAGGGAGAGAGGGTCTGGGGCTCAGGATGGTCAGAAGAACTGGGGTGGGGGAGGGGAACAAAGGCTTGGGGGGAGGGAGTGGCTACAGGGAAGTAGGGGGAGGGGTGAGCAAGAGGCAGGAGGAGGTGATGGATGCCGGTTGAGTGGGAGGGTCAGAGCCATCATGGCTCACTGTGGAGCCCCGGGGACAGGATGTGGCGGGGCCCTGGAGCACTACCCTGTCAGAGTGGCGGTAGGGAATGGACAGAGCTGAGGGTCCAGGGGTGAGTGCTGAGAGGGAGATCCAAACAGTGTCTCCAGAGACGACAGGGGCAGATACCTAGCCTGCTGGAGTTAGGGAGTGATTAGGAGGGGATGGGGACATAGAAGTGGGGTTCCGAAGGATGAAGAGGAGTTTGTTTGACAGACAACATAGGGTAGCTGCTCAGGATAGAGGGAACTGTCCTCACTGTGTTTGCGATGTCTGTGGGTGCCATGGGTGGTGTCCAGAGAGCTGGGGAATGCAGGGCTGCTGCCTGGGTGGGTGGTGGGAGGGCCCAGAGCAGATGTGTGAGCACAGGACCAGGTGCTGAGGCTGCAGGCCCTGAGCCTGTGGGCCCAGGACCCAGCCCAGCATTTGAGAGTCACGTTAGGAAGGGGAGTCGGCCAGAGACCCCAAGAGAAGGGTAAGGAGGGACAGTCAGGTGACCTTTGTCCTGCCAGCCTGGTCCTCCTGCTGTGTGGCTCTAAGCAGGTGGGTCCCCCACTCTGGTCCCCATCTGTAAAATGGGATGACAACGGCTGCCTGGGGGTTCCTGAGGCTTCTAAGGCTAACGAGTGGGTGTGATGTGCTCCTGCAGAAGGCACTTAATGAGTGTTAGTTTCCTTCTGCCCCTTCCCAGCTCACCTCTCCTACTCCCGAGAGGCCAGCAGCGCCCCTCTGCACGAGGGGTGATGCTGATGGCCTGTCTTCTCCCCAGCTGCTGGCTCTCCCTGGAGGGAGGACTGCTCTATGCCTTCGTGGGACCGGCCGCCGCCGTTGTGCTGGTACTGACCTGCCCGGGCCCCCCTCCCTTGACCCCAGCTGGGCCCCCCGCCTGCCTCCTGGGCCTCAGTGCTCTCTCCTACCCTGGGCCGTGCACCTGCTGTCCCTTCAGGGGTGCCCTGATCACCAGGGGATGGGGTGCCCACTGCCCCACTCTGACCTGCCCTCGGCGTGCAGTGCAGGCCTGGACCAGGATAGTGAGCTTTCACACCTGTGAGTCTCAGCTGGCCTGATGATTGGGCACCAGCTCTGTACCTGCCAGGAGGTCCACACAGGGGTGGTGAGTGAGTGGCGTGGGAGGAAGTTGGGGGCGGACAGACAGACAGAGGATGCAAGTAGCCGGGAGCTGCAGGCTGGACCTGGGTTGTGGGTGTCTGGCCCCAGAGCGCCAGACATGAGGCTGCGACTTCTTGCCCCCCTTGGGGTTGCCAGTGAGGACCTTCCCTGAGTGGGTCCTTGGACTTTCCTTCCCGCTCTCCTCCCACCTTCATGTGGAGGAAGGCAAGGCTGTGGCAAGTGGCAGGCAGGGTCACCGTCCCCGGGTCACAGGTGAGCTGCAGCAGCCTGAGGGAACTGCCTGGGGTCACGGGTCTCTACTGGGTCCAGCTCTGAGCCTGCTCAGCCAGCCCCTGCCCCTCTACTCAGGCAGAGCTCCTGGACTCACACCCACCCTCCCTGTCCTCCTGTCTCGCCCCAGGAGGGGCCGTCCATGTCTGGTCACTCCTGACGCTTGACTGCTGTCTCCGCAGGACCACATGCCTCTTAGTGGGACTTGGGCATAGGCTGGTGGCAGGGAGAGCTAGCCCTGCAGAGAGCAGTTGGGGAGCCTAGTGAGGGCTGGAGGGGCAGTGGGACGCCATCCCTGGGCAGCCCCAGACCCCTCCCCACAATCCTGGCTGTGGAATCCCACCTCCTTTACTCCTTCCTCCAGGTGGGAGGCAGGAGGGGCAGGCATGCAGCACCTGTCCAGGGCTGGGCTCAGTGCCAGCAAGGCAGCGCCCCAGGGACCTGGGGATGGAGGTTGGGGGAAAGGGGACAGAGACAGGAGCCCCACCCCCGTACCTCTCTCCCCAGGATGTTTCAGGAAGGCGGCTGACCCTGAGGGCTGTGGGACCTGCACCCCAGTGGCCCCTCCTGTACTTGGGGGCCACGTGGTACAGTCTGGGCAGAGCCTGCAGCAGGCAGTGCCCATTGCCGGGCCCCCATCTTCTCTTCTCTGCTCCAGCCACATCAGAAAACTAGGCTGCCCAGGAAAGAGGCTGCTGCCCATCAGGCTGGCCAGGGCTGTGGGCATCCGTGCACTCTGCATCCATTGTGGAAGGCAGGCCGAGTGTGCGGTCGGGAGCCCTGGGCTGGGGGCGACACCATCCACCACCCTGGTCCTCTGGACATGGGATGCCTGGTCTAGGGGTCCATGGAGTCCTGGGGTCTCCAGACTCCAGCTGATGGAACCTGGGCCTGAGGAAGTCAGGCCTTGCCTCTCGGGGTCTTGTCTGCAGAGCAGGAATGCAGGAGGAGGGTCAGGGACCCTCTGGCAGTTGGGGAGTATGAGCTGAGACCTCTCCTCCCCCCCAGCAGAGGGGGCCAGGAGACAGGGAGACCCCAGGATGCTCAGGGCCGGTGGCTTACCGGAGGCACTCGGGGGGCAGCTGTTGTCTTGAGTGACAACAGTGGCAGGCATGGGAGACTTATGCTAGAGCCCAGGAAGAGTCCCCTGGGTGCAGGAGCCTGGCCAGGGCACTTCCGGGGTGGGCAGTTAGTCCAATGGGAATAGGAGGCAAAGATCAGGAAGGAAGTCTAGGGAGAGGAGGCGGCCTGCCCAGAGCAGACAGGCAGGAGGCGTGTGGCCCGGGAGAGCTGGGATTCAGGGTGCTCCTTAGTTCCAGCTGCAGGCTGGCAAGGGCCTCCAGTCCCTGTGGGTGGGGAGCTCCCTGGTGGAAGGGATGCAAAGACCAGAGCGGAGGTGCTGACAGTGTGGTGACACGCAGGAGGGCTCTGCACAGTGGGCAGCTGGACTGGAGGTCACCTGACTCACATTGGGTGCTGGGGTTCCTATGATGATGGCACAGGAGGTGACCCCGGGTGGGGTAGAGGGTCATGGTCAGCACAGCCAGTGTCAGTCCAGCCAAGGTCAGCCCGTGGGCCTGCGGTGGCCCCGCCCCCCACTCCCACCTTTCTCTGCCCGGCAGGTCAACATGGTCATTGGGATCCTGGTGTTCAACAAGCTGGTGTCCAAAGATGGCATCACGGACAAGAAGCTGAAGGAGCGGGCAGGGTAGGACCGGGGCCACGTGGCTCCTCGCCCCCCTGGAGCACAAGACCCAGAGTCCACCCAGCCCCAGGCTCCCGGGGGATGGAGGATGCTCCACACCCAATCTGAGACTGCAGGGCCAGGGATCCCAGAGCTGGTGGGGAAATGGAGGTGCCGAGTGCAGAGGCCCCTCAGGCTCAGCCAGCCCTTGCATTTCACTGTGCCACAGTGTCTCCATCTGACCTGGGGTAGGCGGGGCCCCGTAAAGTCCTCAGAAGCCGTGAAACTGATTGTGCAGGGACACTGCCTCTGCCAGGCTTGCAGGGTGTCAGGAGGACACCCCCAAGGCTGGCACTGGGGGTCTCTGGCCTCCCACTTCCCACCACAAGCCTTGCTGTGTGGCTGGGGGTAGGATGTTGCCTCCCCATGCAGGGACTCCCTGTCCTTGTGGGACCTCCATCGTGGGGAGGACAGTTCAGGCAAGAGGTGGAGCGGATGCTCCTCCCTCTGGGGAGTCCAAGCCCAGGGATTGCTCTCAGCACAACCGATGGGCAGGGCATGGGAGCAGGGCGGAGGCACTGGGGATGTGTGGCTGCGCCCACCTATCAGGGTCAGGGCCCTGGGCACAGAGGGGAAGCTGCAGAGCGTGGGGAGCTGACTAGGGTGGACAAGCCCCTCTGTCCTCCTGCCCCCTCCAGCCCCCACTCCTCACCTCTGCCTGCTGCTCTATGTTGTCCAGCCCCAGCTGGTGTCTGCGTGGGCCGCCCCCCCCCCGTGCCAGTCTTGCTTGGATGCTCGATCTCTCTCTCTCTCTCTCTCTGTTCCTGTCTCTTCCTGGCTCCTCCTGCTGTCCTCAGTGAAAGAAGCTTCAGGAAGCCTTCCCCTTGGGTGCCTGTGGGTTCTGGTCCTGGTTAGGAACCAGGCGAGCTGGCCTTCAATGCTGAGCGCATGCAGCAGCCCTGGGGTCTGTCATTCAGGGTGGGAGTCCTGATGCTTTGTCTCCGGGCCTGGGAAGTGGAGCCTGGAGCAGCCTTCTCTACAGCCTTGCCCCACCTGTCCCACACTGCTCCTGAGACAGCGGTCACACTCAGAAGAGGTCCCCAGGGCTATATTCAGGGTATAAGCACGGCAGAGCGCCTGCCTCAACCTGACCGTTTCTATGATGCAGCCTCGATCTCGGTGCTTACTGGGTGCAGTTGTTTTCTATGCTTCTTGGAATAAGCACCGTGGCAAGTTCTGTGGTTACATTTGCATCTTACCACTGAGCAAGTGGAGGTTAGGGATGGTGAGTCACTGATGGAGCTGGGCTTGGGCACACGCTAGAGCCAAGCCCAGGCGGCCTGCAGTCTGTCCCCTTTGCCTGTGTGTGCAGCGGGCCTGCTGCGTTAGGTACACATGCCCAGGAACTTGCCTGTGTAGTTGTGTAGGTTTCGCTGCCCACACAGGGAGGGGCTGGGGTGGGGGTGCAGGGGCACAAAGTGCACTGGTCTGTGTGCACACACCCACACACCTGGGCACACGTATGGGCATACACATGCCACAAGGGCCTGCACGATGTCCCTGCCCAGGTCAGCTCCCTTGCAGACATACAGGAAAGGGTGAGGAAGGCACAGTGGCCTTCCTCTGGGAAGTCTGCTGCTTTGTGCAGATGGAGGCAGAGTCCACCCTCAGCCGAGCACAGCACAGGGGCCCGGTGCTACCTTCCCCCATGCCCACCACGTGCAAACCATGGCTCTGCCCGCCACAGTGCCCACATCCCAGGCCTGAGTTTGGAGGTGGCCAAGAGCCCCAGGACCATCCTTGTTGGGGCCCACGCTGAGTGCAGCCTGGTGTGTGTGCATGCGTGAGTGCAGCGTGGTTGTGTGAGTGCAGCCTGGTGTGTGTGACTGCAACCTGGTGTGTGTGTGCCTGAGTGCAGCCTGGTTGTGTGTGTGCATGAGTGCAGCCTGGTGTGTGTGTGTGCATGCGTGTGTGAGTACAGCCTGGTGTGTGTGCGTGCATGCGTGTGTGAATGCAGCCTGGTGTGTGTGTGCGTGCATGAGTGCAGCCTGGTGTGTGTGTGTGCATGCGTGTGTGAGTGCAGCCTGGTGTGTGTGCATGTGCATGAGTGCAGCCTGGTGTGTGTGTGCGTGTGCGTGAGTGCAGCCTGGTGTGTGTGTGCGTGTGTGTGAGTGCAGCCTGGTGTGTGCGTGTGTGTGAGTGCAGCCTGGTGTGTGTGTGCGTGCATGAGTGCAGCCTGGTGTGTGTGTGTGAGTGCAGCCTGGTGTGTGTGTGTGCGTGTGTGTGAGTGCAGCCTGGTGTGTGTGTGTGCCTGTGTGAGTGCAGCCTGGTGTGTGTGTGCGTGTGTGTGAGTGCAGCCTGGTGTGTGTGTGTGCATGCGTGAGTGCAGCCTGGTGTGTGTGTGCGTGTGTGTGAGTGCAGCCTGGTGTGTGTGTGCGTGTGTGTGAGTGCAGCCTGGTGTGCGTGTGTGTGAGTGCAGCCTGGTGTGTGTGTGTGCATGCGTGAGTGCAGCCTGGTGTGTGTGTGCGTGTGTGTGAGTGCAGGCTGGTGTGTGTGTGCGTGTGTGTGAGTGCAGCCTGGTGTGTGTGCATGTGTGAGTGCAGCCTGGTGTGTGTGTGCGTGTGTGTGAGTGCAGCCTGGTGTGTGTGTGCATGCGTGAGTGCAGCCTGGTGTGTGTGTGCGTGTGAGTGCAGCCTGGTGTGTGTGTGCGTGTGTGTGAGTGCAGCCTGGTGTGTGTGCGTGTGTGAGTGCAGCCTGGTGTGTGTGTGCGTGTGTGTGAGTGCAGCCTGGTGTGTGTGTGTGCGTGCATGAGTGCAGCCTGGTGTGTGTGTGTGCGTGTGTGTGAGTGCAGCCTGGTGTGTGTGAGTGCAGCCTGGTGTGTGTGTGTGCATGTGAGTGCAGCCTGGTGTGTGTGTGTGCGTGTGTGTGAGTGCAGCCTGGTGTGTGCGTGTGTGTGAGTGCAGCCTGGTGTGTGTGCGTGTGCGTGAGTGCAGCCTGGTGTGTGTGTGCGTGTGTGTGAGTGCAGCCTGGTGTGTGTGCATGTGTGTGAGTGCAGCCTGGTGTGTGTGTGCGTGAGTGTGAGTGCAGCCTGGTGTGTGTGCATGTGCGTGAGTGCAGCCTGGTGTGTGTGCATGCGTGAGTGCAGCCTGGTGTGTGTGTGCGTGTGTGAGTGCAGCCTGGTGTGTGTGTGCGTTTGTGTGAGTGCAGCCTGGTGTGTGTGTGCGTGCATGAGTGCAGCCTGGTGTGTGTGTGTGCGTGTGTGTGAGTGCAGCCTGGTGTGTGTGTGTGTGTGTGAGTGCAGCCTGGTGTGTGTGTGTGCATGTGAGTGCAGCCTGGTGTGTGTGTGCGTGTGTGTGAGTGCAGCCTGGTGTGTGTGTGCGTGTGTGTGAGTGCAGGCTGGTGTGTGTGCATGTGCGTGAGTGCAGCCTGGTGTGTGTGTGCATGCATGAGTGCAGCCTGGTGTGTGTGTGCGTGTGTGAGTGCAGCCTGGTGTGTGTGTGTGCGTGTGTGTGAGTGCAGCCTGGTGTGTGTGCATGTGAGTGCAGCCTGGTGTGTGTGTGTGCGTGTGTGTGTGAGTGCAGCCTTGTGCTGTGGCTGGCTTCGCACTGCGGCCCCACGCCTCCCGCCTGGGCTCCCAGCGCAGAGTGCTTGCTTTTCTTCAGTGTCTTAACTTCACTTGCAGTCAGCCGCCCTAGCACCCCCTCGGGCGCGCCCTCAAGTGTGCCGAGTGTGCAGTCCTCTCTGCCGCCCATGCCACCTCCGACGCCATGAGTAGCGCCATGTTAGTGCCTCCGCTGCCACCTCCTTCCTGGGCCACCCTTGGGGCTCTGTGCTCTCTCAGTCACCTTTCGTCTGTTTTATGTTTATCTTTTATTTCTTCCTTTTCTGCCATCCACTCTGGGCTTCTAGGCCACTCCTGTCCCCCACAATGCCCCCAGCTCCTCCTTCCATCCCTCCCGCAGGCCCGCGGTAGGCCTGGCGGCACAAGGCGTGGTGGGCGCAGGGCTGGGCATGGGCGCGGGCAGAGTGCAGCTGTGGCCGGGCTGCGGTTGGGGAGGAGTGGTGGTCAGTCCCATCCCTCCAGGGCCCGAGTGTGGTTTCTTGGTTCTGGAGCCGAACCCCCGCCACCACCCCTGGTGCTGCTGGCATGGAGCCCCAGACTGCTGATGCCTGGGCAGGCACCTCTGCAGCTCTGTGATGGGGTGAGGAGACTGGCCCTGGCCTGCCTGATGGGAAGCCTGCCTCCCTCCCTGAGAGTGTGCATGAGCCTGTGAGTGCACGTGAGCACGCATGGGAGAGCATGGCCAGGTTGTGTGTGCGCACGCGTGCCACTCTGTGCATGATTGCACGAGTGTAACCAGCTGTGTGTGTCCATGAGTGTGCATCCATGTGGGAAAGAGCAGGATCAGGGATGTGCAAGCATATGTGTGGGCATGTGTGCCACTGGGTGTGAGTGCATGTATGCACGTGAGTGTAACCAGGTGTGTGTGTCCATATGTGAGTGCATGAGTGTCAATCCGTGTGGGAGAGAGCATGACCGGGGTGTGAAAGCATGATTGTGCATGTGTGCCACCAGGCGTGTGTGCACACATGCACATGTGTAACGAGGTGCGTGCGCATGTGTGTCCATGAGTGTGCATTTGTGTGGGAGAGAGCGTGGCCAAGTGTGTACATATGTGTGCCCAAGTGAGAGCACTTTCATTTCAGCCTTTTAGTGTCACTTGCATCCAGCCACTTAGCATCCCCTTGGGCATGCCCTGAAGTGCGCCAAGTGTGGAGTCCTCTGCTGCTGATGCCACCTCTGATGCCAGAAGTGTGCAAGTGTGTGTGCATGAGAACGTGCCTGGATGGTGCCTGTGTGTGTGCATGTGTGTGAGTGCAACCTGTGTGCATGCATGTGAGTGCAGCCTGGTGCATGCATGTGTGAGTGCAACCTAGTGTGTGTGCATGTGTGAGTGCAGCCTGGTGTGTATGTGTGCATGAGTGCAGCCTGGTGTGTGTGCATGTGTGTGAGTGCAGCCTGGTGTGTGTGCGTGCGTGTGAGTGCAACCTGTTTGTGTGTGTGCGTGAGTGCAGCCTAGTGTGTGTACAAGTGTGTGCATGTATATGAGTGCTCCCTGCTGTGTACATGTGAGTGGAACCTGGCGTGCGCATGCTTCTGAGTGGGACCTGGTGTGTGTGTGTGTGTGTGCACGTGTGCATGTGTGTGCAGCCTGGTGTGTGTGTGCATGTTTGTGAGTGCATCCTGATGTGTATGTGTGTGAATTTGGTGTGTGTACGAGTGCACATGTGTGAGCACCTTGGTGGTGTGCGTGTATGCATGTATGAGTGGAACTTGGTGTATGTGTGAGTGTGCATTTGTGAGTGCAATCTGGTATTTTGTGTGTGAACATGTGTGTATATGTATGTGTATATATGACCAGGCATGTGCAAGTGTGTGTGTGAGCATGTGAGCATTGTGTATGTGGGAGTGTATTTATAGGTGAGTGTGTGTGTCTGTGTATGCACGTGTGCCTGAGAGCAAGAGGCAGCCAGGGCCAAGGGAAAGCGAAGGACAGGTTCAGGGTCAGGGGCTGCTCTGCTGACCTTGGGCAGCCTCAGAGAGTGTGTGTAGGGCAGGGGGCTGTGGGCTCGGGTGGCCTAGAGTTCCCAGCCTGAGGGGTCATCTTGTCCATACCCTGCCTCTCTCAGCCCAAGGTGAGGGCTGTACCCCATGTCCTGCTTTGTTCCCTGAGCCAGGAACTAGGGGCCCAGAGTTTTAGGAGCCATGGGAGAAAGGGCTCTGGACCCTGGCGCTGTGAGATGCCGGTGGGGCAAGGCTAGCCTGGGTGGGAGGGGTGAGCCTGGAGCGGGAACAGCATCCACACTGGCCTGCCAGGCCCCTGGAAGTGCCAGTTCCTTGGTGCTAGCATTGCTCTTTCTTTATCTCAACAGCAGGGATGGGGAGTGCCACCCCAGGCATGGGACGGGGGCTGCGGGATACGCCCCATCTTGTTCCGTAGAGAAGTAGGGGCCAGAGGATGTTGCCTGGGGAGTCACTCAGCCTCTCCCCCAACCCCCGGGCATCTGCCTTCCAGGTTGGAGCAGGCGATGTGCAGCTGGGCTCTCCCCGGCCTCCCCTCAGCGGCTCCCGGGCGTTCTGGTTCCCTCCCCACCGCTCCCTGCAGCAGGATTTCCCAGCCGCAGAGGCCGAGCCGTGCTGTGGCAGTCATCTACTGCTCCCCAGGCCTTGGGCCATCTGCCAGCCATAGCAGATCGGGCTGTAAATGTCAGGCCTGGAGACCCAGCACCCTTTCGGGCAGCAGCGATGGTGACTGAGGCAGGCAGTGCGTCTCCATGGAGAGGGAGGGCCGGACCTGCACCTCTGTCCTCAGAACTTGGGTGAGGAGAGGAGTCCAGGGTCCCAGCTCAAAGAAAACCTGCTTTGGAAGGGAGGAGAGACCCTCCAGCTTACCGCCCTGGGGGAAACTGAGGCCCAAGCCAAGGGCTCCTGCTCCGTGTCAGAGTCATTCCTTGGCTATGTGAACATCGATGGTGGTCACAGGCTCTGTGCCGGGTGCAGGGACAGCAGTGAGCGACAGCCGCGGTCCCTGACTGCTGCTGCAGCCTGGACGGGGAGGGAGTGGCACCGTCGTGGGCAAGGGAGGCCTCTTACCCACCTAAGTTCCCAGGCTCGGTGGGGTGGGGAGCAGGGGCAGGCTCTCCAGGGCCAGGAGGGTGAGGGAGGTTGGCGGCCTCTAGCAGACTCGAGTTGTACAGGAAGAGGGAGTCCCGTGACGCTGTTAGTGCCTGCCCTATGTGCAAGAGCAGGAGGAGCGGCGCGTGGCCAGGGCCACTGTGCCCTGTGAGCTGGGAGACACTGGCTGTGCGGAACCAGGAGCCTCCTCCCCCGACGCTGTTAGTGTCCGCCCTGTGTGCAAGAGCAGGAGGAGCGGCGCATGGCCAGGGCCACTGTGCCCAGTGAGTGGGGAGGCACTGGCTGTGCGGAACTAGGAGCCTCCTCCCCTGTGCTGCTCCGGGCTCTGGGCCTATCCATGTCTCAGCCATGGCTAGGTGGTAACGCCGGAGGCTGGGGCCAGGCATATCACCCCTGGATGGCATTGCTGGAGAAAAGCAGGCCCAGGCCAGGGGTGAGGGCTGGGTGGAGGAGAGGAGGAGAGTCCAAGGTGGGCATGCCTGGCTGTGCCTGCTGAGAGGTCCCGGGAGATGAGGACAGAGGCGTCCCTTGGGGGTTGGGCCCTGCACAGGTGCCCTGAGCTAGGGCTGGGAGCAGCACTGCTGCCTGAGCCACGCTGCAGAGGACTGAGGAGCACAGCTTGTGGATTTGGCGGTCCTTGTCCTGGAGCACTTCAGGTTCTTCTAGCGTCTCTGCTGCCAGCCCTGGCATGCCAGCTCCTGCCTGGCATTCCGACCCCATGCCTGGGCCCGCTGCTCCCTATTCAGTCCTCCAGCCCCAGCTCCCTGCGTGGTGACCCTGTGCAGGATGGGGGGAGGAGGGAAGCTGGCACCAGTCCCCGCTGGTGGTGATGAGAGTCCTGCAGGCTGTGGGGTCCCTGGGGACAGGCACAGGACTCACCTCCCAAGCCTTCACCACTGCTGGGGCCCTGCTGGCTCTGTCTGTGTCCCGCAGCCCCGGGAAGTAGTTTAGTGTCCCCCCCTGTGAGGACGAGAGCACAGGCTCAGAGGCCACACATGGAACCCAGTGTGCGGGTGTGGGGAGGGGCCAGCCTTCACTGCTCCCAGGGGCAGGGTGATGCCTGTGGTGGGACTCCTGGAGGACCCCCTGGGAAAGGGGGCGGCACTGGGGCAGAGGCAGCAGGACGGGTCCACAGGCAAGTGCCTGCTGGGGCTCAGGAGGCGGAGCGGAGCTGGCCCTGGAAGAGGAGGAAGCGCCCATCGGCCTGTCTGTTGCCATCTGTCTCTGTCTCTCTGATCCTCCCCTGCTGGCCTTGTCCGTCTGTCTGTCCTCTATCTCATTCCCCCAAGTTCCTCTCTCCCTTCAGGTTTCTGAGTCCTGGGCTCCACCTTCCCCTCCCCACCGTGGCCATTTTGCTCTGCCCTTCAGGGCCTGGACCCCTTGCCTGGGGCCTGTGGCTGTCTGAGGGTGGTAGACCAGGGTGTCCTTCTTGCCCCACCCCACACCAGACAGCCCGCCCCCTCCAGCCTATCTCCCCTCCCCCATCACCTCCTAGACTGTCAGGAACCTGGGTCTTCCCCAAAGAGCTCTTCCCCATTGTCCAGCTTCTCAGGACCTTCCTCCTGGACCCCCTCAGAGCCCTTGGGCTTTGGGAGGGGTGCTGAGACCTCAGTGTTGACTGCACTCCTCCTCAGCCTGGGGAAGGGCTCAAGAGAGAGGAGGGGCAGAGGGTGGGACAGGAGGGGGAGCCCTGGGGAGGAGAGAGGGCGCAGGTGCAGCCTGGGCGATGGGGGACTCACCCCAGAGAGGATGTGCTGCTTGGCCCTGGCCCCCAGAGACAGAGATGGGGACTTGGGGCTGGGAGGTCCCCACCGAGGCTTGGAGATGCAGGCTCGGGGCAGGGTGTCCCGGGGGCAGGGCGGGGCGGCAGCGTTGACGCCCTCCGTCCCCAGGGCCTCCCTGTGGAGCTCCTGCGTGGTGCTGCCGCTGCTGGCGCTGACCTGGATGTCGGCCGTGCTCGCTGTCACCGACCGCCGCTCCGCCCTCTTCCAGATCCTCTTCGCTGTCTTCGACTCGCTGGAGGGCTTCGTCATTGTCATGGTGCACTGCATCCTCCGCAGAGAGGTGGGTGGGGCAGCCTCCGTGGGCTGCACTCCTGCAGGGCCCTCCTGCGGGGTCCTGGGGCTGTGGAGTGGCCGCCTGCTTCCCCGAGGACCTCGGCAGGGAGATTGTGGGGAGGCGCAGTGTCCACGGCCCCAACACATCTGCCGGCCACCATGGTCACAGAGCGGGGCCTGCAGGTGACGTGTCCATCCCACTCTCGCTGGGAGCAGCCCAGTGGTGCAGCACCTTCCCAAGGATGCCCTGCGCCTGCTCAGTCCTGGCGGTGTGGTGGACGCAGGCATGAGGGGCTCCCATCCTCAAGGGGCCTACAGGATTGATGGAGCTGGCAGCTGAAGAAGACAGCTTCCAGGGCCGTGGAGACTCCTGCTTCCGGCATTTTCTGGACCTTTCCAGAAGGTGTCACTAGAAGGTTTTCACCAAACCACATCCCAGCTACCACCTGGCTGGTGGCCGGATGGGGATGACCTTGTGGAGGCTGGGATGGGGGAAGTATGCACAGCGACCTCGGTGGACTGGGACGCCTTGGGGGAATGAGGAACTTGGGGGAATGAGATAGAGGACCTCCACATCAGCGCCAGGAGAGCAGAGGCCCAGGAGCAGGCAGCCACCTCCCTCTCCCTGGAGAGACGGCAGAGGGACTGTTGAAAACCACAAGGTTCCCAAGGACGAAGAATACAGGAGAAGCTGACGGCAGGGGCACTGCAGGCTGGGAAGCAGGACGAGGTGGGCAGCCCCAGCTGACTGGAGACAGGCCTTGGCCAGAGGCAGGGAGCCAGGCAGAGGGTGGCAAGAGTGGGACCTGCTTCTCCCCGGGATCTCCGGCTGCCACAGGAGGCTCAGGCATGGGAGGCCTGGTTTTCCAGGCCCTACATGGCGATTTCCATCCCATCCTGGACTGATGAGGCTGCCCTGCTTGGCATCCCCAGCCTGGGCTTCACTCTCTGGGCAGAGTGATCAGAGGGGCTCTGGTCTCGGGCAAATGGTGCAGCTGAAGATGGAGATGCCGCCTGGAAACAGGTGGGAGCAGTAGGTGTGCTGAGCCATGTCACGTGTCAGCCCAGGCCTCCCAGGCCCACAGCTCTTCGGGGAGGGGCGAACACCCCTCTGAAGGCAATCTGACTACAAGGAAAGATGGGGAGGAAGAGCTGGAGTTCCCATTTGCCAGTGAAACAACTCCCACACCTGCCATCCACCAGTCAGGCAACGCCCCACACTTATGTCCCAGCTGCTCCTGAGGAGAAGAGCAGGGCTCCTGTTGGAGCTTCAGCCCAACCAGACAGGCAGGAAAACAGCCCAACCCCAGGCGGTGTGGGGACTGAGGCAGCCTGGGGAGGAGATACCTCACCAACCCCTCCTTATCCTCACCTGTGAGAGGTTGTTCACCCTGGTGAGCACCATGTGGGCCGGGCCCTGTCCAGCCATGGACTGGTGTTAGTGATTCTCATGACAGCCCCTAAAGCAGGTGCTGTTGGCTCCGTTCCACAGACAGGACAGCTCCAGGGAGCTCATCATGGGAGCTCCTCACCATGGCTGGGATTTAAGCCCAGGTGGTTCTCTAAGGCCACACTCTTGGCCCCCAGCACCTGGCTTCCGTGAAAGACGAACAGCAGCCCATGTAAAAGGAACATCCCCAAAACAGCCTCATGGAAAATGAAAGCTGTAGCAGCTCTAAGCTCAGTAGGAAGAAAACAGAGGCAATGTCTCACCAAACAGAAAAGACAGAACCGGGAGAGGTTTCTAAAACAATTAGGCGAATCCCCAACAGGCAACTGAGCAGCGATGGGAGCTGCAAAGGAGGCAGCGGAGAGGAGGAGGCCGAGCCTGGCCACCTGGAGCAGAGGCCAGCGCTGGGGGACTCAGATGTGCAAGAAGCCTCATGGTCGACAAATGGGGTAGGGGAGGAGGGGACCTGGTGTGCTCCCATGGCAGGTGGGCACAGCGGATACCAGGGCCAGTCTTCCCCAAAGCCCCCCTTGAGCTCCCAGCCCCTGTGTGTGGGCTCCGGGCTATAGGGCTCTCAGGTTCCTGCCCGAGAGGGCTCCCGCCTGGGCCTGGGGGCAAGGGGCCTCCAGCCCTACCCAGGCCCTCAGCCTCAGGGGTGGTGGCCTGGCCTGCAGGGCATGCTGAGGAGGCGGGGCCCAGGTGGAGGCCATGCCAGGCAGCCTGGCCGGCCCTGTGACCTGGGACACTCCTGCAGGTGGGCAGGTCAGTCCCTCGTCTGGCCATGAAGTCAGGGCCTCCTGGGCTGAGGCTGGCTTGGGCATTCCTGGAGAGGGTCCCTGAAGGCCGTGGGGAGCCCCAGCTCCTCTGCACACCCACAGTGCACTTCCCTACCCGCCTGCGGGGCCAGGCACACGGTAGGTGCTCAGCAGGCGTTTGTGGGGCAGGCCCGTGAGGAGAGGATGCAGGACGGCACACCTGCCGAGGAGGCCCATAGTCCTTAGCTGGTGTCCGTGGGTCAGAGGCCACCAAGACTCTGGCTTCCAGGTGTGGCCTTGCCTCTGACTGGCTGTGTGGCCATAGACAGTTCTCTTGCTGTTTCTAGTCCTTGGTCCCCATCTGCCTGATGAGGGGGTGGTGGGCTGGATGTGCTCAGCCCCCAGCAGCATGAAGCAGAGCACTGGGTGAGGGAACGGGGTTGCAAGTCCATGGGTGAGCGGGTGGGTAGGTGGGTGCCTGGAAGCCAGGAGCCCCAGCTTATCTTCTTTCCACCTCTGCCAACTTCTGTTTGGACACCTCCTCCAGGAAGCCTTTGTGCTTTCACCACCACCCCGCACCAAGGATTCCCTTTATATATTGTTACCAGCGGAGTGTCAGTGCACTGCCCAGAGCAGCCAGCAGGTGGCTGCCAGCCTCAGGGGAGAGACAGCTGGCATTCTGGGTTGATGTCCCCAGATAACTGGTCTTACCTCCTTGAAGCTCACTGTCCATAAGCTGTGTGCTGGCCGCTGAGTAGGTCTTCCCATACAGCCCCTCCTATGGAGCCCACTGCCATCATCGCCACTGTCCCCCCTGAAGAGTGGGTGGCCATGAAGGGTGAAACCCTCCTTGACAGAGTATGTCACTCCCAGTGGGGTGGCTGCAGGGAGGGGCAGATCTCAGGGTCCCTGGCACAGCACCCCACGCCCCCAGTGGACACTCCCAGGGCAGGGCAGTGAGGGCCAGGCTTTCCACCTGCTCAGAGGAGGCAGCGACCTTGAGGCTGCCGGAGACGCAGCCAGGCCCGGGACATCTTCAGCCTTGCGGGTCTGGGCAGATGCTTGCTGGCAGACTGACCCAGGACCTGCAGCCGCTCTCAGGGGCTAGGAGCTCTGTAGAGAGAATCTCAGACAGGAGAGGGGTAGGCTCTTCCCCCTGCCGGGGTCTCGTTTCCCCTTCTCCACCCAGAGGGTCATGACCCTGTAGACCACCTCCGAGGGGCCTCTGCCCTTTCCCAAGACTCCCGTTCCTCCTCTGTATGCTGCTCATCTGATCTGGCGCTGGTGCAGGGTGGGGGCATGCAGGGTGGGGCGTGGCTACCACTGAGGTGCTTGGCTCTCCCTCCCCAGGTCCAGGATGCTGTGAAATGCCGTGTGGTTGACCGGCAGGAGGAGGGCAACGGGGACTCGGGGGGCTCCTTCCAGAATGGCCACGCCCAGCTCATGGTAGGACTCGGGGCCTGGGGACTCAGGCTGCCCCACCCACCTTGTACCCCCCATCCCATTTGCTCCCCTAGGCCCCAGCAGCCCCATTGGGAGGAGCTCTGAACCCAGTGTGCAGTTGGGGAAACTGAGGCTCACCAAGTGGAACCCCTGGTCTAGGGTTTCCAGGTGGGAAGAGCTAAGCTGATGAGTTTGGGGGTCTCAGCGGAGGCTGGCGTCCACCCCACACTCAACCCTGCTGGCAGCAGTGCCTGTCCGGTGGGACACCACCCTCTGAGCATCCCAGTCCTCATCTCAAGGTGCCTCATCCTTACATGTCCCAGGCTCACCCTCATTGCCCTCTGTCCCCCACCCAGGACTGCCCTGCTCAGCTGCCACCTGGGGTCCTGCTCAGCCTGCCCATCCTACGTCCCAGGCCCCCGCTCAGTGCCCTCTGTCCACCCAGGACTGCCCTGCTCAACTGCCACCTGGGGTCCTGCTCAGCCCACCCAACCCCTGCTCGCACCCTGTGTATCCCCACCTGCTGCCTCCCTGGCACTCTCAGGTGCTGCCCAGGTCTCAGCCCCTGCAGGGGTGGTGAGCCTTCCCTTCCTGTGGCCCCCGGCCATCCTCCCTACCCTCTCTCTGGGCTCTCTGCCCTCCTCCTGCCCATCCTGGTGTCCTCAGCCCTGTGCTCTGCACACACCGCCTCCCCGCCTGCCCCCCCGCCCCCCCTGCCTTGTGTCCCCCGCCCCCCGCCCTGCCGCCTGTGCCTGTGGCCTGACCTCTACAGCACAGAGTTCCCAGGACATGCACAGGTCCGAGGGAGGGCGGCCCGAGGGGCGGGCTCCTATGTAAGAGCCTCCACCTCCACGCCTCAGCCTCAGTTCCTTCTGCAGTCCGTGCCTTGGGGCTCAGCCAGGCCAAGGTGGGCTTCTAGTCTCCAGCTCTGCCCCCATCCCTACCCGCCTCAGCACCCGGGGCTGGCACAGTGTGTAGAGCCAGGCCCCCTGTCCACCCTTCAGGCCTTGGGACAATATCCAAGCCCTGGACTGGTCCTGAGCTGGACCTGTAGCTGTGCTGGTCTTGCTCCTGCTCCTGAGTCCTTCACACATGCCTCCACCCTGTGCACTCTCACATGTCCCCTCCAGGAGTCCTCCCAGACCCTTGCCCCATTGGGCCACCCATTTGGGCCCAGGCCGAGCCCTGGTGAACTCTGCACGGCTGGCGCAGAGTTGGGTCCTCGGGATGCCCGGCCACCTCATGGCACTCTCGAGGCTCACAGGCAGGGGCTGGGCAGAAGGCATGTCCCGCCCCGGGTGAGGGTGAGGTCCTCGGGGTGAGAGACAGCCACCTTGGCTCTTGGGTGACATTCAGGCAGGCTCCTCACTGCTCTGTGCCGCAGCGTCTCCATCGGGCAGGGAGCAGGTATCCGCCAGCTGCTACCTTGTCACTTTGGGACACGGCTTCCCCCTCCCCTGGTGTTTCTCCTGGCCTGGCCTCTGACCCCAGAAGGAAGATTTTGTTGTCTTCAGCCAACCCGACTCCTGCATGTGCAGGGAAGGAACCTCCAGGTTTTCAGTGAAGGGCTGGCGTGTCCCCTGGAGCCCCAGGGCCCCTGGAGAAGGACAGCCCCAGACCTGGAAAGGTCCTGAGCTCCCTGAGGCAGGCCTGGGCCACCCACTCCTGCCTCCCCAGGTGCCAGCCTGGTGTGGCTGCTCGAGGGTGGTAGGTGCTGCCAGCCTTGGCCTCGAATTCCATGTTCAGTCACCCCCGACTGCCTCTCCCTCGGCAGGCCCTGACATGGGGCCCTCTTTGAGGGATGCGGGGACCAACGGGGAGAGTTCTGGTGCTGCAGGCCCAAGGCCGTTCCTGAGGCATCAGGGAAGGGACCAGGCCAGAGGAGGCAGTAGGTCAGCGGCTCCCGGATGCCTTGGAGAGAGTGCACATGTGTGTCACACAAATAGGCGCGACCACAGGAAGGGACCAGGCCAGAGGAGGCAGTAGGTCACGTCTACAAACACAAATCCACACGTAAACACAGGGACGCCAATTTACCCACTTACACAGAGACGGATCCATAACACGCATGCATCCTGACCCTCACACACATCCACCCAGAGATACAAACGCACTTACACAGGCAAGTGCGAGGGAGGCGCGGCCAGCACGGGCCCTGGGCTGTGGGTGTGGGCGGGGTTCCTCGGGGCCCTCCTGAGTGCTCTGCGCATGCGCACGCGTACCCCCTACTTCCCACTCCAAGGGAGGCGCTCACCGGGTCCTGCTCTCTCTGTCCTGCAGACTGACTTCGAGAAGGACGTGGACCTGGCCTGTAGATCAGGTGAGCGCCCGACAGGTGAGAGGACGGTGCCGGCCCGGCCCCTGCACGTCCCCACGCCATGCCTCTGTTTCTGCATCACCCCCATCACCCATCTGGTCCATCCCCACCCACACCCAGCCTTCCTGTCAGGCCCACTGGGACCCAGGGGACCTGCCCTGGGGATCCAACTGGGGCAGCGACCTTGGCCCCTGTGCCTCTCACCCCACCTACTCCCCGAGGCCAAAGGAGGGCCCATGGGGCACGAGCAGAAGCTTCTAGGACTCTCCTGCTCAGGTGCCCATGAAGCCCCGGCTGCCTCCCCTGCCCACCTGGCATCTCCTCTCCCTCCATCCTGGCCCCAGCGAGGAGCACAACCCCACCCTTACTGCCCCTCCCCTACCCGCCTTCTGCCTGCCCCCCTCCAGCACATGTGTTCTGTGCCACCTTCATTTCCTCATTGCCAGTCCCAGCAGGGGCAGAAGTGGGTGGAGCTTTCAAGCTAGGGGGACAATGGGCAGCAAGAGGAAGGCAGGGAGAAGGACCTGCCATGGAACTCAAGGCCAGTGCTGAGCTTCCTGGAACCAAGTGCAAAAAGAGAATGACTGTCCAGTAAAGGAAGCTCCACCACCCAGCCCCAAGCATCAGACTGCAAGGGTCTGTTTCTGTCCCCGTCACTGTTCTGTGAACCAGGTCCTGAGGCAGTGCCAGGCGGTGGCTTTCTAGGCTGTGGAGAGGCCAATGGACCGTGCTTCCTCTGGTCATTTAGATATTTGAGGAGCACCTTCTCTAGAGACAGCCCTGGCAGAGGAGCTGGGACAGCCCCAGGTGGGGAGTGTGTGCTGCTGCCAGTTGGGCCCCTGGAGGGCTTCCCGGAGGAGGTGACATCAGGGCTGGGCTGAATGGGAGCTGGACAAAAAGTGCCTTCTGCCCCTTTGAGGTTTCCTGTATCCAGCCCCCCAACCTCCCCTAGAGGTGACCCCAGTGGTTTTGGTGTGTGTGGGCCTCTCTGGGCCCCCGATTCCTTTTCATTCCTACCCTGGCTGCAGCACCTTCTGGATCGCATGCAGCTAGTGGATGCACCATGAACAGCTGATGCTGAGTGCCCAGAGCTGCTTCTGAGGGGGAGGGTGGGCAGGGCGCCAGTGCGGGGCCTGGGCCTGGGGGGAGCTTGGCTTTTATTCTGCCCCAAGCTGAGCACATGGAGGGAGGTGTGCAGACTCCTCATGTGCCGGGCCCTCGTTCTGCCTTGTGGGGAGCAAAGCGGGAGGTGTGCGGGAGGTTGGGAGCCTCAGGGTCTGTGTGGGGTGGGACGGCCTTGGGGCCATGTGTCCTGAGAACACCAGGGCCCTCTGGGTGGGGCATGGGAGCTGGTGGGGATGATGATGGGCCGCTCTTGGGTGGGGACAAGGGGAGGGGTGGGGCTGAAGGTGGGCACAGGGCGTTGCTGTTAGAGATGGCGGACAGGACAGCCCCAGGAGCGTGGCCTGATGGGCTCTGAGGGAAATGGGAGGGATGTGTTTGGCAGAGTAAGTGAACCCTGGCTAGGCAGCTCAGGGGGTGTGGGTGACCCTAGGGCCGGTGTGGCTGGCAAGGTGGCTGACAGGAGCAGCTGGTGAACACAGGCACCCAGGGCTGCTAGTGGTGGGGGCACCCATCTGCCAGCCTGCATGGGGCAGGGCACAGGGGGCAGGCCAGGCTTCCCAGGAAGGGCCCCAGGGTCTGGATGTCTGGAGACTGGGGCTTGGAGAGAGAAGGGGTGTGGAGGGCAGGCACCCCTCTGGTAGGGGGCAGGCGGCTGGGCCGGGGTCACCTTGGGGCTCTCCGCCAGCAAGTGGGGGCTAGATTCACTGGCAGGAGGTCAGAGGGCAAACTGGAGATCAGGGTGGCTGGGCTGCTGCAGCTGAGCAGAGACAGAAAAAAGAGGTGTCTGGGTGTGGAGTCTTTCCAGGGACCAGTGGGGAGCAGGCAAAGGCCCATGGCCCTGGGGCAGTGATGCAGGAAGGGCTGTGAGGGAGGCCAGGGCCTCACAGCTGCACTCAGTACTGCTGGGACCCCCCACTCGGCCCCTGATCACACCAGGCCCAGGGCTGTGGGTATTGGGAGCATTGCAGGGCCGGCTGGGCTGTGTCACAAGTACAGGCCATTCTGCCGTGTCCCCGTACTTCTGGGCTCCAGGCTGCCCTCTCCAGCTCTTTTCAGAGCTGGGGAGGGCAGTGTGTGGGTGACAACCGTTTGTCTTCTTGGGGGCCGGCAGAGAGGGCCACCCCGCCTGGCAGCCTCATCTGAGGACATAGGAACCCTAGGGACCATAGCGCCAGGCACCGGTAGGTGGCACCTACAGTTGGCCCTCAGATCGGGACCCAGTGGGACCTGGCTGGGGTCTCCCAGGAGGTGGTGGCCTCGAAGGTCAGACTGGGGCCCCTCTCCCGCCGGAACCATCCCCCGCCGTCCTCACACCCACACCTGTCTCCCCGCGGCCCCTGCAGTGCTGAACAAGGACATCGCAGCCTGCCGCACCGCCACCATCACGGGCACACTGAAGCGGCCGTCCCTGCCAGAGGAGGAGAAGCTGAAGCTGGCCCACACCAAGGGGCCGCCCACCAACTTCAACAGCCTGCCGGCCAACGTGTCCAAGCTGCACCTCCACGGCTCGCCCCGCTACCCCGGCGGGCCCCTGCCCGACTTCCCCAACCACTCGCTGACCCTCAAGAGGGACAAGGCGCCGAAGTCCTCCTTCATCGGTGATGGGGACATCTTCAAGAAGCTGGACTCGGAGCTGAGCCGGGCCCAGGAGAAGGCTCTGGACACGAGCTACGTGATCCTGCCCACGGCCACGGCCACGGCCACGGCCACGCTGCGGCCCAAGCCCAAGGAGGAGACCAAGTACAGCATCCACATCGACCAGATGCCGCAGACTCGCCTCATCCACCTCAGCACGGCACCCGACGCCACCCTCCCCGCCCGAAGCCCGCCCTCACGCCAGCCCCCCAGCGGCGGGCCCCCCGAGGCACCCACTACCCAGCCCCCGCCGCCTCCACCCCCACCGCCCCCGCCTCCCCAGCAGCCCCTGCCCCCGCCACCCAGTCTGGAGCCGGCACCCCCCAGCCTGGGGGAGCCCGGGGAGCCTGCGGCCCATCCGGGACCCAGTGCAGGTCCCAGCACCAAGAACGAGAATGTCACCACCTTGTCCGTGAGCTCGCTGGAGGTGAGGGGGGCAGGGATGGGCCGCACACCAGCCAGTGAGGACGGGCTGCAGCAGCCAGGATGCCCCTGCTGGGTGGGACCCCAGGCCATCAGTGGGCTGGGCTGTGCCAAGCTCCGCCTCCCAGTGGCGCCCCCACCCCCACCCCTAACCCTGCTGGGCCCCTGTGACTGTGAGCTTGCAGCACGAGTGCTGAGTATGACTGTCATGTGGCCCCCACTCTAGGCCTGGCAGGGTGGTCTCACCCCATTTCAAAGGGGCTCAGGGACCCACAGTCTGGACCTACGGAGCAGGGCCTGCACCTAGCAGTCACTAATCCAGCCCAGGACAGGCTGGCCGCACGCCCCTGCCTTGGTCTGCCTGGAGCCAGGCTCCCTTGACCTGCAGGATGTGGTTTCAGAGGCAGCCCTCCCACGGGATATGCTCCCACCACCTGGCTCCTGGTGTCTGGCGATGCTGCCCTGAGTCCCTGAGTTCTCTGTCAGGGGACCCAACCATGTGGCCCCGAGTTCTGGTCTCCTTGACCCTTGGGAGTGTCCCCCGGGCAGGCGAGCTGCACACCCCAGCCCAGCCCTGGTGCTGTCCGCTGATGCCAAGCGCATGGCTGAGGGAGCTGCCTCTGGTCGGGGATGGCCCTGGGGGCAGGCAGGCCCATCTGAGCTGGGAGAGTGGGAGGGCCAGGGCTTCTGCAGGTTCACCTGGCTCTCAGAGACCTCACACTCATGCAGGAAGGGAGTGGCCTGGGACACTGCAGCCCTCCAGCCCACCACTGTCATTGGGGCCGGGGCTGCAGACTTGCTCTGTGGCCCTGGCAGCCTCGCCCTCTGTCCTGACCTCCCACCTGGGTCCTCAGTGACTCCACGGAAGGGGCAGTCTACATGGGAAGCAGCAGGCACCCACTGCACCCCCAGGCATGTCCCCCAGGTCCGGCCTGGTCCCTGAAGGCAGGCGTGGGGTGAGCGGGTCCCTGATGCCCTCAGTCTCAGGCAGGGAGAAGCGTGAACTTGTCAGGAGATTTCAGGGTCTCTCAGCGAATGGTCATGAACTCCTTCTCCCTGCAGCGGCGGAAGTCGCGCTATGCAGAGCTGGACTTTGAGGTGAGTCCTGGTGTCCCCTCCCCAGAGACTTGGGGCTGGACATGCTCGGAGCCCCCCACATGGCCAGAGGCTCCCCGGGAGCCAGGGGTGGGGGTAGTGGGGGCTGTGGCCTCCTGGCCCAGGACTCACCACCCAGGCCCCTGCAGAAGATCATGCACACCCGGAAGCGGCACCAGGACATGTTCCAGGACCTGAACCGGAAGCTGCAGCATGCGGTGGAGAAGGACAAGGAGGTGCTGGGCCCAGAGAGCAAGGTCTGGAGGGCCGGGGGGCAGGGCGGGGAGAGCCCTGAGGCCAGGCCACTGTCTCCCTTTCTCCCTGGCTCCGCCCACTCATCCTCTCAGTCACCATTCATTCATTCATTCCTTCGGTGGCTGGCCTGACCCTGCCATGCCGGACTCTGGAGGCCGTGGCCATGCTGGAGCTGAGCAGTCACAAGCCTGCTCCTGAGGCCGTGGGTCCAGATTGGGGTGGCGCCTCCAGGCTGCCCTCCTGGCAGGGACCTCTTAGCCTGACCCGATCATGGGGGTTGTAGCCTCTGCCAAGGCTGGGGAGAGTCTGCCCCTGCTGCCATCCCGCTCTGTTCTGGGCCCTTCCCCTGCCAGCCTCCCCTGTCCCCTGTCCCCTGTCCCCCACCTCCCATCCCTTCCTCACTGATTCGTGTCTGCCTGCTCCTGGCTCTCCCTCCGGCCCCATCCCTCCTGCACCACCGGGCCACCCAGCAGCCAGAAAAGCAGCAGACACCCAACAAGCGGCCCTGGGAGAGCCTCCGGAAAGCCCACGGGACGCCCACATGGGTGAAGAAGGAGCTGGAGCCTCTGCAGCCCTCACCGCTGGAGCTTCGCAGCGTGGAGTGGGAGCGGTCGGGTGCCACGATCCCGCTGGTGGGCCAGGACATCATCGACCTCCAGACCGAGGTCTGAGCGGGTGGGCGGCAGCCACACACTGGGCATGGAGGAGGGATGCTGCTCCACCCGCTCCTGCTGCAGACGGGCACAGACACGCTCGCGGGCGGCGGGCCAGGCCCGCGCCCCAGCCTCAGGGCGCTCGGACAGCGGCCAGGCACAGGGCCCGCAGTGCTGGAACCAGAGCCAGATGCAGGACAGGAGGCAGCCCGGCCAGCGGGCACAGGGCATCGGAGGCCAAAGGTGCCTCAGACTCTGCTCTCCTCGGGCGAGGCCCGGTGGGCAGGTGGGCGGGCACTGTGGGCCATGGACAGGCCCGGTGCAGCCAGCGTCCCAGGATGCCCGCCTGAACTCCTGCTGTGGAGGACCAGCCTGCTTGGCCCGGCCGGCCTGGCACCGTTTTTTAAACACCCCCATCCCTTGGGAAGCAGCCAGCCCCCTACCCCTTCCAGGGCCCCAGGCCCCTCCTAGACCAGGTGGAGAGCACAGCCCTCCTCCCTCGAGGCCCCCAGGGCAGGACTGAGCCCCTCCCGGAAGAAGCAGGGGGATCTATTTTTTCTCTCCTTGTCTTTTCTTCAATAAAAATTAAAAACCCACATCCTGTCTGTGTGCCCTTCCTCTGTGCAGCCCCGTGCCCTGGCCCAGCCCTGGCTGTTGGGGTGAAATTCCCTGCCTGGCCCTAGTGTCCCCTCATTCCCGGGCCAGGAGGCCAGGTGGGCCCTGCAGCTCCTGCCTTGCCCTGGGCCTCCCAAGGCCAGCGGTGTGGCTCCCAAGACGTCCCCTCTCCCTGGGGCTCTGGGGACATTCGGGGAATCCCAAGTGCTGGTGCTCCCGGTTCCCTCCCAAAGCTTCTCGGCACATGAGCCTCATATTGCTCTTGGGCTCCTTGGTGGGAACATGTTGGACTCCCCTTGTACCTTGAGTCATGTTCAGGAGCACGAACACACCGATTCTTGCGGTCTGACACAGTGGAAATGCCTGTGGGGGACGGGACTCCCAGGGATGAAGGGAGTCTCCCTCTCGGGGCCCCCACCTTCTTCCTGCCCACCAGGGGCCCTGCCCTCCTCTGCTCCTGCCTCTGCCCTGGGGTAGGCACAGTTCTGGGTCCCCTCTTCATTGCTGGGGCACTTCCTGTCCCCAGGTCTGGGTTTCGTCTGTCAGGCGGGGGGCATGGGTGGCACCTGTGAACACGCCTAGGCCCTTCCCGCTGGCCCAGAAGGGGGCCCCTCCTCCCCGCACCCCACTCCTTCCCTGGGAGCTTTTGAGATGCACGTCTTGCCTCCCTCTGTGTCTCCAGCAGGGGGCAGCCTGAGCCCCCACAGGGAGCCCGGCTGGGGGAAGCCACCAAGCTGGCGGGAATGTAATAGGGAAGGAGGGCCCCTCAGACTGTGCGCTCCACCCTGAAGGGCCCCAAGGCCAGGAGCAAATGCCGCACAGAGCCTGGGCCTGGAAAGCCGTGCTTCACCACGCTGCAGAGGGGGGCGACAGCCTGGCATCCCCCGCGGCCCCCCGCAGCCTCAACTGTGCCGTCACTCCTGACCCCTGAGTCCTCACCAGCAGAGAGGGTGGGGCGGAGAAGATGCTTGGTGGGTGCCGTGACTTCTGTGACCGTGGTGATCCCAGACGGTCACATGTGACCACGGCTGACTGCTTCGAGTAGGTGGACACGTGGATGACCGGGAGTGGGGCGGTGTGTCCACAGCGGCCAAGGAGATGGTGCAGAGTCCCCGGGTCCTGGCAGTTAAGAAGCACGGTCCCCGAGCTGCAGATCTGAGCACCCCAGAAGACCAGAAAGTTTTGGCGAGACTGGACAACAGAACCTGGTGAGAACCTCGTCGAGCTATGTAAAGCTCCTTCGAACCGCTGCCTGCACTCACGCTTAGCTCTGTGGCAGGGGCGCCAATGCGTTTTATGATGCCTCTCCTAGGACACTAAGTGAAATATCACACACACATCATACCAGCCTTCTTCACCCAGACAGACCCCCTTTGGCACCAAGGTTTCAGATGAGAGGCTGTGGGCCGTGGTACCTTCTTCATTCTGAGTTATGGAAGAAAGCTGGGAGGCCCCTGGGAGCAGGTGGAGAAAGCGCTGAGCCCCCAGCTCCCCTCCACAGAAGGCAGCACAGAGTATGGGGCAGGTTCTGGAGGTGGGGCTTCCACTCAGCTCACCCTGTCCTTGTGGAGAGGCCAGAGCAGGTTCTTGGCCAGCTCCCTGACCTCCTGGCCCCACACTCACACCCAGTGACAGGAGAAGCTGCAGCAAAAGAAAACAACAAATAACAAGAAGGGACCCAAGCCACACATCCCTGCACGCAGTGGGAGCAACTCACGTCAGCGTGAGCCACAGGGCCAGACGCACACAGAGTGACCAGCAGCAAGAGTAACTCAGGTCAGCGTGAGCCGCTGGGGCCAGACACACAGTGACCAGCGGAAGGGCTCAGTGTGTGGCCAGGGGCCGGGATTAGCCTGTGACAGGAATAAGGGTTTAGCTAGCAGCCAGAATCAGGGCTCAGAGTGTGGCCAGGGGCAGGGCTCAGCACAGTGTCCCCATGGCCAAGACTGAGTCTTCAGGCAAGTCTCGTTTCTCCTTCACTGTGGTCCTTCCCTCCCAGAAGGCCATGTCTGTGCCAGGAGAGGCCATATCCCACGTCTTGCCCAGCCCATGTTTGTAGCTGTTGAGTACTCCATGACCTCTCACAGTAACATGTCACAGAAATTGCTCTTTCCGAGCAGGAAGCTGCATCCCAGCAGAGTCAGCAAACCTCGAGCCCTGCTTGGGTCTGCCCCAGGCACCTTCTTATGGGGAGCCCTGTGCTCTTGTGGGGGCAGTGCTTTGGGCCAGAGGCCATGGAGACGCTCCAAGCCGGAACAGGGGCCTCTTCCCAGACTTCTGCTGGTTTCCCTCTCTGCTTCATCCAGCTGCTCAGAGTGGTGTGCTCTCGACACTGAGCAAGGCAGGGACCATGACTGTGTCTGCAGGTGAGGACACCCAGACTCAGGGTGGCTGGTGTCTCACAGGCAGCGAGAGCGAGGCTGCCCCCAGAACCCAGCTCTCCCACCTCAAATTATCTGACCCTCCCCACAGTGGGTTGTCTTCCTGAGGGCAGCAGTGGCACGTCCATCTGCCACTTCCTCCATCCAAAGCCATGTCTTTCCTGTGGAGTGCAGGGCTGACCACTTCACCAGAAAGGTCTTCCTGGGCCTGTGCGCACTCCATTGTCTTGGCCTCCTTGTGCAAGTGGCGTCCTCCTCAGCAACTTGTCACTGGTGAGGCTGAGATCACCTCCTCTGCCACGCTCCACCTGCCACCATCGGGTGGCAGTTCCGAGGGAGAACTGTGGGGCTGCCACTGGTGGAGGTCACTGTGATTGGCAGGAGCACTGTGGTGGTGACAGTTTGTGATCAGATGTGGGGCTGGAGATACTGGTGGTTGTAATGATGATGATGATAATGGTGTAGCAGTACTGACGGCGATGACGGTTGGGATGATGATCATGGTGATGGTGATGGTGATAATGATTATGATGATGGTGGTGGTGATGGTAACCGAGGTAATGGTGGTGGTGGTGATGGTGACAGAGGTGATGGTGGTGGTGATGGTGATGGTGACAGAGGTAATGATGGTGGTGGTGATGGTGACAGAGGTAATGATGGTGGTGGTGATGGTGACAGAGGTAATGGTGGTGGTGGTGGTGATGGTGACAGAGGTGATGGTGGTGGTGGTGATGGTGACAGAGGTGATGGTGGTGGTGATGATGACAGGTAATGGTGGTGGTGGTGGTGACAGAGGTAATGATGGTGGTGGTGGTGATGGTGACAGAGGTGATGGTGGTGGTGATGATGACAGGTAATGGTGGTGGTGGTGGTGACAGAGGTAATGATGGTGGTGGTGATGATGACAGAGGTAATGGTGGTGGTGGTGGTGGTGATGATGACAGGTCATGATGGTGGTGATGGTGACAGGTAATGGTGGTGTGGTGATGGTGACAGAGGTAATGGTGGTGGTGGTGGTGGTGATGATGACAGGCAATGGTGATGGTGATGGTGACAGAGGTAATGTTGGTGATGGTGGTGGTGATGGTGACAGAGGTAAAGGTGGTGATGGTGGTGACAGAGGTAATGATGGTGGTTATGGTGACAGAGGTAATGATAATGGTGGTGGTGATGGTGACAGAGGTGATGATGGTGGTGGTGATGGTGATAGAGGTGATGGTGGTGGTGATGGTGACAGAGGTAAAGGTGGTGATGGTGGTGGTGACAGAGGTAACGGTGGCGGTGGTGGTGATGGTGGTGAAGAGTGATTGTGGGCGCTAGTGATGCCCAACACAGCAGCCATCACAATCTCCGTTGTGATGATGGTGCTTATAGGTTTGGAAATCATTATCTTACCAGCCCAATCTGTTCCTCACCCCTATAAACTGGAAGCGTCTGAAGGATGGATTCGTGGATAGATGGAAGAATGGATGGGTGAAAAGTTGGGTGGGTGCATAGACGTATAGATTGATGAATGGATGGATAAATGGGGGATGGATGGATGGGTGATGAATGGATGGATAGGTAGATGTGTGGATGGATGAATGGGTAGATGAGTGGATGGATGAGTGGATGGATGGATGGATGAGTGGATGGATGGATGGATGGATGGATGGATGGATGGATGGATGGATGGGGGATGGATGGGTAGATAGAAGAAAGGATACATAAGGACAATGACTAGAGTCTCTGAGTCACCTGGAGGTGGAGCAGACAGGAGTGGCAGCCACCCAGGCGCTGTGCGTCTCGTCAGCACCCACGCTCCTGGGATGTGGAGGAAGCTCCTTCGCACCTAACTCCTATCTTCTCATTCCCCTTCCTGTCACCGACACAAACAGTGCCAGAAGAGGAAGGAGCCCTAAGAGGCTTTCCCCACCCCCTACACCAAGTGTCTTTGTCTCTAGGCAGGCCGGGGCTCTTTCTGGCAAGGCCCTTCACAGCCACCTCTCTCACCCCACTTCCCTGGCCCTGATCCAGCGTACTAGACCTTGCCATCAGGAAGTCCTTCCTTGAGTCTGACCTGCATTCCTTGTGCTGCAATGTGAGGGCCCCTGCTCCCCTCAGCAAACTCTGCCCTTCCGTTCTCCCTCTTCCCCTTCCTCCATCCTGACCACCCCGTCCACTGTCTGGGCTGCGCCATGAACGTTTAGTGGGCCTGTCCCCTACTCTCTCGTGGTCTCATTCAGAATGAAGGCCAGATCCTCCCGCTGGGCCCACCCACCCCTGCAGGCCCTGCTTCCAACGGGGCTTGGCTCCAGAGGAGCAATGACATAGTGTGTGTCCTGCTCCAGGACTTGTTCCAGAACCTTCCACCAGTCGGGAGTTCGTTCAGCCCTGCTGCCCACCCCACTCCAGCTCCCTAGATCTGTTCTGAAACAGGAGGCAGGGGAGGCATCTGCGTGGGATCACAGGGCCTGGAGGTGCTATGTCTGGAGTGCAGGGCCTGGAGGGTCCTGAGCTAACAGAGCAGCTGCTGTCTCACACAGGCACTGTCCCACCCCTCCAGCTGCTCACTGCCCCGGGAGGTGAGCAGGGTGCAGAGGGACCAGGCAGCCCTCTTCTGACTGGCGCCATCTCCCCTGCCCTGCTAGAGCCCCACAGGCTTCTCAGCTCTGAGGCATGACCCTGGGGAGAGCTGAGCACCTGCCTGGGGGCCCAGACCTGGGAGCGCAGGTGTGAGAGGGGCCGCGGCCTCCACCACAGCCCTGCTCTGCAGGCTGCTCCCTGAAGCCCGGGGGCTCTCAGACCCCCACAGTGATGGTGCAGGCCCCTCTGAAGACCCAGAGGGGCACGCCGCAGCCGGTCTGGTATCCTGTGCCTTTGGCAGGGTCAGCTCAGAGCAGCCCCTGGAGGGACCCAAAGACAGGGGAGGCTCCTCCCAGGGTGCCTGGCCACCCAGGCCCACTCCTGGCCCTGCCTCGGACCCTCCCTGCCTGGACCTCAGTTTCCCCACTGGTGCCAGCTGAGAGCCCTTCCAGGGCCAGCAGTCTGTGACTTGGCACTCACTTCTCAAGGTGTCGGAAGCAGCGGGCTTGGGAGTATCTTGTCAGGTTCTAAAAATAATCGGGAGGGAGGAACATCTCCGAATAGCTGGTGAACGTGAGAGCCACCCGCCCCACGCGCAGCGGAAACTCCTCCAAATAAGGCTTTGGCAGAGCCGGAAGCCTGCACCATCACCACTCATGTCAGCAGTGCTCCAGAATTTTCCCTCCCAGCACCAAGGGGTCTCCCCCAGAGGACCAGTGGCTGGATTGGAGGCCTGGGAAGCTGGGCTCATTCTAAACCCCTGGAGGCCACTGAGGGATGGCAGCCCTTCCCATGAGAGGTCCTGGAATTTATAATTATGAAAGCTAAGCATTTCCTAGCCTAGAAACTTGAATTTAAAGTTACAGAATCTTAGAATAATCAAATTCAGACTCTTCCCCAAATCGCAGAGAACACTGGCACCAAAGGGCAGTGCCCCTGCCCGACCCCCAGGAGAAGCAGGGACTCCACCTGAGGCCAGGAGGCAGCCTGGAACCCTCCAGGCCAGCCTCTGGGGGAAAGAGAGATGGCTCCAGCTGTCCCAGGAAGGCAGAGGAGGTGTCGCTGGGCTCAATATGGCTTTCTGGGAACACCATATGGACCCTGCCCGGGAAGGAGAGGCGGGGGGAAGCAGCAGGCAGCACCCCCATCAGCAACCTCCTCAGCCCTTCCCAGGAGTTCCGGGGTGGGGGCGGCCTTCAGGAGCCCGTCCCTCCTGCCTTGTTGAGTGCACAGGGGTGGGGTGCCCCTTCTCTGCCCACCCTCTGCTTCTCCTCCATGTCCTTCCTCATCTTTCCCTGCCCCTGCAGAACCCGAGGGGAAGCTTCTCATGGACTCCACCCAGTTCCTCCCCCAGGCCATGCTTAACCTCCCAGAAGGACAAGGGTGTGCCTTGGGCACCAGGACAGGGAAGAAGAGGGAGGGACAGGTCTGGAGGGAGCGAGGAGTGGTCACAGTCTTGTGACAGGACCTTGAGAGTAGGCAGGGAGGGGTACAGAGCAGGGACATGAACTCCCATCCTTGAAGGCTTCCTGGAGGAGGGGACCTGGCTGAGCCTGGAGGTGGTGGAGGTGAGTGGTAGTTGGCACCCATGTAGGGCCAGCCTTGGAGGCTACTGATGACACCAGTGGTCGCTGAGCCAAGGCTAGTGGCGTGGGCAATGTTGGTGGCATGGGTGGCATGGGCAGTGTGGGACGGGGCTTGTACCCTTGGAGGTTTGGGAGATTCAGGCTCGAAGCCAGAGACCACCGCCTGCTGGCATGGAGGGAGGGGCCCAGTGCTCAGGCCCCACCCCAGGCTGCTGTGGGGGATTTCTCTCCCAGCCTGCTCCAAGTCACTAACAGGTTACTACCACAGGGTGTGGCCAGGGTCATACAGCTGGGGCCTGGACCACTGCTTGGCCAACCCTAGAAGAGGCCGGTCCCGGCCCCCACCCAACTCCTGCCATCCTGCAGGCAGTCTGCGCCTGTGGCTGCCAGAAGCACTCCCCGTCCCAAACCTTGGTGCTGCCTCCCTCTGCTGTCCCGGCCTCGCCCCTCCCTGCCGCTGAGTCTCTCCAAAGCCATGTGCGTTGTAGCAGGCTTTGGTGGGGCCAGGCAGTTTCCTGCAGGACAGGGGTCCCCCGAACCTGGCATGCACATGGGGTGTGCTCCAAGGAGACTTTTGTCAGCATCTGACAGCTGGGAAGTCTGGGGGGCCTCTGGAAAAGAGGCCACAGAGTATCCTGGGAAGGAGCAACAGACCACCTGCCCCTGCCTCCGGGTGCACGTCTGCAATGCACCAGGAACAGGCAGCCGTTGGAGGAGAGGAGGGCAGATCTAGATGACCAGGCCTGGTGAGGAGAGGCAAGGTGGAGGCCAGGCTGCGGGGCCAGGCTGAGGAACGACAGCCATGTGCAGAGGCGACAGCTACTCGCATCTCCTGGGTGCCGTTGGTCTCCATGGCCCACAGGTCTCGATGCAACACGTCCCGCGTATGCGCCAGGCTTGCAGAGACCATGCTGGAGGCTCATGGACTCCAAGTGCAAGCTCCCAGAGAAGGGGACCCCAGCGTAGACCAGAGAAGGGGACCCCAGCGTAGACCAGAGAAGGGGACCCCAGCATAGACCAGAGAAAGCACAGAATGGTTTGTGCCCTTACCCATGGCTCAGATGAAGGGGACGAGGGACAGTGATGCAGGCCTTGGTAACAACCACCCAGCACAGAAGAGGAAACTGAGGCACAGAGAGAGTAGGTGACTTGCCCAGAGTCACAGAGCTAAGCCTGTGGTGAGATTTGAACCCAGGTGTCCAGGCTGTGCTGGCTGTGCACTTAGGCAGCAGGTTAAAACGTCTCTGAGACAGGTTCCAACAGCTCAGATGTTTATTTTGCCAAGGTTAGGGGTTAGCTTGATTTTGTACATTTTAGGGAGACTTAAGACATCAATCAATACACATGACATATGCACTGGTTCTGGAAAGGTGCAGCATCCCGAAACAGAAGCTTCCGGGTCATAGGTGGATTTAAAGATCTTCGGATTCACAATTGGTTGAAAGAGGTATCTATCTAAAGACCTGGAATCAACAGAAAGGAGTGTTTAGGTTAAGACAAGGGGGTGTGCAGAGCAAAGTTATTATGTGGATGAAGTCTCTTGGATGGCCGCTCTCAGAGGCAGTAGATGACAAACGCTTCCTATTTTACCTTTCAAAGATGCCAGGCTAGACTCTCAGCTAATCTCTTCAAAGTCAGAAAAAGACCTGGAGAGGGAAGAGAATTCTCTACGGAATGTAAATTTACCCCACGAGAGACAGCCTTGCAGGGCCATTTCAAATATGTCAAGGAAATATACTTCGGGGTAAAATCCTTTGATTTCTTCCAGGACCTATTGTCATGTGATGCTATGCTACAGTCAGGTTGGAATTTGGTGCCTTATTTCCACAGAGTCTGTTTGGTCTGTCTGAAGATTTCTGTTTAATGTGAATGCTGATGAGTTTTGTGCCTGAATTCCGAAGAGAGGAGAGTATAATGAGGCATATCTAGTCCCTCCTCATCATCATAATGCGAACTCATTCTTCTAGGTTTCTTTGGAATCCCCTTGGCTAAGAGGAGGGTCTGCTTAGTCGGTTGAAGGGCTTAGAATTTTATTTTTGGTCCACACTGGGCATCTGTGCAGGAGGTATTTGTAATGCTAGAGTATTCTCAGGGAAAAAATAGAGCAGTTTCCATTTCCAAAAACCAAACAAGAAGTAAGACCTCACGTTGATGTATTATTGTCTGGGCCTGACTATTTTAAGTGCTGGCCAAATGAATTTTGAGTGCAGGGTCCTGACACGGATGTCAGGTGGGAGGCACCCAAAGCCTCCTCAAAGCCGCACCGGCTCCATGTGTCCCGGCCCTCTCACTTTCCCCGAGCTCGCAGGGGAGAGGCTGTGCTCTCTGTCTCTGCTGGGTCCAGCACCTCCAGCCCCAGCCTGCCTCCCTCCCCATCAGCTCCTCACAGGGTCTTTTGACCAGGCCTTTACCTCTCTCTACACTCTCCAGCCTTTCTCCTTAAGAGTCCCTCTCATCAGCAACTAACTATAGAGCTATTCAGGATTTTTATTTCTTTTTGAGTCACTTCTAGTGCATTCTGCTTTTCTGAAATCCAGCTGTTTCAACTAAGTTTTCAAATGTGTTGGAATCACACTGCTCCTACCACGCTCTGATTTCTGATGTGTCTGTAGTGGGGTCCCCTTTGTTACCTCTCACACGGCGTGAATTGTGCCTCCTCTCTTTTATGTTATTCAACATACTTGTTTCATCGTTTGCTTCAAGGAAGAAACTTTTGCCTTTGTGGCTCCCCAGAGTTATGCCCCCTAGTTCACTCATTCCTGCTCCAATCTTTATTACCTCCTTCTTTCTTCTTTGGGTCTATTAGGAATGAAAATAACTTTTTATGCTGAATGCTGAGCACATTAATGTTTCGCCTTTGTTATTATCTAATATAAGCATTTTAGGCTACAAATTTCCTTTAAAGTGTTATTTAGCTCCTCTCTGAAAGCTTCTGTAGTTACTATTTCCATTACCCGTCAGTTGTGTTGGTTTTCAAATTTCCATTATGATTGCTTTCTTGGCTATGTGTTGTTTTATTTGTGTTTTTAAAGTTCCAAACCATGGGATTTAAGAGATCTATACTTTTGTGATTTCTAATTTAATTGTGTTGTTGTAAAATATAATCTATATGTGAACTGCTTTGTTGCCTGGTATGTGACCAATTTTGATAAATATGTTGTACCTCGTTTACAGTTGTTGGGTGCATGGTCATGTGCATGTGAGTTAAACCAAGCCGGTCGGTTGTCTTGCTCGAATCCTCTGTATCCTTGCTGATGCAGGGCAGGTGAGCCTCCAGAAGTGGGGCTTAGCCTGGGAGCGATCTTGGCTTTGTTCAGCAAATAATTTGAAGCAAGCCGGTGGTGTTAGAAGCAACTTCGACTGAAGTGGCCATGTACAGCAGCAGCAGAGGGCTCCTTGAAGAACAGGGCTACTCCACAGGCAGTGAGCCCAGAAAAGCAGCTCAGAGGCACTTTCACAGTCATAGTTATAATTAAGGGGCAGATTATGCAGAAATTTCAAGAAAAAGAGTGGTGAACTCCAGGTGGGCGGGCCGCTGCCGTGGAAAGGGGCACTAACTTCTGGGTTGTCATGGCAATGGTAAACCAATAGGCACATGGGTGGGCGTGGGTTCTGGAAAGGTCGTCCCTCCCTGTCCCTCTTTTAGCTAGTCCTCAATTTGGTCCACTATCTGAGCCCTGCCTCCGGAGCTGAGTCCTGCCTCCTACCTCGTTGTGATACTGTGAAATATATATTTAGTCTTCATCCGCATTTCCTGACATACAGCTCCTGGAAGTCTTGGAATCTTCAGAGTGACAAGCGTGTCTTTTGTATGTTAATGAGATGACTGGTGGCCCTGAAGTAGCTTCAAGATGGGGCTGGCCACTGGAAAGACCAAGAAGGATTAGAGGGTTGGGACTTGCAGCTCCACCTACCACCTCCAGGCAGGGAGAGAAGCTGAAGGTTGTGTTGATCACCAATGGCCAATGATGTAATCAGTCATGTATATCTAATAAAGCTTCCATAAAACCTCAACAGGACGGGGTTCAGGGAGCTCCCAGATAGCTGAACACATGCAGGTGCCTGGAGGTAGCACCAGGAGGGCCTGGGAGTGCCTGCCCCGGGGGTCTCCTCTCCCTGCTGTGCCTCCGCACCTTCGTCACAGCCTGGGTCAGAAATGGGTAAACTCAGCTTGGTATGTCTCTGCGTCCTATGAGCTGCTCCAGCAAGTCATCAAACCCGGGATGGGGTTGTGGGAACCCAGAGCCATGGCAGGTGGGTCAGAAGCACAGGCCACACCCGGGCTTGCAACTGGCATCAAAAGCAGGGCTATCTCGTGGGACAGAGCCTTGACCTGCGTGATCTGATGCCACCTCCAGGTGGATGGGGTCGGAATTAAATTGAGGACACCCAACAGGTGTCCACTGCAGAGTCACTGGGTGTGTGGGAAGCACTCCCACGGCTGGCCACAGAAGCGTCCTGTGCTGGGGGGAGAATGTGAGCAGGGAGTAAGAAAAGAGCTGCAGTTTGGGCCGGGCGCGGTGGCTCACGCCTGTAATCCCAGCACTTCGGGAGGCTGAGGCGGGTGGATCACAAGGTCAAGAGATCGAGACCATCCTGGTCAATATGGTGAAACCTCGCCTCTACCAAAAATACAACAACAAAAAAAAATTGGATTTCCAGTCACTCATACATTTCAATTATTTTGAATCTGCTTGACCTGTCAAGAATTGGGAAAAAGTACTGAAATTTCCCACTATGATAGTAGATTGTCTCTTTTTTTCTTTGTAACTCTACCCAATTTTGCTTTGTATGTTTTGAGGAGTACGAGTTTAGAATCATTATAGTTCCTGGAGATTTGAATTTTTATCATTTTGAAGTAACCAGTTCTTTCTATAATTTTTTTTGCTTAAAGTCTATCTCATTTGATATTAATATAAACACCCTCATCGTCCTTTGTTAAATAACATTTTTGTGGGTATATTCTCAAATTCTAGGTATGTCTCATATAAGAGTGTACAACTGAACTTTTAAAATGCAGTGGGGGAATGTGACTTTTGACCTTTTTCTTCCCATCTTCGGGTGGTGAGTGCTGTGTTTGCATCTGGTACTCTGTCTCAGTGCACCGTCATGCCCTGGTTTTACTACGCTTTAAAAAAATCTCCTTTCTCACCTGGTCACGGTGGCTCAGACCTGTAATCTCAGCACTTTGGGAGCCTGAGGTGGGAGGATTACTTGAGGCCGGAAGTGTGAGACCAGACAAAGCGAAAAAGCGAGATCCTGTCTCTCTCTCAAAAAAAAAAGAACCACAACACTCCTTGATTTTTCAAAGTGACTGCATCTTGAAAATAATTCTTTCTTTCTTTATTTTAGAGACAGGATGTCACTCTGTTACCCACGCTGGAGTGCTAGAGTGCAGTGGCACAATCACAGCTCACTGCAGCCTCAAACTCCTGGGCTCGAGTGATCCTCCTGCCTCAGCCTCCTGAGGAGGCACCACCACACCTGGCTAATTTATTTGTTTATTAGTAGAGGTGGGGTCTCACTATGTTGCCCAGGCTGGTCTTGAACTCCTGGGTTCAAGTGATCCTGCTGCCTCGGCCTCCCAGCGTGCTGGGATTGCAGGCATGAGCCACTGTGCCTGGCCTAAAGTATTTATTTTTAACACAGTTTTTACCTTTTATGCATACGGAAATCTTACAGATTCCTTCTGTTCCTTTTCAGCTTACCTTTGAAATTCTGCCCATTATTTAACCAGGTCTAAAACGCATGGAGATATGAGCGCCCTTTCAAACAGTGCAGGGACCTCAGGAGACTTCAGTCATTCTTTTCGGGCTTCTGTGCTGGCTCTGTCTGCCGTTTCGGCTCTGTATGTTTAACCCTATGAATGAGACACGGTTATCATCGAGCGTAGACAGCCCTGGTTATATGGACGTACATGTTTAGCCATTTCCTTGTCACTATTCCTTGTAAGATCTCACGCTTTGCTTTTTCCTGGAGCACTGGCTTTCAGTCCTGCTGGTGAACACCTGTTGACTGTAAGTCTGAGGTCCATGTAGAGAAGGCTGAGTTAAGCCCACTCATGGCTGGACGTCATGCCGCACCATGGGAAGCCTGTTCTTGCTTATTTATCCTCTTGAACTCCATAATGTGCCCCCAACCGATAAGCAACTACTCTAATTTAGTTAACGTGTCTCTTTTTTTTAACAAGTGTTCTTTTTATTTGATAATAATTTTAGGCAACAGAAAGTCGCAAAGATCATATAGAAAGTGTCGCTCTGCCCCACAAGCTTCCCTGCGTTCACAGCTTACGTAACCATGGCACAGTGATCAGGGCGTCTGTTTATTCGAACAATATTGTTACAGATCTCAGTCTGCTTTTGACTTTTCTCCGTAAGCACTTTTTAAAAAAGATCCATCTGGGTTGCTATGTGTGCATCTCGCCTGTTCTTTTTTTCTTGACATGGTTTATTTTAATATAAAATACAGCCAAACATATACCACAAACGAGACGGAGCCATATGTAACGGCATTCTCCGTGCCTGGCGCTCATACTGGCGTGTGCACTTGGATTCTGCGTTTTTGGTTTAACTTGGAGGTATAACCGAAATATACTAAGATTCATCCATTTAAGTGTTGAATGGGTTTGGCCGTATGTACACGTTGTCAGCCACTGACACAATCAGATGGCGTGTGGCTCTGTCAGACCTGCGCAACTGTCACCGTGAGTGGGGCAGTGCCACCAGACCCAGCATCCCCTCAGGAGGTCCCTTTCTAGTAAAAGCCTTTCCTGTCCTCCGCCCGGGCCAACCACTGCTCTGTTCTTCCTCCTTGTACAGTCAGGATTCGCTTCAGGAGGAGGATGCATTCTGAGAAACATGTCCTTACGTCGACTCACACTGGTCTAGGTGGCAGAGCCTACGTGCCTGGGCCATGTGCTACAGCCTGTTGTCCTGGGCTACCAACCTGGTCTGCCTGTGACTGCACTGAATACTGTGGGCAACTGTACACAATGGCAGGAATCTGTGTATCCAAACTGGGTGCTGTGGTTGCACCCGTAGTCTCAGCTACTTGGGAGGATCACTGGAGCTGAGTTCAAGACCAGCTTGGGCAACATAGTGAGACCCAATCTCAAAAAAAAACCAACACCCCACAGAATCTGTATGTATGAACATAGAAAAGGTACAGTGAGAATACAGTGTAAAAGATTAGAAATGGTCCCTCTGTGTAGGGCACTTGCCATACCCTACGTGGAGCTGGCAGGACGGGCAGTTACTCCTGCAAGTGCGTGGGAAGCCCTCAGACGTCCCTGTGCGCTATGGGAGACTTTGCAAACACTGTACATGTAGGCTTTGCTGAGTGTGTTAAAAACATTTTCATTCTTCAATGTCTCACTGTAACTTTTTTACTTTATAAACTTATTAATTTGTATAACTTTAACTTTTAGATTAATAACATTTAGCTTAAAACACAAACATGTACAGCTGTACAAAAATATTTTCCTTCTTTATGTCCTTATCCTATAAGCTTTATTCTATTTTAAAATTTATTTTTACTTTTTTATTTTTTACACTTTTTTTCTTAAAAACCAGCACGCGCACACACACAGTAGCCCAGGCCTACACAGGGTGGAATCGGCCCTCACTGCCTTCCGCCCTCACGTCCTGTCGCACCAGAAGGTCCTCCGGGCAGCCATATGCATGGAGCTGTCCCCTCCTAGTGCAGCAGTACCTTCATCTGGACCCTCCTGAAGGCCCTGCCTGGGGCTGTTTTGCAGTTCACTTTTTTCTTTATGCGTAGAAGGAGGACACTCTAAAATCAGAAAAGCACCGTGCATAAACACATAAACCAGTAACAGTCGTTGATGATTAAGTATTATGCAGTGTACATAACTGGTGAGCTCGGCTTTTCTAAGGCTGGCAGCGCGGTAGGTTTGCCTACCCCAGCATCGCCGCACAGGGAGAAATGACCGCTAGGATGTCACCAGGTGGCAGAAGCTTTCAGCTCCATTACAATCTTATGAGACCACCGTTGTATGTGGGGTCCATCACCGGCTAACTGGCAGAGACACAGCACACGACCATACCATACTTCTCCCTTTTCCAGGATTCAGCCTCTTGGGACCGGCCCCTCTCCCTCAGCATTAACGCTGCTCAGATCCATCCCGGTTGCTGTGCACCAATCCTTCCTTTTTTTTTTTGAGACAGGGTCTCGTTCTGTTGCCTAGGCTGGAGTGCAGTGGTGCAATCACCGCTCACTGAAGCCCCAGTCTCCCAGGCACAACTGATTCTCCCACTTGGGCCTCCTGAGTAGCTGGGACTATAGATAGACACACACCACCCTGCCCAACTAATTCTTTAAGGTTTTCCTAGAGGCAAGGTCTCACTGTACTACCCAGGCTGGTCTCAAACTCCTGGACCCAAGCGGTCCTCCCACCTCAGCCTCCTAAAGTGCTGGGATCATAGGGATGAGCCACTCTGCCCAGTCTGGATTTGGGGTTTGTTTGTTGTTGTTTGAGACTTGGTCTGGCTATGTTGCCCAGGCTGGTCTCAAACCCCCGGGCTTGGGCCCTCCTGCCTTGGCCTCCCACAGTGCTGGGATTGCAGCCGGGAGGCACCATGGCCAGCCCACTTCCTTCTGATTCTCGAGTAGAATTCCATTGTAGGGGTTCACTGTAGTTCATCTCTTCTCCCATGGAAGGATGTTTGGGCTGTTTCCAGTTTTTGACAACTACGAAAAAAGCTGATGTAAACGTTTATGTTTGCGTTTGTATAGAAGTATCTTCATGTCTCTGGGACGCACGCCGAGGAGTGGAACTGCCAGGGCATACGGCGAGTGTATGTTTAACTCTAAGAAAACCACACACGATTTTCCAGAGTAGCCGCCCTGTTTCGCACTCTCACCGACAATGGTTCGAGAATTCCTGGCTGGCTATTGTCGTAGCTCTTCTAATTCTTTCAAGAATGTCTTTTGCAGAACAAAGTAGTTTTTCCCACTGACTGAGCTTTTGGTACCCTAGGTAAGACCTCTTCGCCAGGTCACAGAGATTTTTCTCCTAGTCTAAGTGTTACAGCTTTGTGTTTGACGTTTAGATCTAGTGTGAGCTAGCTTTTATGTAAGGTATAAGAATTACATCAGTCTCCCTGATGTAATTCAGAGCAAGGTCCAGGTGAGGCCCCGTGAGAATAAGAGCCAGGGCAGCAGCACACGGCCTCTGTGCCCCCAGCCCCGATGGCTCAGGGTTGGCCCCAGCCTGGCATCAGCTTCAAGTGCCCTCGGTGATTTCTGGCTGGACCTGGGCTGGCTCCTGCTTCCTGTTCCTGCAGTAGCCCTGTAGCAGGCTCGGGAGAGGCAGGCCATGGCGAGAGGCAGGACCAGGAGTGCCCGTGCGAGGCCCTCATCTCTTGGCTTTGCCTGAGCTCCAAGCCCCTCCTGGCCCACACACTGCCAGTCTCACCCTCACCTCACCCCAGCTCTCCAGGTGCCCTTCCCAGTGGCTGGGGCTTCTGCTTAGACTACCAGCTTTGGTGGAGACCACCCCAGTCTTGCCGGCCTGTTCTGGCCCCTGGTTTCTGGTGTCCACTAGCAGCTGACAAGACAGACCCCCAAGGCCCTTCTGCAGGATTGAGCTGAGAATGGCCGCTGAGCCCTGCCCCTTCCTCTTCCCCCGAACGGTCTCTCCTCAGTGCAGTGGCCAATGAGCCCTGCCTCCTTTGTCCATGGATGCCATGCAGCCTCCTGTGGCCCCTCCCATGGCCCCTCCCCTCTCCCCAGAGTCCTCTTTATTTTAATTTATTTTGTCTTTTTTTGAGACAGAGTCTCGCTCTGTTGCCCAGGCTGGAGTGCAGCTCCAGCTCACCACAACCTCTGCATCCCGGGTTCAAGTGACTCCCCTGCCTCAGTCTCCTGAGTAGCTGGGATTACAGGCATGCACCACAACACCAGGCTAATTTTTGTATTTTTAGTAGAGACGGGGTTTCACTACATTGGCCAGGCTAGTCTCAAACTCCTGACCTCAGGTGATCCACCCATCTTGGCCTCCCGAAGTGCTGGGATTACAGGTTTCACAATGTAGCCACCCCTGTCCTGGGCCTGCTAGAGCCCCAGCCTCAATGCCCTCAGCCCAGGACATTTCTGGGGACCCAGCTGGCCCTGATTCTGAACTCTGGGAAGGAGGGCTGAGGCTAGTGGAAGCTCTCAGGCACGTCTGCCTTCCACGCCTGGAGCCGAGGGTACATCCAGGCAGCTTCTCTGCCCTGGGAGGGGGATTGGAGGATGGACCACAGATGTCCACCTCTGGGTTCATGGCAGAGGGAGGGACCCACCTCTCAGCGGGGTGGCACAGGGACAGGACCACCTTAATGACCTTCTGGGCGTGCTGGGTCCCCAGAGTTGTCACAGCCTTCACCATGGTGTGCTGGATGCTCTTGAAGGTGACGCCTGGCAGCTCCTGGAACAGGCCCTGCAGGATCTCTGCCACCTGTGCGGAGAAGGGCGGGGTGAGAGCAGCCTCAGAGAGGCCCCTGCTCGGGCTGGGGCTGCCTCCTCCAGGAGGCCCCCACTGATCTCTTCAGCCCACCCTCGAGAGACGCCTGTGGGAATCACTGGCTGGGACCAGCTCCAAGGTGCCCCTAGTTTGCACACCCTCACGCCCTTGCCTTACCATCGTGCCCACGGTGCCTTCCCTTGACTTACATTACCTTACCATGGTGTCAGTGGTGCCTTGCCTTGCCTTGCCATGGTGCCCACGGTGCCTACACAGATGGGAGCAAGAAGCTGTGGGGTCAGTGCAGTTGACCCGAGGGGCCCCTGCCTGCCCCACAGCAGCTCTGGATAGTGCTGAACTAAGCTGGCAGAGCCAGGCTGAGGCAGGGGTGGGGACGCTTCGCTCTCTCCCGTCTTCTGTGTGTGAACGAGGCGGTGAGTCCCTCTGGTTGCTGCAGCAGGGCCTGCAACTTTGAAGTAAGCCACGAATCTGTGGGCACCACTGGACCTGGGCCTGCTCCCCCAGCCTGTGCTGCCCCATGTGGACTGGCAAAGCTAGAGGAGTCAGGGAGCCCAAGGCGGTCTCCATCAGGAGGAGTGGTGCGCGGGTGTGCACACAGGCTCCTGAAGCACCTGATGTGCCACCATTCTGCTCCCTGTCCCAGTCCTGCGGAGCCTGTGGGCTGAGGACAGTCCCACACCCACCCTTCACGGGCCTCACACCCAGCCCCCACCTGCTCAGGCTGGATGCTGGAACCCTGGAAGATTTGCAGGAAGATTTGCAGGAGGAGCTCTGAGGCCAGGTCACAGTGAGGGTGGTTGTTGCCTCGGAGGCTGTGCAGGAGTGTGAGGACCAGCTACTTGTGCTGGGCCATGGTCAGGTTCTCCTGGAAGGCCTGGGCAGAAGCGTGGGGGAGGCATCAAGGGGGCTCTAACCAGAGCCAGCGTGGACGCTGTGAGCGGACCCCAGAGCCAGCGTGGATGCCCTGCATGGACCCCAGAGCCAGCGTGGATGCCCTGCATGGACCCCAGAGCCAGCGTGGATGCCCTGCATGGACCCCAGAGCCAGCGTGGACGCCCTACATGGACCCCAGAGCCAGCGTGGACACCCTGCATGGACCCCAGTTTAGCATGGACACCCTACGAAGACCCCAGGTCAGCGTGGATGCCCTGCGCGGACCCCAGAGCCAGCGTGAACGCCCTGCGAGGACCCCAGAGCCAGCATGAATGCCCTGCGAGGACCCCAGAGCCAGCGTGGATGCCCTGCGCGGACCCCAGGTCAGCGTGGATGCCTGTGCGGACTCCAGAGCCAGTGTGGACGCCCTGTGAGGACCCCAGGTCAGCGTGGATGCCCTGTACGGACCCCAGGTCAGCTTGGATGCCTATACGGACTCCAGAGCCAGCATGGATGCCCTGTGAGGACCCCAGGTCAGCGTGGACGCACTATGCGGACCCCAGGTCAGCGTGGACGCCCTGTGCGGACTCCAGAGCCAGCATGGACGCCCTATGTGGACTCCAGAGCCAGCGTGGATGCCTGTGCAGACATCAGAGCCAGCGTGGATACCTGTATGGACCCCAGGTCAGCATGGATGCCCTGTGAGGACCCCAGGTCAGCGTGGATGCCCTGTGTGGACTTCAGAGCCAGTGTGAATGCCCTGCGAGGACCCCAGGTCAGCGTGGATGCCCTGTGTGGACTTCAGAGCCAGTGTGAACGCCCTGCGAGGACCCCAGGTCAGCGTGGATGCCCTGTGTGGACCCCAGGTCAGCGTGGACACCCTGTGAGGACCCCAGGTCAGCGTGGATGCCCTGTGTGGACCCCAGGTCAGCGTGGACACCCTGTGAGGACCCCAGGTCAGCGTGGACACCCTGTGAGGACCCCAGGTCAGCGTGGACACCCTGTGAACACCCCAGGTCAGTGTGGACACCCTATGTAGACTCCAGGGCCCCTATCCCATTGCCTAGGCTGGGAAGTTGCAGGCTCACAGCCCTGGGCAGAGACAGCTTTGCCTGGCGTTAGACCCCCACCCCCCATCCTCAGCCACGAAGCAGCCCCCAGCCTCAAGTGCAAGCCCCAGCTCCCTGGGGTCTGGCTGGAGACCACCTCCTGCTCACCCCTGCCCTGGCCTCATCTTGCATCCCCTACCCTTGTTCCCCTGAGAACATATCCCAGGGGGCATGAGCTGTGTTCCCCATGGCCCAGTCTCTGGGAAGCCCACCAGGGGCAGCAGGCTTCTGAGTGCAGGGCTCCTGGGAGGGGTCTCAGGAACCTCCATCTGCATGAGGGTATCAGTGCCCTCATCTCGGCTCCTGCCCAGGAGCAGGCAGGGTCTGAGGCCGCAGTGACCCTCCCTTGGAAGGTGCAGAAATGGAGGGACAGGAAGATGGAATGTTCCACTCAAAGCCATCCTGTTAGGGCTGGAGATCCATCACGACCTGATCACTTGGCTCCAGGGCCAGTCGGAGGGGAGGGCCAGGCCTGAGAGGAAGTGGATGTAGAGGGAGGGAGGGCAGGCCGGAGGGAAGCCAGAGGGGTGGCGGCCAGCGGTGCCTGGGAGCCTGGGCACCTGCAGGTTCACAAGGGCCGGGCCCATGTTTGAGTCAGAAGCTCGAGGCAGGAACAGAGTCTCTGGAGAGAGCGGACTTTCCCTGTCTTAAGGGAACTATGCCTGGGAAGAGCCCATGGTCTTGGCCTGCTTGCATCCTGGCTCGGCCCCACCCACTGCCTGCACAGGTCACACGGGGCTTCCAGGTCCCCATCTGTGCCATTGCTGGGGAGGCAAGTGGACAGCTTGAGGGTTCTGGGGGGCACCTTCCAGCCGTCAGCCCCGCCCTGCCTCGGAGAGGCCTCACTCACCACACACAGCCTCAGTTCCCCTTCCCTGGAGGCCTTTCTTCCAAACTGCTTCATCTGCTTATTCAAATGCATGAATTCTGAGGCACCCCCTGCACCAACCCTCCAGTCAGGACTGCCGTGGCCAGTGGGAGTGACGCTCCCTCTCCAGTGTGATCACCCCAACCCGCAGACCAGGAGTGGGGCGAGAAAGCCCAGGAGCCAGGCTGGATTACCAGGAAAGAGCAGGGCCCTCAGCCCTCCCCTGCTTCCCACCCTGACCCCGGCTCACAGCTCACCCCTCTGCTGAACCAGAAGCTGGAGAAGGAGGCAGACACACTGCTGGGAGTGACTCCGAGTGACCTTGTCCTCGTCCTGCCACAGCAGAGTCAGCAGGCAGATCTGCTTGCCCAGCATGGAGGGTGTGGCCTCTTCCTGGAGGATGGAGGGCCTGGATGAAGTCAGTGAGCAAAGCAGAGCTTCTCTGTGTCGTTCCTGCCAACTCAGGCCCTCGGGCTTTCAGACTCTTTCACTCCATTCCGGGGTTCAGGGTCATGTGGGAAATGCACCCACTCAGCATCTGAAAAGGGGCTCTCATTCCAGCTCCAGGAAAGCCCCCACTCCTCTGACCCCAGGTTCTTCCTCTGTACAAGGGGGCATCCCCATTGTGTATGAGAAGTGAGTGGTATGCCTTGGTTATTTTCCTTTATGCATTCATGTGTGTATGTATGCATGAGTGTATGCCTGTGTGTGCATGTGTGTATGTATGCATCTGTATGTATGTATGTGTGCATGTATGTGTGTGTATGTGTGCATGTATGCACCTGTATGTATGTGTGTATGCATGTGTGCATGTATGCATCGGTATGTATGTGTGTATGCATGTGTTTATGCATGTGTGTATGTATGCATCTGTATGTATGCATGTGTGTATGCCTGTGTGCATGTGTATGCCTGTGTGTGCATGTGTGCATGTGCATGTGTGTATGCCTGTGTGCATGTGTATGCCTGTGTGTGCATGTGTGCGTGTGCATGTGTGTATGCCTGTGTGTGCATGTGTGCGTGTGCATGTGTGTATGCCTGTGTGCATGTGTGTGCCTATGTGTATACCTGTGTGTGCATGTGTCCCTGTACATGTGTATGCATGTGTGTATGTATGCATCTGTATGTATGCATGTGTGTATGTATGCATGAGTATATGCCTGTGCGTGTGCATCTGTGTGCATGTGTATGCCTGTGTGTATGCATGTGTGTACATGTGTCCATGTGTGTGTGCCTGTGTATACATATGCATGTGTGTGTATGCCTGTGTATGTGCCTGTGTGTATATGTGCATGTGTGTATGTGTACATGCATGTGTGTATGTATGTACATGTATGCATGTGTTCATTTCTTGTGACTGCTTAAATATTTTTTCTATTTTTTTAAACTTTTAGGTTCAAGGATACTTGTGTAGGTCTGTTATATAGGTAAACTTGTGTCATGGGGGGTGGCTGTACAGATTATCCCATCACCCATGTACTAAGCCTAGCACCCAACAATTACCTTTTCTGTTTCTCTCCCTCCTTCCCCCACTTCAGATAGACCCTAGTGTCTGTTGCTCCTACATGTCTATGCGTTATCATTTAGCACCCACTTATAAGTGAGAACGTGGTATTTAGCTTCTGAATTTTTTTCTATTTCTCTTTCTATGTTTTCTGTTTTTTTTCAGCAATGTGGGTTATGTTATGCCTTTGGGAGGTTTTCTTCATGTTTATCCTGCCTGGAGCTCACTGGTAGTCTTGGATCCATGGGTTTTTTATTTTTCCTTACATTTGAACAACTTCAGCTGCCGTATCTTCAGCTATGCTTTGTGTCCCAATCCTCATCTCTCCTCCTGGGACTCCAGTTATACTTGATATCTTTCCGCAAATGACTGTGGCTGTGACTTCTTTCTCCAGTTTTTCTTCTTCCTCTGTGTGCTTCAGTTTCGTGGGTTCTGCTGTCTTGTCTTTAAGTTCATGGATATTTTCTTCTGCAGTGTCTAATTCCCTTGTATATGGATCCAATGGCTTTTTCACTTCAGACACTAGTTTGTTGGCAGTTCTAGAAATCCCATTTGGCTCTTTTTTACATTTGCTATTTTTCTATTGCTTTTCATATCTATTACTATATTCATGTTTTCCTTTAAATTCTTGAACATAGTTGTAATAGCTGTCTTAAAGTTTTGAATTTCATCATCTCTGTCATTTCTAGGGCTGCTTCTACCGATGAGTCCTGAATATAGGTGAATTCACCTGACTCTTCACTGTGTCAAGTACATTTTTATTGTGTGCTGGACATTGCAAATGTTACTTTGAATTTTGTCCTGGCAGGCAGTTTGCTGATCCTTTTGGGTGTTGGGTATGAGATTTGTGGGAGGGTGCATTCCACCCGGGGAGTGGAATAACACACTTCTGAAGGTGTGGCCTTCATGGGCTGCTCAAGGAGATGTCTGGAACTCTGGAGCTCCTTCCCTGCACGGCCACCTCCTTGTCAGGACTCAGGCTCGGCTTCCAGCTCCCTCTCCATCCCTGAACTTCCATCTCTGCCTCCTCAGCTCAGCCACGTCAGGATTTCTGCTTCCAGGGCTTCAGCCCAGAACATACCTCAGGCAGCAAGCTGGCCTGACAGCACCACCCTCCCCATCTCCTCTCCTTCCAGCTGCTACGGTCCTGTGCTGCCTGCTGGCACCATCCAGAATCAGTTACTTGTCTCTTCTGGCCCATTTGATAGTTACTAGTTACTCACAATGGGAGAGTGAGGCCGGCAATAGTCACTGGGGAGGGGAATGGGGGTGCTTAGTGGCTGGAGAAACAACGGGACTTGCCGAGGGGCTGGGAAAGTTGTGTTGATACATTCGCCTTTTGAAAAAGCCACTAAGCTGGCCACTGAAAAATTTCTTTTCATTTTGCCATATGCAAGTTTCACAACGAAGTAACGTTAGCAATGGGGTGAGTGTCTCTTACAAAGGCCACAGCCCAGACTGGGTGGGGAGGCTTCTGCAGGACTCCGGCTGCATGGATGGCCTCAGAGGTCAGAGAGCTGGCGCAGGAGAAGTGTGACTCAGGTAGGAGCCGCCGTGTGCCTGCGTGAGTCTGGGCCGTGCAGCGAGCCCTGAGTGGATGTGCTTGAATCTGGCGGACAGGGCAGTGGAGACAGAAGAGAGCCCTGCTCAGGGTGGAGGGATGCTCTTCCCATGTGTGCGCGGGTGGGGGTTCTGTGCCCCCAGCTCTGAGGATGAGGCTTGCCGCCCTGGCACACCTTGTCAGCCTCCTGCTGTTTTCAAGTTATGTAACTCATTCACGAATTTGTTCCTTCAGTAAATCTACATGGGAGGCCTTTTCATTTTTAAAATTCATTTTAATTTTTTTGTTTTGAGTAGGGGCCTCACTCTGTCACCCAGGCTGGAGTGCACTGAGGCCTCAATCTCCTGGGCTCAAGCAATCCTCCTGCCTCAGCCTCCCAAAGTGCTGGGATTACAGGTGTGAGCTGTTGTGCTGGACCTTAGGGATGCCTTTTTAAAAGGCAAACTTCCTTCACAGACAGATCTATATATCTGGTCTGAGCCTCTCCACCACCCCTGCCTGGGTGCGCACCTGTGGCTCAGCAGCCTGGACCGCATGTGGGTCACACGGGTCCTGCCCAACAAGCCTCCAGAGAGTTGACCCGTCCCCCGCCTCCACTTCCAGGCAGGCTCGTCGGGTCGGTGCCACCTCGTCTTTCCAGGTGCACAGGCACCTCCCGGCAGCCGTCCTTTTCCCGACGATCCTCAGACACTCCTCAGTGCTCCCACATGCTGCACCTGGAATCTAACCACCGACTGACCGCACTGACCTGTGTCATCCCACCTGGCACGGTCTCCCCACTGGCTCCCCCGGCCACCTCCCCTTCATGCCCCTCGGGCTGTTCTTAGCTCAGAAGGGGGATGGAGCCTCTCCAATGTTGCAGTGGCTCCTGTTCACGCAGTCTCAAAAGCCGAAGTCCTGACAGGGGCTGCTACCCCCGCCTCTCAGACCTCACCAACCTCCACTGTCCCTGCCCCACGCTGAGCCCACGCTGGCCTCTTCCAGGAACATGGAATCCATTTTCTAAAACACTGCAAGTCTCTACCTCAACACACCCGGCTCAAGGAGGCCCTGACCCTGTATTTTTTGATAATTTTAAAATTTGATATCATTTCAAGCTTACAGAAATGTTGCCAGAAAAGTTCAGGGAATCCTCACATGTTCCCCATCCAGTACCTCTGCTCTTTTCACTGCGAAATGGGTACTGCACTGTATGTACACGTCACAATGCACTTGTGTCTTCTGCTGATGGACACCTGGGCCACTTCCTGTGTGGCACTGTTACGAATAAAACCACTGCAAATATTCCTGCCTCGGTCTTCTGACAGATACGTGCTGCGTGTCTCTTGAGTAAACACATCGGAGTAGAATGCTGCAGCCATTGGATCTATAGTGTTTCACTTTTAAAAGGAGCTGCTGGGGGTTTGTCCAGTGGCTTTACCATGTCATACTCCACCAGCAACGTGTGACATTTCCCATGGCTCTGTCAACACTTGGGACCGTCCGTCTTTTTAATTTTACCGTCGGTGGTGATGTCTCGCGGTGGTTTTAATTTTAATTTCTTTATCATATACTTTGTTGAGCGTGTTCATTTTCATGTGCCTTGTACAAGGTCTTTGAAATCTTTTGCCTGTAGGAGTTTGTGATATTTTCTGGATGCAAGTCCTTCATTAGACACATGCATTACAAACATTTCCTCGCGGTCCGTGTCTTCCCCTCGACCCCCTCAGCAGTGTCGCTGGATGCACAGAAGTGTCTAAGTTTGGGGATGTCCATCTTCTATTTACAGTTATTTCCATCTACCATACTGTCTGCCCATCCCAAGTTTGTCAAAATATCTGTGTTTTCTTCCGGGAGCTTCATGATGTGAGTGTTTGCAGGCAGTTTGCGGTGCCCCTCTGGAGTTCTTCTGGCTTTGGTGGGAGACGGAGTGGAGGCCCCTGTTCCCATGTGGACTCTGCTCTGCTGGTTCCAGCACTTTTTGTTGAATATTTCCCGATTCAAGAGCTTTGGTGCTACGCCGAAGTTGATTGTTTTAGTGGGGGCCAATTCTTGGCTCCCTGTTCCTTCCTGTTCATCTTGTGAGCAGCCCTGCAGCCTGGTTCTCCTTTTCCAAGGTTGCTCAGGCTGTCCTGGGGCCTCTGCCCCTCCCAGCCTCCATACCCCAGGCTCCGCTGTCCTAGAGCCTCTACCTCCCGGCCTCTGTGTCCCAGGCTCCGCTGTCCTGCAGCCTCTGCCCCTCCCGGCCTCTGTGTCCTGGGTTCTGACTGTCCTGCAGCCTCTGCCCCTCCCAGCCTCTGTGTCCTGGGCTCCGGCTGTCCTGCAGCCTCTGCCCCTCCCGGCCTCCATACCCCAGGCTCCGCTCTCCTGCAGCCTCTACCTCCTGGCCTCTGTGTCCTGGGCTCCGGCTGCTCATTGGCCTATTGCTTTTGTCCAGGTGGAGACAGGATCCCTCCCTTTCTCCCATTGAGATTGCCTCAGACCACCCTCCTTGAAGCATTCCCTCTGCCTCAGGACTGGGGAGACCTTCATCTGATCCACCAACACAGTGCCCAGCACCTGGCAGAATATGGGTGAGTGCTGATGGCCAGAAGCAGCGAGCACAGATGGCAGTGCAGTGCCAGTGTCCCCAGCTCTCCCTGTGGGGGTGTGGTGCGGAGCACTCACAGTGAACTTCAGGGAGCCCCATACGTACTGTAGGAGCTGGAGGAGGGACTGTGCCGCCTGCCTGCGTTCACGGCTCTTTTCCGACCTCAGCCAGGGTTCTGTGTGCTGGAACAGGGAGAGGGGAGCCTGAGGGACCAGCCAGCCCCTCAGGGCTGGCTCACACACGGCCCTGAGTGGGCTGCCGTAGCCAGCCCAGCCCTGCCCTGCAGCTCAGCTCCCTGCGAGATGGGGCTCACCTCAGGCTGGGTCTGGGGCCATCTGAGATAGAGGTGCAAACAGCAAATAAAATGCTGAGTCCCGACTGCCTGAATGGACCCTCCTGTCAGCCAAGGGCATTGCAAAGCCAACCTGGCAGATTCCCAGTGGTCATGATGGGAAGAGGGTGGCTGGACATGCCTCATGATCCCTCCTCCCTTTAGAGCCAAACTAATGTACACTCCACAATTGATTTATGATTTGCCTGTAACTTCTAAAAACACATCCATCTTTAATGAGCCTTGCTGGTGAGCCATCGGGAGGACGGTCTTAAGAGTGAGCCGCCCAGTTCTCCATGCATGCTGCCCTGGAAATAAACCCCCTCCTTCCTCTCCCTGCAAACCTCGGGTGGGCGTTTGATTTCATCACACACCGGGCGAGTGGACCAGGCGCAGTTGGGTCGCACAAGTCAAGTGAAGCTCTGGTGTGCCAGGCACGTGGTGGGAGGTGTTCACAGAATAAACCAGATGAAACCTATAACAGCTGGGAGGTTTCTGAACCCAAGCAGCTCAGCCTCCCTCACCAGCCACACCCATCACAGCTCCTAGGTCTGTGTCCACCCTCAGTCCCAGCCTGGCCTGTCCCCAGGCCCCGGGGCAATACTCCACCCTCCATCTCCCGTCCTGAGCCCCAGGCTGTCACCATGATGTTCAGCAAGCTCTGGCCAGGTTCCCTTCAGGGCAGAGAGGATCAAGACCTCACTCTTCCCACCATGCCTCTGGACACCTCCGGGGACACGCTGCACTCCCCGTTTGCTGCACTATGGCTAAGAGCAGAGCCCAGGGCTCACACCTTGCAGGGACTCCTTTCTCTGCCTCTAGCTACCTGGGAGGCCGGGACAAGCGTGGCTTTCCCAGGCCCATCTTCCTCTTCTGTAAAATGGGGACCTACCTCTGGGCTGGAGGAACTAATCCTTGCAGAGTGTGGAGCCTGGTGCCAGCACAGCCCTGCCGAGCCTCACAAGAGAAATGAGCAGGTAGCAGACTGCCCAGGCCTCAGGCCTCCCCACACTGCAGGGGGGCCCGGCCTGCTTCACCACCTGCTTAGAATTCCCCATGGCTCCCACTGGCCTTTGGAGAATGGCCAAAGCCTTGAGCTGTGATCTGCACAGACTTTTGTTGAGGTAGGGTCTCAACTCTGTTGCCCAGGCTGGAGTGCAGTGGCACAGTCATAGCTCACTGTAGCCTTGGCCTCCCAGGCTCAAGTGATCCTCCTGCCTCAGCCTCCCGAGTAGCTGGGACTACAGGCACACGCCACCATGTCCAGCTAGTTTTTATTTTTCTAGAGATGGGTCTCACAATGCTGCCCTAGCTGGTCTTGAACTCCTGGGCTCAAGTGATCATCCCGCTTCTGCCTCCCAAAGTGCTGGGATTGCAGGTGTGAGCCACTGTGCCCGGTCTTGCGTGGGCTTCTTTGACGGGGCCTCAGTGGTCCTGTGGTGTCCCCTCTCAGCAGTGCTGGTATAAACACCAAGCATCCACCAAACGAGCCCGAATTCCAGGCTGAGGATCACGAGGGCCTGGCCCGCACCAGCTGTTAGCTCACAGACCCCGAACAAGCCTGCAAGCCAGCACCAGACCTGCCTCGGTTCACACATGGGGAACTGAAGCAGGGCAGGGCCAAGCAGCTGCCAGGTGGGCACCCCAGTGGGGAGCAAGCCCCACCCTACCCCAGGACACTCTCCTGCCCCGCTCCACACTGCCTCTCAGGCTGGCCATGCTTTCTAACACACTTTCCCTCTCCCTCCTGCCCCCTTCCTACCTGTGCACCCTTGGGTCTCTGCTTAGATTCCCACTGCTCCAGGGACCTCTCAGAGCCCTGGGCCTCCCGGGACAGCACTGACGTCATCTTCCGTGGCTGGCTTGTGGGCCCACCTCCCCTGCCGGCCGGGACAATGGGAAGGGCAGAGGCATGGGTACCAGCGACAGATGACAGCTTTGCTGCCATGTCCCCTACATCGCATGTGATGGCTGAAGCAAGGTCTCACTGTGTGATGCCTGAGACAGTGATATTTAAAAGTGGGCCTGTTCACAGGACTGGTGTGAGACACGGCTCCCAGTAGGCTGTGATAAGTCTGGGACATACACAGAGAGAGAGGGTGGGGGGCGTAACGCCTGGAGCAATGACGGTAAACTGTGCCCAGAGCAAGTACTATGACAGACTACGTGAAAAGAGATAGTCACAAATGCTGCAAATAAACCACACAGAATCCTAAAAAAAAAGTTCAATTAACCTGCAAGAAGGTAAGAAAAAGGAAAGGGAGGAACAAGAATCAGATGGTATGAAACAAATAAATGACAGGTGTGAGTGCTAACAAGCCAGTAATTACTTTACGTGCAGATGGTCTAAATGCAAAATGGATTGGCAGAGTGAAACCAAAAAAGAAAAGAAGACCAGGCCAGGCACAGTGGCTCATGCCCATAATCCCAGCAATCCCAGCACTTTGGGAGGCAAAGACCAGGAGATCGCTTGAGCCCAGGAGTTTGAGACCAGCCTGGACAACATAGCAAGACCCCATCTCTACAAAAATTAGCCAGCTGTGGTGACACGTGCCTATAGTCCCAGCTACTCAGGAGGAGGCTGAAGTGGGAGGATCAATTTACCCTGGGAGCCTGAGGCTACAGGAAGCCATGACAGTGCCACTGTACTCTAGCCTGGGTGACAGAGTAAGACCCTATCTCAAAAAACAAAAAGAAAATAGACCAACCCATTGAAATACTGTTGATGGACGTTTCGCCAGAAACTCACTTCACATTCAACGACACAAGTAAGTTGAAAGTAAAAGGATGGGAAAAGATGTACCACACAAGCATTACCTTTTTAAACACGGCTTCATTTATATCTGACGAAGTAGAAGTCAGAGAAAATAAATTACAAGAGAAAAGAGGGATATCACATGTGAATGGGAGGGCACAGCCATCCTAGGTTCAGACGCCCCAAGCGACAGGGCCTCCAAACACACACAGCAAAACCCGGAGTGCTGGGACAAGGAACAGTCAAGCCCAATGAGACAGCAGTGACGTCATCTCCCCGCAGCAAACAGTAGACCGGTGAGTGCATGCAAGCTCTGGTCAGCCGTGAGGATCCCAGTGGCACGTGTAGACTGCTCCGCCCACAGCAGCAGAAGACACATCACTTCCAGCAGCTGGGGACCACTCACAGGGACGGACCGTATCCTGAGCCGTGAAACAAACCTCCACACATTTAAAGGAATTGAAACCTTACAAAGTATTCTCTGGCCACAATGCAACCAAAGTAAAGATCAATAGCAAAACAACAACGGGAAAATCTCCAAATATACGGGGACTGAACATAGTTCTGAATCACCCATGGGTCAAAGAGGAAGCCTCAACAGTTTAAAAATACACAACGCTGGTCGGGCGCCGTGGCTTACGCTTGTAATCCCAGCACTTTGGGAGGCCGAGGCAGGTGGATCATCGGAGGTCAGGAATTCGAGACCAGCCTGGCCAACATGGTGAAACCATGTCACTACTAAAAATACAAAAATAAAAAAATGAGCTGGGTGTGGTGGTGCACACCTGTAATCCCAGCTACTTGGGAGGCTGACACAGGAGAATCACTTGAACCCAGAAAGTGGAGGTTGCAGTGAGCCAAGATCGCACCACTGCACTCCAACCTGGGCAACAAGAGTGAAAGTTGGTCTCAAAAAATTAAAAAACCTAAAAAAAGTAAAATGCACAACACTGAATAAAAATCACACAGCTCTAACCATGCTGAGGGGGCGGTTGATAGCACAGGGGATTGATGTGAGACATGAGGAAAGAGCTCAGGTCAATCGCCCAAGTTTCTACTTCAATAAACTAGATGAAGGAGAACAAAATAAGCCCCAACAAGCAGAAGGAAGAACAGAAAGATAAAAGCAAAAATCAGTGAAGCTTAAAACAGAAAAACAATCAAGAAAATCAATGAAACAAAACATAAGCTCTTCAGAAAAATCAATAAAATTGATAAACCTCTAGAAAGACTAACAAAAATTCAAAGACAGAAAACACAAATCACCAATGTCAAGGGCAAAATAAAAGACAGCCCTGCAGGTTCTGCAGCCACCGGAAGGATGATAAGGAGCAGGATGTACAACTTCCTGCTCATAAATTCAACGGCTTAGAAGGAAGGGACCAATTCCCTGAAAACTGCAAATGACTAACACTTCACCCAAGGTTAAAGAGATCATCTGAATATCCCATAATCACTGAAGAAACTGAATGCATGAATTAAGTTTTCCAGAAAAGAAATCTCTAGGCCAGGTGGTTTCACTGGAGAATTCCACCATTTGAAGAATTAATGCCAATTTTACACGATTTATTACAGGGAATAGAAGATGAGGGACCACTTCTTAATCCATTTTATGAGGCCAATATGACTCTGAGGGTAAAGCCAGAAAGAATATCCAAAAAAAGACACAATGGACAAAAGCAAAACCACAGACCAGAATATCTCAGGAACTCAGATTTGCAAATTCCTCATGAAATGTTAGCAATGCAAATCCAACAGTGTTTAAGGGGCATTACGCACACTGACCACGTGGGATCCATTCCCGGGGTGCAAGGCTGGCCTGACATTGGAAAACCAGCCCGCACAACCCAGCGGCTCCAGGCAGGAAAGAAGAATCGCCACGTGATCGTATCCATCCACGCGCAAAAAGCCTCTGACAAAACCCAACAGCTGTTCGTGATTAAAACTCTCAGCAAGTTAGGAGTAGAGGGACATTACTCCGACGTCACAAAGAGCATCTACAAGCAACCACAGGAAATAGAAACCAGAGTGCTGCTAACATCATATCCAGTGGGGAAAAGCTGGAAGCCTTCCTCCCGGAGCAGGGCCCAGGCAAGATGGCTGCTCACATCACACTTCCTGACAGTCCTGGCTGTTCCGCCAGTGAAATATGGTCCGAAAATAAATAAAAACACAAGATGAAAGAAGAAAGAAAAGAAAGGAAGAAAGAGAGAAAGAGAAAGAGAAAGAAAGAAAGAGACCTTTTTTTTTTTTTTTTTTTACAGATGACATAATTAATTACAAAGAAAAGCCCAAGGAATCTACAAAAATCCCTCCTGGAACAAGGTGAGCTCAGCAAGGTGCCTTGGCGTCAGCCGAGAGGTCAGGTGATAGAACATGGGATCGCACGGCAGCTGGCTGCAAAGGAGCCATGAAGGTATCCAGGCATGCTGGCTGTCCAGCTGGGGTCTCTGCCAGGACACAGAGGGGACGTCCCCATCCTCAACCTGGCCTCATGGTTTCCGGAGCAGACAGACTGTCTGCTCTCTCTGCTCCTGGGCCAGGCACACATCCCTTCTCTGGCATCCTCCCCACCTGGCTGATAACAACCACTCTTCAGACACAGCCCATCGTCCCCTCCTCCAGGAAGCCTTCCTGGACACCTTGCCCCCACCCCACACTCTGGGAGAACAGAGCACCTTTTTGCCTGGAGTCCCTGTTGTCTGTCTCTTCCCCTAGACTGTGCGTCGCGATCCCTGCGTCCCAGTGCTGACCTGTGCCACACCCTGCACCGAGTGGGGCTCAGAGCATCTGCAAGGGTGAGAGCACACAGACCACTCCTGGGCTGCTCCTGCCCACCCAAGGCAGCACCACAGGGGAGGGCAGTGAGTCACTCCTCTCCTCCACGGGCTACATGTGAAATACCCAGCTCAGCACTTGCAGGGCCAGTGGTAGAGCGTCAGCCTGCCAACCCGGCCCTCCTAGCACCTCCCTAAGTGATGACCCCAGGCCAGCCCTTGGTTCACGGGGAGGATGGGGTTCCCCCGCTCTGCGCCCACCTCTACCTTCCCTCCCTGCCCTCACCTCCAGGAGGAAGGAAGCCTGGTCCATGCCCTTGTTCTCCGAGACGAAGCTCTGAAGCAGCAGGTCCAGGGCATGCTCGGTCTCCCTGTACAGCACCTAACAGGAGAGATGGCCACAGCCTGTCGCACAGCCGCAGGTCAGCCTGCCAGCTCCACGGCGCTCGTGGCTCATGTGCTCATCTGTCCCTCACGTGGCACCTGCAAAAGCAGGAGGAGAGCCAGACCCTCCACACCGCAGGCCCTCGGGCTGGTCACCTTGTCTACTGTGGGGCAGCCCTAGTGCGTGAGGACGGACAGTGCCCGCAGCTGCTGCTCTCTGCAGGTGTTAACCACGGTGGGTGGTGGGAGCTGCCTGCAGACCATGGGAAAGCCGTGGGGGCCGCAGAGCAGCGAGCCGAAGACAGCCCGGGGAGCACAGCAGTGTGCTACCTCGGCTCTCAGACCCTGCCCCTCGCTTTGCTCCTGCTTCCTGCCCTCCCCACCGCTGGTGCTGCCCTTTGTCCTTTGCTGTCCCTTTGATACCACTGTCCCTCAGGGTGGCCCGTGCTCTCTTTTCTTTTCACCCTCTTTATTCTCCCTGGGAGCGCTTCTTGGCTGATTTCCTCAGATATTCACTATAGGTCCAGAACCCCTGCAGACCCTGCAGGCTTGCTGCCCAGGGCTTGCCCGCCTGGTGGGTGGGAATCCCGTGTGCCACTCAGCACCAGGGCTTGCTCTGAGATTGTGGAATGAATTAACAGAGAGTGAATGCCATTTGGTACTGCAAAAATCCTTGCAGAATGTAGGAATGACCATGGCATTCCCTCAAATCCTGCGCAAAGGGACGAACTGCAGCTGCTCCTGTGTGTCACAGTGCCACAGTCTCCCCCACTGCCGCCTAAGGCCAAAGCATCCCAAAGTTCAGTGGAGACAGCACATGCCGTGGAGGTGCCCGCGCAGAGAGTACAGTGGCCTCGTTCAGGGACACTCCACAAATCACTATCTCCCCAGACGGATATTTCCTAGCACATGCTGTGCACTCCCCCTGCAAGGCTGGCGTGTGGTGGGAACCAGGCCTGCGTCCTGATCATAAGAATATTCCAGTCTACTTGGAGAGACAAAAACAAAGAGTGATCGTCTGAGAACAAAAGTCAGCATCTCAAGCAGTTTGAGAGTGTGTGTCGGCCATGCACTCAAGAGCTACGGAAAAGGAGAGTCATTAAAGAGGTCGCTTTAATGGGAGAGTCACTTTCCCCAGACCCAAGGGTGGTCAAGGCTCCAGCAGGCCCTCGGCCCCTGCCCGCTCCTCTCTCAGCCTCTATTGGACAGAGGATTGTCAGTTCTCACATTACTATAAAGAAAAAGCTGGGACTGGTAATTCATTCTGCTAAGGGATTTGATGGGCTCACGGTGCTGCAGGCTGTACAGGAAGCAGCTTCTGCTTCTGGGGAGGCCTCAGGAATCTCACAGTCATGGCAGAAGGCAAGCAGGGACCAAGCACATCTTACAGGCCCACATCAGGAGGAAGACATACGGGGGAGGTGCTATTCTGGCTGTTTTTAAACAAGCAGATCTTGTAAGAACACACTCACCAGAACAGCTCTAGAGGGATGGTGCTAAACCATTAGAATCCACCCCCATGACCCAATTACCTCCCACCTGACCCCACCTCCAGCAATGGAGATGACATTTCAACATGAGATTTGGGTGGGGACACAGATCAAACCATACCGGAGGCCAACACAGCTGGTCTGTCCCCACCAAGCTCATGTTGATGCTTAGTCCCCAGTCTCGTGGTGTTGAGAGGTAGTTGGACCTGTGAGAGGCATTCGGGTTATGAGGGACCCACCTTCATGCAGGGATTAACACCGTCTCCCAGAAGGCGTGGGTTCTCACCCTCACCTGGCTGGGTTAGCTACCCCTGGAGCAGACTACTACAGTGTGAGGGCGACCCTTGTGTTTCGTTTACACAGAGCCACCTGCCACTCTGACACCCATTCCCACTGTGGGATGTCCACAGCTATGTTGTGGTACGTGCAAAGCCTCTGCCAGATGAGGCCGCCTGAGTGGACTGTCAGCCTCCAGAACCATGTGCTATATGAACCTTTTTCTTTATAAATTACCCAGTCTCAGGTATTTTGTTATTGCAACAGATAATGGACTAACACACCTTGCTCCTCAACACAATGTGATATTGGCATAAAGAGACAAATAGACCAGTGGGACAGAATAAAAAGATCAGAACTACAACCATGGATACACGCCCAGTTGATTTTTGACAAAGGGACAAAGGTAGTTGAGTCAAGAAAGGATGATCTTTCCAACAAGTGGCTCTAGAACAACTGAGCATCCGTATATATTCCATATAATACTCATTACAAAATAATTCACAGTAGACCAGGAAAGATCACACACTGAGTATCCGTATGTACTCCATATAATACTCCTTACAAAATAATTCACAGTAGACCAGGAAAGATCATACACTGAGCATCCGTATGTACTCCATATAATACTCCTTACAAAATAATTCACAGTAGACCAGGAAAGATCATACACTGAGTATCCGTATGTACTCCATATAATACTCCTTACAAAATAATTCACAGTAGACCAGGAAAGATCATACACTGAGTATCCGTATGTACTCCATATAATACTCCTTACAAAATAATTCACAGTAGACCGGGGGGATCATAGACTGAGTCTTTGTGTCCACCCGCAATTCCCATGCTGAAATCCTACCTGCAGCATGATGGTGTCAGAAGTGGGATTTGGGAGGTGGTGAGACCATAAGAGTGCGGCCCTCACTGGTGGGATTCACGCCCTCATGAAAGGGGCCCCGAGGAGCTCTGTAGCCCTTTTCCTTCCTTGTGCAAATTCAAGAAGTTGGTAATTGCAGCCTGGGGAAGGATCCTCACCAATCCTGATCACGCTGGTGCCCTGACCTCAGACTTGCAGCCTCCAGAACTGTGAGAAATACATGTCTATTGTTGATAATGCCCAGTCTGTGGGACTTTATGATAGCAAGCAAAGTTGACTAAGGCATGGACCTAGGTGTCAAGCTGAGGACTGTGAAACTTCTTGCAGAAAACAGGAGAAAATCCTTGTGACCCTGGGTAAAACAGAGACTCCCTCGATGCAATACCAAATACACAACCCGCACAGAAAGAAAGATGAGTTTCCTTAACACTAAGAACTTCTGCTCTTCAAAGACATGGTCAAGAGAATAAAAAGCAAGCTGCAAACTGGAAGCAAATGTTTCCAAGTCATACATCTGATAAAGAGCTCACATCAAGAACGTAACTAAAAGCTACATAATAATCTAGTGAATAACTCAATTTTAAAATGAGGCATGAAGTTTGAGCAGATGCCTCACCAGAGACACTCTAGGCTGACACACAGGTCCTGGGACAGCACTCAGGGAAATGGAAGCTGAATCCAATGAGCTGCCCTGACATGCGTTTTAGATGCCAGCATTTCAAAGACCGGCCCGGCCAGGCCTTCGCGAGGCTACAGAGCAGCCAGAACACCCACATGCTGCTCAGTATGGCCTCTTTGGAAGTGGCTTGGTGATTTCCTTACACACCTGCCATAGGACCCGCTATCCCACTCTTAGGTATGCCCCCCTAAGTTAAAATGCATGTCTAAAGAAAGACCTGTACACAGAGGCTCATAACAGCTTTATTTGTAAAAGCCCAAAGCTGGAAACAAGCCAAATGCCATCATCTAATGAGCTGTGAACAAACGGTGGAATGTCCACAAATGAAATTCCACTCAGCAACAAAAAGGAATGCTGCAAGCTACAACACGGATGATCCCAAAGTCCTCATGGTGAGGCAGAAGCCAGACAAAGAGTGTCCTATCCGATCCCATCCACACGGAGCCCCAAACCACACAGAGCAGCCCACAGCTGGAGATGCCCAATAGGGTTTTCAGTGAAGTCAAGTGAGAAAGAACCCCACAGATAACAGTGGGGGTGACGAGGACGGGGGGTCAGAAGAAGGGATCCTGCACGGGTGAGGGGTGAGGAACGAGGAGCAGAGATCCTGCAGGGGTGAGGAGGAGGAATCCTGTAGGGGAGAGGTGTGAGGAGGAAGAATCCTGTAGGGGAGAGGGGTGAGGAGGGATCCTGCAGGGGAGAGTGTTGGGGAGGAGGAATCCTGCAGGGGTGAGGGGTGAGGGGTGAGGAAGAGGGATACTGCAGGAGTGAGGGGTGGGGAGAAGGAATCCTGTAGGGAAGAGGGGTGGGGAGGAGGAATCCTGCAGAAGTGAGGGGTGAGGAGGAGGAATCCTGCAGGGAAGAGGGTTGAGAAGGAGGAATCCTGAAGGGGAGAGGGGTGGGGAGGAGGAATCCTGCAAGGGAGAGGGGTTAAGAGGAGGAATTCTGCAGGGGAGAGGGATAAAGCGGAGGAATCCTGCAGGGGAGAGGGGTGGGGAGAAGGAATCCTGCAGGGGAGAAGGGTAAAGAGGAGGGAGCCAAAGGGGCACAGGGAAGCTTTGAGGGTGATAGATTTTGCTTCATGATGGTTTCATGCTCACACTTGGAAACATGGAAGTGTCTCTGTTGAACACAGGCAGTGTTTTGTATGTCAGCAATACTTCAATAAATCTGTTTAAACCAAGGGACCCCTGCTCAGGGTCACGCCCTCGTGGCCCATCTCTGACACCCCTGGGATGTCTGCCTCTGGCTCCCAGGGCTCAGGTGGTGGTGGGTGCAGTGCCCCACTGGGCCCTCTTCAGGTCTGGCACTAGCCCCCCAGCTGTTGCCAGCTCTAAGATGGGTCAAGAGGGGGCGGGCCACTGCCAGGGACCAGTCAGCATAGCTGCTAGATGGTTGCAGTTGACGCGCCCAGCGCCAGAGCCCTTCCTCTGCCCCTCACCTGCAGGAGGCAAAGCCTTGACAAATGGACCCAGCCCCAGACCCTACCACCTGGAAAGACCCGGACAGCTGCAGGAACAGGGCATCACCGTGAAGTCCTGGTCCAGCTCCTGCAGAGGGGGGCTGCTCCCCGGCACCTCCATCGGGGGAAGTACAGAGAAGCTCCTCAGGCAGGTCTGCAGGACCCTGGACTTGACCATGGGTGTGAGATGCGTCTGCAGCTTGCTGGGAGAAACAAAAGGTTCTGGACTTGTTTGCACAGCCCGTGGTCCTGGCATGAATAGCCTGGCTGAAATGGGCTCCCAACAGGCACAGGGCACAGGCTGATGTGACTTCCCATGCCGGATGTGAGTCTGGACTGCACACAGGGTGAGACTCTGGCTTGCGGGTGAGAGGTGGCACAGCTGGGAGCTTATATGGACAGGGAGAGGCTCGCAGGGCACAGGGTCGGAACCACTGTGACACATTCAGCCGGTTCTCCTAGACTCACCGACATGTTTATGAGAAAGTGTAGGGAATATTCTGGGGTCAGTGTTAGGGCTGTGCCTGGGAAAGCCAGGCCTGGAAAGGCCAAGCCTTCGTCTGTGGCCAGGGTCAGGGCTCAGCGGGCCACACCCAGAGCTTCAGGCAGGCGGGATCAGGGCTCGGCCTATGACCAGGCTCAGGGCTTCATATTCGTCCATGATCAGGGCCCGGTGCATGACTGTGTCTCAGTGTATGACCGTGGCCAGGGCTCAGCCGGTGCCAGCGCTAAAACTCATCGTGGATGTAAATCAAAGCACATCTCACCAGATGGCACGTGGCCCCAGCCTCAGCCCACCAGGAGCTCTGTTTCAGTCCCTGGAGCCAACCCCATGACTCTCACCACCGCACACGCGACCACCACCCTTCAAGCGGAAGTCAGGACTGCGTTCCTTCCTGGGCTGAGGGGGAGTCACCTGAGTCCCACGACCTGCTGCCGAGACATGGTGGTCAGGACATTGGGCTCCTCCTGCAGGAGGTGCTGGAGGGCAGAGAAGGAGCCAGCATGGCAGGACTGCCCGCCGGACCCCACCCTCCCCCAGCCCTGACAGCCGTGCGGGCTCCTGCTGGGCAGGACCCGGGGACATCCACCAAGAGGCACTGGATGAACTCGGATCTGAGTGGGTTTGTAGCTCTGGGCACCCCTGTCCCGGCTGAGAGCCACTGAGAGCATCATGGCCACCGAAAGGAAGCTGCTTTTGAGAATATTGTCCTGCCAGGCACAGGCGAGCATCAGGACAAAGTTAGGGTGTTGACAGAGTTCCCTGATATCCTGTAGCAGAGCTATACATCCACACACCCTGGGTGGAGGCAATGCACACACACACACTCACGGAACATACACAGAACACACAACACGTGGAGCACATACACAGACACAGAAGATACAGACAGTGTTGCACCCGAGCAAGTCAAGGAATGCGCACGCTCTGAGATTGAATTATGAGTCCTTTATTAAGCCGGCCACCGAGAGTGGCTAAAGCCCAAAATTCTCTCGGCCCAAAGAAAAAGTTAGGTGGTCTTTTATATACAAGTTTTGACAGGTGGGGGGGACCTAGTTGAAACAGTTTTCACAAAAGCAGAGTAAACAAACAGTCAAAAAGAAAAACTGATGCATAAGAAATAAAGCAGTGCCAGGTGTGAGGAGTGCAGCTGTCATGGAAGACACACAACTTTAGATAAGGGCGCACTGGGCGCTCTCTGCAACTGCATTTCCAGGCTCCGCTGATACCACTTCACTCGGCCTCTGAACAAAGGCTTTCCTGGGTGCCCAGTGCCAGCCCGACCTTGCTTTATGCTATAGTTACATGCTTAATGGGGGGAAGGTTTCTAAAACGAAGGAGCCAAGATGGAGTCCGTCCGGCTCAAGAAGGTGACATAAAGCCTGACCAGCTTTTAGTCAGGGAAAAGGACAGTTACTTTTAGCTGTGTATCACAACAGCATACATGAAGCACAGATGCATGCCTACAACATGCACAACTTATACAGGGCCTCACACATACACACAACATGGAGCACACATGTATACTCACAACACACAACAAACAGCACACATGCATGTCTCCAACACACACAACATACACAGAGCATGCATGCATGCCTGCAACACACACAACACACACAGAGCACACATGTATGTCTCCAATACACACAACATACACAGAGCACACATACATGTCTCCAACACACAACATACACAGAGCACACATACATGTCTCCAACACACAACATACACAGAGCACACATGCATGCCTGCAACACACACACATCATACACAGAGCACTTACAACACACAATATAACACACACGGTGTGTACACACAACATCTACGTAAGACACACAGAACACAAGCATACACATCACATACACAGCACAGGACACATCCCCTCCTACACAGGTGCCCCAGCACTCCCCGCCCCGCGCCAGGCACCCCCCAGGCGCTCAGGTGGCTGCAGGCGACGGAGCTCTTGGTGTTTCCAGAGCAGTGCTGGATGTGGGAGCGCTTGACTTGGTGCCTTTAAAGCAAAGGGCACGCCTGCCTCCCTGGCCCCAGGGCTGTGCGTGGAGTGAACCCACCACCCTCTACCTTCTGCCCTGGCCTGGTTAGGCCTCACCCTGGCCCCTGCACCCAAGGCAGCTGGACTCAGAGCAGCAGGTGATACTGGGGTGACCTGGGGCTCCGCCTGGTCACCACCCCACCTGAGCCCTGTCATCCCCTTGTAAGCGCCACCTCGGGAGTCAGTCTGGATTGGGTGAGGTGACGGCGAGGGGCCTGTCCCTTGAGCTGCTCCCTGAGTGTGCGGCCCCAGCCCCCACTGTCCTTCTCTGCCTTTCTGTCCCTGCTGTGGGGGACTCACGTAGCAGCTGCATGAGAAATAGTACAGCATCCTGGAGGTGACGTTGTCCACCCAGGGCAGTAGCTTCTCCTGGGCGCACCGGGCCATCTGTCCACAGCACAGCAGGGAGGTGCTGCTGACCCAGCTCCAGTGCCAGTCCAGGCCCGGCTGCTGCAGGACAGGTGGGGAGCACTAGGGCTCTGGGGGACTCTCTGCTTTCGGCTCTCCACCCCCCACCCCACCCCACACCCAGTTCCCACCCCTCCCGCCAGGGAGAAAGCTTCAAGCCCTGTGCACAGGGTCTAGACAAAAGCCAGCTGTGTCCACACCCTACGTGGGACCCAGTTCCCAGGACGGGTGCCGGCCCCCTCCTCCAGGAAGCCCGGTGCTGGTGCGCCCTCCAGGAACCCTGTGTAGTCCCTGGTGGCACCACCTCCCTCCACTGTCTCCTGTTCTCTCCCAGCAAGGAGGCCCCATGGCAGGGACTGGCCAGGGGAATGAAGTCCTCCACATGTCCTCCTGGCTCGGGTATGTAGGTGAGGACACTGAGGCCCAGCCACACCCAGCGCCTGGGGTCAGGGCAGGCCCCACAGCTGTGGTCATCAACCCAAGTCCCATTCCAGACCCCACTTTGGCGCCCCAGGGCTCACTTCTGTGGCCAAAGCAAGTACAGCGATGCTTTCGCCATAATCCAGCCTGGGTCCCCCACACCAGCCCCTCAGGGAAGGTGGGGGGGCAGACCCTCAAGCCATCAATGAGCAAACCGAGGCTCAGAGACACAGGGGAGGCTCCCCAGGCTCAGGGGGCAGGGCCCAGACCCTCCCTGCCACGTTACCCTGTTCAACATCAGCCCCATGCCCGGGATTTCCCTACCTGGCTGTCAGGACGATGCGAGGGCCAACCTCAGGTACCTGGTGTGGCCCAGCTGCTCCAGCAAGGCCCACACCTCCTCCAGATGCAAGGTGGACGTCCAGCCCACGGCAATCGCCATGCCCTGCCAGCCGGGGACCTGGGGACCCCGTGAGCCTGTCCTCAACAGACAGTGAAGACACTCCCAGCCCTCCCTGCTAGCACTGGGCATGGGGGCCCCATTCCTCTCAGCAGGGACCCCTCTGCCAGGGTGGGCCCAGGACACATGCAGCCTGGCAGGTCTCAGTGGTTCCTGCTAATCAGCACCTGACAAGATGCTCCAGTGCCTCGAGGACCACACAGGATCACGGAACGAGGGACAGGGGCCCGGGATCAGCAGGGGCCCATCTGAGGCAGGCCCAGGGCTGTGCGGACCAGAGGGTACGCAGGGTGCTCACCCACCTCCCTTTAGTCGGGAGACTGGTGGGACATCTCCGGGAGGCAGACCACATGCTTCCGCATCAGCTCCACATCAGCGCACTCTCGAAGGACCAGCTCGTACAGGTGGAAGAGGAAGGTCTGGGCGGATGAAAGGGAAAGGGGGCGCTGCTGCTGGGGGCTTGAGGATGCTGCTGCCGGGGGCCTGGGGACGCTGCTGCCAGGGGCCTGGGGACGCTGCTGCCGGGAGCCTGGGCATGCTGCTGCCGGGGGCCTGGGGACACTGCTGCCAGGGATCCGGGCCCACCTCTCTGAGCAGCACTCACAGGTCTATCTGCAGGGCCACGCCAGACTGGAGGGACGCAGGAGCTGGGCCTCTGCCCCTGCCCCATGGCTGCCTGCTACTCCCTGGCTGCTCTCGGAAGGGAACCTCAAGTCCGGTGACTCCTGAGGTGGTGTCTAGACTGGCCCCTGGGTCTGAAGCCTGGGGAGCTGCCTTAGAACTTGGATCCCAGGACTGGACCGGTCTTGTCCTTGTGGGTCCCACGCACACACCCGCAGACACACCCACTCTGAGTGCTGCTGTCCACCCTGCCTGCCACTGGAGCATGCTGTGCAGAGCCCTGGTCATGTGGGACTCCCAGCTTGGGGACCTCAGGTGCCCTGGGCAGAGCTCTTGCTGCCGGACGCTGGCTGCTCCCCTCCCCTCTGCACCCCTGGAGCCTGTTCGTGGGTGTGGGAGTCACACAGTGGCAGGTCCATCCACCACCCTCCAGGTACACAGGGCTTGGGGTCACCGCAGTCGCATTGGGAGGGGAGGGACTGACAGCCCCCATGCCTGGGCACCAACCTTCTCCAAAGCCTGCTGGGGGTCCAGGCTCAGCAGGGGCAGAAGCTTCTGGATGCCGATGTCCTCGGTTTCTGACGCCTGCTCCTTCCTGACCAGATGTGGCAGAACGAGGTGCCCAGGGCATGGACACCCTGCCCCCAGCCCTCCCACCAGGGACAGGACAGGGCCCAAAATGGACAGAGCAAAGATAGTCCCAGAACACAGACAGACCCCTAGGCAGGTGGAGAACACAGCCTACTCTCAAAGGGTGGAAGGAAAGGGTCGGGGTGCGGCCCCACCCAAAGCAGGGGCTCAGGCTCAAATGTGATTCTGGCCACACCCTCCTCTGCCTAAGACCCCACCACCCCAAAAGACCTTACCCTCAGGACAGGCTGAACCCTTAACAGGGCAGCTGGCAAGCCTGGACGCCCTGGCCCTGGCCCCCTCTCCTGAGAGTGCCCCCGCCCTTTTGTGATGCTTCGTGCTTGCCCCAGGGCCTTTGCACAGCCTGTCCCTGCTGCCTGGGCAGCTTTCCTTCTCACCTCCCATACCTTGGTCACCTATTGGCACCAGCCCCCACTGTGTGTCCCCCTTTGTAAGCACTCGGGCCTGCTGTGGTGCTTCCACCCACCTGCCTACCAGGCCTTGGCCTCCAAAGAATCTGTCCCTCAGAGAGGCCGACAGCAACCTTGAGGGGTGAGGGCCACGCGGGGACTGCACGTGAATCGGGCCACAGCAGGAATGCAGAGACGAGGGGCCAGAACAGCCCCTGCCCGCCCGGGGCCTTCAACAGTGTCTGACAGTGGCCCAGGCCCTCAGCAGGTCTAGAGGATGCCCCCCAAAGAGGGTTGGGGCGCACAGAACAAGGGGACCCTGCTGCCCCCACTCCCAGGCCTGGAGTGAGAACAAGCCCAGGAGGCTGAACTGGGCGCCCTGGGGACGCCTCAGTGTCCTCCCCGTCCCGCAGGTCAGGAGCAGACAGACCAGGTCTGAGCCCACAGGTGTTTGCAGCCTGGGCTGCCCCTGCCCTTCCCTCAGGAGCAGCAGCATCGGTTCTGACTTCCTCACGGCTTCTGCACCTTCCAGCAGGAAAGTCAGGGGCTCTAGGGATGGCCAGGGCCTGCGGGAGCTGGAGTGACACTGGAATGATGACAGCCAGGCTTGGAAAACATGGGCTCTGGGCTTGACGAGGCCACCAGCTGCCCAGTGAGCCCTGCAGAGGCCCCCTGGGGCCCCACATGTCAGGGCCACAGAGGGTGTGGAGCGTGGCTGGGGGGGTCCCCACCAGCTGGTATCGGATGGCCTCCAGGACCTGGCTCTGCTCCAGGACCTCCATGGCCCTGGTCCTGCTGGCAAGCTCTTCCTCCCTGGGGAGGCACTCACCCAGGGACACTCCCATGAGCCCTGGGTCTGGGCAGTCTGTGGGGACCAAGAGGCAGAGAGGCAGCGCTTGCTCTGCCTGCCAGCCTGTGGCCCCCTGACCCCTGCAACCCTGGGCCCCTTGTGGGTGATGGGAGCTCACAGGGAAGTCTGGACTGCCCTAGAGGCTCCAGATGGCCCATAACTACTGTCTTTAAAATGCATGTGGACAGGCCGGGCACGGTGGCTCATGCCTGTAATCCCAGCACTTTGGGAGGCCAAGGTGGGTGGATCACCTCAGGTCAGGAGTTCAAGACCAGGCCGGCCAACATGAGAAACCCCATCTCTACTAAAAATATAAAAATTAGCCAGGTATTGGGGCAGACATCTGTAATCCCAGTTACTCGGGTGGCTGAGGCAAAAGAATTGCTTGAAACCCAGAGACGGAGATTGCAGTGAGCTGAGATTGTGCCATTGCACTCCAGCCTGGGCAACAAGAGTGAGACTCCATTTCAAAAAGAAAAAAATGCAGGTGGATGAAGAGGGTATGAAAGTAGCTGAGGAGCTGGAAGCAGGGAATGTGGAAGGCTGATCACCCCCACAGGGATACAACACAGAGGCCCAGAGGCGGATCAGGGCTGGGACAAGTTGCATACCCACAGCCAGAGCCTGAAACCAATGCCGGCCGACAGACAGCGCCCACAGACTGTACCTGCCTCTGACACAACTGTACCTGCATCTGAGACAAAGTGTACCTGCCTCTGACACAACTGTACCTGCATCTGAGACAAAGTGTACCTGCCTCTGACACAACTGTTCCTGCATCTGAAACTGTACCTGCATCCTGCCCTATTCCCACCAAACCACATTCCCAATGACAGCTGAACGCAGAGAGGAGATGTAGGTTCACCAGCCCCAGTCTCAGGGTAGACAGGGGTTCTAAATATGAAACAGAGGGAGCCCTAAGGGACATACCTTCATAGTCAGCAACGTAGACCACAACTCACCCAAAAGCCCACCTCACAGAGACACCCTGAGGAAGCCATCGCCACGCCCGGAACAAGGGTGAGTGGCAGCGCAGACAGGCTCTTCCCAGGCAGGTGCTTGAGAGCCTCACACCACAACCTGTCCCTGGCTGTGGCCATGGACAGTGGCTTCCAGAAGAAGAAGGCTTGGTGGCCAAGAATTAAATAAAAAGACAGATGCTCCAGCCCATCAGGAGTGAAAGAAATGCGGGCTAAGCCAACAAGGAGATGTGATTTCTCCTCTGACGGTAGGACAGATGAGGAGCGTGAGGAAGCCATCCTCACACCAGGGCCAGCGCTCCTCCTCTTTGAGAAATCAGTTAGTGACAAACAGGTCTCGGTGTGGAACTGAAGAACCTGTTCAGCGCTGCACAGATGATAGGAGAGGATTCCTGTTCTGTGAATAGGACCAGGCCAGAAACTTGGCTGTGAAGGCAAGTGTGAATTGTGAAATTGACAAACGCTTCTGCAAAGATGACCAGTGTTTCTGTAATCAGGAAAGAAATTGTACAGCTGCCCACTAGGGTCCTGCTGGAAAAAGGGATGATGTCAGAGAGAGCCTCGGACCCTCCGCGATGGCTGACACCTCACATTGCACCCATGTCTAGAGACCCGAGCCCCAGGCCAGGCCCTGCCTGCCCTCTCAGCCCTGCTCACCAAGCTCCAGCTCTGGCTCCCTGGGTGGCCCGAGGGGCTGGGGAAGGTCATTGCCAGTTGCTACTGCCATAAGGAGTCCAGAGTCCTGGGGAGACAGGTCCTGTGCAGGGACCAGAGGGGTGTGTCACTCGCCCACCCAGGCTGGAGCTCGACTCTGAGGGACCCCAGTTGCCCCAGTCCGGACCAGGTCTCCTTACCACAGTAGGCTGCCTCCGTCCATACGAGGGCGCTCAGCACCACTGGCCTACAGCACAGAGCATTCTCTGTGGGACCTGGGAAGGAGGGAGGAGGAAGCTGCCACACTGGACCTAGTGTTTGAGCCCTAGTCGCTGGGAATCCTTGGAGGCCTGTCCCGCAGCCTCCCACCCAGGGCAGGGTCTCAGTCCCACACAGCAGGGGCAATGGTGCATTGGTGCGTGGTCCTGCCTCCTCTCCAGTAGCCTCAGGGCAGCACAGACAGGCCAGAGCCTCTGGGTGGGGTGGACAGCCACACGTCTGAGAAGCCAGCCAGGCTGCCCCTGCCTCTGAGGGCCTCACTGCCACCCCCAGTCTGCCCTCGCCTTCGGTGGTCTGCAGGGCTGGGCACCTTCCTCCCCTCGGCCCTGAGCCCCTCCCTGACTGCCACCCTTAGACCCAGCTTGGAAACATGAGGGGGTCATCTGGGGACCTTGTTAAATGCACCTTGGGGTTCTGCATCTCTGAGCTGGGCCAGAACTTGCGTTTCAACAAGCCTCCTGTGGCCCCTGAGCCCAGATGGAGGAGGCCTGGTACCCACCCTGGCCCCCTAGTCCCGGGCCGATGAGCCAAGGGGCTCCACTGCAGAGGGCCCTCTACCTGAGACCTCCAAGACCCTGTTCCTTGCTGCCCAGTTGCTCAATGGCCCAGAGACTCAGCCCTAGCACCTGTCCTGCCCCACTGCTGGGGAGGGAAAAGTCCCCCAGACCCTGCAGCCCCGTCCACTGCCCACTCCTCTGCCCCGTGGCCAGCACAGCCCCTCCCATCCCTGCCAGGCCACAGGCCGTCTTTCCAGTTCTTTAAAAGAAGGCACTTGGACACCTTCCTCCATGCCCCCACACCCCCATGCCCCCACGCCCCCATGCCTCCACGCACCCATGCCGCGGAACTTCTGCACAGACTTCCTGTCCTCTTGCCTGGAATCATGCAAGCCCCTCACTCCTCGTGGTTAACCTGCTCACCTCTGCCCTGCCCTCCTGACATGCGGGCTACCAAAGAGGCACCTGCAAAGAAAGACATATTAGCTCCATGTAAGTTTAAAGGTTCTGAAGGATTGCAGCCAGCTCCCAGGTGCAAGCTCAGAACTTCGCCCCTGCCAGGGAGGACTCCAAAGGGTAGCCAGGCGCCCTCAGGCCCTCCCGCAAAGGCACGTCGGGTTTGGCTGTGAATCCCACTTCCAGGGAGTGAATCTACAGAAAGAAACTGGAAAAGCCTAAAACATTCACTACTGAAGACTTCTTTACAGGTTTAAAATAGCCACACATGTGCAAAAATAGAGCAAGAATGGGCACGTTTCTGAAGACTGTTTAATGACTGGGACTGCTCAGGAGCCACATGGAATGAAAAAGCCTCATGCTTCTCATTCGAAATTGACTTATCTCTGGGTGCTGGGATTCCGGGTGGGTTTTTTTTTTCTGAATCCTTTTCAAAATTGTCCAATGAGTCTGCAGTAAGCATGGATTTACCCTTATCAGAGAAGAAAATGCTTATTTAAAGCCAAAACTGATGTGAGTGTTTTTTAAAGGCAGGAAAAGGACAAACCAGCAAACACCCTCTTTGGGTCAGAGTGGGCCAGCCTGAGGGAAGCCGAGGGGCAGCCGGCACAGGCTCTGCCCTGCCTGGGGTCCACGGTCCCATAGCCTGGTGGCTCCCGAGCCAGAGGAGAAGATGGGAGGGATCGGGTCTTCCAGGAGAGGGTGGGAGAGGGTGGGGGCACTGCCCAGCCAGAGAGGGGCCCTCATAAGTGTGGGGAGAAGCAGCTGCTGGGGGCAGGACACCAGGCCCTCTCCCTTCTCAGCCTGGGGCAAACTTGCTGAGTTTTCTGGGAGGAAGCTCCAGAGCGTGGCTGTGCCGACCAAGGGGAATTTAAACCAGGCTGCTCCCAGCTGCGGGATGGAGCTGGAGCACCTACAGGCTGACCCCTGAGCTCACACTCAGCCTGGGGCCCCCCACTTGTCCCAGAAGCTTGTCTGGGGAGACTGATCAGCCCTGGCCGTGAGTGACTGCCCCGTCTGCCCGTCCGCCCCAAACAGCAGTCGCTTGCTGGGCTCCTAGAAGTCATTAGACCAAGGAGAAGGGACCAGGCAGCAGGCAGGGCGAGCCTCGACCACGTCACTCTCCCTTGACAGTGGCGGGAAGGGGGTCATGCTCAGGGGCGTGTATACCACTGGCCCCCAAAGTGTCTTCTGCACAGCGACTGCTTGGGAGGTGGTGGGAAGGGGGTCCTGAGCTGAGTTTGGGTTCTCAGCTGCAGGGGACAGGCTTCAAGGTGCCCTGAGGGGTCTTAGAACTGGACCAGGTTGCCCAGCATCCCCCCATAGGTGGGCTCAGAAACTGCCACCATGGGGGGTTGGGGGTGATACCTTCCCGCAGGCATCCACCCCGGACCTGTTGAGCTGCCAACTGCAGGGTCAGTGGGGACTACATCCCAGGAAAGCCTGTCCAGCAGCCAAGGGCCTGTGAGGGGCCAGCTCCAACAGTCTGGAGGCTGGGGAGCTTCACCCCAAGGATTCCAGCCTCAACAGACTCTGCAGGAAGTTGAGGGAATTCCTGAGCCTGTGTGGCCCCGAGTCTGAGACAGAGGCAGCTCTGGATACCGAGGAAGCCATTGCACTCCAACCCAGATAGGGGCCCTGAGATGGAGCCCCCAGTTTGTCTGAGGAAGGGTCCCCAGGAAGGGCTGCTGGCCAGGGCTCTGTGGAGGGGCATCCCTTCCTAGAAACTCTCACTGCCCCTGACCATCCCTGGGAAGAGGCTGGAGGGCACCAAGAACATCATGGATGGGGCGGTCACCTTGGCTCCTGCCGTGGATCTGGGCTCACTGTCATTTGGGATCCTGTCCTCCCTCCAGTCCCCGAGCCAGCCTCGCTGCCTGAGATTACAGTCCAGGACTGATGTGAAGAAGGGGGCCAGCCCAGAGGCCGGGGATGCAGCTGCCCTCGGGAGCATCACTGATGGCCCATGCATCTTCAGAGGGCTTTCCCAGGATGACAATCCCCCAGTAGGGACAGGTAGGGCATAGCTAAACCCACTGCCACATCACAGAGGGGATGGGGGCCGTGGACCTGGGGCACAGGGTGGCATAGGCAGCATGGAGCTCGTGTGTGGGGAGGAACGCCATCTCGGCAGGACATAGGGTGGGCAAGCACAGGCTCCCCACAAATCTCGGCTGATCCCACGGCTCCCCAAGCAGGGCTGTCACCCGCCGACTCACGCATTCTGCAGAGAATAATTGAGTGCCCAGAATGTTCTGTCCTACATTGGGAAAGGGAGAAAAAGATGTGACCAAGACTATCTCCAGCCCTGAGGGCTTGAAGCTCAGGAGGGGAGACAGGCTTGTAAAGGGAGAGCCATCTAAAAAGGCCAATGGAAAGAATCAGGGCAGGCCTCCCGGAGGAAGGGGCTTTGGGTTGGAGCTTGAAGCACACACAGGAGTCTGCTAAGTGGTGAGGAAGGAAAGGTCTCATAGCAGAGGGGACAGTATTTGAAGGCCAGAGTGGGACAGGTGCAGCCATTCTGGTGGCAGGAGTGCTAGGCACGGTGGCCAGGCCCAAGAGACGCACGTGGGCTCCGCAGTGCAGCAGCGGGTGGTGCCTGTTTGCAGAGCCCTTTAGAAAGGCAGAGCTCAGGAGCTGAGGTTCATGTTAGGACTGAAGGGAGGCTTCACAGCAGCACAGCCAGGTGGGGAGGCTGAAGGGGCGAGGGGCTGGGCGGGCGGGAGCCTCCCTTCCACTCAGCAGTCACAGTGGCATCCGTGTGGCCCAGACTGGGAGACAGCACGAGGGGTCGAGGCGGCCCTATCAAGCTCCAGCCTTCCTCAGGCTCTGCAAGGGCCACTCAGCGGCATGTCCTCAAAACCCACTGCGCCGCGCATCCTAAAAACCCGCTGCACCTGCTCCTGCGTCTGTCTCTTCTGACTTTCTGGAAGTTCTCCCCTCACCTCACCCCACACACCACCTGCTGTCTCCCTCCCACCCCCTTTCTTTCTGGTTCTGGGTCCCCAGATGACTGGAGCCTCGATGGGGGAGGCGGGGGGCAGGTGGTGAGCATCAGGGAAACTGAGCTCTCAGGACCAGGGGCCCCTTCTGCCACTCCTGCCCCTCCTGCTCGGCAGCATCTTCCTGAGACCGAGGTGGCCGAGCCTCAGGGTGTGACTGTGAACCGGGCCACAGGCGCTGCCACCCTTCCAAGCTGTCTGCTTGACCAAGAGACGTGGAATCCTTCAGCCGCTTCCCCATCAGTTAAGGACAAAGAGCCACACAGCGTTCCTCGTTGAGCCGGTCACTGCTGGGGGGCCGCTAGGGTCCTCAGAGGGGTGTGCTGCCCTGGAGACCGGGACGCTGGCCTGTTTACATACTCACTTCTGCTCCCCCAAGGTCTGAGAACCTCCAGGGACGTTCATTCCTCTGCACCGCCCACCCACCTGCACCTACTGGTCTGGCCCCACTCTTTGGAGGTGGCCCTGAAGCACAGAAGAAAGAAGAGGCGAGCGTGAGTAGAAAGCCGTGAGCAGGCGCAGGGGCCGTGGGGAGCCGTGAGCAGGCGCAGGGGCCGTGGGGAGCCGTGAGCAGGCCCAGGGGCTGGCAGCTGCTGCAGAGGAGTCGGAGGGGAGCCCGTAGCATGCAGCAAGGGGCACCAACGGCTTCTGCTCCCGTTGGAATTCTAATCAGCTGACACTGACCTCAACCCGACTGTTCTGGCTTAAATAAGTGGCTGTTTTCTCATGTAACCAGAAAGAATGGGCGTTTTAGGACTGGTTTGGAAGCTCCACGCCCCCCGCAAAGACCCTGCCTCTTCAGTCTTAACATTTTTCTTCTTGTCTCCAAGATGGCTGCGTCACCTCCAACTATCACATCTCCACCCCACGAAGCGGACAGGGTGAAGGGTCTTTGTCAGCGGCTCTCCTGTAAGCGCTGCCCTGCAGCTTCCCATTTCTCACCAGCAAGAAAAGCGCCACATGGCAAGAACCTGGGAGGTGCTCTGGGAGAGGTACGCAGTCACCTCAGACAAAACTTGGTCTCTGCAGTGAAGAAGATGGGGTGTGGGCGTTGGGAAGGCAGCTGGCAGCTCTTTCAGAGGCGGATGCTATTATTTCTAATGATTTTCATTTTTCTTTGACACACAGAGCCAAGGACTGCCTTGGCACAAGCTGCGAGGTGCCAGCCGCAGGAGGGAGGATGGCGGGAGCCGTGGAGGGAAGAAAGGAGGTATTTCCTCTCATAGTGGCCTCTGCGTGCCCTCAGCCTCCCTAGGAGTTGACAGTCACATGACGATTCCTTCATCTCTTCCCTTAACTGCCTCTCTGTGGCTGGGATTGTACCCACCTATCAGCCAGGCACCTGTGAAAGGACCAGCTCACTTACAGAGAAGCTGCCTGGTCTCAGCCAAACCTCAGGCCCCCGTTCTCAGGATGAGAGTGTCTTTCAGAGCATCTGCGGCCCAAGGCCATCTGGCCTCTTGTTGGTTGTCGCCAAGGCTGGGGAGCTCACTACCTCGATAGCATGTGTATGAGGCAGGGAAGGGATGCAGGGTGGGGGTAACATAAAACCCCAGATTCCCCCGCAGTGGTAGTGATCATGAAAAACATCTCCCCAAAGCCAGAGGTTTTGAGGAAACGCCTTTCCAAGCCCTTCCTTGAGTGGAGATGGGATAGGCACAGGCAGCCCCTGGAGTCCCCAGGGCTAAAGTGACCCTTTTGCATGGAGGAGATAGTAGAAAGGAGACAGCAGAAAGTGTGTCTCAGAGAGAGGCAGCCATCGCCCAGGTTCAGCAGTGGAGGAATGCAGGTCTGTGCAGGTACAAGTGAAGAAAGGCAGGAACAGCGAACCACAGCCCCGCCCGAGTCAGCAACTGCAGGACCGTCGAGCCTGTGCTGGCGAAGCTCCCTGCGCCCCTGGCCCACCCTGTTCTACCAGAGAATTCAGCCAGGTCTGGGGACCCCCAGGAGGGGCTGCCTGCACGTGGGGGCTGTGGGAGAGCAGGAGAGGTCTGCGCTGCAGCTGTGCTTGGCACTCAGTTTCGCCCCCTTCCTGGGCAGGCAGGACGGGGCTGGGCTGTGCAGTACGAGGCATTTCTGGGTTTCCACGCTATTCTACCATGTGTCCTTCCTGCCCCCAGCACGGCGCAGTCATAATGGCGGTAGCTATTTGCTAAGTCTTGAAATTGGTAGACACGTTCCTTCCACTTCATTCCTCTTTTCCAAAATTGTTCTAGCTACTCTAGTTCTTTTGCTTTTCCATACAAATTTTAGAATCACCTTGTCTGCATCTCCAAAAAAAAAAAAAAAGAGAGAGAGAAGAAGAAAAGCCTTGCTGGGATTTTGATAGGAATTTCTTTAACCCTGAACATCACTTTGGTTTAATTGACCTCTACACTGTTAAGTCCTCCAGGCCTTGAAGATGATGTATCACTCCACTCACCTGTCTTCTGTGATTTCTTTCACCAGGCTTTTGTCATGTACGTGTTTTGCTAGGTTTGCACCTAAGCACTTCTTTTTTTTTTTTTTCTTTTGAGACAGACTTTCGCTCTTATTGCCCAGGCTGGAGTGCGATGGTGTGATCTCGGCTCACCGCAACCTCTGCCTCCCAGGTTCAAGCGATTCTTCTGTTTCAGCCTCCTGAGTAGCTGGGATTACAGGTGCCTGCCACCACGCCTGGCTAATTTTGGTATTTTTAGTAGAGATGGAGTTTCAGCATGTTGGCCAGGCTATTCTTGATCTCCTAACCTCAGGTGATCCACCCACCTTGGCCTCCCAAAGTGCTGGGATTACAGGCGTGAGCCACTGTGTCTGGCCACATTTCATGTTTATTTCAGCAGCTATAAGGGGTATTGTGTTTTCGTTTGTTTTCTCTTCCAGAATTTGTATGTTATTTGTATGTTTTGATCTTGTGTCCTGCAACCTTGCTGAAGCCACCTGTTAGCTCTAGGAGTTTTTGTAGATTCTTAAGGTTTTCTGCACAGATAATTGTGCCGTTTGCAGACACAGACACTTTTAATTCTTCCTTCCCAGTCTGTATGCCTATGATTTATTGTTCTTGCCTTATTTTAGTGGCTAGAACTTCCATTATATAAGAAATAAGACTTTCTGATCTTAGGAGGAAAACATCCTGACCTTCACCAGCAGCTTCATGGTTTTTTTTTTTGTAGATGTCCTTTGTCAAGTTGAGAGTTTTTCCTCTATTCCTATTTTTCTAAGAATTTTTATCAAAAACGTTGGGGCCTCAATTGCTATAACATTATGATATAACCCGGTGATATGGTGGGTTTCATTGCCTGATTTTCAGATCGAGCCAGGCTCGTGTCCTTAGCGAGCCCTGATTGGTGACAGTATCTGATCACTTTTACCTTTGCTAGTGTTTTGTTATGGATTTTGCAGCTCTCCTCATGGGGTTGCCAGTCGACAGCTTTCTTTCATTTTCTTTTTTTTTTTTTTTTGTACCTTCTTTGTTTTTGGTATTGGGGTGATATTAGCCTCATAAAGTGAAATGGGATGTGTTCCTTCCTCTGCTTTTTTCTGGAACAGATCGTGCAGAATTGACATTAATCTTTAAACATTTGGTAGAATTCTCCAGTGAAACCATATGGGCCTACAGTTCTTTCTTTCTTTTTTTTTTTTTTGTGAGTTTTTAAATTATCAGCTGGTTTGAATTCCCTACTGGCTATCTCATGAATTAATAAGTTGAAAAAGTCTTTGACACGTGTCCACTTCATGTTTGAATGGATCATGATTTTACTTTTTAAAAAAGTTTTTTCTCTCATAGCTCTTCCCTGGGCAGTGGGGCAAGAGGCAAGCTGACTTCTCATCCTGAAGGGTGGGCAGGGGGGCAGGGGTGCCTGGCCTGGCTCTGAGGAGGCAAGTGGGCTGGGAGGGGCTGAAGCAGGAGTTCCACGGGGCTTTGCGTTGGCTTCAACCAGAGGCTGCTGCCCCTCCCCTGCTGGGGGAGCTCCTCAGCCAGGACCATCTGCCAGCTCTCTTCGGCTCTTAGCTACCCCTGCTCCTTTGCCCAGGTAAATTCACCCTTCCTCTCGGCCACAGACATCGCCAGGGCAGGCCCAGGCCACAGCATCACCACACCATCCTGTCTCCACAGACGGGGAGCAGAGTTCTGAAAAAGGTCTGTTGTCCGCCCAGGGTCACCGATGGTCTGTGCAGGGCAAAGGTGGAAGTGTGGGTCTTTCCCCCAAGGGGCTCCTGGGGCTTTGTAGGTGCATGGAGGGAGCTGCGGTTGTGGGATCGGCCACCACCTGGAAGGCCCTCTCTGAGGCTGGCCTCCCCATCCTGCAGTGGCTGCACAGCCAAGGGGAGCACCCTCCCCATCTTGCTGCCTTGACGCCCTGTTGCCAGGAGGAGGTGGCTCCCACTGGGCACCCACCAGGGGATAGATATGACTGTGCATTTCTCCCTGAGTCAGTCTTTGTGCATCTGGATCTGGCATCCAGCAGGTGACCATTTCTCCATGTGTAAACAAGACAGGCCCCAGCCACGACTGTTAGATTTGAGGCGCCCGCACAGGTGACTGTCCTGGAAGGCGGCCCCCTGAGTTAAAGGCTGTTTCTGTCAATCCCTTCCTGGGCAGGTGCTTGGAGAAGACAGTGGGGATTAACAGGAGCTCACCCAGAGGCTCCCGGGGGCCTTCCTGGCCTTTTCCCCAGTGCCAGGCCTGGGATCGACGTCCTCCTTTGTGGGTCTGTCCACGGGGTTTGGCCCAGAGCCTGTTGCTCTGTGAGGGTGGGGCAGTGGGGCCCCAGTGCCAGTACAGTGGAGGGGACACCAGGTGTATCCATGGCAGAGTCAGAGCCCAAAGGTCAGAGCACAAGCTCCGGGGCAGGGGTGGCCGGACAGAGCCTGGGTGGGAAACAACAGGGAGCCTGGTCCTCTGCCCCTTTCTGGCCTCAGATTCCCCTCTGCTTTTCTGCCCTTCCCACACAGGCAGAGGTCAGGAGGGTGGAGCAGGGCAGGGCAGGAAAGACCTTTCTCCCAAGAGAAGAACCCAGGTGACCCTGCCTGGCCATGCCTGCCGGCCCTGGTGCCGGCCCTGGTGCAGGTGGGTCCTGAAGGTCCGGGCCCCATCCCCTGCATCCCACTCCCTCTGGTCCCCAGCTCCTTGGTCAAGGCTGTGGCCTGCTCCTCTTCCCCTGGCCTCCTGCATGCCCACCCACAGCGCCCTTGGCCAGGCGTGGGGCTTCCATGAGGGCTGTTGGCACCAGGACCAGGTTGCACTCAACAGCTGGGCCATGAGGGTGATGGTGGCCTCGAGGGTGGGGGCATTCAGTGGGTGATCACCCAGGACCTCTTGGCTCGTCCTGAACATGCGGGTTCTTCCTGTGGGCATTATGGTCTCTGTGCTTCTGGCTGACCCACAGGCTCCCAAGGGTAGGGACCCCTCCTGAGCTCTCCCAGGGGATGTGAAGGTGGGAGGTGGGTGCAGGAATGGGCCAAAGGCTGTCCTGGGAGGGGAGCAAGTGAATTGCAAACTGGAATACTAGGCTGGGGGAGAAATCCCACAGGAGGGGCTCTAGGAGGGGCTGTCTTGGCACTGCCCCAAGACCAGGATAGGAGAGTGCAAGGTGCTGGGGCGATGACCCTGACCCCAGCACGGAAGGGGAGCCAAGGTGGGGCAAAGAGCAGGGTCAACTCTGGTACCCAAGACCCCTCCGTGCCTGGGGGAGCCACCCCAGGGAGCTATGAGGGCAGTGCTCATGGGGCCAAGGCAGGTGCTGCAAGTCTGTGAGAGGGGAGGGTGGGGTAGGCCCTAGGTGAGCCCGAGGCAGCAGGAGGGCCACAAGCCTAGGTGGGGAGAAGGCTGCTGGGGCGAAGGTGAGCAGGCACTCTGGGGTCTCTGGCCTGAACATGCACATTTCATACATACACATATAAAACACACACATGTTCAAAACATTACCTCATTGAGGAGGGAACCAGTAAAATGTTATGACCAGAAAGATTGAGCACCCCACATATGTAGGGAAGAAGAAAGCTGAAAGGAATTCACAAGCGGATGCAGAAGGGAGCTGCCACCGGCCCGTAACCAAGTGCCCGCCCCGGGCTCCTCCACGTGCGGTCCACGGACGGAGCCATCACAGGACAGTGGGTCTGCTACCACAATGGTCGAGGACAGACCTCTGAGTCAGTGGAAGACGGGGTCCCTTGACAGAGGGTGGCCAGGAAGCGGATGCCCTCTCTGATCTGCCAAGTCTTTGGCCCTTCAACTCTGCCCAGCATGGAGACGGGCCTTGGCCACTGGGACACCTGGGACATGGAGGGCATGACAGCCCCTGGCAGGCTGCTTTGGACAGTGCATCTGGGGACAGAAGCAGGCTGGCACCTTGGGGACTGTGCACCATCACTGAGCAGGCCTCGAGGCATCTGGGGCAGGAAGTTCCCTAAGGACCCCTGGGCACCAGCATCCAACAGAGCCAGTGTCCAGGACCTAGGCACCACTGGACACCAGGAACGAGGGTCCTCTAATGAGGCCCAGCCCAGGGAGCCCCTGAGGGCTCAAGCGCCATGTTGCCCTCTCCTGCTTAGGTGCGGGGGGGCGCTCTCTGAGCTGAAAAGTCACCCTCCAGAGCAGGGGCTGTGAGCAGCTGTGGCTGAGACCCTCCTGGTTCTTTGACCTAACCCTGAAAAAGATCGGGGTTCAGTGGAACAAAAAGGGCCCCAGCCACTCTGGGGAGAGGACCCTGGGACCATTTTCCCTGAGGGCCAGCTCTGGACTGCCCGTCAGGGTGCCCAGGACAACAGAGGCCCAAAGCACGGGCTTCCTGGCCTCCTGGGTGTGGAGGGGACACCCAAGGCACGGGGCAGCCCAGGGTCTGATGAAAGTGCTCCTCACTGAGCCGATCCAGGTGTCATCTGGTGGCTGGATGGGAATGCAGATTCCGCCCTCCTCTAAGAAGGACTCTTTAACCCAAGCTCCAGGCGACAGGGCAGCCACCTGCCAGGGCTGCTGGGGAGACAGACCCAAGAGAGAGCCACAGCCAGGGCAAGAGGAGCCAACCCCAGGAGCTGGTTCAGGCCCAGGGAGGAGGACCTGGGGAGGGAAGTACAGGCTGTCTTGGGCCAGGTCTGGGAGCTGGGTGCCTATCATGGGAGAATGGAGACCCAGGCACAGGGAAGCCGCAGAGGCAGCTCCTTCACTCCCTGCCAGCCCCGAGGCTCAGTTATGATTTTTGATGGAATAAGGGTGGAGTTGGCCCTGGGCTCCGGAATCCTGGCTGCTTGAAGAGGGGGTGGCCAAGGCTGCCACCAGTTCCCCCAATTGACCTAGATGGAAGAGCACTGCCCCTGCCCTTCTGTTGCAGGCTGCCTTGGGCCTCACAGGCCTCTCAGCTGACCCTGGGTGGCCTCGCAGGGTCTGCTCCAGAGTCCAGGGCCTCTGGGCCACCGGGCCACCAGGCCACCAGCTCAAGAGGGGAGGAAGCTGGCTGGGGATGCCTGGGCTCCCAGCACACCAGGGACACCCTGTACTTGGCCCTCCTCAGCGAGATCAAGATCAGCAAATGCAGCCCCACCCTCCTCCGGGGTTCACCTGGACCTGAACCCAGCCCTGCGCCAAGGAAGAAAGCTCAGCCCGGCTAGCTGGTGTCCCCGCCCTCCCTCCTGTGGGAGGAGGTGAAATGAAGAGAAAGAGGTGAAATTAATTGAATCATATATTTTATTTAACCCAATATATCCAAAAACCTTCCCCATGCAGGACGCATTCCAGCCTCTGGCCAGGCGCCATCAGGATGCTGCCAGGGCTGGAGTGTGGTCTGAGGGGGAGGCATGGCCTGGAGCCCGCCTAGGGGTGAGGCCCCTTCTTAGAGCCCCTCTCTGCAGACCTGGCCTCTGGCTCCTCAGAGCCCTCCCACCCCCAGCCTGCCCTGCCAGCCCCTTGGCCCCCTCCCTAAGCTCTGCACCCCTGGCCAGGCAGCGGGCCGTGTGGGGGCTGAGGAGGGAGGAGTGCAGCAGCCTCAGAAGCCCAGCCAGAGGCTCTCCTTCCACCCACGTGGCTCATTGGGACTCCAGACACGGAGCTCCCGGGTGGGCGGGAGGCCCATGGCCGGCAGGGGCTGCTGCCAGAGCCAGGATGTGCTGCTCCAGGCTGCAGCTATGGCTTAGTGCCAACTCCACTCGGCCCCTGTCCCATCCTCCCTCCCCTTTGCTTACCTGCAGGTAGCTTTGGTGACTTGACAATGGCCCAAGTGCTGCCATTGCAGGATGGGGAAACTGAGGTAGGAGCAGGGGAAGCCGAGGACTCTGCTGGGACCTATGTCCAGCATCTGTGGGAGCCAGTCCCCAGTGTCACCGTGCGAATCTGACCATCTGTGCGGAGGCAGATGCCCAGCACAAGGAGGCCGCGTGGCTGGCTCCCTCCTGCAGAGGTCAAAGGAGAGGTCAGAGGGCAGGCAGCAGGGACAGAGCCCAAGCTATTGTGACAGAGGAGATCTGGCCAAAGATAACAGGAACTGGGCCCACAGCAGTAACAGCAAGGGGTGGCAACGACAGGGCTGTGCCCTGAGTGGGAGCACTGGATGCAGGGCAGGGATGGGTGTCTGACAGCTCTGCCTCCTCTGGACCTTGTGATTCCAACCTCAAGACCCAAGGCCCCAAGCCCCTGACTCACCCACCCAGGCCTGAAACCCATCTATCAAGGATGCTGCAGGGACCTCAGCCCAGTTCCCATAGCAACGCCCAGATGGTGGGGGAGGGGAGGAGAGTGGAAATGCAGAAACACCAAATAAAGAACAACAACCTCACAAAATGAGCAGTCCGGGAAAGGGCGGTGGAGGGATGGCCCCAGCCCCACTGAGGAGGCCCCAGTAGGTGCAGCCGCCATCACCACTCATGTAAACAGCACTGGCCAGTGCCAGCTGCCACACAGGGCCTGAGACACAGAGGCCAAGGGGCAGCCCCCAAGGCCAGCATGCAAGGGGCCTGGGCAGGGCTGCCAGACTCAACAGGGGGTCCCCAGCTGGCCCTCTGGTCTCAGCTCTAAAGAGGGGAGCAGACAGGCAGCCCTGACCACCCAGCGCTCACCTGCCCCTCTCCACAGCTGACCCACTGGTGGGGCTGACCTTGTGGGACCTTATCTGACCCACACGTCAGCCCCACAGCAGCTCCAGGAGACACCCTCATCTCTCTGATTTACCATGAGGATCCTGAGGCCCAGAGGGGCCACGCAGTCAGGTGAAGGGGAAGGGCCGCAGCCAGGAGGGAATCTGCCCCACGCCGGGACACTGGACTGGCACGTCCAGCACAGAGCAGGCATCGTGGGGGCTGTGCTGGGTCCCTGCTGCAGCCACAAATGCAGTGGCTTAGACAGCACGCCTTTCCTGTCTCACGGCTCTCTGAGTCAGGAGGCCAGCCCTGGGGCTCAATGGTCTAAAATCAACGTGTCCGCAGCCTGTGTTCCCCTGAGAGGTTCGAGGGGAGCATCCTCTTGCAGCCCCAGCAGGTCCAGCTGTGGTCACCTGGCAGCACCTGGCCTGCGTCATGGCCACACCCTCTCCACGGATCCCGCGGTCACTCTGGGCCACACAGATGATAACCAACTTATGTCAAGGTCCGCTGAGGAGCAGCTGAGCTGCCCGTGCCCGGGAGTCTAACATGAGGACATTTTGGAGGGCCATTCTGCCCACCACAGGGGGTGAGGGGGCATCACCAGGTGGATGTGGGCAGAGGCTCTACCACAGAGGACAGGCACAGCAGGAGACTTGGTCTGTCCTGGGGTGGCCGGGGCGGATATGGGTGTGTCAGGTGGGGCCTCAGCCTCCTCCTGTGCCTGCAGTCTCGAGAGACTGAGGATCCACGCCCAGCTGTGAATCTAGTAATGTGTCCAGGGCTGCTGACTTCCCTAAGACTCACCTGGGTGGGAGCAAGCATCATGGGGGCTTCCTGGAGGAGGCAGCTCAGGCTCTACCTGGAGAAGGTGGAGGATTGGGCTGCAGGGGAGGTGTTGGTCAGAGGAAGCTGTGCTGAGAAAAGCCCCCAGGGCGTGTCAGGGTCCCTTTTTAGGGCCTCCGGTGCTGGAGGAAGAGTGACTCCAAACTGCCATGGTGGAGAAAGGGGGTGTTGTTGATGGTCCTTGAAGGCCGAGCCAAGGGGAGCCAAAGGAGGCAGGGGAGTCACTGGGCACCACCAGACAGCCCCCCAGGCAGACTTGAGGGGGCATATGGTCTGGCGACTCCAGAGTCCTGGGCAGGTCCCGGCCATTGCTCTGCCATCTGCCACTGCGGGACAGTCTCAGGCAGGCCCTTCCCGCCTCTGACTGAGAAGCCGGCCTCACCCCAGGCCCCCTTCCCACAGGTGCCTCCCTGCACACAGGAAAGGAATTAGAATCCCCACCCACACCCCAGCTGTTCTTACTAGGGAAGCCCTGCTCAGCAATGATTTACCGGCAGGTGCTGGAAAGAGCAAACCCCAGGTAGGGGCTCCATGCAGGCTTCAGGCTTCCTTCTTACCATGGACAGGCTCCAGGAGATGGGGGAGTCTGAGTGGACCACAAGCCTCTTGCTTCATCCAGGAGTGAGGAGGCCAGCCCCCATTTCCAGGGAGAGCAGGTGAGCCAAGGAGGCTCCCGGGCGGGCACCACCCTTGTCCCTCATCCACCACTCCAACTCCCAGGGCAGAGGTCCCATCGTCCCCAGGTGCCCTGAGTGTGAAGAGATGCTGACATCTTTCAGCGGGGCTGCACTGGGCACCCCAGCAAAACAGAGGCAAGATAATTACGGGGGAGAAGAGCAGCAAGATAATTATGGGGGAGAGAATACCTCCTTCACAGCCCAGACTCCTGGCACGGAAGATGCCAGACAAGCCAGCAGGAGCCCAGGACCAGGGCCTTCAGGGAGGAGCAGCCTGAAGTGGCACCCCTCACCAGCTGTGCACAAAGGGGTCACTGCCAGGGAGGGGTGGGGCGGGACTGACTGGGGGCCACTGTCCTCAGGGAGCATCAGGCAGTGCCAAGACAGACAGGGAGAGGCAGGGATGGCCGAGGCACCGAAGTGACCTCCAGGGTGGGCGCAGGGCAGAGAGAGAAGGGCAAGGCTTCAGAGGATGAATAGGAGCTTGCAGCAGTGGCCATTCCCGGAAGAAGGAGCAGCTTTGTGGCTTCCAGGGGGTCACCCAGAGGCAGGCAAAGGTGGTGCCAGAGAAGGCCTTGAGGGCCTCCTGGCCTGACCCTCCCTCCAAGCTGGAGGAATGGCTGGGAACCGTCCACAGGGCGCCCCCGCCCCTCGTGGACACGCTGGGCTGAGTAACTGCTGCCTCTGGAGACAGCCTTGGAGCAAGATGGCCCGTGGAGCATCCTGAAGTGCCCGGTAACTGGCCCCAGGCCGAGGCTGTGGAGGGGTGGTGGCTCAGAGAAAGGACAGCAGCCTGACGGACCCTGCTCTTCCTGGCTGAGCACCAACAGCCTCTGTGGCTCCTCCCGGCCCAACCTTTGCCCTCAGGGTCAGACTCAAGTGTCAGTAGGACCCAGCTATGGACATGGGAAGGGACCAGACACTGGGTAGGGGATACCCACCGGCCCCAGCTCTGTTGAGGGCTGAGCTGAGGAGGAGGCTGAGCTCAGAGATCACTGAGGCAGGGCCTCTGCCTGAGGCCCAGGGCTCAAGGAAGAAGCTGGATCAGAGGGAGGACACGGGCGGCAGTGGGAAGCAGCAGCCGAGGCCAGGCCATGGGTGTTAGGCAGGCCAGGCTGGGGATGAGGGTGGGGGACCCGCCTGATCCTCCCTGGGAGCTTTGCTTTTAAACGATTGTGGAGGAACCAGAGCGGGGCTGGAGAGAGAGGTAAAGAGCAGAGGGTGAAACAGGGTTAGGGGGAAAGGGGAGATGGGAATGGGCTGCTGGTCTACCAGCCCAGGAGGGAGCTCCTTGCCCCAGCAGGGGTGGGTGGGCAGGGGAGGGCAGAGCTGAGTGGCCTGACAGCTGGAAATTTGGGCTTTACCCAGAGGTGGTGGCCGGCCACAGAGAGGCGTGGCCCCAGGAGCTCCTCAGTCGTCAATTTTAGCTTTGAAAGATGTTTTTATTCCAGGAAGGACATCTCCAGGATGCAGGCAAGCAGAAAACAGACACGAAGGTGCCCCGCGGATGTTTCATAGGACGCAGCACTGCCTGGCGGACGAGGGAGAGAGAGGCGGCCTGAAGTTCCAGGAGCACTGAGGCTCCATCAGAACAGAGCATGATCAGAGCCCCTGCCACGGAAAGTGTCTCACCCCGGTGTAACGTTGCTGGTTTTTATCTGAGACAGGGTCTCATTCCTATTGCTCAGGCTGGAGTGCAGTGGCGAGAACAGGGCTTACTGCAGCCTCAACTTCCCGGCTCAGGTGATTCTCCTCCCTCAGCCTCCCAAGCAGTATAGTTGGGACTACAGGTGCTCGCCACCATACCTGGCTACTTTATTTTATATTTTTGTAGAGATGGGATCTCGCCATGTTGCCCAGGCTGGTCTCAAACTCCTGAGCTCATGCAGTCCATTGGCATCTGCCTCACCTTCAAACAGTGCTGGGATTGCAGGCACAAGCCACCACACCTGGCCTTTTTTTAATTTTTATTTTTTGTAGAGACAGGTTCTCACTATCTTGCCCTGGCTGTTCTTGAATCCCTGGCTTTAAGCCATTCTCCCACCTCAGCCTCCCTAAGTGCTGGGATTGCAGGCACGAGCCACTGTGCCCAGCCAGTGGCAATAAGAGAGCACTATTAGCCCCCCAGGTGACCATGGAAGGGGCAGGGCGGGGAGGACATGCAGTCAGGGTGGGGCCGGTGTGCACTGCAGGTGCACGCCACCATACCTGGAGGAGAGCACTGTCCTCTTGACCTCGCAGACTCCACGGAAGCAGGGCTGGATGGGGAACCCATGCCAGGCTGCACTGAGCCCCTCTGTGCCCTCAAGCATCACCTGGGATGGGCCTCCTGATCCCACCTCGACTCTGGGAACTCAGCCCCACCAGAACCAGGCAGAAAGGGAAGGGCTCCGGATGCCCGGCGCCTCTCTCCATTGAACTTCCTCTTCTCCTTATGAAGCGCCCTTGGCCCCTGGTCCACCCTCTTTACTCCCTCCTCACCCAGCAGCCACAGGAGTCACACAGCTCTGACCTGTCTCACCTGCCCCACTGGTTCCTCCCCAGCTCCACCAAGAGAGATGGAGACAGAGGGCCAGAGGGCCAGAGGGCAGAGGCCAGTGGGACGCGTGCCGCTGGCATCAAGAGGGTGCTCCATGCCTTCTAATCAGCCAAATTCTCTTCGATGTTAAAATGCTGTAAAATATAAAACATAGATAATTCGTTGACAATTGTCTTGTAAGTTTCTATACTAACTTGAACTCTTCCTGGAGTTAAAAGACACTCACCAACTAGAAACGAGTCCTGCCACCTGTGAGGTTGGGAACAGTCCACACGACTGCACTGCCCTCACTTCCAACACCAACTATAGATGCCTGGGCTCCTGACAGCTGCCTCAGAGGTGATGACTCTCCAGATGGTCCCCAGGACCCCTGGAAGCCATTATGCCCGTGGCTATGGATTTCTACGGGGAAAAAATGCAGATTAAAATCAGCCTGGCAGGATTACTTGAGCCCAGAAGTTCAAGACCAGCCTGGGAAACATGACAAAACCCCATAGAAAGAAAAAGAGAGAAAGAAAGAAAGAAAGAAAGAGAGAAGGGAGGAAGGGAGGGAGGGAGGGAGAGAGGAAGGAAGGAAGGAAGGAAGAAAGGAAGGAAGGAAGGAAGGAAGGAAAGAAGGGAGGGAGGGAGGAAGGAAGGAAAGAGAAGGAAAGAAGGAAGGATGGAAGGAAGGAAGGGAGGAAGGGAGGGAAAAGAGAAAAAAGAAAGAAGGAAAGAAAGAGAAAAAGGAAGGAAATAAAGAGAAAGAGAGGAAGGAAGCATGGAAAGGAGGAAAGAAGGAAAAGAAAAAAAAGGGAAAGAAAGAAAAAGAGAGAAATAAATAATAAATAAATAAGTAAATTGGCTGGGTGTGGTGGCGCACACCTGTGATCCCAGCTCCTTGCAAGGCTGGTGTGGGTGGATGGCATGAGCCTGTGAGGTCGAGACTGCAGTGAGCTGTGACTTTGGCCCTGTACTCCAGCCTGAGTGACAGAGAGACCTGTCTCAAAAATATAAAAAAATAAAACCAGAACGGAAAGAGGCACGTGGGACAGAGCCCAGGAGGGGTTAGACACAGAGCTCCTGGTGGTCCTCCCTGGGTTCCTGGACAGCGTGAGGCCCCGTCCCTCCCTTAGAGACTTGGGTCAAGGCGTACAGAACATTGACAGCCACGGTAGCTCCTGCCTTGGGGTCTGTCATGTGGACCTGGCTAGTGCCCACATGGCTGAGCCGTCTAGGCTCAAAGCCTCCCCTGAAGTCACACAAGACCATCGGTGTGGCCTGAGGCCCCAGCGTTCAGGGTGTAGTGATGTGCCAGGAGCCCCGAGCAGAGGCCAAGCAATTTTGGCCGAGGTCACGCTCTTCACACACACCACCCTAAACGATGTTCAGTGTGCCTTCTGTCCACTGGCTGCCCACCTAGAGCCTTACTCCTTCCCATATGCATCCAGGATTTTGTCACTGGGCATGGGCAAAGGCACCATGGGTGGCCGTGGCAGTTTCTGGGCTCAGTCTTACAATCGTGGCGTGTCCCTCACTGTCTCTTGCCCCTCTGGGTAGCAGCCCGGAGTGTCCAGGAACCTGGAAGTTTTGGAAGGAACAGAGGCTGCCCAGCCACATGCTTCCCGGAGGGGAGACCGCCCTCCGAATTTGCAGAGCCTCTGTTCCAGCCACCTCGCCTGGCACAGACTCACACACTCTCCCAAGCCCATCGCTTTCCCCACAACCCCCAGAGGCCCCTGCCAGCCCTCAACAGTGACCCTACTGAGACTGGGAGCCGTTAATCTCTGTCGAACCTTGAAGGCAACCAAGGGAACCCAGCACCTGCCCTCTACCCCACACACTGGCTCCGTAAGGCCGGGTTATGGAAAGGCGCCAGCCTCCTGGCAGCCCTGGGATCTGACCTGTGCTTCCTGGCTCCAAGGCCTCCCACCAAGCTGGGTCTGTGGGATGAACCTCTAGGGGCTTCCTGGGTGCTTCTCCCCAACCTGAGTAAAGCACGACCCCTTTCTGTGCCTCAGTTTCCCCATGCTATGGTGAGGGTGTGATACATGGATGGGCAGGAGCAGTGAGGGGTGTGGAGGGGCCTATGGCAGGGAACACCCTGTCCCAGGACCTGGTCTTCAGACCGCAGGACATCTGCACAGGGTCTGGGCACCTCGGTCCCCAACCACCCACCTGCCCACTCCAGCCTCCAGCCTCTTTACTTGGGAACAGAGTGACACAGCTGCACCTCCAATTACCTGAAGGGTTCTGATAGCCTGTTCCACGATGACAGGGAATCACTTGTTACTAAAAGGGAAGAGCGTCAACAGCCTCCAGCTTTTCATGTGCGAAGTAGCACTTCCAAGACAAATGACTGTTTTCAGGCAGCACCGTGGTGCCCAGCTTCCTGTTCCTGCCAATTTCCTCTCCCCGTTCTCCCAGCGGCTTCATTATTTAAAAGAAATGCAAGAGAAGAATAGGGTGGAGGCGGCCCCTTCACCGTGGAGTCCCTGCTCCAGCCCTGCGCCTGGGTGACGACATTTCCTGGCAGCAGGTGGCTCTCTCTGCTTGGTCTCCTGTTTGCTGCTCTCCCAGCCCCTCGCTGCTGCAGACGCAGTGAGCTCAGTGCCAGGACCCGGCAGGTGCAATGCCCCCAGGGTGGGAGGGGCTGAGCTGGCACCACCCACCAGCTGCCCTCATGTCTTGGCCCAGGATCCCAGAGCAACCCCACCAAAGGGGCGGGCCCTTCCAGCAGCAAATGACCAGGGCAGCTGTGAGGGTCAACCTGGCCAGGGTACCTTCTCAGTCGCTCAAGCAAACCCTAACAGAGGCATTGCCTGGAAGGTAACACAGGAGCTTTCAGGAAGAGCGTCCTTGGGACCTGGGTGGGCCTGCTTCAGTCCCTTGAAAGGCCTTAAAAGCTGAGGCTTCCCTGATGGAGAAGAAATTTTGCCACAGGTGCCCACTTCAGCCCACTCCCCACGGTTCTGGCCTGCCCTGTACATTGCAGACTGGCTCGGCAGCCCTTCCATTGAGTAAGATGGTTCCTTGCAATGAATTCCGTCTCCTGCTTCTCACTGAACACTGATGGGTTGGGGCTGATCCCTGCTCTGGGCCATCTCTTCCTTCCCCTTGGAACTCAGTGTCCCCCACAAAGGCAGGGGGGCTGATCTCCTGCAGGGCATCAAGTTACCCTTGTTTCCAAGTTCTTCAGCCTAGATGTTGTCAGGATAGCATGCCCTGTTTTGCAGACAAGGAAACTGAGGCTCAGAGAGACCAAGTTCATGATCCAGCAGCCAGGAACGGCCAGGGTCCCCTCCCCGCCGGGGTCTGCACTGATTGGGTCCACAGGGCTCCAGAGCCTGAGACGGCTGTGTGAGGCGAGCCCTAGCTGTAGTCCCCCTGCACCCAGCTGTACACCCCACGTGCCAGTAGGACTTACAGAAGGACAGACCTCAGCTCAGCATGGACATGGGCTTCCCCAGTCAGCAGTCACCCCCACTGATGGCCATCTCAGGCCCAGAGGTGGCGCTGAGCCAGGCCTAGTGGGCTGTGGGGGCTGCTGCATGGAGTCCCTAGGGTGCTTCCACCTGAGGACCCAGAACCCTGATGGAGGCTGCCCTGTTGGTCCTTCCCCAACCCCCGAGCCCCCAGAGACCCCTCACTACACCCCTAGGGTCTCTGGGGTCACTCTCTGGGCCAGGGGACCTGCGTCTGTAGCTCCACTCCTGCCCAGCCCAGGCGTGGAAGAAAGCAACATGAACACTCCAAGAAGTTTCAGTGTTTTATTAACGAAATCTTACAAAACGAGTCTGTCTTTGGGGTAAGGTGTACAGGGCCTGGATGGACATGTAAGGCCTGGTCTGCATGGGACAAGGGGCAGGGCTGGCCACACCCTCGTGAGGTTTCCAGGGTCTCCACAGGCTCCAGGGCTTCCCCAAAGCCTGTGCCGGCCTGTGAGGACTGGTTATGGCTTATGTGCAAAAATAAAATCTGTGTGGCTGGCAGGGTGTGGGCCGAAGACCTGTCAGAGTGGTCTGAGGGCTAGTTCCCCAGTGGACAAGGCAGAAGATGAGCCCTGACCAGCGCCTGCTCAGGCTGCAGATGCCAGTGGCCCGCCAGCACCAGCATGCTGGTGTCAGGGCAGGGCGGAAGGTCTGGAAGAGCCCCAGGAGCAAAGGCTTCCAGGATCACCTTCCTGCAGCTGGGCTCTGGGCTCAGGGTTCCTGGGCAGGAGTAGGGGCAGTGGGGCCAGGCTTGGGGCTCATGAAAGCCTCTGGCAGAGAGGATGGCCTGGCAGCGGGTGGGGTTTCCCTGCTGGGAGGGAGGCAGGACCCCGACTCCTGCTGCAGTGGCTCTGGGGGCTGGCAGCTGGCAGCCAGCGGGGCGGGCTTAGCGGCAGGCCCTGGCCCTCACGCTGGTGCTCAGGGCTAAGCTGGGCTCTTGCCCTCTGCCGCAGCGACTCCTCTCTGTAGCCCTGCTCTGGGCTGTCCTGGAGCTTTGCCTCCCACGAAGGCAGCCTGCAAGGTGAGGGGTGGGTGGTGCCCAGCACAGCAGCAAAGACTTTGTGGGAACCTTGAGACCTGAAAGAAGAGGAGAGTGGGCGGTGAGGGACCATGAGGGACAGCAGGCTTCACCGGGAGGGGCTGGGGATGATGGACGGCGCTGCTCTCCCAGGGCAGAATCCCCGGACCCTGTGAGAGCCTCCCAGCTTGCCCGGGCACTGGGGAGTGGCCTGGGACCTGGGTGTCTGCGGTCTGGGGAGGAGCTCATTTGTCAGGGACAGCTGATGGTGGGGTTTGGGTGGGAGGGTGGCGCTCGGTTACCTGTTGTCACTCTCCTGGCTCCAAGGGTGCCGGCTGCTGCCTCAGCCGGATTTGAGGACTCAGCCCCTCTGGGACCCTCCGCCTGCCACGGCTGAGTCATGAGCTGAGCTCTCATTCTTCTTCAGGCGGGTGTGAATCACTGGAGCTGGGGGAGAGAAAGCGCGGGTCCATGTGAGAGCTGGCTCAGCAAACTGCCCCTGCCTCCCACCCAGCCCTTCTCCCCGATGCCCCCTCCATGACACCACCCCCACCCCATCCCTTCGGCTAACTTGCTGGGGGCCCCAGCTGGGTGAGCTCTCCTAGAAAACAGCCTCTGGGTCCCGCCAGCTCTCAGATGCCCCGCGGTGGGTGGTGCCTTGGGGCAGGGGCTCACCTGTGGGGCCAGGAGGCACCGGGACATCAGGTCTGCTGCTGCTGCGTTTGAGACTTCCGATCTCCCCTGGGAGGTGGGGGCCGCACTGCCCGAGGCTGGCCAGCTGCCCTGCGAGGCAGGGAGGGCATCTGCTGGCTCTGGGGATGCCGAGAGAGGGTGGCGGCGCCGGAAGTTGAGGCTCCCTCAGCACTAGCTCTGCCCTAGCTTCTGCTATGGGGTGTCCCATGAGCTTGGTGGCCACTGGCCCCTGCCAACCCTTCACTTGGTTTTCTGGATGTTCAGAGGGCCTGGGCATTGTAGCAGAATGAGGAAGCTGGGGTGTTGTGTGATGGCCTGAGTGTGTGGAGGGTGGGGTCCAGGCCGGGAAGACAGACGGAGGGAAGGTTCTGGGCGGAGCCCTGCAGGGGGGAGGGCTCTTTGCCGCTGGGTGCGGTGCCCACATCTGGATGACACGAGTGGGTGCAAGTCGGGCCGGAGCCCAAGGGGGCACCCAGCTGGACCAGGGCTTCCCCTGCAGGAGTCAGCCCCAGCTCAAAAGTCCTGGTGGGCAAAGCCACAGGCTGGATGTGGTGGGGCTCCAGGCTGCCTTCTACTCAGGCTGGGTCCGGTCACTGGCCACAGACTCGCTGTTGGGGGCGGGCGTGAGGGTCTCGGCCTCCTCCTCAGCAGGGACGTGGGGGCCGGGGCCGGCCGGCTCGGCCGCCTGCTCCAGGTCGTCCTGCACCTCCATGCCCCGCTGGATGAGCTGCTCCAGGGTCTTGGGCAGCGGGTGGCGCAGGAACCTCTTGAGCTTTGGCTGCAGGGTGCCCACCACGTACTGGATGATCTCCTCCTCGTCCGCGTCCACATACAGCGTCTGGTACAGGTCGCGCTTGCGCCACAGGAACTGGTCCAGTGGCTCGCCCTGCTTCTGGGGCAGGTCGAGCTCGCGCTGGATGGCCTCCCGGGACAGCGTGCCCTCGCTGTACTGCAGGAACTCCTTCTTGAACTCCACCCAGTTCTTCACTGAGCCCTGCTTGAACTCCCACCACTTCTTGGCCGGCCCGTTCATGTGGTTCTGGATCTGGGACAGCCAGTACTCCTCAGAGCCGCCCACCTGCCGCAGGTACTCCTCCAGGTGGCTCAGGAACTCCCGGGGGTCCTCAAAGATCTGCGTATCCACGCCGGGGCTGGGCTGCCCGTCCTCGCCAGGGACCCACGCCTGGTACTGCTGGGCCTCGGCGGGCTCCTGGCCAGGCAGCTCACCGGTGGCCGGGGGTGGGGTGATGGCGTAGGGGCTCACGGTGTAGTCGTAGCCGTCCGCCTCCTGGCAGTAGCTCTCGGGACCCCCCACGCCCACGGAGGCAGTGTGGCGGGCCGGCTCGCTGCCCACCGGGTACTTGCCCCCCATGGACTCCAGGCGGTCGGCCCAGCGCTCCAGGCGGTAGAACACCTCGCGCCACACATGCATCTCGCGCTTGACCCAGCGCTCCAGGTTGGCGATGGTCTCCTGGCAGCGGCACAGGCAGGCCTTGATGGACTTCTTCCAGCGCTGCGAGTCGCCCGTGGGCACGTAGCCGTCCAGGTTGCTCTCCAGCTTCCCCACTGAGCGGTGCAGCCCCTTCAGCTCGCGCTCCACCTGCTTGGACACCTCGGTCAGCAGGTGCCGGTGCGTCCGCCGCACGTGCTCCAGCATCTCGGCCCGGCACTTCCCGATCTGCAGGATCACGTTGGGCTTGGCTGCCTGACCGCCCCGCGGCCCGGGGTAGGCGTGGAGCCCGCCGCTGGTCCGGTGGTCCAACTCCATCTGCGCGCAGAGGCCGGCGCTCGCACGGGCGGCAAACTCGTCGGGGCGGACGGAGTGGGGGGCGCTGGGGTCCGGCGGCGGTGCCGGGTGGTGGCCTGGGTCCCGTGCGGAGCTGCGGGGAGCGCCTGACGGCCGCTGCGGGCCGGCGACGGAGCTGGCGAGGCGCGCCCGGAGAGGCAGGTCCTGCTCGGCTGCGGTGGAGGGAGGACGCGGCGCCCGAGCTCTGCGCTGAGCCCCGGCCGCAGGCTCTTTATGCCGCCAGCGCGGCCCGTGGGCGGCCGGCTCGCCGAGCCCCGTTTCTCATTGGCTCCGCCGCAGGCTCCCCGCCAGCGCCCCGCCCGCGCCCCTGCAGGCCCCGCCCCGCGCCCACTCGGCTCAGGGCTGCGGAGGGACGGGAGGGCCCACCCCCTGCACACTCCGCAGGGCCAGGATGACTAATTCCTGGGCTCCGCACCTCCCACCCCAAGTGGCGGGGCTCATTTAGCCTGCGGGGACCGGAGGGACTGAGCAGGGCACTGGGAGCCCCCTTCCAGCGCCTGGCAGGCTGTCAGCTGCTGCCTCCTTCCCGGGGTCCCAAGGTGGGTTTCCTCCTCTCCACTCGCCTCTCTCTTGGGGGTTTGGAGGGGGTTGCGCTGGCCACTGCTCTCCTGGGTCCTCACTGTCCCCACCTCTGCTTGCCCAGCTCTGCGGAGTGTGCAGCTCAGCACCACAAGGACCCTCTCCATCAGCCCCCTAACCCTGTGCCCGGAGGCTCAGCAACTCCACGCATAAAAAATGTGAGCTCCCAGAAGTGGCTTTGAGCTCCCACCCACCCCTGCCCAGGTCCTGAGTCCAGGTCTTGGGCTCTGTGTGAGGGACAAACAGCCAGGCCAGCTCTGCCAGACCCTGACGTTGATGTGCATGAGTGACATGTGCCCGCGTGGCAGTGACTGGACGGGGCTGCCCCAGGCCTCCACACCCAGGTCTCTGGTGAGGCCCAATACTTTTCTCTGTTTCTGGGGAAATCTGGCAGCTGCTACCTGGGAGTCGGGGTTGGAGGACATGGAGGGGACATTTAGCCCCCAGTGAAGGGAACTAGGCCCTGAAGCCCCAGCTACATCAGAGACCTGGCCAGAGGCTCCAAGACTTCCAAGAAGATGGAAGAGGGGAGGAAGGAGGGAGACAGGGAGACAGGGAGGGAGGAGAAAGGAGGAAGAGGAGAGGGGGAGGGAGGAGAAGGGAGAGGGGAGGAGGGAGGAGGGGCGGTGCTGGCAGCACGGTGCATTAGGAGAGGCAGAGGGAAGCCAAGCACCATATAAGGAGCGGGGCTCCGGAAGCCGAGACTCCCTTGGGAGGGAGGCCCCTTCTGCCTCCCTGGCAACCAGGCGGGGGGAAGGACGCCCTTCCTGAGTTACTCCAATGCTGGCTGGATAGGAAAGGGTCTCGGGTCCTCTGATGTTCCCCAGGGACAACACGGGTGACACAAACCATTCCCCACCGCCAGAGGGGTGAGAAAACATCACTGCTGACAATCAAGACACCTTGTCCCTGCCGCCAGCTGCCCCTTTCCTCTTAGACACACACAGGCTGCACACTCATACCTCCACTCACACCCCCACACACACTCATACCCCCCACTCTAACCCCACCCCACACACACACTCATACCCCCCACTCTAACCCCCCCCACACACACTCATACCCCCCACTCAAACCTGCCCCACACACTCATGCCCTCACACACGCAGTCATGCCCCCCACTCAGCCCTCCACTCCCCCCGCACCCCATCTTGTTCAAGGCACTCCAAGGCACACAGGTGCCCCCTTGCTGGAATCCCTGCTCCCTGCCCACCCTCTGAGCCCCCCCCCATCTCCCAGGGAGCCCTCTCATCACCTCAGAGCCAGTCTGTCTCCTCCTTCCTTCCACCCCTGGGGGGGATGTCTTTCTGGAAAAGCTCCCCCAAAATGGCTCTCCTGGCATTTCTAATTAAAGGTAAGTGGGCGGACAGAGAAGGGAGGGTGGAGGGGCACCGCGGAGCTGGGAGGGGAGCCAAGCAGAGAAGCCTCCAGCACAGGGAGCGTCCCACTGCTCTACTTCGGAATCCCAAGGAGAGGAGCTAGGTGGGCACCTGCGGGGTGGGCAGAGGCCAGCACCCTTGGGTGAGAGCAGCAGGCGGTCACGGAGGGCCACGTGTCTGGGTTGAGGCCCGCCTGAGCCTGTAGGTATTGTCTGGGCACTGGGTGCTGACCGTGCATGTGTGTCCATTGTGAGAGCCAGCCCTTCGGTGACCAGGGGCCAGCCCCATCAGGGTTTACAAGCCTGTGTGGCCCCTGACATCCATGCCAGGGCACAGCTCTTCAGCCTCTGGCCAGCAATGTCCTCCAGCTGCCACCCTCACCCGAGGCATCAGCAAGCTGACAAGGAGACAGGACTGGGGACACGTGAGCCAAGGTCACAGATGGTGTAGCTGCCTCAGTTTCCTCACCTGTGTGGAGGGAGCCAGTCCTGGAGAAGGGCAAGTGCCCAAGGTGGCCCGGTGAGCAGGGCAGGGCTGGGCAGGAGCCAGGCCTTTGGTAGGAATCCTGGTGTCCTGGACGGCACCCAGGGCAGGGAGCATTGGGGTGTCACATGGAGCCCCATCTTCCCCTCGGCAGTTCTCTCCAGCAGGGGCTGCAGAGGCTGTGAACGCAGGCCTGAGCTGACAGATGACAGGCCACAGCCACTGCTGCTGGGAACACTTAATCGCTGCCCAATTATCACCCCAGAAGCTTCACCAAACCCCCGCACTGCAGCCTCAGGAAAGGAGGCCAGGCTGGCTCCCATCTGCCTGGGGCGGGGCCTCTCATGACAGGGACCTGCCTCCACCCCTGTCTGTCCCTGACAGCCACCAGAGCAGCATGACCTGGGGGTGCAGGTTGGGGAAGGGACAGGGGGGGACCTGGGCAAAAAGGTCAGGAGCACCTGGGGGACCCCCACTCTCAAGGCCAAGCTGGTCTTCTGCTGCACACGTCTGAGCCCCACCTGCCTGAGAAGAGGGGTACAGCAGGGAGGGAGGGGTGGCCCATGACCCCTAGGTTCTGTTCACAGCTGAGATCCTGGGGGGTTCTGACACCAAGATGCCTGTTTCTAGATGGATCACCTCCCAAATGCACCATCTCAGGGAGGCTCCCAGACTCGGACCTTGCTAACCTCCAGTCCAGTCCTTGGGACGGGGGGCTCCCTCCCTCCCTCCATCCTTAAGATTGCTGTGATGGTCTCCACCAGGCTCACACCAGCCTCGAGGGACCTCTTAGTGCTGGCTCCCGAGCCCCCAACATCTAGGTTCCCAGAGGTGTGTGGGGTACTTGCTCTGAGAGGCAGGGGCCACCCTGTGCCCTAGGCTTCCCTTGTCCTTCTGGGGTGCCCAGCCACCCCTGCCCCACCCTGATCAGGGTGAAGGAAGTCAGCTCTCTCCCTGCAGCCCTGGCTGACTCACACCATCGGGGCCTTTCTGGGATGCCAGGAGAACTTGCAGGGCGGCTGCTGACCTGGGGCATTCTGCTGCTCCCCCAGGCTGGCCCTGCTGACCCCAGGTGCCAGCAGTTAGCACTGCTCAACAGGGAGAGGCAAACACAGGTCCCTCGAGGCAGAGCTCATGCCCACCCACCCCACTCACACACATGCACACACACATGTGCACATGCACAGGCACCCCCACCCACCTCACCTGTGCACACATTCCGAGGCTCCTGCTGCTGCCCTTCTGTGTGGGCCTCGTGGCTACAGTCCGGGTGGAGTGAGGAGCCAGGCAGCAGGGAAGGGGCGCGGTGGTCTCAGGGGTTGGTTTGGGCACCTGCCCCCAACATGTGACCACTCCCCAGCCTTGTGACCTTATCTGTCACCACCCACTGCCCAGTGGGGCTGGAAGAGAAGAACCAGGCTGCCCCATGCCCTCAGGGTGCCCACTGCTGGGCCAGGCTGCATGGGCAGACATGATGGCCAGCCTCTCGGCACCTGCACCCACCTCACTGTCCAGTGCAGGGCTCCACATCTGCAGGAGCAGCAGACCTCCGACCTCGCTGGGGTCCCGGGCTGGACACCCACCCAGCTGTCCTCTTTTCCTGTGGCCTCTTCCTTGTAGGCACAGGGCAAGGCTGCCCCAGAGGCCTGGCCTGGGTGAGTCCCTGCACCACCCTACCGGTGGTGCCCACAGGTGAATACCTGAGCATGAGCAGGGTCTGGCCCAGAGCAGGCATTGGCAAGGGTCTGAGGGTGAAATGGTCCCTGTTCCGTTCCTGTCTAGTCAGGAAGGGCAGCTGCTCATCTGAGCCTCAGCTTTCCATCCGTGAAGTGGGTGGCAATGCCAGGGCCTCGAGGGCCAGCCAGGAGCTATGGGAGCCTCGTCCTTGGCGTCGTGCCACCTGGTCTGGTGAGGGTTCTCCCAGCTGCTCCTGCCAGAGCCTCTCATCAGTGCCACTCTGGAGCCTGAGAAGTGGCCAGGGGGTCCCACCCTCGCCTCCTCAAGAGGGGTTCTGGAGGCCCCCTCACCCTGTCTACCTCCTCTGTCTCCTGAGGCGTGTCCAGCACCCGCCCTGGTGTCGCCCTGTGGTGGCGGCACAGACCTAGTGGCGTGTTTCGGGGGCAGCTGGCAGAGGGTGGATCTGGGTCCAGGCAGTTTCGAGGACACCTGAGCCCTGCCATCCCTGTCCTGAGGGCCACCAGCAGTGGGAACAGGCCAGGGGAGGCAGAGAGCAGAGCTGGGGGTGATGGTCCCAGTCCGCCATCAGAGCATGGGCGTCACACAGCAGGTTAGGGCTGAGTCTGGGGAGAGACCCAGGAGGCAGAAAGGATGAGGTGGGAAAGTAGGGGGCAGAGGAGATCCGGATGCAGCTGCTCCTGTATGGCTGCTCAGGGAGACGCCCTCACCTCGGCTTCCATAGGGGTCCTTACTCCTGCCCCAGCCTGCAGAGTGGGCAAGGGACAGAGATGGGGGTCCTCGTCCATCAAGCCTCCTGCCCGACCTCCAGCCTCAGGCAGCCTCTGTGAGGCCCCTGGAAGGGGCCAGGGTGGAATGGGGCAGGGGTCTCGGGAGACCCCATAAGTGATGGGCACAGTGCTTGGTGTTACCAAGGTGGCACCAAGGGCCGGGAAAGGCCCTGAGGGATGAGAGGGGCCCCAAGGTGTGGGCTGGCTCCGGCAATGGTGCAGAAGATGAAACTGATGGCCAGGGGACCAGTGGGCAATGTGTGGAGGGCGGATGGGCTGAGGGGCCTCCAAGCCCCTCCCTCCGCAGCCTCCCCGGCTCCTGGGGCTACAGGAACATTTTCTTTCTGCCCCCCCTCCCCGTCTTCCTCTTCTCCCGTTGGCAGGCTCTGTGCTGCTGCGTCCCTGTCCCTGGAACAGGCAGCCTGTTCGTTCCGGGCCCCCACACACCAGACCCTCCTCCCTCCTCCTTCCTCCTTCCTGCCTCCTGCCTCAGCACCTCCTGGTCCAGCCTCCAAGGAAAGTTCTGTATTTTTCCAGCGAGCCAGGCCTAGCTGTACAGGCATCCCCTCGGGGCCAGCAGGCTCACAAGAGCCTATGCTTCCGTCAACTACGGGCAGACAAGGACCGTGCACATCTCACCATCGCCACTCCAGCCGTGCACAGAAGGGGAAATCAAGGCCCAGAGAGGGCCAGGGATTAGCCCGAGACACACAGCAAGGAAGGCCAGAGCCAGGGCGGGAAGTGTGTCTGGGGTCTGGGGGAGACCTCCAACCTCCCAGAGGAGGTTCAGAGCACCCCATAAAATAAGCAGGTCGTCCCACTCAGCCTCAGAGCTCTCCAGAGAACACCCGAAGCTCTTTCCCTCTGGCGGCTCTTGCTGGGGGGATCGGGCTGGTCCCCTCTGACTGGCACTGCCCACACTGGGACACAGGAGGAGAGCCATCTGGGCACTGCAGGAGTAGATCCCAGGTGCACACAGGAAGACAGGTGTGCTGGCAGGAACAGCAGGAGGGCTGAGGCCAGGAGGCACTTCACAGCGGGTGCCTCCAGTCTGCTCTGAGCATGGGGTGAAGAACCAGGCACTGCTCATCCTACATCTGCCCGAGGTGCTGTGTGACTCATGCAATTCACTCAACCTCTCTGGCCCCAGGTCCTTGTCCACAGCAGACAGACTGGACTGAATGGAGACTGAGGTCCTTCTCAGCTTGGGTGGTGTGCAGAGGGTGAGGAGGAGCCCGTGGGCCCTGGATCACCAGCTCCCTCCACCCAAAATGCCCCATGAACTCCACTGCCTGCCACCCCTGTTCACTTGACAAATGTCCCAGTGTTAACACCTAAGCATAAAAAGTTGGCTTTGCTGAAGTGCTGTCTGAACCTGATTCCAACATTGCTGCCTCCAGGAAGCCTTCCTGGGCTCCTTGTGCCATGTCGATGGAGTCTTCTGTGTGCCTTGGCCTCCCCTGTGTGTGCTACCATAGGAGTCCCTGAGCACTAACGGAGTCTTCCTGTGTGTCTCTGCTGAGTGTGTATATGTGTGTCTGTGAGTGTGTGTAAGAGAGTGTATGAGTGTGCATGAGTGTGTGTGTATGTGTGTGGGTGTGTTTATGTGTGTATGAGTGGGGGGTTGGGGTATCTGTCTCTTGCACACCTACTGGTGTGTGTCCTGAGCTTGCCCTGGGCACACGGAACCTGGTTCTGGCTCCGTTGGAGATGCTCTGACCTCCAAGGCGTGTATGGCCAGCAATGGGCAGGTGAGGACGAGCCTTTGTGAAGGGGTAGCGTAGGGGACCAAGGAGGAGCTGGGGGTCTGGGCTTTTTCCAAAGAGGGCAGAGGCTGGAGGCAGGGGAGATGGGGGAGGGATAGGTCCTGGGCCTGCCTCACCTTGGCCAGGATGCCAGCCTGGAGCTGGTGGGAAGGAGGGAGAAAAGAGGACAGTGGGGGCTGGAGGGAAGTGGCTTTGCTGGGTTTGAGGACTGTTTAGGGGCCAGGGCTGAAAGGGTGCTGGGGGTCCCCAGTGCCTGGCTGCCAGCATGGAACTGGGGAGAAGTGTGAGGAGGACTTGCCAGGAGCCACTGGGGCCTGGCCTGGGGGGTTGGAACCTGGTGTTCCCCCACACTGGGTCCCCAGCCAGGCTGTGTGCCCACCCCACACCTCCCTGGACGCCCACCTGGCCCAGATCGTGCTGCAGGAACCCCGAGGGTGGCTGCCCCAAAATCAGGACAAAGGATTCATTGCCAGCTGGCCAGGACAGACGCCCCCAGAGTTGGGGGTTCAGGATGCCCGTGCCAGGGAGGGGGTGGCATCCAGGATGGCATGCCGCCCCCACCCTGGTGGCTGTGCTTTCCTGCTGTTCTCTGCATCTCCGTTTAAATCTCTCCTCAATGCCAGCCACACTGCCAGCATCCCTAGCTCACTTCCGGAGCCATAAAAGGAGAGAGGCTGAGAATAGCGCAGCTGTGACGCGGCCAGGAGCTCCTCACGCATGCAGGCTCTGCGCCACCCGCCTGCCGCCTGCTCTCTGAGGTGCTGGCCTGAAGGGACCCCTGCCCAGCCCCAGCCCTGCCAGGACTGGATGACCCCGGATCCCGGCTGGGAGGTCAGGGGTCATGAGGCCCTGCCCTCGCTCCTGTATAACACCATGGACTGCTGTGCTCCCCGGATTCGCCATCCCTGTCCCCCATCCCTGGCACTGGGCCCCAGGAGGGGCGTGGCACCACAGGAGGGACAGGCAGCAGAGGGCAGCAGGAGACAATCCTCTCCCAAGAGGTCCCGGCCCTGCCCAGTGGCCCTTCAGGTTCCCAAAAACTCCAAGGGACCCTTCCCTGGCAGAGGGAGCTGGCTCTGAGGGATGTGGCATGGGCCTCACAGGTTGAACAGCGGCAGGTGCTGGGAGTCAGGCAGCTTCTCTCCCGTGGCCTCGCCAGCCCTGGGCGATGAGGATGCGACCCAGAGGTCAGAGCCTCCTCTTCGCCAGGTCTCAGCACCACGTCCCCAGCCAGCCGGATGCCCACATCTTCCTAGGCACTCCCAGCTCACTAGTGAGGCTCAGCAGTGGGAGGTGAGGGGACACAGGGCTGGCAGCCTGGGGGGTCATGCTGGTCCCTGAGCTCAGAAAGGCCGTGCTGGGTTTAGCGCAGTGCAATTTGGATTTGCTTTTGGATGAATGGCCTCTGCTTTCATTTGTGCTAGACCCTGCGATCAGGCCACTGGTCCCTCCTACCAGGGTCTCCTTCCTGGCTCTGGAGTGGGGGTGGGGAGCCCACTGTCCTGTGTGTTTCTGGAAAAGCAGGTGGCAGCAGAGGTCCTCTGGGAGAAAGGGAGGGCCTGCTGCATTCTGGGGATCTCCCTGAGTCTCAGAACAGCCAGGAGGGTGATTGGTGTCATCCCACTTTCATATGAGGAAACTGAGGCACAGAGATGGCCGGGGTGTGCTGGGGAACCCGGGACACAGTGAATGACCGAGCTGTGACTTGTACCCACGCTCTCCCGGCCCTGAAGCAGCCAGTCCTCAGCCTGCTGCAGGCCGCTGCTCCCAGGATCGGGGCCGGAGTCCTCAGGAAACCCTATGCGCTGACCTCGGGGCAGCCGGCTGGGGAGGCTAGGCTGGTGAGAAACCTGGGCAGTCTGCATGGGCAGGACCAGGGATAGCACATCTTGGTCCCCCGTGAGCCCATGTCCCTCTGCTGTGCCTTAGTCCCAAGTACATCTGGTGGCAGACCTGGGGCCAGGGAGGGTGCGGCCAGCTGAGGGGGCTACAGAGCCCTGGGTGGGCCGGGGGAGCCCAGGGTGGAGAAGCTGCTGGGGAAGTACATCCACCTCTGTGATGTTGTCTGCAGGCTGGTGCTGAGCCTCCTAGCAGCCTGGGCAATGGGTGGGTCAGGGAAGGGCGGGGGATGGTCAGCACCCACCCTGGCCACTGGGCTTCTCTCACCATCCCTGGAAAGGGGACTGGGTAAAACCTTCTCTTCTCCCTTCCTCCCTCTCCCAGGTCAGTGAGCTCTGAGGCCCCGAGGGGTAGGAATTGCCAAGATGACAGCGGAAGGGGTGCATTGCCAGGGAGGCCCTGCTGGGGCCCTGCTGGGAAGGCTGCCCTCTGCTCCGCACTCCAGGGGCTATGTAACTCGAATGTCACCGGATCCTCTAAAATGCATTTGCTCCTTCCTGGGCCAAGTCACCGGGGACCAGAGCCCCAGTGGAGGGGCGGCACCTGACAGTGGGGCCCTGCCCAAGAGAAGAGCAGGTGCCTCAGGGGTGGCAGAGGAAGGTGGGCTGTGGGCTCAGACTGGATCAGGGCACGGAACCAGGCAGGGGCCGCTCTGCTCATGCTGGCAAGTCTGGACCCACGGCAGGTGTCTCTCTAGGAAGGGCTCTGGGGCCCTGGGCTGTCCTCAGGCTCCCCAGCCTCTGGCAACTTGGGCCATTCTCATGGCCCAGGTCCTGCCATGCCTCCCTCTGTCCCAGGGTCCGGGGCTGAGTGGACGTCTTTGAGGCCCACATGCCACCTGCTGGCCGCACCCGCCGTGCGTCTCCAGCTGTCCATCTCCCTCTTTCCGTGGTCTCTGTCTCTCCATCTCTCTATCTCTGTCCCCACCCTGTCTCTCCCTGTCCTTACTCCATCTCTGTCCTGCTTTTCGGTCCCGCTGTCCCTCTCTGTCCCCCTCTGCGGGTCTCTAACCCTTTATTTCCCTCTCTGGTTCCAGCCCTCGGCCCTCCCTAAGGACAGTGGTAGCGCTCCTCACTCCAGAAAAAGGGGGAGTGGAGAGGGGACGCCGGGCCTTTCCAGAGCATCCAAGTGGAGGTTGGGGTCACAGACTGTGGATCTCAAGAAGAGAGGGGGAGCAGGTAAGGGCCAATATGGGGCAGTTGTCTCATCACCACAGACACCCTGTTACCAGAGCTGGTGGTCAGGGAGAAGGCATAGACCGGGGGGTGCCCACCCCTCCAGCTTCACCCTCGGATCCACACCCCACCCCACAAGCATGACCCACTGAGCTCCAGAAATGTGGGCCTCTCCACACCCCCAGCAGCCTCTGCAGGCCCCACACCCACTTCTGGAGACTGAATCCCCCACCGAAAGTCCCCTTTCCTTTCCAAAACCTCCAGGACTAAAGCCTCAGCCCTCCTCCTGCCCTCCCTGTCGTGGGAAGCTGAGAAAGGCACCTGAGCGGGTTTGGCTTCTACCCAGGCCTCCCTGCCCTGACAGCCCCACCCTCATCCTCATCCTAGGGAGCTCCTCCTTCCCAGAGCCCTCAGGCTTTCCTGGGGCCTGCCTGCTGCCCGTGGTCTCCCTCAGATCTGAGATGCCCCATTCCAGGGTCTGCACAGGCCTAGGAGATCTGGACACCCTCAGGTTGGAGGTCAGGCTCCCTCAGACACTGAGCTGGGCCCTGGGAAGTCTGGTTTTCCATATGCAGGACAGAGACCCAGAGACCAACAGAGAGAAGGAGGTAAGACGGGCAACCGGGGGGGAGACAAGGGGGTTCTCAGTGCCCAGGCAGTGTCTGTCCTCCAAAACACAGGATGGGGACACGGAAGCCCCAGGGCCCCCAGCCCAGCCTCAGGACCCTGGGAGCCCACCCTCGCCAAAGGCAGAAAGCTAAGGTGTGCCCACAGCCACTGGGGCATGCACAGTTGCCCAATTTTCATAAGCAGGAGCTGCTCTAGGAGCTGTGAATCTCCGAGGAGCCCCCTCCTGGCTGTGGGAGGGTGGGCCAGACCCCAGATGCCATTCTCACCCAGAGGGGTGCCCAGTCCCACGAGCGGCTTAAGGTCTGACCTGAATGCTGAATATCCCATTGGTGAGTTGCCATAATTATTATCACAACCACTTCCTCCCACCCCACTGCCAGCCATCATCTGCATCACCACCCTCAAAACCACCACCTCTTCCACCACAACTGTCACCACTACCACCACCATCGTCATCTCTACTGCCACCACCAACATGGCCTCCTGGCACTGTCACTACCACCATGATTGCCACCACCAACATGGCCTCCTGGCACCGTCACCACCATCATGATCGCCACCACCATTATCATCAGCACCATCCCCACCATCCCAACTACCATCATCACCATGGCCTCCCATCACCATCACCCCACCACAGCCCCTTCCCCGACAGCCATCATAACTACACTCTCCACATGACACCAAACCGTGACCACAACTCTACCTTCATTCTCGTCACCAACACGTCCACCCAGGAACTTACATCCCCACCATGCCCACCATCTCACTTGTAGGGTTACTGCTATCATCCCCACCTCTGCCAACCTCATTTTCTCTACCACTACCCCAGGCAGTCCTACCACCGCCATCAAAACCACCACTTCAATTATCCATCAATGCGACTGTCATCACCAGCACCACCACTGATGGCCGTCACCATTGTCTCCATCGCCATCAACCCATAACCGTGATCCCCCACTGTCACCACCCCATAACTGTGACCTCCCACTACCACCCCATAACCATGACCTCCCAAGTCACCACCCCATAACCATGACCTCCCACTGTCAGCACCCCATAACCATGACCCCCCACTACCACCCCATAACCATGACCTCCCACTGTCACCACCCCATAACCATGACCTCCCCCTGTCACCACCCCATAACCATGACCTCCCACTGTCACCACCCTGGAACCATGACCCATCATTGTCACCACCCTATAATCATGACCTCCCACTGTCACCACCCCATAACCATGACCTCCCACTGTGACCCCATAACCATGACCCCCACTGTCACCACCCTGGAACCATGACCCATCATTGTCACCACCCTATAATCATGACCTCCCACTGTCACCACCCCATAACCATGACCTCCCACTGTCACCACCCCATAACCATGACCTCCCACTGTCAGCACCCCATAACCATGATGCCCCACTACCACCCTATAACCATGACCTCCCACTGTCACCACCCCATAACCATGACCTCCCACTGTCACCACCCCATAACCATGACCTCCCCCTGTCACCACCCCATAACCATGACCTCCCACTGTCACCACCCCATAACCATGACCTCCCACTGTCAGCACCCCATAACCATGACCTCCCACTGTGACCCCATAACCATGACCTCCCACTATCACCACCCCATAACCATGACCTCCCACTGTCAGCACCCCATAACCATGACCTCCCACTGTGACCCCATAACCATGACCCCCACTGTCACCACCCTGGAACCATGACCCATCATTGTCACCACCCTATAATCATGACCTCCCACTGTCACCACCCCATAACCATGACCTCCCACTGTCACCACCCCATAACCATGACCTCCCACTGTCACCACCCCATAACCATGACCTCCCACTGTCACCACCCCATAACCATGACCTCCCACTGTCAGCACCCCATAACCATGATGCCCCACTACCACCCTATAACCATGACCTCCCACTGTCACCACCCCATAACCATGACCTCCCACTGTCACCACCCCATAACCATGACCTCCCCCTGTCACCACCCCATAACCATGACCTCCCACTGTCACCACCCCATAACCATGACCTCCCACTGTCAGCACCCCATAACCATGACCTCCCACTGTGACCCCATAACCATGACCTCCCACTATCACCACCCCATAACCATGACCTCCCACTGTCAGCACCCCATAACCATGACCTCCCACTGTGACCCCATAACCATGACCCCCACTGTCACCACCCTGGAACCATGACCCATCATTGTCACCACCCTATAATCATGACCTCCCACTGTCACCACCCCATAACCATGACCTCCCACTGTCACCACCCCATAACCATGACCTCCCACTGTCAGCACCCCATAACCATGATGCCCCACTACCACCCTATAACCATGACCTCCCACTGTCACCACCCCATAACCGTGACCTCCCACTGTCACCACCCCATAACCATGACCTCCTCACTGTCACCACCCCGTAACCATGACCTGCCACTGTCAGCACCCCGTAACCATGACCCCCCACTGTAACCACCCCATAACCATGACCTCCCACTGTCACCACCCAATAACCATGACCTGCCACTGTCAGCACCCCATAACCATGACCTCCCACTGTCACCACCCCATAACCATGACCTCCCACTGTCAGCACCCCATAACCATGACCTCCCACTGTCAGCACCCCATAACCATGACCTCCCACTGTCACCACCCCGTAACCATGACCTGCCACTGTCAGCACCCCATAACCATGACCCCCACTGTCACCACCCCATAACCATGACCTCCCACTACCACCCCATAAAAATGACCTCCCACTGTCAGCACTCTATAACCATACCTCCCACTACCACCCCACAACCATGACCCCCCACTGTCACCACCCCATAACCATGACCTCCTACTGTCACCACCCCATAACCATGACCTCCCACTGTCACCACCCCATAACCATGACCTCCCACTGTCACCACCCCGTAACCATGACCTCCCACTGTCACCACCCCGTAACCATGACCTGCCACTGTCAGCACCCCATAACCATGACCCCCACTGTCACCACCCCATAACCATGACCTCCCACTACCACCCCATAAAAATGACCTCCCACTGTCAGCACTCTATAACCATGACCTCCCACTACCACCCCACAACCATGACCTCCCACTGTCAGCACCCCATAACCATGACCTCCCAATTCACCACCGCATAACCATGACCCCCCACTGTCACCACCCCATAACCATGACCCCCACTGTCACCACCCCATAACCATGACCTCCCACTGTCACCACCCCATAACCATGACCTCCCACTGTCACCACCCCATAACCATGACCTCCCACTGTCACCACCCCATAACCATGACCTCCCACTGTCACCACCCCATAACCATGACCTCCCACTGTCACCACCCCATAACCATGACCTTCCACTGTCACCACCCCATAACCATGACCTCCTCACTGTCACCACCCTGTAACCATGACCCGCCACTGTCAGCACCCCGTAACCATGACCCCCCACTGTAACCACCCCATAACCATGACCTCCCACTGTCACCACCCAATAACCATGACCTGCCACTGTCAGCACCCCGTAACCATGACCTCCCACTGTCACCACCCCATAACCATGACCTTCCACTATCACCACCCCATAATCATGACCTCCCACTGTCACCACCCCATAACCATGACCCCCACTGTCACCACCCCATAACCATGACCTCCCACTACCACCCCATAAAAATGACCTCCCACTGTCAGCACTCCATAACCATGACCTCCCACTACCACCCCATAACCATGACCCCCCACTGTCACCACCCCATAACCATGACCTCCCACTGTCACCACCCCATAACCATGACCCCCCCACTGTCAACACCCCATAAGCATGACCCCCCACCATCACCACCCCATAACCATGACCTCCCACTCTCAGCACTACCCATTGTTGTTTCCATCATCAACATCTCAGTCACCATCACCACACCACAGTGCTTGCCACTTCCTACTGCCACCACCTTTATTACATGAGCACCCCAATTCCAGGCTGCTTTCTTGTGACAATGGATTTTGCTGATGAAGGGTAAGGGAGACAGTCTCAGGTTCAGATTCCAGTCCTAGTCATTACTGGCTCTGGGTCTGTGGGCATGTTTTTCAATCCACTTTTCCTAAGGCACAGGAAGAACAGGATATCCCAATTCAGACCTTGTTTCCTGTAATAAGGCATCCCTGAAAATCACAGATGGGCTGCCTGGCCCTCCAGAGGCATCGGGTTAGGCTGTGAGTCCCTGCACCCCATCTCCTCACCCAGCCATGTGGCAGGTCTCCCAGGAGTACGTGGCTCATGGGACAGTGTGGCTGAGCCAGTGATCAGAATGACGATGTTCTGTCGCCAAGTCTCTGGAAGATTCCACCTTGTTTCAAAGACCAGATGAAACCCCAGCTGATGAGCAGTTCCTGAACCCAGAGCTGGATGTGGAGGTCACGGCCACATTGAAGGCTTTTCAAGCTTGGCCTTGGAGGAGCCTTGCTTCTAGCCCCTGTTTCTTCAAACAAGCTGTCACTTAAGAGAAGTTTCGCTTTCTGTGGCTACCAGAGCTGAAGGGGTCTGGTGAATTCCAAAGCATTTGCTGAAATACCCATTTTGTGTTCTGACATCTGACTGTAATTGCTGAGCAACAATCAAGAACCTGACTGTGCTGTAGTAATCATCGCAGTGGCGACAGCGCCCACCTGGCAGGCGGGTGGCAAGGCTTAGGTTGGGCAGAGCCTGGCACACAAAGTGCTTGCTCCACGTCACTGTTCAGCTGTTATTACCACAATTATCATTGGGTGTGGGTTTGCACTGGCCCTGGGCTGGGTCTCCTATTGAGAAAACTCCACAGCCATCAAGCCTCCACCAGCCCAAGACAGCCTCTGGACACAGGCAGACTGGCAGGAGGTTATGGGGGCGAGGAGGAACACTTCAAGGGAGCTGAAGACTATGCCTGTTCCTGAGGCACCTCCTCTGTTCATCAAGGGCCAACTCTAAGTTCCTGCATAGAGGATGCCCTCTGACTCCAAGACACATTTCCTACCCTGGGTTCCCACAGACCTGGAACACCCCTGAATGCTCATGGTGCCACCAGCCTGGGAGCACCTTAAGGGCAGAGAACACACCCTACTCATGCCTGGTTGACCAGTGCCTGGCCCAGCCCCCATGAGAGATACTCAGGGAGCATGCTGGAGGGCAGGTGTGGGTGGCCTACCCTTCTACCTCACCAGGGGCGAGAACAGCAGCTGCTTTGCTGAGCCTCTTGCCAAGTAGGGGGCCCAGAACCACCCAGCCTGAATCTGAGACTTAGCCCTAGCTGAGCTCTACTTCCAGGATAGTGAGGGAAGCCAGGAGTCCAGCAGCAGGGGAGGGCAGCCTAGTGAAACCCACGCTTGTGAAGCCTCCCAAGGACAATGCTTTTTTGCCCTTCTTGCTTCTAATTAAAAAGAATTAGTCAGCAGAGTGGCACGCTTATGGACAGGGCCAAGTGACATTACTGCATGGCTTTATTCAACAATAGGAGGGGCAGATCCCATCCTGCTGGAGACTGCCACAGAATCTCATTCTCTGTGACTGCTTGGAAGCCCAAGCCGCTTCCCAGCTGAACCAGTGGCTCATTAGACTTTTTTTCTGGCTCCTTCTCCTTCTCTTTCTCTCAACCCTCCTTTCTTCATATTTGGCTGGACCAGTCAAGAAAAGGCATGGTGCAGAAGCACTGTACAGGCATCAGACCCCCTTGCCTTTACAGGTGAGCCTGCTGAGGCAGAGAGGGGGCCCCCAGAGAGGAGGGGGCAGAAATGAGCACAGAATCCAGGAGTGTGACTCCTCAATCAGGGAAGAGCCTGCCACACAAGGTGGGCTTGCCCCAGGGAGGTCCCTGGGGAAGGGAAGTCTGAGGAGCAGGAACTCAGCTTTGAGCTGAGCCTCATCACTCTCCCTCTCTGGCCTCAGGTCTCTTCAATGGACACTGGGAACATTAAGCCATGTCACCTGCCCAGCGTAAAATCTGAGGACAAGTGGAACATCCAGGAATGGGGTTGTCACCTCCACTCCATCCTGGCTCTGGAGAGGACAACACTCTCTCTCCCACAAATATCTGCAAGTGACTGAAGAGATGAAAACTGCCTCGGCAAGGAGTCTTACTCACCCTCAGCCCTGGTCTCTCTTTCTGGGTTCACAGAGAGGGGCCTGAGGCCGTTCCACAGCCTCCATGGAGGGCAGCCTTTCAGAAAGTGAAGGGAATGTCCACTGCCAAACTACAGCAGGGATAGGGGTTTGAAGAAGGCATGGTCTACATCTGTGGACAGTCAGTTAAGCCAGTTTTTAGAAGAGTTCTCAGTCCACTTGTGGCCTCAGAGCCTGACAGTCAACTGTCATCACCATCATTACTACCCATGATACCCACCTGGCCAACACCCTCATTGCCTCCACCAAAACTAACTGTCACCACCACCAGTTCCAACACTGACGCAAATGCCCTCATCACCACCCCCAACCTATCAATTTTGACATCACCATGATGATTATTACTGTCGTTACTCTCACCATCATTATCACTATCCCAGATAATGATATCACCATTTTCTTCACCATCATAACTATTATCATCACATGAGCATCAGCATCACCATTATCATAATCATTGCTATCATTACTGATCGTGATATCACCATCACCATCATCATCATCACTATGATGGATAATATCATTGTTTTCACCATCATAATCATCACCATCATATCAGCATTATCATCGCCATCATCATTACTATCATTACCACTGACGGTGATATCACCATCATTATCATTATCATCACCTTCATCATCATCACCATTACCATCATCATCGTCACCATCATCACTATCACCATCACCACCATCATCATTATCGTTATCATCCCCATCCCCATCATCACCATCACCATCATCACCATCACCATCATCTTCAGCATCACTATCACCCTCACCACCATCACCATCACTATCATCATCACCATTACCATCATTATCTTCACCATTATCACTATCACCATCACCATCATCATCACCATTATCTTCACCATCATCCCGATCACACTCACCACCATCACCACCATCACCATCATTATCATCATCACCATTGCCATCACCATCATGACCATTACCATCATCATCTTCACCATCACCCTATCACCATCACCACCATCACCATCATTATTACCATCATCACCATCACCATCACTATCATGATCACATCATCACCATTACCATCATTATCTTCACCACTATCACTATCACCATCACCATCATTATCTTCACCATCATCCCTATCACCATCACCACAATCACCATAATTACCACCATCACCATCACCATCACTATCACTATCATCATCACCACCATCACCATTACCATCATTATCTTCACCATGATCACTATCACCATCACCACCATCATCATCATCACTATGATGGATATCATTGTTTTCACCATCATAATCATCACCATCATATCAGCATTATCATCACCATCATCATTATTACTATCATTACCACTGATGGTGATATCACCGTCATCACCATTATTATCATTATCATCACCTTCATCATCATCACCATTACCATCATCATCGACACCATCATCACTATCACCATCACCACCATCACCACCATCATCATCACCATCATCTTCACCATCATCACTATCACCCTCACCACCATCACCATCACTATCATCATCACCATCATCACAATTACCATCATTATCTTCACAATTATCACTATTACCATAACCATCATCATCACCATCATCATCTTCACCATCATCCTTATCACCGTAACCACCATCACCATCATTATCACCATCATCACTATCACCCTCACAACCATCACCATCACCATCATCACCATCACCATCACCATCATTATCATCATCACCATTACCATCATCATCACCATCACCATTACCATCATCATCACCATCATGACCATTACCATCATTATATTCACCGTCATCCCTATCACCCTCACCACCATCACCATCACCATCATCACCATCACCATCACCATCATTATCATCATCACCATTACCATCATTATCACCATCATCACCATCACCATCATTATCACCATCGTCACCATCACCATCATCTTCACCATCATCCCTATCACCATCATTATCACCATCATCACCATCACCATCATTATCACCATCATCCCTATCACCCTCACCACCATCACCATCACCATCATCACCATCACCATCACCATCATTATCATCATCACCATTACCATCATCATCACCATCATGACCATTACCATCATTATATTCACCATCATCCCTATCACCCTCACCACCATCACCATCACCATCATCACCATCACCATCACCATCATTATCATCATCACCATTACCATCATTATCACCATCATCACCATCACCATCATTATCACCATCATCCCTATCACCCTCACCACCATCGCTATCATCATCACCATCGTCACCATCACCATCATCTTCACCATCATCCCTATCACCATCACCACATCACCATCATTATCACCATCATCACCATCACCATCATTATCACCATCATCCCTATCGCCCTCACCACCATCACCATCATCACTATCACCATCATCATCATCACTATCATCGCCATCACCATCATCATCACCACCATCGTCATCAACACTATGATGGATAATAATGTAATCTTTGTCTTCACCATCATAAACCTCACCATTACTGTAGTTACCATCACCATCATCAGCACCACCATCATCATCGCCGTCATCACCATCATCATCACTATCACCATCATCATCACCATCATTACTATCACTATCATTGATAGTGACATCAACGCCATTATTAGCAGCAGCAGCAGCAGCACCTTCACAATTATCATCACCATCATTGTCATCAGTTCAACAACACTGTCGTAATTACCACCATTCCTACCACCATCATTCTCATGACCTTCATTAAAACACCACTGTCACTGTCATCGCTACCATTAATACCACTGCACCTCAACACGATCCTCATGATTGTCATCGTCCTCGCTAGCAGGGTCATCTTTCCCATCATCACCTTCATTAACATAATCCTCATTGCCATCACTTATCTTTGTCACCACCATCAACCCATTATGATGTAATGACGAGCCTCATCACTTTCATCACCAATACTCTCCATGCCCAACCTCCCATTGTGGCCATACTCATCATCTGTATAACTTAATGCCATGATCAGTGTTATCATTCTCCCATCTACCCGTCTTATCTACCTCTAACCTTCCACTCTTTATCTAGCAATTCATCCCCCCCACCCAGCCTCTGCTTCACCCACTCATCCACCCTCCTAAGGCCCAAGGATGGATAAGCCCAAACTGTAGTCCTCCTAGAATCTGACATGTTCAGACCTCTGGGGCACAGCCCTCCATGGACTCTAGAAGTTTGCACCAGGGACTCCAGAGCCCAGAAGGAGAGCTCATTGGTGCTGCTAGGGTCTCAGGACAAAGCCTGAGTGGCTCCTGAGGAGTGGATGAGGAGGTGATGGGGCAATGGGCAGCTGCATGAGCCTAGTAGACTCTATCCCTTTCCTCTCTGTCAGGAAAGGGTCAGGAGGCTCCAGAAGGATACAACCCTGGGATCAGAGAAGAGACGACTCTAAGGTGTGAGGTCCCAGGGAGTCAGGTTCCCCCGCCACACCCTCAGCTAGTGGGTCAGATTCCTTGCTTACTCCTAGCTTACGTAGTGAGGAGCCCTCATGTTGATTCACCTTTTTTTGTTCAACAATACTTTATTGAAGTCTTCCTTTGGTGACACAGGTGACTCATCACGCCCTGACATTGAGGAGTTCCTGGTTTGTTCACAGGAGGCCTTTGCCAAAGATAGGAAGTGCTGAGAGCTGCAGGGGTCCAGGGATGGCTCAGCCTCAGGGAGGGGCAAACACCCTGAGAACTGGGACACCAGGGAGGGGGGAGTTGGGCAGGGACCTGCAGCCACCTCACAGAGAAGAAGACTGGAGTCCAGGTGGGTGCCCCAAAGGAGCCCCATCAACTGTAGTCTCCTTCTAGTGGCTGTAGTACCCAGGATTCCCACTCTCTGTTGGCATCAGTGCTCCCAGCTTGGTGAGAGCAGGGGCCCGGGCCCTTGATTTCAGCTTCGATCCCAAGTTGGGAGGCAAGTCCCCTCCTCCACCTTTCCCCACACTCGCTCTGTCAGCCTCCTCCCAAGGAAAGCCAACTTCTGGCTCTGGCAGAACAAGGTGCAGGGCCTGGGTCTCAACCCTGTTGGCCAGGTTTATTATGCTCAGAACCTGGCTGGATGCCACTTGCCCCACCGTGCCGCCCCACTTCCATTCCTGCGAGGAGAGTGCTGGGTCCATCCCTGAGCAGAACAAACTTGGCAAGTGCAGAAACATGAGAGACTCATGAGGAATCACCTCTCAGCACCATTTTGGAGGCAGACCCTGGAGGAGGACCACTCTCATGACTCAGGATCCTGTGGAGCGACGGTCAACCCTGCTGAGAACAGCCACGGTCTCTCATCAGACTTCCTGGAAGGGGAGCCTACCATAAGGCCTTTTGTCCAAAAGCTTTATTGAGGGGGTCTCTCAGGAGACGCAGGACTGGGAAGGGAAGAGCTGGGCAGGGCTTTGTTCTCCATTGGAAGCCAGCTTCAGCTGGGCTCACTGGGGGCTCTGGGTCATAAAACCACTGAGCAAGTGCTCCTGGAGGTGGAGGGCGGCTTTCGGACCCTGTGCCAGTCGGTGCAACAAATTTTCCAGAATCGAGGAGCGCCAGACAGCAGGAACCGTTTGTACTCTCTCGGTTTCTGTCCCTCTTCTCCGAGTGTGATGAGGTCAGGAACTCGGGAGGGGCTCAGCTCAGGATGGCTCTGAGCTACAGTGGGGATGCCAGCTGGGCTGGGTCATCTGAGGGTTCCACTGAGGAGGCGTCTGCTTCTAATCTTATTCACACAGCGTCTGGCATAGGCCTCAGTTCCTCACTGGTTGTAGGCTGGGACACACACACACACACACACACTCACACACACACACACACACACACACGCACGCCAGCTCCCCAGTGGGGCCCAGGAACAGCTTTCAGACCCAAGCAGTTTCTGACCCTGGCCCTTGCTGGAGCATCAGTGAGCAGCAAAGCAGCCGAGAGGTCTGCGCCTCTCCATCAGCACCTCGGACAGGGCTCGCACAGGGCCTGGGGGCGCTGGAGCCTGCGCCCTGCCCTGTGTGGGCAAGGGGCAGGTGGCTGGGGCCTGCCCCGCCAGGCGTTTCTGGGCAGTCCGGATCCCTCTCCACTGGTGGCCCTGGGACAAATGCCCCGGGGAACCGCTAGCGAAAGGGGAGCGCAGGGAGGGCGGGGAGACGGCAGCCATCTTGTACTGGGGTCAAGGCAGCCTCTGCCCCTTGCACACTCAGGCTCCTCACAGAAAATGGGGAGGATGGGGTCTCTCCTCAGAGGCTCGTCGGGGGCACGCAGGGATGCGGTACCGTGGGGGCACAGGGCGCTCCACCGCACTCTGCTGGTGTGGCCACCCCCATCCCTTGCCATCCCGTGAAACGCAGAGTTCCTCTCCTCCCACGGTGACGACGGAGGCCCCGCCCACACTCACAGCCAGTGAGGCAGTGGCCACTGTCAGGGGCCATGGTCCTGGAGGCGAGGCCGTGGTGCTGGTGCGGCAGAACCGTGATGCCCAAGGAGGTAGTACCATGGTGCTGGAGTGGGGCGACAGCATCCTAGAGGGCGCTGGAAGGAGGAGGCTACTGCTGCTGTGGTTGTGGGGGGGGGGGCGCCCCGTCCAGACCATAGCCCCGCCCCCTCCAGCACCATGGCCCCACCCCCTCCACCACCATGACCTTGCCCCATCCGTGGCCCAGCTCCAGTAACCCCTGGGGGAAGGAAAATCTATGCCTCTTCTCTACAAGGTCCCAGTCCCTGGGCTCAGTCAGTGTCTCCACAGGGCCCCTTGATGCAGGGGCTGTCTGAATGGGTACAGGGCCAGGTAGAAGTTTGCTTCCCCTGAAGGCCACCGCTAACGGCATTCTGGGGCCACCCCACCCTGGGACCTCCCAACACCCTGCCGGTCCCTTTTGCCACGTCTTAGGACAGACTCCTGATCCTTGCAGTAAAGAGGCCCCAGCTGGCGACTGAGAGAGACCAAAGCCCAGGAACCCATGGCCTCTGAGGATGGAGCCTGGAGTAAAGGGGGGGCCTGGCCTCCAGGAGTATAACCCCATTGTTCTGGCAACCAGGGGCCCTCCCTACTGCTGGGAAGGTGTAGCCCTGGATGCTCTCCCAGTAGCCACCTGGACGGGCTGGGGTTCCAAACTCGGGGGACTTCAGCTGTGACACCTCTCCTCCACTACAGTGAGTCAGCTCCCCTGTCCACCCCCAGGACTGCTGCCTGCCACCCAGAGGACCTACACTCTCCGTCAGTGTGGAGCTGTGGTGGGGGCGAGAGGAGGGGAGTGTGGCCAGGGACGGCAGTGAGTCACCGTGGGGGAGGAGGCAGGAAGACAGCTCTTGACTTCTCTGGGTTAGGAACAAAGCACACACCTGCGGACACCCATCCCCTGGTCTCACCCTCCACACGGTCCACAGGGGCCGGGGCTCAGTGTGTGCCTGGGGTTGGAGTAGAGTCAGGGCCAGGGCCAGGTCTGGTCCTCCTGTCCTGGCTGCCAGAAAGAAGCATCCATATTAGGCTGGAGCTCTGCCTTTGGGCCTCTGTTGGCTCATACATGTCCACGTTCCACACTTGCTGCAGGCCCTCAGGTGCGCCCTCCCGGCGTCTGTCCCTGTGGCCATGGCCTCCACTCACTAGGACCAGCATGTAGGAAGCACACTGCCCGCCCCGTGCCAGGCACTCCGGCCACCCAGAGGAATCAGCCTGGCAGGAGCCCAGGAAGCAACACCACCTTCCCGTAGACACAGCAGGGTCAGCGCTTGGGCACTGAGGTCTCCCTGGGAGCGGGGAGCTGGAGGGAGCTGGGAAGATTCCTCTCTTCTTGCTTTCATACCTCTGTTCTTAATCTGATTTCTAGTGAGCTAAGATACCTTCCCTGATGTGCTCAGTCCAATAACTTAGAAATACCTTTGTTATGGGCCGGGCGCGGTGGCTCACACCTGTAATCCCAGCACTTTGGGAGGCCAAGGCGGGTGGATCATGAGGTCAAGAGATCGAGACCATCCTGGTCAACATGGTGAAACCCTGTCTCTACTAAAAATACAAAATATTAGCTGGGCATGGTGGCGCGTGCCTGTAATCCCAGCTACTCAGGAGGCTGAGGCAGGAGAATTGCCTGAACCCAGGAGGCGGAGGTTGCGGTGAGCCGAGATCACGCCATTGCACTCCAGCCTGGGTAACAAGAGCGAAACTCTGTCTCAAAAAAAAGAAAAATACCTTTGTTATAAGAAAAAAACAATTACCCACCCCCAGGAATTTGTCATTAGGCACAAACAGACCAAGACACCCTCCCAATGCCCCTGGCACTGCATAGGCCAGAGGAGAGTGGGCAGGGCGTGTTCTGGGTGATGACAGGGACCTGGGCTGGCCATGGGAGGGGACAGCAGAAGGGAGCCATTGGAAGTATGGGAGGAGAGGCGAGCTTTTCTGAGCTGACCCTGGGAACAAGGACAGAAGGCAAGGAGGAAGAAAGCAGGCTGAAAGGCCCTTCTCCCTGTCCCCCAGGAGGCCTCAGGGAGCCCCTGCCTGGCCCTGGGCCCCTGTCCACCCAGTCTGTCATGTGGCTCAACCTCTAACGCCTGCCCTTCCCTGCATTCCCTGGGCTCTTCCCAAGAACCCACCTCCTCAGGAGTTGGACCCAGGCCCCTGCCCCCAGTGAGAATGGGGCCTTTGGAAATGCAGCTCCAACGAAATGTGGCTCCTTCAGCCCTGCTGGCCCCTTGCTGTATGGGTACCAGGCCCCATCCCAGCCCCTGTCAGGGGCTTCCTTGCTTCCTCCATGCCCCACTTTCCTCTGACATTCGCGTCTCACCTTCCTGCAGAGCCAATGCACCCAGCCTTATGGAGATCCTCCAGGATCCTCTGGCCCTGGCCCCACTGCCATCCCACAGCCCACACAGAGCCTGTGGCTCCCACACAGTTTCACTGCCCAGACCCACGCTGGCCGGGCCGCCTGGCTGCCCTACCTCTGGGCTGATCCAGGAGGAACCTGCTCCATGGGCCGAGGGAACCTGCAATCCCTGAAGAGTCCGGCAGAGGGCACTGTTTGCTCCCTGAGAGAACAAAGCAAGCCTGGGTCTGTGCGGAAGGGGGTCTGTGCCACCCACCCATCGCAGGGTCCACACCCTGCCGCACAGCCCCTGCCTCCAGCTGGGGGGCTGTCCTGGGAGGGGCTGTCACTGAGGAGGCGACAGCCCCACTTGGCTTTCTGGTCTCTGCCTCCAGTGAACTTGGGGGGCAGCCAGTGAACTCGGACACTGAAAGCCACCAAGGCTCCCCACCCTCTGGCCTCTGCCTCCCCCCAGCCCACCGGCTGCCCAGGGCTGGCCCACAGCTAGAAGGTCAGCTACTGCCCAGAGACACATCCCCTACCCTGCTTCCTCCCAGTCTGTGCAGTCCGAGCCACAGCTGCTCCCCCAGGGTGGACCCCAGCTCTGCTGCGGACACAGGGGCTAGGGGTGCTAGGCAGTGTGCCCAGGGCAGAGGGCCCAGAAGGGGACAGCCAGGCTGCCAGAGAGGGAGTGTGTGCAGAGGCTGGCATCCCCGGGCCCAGTTCCTGGCAGCCCCCAGCAGTCCCAGGAGAGACTGACGTGATGGGCATTTGCACCCACTGATTCTGTCAGAGAGCTGAGCAGCACCAGGCAGCCTCCTCCCAGGCACTGGGGCTCCAGCCTGCTCTTTGGCCAGGGAGGGCAGGCCAGGCTGAGGCCACTCCACAAGGGCGTCCAGAGTTGGAGTCCTGTGGCTGGACTCTGTGCTCCATTCTACTGTGCCAGGTGGCGACTTCAGGAGCATGAAATTTCTCAGGCAGGGTAGGCACCAGCCAGATTTGAAGGCTAGGGTACTGCCCAGAAACCCCTCTGCCAAAGGGCCAGAGAAGGGGACGCACTGCCACAGCATCAACAGAGTGAAGCCAGGGGTCCCAGGAGCGTCCCGAGTCTCCTGCAAAAGGGCTATTGTGGGGACACCCATGGCTCAACACCGGGCCTTGCCCTGTCCACCTCTGCTGTGGTGCAAATGTGCCCCCTCCAAAACCCAGGTGCTACTGCCACAAAGGACTGAGAGGCGACAAGGCCCTGATGCTGCTCTCCTAAGGGACCAAGGCCCTTACGAGGCTGCATGCAGCACTCCCGCCTTGCCCTCTGCCTTCTGCCATGGGAAGATGCAGCAGGAAGCCCTTCCCCGGACCAGACCCCGTGCCTAGACCTTGGACCTTCTGCCTCCAGAGCTTTGAGAAGTAAATCTCTGCTCTTTAGAAATGACCCAGCCCAAAGAATTTGTCATTAAGGCACAAACGAACGAAGACACCCTCCCAATGCCCCTGCACCTCACAGGCCAGAGGAGAGTGGGCAGGGAGGCAGCTCTGCCTTAGGCTCCAGCGGGCATGGGAACCATGTGTCTGGAGGCCAGGACCAACCGAAGGCATCATCCTCAGTCTCCTCACCAGGCAGCTGGGGCAGGACAGGACTCTGCTCCTCCACCTCGGGCAGGAGAGTCGGACTTTTTTTTTTTTTTAAATGGAGTCTCACTCTGTCACCCAGGCTAGAGTTCAGTGGTGTGATCTCAGCTCACTGCAATGTCCAACTCCCGGGTTCAAGAGATTCTCCTGCCTCAGCCTCCAAGTAGCTGGGATTACAGGTGCCCACTACCACACCTGGCTAATTTTTGTATTTTTAGTAGAGACAGAGTTTCACCATGTTGACCAGGCTGGTCTAGAACTCCTGACCTCAAGTGATCCACCTGCCTTGGCCTCCCAAAGTGCTGGGATTACAGGTTAAGCCACCATGTCTTACCAGGAGTCTGACTGTCCCCAGCAGAGACTCAGCATCCTAGAAGTGGGTGCTGTGTGACTTTGGGCAAGGCCCTATCCCTCTCTGTTCCTGGGGTAACTACCTGCCCCCTTGCAGGGTGGTGGGGAGCACTGACAGGGAGGAGGTGCTGGGGCTGCCTATGCTCCAGGGGCTAGACCTGGCCTGTTAGGGAGGGGCAGTGTGGAGGGGAAGGAAGCTGCAGGAGGACTGGGGACCTGCAGCCCAGTACCCAGCCCAGAGCAAAGCCTCAAAGCCTTGTCATCACTCTCCTGGCTCTGGACCCCAGCTCCTGTCTGAGGCCTGTGGGTACCCTCACACACACACACCAGATTCCCCACTCTCCAGGGCCCAGGCCAAGCACAACTCCCCCAGCCAGGGAGGGGCTGGGCTTGTTCCCTCCCTGTCCTCCCACGGAGGCTCCTCTGCAGGTGGCAGCAGCTAGCAAGGTGTGACGCAGGCACCCGGGGCTGACTCACCTCCCAGGTACCTGGGCCCTCGTCAGTGGAAGGAGAGTTTTGTGCTTGGGGCTGTGCGTCAGCAAAGAGCCCCTGATGTGCCTGCAATGGTGGGAGGACGCCCTGGGCTGGGCACCTTTGGGGGCCCCTTTCCAGGTGTAGGAGGCAAGAGGAGGGGGAGAGCCTCCCCATGCCACCCTTTCCCCATGCGCCCTGGTGGGTGGTCGCTGTGAGCTGGAGGGAGCCAGTGAGGAGCCCTGGAGGCTGTTGATTTTGGGGGCAGTTTTTGAGACAGAGTCCCCCTCTGATGCCCAGGCTGCAGGGCACTGATGCCATCAAGGCTCACAGCCTTGACCTCCTGGGCCCAAGTGATCCTCCCACCTCAGCCTCCCCATGGCGTAGCTGGGACTACAGGTGTGAGTGGCCATGCCTCGCTAATTTTTAAATTTATTTTGTAGAGAGGGAATCTCATTATGTTGCCCAGGCTGGTCTTGACCTTCTGGGCTCAAGTGATCTGCCCACCCCAGCCTCCCAAAGGGCTGGGGCTACGGGCATGAGCCTTCCTGCCTGGCCTGAGCCCTGGAGGCTCTTGGTGGGCACAGCAGCCCCTCCAAAGCCTTGGTGGAAGGTATTTTTCTGTGGGAAACTAAGGACACGAAGAAGAGGGCCTGGGAGAGGACCCTCCACCCCAGAGTGTAATTGACGTTCCCCGTTTTCTGCTCCACCTGCCTGTCTCCCCTGCAGCTTCGAGAGCAAACCCACCCCTCTCATCATCCCCTGGCAAAGCTGTTACGAATCCCAACAAAGTAAAGTAAAGCCTTTGGCAGACATGGGCAAGCACCACTTCTACCCAATCAAACTGGCACAACTCCCTGCCAAGCTGCAAGGCTGACCACCTTGGTTTCTTCCACCTGACTCAGACGTGCACTTTTCCAGGGGGACTTGTTTCTGCATCGCCTGGGGTTGATTCCCACTGTCCTCCCTCATTTCCCCACTGTCCTCCCTCATTCCCCTGCCGCTGTGCTTCCTCATTCCCCTGCCGCTGTCCTCCCTCATTCCCCCGCTGTCCTCCCTCATTCTCCCACTGTCCTCCCTCATTCCCCCTCCCTCATTCTCCCACTGTCCTCCCTCATTCCCCTCCCTCATTCCCCCACTGTCCTCCCTCATTCCCCCACTGTCCCTCATTCCCCCTCCCTCATTCCCCATTGTCCTCCCTCATTCCCCTGCTGTCCTCCTTCATTCCCCGGCTGTCCTCCCTTATTCCCCTGCTGTGCTTTCTCATTCCCCCGCTGTCCTCCCTCATTCCCCCGCTGTCCTCCCTCATTCCACCACTGAGTTTCCTCGTTCCCCCACTGTCCTCCCTCATTCCCCCACTGTCCTCCCTCATTCCCCCGCTGTCCCCCCTCATTCCCCTGCTGTCCTCCCTCATTCCCCCACTGTCCTCCCTCATTCCCCCTCCCTAATTCCCCCACTGTCTTCCCTCATTCCCCTGATGTCCTTCCCATTCCCCCACTGTTCTCCCTCATTCCCCCGCTCTCCTCCCTCATTTCCCCACTATCCACCCTCATTCCCCCACTATCCTCCCTCATTCCCCCACTTTCCTCCCTCATTCCCTCGATGTCCTCCCTCATTCCCCCGCTGTCCTCCTTCATTCCCCTGATGTCCTTCCCATTCCCCCACTGTTCTCCCTCATTCCCCCACTCTCCTCCCTCATTTCCCCACTGTTCTCCCTCATTCCCCCGATGTCCTCCCTCATTCCCCCACTGTTCTCCCTCATTCCCCCGATGTCCTCCCTCATTCCCCCACTGTTCTCCCTCATTCCCCCGATGTCCTCCCTCATTCCCCCGCTGTCCTCCCTCATTCCCCCGATGTCCTCCCTCATTCCCCCACTGTTCTCCCTCATTCCCCCGCTCTCCTCCCTCATTCCCCCACTATCCTCCCTCATTCCCCCACTTTCCTCCCTCAATCCCCTGCTGTCCTCCCTCATTTCCCCGCTTCCAGGGCGCAGCCAGGGACTGTATGTCCCAGCTGGCCGAGCTCCAACCTGGAGAAGCCATTCTCCCCAGGAGGCCTCCACACCAGCGTCCACTCCTGTGCCCCTGAAGCCGGCTGTGTCTGCCCATGCTGCCACAGCCATCCCATGGCTCTCATTTCCCACTGGGACGGGGGGACCAAGGATGCCTAATTCCTGGAGCCGAGTTGGGTTGAGCCCAGAAAGCCCACCTTGGCTGACAGCCCTGGAAACATGTGGGCCTGCTGAGTCGGGCAGACCAAGGGGTGCTGGGAGAGAATGCTGACTCCAGAAACATCCAGGCTCTGTCTGGGGAGGTGAGATGCCTAACAGGAAGGGCCCGCGGTGGCCATGACCTCAGTGGCCATGTGGCTGAGGCCCCAGGCAGCAGCTCTGTGACTAAAAGACTCTGAACCCACTCCGAGGCCCCACAGCCTTTTCTCCACCCAGAGGCTTTCTGGGGCTCAGTCTTGCGGTGGCCCTCATGCTGTTTGGGAGGCACTGAGTGGACCCTGAGTGTGAGTTAGTAGGCTGAACGGCCCACCTCTGCAGTGGGTGCCCAGGAGAGCAAACGTGGGACCCGCTCCTCCAGGCCTCAGCCTCCTGGAATGAGGAGAGAAGACCCTCCATCACAGGCCACCCTGAAGAAGGGTGCAGGAGCCCTGCACAGCCTGGGCCCCAGGAACAGAGTCCACATCCAGATAGCAGGAGAGAGCTCTGCACGGTCGGGGAGGAGCTGGTATCTCAGCTGGCCTCCTCCAAGGGTCATTCAGACCTGCAGCCCCACCAACTGCTCCCCTTCTCGGGGCTCCTGTCCTCTGCCTCTAAGGTGAGTCTGAAGTCAGCGGGAGACCGCCAAGGAGCACATTGTGAACTCTGGTGCTAAGGTCAGCAGGGAGAGGACTGGCCCCCACTTCCTGGGGAGTGGAGACACCTGGTCCAGTAGAGCTGGGAGGGAGCAGTCACAGCAGGCCCGTCAGTGAGGGCCAGGGTGCCAGACGAACAGGCAAATGGGTGGGTGGGTGGACAGGGGTATGGGTGGACGGATGGACAGGCAGATGATGGATGGAGGACAGGCAGATAGGTGAATGGATGGGTGGACAGATGGACAGGTGGATGGGTGGACAGATGGACAGGCGGATGGGTGGGTGGACAGGCACAGGCAGATGGGTAGACAGATGGACAGGTGGATGGGTGGACAGATGGACAGGCGGATGGGTGGGTGGACAGGCACAGGCAGATGGGTAGACAGATGGACAGGTGGATGGGTGGACAGATGGACAGGCGGATGGGTGGGTGGACAGGCACAGGCAGATGGGTGGACAGATGGACAGGTGGATGGGTGGGTGGACAGGCACAGGCTGATGGGTGAATGGACAGACAGGGGAATGAGTGCTAGATGGACAGGAGGATGGGACAGATGGACAGGCGGATGGGTAAATGGACAGATAGGGGTTGGTTGGATGGATGGAAAGCTGGATGGGATGGGTGAGTGGACGGACAGGCAGATGGGTGGATGGACAGACAGGCTCCTTCCACTTAGTACTGCTTGTTTTTCCATACTGAAATGGCCTATAAATTTATGTCTACAGCTCCAACCTTGGCTCAGCCCAGTGCTCATGGTGGCCCTGGGGAAGGAGGGCCAGCACTCAAGGAGAAAGGGGAGGACAGCACAGGCCACTGGACCCCAAGAGACCGACAGCAGCTGGAGCAGGTTTACAAACTAGATCTGAGTGACACAGCCATTCTTCTTAAAGGTTTTAAAGAAATCACAGTGATATTTTGATCCCATTTATGAACCGGGAAGCCAGGCCTGCCAGCCCTCTGCACCATTTAATGTCAGCAAATAAAATTCAGTCAGTAAGAAAGCGCCGGAAGCACTTGATCACAGCACAAGGCGGAAGGGGCTCGGCGTTGCCACTTGTGGAAGGAGGCACCAAGGGCTGTGGACTGGGGCTGGATGGCATGGCAGCCGCATAACAGCAGGGGGCCAGGCCCAGGGCCAGGCCAAGGCAGGTGGCAAGCAGCCAGGGCAGGTCCGTTGGCATCGCATCTGGGAGTATCTACAGAGCACCCACTGTGGAAGGGCCTGGGCCAAGCAGAGATCAAGGACGAGGGTTTCCCAGGCTGGGCCTCATCTAGGGGGAATCTCTGGGCTTCTGAGATTTGCTTTTACTACTCAACCAGGACACAGAAAGGAGCCGCCAGGGTTCAAGCTTCCTTTCCACAGAGCAGGAGCCTGTGTCGCCTCTAGGCTCTGGAGGAAAATGGCCCTGAGTTGTTCCTGGGGAAGACTGAGGCAGGTGGCTGCAGGTTCCTGGCCAGGAGGGCTGGCTGGGCAGGGGAGGCTCTGTCCCTCCGGCTCCTGGGACACACATGTGCACACATGCATTGCCACAGTGCATGGACACATGTATACATCCTCACACGAGCCCATGAGCAGCACATACACAGGGACTGCAGAAGGAGCCCCTCGTGGAAATGGACATGCACCCACATGCTCAGAAAGCCAGGGGCTCCCTCTCCAGTCACAAGCAAGGGGGTATCTGCCCATCACCCTGTGAGCACAGGGCACCCAGGCCTTTCCTGGTTTCTCGCTCTGCACCGATGGCAACGCGAGGCTCATGCCAGGAGCATCCCCTCCATCAGGCCTCTCCCGTCCCACACTGCCTCCCTCCCCTTTCTGAGCACCCACCAGCTCCCAGGCACCTGCAGGGCTGGCCTGAGTGCCCATGGAGGGTCCCCAAGCACAGCTGGGGAAAGCCACAGCCTCTCTGTGTGCAGTCAGCTTCCAAGGAAGCCTTGAGAGTAAGGGGACACATGCCTGTCCCAAAACAGCAGTGCAGAGACTCCGACCCAGCCTCCTCTGGGCTGCCCCCATCTCTTAGTTCTGACTCCAGGAATCACTCCAGGCGTAGAACATGAACACGAATGAAAGAGGAGCCAACAGCACGCTGAGGACCCCTGCAGACATGATGGAGAGGACGACTCAATCGCACATTTCGATTGAGTTCCATAAACAGGCCGTTTATTTACTTAATTGTCGAGCTGCAATAAAGCGGTTTTGTTTCAACTTCTGTCCTTTGAAAGCTGTGGATGCAGCCCTCCTCTTACATAAGCGGCCTTCATTGGTGACCCTCTCTGAGGGTCAGGGGCCCCACCACATACAGAAAGCCTGTGCATAGGCTGAAGGGGTAATGGGACATAGCGGGGGCACTGGAGGTAGAGGCTTTAGGGCCAGTGAGGAGCAGACTCTGGTTTTAGGAATAAACTGTATGAGGCCTCTGGCCAGCATGGTGGGCAGAAGGCCTGGGACCACTTGCCAGAGGGGGACCCTGGCCCCACGGTCCCGTAGAGCGGGGCAGGGCTGAGCCCTGGGGAGGTCAGAGCATTCAGCATCTACGAGGGGCCTTAGAGACCCCCAGTATGCCCCTCCCCACCCCATCACACAAGAATCCTCCAAGGCCTCCAAGCCAGAGCTCCTTCCTGCAAGAAGCTTCCCCCCACTCTGTCCTGCTCCCCTAATCTTGAGCCCTAAGGAGAGAGAGAGGTTTATGAAAGTCCTCATGACTGAAGTGAGCTTCGGCGAGCCCTGTTGCTGAAGATGCAGCCTCCATCTGGGTCTTGCAGGGGAAAATTGGACTCTATGAAAATTATCACCCTGAAAAAGGGGCAGTGTGGCTTCCTCATCCTGGGGAAAGGGGGTTGCAGGCAGTGGAGCTGAGCCATAGGAGGGCGCCTGGTCCACAGGCCAGAGGCCCCTCTGGGCAAAGGATCAGGTGAGCCTGGAGACCTGCCACCTCCCCATGCCTGTCATGGCTGCCACCCTGCCCAGTTCAGGGTGTCTCCTCACCAAGAGCCAGGGTCACAGGAGGATGAACCCAGCTCCTGGTCCCACAGAGTTGGGCTCAGTTCTACCGTGCCCTCTCCCTAGCCCTTGCCCGCTGAGCTCAGCCCCCATCTGAAATGAAGAGGTGACAGTAGCTGCCACCACCACCCCCAAGTCCAGGTTTCTCCCTATCCCCAGCCTGGCCAGGCTTTCCTGCCCCTCAGATGGCTGTACAGGATGGCATGGAGTCCAAGCCCAGGGCTCCCTGCCAGAGCCCACAGAGCCCCTGGCTTCCCTCAGGGACCCAGGGGAACCTCAGCACCACATCTGCAAGTCCCCAGCTTCAGCCACCCTCTTAGGAGAGAGGACAACCCAGCCCGCTCGTATCTGGGAGGAGGCTGCCAGCCAGGGGAGAGCCTGGGCAGTGGCCCTGGGGAAAGGTGGGTGGATGGCTCTCCTACCCAGGGAAGGGCCAGCATCTTGGCCATGTTTACAGTTCCCAAAGCCCACGACACCTCCCCTGCCCTCTGCAGGCAGCAGAGCCTCTGGCATCTGGGACCTGGGCAGGTGGAAGAGAATTGGGTGTGGGAAGAAGGGGAGGGCAAGAGGGAGGCGGGTGGAATGGGGGCACGGGCTCAAGGCCAAGCCTAGGACTTCAGAAGGGAAGTGGGGAGAAAACAGCTCCTCATGGGGCAGCCCCTTTCCACTGCCCTGCAGCTGCACATCAGACCCAGCCTCTGCTTGTCCGTGGGTGTCCTCTGCTTGTCCTGGGCCCCTCCCTGTGTCCACCAGAGCTGACCTCTGAGCCAGGCCCGCAGTCACCTTGTCTAGGGTGACAATGAGGCCACATGAGTCTGCCAGTGGCCCCTGTCAACCTTAAAAATATCAGGAAGCATGGAATATGGTTATGTGTAGTTTATTTGCACACAATGCTGAGAAAGGCCACCTGAGTACACAGATTCCAAAGAATGGAAGTTGATGCTCCAAAGTGGAGAGGTTTTGGGTATATAGATAAAGTCCGGGAAGCTTAACAGGGCTTCAACACTGTCCACACAAAGCCAGCACATCCAATTAGGTGAGGTCGTATTCTTTCCAGGAGGGGTGTATTGAACACAGAGGATGGAAGGGTCAGGTGGTCTTCTGCACCTTCTGGTCTGAGTTGGGTGCAAGATAATAAAGAGGGAAAGATCCACAACTGGGAGAGGAGGAGGGCTTATCCCTCATGTTAGTGACTATTGGTCCACAAATGGAGAGGAGGAGGGCTTCTCTCTCACGTCCTGACTACTGGTTCACAATCGAGAGAGGAGTCAGGCTTATCTCTCACATCATTGACTATTGGTCCACAACCAGAAGAGGAGGAGGGCTTATCTCTCACGTCATTGACTATTGGTCCACAGTCGGGAGAGAAGGCGGGCTCATCTCTCACGTCATTAACTATTGGTCCACAGTTGGGGGAGGAGGCAGGCTTATCTCTCACATCATTGACTATTGGTCCACAATTGAAAGAGGAAGAAGGCTTATCTCTTACTTCATTGACTTGGTCCACAATCGAGACAGAAGGCAGGCGTCTCTCTCACATCACTGACCACTGGTCCACAGTTGGGAGAGGAGGTGGGCTTATCTTTCACGTCATTAACTATTGGTCCACAATTGGAAGAGGAGGCGGGATTATCTCCCATGCCACTGACTATTGGTCCACAACCAAGAGAGGAGGACGGCTTATCTCTCATGCCATTGACTACTGGTCCACAACTGGAAAAGGAGGTAGGCCTATCTCTCACGCCACTGACTATTGGTCCACAACCAGGAGAGGAGGAGGGCTTATCCCTCATGTCGTTGACTATTAATTGTGACCCTCAAAAACCAGAGACAGGTCTCATTTAATTTAGAAAGTTTATTTTGCAAAGGTTGAGGACACATGCTGGTGACACAGCCTCAGGAGGTCCTGAAGGCATGTGTCCAAGGTGGTCAGAGCACAATTTGATTTTATACATTTTAGGGAGACATAAGACATCAATCAACATATGCAAGATGAACAGTGGTTCCGTCTGGAAAGGCAGGACAGCTCAAAGCAGGGAGGGGACTTCCAAGTAACAGGTAGATAAGAGACAAATGGTTACATTATTTTGAGTTTCTGATTAGCCTTTCCAAAGGTGGCAATCAAATATGCATCTATCTCAGTGAGCAGAGGGATGACTTAGAATAGAATGGGAGGCAGGTTTGCCCTAAACAGTTCCTAGCTTGACTTCTCCCTTTAGCTTAATGATTTTGGGGCCCCAGGATATTTTCCTTTCACATTTTCCCCTTTTCTTTTAAAAACTCTTTTGGAGAAAGCATTTTAGAAGAAAATGGGTCTCTGGTCTCAGGTTTTGTCCAGTCTCTCATGGCTAAGATAGTTTGTTCCTGTACAGTCAGGTCCGAAGTTATTAGAAAAGCTCATTTTTAGAGGGTTGTGAAGTCTCATGTCCTGTGAAAATAAAATAGGAGGAGGAAGAGAGAAAAACAGCAAACTAAAGAACAATCTGGGAAAAACGGATGTAGGCCACATTACTTTGCAGTCCATACATCAGTAAGCAGGTATGAAAGTGGCTTCTGTATGTAAATAGGTTGCTGTTATTTCCTTCTGAAGTTTAAGTTGCCTGGCTTTAGTTTGTAGGACTTTATGGAAGCACAGCTTAGTTTTCAGTGACTCCAAATCAAGAAAAATAAGGGGAAAAGAAGGGAAAAAAATGAAAACATTATCTTGAAAACTTGTAGCCAAGAAAAATTAGAATTTGGTCAAAACTTTAGAGAATAATAAAATTTTAAAACACTAGGCAAGACTAGAATCTAATAACAGGTGTACTATAGGTTTTGAAATGTCATTTTTCTTTCTCCAGTTTCCCATTTGTACCAAGCACAAATCATGGTAGGACTGTTTTGCTTTATTATACTTGGCCTAATTATTTGTATTTAGTGCAGCAAGAATACTTCTTTTTTACATAGCCTTTTTGTTTTGAGACAGAGTTTTCCTCTGAGTACAGCCATGGATTTTTACCTCTTCGTGATAGTCCCTGGGCCTTGAGGAGTTGCATAGCTTTAATTTCTGGCCTGTGTCTCAGAAATGCAGTTTATTTTGAATGGCATCTTTTACTGGGCCTAAACAGGGGGGCCGTAATTGCTACCAGTGTTTAAAATTTAGCAGAACTTGGTGTCGTTTTTAGACCCAGGAGTCAAAGCCCTGTAACTCAATGGCACAAGTACTTTAAATGTGCATACAGAGATACATGGATGTAGTAACTTCAATTTTTAAAAAATTTAATCTCAGTTTTTTCCCAGGCAAAGCAAAACTTAATAATATGACAACTTGATCACATAAAGTTTTTGGTTTCTATAAAAACACATCCTTAGCCAGAACAATCAGAAAGAAAAAGAAATAAAGGTATTCAAATAGGAAAGGAGGAAGTCAAATTGTCTCTATTTGCAGATGACATGATTGTATATCTAGAAGACCCCATCGTCTCAGCCCCAAAATCTCCTGAAACTGATAAGCAACTTCAGCAAAGTCTCAGGATACAAAATCAATGTGCAAAAATCACAAGCATTCCTATACATCAATAACAGGCTTAAAGAGAGCCAAATCAAGAAAGAACTACCATTCACAATTGCTACAAAGAGAATAAAATACCTAGGAACACAACGAACAAGGAATGTAAAGAACCTCTTCAAGGAGAACTACAAACCACTGCTTGACAAAATAAGAGAGGATACAAACAGATGGAAAAACATTCCATGTTCATGGTTAGGAAGAATCAATATCGTGAAAATGGCCATACTGCCCAAAGTAATTTACAGATTCAGTGCTATCCCCATCAAGCTACCAATGACCTTCTTCACAGAACTGAAAAAAAAACACCTTAAACCTCACATGGAACCAAAAGAGAGCCCACATAGACAAATCAGTTCTAAGCCAAGAAAAACAAAGGGAGGCATCACACTACCAGACTTCAAACTATACTACAAGGCTACGGTAACCAAAACAGCATGGTACTGGTATCAAAACAGAGATATAGACCAATGGAACAGAACAGAGGCCTTGGAGGCAACACCACACATCTACAACCATCCAATCTTTGACAAACCTGACAAAAACAAGCAATGGGGAAAGGATTCCCTGTTTAATAAATGGTGTTGGGAAAACTGGCTAGCCATGTGAAGAAAGCAGAAACTGGACCCCTTCCTGACACCTTACACTAAAATTAACTCCAGATGGATTAAAGACTTAAACATAAGACCTAACACCACAAAAACCCTAGAAGAAAATCTAGGCAAAACCATTCAGGACATAGGAGTAGGCAAGGACTTCATGACCAAAACACCAAAAGCATTGGCAACAAAAGCCAAACTAGACAAATGGGACCTAATCAAACTCCACAGCTTCTGCACGGCAAAAGAAACAGTCATTAGAGTGAACTGGCAACCAACAGAATGGGAAAAAAATTTTGCAGTCTACCCATCTGACAAAGGGCTGAAATCCAGAATTTACAAAGAACTCAAACAGATTTACAAGAAAAAAACCAAACAAGCCTATTCAAAAGTGGGCGAGGGATATGAACAGACACTTTACAAAAGAAGACATACATGAGGCCAACAAACATATGAAAAAATGCTCATCATCACTGGTCATTAGAGAGATGCAAATCAAAACCACATTGAGGTACCATCTCACGCCAGTTAGAATGGTGATCATTAAAAAATCTGGAGACAGCAGATGCTGGAGAGGATGTGGAGAAATAGGAACACTGTTACACTGTTGGTGGGAGTGTAAGTTAGTTCAACCATTGTGGAAGACAGTGTGGCGATTCCTCAAGGACCTAGAAATAGAAATTCCATTTGACCCAGCAATCCCATTACTGGGTATATATCCAAAGGATTATAATCATTCTACTATAAGGACACATGCACACGAATTTTCATTGCAGCACAGTTTACAACAGCAAAGACCTGGAACCAACCCAAATGCCCATCGATGATAGACTGGACAGGGAAAATGTGGCACATATGCACCATGGAATATTATGCAGCCATCAAAAACAATGAGTTTGTGTCCTTTGTAGGGACATGGATGAAACTGGAAACCATCATTCTCAGCAAACTGACACAAGAACAGAAAATCAAAATCAAACACCTCATGTTCTCACTCATAGGTGGGTGTTGAACAATGAGAACACATGGACACAGGGAGGGGAGCATCACACACTGGGGTCTGTTATGGGGGAATAGGGGAGGGACAGCAGGGGGTGGGGAGTTGGGGAGAGATAGCATGGGGAGAAATGCTAGATATAGGTAATGGGGAGGAAGGCAGCAAATCACACTGCCGTGTGTGTACCTATGCAACAATCTTGCATGTTCTTCACATGTACCCCAAAACCTAAAATGCAATTAAAAAATTTTTTTGTTTAAATACATCCTTATTGTGATTTACACAAACCATTCATGACATGCTTGGACTTTCGGGTTTGATCTGAATAACACTTTTTTAGCCAGTAGTCATTTTACTATAGGACTAAATTGACCATACAGGATTGTTTCTCATATAAAATTATTTCTCTTTAAGCCTTCTTACCAAATAAAAACCTTCTTATTTTTTATAACTTTCTTTACATCTCTTGTTTTTTGGTTTCTTTACCTTGTTTTATACATGACCTTTAAATAAGCTTTGAATGAGACAAAAATTGCTCATCTTTTTTTAAAAGGACACAATTTTTTTTTAGAAAGAATGTTTTCCTATAAATATATTTTTATTTTAAAATACACAAATAATGAAATATCTACTATTTAATTTCACTTTAGATGAGTTTGCCTAAAGGTATTTATCCCATTACATTTACCTAATTATTTTAATTGTTTGCCTCAATTATCTATGAACACTACAACAGTCATCATTTAAAATTATAGAACTGCCACTGCAAAATTATTACTAACACAGTGAAAAAGATTTGACATGACTCCATCTTGCCTTGAACCTCCAAGCTGTCCTTTTTCATTCCTGGGTGTAGGTCAAACTAACTTAGGAGGAATTTAGTTTATCATTTAGCTTTGAAACAAAGATGGTAACAAACCCTACTGGCTATGGACTAAACCACTTAAAACCACAAGATTAGAAGTTATGGTGATCTTACTAAATTCAAGATGCAGCTAGTTTGATTAAATCAATATCAATGTCTTATTAAAAGTTACACAAGCAAAAAATCACTGTTTTGGGCTTGGCTTATAGTTTTGTAACCTCTATGCCAAATTTTGACACCTTATAGTATTTGGCAGGGAGAATTATGAAATTGCTTAATAAATGCAAACAAAAATGTATGCTGGCAGTTCTCAAGACATTGCTAATATGACTTTACCAATAATTTTAGAGCTAGCTTATTTGTTAAAGATTTTACTTAAGTTACATAAACTTCAAAAAGTATTTGATTAGTATTTTCTTTTTTCCTGATACAGTATTTGATTCAAGTGCTTTTATTTTCTTAAGCCAATTAAGCAGAGCTCTCTTACATATTTTCAGTAGTGAAATGTTGTGTATACAACAAATAAGTAGTCATATTGGGCATACCAATAGAAGTACATCTTGTAGGTTCCCAAGACCTCCTTTTTCTCCCCAGCTTAGACTTGTAAACTCTTGGTAACCTGTTTTATTGCACTGGCTATTGTCAACTAAATAGCCCTAAATCTGCATATTGAAGCAAATGACTCTTGGATGAAAAATCAGATAGCAAAGTTTACATCTCAAGATAGAGAGAGAAAAAGTCTGGTAGTGCTGGGGGAGACTGAAGATGCATGCCAAATCAAACATAAAATTTATAGAAATCTATCATAGGATTGTATAAGGAGACAACTTTTATTAAAAGACTATATTCTTAACTGGATCTCTGAACTTTGGACAGAGCCCACACTGAATCCTGGGTCTCCACATGGGAGAACTATTATGAGACTAACCTACATGATGCTTTTACAGGGCACTTAAAAATTTTTTTCAATGAAGACTGATATGGTTTGGCTATGTCCTCACCCAAATCTCATCTTGAATTGCTACCCCCACAATTCCCACATGTTGTGGGAGGAAGCTGGTGGGAGGTAATTAAATCTTGGGGTGGGTCTTTCCCATGCTGCTCTTACGATGGTGAATAAATCTCATGAGATTTGAGGGTTTTAAAAATGAGAGTTTCCCTGCACAAGCTCTCCCTCTTTGATGCATCCATGTAACACATGAAAACATCCATGTAACACACGATGCCATACATGTAACACATGATTTGCCTCTCCTGGCCTCCCACCATGATTGTGAGGCCTCCCCAGCCATGGGGAGCCGAAAGTCCATTAAACCTCTTTCATTTGTAAATTTCCCAGTCTTGGGTCTGTCTTTACCAGCAGTGTGAAAATGGTCTAATACAAAGACATTTCTAAGTGTCTAAACTACACTCTTCCTTAAAAACCAAAGGTAGTCTCTGTTGCAATAACTATTTTAATGAAACATTAGGTACACAATACAAAATCAAGTAGTTTAAGAGCTGAGACAAACATGTCTGTTTACATTCTTGGGGTTCCATAAAGATAAACAGAGGTTTCTCCCCCAAAGGGAGTCTAGTACCTTCTCCGTTTTCTTTAAGGAACTGCCGGCTATTATCAACTATTTTAGATCCCCCATGGAGCAGAGGGTGCAAGAGAAAGAAGAGACAGCAGAAGCAAATGAAGAAAATAGAATTCAATCAACTGAAAAGAAAAAAACCTTTGCCAAAAAAAAAAAAAGACAAGGTCCCAGGAGAGGAAAAAAACAGAAACAACAACACTAAGGCCTTTTACACACACATACACACATTCACACACACATCTTGGAATGTTAGCTTTAATTTAGCTGACTTTCAACTACTGAGCTTCTTTTTTTTTCTTTCACAACTCAAATGCCTTGGGGGAATTGAGCTCCTTTTAAAACAATGTTTTAAAATCTCATTACCATATTTCAGCTAGGACGAATTTCTGCTATTTCAGAAGTATCAAACCTCAAAGGACTTGATTGAGAAACCAAACCCAGCTTTCATGCTGGAATAAATAGAAGGCAAAACCTTGGGCACTGAACTGCAGCATGGGGTAACAGCCACTGCTTTCAGTTTGGCCTGGCTGGCAAAAGGGTGGCCTTGCTATGTAAATAAAGTCCCTTAAGTAGTGAAGATCAAAAATCTTTTTTTTTTTTTTTTTTTTTTTTGGTGGGAATTTAATCAAGTCAGATAGAATTGGTCAAACCCAATGGGGAAAAGACTGAAAAAACAACAAAAGCAGAAACAAACAAAAAAAAAACCCAGCAAAGCAAAAAAACAAACAACTGCATGACTTACATCATAACCGAGTGCTCCAACGGGAAGGAGACACTAAGACCAGTTGGATGTTAATTTTAACTTTAGCCAAGACAAATTCCAATTCAGTTACTTACGCAGGGATGGGTCTCAGGCTGACGACTGCTCTCCACCATCCTAGAAGCAGGAAAAAACCCCTCATCTTCCCTGTTGAAAGAGAGCTCAAACTCTATAAAGGAGTTACCTGCCTTCCATCACCACAGAAGCATAAAAACCTTGCCTGCTTTGTGCTGGAAGCAAGTACAACTCCCCCACACCACTGCCAAAATAAAAATAAAAAAAGGGAGTTGAACAGCACAATAAACATTAAATCTCAACCAAATTTTGGCAGATCAGGGATTCTCTGGAGGGGGTGCTTCCAAGTCTCACTGAATTGTCCTATTGGTTCAAGTCATAAAGATAGCTCTAGCTGGTACCAAATGCCAATAGGAGATTTTTTCAAAGGTCAGTGGCACCTCCACTCAGAATCCCTTCTGGATTACCAAAACGTGATCCGAGACAGGTCTCAGTTAAGTTAGAAGGTTTGTTTTGCTGTAGTTGAGGACACACGCCCATAACATGGCTCAGGAGGTCCTGATGACATGTGCCCAGTTGGTGGTCAGAGCACAGTTTGGTTTTCTTCATTTTAGGGAAATATGAGACATCAGTCAACATAGGTAAGATAAACACTGACTCAGTCTGCCCCCGAGATGGGTCCTTCCCCAGCAAGGGCTGCTTCAGGTTACTGTCCACACAGAGACCCTGGGGGCCAGCACTGACTTCAGAGGTTGCTTGCACCATTCAACGTCCTCTGATGATGACCTCTGCTGTGATTGTTGGCCTGGGGCCCCTGAAGAGCTGACACCCCACAGACACCATGTGTGAGGCACTGCGTGAAGGTTGGGCCCCACAGCGTGGCCCCACACAATTCAGACACTCTTGAGAGTGAAAGGGGTGTTGTTAGCAATTGTTCCAGGACAGCAGGTGCCACCAGGTCTACCCAGGGAAAGCAGGACACAGAGGTATCCCCGGCACATCCAGCTCAGCACAGCAGGAGGCTGGCAAACACAGCTAAGGCAGAGGCCGCTGGAAGCCAAGAAAAGTGGAGAATCACAGGCAACAGGCAGGGGAAGCACTGCAGTGAGATACTGGGCTGTGGAGTAAAATGGCTCCAGACTCCAAACTCTGTGTCCCTGACCATCCCTGCCGCTCCTGACCCTCAACCACTCATCTGTACAACGGCATGGCACTAGCGACTCAGCCAGGCATCAGGAAGACTAGATGAGTAACTGCTGCCAGGGTGTGGACAGCACGGGCCACACTGAGTTCTGTCTCCTCTGCTGCTTTCTTTTACACTAGCTATTTCCCAATGTAGCATTTTTATTTCTTTAATGATTTTTTCACTCTACTTTTTGAATTCTTTCTTCTGTGGTTGTTCCAGGGATCACCATTTATATTTTATCAGAATTTACTTTGGATCAGCACCAATTCCAGGGAGAGACAGAAACACAGCTCCTGCACAGCTCTGTCCCCTCTCCCCTTCTGTGGCATTACCGTTACACATACCACATCTCTAAATGTTACAAACCCAGAAGCATGTTGTCATTATTATACAATGTGATGCTCTTTAAAGAAATGGGGAGATAAAGGAAGACAAGTACATATTTACAGCTTCTGCGCATTAACTCTTTTTTGTTGTTTCTGGTTCTCTTTATCGGTTCTGTGAATTTGAGTTACTACCTGGACTCACTTCCTAGCAAGATAATTTTGCTTCCACCCATCTCCTTTGGGGTATTATTGACAAATGCATTATACGCCTATATGTGATAGGCCCAATAATGTGTTATACGCATAGTGTTTTATACAATTGCTTTTTAAATCAATTAAGAAAGAAGAAAGATGCATTTATGCTATTTTAAACAATGCTACAATTATCTCTGCTAGTGTTGTTTTTAATGTGGATTTTAAAAATACCATCTGGGGTCATTTGCTTTCAGCCTGAAAGACTTCCTTCCATATTTCTCATGAGGCGGGCCAGGCAGCAACAAATTCTCTTGGCTTTTATACATAGTATCTGGGATCATCTTTAAATTGCTTATTTATTTATTTACTTTTGAGACAGAGTATCACTCTGTTGCCCAGGCTGGAGTGCACTGGCCCTAATCTCGGCTCACTGCAACCTCTACAACTGGGTGCAAGCAATTCTCCTGCCTCAGCTTCTCAAGTGGCTGGGATTACAGGCACACACCACCATGCCAGGCTAGTTTCTGTATTTTTAGTAGACAGGGTTTCACCATGTTGACCAGGCTGGTCTTGAACTCCTGACCTGAGGTGATCCACTCACCTTGGCCTCCCAAACTGCTCAGCATGAGCCACCATGCCCAGCTGCTTACATTGTTGAAAGCTAGTTTGGTTGATATAGGATTCTTAGTAGTTTTTTTGGTGGTGGTGGTGGTTGTTCTTTGAGCACTCTGAATATATTATCCCTCTTCCTTCTGGCTTCCATTGTTTCTGATGAGAAGTCAGCTGTTGATCTTACTGGGGTTCCTCTGCAAGTGATAAATCATTTTTCTCATTTTCTAGATTTTTCTCTTTGGCTTCTTGCCATTTTACTATGATGGGTCTATTTGTGGATCTCATTGGTTACCCTACTTAGATTTCACTGAGCCTCTTGGATTGTAGGTTGATATTTTTCAATAAATTTGAGGATTTTTCAGCCATTATTTCTTTAAACATTTTTTCTGCTCCTTTCCATCCCTCCTGTCTTCTGGCTCTCCAGGTGTATGTTGGTGCAGTTCATGTGGTATCATCCATTTCTCTAAGACTCTCTTCATTTTTCTTTACTGCTTTTACTCTCTGTTCTTTGTATTGCATAGTTTCCATCACTGTCTCCTCAGGTTCACTAATTCTTTCTTCTGCCAGTTCAAATCTACTATTGAGCTTGCCTAGTGAATTTTTCATTTCAGTCACTGTACTTTTCAACTCCACAATTTTCATCTGATTCTTTGTGAGACACTCTGTCACCCAGGCTGAAATGCAGTGGCACAATCACAGCTCACTGCAGCTTTGACCTCCCAGGCTCAGGCAATCCTCCCACCTCAGCCTCCTGAGTAGCTAGGATTATAGGTGTGTGCCACCACACCTGGTTGAAAAAAAAATTATAAAGACAATTTCTCACTATGTTGCCCAGGCTGGTCCCAAACTCCTGGGCTCAGATGATCTCCCTGACTCAGCCTCCCAAAGTGCTGGGATTACAGATGTGAATCACTGCACCCAGCCGTTTTTTTTATTTAATACAAAATATATAATTTCTACCTTCTTAATCTCATTTTGAGACAATATTGGCTCATTCCTGCCTTTATAATTTTACCCCTTTATTTAGTCATGATATCCTTTAGTTCTTAGAATGTATTTATAACAGCCACTTTGAAGTCTTTCCTTTAAATCCAACATCTTGCTCTAGATAGGCAGTTTCTGTCACCTGCCTTCTTCCCAGTGTATATGCAATACTTCCCTGTTTCTTTGCATGCCTCGTAATTATGTTGAATAGTGGACATTCTTAGGTAACATATTGTAGCAATTCTGGGTACTAGCCAACCCGATCTCAGACTATTTTCCCGGTTTCTTTGCTTAGTGACCGGCTAGACTATTTTAATGGCTCCTATTCCCCACCCCACACCCCAGCGCCTCTGATAGCACCTCAGATTTTTCCCTCAGCCACCCTGGACAACAGTGCTCTCAAAGTGTTGCAAAGCTCTGTTGTCTTCCCTGACCAGACGTTAGGCTCCATTAATTATCAGCTGATTGTTCTACTGCTTTGAATAGTGCTCTGGACATAAATTGCTTCACAGGTTAATCCAATCAAATTTGGACTCCTTTGAAGGGATAGTTCCTGAAGTTAGTATTTGAGATACTTGCATGACCCCTAGCCAGGCTATATTTTTGGCATATATCTCCAATAAATCGATTGATCTACCATGTTGCCTTTCTCCACCACTTCCAGTGTTGTTGAGAGAACCCTTAAGCCTGAACTTCACACTTATAAATGAAGTCAGTTCCTGTGGGAGGAATCGAGAGCTCTCTGTTCTACAATCTGCGTCTCCAGTGGCTCTGGTGTGTGGGTGGGGACAATGTTGTATCTCCCCCTAACTTTGGGAACTGTTTGGTGGTGGGGGATCAGTAACCCCAGGTTTCCCGGGCTTGCCTCTCGGCGTAGAATCCCCACTCTGTAGGTAAGGCCCACTAAGTGCTGTTGCCTGCTTCCATCCCTCACACCCTGAGCTAGCCTCCTAAGTCTGCCCTGTGTCCAGCACTGCCATGAGGCAGCTCTCCAACACTGTCTCTGTAGAAGCCTCTGGGCAGGGATTAGGAATTGCCAACTCCTCTGGTGAGGTCACTGCCACATCCTCGAAGCCTACAGAACTGCCTGGACCGGAAGCAGGTTGGAAGCCCTGCTCTCTCCTTACAGGGATGAGCAGGGGCTCAGACACAATTGCTGGCAAGGGCGTAGAGGCAAAAGACCTGGGCCAACTTTCACTGTTAGAGGAGTCCTATACTCGCTCATTAATCCTCTACAACCATGCTACCCAGACCCCCTTGTAGCTAGTTGTACGCACATGACTGGGACCTGGCTGAACAGACAGGAGCAGGAGTGGTGTGTGCACACCGAGGAAGTGCTGTGCTTTCCCACATGGCTGGGACCTGGCTGAACGGACAGGAGAGCAGGCGTGGTGTGTGCATACCGAGGAAGTGCTGTGCTTTCCCACATGGCTGGGACCTGGCTGAACGGACAGGAGAGCAGGCGTGGTGTGTGCATACCGAGGAAGTGCTGTGCTTTCTCACATGGCTGGGACCTGGCTGAACGGACAGGAGCAGGCGTGGTGTGTGCATACCGAGGAAGTGGTGTGCTTTCTCACATGGCTGGGACCTGGCTGAACGGACAGGAGCAGGAGTGGTGTGTGCATACCGAGGAAGTGCTGTGCTTTCTCACATGGCTGGGACCTGGCTGAACGGACAGGAGCAGGCGTGGTGTGTGCATACCGAGGAAGTGGTGTGCTTTCTCACATGACTGGGACCTGGCTGAACGGACAGGAGCAGGAGTGGTGTGTGCATACTGAGGAAGTGCTGTGCTTTCTCACATGGCTGGGACTTGGCTGAACGGACAGAAGCAGGAGTGGTGTGTGCATACCGAGGAAGTGCTGTGCTTTCTCACATGGCTGGGACCTGGCTGAACGGACAGGAGCAGGCGTGGTGTGTGCATACCGAGGAAGTGCTGTGCTTTCTCACATGGCTGCGACTTGGCTGAACGGACAGGAGCAGGAGTAGTGTGTGCATACCGAGGAAGTGCTGTGCTCTCTCACGACTGGGACCTGGCTGAATGGACAAGAGCAGGACTGATGTGTGCATACGGAGGAAGTGCTGTGCTTTCTGGAGGCAGACGCAGTGGTGGGGATCAGAGCAGCTGTCTTGCAACATCTACCCTGTGGCTCCCATCATGAGATACACATGGCATGTCTTGGTATAAAAGAATACCTGAGGCTGGGTAATCCATAAAGAAAGAGGTTTATTTGGCTTACAGTTCTGCAGGCTGTAGAAGCATGGTGCCAGCATTTGCTTCTGGTGAGGGCTTCAGGGAGCTTCCACTCATGATGGAAGGTGAAGGGAGCAGCATCACATGGCAAGAGGAGGAGGAAGAAGGAAGGGAGGTACCAGGCTCTTTTTAACAAACAGTTCACATAGAAACTAAGCAAGTGAGAGCTCACTTGTTACCACAAAGATGTCACCAAGCTATTCATAAAGGAAGGATCCACCCCAGTAACAGAAACATCTCCCACCGGGCCCCACCTTCAACACTGGGGATCAAATTTCCATGTAAGATTAGAAAGGACAAATATTCAAACTAGATCATGGCAGGAGGAGCCTGGCTCTGCCAGACAGTCGAGCTGATTCACCAGCCCTGATTTCCCTTCTCGGCTAGTATGTGGGTAAGAACTAGCCTGCTATCTTGTGTACACAACTCCAGGGTCCCTCTGTTACTGGCACTGGTTAGGGTAGGGTGGGACTCCCCCAGGGTCCAGGCCCTGGCCATGAAGTGCTCTGTATTTATCGCCTCTGTCTGGGTCAAGGTGGGCGGTGTGGGGAGTGGGGGGCAATGGCAGACCTGTCTGAACCGGAAGCAGGCTGGAACCTCTGCTCGCCCCTTACTGCATGTCTCAGTCAATGTGGGTTACTATAACAAATACCACAGGCTAGGTGGCTTAAACAACAGAAACAAATTTCTTACAGGTCTGGGGACTGGAAGTCCAGTATCAAAGGCACTGGCAGTCTGGTGTCTGCTAAAGGCTCTCTCTGATTTACAGATGGTGGTTTTTCTTTCTTTCCTTTTTTTTTTTTTAAGTAATAAGGTCTTATCATGTTGCTTAGGCTGGTCTCAAAGTCTTGGCTAAAGCAATCCTAATGCCTCGGTCTCCCAAAGTGCTGGCATTACAGGCATGAGCTACCAAGCCCGGAAGATGGCAGTTTCCTGGTGTGCTCACACAGCAGAGAGTGAGCTCGCTCTAGTTCCTTCCTTATAAGGACTTAATCTCACTGGGGGGTTCCCCCTCACGACCTCAGCTAAGTGTAATCACCTTCCAAAGGCCCCACCTCCTAATACCACCCTGTTGGGGGTCAGGGTTTCAACATACAAACTTTGGGGGGACACAAACATGCAGTCCCGAACACCATGGTCATGGAGAGGGTGGCCACATTGGTGGGGACAGAGGGGTCTCACCCCCACTGCCCTGTGGCAGTTCTCCAACATTATGTCTCTGTAGAAGCCTCCAGGCAGGACTTAGGACTTGCCAACTCCTCTGGTGAGGTCACTACCACATCCTCAAGGAGCAGTTTCCTGAAACAACAGAACTTTGCTGCTTTGTGGAGTGTCGGAATGTCCACACCGTGGGGGTGTGGCCACTTCCCTCTGCCAGGGAGAATTCGGGAGGAAGGGATTCCTAGTAGATTTCTTCTCTACACAACTGACAGCCCATCAAGATGCAATGAAACAGAGGCTGGCAAGGTGCCAAGTCCTGGCTCCAGCCTGGCAGCTCCTCCCACTGAGCCTCATGGCCACCCTAGAGGACAGGCCTTTCTTGCACACACATGTGAAATAGGAAACCCAATATCTCAAGAGGAAATGGGCCCAGGGACATACCTTGGCTTGGGGTGGCTTGGGATCAGTGCAGGACGCCTGACCCAAGAGCAGACCAGGCTCTGACACTTGGCAACACACTCCATGGTCTGGACCTCAGTTCCTTTGGCTGCTAAGGAGGCCCAACGACCCTGGCCTGTGTGGGACGGGACCACCCGCACACAGAGGGCCTTTGAGCACCTTGTCTCTCACTTCCCAGCCAGCCTGGGTGTGGAGAAGGCTGTGCTATCAGGCTCTCCGAGAGGGCGGAGCCATGGCCAGTGGGCCTCCCAGGATCTATCCCCTGGGTGCAGGACCGCGGCAGGGAGGCCATCGTGCTGCCTTTGAGACCAGGACCCAGCAGGGGCCATGCCGATTCAGAGGCTCAAGGCCTCACACAAGAGTGGGCCCTAAAAAGGCTGGCAAAGGAGTGTTTTCACCTCTGTTCACACCGGAGGGCACTGCTCAAGGTCACGCAGCTGGTGACTGGCAGGGAACGAGCAGTGGAGAACGAGGCTGGTCACCAGGAGCAGGTCCCTGCTGGACTCAACAGGCAGCCCTGGGTCTGGCTCTGCCCTCAGCAATTTCACACCTGCCCTCCCTGCCCCATCTCATCTCTAAACAGGAAGGACCCCACCTCATTTTATGCCATCATCACTGCCCTGAAAGGGAAACAAATGTGCAAGGTCTGAGGGTCCACGCATGGAAGTGGAGGCTGGAGCTGAGTCCACACGTGGTACACGTGGCCAAAGGAGTGAGTGTGTGGGGCTGGGAGCTGAGGCTCAGCTGGGAGGCTGGTGGCTGCTATGACTGCAGCTTCTGGCCCTGCAGACAGCCAGGCCTGGGGTCTACTGGAGCTGGGCAGGGAAAAACTCGAACAAGGCCTCACAGGTTCATTCTCCCCAACCTCCCAGCAGGCAACGGAGCCCAAGGCAGTGCCTGAGAGCTCAGCCCTTGTCAAGGAGAGTCCTCGAACCCAGACGGGGCTGGGTAAGCAGCGTAAGTGCAGAAGCCCTGTGGAGGCCCTGCGTCCCAGCCGACCACCCACCCCTCACGGCTGCCACACTCACCCATCCACATCCTACCGCCTACCTCGTGGTGTCCCCCACCCTGATCTCCACGTCTGACCTCGTAATCACATTTCTTTATTTTTCTGAGATGAGGTCTCTCACTCTGTCACCCAGGCTGGAGTGCAGTGGCCATAACTCACTGCAACCTCAAACTCCTGGGCTTGGGGATCCTCCCACCTCAGCCTCCTCAGCAGCCGGGGTTACAGGCACACACCACCACACCTGGCTCATTTTCTTTTATTTTCTGTAGAGATGGGATCTCCCTATGTTGACCAGGCTGGTTTCAAACTCCTGGACTAAAGTGATTCTCCTGCCTTGGCCTTCCAGGGTGCTGGGATTTCAGGCGGAAGCCACCACACCCAGCTCGCCATATAAAGCAAATGTAGTGGGGCGTGAGGTGAGGTCCTGAGGTGGTGTAGATGGGTCCTGATTTGTGCCACAGCCTCCCAGGAATGGATGCAGTCTACGCCTTCTGCAAATCCCTGCCTCGCACCCTGTCCCTCCAGAAGCACATCTCGCCACTGTGACCCTGAAGCTCCTCCAAATGGACTCTAACTGCGGACAACTGATGACAGTCCTCCGACCCAGGGGAGCTGGGGAAGCAGTGGGCAGGGGCTGCAACTTCCTTTCTGCCTTCCTATTTTTCACCAATCAACCTGCCACTTGCAATCAATCTTGGCCCACTGGGTGAGAACCGTGGCCTGCGGCATCAGGGGTGGCCCGAGTGGTCTCCACTTGCATGCCAGCAGGGCTGTGAATGAAGTGTATGGAGGTAATGCACAGACGGGCCCAGGGCAGGGTGTGTCTACCCACCTCAACATGAATTAGTGGTGAGGGGCAGGGTCCACTCTAGACCCTCCTACGCAGGAGACAGCTTTCAGGACAGTGTGCCTAGGGTACCCACAGAGGGCCAGGCTGGCACAGGTAGTACAGGTGTTCTGGAAACCAACCTCAAGGTAAAAGGGGCTGAAAGACCACCTACCCATCCCAACCCCTGAATTCACCAGGCCACCCTCCAAGTATGGCCTCCCCCGGACACCCCAAGGGATGAGACCTCCCAGAGCAGAGGCTGCCTGTCCCGAGTGAGGACAAAGGAGCACCCTTGGGCCTGAGCACTCAGGGATGCCACCCCAAAGATGAACACAGTGGTGGAAAGAGGTTCTACAAGCAGGCTGAAAGCAGCCACAGAGGTGCCAAACCAGATGTCGCAACATTCGTTGCCCCCGCTGGCCACCGGAGAACGGAGGCTGTGACCTGTAGGGTCACTGTGAGAAGACAGGGATGGCTCCAGCCCAGTGCTCACAGATAAAAGGCAGAGGCACTTAAATGGGACTGGACACTCGCTTTCTGCTCTGGTGAGTTCCAGGGCTTCCCAGGGGCCTCAGCAGCCCCAGAAACCGAGTGAAGAGACGCAGCCCTGCACTACCCGTGCTGTGGTGTCTGGTACAGCAGGGCTCCATCTGAGCGGGCAGATTCTGAGGCTCCAATGTTCAACCACTTGAGCTTCTGAGACTGGTCAGGAAGTGAAAAATACAGTGTGTACAGAGGACATGACGGTCTCCACAAAGCCTTCTGGGGACAGAACAGAGGCAGGAGGTATGCGCCGGGCAGCTGGGCCCAGCAGCTCAGAGATGAGCAAGCACTGGGCTCCCGAAACACCTCACTCCAGGACAACCTCCAGCAGTGAGCCCGGGTCAGAAGGAGATGCAGGAGCAGCACGGCCCAAGTCCCCAGCGTGGCACAAGGGATTCCAGCCACAGGGGCTCAGCCGAGATTCAGGCTCCAAGCCTTGCTGCAGTTGGTCTGGAAGAGGAGCATCCTGAAGACACAGCCACTCGGCGGGAACAAGCGTCCACCACAGCCACTCGGCGGGGACAGGCGCCCACCACGGCCACTCGGCGGGGACAGGCGCCCACCACGGCCACTCGGCGGGGACAGGCGCCCACCACGGCCACTCGGCGGGGACAGGCGCCCACCACGGCCACTCGGGGACAGGCGCCCACCACGGCCACTCGGCGGTGACAGGCGTCCACCACGGCCACTCGGCGGGGACAGGCGCCCACCACAGCCACTCAGCAGGGACAACTACTTATAGCCCAGCCAGCACAGGAGCAGGTCGTGAGTGGGAAGAGCTCTGGTCCTAGGGAGCTACATTCTGATGGGGACAAGCCATCTCCAGAGGACTCTGGAGAGCCAGCCCGGAGCTCGGTCTGACTGCTCCATCCCTCCCCAGCTCCACCGACCCCGGGTGTCCGGCTGCTTCAGAGCCCTTGCGACATCTCCTGTGTTGCTTCAAGCAGCTGCAATCCAGCAAACTGGGTTCCGAGGCTCTGCCAGAGGTGACACGTGAGCCCAGAAGCAGCACAAAGTACACAGTTGTGCAGAAGTTTCCAGACACACGAAGCAAACAGTGGCAGTGACACTACCAAGGCAACGGGACCCGAATGGAAACCACCAGCCTGTCACTTGGCGCTGAGATCTTTTAAAAACTACTTGCTTTTATATCTTCACACAGGCATTCAAAGCAAGAAACATACACTTCCAAGACACAGGTAGGGCTCTGTCAGCAAGGGCTTTTGCCCATGTCTGCAGATGTGAAAATTCGAGAAACCACAGTGAGCCCAGTCCTCTTCTTCATGAGAACAAAGGTGTCAGTGGAATCAACAGCAGACGCTGGAACGCAAACTACATACTGACTCGGCCAAATGATACGAATTCAAGAAGGGAAGCGAATTCAAGGGCAAAGCACTGAAAATAACGTAGCAAGAAAAACCTATTTAGGCCAAGTGTTGTGGCTCACATCTTTAACCTTAGCACTTTGGGAGGCCAAGGCAGGAGGATCACTTGAGGCCAAGAGTTCAAGACCAGAATGGGCAACATGGTGAGACCATCTCTACAAAAACATAAAAAGGCAGGCGTGGTGGTGCACACCCCAGTCCCAGCTACTCAGGAGGCTGGGGCGGGAGGATCACTCAAGCCAGGGAGGTCAAGGCTGCCATGAGCTGTGATCACACCACTTCACTCCAGCCTGGTTGACACAGTGAGACCCTGCCTCAAAAAAAAAAAAAAAAAAAAAAGAATACACCTATTTCACAGTCTCTCAGACGAGGCTTATCCCTGTGGACACAGGGCGTTCTGGAATCTCTGCTGCAGGCAGTGAGTGTTGCCCCTGGAATGGAGATTCTGCAAAGCACCTACAGACATGGAGAAAATAACCACATCCTCTCACAACCGCCTCTGTGAAACTACCAGGACAGACATACTGTTATATATGTTGTAACAGTCCCCGAAAGTATTACTAACATGGTAACAGCTGGGGATAAGAGCACAAACACTGCTGGAAATCTAAGCAGCCAGTTGTATGGTTTCCAATGACTTAGGTGCAACCCGAAGACTAACCTCTGAAAGCCTGATGAAGACGGATTCACGGAAAGGCTGTAAGTGTGAAATTCTGGGCAATATGGTACATTGGACTCTGAGCCAAAATGCCAAAATAGCACGCAGGGTCCATGTCCTCTATCTGGGTGATGAGCAGGGCCTGGTCAGCCACTCCTACTTTCTTCTCGGGAGGGAACTCCACCAAGTCAACTCTCCGTGGGGCCCCCCACATCTTGGGGCCAGAGTGATGGGATCTGCGCCTAACAGAGGATCGTTCCAGAGTCATTCTGCTGCCTGAGGCCATGACTGAAGTGAGACATGCAGCCTGTTCAGCCATCAGCAGGCCAAGAATTGAGTCCCAGCTCTTGGTCCTCAGACACAGCACTCGGGGTCCACCCAGCAAAGGGATGGCCACCAGCCCAGTGGATAGAGCCTTCTGAGATGCAGGAGGTGGGCCTTGGGATATACACAACCTGTCCAGGGTTGGCGGGCAGTGGCCATGGCCTCCTATCGGCCTGGAGGGCAACTTCTCTCCAAGTGGACAGACAGACATCTCCACCCTCCGATACTGCAATGATCAGCCAGCAAACAGGAAGCCAGATCGGCCCAGCCTGGCGCCATTCCCACCAGGGTGAGGCTCTGGCCTGTACTAGGCTAGGGTGGACCCATCCAAAACATTTCCTCACTTCCGCCATGGCAAGTGATAAAATAAAACCTATACTGACAGGAACCTCAGGCCCGGACCGTCCTGAGCACCTGAGCCACACCCATGGGCCACCCGCTCCTGGAAGGGCTCTTAAGCGTCTGCACATGCCCTCCTGCCTCGGGTAGAGTCAGGGCACAGGACCGTGCCACTCCAGCGTGCATGGCGAAACAAGGCCGGTGGCCAGGGCAGGGCAGACAAGCCATCAGTTGTCACCTGCTGTGGATGAGCAAGGCAAGGGAGAGCAAGCCATGGCCCCACAGCCGCCAGGGCCCTCCTGGAGGGCTTCGACCTTGACCACAGCCCCGAGGGCAACATGCCGCCTCCTCACCTGCTGCTGGCTCTGGAACACAGCACGCAGTGCCCGCAGCTGCCCCACTTCCTGCGCGCTGAAGCACGACTGCCGCTCTGCAAAGCGCAGGACTGCGTCAAAGGCCACAGCCGCCTGCTCCCAGGCGGCCTCCTCACCCTCACCGGCGTCTCCTCCACCATCCTGGTTGGTTTTCGGAGTCTTTTCTGAACTCCACACCGCCTCTGCTGGCAATGTGGGAGCAGGCAGCCGTCCCCCTTCCGCCTCCCTTCCCACTACACCCCAGCCGGTGGCCTGGCGCTGGCGAAGCTGTCCGGGGCAGGAGGAGCCCTCCTTCACCAGCTCCAGGATGTGCGCAAAGGACTTGTTGTGGGGTCTCGCCTGGAAGCGATCTGCCTCCACCTCCTCCTCAGATGAGGAGCCTTCAGCAAACACAACCGACGGCCACAGCTTCCTCCAGGCCCGCCTGAAGACGTGGCTGGGCATCGCATTCCAGGCACAGGCTACACTGAAGATGGCGTCGTTCACGCTGTAGCGGGCGTGGGGGCCCTGCAGGGAGGCCGGAGGGTTAATGAAGTTCCTCATGAAGTCCCTCCGGATGCCCTGCTCCATGGGCTGCACTAGTGAGGCCACACTGGCAGGCAGGAAGATGGTGAAAATGTTACTGGACGTCAGCTCGGCCTCCTGTGGGTGAGCCCGGGAGCTGTCCAGCAAGAGAATGGCCTTGCTGTCTTCCGGCAAACCTATGCTTCTGAAGTGTTCCCTCACTGATGGCACAAAGATATGATGAAACCAATCAGAAAAAATCTCCTTGTCCACCCAAGCGTTTCCCTGGGCCTTATAGGCGGCAGGCAGGTGCTGGATGCCTTTGAAGGCCCTGGGGCCGCTGCACTTCCCGACAGCCAAGGGCTTGAGCCGGTGGGAGCCTGTGGCGTTGGCACACATCAGCACGGTCAGCCGGTCCTTGCTCTGCTTGAGGCCGGGCCTGGCCCCACCTTCTGGAGTGGGATTCGGCAGGCACCGCCAGAAAAGGCCGGTCTCATCAGCATTGTAAACCTGCTCGGGGGACAGCCCGTGCTCCGCAGCCAAGCTCCTGAAAAACCCACAGAACTGCTCCGCTGCCTGGTGGTCAGCTGCCTGCTTTTCACTGGATGCATCTAGCTTTTTAATGCCGTGTCTGGCCTTAAAGCGCCAAAGCCACCCTCCAGAGAAGACACAGGGCTCAGTGAGCTGCATCTGCTCGTAGAAGTCCTTGGCCTTCTCAATGAGCATGGGGCCTGACACGGGAACGCCCTCGGACCGTTTCCCCAGGAACCACTCGTACAGGACGCGGTCCAGGTGCTCCAGCTTGGGCGTGTGCAGTGTGCGCCGCTGCTCCAGCGCCTTGTTGGAGTCCGAGCTGGCAAAGAAGCGGAGCAGCTGCGCCTTGTGGGCCCTGATGTCATAGAGGGTGGACATACCCACGTTGTACTCCTGCATCAGTGCCTTCCGGCTCTCGCCCTTCTCCAGGCGTGTGCAGATGTCAATCTTCTCCTTCAGCGTCAGTACCACTCTCTTCCGCTTCTCCCCTCTGCTCTTCCCGGCAGCCGGCTTGGAGGCCATGGGGAGGGGTGGCTGGTCCTAGCGCTCACAGGCCACACGCCAGGCCTGGACTGCTGCTGCTCCTTCCCCCTCCTCCTGGTCCCCTCCCGGGCCTCAGTCTCTCCCTCTCCACTCTGCCTGCCTGCTCTGCTGGTCCTGAGCACAGCCCCAGTCCCTCCCGGGTTCCCCACTCCACGCACTGCACCTGCTGCCTCAGGGGTCCCTTGCCTTCCAGGCTCCACACGCCCAGGCCTTGGCTCCCAGCAGCACGGTCAGCTGCCAGTTCTCTCTGCAGAAGAGGTGACCCTGTCAGATGTCCCTCTGCTGCTCCACACAGCTGGAACCCCCGCCTTCTCTGTGGGTTCTGTGGCAGTGGCTCCCCTCAAATGCTGACCAGGTTTGGGGTGCTCAAGGTTTTACTGCATACGCAGCAGAGGCCTCTCCAGGGTTCACAATGGTCTCTCCAGGCACAGCACTTCAGGGGCTGGAAAACAGAAGGGGAAGAGAGAGGAATGCAGTGGGTGCACACGGGACCCTGCTGGCATCCTCATGCCTCTAGCCTCACCGGGACACTCCTGTCATCCTCACGCCTCTAGCCTCACCAGGACACTCCTGGCATCCTCATGCCTCTAGCCTCACCAGGACACTCCTGTCATCCTCACGCCTCTAGCCTCACCGGGACACTCCTGGCATCCTCATGCCTCTAGCCTCACCAGGACACTCCTGTCATCCTCACGCCTCTAGCCTCACCGGGACACTCCTGTCATCCTCATGCCTCTAGCCTCACCGGGACACTCCTGTCATCCTCACGCCTCTAGCCTCACCGGGACACTCCTGGCATCCTCATGCCTCTAGCCTCACCAGGACACTCCTGTCATCCTCACGCCTCTAGCCTCACCGGGACACTCCTGGCATCCTCATGCCTCTAGCCTCACCAGGACACTCCTGTCATCCTCACGCCTCTAGCCTCACCGGGACACTCCTGTCATCCTCATGCCTCTAGCCTCACCGGGACACTCCTGTCATCCTCACGCCTCTAGCCTCACCGGGACACTCCTGGCATCCTCATGCCTCTAGCCTCACCAGGACACTCCAGCTGAAACTCAAGTGCCATTGAGAGGACCCACACAAGCATTAGCATGCACCATGAAGAGGGCGGTCTTGGGAGCAGCCCAGCCCTGCCTAGCCCCCAGGTGTGCTGCTCAGCTGGAGTCTGCCCAACTCCCATCAAGCAAACTGAAGCCACTAGCTAGAGCTGGAAACAAGAAGTGGCTCTCCTAGGAGCAGCCTGGCCTCTCCTGGGGAAGCGCTCAGGCAGAGGCCATCAGAGAAGCCAGAAAGTCAGATGCTGGGCTGACCCAAGAACAAACAAACCTCCTACCCACCCAGACTCAGTTTCTTGCTGTGACTGCTTGCTGAGCTGCCTGGCCTAGCCGCCTTCTCAAATCCCTTACTCCTCCCGGAAGAGCAGAGGCAGGGGTGGAGGCAGGCAGGGAGGAGGAATCTTCACAGCCCTCCCAGCTGAAGATCTTAGAAATCCCATCTGGAACAGGTCTCCAAACTCCTCTCACCAACACAGAACCCCAGACTGCCTCTAGAAAACGACATTGGAAGTTTCTCCAGAACAGGAGGCCTCAAGCTCCTCCAAGGGCTAGGAGGTACGGCCAGTTTCTCAATCACCCCCTGACCTCCCTCACCACACACTCAGATGTGTCTATGAGGAGCTGCAGCAAACAGCTGTGACCATTCCAGGCCTCTTCCAGGAGGAACTCCTCACGCTCAGCTCAGGGCACCCTGCCCCAGACAGCCACACTGAGCCGCTGGTTTCGGACACCCCAGGCTCTGGCGCTGCCCATCCACCTGGCCCCACAACCACAGCAGGGCCGCAGAGTCTGCTGGACACACACACACACAGAGTCACCCACGCTCACTCATACACGCACACTCAGAGGACACGAGAGCGAGCCAGCCCGGAGCAGGGGCTTCTTCAGTATTTGCTAATTTGAGAGGCTCTATGAACAAATGACTAATTCAGGCCAGAAGCAAATGCCTGGTCACCCAACGGCCCCCTGGGAGCAAGGGTTCTTTCTGGGACAGCTGTGCACCCTATGAAACGCTGTGCTTTTAGGTTTCATACCCATCTTTGACCAGTATAAAGAAGAACGGCATAGAAACATCGCGGCTCTAATCAATCACTTCTTTCTGTTGGAGTTCTGAACTATCTTCTCACCCATCTCCTGCATAAAGAGGATCTGGTCATTCTCATCCCTTCCAGCTGGACGATTCCATCCTCTCCTAACACCTCTGCACCACATCCCACACCTCTCCCTAGACCCGAGCAGACGGGCACAGCACAGAGGGTACACCCCTGTGAGGCCAGGGCAGCCTGAGGAGTCAGGACCTGCAATGCGCTTCACCCAGTAAGACGCTACTGAGGGAGGTGAGGGCCCAACACAGCTGGCCAATTCAGTGTGGCATGAGTGCTATGGGCAGGCCCAGGGTCTCCCTTCCCTCACTCCTCCGCAGGCCTGCAGTACTTGAGGATGGACTCGTGGAGTTCCAGCTTCCATCCTGCGTCCTTCCCATGGCTGCTTCTGCCAACTCCATGCAGAGTGTGTGGCCAGAGGCCTACTTGCACGTGGCAGACAAAAACACAGTCCTTTGAGGCCAGAGCTCAAGAGGAACGATGAGTGCATTCGAATGCAGCAGAAGCTCCAAAGATTAACCTTAGGCTTGCCAGCCGCCAGCTCTGGGTGAGTGCTGTTCTCTTTCGGAGTCAGCTTCCTGGTCTGCAAAATGTAGCCTGGGCCCTTAAGGATTCCGCATTGTTTGCTGAGGGTGACAGTGTGACGTGTGTGTGGCCTGGCATGGCACAGCGAGCTATGCGCACCTCACCGAGGGGAACAGGAGGGAGGCAAGGCCACCATCCACCCTCAAGATTTTTAATACGAAGCCGCTGTAGAAAAACTAGGGAAGATATGGACACCCACAGTAGCCTATGAGGGACTGATCAGGCCTGGGATGCCGGAAAAAGCTTCCTGGAGGAGACTCAGCACCAGAAACGGGCTCGTTGTGGACCGGTCTCCAGGCCTGGCGTGCAGGTGTGGCAGGGTGACACGGAGTGGCTGAACAGAGTGTCGTCCCACTTGCAAGACTAAACACGTCCTTTAAAAATGAAATTCAGATATTCCTTATGAAACGTCTTCAGCAAAAGGCTAACACGGCATGCCGAAAGAAATTGGGGTGCTTTCTTCCCTTGCGACTGCAGAGGAAGCACTGACCCCCGAGACCACTTGAACACGGGATGAAACATGGAAGTCTGTGTCCAAGGGACAGACAAGAAATGGGAGGCCTAAGTCCCGTCCTGTGTGAAGAGAGGCCCCGAGGAACGCGGCTGGGCGGGGGGAGCGGGAAACGACCTCTGCGAGGGCATATTTTGTGTGTGTGTGTGCGCGTGTGTCTGTGTATGTGTTGCGGCCGGGGGAAGAGGGGAGCGTGGGGTCGTGCAGGGGAGAAGGATGGGCAGAAAGCCTGGGGCCTTGGATGGGACAGAGACCCTGGGGCCGTGCGCCCCAGAGAGCACCCGGAGCCGGCGGCGAGTCCCGCCGGGAGCCCTCCTCGCGGGGGGACCGTGGCGCAGAGAAAGCGCTGGGCTGCTGGCGAGGGTCGCTTGGAAAGCGTCTCTACCCCAGGGTCCCCGTTAACAGGTAGAGACGCAGTTTGGGACAAGAACAAAAACAAAAAATGGAGTAAAAAGAAAAAAAAAGTCTCGGTCTGGTCTTTTAGGAGGCGAGCGACCTCGTTACCAAGCCTCCCTGGAAGTGGAAGCGCAGGAAGGCTCCGGGCTGGGGTACCAAGGCTAGGCCCGGCGGCGGGGGCTGGGTTCGGCTCTGGGATCGCACGCTCAGGCCGCGGGGGTCGCGCGGGAAGCGCAGGGCTTCGGGTTCCGAGCACGGCTCCCGGGAGGTGGCGCTGCCGCCCGCGGCTCGGCCCGGCCCCGCGGCCTCGCGACCAGCCCCGCCCCACCCCGCCCCTCCCAACGCGCCCGCCCGCCCAGACTGCGGCTCCCGCCCTCGCCACCCGCACCCAGCGAGGACTGGAGAACGCCTGCCCGGGCCCGCGCCCGCGCCCACCCGGACCGCCCCGGCCAGGCCCAGCGGCCCGGCGCTTCAGGCCAAGACCCCACTCACCCTGCTCACCCCGAGCGGCCTCCGCCGGCCGGAAGTGCCGGCCACTTTGTTCTCCTCCGGTCCGCACCTCGCCACCTTCCCCCAGCTACTTCCGGGACGCTCTAGGCAGCCTGGAGGACTCGGCACTCGTCGGTGTATGGGAGCCGGACTTGGGCTTTCCCAGAGCTGGATGGAGACGGAGGGCGTGGGAAGAGAGGAAGCGAGGGGGAGGGGAGGAATGGGGGTTCTAGGGTGAAGGGAAGCGTGGGAGGGGAAGGGAGGGGGGCTCCGCGCTGCTCTCTCCATCTGTAAAATGGGCGCAGGGCGCCCGCAGGCTCACGTTCCTTTCATGAGGAGTGAACCCTGCGCTGAGGACTTGGGGCTCCCGCGGTCCTGGGGCAGCCTCAGGCACTCAGGGTTTCGTGCCGCCCAGCCCAGGACAGCCTTCCCGCTGCAGTCTTCCGGCTGCAGGGAGGGCGGTGCTGCGTTCGCGTCCACCGGGACCGGTGCTCAGCTGCCTGGTTGACTCCTTCCTTAGCTGGGGCCCCATCCAGACCCAATTTAGATGATTCAGATGATGGGACTTGAAACTTTTGAACTGGTGTGACTTAAGTGAGTATGGATCTGAGTTGAGGCTGCGGAGGACCTTGAGATGGGTCCATGGATGTGGCCCGTGAGGCCTGTGTGAATCTTTGAAAACTGGAGGGTGGACTGTGGTGGGCAGAATAAAGGCCCCAAGGATGTCCACTTCCTAAGCTCCAGCTCCTGTGAATACGTTACTTACATGGCAGAAGGGACTTCGCAAATGCAATGAAGCTAAGGTTCTTAAGATGGGGAGATTCTTAGCTTTATCAGGGTGAGTCCAATGTACACTCATCCCAGGGTATCCATAGAGGATTGGCTCCATCACCTCTTAAGGATACCAAAATCCTCGATGCACAAATCCCTTACATAAAATGGCTCAGTATTTGCAAATAACCTACGCACATCTTCCTGTATACTTTAAATCACCACTAGAATACTTGTAATACAATGGAAGTGCTATGTAAATAGTTGTTAAACATTTTGTTTAGGGAATAGCAACAAGAGAAAAGTTTGTACAGTATCAGTACAGACAGCTTTTTTCCGAATTTTTTATCCCTGGTTGGTTCCATCTGGATGCAGAGCCCATGGGTACAGATAGGAGCGCAGGTGTCCTCACAGGGTTTCTTGTGGGAGGTAGGAAGCCTAGTGAGAAGACAATGAGATGAAAGCAGAAAAAGAAATGTGACAACAGACACAGGGGTTGGACTGATGTGCTTTGAAGATGGAGGAAGGGGCCACAAGCCAGGGAATGTGGGCAGCTTCTAGAGGCCGGAGAGGCAAGGAAACAGGGTCTGTCCTGGAACCTCCAGAAGGAATGCAGCCTGTTGACCCCTTAATCTTAGACCATGACACTCATTGTCCCTTTAGACTCTGATTCCCAGAACTGTGAGATATAAATTTGTATTGTTTTGGACCACCACATTTATGGTAATTTGTTAGGACAGCAATAGGAAACAAATACAGATTTGGGTAGCTCACTCCTTTTTTTTTTTTGAGGCAGAGTCTCACTCTGTTGCCCAGACTTGAGTATGGTGGTGCAATCTCCTCACTGCAGCTTCAACCTCCTGAACTCAAGGGATCCTCCTGCCTCAGCCTCCAGAGTAGCTGGGACTACAGGCATACACCACCTCATCTATCTTTTTAATTTTTTGTATAAACGAGGTCTAGCCATATTGCCTAGGCTGGTCTCGAACTCGTGGGCTCATGTGATCTCCAGGCACAAGCCAATGCGCCCAGCCAACTCACTCCTTAGTTCAGTTGTTCCTGAGCTCCCAGGACCCTCCCACCCTCTGGTTCTTCTCTTCCTTCCCCTCCCTTGCCGATTGCTTACTGACCAGGCCATTCTTTGGCTCCTTTTGTTCAACCAATCCCCACCCCCGAGGTGATCTCCTCCAGTGTCATGCCTTTAAAAACCATCTAACACTGGCAATGCCTGAATTCATGTCTTCTGCCAGGACCCCTCCCCAGAAATCCAGACTCCTATGTGCTGCCCAATGTCTCTGCTTAGCTTTGATCTTCCAGCCCAGCCTTGCTCCATTGCATCTCCCCCACCTTCACAAATGATGACTCACCTTGCCATTCACTCAGGCTCACCCTCAACAGTCTCCACCCCTCATATCCACATCCTCTATCCTCAAAATCCAGCCAGTATTTGTCCTCTTCTCACTCCCTCCACCTGCCCTCCCCATCCACACCTCTGTGGTCTTGCTTCCTTTCAAGTCTTCGTTTCTGCCCTTACCCTCATATCAGCTATCAACTGCTGCATCACTAACCACCCCAAAACTTCGTAGCTTGAAACAAACCATTTTTATTGCACACGATTCTGTGAGGCAGCAATTTGGGGCTGCTAGAGTCAGGTGTGTTTCACAGAAGAGGAAATGGAGTCACGAGCATACCAGGCACATGGTGGGGCTAGAACCCAGGACCACTGGACTAGGGTTCCCGTGGCAGGGTCTCCTGGGACAGCAAAGTTCCCGCCCACCCACCCCCCACTACCTGAGGAAGGCTGGCTCCATTCCTGGTGTGACTCTGCTGCTGAAGCGGCGTCACTGTCTGGGGTAAATATCTGGGGTTACTTGTCTCATGCCAAGAGGATTAAGGACACAGATTCATGTGGATGGGTTAAGGAGTAGAAAGTTCAATAGGCAGAAGAAAGGAGAGAAGGGAGCAGCACTCTGTTTGGAGAGAAAGACATCCAAAAGGGAAAAGCTGGCAGCAGACCATGGCACATTTTATAGGCAGGCTTGAGGAGGCAGTGTCTGATTTACCAAAGGCCCACAGATTGGCATGACCAAGTGTGATGTTTACATATGGCATGGGGAAGGCTGGTCGCCCCACCCTAATCTTATTTGCAAATGGGCTTTCCACTTGGCCCGTGCCATCTTGTCTGCTACCTACTATACACACGAGAAGGGAAGATGGAGCTGCCCTTTCATCATGCCTAGTCGTAGCTTGCTTTTTCCTGTTGGCATGACTGCCGGCATTCACCTGTGCAAGCCTCCAGCTTGCTTGTCTATGTTTGCAGCTCTGTTTTACAGGCTGCTCTAGGTTAGAAAAGAAAGTGATTTGGGGGCTGCTTTTCATTAAAAGGAAAACCTTACCAAGGACTTCCTTACCCTCACTATCTGCCTAAGTAATTTCTTCTTAACTCCCATGTCACTGCCACCTCAGGGACACGGGATCACATGGTCTCCCAGAATTTGGACAGTGCTGGTGGGCAGTGAGGATTGGCCTGGAACTGGGGCCTGATCCCCAAGATGCATGTGGCTCCCTCAGGTGCTTCTACCATTACTCAGAGAACCTTGGGCCTCTTCTCAAAGACCAAGTCCATTCTGGCCTTCGGGAGGAGTCAGGAAGAGGAAAAGAAGGAAGAAAATATACTAGTATGTATCACTCAGTGGGTTAATTTCAACCCCTGCCCATATAGAGCCAATTTATCAACACAGGGGAACTGCAATAGAGAAAGAGTTTAATTCATGCAGAGCCACCTGGAGGGGATACCAAGTTTTATTATTACTCAAATCAGCCTATCAAAGAATTTGGATGTTAGGGTCTTTCAAGGAAAGTTTGGTGGGCCAGGGAATGGGTGCTACTGGTTGGCTGGTGATGCAGTAGTAGAGGTATGATGATGATCCTACTGGGCACTGAGTGTTATCCAAGTGGTGCCACGGGGCCAGCTACCAGGTTGGTGGGCCTTGCTAGAGCCATCCATCAGTCATTAGACATGCAAAAACCTGAAAAGTCTGAGGATCACAATAGTGATGTTATTTGGAGTAAGTGGGGGAGTTGCGAATCTTGTGACCCCTGGAATAATGGCAGGGAGTTATGGCTGGGAATTGTTTAAGTCTACACTTCAGAAGAACTCAGACTCCTCTCATCTTCCTAATGCAGTGGTGGCCTTTCATTAGCTTTACAAAGGCAGCTGCGTTTTGGGGAAGGGCGATTATATCCAGAAATCACTAAGGGCAGTTTGGAGATGAAAGGCAAGTTGGGGGTCAGCTGGATCAGATCTCCTTCACTGTCATAATTCTGGGGGCTGGCACTGAGGACTCCCTTCCCCCAGTGATGCCCCAGGTTCACAGAGCAGAGCCCCAGACCATGCCTGGGCCACTGCACCAGCCTCCTTCCTGACTGGCCTCCCCATCTCCACTCACAGTCCGAGTGGCCTTTGAGAGGGTCAGTCACTCCCCCTGCCCAAATAAGCCCATGCACTCTGAATACTGCTCAGGTCCTCACTGGGCCACAAGGCCACACCAGATCTAACCCTTCACTGTCCTCTCCCAAGCCCATGGGCCATCCCACGCACCTGCTGTTCCCTCCGTCTGGAGGTGGGCCTGCACCCACAGTGCCCTTTGCTCAGGTTCCAGGGGCCTCAGGTGGGGACAGTCCCAGCCAGCCCTCTCTCTGGAGGTCTCTGGATGACAGCTCTCTCACAGCAAGGGTGGCTGAGGGTGCTGGGGAAGCTGTGCCCAGCTGGCAGGGAAGGGTGTGCCTGGGGTCTCCTCTGCTCTCTGAGTTCACTCCAGGAGGACGGAGTGGCATGAACAGAGGGTGCAGAGAGGGGGGCAGTTCTGAGAGGCACTGGAGGCCAAGGGGCATGGCTGGTGGGGCAGGGGCTGGGGTAGTGCCCATCTCCACCTTGGTGGCCAGGCAGGAGGGGAGGTGGTGTGGGGCCAGGCCCTGATGGCACCTTTGTGACAGCCAGGAAGAGGCACCTCCTCTGGGAATGCAGGGCCCTGGGGGAGTTAGATATGGGGAGGGCCTGTGGACTACACCTGCGTGGGCTTGGGGGAAACTGCTCTGAGGGGTTCCAAGCTGCCCAGCCTCGGGACTTGGTGGCCTCAAAACACACTCATTTACACACATGCTTTTGCTCACACAACACACAGCCTGGGCACACACCCACACTCACATTTACACACATGCCACAGACATGCATCGTCTCTCACAGGGCACACACACATGCTCACAGTTTGCACATACAAACCCTCACAGTCACATGTGAGACACAGCCTGCAAGTCATGGCCTTAGTTTCCACAACCCAAATGGGGGCTTGGCACTCAGTACCCCCACCACCCGTGATCTGAGTCTGGCACTCAGTTCCCCCCGCCACCCCGTGATCTGGGCCTGGCACTCAGTGCCCCCGGCCATCCCATGATCTGAGCCTGGCACTCAGTGCCCCCCACCACCCCGTGATCTGAGCCTGGTACTCAGTGCCCCTGGCCACCCTGTGATCTGAGCCTGGCACTCAGTGCCCTCCACCACCCCGTGATCTGAGCCTGGCACTCAGTGCCCCCGCCACCCTGTGATCTGAGCCTGGCACTCAGTGCCCTCCACCACCCCGTGATCTGAGCCTGGCACTCAGTGCCCCCACCACCCTGTGATCTGAACCTGGCACTAATTCCCCCCCGCCACCCCGTGATCTGAGCTCTAGTGGGTTTTCCTCCTGATCTGCAGGGGCATTTTTCTAAAGAAAAGATGCTGCAAGCTGACCCCAGCATGGCTTTGCAAGTGACATGCTAGCTTTATTTTTTTTAATTAACGCTGCATGAAATAAAAACATTTACACACAGGGGTGTGGGTTACTGCATGGGACTGTGTGGGGCCCCAGGAGGTGGTGGTGGGACTCCCCGCAAGGTGAGTTGGCTCCCAGAAGCCTCAGGGCCTGGTTCAGCTGCCCTAGCCCTGGCCTAACCCCTGCACTGGGTGGAAGGCAAGATCTCTGGGGAACCCAGCTGCTTTGGGCCCATGGTGGTGTGATGGGTGAATGGAAGGTCAAGCGTGAACAGGAAAATCTGGAGTCCTGAGAGGCAACCTGCAGAGCAGAGCAAGGAGGCCAAGGGTGACTCACACAGAAGCCACACTAACCGTTTTTATCGCACGTGATTCTGTGGGGCGGGAATTTGGGCCTGCTAAAGTCAGATGTTTCACAGAGAAGGAGACCGAGTCACCGAGCATGCCACATGCATGGCAGGACTAGAACCTAGGGCCACTGGATGGGAGTGGAGCTCCCGTGGTAGGGTCGCCTGGGACAGCAAAGTCCCCCCAGGAAGGCTGGCTCCATCCCTGGTGCGTGACCCTGCTACCACCTCAGGGACCTGCGGTCACATGGTCTCCCAGGACTTGGGCAGTGCTGGAGGGCAGTGGGGATTGGCCTGTCTGGAGGGAGCCTCATGCATCTTGGGGCTCCCCCAGCTGCATCTACCATTACTCAGGGAGCCTTGCGTAATGGTAGATGACCAAGTCCATTGTGGCCCTTGGGAGAGTCAGAAAGAGCGGAAGAGAAGGAAGAAAATACACTAGTGTGTCATCACCCACTGGGTTCATTTCAACCCCTGCCCAAACGGAGCCGATTTATCAAGTCAGAGGAATTGCAATAGAGAAAGAGTTTAACTCATGCAGAGCCATCTGAACTGGAGACCGGAGTTTTATGACTCACATCAACCTGTCCACTGCGTGGGGGTCTTTGGGGAGCCATGGCCCTTGTGGCAGAACTTCCCAGACAGAAGAACTGCTGGAAGATCCAGGCTCCGTTTAGGCTCCAGGGCTGTATTCAGTGTATAGCCAAAGTGTGAACAACAGGGGACAGGGATTAGCCTGTGACCAGGGTCAAAAATCAGAGGGTGACCACAGTCAGGGTTCATTCTGTGACCAGGATCAGGGCTCAGTCAGTGGCCAGAGCCAGGGATTGAGTGTGATCAGGATCAGGGCTCAGTGTGTGACCATGGTCAGGGTTCCTTCTGTGACTGGGATCAGGGCTCAGTCAGTGGCCCAGGCCAGGGCTCAGGGTGTGACTAGTCTTAGGACACAGGGTGGGACCATAACCAGGCCTTGTTAGGTAACCAGGGTTAGAGTTCAGACTGACCACAGCGAGGGCTCAGTTTGGGGCTGAGTTCAGATACCAACCTGTGGTCAGGGGTGGGGCTCTAGGAATGTCACAGCTGTGGTCTGCCGTATGTGAGCCATGGCCATGAGGCCGTCCTCAGACCAGCTTCACCCTCAGCATGGCTGATGTCTGGGCCGGCGGATTCTGTGGTGGGGGTCCTGTGTGCTGCCCCCTCCTTGGCCTGCACCCACTACAGGCCAGCAGCACCCCTGAGCTGGAACAAGCAGAGATGCCTGCTGACATCAACAAACATTCCCCAGGGGTGCAGAGTCACCCACGTGAGAACCACTGCCTTACAGAAATCACCGTATATCAAATCAGATCAGCAAACACCTACACACCTGTAAATATTTGAGGACGGAAAGTTCCAGGCTGGCACCTTGAATACAGAGACAGATAAGAAAACCTCTTGTGCAGGAGTGGCCAGGGTCCTGGAGAACTGGGGGCTGGGGGCAGAGGGAGCATGGGACAGAGGCAGTCAGCCACACATGGAAGCAGTTAATTACCAGGTGAGGCCCTTATCCTGAGCTCACAGGACATGGCCTGGAGGGCATGTCCAGAGGGAAAGCTCTGGGTGGGCAGAGTGAGCAAGGAAGGGGCCTTGCAGAGGCCTCAGTCACCCTGCATGGCCTCCAGGAAGGCCTGTCCCTCTCAGGCCCAGACTCTTCACTTGCCAGAGAAGAGACAATTTACGTGGAAAAGAGCCCAGCCCCACAGGTGCCAGGGAGTCGGGCAGGAGCGACCCCAGAGGGACAGAGGCTGACCTGGGTCCCAGGGGAAGCCCAAAGGGAGATTCCTGGTGCCACTGAGTCCCAGAGAGGTCGGGTCTCACATCGTCCCCGCCCCCATCAATAGTGTTACCTGGATCCCAGACTCAAGGTGAGACAGTGGGAGCTGATGTCCCCCAAACACCCATATACATCTGCCAGCCTTCTGGGACAGTCCAGGCCCACCAGGAGAGGGGCCAATTCCCTAAGACCTTTCCTTCCTGTGACATCCTTACCACCCCCTAAAATGTGCCAGAGTCCTTTTTGGGGGCAAAATCAAGGAGAGGAGGTAGGAATGAAGGCCAGACACCCCATCAGTGGGAACAGGAGAGCATCAGGGGAGGAGGGGCATGTCTCCCCCCAGATACCCCATTAGCGGGGACAGGGGGGTCAGGGGAGGAGGGGCCTGTCTCTCCCCAGATACCCCATCAGTGGGGACGGGGGTATCAGGGGAGGAGGGGCCTATCTCCCCCAGACACCACATCAGTGGGGATGGGGGAGGGTCAGGGGAGGAGGGACCTGTCTCCCTCCAGACACCCCATCAGTGGAAATGGGGGGTGTCAGGGGAGGAGGGGCCTGCCTCCCTCCAGACACACACTCAGCAGCAGGCAGGACCATGGCCACAGTAGACACACCAGCATCTGAAGAGGGTTGCCAGGCAGAGTCATCTAACTCAGGGCCCGTATAGAAAGCCAGGGGTCAGGTTGAAGGAGACAACAGGGGCCATGAATCCCCCTAAAAGCCAGCAGCAGCAGGAAGCCACTGGCCCCCCAGGCTTGGAGGGATGAGGGGACGAGCACAGCGACCAGAGGCTGGCCAGAGCCTGGGGGACGGGAGAAGCCTGGCTGACAGGACCTGGGCTTACTCTAGAGGGCCGTAGCCACTGCCACCACCCCCCAGCTGGCTGGCAAGAGAGCCAGCCTGACCCTGTCTCTTCCACCCTCTCATCTCCTGCCCATGGCAACCACACCAGCCTCCCAGGACATGGAGCAGGAGGGAAAGGGGATCTGGTGCAGACAGAGGCCATCCAGCCTGGGGCCCAGCCCCTGCTCCTGCTATTGCAGAGGCTGCTAAAAGCTGCACTTCCCCGACTCCCTTGCAGCTAACGTTCCAAGCTGAGGATCACTCAAGGTCCTGAGCGTAGAACACCTAGCCCAGGTCCCACATCCAATGCCCCATAAATAAGAGCCTGTCCAACAGTGTCCCCTCCCCAGGGAGGGTGTCCCCTGTGTCAACAAAGAGCCAAACTCTGTAGAATATTTGAAGACATTTATTCTGAGCCAAATATGAGGGACCATGGCCTGTGACACAGCCCCCAGGAGACCTGAGAACAGGTGCCCTAGGTGGTCAGGGCTCAGCTTGATTTGATACATTTTAGGAAGACATGAGACAGGAATCACATACACTTAAAATCTACATTGGTTTGGTTCAGAAAGGTGGGAGCGCTCGAACGGGGGCTTCCAGGTTCCAGGGGAACTTAACACTTTCTGGTTGGCAACTGGTTGCAAGAGTTATCAACAGAAAGGAGTGTCTGGGTTATAAGGGGTTGTGGAGACCAAGGTTTTGGCATCAGATGAAGCCTCCAGGTAGCAGGCCTCTGAGAAAATAGATGGACAGTGGCTCTCAAGGGACTGCAGGTCCCTGCTCTTAACACTGGCTCTTCCAGAGTTAGGAAGGGAGGGCGTAATTCGGCTGTCCAGCCCTTTGCTGTCATGGCCTGAACCAGTTTTTCAGGTTCACTTTGGAAAGCCCTGGCCATGAGGGGGGTCCACTCAGATGGCGGGGCCCTTCCAATGTTGCCTTTGGTTCACACCCGGAATAGCCCCTGCCCCTCTCCCTTGCAGCACCTGCTGCTGATCTGTCTGTGATGCTGTGACCAAGGCTCATCACCCCATGGGCCATGGGCCCCAGGAGGGCAGCACAGCGTCTGGAGGACACAGGGCCCAGGGAGGCACCTCATCCTTAGCTGGAAGGCTGAGGCTTGCAGGAGCCTGGAGAAAGGGTCTCCCTGACCTGGCCCTGCACTGTGAGGTCGGGGAGGCGGGAGGAGTGTAGTCTGGGATCTGAGGAGGTTTCAGCCCGAGGCCTGGGCCTGCTGAGCCATGGCCCTGGGCAGGCTCTGCCCTCTGGAGGTGGAAAGAAGGACAAAGGGAGAGGGAGGCGCAGGCTCAGGGAGGAGACAGGATCTGCTCAGCCCTGGGGCCCTCACTGGCTCCAGGGAGCCCGTGGGTGTTGACCGTGGGCAGTCCAGCCTCTCCCCAGCTGAGGCATATAAAGCCACCCGAGGCCTGCTCCACCGCTGCCCACCCATGACCATGAAGGCTGTGCTGCTTGCCCTGTTGGTTGCAGGCTTGGCCCTGAAGCCAGGTGAGGCCTTGGCTGGCCCCCAGCAAGGAAGGGAGCAGGGGTGAGTCAGGGAGGCACTCAGAGAGGAGAGAGAGGAAAGAGGAAGGGAGAGGAGGGGTGGGGTTCCCACTCCAGCCTCTGCTCCTCCAGGGCAGCTCTTGGCACAACCAGGCAGCGACCTGTGTACCCCGCCATCCCCAGTGACCGGGGCTTACAGGGACAGCATGGAGTCACATCCTTCAATGCTGTGGGGCAGGGCCTGGCTCCTGAGGGCGCAGAGAGACTGACGACAGATGGATGGGCAGAGATGCTGATGAGGAGCCAGGAGGCACAGGGGCAGGAAGCCTCAGGCTATGAAGTCCCTTTGAGGGCATGACGAGGAGGTGCTGGGGATGTCCTGAGAGGAACCACGTCCAGCCCAGTCCCAGCATTGCAGCCTCCAAGGGTCCCAGGGGGCTACTGGCATGCACTGCTCTGCTCGGTGTGGGTCCCTCCCAGTCCAGGGTCCTGGGGTCAGTCACCCCCATGGCCGCAGCTTCCTCTTCTGGAAAGCAGGGTCACCAACACAGCCACCGAGGGGCTAAACAGGGCAACATTTCGGAGGCGCTGAGGAGGGCCTGAAGATGGTGAGGGGGAATTGAGGGTGAGGAGGGGTCACCAAGGACTGTGGGGGCATCTGCCTGCATGGGCGGAGACAGTGGCCGTGACCACCTCATAGCAGGGCCACCCAGGGGCAGAGCAAGACCTGACCCGGGAGGCCTGAGAGAGGCCGAGAGGTCAGGCTTAGCCTAGACAGGCTGCTGGGGTCAAGGCCAGGTGGGCCTCCATGGCGGTGGCCTGAGGAAGTCACAGAAAAGCTTCATGCATCCCCTGTCTCCAAGTGTCCAGCAGGGCCGCTGGCAAGTGGGGTGAGCCCTTCTCTCTCAGGAGCACAGCTGTTTTCACAAAGCTTTACCCCGGCAAGCGGGGGGCTGGGGCATAGATGGCAGCTGCTGGGCACCCTGGGAGGGGTGTGAAGTTCGTGCCCTGCAAAGGCCTGTCCGAGCACACAGTGTGCGCTCCCCAGCAGGGCCCAGACCCTGCTGTCAGCCTCGCCCTCCACCCTGCAGAGAAGATGAGGCTGGCAGGCCCCGGCTGGGAGTACCCCTCCGGGGAGTGCTGTGGGGCAGCCTCTGAGGCCTCTCCCACCCACCCTGCAGGCTCTGCCCTGCAGTGCTACACCTGCAGGGGCCAGGTGAGCAACGAGAACTGCCTGCAGGTGCACAACTGCACCAAATCGGAGACGCAGTGCTGGACCGAGCGCATCCGTGAGTGAGGGACGAGAGCCCCGGGCTTAGGTCTCTGCCACGGAACTATTCATCCTTCTGGCCATCTCCCCACACCTACGTGCTGTTTTCCTTCCAGTCATCCCCCACCCATCCCGCACCTGTCCCCCAACTATCACCCAGCATCTGTCCCTCCAGCCCCCTCCACCATCCACCCTCCTCCATCTGCCACTCCTCCACCGTCTGTCCCTCCCCCATCCCTACACGGGCTGGCTCACTCACACCATTTCTGGTGCTCAGCGGGGGGTTCACCTGCCCTGGATGGGGATAGGCCGGAGACCAGACCCTGGCACAGCTTGCGATCTGAGGCCAGCCCAGGGGGACTCCAGAGCTTCAGGCAGGGTGGGGACAGGAGGAGGCGTGGGCAGGGCAGGCGGGTGAGCACGCAGGACAGCACCAGCCCCGGGTCCGCCATTCCCCAGGCGCCGTAGGCCTCCTGACCGTCATCAGCAAAGGCTGCAGCTCACACTGCGAGGATGACTCTCAGGACTACTACCTGGGCAAGAAGAACATCACGTGCTGTGACACCGACTTGTGCAATGCCAGCGGGGCCCGTGCCCTGCAGCCAGCTGCCGCCACCCTGGCGCCGCTCACCGCACTCGGCCTGCTGCTCTGGGGTCTCAGCCAGCTGTAGGCTCCTGGAGGCCCCACTGCAGCCCCCACTGGGTGTGGTGCCCCAGGCCCCTGTGCCAGCCCTCATACACCTGGCCCAGTGGGAGCTTGCCCTGGTGCCTGAGGGCGTGTCCTAACACAGTTCTGGCCATGTTCCTCTGCCTCCCACCCCCACTCCCCACCCTGACCCTCCCATGGCCCTTTCCAGGACTCCCACCTGGCAGGCCGGCTCTAGCGACACAGTTCAGCCTGCAGACGGCTCCTCCAATTTCCACTGCTGCTGTCTCCATGGCCCAGTGTTCCCCACCCTTAACCCTGTGCTCAGGCACCTCTTCCTCCAGGAAGCCTTCCCTGCCCACCCCATCTATGACCAGAGCCAGGTCTGGTTGTGACCCGGGCCCTCCAGCAGGGGGGCCGGCAAAGGCTGAGATGAAGTAGATGGAGCTGGAGGACAGGGGTTGGTGTGAGGTCCTGGGAGTCTCCGGATATGGGGCCTGGTGGCCTGGAGGGAGGGGCCAGCCCTCACATTCGTGGGGCTCCCTCAATGGCAGCCCCAGGACAGCATAGGCCCTTAATAAACACCTGTTGATAAGCCAGAGAGAGCCTCTGTCCTTGTGCAGCACAGCGGGATGGGATCCGGGCTGTGTCTGGACCAGGTCTGTGACTGTGAATGGGCCCTGGTCATGAGGGCGGCAGCCCCCTCCGTGACCTGAGCGAACACCTGGCACCTGGAAGGAGGGCATCCCTGCAGAGGGTAGGAGGGCAGTTCCCAGGACACGCACTTGCTGTGCGGCCTAGAGCAGTGACCAGACTTCTCTGAGCCATCTTGCTCATCGGTGACCCCTCCCTGCTGCGGACCCAGAAAGTTCACAGGAAGGAGAGGGTTCCAGGGGTAGGGGCTGCTACCATCCAAGTTCCCACCCCTCCTTTTGGCCTGATTTGAGCACCCACATGTTTCAACATTTGTTTTAGAGTTGCACACCTACCGTACAGCATTCAAACACTGCAGCAGGGTGCCTGGGGACAGGTGGCCTCCCCCAACCATGAACCTCAGCCCCTTCCCTCTCTGGGGTGTTCATCACACCTCCTGGGGCTTCTTTCTGGGACAACCTGTGCCCCGCCAGCATCCACGGGCACCTGGGTTCCTGGGCCCAAGGAAGGACTCCACCCACACTTGCCTCCTGCCCTTGGCGGGGAAGCCTTTGGCACAGAGCCTGCTTCCTGCCCTAGGGCTGGGGTGCAGCCTGTGACGTGGGTGGAGACCTGTTCAGGGTGAGGCTTCCAAGGCTGTTAGGTTGGGGCTCGGAGTGGGGGTGCAGGTTCAGAAAAGAGGAGGCAGAGGCTCAGGGAAGAGAAGAGGTCTGTGGCCCACATCCCATCCTGAGCCAGGACTGGAACCCTGGCCTGGAGCTCTGGGGGTAGGTCATGGAGCAGGCGGTGGGCAGGGCTGTGCTGAGAAAGAGCCAGGCCTCCCGTCCGACATGTGACTTTACCAGGAGACCTCCCTCCTGGCAGTATCAGGAGGGTGCAGGCCCCTAGGCCAGCATCTGAGTGACCCTGAGCACTGGCTGCTCCCTCCCCACCTCGCCTGAGACCAGCTTCAGCCTGCCCGACACCCACCCACTGTCCAGGGCTCAAGACACACTCAGATCTGCCCCAGTCCAGAGTCCAGGGCTAGGCCTTTGTTTTCTGGGAGGGCCCTGCAGACCAGGGATCCCCGCACAGCACTCTGCACCCCTCAGGCTCAGCTGCAGGAGCTGGGGCTCAGGCATGTGCTGCTGGCTGCACTGCGTCTCCTGACGCTGTGGCCTGGGCTTGCCTGCCTGCTCTAGGAGTGTCCAGGAGCTGGGTGAGGGAGGCAGCGCCCTGCCCGGCTCCATCCACTCAGCACACAGCTATCGAGTGCCTGCTGTGTTTCATGAGCCGTTCCAGGTCCTCCTGGTCACCCTGGTGAGAAAAACTAGGAGAAAAAGCCAGGAAAGAGGATCCAGAAGGCTGGGATGGCCAGAGAGGGCCCCTGGAGGTCTGCAGTGCAGGAGACGCCTCGCGATTAGAGCAGCATCCTCAGGACTCAGCCCACCCTTGTGCCCGCACAGCATCCCCTACCCCCTGGTGGAAAGGGGTCCTTCTCCCTGGGACTTAGGTTCAGAGTCACAAGGCAGCGTCCTCCAGGGCAGTGGCCCATTGGCCTCGGGCAGGCTGGAGGTGTCCAGGACAGAGCACAGGGCCCTCACACCCCGTTCCCCGGACTTCCTCACATTGGAATGCCTTTGGCTGGGTGAAGGGAGGAAGGGCAAGGACGCGGGAGGCCTTGCTGGGCTTTCCATGCCAGGACCAGCCTGAAAACTGTGGTCCCTTTGATCCCGTAAGCTGTCCCTCAGGTCACAGCACCTCTGAGCTGAGGGCCTGTGAGGACACACAGCCCTGACGCTGCCCCACACCACGATGATGGGCAGGAGCCTGCTCTGGCCACATGGCACATCCTGCTGCCTCCTCGGAGGACAGACAGCTGACCTCTCCAAGAGCAAGGACCAGCCAGGGAGGGCCATCTGCACCAGCAGTGAGCACCAGTGCAGGCCGCAGCCCGATGCACTCAGGCTGCAGAGGCCGCCCCTGCGCTCGGGCCTCACAGCTCCGTCTGGAATGGAACCCGTACCTCCCCGTCTTCCCACTTCGCCTCATCTTTACAAATGATATAAAAGCAAAAAGGAAAAAAGGGCAGAGCTGGGACCCCCACACCCCAATGGATCTGCCAGCATCTCACAGCCTTCGGGACGTTTCCTACTGTAATCGAGAGAACACACACTACCAAGATCCACAAGCAAGGACCAACGGCTCGTAACAACCAGACCGCTCCCAAAGGTCCGACGGAGAGAACAGCACGTGAGACTCAAGAGGGCGCCTCTAAGGGTTTACCAAATACAGCTGAGAGCAGAGCTTCGGCTCTGTTTATGCAACCGGACCCTCGCTCATATATTTCACCTGCATCTTCTTCTGTTTGACCTGAGGTGCTTATATGAGTGCAGCAGCTTTCATTGATTATAGCCCATACTCCTCGTTCAACCAGTAAGTATAGAACGCTCATGCTGATCTATAATATAATAATCGTCCGTTATTATATCTACAAAGGAAGCAAGGGAGAGTGTAATGTATCTAAAGTGTCCCCTGTTTTATGAGACGGTGTGTGGAATGAAGACGCAAAGCTTTGAAGAGTTGCCTTGTGACAGGCAAATTTTCCCCGTGGGGCCAATAAGCCAATAGCAGTCTCAACCCCAGCCAATATAAGGCGAAGTGCCTGCTTAGCTCTCAGGTGAGCGATGGTATATAATTGTATATTATAGGACTTCGCCTGTCTTATTGGATGTACATTGACCCCTGAACCAAATGTTATCAATACCTGGTAACCATTGGGTTCATGATCCCAAATGAGAGACAAGTTACTTATACGCTGACTGAATAGGTGACCACATGGCCATAGGTACCCACTGGGATGCAAACCTGTATGGGATGGGAGTTGTTGAGGAGGCTGAGGAGGAGGCACTTAGGGTGTGAGTTATCTGTTTACTTCCAAAACGACAGCTTTAGATATTCTGAGGGTTCACAAGTGCAGGCCATGGTGTCTTTCTCAGGGCCTGTGGTGACTCATAAGAAACAGGCTAGGCTGGGCACAGTGGCTTACACCTGTAATCCCAGCACTTTGGGAGGCCGAGGCAGGTGGATCACGAGGTCAGGAGATCAAGACCAGCCTGGCTAATATGGTGAAACCTCATCTCTACTAAAAATACAAAAAAATTAGCTGGGTGTGGTGGTGGGCACCTGTAATCCCAGCTACTGGGGAGGCTGAGGCAGAGAACTGCTTGAACCCAGGAGATGGACAATGCAGTGAGCCAAGATCGCGCCACTGCACTCCAGCCCAGGTGACAGAGCAAGACTCTGTCTCAAAAAAAAAAAAAAAAAAAAAAAAGGAAACAGCCTTAATCTTGAATAGGTGTACAAGAAGCCAATTAAATTTCTTTTTCAAAATTTTATTTAAAAATTATGAAATTTTAATCTTGATCATAAGATACACCTTCCATAAGCCTTTCACAACCTCTGTAATCTTTATCTAGGAGTTAGTTATGCTTTAAGAAAACCTTATTAATTTGACTCAGGGGCCCATATGCTGGTCTTGCTTCAGTATGCCTTCAATATTAATGATTAATTTATAGAGAAACCGAACTTATTTTATCTTTAAACTCAGCCCTTACAATCCATGCACCCACCTCTACTGAGATAGTCCCTGGGCCTTGAGGAGTTGAATAACTAATTTCTGTCACTCTGTTTCAGGAGTGCAGCTGCTTTTTATTAGCATCTTCTACTGGGCCCAAAGATCAGGCTTTAATTGCTGTCAGTGTTTAAAAATTTGGCAGGACTTGGTGTCTTTTTAGACCCAGGAGTCAAAGCCCTGTAACTCAACGTCACAGAACTTTAAAAGCACATACAGGAAGACACACAAATGTAATAACTTTAATTAAAAACGTCAATATCATCCTTTTCCTAAGAAAACCAAACTTAATAATAATGGCACAGGAATTATTTCAATAAAATGTTAAATCTGTTAGGTCATTTACTGAAAGGCAGGAGAAAAGACCTTGTGCAGTGTACAGAATATTATGTTGGAAGAAAATATTTCGTTAGACCTTTAAGAAAATGTGCCTTTTAAAAGCCAAAAACTGATGAGATGCAATAAAAGTTGAAGTTTTGGTTTAAAAAATTACAATCTGTTATAGTTTGTTAAGAGTAAATCAACCCCTTAAGAAAATTTCATTGTTCTTACCAGTAATTTAGTGTATAAGTGGTTTTTTTTACATGAAGCTTAATCTCTAGAAAGACCATTATAATTACCCATTACTTATAAACAACTTGATCATATAAAAATTTTTGTTCTTTTTTAAAAGATAAATCCCCTTATTGTGACTTACACAGATCATTTATGACATGCCTGGACTTTCTCTTTTGTCCTAAACATCCTCTTTATTAAACAACCAGTCATTGTATTTTAGGACTAAAATTATCTTACAAGATTCTTTCTCACATAAAATTATTTCTCTTTAAGCTTTCTTACCACAAAAATACCTCTTTATTTTTATAACTTTCTTTAAGTCTCTCTCATTTCCTGGTTCCTTTGCTTTGTTTTATATATAACCTTTAAATAAACTTTAAATTAGGTAAAACTTGTTCACCATTTTTTTTAAAAAAAAGGATACACTTTTTTTTAAAAAAAAGGATACACTTTTTTTTTTAGCAAGAATATTTTCCTACAATATATTTTTATTGGAAAATATCTAGTACTGAAATATCTATTATTTAATATAACTTTTTATTCTGAATTTTGACAAATTTGTCTAGAAGTATTTATCCATTACCTTTACCTAATTATCTTGTTTACCTAGATTGTTTATGAAAACTGTGAGAGTCATGATTTAATGTTACAAAATCATCATTGCAAAATTATAGCTGAGACAGTGAAAAAGAATTGACCTAACTGACTCCATCCTGCTTCTAACCTCCAGGCTGTCCTTGTTCATTCCTGAACTTTGGGAGGAACTTAGTTTATAGTTTATCTTTGAAACAAAGACAATAGTCTTTCCTAAAACAAACTTCCTTATTCCTCTGCACTAGACTGCCTAAAGCCACAAGGTTAGAAGTTATGATACTATTTCTAAATCAAGGTGCAGCTGTATTCATTAAACCAATACCAGTGTCTTATTTATTAAAGATTACACGAGCAAAGATCATTCTGTTTTCGGCTGGGTTTATAGTCTTATAAACCCTCTGCCAAATTTTGACAACTTACAGTATTTGGCAGGGGTAAGTATGAAATTGCTTGATTAATAATTGCAAATCAAAAATACATGCTGGCAATTCTTAAGACATTTCTGTTACTTTACCAATAATTGTAAAGCTAGTTAATTTATTAAAGATTTTACTTATGTCAATTTGAAAGAGTATTTCACTATCTTTTCTTTTTTCCAATAAAGTATGTAAGTGCTTTTATTAGTCTTTGAGTTAATTAGGTAGAGCTCTTTTATATATTTTTGGTAGTGAAACATTGTGTACACAACACATAAATACACACATTAGGCATGTTGATAGAAGTGCATCTTACAGATTCATAAAACCTTCTTTTTTCCTGTCTTAGACTTTCCGATTCTTGGTAACCTGTTTCACGACCCTAGGCAGTTGTCAGCTAAATAGCCTTAAATTTGCATATTAAAGGAAACAAGTCAGGTGAAAGTCAAATAGCAAAATTTACATCACAAGGGACAGAGAGAAAATGTCTGGTGGTGCTGGAGGGAGAGTGAAGACAGATGCCAACTCAACCGTAAAATTATGGAAATTTACTACTGGATTATGTAAGAAGGCCAGTTTTATTTAGAGACTACCTGTTTTTCTTTTTTTAACCAGATCTCTGAGTTCCGGATAGAGCCCACACTGAATCCTGGGTCTCCGAAAAGGGGGAATTGTTATGAGGCTAGACAACATGATGCTTTTACAGTGCACTTAAAACATAGTTTTCAACAAAGATGTTTCTAAGTGCCTAAACTACACTCTTCCTTAAAAACCCTAGAGTAGGCTCTGCTGCAATCGTTACTTTAGTCAATCAGGTAATAACAGAATTCAGTCAACTGAAAAGAAAAAAACTTTTGCTCAAAGAAGAAAAGTCAAGGTCCTAGGCTAGAGAAACAAACATAAAAACAAACACATGAAGGCCTTTCAAATGCAAACACGCACGTACGCACACACACGTATGTACACACACATGCACACACGTGCACACACATGCACACACGTGCACACACTCGCATGTATGCAGACATGCACATACGCGTGCGCACACGCACCCACACGTGCACACACACGTATGCACACACAGGTATGCGCACATACGTATGAACACACACGTACACACATATGCACACACGTGTGCACAGGCACATGTGCACACACGCATGTATGCACACACGCAGGCACACGTGCATGCACACATATGCACACACACACACAGACGTCTTGGATGTTAGCCTTTTAATTAAGCTGACTTTTAACCATTGAGCTCCTTTTTAAAAAAAAGCCCTTTTAAATCTAATTACCACATTTTGGCTAGAACAAATTGCTGCTATTTCAGAAGTACCCAGTATCAAACCAGAAAGGGCTTGATTTACGGACCAAACCCACCAAACCCAGGCTCTCACGGTGAGAAAGAAGGCAGAGCCTTAGCTATGGAACTGCAGCATGAGGCAACAGACATTGATTTCAGTTTGGCCTGGCTAGCAAAGAGGTGGCCTTGTTCTGTAAACAAAACCCCTTCAGTAATCAAAATCATCAGTCTTTCCTTTTTTAATCCTTTTGCTGGCTATTTTTCTTCCCCGACAGTACCACCTTTTGTGGGTGGGTGGGGGCAGGATTTAGTCACTTCAGAGGCCTTGTTCCCCATAATTTGGAACTTTCCTTAGGATCTGATGAAGTTGATAGAGTGAATCAAACCGAATGGGCCAAAGACAAACAAGAAAAACAGAAACAAACACCAAAAAAAAAAAAAAAGGTTAAGCAAAAAAAAGAATGGCATAAGTTTCATGATCACTGAGCGCTGTAATGGTAAAGAGCAACTAAGACTGGCTGCTTGTTAATTTTAACTTTAGCCAAGACAAACCCCAATTCCCAGGATCACTCTATGCCTGGCAATCCTAAAAAGTTCTGCATTCTACTCTCAGCCTATTTCACTCACCCTCACCGTGGCAAAAGCCTTAGAGTCCCCTACCAGGAGTTGAGGAACAGATCCTGGTCCTGCAGGAATTTCCTTCAGGTTTGATACCTTTAACTGAGACTCATTCAGCACCCCACTGGGGCCGCACTTCAAGCATTCCCCATTGGAAATTACAATCCATACATGCAGTTTAGTTCCTCCAGGCTGCCACATATAGTAAAGATCTTATAAAAATGCATGCTTTGAATGAAGAGACCCCCCTCAAAACAGACTTTGTGTGAGCAACATGGCTGTTTATTCACCTGGGTGCAGGTGGGCTAACCCCAAAATGGGCGTTAGCAAAGGGTGGTGGGATGAGTTGTTTTCATAGGTTTGGGGTGGGCAGTGGAAAGTTAGAGTAAGATCAGTTGCAGAGGTGGGGGTAGAGGGAGAGAGTATACATTACCATAAGTTCAGTTACAATGGCGGGTGGGGTAAGAGTAGTTAGGATGGCGGGTGGGTGAGGAGTATTCACATTATCATAGTAACAGTTAGGATGGCAGGGTGGGTGAGGAGTATTCACATTATCATAGTAACAGTTAGGATGGCAGGGTGGGGTGAGGAGTATTCACATTATCATAGTAACAATTAAGATGGTAGGGTGGGGTGAGGAGTATTCACATTATCATAGTAACAATTAAGATGGTAGGGTGGGTGAGGAGTATTCACATTATCATAGAAACAGGATGGCAGGGTGGGTGAGGAGTATTCACATTATCATAGTAACAATTAAGATGGCATAGTGGAGTAAGCCATCTTAACTGGAGGAAGCTCCGCTGGGCTATCAGGGATAATGGTGAACGCAGGCAGGAGGTGGCAGCTGATCAGCCAAGGCAGGCAGGACTTCAGATTCTCTTGGTCCAGGCTTGCACATGGAAGCCAGACAGATCTGACACTTAGAGGCCTGCATTGAGGCTGGAGAGGCCCCCTACCCTGCAGATGAGGGTGTTGAGCCCCCCTGCACGTCTCCCATTTCCATCTCTTTCAGGAGCCCCGTCAACAGCCTCCTCACCCAGTTAGATGAGTTGCCCTCTCCTGTCTCCTTATTTCCCCCGTAGCTCCACCTTCATCTGGAGGTGGGAAGCTTTCTCACATCATCTGGTCCCATGCACAGTTGGTGGCTGTCTGACTGCCAGTGGCGACTGACCGGGAGCCTCCAGCCATGCACATCTGCCACCATCTGGACCAACGGCACTGACTTGGTCATCGTTAACCTGACCAGTTGGGTGGGGGCCAGTGCTTCTGGGGGTTGTTCCACTCCATGGTTACCAGGGTGTGGTGCAGGGCCAGCAATGGGCCCCTTGCCTTTACTCCATGCAACAAGCAGTCATCATGTCGCCTTGAAGGATCACTCCAAATAGCTGGCAACTGATGCCAGTGAACCCCTACACTGGGGCTTAGCTTGGGAGGGTGTTCTTGCGTTCACTCAGGAAAGAATTCAAGAGTGAGCTGACAGTGAAGGAAAGTTTGTTAGAGGAACAGTGTACAGCAAAATGGCTGCTGTGTAGTCAGACCAGGGCTGCCCCACAGGCAGATGGGCCCAGAGCAGCACTCATGGTTGCTGACTGGCTCTATTTACTTACATTTAATTATATGCGAATTAAGGGGCAGGTTATTCACAAACTTTCTGGAAAAGGGACAGGGAGTTCCCAGAACCATATAACTTCCGGGTCATTGTCATGGCATTTGTAAATTGTCAGGGTGTTGGTGAGAGTGTCTTATGAGAATATATTGCAATAAACATATATTGAGCAATGAGAGCAACTCAAGTCACCTTTGTCACCATCGTGGTCCTAGCTGGCTTGGGCCAGTTTCTTTGTTATATTCTGCTGTGATCACAGGGTCATGATCAAGCCTTGAGAAACAAGTCCTGCTGATATTCTACCTCACAACTATTTAGAGATTGGTCAGCAACTCAAATAATGCCTTCTGTTAAGCAATGTCTGTTAAACAGGAAAATGGACAACAGACAGAAACAGAGAGATCGCAGGAAAATGCAAATATCCACTAGCCATAGCAAACTGCCCAACCTCACTCATAATTTAAAAATGCAAATTAAAAATACACCCGGATGCTATTTCTATTTTCATCCGTCAGACTGTGAAAATCCGGAGTGAATAAGAGGACACCCTTTCTGACACTGCCATAAAAACAAGCACTCACTCCTCAATGACAAAACTGTCCAAAGACCAGATAGCACAACTGGGTAATACTCATGTAAACTACAAATACATTTAACATTTGTCCTTTGATGTAATTTCTGGGAAGTTGTGGTATAATGGTATATGTAAGGAATGACATTAGGGACAGCTGCAATGTTGTGTATATGAAAGTTGATTTCATAAACTGAGTTATTCTTGACATACCCAACTCAATCAAAGTCAAGAGCCAGAGGAAAATGGCTCCGGCAGATGTCACCTGCTCCAAGAACCATCTGCAAGCCCATATCCTGGAACAGCCTGCTGCAACTTTACAACCAGGTGTACCTAACAGCTGCTCGAACAACCTTCTGTGACTCAAAGGCAAAGTCTACCTACTGTGTCACTCACCCATCAGAGCCTGCCAGCTCTCCAAACCTCTACCAGTGCTCATAACTTTTCTTTCTAAATAATAGGTAACATTTCTGAAATAAAAATTTCCACCTTCTCTTTTTTCATCAGACACACCAGACATTTGTGGTCTGTGTGTGCCTGAATTATAATTCTGTGATTCCTGAATAAAACGTTTAGATATTCATCCCCACAATGTATTTGACTTTGACATGTGAGATATAAAAACACTGAAAAACACAAATATCTATTAAAGGAGGCCATTTAAATAAACTCTGGTACATCCAGGCCATGAAAAAGTTGCAACTTGTATTAGTCCTTTCTCCCACTGCTATAGAGAAATACCTGAGGCTGGGCAATTTATAAAGAAAAGAGATATAAGTGTCTCACAGTTCCACAGGCTGTACAGGAAGCATAGGATGGCTTTTCGGGAGGCCTCAGGAAGCTTACAATATGGCAGAAAGTAAAGTGGAAGCAGGCACCTCTTACACGGTCTGAGCAGGAGGAAGAGAGGGAGTTGCCCACACACTTTAAAAAACCAGTTCTTGTGAGAACTCTATCACAATAACAGGACCAAAGGGATATTGCTAAACTGTTCAGGGAGGATCCACCCCCATGAGCCAATCACCCCACCAGGCCCCACCCACCCCAACACTGTAGATTTCAATTCAACATGAGATTTGGGTGGGGACACAGATCCAAACCATATCACAACTGTAAAAGGAAAAAGAAGAAGAAAGAAAGGAAAAGAGTAAAAGAGTGTGAAGGTCCTGCTCCTGCCTGCATTAACAGAGCGCCTCTACACAGAGGGTTGAGGGGAGAAAAGAGGGTGCAGAACAGTATCTATGGATTGTCTTTGGGAGCTTACTCAGACTGGCCCAATTTCCTGTAAAACTAGTATTTAGGGTTTCTTTTGAATAAACAGAAATTGACTCACCCTATCTTAAAACCTGGGAAAGTTAAATTTGTCTTATCTGAGTTCCTTTCTCAGGAAACCAACCATCAGGCCCCCCAGACAGTATCAAGGCACCGAAACTTGCCAGGCCCTCCAGGCCAGACCCCCTCACCACTCATGACTGCCTAGCTGCCTCCTCACTCTCTCCAATTCCTATTTTCCCACACAGGGTGACATTTCTTCCCTGGTCTAGAAACTCCTAATTTTAGTGGGTTGAGGAGAGGGATTTGTGAGTGGGTGCCCACCTCTGGGCTATAGCATTGGAATGAGGCCTTTGTCCCTGGTATTGCTCTCGGTGACTGGCCTTCTGTGCAGGGCAGCGGACCTAGAGGACAACCCCTGATGTTTGGGTAGCACCATTACTGTGAGAGGCATGGAGATCCTCCAGTTCTCTGTCTTCTTGGAGGAAATATTTCAGATAGGAGATGCACAGCAAGAGGTAAAGGGCTGAGAAACCTTTATTTAAAGAGATAGGAGCTCAGAGAGACAAGACAGAACCTGCCACCCAGGAGACAGAGACTAGAGCTTTCTTTCCCTGGAGCTTTTAGTTAAGGAAAACAGTATATCCCCCACCCATGCTGGGAGATCCTCTAGATGAGTGTCTTACAGGATTATTCATGAAGGGCCATGCAGGGGCCTGACTAGCGAGCCCATTTTGGGAAGTCCTCTGGGCACGCATGTGCTGTGACCTCACAGGGGAGCATGCATGGGTGTTTCAAAGGTGTCTAAAATCTCCCCCTGGGTGTGTGTTTTTGGTATTATAATGAGCTAAAAGCTATTAAGGAGCGAGTTAGAACTGCACGCATGCTCTTGGGCAGGGAAAATCCCTGCCCTGGCCACTGGGCACTTTCCATGGACTGTGGGGTCCCCAAAGAGATGCCCTTGGGCTCAGGGGCTGCGTTTCCGAAGGCGCTTTCCCAGGGCTCCCGCGCCCCTCTGGCCTGGCTGCCGCGGCTCCAACACCAGCACACGGGGGCTTAGAACCGGTGGGCAGGGCCCGGGCGCCAGGGGGGCTCCGAGGACAGGCAGGGCGGGGGCGCCGGGGGGCTCCGAGGACAGGCCCCACGGGCGGGAGGGAGGGGCTCCCTGGGAAGGTGGAGCTCCCCCTACCGGCCAGACCCGGGCGCGACGCGGAGGCTGCCGAGGTTCCAGAAGGGCCGGGAGGGGGCGTCGCGCACTGACCCTCACAGGGCGCCGCTGGGGACAATGGCGCTGCTCGCATTGCTCCTCCTGGCCGTGGCCCTACCGCGGGTGTGGACAGACGCCAACCTGACTGCGAGACAACGAGATCCGGAGGACACGCCGCAGACGGGTGAGCCCAGTCCAGCCCCGAACAGCCGCGGGCAGAGAGGACGGGCCGAGGGGACGGGCTGAGGGGACGGGCTGAGGGGGGACGGGCTGAGGGAACAGGCTGAGGGGACACAGTCTGAGAAGACACGGCCGAGGCGACAGGCCGAGGGGACGGGCTGAGGGGACACGGGCTGAGGGGACACGGGCTGAGAAGACACAGGCTGAGGCGACAGGCCGAGGGGACGGGCCGAGGGGACACGGGCTGAGGGGATGGGCCGAGGGGACACGGGCTGAGGGGACACGGGCCGAGGGGACAGGCCGAGGGTAGATGGGCCAAGGAGACATGAGCCGAGGGGACGGGCCGAGGGTAGACGGGCCGAGGGTAGACGGGCCGAGGAGACATGGGCCGAGGGGACGGGCCCAGGGGACACGGGCCGAGGGGACGGGCCGAGGTGGACGGGCCGAGGGGACGGGCCGAGGTGGACGGGCCGAGGGGACGGGCCGAGGTGGACGGGCCGAGGGGATGGGACGAGGTGGACGGGCCCAGGGGACACGGGCCTAGGGGACGGGCCGAGGGGACGGGCCCAGGGGACACGGGCCGAGGGGACGGGCCGAGGGGAGACGGGCCAAGGAGACACGGGCCGAGGGGACGGGCCGAGGGGAGACGGGCCAAGGAGACACGGGCCGAGGGGACAGGCTGAGGGGGGACGGGCCAGGCGGCATCTGCCCAGCACCCCGTGGCCGCTGTCCCGGCTAGGCCGCGAGAACAGGGAGCGCAGGGGGCCCGCGGTGCCTGGAAGCCTCCGGGGAGCCTCGCCTCCTGCGGCTTCCCCCCCAGGGCAGCGGGACAGCCTGCGCCCGGCCCTTCCCCAGTCCTTGCCCTGCTCCTGGCCGAGCCTCCCTGGGAGCCTTTGGGTTGGAGGCGCCCCCCCTCACCCCCGTACCCCAGCCTGGCCTTCTGGGGCTTCACGGGCTGAGAACCGTTCAAGCCGTGGGAGGAGGACCGACTCCCCTGGCAGAGCTAGGCCAGCCCCAACCCGGACCAAAGGGAAGACTTCTTTCAAGAAGCCAGGTTGCGGGGCCTGGGAGGTCGGTGGACCTGGAAGGCGGGCGGGGTGGGGCGGGGCGGGGCGCGGCGCACGCGGGATCAGACCCAAGCCCTCGGGTCTCTTCCGCAGCTGTTGGCCGGGAGATGCGGGGGGCCTAAAATCAGGGTGCCGCTGCCGAGTGGGGGTGCACCGTGTGCTCATGCTGTGCTTTGATGTGCAGCCTGAGGGAGACAGTTTGTGGGAGGGTGGGGAGCCCCCAGGAAAGAAATCACTCAGGCTGTAGAGAAGGCCAGAGGCTGGGCGATTTATAAAGAAGAGGATCTAATCGCTTCAGAGTTCCACAGGCTGTCCACGAAGGGTGGTGCTGGCTTTCAGGGGGGCCTTGGGACGCTTCTAGTCATGGAGGAAGGCCAAGGGGAAGCGGGCATCTCTTCCGTAGCCCGAGACCTCTCCTGCTTTCTCCCTTTGCGGTTCACTCCCAGTCAGGGAGGATGCGGACCCAGCCACTGCTTAGCGGGGGAGATGGGGACCCCCGAGTTTGTGCTGCCTTGGATGCCAGCTGTGTTCATGAGATAGGCATGGAGGACTAGAACATTCTGCTTTTCTATGTCTCCTTTCAGACACAGGTGAAGATAGAATCTGGTGTCACGTTTGTGAGAGAGAAAACACTTTCGATTGTGAGAATCCAAGGATGTGCAAATTGGAAGAGTCATACTGCGTTATAGCGGCCGTGAGTGAGTATCCTCGCTCTCGCTGGGGGCCCAGAGGCACGTGAATAGGGGCTTTCAGGAATCAGGTCTAGTTTCCCTCAATAGGAAGTAACTAATAGAAAGTAGCCTTTTTTCCCCCAATCAAATGTGAAGCGCAAAGTCCTGAGAGGCCAGGAAGAGGTGAGGGAGAGCAGGGTGGGGCTCAGCCCCTAAGAACTGTGCCAGTGTACGGCAGCGCCCGCCGTGTGGGTCTGGATCTGGATTTCATGTCATCCATTTTTAAATGAAAAAAGCTTTAATAATGTTAAATGCCCCACTGAGAGCAGTGCCTGTGTCACTCTCCCAAGAGATGCACAGAGGTGTACAGCTTTCAGGTGTGTTCTAGAGGAGGCAGCGTGCCTTAACAACTGTGGAGACCGCTGCTCTGTCATCTGTGAGTTCCCTGAAAACCTACGGGTACGTGAAGCCCTCCCCAAGGGGCATCTGGACTCCCAGCACATTCTGCCCACAGGGCCATCTTCAGGGCTCGTGAATTCAGATTCCACCCAGCATTTGCTCTCCAGCCCTTCGGCATCCATGAAGCTGGTGGGGCACTGAGGCGATGCTTCAGACTCAGTGTAGCCAACGTTGACTTTCTAACTTAATATAGTAAAATGATTAGTACAATGATGTGTAAGATGAAGTGTGGTCATGAGACAAGACCCCCAGCTCAGAGCTGAGCCAGGCCACTGAGAGGCCAGCTCCATGCCTTGGGTGATGGCCAGGATGGCTGGGGGTCATGTGTCTGTCTGTGGTCACAAAGGCCTGAGCCAACCCTATGTGTGAGAAGTTGAGACCTGTGTATTCCCAAGCAGCGACCCCTAGACCCACATTCCCAGTGCACGTGGACAGGCCACACCATGCAGAAGCCAGCCCCTGCCCGAAGCAGCATTCAACACATGGGCCTGGCTCTCATGCTCCTGACCCCCCTTGACACCCCTGTACCTCTAAGCAGGGCCACTGGGGGAGAGGGTCTGACCAAGACAGAAAGGCCTTGGTGTCAGCATTGGAACTGTGTAATTTCCTTCTCTCGGTTTTTATTTCCTATTCAGAAATATTTCCACGTTTTTTCCTGATTTCGAAGCAGTGCTCTGCTTATTGTGCAGCGATTGAGAGACCCAAGCCAGAGCAGAAGCCGTTTCTCCTGGAGGCACCCATGCCGTTCTTTTACCTCAAGTGTTGTAAACTTCGCTATTGCAATTTAAACGGGCCATCTGTGAACGAATCAGTGTTCAAAGACTATGCTGAGAGCTCGAGTAAGAGGAGCTGTGGTGGGCTGGGGCTGATCGCCCTCCTGCTGCTGGCCTCCACCGCAGCTGGCCTCAGCCTGCCTTGACCCAGGACTGCATGAACTGAGCCCTTTGGAGCATGGACTCACTCCACACCGTTGTAACCTGTTGCATTAAACTTGTTTTCTGTTGATTGCCTCTTGGTTTGACTTGCCAGGGTCTTGGGATGGGAGGGTGGGGATCAGGTACAGCTCGCTCTTTACCCTCAAGGGCTCTTCAGCTCACATTCAGAGCAAGATCTCCTGGTAGTGATTCTGGCGACAAGTTCTTCTCTTTGAAATCAAACCTTGTAACTCATTGATGGCTGGTGGCCACCGTTTTCCTTGAACTCCCCTCTGCCCCTGAGGGCTTCAGTACTGATGGGGAGGGAAGCCTAACCACTCACGGAGAGCGTGTGTTCAGATGCTTCCGACCTTTCAGGTGATGCAGGAACACTGGGGGAGTCTGACCGGGGTGAAGACATCCCTGGAGTGAAGGACTCCTTAGCATGGGGGGCGGTGGGATACACATAGGGGTGCCCCATTCCAGTGGTGGAGGCGCTATGAATGGCTGCCTTTCCTCAGCCTTTCCTACCACATTCCGGGAGGCAGAAGATCACTAATTCTGTTGAAGAAACTTAGACTTCACCCACCAGCTGGCACAGGTGCACAGATTCATAAATTCGCCCACATGTGTGTTCAACATCTGAAACTTGGGCCAGGTAGAGAGCAACATGGCTTTCATTTCAGATGCAGCCATCCCCGGAGAGCTGAGAAACCAGACTCAAAGTTCCACCCAAAACAAATACAAGGGGAGCTCATGGAATTCAAAAGTTCATGGAAAAATTGAATTAAAAGATAAAAATTTAAAAATATGTTTCTTTCTCAGCATGAGCTCCATCCAGGTCAAGATACTTTTGTGAGTAATGGTTCAGCCATTTAGTTCATCCCTAAAGAACTGAGCATCCTGGGAATTTAACCATGCCAATTCAGTCTTTGTTCCGTTATTAACTGAAGAAAAGTGGATGCCCTTTAAAGATTTTTTAAAATTAGAAAACAGAAATAACCAAATCAGGCCTGCGAGGTGGATGTCTAATAACTTCCCACTGAAACTCACAAAACTCCCCTTGTTTGATGAGCAGAATGAGCAGGAGCACTGTCATGGCGGAGGAAGGAGCAGGAGCCCTGTCACGGTGAACAAGGGCTCTCTGGTAAAGCTTTCCGGGGTGAAGCTTTCCTGGGTATTTTCCTGCTAAATCGTTGGCTCGCTTTCTCAATACACTCTCATAACGAGATGTTACTATTCTGTGGCCCTCCAGAAAGTCAATAAGCAAGATGCCTTGAGCATCCACAAAACTGCTGCCATGACCTTCACTCTTGACATGTTGGCTTTTGCTCCGCCAGGGCCACATCCGCCTCTCGGTGTCACTCCTCTGCTTCTGCTTTGTTTTCAGGATTGTACTGGTTAAGCCACGTTTCATCTCCTGCTATAATTCTTTGAAGAAATGCTTCAGGATCTTCATTCCACTTGTTAAAATCACTGTAAAGCTTTTCTTTTATGTGCAGCTAAGCTGGGATAAACAGTTTCGGCACCCATGGAGTGGAAAGTTTACTCAACTTTAACTCCGGTCAGGACCGTGTAATCCGAACACCCGGGGATGCTACACCTTCTAACAGTACGGACGCCTACTGTTTCTACTGCTATTAATCAGGCCGCTTAAATCAGGGCACAAGCAAGACGAATTGCTCCTCACAGACTGATGTGGCTTCCTCTCCAGCATCATCTCATCCCTTCTTCCAGTGAGTTACCCACTTATTTAAACTGCTGATTTCTTTGGGGCACTGTCCCTATAAACTTTCAATAAAGCACCAATGATTTCACCATTTTTGCAGCCAAGCTTCACCATCAATTGCATGTTTGTTCTGGCTTCAATTTTCGCAGGATTCATGTTGTCTGATAGGAGCTCTTTTCAAACTATTGTCTTATACTTCTTAGGGCCTCAATCTAGATCCTGTTCAGACACGTTTTCACAAGTTAGTACAAGTTTATTTTGTTGCAAAAAAATGTGAAATCCATGCATTCTTTTTCCTGATATACGTTTTCTGTGAACGTTCTAAAGATCACTCATCCTTTCTCCCAAAGTTGTCTATTCAGTGTCAGGGAGGATATGACCCCACCCACTGCCCACCTTTGTCTCCCTTCTGTCCCCATCATCCTGGCCAGCCACTACCTGGTCTAATACCTGAGGCTGCTGGGTGGGGAACCTTCCAGATAGAGTTTCTTCACTATTCCTGAGGCATGGAGAACAGGCCCATCTCAGTCACATCTGAACACTTCAAACCTGAGGCCAAAGTTCATTCTGGGGGCAGTGGGCAAGGAGGGCTCCAGCAACTCAGGACTGGGTAGGACCACCAGCACCTGTCGGGCTCTGCATGTGTGCACGTCTTTCTGCCCATCACAGGCTTTGTGTTCACATCCTCCTTTCATCCCAGCACCCAGAAACCATAGCCCCAGCTGCTTCCAATTCACAGCCCTGGGCTGGAGTTTGGGAGGCAGGCGTAAGTGAGAACTTCATTCAGAAACAGCAAGTGCGGTAGGAGCTCAGCCCTGTAAGAGAGTTTTCCTAACAACCTTCCATTAAAGTCTTCAAATGAAGGATGCAATCTGTAATGTAAAATAACAGGAAGTCAAGAAATGTGAATATGGAAAAGTCCTAAATCGGGAATGGTCTGGTCTCTGGTAAGACTAGGAGCACCCTCAATCACTTGAGTAGGGAAGATACGAAATTATTGCAGGATTAGGAGTTAGAATGGATCAAGGAATTTGCTTTCTCCAGTGACAGATGCTCTTTTCAGAAGAATTACCATGGATGGAAGGCAGAACAGAGGGTAGTGTCTAGAAAAGAACAGGGTTCAACATAGATGCTCCATTATGAATGTAAAAGCTTGAGTCTTTGTTGACCAAAGGTTAGGAGTCCGTCCAGAGTGAGGGATTGGAGAAGCAGGAGACGGTGGCCCGGTTGGTTTGGGAAGGTCCCTACACAGGCAGAACAGAACAGGGGACAGATCCAAGGCTGGGACGCTGACAAGGAGAACAGACACTTCTATCAACCTGAAAGAGCAACAGGCAAGAATACGGAGAAAGATCAGGTATGGGAAGGGCCAGGAAGTGGAAAGAATTCATCCCAGCAGTCACATTTTCTCTGTGAGACAGAAGACAGTGGTGTCTGCTCAGAGGATGAGGGTACAAATAAGGCTGGACTTTGAGTGCCAGGATGGAAGCTTAGGACTATCCCTAAAGACAAGAGAGAAGGGATGTCTTGGGGACGTGACACAGGATAGCCCAGCATCGTGGGGGTCACAGCTAAGACAGGCCATTACACATTTGCAGAGACCTGCACGAGTTTGGTGGTGGATTTTCCCCAGCAGCAGCCCATGTTTATGAGAGGGAAGGCAGATGACAAAAGTATATCTGGGTGTGAGCTAATTCAGAAGGTCACAATGGAAAGAGAGCAGTTGAGTGATGAACTGTGGGAGCTTGACTGAGTGGAGAAGTCACAGTAAGGTTAGAAATATCATTTGGAAGAACAGTACCAAGGCCAGAGGCTGCAGGCGGTACAGAAACACAGCGGATGTCAGCAATCCCAGGATCAAGAGAGCAGGAAAGCAGGGACCACTGAAGATAACAGAACTTAGTATACAATAAATGAAGGCTCAAAACTAATGGGGAGAGGGTGGATTACTGAGCACACGGTATTGCTAAAATAGGCTACTGTGATCAGGTGTGTGAGTGATGGAAATCCCCAAATAATGGCTTCAAAACACAAAAATGTGTATTTCTTGCTCTTGTAAACAGGGTGAGCAAGTAAGCAGCCCAGGGCTGTGTGCCGCTGCCGGAAGGACCCCTTGTCACATGCCACCACAGCTCGGAGCACACACAGGGAAAGCGGAATGTATGGGTTCCATGAGACCAGCACTGTTTTCAGAATTATAAATTCTCCAAAATAGATATGCATGTATATATCTCATCACCTATCTGTAGGCTTTTAAAACAAAGAAAATTGAAAATTTGAGGTTCCACGTGGAGTCTAGAAAGCAGTCTTCTAAGAACGAGTATGTCAGAATTTCCAAGAGCTGCTGGTGGCCTGAGGGCCAGACTTGGAGGGTCACGTGAAGAGACACTGGGAAGGATTTTGAACATGGATTTCATGTCTTGGGCTCTGAAAACAGAAAATGACCCTCCTCTAACACACATGGAATAATTCATAAATTCCGGAACTCCCAGACTTGCTGAAGGCTCTGCTTCATCAAACAAACATGTCCATGTCTCTGACGTGCCTTTCTATCTCAAGCACTAAAAATCTATTACTGACTAAATTCTTCTATGGGCAAACACAAAACAAGAAAGGAAACTAGAAGCCATCGTAACTGTGAACAAAAACAAATAAAATACCGGCCAATCAGATCCAAGCGTATAAAAACACTAATACATTATGGTAAGTACAATTTATCACAGAAATGTGAAAATAGTTAACTCTTAGGAAAAGATGTCACTCACCATAGCAAGAGAATAGGGAATAATAACCAAATGATAATCAACATTCAGTTATGCCATTTTAAAAATCCCAGATACCTAAGAATAGAAGGCAATTTCAATAGTTTGAAAAAAAGTGACTTAGCAGAAACCTAAAGCCAATGCCATACTCAGTGGTGAAGCATTGGAAGTGTTCTATCTAAATGCAAAAACATGATAAGCCTCCACACTGTAACCACTGCAACAAAACATTAAAGTGGAGAGTTTAGCCATGTAGTATGAGAAAAGCATGGAAACTTGTTTGCAAGAATCTGCCCCATTAGACAGCCACAGAAGACCTTAGACTGATTAATTTGTAAAGAACAAAATCGCTCACAGTTCTGGAGGCAGGGTACTCCAAGATCAAGACGCCAACAGATTTGGTGTCTGGTGAAGGCCTGCTCCTCATAGATGGCATCTCTGTGTGTCGCTGTAGATACCTAAAGTGGCAAAGACACTCCCTGCAGTGTCTTTCACAAAGGTGTAAATCACATTCATGATGAGGGCTGCCGCCCAAAAGGTGGTACCTCTTCTTTTTCTTTTTTTTTTTTTTTGAGGTGGAGTTTTGCTCTTGTCACCCAGGCTGGAGTGCAGTGGCGAGATCTCTGCTCACTGCAACCTCTGCCTCCTGGGTTCAAGCTATTCTCTTGCATCAGCCTCCTGAGCAGCTGGGATTACAGCCGCCTGCCACCACACCCTGCTCATATTTGTACTTTTGGTAGAGACAGACATTTGCCATGTTAGCCAGGTTGGTCTCGAGCTCCTGACCCCAGGTGATCTGCCCGCCTCAGCCTCCCAAAGTGCTGGGACTACAGGAGTCAGCCACCACAGTTAAGTCTTAACATAGTTCCAGCATCAACTCGAAAGTCTAAAATCCAAAGTCTTACCTAAATATCACTTGAAACAGATATGGATAAGACTCGAGTAAGATTTATTATGAGGCAAATTTCTCTCCAGCCATGAACGTGCAAAATGAAACAAGTTACATGCTTCCAAAATACACTGGTGGGACAAGTATAGGAAAAACATGCTTATTTTAACATGGAGGAAGAGGAAGGACAGAGTCACACGCCCTGATCAAGTCCAAAACCAAACAGGGCAAACATTATATCTGAAGTCTCCAAAATATTTTTTAATCCATGCTCCATCTTCTGGACACACTGGGGTGGGGCTTGAACCCCCAAGGTTTCTGGCAGCCCTGCCCTCCTGGCTTTGCCAGGTGACCCTCTCACAGGCTGAGGTTGCATGCTGGTGGCTCTACCGGCCTGGGGTCTTCAGGGCAGCCCTGCTTTTATGATGTCAATGGGTATTGCTCTCTCCAGTGATTCCTGCCACCCCTGTTCTCTGCCTGTGCCCTAAGTCTGTCTGAGGCATCCTTTGAAATTCAGGTGGAGGCAACGATGCCTCCAAAGCTCGAGTGGCAATGTCACTGTACAGATGCTGCCCAGGTTTACCACATATGCCCTCCAGGGGGCACTCTGAGCTGGTCCTGGGCCGGCGTGAGCCACAGCAGTAACAGCCAATGCAGGCCCAGCGCTACAGAAATGCAGGGAGCAAAGCCTTGAAATCATTCTGCTCCCAAGACCCTGGTGTTCTGGACTTGTGGTGGATGAGACATCCATGAAAGTCTCAGCAATGCCCTCCAGATCATTCCTCCATTGTCTTGATGAGTCACATACGGTCTCCCTCTATCCACGCTAACCTCCTTATCACACATTTGCTTGGCCGCACCTTCGATGTCTCTCCTGGACACGCATTTTCACATTCTTTACAGTATGGTTAGGCTGAGAATTTTGCCAACATTCAAGTTTTGCTTCCCTTTTGGTTATAAATTCTGTCTTTAATTCATGACTCTTCTTGCATTTCACTGTAAGCAGTCAAGAGAAGCCATGTCACACCCTCAACACTTTGCTTAGAGATTTATTCTGCCAAAAACTATCCCATTGCTTACAAGTTCTTCCTTCCCAAAGGGCTAGAACATAAACACAATTCAGCCAAGTTATTTGCCACTGAGCACCAAGGATTGCCTCTCCTTCAGTTTCTGACAATATGTCCCTCATTTCCATCTGGGACTTCCTAACAATGGCCTTTACTGCCCATGTTTCTACCCAGGTTTTGATCATGACCAAGTACTTGGGCAATCTCCAAGAACACTGAGGCTTCCTCTACAGCTCTCCTCCTCTTCTGAGCCCTCACAGAATCGCTAGTGTTTGATTAGAGCCTGTTCCGCATAGACGACACCTTCTGTGTGTCCTCATGTGACAGAAGGAGCTAGAATGCTCCTTTCCATCTCTTTTATAACAGCCTTAATCCCATTTATGAGGATGGAACTTTCATGATCTAATTACTGCCCAAAGGGCCCCACCTGTTAACACCGACACAATGGAGATCAGGCTTCAGTGTTCTGGAGGGACATGTTACAGCAATAGCATAAAACTCTTCCATTATAAAATACCTCACCTGATTCTCTGGCTGCTCAGATTAAAAAAAATTTAAAAATGACCTTTAAATCCTGAATGAAAAAATATCTTAAATCCTTTTCAACTCTATGTCAAGTTAACACGAACATTTCAGAGGTCAAAAATAAAATGGAATGAACTGGATCATAATTCAACACGGTTATTAAGTCTGTTTGCTGAAAACTGCCTTGAGGATGTTTGCTTTTCTCTAATTATTTTGTGCCACCTGTAGGGGATAGGAGACAAGGCACCAGATCTCCATAAGATAGAAAGTTAAAATAAAAGAACCATACAAATTAGGAGCTTAGGAAGGGATATACCTTAAATTAAATACTAAACTAGGAAGAAAGACACGCTCTGCACAACCCTACCTGCCTCACTACTGACTCTGCATGAAGGTAAAAATAGGGAGAAAAGTTTCACCTGAGAATCCAGAAACTTCCAGAGTACAGGGTTTGTATTTCTGCTACTAGCTAAATACACTAAACTCGAAATCAAGAAATAAATGTAAGGTAATAATGGACTGGTTTCACTCTACAGATGCCTGGAAATCAAATGAAAATTCCCTGTGAAAAGCTAGGATAGACTCTGAGTCCAGAAATCATAGAATTCTCAGAGAGACTATCTGCATAAACCTGCTATAAATCAAAATTTACAAAAGAAAAATAAAAACAAGAAGCAACGAATGAGTAGAAGTAGAGCACAAAAGGTTTTAAACATTGGAAATAACAGACCCCAAATACAAAGCGAGTCTCCTTAAAGCATTAAAAGACCGGCTGGGCTTGGTGGCTCATACTTGTCATTTCAGCATTTTGCGAGGCTGAGGTGGGAAGATCGCTCGAGCCCAGGAGTTAGAGGCCATCCTGGGCAACACAGGAAGATCCCACCTCTGTTTTATAAAATTAAAATGACTTTAAAGAAAGAAAAGATCATAGAAAGCATCAGGAAAGAATACAATGCCATGAGAAAAACACAGGGCCGACTTGAGCCCCTGCAAAATAACAAAAACTAAAGAGAACATCTAGCAGCAAAATGATGACAACAAAAGCCATCATATGTTAAACTCAGTGGGTAAGTTAAATGACAGATGAGACACAGACGACGAGAAAATGAGAAACTGGAATGTGAGCTGAAGAAACTACTCAAATGAACCCAGAGACAGTAAGAGTTGGAAAACACAAAGAAGAAGCTAAAAGACAGGGAGAATAGAATCAGACAGTCTGATACAGAAATAAGCCGATTTCAGGAGAGAGCACAGACGATATTCAAAGACATGAGTGGCTTTTCCAAAAGTGATTAAAGACATGAACACTCATAAAGCAAGCATATTGAGGCACATCCAGAGAAAATCTACACAACTAAAAAGTAACAATTACACTTGTACTGACTTCTCAACTTGAACGCGGAAGTCAGAAGATGTTGCACTAGTGTCTCCAAAGTGTTGAAAGAAAATGACAAGAAATAAAGGTAGAATTGAATATCTGAATGAAGACATTTTCTAATAAATACAAAACTAAAATTGTTTACCACTGCTCAGTCGTTACTAATATTCTTTAAAAGGAGTGAAAATAATCACAGACAGCAGATGGAATGAAAGAAGGAATCATAGAAAAAGATATATTAAGGTGTGGTGCTATGGACTGAATTGTGTTGCTTTTTGCAAATTCACCCTGCAAATCCACATATTGAAGCCCTAACCTCCAAAATGGCTGCCTTTGGAGTAAGTGATTAAGGTTAAGCGAGGTCATAGGTGTTAGCCTCTGATCTGGTAAAATTAGTCTCCTAGGATGAAGAGCCACCAGAGACCTCCTCTCTCCACCATGTGAGGACATCATGGTAAGTCACCATCTATGAACCTGAGAGTGAGCCCTCACCAGATACTGAATCTGCCTGCACCTGGATCTTGGACTTCCCAGCCCCCAGAACTGTGAGAAATAAATGTCTGTGGTTTAAGCCTCCTAGTCTATGAAAATTTATTATGGCAGCTAGAGAAGACTAAGACATATGGAAAAATCAAAGCTTTCACTGACTAGATGCACAATAAGAATTTCTAATTTATGGGGACTTAAATAAATAAGAGTGATAATACTGGATACACATGGCATAAAAGCAAAGAGGGAGGTGATAAAGTTGTTCTGTACTTTTTGTAGCATTCACAAGGAGGTTCATATATGTTGAAAAAATTAGATATAAAGAATAAATTCCAAAATGATAGAATTTGAGTTTTAAACTATGTATGTATAGAAAAATAAGAGATCAATATTGAATGGTAAAAAGCATAAAAGAAATTTAAAAAATGATAGAAATATATCCTTATGCCTTAGCAACAACAACAAATAAAATTACCAGCCCTTGCCTGGGCAACATGGCAAAGCCTTGTCCCTACAAAAAAATACAAAAGTTAACCAGGCATGGTGTGGTGCACCTGTAGTCCCAGCTACTTGGGAGGCTGAGGTGGGAGGATGGGTTGAGCCTGGGAGTTTTAGGCTGCAGGGAGCCACAATCAGGCCACTATGTTCAAGCCAGGGCAACAGTCAGACCTCATCTCAAAAAAAGAAAACAAAAAATCACCAGTTCAAAGCTAATTATTATATTGAATTTTTGTTTTAATCCATTAAAAAAAAACACCCAAAACATAAGACCACAGAAAAGTTAATCAAACAAAAGATGACAGAAGATATAGTGGACTTATACTATTAACATGAGATAAATAGACTTCAAGGAAAAAAGCATTAGTAGACATAAATGATAAAATATTCAATTCACTATAAAAATATGTTAACAATTTAAAATTATATGTCTTCCAGAGGTGCTTCAATATAAGGAAGTAAAAGATGTAAATACGAGGGAAAATTGACAAGCCAGCAATCTAGTGAAATATTTTAACACACATTGTCCCATAATTGATAGATCTGGAATGCAAAGTATCGCGAAAACATTGAACAAGATAACTGACAAGACTGACTTAATACACGTATATGGGACCCTGCACTCAACAATGACAGAAAAGGCATTCTTCTCAAACATGGAAAACCACCCAGAGCTTTGAGAGGCTCAGGTAGGAGGATTGCTTGAGCCAAGGAGTTCAAGACTAGCAAGGGCAAGATGATGAGACCTCATCCCTACAAACAATTTTAAAATAGCTGGGTGTGGTGTTGCATGCCTATGGTACTAGCTCTCTGGGATGCTGAGGCAGGAGGGTTGACTGAGCCCAGAAGTTTGAGTTACAGTGAGGTATGACTGTGCCACTGCACTCCAGCCTGGGCAACAAGGCAAGACTCTCTCTCTAAAGCAATGGGAGGGGGGAACCAAACTGAAAATTTTAAAATAATTTAATTTGAACAGTTAGAAGTCTACACAGAAATGAAAAAAAAAAAGAAAAAACTCCAGGACAATGCTAAAATAGTACCCAAGGAGAAATTTATAAGCAGTTAGAAGTTTAAATGTTTATAATAGGAGAGAAGAAACTTGGAAAATTAATACATTAAGCATTCACTTTTGCCAAGTGTGTGAGTTCACGCCTGTAATCCTAGCACTTTGGAAGGCCAAGTTGGGCAAATTGCTTGAGTCCAGGAGTTTGAGACTGGTCTGGGCAACAAAATGAGACCCCCATCTTTACAATAAAAATACAAAAATTAGATGGGTATGATGGTGCACACCTGTAGTCCCAGCTATTCAGGAGGCTGAAATGGGAGAATGCCTTGAGCCCAGGAGGTCAAAACTGCAGTGAGCCATGATCACCCTGCTGCACTCCAACAGGGCGACAGAGCGAGACCCTAATCACCCCACTGCACCCCAGCAGGGCGACAGAGTGAGACCCTAATCACCCCACTGCACCCCAGCAGGGCAACAGAGCGAGACCCTAATCACCCCACTGCACCCCAGCAGGGCGACAGAGCGAGACCCTAATCACCCCACTGCACCCCAGCAGGGCGACAGAGCGAGACCCTAATCACCCCACTGCACCCCAGCAGGGCGACAGAGCGAGACCCTAATCACCCCGCTGTACTCCAGCAGGGTGACAGAGCGAGACTCTACTTCAAAAACAAACAACAAAAAATCAAGTTTCAAAAGTTAGAAAGTAGGTATTAAGAACATAACAAAGTGGCAGGAGTTAATGAAATAGAAATCAAGGGTATGACGGAAAGGCCAAGAGGTGAATTTAACAGCATATTGGACAATCAGAGAAAGGAAGAGTAAACAGAAGGGTGGCAGCTAGGCACCATCGGACTGAAGATCACCTTTAAAAAGAGAATGGAAAATACAGAGAAAGGCTTGGTACCTGGGACGTGCAGACAAGGTCTGGCGTAGTTGTGCATAAGCAGATGTAATCATTGACTCCATTTCTTCACCCTGCCCTATATGACAGTAGTCCCAGCATTTTCGGTACCAGGGACCTGTTTCATGGAAGACAATGTTTCCATGGATGAGATAGTAGGATGGTTTCGGGATGAAACAGCTCCACCTCAGATCATCAGATTCTCATAAGGAGCGTGCAACCCAGATCCCTCACATGCCCAGTTCACGACAGGGTTTGTGCTCCTATGAGAATCTGATGCTACTGCTCATCTGACAGGAGGTGGAGCAACAATAAGACTAATACCTGAGTTCCAAAAAGAGAAAGCAAGCAATGAGAGAAGACAACGGAAGGACACTGTGAAACTGCTGGAAGAAAATCACTGCTAATCTAGAGCATTCTACAAAACAAAATACCCTTCAAAACTCAAAAGCAAAGACAAAGTGAAAGAAACACCCTCTAACGGAATTTACCACCGAGCAGTTAAAGGAGGTGGATGAAACGATCTCAACCACCAGCAATGGAAAGAGTATTAGTCAATATAAATGAAAATCTATCGGATAAGACAATAATAACAAGGTCTTTAGGGATATAATACATAGAAGTAAATAATTATACAGCAATTTAATACAATGAATATAAATGGTGTGAAGAATTGTATGCGACCACAGTAAACAGAAGGTAACAGAGGGATGAAAGCAGTTAACGTATTTCAAGCCTCAATCATTGTGCTAAGAGGCAATAAATATGAAAATGAATTAAAATAGTTGTGTCCCATTAAAACGTATTTGAATCTCACATATATCCATGGAAGATGCTTTAAGGGAAAAAAATTCATACTTAGATACTATAGTACTCATTGCTTTTTACTTATTAGTCTCCTTATTAAATAAAGAACACTCTTAGCTCACAGGTTGTACAACCACAGGACTGCAGCTGGCTGCGGTCTCAAGTTTTGCTTTGCCAGCCTATGTAGCAGGGAAATAGCAACCATACAAGGCAGCTGCCACCACTTGTTCTTGGGTACAAAGGGGAGAATTAACAAAAACTAATGAGCTGGAATTCATGAAACTGAGGTACTCCCCAGGTGCCCCAGAGTGGCTGCCACACTGGGATGTGGCCTCTGAAGATGGATGACAGCTGCTGTTGGGGTCTGAGCTGGAAGGGCCTGTGGCCAGCCAGGCGCTGAGGTGGGGCGTCCCTGGCAGTGGTCTGAGGTCCCTAGTGGAGAGATGAAGCTGGTTCTGTGGAGGGGGGAACCTGCAACCCAGTTTTAGCAGTAAGAGAGGGAAGTGCCCCTGCTGGGTGAACCAGCAGCATCCAGAGGACACATGGCCCCAGTGGCAGGTAGACCGGAAGCCTGGGAAAGAAACCGGAAGCCAACTGGAAGGAGCACATCCCCCATCCTTCCCAGCCTCCCGAGCTTTCTCTGGTGCCCCTAGTGGGAGAATTTAGCTCGGCACCACCTGCCCCATTCCCAGCAGAAACGGGTTTGCCGCCTAGGGCCAGCCACAGAGGTGGAGTGGGGATGGCTGGTGTGGAGCTGAGTCAACGCAGGCAAACTGAGTCAACACCACGCAAACACCAAGCAAAAGAATCTGGTAGAGTTTCTGCTGTCAGACAAAAGTGATGTTGACACAAGAAACATTACTATAATGGAGGGCTTTTCACAATTGCAAAAATATAACTCTGACAGGTAGCTACAATAATTCTAAATGTGTATGCATCTATTAACATAGCCTCAAAATATATAAAGCAAACATTAATGGATACAAAAGATGAAACGGTAAATTTCCACAGACTTCTTTCAGTGTGTGACGGAACAATTCAGCAAACTAATAAAGATATTTGAACACAGTTAACAACCTTGGCCCACTAACATATACAGAGCACTGCACAAAACAGCTGAAAAGTCACAACTTTATCAGATGTACATGGAATGTCTATTGATTTTTGTCAATATGCTGGGAATAAAGCAAATCTCAACAATGCCAGTGACTTGAAATCATGTGGCACATTTTTGACCATAGTGCAATTAAATAAAAAACTTATACCAAAAAAAGAAAATGTCCCCAAAGGTTTGGAAGGTAAGAAATAAATTCATGAGGAGAGAGATCCAAGATGGCTGATCACTAACAGCTCGGGATTGTAGCTCCCAGTGAAAGCTCGGAAAACGTGAGGACACCACATTTTCAGAGGAATTTTCGTCGCCCACGGACCAGAAGATTTCCAGTGGAGGAGCCCCGCGGGTCGCCAGCGCGACTTCTGTGGCCGGCGCAGCGGTTTTGTCGTCGCCTCGGCGCGGCAGCTCTTCGTGCACAGTGAGCGGGACTGGTTCCCCTACTGACTGGTGTTTGCAGCTCCGGGAAGGCAGAGCCGCTTGCGGACTCAAGAAGGAAGCCAGACCGGAGATTCCCAGGCAGAAGAGCACCATCAGTCTTATCACTGTTGTTTTGGCCGGCGCAGTGGGTTGCTCAGATTCCAGCACTGGGAATCAATAAATTGGACATCCTCTCAGGAACTTAATCAGAAAGGCGCTAATTGTAAAGACATCAGATGGATAAATTCACAATAAAGGGAAAAAAGCCTAAAAAGGCCAAGAAAACCGAAAGTCAGAACCCCTCTCCCTCTACAGGGGATAGTAATTCCTCATCAGCAACGGAACAAGCCCTAATGGAAGAGGACTGTGTTCCAGTATCTGAAGGAGGCTTTAGAAGGTGGATGGTAAAAAACTTCTGGGAATTGAAACAACTTGTTCTAACCCAATGTAAAGAAACTAAGAACTTTGAAAAAAGATTAGATGAAATGTTAAAAAGAATGGACAATATAGAGAGGAATATAAATGAACTAATGGAGTTGAAAAATACAACACGAGAACTTAGTGAAATATGCACAAGTTTGAATAGCCGAATTGATCAAGCAGAAGAAAGGATATCAGAGGTCGAAGACTGACTTAATGAAATGGAACGAGAAGACAAAAATAGAGAAAAAAGGATAAAAAGGAATGAGCAAAGTCTCCAAGAATTATGGGACTATGTGAAAAGACCTAATTTACGTTTGATAGGTGTACCTGAATGTGATGGAGAGAATGAATCCCAGCTGGAAAATACTCTTCAGGATATTATCCGGGAGAATTTTCCCAATTTAGCAAAGCAGGATACCATTCAACCTCAGGTAATACAGAGAACACCACAAAGATATTCCTTAAGAAGAGCAACCCCAAGACACATAATCATTAGATTCACCAGGGTTGAAACAAAGGAGAAAATACTAAGGGCAGCCAGAGAGAAAGGTCAGGTTACCCACAAAGGGAAGCCTATTAGACTTACAGCTGATCTCTCAGTAGAAACCCTACAAGCCAGAAGAGAGTGGGGGCCGATATTTAACATCCTTAAAGAACAGAACTTTCAGCCCAGAATTTCATCTCCTGCCAAACTAAGCTTCACAATTGAAGGAAAAATAAAATCTTTTATGAACAAGCAAGTACTCAGAGATTTTATTACCACCAGGCCTGCTTTACAAAAACTTCTGAAAGAAGCATTACGCACAGAAAGGAACAACCAGTATTAGCCTTTCTAAAAATATACCAAAAAGTAAAGAGCATCGACATAAAGAAGAATTTACATCAACAAATGGATAAAATAGCTAGTTAACATCAAATGGCAGTAATCTTAAATTGAAATTGACTAAATTTTCTAATTAAAAGATACAGCCAAAACCTAACGGTATACTACATCCAGACCCATTTCATATCCAAAGATACACAAAGACTAAAAACAAAGGGTTGGAGAAAGATTTACCAACCAAATAGAGAACAAAAACAAATAAATAAACAAAAAGGAGTTGCAATTCATGCATTTGATAAAACAGATTTCAAACCAACAAAGGTAGAGTGGTATAAGGATCAATACATCCTATACATAAGACCCATAAAGAGATTCAGACTCAACGAAACAGAAAATTAATAAGGATATCTAGAATCTGAACTCAGATCAGTAACAAGTAACCTTAATAAGCACTTGTAGAGCTCTCCACTTTAGATAAATAAAATATATATTCTCCACTTTAAATACACAAAATAATGATCAGCCACTATTAATACCCATTAAAAGCAATATTCCTGTTCTCTCTCCCTCTTTTTCTTCCTCTTTTCCAAAAAAAAAAAAATCTCCTTTTTCCTTTTCTAAATTTATAGATCTTGTATTTTTTTTTAAATTAACACCTCCTAACTGTCCTCTCTGTATCTATTCTGGTTAAAAAAAAAAAAGAAAGAAAGAAATTCATGAATATCCTAAGTCTCAGAAGACAGTCACAAAGGAAGTTGGGAAATATTTATATTAAATTATACTGAGGCAGGATACAGTGACTCATGCCAGTAATTTCAGTACTTTGGGAGGGTGAGGTCAGAGGACTGCTTGAGCCTATGAATTAGCAGGCTGGTATTACTGAGAGCCCATCTCTACAAATGTTAAAACTGGCCAGATGTGGTGGCACATACCTGTATTCCCAGCTGCTGTGGAGGTGGTGGTGGGAGGATCATGTGAGCCTCGGAGGTCAAGGCTGCAGTGAGCCATGGTCATGCCACTGCACTCCAGCCTGGGTGCCATAGTGATACCCTTTCTCCAAAAAAATTATACTATTTATATGACCAATTACTACTTGTGGTATGGTGATAAAGATATGCTTAAGAGAAATTTGTGATCTAAAAATCATATACTAATGGGAAAAAGTCTGAAAGACAGAGATCTGAGTATCTACTTCAAGAAATTAGAAAGAGGAGAGCAAATATATCCACAGAAAGATGAAATTCAAACTAATAAAAGAAAATTCACCAAAAAATCAAAATAAAAGGTTGTTTATTTGAAAAATCTAATAAAACTTATAAATCCCTAGAAAGACTGATCATGACTAAGACAGAGGGCACAAATGATCAATATCAGGAATAAAAAAGATGAAGTCTCCAGATTAAAAACATAAAGAGATACCATCGAGGGCTAGGTAAAGCGTTCCTAAAGTTGACACGAAAAACTGAATCCACAGAAGGAGCAACTGATTGACTGGACTTCACTAAAATTAAAACCTCTGCTTTGCTATTGACTCTGTTATTAGGATGAAAAGACAAGCTACATACTAGGAGAAAGTATTTACAAGCCACAATCTGACAAATAAGTTTTATCCAAAACATATAAAGAACTCTTAAAACTCAACAGGAAAAAAATTACATCAGTGAGAACATGGGCCAGGCATATAAACAGACACTTCATCAGCAAGCAGATATGGGTGGCAAATAAGCACATTAAAAATATTCAACATCCTTATCCTTTATAAAATGCAGATTTAAGCCACAATGAGATACCGCTACTTACCTATGAGAACGGCTAGAATAAAAAATAGTGACAACACCGAATCCTGAAAAGGAGGCAGAGTAGCTGGATCCCTGACACACAGCTGGTGAAAATGTAAAATGGTGCAGCCACTATGGAAAACAGTTTGACAGTTTCTTATAAAAATGAACAACTACTGGCATGCACTTCATAACTCACGCTCCGCCAGACATTTGGAGAATGCTTCAGAAACTGGAAGCGTATCCCAGGACACCTCAGCTGACATGGAGAGTGGGGGCCTTTAAGGTTTTACCAGCAAGGACCAGGCAGAGGAGGAAGGAAAGGATGAGAGAATGAAAAAGAAGGCACACATTTTGGCTGCCACGATTACAGGTCTGCCTCAAGGCCATCTCAGGCAACAGAAACACTCCAGACAAGGGGTGACAGGGCCTCAACCAGCAGCAACAGGACTGAGGCACAACCAATGTTCTTATTATAAGAAGGAGGGGCACTGGGAAAGGGACTGTTCATTCTATCCTGGGAAGTCACGACAGAATGAATCTCCCCAACCCAGTCCTCTCGATGCTAGACTCTTGGATGAAAAGGCCCTCTCTGCTGGATGGAGTGCTCCAGCTCCACGTGCTCAGCCGCCTGCAGTCCCAAAGATTTCTATTGGCATCTCTGCTGCAAAGCCTCAGGTCACTCTCAACATGGCAAGTAGGAAACCTGAATTAACTATTTGACACTGGGACCACCTACTCTGTCCTGACCCAACCTGTGGGACCTCTGCAATGCCAACTGTATGGTGATGGGAACAGATGGCCAGGAGAAGGTAAAATGATTTGCCTTTCCTTTGACTTGTGAAATTGGATTTAAGGCTATTACTCATTACTTCCTATATGTCCGTGACTGTCCCCTTCCTTTAATAGGTCATGATTTATTATCCAACCTGGGAGCCTCAGTTTCCCTCCAGGGGAATGCAATTAAGTCTCAGTACCTTTGGAGAAGGGAATCCGTTTTTTGGCCTTTTGGGCTCCCAAAGGTCAGAAGCTGCCTCCTGTCCTGGAAGAGATATTGGCTCAAGTGGCTAAGTGTATACGGGATGCTGGCACTCTGGAACAAGCCATCAATGCAGAGCCTATTAAGATAAAATTTAAGCCAAGCATACCCCACCCATGCAAGCCCCAAATACCCTGTGAGGCCAGAAGCCCTACAGGGGATACAGCTCCTCCTGGAAAAATTCCTACAGCACAGGCTTATTCAGCCCTGCCAGTCACCTCATAATACCCCAGTCCTGCCCGTGGAGAAACCAAATGGGGAATGCCAGTTTGTTCAGGACCTTAGGGCAGGGAATGACTCAGTTGTTCCCAGTCATCCTACAGTTTCCAGTCTACCCACACTCCTCTCTCAGATCCTGTGCACACTCAGTTCCATGCAGTGCTGGATCGAGAAGACACCTTCTTTTGTATCCCATTGCATCCCAAATTCTCCTATATTTTTGCCTTTGAATGGAAAGATCCAGAGACCCAGGAGACTTCCCGATGTACAGGGCTACCCCAGGGGTTTCGGGACAGCTCCTACCTCTCTGGGCAGGCCCTGGCAAAATACTTCAGACATCTTAAACTTGCAAGTGGAAATGTACTGCAGTATGTGGATGACTTGCTTATTGCTAGTGAGGGCTTCCATAGTTTTCAAGAAAATACTATTAAAACCTTAAATTTCTTGGCTGAATGGGGATATAAGGTCTTCCCCTTAAAGCCCCAGATCTCCCAGACACAGCTTCCATACCCAGGGTACAGGCTTACGCCAGAAGCCAGGATGCTTGCCCCAGACTGAAAGCAGGCCATTGCTTCACTCAGTCCCTGGTGGGAGAACACAGCTGTGCGGATTTCTGCGGATGGCTGGCTTCTGCCGGCTTTAGATCCTAAGCTCTGGCCTCATAGTTAAACTCACTTAAGTGTGCTGAACAACAACCAACCCACTGGGCAGAAGCCTGTCAGCAAGCATATGAAACCCTAAAATCTGAGTAAGGAGGGCCCCTGCCCTAGGACTCCCAGATTTGCAGGAGCCTTTCTATGTGTATATGACAGGCTTGGGCAAAGCCTGGATGTCCTAATTCAGAAGCTGGAGTCCTACAATGGCCAGTGGTTACTTTTCAAAGCAATGCAACCCAGTGGCCCATCTTTAGAAATGACAGAAACACAAAACAGAAAAAGAAAGTGCAGTGCTCATATCCCCAGACTGTAGTGTAATATCTGTGAGCATTTCAGAGAAGCTGCTGCCAAGAGGACCTGCAGAACTCACCCTGCAGGGAGGGAGGTGAGGCCGAGGGCTGGGGCAGGTCCCACTCTCGCTGTCTCCTGCAGTGTTCCCCTGGGCAGCGCCCTGAGCCTTTGCTCCTCCTCACCTAGAGCCTGGAACCCAGGTGGTGGCCACCAGAACTGAGGCTGCAGGCCGGTCTCTGAAAGTGATGTCAGTACTGCTGCATACAGGGATCCCTGAGGAGCCACGGAAGCCAGGAGCACCACCACCTGCTTGCCTCGCTCCTTCCCCCTGCATGGCTCTGCAGGCTTGGACACCCCAAGCCCAGGCAAGGAAGGGCCAGGTCTGGCAACTTCAAGTCCCCCAATAAACTGCCAGTGACCCATCCCAAGCTGCCCAAACCCACTGCATTAGACTGATGCAAGCGAGTGACAGGGAAGTTGTGAGTCCCTCCAGCTTTTGTGGGTACTAAGGCCACTGGGTGCCTAGCATTGCTCTGGTCCTGAGACACAGCAGTTAGGAGGCCAACCAGGCCCTGGCCCCCTGGCTTCAGGGTCAAACAGGGACAAAAGTATTCCCTGCTCATATATTCCCTGTGTGAGACTTTGGCAAGGTCACTGCACCCTGGGAGAGGTTCCCTGTACAAGGAGAGCCCTGGGGATCTCGCCCAGTCTCCAGGCCCAGGAAGGGGAAGATGGAAGAGGCGGGAACAGCATGTGCGTGGGAGGGGAGCTGGGAGGGCAGAAGCTGAAAATAAATGTGCAGGGTGGGGGCAGGGACACGGGCCAAGGAGGCCTGAAGGGTCGGGGAGGCCTTGGAAGCTCCGCTGGTCTCTCATTCACCAACCTTCACTGATGCTCCAGAGCTCGAAGGACATAGTGGTTAACCCAAAAATGAAATTCCCAGTCCCCAACCATCTGAATGGGCCCCTCCTCTTAACCAAGAACATTCGAGTTCACCTGAAACACCAGTTCAGACCAAACCAATGTGCAGCCTACAAGCACTGTCTCCCTAAAATTTGTAGAACCAAATCATAGCCTGACCACTTGACACATGCTCTTGGGGTCTTCTGAGGCAGTGTCACCGGCCACAGTCACTTCTATTTGGCTCAGAAAACATCTCTTCAAATATTGCACAGTGTTTCCGCCTTTTTCTTGGCCGGGGGACAACGTAGGTGAGCGGGCGGCTGCATTCTTTGAGCAATGGCCAACAATCTCAACGGCTGTTTCCTCAGTCCCTTGATTCCCAAGGGGCCGCCCCCTCTCCGGGACAGACGGCTCAGAGTCGAGCCACGACAAGGTGAAACTGAGCCACGCTGGGGGAGCCACCCTGATAGGCAGTGAGCGCCCTGTCCCTGGGGCTACCAAGCAGAGCCAGGTGCTCCCCCAGCAGCTCCTCCTTCGAGGGAGGTACAGAACCCTGGAACCCGAGCCCAGGCCCAGGCCTGACTCAGGAGCTTGTTTAACCCAGCAACTCCGGGACCCCATCCCCCGTCACTGGCATCCGCTTTCATTTAGAACCTGCGGCTGGCAGGGAGCTGCCCCCCCGCTTCTCTGGGCCGCGTTTCCTCCCCAGCTTCGTAGAGCACAGGGCGGCCAATCTGCCCAACAGCCCGCTGGGCCCGCGCCCCAGTGCCTGGCAACACTGGAGTCCGCTGCTGAGTCATTTACGCTCACCCGGGCTCCTCCCCTCCCGCCCAGCCCTGAGTTGCTCCGGTTTCAAAAGGGACGAAGGGCGGGAACGCTCGGGAGGAGCCTGGGGCCGGCGGGACCTTTGAGGTGTAGAACGAAAGTTTAGGGAGAGAAAGGTGGTACTGGCTGGGCTGAAAATGCGCGTGGGGACCAGAGCGTGACGCTCCCGGAGCGCTGCGGGCGCCCTGCGGGCTGGGGTGGCTGCGGTCCTGCAGCAGGAGCTGGGCTCCCGTAGAGTCCGATGCAGCGCCGCTGGTGACCGGGCTGGGTCCCTCTGCTGCGGAGGTGCTGAAGCCTTTGACTGCGCTCAGATGAGGGGCCGGATGCCAGGGCCGGGCCCGTCTTTGGTGCGGGGCTGGCGAGGGGCGCGCGCTGCTAGGGAGGTGGAGACGCCGGGGCGCCCGGGCACCCTCGTGCCTGCAGCGCCTCGCATGGCCGCCAGGTGCCGCTGTGACGCCCAGCGCGCGCCCCGCCCCAAACGCCTCAGAGGCGCTGGCAGGGGCGACGGGTCGGACCATAAAGGGCGGGGAGCGGGGGCGGCAGGCGTGGGCGGAGCTCCGGGCACCTCCCCCTTGGTCGGCCGCGCGCAGTGGTTCCGGCCGCACCGCGCTCGCGAGTTCCCAGGAGGCCTGGCGGGCCCCGCAGCCGCACCCTGCGCCCGCCGCCGCCGCCGCGATGTTAGGGCTGCTGGTGGCGCTGCTGGCCCTGGGGCTCGCGGTCTTCGCGCTGCTGGACGGCTGGTACCTGGTGCGCTTCCCGTTCGCCGTGCTGCGCGCGCGCCTCCTGCAGCCGCGCGTCCGTGACCTGCTGGCGGAGCAGCGCTTCGCGAGCCGCGTGCTTCCCTCGGACCTGGACCTGCTGCTGCACATGAACAACGCGCGCTATCTGCGCGAGGCCGACTTCGCGCGCGTCGCGCACTTGACCCGCTGCGGGGTGCTCGGGGCGCTGCGGGGGCTGCGGGCGCACACCGTGCTGGCGGCCTCGTGCGCGCGCTACCGCCGCTCGCTGCGCCTGCTGGAGCCCTTCGAGGTGCGCACGCGCCTGCTGGGCTGGGACGACCGCGCGTTCTACCTGGAGGCGCGCTTCGTCAGCCTGCGGGACGGCTTCGTGTGCGCGCTGCTGCGCTTCCGGCAGCACCTGCTGGGGACCTCGCCGGAGCGCGTCGTGCAGCAGCTGTGCCAGCGCAGGGTGAGCGACCCCCGGCCCCGGCGCACGGCCTTTGCGGGACCCCCGGGAGCTCCTGGTCCCCGAGCCCGCTGTTGCACCACTTTCGGGTCCTGCTGCCGTCCTGCCCCTCACCGCTCCCGCCCCTCCCTCTCTACCGGGGGCGTTCCTCGCAGATGCCTTTCTTCCTGGGGGTTGCTGGGGTCCCTGAATCAGCTCTTCATTCGGGCTTACCGTTCTTCCCTCCTGTCCTTTCTCAACCTGGCCCCTCATGGTTTCCTGTCGACCCCTCCTCTCGCTCCTGAGACCCTAAGTCCGGATGCTGTGCTGTGTCTGGAGTGCTGACCTTCCTCTCTGGTCCTTGATCCTGAACATACGCTGGAGGGGTGATCAGTTAGGTTAGGTTTTTGGGAGTTCCCGAGGACCTGAGGTCCCCTTTCACACAGCTTAGGGCTGGGTCCTGGACACCTGGGTTGGGGTTGAAGGGCTGAGCCGGGGAGCTGCAAGCCTTTTGACCTTTCTGCAGTTGGAGAGAGGTGGGCCACGTACCTCACCAGGGCTCGCTCCTTTTGGCAGGGCAGAACCGCCCCTGCAGCATGGAACTGGGGCCCTGGGGACGGCCACTGGGCCGATGTCGCCAGAGCAGATGCCTGAAAAGCTGCAAGGAGCATCCAGGCAGGAAGCCAGGGCCTGCCCACCCCTGCTGTGCCTTTAGGCGGAGCACTGCCTCCCTGGTCTCCGATGGTGCCTCCCGAGCAGAGGAGGGTCAAAGTCTCACCTCAGTCCTGACGTTATAGGAAAGAGGCCCGGATCCAGACCTCAACAGATGGTTCTTGGATCTCGCATAAGAGGGAATTCAGGGCGAGTCCGCAGTGCAAAGTGAAAGCAAGTTTGTTAAGAAAGTACAGTGGTGAAAGCATAGTGCTCTAGAGACACAGCAGGACGTTCCACCTCAGGTGCTCTGCTTGCATATATGGGGATGTGTGCTCTGCTACAAGGGTGTGTGATAAAGGATCAATTTTCTTAATTACTCTATTTTGCAAGAATCGATATTACTATCTTTTAAAGCGAAATTAGGAGCGCCTTTGTTCTCCAGATAGTGGGATATCTGGACCCTCCCAAGTCTGGGTCTGTTTAGTAAACATTATTAATTTGTCTCCTTAATCATAAACATTTAGACACCAGGAATGCCTGATTTTCTGAGAATGCAGCCCATTAAGGCCCAGCCTGATTTTCCTACCCCTCACTCAAAATGGAGTCTCTCTGATTGAAACACCTCTGACACTGAGAGGTCATGTCAGGGGTGGGGAGACGAGCTCAGAGGAGCAGTGGCTCATCCCAAAGCTACACAGCAGGCCGCAGGGCACAGCTCCCTGGGCTTCTGTTTCTGTTGAGCCATGTGAACCAAAAAGCATCCGAGATAGTTCTCAGTCGGTTTAGAAAGTTTATTTTGCCAAGGAGAAGGACGCACAAGTCCTGGTGACATGTGCCCAAGGTGCTTGGGGTACAGCTTGCTTTTATACATTTCAAGGAGGTGCAACACAATACATGTAAGAGTCACATTGACGCCATCTGGAAGAGGACTTCCAGGTCACAGGTAGATTTAAAAGTTTTCTGATTGGCAGTTGGTTGAGAGCTATTGTCAGTAGGAAGGCAAGTCTGGGTTAAGATAGGGGTCATGGAGACCTAGGTTTTATTATGCAGGCGAAGCCTCCAGGCAGCAGGCTTTAGAGGGAATAGATTGTAAATGTTTCCTATCAAACTTAAGGTCTGTATTGTTAATGTTGGAGGCATTAGAGTCCTGTCCCACACCCTCTTCCATCATGGCCTGAGCTAGTGTTGCAGGTTAAATTTGGAGGGCCCTGGCCTATTGTAGGAAGTTCATTCAGATGGTTGGGGGTACCTTCCAATGTTATTTTTGGGTTATAGTCAGGAATCCCCTAGAGGGCCTGGATGTATCTCTGCCCCCAGGTGCTGGGCTCTGTGTGTCTCTCATGCATCTAGAGTGGCGGGCAGGGAGGAGTCTGCCAAGGCTGAGAGCCGGGTGTGGAGGCCGAGGAGATGGGGAGCAGGGTTGCTTTTCTGAGAGGGAGGGCGTGATGAAATCAGGCATGGCTGGTTGGTGAGGTCATTGTGTGAGGTGAAGGCTGGGACCCAGAACAGCAGAGACCCTGTGACGTGGAAGAGCCATGGGTGTAGCTTGGGGCAGGCTGAGCCCACTCAGGTCCTGCATGCTGAGAGGCTGGCGCTGGTGATGTGGCCAGAGAGGAAGGGCTGGAGTGAGTGTTGGTCAAGCAGTTGAAACTAGGCAGGGAGGGGAGTGGTCCAGGGCAGAGTCCAGCTCTGCTGGGACTTGCGGGGGGCCCAGCTCATCTGCAGGGAAGGTCTGGGCTCTGTCTCTGTGTGCTGCTCACCCTGAAGTGGGGGTGGGCATGTGCTTGGCCTCTCCCCTCATCCTGGGAGCTCCCAACGCCCATCTGCAAGGCTGTGGACCCCTCAGGAGAGGCCTGGAGCCCGGCTTCCATTGCCACATGGTGGCCCTGTGTACAGAGAGGGTTGAGAGTACAGGCCCAGGTTGCCCTGGGAGATGAAGTGCTGTCTGTCCTCTGGGTGCCGCGTCTGGTACCTTCCCAGAGGAGGGCTCCATGCTGGCCCTCCGTTCCTCTGTCTGCTGTCACCGTGAGGCCTCTGGATTTCCTATCTGTCCTTCCCAATGTGCCAACTTCTTGGGCTTCTGGCTGGGTTCTGGGGATGGCCCCTAGGGGAGATGGGTCTGGCACAGGCGGGGCTGTGTCAAGGTGGGTATGCGAGGGTAGCACAAGCATGCAGGGCCTGGGGAGGCATGGGCACAGCCTGGCAGGTGGCGGGGCAGGGACTCCTGGAAGGTCACGGGCCAGGGAGTAATGTGACCAGCCTCCCAGAGGTGGAAAGGCAGCAGCTTGGCTGGGTCTCCCTTTCTGTCCCTTACAGGTGGAGCCCCCTGAGCTGCCGGCGGACCTGCAGCACTGGATCTCCTACAACGAGGCCAGCAGCCAGCTGCTCCGAATGGAGAGTGGGCTCAGTGATGTCACCAAAGACCAGTGATTGCCACTTTTACACCCTGCCTGCCCCGGCCATAATCCTGGGCCTGGGGGCTGTGCAGAGATGGCAGGCTGGACTGCACTCTTCCAGATGGAGCGGCCTCTTGACCAGCCTGGCCCACCCCACTTCACCTGCAGGGCCCCCCAGTTATTGACACCCCTCTGCTGGTCTTTAGGCTAGGCAGAGGGAGGGAGTGGCATCAGCAATCTGACCCAGCTCTGCCCTCAAGGTGAGGATGGATGGGCAAAAGGGAGCCCCACCCTGCCCCACAGTGCAGCCACTCATGGGCCTAGGTAGGGAAGGATGGTGCCTGGAGCAGAGGGACCCACAAGCTGCCTCCTGAGCCTGGATCCTGGCTGGCACTGCTGCAAGGGACGAGGTAGGGCCAGGCCAGAGCATCCTGGGTACACGGACCTGGGCGTGGTTCAGGTGTAGCAGGAACTCCTGAAGGGTCAGAGTAGCGCCTGCCACGCAGCCCCCTCTGGCTTCTGCTGAGGTGGACACAGGCCTGGGGCAGAGCCTGGGTGGTCAGAGGCTGGATCTGGAGGTGGAAGGAAGGGAGGCATTTGCCAGCAGAGGACGGGGCACCTGGCTCCCTGTTGCAATCGGACTTGCCTCCTCCTCCCTAGGAAGGCTGGGCGGGAGGGTAGCCTTGTGTCCAGGAGGGACCAGACCAGGTAGCACAGGGGTTTCTGGAGAGGCAGCAGGCTTCCTGCTGGGGCGCCCTTGTTGGAGTGAACAGAGCAGGTGTGGGACTCTGTGGGGTACCCATGGCCACTCGCACCCCTCGGTGCCCACCAGGGCCATGCTCTGTGACCTTGGGCTGGTCCTTGCCCTCTCTGGGCCTATAGCACCACAGGCCTCTGTACCCCCTTAAAGCCACCTGTTCGTGGCCTGCCCGGCAGGGGTGTCCTTACCTACTCTGCCCTCTGTGTTGAGCATGTTCCTCGTCAGCTGCTGGGCCGGCCCTGCCTTGCGCTAACACAATCTCTCCTGGCAGCTTCTCAGTCCTCCCTGATGGATATATCAGGCTGCTAGGATGCTGGTCAGGGCCACCCACTCCTGCCTAATGCCTCACCTTACAGCTGGGGAAACTGAGGCCTGGAGTGGCCCAGAGTCACTGAGGCAAAGTTGTGGCCGGTCCCAGCCTGAGGCTCCACTGATGCCCTCAGATTCCAGGGAGGGGGTACCCCATCTAGCTGGGTGCAGGGGTCACTGCTTGTCTGCTCAGGGCTGTGTGCCCGCCTGCCTGTGCCCCTGCACACTGGGAACAGCCTCCTTGCTGCCGCCTCCAGGAAGCCCACCTTGAGCCAGAGCCAGGAGGTGCAGCTCTGTGCCTCTGATATAACCCTCCCTACCCCCATCGCTGTTCCTGTCTTAGAGCCATCATGGAAAAGCTGCAGTCTTTCTGTTGTATTTAAAGAAAGCCCAACATTAAAGGGTTTTCCTTGCAAGTGTGCTGGGACGTCCTTGTTTCCAAGCCCCCACCACCACTGCCATCCAACCAGGGGCTGAGATGGGACCGGGGAAGCTGGGGCCCATTCCCAGGATGGGTTTTCTGGCATGGGGGCTATCTAGTCTGGTGGGGCTCCCATGAATGGAGGGATCAGGCTGGCCGGGCAGGACTTGTCCCCATCCCTCAGGGCATAGGACTGAAGCCAAGAAGGTGCTGCCCAAAGCCCCCTGGGGAGCCCTTCCTGCCCTGGGAAGCCTTCTCTGCTCTGGGGAGTCCTCCCTGCCCTGGGAAGCCCTTCCTGGCCTGGGGAGCTCTTCCTCCTGGTTCCCAGCCTTTTGAGCCTTACAACTCCATCCACAGATGCCTGCCCCACGTTCCCAGTCCCCCTCCTTCAGGGGTTGCCCTGGGAGGTCATGCCCCAGACTGGGTCTGGGCTGCCAGGCTTCCAGAGCCTTGGGCAGGGTGCAGGTAGCCGTAGGGGGCAGAGGTCCATGGACTTTGGTGGGTGGACGGGAAGCAGAGAGAGCACAGGGACTGTTGTGTAGTCCCTTCAAAAGAGGGGGAAGTGGGACCCTCCGGGACATAAAGGTGAGTCAGGTGGGGTGTGGCTACTTCCATGCTCTCACTACCTTCCCAGGAGATTCCAAAAGGCTCGGAGGGCCAGGGAAGGATTGGGCGGGTTGAAACTTATGAAACGGGCATTTAGTGATGGGGCAGTGGGGCTGGAGAGGGGAAGCCACCTTTCTTAGCAAGTCTGGGGTCTGCAGCCAGGACCGTTGGCCAGAAACCTCTGCTCTTTATGGGGGGAGGGGGGTCCTTGAGGGAGGTGGCTCTTGGGATCTCCATGGGTGTCTGAGCTGAGTGTTGCCAGACAAGCTTCCCAGTGGGGTTGCAGAGGAAGCTGCAGGCATGCCGTCCAGCCAGTGGTCCTGAGTAGCTGCCTGAGCAGTGGAGCAGGGCGGGGACTGCAGGACAGGGTACCTGGGCCTGGTGTCCCTGGCTCAGCAGCTGTCCTTGGTCATGGAAGGTATGTCGGCCTGGATGGGGAGTTGGGCTCAATGACTGGACTAGGGATGAGTGTATCCAATGTGCATGTGCATGCCTATGTGCATATGCATGTGTGTGTGCACATGCAGGTGAGCACCTCTGCGTTCGTGTGTGTGCATAATGTGTGTGTGTTCATGTGTGTGCATATGCATGTGTGTGTGCACATGCAGGTGAGCACCTCTGCGTTTGTGTGTGTGCATAATGTGTGTGTGCCTGTGTGTGTTCATGTGTGTGCATATGCATGTGTGCCTGTATGTGTTCGTGTGTGTGTGCATATGCATGTGCGTGCCTGTGTGCGTTCGTGTTTGCGCGCATGTACTTGGCCTGTGTGCGTTCCTGTGTGTGCACATGTGCGTGCCTGTGTGCGTTTGTGTGTGCATATGCATGTGTGCCTCTGCGTTTGTGTGTGCACATGCCTGTGTGTGTGCATTTGTGTATGTGCGTGCCTGTGTGCATTCGTGTGCACATGCATGTGTGCCTGTGTGCGTTTGTGCACATGCCTGTGTGTGCATTTATGTGCATATGTATGTGTGTGCCTGTGTGCATTCATGTATTTGCACATATGCCTGCATGCATTTGTGTGTGTGCATATGTGCGTGCCTGTGTGCATTCCTGTGTGTGCACATATGCCTCTGTCTGTGTGCATTTGTGTGTGTGGATATGTATGTGTGTGCCTGTGTGCATATGTGCGTGCCTGTGTGTGTTTGTGTGTGTGCATATGTATGTGTGTGCCTGTGTGCGTTCGTGTGTGTGCACATATGCCTGTGTGAGCCTGTGTGCATATGTGCGTGCCTGTGTGCATTTATGTGTGTGCGCATATGCCTATGTGCCTGTGTGCATTTGTTTGTGTGCATATGTATGTGTGTGCCTGTGCGCATTTGTGTGTGCCTATATGCCTGCCTGTGCGCGTGCGTGCGTATGCGCAAGCAACGGGCTAGCGTCAAGGTGGTTGAATGGGCAGCACCCTCAGGCCTCTGTGGCTTCTCTCTCCATGCGGCAGCTGAGCACCGTGGGCTGTCATAGGCTGGCTGGGAGGAATGTTTGAGCCAGCAGGGCCCTCTCTTGGTCTTGTCTTTGGAGGACAGGTTGACCACAGGATGGAGGAGGGCCTTTGCTCACTGTGGTGGCACTGATTCCTGCCAGCAGGACTGGCCCGGATCAGGGAATGGGTAGCTGGGATTGGAAGTGAACCAGTGCCTTGTCCTGGCAGGGATGCTGGAGCCTTCTGCTCCTGTGGGCCTCCCACCTCCTAAGTTAGGGCAGCAACTGCTTCCACCCCAACATCCTTCCCCCCAGGGCCAACAGTGGCAGAATTTCTGCCCCAGGCACCCCCAACCACAGAGGTGTCTGCACAGTGTCCAGGAGGCCCGTGGTTGGGGGAGGTAATTGGGGCTGCGGGGCCCTCGCCAGCCGGGTGACTGGGCATGCAAGGGACTGGACAGGGCAGAGGGAAATAAGGTCGAGATTCAGAGCCTGATATTCAGATGTGTCTGGGGGTCCTGGGGTGGTGGCTGTGCACAGGTCCGTCGTCCTTGGGGAGGGGGCATTGTGCCCTCTGATGGCCAGATGGACAGAGTCCCGACTGCCTTGGTGGGTGTCCCCAGGGCTCACCCTGGGCCAGCTGCCTTCTCAGTCTCAGTGCCCTGCCTCTGAGCTCAGCTGTCTGCCACCGTTGTGTCCCCTTGGGGCCCAGGGACACAGATCCCCACACCTGAGGCCTTGCTGAGTGGCATTACTCTGTGCCCGGTGTCCAGCTCTGGAGAAATTCCAGGACAGCAGGACCCTCGCCCACCTCATGGACAGGGACACAGACTGGGGCAGGGAATTCCCAGTGGGGACCCAGGGGCTCAACCAGGCAGGCCAAAGAGGCTGCTGCGTCCCAGGCCCAGGCGGCTGTCCCCGCATGACTTCCTCTCTGGACACCTTCGAGTTTGGGGCGTCCCTGGGAAATGGAGGACCTTGCCCCTGAGGGCGGGGAGGGACACCCTGCAGTTTGCACATCCCTCTCCTTTATTTTAGAGATTTCTTAAAGCAGCGGAAGAGTAGCGCTGGCTTCCTTGACCTCTCCGCGGTAGTGGGGTTCAGAAGGGCCTCCGCCAACACTCCGCGCAGGAGGGCCTAGTGCCCTGTATGGGCGCCTCTCTCCCTCCCTCCACTGCTGCCTTTTGGGGCCAGCTGCTTCCCTGCCAGCTTCCCCCACGTCCTGGGGCAGTCATGGATGCAGCGCCCACTCCCCTCCCTAGACCTCACCCGCCTGGGTGATGAGCGTCTGGCCCTGCCAGCCTCGCCCTGTGGGGGCGCCCACCTGGGTTCCCTGCCGGGCCGTGGCCTCCCCAACTTCCACAGTCACATCTGCTGGAAGGTCGCAGCCACAGGCAGGGCAGGTGGGCGTCCTCCAGGCCGACTGAGAGGGGCAGGGCTTTCTAATTCTGTGCTGTGGTACCCGGGGAGCCAGGAGGCCTAGCCGCTCTCCCAGGGCCGGTTCCGGGCAGAGCGCACTGGGTCCCTGTGTGTTCGCACTGCACACTCTGGGAGAGGTCCTCGCGGCGTGGGTTCTGGGACCCGGCGCTTGCCCTCTGCTGGCCTTGCGGGCTCAGAGTCCGGGACACGACCGCAGGTGCCTTCCCAGGGATGGGGGCACCCCACCCCACCCCGCAGCCTTTCCCCCACTGAGCTGGGTAGAGCTCGGAGGCCTCATCCCCATTGCTCTGCTGGGGACGCTGAGGCCCAGAGAAGTGGAGACTTCTTGCTCCCTCCCTCTGGTGAGGCCAAGGCCCTGGCCCCTTGGCTCCAATCCAGGCCCTGATGAGGCCCTTGGAGGTCCGGGCATGACCCAGGGGAAAGGCCCTAAGGGGAAGCCAAGTGCAAGCCCCGTGCTGGCCAGCAGGGAGGCCGCAGAGATCCCTTCCAGGGGGCATCTCTGGGAGCTTTCTCTGGTCTGGGCTGCCAAGGATTGCGTTTAATTCCTGGTATTTCTGGGAGGGTGTAGAGGTCGGGGTGGATTCTGACATCTGGGCTCTTCATAGACAGAGATGAGCTCTCACAGGGGTCCTGGGTGGCCCCAGACGGCGCCCTGGTTACTCCCGCATGCTCTTTTTTTTTTTTTTTTTTTTTTTTTTTTTTTTTTTTTTTTTTTTTTTTTTTTTTTTAGCTGAGGGAAAGAGAGGATATAGAGGGTCTTTTTTTTGAAAGGAAAAGAGAGGAAGAAAAAGAGGGAGAGAGAACAGAAATATTGCTTTATTCTATAAATGGCTATTAATAATGGCCAATCATTATTTTATGTATTTAAAATGGAGAATGTATATTTTATTTATCTAAAGTGAAGAGTTTGCTTATTAAGTTTACTTCTTACTGATCTGAGTTCAGATTCTGGATATCCTTATTAATTTTCTGTTTCGTTGAGTCTGAATCTCTTTATGGGTCTTATGTATCTGGGTGTTAGAATGCATTGATCCTTATACCACTCTATCTTTTTTGGTTTGAAATCTGTTTTATCAAATGCATGAATTGCAACTCCTTTTTGTTTATTTATTTGTTTTTTTTCTCTATTTGATTGGTAAATCTTTCTCCAACCCTTTGTTTTTAATATATGTATATCTTTGGATATAAAATAGGTCTGGTTGTAGTATACCGTTAGATTTTTGGCTGTATTTTTAATTAGAAAATTTAGTCGATTTCCATTTAAGATTACTGCCATTTGATGTTAACTGGCTATTTTATCCATTTGTTGATGTAAATTCTTCTTTCTGTTGATGTTCTTTACTTTTTAGTATATTTTTAGAAAGGCTAATACTGGTTGTTCCTTTCTGTGTGTAATGCTTCTTTCAAAAGTTTTTGTAAAGCAGGCCTGGTGGTAATAAAATCTCTGAGTACTTGCTTGTTCATAAAAGATTTTATTTTTCCTTCAATTGTGAAGCTTAGTTTGGCAGGATATGAAATTCTGGGCTGAAATTTCTGTTCTTTGAGGATATTAAATATCGGCCCCCACTCTCTTCTGGCTTGTAGGGTTTCTACTGAGAGATCTGCTGTAAGTCTAATAGGCTTCCCTTTGTGGGTAACCTGACCTTTCTCTCTGGCTGCCCTTAGAATTTTCTCCTTTGTTTCAACCCTGGTGAATCTAATGATTATGTGTCTTGGGGTTGCTCTTCTTAAGGAATATCTTTGTGGTGTTCTCTGTATTACTTGAGGTTGAATGGTATCCTGCTTTGCTAGATTGGGAAAATTCTCCTGGATAATATCCTGAAGAATATTTTCCAGCTGGGATTCATTCTCTCCATCACTTTCAGGTACACCTATTAAACGTAGATTTGGTCTTTTCACATAGTCCCATAATTCTTGGAGACTTTGCTCATTCCTTTTTATCCTTTTTTCTCTATTCTTGTCTTCTCGTTCCATTTCATTAAGTCGGTCTTCGACCTCTGATATCCTTTCTTCTGCTTGATCAATTCGGCTATTCAAACTTGTGCATATTTCACTAAGTTCTCGTGTTGTATTTTTCAACTCCATTAGTTCATTTATATTCCTTTCTATATTGTCCATTCTTTTTAACATTTCGTCTAACCTTTTTTCAAAGTTCTTAGTTTCTTTGCATTGGTTTAGAACAATTTGTTTCAATTCCCAGAGGTTTTTTACCATCCACCTTCTAAAACCTCCTTCAGATACTGGAACACAGTCCTCTTCCATTAGGGCTTGTTCTGTTGCTGATGAGGAATTACTATCCCCTGTAGAGGGAGAGGGGTTCTGACTTTCAGTTTTCTCGGCCTTTTTAGGCTGTTTTTTTCCCTTTATTGTGATTTTATCCATCTGATATCTTTACAATTAACGCCTTTCTCATTAAGTTCCTGAGAGGACGTCCAATTTGTTGATTCCCAGTGCTGGAATCCGAGCAACCCACTGCGCCGGCCAAAACAACAGCGATAAGACTGATGGTGCTCTTCTGCCTGGAAATCTCCGGTCTGGCTTCCTTCTTGAGTCCGCAACAAGCGGCTCTGCCTTCCCGGAGCTCCAAACACCAGTCAGTAGGGGAACCAGCCCCGCTCACTGTGCACGAAGAGCTGCCGCGCCGAGGCGATGGCAAAACCGCTGCACCGGCCACAGAAGTCGCGCTGGCGACCCGCGGGGCTCCTCCACTGGAAATCTTCTGGTCCGTGGGCGACGAAAAGTTCTCTGAAAATGTGGCGTCCTCACGTTTTCCGAGCTTTCACTGGGAGCTACAATCCCGAGCTGTTAGCGATCAGCCATCTTGGATCTCTCTCTCCCCGCATGCTCTTGAGTATCCCCAGCGGGTCAGACCACTGCCTGCTGCATGCCACTCCCACCCCACAGGTATGGCCCAGCTGACCTGTGGGGCCTTAGAACCCGAGTGCTTAGAAGGTGTGTAGTCCGGAGGACTCCCAGGGGAACTGGGGCCTGGAGAGGGGCAGCATCTGGGGGTGGCTCAGGCCCGCAGCAGCCCATGCTCCCGCTGGCTCTGCCCACGTCTTGATGATGGCACGGAGCACTGTGGCTGTGACGGCACAGCCAGGGCCATGCAGAGGGGGAGAGGAGCCTGAAAGCCAGGTCTCCTGGGCCAAAAGGACCCCCAGCTCCTCAGCTAACCTCCTGTGTCCCAAGGGAATGGTGGGCAGTTGTCAGAGGAGGTGACGGGAACCCTGGAGCTGTGCGATTCCAGCAGGCCCAGGTGCACACACCCAGGAAGACACCTTGGGCTAGGCAGGCAGAGCCAGATGTATCCACCCTTGGAGGAAAGCGGATTGCAACTCTGAGCTTCCTTTCTGCCCTAGGTGGGGAGTGGCGCCTCCGGGGTTTGAGGGGAGAGTCTTAGCAGGAGAAGTTCCCTGGGCTAGAGAACAGGCTCTGATCTGAGACGCCAGGCTAGTTTGCAGCAGGAAAGGGGCCTGGGAGGTATTCCTCCCCTGTCTCTGTTTTCCTATCTGTGAAATGGGTCACAGGGGCTCTGGGTGAGAGGGAGGGCCAGGTGCCTAGAATGTGGTGTATTCAGCCTGGCTCTCCCAAAGGCCGGTGCTGTGGGGTCTTGGTTCCCAGGAAGGACAGCAGTCATCTCCACTCTCAACTAATTTATATTTATAAGTTTGGGGTGTGGAAGGCAGAGGGTGCCCCTGGTGTGGTTCTCTCCCCTCAGACCCCTTGAGTGAGCTGTGCCCCAGCAGCAGAAAGCAGGGGAAGGTGACACAGGCGGAGCCAGGCCCCGTCAGACAGGAGGCGCCCGAGGAGCACCTTCCACCCTGCCGCCCTAGGCCCCGAGTTCCGTGTTACAGAGGTCTCGGAAGCAGCAGAAGACCAGATGGGCATCCCCGATGCTGTCGGGGTCAGTGGCGATGCAGGAGCTCGAGCAGGAGCGGGTCACCACGGGTCTCTGCTGGAAGGGGTACTCTGCAGGGTGGGCCAGCGTCAGAACCCACACCCACCTGCAGCGCCTGCCTGCCACTCCCAACCGTGCCCCGACCTTGCCCTCCCTGTGATCCCCCATTCCTAATGGCCCAGATCTGTGAAGCCTCCCAGGCCCAGCCTCCTCCAGCTGTGACCTGTTCATGAATTATAACACCAGGCCTTCTCGGACCACCTTCAGTGCCCGCCCCGAGATGGCAGCCCAAACCCAGAAGCTGTGGCTACAGCACCTACTGGGTCTGTGCCAGAGCTTGGGTTTGAGCCCCACCCACCACCAGCGCCTAGTGACCCAGGACTGGGTCTCAGGGGGCTGTGCCACCCTCATGGAAGGCACACCTTCTAACGGGTGGCAGCCTGTCCTGCCCTTCCCACCTCCTGCCTTTTGGGTTGAGAGGAGCACCAGCACAGGAGGGAGGCACGTCGGGAATGTGGCCCTGAGTCCAGGGCACCCAGGGCTGCCGCGGGCCGGACCTCACCTGCTTCCACCATCACCAGCTTGGTCGTGCAGGCTGTGTCCTTCGGGTTGCAGTAGGTAATGTTCTTGCAGAACACAACGTCTGTGGGCTGCTCACAGGTGTAGCACCTCAAGGCCTCACCTGGGCGAGGGGTGGAGGCAGAGCTCATCGCCTGGACTCAGGGGCCTCAACCCGGAACCAGGAGGCCGGGCTGAAGGATTCCCACTGACACCCTTCAAGGCCCCATTGGCTGAGCCACAGACTTGAATGCCACATCCCTCCACCAAGCCTCAGTCTCCCTTCCTGCAGAATGGAGACATGACCCCTGTCCCAGGGTGAAGCTGGGCTCTGGGACCCAGGAGGGTCACTGAGAATGAGGAGGGTGAGCCCCATGGACACCTAAGGAGGCCCTCAGCCACAAAGCGCCCCCAACAGCCCCAGCCCCCTAGGCAGTGGGCAGACAAGCTCAGAGGCAGGGTCCTCACCAGCTTGTGGCCCACTCACCAAAGCCCATGCTCCAGGCTGTCATGAGCAGCAGCTGCACAGCCCAGCGAGAGGCCATTCCTCCGTGCTCAGGAACAGTGAGAGGCAGCCGGCCTCACATCAAGGGTTTATACCCAGCCCCTTGGGCAACAGGTCCTGGGTGGTGGTGGAACCGGCTGTGTGAGTCAGGAAGGTGGTACAGGGCCCAGTGGGGAGGCAGCTGGCAGGAACATGGCAGGCGGGCAGGGAGCTGGATCTGGGAGCTCTGACTGAGGATGATGTCCCCGCCCTCTGCTTGCATACCTCCAACACTGGGGAACTCACCCCTCCCCAGCCATGTTCTGTGGTCCGGGGACAGCTCTGCAGAGAAGGCCTTTCCCACTGAGCTCAGACTGCCTCTCTGATGAGCCCCACGTCCTTGCTGTGCCTCTGGGGTTCACATAGGCCACCCAGCTCCAGCCTTGGGGACCCTTAAGACCCGGGTTCAGTGTGGCTCTGCCCTCGCTGCTCTATCCCTGCCTGGCACCCCCTCCCTGCAGCCCCTTCCACATGCCTCTACCTGGTGTGCACCTGATACACACCTGCAAAGTGGAAGCCAGAGGCAGGAAGCAGGTGTCAGGTGAGGGCAGCATGGGCCGTCCAGACCTTGCTCAGGCTAACAAGGATGGGCCCAGGAGTGGCCCTCATCACTGCCAGCCCCTTCCCACCAATGGCCTTTAGACCAAGCCTGAGTGTCTTGGTTTTAAGCGCCTGACAGCAGGGCTCTGCCCACCCTCCAGCCTCCTGGTCTCTGTTGTCTGCTCTTCACCGCCTGTCTCCCACCACATGCTGTTCCTTACCCATGCCTGCCTATGCCCGCCTCTCAGTGAGCACATTTCCTGGTCTCCCATCTCAGGTCCACATCTTCCCCTTGCTGTGAGGCCCACTGTAGTGCTCCTCCTCCTCAGTCCTTCTGCCATACCAGCCTCCGGTTTTTCCATCCTGTGATGTCCTGATGGGTGGTTGTATGCAAAGATGAGTGGATGAGATGAGTGGATGAATGGGCGATGAATAGGGGATGGGTGGCAGATGGATGAGTGGATGAATGGGTGGATGGGTGGGGGATGGATGAGGAATGGGTGGAGGATGAAGGGGTGGATGGGTGGGGGATGGATGGATAGATGGGTGGGGGATGGATGAGTGGATGGGTGGGGGATGGATGAGGAATGGGTGGAGGATGAATGGAGGATGGGTGGGGGATGGATAGATGAATGGTTGGGGGATGGATGGAGGACGGGTGGGGGATGGATGAGTGGATGAATGGGTGGATGGGTGGGGGATGGATGAGGAATGGGTGGAGGATGAATAGAGGATAGGTGGGGGATGGATAGATGGATGAGTGAAGGATGAATATGGGATGGATGGGGGATGGATGGGTGGATGGTGGGGGATGGGTGGAGGATGTATGGGTGGATGAGTCAGGAATGAGTGGAGGATGGATGGTGAATGGATGGGTGGATGGGAGGAAGATAGATCAGGGAGGGGTGGGTGGATGCATGGGTGGATGTGGAACAGATGTGTGGATGGGTGGATTTCAGAAGGATGGATGATGGAGGATGGGTGGATAGGTGGGTGGAGAATAAATGGATGAATGGAGGAAAGATGGATGGATTATTGAATGAATGACATTTTAGAGAGTTGATGGGTAAAAAAATAAATGAATGGATGAGAGAATTCAGGGATGGAGGGATGGGTGGCTATAAAAGTTAGGGCAGAAAAATGTGTAGTGAGTGGACCCTTCTGAGGCGGAATTCAATGCCAGAAGGAGCTCTGGGCTGGCAGCAGGAGTCCTGGGTTCGGGTGTCGGCCTGCTGCTCTCCATCTGTGGCCTTGAGGTGGCCCCTATCTCTGGGTTCGGGTGTCGGCCTGCTGCTCTCTCCATCTGTGGCCTTGGGGTGGCCCCTATCTCTGGGTTCGGGTGTCGGCCTGCTGCTCTCTCCATCTGTGGCCTCGGGTGGCCCCTATTTTCCTCGTCTTTGGTTTTCTGTTTGTAGTTGTGAAATCCGAAGTGACCTGGCCTCATGGGCTGAGGTGAGTTGGATGATGGATGGATGGATGGATGCGGGGTGGTTGCAGGAAAGCAAGGGAGGGCATAGTTACTGCAATCAAGCGAAGGGCTGACGTGGGGAGGTGCAGGGTGGCAGCCAAGAGCAGCCCCTCCCCAGGGCTTGGTCCACAGACGCACCCAGATGTTTCAAGAGGAGCCAGAGACTGTCTGGTTCTGGAGCCTGAGCTCCTCCTGGGCTCCAGTGTGGCCCATGTCTACTCACGAGACATTCTCACCCCACTTTCTTTCATCTATAAACTGGTCAGGAGAACATCTGCCAGAGGGTGGTTGTGAAAACTAGCAAGTATTTGACAAAGGATGGGTCTCCATCACGCCTTCAGCTCAGCTCTGTGCCCATCACAGTGCAGGTGTTCTTGGGGCAGAGGTGGTGGTTGCTGAGGCCAGGGACACTGCCCTCAGCTGCTGCTTGCATGGGCTTTAAAAGAGAAGGAAGCCCTCAGAGGGTGCTCTGCATGGGAGTAGCAGCCAGCAGAGGGGCACAGGAGCCTTTCTGCTGTGTGGGAAGAGTAGGCACTAGCTTGACCAGTCCCTGAGCCCAGCACCCGATTGGCAGGTGGAAAAGCAGCACTGTGTCAGACACAGCTCAGGCAGGGAGGATTTCTGCCCTGGTTAGGTGACTGCCCTCCCTCCTCCTGCCTTTCCATGAATCCGCACCTTTCCCCACATGTGGAACCAGGAGACCAGGTTTTTTGAGGGCAGCTCAATTCCCCAAACCCCAGAGTTCTCATCCATGGTAGACTGAGCCAGTTCACACCAAGCTCCAGCTGCCTGCCGTGTCCACCCACTCTCTTTCCCAGGGGCCTGGCCCTTCCTCCTTGCTACACTCACCATCCTGCACTCAGACCAGCAAAAATGCCACATGGCCTATGGCACTTCTCTTCCCAAAAACACTCCCTGGCTTTCCACTGCCTTCAGCATGCAGTCAAAAAGCCCCTGTCTGGGCTGACCTGAGGGGACTGCTGGACTGTCAGCTCCTCAAGTGGAAGAACACATTTCCATCCCTCTAAGAATTCTCACATAGCCTGGGTCTGGCCATGCTGACTGTGGGCAGCATTTGCTGGAGGATGGATGGATGGATGGATGGATGGACAGAAGGGTGGATGGATGGATGGAAGAATAGATAGAACGGATGGATGGAAGGATGGATGGGTGGATGGATGGATGTATAGATGGAAGGGCAGATGGATGGATGGAGCTAATGGGTGGATGGGTAGTTAAAGAGAGGATTAATGTTTCTTCCAAGGTCACCCAGGATGGATATTTGTGGGCACTCAGGCTGACCTCTCTCCAGGGTACAAATGGGGAGAGTGGCTCTTGTAGCCACTGACAGAACTTAGCACAGGTTCCGACACCCCTAGGAATGGGAGTCTTACTCCTGAGAGCAGCACCTGCCCTACTGGGACAGACCTGTCTCAGGCCTTCCTCCATAGGAACTCAGACTTGCCAGTGCGAACCCCCCACACCTGGGTTCTGACCCTGTGTCCAGGCTGCAGAGCCAATCATACCTCACAGGTGAGTCTGACAGCTAGTCAAGACCCTTGGAGGATCAAGAGGTTTTTTGCGTAGATGGATACTGAGTGAGCTGTCAGGTCTGGCTGCTGATTTAGCAATGGGCTAGGGTAGCGATGGGGAGGCAAGGAGATGGAGGTGGCTGCGCTAGCTACCCAGGGACACTGGCTGGTGGCTTAGATGGCGTGATGACAGTGGGCACAGGGCTGAGGAAGAGGAAGATGTCCTGGCAGTGGGGTCGGGGATCCATCCATCCCCCCATCCATCTACCCACCCACGCACCCCTGCATCTATTCCCCGTTTGTCCACCACCCACCCATCCAATCCACTCACCCGTCCATCCACCCACCCATTCATCCCCCATCCCCCATCCATCCACTCACCTGTCCATCCACCCATCCATTCATCCACCATCCCCCATCCATCCACCATCCACCCACCCACCCATCCATCCACTCACCCGTCCATCCACCATCCACCCACCCATTCATCCATCCATCCCCCATCCATCCACCATCCACCCACCCGTTCATCCATCCATCCCCCATCCATCCACCATCCACCCCCCCGTTCATCCATCCACTCACCCATCCATCCACCATCCACCCACCCATCCATCCATCCATTCACCATCCACCCACCCGTTCATCCATCCATCCCCCATTCATCCACCATCCACCCACCCATTCATCCATCCATCCACCATCCACCCACCCATTCATCCATCCACTCACTCATCCATCCACCATCCACCCACCCATTCATCCATCCATCCATCCATCCACCCACCCATTCATCCATCCATCCCGCACCCATCCACCATCCACCCACCCATTCATCCATCCATCCCCCATCCATCCATCCATCCACCCACCCATTCATCCATCCATCCCCCATCCACCCATTATCCATCCCCCATCCATCCACCATCCACCCACCCATTCATCCATCCATCCCCCATCCATCCATCCACCCACCCATTCATCCATCCATCCATCATCCACCCACCCATTCATCCATCCATCCCCCATCCATCCACCATCCACCCACTTATTCATCTATCATCCCCCATCCATCCACCATCCACCCACCCATTCATCCATCCATCCTCCATCCATCCATCCACCCACCCACTCATTCATCCATCCATCCCCCATCCATCCACCATCCATCCATCCCCCATCCATCCACCATCCACCCACCCATTCATCCATCCACTCACCCATCCATCCACCCACCCATTCATCCACCATCCACCATCCCCCATCCATCCACCCACCCATTCATCCATCCATCCATCTCCCTTCCAGCTGAGATATGGGAGGTGGTGGCTGAGGTCCAGTGGGTACTTTGTCCCCTTGAAGGCTAGTTCTAGGAACCAGTCTTGTCCTGGCTCTCTTGTCTGCATTTGAGATCCAGACATCTCTGCCCTGTCATGGGCTGGGCCCTGCTCCCTGAGGAAGTGCGACAGGTGCTCATCCTGTTCTGGAAGGTCACAGTGGGTGGCCTGGGGGAGGTCAGGAGTGGGGGAGAAAAAGAGGATGTCTTATCATTCTTCCAATTTCAGGGCCAGATGTGATGGGGCCGGGGCAGACGGTGCTGGAGCTGGCAGGTCCTGGGAGAAGAACAGAGCCCACTCCATCAGCCCACCAGGGGTGGGGGTGGCCTGAGCCACCAGATGCTGAGTTCAGCCCCTCCCCTTCCCTGACTGCTCCTGGTTCCTTTCCTAACCAAAGTCTGGAACCGCTGGCTCTTCCTTTCCCCATCAAGCCATATCCTGTCATGCCCATTTCTACAGGCTGTGAAACTGCCCAGGCCACTGCTCTGAGAGGACCCTGGGTCCCTGTCCTGGCACCTCATTATAAGCCTCTCCTACCCCACTGGCAAGCTGAGGAGTAAGCCTGGTTGAAGGACTTGGGTCATAGGGAATCTCGGGGGCAGGTACCTGAAAGGTGGCATCGTGGATGGTGAGGTTAAGGTGAAAGGTTCTCAGGCTTGGATAGGGCCTCACTCATAGCCTGCGCTTGGCCTGAACTGCGCCCCTTCCCCTCTCATTGACTGAAGCCTTTTCCTGACCACACACTGAGCCTGGACCCTGGTTACAGACTGAATCCCCATCCTTGGTCCTCGACTGAGTCCCACTCCATGGCTGAGCCACAGGATCACACACGGAGCCCTGACGTCAATCATAGATCAAGACCTGCCACTGGTTATAGACTGAGCCCTGATCACTGGCCAGACTGAGCCTGATCCTGACTTCAGGCTGAGCCCTGATCTCTGGTCACAGATAGGCCTTGTTCCCAGTCTCAGTGGGGGTTGTGGAAGTCATGTGTGTGTGTGGTGTGTGTGTGTGTGTGTGTATGTGTGTAGTCTCAGCCCAGGCTTTGAGGCCACTTTGTGAGAATCTTAAGAAAAGTCAAGTGAGAGGTGTGATGTGTTTGATGGCTAAGAGCACATCTCCCTCTTGACAAAATCAGAGCTCAGGGTCACAGCCTGGACAGTTCATCCAAGACAGCACTAGAATGTTCCCAGCCTCCCAGGCCCTCCTTCCCCAGGAGGTTGCAGTCTTTTTAGCACCAAGGCGTGTCTGACAGATGGTGCTGTGCTGTGCTGAGCTGTGCTCCGGCTGGTGGGGCCCACTGGGTGGTGGGGGCCCAGCCCCAGGAGCAGACCCTGAACCACAGAACCCACAGTAGGCTACAGGTCTTGCCCCAGGAGTTAACACCCATGGGCCCAGAAGCAGTGCTGGAGCAGGGAGGGCAAGGTGGGTGGGCTGAGCGGGGGGTCTGCAGGGTCCAAGAGGAAGGGTGGGGCAGGAGCTGAGACCCATGGGCAGGGGAGCACCCCATCTACCAGGTGCAGTCAGGGCCAGCTCCCTGGAGGAGGGGGCATTAGGTTCCAGGGTGAACATTCTCCCCTCCTGGCCAGGCCGGGGCCCGTCTCTTGCCACCACCTCCCTGGGGAGGGGCTGGCGCTAGGCAGGAGGCCACTGGGTCCTGTCCTTCCCCAAGTCCTTGAGTTCCTTGTGTGTTTCTAGGACCACGTGCATGCGTGTCCCTGCCTGTGATCATGGGGAGTTTCCGCCTAGAGGCCTATGAGGCAGAGGACTCCCTGGAGAGTCAGCCTGGCAGACTGGGGCATTGGCTCAGGGCCAAGGTGAAATGAAGACCCCTTCTGCACCAGACCTTGTGGCTGTCCTGGCCACTGACCCTTGGGAGCAGAGCTGAGTGAGGGCAGGGTGTGAGGTGGACGTGTGGGGTGAGCCTGGGAGGCAGGCAGTGGACTCACTGGGATCTGACCCATGGCCTCCTCCTTAAAGTGGCCTCCACCATCAGCCTTGTGGCAAGGCCCTGCTCAGGCTGGGGAGGTGGGCAGTGGGGTGCTCCAGGGGACAACCCCAGCTCCTGGTCACTATCGTGACCTTCCTTCCACCTGACATGCCTTGCCCTCCTCAAGGCCTGCCAGATCTCTCCGTCATTCAAATTCTGGCCCTAATGCCCCCTCCTCCAGGGAGCTGGCCCTGACTGCACCTGGTAGATGGGGTGCTCCCCTGCCCATGGGTCTCAGCTCCTGCACCACCCTGGTCAGGCCCCCATGTCCCCAGAGGGCTGAAAGGCAGAGATCTGCATGGTTTGTATGGGGTCCCAGGCCTAATGGCTGTTCTTGCAATGGGATAAAGCTTAACATCACAGGAAGGCAGGAAGAGAGACAGACAGGGACGGGGACACAGATGGGGTCAGAGACGCAGCTGGGAGCTCCTCTCTGCCCTGGAAGGCAGGTCGGTGCCCAGAAAGGAGACTCAGGAGTCCTGGTGCAGGCTGCACTTCTTCAAGGTATTCGGGGCAGGCTGCACAGGCCAGCTGGGGCAGGGCCGTGGGGGTGGGCAGGCTCTCTAGAGTCCCAGGCTCAGGAGCAGGAGAAGCATGAGGGCCCCAGCCAGGCAGTGGGGGCTGTCCAGAGTGGGCGCCCCGTCTACATTGCACAGCTCAGTATTGCAGCAGGACACGGGCCGGGTCTGGCCGATGCCATCCACATCCGAGGGCTCACACTTGCTGGCGCAGGACTTGGTCACCGTGGAGTCCCCCTGGAAGGGGTACACTGTGGGGTGTGTGCAGAGTCGGCCATCAGGGCTGGTCCTTACTGCCTCCCAGCCCTAGTCCCTGCCAGCACCACCTCATGCAGGACTCACTCTGGGGTTACCCCTCCAGGTCTCCATCCCTCCTGGCTCGGTGCCCTCCTCTTTCTCTTTCCTCCCACCGATGTGGGCCAGGTGCCTACCATGTGCCAGGCACACAGCCAGCATTCTGCACCCTGCTGGATGGGTCAGTTCCCACCCTGATGTGACCGTGAAACCAAAGTCTGTAAGTGCGCCCACCTTCCCAGCCATCCCAAAACGAGGCTGCAGATGCGTCCCCGCTGAAGGAGCAGAGGGAGAGAGGAAGGAAGGGGAGGGCAGAGAGGGGCCTCGCCCATCAGAAAGCCCTTTTTTTGCAGATGGGTGAGGTAGTGGCTGTGCACCGGGGCCAAGTTGGCTGGTGGCCACTGGGCGGGAGGTGGCTCTGAGCTGGAACCCAGCGGCACCCGCTCCCGGCCCACTGACCTATCTCCCGGGAGTAGAGTGTGGTCTTGCACATGGTTTCGTTGGTGGTGCAGTTGGCGATGGTGACGCAGTCAGATGCTCCTGTGGGCTCCGGACAGACGTAGCAGCGCAGGGCCAGCGCTGGGGAGAAGGGACGAGGGCCATTAGGCAGGCTCTGCCCCTCCCAAGCCCAGAGCCAGCCTGTCCTGGAAGCCCGGGTTTGAGGGAACAGTGGCACTGCCCAGGGCCAAGGTGCCCACCAGCCTAAACGAAGGGACAGTGGCACTGCCCAGGGCCAAGGTGCCAACCAGCCTAAGCTCAGGAGCAATACCAGGACCTGGGACTGGGGATGGGCCAGGCTCATCCCCGGGACCCTGCATCCCAGAGGCGTAGAGTGTGCTGCTGGGGCGGGGGCCGAGCTCCTTTGGAAGTGTTTGGGAGGCTCAGAGGGACTGAGGCCCTAGCATCGTCACAGCAAAAGGCACCTGGGGCGGGAAGCGGCGTGGCTGGGAGCAGGTCACCCCCTCAGTTTCCCCATCAGGGAAGTCCTGCTCTGGGGATTCAGGACAAGCCAGGAGGCTGTGGAGCGCAGGGTGGGCCAGGCTGCGTCCAGGCTGTGTCTGGATGCTCACTCCTCTCCTCAGAGACTTGCAGGCCGGCAGGGGCGGGGACCGGAGCTGCTCCAATTCCCTCCTGCTCCAGTGACCCCCCCCACCCCAACCACAGCAGCCCAGGTGGGTCTGGCTGGCTTCAGCTGGCCCAGGCAGCCGGCTGCACAGGAAGTCCCGACCCCTCCGTCCCCATGGTGGGACCCGGCGGGGCCTCTGCCCTCTCTGGTGCACCTGTTTGTGGGAAATGAGCAGAGCCATCCGCCGGGGGCCCCGGGCCAAGCTGCTCTTCTGTTTGAGTCCAGGACGCTGCCCCGATGGCTGTCTCAGGCCCTGCATCTGGGAGTCACCCCACCCCAGGTGTCTGGCTTCCCCACTCCTCTCCATCCCCACTGCCACCTAGACTCAGAGCCTCCCTGGGGACCCCTTCCTTCCCCAGCTCAAGACTTTCTGGGTGCCCATAGCCCCCATAAAATTCGACATGTAGACTGGTGTCCAGGGGCGTGGTGAGCTGGCCCTGCCCAACTCGAGGGCCATACTGTGCTCACCCTCACTTAGGGTGGGTGCCCCCTCACCCTCTGCCCTCTCTCCATCTCCACCCTCCCCTCCTTATGGTCGGGGTGGCGCTCGGCCCTACAGTCCCACTCCTCTAGCTTCTCCTGCCTCTGAGGCTCCTTCCTGGGTTGCCCTCCCTGGGAACACTGAATGTCAGTGGGTGGTGTCTCCCTCCGCCCCAGCTCCCCTGTGGGTCCCACGCCTCACCGAGCTCTCCACAGGCAGCCAGCACCAGTGCCAGCCGCGCCAGCCACGTCCCCAGCATCATCCCAGCCCACTCCTCTGTGCTCTCGCCTTGGGCTTGCCCGGCAGGGACAGCAATTCTAAGTGCAGTGGCCGCCGGACCGGTCTGCTGAGCAGATTAATGAGATCGAGTTTCCCCAGGGTGAAGGTGTGAAGTCCCCGCCCAGGCCTGCCTCCACTGACTCCCCATCTTTCACTGCAGCTCCTCCCACTCCCAGCCTGGCCCTCTGGGCCCACCCCACATGCCTGGGACCCTCCCTGTGCCTTCCTCATTCCTCCAGTACCAGGCCGGTCTCCTCCCTGCCCCTTCCTGACCCCTCCAGCTCTCTACCCCCACCACCATGGCCTGGGGCTGCCCGCCTTCCCTTTGTGGGGACCCTCCTCAAGACTCCTAAACACCCTATGCCACGGCTATTCGTCCCTCTGGCTCACGCCAGGCAGCCCAGGGACTCCCCCCTCTACTGTCTGGAAGGGGACAGGGGACGGTGGTGGGCCACCCCTGGCTGCTGGCTCCTCAGGTATCCCTCCTGCCTCAGGCCACCTGTGTTCCAGGGGCGAGCCCTGTGCTGGATCTTCCCAGACTCTGGGCTGGAATGTTCCGGGAGGACCTTGCCCCACCTCTGATTTCCTTCGAGTGGTCAGGCTGGGTGTTAGGGTCTGGGACTAAACTCCCACCCCGACAGCCAGCTACAGGGTTTGCTCAGAGGCTTAAGGAGGCAAATGCCAAAAACTACTGGGTGAGCAGAGAAGGTCCTAGTTGGAGAGTGGGTTTGGGAGAAGCCAGGGTCGCCTTGGGGACACTAATCCCATGCCCCTTGGCTACCTGCCAGTAGGACACTTTAATCTCTAACCTCCCAGTAAGGCTGCCCTCAGGCAGTGCTTACCCAGCCTCCTTGCAGGTAAGGAAATGGAGGGAACGTTCCTTGCCCACAGCTCAGACAGGAGACAGTGGCTTTGGGTTGGGGTGACTCCGGGTGTCTCCTGCTCAGCTCCCCGCTCCCCCAACAGACGCCCCCCAGAGTGCTTGCACCAGCCTCCCCAGGTAGCGTCTGGCCTGTGTTCCTGCCACCCCTGCCCCAAGGCCTGCAGCTGCCAGTGTGTAGGGTTGGGGGGACCAAGGCCTTGACAGCAGCCTGCGTCTTCCTGGGGCCTGGCGTTCAAGGCCATGATCTCACTGAGCTATGCCCAGCCCGAGCACCCGAATCCCACCTCCTCCTGGTCTTCACTCCTGCTGTTCCCACTGCCAGGAATGCCCTTCCCTCTCCTTCACCAGCCCCAGTGGCTGAAATTCCATCTCTGGGAGACCACACTCTCCTGCCTGCACCCCCTCCCTGCCATGGCCCTTTTAGGGTCCCCAGGCTTTCCTGCTGGATCAGCTGTCTGGGATCTGGTCTTTGGCCCAGCGGCTGGAACAGCCTGTGTCTCCTGAGTACTAGGTAGGGGCGGAGCGTGCAGGGCTGGTGAAGGGGGCACCCAGGATTCCCTAGCGCCCCACTTGTGTCAAAGACTTGGCCTAGCGGATCTCACTTTTCCTCACTGTAGCGCTGGAGGCTCACAGTGTACATGAATTTATTTTGCATAAGGGAACTGTGGCTCTAAGAAGTAACTGACTTAGGCAAGGCTGCCCAACCTGGGCTGGGTGAAGGCCGAGCAGCAGCAAGCCTGTCGGGTTTTGCATGGATGGTGCCACTCAGCCACACTGGGTGCAACTAACTGGATTAGACACCCCACCCTACACACCCTGGGTTCCTCTTGAGGCCTGACCCAATTCCTCTGCCATGGCACGGCCCAACTCCTTCCTGTGCTCAGACCCAGGGGCCCCACCTGTGCCTTCTATCCAGAACACACGCCTAGCCCCCAGGCATTCAGCTCCTCCTAGAATTTCTGCCTGACCCTTGCTGGAGAGATCCAGGCTAAGCCTTTCTGCAAAGTTGCAGCTGCCTGATTGGGGTGCGGAAAAATGTGGCCCAGACAGGGTCTGGGCTGGCTTTGTCTGGGAGGACTGTGTTCTGAGAGGGCCACACCCTTCCCTCCTCAGTTCCACCAGGAACTTCTGGGTCACGGCTCAGTGTGTGACCAGAATCTGGGCTCAGTGTGTGATCAAGATCAGGGCTCAGCATGTAACAAATGTCAGAGCTCGGTTTGTGACTAAAATCAGGGCTCAGTGTGTGATCAGGAGTAGGACTCAACATGTAACAAATATCAGGGCTCAGCTTGTGACTAAGATCAGGACTTAGCATGTAAAAAATGTCAGGGCTCAGCTTGTGACCAGGATCAGGGCTCAGTGTGTGATCAGGAGCAGGGCTCAGCATGTAACAAATGTCAGAGCTCAGCTTGTGACTAAGATCAGGACTTAGCATGTGAAAAATATCAGGGCTCAGCTTGAGACCAGGATCAGGGCTCAGTGTGTAATTAGGAGCAGGGCTCAGCATGTAACAAATGTCAGGGCTCAGCTTGTGACCAGGATCAGGGCTCAGCATATGATCAGGAGCAGGGCTCAGCATGTAACAAATGTCAGGGCTCAGCTTGTGACCAGGATCAGGGCTCAGCATATGATCAGGAGCAGGGCTCAGCATGTAACAAATGTCAGGGCTCAGCTTGTGACCAGGATCAGGGCTCAACGTGTGATCAGGAGCAGGGCTCAGCATGTAACAAATGTCAGAGCTCAGCTTGTGACTAAGATCAGGACTTAGCATGTAAAAAATGTCAAGGCTCAGCTTGAGAGCAGGATCAGGGCTCAGTGTGTAATTAGGAGCAGGGCTCAGCATGTAACAAATGTCAGGGCTCAGCTTGTGACCAGGATCAGGGCTCAGCGTGTGATCAGGAGCAGGGCTCAGCATGTAACAAATGTCAGGGCTCAGCTTGTGACCAGGATCAGGGCTCAGTGTGTGATCAGGAGCAGGGCTCAGCATGTAACAAATGTCAGGGCTCAGCTTGTGACCAGGATCAGGGCTCAGCATGTGATCAGGAGCAGGGCTCAGCATGAAACAAGTGTCAGGGCTCAGCTTGGGAGCTGGATTGGGATCAGTTGTAACCAGGATCAGGGCTAAGTGTGGGACCAGGGGTGGACTCCACCCACAGTAATACTGCCGCCAAACTGAGGAATTTTCAGGCTGCCACCGGAGCTGCTGACTTCAAGAAGTTACCCCTGAAGTGTGATCCAGGGATCAGACGGGGCCCTGGAACCTGCTCCCATGCCACTGCCTGTTTTCTGGGCACACTGGACCCTGCTGTGAGGCCCTTCTCCAAGGCCTTCCCCAGATCCCTCTCCATGGCCAGGGTGAAGATTCAAGTCTGTCACCTAGAGGAACTCAGGAGGGGGAGGACAGCACTGAGAGAGGCCATGCCCTGCTCCCTGGAAGTTTCTGCAGACGGTCACTGGGTCAGATGGCCCCCCAGGGTGGGCTGGGCAGCTCAGCTTCCACGCTCTACCATGCCCCATGCTACCCAGGGTCTGGCCATGGTCACCTGTGTCCCATCATCACCCAGAGTTCTGTGTCCGCTCAGGACCTGTGCCCGTCAGTATCCTGTGGTCGCCCCCACTCACTGTCTCACTCTTTCTGTTTTCAGGCTTCGTGTTGCTCCTGGGTCACCCCTAGGCTACAATGCAGGTTTGGGCTGAGCCATAATCATCTCAAAGTCCCCGAAGCAGAGGTGCTCACAGCATAAAACACGATGGGGTGAGAGGACCGGGAGGACCTCTTCAACTTGGGGAGGACCTACTTCTAAACTGGCTGGAGTTGGCCACATTTTGTTCCTCACTGTCTGTTGGTGGAGGCCGCCCCCAGCTCCCGCCCATGTGGGCCTGTCCAGTGCAGCCGCTAGCTTCATGGGAGCCTCAAACTGGACCAGCTTCCATTGCTGGGAAGCAAATCACCCTGCACTTGGTGGCTTAGAACAGCACCCATTTTTAGCTCCAGTCTTTCTCCCCATGTGGGTTTGGCTGGGCTCTCTGCTCAGGGTCCCACAGGCCACAGTCAAGGTGTGGCTGGGCTGGACTCCAACCTGGAGGCTCTGGGAGGAATCTTTGTCCAGGCTTAGTTGGGCGCTGGCAGAATCCGGGACCTTGAGGTTGCAGGGCTGACGTCTCTGTTTCCTTGCTGGCATCCGTGGAGGCTGCTCTCTGCCCTAGGGCCCCATTCCTCCTTGGGTGACCCCTCCGCAGCCAGTCAGCCACACATACTGCATCCTCCTCCAGCTTCAGTCTCTGCCTTCCTCTTCTGTCACTGGCAGACATGCTCCATCCCTGGCTGCATCACACCAAACAGTAAAACCCCGGCGTGTGTCACGCTCTCTGCAAGTGCTGACGTTCCCGGAGGTGGCTTCTGGTGTCTGCCCATGCTTTCCCTCCCGCCCTCATGATGAAGCCTCTCGCTGTCCCCAAAGCCTCACCTCACTGCCCATGGCCACCTCATCCCAGGGGAGGGTTTTGGAAGCTCACTGTGGCTGCCCATCTTCTTGGCTGATGGGACCCTCTGAGACTGGATGAACAGCTCCAGAATCTGGCCCTTGGGGGTCACCTGCAGGTGGTGCCTTCTGATGGGTCCTGAGGAAAGACTCCAGGAATGAGACGTCACACCCACTGCTCATCAGGGAGGCGGTGGTCTGGGGCCTGTGCGGGAGCCAGTACCTTCACGTGTATATCTCTGCAAGGTGGCCTGCGGCCAGGACGCCCCATGAGCCAGGACCCTGTGTGGCCAGTGGAGAAGTGGCTGCCTTGCCTGGATTCCCACCTTCCAAATTCGGGAACTAGACGCCGCGCCTGGACTCCAGGCCCTTGGGAAAGGGAGTTGTGGCTCTCCAGCCCTGCAGCCCCAGGCAGTGCCCTGGCACGGTTGGGGTGGAGGCCTGGGCCTTCCACCAACATCAACTGGGCTCCCCGCTGGCCCCAAGCCACAGTGAGGTGCCACCAGGGCAGCACTGGCTGCCTCTCCCCTGCACCCAGGATGCCCTGCCTGTGCACAGCCCCGCCTGCTCTTTCAGTGGCTTCTCCTCCATCCTGTCACCCCATCCACGTTTTGTGCTGTGAGCACCTCTGCTTCAGGGCAGGAGTCCCCAGGCCCATGTGGGAGGCTGTGGCCAAGCCTGGGGCAGTTTCTGATCACATTAGTATGGAACAGTCTCATTTGTTTTCTTGCCTTAAAAAGAGGAACTCCTCTATTTGGGCAGCTTCCTGGGTGTACCGAGAGAAGGAAGTGTCAAAAGTTCAGGCCTGCCCGGGCGCAGCGGCTCACACCTGTAATCTCAGCACTCTGGGAGGCTGAGGCGTGTGGATCACCTGAGGTCATGTGTTCCAGACCAGCCTGGCCAATATGGCAAAACCCCGTCTCTACTAAAAATACAAAATTTAACTGCATGTGATGGCGTGTGCCTGTAATCCCAGCTACTTGAGAGGCTGAGGCAGAGAATCATGTGAACCTGGGAGATGGAAGTTGCAGTGAGCCGAGATTGCACCATTGCATTCCAGCCTGGGTGATAGAGCGAGACTCCATCTAAAAAATAAAAATAAATGTACAAAGTTCAGGCCTGGGGCACCCTTCCAGGCTGGATGTCAGCAGGGCTCAGGGAGGGCTGTCTGTGTGCTGTCAGGCCTGGGAGCTGTCTGAAAGGAGACCGGTTTAGAGGTGCTGAGTGGACAGGAGACACAGTCCTGAGTCTGACACACTGAGCCCTGTAGGAGCTGGCACTGCTCCGGTCTGCGGCCTCGCCCCTGCACAGTCCCTCCCAATTTATGCTGGCAGCACCCACCTTCACCAGAACCCAGAGGAGTTCTCCTTGTCTCTGCAGCTCCAGGGCCAGGTGCGCCTTCAGCCTGCCCACAGGGTGGTCTCCTCTCCGAAGTTTCAAGGGTAGCCCCACCTGGGGGATGGCTCTCCCAGTCACCCTCCTGAGGGGCTCCAGCAGGGCAGACCAATGGCTCTTAAAGCAACGTTTCTATTTGAAAAGAAGTGAAGGCACAAACAGCACCAAGGGTCGTGTGTTGGAAAGAGGTCTCCCACGTCCTTCCAAAGGGATATGCCCTACAGTGCCAGACTCGGCGCTCACGGAGGCGAGGTCATCCTGTTTCATGGTGAGAAAACAGGAACGTCTGTCTGCGCGCGTTCTTTGTGCCACCGTTAGGAGCAGGGGCTAGTTCACAATGAGAACGATGCCAGCTCCCCGCCCACGGGGCTACTGTTCGTGGGAAACACGACGTTCTTCTCTATATTTTGTTTTGAGACAGAATTTTGCTCTGTCACCCAGGCTGGCATGCGGCTCACTGTAGCCTTGCCCTCCGGGGTTCAAGTGATTCTCCTGCCTCAGCCTCCCGAGCAGCTGGGATTACAGGCACACACCACCACATGCAGCTAACTTTTCTATTTTGGGTAGAGACAGGGTTTCACCATGATGGCCAGGCTGGTCTTGAACTCCTGACCTCAAGTGATCCACCCCCCTCAGTCTTCCCAAAGTGCTGGGATTATAGACTTGAGCCACCGCACCCAGCCTTCCAAACCACTTTTTCAGAGTCCTGGCTCAACCCTAGAGTCCCCACCTTGGAAGACCTACCTCACTTCAGACCCCAGACCCAGGAGTGCTGGGGAGCACTGGAGTGACCTGTCCTTGGGTCTTTGGCAACACTTTAGGGAGCCAGCGTTCACCCCAATGCTCGTGGCATCTGGCAGTTCCATGGCCAGGGCTGATTTGTCCTGCGGGGCCGTGTCTGTGACAGCGCAGAGGTTGGTCTGCGTCCCTTCTCACCGCACGGCCTGGCTGCTGTCCTGCTCCAGGTTTGCAAGGCTGCTTGGCGACTCTCTGGTTCCAAGTGCGGTTCAATTTCTTGTCCTTGGCTTGGCCACTTGATGGCTTTTTCTCTGAACATGCTGCTCATATCTGTTGTTCCCTGGGGATCTGGAAGGGTTATTTATCGCAAACCAAAGATAAAATTCTAAGGGACCCCAACCATCTGAATGGACCCTCTTCTTTGCTAGGGCATCAGAGTGAACCTGAAAAACTGGCTCGGGCCATGAGGGGAAAGGGCCGGACAGCCTCCTTATTCCCCTCTCTCTAGGAATTCGGGGAAGGCCGACCAGCACTGCCATCGATACAGACCTTCAGTCTGATGAGAGACATTTACCAGCTCTTCTCTTGGAAGCCTGCTACCTGGAGGTTTCACCTGTTGCTAAAAGCCTGGTCTCCACAACCCTTATCCTCAGACATTCCTTTCTGTCGACTCCAGGTCTTTGGACAATCTTAACTCTTTCAACCAACTGCCAATCAGAAAATTTTTAAATCCACCCAAAACCTACAACCCCTGCCCTGTCCCCCGGAGTTGCCCCACCTTTCCAGATGGACCCAAATATGTCTTCCATGTATTTGACTGATGTCTTCAGTCTCCCTAAAATGTTTAAGACTAGACTGTGCCCAGCCACCCTGGACACATGTTCTCCTGTGTCATGGGCTATGGTCCCTCATATTTGGCTCAGAATAAATGTCTTCAAATATTTTACAGCGTTCGACTCTTTTCATGGACACTGTGTGTGGAGGGAATCGTGTGTTACATGCATGGGGCATATTTCCTGGTTTGTCTTGTCTTCCAGTTTGTTTACAGTATTCTTATTTTATCTTTTTAGATTTTTAGGTAGTATTTATGAATCCCAATCCAGTTTTGTGTCTTGTATTTCTTTTTAAAAAATTTCAATAGCTTTATTGAATATACGTTGTGCAGCATCCACTCCACCGTTTGAAGGGTGTAATTCAGTAATTCAGTGGTTTTTAGTATGTGCAGTTTGTGCACATTTTCATCACCTGGAAAAAAACCCTGAATGCTGTAGCACCATCCTGCTACATTCCTGCGAGATCGTGAAATGCTTATTTTATGAGATTGTGAGATGGATATTTTGGTTTCCTGACATACAGCTCCTAAAACCCTTGGAATCTCTGGAGTGATGAGGGCATCTTTTGTACGCTAACTGGGGGTCTCCAGGGAGCCTTGGGATGGGGGCCGGCAGGATTAGAGGCCTGGGACTCCAGCCCCACCCCCAGCCTTCAGGGCAGGGGAGGGGCTGCAGGTCGGGTTGATCAGTGGCCAGTGGTTTAATCAATCATGCCTATGTAATGAAGCCTCCCTCCTCAGTCAATTTCCCAAAAGGACAGGGTTCAGGGAGCTTCTGGTAGCAGAATTCTTGCAGCTGCCTGGAGGTGGCGCCAGGAGGGCCTGGGAGCTCTGTGCCCCCCGCGTGCCTGCCCCCCACACCGCGTGCCTGCCCGGCCCTCCCCGCGTCGCGTGCCTGCTCCCTGGTGTGCATCTCCTCCCCATGCTGTGCATCCGCACCTTCGTTACAGCTTGGGTCATAAATGGGTAAACGCGGCTTAGTCTGTCCCCGCGTCCTGTGAGCCGCCCCAGCAAGTCATCAAACCTGAAGAGGGGGTCGTGGGAACCCTGAGTCATGGCAGGTGGGTCAGAAGCACAGGCCACACCCGGGGCTTTCTACTGGAAGTGAGGCTCCTCGCAGGGGACCCGACCTGAGGGATCTGACGTGACCTCCATGGGGATGGCGTCAGAAGTGAGTTGAGAACACCCAGCCGGTGTCCACTGGGTTGTTTGCTGGTGGAGAGAAGTACACACACGCTTTGGTGATGGGGTGAAGTCCTGTACCGCGTGAGAGTAGGGAAAGCACACTGGTTTTTCCCTATTTCTTTTTGTTTGTTTTTTAAGATGCAGTCTCACTCTGTGGCCCAGGCTGGAGTACAGTGGCGTGATCTCAGCTCACTACAACCTCTGCCTCCCAGGTTTAAGCGATTCTCCTGCCTCAGGCTCCTGCCTGTAGCTGGGATTACACATATGTGCCACCATGCCTGCCTAATTTTTGTGTTTTTCGTAGAGACAGGGTCTCACCATGTTGGCCAGGCTGGTCTCAAACTCCTGACCTCAGGGGATCCGCCCTCCTCGACCTCCCCAAAGCGCTGGGGTTACAGGTGTGAGCCACCACTCCCGGCCTCTCCCTGTTTCTTAATAACGGCCGCCACTCCCTGCCAACCGCCCACCTCCTTTTCCTCCCTGTAGCGCTCCCTATTCCGGCCATTTCTGAGAAATAGAACCGGCCTCTGCTTGGCCTGTTGTGTGTGGCCTCTGTCACTTAGCGTCGTGTTTCCAAGGCCCCCGTGTTTTGGCGTGGATCTGTGCTTCGTTCCTTTACGTGGCTGAATGACATTCCGTGGTGTGGATCTGTCCATCTGCTGATGGGCATTTGGGCTTTTCCACCTTTGCCTCCCATGGAAACCGCCGCTGGAATGTTTGTGCACAGGCTTCTGTGTGGCTGCGTGTTTGCTTCTCTCAGGCCGGGCTTGGGGTGGAACTGCTGTGTTTACAGTGACTGTCCAATCCGTTCTGGAATGCGACTCGCTTTTCTATTCTGAATTGTCTAGCATTTAAACATCTCCTCTTTTTACATGGAAACCTCTGATTCAGCTGGAATGCCTTTGGCTATAGAGAGAGGTGAGGACCCAGCCTCACCCTGTTCCCTCCACGGTGCCCAGCGGCAGTGGCTGCCCGCGTGCCCCGTCCCTCCCCCGCAGATCTGAGAAGCACTCCATTGTCACCTCGATTCTTGGGCTTAACTGGGCATCTCCAGGGCCCGCTGTGTGTCTTCCTCTGTGCCCCGGCTACTCTGACAGTCGTCCTACACCTAACTGTGGGGGGGGCCCTGCCTGGGACACCCCCTCCTGTGGAGCAGCCTGACAGTTGCCTCAGATGATTTCTCATGAGAACTTTGCCAAGGTGAGAATAAAAAAGCCAAGGGAAGGGCCTGGCAGTGGTTTCTTGGCAGGTGCTAACTCAGTGTGGGGGGCTGGGGTGGGGGAGGGAGGGAGGGAGCTGTGTCCTGCAGTATTGACTCGCCTCGGAGGGTCTCTTCGAGGGCAGTACCAGGCTTACACGGGGGTGTCATTCAGCCTTGGCACCGGAAGCTCACATGACACGATGTTTGCCTAGTGAGTGAACAGCTTCCACGTCCACCCTGCGATGGGCGGCCATAGCTGCCATCGCCTCAGCCTGATTCATCCCACTCCAGCATCACTCCCCAGCGCCCTGCCCTGCATGCTGGGTACCCAGTGGCCCAGAGGAGCTGGAGGTAGTGTTCCCTGCCAGAACTGGGGGCTCCTCGAGAGGGGCAGGCCGGACCACTGGCCCAGGGGTTTCTATTAGGGTGAGGATGCCCCAGCCCGCCTCACCCCTCTCCCCTCCATCCTCCCCTCCCTATCCAGAAGGCCTGCTGCAGCTGTCTTTGTCAAGGGCCCCGCCTCCCTTCCTCCACCCTGCACAGCCTCCACGTCTCAGCTGGGACATCCTTTCTCTGCCTGCTCTGGGGTGGGGGCTCCTTCTGGGCCCCAGCTCCACCTTCCACTGTGGCTGCTTCAGGAGCAGCAGCTGCCTGGGGGTCCTGGGTCCCGTGCCCTTCAGGCCTGACAGTTGGCTGGAGGTGGGAGGGCCTGCTGGAAGTCATAAGGGCAGGTAGGGGTGGGGTGGGAGAGTTTAGCCTGAGGTGAGGGAGCAAGGCACCCCCCCCATCCACTCCACTCCACCCCCAAGCCCAGGATGGCGGGGTTCCACGCTCATTGGATACTTGTGTCAAGTGATCCAATCACATTTTATTGGGGGAGGCCAGGACTGGAAGGGATGGCAGGTACGAAGGGCCCCCGGCTCAGACAGCAGCAGATTTAGGCAGGACTCCATGAAGGACTTCCTGAGGACAAGTGGTGCTGGATGGTGATTGCAGAGGCCGGGAGGTGTGGTCTGGCCAGGCTCGAGGGAGGGCGGCCCTGAGCACCTGCCAGGCCGGGGGTGGGGCCGTGGGGCTGAGTGTCCAGGGTCCTGGAGGAGGGCGGCCCTGAGCACCAGGCCTGGGGTGGGGCCGTGGGGCTGAGTGTCCAGGGTCCTGAAGGAGGGCGGCCGTCAGTCCTGGTTGCAGAGGTTGGCCTGGCAGCAAGCAATGGACACGTAGGGACCCAGGCCCAGGCTGTGGATGTCGGGACAGCCCCTGTGGCATGACTTGGTGACTAGAGGCAAGTCCCAGGGGTTGTTCAGGCCCGCTGAGTGGGCAGGAGAGAAACCATGGAGCTCCCTGAGGCTCTGATTTGCCCAGACCCCACCGCCCCATCTGCTGCAGAGTGGAGGGTCAGATGCCCCAGGTACGTGAAGCATGCAGGCACTCCCGGGGCAGATGTGGTGGCCCTCGCTCACACCCTTCCCTGGGCATGGGTGGCAGACACTGCCCTCTATGCTTCTGACTTCCTGGGGGCCTAGATCAGGCTCTGTCCCCCTCTGAGCCCACATCTTCCCATCTGGGCAATAAGGATGTGGGCAGCCCACCAAGGTCCCCACTCACGGGTGGCAATGGTGGTGCAGTGGGTGGAGTCCCTGGGGCATCTGAACGCACGGGAGCACCCTCCAAAGCCCTGGCACTGGTGACACCACATGGCTTGAGCTGCAGTTGTGGGCACAGGGACAGACAGGACACAAACAGAGGGTGGGAGGCAGGTGTGGGCCACTTCTGCAGTCACGGCGCCCACTCAGCTCCACCCAGCACGCCATGTCCCTTCTCAGGGACCAGTCTCCCAACCCTGTGATTCAGCCCTCTCAGGAGCCGGGCCACTGTCCCTCATCCTGGGGTGTCAGCTGTCCCTGCAGCTGGAGCCAACTGGTTGCATCCTTGCCCAGGAAGGAGCCTCGGGCAGGTGGGGCCAGGCAGTGTGATGTCCCAGGGGAGTGGGGGTGCAGCAGCCTGGGCTGTTTGGGGCCCTGGGTGGGGGTGTGGGGGGAGGTGGAGGGGCCCTGAGATGCACTTTCTGCCCACTTTTGCCTCCAGGTACTGAGCGGGACCCTTGAGACCCCAGGGACTGGATTCTGGTGGCTGAGATGATGGGGCCATTCCTGCCTCCACAGGGGGGCCCAGGGCAAGGGCAACCAGGATGTGGCAGCGCCCGAGCAGCAGCAGGGAGCGGAAGCTCTGCCTCACTTTACCCAGGAGCTCAGGAGACACTAGTTCTTCCACCAGCACTGCTGTGGGTCTGCCCAGCCGTCCTGCTCTGTGCTTTGGGCACCGCCCCACCCCCGAGGCCCGCCAGCCCTCCTGGGCACCCCCAGCAAGGGGCTTCCCTGCCTGCTCTCTGCCCCTCTTCGTCCCTGTCTCTGTCCTCTCCTCCCGGGTCGCCTCGCTCCATTTCCCAGCCTCAAACCCCCTCCCTCCCTCCCTCCCTCCCTGTCCTTCCCCCCATTTCACATACCCAGGATTGGGTAAACAGAGTCCCTAATGCCTGCTGGCCATGGGCCTGCTCCCTCTGCATAGCACCTGCAAGGTGGCAGGGCCGATGGCATGACCACAGGACGTGAGGGCTGCTGTGTTACAGATACCCTGCGGGCTCTGGCCCTGGCTTCCTCTGGAGCTGTGCCCAGGCAGCCCAGCCTCGGGACGCCCTGTCCCCTCTCTGCCAGGCTGCCCCCCGCCTCACGGTTACCAAAGGTGGAGAAGGGCTGGAGTCGGCTTCAGTCAGCCCAGCTCCAAGCCCCAGTTCTCAGCATGGCTCTGTACGCACCAGTGCTGAGCTGACTCAGACCTCAGCGCACGCCAGGCCCTGCCAGATTCCTCCAGTCACCCCTGGGTCCTGAGGGTGGAATCCTCCACCGAGACACCACGGAGAGGGTGACACAGATGGGAAATTTCCACCATGGCTGGCACCTGCCATCAGCTTTGGTTCCTCTGCCAGCCCCAGAGAGCAAGCTGAGACCACACCTTCGAGCAAGAAAGGTGGTGACAGCTGCCTGCAAGCCCTGCCCTGTCCCTTCCCACCAAAGAGGCTTGAAGTTTCCCTTGGCTGTCACATCCAACCCAGTGACAGCCAATAAGCTGGACATGCTGGACACTGGCTGCCACAGGCCACAGCTGGCTGGGGTGAGGGGTAGCAGGGAAGACGGGCAGGAGGCTGGGGCACTGGAAGGAAGAGGTGAGGATGGGTGTGCCCAAGGGTGCCATGGAGAGAACCAGCCCCTGCCTGCCCCCCTGCACACAGCCACCCTCCCAATGCCTCCCTGGCTTCAAACTTGCTGCTCTTTCTGCCCTCTGAGCAAACAAGCCCTAGTGCAAATGCCACCTCCTCCAGGAAGGCCTCCTGGGTTTCCAGGGCAGAGTGAACAGCCCCGACTCTGACACAGCCACTGTGAGCTGCATCATCCTGCCTCAGCTGGCATCAGTGTCCCTGTTGTGTGTGACTGTGCTCCGGGCTCCCCCCTCACCCCCACCCAAGCATGAGGGCCTCTGAGGCAGGGTGGGGGGTTCTACCCACTCCTCAGTGCTCCCTCCCCTGCATGCAGTGGGGCCCAGGAGAGGCTTGCAGGATGAATTAATTCTGGGGGTGAGGATGTTCAGGCTGGGTTAACAAGAAAACTAATTCTGTCTCTTATCAGAGGGGTTTTTGTTTTGTTTTGTTTTGAGACAGAGTTTCGCTCTTGTTACCCAGGCTGGAGTGCAATGGCATGATCTCGGCTCACCGCAACCACCTCTTCCTGGGTTCAGGCAATTCTCCTGCTTCAGCCTCCGGAGTAGCTGGGATTACAGGCACGCGCCACCATGCCCAGCTAATTTTTTGTATATTTAGTAGAGACGGGGTTTCACCATGTTGACCAGGATGGTCTCGATCTCTTGACCTGGTGATCCACCCGCCTCAGCCTCCCAAAGTGCTGGGATTACACAGAGGGTTTTTATTTTCATCAATGAAATCCTGAGGGAGGCAGAGAAAATTTTAGCTTCAAACAGGAAAGGCTGCTCGATGGTGACTGTGGGGACACAGGGACAGTGTTCAGACTGGTGCCTGACACACAGGGAGAGAGGGAGGGAGGGAGGGGATGTTGAGAGGAGAAGAGGAGGGAGCAAGAGAGGGAGGAGGAGAGGAAGGAAGGGAAGGAGTGAGACGGAAGAGAGAGAGTAGGAGGGGGAAGCAGCAGGTGAGGGAGGGGCAGGAAAAACTGGAAGGAAAACGGGATGGTGGGATGGCTCTGGGTGCAGCTGCGTGGCTGGTGGCAGGTCTCTCCCACTGGGGCCCCTGTGCTGGCTCTGAAGCAGGCTGGCCCCTCGGGGAGATCGTGCTGTCCGTGGTGGCAGAGAGCAGACACCAAGCAAAGATTGGGGATGTGTGTGCCCCTGAGAGAGGCTCCCCGGTCCTCCAGCTGGAAGAGCAGTGAGACAGCCTGGGGCTTGTTCCTCGAGGGGCAGGTAGTATTTCAGCAGGGAGGGGCCTCTGGGTCCAAGGGGAGTCTGTGGGCACTGGGCATTCAGGCAAAGGCTCCTGTGATGTGCCACATGACCACGTGTCCAGCCCTGATGGTGATAAAGACTTTCTCCAGGTCACACTGAGTCCCCAAGCTCCCCATGTGTGTCTGGGACCTTCAGCACAGAGCTGGTCTCCCCTCCTGACCCTGCGGCAGTCCTCAGAGCCAGTGGCTCAGCCTCTCATAGGCCAGGAGAGTGCCCCTGGGGATGGAGACTGGAGGTACGTAAGACACCTGAGCCAGCGCAGGGACTCACTGATGCTCCACCGCCTGCTCATTAAGGGCCTGGGAGGAATGGGCTTCCCAGGGCCTCCCACCCACAGCCAGGAGAGCAGAGGCTTGGCCCCTGGGGAGCTGGGCTGCTTGGGTTTCGAGGGTGGTGGTGGGAAGATTCCCTGCCAAGAGAAAGTGCCCGGCCCTGCTGGGGACGCCAAGGCCAGGTATGCATGGCTGCGCTTGAGGGGTCACCCCCCGGGTCCCCCAGGAAGGCCCTGGGCCAAGGGATCTGAAGCTGGGGGGACGGGGCCAGCCGTAGTGGACGCAGGCACTGTGGGGGTGAGGGTTGGAAGATGCGGAGTGGGTAAAATCGCCCAGGGAAGCAGGGGACAGAGGAGAGGACTCAGGAGGAGGGACTGCGGATGGGTGAGCAGAGGGACTTGGTTTTCCTGGGCGAGGGAGGAGGGAGTCCAGGGAGAGCAGCCCCAGGAGACAAGCCGGCCGGAGGCCAGGCCCAGGAGGGCTGGAAGGGCACTTTCGGACTGCGTGCGCACGCAAAGGTGCGTGTGTGAGGGCATCGCTGTGGCCGGACAGGTCTCAGGAGAGGAAGGGAGGTTTGAGCCAAGAGCTGTGCACCCCAAAAAGTGTGGGGGTCAGTGCGAGGGCTGGGGCTGAGCTGGATGGGCCTGTGGGATTCCAGGAGGCTTTGGGAGGACAGCTGCAACTGGCAGCTGGTGGGAGAACAGGAATGGGTTCTCCAAGGTGGCAGTCGCAGCCCAGGGCTGGGGGACAGGGCTTTGGGCTAGAATGACAGGGGCCTGAGCAGATGGACCAGCCCAGGACTCACCCAGCGGCAGGCTCAGGACAGCGGCCAGCAGGAGCCCCTGATGCAGCTGCATGTTCTCCTGGCGAGGTGGGACTCTGGGCACCCTGGCTGGCTGCCTTATACCTGCTGGCACCCCACCCTGGCCCTCACCTGCGCAACAGACTCTGCGGGTCTGAGTCACCCGGCAGCCAGGCTTAGCCAAGGAGCCGGGCTTGGGTCCAGGTAGTCTGGGGTCATGCTGGCCCCAGAGCTTGCTAGTTAGGCCTCCGGGCGGGCCTGTGTAACCTCATGAGCCATCTTTTCTTGTCCATAAGTAGGGCTAACCCTGGGCGACGGGATGGAGGATTCCATAAAATGGCCTGGCACCAGGCAGCCGACCGCCACAGGCCGGTCTCCCTCAGTGGCTGGGAAGAAGGGTCCGGCACCAGCCACCAGCCCACCCCTTCCTCCTGAAAATTTACCTGAGGCTCAGGGCTGGGTGGAAGCCAGAGACCCTCACCTGTACTCCCACCCTAGAGTGAGCTGGATGACAAGACCTCCTCCAGAGAGGCCAGAACTTTCCCACCTCATCCCTCCCAGGGCTGGGAGAGCAGAGGGAGCATGGCGTGAGCAGCCTCTTCATCTTCTGTACAAGCAATCACCGCCATTGTCACACTGTGACTAATGCCCCAGGATCTGTGCACAGGAGTGGGGGGGGGTGGTGCAGAAGGGCCCTTGGTAATAAAAGGGGCCCCAAGGATAAAGGAAGAGCCCAGAAGGGACACCCTGGACAGTGGGAGCCATCGGAGGTTCCTCCAAAGGCTGATGAGGGGCTGGGGCCCCGAAGGGCCTGTCTATAGCAGTCAGCCCCGACAACCAGGGGCCTCTGTGTGTCTCTTGAGCTGCCCACATGGCTTCCGTCCACCCTTCTGTCTGGGGGGCTCCTTAGGGCTGGGAGGTGGGCCCAGAAGGAGGGAGATGCTGAAAGAGGGGCAGGTGCAGGCCCTCAGTCCTGGGGAGTCAAGAAGCTGGGGTCAGGAACTAGGTAGCCAGAGAGGTCAGAGATGGTGGGATGGGGTCCTGAGGTCCCACCTCCCTTACCCAGCACCCCCAGCCTTCCCCGGGGGCTTGTCTGCCCCTAGACGGCATGGGGGGTCGGCCTCTCTCCCACGGAACGGTGGGGCAATACTCGGCAAGCCTCAGAAGCCCAGACTGTCTCCCTCCCAGGCCTGGCTCAGGGGACAGGCCAGGCCTGGAGGAGGCAAGAAAAGCCCGGGGCCTGGACTGGGTGGGGTAGACAGGAGAGCAGCTGCGTGGAGGCCGGAGGGCCCGCCCAGCCAGGCTGGAAAGGCGAGGCCTGAGCTCAGGCCGAGGCAGTGGGGCTGCAGCGAGACAACGAGAATCTGTTCATTTATTCACTGCTCAGTGAGACGCTGGCTGGACCTCTCCTGGGTGCTGGGTACATGGTGGGCCAGGGAGAGAGTGGCCTGGGGGTGGAAGTCCATGTCCTGGTTAGGGTTAGGGTTGGGGCAAGCATTAGCAGCAGGGCATGGGCCTGGGAAGTGCCTGGACCCCAGGACATAAGATAGGAGGGAGAGGCGCCATCCGTTCAGCCGACACCTATGCCCACGAGTAGTGAAACCAAGCACCCGTAGAACAGCCTGGCGTGTCCAACGTGGGGGCCTCTCTGCTTCTTCTGACCATTTTCAGAGTTTTAGAATTTTGAACCTAATCACCTTCATGAGAGAAGGCGAATCAGACACTACCTGGGGGAAGAGGCGGCAGCAGGCCCGGCCCCACCTCCCCAGGACCCCCACCTACAGGAAGCCTGCCCAGGGCTGCAGCCCCACCCCCACAGACCCCAGGCCAGACCAGGGCTCCTGCTGAGCCGGTTTCCTTTCCCATGCTGACCCGGCCATGTCCCCAGGTCCCAGCCCAGGGTCACTGCCCGCAGCTCTCGCTTCTTCTTAGCGGCTGATTCCAGTTCCCAGGAGAAGGTATAACATCTAGCGAGCCAGAGCCGCCCAAGCAGCCACTCCTGAGCCGCTTGGAACTTCCAGGACGCACAGACAGCGGCACAAATAGCCCTGGGCATGTACACCATCAAGGGGCCCTCGGTTCTGCCAGCGAGATACCCAAAGTGGGAACTGGATCCCCGGGGTGGCCGGTACCTCTCCCTCTACTCCCACTTTGCCTGGCACCCAGAGGCAGCGCTGAGGATTACTGGCCCCCCGGAGTGGCCAGCGCCTCTCCCTCTACTCCCACTTAGCCCGGCACCCACAGGCAGCGCCGAGGCTTACCCTATGAGTCAGGGCTTCTCAAACCTCCCGTTCCACGTTGCTTCTTCTAAGCTTTCCATTTTGCAAACTTACCTACCCCTTCCCAGGCTTGGGGGTCCAAGGAACCCCAGCTGGTGGGAGAAGCAGCAGCGCCATGGTGCCTGGGTGGTGAAAGGGCCAGGAGGTGCTACTGGGGGCAGCTGTTTCACCTCCCTGTGCCTCAGTTTCCTCCCCATCAAGGGGGCAGGATAATGGCTCCCATCTCGCAGGGCTTCTATTCAGTGCTCAGAGCCACAGTGCAGTGGGGGGCCCCCATCCACCGCCACCTTGGTGAACCCAACGGGACCCGCGTACTGGTGTGGTTTCCGCTGGCGCTGCTGCCCAGACCCCGCGGCACACCGTGGACTCCCCAGGAGTGGGCCTGGCTAGCATTCGCCTCCTGTGTGCTCTGTGCCAGGTGCCCAGGGCAAGCCAGCCATGCAGCACGGTCTGTGGGGCTGGGGACAGTGCTATCAGTGTGGAGCTGGGGCAGGTCAGGGTGGGGGAATGGTGGACAGATGGAGGCAGGAGGCAGGGGTGAGAAGCTGCCCACCCCACCCCTCAACACCATGGCACTCGCAGCTCCTGCAGCTCCTTGTTCTCAGCTGCCGCTGAGCCCTGGGTGGCCAGGCCTCCTCCCCATCACCCCACTAAGCCATGAGACAGGGAGGACCTGATTGGGGGGCCCCTCCCAGCCCTGGCCCAGGAAGTCACCCGACTGGACTAGAGGCTTGCGCGCGGTGCAGTGACTGCTCCCAGGCTTCCCGAGGACAGGGAGCCTTTGGGGCTGGAGGGCCCAAAGCCACTTCCCTCCCAGCAAACATTGTGAGGCCTTGCCGGCTGCAGCTGAGAGGCCTCAGGAGACACCTGGCACCCTCGCAGCCGCCCCAGGCTAGGCCTGCTCTGGGGGTAGGGGCGAGGGGCATGCTGGCAGCAGCTCCTTCCCAGCTCCTGGCCTGTATGACACCCATCTTCACTCTGGCGAGTCACATTCCCCCCATTCCAGGCCCGTTCCCACACTGCCCTCCTCCAAGAGGAATTGGGTGTCTCGGCAAAAGACTCTGCCCCCCTCCCGTCCTCATGTCCTCAGGGCCGACAATCAGCCCCAGCCCCAGCCCCAGGAGCAGAACGCAGGCCTGCATGCAGACTGGCTGCAGGGACACCCCTGGGGTGCATGCAGACTGTCATCCCCCATCCCCTGGGGTCCCACATCAAAGCTCTCAAGATGCAATTTCCAGCAGGGGTTCCCCGCTCAGGGTCACACTTTGGGGCAGGGGCAGTATCACTGCACGGACGTCTGTTTCCATCCTGCCCATGCGGGACGGCTTGAAGTGCTTGGAGGGCTCCTCCAAGGACACCAGAGCCGGGGGCACTGCTCAGGTGGGGGCCTCAGGTGCAGCGTGACTCATGGCACTAAAAGGTCTCATGCCCCCACTGGTCCCATTCCCTGGGAGTCTCTGGGAATCCCCACCCCTAGCTGCGGCTTCTGCCCCACCCTCCCTACCAAAGCAGTCCCAGGTGCAAGGCGCTGGGGCACCTTGCTGTGGGGAGGGGCTCACTGACCCAGTCCCGCTGTGGGGAGGGGCTGGGTCTCCGCCCGCCTCAACCCCACCCTCTCGTGGCCACAAGAGGGCAGCACGCTCCCACCTCCCCACACCCTTGCCTGCCCCAGGCTGCTCCCGACCCCTGGCCCATGGGTGCAGCCCTCAGCCCTGCTCTACCAGGCCCTGCTGTGATTGGGGGCCAGGCTTCAGCAGGCCACCTGCCCTGCCCTGCCCTGCCCCTTTCCCTCCCTGCCCAGAATAGCACTGGCCTGGGCAGCGACCAGGACACACCAAATATAGCACAGCCCAGCTCCTGCCAGCCTCAGGCCTGGCGCCCTCCCTGTGAGTGGGTGGGAAAGGTCAAGGGGTTTGACTGAGAGAGGACACAGACCCCCTTAGTGGACCTGGAAAAGCCTCTGCAGCTTCGGGGGTCTTGGGGGCCTGCTGAGGCAGAGCTGCCCCCTCCCCTGCAAGGGGTGGTTCCCAGGCAGCCTGGCAGCCTTCCTAGCACGGGGACAGTGCCCAAGGCCTTCCTCTCACAGCTGGGTCCCGCACCTGCCCGGCAGCTCCTGGCCTCGGGAGGAAGCATGGCAGCCGTCCTTGGCCTGGAAGAGTTCTTCCTCCTGAGTCCCCACCAAGTTCCTCATCTTTCCCTGCCCCAGCACAGCCTGGGCAGGCAGAGGCAGGGGCCTTCCCGGAAGGTGAGCTTGGTCGCAGCACCCATCTGCTCAGTGCTCCTCGCCTGACTGGGCCCCTGCCCATAAACAGCACTGTGCCAGAAGCCTCCAGCCCTGGACAGGCGAGGGGCTGAGCCCACCAAGGCCAGACACTTTTGGGACCCCACACATCAGCCTTTAGGAAACCAAAGGTCAAGGCCTCGAAGTGAGGTCGGTGGTGGTTGGGGGAGAGGTGGCTGGGGTCAGGCGTCCTCTTGGTCACAGGCCCAGGCCCTGGGCATGGCTGAGGAGGTCTCAGGGAGGGCAGAGAGTGAGGCGGGGCGAGCGGGGTGCGAGGGTGCAGCAGTGTCTCCCGAGAGCTTTGTTCTTGACTGGGTCTGCCTGGGGTGCTTTAGAGCAGACCCCAGAGGGTGGCCAGGAGGATGGGGGCCAGGGCCAGGGTCGCTGGGGCGGCAAAGCCGGCGCCATTACAGAGGTCGTATTGGCAGCAAGAGGTGGTGGACGCGTGCTTGGAGTAGCCATCGTACACGGTCTCGAAGCATTTGGGTACGCAGGACTTGCTCACCTTCATCCTGGTGGGAGTGTAGTCTGCAGTGGGGTGGGTCGGTGAGCCAGCTCCCCGTAGAGGGCCGAGGGCACAGCCGGCCCCACCCCAGCATGCAAGGCCATGAGGGGAGGGCCCTCAGCTTGGAGCTTCACGACAGGATCTGGGGACAGGCCTCCTTCCTCAGGACCCCTACATGCTCAGGAGCAGGGCAGAACCTCGCCCTCGTGCTCCCCAGGCAGGACCATGCAGGGCCCCCAGACTCACAGGTGCGTGTGGTCATGCAGTAGGCGACCATAGCCGGGCAGCGCATGGGGTTGAAGCAGTTGTCTCCATTGTAGGCACACACGTGGCAGTCCAGGGCCTGGGCTGGGCCGGTAGATGGGCAGGAAGGGAACAGAGGTCACAGAACAGGAGAGTCCCCTCCTCCAGCCATCAGGCCCCCAGCCTATCACCTTCCCCAGGGTAGGGGGCTGGAAGGAGGGGTGGTTGCTGGGAATTCTGGCCTCTTTCCCTACTTTCAGCCCACCTGCCATCAACATGGGCCTGTCCATCCCTCTGTCCTTTGTCAATCTTACCCAGAGGTAGGCCCATGAGGGCCACCAGGAACAGGGTGAGCAGGGGCATCATGGCTGCAGGCAGGAGGGCAGCGTGGAAGTGGGGAGGTGGACAGCAGACAGCCCTGGATCCAACTCAGGGTGGTGTGCGGAGGACGTGGCGCTGGGCCTGCCTCCCACAGCTGCCGGTCTAGCGGGAGTCCTGCAGCCCTGCACAGCGCGGGCAAAGACAGGTGGTCAGTGCTGGGCCCTGAAGGACCCATGGGGGCCTGGGCAGGGATGGGGGTGGGCAGAGGAGCCACCCAACTCAGTGGGTGTCAGGGAAGTTTTCCCAGAGGAGACACTTGGGATGGGACAAGAGGGGAGAAGAGGTCAGGTCATTCCAATCAGAGACCAGCACCTGCAAAAGCTCAAAACAGCCTGTAGTGCTGGACAGGGGAGGGGGAGGGATGGGAGGAGAATGAGGGGCAGTGCCAGAGAAGGAGTGGGGGTGGGCAGTGCTAAGGGGAGGCAGAGGGACCTTAAATACCAGCCCCAAACAAGGACTTTACCCAGGGGATGGTTGCTGCAGAGGTCCTATGGGAGCTGGTCCTCACCCCCATCCCACACAAGGCCCTGGGGACGGATGACTGGCCATGGCAGGACTGGGCCGGAGGCCTGGGTCTCTTCTTGCTGTTTCCCTCCCCTCTGCTCCTGGGTTGTCCCTACTTGGTGCCCCTTCTTCCAGGAAGATCTCCAGAGCCCTCGTTAGGGCTGTCTGAGTCCTCGGCCACTGCAGAAGCTCCCCAGCAGTGATGAGCTGTTCCCAGCTTGTGGGGAATGCATTTTCAGCGCCCCCCACCCCGGGAGGGCACTTGGGCCAGACCGGAAGAAGCAGGTTGGGCCTGGTGTTTGGAATGGGGATGCCTCCTCTCTGAAAAGAGGTTTACAGTGGGGAGGTGGGGGTTGGATTATGATTCCGCGTCCCCCGCGGGGATACTCAGCCGTCGATCCCCGTCCTGGGGGACGAAATTAGACTTATCCCATCCTGAAAACAACAAATCTGTTTTTCATAACACATTTGCCAGGCCGACCCCAGGATGCCAAAGGCCAGAGTCCCGCGAGGCCTGCGGCTCGGAGCTTCCCGCCCCCTCTAATAGAGCCCCGCCCCAAAGATTGCGGTCCCGGGTCGAGGGGAGGGCTCTGGGCGCGAGCAGAGCTATTAGGGTGACCTCACCTGTGACCTTCACCACATTGAGGCACCGCCGCGCCTGGGAGTCCCCGCGGCCGCTCGCCAGTAGGTGCCTCCCTCGGTCAGATTGAACGCGCGTCTGTATGCCCCGCAGCACCCGTGCCGCATAGCCAGATGCCCACCGCAGGCCCAGCCCCAGTCCCGCCCCCGGAACGGCCCGCCCAGCGAGAGCTCCCCACAGGCCCCACCCCGGGCCCGCCTCCGTGGCGACCCACCGAGCCAAGCTCACCGCAGGCCCCGCCCCAGCCCCGCCTCTTGGGTACCCACCAAGCTGTTTGCCACAGGCCCCGCCCCTTCCCCGCCCCTGCCTCGCCTCTCAAGCCGCTCAGCAACCCGAGATCACAGCCGGGCCCCGCCCCTTCCCCGCCTCCTGGGCTACTCACCAAGCCCAGCTCACTGCATGCCCGCCCCCGTCCCGCCCCCTCCCCGCCCCCGGACGGCCGGCTCGCCGGACCAATGTTCGGACCCCCACGCCAGCCCAGGTACCTGTATCCCCAACAGAGAGGCCGTCACGCAGTGACTCCCTGGCGACCCTCAGACCCACGTGTTCCGCCAGGACACTGCGCAGACCATCTTCACCTGGACCCGCGGCAGCCCAGCCTTCCCCGCAGCCGCGTGGCTCGCCGCCCCACCCTGCCGTCCCCACCCCGCGCTCCTCCAGCGCAGTCCTAGCAGCTCCGGAGCAGGCGCCCTTCGGCCCTCGGGGTCCCTGGCGCCACCGCCTCACTGCTCCTGGCCTCCGCCCGCTCAGCCTCCGAGCTGGTCCCCGCCAGCAAAGCTGGAAGGCAGCCCGGTGTTCCGGGGTCCTCTCACCATCATAACGTTAATGTTAATAATTATCTTTACATTAAATATTTAGATTGTTGGTTCTGTTTTTGGCAAAATGTAATAGAATTTCATGGGTCCTAAAGTTTTCATTTTTTTCCAATGTGAGAAAGAAGATAAAACATTTTCTTTTCTCATTTTTTACTTTAAAGCATTTTTGCAGGCCTGAGGTGCAGAATACCTCAGGTCTGCTGGGCAAGCGGGCTCTGGTTCCGGGAAACCCCTGGGTCCCGACACACTAGGCCAGTTCGTCGTTCCGTTTGCCGAGAGGTAACGCGCGCCCTAGCGTGCCAGGAGCCGGGGAGAGGACAGAGAATAAAACCAGCAGACGTTCCAGAATATTCCCGCCCCATGGAGCTCACATTCTGGTGGGAAAAGAGGCGTAAAATGAACGCATAGGTCAGAACCGGAGTGTGTCGCGGGCTTCAGCCTCAGACAGCTATGAATTAACCCTCCCGCCTTAATAAATATGAGGCCAAATACACAAAACAACGCGCTTTTAGCCATGACTCAACAGTGGACGGGCAGCACCGGGCAGTGATCCCTGAAAGAACCGACACAAATGAAGTGAGCTGCAGGATGGAGGCAGGGAGGGGCCTGGAGAGAGCCCAGGGCCTTCAGATGAGCAGAGTGGAGCATCCTGGCGGGGCGGCTGAAGTCACAGGGCAGGAGGCTGGAGAGGAAAGAGCAGCGGACAGGGGAGGAGGGAGAGGACCAATTAGCCCAGGACCAATTACGGCAGCATTTGAGGAACCTCCCCCAAAACATGGAAGGAACCGCTGGCAAGGAGCCGTAAACAGTTCCCAGAGCTCACCCTGGTGGGAAGCGTGCGCCTGGGTGCAGGGGGAGGAGAAGCCCGTCACGCACCCGCCATCCAGCTGTGTACTCAGAAGGGAAGCACCTCAAAGGCCAGTCAGATCAGCCCCAGGCTAAAGACCAAGTTCGACCCAACCAGCAAAGCATCAATGCATGCCTTGAAAGGATCTATCTCCAACTTAATTGCATCCAAGAAAAAAACCTTAAAATTATTTGAAAGAAGACTGGGTGCGCGGTGGCTTACGCCTGTAATCCCAGAACTTTGGGAGGCTGAGACAGGCAGATCACCTGAGATTGGGAGTTTGAGACTAGCCTGATCAACATGGAGAACCCCCATCTCTACTAAAAATACAAAAAATTAGCCCGGCATGGTGAGGCAAGCCTGTAATCCCAGCTACTTGGGAGGCTGAGGCAGGAGAATTGCTTGAACTTGGGAGGTGGAAGTTGCGGTGAGCAGAGGTCACGCCACTGCATTCCAGCCTGGGCAACAAGAGTGAAACTTCATCTTTATTTAAAAGAATACAAAGACAGTCCCACTCCCATCAATACAAAATTCATTCAATAAAATGTCTGACATCAAATGCACGTCACCAGGCATGCAAAGAAACAGGAAAATGGGAGGCACAGGGGAAGAAAACATAGGTCACACAGATGAAGTCTTAGTAGGCAAGCATGTTAACACAGATTTGTAAGTGAATTTTGTGTGTTTGAAAAGCATGAACATATATGATGGGGCATAGCAGTTTTAAAAGACACAAATCAAACATCTAAAAATGAGAAATAGGTTTAAGGTGAAAAATGCACAGTGTGAGATGAACAACAGATTACAGACGGCAGATGAGTGAACAGAAGCTCAGCATTAGAAACTACTAAGAAGGTATCACAGGGCCAGGGGCGCTGGCTCACGCCTGGAATCCCAGCACTTTGGGAGGCCAAGGTGGGCAGATCACATGAGGTCAGGAGTTCAAGACCAGCCTGGGCAACATGATGAAACCCCATCTCTACTAAAAATACAAAAATTAGCCAGGTGTGGTGGCACATGCCTGTAATCCCAGCTACTTGGGAGGCTGAGGCAGGAGAATCGCTTGAACTCAGGAGGTGGAGGTTTCAGTGAGTCGAGATCATGCCACTGTACTGCAGCCTGGGTGACAGAGCAAGACTCTGTCTCATATATATATACACACACACACATACACATACATACATATACACACATATATCCATATTTTCACACACAATAAAATAAAATAAAAGTATAAAGGAATCACAGAAGAAAAGCCAAGACTGCCAGTGGGAACAGAGCATGTGGGAGCTGCGGGCTGCTCTCTTGTGGGTAACACCCACCATGGGCACCGAGGAAGGAGAACTGTGCAGACCCCAGGCACAATTAGTGCCTGAGTATAACTCACTGCTTACTGTATCTAGCTTATATATACAATCATGCTTAGTCCCATATAATCTTTCTATATAATCATGTAATAACTCACTGCTTACTGTATCTAGCTTATATATATAATCATGCTTAGTCCCATATAATCTTTCTATATAATCATGTAATAACTCACTGCTTACTGTATCTAGTTTATACATATAATCATACTTATTCCATATAATATTTCTATATAATATATATAATATATATAATCATACTTATATATTATATATATAATCATACTTAGTCCATATAATCTTTCTATATAATCATGTACTGAGTCACTGCTTACTGTATCTAGTTTATATATATAATCATACTTAGTCCATATAATATTTCTATATAATATATATATTATATATATAATCATACTTAGTCCATATAATCTTTCTATATAATATATATATTATATATATAATCATACTTAGTCCATATAATCTTTCTATATAATCATGTAATAACTCACTGCTTACTGTATCTAGCTTATATATATAATCATACTTAGTCCCATATGATCTTTCTATATAATCATGTAATAACTCACTGCTTACTGTATCTAGCTTATATATATAATCATACTTAGTCCCATATGATCTTTCTATATAATCATGTAATAACTCACTGCTTACTGTATCTAGTTTATACATATAATCATACTTATTCCATATAATATTTCTATATAATATATATATTATATATATAATCATACTTATATATTATATATATAATCATACTTAGTCCATATAATCTTTCTATATAATCATGTACTGAGTCACTGCTTACTGTATCTAGTTTATATATACAATCATCATGCTTAGTCCATATCTTTCTATATAATCATATAACAGATGTAGTCGGAGCTGTACTGACACATTTAGTGTGATTTATAGTATCCTTCCATATAACCATATAGTAGTTTACAGTAGGAGGAATGCCTAGAGTAGTCACGGAACAGAAGCAGCACATGGGAAAACAGCCAGACCGGGACGAGAACCAAAGACCCAGGCGGTGGCGTCCCTGCCTGAAAGGGCATACGCTGTATGGCAGGCTTGGAACAAGAGCCTCTCCTCCTGAGAAAGGAGTTGTGGTACCTTACATCCAGTTCCGGTGGAAAGTAGGCCTCAGGCCTGAGATCCCACAAATATCCGAGGGAGAAGAACCCCTCTGGTGTGACCAGTCACAGTGGCTGTACACCCTGTCAGTCTTTTCTCACTTCTGTGCTAGCTCAAATCATCCTCCCATAAATATCTTAAGAGAAAAGGACACGGCTGTCAGCTCCCACGCATTGGCTTACAGTATCCTTCTGTTAGGAATCCTTTGAGATCTCCAGGCCCCAGATAAGAAGTTGCTCACGACACCTGTTGCACACAGTCCACCTCCTTGCCTCAGTGACCTAATGGGGGTGGACCCCTTTTCTGTACACGACCCTCTACTACTGTGCATGGCACAGCTCCCTACTGTACACGGCCCACATCTCTGCCCAGGTGACATAGTGGGGTGGCCCCTTTGCTTGTGACTCACATGATTATGTATGCCCTATCAGTAAGCCTATAGATGATGAACTCACTCACGACCCTGACCCCTGCTTGTACCTAATAAATACAGATGCTTATGAGCGTTCGGGGCCTCACCTGTCTCCCCTCATAGGTGGTGTGGCCCCCCAAGTCCAGATGCTCTTCATCAGTTCTTCAGAGTCCTGTCTCTTTACTTCTCGAATCCTGCACCTCAGCACAGCATAAGGGACGCCCCACGACCCTGTGGGGCCAATAGCCCTACACTCTCGTGTGCCATTAGGGTCACAGAAGAGAGGAAGCAGGGACAGGAACAGATATGCAGGAAACAGTTGCCACAATGTTTTCAAGTTCGCCGCAAAGTGTAAACCTGCAGAACCCAGGGATTCGGTGAACCGCTAAACACGGAAATATGAAGAACGCTGCATCAAAGAGGCATCATCCAATTGCTTTGCACTAATGACAGAGAAGAAAATTAAAAACAGACATTATGTACAGAACATTCTTGTCAGTAACAATCCCAGCCGGGACACTGAAGCCGCATCCAAAATACAAAACAAACAGAAATCGCACCTGTCAATTTGAAATTAAAGGCCCAGCATAAATGAAGGTGAATCAAAGACTTTTTCAGATGCCTAAAGGCAGAAAAGGTGCAGCAGCGGCAGACGGGCACTGGAAGAAATGTGAAGGCAGCGGCTCCGAGCCTTTTTGGCACTGGGGACTCATCTTGTGGAAGACAATCTTTCCCGGGACCGGAGGCAGGGGGATGGTTTTGGGATGATTCGAGCACGTTCCATTTACTATGCACTTTATATTTATTATTATTACATTGTAATACATATTGGAACAATTGTACAACTCACCATCATGCAAGATCGGTGGGGGCCCTGAGCTTGCTTTCCTGCAACTAGACGGCCCCACCTCGTGTGATGGGAGCCAGTGACAGATCCCCAGCATTAGCTTCTCATGAGGAGCACGCAACCTGGATCCCCTGCATCTGTAGTTCTCAATAGGGTTTGCTCACCTGTGAGAATCTGATGCGGTAAATACAGATGGCGCTCCCCTTGCCTGCCCACCCGCCAGCCGCTCACCTATTGCTGTGGGGCCCGGTTCCTAACCTGTCTTTGACCAAGGGGTCGAGGACCTCCGTGTTAAAGGAAGTCGTTCAGGCAGATGTATGGATCTACACAGGACTAAAGGATACCAGAAATGGGAAATAGAAGGCAGTTTTTTTCTTATTGTGGAATCACGTTAAAAGTTGACTACCTAAAGCAAAAATAATAACAATGTGCTAAGGAATCTCTAGCAAATGTAGAAGTAAATGATATGATTAGAGTACTGCAGGCTGAGCACCGTGGTTCACGCCTGTAATCCCAGAGTTTTGGGAGGCGAAGGCAAGTGGGTCGCTTGAGCCCAGGAGTTCAAGACCAACCTTGACTGGGCAACGTAGAAAGACCTCGTCTCTACCAAAAACACAAACAAATTAGTGGGCGTGGTGGTGCACACTATGTGGTTGCACCAAGGAGGAGGGTGGGAGAATTGCTTGAGCCCAGGAGATGAAGATTGCAGTGAGCTGTGATCACACGACTGCACTGAAGCCTGGGTCTATCACCAGATAGATGCTAGCATAGTGTGTCTTAAATAGATCAATAAAAGTATAGTGCAAATGCCTGGGTCTATCACCAGATAGATGCTAGCATAGTGTGTCTTAAATAAGTAAAGAAATGTATAGTACCGATCGACCAGGAGAGAGACAGCGGAGTTCACTGTTGTAGATTTATTCTACTCTATGTGAAATGGTCTACCATTTCTTGAAGGTAGACTAGTAAGTCAAAGGTGTATGCTAAGACACTAAAGTATCACTAAAAAATGACAAAGAAAAAAAGCAAAAATCAAAGAGCTCTAGTTAATAAATAACGAAGCCGATGAAATAAAATCATTTAAAAAAACACATGTTGCTGGGTGCGGTGACTCACGCCTGTAATCCCAGCACTTTGGGAGGCTGAGGCCGGTGGATCACCTGAGGTCAGGAGTTTGAGCCTGGCCAACATGGTGGAACCCTGTCTTTGAAAAAAACAAATGTTACAGAGACTACAGAAGAGGAGAAAGGAAAAAATAATGAGGCAAATAGAAAACAAATAGCAAGATGATATATGTTTAAACCCAGACACAGCAAAAATGACACTATGTCATGTAACACTTCAATTAGCCAAACGGGCAGTGGCTCACACCTGTAATTCCAGCAGTTTGAAAGGCCAAGGCAGGTGGATCACTCGAAGTCAGGAGACTGAGACAAGCCTGGCCAACATAGTCTCCCTCATAGAAACCTCCCTCTCTACCAAAAACCACAAAAATTAGCTGGGCAAGGTGGTGGGTGCCTATAATCCCAGTTACTTGGGAGGCTGAGGCAGGAGAATCTATTGAACCTGGGAGATGGAGGCTGTAGTGAGCTGAGATCACACCACTGCACTCCAGCCTGGATGACTGAGTGAAACTCTATCTCAAAAACAAAAATAAAAACACCTCAATCAAAAACAGAGATTGTCAGATTGGATAGAAAGAGAAACAGCCAAGTGTATGCTGTCATCAAGAAACTCACCAGACTTATACAAACACAAACACGACAGAAGTGAAAAGATGGAGAAAGACGGACTAACGTCGATTAAAGAGAACCGGGATGGCTGCATCGATATCCAAGGAGGTTTCAGGCAAGGACTACAATCAGACATGAAGAGGAAAAGTAGTGCCAGGCGTGGTGGCTCTCCCCTGTAATCCCAGCACTTTGGGAGGCTGAGGTGGGAGGACTGCTTGACGCCAGGAGTTTGAGACCAACCTGGGCAAAACAGCACGATATTATCTCTACCAGAAAGAAAGAAAAAGTTCAAAAAAGAGACATTACCAAATGATAAATCGATCAGTTCACGTGGAAGTCTTAGCAATCCTAAATGTGTGTGCACCTAGCAAAGAAGCTTCAGAATACACAAAGCAAACAAAACATCTGATAGAACTGAAAGGCAAAAAAGAAAATCCACAGTTACGGAGATTTCAATTTCAAATTGTTGAAAGATTTCCTCTTCAACAACTGATAAAAATAGACCAAAAATCTGTGAGGATGAAGACGGCATCACCAGTCAACAAGCCCAACTCGGTATTTATAGGACACTCCACCGCACGGAAGGGAACACATCTTTATTTACCAAGAACACGCACCAAGACAGACTGTATTCTGGGCCATAGAACAAGTCTCAGTCAATTTATAAGGATTAAAATCATACAAATTATTTGCTTGGACGACAGTGGAGCTAAATTAGAATCAGTAACAGAAACTTATCTACAAAACCATCAGATATTTAAGAGCTGAGTAACAACACATTTCTAAACCACCTACAGGTCAAAGGAGAAAGCAGAAAGAAAAGCAGAAAATGCTTCCCGCTGAGCAAAAATGCAGACACGATTCACCAGTCAAGGGCTGCAGCTGAAGTGGGCCCTGGAGGGGAGTTCACACTAATGCTTCTTTTAGAAAAGAAACAGAACTCAAACTTCTTTTAGAAGAGAAGGAAGTTCTCCAAAAAAACCACCTAAACTTTCACCCTCAGAAACTGGAACAAAAAAGGAAACTCGAACCCAAGGTAAGCAAAATAAGGAGAATAGCAAAAATAAGAGAGAAAAAAATGAGGCAGAAAAAGAAAACAGAGAAATCAATGAGAGCAATGTTTGAGAATGCCCCTCCAGGAGGAAGACCTCAGCAACCCCTCCCCAGTCCGGCTTGTCCGTGGCGAGACCAGAAGGAGGACCTCTTGCAAACCAAAGCTAGCTCTCTGTGGGATCTGGCTGCCCAGACTGGGCGTTAAGGGAGGCTCCTGGGCCCCCCTGACCTGGCCGAATAATGCTCCTTCCTTTCTGGTGGAAGCTGAGGCCTGACTGGACCATGAGGAGAGCAGGTGGAGCTCTTGTCAGAGGACCTTGTCAGAGAACCTGGTCAGAGGACCTGGTAAGCTGCTTTTGCACAGTCTCCCTGAGAGCTGCCCTCTGTTTGGACACTGTGCTTTGACTGTTTTTAGCATCTCCACTTTTAAGACATAGAGAAAATTGCATCCTGGTGATGGGCCAGGAGAGTCAGCCCTGCACCCCCTGACAGGGTCAGTGCCACACCCCTGGGTGCTGACTGCACCTCAGTGGCTGTGCCTTGGGGCCCCACCCCTCAGTCCTGTGCCCAAGACATCTCCCTGCGGGTCCTGGGCTTGGGCTCTGGCAATGGGAGCTCCTTCTTAAGGGGCTCTTGGGAAGGCGGGCTGGGGCTGGCGGCCCACTCTGGCCGGCTGCCCTGTCCTCACCTACAGGGTTGCAGGCCCTGTTCGGGGCTGTGGCCTGACAGGGTGGCTGGGGCTGGGACTGGGCTCAGGTTGTGTCCAGGACATTTGAGGAGCCGTCCAGAGTCACAGAGAAGCAGCCTGGGGGTCGGGAGACTCAGCTAGGGACCCTTGGAGGCGCAGGGCAGAGGGCAGTGAAGGACCAGGAGCTGTGACTGTCCTTGGGTTTTGTCTGGAGTCCTACCAGCCCCCAGTCCCACGGCAGCCACACGGGCAGCCTGACCCTCTCTGGATTCTGTGGGTTAGCTCCCACTTCTGGGCCTTTGCCCAGGGCCCACACACAGCCTTACCCATTGTAGTGGGGAGGTCCCATAAGCTCTGAGGCAGGAGCAAAAGGCCTCAGCCTATTTCCATATACATAATGAAGAAAGTAATTAAAAATATAAATGTAGTAGTTATTAGTTATTCATATGTGATCTTAGTCATTCATAGGTAATCCTAATTCTTTTACTAATGCTTCTCAGGTCGGAAGTGTGAACCTGGGGTCACATTGTGAAATAAATCACACTACAGCAAGCTGCTCTAAACCCTCTGTGACGCCCACATAAGGGCTCCTGCAGGGCGCCTCGGCCGTGCAGCAGTGCCAGCGCTGGGAAAGCCCCGCTGTTTAGCCAGCTGGGGGAGGAGATGTCCAAGATGGCCGAGACATCTCCTTCCTGGGGAAGTTAGGAGAAAACTCCACTTCTCCAAGCTCTGGTGATGGGCCTGACGCTGTCAGGAGGCCGCAGACCTCCGGAGGCTCAACCGTCTCTGTGTGAGGCTGTGCTTCAGCGGTCAGGTTCCAGGTCCGCTCTCTGTTCTGCTTCTGCACCTGGTTCTGTTCCGCTTCTGCTCTTTTTGTCTTAGAAAAGATAATAGTAATTTTAATACAAATCCTAATGTTTCAGTTCTTTCTCGGTAAGATGGAAAAGACGCTGATGCATTATGCTCCTTGCCTCACTGCGGGTGCCAGAGATTCCTGAGCCTCTACCTGAATGACACGTGATGTGATTGACCCTTTCACTGCCACGCACTATCCACCCTGCCCCCAGTCTCCGACCACCAAGGCCACGCCCTACCTACCTTGCCCCAAGATTTGCAACTCAATAAAATGAGAGCTTCTGGCATTCGGGGCCACTGCAGGTCTCTGCGATCCGGGTAGCAGTGGACCCCTGGGCCCAAACTCTCTTTTCTCCATCTCTGTGTCTTGTGTCTTTTATTGCTACAATTTTCATCTCTGAAGCAGCCGGGAGCGGCTCACAGACCCTGTAAGGCTGGACCCTACAGCCCATGCTGCCTCCGTTGTCCCTGTACCGGCCACCGCTTTGCGAAGTCTTCCCTGACCCACAGTGGAACTCCCTCCCTCAGTCCTGGAGTTTATGGCCACAGCCCCGGCTTCCTGACTTTCCTGGATGGGAGTGGTTAGGGAGGTGGCATTCCCTCCTGCCTCCAGGCTGCCCTGGGCTCAGCGCCTCTCTTAACGCCCAGCCTGGGCAGCCAGATCCCACGAAGGCAGCCCTGGCCACCCCGTTCCTGAAGCGGTTGGCCCTGGCCCTGACGAGGATTCCTGCGGTCAGCCTGCCTGGAGGTGGACAGGAGTCGCTTTCTTTCACCCAGCCTTGGTTTCCCCACACGGAAATGAGGATGGGTGGTCTGCAGCCTGGGCACTCCCACTCCTCGGCTATCTGCTGGACTCCCATGCCCAGGTCCCTTCACACGCCCTGCCCTGGGCACTTGGGGGCCTCCAGGCACCTGTCCAGAGTGGAGTGGAAAAGGGCACAGATGGGGCCAATGAGCGGCACTGGCCCAGGCAAGGGAGGATTTTCCCTGTGCCTGAGCCCCAGCACCCAGCTCTCCGGTGGCCACCAGAGGAGGCTCCGACTTAGGCCTCACCCCAGGAATGCATGCAGGCCCTCCTGCATGGCAGCACTTAGGGGAGAAGGGGCCCTTTCACTTGGGTCGTGCTCCTGAGATGGGTTCAAGAGCCTCCAGAGAGGCTGGCTTGGCACACCCCAGGCCCAGCCCCAGCCTCGGAGCCATGTGGGCACTGACTAGCCACAGCCACCACCCAGGGCAAGTCCAGTTACCTGGGTGGACCCCCATCCCTGGGAACCCAGCAGCCCCCTTGGCCAGACCTGATCAGGGTGAAGTAGACTGGGCGGGGAGCATGACTCAGGGAGTGTGGGCCAGGTGGGGTCGCCCAGAGGCAGGGAGGGTTCCGAGCCCGCTGCATGGCTTCTGGCTGTATTTACAGTACAAGGCTGTGGCATGGAGTGAGAGAGGGCCCCCAGCAGACGCCCCAGCAAGGAGCCCTTTCCCTCCTGGACAGGGCCAGAGGCTCCCGAAGGCTGCCCCCAAGTCCCCGGCAGGATAAGTCTCAGGCCTCACTTGGGTCAGAGCAGAGTTTCACCTTCCCCAGGCCAGTTCCCTTGAAGGCCTGGCCTGGGAAACCCATGACAGTCGAGCCCCCTCCGGCCCTGGCTGGCAGACTGTGGCGTGGGTGGTGACCAGTGAGGGGTCAGCGGTGCTCCCTGGCCCCGGGTCCAGGCACTCAGCTCTTTGCCCCCCACATCATAAGGCCAGCACCATCACCACCCCAAGTTCCAGCCAAGTGCAGGAGCACTAGGTGGGTCTGGGCCCCGGGAGTGCACAAGGGGAAATGGGAAACGCCCACAGCCCTGCGGTGGCCAGGAGGAGGGCTGAGGCTCTGCAGGAGGCCAGGGCCACCATTGACAGCCATGGGCAGCAGATGGGGTGTTGGCGGCCTCAGGTGGGTGCCCAGTGGAGGAAGATGGAGGCTCCAGGGGGCGGAGTGCTTTGCCTGGGGTCTCTTAGTCAGGGCAAGAAGTGACCACCTCGGCCACCCTGGGGAGGTGGGGACTGGGTGTGGAGAAAGGGGATCCCAAGTAGGGACAGTGACGCTCACCCAGACCCAGGCCTGGGTCACAGTGCCTTGGCTGAGCACTGGTCAGGCAACCCTCCAGGATGGGGTTGCACAATGTCCCTGGGTCCCAGGGGAGGCAGGATGGACACATGTTAAGAGCAGGCCTCCCCACATCACTCTCCACCTCCGACAACCAGCCAGCACCCCGCTTGCCCCCAGGCCCTCGGCTGGAACTGGGGGTGGTGATGGTGCTGGCCTCACAGTGCCGAGGACAAAGAGCTGAGTGCCTGGACCTGGGGCCAGGGAGCACCGCTGACCCCTCACTGGCCGCCACCCACGCCACTGTCTGCCAGCCAGGGCCAGAGAGGACTTGGCCACAACGGGTTTCTCCCAGGCCAGGCCTGCGAGGGAACTGGCCTGGGGAAGGTGGAGCTCTGCTCTGACCCAAGTGAGGCCTGAGACTTATCCTGCCGGGGACTTGGGGGCAGCCTTCGGGAGCCTCTGGCCCTGTCCAGGAGGGAAAGGGCTCCTTGCTGGGGTGTCTGCTGGGGGCCTCCTCTCACTCCATGCCACAGCCTCCTACCGGAAATACAGCCAGAATCCATGCAGCAGGCTCAGAACCCTCCCTGCCTCTGGGCGACCCCGCCTGGCCCACACTCCCTGAGTCATGCTCCCTGCCCAGTCTACTTCACCCTGCTGAGGTCTGGCCAAGGGGGCTGCTGGGTTCCCAGGGATGGGGTCCATGGGACTTTTCCTGGGCTGCGATTGCAGGACACAGCTCCGAGGCTGGGGTTGGGCCTAGGGTGCCCCAAGCCGGCCTCTCTGGAGGCTCTTGAACCCTGGTGTCAGGGCATGGCCCAGGGTGAAGGCGAAGGGGTGAGGGGGCGCCTTCTCCCCTAGGTGCTGCATGCGGGAGAGGCCTGCAAACCTCTGCCTTGTGCTCCTATGCAGGCCTCACCCCAGGATGCCCTCCACCTCTGGGGCAGTGGGGAGGCATCTGAGCAGCCTGTCCCTCCCCAGATGGTTTCATTTCGGGCATCGCTCCATGATTGGCCCCAGGGCACATGTGCTGGAGGCTAAAGGGACCTGTGTGGCCTGATTCCCACCCCCAATCTCCTCTGTCCCGGAACAGCACACACACAAACACGCCGGTTTAAATCCTTTATGTCCACACAGAGATTTGAGTAGAAAAATAAACGGCAAAAACAGTTTGAAATGTGTGATGGGGGAGGCTCCCGCCCTCCACCCTCCACGCGCCGGGGGCTGCGTTCTCTTCGGGGTCTATGGGGCCTGCTCCAAGTCATCTGCACTCTATGCTCACCTGGACCTGGCCCCAGATTTTCGGGGAAGCCCCCAGCCTGGGGCTCCTGGCACCCCCATTGAGGCTGGGGAAAGGAGCCGTGGAATCCCCAGAGAAAGGCAAGGAAAGGCAAGAGGGTCCTTCCTTGCGGGGAGGTCACAGGCCGGGGGCCAAGAGGAGGGCCAGGAGGCCCAGGGCCAGCCCCAGGCTGAGGGTGGTGCGGGTGGGTGCCGCGCTGTGCAGCTGTGCGTTGCACAGATCCTCCTGGCAGCACTGGGTGGAGCCGGCGCCACTGCTGACCTGGCCTTGCTGGGTGTGGGTGGACATGCACGAATCCACACAGTCCTTCTTCACCAGATTCCCGCTCAGAGGTTCCACTGGGCACAGGAGAGCTTGGTCAGGCCCAGCGGTCTCCTCTGCCCCCCACTCCCTGCCCACCTCCCTGCTGGCACCCACGTCAGCTAGGGATGTCCCCCACCCCTGGGCACCGGGACAGAGGCTGCTCACCCGTAATCACAGTTGTGCAGTATCGAGCGCTGGCTGGGCACTGCTTGGGCTCCTTGCAGTTGCTGGAGCTTTGGCACACATGGCAGCGGAGGGCAAGGGCTGTCGGGGGGGGTGGGGCAGGGGACGGTCAAGCCCGGGACTCAGTAAGGCCAGCTCCACCACCTGCAGAGACCCCTCCAGGACAGAGGCCTCCACCCTCCAAGCTGCCCTTGCCCTGGGCCCCCAACCCCCGGCCCTGGGCCCTGTCGGGGCAAGTGCCCTGAATGCAGCCTCAAGGTAGCTGTGCTCAGGCTGGGTTGGCTGGGAAGAGGTGTCCTGCCCTGGCTCTGTCTAGGGTGTGCTGCCGGCCTTTCCTCCAAGGCCTCAGGAAGCTCTGTGACTATGCCAAGAGCAGCCTGCAGGACCCTGGCTGCTGTCCCCCACCCCAGGGGCTGTCCACAGAGTAGATGGCCATGTTTCCGAGGGCCTGACTGAGCCAGGGCCTGCCACCTTGGCTGCTCTGAGCCTATGAGAAGAAGGGCTTGGTGGCCTTCAGGCTATCCAAGGCTGTGCTGGGGGACCCCTGGGGACCGGGAGGGGCTGGTGGCCACCTTCCCAATGAGAAGCATCTCAAGACACACCCCTGCTCCACTGACTCAGGGTCCGTGACTCCAAGGTTCAATTCTAAGATCCTCAGATTCTGAAACATGGTACACGGGGACTCCATTAAGTGAAGATGCGGGCTCTCTGCTGTTTTAAAGGTGAGGAGTTTGGCACACAGGGCGGGATTCTCTGTGACTGGAGGTCGTCAGCTCCAGTCTCCTAGTATTTGGTGATGGTACAGGCCAGAGCTGCCCACCCACCCCTCCCCTTGGCTCAGCCCCTCACCTGGCCCCGCAGCCACGGCTAGGGCAGCGACGAGCAGCAGGACCGTCCTCATCGCTGGCGCTGTCAGGGAGCAGTGTGGGTCCCTGCATGACCAAGGCCTTATAGGTCTGGGATGGGTGGGGATGGGCAGCCTGCCAGCCCGCGGGATCCGCAGGGCTCTGTGCAAGCATCAGCCTGGGACCGGCACCCGCCCCACCCTGCCTGGCCCACGCCCACCAGCCTGGCTGTGTGGCCTGCTGCCTCCCCAGGCAGGGGTCTGCCCCCACAGCAGGGCCAGGAAGGAACCACAGCACCCAGCTGTGGTGTGGAGGGACCCACAGAGACTTGCCTTGCCCCTGCCCTGGCCAGGCTGATGGTGAGTGGGAGCAGGAGATGGAGGTCAGCCCTGGGCCCAGCCTCCTGCCACCGCTGCCACATGGCTGATGAACAGGCACCAACAGGGCAGGGCCAGGGCAGGGACGAGGCAGAGAGGATGGTCCTAGGCTGGGCTAAGACTCAGGCTCTGGGGAGCACCGTGGGCCCTGGGGCCAGTCAGACCCGGGCTGGAGACCGACCCTCTGGCCCTTCCTCCCCCATCTCTCCCTTGCTGAGCCCCACATCATGGATACTGTGGATCCTGGCAAGTGTCTCCTGAGAATGCTCCTGGCCAGGCTCTCCCTGACAGTCCCGGGACCTGGAGGACCTGCCCACAGGAGGGGCTGTATGGTGGTGCCTTTGGAAACCAAGAGGGGTGCAGGCAGGATCCCCTGGGGCAGCCCACATTTGCATCTGGTGCCTGGCTGCTGGCTAGTGCCAGCCTTCCTCGAGTGAAGTTTCGCCAAGGCAGGTGACCCAGAGGTCTATGCCCCCACCCAGAGAAAGGACGTCTCCTGCAGCTCCAAGTCCCTGTGTCCAAGGGGTGCAGTGAGAGGCATGGGTGGCTTGGGGGAAGGTGCTTCCAGGGGCCTTGGGAAGCAGAGCTCAGGGCTTGGTGGCAGGGTGGTGACTCGGTGGGCATGGCAGGTGGGGAGGGTGACTCACTGTGGCCAGGGGCATGAGAGCTGCTGGAAGAACAGGTTTGGGATTCCTGTTGGGCCTGGTGGCAGTGGAGGGTCCAGGATGCAGGTAGCCTGAGAGTGGGGTCTGAGTGTAGGGCACGGGGGAGTGGGCTCCCCTCGCCTGGGCCTAGAGGAGGAGGGCCCTGCACATCTAGCTCAGCCCTGTGGGATGCCTCAGGCGTCACTGTGGCTGCGTTCCTGCCAGGCATGGAAGCCACAGCGGGTTTCAGTTCTGGGGGAGGAAGGCGTCTGCCCTGGTGGGGCTACTCACGAGGATGAGCTGCCCGTGCCAGGTGGTCCTAGCAAAAGCATGAACAGCGGCCCCAGGCACGGTTCAACCTCAGGAAGCACAAACAGCGGCCCCACGCACGGTTTACTTTCAGGAGAAAGTGGGTGATTCTGATGCCAGGAGCCCTTGGACAGCTGGGAGCTTATGGGGACAGTGCAGTCAGGGAGGGCTTCTTGCAGGCAGTGACCTGACTTGAGCCTCGGAGCCAGGGGTTGGAATGGGGAGAGGAGCCATTGTGGCCCCTCATGCCAGTCCTCGCCCAGTGCCTGTTTGCTGGTGAAGAAATGAAGGTCAGAGAGTGCCAGGCAGGTACGGGCATGTCCCTGAGTGGGGCAGAACCTGGTGGGGTCTCAGGCACTTCTCAGTCTCATGGCCGGCCCTTCCTCTCCTCCCTCTTCTGTCCTCTAGCACCTGGGCCCTCTCCCCACTCCGCTCCTCCCACTCACTCCTTGGAGCCGGGGTCCTGGGCCTGGTGGCTGGTATCATCAGGCTGTTGGCAGCAGGAACGACACCTGATATTGGCGATGAAGGAGCCTGCGGCAGGGAAAACCACCGGCCCATCCCCTCAGCCTTGCAGGCTGCATCTTGAACCCAGAAGCCCAGCACCGGAACAAGCTCGGTGTGGGGACAAGCCCAGGCCTCTGTCTAGAGCGGAAGTTCCTTGCCCGTGACCCTTCCCCCAGCTTCTGCCCCCTCTACCTCGTGCTGGGCTCCTAGGATCACGCAAGGGTATGGCGGCCCAAAGAGGGAAGTGCCTGGCTCAGGGCCGCACAGCCCGCTGCTCCGGCTTTCCAGGAGAGTAGCCCTGGGCCCTGTCCTGGCTGAGTGGGTACCCCTTAGACAAGGCAGGGTCCTGGGCTGGAGGAGCTGGGAAGCACCAGGGCACAGGGAGGGGCTTCTTCAGCCTCAGGCTGTCACCTGGGCAAGCAGGAGTCCCAGCCACACCCCAGGGGCTCCAAAATGCATCCCTCTGCCTTGAAGCACTTCATTCATTCATTCATTCATTCATCCATTTAGCAACTTTTTATAAGGACCAGCCATATGCAAGGCACTCTGGGTGTAATGGAGGCCAAGAGAGGAGAGGGACGGGGCCAGCTCGCAGGCCCCCAGACCAGTGGGGAGTGGGAGCAGACCCTTGCTCACTCTGTGGGACCCACAGCAGGGTGTGACGAGTTGGAGGCTGAGGGTCTGGGGCTGAGAGGCCGAGGGAGGACCGACCTGGGCGCAGCTGTCTGAGCAGGGACCTGAAGGGTATGTGGCCATCCCCTGGTGAGCAGGTGGCTGTTGGTCAAGGGCTTGGGGGCCCCGGTGCCAGGCTCCTTCTCTGCCTCTTTCCCCAGGATGGGGGCAGGTGGTTGCCTGGAGCCGAGCAGCTGAGTGGTGTGGTGTCTTTCTAGAGGCTTCCCTCTTCCTCTCAGCCCCTCACTTGCACAGATGGAGCCTCAGACAGCAAAGGCCCAGCCTTGCCCAGCATCACCCTGCCAGTGCGAGCCACAGCTGGGCCAGGCTTCTGGGCCTGGGCCCTTCCCCATCACACCCAGGCCTCCCCAGCCCTACCCCAGTGCCAGAGTCACCTTTACATAGTTCCAGGCACAGCCCCTTCCACCTGCTTCCCAGGCCACGCTTGGCCCTGCCCCGGTCTTAGGTCAGCCCCTGGGACCCTGGCTACCAGCCACCCCTCCAGGGTACAGCTAGTGTCCATGGACCAGGCCACAAGCCAGGGCTGGAGTCTGGCTCTGCCCCTCCACACAGGCCCCTCGTCCTTGCTGGGCCTCTCTTTCCTGCACCACCAGGGTGGCAATCCAGGGAGCAGTTTTGTGCCTGGAAAAACCCTTCCCTGCCTTGGGGCACAGCCTGTTCCCAGCAAGGGTTGGACTGGGGCCGTGGTTCCTAAGGTTCAGAGAAACAAACTTGTTCTCAGGTGTGGCTGGTGGTGCCCACAGCTGGTGGTGCCCATGGGCAGGGCTGGTGCCTTTCCTGGGAGAGACAACATGTCAGCACCTAGGGCCAGCAAGGTCCCTGCAAGGCACTGGCATTCCAGGGACTAGGCAAGGGTGCCCAGTGCTGAAGTCTGGGTGATGACGGAGAATCCCTCAGGGTGTGAACTGTGTCAGGCCTGAGGTCGGGGAGAGAGCTTGCAGAGGGCTGTAGCCATGGAGCCGCGGAGCCACAGCACTAACAGCCTTGGGGGCCTCAGAATCCCAACACTGCATGCCCTTAGCCGGGGCTCGAAGAACACAGAACCCTAGAATTGCAGGACCCAAGGAACCTGGGTGAGAATCAGGTGTCCTGGACGGGGGTTATTTTCACACAGTAGGACATGCTTCCACCAGGGTTCTAGAGAAGGACAGAGGGTTTATGTTAATGCTCAACTCCTGGGTTCTCCCCTCTGCTGGACCACAACTCAGTCACCTTCCTGTTGTGGCCTGGAGCTTGTGGCTGCCAACCCTTAGCTCCAGGAGGTAGGTTCAAGGCTGGTGAACACAGGGCCCACCTCGCTTTCCTCCCTCACTCCCCTGCCTTCATTTGCTCCCAATACCTACCTATTCATCCATCCTCTATCATCCACCCATTCATCCATCCATCCTCCATCCATCTGTCCACTCATTCTCCACTCACTCATCCACTCTTCTGTCTATTCTTCATCCTCTATTCATCCCTCATCCATCAATCAATCTACCATCTGCCCACCCATCCATTCATTCACTTATCCATCCTTCATCCATCCATCCATCTACTCATCCATCCATTCTCCATCCACTCATCGTCCATCCTCCATCCACCCACTCATACATCCATCAATCTACCATTTTTCCACCCACCCATCCATCCACTCATCTATCCATCCATCATCAATCCATTCACTCATCCATCCACCTCCCATCCATCCATTCTTCATCCATCCTTCGTCCACCCATCCTCCATTCATCCACATCCATCCTCCATTTTTCTATTTACTCATCCATCCACTCATCTATCCAGACTTCATCCATCCATCCTTTATCTATCCACCCTCCATCCTCCATCCATCCATCCTTCATCCATCCATCCTCCATCTTCCATTCATCCAGTCTCTATCCATCCATCCATCTACTCATCCATCTTCCATTCATTCCTCATCCACCCTCCTCCATCCATCCACCCACTCACCCATCCATCCTTCATCCATTCATCCTCCATCCATCTATGTATCCATCCATCCAGCCAGCCATCATTCACCATCGATCCATCCACTCATGCGTTCATTCTCCATCCATCCATTCACCCAGTCTTCCATCCATGCTCCATCCACCCATCCATCCATTCACCCTCCATCTATCCATCCTGCCCGCTCTGGGCAAGTGGGTCAGACCTTTGACCACCTAGGGAGACACGGGATGAATTTAGTGCTGATGGCGCAATGTGACCTTTCCCTTAGCCATAAGGAAAATTCCCAGGATACTGAGCTCGTCCTTCCAGAGGGTCTCCTGGTAAGTGGCTGCTTCACTCCTGCTCTCCTGTCCTCAGGATGTGCATCCTTCTTCTTACTCTGCCTGTGGTCCTCCTTTGCCCTGAGGGAGTTCCTATCCCACCAAGGGACTCTCCACCATGAGTCAGTGCAGACCTGCTCCAAGGGAAGTCCTAGCAGGACCTTGACTGGCCTTCAGCGCTTCTTGGGCAATGTCCCCAGCTCAATGTTCCCAGCAGTGAGCACTGCCCTTATACCACTTGCGTCCTCCAGGAGTTAGTTACAATGCCATCTCTCTGCCTCTCTCCCTGCTCTTCCTTTTCTATTCACCCACACCTGCACCTGACAAAACAGTAATTCTCACAGGCCGCGGAGTCCACCCTGGCAAGGGTTCCGAGGCCTTCAGGTCTGCAGTGCGTCAGTGGCAGCTCGGGGGATGGCAACACCCAGCCTGTAGACACATGTTTTTACAGATTAGAGGATCACTTGGGAGGCCAGAGGTGACTTTGGGGGACATCACTGATCTTAGATATCATTGGTCCTGGCCCTAGGAAGGAAAGAAGTGTCTTCCATGCATTGCATGCCCTGCTGTTGGTCTGCCGCTGGCACCGGCACCTCCACAGGGTGCGTGAACTGTCTCCACATGACCTGGGTGGAGGAGGCTTGCTTCTTCTCCTCCTGGGATCAGGTCGCGGCTAGCTTTGAAGCTGGAATGGCCCAGCATGGCTGTTCCCTGCTGAGCCCGGAGGCCCTGAGGACCCCACATGGATGCTGGGTCTTGAGCAGGGACCTGGGGCAGGCTGTCCTTGCAGGAGATGCGCATGTTGCCGCAGTCCTCACTGGGTACCAGATCAGACCTCCCGGGGAGGGAGGAGAGGCACATGCCAGGGAACTCACTAGGATCCTAGGGGCTTAAGGGACCAAGAGGGTGTTGTGTAAGAAGGGAAGTGGCAGGTCCTTGGGGAGCAGGACATGCTGGCTGGAAGGAAGATGGAGGCCCAGGTGCCCCGGGAGCCCATGCAGCTGTGCCCAGAACAGAGGAGCAGCTCTGACCACCAGCCCAGGTCTCCAGGAGCCAGGTCGGCAGGGAAGAGACCTGAGAAAGCCCCACCCACCTTCACTCGAGAGCTGGCCCTGCTGACAGCAGGTCTAACCACAGGGCTGGCCCTGGTTCCACTGCCCACACATCTCAGCCTGAGCCATGCAGAGCCTGGTGGCCTCTCCTCCCTGATCCCCACCTCCCTCGGGCATTTCAGGGATAACTCCTTCCAACCCAGCCTGCCCCACCTCTCCCCCAAACTGCTTCTCCTCAAACCGGCAGCAGCCATGCAAGGCCCCCAGAGCCTGCATCTCCACCTTCCCTCTGCCCTCCACTGGCTGCAGTCCGCCCTGCCTCCTCCCGGCTGGGGGCTGTGCCTGCCTCCCCCGCCCCTGTGCCCGTCGGTCCCCACTCCTTACCCTGCACTTGGATTGGATGCAGTCCCTCCCCTGGTGACCCCTTGGTGCTCCCGGCACTCTCAGCCTCCTCCTGCTCCTGGGCCCTGACTGGGCTGGCTGTGTGCTCTGCCAATCCCAGGGGCCAGGCACCCCCTTCCCTCCCTGTGTCCCCCGGTCTCCTCTTGGCCATCAAGCCCTTTCCTACCTTCAGGCCTTTGCACGTTGTCCCCATTGTCAGAGACACTGGTGCCTTCCAGAGGGTCCCAGCCCCACCCCTAGCCTGTCCCTCCTGCCCTCCTGCCTCCCTGTCGCCTCAGCCAGGTGCTGCGGCCCATGTGAGCTCGTCACTTTGCCTGCTGTGCCCAGTCTCACCTGCCTCAAGGGCAGGGACGGTCTGTCACGGTGGTATCTGAGAACCATGATATGTGGTGTGAAGGAGGTGCCCTCCAGAGCTGGTGACTGAATGGTGGGGGAGCAGGAATGCCCAGGCGTCCCACGGAGCACTTGCCAACCCAGGAATGAGGCTGGGGGCCCACAGCCCTCAGTGCCCCAGCTCTTCCCCTGTGGCGAGGGGCTATGGATAGCTTTGTGTGGAAACAGCTCCTTGCCGTGCCATGGCTCCTGCACACAGAAACTCCTGCAGGCAGAGGCTGTGAGCTACTGGGTGGGATCAGATGCAGGTTCTGTTGGGACTTGCAAGGGTGGGGCCTGCCCTGAGGGGTGAGCCTGAGTCAGGCTTCCTGGGAAGGTTCCTCAGGCAGGAGTCTGGATTATTCCCACCTTCCTTGGGAAACAAAAACTCCAGCTTTGCTCTCAGGATGGCTGAGAGCACCTGACCCCACACCAGCCTCCCCAGATCCCTGGAGCCCAGCAGACGGGGCCCTGTGGGAGGCTGTGCCGGGGAGTCTGAGGGAACCCTGACAGCCTGGCTGCTGGGGTTCGCTCGGCCCCCCTCAACCTGCTCGGCCCCCCTCAACCCGCTCGGCCCTCTGTTGGCCTCCAGGCATCTCAAGGTGCGATGACCGGGGAGAAGCCCGACAAGGAGAAAGGAGCTTCTCCGCGGACCCGGCTGCCTGCTGCTGGGTGTTTGGGGGCCCTGCGCCTGCAGCAGCGCTTCTCCAGCAACAGCTCAGGAGACCAGTGACAGGTTGGGTGGGGGCCATCAGGGTGTTTGGGGCACTCAGATGGGGCAGCAGCCCCAGAGGCTGAGAGGAAGCACTGGGCAGGCTGAGGGCACTGCTGGGAGCCTTCTCTCTGGAGCAAGAGTCCAGCGGCAGGAGGCAGCCCTGGGCCAGGGCAGCTGGGGGAACATCTTGCCAAGCTCACTGCCTGGAGGCCTGGCAGGTGTGGAGGGTGGAGGCCGAGGGCTGCACCTGCCAGGCATCAGGCCTGCACACCTGCCCGCTCAGATTCCCACAGCCATCGAGGGAGGCTCCCAGCCGGTATGACGGCTCCTGGCTCAGGCACCTGGGCCATGGCAGCCGGCTCTGCCAAGCAGGAGGCCTCTGCCACTCACTGGGCCTGGAAACTTGTGCCCATCACCTGGGGAAGGGAGGTGAGGGATAAAGAAGTCAGGGAAGGGAAAAGACATCTCTTCCTGGCTTCCAAGCTTGAAAAGGCAGAACAGCGGGGCGAGGACTCCAGACCTGGAGAGAGGAGGCCCCTGGGCCAGGGAAGGGCCCTCACGCCAAGGGAACAGAGAAACCCTGAGAGCACCGTGGGTGCCAGGACCTGGGGGGCTTCCTGAGGAAGGGCCCTGCATCTGTGCCCATAGCCACATGGTGGGCAGGGTGTGGCTCTGGCCCTGCCACCCTGGAATAGCCCTGGGAGGAGACGTGACCTTGAGAAGCCTGTCCAGGGTGGCGGAAGAGTCCTGTGCCCCCACCGGAGACAGAGGACTGGAGGGGTGTGGGGCGCCCTGCAGGGCTGAGGGCCAAGTGCACAGGATCCGGGCCTCTGGTGGGGTTGCATAGACAAGGGACACGGAGGCTCAGAAGGGCTCCCCAGAGGACCCCAGGCAACCCCCGACTCGAGACTGACTACCCATGTGTTTCTGCCTTTATGGTCGAGTAGGGCTCAGGATGGACTCAGGATTCCCAGGTAACAAACCAGAAGCTTTTCTCCCACACCTGGGCCTGAGCACCAAGAATTCTACCCTCCCCTCTGTAAAGCGCCTCCTGCCGGCCTTCCCTTTTCCCAGGAGCAGCTGGCTAGGGATGAGGAACATGCCCTGGACCAGGCAAGAGAACAGACAGAGTGAGAACAGACAGAGTGAGAACAGACCAGAGTGAGAACAGACAGAACTGGCAGCTTTATTCTGGGGGGGCACTGCAGGGGTCCCTGCCTGGAGGGCCAGGATGAGCCCCCCACGCCCAGTGAAAATGGACACCCCCAATTCCAGTGCCTGACACTGAGCCCCAAGGTGACTCCCCTCCCCACAGTGGACAGCCAGGGGACCATTTAAAAGGCCAGTGTTCACCTGGATGGGGCTGAGAAGAGTCCCTGGGGTGGGGACACTGACCAGCAGACTGAGCCCCCAGTTAGAGTCCTGGAGACAGGTCCCTCCTCAGGGTACCTGCTACAAGGACACCCTGGGCAGGTTTGTGATGGATGGAGGGAGGGAGGGAAGGAGGGATGGGGGATCTGGGCAGCTGGTGGAGAGGAGAGAGTCGGAGGGACGCAAGCCCAAACACCTGAGCCGTGTCCTTTCTTCCAGGGCCACTGTGGGCAGAAGAGGAGGCCGAGGGGTGTGACATGCACGGAGCTCTGCCAGGCCAGGCATGGGAGAGGAGGAGAAATCCCCAGCTCCAGCCCCTCAGCCCCTAGCCTCTGAAATTGTGATAGAGGGTGCTGGAGAGAACTGGGGGGCTCTTCCCACTCGTGGCTGGCCAGGGTTCCCAAGACCCCAGCAAAGGGTCAAGGGTCTCCTGCAGGTGTGGGTCTTGGAGCGGGCATCTCCCCTGGGGCACCCACCAGCGATTCCCTGAGGCAGAGGTGGAGCTCCCTCACCAGGGCCAGAGCCCAGGGGGGTGGGAACCTTTATCTCTCCCCAGGGCCAGGGAAGGGCTAGGTGTGGCCTGGGCAAGGGAGGGAGGGGCGTGGCCGCTGAGACGGGGACCCTGCTGCCTTGGGTGGGGTGTGTGGGAGCTGGCAAGGCTGCAGGGGCCGTGCGGAGAACTCCAGGCCAGGGCCTCAGCAGGGTACCCGGAGCAGGGCCCACAGCAGGCTGGCTGCAGTGCTGGCCCACAGGGCCCCGGGGCTGCCCCCTAGGCCTGAGGCTGCACTGCGGTTGCACTGGCTGCCCTGGCAGCAGGACACTGAGAGGGCGCGGCCGTCAGAAGACACGGTGCTGTTGGGGCACGTTGGGGAGCAGGACTTCATGACCAGGATGCCACCGGGGCTGGCTGTGGAGAGAGGAGGAGCTCTGTGGGTGCCCTGCGTTGTGGGCCAGCTGCCCGGCCCCGGGGAGCCTGAAGCCTGGGACCCATCGGCACCACGGGCACGGCCTGCACTGGGAGGCCCTGGGGAGGCCCCTGCCCGTGGGACTTGGGGTGGCGGCTTGGAGGAGCGGGTCTCAGAGAGCCTTCTGCTGTGGGCGAGGTCCTTCCTCTGGCCTAAGGGGACCTGTCTCCCCCCCTCAGACCAGGCTCCTCCATGACATCTGGGGAACTGGGTGGCTCCTCCCTCCCCAGTGTCTCATTTCAGAATTTCAGGGAGCCCAGGTCCCGCTCTGGTCCAAGTCGGGAAATGGTGGGGGATGAGGATGGGGCAGGCTGCTCAGCTGCATGGAAAACCTCATGTCCCAGAGGGAAAGGGAGGCAGGGTCTTCGGGGGCCTTGGGAAGCGGGTGAGGGGGAACAGGTGGGGTGTTTGGAAGTCCTGGGGAGCGGGTGAGGGGGAGCACGCTCTCCATCTCAGGAAGCACTGCTGTTGGTGTGAGACTCCCTGGCTTCTGCGCCCCCTCTGTGGGGGCCACTTAGAGCCCTGCAGCCTTGGGTAAAGGGGCAATGCTCCCCGAATCCGTACTGCTCAGAACATTCTGGAAGCTGTGACCCTGACCCAACAGGCCCCTTGTTGAAAGCTGGGCCAGAAACAGTGGAGTGGGGACGGAGGCTGCTCTCTGGAGAGGCTGGCTGGGTCTGTGTCTCCGCTTCCTCATCTGCCGTGGTTATGGGTTAAAGGAATGAATTCCCAACTAGCGTTGAGAGCAGTGGGCTGCACGGCCAGTGCCAAACACGCAGTAGTCAGAGCTGCGTGTAGCTGGTGGCGGGGTTTAGCACACGTTCTGTCCAGCCCTTTCCTGGCCCTGGCAAAGCAGAGTCAGAGCCGCTGCCAGGTCTGGATGAAAGGAAGCTGCTCCTGGCCTGAAGAGAGCATCAGAGGCGCAGGGATCCACCGAGGGACACCGCACCTCTCGCCCAGCATTCAGTTCTTTCATTAAGTCCCACGGTCACCGAACCTACACTCCGTTCTCAAGTGAGGGGCTTCATCTTTATGGGTAAAATGGAGCAGAGGCAGCGTCAGCTGCCCCGTCTCTGAGTAATTGCTGTGGAGACCTGGGGCGGGCCAAGCCACCAGTCACTGGCCAGATGGTTTGGAGAGAGAAGGCGCCCGACTCCAGGCACAGTGAAGCCACGGCAGAGCGTGGGCCCTGGGCTCCCACTTCCTCTCATGCAAAATGGGGACATTCAGCTGGGTTGCTGGGGAGCAACTCAGAAGTCAGACCTAACCCCTCGGGGCCCGGGCTCTGCAGGGTCAGTAGTGGCACCTGGTAGTGTTGCACCCAGGGGCCCTCCCCGCTTTGCCCTGGAACCCTCAGGGGGCCAGGCAGTCCCTCTCCTCCACCCATGGAGTGACTCCAGCAGGCAGTCACAGGAGTCAATGGCTGAAGTCACTGCGGTGCAGGGGCACCTGGTAGGCTCCTCTGCCCACCTCTGCCTGGATGCGCATCTGCCAGAGGCCTTTAGACCCTGATACATGCTCAGGACGCCTTCTGTCCATGCTGCCATCCCTGGCAGAACTGACATATGGGGTGGGTAGCCGGGAGGACAGCATGTTACCCCGTGTCAGGCTTGGCTGTGACTCCTGAGGGCCCTGGAGGATGGGCCCTGGGGATCTCTGTCAGGAAATGCTGCCCAGCCAGACAGACAGTTGGACAGACAGAAGCAGGCACAGTGAGGGGCCAGCTGGAGGAGGGGCAGGGTGGGGACAGCACCCTGGGGAGTATGGGAGGACGGAGGGCGCACCCTGCCTCCGTGTAAGACCCCAGTCTTCCAGCAAAGGGTGCCCCAGGGAGGAGTACCCGGCCTCTCTCCAGCTGGCTTTGCCTGCTGCCTGGTGGGTTGTTTTCTGACCACTCCCTGCAGCCGGCCCCTCATGGGGCAAGGCTCAAGCCTCCCTGCTCTTGTCTGGTGCCCACTGCAGTGTGGGGCCCCCATGAGGAACTTGGTGGGCAGCTGTCGGGGGTGGAGGCAAGAGAAGCTTCTCACCATGCTAGCCCCCATGTCAGGTGTGGCCAGAGTGGGGTGGAGGTGTCCCTGAGCCTTTGAGAACAACATAGTGTCTCGGGCCGGGCCATGCACCTTGGCACCCAGGGCAGGACGCTGTGTCTCCCCATAAAATGGGTGGCTCCAAGGTCAACATGGAGGGGATTTTGTCATGACTGGAATCCGTGAGAAACTGGCCCAGAGGTTGAGTCCCCAGGGTCACACAGGGAGACTGTGTCCCCAGGGCCACACAGGGAGGCTGCCTAACAGCCCTGCCCGGCACAGAACAGGGAGCCTGGGGGAGCCGAACAAGAACCACACAGCTGGCATTTATGGGCTAGAGACCCCACAGTCATGATCCCGATGGCTACAGAGACTGCCAGCAGGGAGATCCCTCATCCCCTTCCCAGACATGGACCCCAAGATTCAGGGACGATGCCTCCAGGATCTTCCAGGTCATATGTGGCCGTCCTGGGTCTGATCCCATCAGTCCGCCCCTCCACCATCTCCCTGGCCTCTATCCTTCCCAGGGGAAGGAACTTCCTCAGTTCAGGGTCCCCCCAAGCTGGCCCCACTGGCCTTGCCAGCTTCACACTCTCAGGGTTTCCCTCCACCCCACTGTCTTTCCCAGCTTCACACTCTCAGGGTTCCCCCACCCCACTGCCTTTCCCAGCTTCACACTCTCAGGGTTCCCCCACCCCACTGCCTTTCCCAGCTTCACACTCTCAGGGTCCCCCCCACCCCACTGCCCTTCCCAGCTTCACACTCTCAGGGTCCCCCCCACCCCACTGCCCTTCCCAGCTTCACACTCTCAGGGTTCCCCCCACCCCACTGCCCTTCCCAGCTTCACACTCTCAGGGTCCCCCCCACCCCACTGCCCTTCCCAGCTTCACACTCTCAGGGTTCCCCCCACCCCACTGCCTTTCCCAGCTTCACACTCTCAGGGTCTCCGCTGCCTCTGCACAGGGCCTCCTCACCTCTCACCCTCCCCTGGTCCTCAGAATTCAGATATGGCCCCCGGGTCCTCCAGGCTGTGAATGCTGACCTTGCCTGTCACTGCCACTGCCCTACATGTGAGCTCTGGGACCCCGCTCAGCCTGCAGCTCGAAAGAACCAGACTCGAAGAAGGGTCCACAGGAGGCCAGAGGAAAGAAAGGGTGTGTTGTCAGGAGGGCAAGCTCCAGGCTCAGCTCGAGGCACCCGGGCAGAGGCTGGCTCAGAGGCCCAGGGGGCACCTCCCAGGAGCAGTGCGTCCTCCAGGCTTCAGCATACACACCAACTGCTCTCTCCTGCCCTGGTGTTTTAAACGGGCACCCTCTGCTTTAACCTGTAAAGCCCCTTCTTGGCCCTGCTCTGACAATACTGCTGGGGAGCCGCAGGGCTTCCTCTAACACCCTCAAAAAGGCATGGTCATGAATGTAGATGCATTAGCTGTGACCACTGACAGCCTGCAGGGTGTGGACGCTGCAGGATCCTTTTGGGAGGGCAGTGGTGTCCCAGGGGCTGGACCAGGGCAGGGCAGGGCCGCCCAGGTGGGGAGGTGCCCGGTGGGGCAAGGCTGGTGGGCGGGCCTGGCCCGGGTACTCACTGGCCCGTGTGATCACACAGTACTTGTCAGTCGGGGCGCACTCCACCAGAGACTCGCAGTGCTCGTGGCCGCAGCACACGTGGCAGTGCAGGGCCTGGGCTAGGGGAGGAAGCACAGGCCCGTCAGTCTGCGTCTGGGGCTGGGGCCGAGCACCAGGCTCCCGGCCCACCCAGCTTTGCCCCCTGAGTTTCCTCCGTCCTCCCTCCAGGGGAGCATCCGATCCCCTGGGATGGGCCAAAGGGCTAGGGACTTCGTGGTGGTGACCATTCTGTCTTTTCTTGTCCTGTGTGTGTGAATGTCAGGCTGTCAGCATGAGAGAAGGGTATGTGTGGGGCAGGTGTAGGCTGCCCCAGGTCTCATGAAGAGTCTTCCCAGCCCCTTTTCTTCCCATGGTTTCCCTAGCACCTATAAACTCATGTACACATCTGCCTCCCTTCCCTCTGAAGCTGTCACTGGGAAGAGGACTGCGATGCTGCAGAATGTAGTGGAACCACATCAGCTAAACCAGGAGACAAGACAGATGGATGAAGGAGTGGGTGGATGGGTAGAAGTATGGAAAGATGGATGGGTGGATAGAAGAGGGGATGGCTGGGGGAATTGTGGATGGGGGGTGGAAGGGTGGATGGGTGTATACATAGGTATAGTAGATGGATTAATGAGTGGATGGATGAATAGGTGGATGGATGGATGGATGGATGGATGGATGGGTAGATGGATGGGTGGATGAGTGGATGGAAGAGTGGATAGATGAGTAAGTGGGTAGGTGAATAGATGGATGGATGGATGAATGAATGAATGCATAGATAAATGGCTGGATGAGTGGATGGAAGTGTGGATAGATGAGTTAAATGGGTAGGTGGATGGGTGGATGAATGAATGAATGAGTAGATGGATGGGTGGATGAGTGGATGGAAGGGTGGATAGATAAGTGGGTAGGCAGATTGGTGGATAGATGGGTGGATGAATGAATGAATGGGTAGATGGATGGGTGGATGAGTGGATGGAAGGGTGGATAGATGAGTGAATGGGTAAGTAGATAAGTGGATGGATGGGCGGGTGGATGGAAGGGTGAATGGGTGGGTAGAAGGGTGAATGAGAGAGTGGGTGAATGGATGGGTGAGCAGATGGGTGGATAGGTAGGTGGGTGGGTGGAATAATGGATGGTGGGTGAATGCATGGGTGGAAAGATGGAAGGGTGAATGAGTGGGTGGGTGGAGGAAGGGTGGATTTGTGGGTGAGTGGATGGAAGAGTGGATGGATGGATGGATGGGAGGCTGGATGGGTGGGTGGATGGGTCAGTGGGTGAATGGATAGATGGCTGGATGGCTGGATGGGTGGGTAGGTGGGTGGATTTAAGGGTGGATGGATGGATGAAAGGAAGGATGGAAGGATGGATGGATGGATGGATGGATGGATGGATAGATGGATGGGTGAATAGGTGGGTGGGTGGATGGATGGATGGATGGAAGGATGAATGGATGGATGGATGGATGGATGGATGGATGGATGGATGGATGGATGGGTGGATGGATGGATGGATGGATGGATAGGTGGGTGGTGGATGGGTGGATGGGTGGATGGATGGATGGATGGATGAATGGATGGTTGGGTAGGTGGATGGGTGGATGGATGGATGGTTGGGTACGTGGGTTGGTGGATGGATGGATGAATGGATGGTTGGGTAGGTGGGTGGATGGTTGGGTACGTGAGTTTATGGATGGATGGAGGGAGGGAGGGAAGGATGGATGGATGGATAGATGAATGGATGGATGGATGGTTGGGTGGGTGAATGGGTGGATGGATGGATGGTTGGGTAGGTGGGTGGGTGGATGGATGGATGGATGGACAGATGGATGGATGGAAGGAAGGATGGATGGATGGTTGGGTAGATGGATGGATGGATGGATGGATGGTTGGGTGGGTGGATGGATGGATGGATGGATGGATGAGTGATGCATGGGTAGAGTGGCAAATGGTTAACAGAAGAAGAGATGAGGCTGCATGATGCATACAAGGAGTGACTTCAGAGGTGACCTGTGTTATATTTCTTACTGTCCCCATCTTCTGTCTGAATCAGTCCTCACCTACCGGATGGGAGTAATAACAGCCCATGCTATGGCCTTTTTGGAGGATTAAATGATGAAATGTACAAAACGTTGTACCCTGCCCCACCCTTCTTTACTGGGGTGAAGGACTGCAGGAAGCTCCAGGCAGGGAAGCCAGAGGCAGCGGGGTTACCTTACCCAGGGCAGGTGTGGCTCTGAGGACTTCACATACAGTAGGTGCATGAGGGCTGTTGAGAGGGCTATCTGCCTGAAGTCTGCTGGTGATGCCCATGCCCAGCCATGTGGGGATCTGCAGCCAGACCCTGAGCCAAGCTGCAAGTGGGAGGAATGTGGGTGGGCTGTGTTCCTGGCTGGCATCTGTGTGCTGTGTGGTTGCCCCCCAGCTTTCAACAACATTAAGGACTGGGTCCATGGGCTCCATGGGCAGGGCTGACAGAAGTACCATCATGTCACAAGGCCCTGAGTGGAAGAAGGGCAAGGTACAACGCATGCCCTGGGGAGACACCTGGCCAGGAGGGAACGCAGTTTTGATAGAGGGCAGGGAAATCTGGGAAGGCTTCCTGGAGTGGGTGGCCCCATAGGTACACGGATGGATAGATTTCTATTTGTATTCTGAGGAGAGACATTTGAGAAGGTGCAGCAGGAAAGAGGGAAAGACAGATTGTTCAGGGTGTGAGGCCCCAGGAGCTGTGACAGGGGGGTGACAGTGGGTGGAGAAGCCAGAAATACCACATCCTGATATGGAGGCTGTGCTGCCCGGAAAGGCATATTTGAGCCTTTTGTGCTAGGACTTAGGGGTGGAGGCAGCGACAAAGGTGCCCTGTAGGGAGTGTCCTGTAGGTGAGTCCTGTAGGGGTGTCCTGTAGAGCTGTCCTATAAGGGTGTCCTGTAGGGCTGTCCTGTAAGGGTGTCCTGTAGGGGTGTTCTGTAGGAGTGTCCTGTAGGGGTGTCCTGTAGGTCTGTCCTGTAAGGGTGTCCTGTAGGTGAGTCCTGTAGGGGTGTCCTGTAGGGGCGCTCTGTAGGGAATGTCCTATAGATGTGTCCTTTAGGGGTTGTCCTGTAGATGTGTACTTTAGTGGGTGTTCTGTAGGAATATCTTCTAGGGATGTTCTGTAGGGGTGTCTTTTAGGGGTGTTCTGTAGGGGTGTTCTGTAAGGGTGTCTTGTAGGGGTGTTCTGTAGGGGTGTCTTTTAGGGGTGTTCTGTAGGGGTGTCTTTTAGGGGTGTTCTGTAGGGGTGTCTTTTAGGGATGTTCTGTAGGGGTGTCTTGTAGGGGTGTTCTGTAAGGGTATCTTTTAGGGGTGTTCTGTAGGGGTGTTCTGTAAGGGTCTTTTAGGAGTGTTTTGTAGGGGTGTTCTGTAAGGGTGTCTTTTAGGAGTGTTCTGTAGGGGTGTCTTATAGGGATGTTCTCTAAGGGTGTCTTTTAGGGATGTCTTTTAGGAGTGTTCTGTAGGGGTGTCTTTAAGGGATGTTCTGTAGGGGTGTCTTGCAGGGGTGTTCTGTATGGGTTTTCTGTAGGGGTGCCCTGTAGGCTTCCTGTAGGGGATCCTGATGGGGACATCCTGTAGCAGTTCCCTGGGCAAAGCACCCTGCTCTGACCTCAGAGCGGCTGCTTGCTGAGTGGGGTGATGGCATCTTCCACACACACAGCTGATATCCATGTGCTCGGGGACTGACCCTGACCATTCTTGCTCCCCCTGCCTGCAGCTGGGTTCCTAGTGCTGGTGGGGCTGGGAAAGATTCCTGGGTTCCTCTGAACAAGGACTTTACATGACTGCCACTTCTCTGCAGGGACCTTGACAGTCCCCACACCGCTGTGATGGGAAGGAAGGGGTCTCCTCATTCAATCCTGGGAGCAATGACCAGCTCCCAGCAGGTGCTGTCTGAGCAACATCATCATATGAGCCAACCTCCCAGAAAAGCTGAGCCCCAAGAACACAGGTGTCCCAGGCCGGTGTCCCCACATCCTGACTCAGCACCCCTGGCCCCTTCTCTCCAAGGCTGTGCCCTGACATAGCGGCTGAAGGTATCTGAGCAGGGCACTCAAGCTTGGGCAGCCAGACCTTGACTCCTGCCCTTTCTTGATGCCCCACCATCTGTCTTTCCTGCCTTCCCACTGTGGGTCCCTCCTCAAGCGGGAGCTGCTCCTCAAGGTGCCCCCTCTTCCTTCCACCCTCCCCCCATGCTCAGGAAAAGATGATGGGGCTAATTATCCCTAGATGATAATTATTTGGCTGATAATCACATGCTCTGTCACCTCCCACCCACACCCCAACTTTTCCTGGCCCCATTTCAGGCCCTAAAGCCAGGTCATCAAGGTCAGGGTAGACTGGGACTAGAAGCGGAGTGAACTAGCCCTGATTTTCCTAAGACTTGCCTTTTTGAGCACTGAGAATCCAGCATCCCAATAATTCCCCTCTATCTTGGGAAGAGGGGGCAGTCAGTCACCCCAGCTGGAACCCAGGACCAGCACCCGGGCTTTCCCCACAGAAAGACACCAGAAGCTGTGCCCATAAGAAGAAGCCTCCAAGCCTGGCAGAGAAGCTCCATGAAGGATTTTCCCCAACTCCCTGCAGCCCCCAGTCCAGGCTGGTGATCCTGGGTAGAGCTTGCCTGCCAGCTCCCGGCCCCTGGGTGCCCATCCCAGGAGTCACCTCTCCCCATCCCTCCCATGGTGTGGCCAGCGTCTTACCCAGGGCAGTACATAGGGCAGCCAGAAGCAGCAGCGCCAGGAGGAGCCTCATCGCAGGATTATCCACCAGGGACTGGGAGCCACCGTGCCAGGGCGCCTTTATATGGTGGCTGAGGTCTGAGCCAGACCTGGTAATTTAGCTGGAAGGTGCACTGGGGAGAGCAGGCCAGCCTGACTCATGCCCCTGGGCCTCCCTGGGCCCCACCTCCAGGACTCTCAGAAGGTACCTGGGTCCTGAGTCTCTGGCCCCTACTCCCTGCAGCTTGGGCCTTGTCCTGGGAGTTCTCAGAGGGCCATGGCTCTCCCTCTGCAGTCTGGGGGGACAGGCAGGGCACTTCTATGTACAGCCCCCTCCCCGCAGCCTGGGGGGACAGGCAGGGGGCTTCTGAGTATATGCACCCCCTCCCCCACAGCCTGGGGATCTGCACAGAGGGCTTGAGTACGTACAGTCCCCTCCCCACAGCTGGAGGATTGCCCAGAGCACTTCTGAGTATGTGCACCCCCTCCCCACGGTGCTTGCCCTTGCACCAGGGTCGGCAGGGCCACCAAAACCATTCTGATGGGGAAACCGAGGCACTGGAGGCTGGAAGCTGGCTTGGGCCAGTGCTGCTTCATCTTTAGTGTGCACACGAGTCATCTAGGATCTGGCTGAAATGCTGGCTGTGGACGCCTGGGTGGGGCCTGGAACCATGCATTGCTGGCAAGCTCCTGGGGGTGGGGTTGTCTGTCTAGGGTAGGCTTAGCTTGGGCCAGTGGCAGAACCAGGGTGTGAAGGGCAGCCCGACCATGTCTGAGTCACTGCCCATCCGATCCCAGGCCAAGCCTGGGGGACTGTGGGGTGACAGGGATGTCCTGGGGGGTAGGACTTGGCCTGTTTGCAGTGGGCTATCTCCATTGCTATCCTCAGGGTGTCGCAGGGATTCTGGAGGCTGAAGGGCAGCAGCTCACATCTCCTGGGAGTCTCCTCCAACCCCCGACAGTTCCCTGCCTCAGGATGGCTCCCTTTCTGGTCTCCTTCCACCTCCCCTTCCTCACCCTGTCTGCACCCCACGGGGTCTGGCTCTAGTCCTCTCCACCCTTGCATGGCCACTTACACTCACCTTCAGGCCTTTCCCCAACCTGACACGTGTCTCCCCCGCCATCCCCTCAGCAAGATCACCCTTGTCTGGAGCGCTCTTAGACCCCATGTCTGGGCCTGTGCCCTAGGGGTGCCCTCAAGGGCCAGAGTCCCGTTCCATACCTCTCCACAGACCTGGGAGCCCAAGAGGCCCCTTTTCCATCCACCCTTGGAAGGCAGGCCAAGCTGCTGGGTACCCACCCCAAGGCTGGAAGGTGGGACTGGATCCATGTGGGGGCCTTGCAGGATTTGGGGGGCAGGCAGGCTCCAGGGCTGGGACTGGCTCTCCATGCAACCATGTCCCAGCTCGAAGACCAAGGAGTCTGGAATTGGAATGAACACCAGACGTTCCCTGTGGCATGGATGGCATACTTGTCAACAGCATTTTAACTGTTTTACCTTCTTTGAAAACGTTCGTATTTGGGGACACATGGCATGTGGGCCCCCGTTGCCTTGGCCTCCAGTGAAAAGGAAGGGCCCGTTCCATTCAGCTCCTTTTGCTCCATTCACTCTGGGTCACCTCTGGGCTTTGCAGCTTCATGACCATGGGTCACAGCAGCATGAGAGCTGCAAAGCTGCCTTGGGACAGCTGGACTCTGGGGCAGGTGCCTTCACAGACACAACCTCAGTCCTTAGCCCAGGCCTCGGTGTGAGGAACTGAGACCCATGCTGTGATGGGATGACTGCACGTTGCAGGCCCTGGCACAGCCTCTGAGGGAAGGGGAGGGGCTCCAGGCACAGCTGCCAGGAGGTCCTGGGTGGGTACCTGGAGACAGGAAGCATCCAGCTTCCTAGCAAGGCCCTGCCCCAGGGAAAAAGGCATGGTGAGCTGCCAGTGCCACTGTGGATGGTGTGGACTGTGATGCGCCCTTCCCAGTGCCACAGAGCTCTGATCAGTGAGAGGAAAGAAGGGGCAGGGTGGCCGCAGCAGTGGGGGGCTGGGAAGAGAGCCCTATTCCTGTCCTGAGGAGTAGCCAGTCTGCGCAAGACTGGGCCCCTTCTCACTGCAGTAGCAGGACAGGGACTGAGTGAATGGGTGTATGTGAGTGTGAGTGTGACTGTGTGTGAGACTGTGACAGTGTGAGTGTGACTGTGTGAATGTGACTGTGAGAAAGTGTGTGTGACTGTGTGACTGTGTGAGACTGAGTGTGACTGTATGTGACTGTGACAGTGTGTCCGTGTGACTGTGACTGTGTGACTGTGTGAATATGACTGTGTGAGAATGTGTGAGTGTGACTGTGTGTGAGACTGTGTGACCGTGACAATGTGAGTGTGACTGTGTGAGACTGTGAATGTGTGTGGACTGTGAGTGACTGTGTGATTGTGACAGTGTGTGACTGTGTGGACTGTGACAGTGTGTGTGACTGTGAGACTGTGACAGTGTGACTGACAGTGTGATTGTGTGTGACTGTGTGTGACTGTGACAGTGTGTGAGTGTGGCTGTGTGACTGTGTGCGAGACTGTGTGTGACTGTGAGACTGACAGTGACTGCATGACTGACAGTGTGACTGTGTGACTGAGACTGTGACAGTGAGTGTGTCTGTGTGTGAGACTATGACTGATAGTGACTGTGACTGTTACTGTGTGAGACAGTGTGTGTGACAGTGTGTGTGACTGACAGCGTGTCTGTGTGTGAGAATGTGACTGTGTTAGTAGTGTGAATGTGTGTGCATGCATGTGTATGTGTTATGTGAATGTGTGTGACTGTGTGTGACTGTGGTATGTGTGAGACAGTGACAGTGTATCTGACTGTGACAGTGTGACTGACAGTGTGTGTGACTGTGAGAATGTGTGACTGTGTGCTAGTATAGTGTGAATGTGAGTGTGCATGCATGTGTATGTGTGTATGTGAATGTGTGAGACTGTGTGAATGTAAGACTGTGTCAATGTGATGCTGTTAGTGCATGTGTGTGAATCTACGTGTAAATGTGTATGAAGGTAAGTGTGTGAATGTTAGTATAGTGTGTGTATGTGAGCATGCAAGTGTTAGTGCATGTGTATGTGTGTGAAAGTGTGTGTGTATGCAAGAGTGTATGAGTGAGTGTGAGTGAGTGTATGAGTCTGTGTGTGTGGTGGGACCCACCTGAACAGAAATAGTCACAGTCACATGATGCCAATGGGGTCAGTTTGCTTCCTGGGGAAGGCCCAGGTGGGCTGGGCTGCATTTCTGAGGACAAGTGTGGAGAGGAGGGATCTTGAGAGCAGAGGGCTCACGTATGTAGACGGCACACCAGGGCGCTGTGAATCCCAGAAACTCAGTCCGGGCGTCAGCTGGATTTTTCCCCATGCACAACACAGCTCTCAAGCTGTTGTCTATATTCTTGGGGGTCTGTGAAAGCTGTTTTTCCTTCCGCAGAAGGATCTGAGAAATGCTGAACACAATGGTTTCTCCAAGGGTCTTTTAGGAGCAAAGATGCTGCAGCCCCCACAGGGTGGGCTGTGGGAGAGGGGCTGTCCTTCTGGGCTCTCATGGGAGGTTCTGAGGGGTGGAGGGTGTTGGGCTGGAGGTGGGTGTTGGCATGCAGCCTGGCCCCCCACTACCAGCTGCCCTGGTTTCCTCGGCCTCAGGGAGGGCTTGGGTCACTCCTCTTTAAGCTAATCAGGCTTTTTACAAGCTGAGTCTGAGTCTTTTACAAGCTGAGTGTTCTCCAAATACAGCCCAGACTTTCTCTCAAGGCCATAATTAGTGGGGCCTCCCCAGCCTGGCATTAGACTCCACTCCCTAGGGTGGCTGAGAGGGGGTGCAGGGATGAGCTGGGCAGGTGAAGGAACAAGGGCAGGGTGAGGTCCTGCTGGAGTGACATCCAGCAAGGGCCTACCAGCCCAGAGGAGCTCCAGCCAACTCCAGGAAGGGACCTGGGACCCAGTTAGGAGCCCCAGACCTGAGTGAACCAGTGGGTGAGTCCTGCTTCCTCCCTCTGAAAGCCCTTCCCTCCCTCTAGCCCTCCTCCACCCCTCCCTCTATCCTACCCTCCTGTTTTCTCTCCACACCTCCTTCCCTTCCTCCATCCCTCCCTATTTTCCTCCCTTCACCCATCCAACCACCACCTTCTCTCCATTTCCCACCCTCCATCTTTCTCTGTACTCCTTCCCCCTTCCCTTCCTCCACCTATCCGTTTCCCTCCCTTCACCCTCCCTCTTTCCCTCTTTCCCTTCCTCCACCTGTCCCTGTTTCCCTCCCTCTTTCTTTCCCTCCCTTTTCCCCTCCTTCCATCCTTCCCTTTCTGTCAGCCTTGTCTCTCTCTAGCCAGTGTTGGGGTCAGGGGCTGGAGGGGCATTAGACCCAGGCCCTAGAATTGCAGTGGGTGCATGCCAGCCATACTGAGTCTCTAGAGAGTCTCAGGATCTTCTCTGTGTGCCCAGCTGGGTAGCTGGAAACCTGCATTCACCTCACTGCAGCCTTTAGCCAATGGGCAGAGGGTGTCCCTGTGCTGGCCTCACAGTGAGGAGGCACTTCACAGGTCACAGCTCAAGGCCCAGTCGGGCCACTGCTCCTCCACCTGATGCCTGCTGAGCCCCACAATGCCCCCTTGAGACTGCCCAGGGCCCCTCACACCCACTGGGGCCCCCTAGCCCCACACAGAGGAGGATCCTAGGAGGGTAGCCAGTTCCACCTCCCTGCCCAATTCACACAGGGGAAACTGACTCGTGGAGGAGTCAGGATTTCAACCAAGGCCCCTTGGCTGGCAGCCAGTGCAGGAAAGGAGCTGTGCTGGGGACCCAGATGCTGCTGTGGGGCTCCCATACCCATGTGCCCGTGATGGCCCCTGTGCCAGGGGAACACAGGGTCACTCAGAAGTTCACGGACTGGGCTTAAACCAGAGAGAGGACACAAGGAATCCCAGTTCCTTCCTCAGGGAGAGACAGGGGCATCTCAAAAGGTATCTACAGCCACCATCTGGGGTTCAGGTCTCAGCCCACTCAGGCCTGTGCTGTGGGGTGCTGGGCCAGCCCCCTAGTCTCTCCGAGCCTGCATTCGTTTGTCTGAAGGAAAAGAGTGACAGTGATGCTGACAAGCACAGGAAGCTGCTCTGGGGTGGGCTTAGCGGCGGATCGGGGGAAAAAAACCCAGCCAGAGACGAGCAATGTCTACCCAGCACCCACATCCTGACTCCCAACATCCTCCTCCACTCACAGGAATGAGGGCTCCCTGGAGAAAGGGCTGATTTTAGGTGTGGGAAGTAGAAAAGTTCCTCTTTCAAGTTTCCTTTCTTGTTAAAGAGTAAGTGTGCTAAGAACTCCTTTGTTAAGCCCTATCCTATGTTGGACATGCCGTGCTTACAGGCACGTAGTACATTCTACGTCCTTGTACTTTAACCAAGATATCTGTGCTAGATGTTCTCACAGGCATGTCCCAGCTCTCCACTGCTTTTACCTGTTTAGAAAAGTTTTAAGTTGTTAGCCAATCAGGTTTTAGTTTAGATTGTGAGGTCTGGCTCCAGCCAATGGAGATCAGACACAGCAGTAAGGACGACCCCAAATGCATGAGGGATAAATGTGTCTGCTTTCCTTTGTTTGTTGTACTCCTGTGGCAAGATGCCTAGTGAGAGTACTCTTCCTGCAGTCCAGGAAGTAAAAATTGCATTGCTGAAAGATCCTTTGTCTCAGGGCTGATTTTTCTTTGCAGCACCGAGCATCTATTTCCAACACAGGGGTGGGGGAGCACCAAGATGAGCCTGAAATACCTTTAAAAACAAAGCGAAACAAAAACCAGACTTCTTTATGGAGATACATGTCATGAAATTCACCCATTTAAAGTGAACCGTTCAGTGGTTTTTAGTACTGCATATTCACAGAGTTGTGCAACCATCACCACAATCTAATTTTGGAAAGTTTCTATTACTCCGAAAAGGAACCTGTGCCCTTCAGCAGTCAGTGCCCGCTCCCCTGCTCCACTTCCTCTCCATGTGAACTTGTCTCTTCTGCATTTTGCATGTGAAGTGAACTTGTCTCTTATGCATTTTGCATGTGAAGGGGATCATACGCTGTGTGGCCTCTGGTCTGCCTCTACCTGAGCACAAGGCTCTCAAGGCTCGCAGCCCCGTGGCCTATGTCAGCACTTGATTCCATGGAACATACTCCGTGTGGACAGAGCACATTTGTCTATCGATTCATCCGCTGAAGGACGTCTGGGTTGTGGAGGACCATGTGGGGCCACAAAAGAAGAAAATCCTAAAAAATAAGACCCCTAATGGTGCGATTGTGAAAGGAATAGATCAGGCAACTGAAAACCCTTCCAATGGCCAGAGATGGAACAATTTGAACAGCAAAATACATAACAGCATTGGATTTTAACCCTGTGCACAAAATAAATGTTTATGAGCTCATAACAATATCAATAAATGACTGAAGAAAGAAAGATATAGGAGAGAAAAGACCAACCTTCTGTGTAAGAATTCCAAATAATTTACATAGATACTTTGCTTGAGAAGGTGGAGCTTTAATTGCCACTCCTCAGATGTGGCTGCACTCAGTGACTTCCTTTCAATTGGGACAGCATGGAAATGGGGTGGGGGAATGTATTAGTCTGTTTTCACCCTGCTAAAAAGACATACCAGAGGCCGGGCACAGTGGCTCAAGCCTGTAATCCCAGCACTTTGGGAGGCTGAGGCGGGTGGATCACGAGGTCAAGAGATCAAGACCATCCTGGTCAACATGGTGAAACCCCGTCTCTACTAAAAAATACAAAAAATTAGCTGGGCACAGTGGCGCGTGCCTGTAATCCCAGCTACTCAGGAGGCTGAGGCAGGAGAATTGCCTGAACCTGGGAGGCAGAGGTTGCAGTGAGCCGAGATCGTGCCATTGCACTCCAGCCTGGGTAACGAGAGTGAAACTCCATCTCAAAAAAAAAAAAAAAAAAAAAAGACATACCAGAGACTGGGCAATTTACAAAAGACAGGTGTTTAATGGACTTAGAGTTTCACGTGGCCAGGGAAGCCTCACAATCATGGTGGAAGGCAAGGAGGAGCAAGTCAGGTTTTACAAGGATGGCAGCAGGCAAACAGAGACTTTGTGCAAGGGACCTCCCAATTTTAAAATCAACAGATCTCATGAGACTTATTCACTACCATGACAGCAGCATGGGAAAGACCTGCTCCCATGTTTTAATTACCTCCCACAATATGTGGAACTTCAAGATGAGATTTGGGTGGGGACACAGCCAAACCATATCAGGGAAGAAACATTACCAGGAGAGGAGCCTGGCATTTACACCACCATCAAAGCAGGCAAGGTCAGCACCTGCGGTGGTGAATCCCAGAGTCAGTGCATGCCCTTGCTGTGGCGTGACAGAAACAGTGCTTTGTTTATGCTTCAGTCTTCTCAAAACTATCATCCCAGTCTAACCACAAGGAAAACACCAGGCAAACTGAGACACACTCCACAAAATATTCAACCAATACTCCTGAAACCATCAAGGTCACCAAAAATAAGGGAAGCCTGAGAAACTGTCACAGCCCAGAGGAGCCGAGGGAAATCTGGTGAGGACATGCCACACAGACTCCTGGATGGTGTAATGGAGGAGGAAAAGGCATTAGGGGAGAATGAAACCAATCTGAATAAAGTGTGGATTCAGCTCATAATAACGTGTCAATATTGGTTCATTAATTGTGACAAATGGACCACAGGAATATAAGATGTTTAAATTGGGATTTCAGCTGGGTAAGGTGGCTTACACCCATAATCCCAGCATTTTGGGAGGCCAAGATGGGAAGATTGCTTAGCTCAGAAGTTTGAGACCAGGCTGGGCAAGAGAGTGAGATCCCATCTCTACAAAAAATAACAAATTAGCCAGGCATGGGGTGCATACATGTAGTCCCAGCCACCTGGCAAGCTGAGGTGGGAGGATCACTTGAGCCCAGGACATTGAGACTGCAGTGAACTGTGATTGCACCACTGCGCTTCAGCCTAGGCAACAGAGCGAGACCTTGTCTCAAAAAAGAAGAAAGAAGGAGGAGGAGGAGGAGAATAAACAGAGATATCTGGGTGTGGGGAATATAGGAATAGTATCTGTCTGTACTATCTTTGTCAACTTTTCTGTAAATCTAAAACAATTATAAAAGTAACAACCTTCTACCAAAAATGTGGCAATGCCTTTAGAAGTGAGGGGCTCCATGGTGGGGTTCAATGCCTGGCAGAGCTATTCAGGCAATCGCCACACTTCCTTGGCCACATGGGCTGGTCTTGCTTAGAGAAGCTGCTGCCCTGGTCCCTAGAAGACCACATCTTGGGGCTGGTTTTGCCATGCAGGCAGTAACATTGTGTCTTTGGTAGCTTGAAGAAGACCTGGGAATGGCTTAGTTCAGGAGATAAAATGCTGAGATAATGAAGCTAAGGTCACAGTTCATGTCCTTCAATTATCATTCCAGAGTAGATGTTCTCACCCTGGTCACACCCTGATCCCTGACCCTGGACACACCCTGATCCCCGACCCTGGACACACACTTATCCCTGACCCTGGACACACACCCCTGATCCTGGACACACACTTATCCCTGACCCTGGACAAACACTTAGCCCTGACTCTGGACACACACTTGGCCCTGACCCTGGACACACACTTACCCCTGACCCTAGACACACACAGCCCCGACCCTGGACACACACTTACCCCTGACCCTGGACACACACTTATCCCTGACCCTGGACACACACTTACCCCTGGGGTTCAATGTGTGTCCAGCTAAGTGTACCCTGGACACACACTTAGCTCTGACCCAGGTTACACAGGAGCCCTGATCCTAGACACATACTGAGCTCCAATCCTGGTCACACACTGAGCTGTGATTCTGATCACATACTGGGACCTGTTCCCACACTGAGGGTCATGGTCTCATGCTGTGTGTAACTCTGGCCACACACCGATCTCTGACTGTGGTCACAGGCTGAGTCCTGAGCATGGCCCCACACTATGACCTGACTCTGGAAATACATTAAAGCTGATCCTGCTGTAAAAATTAAGTAATTCAAAATCAAAGCTGTTGGAACTTTAAATTATTCTGAGACTTACAGGAATGTGATTATAGGACCTGAATCATGTAAATAGGCAGCTGTAACCTTTGTTTCTCTCATTTACAGTGTGCTGTAAAAGACCACAGGGTGCCAGAGAAGACCACTTCCCTATTCACTGTTGATCTTCATTATAGACTGATCCCCTTTTACTTCTCCTAGACAAAGACTTCACGACTATCACATTGTCTGAGATGGAATGCTAAACAGACTTTTAAACAGGAAAAGGAGAACAAGTTGTAATCAAATTGCTGTAACTCATAAACTGGCCTTGTATGAAAAAAAAATTGTAAGGCTGTTACATGTCTTTGTTTTAACTGTATATAAAATCAAGACCTTAACTTTCCAGCTTCAGAGCACTGACCTCATTCTTTTGGGGTGTGTGTTACCTGGATGGTCATTCTCAACTTAGCACGTGAATAAACTCTTTTAGACTGGATTCTGGCCCTTTCCATTATTTCAGCTGCCACTGCTCACGTTCTAAGCCCTGGCCCTGGTGACAGCGACTGGAAGATGTATTAGGATCTGGGAACAGAGTCTGTGGGAAGCAAAGAAATGCCAGTTTGCTAAGAGACACAGATCACTTGACAAAGGGGTCAAAGAGAAGCTGGGGGCTCCGGCAGGTGGGCTTTTCAAGGATCATGAGCCAGGGAGCGGCCAGGAGAAGGTTGGGCATTGCAAGGTGTCCCAGCACCTGCTCTTGGCCAGCCCTGCTTCTTCCCCCTCTTTCCTTCTCACCCAGAACCTTGTCCCTGCAACCCCTTCCTCCCTGGAGCAGGGAGGACACCAGCGTTTGGAAACCCATTTTGAAGGATCCCAGCCTGTGGGCTCCGGCTCACTGAGTGTGGCATACAGCCGTACTACGAATTCTTGGCCAGGTGCATCCAGGCTGGCCCCTCCCTGAGCTGTGCAGGCTCCTTTGGGTGTGGAGACTGGGGCAGCGAGGTGGAGGACACAGATGACTCAGTCTGGGTTCCAGGCAGGCAGGGTGCACGTTTCCAGCTGATCCGGTCAGCCAGGAGCCACGATGCAGGGATGCCTGTGTTCCCAGGCATGGGGCATGGCTGTTATTTTCCAGGAGCAAGGAGGTGGCAAACTGGATAAACAAGTGTCTAGACTTCCCTCTCAGCTCCCAGCAGGCTTCAGAGAGCAGCTGGGACAGCTCAGCTTGCCTTCCCTGCAGACTGGGGCTAAGCCATGACCTGCTCCTGTAGGGCCTAGGGCTGGGGCGCTGGAGGTGGGCCAGGAAGGGCCATTAGGAGCTCACAAGCCAGGGCAGGAACATCTGCATGGGCTTCCGTCTCCAAGCAGGCTGCCTTGAAATTTTCTGACAGCAAAGTGGGATGGGAAGTCCAGCACCTCCAGTGCAGAGCCTGGTCATGAGTTAGATGAGTTACCCTGTCATCTAACAGGAATGTCCAGGGATAGCCTCCAGGTCACCATTACCCATCATCATCTTCCCTCTTGAAGCCCTGCTGGCTAAGCAGAAATGTTGCTTGCAGAGTTGCTTCCAAAGCCAGCACAGAGGGCAGGAATGGAGCCAGACTCATAACTGAACCACCAGTACCCCCCACTGGGCAGCCACAGCAGTGCATCCTGGGGTCCTTCAGCCAGAAGAGGAGCCGGCCCCATCGCCAGCCCCACGGTGCTCCCAGCCAATGACAGGGTATGGTGGGGGCTACTCCTCTATGGCCTCCTCTTAGGGCAGCTTTGGCTGGGGTATCTCTGAGGCTGGCTGACATCTCAGAATGGCTCCGCCATCCAGGAGGCTCCCCTCCTTCCACAACTGTCAGAGCTATGTGGTGTCCCACAGCTCCGGCCTCCCACTCCTGTTCCCTCTCATCCTTTACAGGGGTTTCAGAAAAAATGCTATTGCATGTGGAATCCTGCTTTGGCATCCGGTGTGAGCCATGGCATCCAGGACACTCAAAGCCCCTCTACACGGCAGCCCCCATCTGCCCTGCAGACTCCCCTGGCCTTGGCCCTGCACCTCTTCCTTAACACACATACATAATACACACACACGCAAATACACACACAGATGTGCTCACACACAAGCACATGCACACATGTACACACCCACACATCCACACATATGCACACATACACACGCCCACACATCATGTGTATACACGTGCACACACATACCCACATACCTATGCATGCACACATGTGAGGGGGGCCAGGCACGTGCACACACATGCACATGCACATACATACCCACACATCCACACATGTATGCACACACAAGCACATACACACACGTACACACCCACACATCCACACATGTACATGCATACCCACACATACACATGCACACACACACAAGCACCTGCACATACATACATACCCACACATCCACACATGTGCGCGTACACACACATACGCACAAGTGCATGCACACACATACCCACATACACACAGGCATACACCCTCACACAACCATATGCACACACGTACAGATACCCACACATACATGTGCACACACATGAGCACATGCACACAAATACACACATACCTACACATACACACACATGCACACACACATAAGCACATGTATGCAGACCCACACATCCATACATGTGCACACACACAAGTACATGCGCATCCATACACACATGAGGACATTCACACATGTACACACATACCCAATCCACACACAAGCAACTGCACACATGTACACACATCCACACATGCACTCACACACACAGTACACGCAAACACAGACATGCACTCACACAAACATATGCACACATGTACATATACTCACACATGTACACACAAGCACACACATCATAATGACACACTGGCTCACACGTGTGCACTCACACATAACACATCTTCTTTCACACATGCACAGAGATTCACTCTCCAACATTTGAGCATACATGCACACTGACATTTACTCCCATAACTCACACTCACATTTGCACGTGAATACACTGCAGGCACACATAAACTTGTGCACGCACCTACACGCTATTTTGACTGCAGTCACACACCAACCCCAGAGTGCACCAGGCTTGGTCCAGGCCCTGGGGGGTTCCCCAACGACTGGCTGAGGCTGGTACAGGAGGGAAGGAGGTAGCTATCCTGTCCCTGGAGGAGATGAGGGCCTTCCAGCACTTAGCTGCCCCACTGCATCTCACCAAGAGCAGGGCCAGGGAGGCCCAGCGGCTTCAGGGAGTCACATTCCACGGACCAGGCAGGAGGAGGGTAGGGCCTGCGGGTCCCCTGCTGCAGCCACACTGTGCTGAGGTGCCTGGCTATGGGCTCTGGCAGACCGGATTTTTGCAGTGTGGGTTACATGGCCTCTTCCTTTCTCCACTTAACATTCTTTATCCATGAAGTGGAACTCCCGATCTCAGATAACACGACCACGTCAGCCTCCCAAAGTGCTGAGATTACAGGTGTGAGCCACTATGCCCAGCTGGATCTTTTTTCTATTTCTGTGAGAAATACCACTGAAATTTTGACAGGGATCACACTGAATTTGTACATTGCTTTGGATGAGATTACGGAAAAGCCAGGGTGACACCATTTCAAAGCCACTTCCATTTTTAAACTAACAAGGCACATTCCTTGCCAGTCACAATTATGGTCACAGATGTTTACAGCTATGGAAGGAGTTTCATAATGCCTGCAAGGACAAACTCCTACAGCAACAGAATGTCCAGACGCCCCATATCTTATAACATACGTGCTTTTAAAATAATTATAGTCATGCTTTGATGTACTTACTAAAATGCCAAGGATAGTTGACTTTAAATCAACAAATAAGTTTTGTCATGCCGTCAACCCACCCACACGTAGACATAGATGAGCTATCCTTTGCTTTTTACGTACATAAGACCCCTATACAAGAGGAGTTTAAAACTAAGGCAGTGTGTTCCTCCTCTTGCTGAGGATGTCCTACTCTGCATCTGAGTAGCTTTCAATAATCAATCTCTTCTCACTGCACTCTGCGACTCACCTGAATTCCTTCCTGCATGACACCCAAACACCCTCTTCCAGTCACATCTTTCTGCTGATGCACTAAGGGCCATCAGGCAAGACCGTATGCCAGGGAAGTTTCCATATGCAGCACCAACTAGCCACCTCTGGTAAATGGGGTCCCTCCTGGGATGCTAAGTCACACTTAAGCAAGGATGCTTGTCTAGAAACTCCGGTTAGAGGCTCAGCCCACCGGGTTAGACATCCTGGAGTATATCTGGAAGAATGGAAGTCGCTTTGCAAGATGTTTGCCAGTATGTGATCTGAACAAATCCACCTTGTCCCCTCTGCCAGGGATGGGAAAGCTCTACTTCTCATCATCTCGCAGCTCACTGCTTTGCTGTACTGCAGCCTTGAGGCAGCCCGAATGGCTGGCCCAGAGGTTTCTACCTTCATGTGACAGATTCTAATGTTCTTTATGTGTTTCTCCCTGTTCTTTTCTGCCTGCTTTGGATCTGCTGTTACTAATCTGCTGCTGGGCAGTGATCCTGCTTATCTCATTGTGTTGAGGTGAGACTGTTTGTGGTATTACTAATTCAAGGCTACTTTGAGATTTTGTTCTTGTACAGTTCAGCCAGTCCTGGCCAAATGTAAACATTAGAATCTCATTTAATACTGAAGAAAAAGATTATGAAAAAGGCTTCTTTAAAACAAAACTTCCATAAAGACTACTTTACCAAAACTTCGGTCCATAGCTTTCCATGATTGCTTGTTGGATATCTGGGTGATTTCCAATTAAGAAAAGTTTATGCTATGGGAAACATGTTTCTAGAATTGTGAAGTGGTCTTATCTAGAAAGTGCTAACATCTGCCAAACAGTGCAGGAACTCTTGCTTCCTCAGTTTTCAGACTCACGGATAAGCGAGTGCCCTTAGCTGCCCCTTCCCTTCCCTTCTGGCTCTCATTTTCTGTACGCAATGAGACCAGCCTGGCCAACATGGTGAAACCCTATTTCTTGCTCAGCCTTCCAAGCCCTGAGAGACGTAGGGATGCTCATGCTCCTTTATGTTCCCCAAGGGACTGGGGGTTAGTGGCCCCTGCCCAGAGGCGAGGGGTCCTTTGGGCTCTGTCTACTGGGGAGCCTGGAGCTGGGGATCCTTCAGGTCAGGCACTACTGGGGCTTTTCAGCCTTTCAGGTCCCAGGGCTGCAGTGCCACCCCAGTGGAGAGCCCACTTGAGGCTCAGAGGGATATTTGTCAGCACGTACTGCTCAGTCCCTCTCATTCCCTTCATAGTCTGCGTCTGTTCCTCATTAGCAACACCCGTCATCCTCAGTTTGCATACTCAGAAGTTTACACCTGTTGTTTTCCTTCTGGTCCTGATGATTTTCATTCTTTGGGTTAATTCAGCATCTCTCTGGGCAACATTGGAGGCCAAAAGACTCCCAGGAACTAGCCTTACTGAGAAGAAAAATAACTTTGTCTAATTCAGAAGTTATCTAAAGATCAATTCAAATGATGAAACTGAAAATAGTTACTTACAAAACAAGGTAGAAAGGAGCCAGTATGTAGGGGAGCAAGAGATGTGAATAAAAGTTATGGATATGAAGATGTATTTTTGGTAAGGAAGGTTATAAAGAAAAAAATGTCTTATAAAAAAGGATATTGTATAGTAAATTTTTGTCCTAAAGTAAAATGACTAATTATTTAGGAAAGAGGGAAGTTTGGGTAAGGCAGAAAGTCCAAGCATGTCTTCAACGGTCCATGTATATCTGGATAAAGTTCATGAAGGCGAATTTATGAAAGGAATTTCATATGTAATTAAGTTGGTTGTTATTAAAAGGAAGCTATTGATAATAGTCTTTCTAAAAATTGGTCTCCTATGTCAAAACAAAATTTTCTTAAGGTACTGACTTTCTCTTAATGAAACTACAAGAAATTTTATTTTCAATCTTATAAACTATTTCTCTTGAAAACTTCTCAGTTCCATATTTTGGAACATTCCATTTTTTCTGTTTCACTGCTTTCAGCCCTTCCCTCCTTGAGCAGGCCTGAGATATGACCCTCCTTTTCAGCTTTTCCTCCACTGAGAAATCCTGAGATGATGACCATCTCCTTCAGTTTTTTTCCTCTTGAGCAGACCTGAGAAGATGACTCTCTTCTTCAGCTTTTCTTTGTCAGCTCCCGCATTCCTTTTTTCCTTTGGTTTAAACTGTTGTAATGGCCTGATGCTGTAATGTTTTATCTTGAAGGTCTATAAAAGAAATGTTTTCTTCTAGCATAACTTGATTTTATACTCTTGGTTTTTCTTGCTGCAGCTAAATTTTCAGTGTCATCAGAAAACTTCTCCTGCTGTTCCTAAGAGCCACATGTGCTCATAACCTCAACACTCTTCCTGTGTCCGACTGCATTCAAGCACTTCTTCCATCAAGTTTATCTAAATGGGTTTCCCATAAGAAGCAGTCACACTGCAGAAGGTTTTCTCTGCCTTCTAATCAGCTGGCTTTACTTTTGTTGTTGCTGTTGTTTACCTTTTGTTTGTTTGAGACTGGGTCTCACTTTGTTGCCCAGGCTGGAGTGCGGTGGTGCAATCTTGGCTCTCTGAAACTTCCACCTCCCAGGTTCAAGCCATTCTTTTGCCTCAGCCTCCCCAGTAGCTGGGACTAGAGGTGCCCACCACCATGATCAGCTAATTTTTTTTTTTTTTTTGTAGAAATGGGGTTTCACTATGTTGGCCAGGCTGGTCTCAAACTCCTGACCTCAAGTGATCTACTTACCTTGGCCTCCCAAATTTCTAGGACTACCAGGTGTGAGCCACCACACCCAGCCTCTCAGCTGGCTTTTAAAGTAAGATTTTATGTTTTATCAAGATAATTCCTATGTTGTCTTTATGAGGTTTTCTATTGCAAAAAAACTGAAATTTAAAAGGCTTAAGGTTTTTACATCTATATGACTTTCTGCATTGCTTGCAATGTCTTTTTATTACCATGGTTAAATGAGTAATTGTTACAATGACCTGTGATTCTGTTTTGATCAATTGTTTTGAAACTTTTAACACCTTTAACAAATGTTCTCAAAATAAAAATCCTAAATTAAGTCTGATTTAGTGTTCTTGCTGGGGCTTACTAAACCTATAAAAATTAATCTCTGTGAGGTTATAAAATCTTTTTATAGTTTCCAGGCAGACCATGAAGTCCAGTATCACCACCTCCAGCCTGATAATTATATACTGAATGACAATTCGTTAAAGGATTCTCTCCAGCTCTCTTGAAACTGTCCTTATCGGGAGTTATTAACTAATCGTTGTGCTCAGTTAATAACCTGTCACAGGGCCTAGACTCCTGGGCACCTGTATCTAAAGATGGCACTGACTCCCACCAGTATTGGACAAAAACTCAAGTTAACCAAAGCCTCGTCTTTAGACCTGGGCAAAGGGGACAAAGTAAACTGCTTTCATGAGACACAGGGACAGGCCTGTATTCAAAAACATTATGATTCATTTAATAATTCTGCCTTTATCTGAAATAATATAATTTCTTCTATGCCTTTATACTAAATAATTCAAATGTTTAACTCCTTTCCTGGCATCCTCAAAACTAGTTGGGGCTTATGACCTTTTTCTTTAAAATGTTGTTAATTCTCTATGTTTTGTTTTACCTCCAAAATTTGAAACTATTCAGTCTCACCAGGCCCAGGGAATGTGATAAGGGATTGTCAGGGCCAGTTTTGAGGAATAAAATGAGTTCAAACCCTCCAAATCAAGGACAGGTACACAAATGCCTAAATGGCTGAACAAAATGCTTGTGTTTTGCGTAGCTAATTGCCACAAGCCACGATGATGATAGCTCATGCATAGAAAGTATAGAGAAGCCAATTTTGTAACCTTGCTTTTTGGCTTTTGATTTTTGGTTGTTATGTTGCTGAAAGGGATTTTAGGGTTAATGAGTTTCTGCCCACCTCCACTCCCATCTGGCCTAGAGTACTTCATTGGCTCTAAGTCTTTTGACTCAAAGTCCCTTGGTCACAGGAGTTCCACTGAGCGGCATGATGGGCCCAGGGCAGGTTGCACACCACTCCAGTGTTGACATGGGACAAAAGAGAAGCGTGGCCATTGACATTGCCTCTGGCATACCTTGACAAAAAAAGGAGGAATATGAACCTAAATAAATAAAATCCTAAGCACCCCCATCCCCAGCAAATTGGGCCCCCCTTTGGCCAAAAGCCAAAGGGAAAGAAACTTGAAAAACTAGGCCAGGATGGGAAGTGGAGCCAGTAGTAGGGGGTGGGGACAAGCCTCACCATACCTTTCCTCCACCTTGGAATTCAGGCACAAATAACCAGCATTAATATTAAAATAGAGGTCATAAGACTGACAGAACAGACTGGATCTAAGACTCTGCCAGGCAGGGATGAACTCTGCACCCCAGGGGAGACAGAGTTGTACGTTACAGATGTTTTTTAAATGTGTTTGCATCAGGACGACCTCCATGAATGTTTATAGCTCCTCTGTTCAACCAGGAGGCTTCATTTTATTAAAAACTTGGAAAGAAGGATCCCCTTGTTAGAAGTAAATGCTTGGTGCCACAAAGTGAAAACAGCACTCAGGCAAAAATTTTCTCAGCAAGGCAATTTACTTCTATAGAAGGGTGTGTCTCGTGGGTGCAGCAATGGTGAAAGCACACAGGACAAGGAAGGGGCAGGGGGCCTTGTTCCTAAAGCAGCTAGTCCCTACTGCTGTGTCTTTTCCCTGTTGGCTAGGGTTGGACCACACAGTCTAAGCTAATTCCAGCTGGCTATTTTAAAGAGAGCAAGGGTATGAGCCAGAGTGGCAAGGTGAGTAGTTTCAGCAGGAAGGATGGTTATAAAACAGGATGCCTAAGGACACCTAAGGACAGACCGGGTGATAGAGTCTAGGAGGGGGCTGTTTACTGAAATTAGAGGCAAGGAGGCGTAAAGAACGAGTAAGTTAAACTTTAAAATGGAAAACAAAAAACAGGGAAGCAGAACATACTGACATACTGGTTCTTTAAAGAGGAACTCAGTCATGTCCTTTGCAAGGACATGGATGAAACTGGAAACCACCATTCTCAGCAAACTGACACAAGAACTGAAAACCAAACACTGCATGTTCTCACTTAGAAGTGGGTGCTGAACAATGAGAACATGCAGACACAGGGAGGGGAACATCACACACCAGGGCAGGCCTGGGGGGTGGGGGGTCAGGAGAGGAATGTCAGGAGGTGGGAGGATTGGGGAGGGATAGCATTAGGAGAAATACCTAATGTAGATGATGGGGCAATGGATGCAGTAAACTATCACCATGGAGTGTGTATACCTATGTAACAAACCTGCATGATCTGCACATGTGCCCCAGAACTTAAAGTATAATAAATACCTTAAAAAAAAAGAAAAGACAAAAATCCAATAAAGTATAATTGTCAGAAAAATAAAATCTCCAACCCAAGATGGATTAAAGGTAAAAAAATAAGTAAATAAAATAAAATAAAATAAAATCTCAATATTAAAAAAATGAAGAGGAACTCGGAACTCATTGTACTTAATTCTTCTGCCCCTTGAATTTTAAAGGAAGTTAACAGGCTAAATTTTGAAAAGGAATTTGCTGTATCCTACACCCCGAGAATCAATTACATCCAACATGGAGGGCCTCATCAGGTATTGTTAAGCACCTTGATTGCAGTTAAACTTCAAGGACTCACTAGCTGGGTACACCTGTCCAAGATTAAGCCTGTATCTTATGAGTCCCCAAAGGCCCTGAGAAAGACACCATGGCCTGCACTTGTGAACCCTCAGAATATCTAAAGCTGTCGTTTTGGAAGTAAACAGATAACTCACACCCTAAGTGCCTCCTCCTCAGCCTCCTTAACAACTCCCATCCCATACAGGTTTGCATCCCAGTGTGTACCTATGGCCATGTGGTCACCTATTCAGTCAGCGTATAAGTAACTTGTCTCTCATTTGGGATCATGAACCCAATGGTTACCAGGTATTGATAACATTTGGTTCAGGGGTCAATGTACATCCAATAAGACAGGCGAAGTCCTATAATATACAATTATATACCATCGCTCACCTGAGAGCTAAGCAGGCACTTCGCCTTATATTGGCTGGGGTTGAGACTGCTATTGGCTTATTGGCCCCATGGGGAAAATTTGCCTGTCACGAGGCAACTCTTCAAAGCTTTGCGTCTTCATTCCACACACCGTCTCATAAAACAGGGGACACTTTAGATACATTACACTCTCCCTTGCTTCCTTTGTAGATATAATAATGGACGATTATTATATTATAGATCAGCATGAGCGTTCTATACTTGCTGGTTGAACGAGGAGTATGGGCTATAATCAATGAAAGCTGCTGCACTCATGTAAGCACCTCAGGTCAAACAGAAGAAGATGCAGGTGAAATATATGAGTGCGTGCCCAACTGCATACATATAATTAAGGCTGTGATTCTAACTATATCTGGGCAACTATTAAAAGCACCTTCCTGCAGAAGTTGCAGTGAGCTGAGTTCATGCCATTGCACTCCACATTCCGTCAAAAAAAGAAAGAAAAAAGCACCCTCCTAATTCTCACTTGGTCTCTGCCCTTCCTAGGACCTTTGATATTTATCTTGTTATTAGTAATCTTTGGCCCTTGCTTGTTTCACTTCTTGGTGAAGTTTGTGTCTTCCAGGTTACCACAATTCCACATAAAGATTATGCTGGCAACCCCTCCCATCTTCTCACCTGGGAAATAAAGACATCCTGCCTTAGGCCCCTCAGATCAGGCATCCAGAGATTTTTATCCCTCCAATACTAGGCAGGGAATAAGCCCATGGAATCATCAGTCAACCTGGGTTAGAACCTACATGACGGTGTAATCATAAACCTCAGGCAGAAAAGCCACTTGTAAGTGGTCATGAGTCATCCTCATCCTGGGAAGCCAACAGAAACCATCACTGCAGGGGACCATACCTGCACTCAGACCCTCAGCCTCTGGTTGACTAATGACATACAAATGTGAGACAGAGGCACAGAAATGATTAACCCCTAGGAGCAAAGGCAGAAGAAACAGAATCTCCAAATTAGACCACCAAGGAATTCCCATAGAGTAGTGACTGGACCTTTGAGGTCCAAGGCTTAAAAAGTCGGGGAAAAATCATGTCACTTCCTTTCTACATGGGATGCAGTAGGCTGTGGCTACTCAGAATATGACAACCAGCAAATCAATGCAGAGTTAAACATCACATTTGAAAGGCCCTTGGACAGATGTGGAAGCCCAAGGCCCACGTGAACTGAAATTCCAAAGAGGGGCAAGCCCTTCCCAGGGGAGCTGTTGGCATTGCAGATACAGTTTGGGCAGCAGCTGAAAGCTAGGCTGGCTACAGAGAGGGACTCCAGGAGGGAATGGTAACCAGAGTGCTGTCTCGGCTCACAGGGGACCGAGGTAGCGCAGAATCTCCAGGAACCCTAAAGATCAAGCCGGTTTTCCCATGGAAGCACCTCCAAGGGCTGTGGTGGGAGGGACCCTGGGGAGTCAGAGAAGGCCAACTAGAACCCCCACAGTGTGGCAGACCCCAGAAGACAAAGCGCCCCTAGAAGGAGCCGGCCACAGTCACACCATGGGTCCCCATCATATAAGCCAGTGGCCGGGGTGGAACAGGCGTGTGGGATGAGGTTCAAGGGGAAAGTCAAAGCCTAGAAAAGGAGACCTGTCCGAGCTGAGGATTCGTGTGAAAGCTGACATGCAGCTTGGGCCATCCTGGTCACACCCAAGTAAAGCAGAGAGCAGGTGGGGAGAGCACTCGGCACTCAGGGGTAGAAAACACTGCTCCAAGAATGTAATGCTCTGAGGCCTGGCTGCTGAAACTGCCTGCGGTCACCTGAAACCAGCTTTATCTGATGGCTACCGAGTCCACCTGCTGCAACTCTAAGCCCTGGTGTACCCACTGCCGCCACTCATCAACCAGAGCTTGCCAGCTCCCCAGATCTTACCAGTGCCAATGAAACTCAGGCAGCAATGTGTACTCCTCTTCTTTATAAAACAGAGACATGGCTTCTTTTTTTGTTGTTTTTGAGATGAAGTTCCAGTGTCGTACAGGCTGGAATGCAAAGGCACGATCTGGGCTCATTACAACCTCCACCTCCTGGGTCCAGGCGATTCTCCTGCCTCAGCCTCCCGAGTATCTGGGACTACAGGCATGTGCCACCACGCACCGGTAATTTTTGTATTTTTAGTGCAGATGGAGTTTCACCAGGTTGGCCACGCTGGTCTTGAACTCCTGACCCCAAGTGATCTGCCCGCCTCCGCCTGCCGAAGTGCTGGGATGACAGGCGTGAGCCACTGCGAATTACAAAAAGCCTTCTCTTCGTTTCTGGACATACGGATGGCCAGCCAGCCTGCCCCCTTATCCCCAGTTGCAATGATTTCCTCCCAAATAAAGCATTTCCCTTTCAGAAATTCATCCCTCCGTGTCCGTTGGCTTCGACGAGACAAGCAGCCCTGCAGGAGGGGCTCACGCAGCCTGAAGGCAACAGCGCAGGGGCGCGGGCAAAGGCCAGGCAGGCTCCCCGGAACCTCGGCTCGCGCTGGCTGCGGTCGGTTCGGGCCCCGGAGGCAGCGCGTCACGGCTGCGCGGAGGGGTTCCCGGGGTCCCCGGCCGTGACGGTGGGGCAGGACCACCTGGCGGGAGGGTCCGGGAGCGCGGCGGGAGCACGCGGGCCTCGAGGGCAAGGCGGACCTGGGCGGTGCCCACAGGCGGCCGAGGGTGGTCGCTGCCCGGTTCCAGAAGCCAGGACCGCGGGCTTCTAGAACATTCCCCGTTGCTTTCCTGAGGGGAGCGTGGACGGAGGCAGGGTGTGCAGGGTTCTGTGGGAAATATTTTCACCTGGAGCCCCAAGGGGCCCCTGCCAACGTCTGGGCACTGGCGGGCGGCTGGAGGCCCGGACCCCGGGTCGCGGCTGGGAGGGCTCGGCGGGAGGGCGGAGCCCCGGAAGGTTCCAGAAAGGGGGCGGGGTGGGGCGGCCGCGCGGGAGGCTGGGATCGCGGCAGGCTCCGAGGGGCGCAGGTCGGTTTCTGAGGCGGGTCCGGACCCAGGCCCGATACCAGAGTCTGCTCAGGGCCCAGCTGAGGCAGTTCAGCCGGGAGCCGCCCCCGCACTGCCTGGGCCCCCCCGACGCCGCCCGGGTGTGCCGCGCCTCCCGGGGAGGGGCCCCTACTCCCTTGGGAACTAAACGCCCCTCAGGGTCCCAGGGAGACCCCCCAACTCCGCTCTCAGGGTTCCAGGGAGACCCCCCTGGAACTCCGCTCCCCTCAGAGTCCCAGGAAGACCCCCAACTCCGCTCCCCTCGGGGTCCCAGGGAGACCCCCCAACTCCGCTCCCCTCAGGGTCCCAGAGAGACCTCCCCCGAACTCCGCTCCCCCTCAGGGTCCCAGGGAGACCCCCACCCGGAACTCGGCTCCCCTCAGGGTTCCAGGGAGACCCCCCGAACTCCGCTCCCCTCAGGGTCCCAGGGAGACCCCCACCCGGAACTTGGCTTCCCTCAGGGTCCCAGGGAGACCCCCGAATTCTCTTTTCAAAGGCCTTAGGGAGACGGTCCCCAAATCTGCTCTTCTCAGGGGTCCCAGGGTCCCCCTCCCTTTGGAGCTCGTTTTCCCTCGGGAGTCTGGGGTGGGGGCCCCGTTCTGTTCTTGAGCCTCCTTCCCTCTGGGTGTCCCTGGGGCCGCCCCACCCCCACCCTGCCGGTGATTTGCCAAAACGGGGTCTCTCGGGGCCATAGCCCCTTTCACATTCTGCTCCTCGTTCTTTCGTGGTTCCTTGCTTTCCACGGAGAGAAGGGGGCATCCGTTTCCAACCGTCGTTCCTCTTCCAGTGGAACCCTGCTTTTCCTTCAGTGTCCCTTCAGGCTACTTCTGCCAGGTTTCTATTTTTCATGCTTTATTATCACTTTGCCCAAAATATTCTTGACTTCTATTGAGAAGGATTTGGGGGTCCGTTTCTTATTTGGAAGTGAGTTCTAAATTTTCAAGCAGATGAAGGTTTTCCAGTTACCCTTCTCGGGGTGACTTACTGCTTAATGCAGCGTAGTCAGAAAGTGCACTCTGAGTCTGAAACTGCATTCGGCTCTGAAGTCTGTCCTCGTCGACTCCTGTGATGCTTTTCACCCGAAGTCTTCACTCGCCGACGCTGACATAACTGTTTCTGCCCTCCAGTTCTATAGCCTCCTTTGCTTTGGGATATTGTCATATATTTTATTTCAAAATATGTTATAAACTCAATATTTCTTGTAGTGGATCCGCTGGTAAAATATTCCAACTTTTTGTCTGAAGCCATCTTAATTATGTCCTCATTTCTGCATGTATTTTCACATTAGTGGAATAGAATGTTTGGTATAACTTCCTTCTCTTGCTGTTGAAGCTGTATTACTCTTTCGTTTTTCGGTTTTTCATGGTTTGTGTTGGAAGACCTGCCATCATGTGGGCTGTTGCTATTTCAGATACTGTCTCTCTTCCTCCTGTGGCCGCTCCTAGGAGTTTCACTTTTTTCAAGTTGTTTACCACGGTTCAAGTGTGGCGTGTCTAAGATTGGTTTTCCTCGAACTTCCTCTGCTTTGGGCCTGCAGAACTTTTCAAGTTTTTGCGGTCATCCTTTTCATTCATATTGGAAAATTTATCTGCCAGTATTTCATAAAATATTTCCTCTCTTTCCTTGTCCACTCGTGGCATCCCAGTTATGTGTATGCTCCATAGGTGACTCTCATCTGGTGTCTCTTTGCCCTGATTCTGTTCAGTTTCTTCTTTTCCTTTTTCTGGGTATCAGTTTGGATACTTTTTACAGACCTGTTTTTACATTTTCTAATTTCCTCTTTTGCTGAGTCCAATTGGGTATACATGTCATCCAAGTGATTTAAAAATTTCTAATAGTTTATTTTTCTTTTCTAGGATGTCCATTTGATTCTTTAGATAGGTTTTATTTATCTGTTGATAGTTTTTATATTTTTTAAATCAATTTTATCTTTTCCTGTTTCATATTCTCGTTATAGTTACGTTAAAGCCTGTGTATGCTAATACCATTTTAGTGAACTGTGATTTTACTTCCGTTTCTGTTGTATTGATTAGCAGTCTGTGATATTATGAGAGATATATTTGGTCGTTATCTGCAGTTCCTGGCACAGAGCTCCTAAAACTTTTGTGATTTCCTCAGTAATGGGGTGATAGGAGCATTTTTTGTTGTTGTTGAAATGTTTGCTCTCAGTGCATTTGATCCTCTGTTTCTGCAGCCTCCACATCCAAGGATTCAACCAACCGCAGATCAAAAATATTTAGGGAAAAAATAAATAACAATACAACAATTAAAAATATAAATAAAAGACCAGTACAGTATTACAACTATTTACATAGCATGTACATTGTATCAGACATTATAATCTAGAGATGGTTAAAGTATACAGGAGGATATGCACAGATTATCTGTAAATACTAAGCCATTTTATATGAGGAACTTAAGCATCCAAGAAGCAGGATGACCTGGAACTGGTTTCCCTCGGATTTTAGGGAGAATTCTGTCTGATTCCTCACACAAGAGCCACTAAGACCCTGGGGATCTCTGGAATGATTAAGATGTCTTTTTGTATGCTAATGAGGCAACTGACTGGGGACCCTAAGATAGCTTCAGGATGGAAGGTGTTTGTCAGAAAGACCTGACACCTAGGGAAGCTCACTGGCCTGGTGAGTCAGGAGCTGCTTCCAAGTGTGGGCACTGACAGGCCCTCAGTCTTGGTCTCCTGCTTCCAGGAGGTACCAGCCCATCTTTCTTCCCAAACTTGATGACCTAGGGCTGGAGGCACATAAAATCTCAGCCTTCCCCACTGGAGCTGGACTTAGTACACAGGGTGGGGCAAAGTGGGTACTGGATCCTGATGGTCCCTATCCCTGGGGTGTGGCTTCTTGCTACACAGTCAGCTTCTGATTCTGTGGCCCCAGCTGCTCCTGCGGTGGGGGGAGCTACAAATCAGGCGCTGACTCCCTCCAGGTGAGGCCTCAGCATGAGAGGAGTCAGCAGGCAGGCTGCTGGTGTAAAGTCAGCAGCTGTGCCCAGGGAGGTGCCCCACTGAGTACTGAGGACCGACCTGTTCCCAACAAGGGAGATGGAGCTTCTCCCTTGAGTAGGGCTGCTGAAGGGGGAGTAGGGATGGAGATAGTGCATTTGCAGGAGTAAGGGTGCAGTTGGGTCCCTGCCTGAAAATGTCTCAGTTGTGGCAACTGGTTGGTGACCTGAGGGGCATTTCTGAGCCCACAGTGCTGGCATCAGGACTCAGTTGTGAGGTGCCCCAGACCCTCCCCTTGTCAGTAATTAGCTGCTGGCTCGGTGATACTCAGGGTGAAGGAAAACTTGATTTCGGGAGGTTAGTTCTCTTGTAATGACACCGGGATGCCTTCAAGTTTGGCTTCTGGCATGTTCTGTCCCCCCATTCCTGCAGTCATCTTAGCCCTCATGTTGTTGAGTTGCATGTGAGAGCAGGAAGCTCATCAATGGGCAGTGTTTCAGAAGATTTCACAAGTTGCTTTTGAGTTTCAGAATCAACCAGTAGATACAGAAAAATATTTTGGAACATGGAGATCCTTGTGTGAGCTGCCATGTGAAGCAGCCCCAGGACCCCCCCGTCTCAAGGAGTGAGTTTGTCTGAGGTGACAGCACAGGCCTGGTGAAGCCTTGTGTGTGAGTGAGACCTGGCCAACCCCAGTGCCTTACCTGAGGAGCTGTTGGCCCAGTGAGGGAGGCATTCAGGTGGGCAGAGTTGGTGAGACTCATGAGGCCATTGAGGCCAGGGGCATAGAGCTGGCCAAGGAGCCATGGCTCACTAACGTGTTGTCTCCTCACCTTCAGATCCAGGCTCCTGCACGAAGTGATGCTTCTCTTTGCCTTCCTCTTAGCTGTGGGGCTCCCACTGGTGGCAGCCAATGTCAGCATTAGTCCTCAGTGTAAGTATTATTCCTTCTCACTGTCCAGGAGAGGACAATTCACCTGGAGCTTCTGGGGGTCACTGGAATGATTGGCTGGAACACGGAGCACGTCTCAGCCAGCTGGGGCCTGCATTGTCTTTGTAATCAGGGGTGGGCACTAGGGCAGTCCAGGAGCAGTCATGAGCAAGGAGAGGGTTAGGATGGAAGAGCAGCTGACCAGGGACCAAGAGGAAACCTTGATGTGGCTCTTCCCCATCAGGGCCAGGCAGGAGGGGTTGTGTCCAGGGAAACCCAGGAGGACACTGGCCCCTATGAGTGTCCAGTCTTCTTGGTGAGGTGGGCCTGGTCTGCAGAGCATAGCAATCCCACATGTGGCTGCCAGGGGCACTCACTGGAGCTTGTGTTGGAGAGCCGGGAAAGCTCTCCTGGTACCTGGCTCCCTCCCAGGAGCTAGTCTGGGCCAGACTCAGACTGCATAGAGGGCTGAGACGTACAGGTTAGGAGAAGTCCTTGGAAGCAGAGGGGAAGGACTGGCCATTGGGGGAGGGCAGAGTGAGCTGGTAATGGGTGGAAAGGGCATGGGGGAGCAGAAGCCTGATGTCTCTTTCTCTCTTCTCAGGGACCTATAGTTTGAAATGCCATGACTGTGGGGTCATAAACGACTTCAACTGTCCCAACACTAGAGTATGTCCGTATCATATTAGGCGCTGTATGACAATCTCCATTCGTAAGTACCTCTTTGTCATTTTGACAAATTGCAGATTAGTCTCCTACCTGGGTAGTTTCTGCGGGCAGCGCCAATCTGCTTTCTTCTCTGCACCCAGCTCTGTTTCCCCTTCCTTCACGTCACCCGCCCTGAGTGCATCTCTGCAGGCCTTGGTCTCAGCCTCACGATAGGCCAGCATGCATCATTTTGTAGCGGCAGGTACTCTGCAAGGTAGGACAGTCTGTCCATGCATCTGCATTGTCTCCAGGGGGTAGGAGCATTGCTGGATCTCAGAACCTCCACTGTCCCTGGTTGTGTGTGTAGACACCCCATGCTGCCTGGGTGAGTCCTCAAAGGTCATTCGATTTCCGGTAGTCTAGAGAATGCTTCCAGCTCAGTAGGTCCAAGCAGTGGATGCGCCCTGGACCCCTCAGGGCAAAGCCCACCACAACAGATGGGAAGGCCAAGCATAAGTTCAGGGCAGAGCCTGCACTTCCAGGATGCTCTTCCTTCTTCCTCAGAGCCCTCTGGTGCTCAGAGAAAGGTGGCCCCTCTCCTCAGGGCCCTCACCTGCAGAAGATGTATGGCCAGAGGCCCAGTGACCAATGAAGCAAGCAGGGAGGGTGCAGCCAGTGTACGTCCTGGTGCACACGTGGAGGCCTTGTCTGTGGTCCTGCTCAGGACCTTTCCTTCAGCCCTTTTGTCCACAGTGTCTATGGTTGTGTTTACAACTTCACATGTCATTTTGTGTTCTAAGCTTTGTGCAAAAATAATTCCCTGATTACCACCTCGATATGGTTTGGCTATGTCCCCACCCAGATCTCATCTTGAATTGTAGCTCCCATAATCCCCATGTATCATGGAAAAAACTGGTGGGAGATAATCGAATCATGGAGTTGGTTGCCCTCATGTTGTTATTATGATAGTAAGTGAGTTCTTGCAAGATCTGAGATTTTATATGGGGCTTTTCCTTGGCAGTTCTCCTTCCTGCTATCTTGTGAAGGATGTGTTTGCTACCCCTTCTGCCATGACTGTAAGTCTCCTGAGGCTTCCCTAGCCATGTGGAACTGTGAGCCAATTAAACCTTTTTTCTTTATAAATTGCCCAGTCTCAGGCAGTTTTTTTTTTTTTTTTGAGACGGAGTTTTGCTCTTGTTACCCAGGCTGGAGTGCAGTGGCACGATCTCGGCTCACTGCAACCTCTGCCTCCTGTGTTCAGGCAATTCTCCTGCCTCAGCCTCCTGAGTAGCTGGGATTACAGGCATGCGCCACCATGCCCAGCTAATTTTTTGTATCTTTAGTAGAGACAGGGTTTCACCTTGTTGACCAGGATGGTCTTGATCTCTTGACCTCGTGATCCACCAGCCTCGGCCTCCCAAAGTGCTGGGATTACAGGCTTGAGCCACCACGCCTGGCCGGCAGTTCTTTATAGTAGTGTGAGAACAGACTAATACACACCTCTTCTTCAGACCAACTGCTGATTTGGGACATGGGCAGGAGGCTAAGAATCTGGGCTTTGTCTCCACAGTAGCCACTGCTGGGGACCTTGATGGCATGGTTTTGTCATTTTGGGATTACTGCCTCTAAATGAGACTGAGAACTATCTTTTCCACAACTCCTTCATGGGGCAATACTTGTCAAAAAGAGGAACTTGAGTGAGATTTGCAAGGTATGGGTGAATCAGAGATCACTATTCTGGAAGATCATGATGGTTTTATACAGTGATGGACACTGGTGGACTTCAGTCTGCCCTCACTTGTATCCTCTTCCATCTTCACTCTGAGCCTTTGACTGAAAGCAGTTCCTAAGACTCCAGCAGGTATTTGGCCACTGGCCTGCCTAGGTGATCGGTGCTCCAGTGGAGCAGTTTAAACATCTCTGCAAGAGACCCCTCTGCACAACCTTACTCGAGAAGACAAAGGTGGATGGCCTTTGATATTGCCCTGTTCCAGCTGTCCCAGTGTAAGTGGACTTAGCTCTGGACTGTTCCTCTGATCTTCAGCCTCACCTCACTGACTTCCTTTCTTGGCTCCCCCACAGTCATGGCAGCTGTAACACTTGTATTTAATGACCTAGACCTATACTGCTTTAGGAGCTCCATTTTTCTGAATGAATCCTAAGGGATACTGGGACAAGAAATTGGGAATGCTGGAATGCTGGGGCATTTTTCCTTTCAGGAGATTTGCTGATTTCTGGGGCTTGGCAGGATGGTAAGCAAAAGACCTCTATGGAAAGAAGCATTTTGAGTGTCGGGGATTGAGCTTCCACCCACAGCCAACATCAGTGAGTGGAGGGACAGACACAGATCTGCAGAACAGAACTGAGAACCTAGAAATCATTCTACACAAATATGCCCAACTGATTTTTGGCCAAAGTGGCAAAACCGTCAAATGAGGAAGGATGGCTTCCTCAACATCCATAGGCAAAAATGAACCTTGACCTCGAGCCTTACACAAAAATGAACTCAAAATGGATCATGGGCTTAAATGTAAAAAGGTAAAACTAAAATTTCTAGAAATAAAAACACGTAAGAGAAAATCTTTAGCATCAAGTACTAAGCAAGGAATCTCAGACTTGACACCAAAGCATGATCCATAAAAGGCAAGCTTGTTAACATTGAACTTAAGCCCATTTTACATCTTTTTCTTTTAATCTCTGCATAACCTTGTTGACAGAATGAAAGGACAATCTACAGACTGGGAGAAAATACCTGTAACCACATGTTCAACAAGGAACTAATATCCCAAACACATGAAGAACTCTCAAAATTCAGTAGTCAAAATGCAGCCAGTCTCATCAGGAAATAGGCAAGAAACATAAAATGCATTTCACCAAAATGTATTCACAGATGGCAAATAAGCACATGAATAAATTATCAACATCATTGACCCATTGAGGAAAGTGCAAATTGAAACCACATTTAGATATCACCAATCGGAATGACCAAAATGAAAAATAATGGCAACACCAAGTGTTAGTGAGGATTCAGAGAAACCAGATTGTTCGTGCATTTCTAGTGGGAATGGAAACTGATGCACCCAATGTGGAAAACAGTGTGGCAGTTTCTTTAGGAACTAAAAATGAAACTACCGTACATCTCCAAAATCGCACACAGGTGTTTTTTTTCCAGAGAACTAAAAACTTACGTTCATACCAAAACATGTACATGGGTGTTCACAGCAGCTTTATTTCTTAATACCCCCAAACTGAAAACATTCTAGATATCTTCCAATGGGTAGAGGGTTACATGAACCGTGGTATACCCACACCATGGGATACTGCTCAGCACCAGAAAGGAATGCGCTATAGATGCACACAAGTGACAAAAGGCAGTCTCCAAAGGTTACATGCTATATGGTTTCATTAATATAGCATGATGGAAATGACAGTACTCCTGTGATGCTCTACTGTAGCTTTGCAAGGTGTTAGCCCATGTGGGCCCTCACTGACTGAATAAAGGGCCCACCCACATGGGCTGTTATTTCTTACAACTCTATTTCAATACAAAATTATCTTAAAACATTTAATGAAAAGCAAGTTAAATAACGAATACATCATTAATTATATTAACATTTAAAAGGCTACAATTAGCAGCCTAGGACTTTCAGAGTAAACAAAAATCTGTGTTTTCTGCCTACAGGAGCTATGCTTAAAATGTGAACACAGAGGCTGGGCACAGTGGCTCATGCCTGTAACCCCAGCACTTCAGGAAGTTGAGGTGGGAGGATCACTTGGGCCCAGGAGTTTGAGACCAGCCTGGGTAACATGGCTAAATTCTATGTCTACAAAAAATAGAAAAATTAGCCACGTATAGTGGCATGCACCTGTGGTCCCAACTACTCAGGAGGCTGGGGTGGGAACATCACTTGAGCCTGGGGAGGCTGAGGCTGCAGTGAGCCACGACTGTGCCACTCCAGCCTGGGCACCAAAGTGGGAAGATCTTGTCTGGAAAAGAAAAAAAGAAAACAACTCTACAGAACTTAGAAATGTAGGCAAATCCACAGTCCTGTAGCTGTCGCTAGTACCCCTCTCACTATAGCTACTAGATGCTATAGTGTGGAGACAAACTCATGATGGCTGTAGACAGAGGTTGCCAGGCTTCTTCTGTGAAGGACCAGATGGTAAATGGTTTCAGCTTCATAGGCCATCTTGTCTCTGTTGAAACCACCTGGATCCGTCTTTGTAGGGGCAGAAGCAGCCATTAATAACATGTTATTGCTGCTGTGGTACAACAAAGTGTTGTATACACACACACTGAGTGGGCTGGATTTGTCCCGTGGGCTCTGCCTTGCCCACCTCTACTGTTGAAGGTTTGAACATTACCATTAACAAATGGAATAATCAACATATCAGAAGCCAGAAATCACCCAATGCACAATCTTTGCAAGTTCACATGTGATGTTTACAACATTGACTTTTACAAAAGGAATGACATAATACATGCATCAGCAGAGTCAAGGGATTGAAATTATTTAGATTTCTTTCTCTATTACAGTGGAATTAAGCTAGAAATAATGGTGAACTAGGAAGCCTCTCAAGTGCATGGCATTAAGCAGAGCATTCCTAGATAATCAGTTACACAAAAGAGAAGCCACAACAGAAATTAGGAAATACTAAGGTCTGAATGATTATGAAGATGGGACATGTCCAGTGAGTGGAAAGTGGCAAAGGAGTGTTTAGAGCAAAATCACCACAGTGACATTGTAGAGGGTGAAGCATCTGAGCTTCCATTCAAGACCTGGAAAAAGAATGGAAAATCTACCCAAATAAATGAGAAAGGAAGAAATATCAAATGGATTGCAGAAATCTTTAAGGTAGAAAAAAAAAGAATATATAAAATCAACAAAGCCAGTAGTTGGTTCTTTGGAAATAGTCACAGTGTTGGTAAAATGTAATAAGAAAACTAAAATTCACATTTCCAATATCAGAAATAAAGAGAGTCACCATCAAACTTTACAAGCCTTATAAAGAAAATAGGAGTCTCCTCTAAATAGCCCTCCTGTGCTAAATTTGAGATCTTGATGAACTAAACAAAAATGTGAAAAACACAACCATATCTGACCTACAACAAAATTGTAATGCTGAAGTGTCCTGTTAATGAAATTGAATCCTTTATGGAAAACCTACCAACCTAGAAATTACTAGGCCCAGATGGCTTCATTGGCAAATTCTTCAAAATATTTGTGGGAGAAATAGCAGCAGTCTTACATGTGCTCTTCCAGATCATCAACAAGGATTAATTGCTTCCCAGTTCATTTATGATGGAAGCTTAACCCTAATACGAAACACCAGCAAAGACTATTAAAAGAGGGAAATTATAGGCTACCGTTTGATGTGACTACGGATGCAAATATACTAACAAAACCAGCCAAATCCTTGATGTATGTAAGCACATGTAATGCCATGCAGTATCTTCGATGGGATTCTGGAAAAGGAAAAGGGCAGTAAGGAAAAATCAATGAAATCTGAATAACATATGGAATTGTATTAGTGAGAATTTATCAGTATTTGTTTAATAGTTGTGAAAAGTGTGCCATAGTAATGTAGGCAGTGTGAGAAAAAGGGCCTGATTATGAGGCATATAGGAACTCTGTACTATCTCTACAACTTTTCTAACAACCTAAAACTATTTTAAAATAAAAGGTACACACACACACACACACGCGCACACACACACACACACACACGTACACACCCCATAACCCCAGTATCTTGTGGATTCAATAACAATTGCAATGTGGTTTACAATTTGAAACCCACCAGTTTAATTCACCATATTAACCAAGAATAGGGCAGAGATGATTGTAGATGATGAAATGTTTTGATAAAATCCCACACCCTTTCTAAATCTCTGAGGGAAATGTCTACCATTACCACTTCTATTCCCAAAGGAACTGGAGTTCTTAGGTAGTTCAGTTAGGCATCAGGAAGAATTAAGACACATAGTGAGTAGAAAGAAAGAATTTAAACTGCTTACTATTCATCAGAGACAAAAAACTTCAAATAACAATTATCTTTAGGAAAGATCCTGGATACAAAATAAGGATTCAAAAATCAGTTTACAAGATCAATTGTCTTTTTGTACGTCAAGAAACAAATTGAAAGTGAAAATTTCCAAGGAGTGTTGTTCTTTAAAATATCACAGAAACAAGTACCACAAATCTAACTAGATTTGTGTAAGATTTCAATACTGAAACTGCAAAAACACTATTGAAGAATTAAAACACCATTAAAGACTTAAATATGTGGATTTGTACACTATGCTTATGGATCATGAGATGCAACCATTGTGGAAGACACTGTGGCGAGTCCTCAAGGACCTAGAAATAGAAATTCCATTTGACCCAGCAATCCCATTACTGGGTATATATATCCAAAGGACTATAAATCGTTCTGCTGTAAGGACACATGCACACAAATGTTCATTGCAGCACTGTTTACAATAGCAAAGACCTGGAACCAATCCAAATGCCCACCAATGATAGACTGGACTGGGAAAATGTGGCACATATACACCATGGAATATTATGCAGCTATCAAAAATGATGAGTTTGTGCCTTTGTAGGGACATGGATGAATCTGGAGAACATCATTCTCAGCAAACTGACACAAGAACAGAAAATGAAACACCGCATATTCTCACTCATAGGCGGGTGATGAACAACGAGAACACATGGACACAGGGAAGGGAGTATTAGGGGTCTATTGGGGGGAATAGGGGAGGGACAGTTGGGGGAGAGCTGGGGAGGGATAGCATGGGGAGAAATACCAAATATGGGTGAAGGAGCGGAAGACAGCAAAACACACTGCCATGTGTGTACCTATGCAACTATCTTGCATGTTCTGCACATGTACCCCAAAACCTAAAACGCAATAAAAAATAAAAAATTTAAAAAAAATAAATAATAAAAAAAGGATATCTATTCTCCAAGTCACCTACAAATTCAAAAGAATTTCAATCAGAGTTTCAGCAGGGGTGTGTTTGTGTTTTGATAAGTTGGTGCTAAATGCTTATTGAAAAGATGAAGGGCTAGGAATAGCCAAAGCAGTCTTAGAGAAAATGAGAAAAGCCCGAGGACTTGCGCTCTGAACTGTAAAGATTATTCATATAACTACCTTAATCAAGGCAGTTCAGTGTTGGGTCCTGTGGTCAGGATTGAAAAATATAACACTAGAAGGGAAATAATTCAGAAAAAGCCACATGCATCTGGTTTCTTAATCTCTAACAAAGTTGACCCTGCAGTGCAGTGGGTAAAGACAGTTCTTTGCACTGAGTAGTGGTGGATATGTTAGATATTTCTACATAATATTTGTGCCATATAAAAGAAGCAGTTTGAGGTGGTTTGTGGATCTCAATGTAAATATTAAACCAACAAAGTTTTTAGAGAAAAATATAAAATGCTGTATTTGTGACTTTTAGGAATTAAGAATTCAAGAAATGGAGCAAAATAGTGCTAGTCACATAAGAATGAAATTGATACATTTTACCTTTAATTTCACAACTTCTGTTCCTAAGAAGATGCGTGTGTGTGAAATAGTAAAATTGCAAGCCACAGATGAGGAGAAAGCATTTCAAAACATGTATCTACAAAAGGACTTGTATTCACAATATAATGAACTTCTTCCTATGAATTAACTAATAAAAAAGCTGATCATCCAATAGAAATTTAAACAAGAGACTTAAAGGAAATTTGCCAGAAAATGGTATCTGAATGTGTAACATATATAAGAAAAGTTGTTCAGTGTTATTCTTCTTGAAAGAAATGCAGCTTAAAACCACAACATGATAACAGCACAAGAAGTGACTCAATGTCCTAAAACGATCATACCAAATGTTGTCAGGGTTCCGAAGTGTGCACTATCCCGCAGACTATAGATAGGTTCAACCCAGTGTGGAAAACAATTTGATGTTGTCTGCTAAAGCTGCATATCAAAGACTCAGATTCAGCACTTCTACTCCTAGGTACATAGCTAATATTAAAAAAGAAATTTTACAGACTCACCTCAAGGAAAATACAAGACAAGAATATTCATTGCAGCACTATTTGGAGTAGACAAAAACCAGAAACAACCTTAACGTCCATCAGCAATAAATTGTGGTATGTTCACCAATGTAATGCTACACAATTATGAGGATGAACAGTATATAACAGTGTTCAACAATAGGGATCAATTTCATAAACACAGAGTAGAGCAAAAGAAGCCATACACAAAAGCAGATGTAATGTATACTTTCAACCAAACAGAACTAGCCTTTAGGTTTAGAAGCCCATGCATTTCCTGTCTTTGTCCTAAGCTCCTTACAGTAGTGTCTGCGTGGAGAAAGAGAGTGGAGAGTCCTGGGGTTGTCGTGCAGCTCTGTGTCTGAAGCTGCTTGCTGAATACTGGCTGTCAGCACTCTGAAAATCCATCAAGTTGTTGACTTACAGTCAGGCACATTTCTGTAGACTGTTGAACTCCAATAAACTTTTAAAATGGAAAATAACAAAACAAGTGACTGGTTCATATTCATTAGTTCTTTCTTGTGTTATGGAGGAGACAAGACCTAGAGCCATGAATGGATAAATCAATTATGGTAAGTTTCAGAATAAACTATTTGTGTAAACACTGGATAGACTTCAAGGGGAACGGAAGTAATGATAAGGGCCAAGTTATTTAACCTAGGGATTCTTGAAGGAGGTGTTAATGGAGCTTTGGTCAGCTGAGGCCACTGGACAAGCCCTCTAGTGATGGTTATCAATCACATTAGCTGTGGAGCCCTAGTTGGAATGTTGCATCAAGTCTGTGCTAGGGAGGAGGTTGGCACCAAGGGCTCAAGAGCATTTATATGTTGGTCCAGGAGATTAAAACACCAGGCTGAGGGTCCCAAGAAGGAGTTTACCCTTGAAGCATCTTGCCAACTGCAGAAAATTTGGAAAAGGACACACTAACATGGGCACGTCTGTTAAAGGTCCATGTGATCTCTGGACCATAAGTGAAATATGATTTCTAGTCTGCATTACATTTCTAGAGCTCTAGAATTCTTTTTTTCTTTCTTTCTTTTTTTCTGAGACAGAGTCTTGCTCTGTCACCTAGGCTGGAGTGCAATGTCATGATTGCGCTCACCGCAGCCTCCGCCTCCTGGGCTCAAGGGATTCTCCTGCCTCGGCCTCCCGGGTAGCTGGGACTACAGGTGCATGCCACCATGCCCAACTAATTTTTTATATTTTTAGTAGAGACAAGGTTTCACCATGTTGGCCAGACTAGTCTCAAACTCCTGACCTTGTGATCCGCTCACCTCAGCCTCACAAAGTGTTGGGATTACAGGCATGAGCCACTGTGCCCAGCCTAGAATTCTTACCACAAAAAATGAACAGGACGTTTCATTGTGTGTAGCTACATGACAAGGTACCATAATATCATTTTGGAAGGGCCAGAGGCATAAAGATGGCAGCTTAGGTAGAAAACTATCTCCAGAAGATATTCTTGGAGTGATGAGACCCACTAGTGGACTTGGATATTCTCTCTCAGTCAAGTATTCTAGACAGTGTTGTCATAGCTGGGAGTGTAGAATGTGGACATGGAGCTAGTTATGGTTGAATGTGAGGTGTCTGTGCTTCAATATTTACAAGCAGAAAAATGAAATCAATTATTTTCATTACTGCTTTTTTTTAGGCATAAACCCTCGTGAACTACTTGTTTATAAGAACTGTACAAACAACTGTACATTCGTATATCCAGCTGAACAGCCTCCTGAAGCCCCAAGAAAACAGACCAAAGTGAATAGCTTCTATTGGGTTCGTTGTTGTAATTCCATGACTTGCAATGCAGGAGGACCTACTAATCTTGAAAGGGACTTAATTCCTGATGTAATAATTGAAGAGGAGCTTCCAGAAGGAACTGTGCGGTTGGGGGAGTCAAAACTACTCCTGAGCTTTGCCTCTATCATAGGCAGCAGTATACTGTCATGAGGACCCCTCCTTGGAGGGTCTGACCATCTTCACCCGTTCCGCAGAGAAATGTTGCTCTCCATTATTCCAGTGTAAGCCAGGGTCACTTATCCACTGCTCCTATAGGTGGCCCATTTATGGTTTGTTGTAAGAGAAAAATAAATAAAATTATTGTTTAGTGGAAATGTTCATGAACATTTGTTTGCCTGCATGTACTTGAGTACTCGTAGTGGAGTCTCTATTCATATCTGTTTTTTTCTCCTTTGCTCAGGAATTGGTTGCTGTAGCTATCATTGATTTTGGTAGTTTTTTCTTTGGACTTCATACTGAAGTTATGCGTGGGTTGCACACTGCAATTACAGCATTGCAATATTTTGGTTTGTCTGTACTTAATTTTACCACTGGGTTTTATACATAAAGTTCAGGTGTTTTCATTTTGTACATGAGTGTTTTTGTTTTCTTTCAGATTGAAGAGCTCCCTTTAGCATTTCTTACAAGACAGCTGTGGTGGTGTGAATTCTCTCAGCTTTTGTTTCTTTGGGAGAGATTTTATTTCTCCTTCATATTTGAAGTACAGTTTTGCTGGATACATTATTCTTGGATGACAGTTGGGGATTTTTTTTTTTTTCTGTTCAACACTTTGAAAATGTCATACCACTCACTCCTGGCATGTAGAGTTTCTCTTAAGAATTCTGTTGCCAGATGACCTGGAGCTCCTTTATATGTCTTATTTTTCTTGCCACTTTTAGGGTCCTCTTTTTGTCCTTGACCTTTGAGAGTTTGATTATCATATGTATCAGGGTGGTCTTATTTGTGTTAGATCTCTTTCGTGTTTTCTAACTTTCCTTTACCTGAATATTTCTCTTTTCCTCAAGTTTTGAAAAGTTTTCAATTATTATTTTTTGAATCAGCTTCCTACCCCTAGCCCTTGGCTAACTCCCTCTTGAACACCAGTAATTCTTACGTTTAGCCTTTCAAGGTAATTTTCTGTATCTTATAGGTTCTTCATTCATTTTCATTCTTCTCTCTTTTTTCTCCTTTGTTTATGTACTTTCAGATAGCCTGTCTTCAGGCTCACTGATTCTTACCTCTACTTTATTCATTTTGCTGTTGAGAGCCCATAATGAATTTTTCTGTTAAGCAACTATATCTCTCAGTTCCAAGGTTTCTGTTTGATTTTTTAAATTATTTTAATCTCTTTGTTAAATATTTCTGATAAATTTCTGAATTGCCTTTCTTTGTTATCTTGAAGACCACTGAGTTGCCTTAAACTATTTTGAATGCTTGGTTAGAGAATTCACATATTGCTTTCTCTTTAGGGTCAGTTATTGGTTCCGTGCTGTGTTTGCTTGGGAAGGTCTTGGTTCCCTGTTTGCTGTTGTTTCTTGTGATTGTATGTCTATGTCCTTGCACAGAATAATTATGTATTTATTTCAGACTTCTGTGTCTGGCTTCTTTATGTTTGTTTGTTTGTGGTTTTTAAATTTTTATTTATTTATTTATTTTGAGACGGGATCTCGCTCTGTCACCCAGGCTGGAGTGTAGTGGCGATCATGGCTCACTGCAACTCCACCTCCCAGGCTTGGGTGATCCCCCACCTCAGTCTCCTGAGTAGTTTAGACCACTGGCATATGACACAATGCCCAGCTAATTTTTAAATTTTTTTTGTAGAGATGAGGTTTTGCTATGTTGCCCAAGCTGGTTCCAAACTCCTGGGCTCAAGCTATCTTCCCACCTCGACCCACTAAAGTGCTGGAATCATAGGTATAAGCTACCACACCCAGCCTGGTTTTTATTGGATATCTTTGCTTAGAGATCTTTGTGATTTATGTGTTTCTTTTCTGTTTCTTTTTTTCCTGCTAGGTTGCTGCCTCCTTTTCTGCACTACATGGCAACGTAAGCCCAACTTTGCCTTGGTTCTAGTTAACAGCAAAGTGCTGCCAGTCCCAAAGAGGGAGGCTCCAAGGTGATATCCTGGTAGTGTGGGAAGGCTGGCCAGGGTTGCATGCCTGGGTCTTGTGGAACTTACTTCCTCCAGCATGGCACTGTGAACAGTCACCCTGATTTGCTGTCTCCTTTGGCTGAGTTACACAGCAGAGTTTTCAATTGTAAGGATGGTAGTCCCATTTCCCCTTTTGTCTCTGACTTTCCTCAGAAATATTTTTCCCTTCAGGCACTCCTGATGTTTACCCTGGGTTGAGGTGGGGGCAGGTCTTCTGCCAGGAAACCCAAAATGGGAGGGAAGCTGGTTGTCTGCCTCCATGTCGCTTTCTCCAGTGTAGAAACTATGAGTTGGAGGAAAGTGTTCTGCACATTCGGTGCTGAGCAGATTGGGGAGAGTGGAATTGTGGGTATCGATCCCATTGTCTTACCATCTTTCTACTTTTCTGTGGCCCAGGAACTATCTCATCCTCATATTTGAGTTCTGGGATATTGCTGATGACACTCTCAGTGCTGTATGTTTGATTGTGGTTTTCTTTGAGGTGGGAGGGAAGCCAACTTGCTTGTACACTGCCGTCTTGGAAACTTGGACGTGTATTCTCTTAGGTATATTTCTAGTTGTGCAATTGTTGGGTTCTGTGGTAACTCTCTATGTAATTAAGAGACTAGGAGACAGTTTTCCAGAGTGGCCATACCATTTTACAGTCCCAGCAGCCATGTTTGAGGGTTCTAGCACTTGTTATTATCTCATGTTTTTGATTTTAGTCTTTCTGGTAGATGTGATGTACCACCTCATTGTGGGTTTGATTTGCATTTCCCATATGACTAGCGATATTGAGTATCTTTGCATGTGTCTTTTGGCCATTTGTTTGTCTTCCTTGGTTATAAGAGCACTTTATATATTCATGATACAAGTCCCTGAGCAGATAAATGATTAGCAAACACTGTCTCCCATTCTGTGAGTTGTCCTGTAACTTTTGAGAGTGTCCTTTGAAGCACAAATGTTTTCAATTTTGGTGAAGCCCAAACTCTCTATCTTTTCTTTTGTTGTTCATATTATTGGTGCCATGATCTTTGCCAAACCCAAGGTCGTTAAGGATTACCTCTATGTTTCCTTCTAAGACTGTTATACTTTTGCTATTATGATTATGTAACTGGGTGTTTTAGGTTCTTGCCCCCACTGCCCCAGGAATGAGGGAAGAGGCCCTGGAGGTGCAGTGGGCTCGTTCAAGTAAATATCAGACTCAAAGAGTCTTGCAGTAAAGCAATTTATTAGGCACAGAGAGAGAGAGAGAAGTAGGGAGAGAAAGAGAGGGGGAACTCCTACATTGTCATGGGAAGGGATCCAGAGATGGAGTCCACACAGGTATGGGTCAGGGAGACTTTTAATCTAGGAGTTACTCCTGCCCAATTCAAGTCCTTGTCCAGTGAGAAGAGTTCTTCCAAACTTCCTCTGGAGTGATTGATTTTTGACTCTGATGCTGGATTGGTTGCCCTGCCCACAGTCCTCCCATAGCTTTTTGCAGGTTTTCTAAACAAAGGGAGCTCACCTTTCCCACGCATGCAAAAGTTAGACAAAGAACTCTAGGCTCTTGGATGGGGATGGTGGATGGAGGTATGGTGCTGGGAAGTTCTTGCCTTTGAAATCATGCCCCTTGTGGACTTGGGAAGAGAAGTTAGATCTGGGAAGAGAAGTTAACACAGTCCCTCAATTAGATCTTTGATCAATTTCAAATTAATTTTCATATATGGTCTGAGGTAAGGACCCAACTTCATTCTTTTCCACATAAAGTTTCATTACCGTTTGTTGGAAAAACTATTCTGTCCCCAGTGGATGGTCTTAGCACCTTTGTAAAAAAGTCAGGTGACCATAGAGGTATGGTTTTATTTCTGGACTCACAATTCTGTTCTAGTGATCTAGATATCTGTCCTTGTGCTAATACTTCACAGTCTTGATTATTGCTACTTTGTAGTAAATTTTAAAATTGGGAAGTATGAGTCTTTCTACTTTATTCTTTTTCAAAACTATTTTTGCATTGCAGATCTCTTGCAATTCCATGTGAATTTTAGAATCAGCTTATCAATGTCTACAAATAAGAGATTCTTTGGGGATTCTTTGGAGCTGTCATAGGGATTATGTTGGATCTGCAGATCAATTTGAGGGGTACTGTCATCTCAGCAACATCATGTCTTCTGACTCATGAATATGGATGGGATGCTTTTTCAGTTATTGAGATCTCTAACTTCCTTCAATAGAGTTGTGTAGTTTTCAGAACATAAGTGTTGAACTTCTTTTGTTAAATGCATTCCTAAGTGTTCTATTCCTTTTGGTGCAACTGAAAATGAAATTATTTTCTTAATTTCATTTTTAATTCTTCATTACAAGTAGAGAAAATACAAATGATTTTTGCATATTGATCTTGTACCTTGAAATCTTGTGGAACTACTTTTGTTAGAAATAATACTGTTTGTATTGGGCTTCTCAGGATATTCTAGGTAAACGATCATGTGAAGTTTGAAAAGAGAGTTTTACTTTTTCTTTTCCTATCTGGCTGACTTCTGTTTATTTTTATTGCCGACTTGTTCTGGCTAGAACCTCTAATACAGTGTTGAATGGTAGTGGTGAGAAGACGCCCTTGCTCCTAATCTAACCTAGGAGGAAAGCAGCTAGCTTTTACAGTTCAGTGGGAGGCTAGCTGTGAGGTTTCCATAAATATATTTTATGAAGTTGAAGAAGCTCCTTTCTATTTGTAGTTTGTTTAGTTTTTTTAAATGAAATTGGTAGTAGGTTTTGTTAGATGTACTTTCTGCATCTGTTGAGATGAGAATGTGATTTTTGTCGTTTTATTCTACTGATATGGTTTATTAAAATCATTAATTTTGGATGTTAAACCAACCTTATCTTCCTGGGATAAATCCCACTTGTCTGTGGTATATGCTTCTGTTTATATATTGCTGGACTCAGTGTGCTGGTATGTTACTAAGGATCTTTGAAGGAAGCTCATATGGGGTGGGGTCTGAGAAGGCCCAGAGAATTTGACAGGGAAGAGGAAATGGAACTGGGACAATGATGCAAGGCACCAGGGGAGGACTCCCACCTTCTGCACAAAGACCCTGTCTTTGTGACATCACAAACACTCCACCCAACCCAAGCCCTGCCATACAGGCAGTAAGTCCCACTACCTCCATGTTCACAGAGACCAGCCTCCCCACTTCCCCAGGACAGGCACCTGCACCCAATCTTACTCTCTCTCTGGCCTTTGCTTCCTTTGTAAGCGGTTCACTTAATGAACATGAACCACATGGGACACAATCTCCCAACATTCACTCTTTGCCTTCAAGGCTGCACTGTGAGTCTCTGCACTATTGATCACTGTCATCTTCATGTGACTCTGAAAGAATTCATTTCCACAGCAGTGAAAACTCACCTCGTGTGTGCATGAACCACATGGGCAAAAACATTCTCCTGGGAATAGGCATTTTGGTTGCTGTTTCCTCCATTTTCTATTACTTTCCTTTTTTTTCTTTGTATTTGTTTTTGATTTGAGACAGGGTCTCATTCTGTCACCCAGACTGGAGTCCAGTGGCCATCACAGCTCACTGCAGCCTCAAATTCCTGGGCTTAAGTGATCCTCCTGCCTCAGCCTCCTGAGTAGCTTGGACTATAGGTGCCACCACCGTGTCTGGCTAATTTTTAATTTTTGGTAGAGATAGGGCCTTGTTTTTTTGCCCAGCCTGGTCTGGAACTCTTGGCTTCAAGTGATCTTCCTGCACCGGCCTCCCAAATTGCTGGGATTACAGGTGTGAGCCACCATGCCCACCCATTTTTGTTTGCGTTAGTGACACCACTGTCACTAACACCATGGCCCTAGGAGTAAAATCACTGCACAAAAGCAGATGTAATGTCCAAGGCTACAGAGGAGGGGCTCCTGCTTTGTGTAGTGGCCCTAACACTCCTGGTCCTCCTGGCTGGGATCAGGAGACTCAGCTGCAGGTGGATGGCATAGCTGCTCCAAAGGCTGCTGGGTGCTCAGGCTTCTGGCCCAGGGCTACTGGAACTCAGCCTGGGGCAGGTAGATGGGACGATGCTGGGCCAGGGCTGAGGTTTGAGTTCCTTCTCAGAGCTGGGAGAGGAATCTGAGAACTCTTCAAAATATCATGGCTTGGACACCAGGTTTGAGGGCAGAAAGGACCAGAATGAGCAGGACCCACTCAGAGAAGGTGGACAGTTTTGCTGTAGGCCTGAGGGCTGGCCCAGCCTGGTTCACAGGAGTCCCTGAAAGTGAGGGCCTGGACTTCCCCAGAGAAGGAGCTCCTCTTCCTCCACAGTGCACCTCGTGGGTGTCTAGTCTATTCGAGGACAGCTTGCCCTGGCCTTGTCCTGTGAGCACAGCCCCAGGATCTTCTCCAGGTGGCTCTGGCAACTCCCCACTGGGGAAGAACATCAGAGTGGGGGCTCCTGGACTGCCAGGGTGCCCTCTGCTTGCCCTCTCTGCTGTCTCTGGGCTTTACTGGGCCCTCACCCTCCAGCTGAGTTAGAGGAAATGTCCCAGGTCAGCCTTATTGACCATTTTGTCCCCAGGAGGCAGACTCCAGGGGGGAGCAGCCAGATCTACAGGAAGGGAGAAGAGCCCAGAGGTGAGACGGGGAGGGAAGCTTGGGACCTTCACCTCATCACTGCGTCAGCACAGTGACATGACCGAGGCCTGCAGGAAGTAAGTTCCGGGACTGGCATCCTGGTCTCAAAGTCAGGGCATCTGGGAAGCCAGAGAGTCCAGAGCAAGACAGGGGTGCTGGCGCTGGCACCTCCATGCCTCAGCTGCACCCACAGTTCCCTCTGGATAGAAGGGAGCTTCTGGGATCCACCGTAGCCCCAGCCTCCTTGTGGGTGGGCTGAGGGGGGATGGGCAATGCTGGCTCATGGCCACAGGCTCAGAAACCCCCAAAACAGATGAGGACAGACCCAGGTGATGGGAGGGGTGCACACAGGCAGGGACGGCAGGAGGACTAGGTGGCGTCCCGGGGAGATTGCACCACCACACCAAGGACATGCTGGGAAGCCTCTGGAATGTTCTCCAAGGACAGCTCTGACACGACGTGGGAGGCGCAGGGGGACACATAGCACATCACAGCTGTTACAGGCACTCAGGCCTCTGAGAGTCCCGAGGAAGAATGGGGAGTGGGGAACTGCTTACAGTAAATGAACAATAACAAGCAGATCCCAGCCCTTCCCTGCTAAAACCCTCCCAGCACCTCGTCTGGCTCCCCACGGTCCGCAGCCCAGGCCTTGCACCCCCTTGCTGTCCACTCCTGTGTCCTGGGCTGGAAGCTTCTTTTCCCAACTGCACTGGCGGCTGCCTCCGGCTTCCCCTTCAGCTCTGCCCCCCAGCGAATTCCCCACTCAGCCTTGTGGTGCCCACCGTGGCCCCTCCTGCAGTTGGAAGGACTTGACTCGGGTGTTACAAACGTAAACGGACAAGGCCACAGCCTACACGCTCCCGAAGCCAACCACCCGTAAGCACCCCACCAAATGCAAGCCGTCTTCAGGTCCCCACACCCTGGCTCCAGTCACCAGAAAAACACACAAGGGGCCTCTGGACATCCCTGTAGCGTGACCCAGAGGAGGAGCCAACTGGAGGTCCCTACGACAGCCTCCAAGCTCTGCAACCCTGAGAAGAATGCTGAGGGGTGACTGCCAGTCAGGGGACGGACCCATGCACCTGCTCCTCTCCTGCTTTCTGGACAACACAGTGACTGTGGCCAGGCGGCATCGCCCACGTGGCTGGAAGTCTCACGCCATGACCGGCCCTCTCTGCCTGTGGGATGGGGCAAGCTGAAAGCTTTCCTAACTCCATCCCGCTTCATCCAACGCAGGCAAGGTGATGGAATCCACACAGACGCTTTCCTGCTTGTGGGAGCTTTGCCTGGGGACTCTGCAGTGCTGTGTGGGGTGACAAACACCCTCCCTGGGCCTGTGCGGTCCTGGGGACACTCAGCTGTGTGAGCAGTGAGCATGAAAGGTCCCCTTCCTCTAGGCTGGCCCCAGGCCACAGCCACCACAGAGCAGTTCAGCCCCACTCTGGCCTGATGTGGCGGTGCAGGCTCCAAGCTGCATCACGGTGCCCAGAGCTGCCATTCCCAGGGCATCGGGAACACTGTCATCCTCTCCCATGGCCAGGTGCCCTGCCCCAGTAGACTTGGAGTGAGTGCCTCTCCAAGGGAGGATGGACAGGCAGTGCCAGGTACTGCTCATTTGTCCTCTCAAGGGAAGGCGGGGGCCCTGAACATCAGCATCAGCAGGGAGGCAGGGGGCAAGAGGCCAAGTGTGTTCCTCTACCCAGGGGTCTAGGCTGAGGGTCCCTGGGGCTTTGGTGGGTCCCCCTGGAGTCTCCAGGCTCTGGCTTCGGAAGGTTGGAGTCAGTAGCGAGAGGAGCTGAGGCAGAGTCCAGCAGAGCGGATCTCAGGATTTCCTGGTCGTTGAAACTGGGTAAGTATCAGGGGCCACTGAGAGCAGTGATGGGCAGTACCAGACTTTAGAGATGCAGGAAGTCTGCAGGCCTGCCGGTTCTTGGTTCTCTTTATGTGGTGAATCACGTTTATTGATTTGCACATATTGAGCCATCATTGCGTCCCTGGAATAAAGGGATGAATTGTCTTTTCAATGTGCTCTTGGATTCAGTTTGCTAGTATTTTGTTGGAAATGTTGGCTTCTCTGTTTGTTGGAGATACTGGCCTGTAGTTTCTTTGTGTTCTTGGCTGATTCCTCCCTAACTCACTCTATGATACCAAAATTCAACAGTGCATCAAAAAGACAGTCATCACAATCAAGTAGACTTTATTTCAGGGATGGAAGGATGGCTCAGCATACACGAATCAATAAATACAACTTACCACATAAACAGAACTAAGAATGAAAATCATACGACCGTCTCAATGGATGCAGAAAAGCATTCCATAAAGTCTCTCCTCCTAGATTGTTTGGAATTGTTTCAGTAACTTTGGTCCTAGTTCTTGATACATCTGGTAAAATTTGGTTGTGACTATGCCTGGTCCTGGGCTTTTTTTGTTGTTGGAAGATTTTTTTTTTATTATGAATTTGATTTTATTACTCCTTATTGGTCTGTTCAGTAGTTATATTTCATTCTGGTTTAATCTTGGAAGGTTGTATGCTTCTAGAAATTTATCCATTTCCTCTGCATTTTCTACTTCGTTTGCACAGAGGTATTCAAAGTGCTCTCCGATCACCGTTTGTTTTTTGTGGTATCAGTTGCAATGTCAGCCTTGTTATTTTTTATTCTGCTTATTTGAATCTTCTTTTTTTCTTGGTTAATCCAGCTAGTGGTCATTAATTTTGTTTGTCATTTCAAATAACCAGCTTGTCTGGATTTTTTTTATTGTTTTTATTGTTTGTTTGAGATGGAGTTTTGCTCTTATTGCCCAGGATGGAGTGCAATGGCATGATCTTGGCTCACTGCAACCTCCACCTCCTGGGTGCAAGTGATTCTTCTGCCTCAGCCGTTCAAGTAGCTGGGATTATAGACATGTGTCACCATGCCTGGCTAATTTTTTATTTTTTAGTAGAGATGTGGGTTTCTCCATGTTGGTCAGGCTGGTCTCGAACTATCGACCTCAGGTAATCTGCCTGCCTTGGCCTCCCAAACTGCTGGGATTATAGGCATGAGCCACCACACCCAGCCAGAACCAACTTTTCATTTTGTGGATCCTGTATATCATTCTGTTTTGTCTTAGTCTCACTTAGTTCTGCTCTCATTCTTGTTATTTCTTTTCTTCTGCTAGATTTTGGTTTGGGCAGACAGCCAGGAGAGCTGCAGAAAAGAGCTAGGCAGATCCTGCACCCAGTATAGAAATGTTCTCAGACTCAGACCCTTCTTATTCTCTTTCCTTGAGGTGTGATGTTAGGATGTTAATTTGAGATCTTTCTTTCTTTATAATGTAGGCATTTAATTCTATAAAATTTCATCATAGCTCCATTTTTGCTGTACCACAGAGGCTTGGTATGTTTTATCTCTACTTTCATTTGTTTCATAGAATTTTTTTTTTCTGTCTCAATTTTGTTGTTTATCCAAGAATCATTCTTGAACAAGTTGTTTAGTTTCCATGTACATATGTAGTTTTGAAAGTTCCTCTGGATATTGATTTATAATTTTATTCCACTGTATTCTGAGAATACTTGATATTTTATTTTTAATGTTGAGACTTGCTTCACGGCCAAGCATATGGTCGATTTTGGAGAATATTCCATGCTAGATGAGAACGTATATTCTGTGTTTACTGGGTAGGATGTTCTATAGTTATCTACTAGATTCATTTAGTCTGTAGTCCAAGTCAAGTCCTGTATTTCTTGATTTTTTTTGCCTCAATGATCTGTCCGGTGGTGTCAGTGAGGTGTTAAAGTCCCACTATACTTGTATTGCTATCAACCTGTTTTCTTAGGTCTACTAGTATTTACTGTATGAGTCTGGGTGCTCTGGTGTTGGGCACATGTATATTTAGGGTAGTTACATCTTCTTGTATTGAACCCTTTATCTTACATAATGCCCTTCTTTGTCTTTTTTTTTAACTGTTGTTGGTTTAAAGTCTGTTTTATCTGATATGAGCATGGCTATTCCCACTTACTTTTGTTTTTCATTTGCATGACGTATCTTTTTCCAGCTTTTAACTTTGAGTATGAAGGTATCTTTAGCCAGTAGGCGGGTCTCTTGTAGGCAGCAAATGATTGGGTCTTATTTTTTTAAGCGTATTTGCCACTTTATCTTTTAAGTAGAGCACTTAAGCTATTTACATTCAATGTTAATGTTGGTATGTGAGGTTTTGTTCCTATCATGGTGTTGTTAGCTAGTTGTGTTGGAGTTTAAATTATGAACTGCTTTATAGTATCTGTGAGGTTTGCACTCATGTGTCTGTTTATGATGGTAAGTGTTGTCCTTTTGTCTCCATGTTTAGAACTCCTTTGAGTACTTCTTGTAGTCTGGTGGTGACAAATTCCCTTAGCATTTGCTTGTCTGGAATTATTTCTCCTTCACTTATGAAGCTTAGCTAGGCAGGACTATAAAATTCTTGGCTGGCATTTTTTTTCACTAAGGAAGCTAAGAACTGGCCCCGAATCTCTTCTGGCCTGTAGGGTTTCTGCTGAGAAGCCTGCTGTGCGTCTGATGGATTTTCCTTTACAGGTGATTTGACCCATCTTTCTAGCTGCCCTTGACATTTTGTTTCTGGTGTTGACATTGGATAGTCTGATGACTATATGCCTTGGTGATGTTTGTCTTGTATAATATCTCACAAGTGTTCTCTGAATTTATTGTCCTGGATGTCTATCTCTTAAGCAAGATTAGGGAAATTTTCCTGAATTATTTCCTCAAATATGTTTTCCAGGTTGCTTACTTTTTCTTCTCTTTCAGAAATGCCTATAAGTTGCAGGCTTGGTCACTTTACATAATCTCGGACAAGGACTTTGTTCATTATAATTCTTTTTCTTTATTTTTATCTGACTGGGTTAATTCAAAAAACTGGTCTTCAAGCTCGGATCTTCTTCCTTCTGCTTGGTCTAGTCTATGTTAAAAAGCTTCCAGCTGTACTTTGAAATTCCTAAAATGAACTTTTCTTTTCTAGAAGTTCTGTTGGGTTTTTGTTTTTAAAACAGTTTCCTTTTTTCCACTTCCTGAAAGGTTTTCATGGTTCTTTTGGGTTGGTTTTCAACCTTCTCTGGGGTCTCATTGAGCATCCTTACAACCCATACCTTGACCTGTTTATCTGTCATTTATGAGTTCATTTTGGTGGGGGCCATTGATAAGGAGCTAGTGTGATCCTTTGGTCACACATTCCTGTTTTTCCTGGTGCAGAGTTCTTATGCTGGTTGCTTCTCATTTGGAGAAGCTTACACTTCTTACTTTTGAATTTATTGTTATTCCAATTTTTTTTTCCTCTATTATTTCCCCCACCCTCAGGGGTGTGACTGCAGAGTGCCTGGGACAGGGTCTTTTGGCTTTCCTTCTGTAGCCCTCTGCACTTTGGCCAGAGCTGTACAGTCTGACCCACAGGCCAGGGCGGGTAGTAAAAGGCAAGAACCAGCTGCAGCACAAGTCGATGGGAATGAACTAGACCTTTTTTTTACTGTGAGGCACTCTGTTGTTTCAGGTGATGGGACAGTGGAGTGCCTGCTGCCCTGAACTATCTGTGGGTGGTGGGCACAGTTAGGCAGAGCTGGACCCCCTGGCTTGCCCATGAATACCCCAGAGGCAAGCACAGGCACCTGGGGGACTGCACCAGCTCTATGTCCTAGACAGGCAGGAATGCAGTCTGTTTCCCTATCATACCCTGTGCCAGGGCTCATGGCTTTCAGTTCAGTTGCACACCATTGTCTGTCTCCAGGCCACAGTGGAGCAGAGACCATGGAAACGCCTGTCCCACAGCTCTCTGTGGGAGCCGTTTTGGGATATAACCTTGACTCAGCCCAACACAGACAGATTTGTGGCTCACCTGTTCCCCAGTGTGGTAACTGCTACTCCTTTATCTAGAAATGTAGAGACAGGTGGTGGGGGCCCTTCATTGTCACTAAAGGGCCTCTGCCTTTCAGCCTGTGTGGGCATGTTTCAATTGCAGTGATGTCAGCTGGTTGGGTCAGAATACTGTGACCTATTGGGTCACAACAGGCTGCATAATTCTCTAATTCCCAGGTCCCTAGATAGCCAGTGAATGGCGTGTGTGAGTGCTGAAGTGACTGGACAGGAATACGGCTGGCCCAGAGTTCAGGTGCTGGCTATGATAGGGAGGGGTCGATTGGTCCCTGGTCACCATCCAAACTCTTAGGTGGGAGCAAGCAGAACACTCAGGCAGTGAGAGCCTGAGAGCAGATAATAGGCCTCTGGGGGCTGGGCTGTCAAAGGGCTCCAAGCTGCAGCTGAAAAGGTCAGGCGAGAGCAGAGGCTTGTGCTGTGGCCCTTCCACTAGGGAGGGCAGACCACTGAGCTGGTTCACTGGAGATGGCAGCTGTGGAGTGCCTGGCCCATCGCACTTCCCTCCCACAGAAGCAGTGCTGGATTTCGCTGTTTGGGGCCTGTGCAGGTGCCTGGCCTCCCTGCTCCTTCCCTGGACCATGGGTGGCAGGGGTGGAGGCAGCAGTGGCAGTGACTACTGCATGACCCACGGGGCTTATCAGTGTTTTCCAGGGGTTGGGATCTCAGGGAAACGCTGAGCTACAGGGTGGCTGTGCTGGTGCCCTGTTGCCAATGCAGGCACACCCCATTTGGTGGGGAGCAGCAGAAGTAGGGAGCCATGCAGTGCGTAGTCTGCCTGCTCCTCCATACCACAGTTGCAGCATCTATCTCTGGGGCATGCGAACGTGCCCAGCCTCCCTCTTTGGCATGGCGGCAGCAGCAGCTGGTCTTAGGCTGTTCAGGGATCAAAGCCTGTGGGATTCCACACAGGTTCGAGTGATGCCTCTGTGCTATACTCTGTACTCATTATTTTGAGTTCTCTCTGGAAGAAAGGTCCCCAGTAGCTGCTCCTAGTCAGTCATCTTTAAGCACTTTATATTTTAAGGACATTAGCACTTTATTTGTAATGTATTTTGCAAATATTTTCTACTAGTTCATCAGTTATCTTTTGTTTATATTTTGCAATGCAAAAGGTTTTTTTCTGTTGTCAGATTTATCAAGCTTTTCTTTTATTTATTGAAAAGCCTCTTCCTACACCCAGCTGTATTAGTTTGTTTTCACACTGCTATAAAGAACTGCCTGAGACTGAGTAATTTATAAAGAGTTTAATTGACTCACACTTCTGCATGGCTGGGAGGTCTCAGGAAGCTTACAATTAAGGCAAAGGGGAAGGGGAAGCAAGGTCCTTTTTCACGAGGTGGCAGGAGAGAAAGAAACAAAGGAATCACCAGACACTGTCACAAGCACATCTTGTGAGAACTCACTCACTGTCATGAGAACAGCAAGGGAGAAAGTGCTCTCATGAGCCAGTTACCTCTCACCAGGTCCCTCCCTTGACATGTTTGGATGACAATTTGAGATGAGATTTGAATGGGGACACAGCCAAACCATATCACCAAGTGTATTAGTGAAGGTCCTCTAGAGAAACAGAACCAATAGTTCCAATGGCTGTCTCTCTCATATATATTCTCCCTCTCTCTCTGTCTCTCTCTCTGTGTGTGTGTGTGTGTGTGTGTGTGTCTGTGTGTGTGTGTGTGTGTGTGTCTGTGTGTGTTCACATGGTTTTGGGGGTTGATAAGTTCAAAATCTGTAGGCCAGGTCAATAGGTTGGAACCTCTTGGGCAGGAGTTGATGCTGTAGTCTTGAGGTAGAATTTATTCTCCGGGAAACATTAATTTTGCTTTTAAGCCCTTTTAACTGATTGGATAAAATCTACCACATTTTTTAGAGTAATCCTAATCTTCTTTACTTAAAGTCAATTTACCGTTGATGTTAACCACATCTAAAAGTACCTTCTCAACACATAGTGATATGGTTTGGCTCAGTTTTCCCACCCAAATCTCATGTTCAGTTGTAATCCTCAGTATTGAAGGTGGGGCCTGGTGGGAGGTGACTGGATTGCAGGGGTGGAATTCTCATGAACGGTTTAGCACCATCCCCCTTCGGTACCGTACACTGAGTGAGTTCTCATGAGATCTGCTTGTTGTAAGTGGGTAGCACCTCTGCCCACTCTCTTACTCCTGCTCCAGCTGTGTAAGACACGCCTGCTTCTTCTTCACCTTCCGTCACAACTGTAAGTTTCCTGAGGCCCCTCCAGAAGCTGAGCAGAAGCTTCTGTGCTTTCTGTACAGCCTGCAGAACCATGAGGCAAATGAATCACCTAAAAAAATAAATTACCCAGCCTCAGGTATTTTTTTGTAGGAAGGTATGAACAGACTAATATAAATCATGTTTGAATGAGTTACTGGATACTGTATTCTACTCAAGCTAACATATACAATTATCATAGCCATTAGGACAGAAAAGGTGTATTGCTGGTTTTACCAGCTAAAAGCAAATTCCTTCTGGTGGTCATTACTAACAGAAACTTAAGAAAAAAGCATTTGTCAGTTAATTCCTTTATACCAGCACCTTAGTCTATTTTCTGTTGTTTATAATAGAATATCTGAAGTGGGGTAGTTTGTAAATAAAAAAAATTGATTTTCACAATTATGGAGACTGAGAGGTGTCAGCTCGAGGTGAATCTGGTGAGAGTCTTATTGCTGGTGGAGATTCTCTGCAGGGTCCCAGAGTGGCACAGGGCATCACATGGCGAGGGGCTAAGTGTGCTTCCATGTGTTAGCTCAGGTCTCTCTTCGTCTTCTTATAAAGTCACCAGTTTCCCTTGTATGACAGCCAGGAATGGATTAATAATATGAATGGGGGCAAAACCCTTCATAGTCTCATCACCTCCCAAAGGCACCACCAATCAACACTGCCACTTCTGGGTTATGTCTCAACATGAGTTCTGGAGGGGACATTGAAATCAGAGCAACCAGGTACCAGGAGACATATTAATTTGCTACAATAATGAAATGATTTCAAGTAGAGAAATTGCACCTGAAGTCCGTGTCTGGCTAAGTTTACAGTACTTTACTGCCATTCCATAAGAGCCATCTGTCTTCTGTGCAGTCCAGACGATCCAGCTGAATGGCAGCAGGGTGGGAATCATCATCCCTCCACTCTTCCAGTCCTTGATAGTGACACCAACATTTTGAAGTGATTTTTTTCTGCAAATGCAATATTGCTTTTTAATTACTGTTTTCCTGGGCAGAAGCAATTCTAGTAGCTTCCATTTGGCTTTTCCTACCATAATAGCCCTTGGTTCACAGGTCAAGAGACCCTTGTGGGATTTTGTCAGGACCTGATGTGTCTATTCCAATAATGCGTTCTGGAACTGAGGGAAATAAGCCCTGGATGGGTTTTTAGTCATCAATTCTACAATCCCTTACATTTGGGGTCTCCTGAAATTAGTGTCAATTCAGAGCCTGTGTTTAGAAACCCCTGAGAAGTCTGATGATGTCCTTTTCCCCAGTGCAAAGCCACCCTGGTAAAAAGGATGTGAGCCTCTCTGGGGGAGGCTCTCTGGGGGAGAAAGACTGACAATATAAATTGTTGGCAGTGTAGTGGGGTCTTCCCTCAAGAGGAACTGACCTACCTTTCATTCAAGCACTTCTGGATGTATAAACTGGCACAGAGTGGGAACTGATTCGGGGCCATGGCTCTGCTTTCATGATTTGGGTTCAACTTCTGTCCACTTGACCTGGAACTCCTCTGCTTATACAGATCAGATAAGGATTGAGTGGACTCCACATCTATTTATTTGGCATCTGGGAACATCGTGATCAACTAGCCACTGCCGTGGGCCTCTGCCGGGCAGACTCTCCTGGTTGCAACTTTGACTGTGCTGCTCACTATTGCAGCCATACCAGCTTATCTGGTTATTAAGGATTGCCACGTGGCCCTGCCATGCCCCTCCCACCACATTTATTTCCACTGCCTTTAAGGATCCCAGTTAAGTGACAGCAGGTCCCACTATGACATCTGACCTACAGAGAAGAGTGTCCACAGAGCTCTTCCAGGGTAAAAAAACTCCCTTCACACACTTATTTCTGACAGTCATGGTGAAAGATGTATCCTTGGGCCTCCAGGGAAGGGCAGCCACCATGAATTGGTACAGCTCCTACATGATAAATCTTTTTTATCATTTTGATCTCCTTCAGTCTTTGGATATGTTCCTTGATGGTGAACTAAGACTGTCCTGCCATTCATTTCACATTGGCCATCTTTTGTTCATATTTCAGCCAACCAACCAAACTATTAGAGCCCATTTCTAACTCTCAAGCTGTCCAGAATCTCTGCTTAAAGGGCCCATATCAATAAATTCAGCCCTAATCTAACTTTTCTTTTCTTCCACCATGACCCTACTCACTGAATATTCATTTCCATTGTGTTCCCCTGATGCATCTGCATGCACTGGAAATGCCACAGCACAGCTCCTCCTGGATTGCACTTTTACCTCATCTTTTGGGGCCTGCTGGTACTTAAGTGTAGCTTTAGGTCTAGAAGGAAAGACGATGGTGGAGTAGGTTCTGAGATAAATCAACAATGTCTTGCAAGGCAGCTCCCTCAAGGAGGCCATTACAGGTTCTTCAGCAAAGCAGAGTTTCTGCCATCCCTAGGGACACCTTGCCCATGCTGCCTCAGGCTGCGCTCCTCTCCACACAACAGTCGCACACCTTCACCTAGGAGAGTGGGAAGGCTGGAGCCAGGGAATTCCCTTCCACCCAGGGGTGTACATTTCCAAGAACAACTCTTAAGGAAGAGGAGAGTCCAACAGTCCCTCTCCATCAGTGAAAGGGCTGACACATGTGAGCTCCTGTGAGCAGGGCTAGACTAGGCTCTTTTTCAAAAAAGACCCTGCCTGCTATCCTGGATGTCTGGGTCCTGGCTCCTCCAAACCCTGTTGCCCGTCCTTTTTTTCTTTTTTAGAAATTCCACTGCTGGATACATGTACAGGAAATTTTTCAGAATATATGCAAGAAAAATTGCAAAATGCTATTGAAAGTGAACACACCCATATAAAATAGTCCCCAGAGAGCTTCTTCATTTCTTTCCATCATGTGAGGACACGGTAAGAATGTCCTGTCTATGAAATTCACGTCAATAGACTCTCACCAGACACGAAATCTGCCAGCACCTTCATCCCAGACTTCCCAGGCTACAGATCTGTGAGCCACAAATCACTGCTGTTTCTGGGTCACCCAGTCTGTGGTACTTGGTTGTAGCAGCTTGAATAAATGAAGACAGAGATTGATACTGAAAAATGGGGGTGCTGCTGGGTCATTGGGTAGAGGCTACAAGGGTTTTGAAGTGCATGCTAGAGAAAGCCTGTGTCACCACGAGCAGACCCTGAAGGACGATTCCGGTAAGGGCTCAGAACAAGAGGAGGAGCACTGTAGAGAAAGCCTCCATCTTCTTAGAGAGTATCTAAGTGGTCATGGACAGAACATTACTAGAAATATGGATGATAAAAGCCATTCTTAGGGGTCTCAAACAGAAATCAGAAATAAGGAACATGTTATTGGAAACTGGAGAAAGGTAGTCCTTGTTGTAAAGTGGCAAAGAACTTGGCTGAATTGACTTTATGTCCTGGTGTTTTATGTGAAATAGAACTGGTGAGTAATTAAATAAGATATTTGCTGAAAAAATTTCTAAGCCAAGTGTTTAAGGTGCAACTTGGTACTCTTGAATGCTTGTAGTAAAATAGAACAAGAGAGAAATCATTTGAAGATAGATTTTTTTAATCAAAAGGGAAGCAGAACTGGACAATTTGGGAAATTGCCAGTCCATGTTGCAAAGTATGAGAAAGCATGTTCTGGAGAGAACACCAAGGGTGTGGCCAAGTGACCATTTGGTAAGATTAGCACGGGTCAGCCAGGTAATGGAAGAATGACCATCCATTGTTCATCCAGATAATGGAAGAATGACCCTGGAGGCATTTTAGAAACAGCTGGGGCTGCCACTCTCACCACTCACCCACAGTGCAAGAGGCTGGGGGATAGACTGTTTTTAAAGGATGGGCTGAATTTTTCTGTAAGACCTTGGCACTCACTTCCTTGTGCTACCTCAAGGCTCTGCTCCCCACATTCTGCATTCCTGCTCACTGACCACCCCAAGTAGGCTCCAGTGAGCTTAGGTGTGCCATGTGCCACAGTGGGTGCCCCTCCAGAGGGCACAGGTAATAAACCTTGGTGGTGTCAACATGGGGTCATGTCTGCTGGAGTGCAGGTTGCATGAGCTATGGGGTGTGGAAGCCTCCACCTAGATCTCAAAGGATGGAGTGACCCAGAACTTCAGGCACAAGACTGAAGCAGAGGGCTGCTGGAGAGCCATGGCTAGTGGAGCCAGCGGTGCAGGGCAGCCCAGGATCCCAGTAGGGTGGAGCTACCAGTCAATTATTCCAGTATGGGAGACCTGCAGGAATGCAACTCCAACTCACGAAAGCTGCACTGCAGGCTGCACCCAGCAAAGCTGTAGTAGGGGCAGAGCATCCTGGAGCCCTGGGGGAACCAGCCCCTGTGCCACGATGTTCAGAAGTCGGAACATCCAGTCGAAGGAGATGATTATTGAGGCGTAAGGTTTAATGTTGTTTGTCACATTCCACTTGGAGTTGCCTGAAACTTGTTACTCCTTTCTTCTTTCCCATTTCTCTTTTCTGGAATGGGAGTGTTTATCCTATGCCTCTCCAACCACTGTATTTCGGAAGCATGCAACGTTTGATTTCATAGGTTTACAGCAAGAGCAGTTTGACTCAGGGTAACTGTACCCTGAATTTTATCCATATTTGACTCAGATAACATTTAAATTATACTTTGGATTACAGTTTTAAAGTTGATGCTAAAATGAGCTAAGACATTTGGAGCTACTGGGGAGAAATGTATGTATTTTGTATATGAGAAGGATGTAGATTTTAGGGAAACAGAATTTAATCTGAATTTCTGTGTCTGCTTTCCAGAATTCTTAGGCTGAAATCTAGTCACAAGGTGATGGTAATGGCAGGGCAAGTCCACTGAGGAGGAGAGGAAATGAAGGCAGTGCCCTCAGGAATGGGATTGGCATCCTTTTATCAGAGGCCCCAGGGGGCTTGACTTGCCCTCTCCCCCCATGTGAGGAAACAGCAAGGTTTTAGCTATGAACCAAGGGACGGGGCCTCCCCAGACACAGAACCTGCTGACACCTCCATCTTAGCCTTCTAAGCCTTCAGAACCATAAGAAATAGATTTCTAGTGTTTGTCAACAACCCAGGCTACGGCATTTTCTTAGAGCAGCCTGAGTAGATTAACACCAAGAACTCTAGCTAGGTGTCCTCCCAACCTGGGGCACTTCCTCTCCCTGTACGGCTGAGTCCTGCAGGGCGTCCTGGAACTACTGACCACACCTGGAATGATGGCCTAGGGATTTCCACTTTCATGGGGAAACAAAAGCTCTAATCCTCATCGGCCACTGGGAGCTGGTGACTGTGACCTTTGCCCTGATGAAAATCCCTGGGGATAAGGACAGTCTGGCTGACTCACTCTCACCCTGGGCACTTCCTCTCCCTGCACGGGAGCACTGTGGAGCAACCAGTTTGGGAGGGATCAACTCTCTGCTGGGCTAGGAGCACATGAGGCCCACAGGCAGGTTCACGTTGGGAAATGCAGCCTCCCTGTGCCCACCCCAGGTCGTGGCACATGGCATAGCTCCGTATCAACCAGGAACGAGTGAATAAAAGGCATCTGAGTCCCTGTTGGCCCAATCCTGTCTCTCCTGTTGGCGGAAACATTTCTGGAACCACGCCCAAGCTTCTCACCCTACAAGACTCTTCCATCTCCTCACAGCATCCTTGGGACCTTCCCCAGGGGACAGCACAGGAAGCAGAGGACCCAACGCCAGCTGCTGGAACAAGGCCTGGTGCATGGACGACGAGGCCTGAGGCATAAGGCTAACATGATCAGCTATAGGGACATAGGTCCCTCGAGACTCAGTTGTATCACTTGAAAATGGGGATGTGTCAGGGCTACTCTACCCTGCAGCACCCTATTCCAAGGTGACAACTTTCAGAGCTCTCAGGGCATGCTCGAGCAGAGGCAGGCTGCAGGAGGGAACTTGACTCTGAGATGCTGGGATCCCGCTTACTGACTCTGACACAGTCTGCACAGAGGCACTGACCAGTGGGAGAGGGACAGGTACATGTGAGACTAGGCAGGAAGCCAAGGGATAAAATCACAGCACCCTTGAATGGCCACACGAGGAGCCTGGAGTCAGCACCTGGAGGGATGGGGCCAAACCGCCAGAGGACACTGCTTGCTGGAGAAGGGGCCAGGTGGGACTGGGGACAAGGCCCTGCCAGCAAGATTGTCCCACCTGTCCCTGGCCTTGCTGCTTAGCCTAGCAAGCCCAGGTCCTGGAGGCCCTCAGGAATTCCATTTGTGCTGAGGCTGGCTGGACAGTGGGGTGGCTCAGAAAGTTGTGCACGTGGGAGAAAAGCGGGGTGGCCTCAGTCAGGCAGAAGGAGGCTGGTGGCCAGGCTGAGACCCTGGGTGCAGAGCCCTGAAGGTGAGGAGGGGGTACGTGCTGGGCCTCAATATGAAGCTGTAGACCATCTTTATATCCTCCTGGGTTAGTGTCTCCACTTGGAGGTGTTTCAGCACCTAGGACAGAAGCTGGATTTCCATCTGGCCTGGTCAGCAGCCCATGGACATGGGGCAGCCTCCTCAGACCCTCAAAGTTGCAGTGATTATGCTGAGGGGGCGGGGGGGGGGGCAGCAGCCTGGGCCCCAACCTGTCCCGTTCCTGACCAGCCCCACCTTACAGCCCAGGCCTTGTCCAAGCCCCACTACCCTGTACAGGCTCCACCCAACTCCCCCAGTCCCAGCCTGAGCCTGTTTAGCAGCAACGTCGCCTAGATCTACCCTCCTCACCATACCAACTCCCGCCCAGGACCTACACAGCCTCAGTCTAGCCCAGGTTCTCCCAGTACCCACCCTGCCCACTCCAGGACATATAGGCCACGTCCACTCTGCCCAGGCCCATCCCACATTGCCCAAACCCCACCAATGATGCACAGGCCCTGCCCAGGCCCCCCCACCCCTGGTCTGCTCACGTGGTGCAGCAGCAGCAGCATCTCCGCCTCTGCCAGGCGCCTTCCCAGGCACTGGCGAATGCCAAAGCCAAAGGGCATGTACTGGAAGTTCCTGCCAGAGCCTTTGATGTCCAGCCAGCGCTGAGGGCTATAGCACTCAGGTCTCGGGAACAAGGCGGGGTTGTGACCCAGAGAATAGAGGGACACACGCACCAACATCTGTGTATGGTGCAGAGCAGGGATGAGGAAAAGACTGGGGAGGGAGGTTCTCAGCTGAAGGGGTGTGGGGCTCACTCACCCCAGCAGGGATGTGGTAGTTCTGAAGCACCAAGTCGGAGCTCACCACTCGCTCCAAAAAGGGTCCCACAGGGTAGAGCCTGGAGGTGGGGGCATCCATAGTAAGAGTCTTCAGCTGGACAGGGTGTCCCGTGCCCTCTACTGCCTTCCTACCCAAGACCCCTGAATGTGCCCAGCCCATGGGAAGCCCAGGTCATGGGGAAGAGCTTCGTGCACCTACTGAGCCCGGCCAAACCTCCCCTAATCTGAGCAGCCCCAAGCCCAGAAGGACACACCCCACATTAATCCCCAGGGTGTTGAAGAGGGATTACAGAGGAAGAAGAGGTCCCTGTTCTTGAGGGAGAGGAAGAGCAGGTACAGGGGAATGGGCTGCTGGACGACGCTGCTTATCAGCCCCAGCTTCTGTCTGCCACCCCACAGTGGCAGCTGCTCTCCAGCAGAGGGCCGGGGCCACAGGGAGGGCTCAGCCAGCACCCACCTCAAGGTCTCCTTGATAGCTGCCCGTAGCAGGGGCAGCTCGGTGGTTGCCTTCTGGGGATGTTCGCTGATGCTGGCTGCGGCGTCCAGGCTCTCCTGGCGCAGGGCCTGCTGCACGTCGGGGTTCCGAGCCAGCTCAAAGAGCGTCATCAGCAAGGGAAACACCGTCTGCAGAAGCCATGGCTGCAGGATCAGACCTTGCACAGGACTCAGCCCCCGAGACACCCCTCCCAGGACAGTCACCTCTGTGGGGTGGGGACATGCATGCCCTGAGCACGACACTGCCCTCGAACCCAAGACTTCAAATCCTAACACCCATCCAAACCCCTTTCCCTTAGTCCTCCAGAGAAAGCAACCCCTATTCCAACCAAGGCAGCCTGCAAATGTGTTTATCACATCACAGTCTCAAGTAAGAAATGTGGGGCCTGTAGCTTGGGGACGGGAATGTGGGTGCCGTGTGGCATTGCAGGGCACTGTCCAAGACACAAGCTGGGCATCACCCTCTGTGGATGGGGCTGGTTGCCGGCCTGACCGTGTCCACACTCCCTGCGGTGAGTTCCATCGAGTTGGCCTTGATGGCATCTGGCGATAGTTCCGCATTCAACAGGAGCTTCGCCACGATGCCTGTGTAGTGTTGAGGGCGGCTGAGGGCCAATTCCTGATAGATTTTCTGGATACAGTTGTCACCTGTCCAGTGAGGGGGAGACTGCCCTCAGGCCTTGGTGCTGGGAAGCATCCTTCAGTGTCCTCCTCTTGCCCACCCTCCCCAACACCCAAGTCCCCCTGCCCTCATCCCAAATTCTCCGGATCAGTCCAGCCCAGCCCCAGCCTCACTCCCAATCTCCCTGGCAGGATGATGAGGAATTCCCACCCCTCCCTTTGGCCTTCATTCCCCTCTGGGCAGTGCAGAGGGGGAAATTGGGCCCTCATGGCATCCCTGCCCAGTAGTCCTGGCCGGGTCCCTGGCCTCACCATACTGGAAGATGCAGTCCCATGCCTCAAAGTGCTCCTTCCACACCTTGGGGCTGGTCCAGCGAGACAGGCTCCTGGGCATGAACATGAGCTGGACAGTGGATTTGAGCATGACCTCCAGGGCATGGAGGAAGCTCAGGCTGGCAGAGCTGGGGCTGTGGCCAACCAGGCCCAGCCGCTCTCCAAAAAGGGCTAAGTTGCTGGCTGTGGGGAGGAGGCATTGTGAGCCCAAGGCAGTCCCCAGCCTCCTGGCTGCCACCCTGACTCCCTCCAGCCCCCCGTCCCCGTCCCTGGCCACTCCATGGTCTCTGAGGCTGGACCTTCCCACCTGGTCCACACCTTCTATGGTGTAGTGGAAGATGCTGGATTGGACATCCAGGGTCAGGCTCCCCCGGGTGTTCTGCAGCACCTTGTTCCTGAGGGCCTGGGAGAAGTCCCTGGCCACCGAATCCACCATCGGGAGGAACCTCTGCACAGCCTTGGGTGACAGCACATCCGGGTTCAGCCGCAATCGGTTGAAGCGCCATTCAGGCCCATTCCTACAGAGGCCAGGGCAGAGCTTGTGATGCCGCCCGGCAAGACACAGGCCCGATCCGCATCCCATCTCCCTTGTCCCCAGATGGAATCGGCATCCAGGGAGCGGACTGGGAGCCCTGGAGGATGCAGCCTGCTTCTATTCCAGCTGTAGCCTTTTCTCAGAGCAGCCTACAGGTGCTGGGCAAAGGCCACTCAGTTCTAAATAGGGGATGAGATGGTAGCTTCTGCCCACAGGTTCTGAGGGGGTAACTGAGGTCATTCCTGGGACCTGACGTCCCAAGGCTGGCACCACCTCACCCATATGGGCCCTCTCAGCGGTGAGGGGAGAGCTTTTCTCCAAGAAAGGAGGTGACCCCCATTGTCAAGCTTTGCCCACCTCGCCCACACAGTGTCCTGAGGGGAGAGCCCTGCTGCCCTCTCCTCCCTGCCCTTGGCACAGTGACTCTGGGGCAGCAGCCCCTGCTTATCTCTGTGAAGCATCTGCATCTTCTGCAGGACAGGAACCAAGCTCTCTGCTTCATGCCATCCTCACCCACAGTCACAGTGATGGGGACTCCACAGATGTCCCCAGGGAATGGTGGAGAGGAAGTTCCCCTCTCAGCCACATTCCTGCAGAACTCCTTTATTTATGTCCAGCTGGCTGCTGTCAGGTGTTGACAGCGATGACAGGCAGAAGACGCACGTGCATGTGTGCCCATGCAGGATCTCAACACACGTGTGTGAAGACACACATGTACACGTGTGCCCATGCAAGACCTCAACACACGTGTGTGAAGAGACACATGTACATGTCTGCCCATGCAGGACCTTAACACGTGTGTGAAGAGACACATGTACACATGTGCCCACGCAGGACCTCAACACACGTGTGTGAAGACACATGTGCACATGTGCCCATGCAGGACCTCAACACACGTGTGTGAAGAGACACGTGTACACATGTGTGCCCATGCAGGACCTCAACACACGTGTGTGATGAGACACATGTACACATGTGTGCCCATGCAGGACCTCAACACATGTGTGTGAGACACGTGTACATGTGTGCCCATGCAGGAACTCAACACACGTGTATGAAGAGACACGTACATGTGTGTGCCCATGCAGGACCTCAACACGTGTGTGAAGAGACACATGTGCATGTGTGCAGATACTACACTCATGCCAGCACCTGCCAATACACACACAGAGACACCTGTGCATGCACACCACACATCACAGATGCACACTCGCAGACACGTGCACACACGCAGACACGTGCACACAGGCATGCACACACAATGCATGTGCCAATGCAGATACAGAGAAACACACAGGCATGTGTGCAGATGCAAGACACACACACACACACACACACACAGGAGCGCTCCCCTTCCTTCCCATATGCGCACCCAGCCTCCTGGACCTGCCTTCCCCGGTCCTGACTCCCTCCCAGATGTGGTCTGTAGGCCAGTGTCAGTGAAGACCCCCACCCATGGGTGCCCTTTTACCTAAACCCCACTATTCCCAAAAGCATTCCCTTCCTACCATGGAGTGGGGGCTGTCACTGCTGTGACATCCTGGTCCAGTCCTTCCCCTGTCCTAATGGCAATGTCCCTGCAGGTGACCGACTCCAAGCACCAGCCTCTCCCTGCCCACCTGACCAGGCACCACCCTCTCCATGGCTCAGGAAACATCTCCCCAGTGCCATCAACCACCCCACCTCATGCCTTGCTTCTGAGAGCAATGGAGCCACCAGCTACCTGTGTCCCCACCTGCCTGCTGGCCAGAACTGTCCCCATCACCAAGGTTTGCCAGGACTGCAGGAGCCAAGGGCACCTTATGAGGAGGCTGCAGCCCTGGTGGACACCAGGCTCAGCACACACAGCCTGTGACCTGGGCCAGTGGGAGCCCCCTTCTCGATGACTCAGTTTCCTCACTGCGGAAAGAGAGTCCCCAGGCACAAGAGAATGCAGTCGCCAAAGTCGGTGCAGAGCAGGTTCTCCCTACACAGAAGGGCTCATTGCTCTGTGTCTTCTCCTCTGCGGAGGTGCCCGTGCCCATTTCTCCACCATTGCCCAGCTTCCCCAGCTGCAGGACAGATGTGACCCCAGGAGATGGCCATCCTCCAAGCTGGGTGCTCACTCTCACCACCTGCCACCCAGACCCAGGACGGACGTACTTTCAGCTCCTGCCTCTCTCACTTCCCAGGCTGCCCACCCTGTCCCCAGCTCCCAGCTCCCGGCTCGCCCCTCACAGCAAGAACACGCCACATTTGTGCCCACGATGTTGTCTGTAGGCCACCCAGGGCTCCAGGCTCATCCGGCGGGGGTGCAGGCTGTCCACCTGCTGCAGCCTCTCCACATCCTCCGGCAGCATCACCCACACCGTGCGTGGTCCTCCCGACTCAGACCTGTGGGGCCAAGCACAAGGCTCTGCTGGACGGGGTCATGTCCTCCCTGGCCCCACCCTGCAGTCCCCATCCGGCAGTCTGCTGTCACCCTCCCTGCTCCTGGATTAGTGGCTTCACAGCTGAAGCCCTCCTGCTGGCTCCCTGGAACCTCTCTACCTTGGTGTCTCTGAGTCCTGCCCTCTCTGTGGCGAGCTGGGGTTTGCTCCACACCATTGCCTGCACTGGCAGAGCCACAGACCAGCACGTGCTGCCCTTCCTACCCATCCTCCAAAGGATGCAGAGCCCCAGGACCAGCTGGGAATGGCAGTGCTGTGTGCCCGGCAGGGTCCTGGGCAGCAGGGGCAGGGATCTGGGTTTTCCCAGCAAGGGCCAGGGAGGACTTTACCTGAAAATGGGCCCCAGCTCCTGGAAGGTCTGGTGCAGCTCCAGGTGCAGGTGCTCATAACCCTGCTCCCTCCAGATCTGCAGCAGCCTCAGCCACCTGTTGCCTGGAAGTTGGGGGATGGCTTCGAAGGGCAGCACCGTCCTGGGGGCCTGAGTGGCTCTGGTGCCCAGTGCCCGTGCCCCTTGCCGGGACAGCCAGGGCACTGCCATGCACACCTCTGCCTTTGCCCTGAGTGCCATTCCAATGTTCCCTCCACCCTGTTCAGCCCCAATCTTTTTATCTCACCCGTGAACTTGCCCTGGAAACAGATCACGTCATGGGAGAACTGGCCCTGGACCTTCCTGGAAACCCTGGGCAGAGGTCAGGGCTGGAGGCGGGGACTGATTGTGGGTGCATGGGGGCAGGTGGAGGGAAAAGGACTCTCCCTCCTCCTCTAGGGCTGAGAGGAGCCAGATGGATGGGTTATCTTATCCAAGAGCCTTGGATTATTCATCTCCTTGCAAGGTTCATAGCAAAAAATGAGGGAATGAGTTGGCATTAATTGCATTAAACCACATGTATTTTTTTTACTTTTTACAGTTGTTATTTAATTCACTTTTAGTTGACATTTAAAATTGCATTTATCTGTCCTGTGCAACAGGATGTTTTGAATTATGTGTATAAAGTCCGAAATATAATTTCTGTAACAATCAAACTACATCATCTATTTATTAGCTCAGATATGAATTGTTTGTGTCTAGGATGCATCGTCTCCTGTCTTAGAGATTTTCAAGTACGTGGTTATTAACCGTGGCACCAACGTTGCATCATCAATCTCTTGACCTTTTCCCCCTGGCTAACTGAAACGTTGTATTTTTTGACCTGCTGAGCAATGTCTCCCAGCAGCAGCCCTCCATGCGCCTCTGCCTCCCTGCCCTCAACCCCTGGTAGCACCATTCCCCTCTCTGCTTCTGCAGGTTTTACCTTTCTCAGTTCCACAGATTTAAGTGAGATTATCTGTTGCCGGCTTGTGTGTGTGTGTGTGTGTGTGTGTGTGTGTGTGTGTGTCTGGCTTATTTCACATAACAGTTTTCCCAGGTTCATTCATATTGTCACAAATAATAGATTTCCTTCTTTTTTAAGGATGAATTTAAGCCTTTGTTTCCAAATTTTATATTTTCTTTATTCATCTGTTGTTGGACACTTAGGCTGACTCCATATCTTGGCTATTGTGAACAGTGCTGCAATAAACACGGGGGTGCAGCATACTGATTTCATTTCCTCAATCTGTATACATGCACCGTGATATGGGGGGGTCATATGGTAATTTTATGTTTAATTTTTAAGAAACTTCCATTCCATTGTCCATAATGGCTGTGATGACTTACATTCCCATCAACAGGGCTCTAGAGTCCCCTTTGTCTGCAACCTCACCAGCACGTGTCACCTTCCCTCATTTTTATAGCAGCCACTCTAACCAGAGCTGGGTGCTATTTCATGGTGGTTTTAATTTGCATTTCTCTGATGATTACTGATGTTGAGCACCTTTTCACATACCTGCCAGCCATTCATACATCCTCTTTTGAGAAATAGGTATTCCAGTCCTTTGTCCATTTTTTAATCCAGATACTTGTTTTCTTGCTATTGAGTTGAGTGCCTTATATATTTTAGATGTTAAATGCTTATCAGATATGTGATTTGTAGATATGTAGGCCCCATTTCTCTTCACTCTGTGGATAGCTTTCCTGGTTGCGCAGATTCTTTTGTTTGATGTATTCTATTTGTCTATCTTTGCTTTTGTCGCCTGTGGTTTTGTGTTAATATAAAAAACACTGCTAAGACCAGTGCCATGGATCCTGTCCTCCATGTCTTCTTTTAGGATTTTTACAGTTTCAGGCTTTACATTTTAGTCTTAAATTCATTTTGAGTTAATTTTTTATATGGTGGAAAATAAGCGATATCTTGAAAATTTAAAATATGGTTTGGATGCGAGTCCCCTCCAAATCTCAGGTTGGAATGTGGCCTCCAGTGTTGAAGATGGGACCTGGTGGGAGGATCTGGATCATGGGGAAGATCCCTCATGAATGGCTGAGTTCCCATGAGATCTGTTGTTCAACAGAGTGTGGCACCCCCCCCACCATGCCCATTCTCATCATTTGGCACACCGGCTCCCCCTTTTCCTTCCTTCATGATTGTAAGCTTCCTCAGGCTTCACCAGAAGCCAATAAGATGCCAGTGCTATGCTTCCTCTACCTCCTGCAAGGCTGTGAGTCAATTAAACCTCTTTTCTTTATAAATTACCCAGAAATTCCCAGTCTCAGATATTTCTTTATAGCAATGCAAGAATAGTCTAGTACAATAAGAGCTCAATTTTATTCTTTGCCTAAGGATATCCAGTTTTCTCAACATCATGTGTTGAACAGATTGTTCTTTCCCCAATGTATGTTCTTGGCATCTTTGTCAAAAATCAATTGACCTTAAATGCATGGATTAATTTCTGGACTCTGCATTCTTTTCCATTAATCTATGTGTCTACTTTTATGCCAGTACCAATCTGTGTTGGTTACAATAGCTTTGTAGTATATTTCAAAGTCAAGTAGTGTGATGCCCCTCAGCTTTGTTCATTGTTGCTCAAAATTGATTTGGCTGATTCAGGATTTTTTGTGATTCTATAAGAATTTTAGGATTTTTTTCTTTTTCTTTGAAAAATGTCATTGGAATTTTAATTGGAATTGTATTAAATCTATAGATCATTTGAGGCATATGGACATTTTAACAATATTAATTCTTCCAATGGATAAATACTGGTTTCTTTACATTTTTTGTCTCCTCTTCAATTTTTTTATTTTTATTTTTATTAAATTATTCTTTATTAATTTTTGTGAATGCCTAGTAGGTATATGTATTTATTGGGTATATTAGTCCATTCTCATGCTGCTATGAAGAAATTCCTGAGGCTGGGTAATTTATAAAGAATACAATCATGGTGGAAGGCACCTTTTCACAGGGTGGCAGGAGAGAGAATGAGTACAAGCAGGGGAAACACCAGACTCTCATAAAACCATCAGATCTCATGAGACTCACTCATTATCACAAGAACAGCATCAGGGAAACTGGCCCCATGATTCAATTACCTCTACCTAGTCCTACCCTTGACATGTAGGGATTATGGGGATTACAGCTCAAGGTGATATTTGGGCGGGGACACAGAGCCAAATCATACTTCATAGGGTTTATAAAATGTTCTGGTATAGTCATGCAATGTGTAACAATCACATTGTAGAGTGAGGTATCCATCTCCTCAAGCACTGATGCTTTCTGTTACAATCAATCCAATTTTTATTAGTCCACTGTCACATTGCTGTAAAGAACTACCTGAGACTGGGTAATTTATGAAGAAAAGAAGTTTAATGGACTCACAGTTCTGTAGGCTGTACAGGAAGCTTGGCTGGAGGCCTCAGGAAACTTACAATCATGGTGGAAAGTGAAGGGGAAGAAGGCACATCATACCATGGCAGAGCAGGAGGGAGGGAGAGAGACAGAGAGTGAAGAGGGAGGGGCTACACACTTTCCAACAACCCAATCTCGTGAGAACTCTATCACGGGACAGCACTAGGGGAATGGTGCTAAACCATTAGAAACTTTCATGATCCAATCACCTTCCACCAAGCCCCTCCTCCAAAAATGATAATTTACATTTCCATCAACAGAGTTCCCCTTTATCCCCATCCTCACCAACACTTTTCAATTATAGGGATTGTCAATCATGGCAACTAAAATTAGACATGAGATTTGGGTGGGGACATAGAGCCAAACCATATCATTCTGTCCCTGGCTCCTCCCAAATCTCATGCCCTTCTCACATTTCAAAATACAATAATCTTTATTCAGCAGTCCCTCGAAGTCTTAACTCATTCCAGCTTTAACCCAAAAGTCCAAGCTCAAAGTCTCATCTGAGACAAGACAAGTTCCTTCAAACTATGAGCCTATAAAATCAAAAATGAATTAGTTACTTCCAAGATGTAATGGAGTGTACAGATATTGGGTAAATGCTCTCATTCCAAATGGGAGAAATTGGCCAAAACAAAGGGGCAACAGGACCCATGCAAGTCCCAAACTCAGCATGGCAGTCATTAAATCTCAAAGCTTTGAAATAATCTCCTTTGACTCCACATCTCACATCTAGGCTACACTGATGCAAGGGCTGGTCTCCCAAAGCCTTGGGCAGCTCCACCTTTGCAGATCTAAAAGATACAGCCCCTGTTGCTGCTTTCACAAGCTGGCATCAAGTGGCTTTTCCAGGTGCATCATGCAAGTTATCAGTGTATCTACCATTCTGGGGTCTGGAGGATGGTGGCCCTCTTCTCAGAGCTCCACTCAGCAGTACCCCAGTGGGGACTCTGTGTAGGGGCTCCAACCCCACATTTTCCCTCTGCACTGCCCTAGTAGGGGTTCTCCATAAGGGCTCTGCCCCTGCAGCAGACTTCTGCTTAGACATTCAGGTGTTTCCATACATCCTCTGAAATCTAGACGGAGGTTCCCAAACCTCAGCTATTGCCTTCTGTACACCTACTGGGCCTCACCGATTAAAACCCCAGATTTGGGGTTTGCATCCTCTGAAGCAATGGCCTGAGATGTACCTTGGCCCTTTTTAGTCATAGCTGGAGCTGGAGCCACTGGGATTCGGAACACCATGTTCTGAGGTTGCACAGAGCAGTTGGGCCCTGGTCCTGGTCCACAAAGCCATTTTTTCCTCGTAGGTCTCCAGGCCTGTGAGGGAAGGGACTGCCACAGAGGTCTCCAAAATGCTCTCTGAAGGCATTATCCCCATTGTCTTGGTGATATGGTTTGGCTGTGTCCCACCCAAACCTCATCTTGAACTGTGGTTCCCATAATCACCATGTGTCATGGGAGGAACCAAGTGGGAGGTAAATGAATCATGGAGGCAGTTACCTCCATGCTATTCTTGTGATAGTAAGTTGTCACAATATCTGATGGTTTTGTAAGGGGTTCCCCACCACCCTCCTTCACTCTGCACTTCTCTTTCCTGCTGCTTTGTGAAGAAGAATGTGTTTGCTTCCCCTTCTGCTGTGATTGTTTCTTGAGGCCTCCCCAGCCCTGCAGAACTGTGAGTTAATTAAACCTCTTTTCTTTATAAATTATCCAGTCTCCGGTGTGTTCTTATAGCAATGTGGGAAAGGATGAATACACTTGGCTATTAACATTTGGCTCTCCTTTACTTATGTAAATTTCTGCAGCCTTGAATTCCTCCCTAGAAAATGGGTTTTTCTTTTCTAGCACATGGTCAAGCTGCAAATTTTCCAAGCTTTCATACTCTCCTTCTCTTTCAAATATAAGTTCCAGTTTCAGATAATCTTTCTTCATGCAAATGAGCATGCACTTTTAGAAAGATCCAGGTCACCTCTTGAATGCTTTGCTGCTTAGATATTTCTTCTGCCAGATACTCTAAATTATTTCTCTCAAGTTCAAAGTTCCACAGATCCCTAGAGCAGGGGCCCAATGCCACCAGTCTCTGCTAAAGCATAGCAAGGGTGACCTTTACTCCAGTTCCCAATATGTTCCTCTTATCCATCTAAGACCTCATTTGTGTGGCCATCTTTGTCTTTATCACTGTCAGCATTTTGGTCAAAATTATTCGAGAAGTCCCTAGGAAGTTCCAAACTTTCTCACATCTTCCTGTCTTCTTCTGATTCCTCCAAACTGTTCCAACCTCTGCCTATTATCCAGTTCCAAACTCACTTCCACATTTTCAGGTATTGTTATTGCAGTGCTCCATTTCTCTGGAACCAATTTTCCGTATTAGTTTATTTTCACATGCTATGAAGAATTATCTGAGACTGGGTGATTTATAAAGACAAAAGAGGTTTAATTGACTCAGTTCTGCAGGCTGTAGAGGGAGCATGGCTTGGAGACCTCAGGAAACTTACAGTCATGGCAGAAGATATAGGGAAAGCAGTCATGTCTTACCATGACAGAGCAGGAGAGAGAGAGAGAGAGTGGAGGGGGAGGTGCTACAAACTTTCAAACAAGCAGATCTCATGAGACAGCACAAGGGGGATGGTGTTAAACTATTAGAAACCACCCCTCAATGATCCAGTGACCTCCCACCAGGCCCCTCCTCCAACACATCGGGTTACAGTTCGACATGAGATTGAGTGGGGACACACAGCCACACCATCTCACCATTATACTCTTTTAATTATTTTTAAATGTACAATTAAATTGTTATTGACTAGAATCAATAAAAATCAGAACATATAGGAGTTCAAACAACTCTATAGAAAAAATGTAATAATCCAATTTTAAAATGAGCAAAATATTTGAATAGACATTTCTCAAAAGAAGATGTACAGACAGGACCTTAGCACTTGTCTTCCTGGGGCTGTGCCGAGGTCCACGTGCCATTGAATTTGGCTGATAAAAAGCCTATGACCAAAAGATCCCCATGGCTTGACCTTCCTCAACCAAACAACTAAGGCTAAGGGCCATGGCAATTGACCGAATTAGTGGACCTGCCCTAGAGAGCAATTAATGCTGGAGCTCAGCCTCAGACTCATTACAAAACCATAGAGCCATAAACACAAGACCCACATCAACTCAAGCAGGTGTCCACTAAAAAGAAAATGTCACTTGCACATCCCGGTTGGCATCACCCTGGCCCAGGAGAACACCCAAGAGATGGCATTGCCTTGGAGGACCTCAAATCAGATCAAGAACTCACCATTGAGGAAAAATTCTCCCCCAACTCAAGACACAACTTCATCTCAGGCTCTAAAATCTCAACTCCCCAGCAATGCCCATGCAATGCCTTTCCTAATGTAAAAGTGAAGCAGCCAATGAACACACATAACTCACTCCATTTTTGTTTAAAGGGCCTTTACCCATTCCTGCACATGGGCGAGGATAATTTTAGAGCACTGAGTTAATAATACAAAAACAGCAGTCATGTAGTTTTCAAAACTACCTCTGAGATCAAAGGAAAAGCATGTAAACAGCTAACTACGTTTTGTTAAAGATTTACAGGGGCATTGAGACCTGACCAAGGACAAAGAAGTTTTCAACCTCCTCTGACCCTTGCTGGCACCCTGGAGTCTGTGGCCATTGGTCACCTCTCAATTACACCTGCCTCCTCTTCCCTTTGCCCTTAAATAAAAAGGGCCTAAAATTTGTACTGTCTTGAGATGGTCTTGGTGACACTAGTCTGCCATCTCCTCAGATTGCTGGCTGCTGAATACACGTGCTTTTCCTCCCACCAACTCTTGTCTCTCAAGTTTGGTTTTTATGCAACAAGCAGACAAGCCTGAGTTCAGCTACACTAAGGCATAAACTGGACACAGGACATGGGTTGCTTTTCTTTCTCTGGTTTTAGCAATTGTAATGAGTTTCTGCAGCTTGCTGACTGCTTAGCCTGTCATATTAGTTTGCTTTTGCTGCAATAACAAAGCACCATGGACTGGGTGGCTTAAACAACAGAAAGTTGTTTTTTCACAATTCCAGAGGTTGGAAGACTTAGATGAAGGTGTTGGCAGGGACAGTTTCTGCTCAAGCTTCTCTCCTTGGCTTGTAGACCATGTCACAGAGACACTCTCTGTGTGTGCCTGTGTTCTAATCCCTTTTCCTTCAAGGACACCTGTCATGTTGGATTAGGGTCTACCCCAATGACCTAGTTTCACATTGTTTATCTCTTTAAAGACTCTATTTCCAAATACAGTCATATTCTGAGGTCCTGGGCCTTAGGAGTTCAACAGAGAAATTTCTGGGAGACACAACTCACCTATAACACCCATGATTCTCATAAAACCCCTGATCTCCAGGACTACCTACACCCCTACGTTCCCATGCCCAAGGGACACCTGGAAAAGGTCGATGCTCTCTATGCCACTCTGAAAATTAACAGATATTCTTGCTTTTTCCAGAAGGTACCTATCTGATATCAACATCTTACCCCCAGGGAAAGGGCCACTCACTCTCCAGGAACTTCTTCTACTAAGCTTCTCTAGGATTCTACCATAACCTTCTGCCCTGCGTCTCTGACCATCACAACCACTCTTTTTCCTTGGTTACAAGGAAAAATGCCACTAATTTTTACATACATTTTACTGATTTATCAATTGTTATGCTCTAAAACATAATTGGTCAATCTGCTACCTTGACATAAGAAACACACCAAGTATTATTATTCAAATATATGTGTAGTTTTGAAGTGCATTGAAATCCTGTTGTACAAATTCAATGCACTTCCCATCAAAATACCACCATCATGCATCACAGAACTAGGAAAATCAATCCTAAAATTCATATGGAACCAAAAAAAAGCCCACATAGCCAAAGCAAGACTAAGCAAAAAGAACAAACCTGGAGGCATCACATTACCTGATTTCAAACTATACTATAAGGCCACAGTCACCAAAACAGCATGGTACTGGTATAAAAACCAGGCACATAGACCAATGGAACAGAATAGAGAACCCAGAGATAAACCCAAATACTTACAACCAACTGGCCTTTGACAAAGCAGACAAAAAGATGAAGTGGGAAAGGACACTCTATTCAAAAATGATGCTGGGATAATTGGCTAGCCACATGTAGGAGAATGAAACTGAATCCTCATCTTTCACACAAAAATCAACTCAAGATGGATCAAGGACTTAAATCTAAGGCCTGAAACTACAAAAATTCTAGAAGATAACATCAGAAAAACCCTTCTAGATGTTGGCTTAGGCAAGGATTTCATGACCAAGAACCGAAAAGCAAAACCAAAGATGAATAGCTGGGACTTAATTAAACTAAAGAGCTGTTGCACTGCAAAACGAACAGTCAGCAGAGTACAAAGGCAGCCCACAGAGTGGGAGAAAACCCTCACAATCTATACATCTGAAGGACTAATATCCAGAATCTACAATGAACTCAAACAAATTAGCTAGAGAAAAACAAACAATCCCATCAAAAAGTAGGCTAAGGTCATGAATAGACAATTCTTAGAAGAAGAGATACAAATGGCCAACAAACATATGAAAACATGCTCAGCATCACTAATGATGTGGGAAATGCAAATCAAAACCACAATGTGATACCACCTTACTCCTGCAAGAATGTCCATAATCAAAAAATCAAAAAATAATAGATGTTGGCGTGGATGCAGTGAACAGGGAACACTTCTAACTACTGGTGGGAATGTGAACTAGTGTAACCACTATGGAACACAGCGTGGAGATTCCTTAAAGGACTAAAAGCAGAACTACCATTTGATCCAGTATTCCCACTACAGGGTAACTATCCAGAAGAAAGGAAGTCATCATTATACAAAAAAGATACTTGCAATCATGCATGTTTACAGCAGCACAATTTGTAAGTGCAAAAACATGGAACCAACCCAAATGCCCATCAGTCAATGGATAAAGAAACTATGATATATATACAATGGAATACTACTCAACCATGAAAAAGAATGAACTAATGGCATTCACAGTGACCTGGATGAGATTGGAGACTATCATGCTAAGTGCAGTAACTCAGGAATGGAAAACCAAACATTGTATGTTCTCACTCATAAGTGGGGTGAAGCTAAACTATGAGGATGCAAAGGCTTAAGAATGACACAGGGGACTTTGGGGACTCAGGGGAAAAGTGTGGGAAAAGGGTGAGGGATAAAAGACTACACATAGGGTGCAGTGTGTACTGCTCCAGTGATGAGTGCCCCAAAATCTCACAAATCACCACTAAAGAACTTACTCATGTAACCAAACACCACCTGTTCCCCAATAACCTATAGAAATAAAAAAGTTAATAAATAAAATAAAATCATGTTGCACATATGAATATATGCAAAATCACACTTTAACACACTTGGCAGCACCGCCCAGACACTGTTAGAGACTGGAATTTCAGATCTATTTCATAGGCTAATAGCATATTAATGAAGAACTGAATTAAGGACCACCTACAAAACCCCTGTGATTTGTGCTCCCTCCTTCTATTCACACACATTTTGAGAGCCTTTCCTGCTGCTCAGGACATCTTACACCCTGCTCTGTAATGTCTCAGCTGTCCTGACCCCAGTGCTTTCTCAATATGACATCCAAGCATCACCAAGCCAATTGTGTAATCATCCTTTTTATTTTCTGTGCTTCTGATGCTTTTCTGGGCTTGTATCCTGGAGAGGATGCCCTACCAGGGCTGGCCAATTACTACAGATGGTCAAAGTCCCCCCGGCGAGTGCTGTTCCTATGCAGCATTGCCAGAGCAAGCCCTGTGCCAGCCACCATGTCCAGGGGGCTCATACACTCCAGGCCACAGCTCCCCTGCACAGACACCCCCGCCAGAGTGAGGCACCGGACAGCCAGAGACAATCCCTGTGACTCGGAGCCCTGGGTAATTGTGCAAAGCAGTCAGTCCCAAGCCTGCCTACCCTGCTTTCCCTGGTTCCTCCCCCAGAAAGAACTAGAACCTCTGCCTCCAGATGGACCCGGATGCTTCCAATGTGGTCATGATGGCAAGAACACCCCTGCCACTGCACGCTGTCAGTAACACACTATTTTTTCAACCACAGTCATCTCCTGACTGGTGGGCCCCATCACATCTGAGTAATAATTAAACCTACATTTAAAAACACACAAAAAGTTACACATGGGACGGAGTTGCACGGAATTACGCACACACACACCCAAACACAGGCACACACTTCACGGGTAAGTTCTAAATAAACTCAGTGAATCATGCCATGTCAATTTCCTGATTTGAAGACTGCTTTATGCAAATGCAAGCTGCTGTCCGCGGGAGGCTGTGCAAAGGGTATGGGGGACATGCCTGTGTGTGTGTGTGTGTGTGTGTGTGTGTGTGTGTGTGTGTGTGTCAACAAATTTGAATGTATCTATAGTAATTTTGAGATAAAAAGCTTTAAAATGTTTTGCAAGGTTTATTTTAGGATCCCATGACCTAGTCTGGCCAGGGGAGCTGGAGCAGAATCTGTGAGAGCCCCATACGCAAGGATGCCGACCCTGGGGTCCATGAAACTTGTTCCCCCCCATATTCTTCTCCAGTGCTGCACTGTGTTGCCTGGGGTGGGGAAGCAACCTTCAATCACAGGGTGACTGGCCTGAGTCTCTGAGGGTGACCTGGAACTACTGACCACACCTGGAATGATGGCCTAGGGATTTCCACTTTCATGGGGAAACAAAAGCTCTGATCGTCATTGGCCACCAGGAGCTGGTGGCTGTGACCTTTGCCCTGATGAAAATCCTTGGGGATAAGGACAGTCTGGCTGACTCACTCTCACCCTGGGCACTTCCTCTCCCTGCACGGGAGCACTGTGGAGCAACCAGTTTGGGAGGGATCAACTCTCTGCTGGGCTAGGAGCACATGAGGCCCACAGGCAGGTTCACGTTGGGAAATGCAGCCTCCCTGTGCCCACCCCAGGTCGTGGCACATGGCATAGCTCCGTATCAACCAGGAACGAGTGAATAAAAGGCATCTGAGTCCCTGTTGGCCCAATCCTGTCTCTCCTGTTGGCGGAAACATTTCTGGAACCACACCCAAGCTTCTCACCCTACAAGACTCTTCCATCTCCTCACAGCATCCTTGGGACCTTCCACCAGGGGACAGCACAGGAAGCAGAGGACCCAATGCCAGCTGCTGGAACAAGGCCTGGTCCATGGAAGATGAGGCCTGGGGCATGAGGCTGACATGATCAGCTATAGGGACATAGGTCCCTCGAGACTCAGTTGTATCATTTGAAAATGGGGATGTGTCAGGACAAGGGACCACATGGGCCTTCTTACTCTACCCTGCAGCACCCTATTCCAAGGTGACAACTTTCAGAGCTCTCAGGGCATGCTCGAGCAGAGGCAGGCTGCAGGAGGGAACTTGACTCTGAGATGCTGGGATCCCGCTTACTGACTCTGACACAGTCTGCACAGAGGCACTGGCCAGGGGGCGTGTTGAGGGAAGCAGCAAAGGAGAAACGACTTACAGAATGCCTACATGAATCGGTTATGAGTAACTTATAAACAAGGAACCACAAACTGCAGAAGGCCGCAGGAGGCCTCTGAGGAGGAAGGCCTCTCCATGCCTCACATTATTAGATTCTTTTCCCCAACTTTTTGTTAATGAGTCTTGCCACCAGATTAATTTTCCTTCCTGAGGATTCCATTTTTGTCCTGATAAATGCTGCTCGGCTGCTGTTCAAACCTGATCCTTAGAAATGTTCAAAAAATTTAAAGTTGTAAGGGCTAAGTGTAATTGCATATGAGGGGTGGAGTATTCCGTCTCCCCGCTGCTTTTGTTCCACAAAGCTGGGTCAGCAAGGACAGCTCCATGTTGGAGCCCGGAACGGATCAGTAACATAATCACAACAGCTGTCAGATCCTCCACGTGTTTTCATCCATTTTTAGGGCTGCCAGTCCATCATCAGCTTCCTTAGGCACCTCCGAACCTAACTACCCCCTCTTACTTTTTTTCCTTATGGAGTTCGGACCCAGAACTCTTTTGGGAAGCAGGGTGGAGGTCGTTCTTCTGTAACTACTTCCTGCTGTGAAGGGGCATCCAGGGCCCTCTGGGTCCCTCCTCCTTGCTTGCTGTCTATAGGCCTTTCCAGGCGCTGTTTTATTTTACTGTCTAGTTCACAGGAAACTAGATACTTTTAACTTTTAACCAATATGTTTACACACAGAATTGTTTTTTACAATTAATGTTTTAAAACTTGTTTAGACCTTCAAACCAAAATTTATACAACCTACTTGCATAAATTCCCTTTTATAACATTTTTACAACTTTCACTGACAAACTTAGACAGGTTAAACTTTCTTGATTTTACAACCTTCCCTACTAAGGGTGCAATCTTAGAGCTTTTTAAAGATTTCTTCCTTTCCGCCTTACTTTATGTCTTTCTTGTGTCTTACTTCCTGTGCCTGTCTTTCTCTTTGCCTTCCTTACCTCCTTCTCTCTCTCTCATTTACTGTTTCTTTCAATTTTTCTAAATTTTCTGTTTCTGTCTTGGTTAAGCCGTGTTGTTACCACTTGTAATTCTGCTTGTTTATTGCCGTATGCTAATGGCCCAGGGAGTGAGCTGTGGGCTTGAGATTTGACTTAATAAAGCTGTTTTAAGATTCTTTTGTAAATAAACTGAGCAAGCCATGTTACTTACTGTATTTATGGGCTGCGCAGAAAAAGCTTTTTAATGCTAATATCACAGCTTTAATTTCAGCTCTTTGACTCCTAGTAAACTCAGATTGGGTGATTGAAATATGTGGTTTCTATCAGACTGCAGCTAAGTTTACCTGGCCTGTAAGTAAACAGTGTTAAAGCATTAGGCATGCAGAGGCCTTCCTCCTCAGAGGCCTCCTGGGGCCTTCCGCAGTTTGTTGTTCCTTGTTTATATGTTACTTATAACCAATTTATATAGGCACTCTGTAGGTCCTTTGTCTTTTGCTGCTTTCCCCCACAGGGCAAGGGACAGGGACATGTGAGACTAGGCAGGAAGGCAAGGGATAAAATCACAGCACGCTTGCATGGCCTGGACCCAGCGCTGGGAAGGATGGGGGCAAACTGCTCAGTGGACACTGCTTGCTGGAGAAGGAGCCAGGTGGGGCTGGGGACAAGGCTGGGTCCTGCCAGTGAGATTGATCCAGCTGTGCCCTGGCCTTGCTGTTTGGCAAGCCTGGCAAGCCCAGTCCTTGAGGCCCTCAGGTGTTCTGATTGTGCTAGGGCTGGCTGACAGAGGGGTGGCTCCGGACATTGAGTGTGTGGGAGAGAAGCGGAATGGCCTGGGGTCAGGCAGAGGGATGCTGGTGGCCAGGCTGGGACCCTGGGTGCAGAGCCCTGAAGGTGAGGAGGGGGTACGTGCTGGGCCTCAGTATGAAGCTGTAGGCCATCGTTATGTCCTCTTGGGTTAGCGTCTCCACCTGGAAGTGTTTCAGCACCTAGGACAGAAGCCGGGTTTCCATCTAGCCTGATCCACAACCCATGGACCTGGAGCAGCCTCCTCCCACCCTCCCAGGTGCAAGGATTATGCTGAAGGCCTGTGCCCCAAGCTGTCCCATTTTTGACCAGCCACACCTAACAGCCCAGGCCCAGACTACCTCCTGCCCAGGTCTTGCCCAAGCCTCATTATCCTGTACAGGCTCCATCCCACTCCCCTAGTCCCTACCTCACTGTTTAGAAGCAACCTCGCCCAGATCTTGCCCTGCCTTGCTCAGCACAGACCCTTCCTGGTCAGGCCCTACTTCAACCAACCAAGGCCCCATCCACTGTTCCCTGGTCCCAACCACACCATGCAAGCCTCGGCCCCGGGGCCCAGGCCCCGCCTCTGCTGCCCAGGCCCCGCCCCCGCCCCGGGTCTGCTCACGTGGTGCAGCAGCAGCAGCATCTCTGTCTCTGCCAGTCGCCTTCCCAGGCACTGGCGCATGCCAAAGCCGAAGGGCACGTGATGGAAGTTTCTGACAGAGCCCTTGGTGTCTAGCCAGCGCTGGGGGTTGTAGCGCTCAGGGCTTGGGAACAAGGCGGCATTGCGACCCAGCGAGTAGAGGAAAACCTGCACCAATGTCTGCAGATGGTGCAGAGCAGGGGTCAGGAAAAGACTGGGGAGGGAGATTCTCAGCTGAAGGGGTGTGGGGCTCACTCACCCCAGCGGGGATATGGTAGTTCTGCAGCACCAAGTCTGAGCTCACCACTCGCTCCACAAAGGGGCCCACAGGATAGAGCCTGGAGGTGGGGGCATCCATAGAAAGGGTTCTCAGCTGGACTGGGCATCCCGTGCCCTCTGCTGCCTTCCTGCCCAAGACCCCTGAATGTGCCCAGCCCATGGGAAGCCCAGGTCGTGAGGAAGAGCTTCGTGCATCTACTGAGCCCGGCCGAACTTCCCCTAATCTGAGCAACCCTAAGCCCAGAAGGACACACCCCACATTAATCCCCAGGGTGTTGAAGAGGGATTCCAGAGGAAGAAGAGGTCCCTGTTCTTGAGGGAGAGGAAGAGCAGGTGCAGGGAAATGGGCTGCTGGACGACGCTGCTTATCAGCCCCAGCTTCTGTCTGCCACCCCACAGTGGCGGCTGCTCTCCAGCAGGGGGCCGGGGCCACAGGGAGGTCTCAGCCAGCACCCACCTCAAGGTCTCCTTGATAGCCGCCCGCAGCAGGGGCAGCTCGGTGGTTGCCTTCTGGGGATGTTCACTGATGCTGGCTGCGGCATCCAGGCTCTCCTGGCGCAGGGCCTGCTGCACGTCGGGGTTCCGAGCCAGCTCAAAGAGCGTCATCAGCAAGGGAAACACCGTCTGCAGAAGCCATGGCTGCAGGATCAGACCTTGCACAGGACTCAGCCCCCGAGACACCCCTCCCAGGACAGTCACCTCTGCAGGGTGGGGACATCTATGCCCTGAGCATGACAGAGCCCTGGAACCCCAGATCTGAAACCCTGATGACCACTTGGACCAGTTTCCCTGACTTCTTCAGAGAAAGGTGACCCCTATCTCAACCAAGGTCCAGGTCCCCTGCAGCCTCTTCAGGGGTTTCTCACAGCTACCATTAGGGCAGGGAGCTGAACCTCAGCATCATCTGGGGAGTTCTGCAGCTCCAGCTCCCGCTGCTTCCATCGGGTTCTCTCCATTGGGCACCCACAGGCCCCTCCACACAGGCTGGAGCTGGTGCTGCCACCTTCTCCACAACCCTGCCCTCCCATGGGTCCCCAGCTCTGGCCCCAGGTGACATGTACCCTGGGAAGGGTGCCCTATGCAGGCCTCCAGCTGCCTCTTTACCCTCCTTCTCCTCTCACGCCCAGAGCTTTCCAATGGGGACTGCACTACTATGTGTCCCAGGCCTCATCCACCTTCCTCCCGGCCTGGAGGGTGGTTCCCCACACAGGTAACTGCAAACTCTGTCTCCTGAGGGGTAGCTCACATTTCCCTTCCCATGCAAATCTCAACCCTTGACAAATGGAAGGAGAAGGCTGAGGGCAACAGAAATGCGGGGCCCATAGCCTGGGGATAGGGCATGTGGGTGCCATGTGGCATTGGCAGGCTCTGCCCGGGAGGGAGGCTTGGCGTCACTCTCTGTGGGTGGGGCTGGTTGCCGGCCTCACCGTGTCCACGCTCCCTGCGGTGAGTTCCATCGAGTTGGCTTTGATGGCATCTAGTGACAGTTCCGCATTCAACAGGAGCTCCGCCACGATGCCCGTGTAGTGTTGAGGGCGGTTGAAGGCCAGTTCCTGATAGATTTTCTGGATACAGTTGTCTCCTATCCAGTGAGGGGGAGACCACTGGATTCCCAAGATCAGTCCAGCCCAGCCCCAGCCTCGCTCCCAATCTCCTTGGCATGACAGTGAGGAATCCCTCACCCCTCCCTGTGGCCTCCATTCTCCCCTGGGCAGTGGAGAGGGAGAAACTGGGCCCCATAGCGAGGCTGCCCCACAGCACTGCCCAGGTCACTGGCCTCACCATACTGGAAGATGCAGTCCCATGCCTCAAAGTGCTCCTTCCACACCTTGGGGCTGGTCCAGCGAGACAGGCTCCTGGGCATGAACATGAGCTGGACAGTGGATTTGAGCATGACCTCCAGGGCATGGAGGAAGCTCAGGCTGGCAGAGCTGGGGCTGTGGCCAACTAGGCCTAGCCGCTCTCCAAAAAGGGCTAAGTTGCTGGCTGTGGGGAGGAGATATTGTGAGCCCAAGGCAGCCCCCAGCCTCCTGGCTGCCTCCCCCACTCCCTCCAGCCCCCCATCCCCGTCCCTGGCCACTCCATGGTCTCTGAGGCTGGACCTTCCCACCTGGTCCACACCTTCTATGGTGTAGTGGAAGATGCTGGATTGGACATCCAGGGTCAGGCTCCCCCGGGTGTTCTGCAGCACCTTGTTCCTGAGGGCCTGGGAGAAGTCCCTGGCCACCGAATCCACCATCGGGAGGAACCTCTGCACAGCCTTGGGTGACAGCACATCCGGGTTCAGCCGCAATCGGTTGAAGCGCCATTCAGGCCCATTCCTACAGAGGCCAGGGCAGAGCTTGTGATGCCACCCGGCAAGACACAGGCCCGATCCGCATCCCATCTCCCTTGTCCCCAGATGGAATCGGCATCCAGGGAGCGGACTGGGAGCCCTGGAGGATGCGGCCTGCTTCTATTCCAGCTGTAGCCTTTTCTCAGAGCAGCCTACAGGTGCTGGGCAAAGGCCACTCAGTTCTAAACAGGGGATGAGATGGTAGCTTCTGCCCACAGGTTCTGAGGGGGTAACTGAGGTCAGTCCTGGGACCTGACGTACCAAGGCTGGCACCACCTCATCCCATGTGGGCCCTCACAGTGGTGGGGGCTCCATGGATGTCCCCAGGGAATGGTGAGGAGAGTGTTCTCCTCTCAGCCACATTCCTGCAAAACTCCTTTATTTATGTCCAGCTGGCTGCTGTTAGGTGTTGACAGCGATGACAGGCAGAAGATGCACATGCACATGTGTGCCCATGCAGGACCTCAACACACGTGTGAAGACACATGTGCATGTGTGCAGACACTACACCCATGCCAGCACCTGCCAATGCACACACAGAGACACCAGTGCATGCATACCACATATCACACATGCACAACTCAGGCATGCACACACAATGCATGTGCCAATGCAGATACAGAGAAACACAGGCATGTGCACAGATGCAAGACACACACACACACACACACACACACACACACACACACACACACACAGGAGCGCTCCCCTTCCTTCCCATATGCGCACCCAGCCTCCTGGACCTGCCTTCTCGGGTCCTGACTCCCTCCCAGATGCCAGATGTGGTCTGTAGGCCAGTGTCAGTGAAGACCCCCACCCATGGGTGCCCTTTTACCTAAACCCCACTATTCCCAAGAGCATTCCCTTCCTGCCATGGAGTGGGGGCTGTCACCGCTGTGACATCCTGGTCCAGTCCTCCCCTTGTCCTAATGGCAACGTCCCTGCAGGTGACCGACTCCAAGCACCAGCCTCTCCCTGCCCACCTGACCAGACACCGCCCTCTCTCCATGGCCCAGGAAACATCTCCCCAGTGCCATCAACCACCCCACCTCATGCCTTGCTTCTGAGAGCAACGGAGCCACCAGCTACCTGTGTCCCCACCTGCTTGCTGGCCAGAACTGTCCCCATCACCAAGGTTGCTAGGACTGCAGGAGCCAAGGGCACCTTATGAGGAGGCAGCAGCCCTGGTGGACACCAGGCTCAGCACACACAGCCTGTGGCCTGGGCCAGTGGGAGCCCTCTTCTTGGCGCCTCAGTTTCCTGACTGTGGGAAGGAGAGTCCCCAGGCGCAAGAGAAAGCAGCCGCCAAAGTCGGTGCAGAGCAGGTTCTCCCTACACAGAAGGGCTCATTGCTCTGTGTCTTCTCCTCTGCGGAGGTGCCCGTGCCCATTTCTCCACCATTGCCCAGCTTCCCCAGCTGCAGGACAGATGTGACCCCAGGAGATGGCCATCCTCCAAGCTGGGTGCTCACTCTCACCACCTGCCACCCAGACCCAGGACGGACGTACTTTCAGCTCCTGCCTCTCTCACTTCCCAGGCTGCCCACCCTGTCCCCAGCTCCCAGCTCCCGGCTCGCCCCTCACAGCAAGAACACGCCACATTTGTGCCCACGATGTTGTCTGTAGGCCACCCAGGGCTCCAGGCTCATCCGGCGGGGGTGCAGGCTGTCCACCTGCTGCAGCCTCTCCACATCCTCCGGCAGCATCACCCACACCGTGCGTGGTCCTCCCGACTCAGACCTGTGGGGCCAAGCACAAGGCTCTGCTGGACGGGGTCATGTCCTCCCTGGCCCCACCCTGCAGTCCCCATCCGGCAGTCTGCTGTCACCCTCCCCGCTCCTGGATTAGTGGCTTCACAGCTGAAGCCCTCCTGCTGGCTCCCTGGAATCTCTCTACCTTGGTTTCTCTGAGTCCTGCCCTCCCTGTGGAGAGCTGGGGTTTGCTCCACACCATTGCCTGCACTGGCAGAGCCACAGACCAGCACGTGCTGCCCTTCCTACCCATCCTCCAAAGGATGCAGAGCCCCAGGACCAGCTGGGAATGGCAGTGCTGTGTGCCCGGCAGGGTCCTGGGCAGCAGGGGCAGGGATCTGGGTTTTCCCAGCAAGGGCCAGGGAGGACTTTACCTGAAAATGGGCCCCAGCTCCTGGAAGGTCTGGTGCAGCTCCAGGTGCAGGTGCTCATAACCCTGCTCCCTCCAGATCTGCAGCAGCCTCAGCCATCTGTTGCCTGGACGCTGGGGCATGGCTTCAAAGGGCAGCACCGTCCTGGGGGCCTGAGTGGCTCTGGTACCCAGTGCCCGTGCCCCTTGCCGGGACAGCCAGGGCACTGCCATGCACACCTCTGCCTTTCCCCTGAGTGCCATTCCAATGTTCCCTCCACCCTGTTCAACCCCAATCCTTTTATCTCTCCCTGGAACCTGCCCTGGAAATGGATCACGTCATGGGAGAACTGGCTCTGGACCTTCCTGGAAAACTGAGAGTGAAGGTCAAGGCTGGAGGCCCCCAGTCAGAGTTGGATGAAGGAGAAGTCAGGTGCCTGATTCCCCATCGCTGCGAGTCCTGCTGGTCTGAGGATGCTGAGAAAAGGCATGGGGTCCGGACTGGGGGTCCATGGGGGTGGAATGTGGTGAGGAGGTGGTGGGGTGTGGCCTCTCCTTTCTCCAGCACTGAGAGGAGCAAAATGGATGGAGACTTTATCTTATCGAGAGATGAGAGGGGGCCTTGGATTCTTTTAAAAGACTTTATTTTTATACCACAGATTTAGTTCATTGCAAAATTGATCAAAACCTGCAGAGAATGTCCGTGTACCTACCCCGTGACCTGGCACAGGCACCTCCTCCACCGCGGGAGTGTGCTGGCCACATCTGAGGAATCTGGATAGTTTGTTATCAGCCAGGGTCCTGGACTGAGATGGGGTCTCCTCGTGGTGGCGAACATTCTGTAGGTTTTGAGAAATGTATGTGACTTGTATCCCTCCTTGCAGCAGCCTATGAGTATTTTCCCTGCCTCAGGAGAGGACCAGAAAGCCTGCGCTCCGCCGGTTCATCCCTCCCGCCCCCTGCCCCAGCCTCTGGCATCTCTGGTTTCTTATTGTCTCCATGCTTTCGCCTTTTCCAAAATGTTGTGTAATTGGAATAACACGGTTTGTAGCCTTTTTGAAGTGACTTATCTCAGTTAGTAATTAATATGCATTTAAGATTCCTCCATTTCTTTTCATGGCTTGATAGCTCATTTCCTTGTTTTTTTCTAGAGGCTGGGTCTCGCTTCTTCAGTGGTTGCCCTAGAGTTGCAAGATACAGTTACGACCCATCCAAGTCGACTTTCACATTTTATATGGCTTCAGAGGGAACTCAAGGACTTTGATAATAAGATATCCTTAGGCCGCGTGCAGCGGCTCACACCTGTCTTCCCAGCCCTTTGGGAGGCTGTGGTGGGCGGATCACTTGAGGTCAGGAGTTTGAGACCAGCTTGGCCAACATGGTGAAACTCCATCTCTACTAAAAATACAGAATTAGCCAGGTGTGGTGGCGTGCGCCTGTAATCCCAGCTACTCAACAAGCTGAGGCAGGAGGACAGCTTGAACCCGAGAGGCAAAGTTGCAGTGAGTCAAGATCACACCATCTCACTCCAGCCTGGGTGGCAGAGTGAGACTCCGTCTCAAAACAAGTAAATAATGAGATATTCTTAATTCCACCCACCTATCTGTTGTACCACTGCTGTCCTTCATTTCACATATACATAACCATGATCATCAAATACACATTCTGGGTTTTATTTTATTAGTTTATTTTTTGAGACAGAGTTTCACTCTGTTGCCCAGGCTGGTGCGCAGTGGTGTGATCTCAGCTCACTGAAACTCTGCCTCACAGGTTCAAGCAATTCTCCTGCCTCAGCCTCCCAGGTACCTGGGATTACAGGCGCCCACCAGCACGCCCAGTTAATTTTTGTATTTTTAGTAGAGATGGGATTTCACCATGTTGGCCAGGCTGGTCTCGAACTCCTGACCTCCAGTGATCCACCTGTCTCAGCCTCTCAGAGTGCTGGGATTTCAGACGTGAGCCTCCGCGGCCGGCCTTTCTGTCGTTGTTGTTGTTGTTTTCTTTTAGCACACTCTTAGATAAATTAAGATTAACAAAAAATAAAAGGCTTCCTTTTCTCTTTACTGATTCCTTCTGACATGCTCTTCCTTTCTTTATGTAGATCAGGGTTGCTGACCTGTATCATCTTCTTTCTCTCTGCAGAACTTTTGAAAAACATTTCTGGCAAGGCAGTTCTATTGGCAACAAATTCCCTCAAATTTTTATTTACCTGAGAAAATATTTCTTTTCGCTTTTGAAGGATAATTTCACAGGCTGCTTTGTCTTCTAACACTTTAAAGGTTTCGCTCCACTATCTTCTTGCTTGCATGGTTTGTGAGAGTAAGACAGGCATTATTCTTAGCGTTGCTCCTGTATAAATAAGGTGTCCCTCACCCAAACCCCTGGTTTCTTTTCCATCTTGGATTTTTCTGAAGTTTGACTACGATATGCCTAGGTGTGTATGTTTGCTTTGTTTTGTTTTCTGTGTTTATCCTGCTTGGGGTGTTCTCTGAGCTTCTTGAATCTGTGGTTTGGTGTCTCTTGGAAACAGATGCTTGGTGCCACAAAGAAAAATCAGCACTAGGACAAAGGATCTCTCAGCAATGCAATTTTTACTTCCTGCAGAGAGGGTATCCTCTTCAGCCATCTTGCCACGAGTGTACAATGAACAAAGGAAAAGCTGACATATTTATTCCTTATGCATTTAGGGTCATCCTTACTGCTGTGTCTGATCTCCATTGGTGGGAGCCAGACCTCACAATCTAAACTAAAACCTGGTTGGCTAACAACTTAAAACGTTTCTAAACAGGGAAAAGCAATAGAGAACAAAAAGGAAGTCCAAATAAGGAAGGGACACAGGCTGCGAGCTGGGACACGCCTGTGAGCACGTCCAGCACAGGTATCTCGGTTAAAGTACAAGGACATAGAATGTGCTATGTGTGTGTGAGCAGCTACATAGGATAGGGCTTAACAAAGAGTTATTAGCAAACAGCAAGAAGGATTTATTCCTTAACAAGAAAGGAAGCTTCGAAGAGGAACTTTTCTACTTCTCACAGTGTCTGACATTAATCATTTTTGATTGAAATATTTCTTCTGTTCCTTTCTTTCTCTCCTTCTCCCAGCATTCCCACTATGTGTATGTTATATCACTGGCAATCATTTCACAGGCCTCAGATATTCTGTTCCATTTCCTTCAATCTTTCTTCTCTTTTCTTTCCAGCTTCCAGTTTCCACTGATGTATTCTCAGGCTCAGAGATTCTCTCCTCAGCTGTGCTCAGTCTACTAGTAAGCCTAGCTAGGGCTCTCTCTGTTTCTGTCACAGTGTGTCTGATCTCCAGAAGGTGTTTTTTACTCGACCTGGGGATTTCCATCTCGATGTCCACATTCCCCATCTATTCTTGCCTGTTGTCTACTTTTCTATGAGGGTCCTTAGCATATTCATCACAGTTGTTTAAAATTCCCAGCCTATAACTCCAGGTCCCTGCCACGTCTGAGTCTGGTTCTAATCTTTCCTCCATTGCTTCAAACTGTGGCTTTTGCCTTTTAGCCTGCCTTAGAATTTTGTGCTGAACGCCAGACATAATATACTGCATAAAAGAAACTGCTGCAAAGAGTCCTTTAGTGATGCGGGGATACAGTGTGTGGGGCGGAAGTGTTCCATGCTCCTGTGGGTAGGTCTTCATTGAGCCTGTGCCCCCAACCCATGGACATTACAAGGGCTTCTCAGTGTTTCCTTGACTTAAATGAGACAGGATGACTAGTAGGGGCTGGGGCTGTGTGTGACACTTCCCACATGTGGCAGGTTAGAGAGGCTGGGTGTGGGTGTTTCCCTTCTCCCAGATAGTTTAGGTCTGAAAAAACCCAGCAGATTAGGCTCTGGCAAGACAGTCTCTCCTAAAGGCTGGGCTTTTGAAGAACAGGATGCCCTGGCTTGTTTCACAATGGCCATTCTTCTCTTGCTGCCTGACACAAAAGAGAATTCTGTTCTGATATTTGCAGTGAGCACCTCGTAGAGCTCCTGGAGGTGAAGCTCACACACGTGGCCCTCGTGCTCGGGTTCCCGACAGATCTGAGTTCTTACACTGTGCCCAGAGGCTCTTCCAGGACTGCTCCAGATTTCCTCTCCCGGCACCGGACCCATGGAGCCTGCCCTTAGTGAGTGACAGTTCTCCATACACACCTGTCTGTCTCTCCAGTCTTGGCGGCGGAGGTGGGGGGTCAGTTTGCTGTGTGGTCTCACTTCCCTTAGGGTTCTAAGAAGAGTTGCTGATTTGGGGTGTTTTTTTCTTTTTTACTTCTTGTTAGGATGAATTAACAACTTCAAGTTCTTAACATGCTGAACTGGATGCAAAGGTTGGACCTTGGATGACTCATCTCCTTCTAGCAAGGTCCCGTGCAGGAGGGAAGGGTGGGGGGTGGCACCTCCTGAATTACCCCACTGGCATTTTCGCCTCTTCTTCCCCAAGCCCTGTGCTGGGCACATGGAGCAGGAACATGAGCCCACAGGAGCCCCTCGCAGTCAGGGCCTCAGTCCTCCCTGGGCAATTCAGTGAGTCCCCAGGGGCACAATGTGGTGTAGAAGGAGATGGAAATATGTTCCAGGCCCTGTCTTGGTTGACCTCACTGGTCCAGCTAAGGAGCTGGGATTACCCAGGAGACCATGAGAGGCTGGGTGCTAGGACCCACACCAGGCTGAAAGACGGGCAGCAGCTTGCCTGGTTCCACCCTCACCCAGGCAGGGGCCCTGCCCAGCAGCTCACATCCCCCTTTTCCATCCTAAAACGTGTTGTCGGTGGTTCAGATTCATGGAGCCATAAGGGGCCTATGATGCCTGAGTTGGGGGCCGCTCTTAGGGTCCCCCGGTCCCATGAGCTCCCTCCAGCAGACACATGCCAGGCATCGAACCTTGCAGGGGGATCTGTGGTTTGGTCTCATGTTGTCTCATGGAAGCCTGCAGCAATTCCAGGAAGGGGGCATTGTGGTCACCGTCCCATTTCCACTGGAGGAAACTGAGGCCCAGAATGTGCCGTCCCCTGCCTCACGTCCGCCAGTGGGTGGGAGGGACCACAGGGCCCTTGCTCCTCAGCACCTTTCAGACCTGCCCTCCAAGGCCTGAGGTCCGAGGCCCATGCTGAGGCCTGGGAGCCCCAACCCCAGGGAGGCTGCCCCCCTCCTGCTGCCCCGGAGCGGCTTCCACTCCACTGCAGCCTTCTCCAGTTTCAATGACCAGGAAATCCTGAGATCTGCTCTGCTGGGCTCTGCCTCAGCTCCTCTCGCTACTGACTCCAACCTTCCGAAGCCAGAGCCTGGAGCCTCCCGGGGGACCCACCAAATCCCCAGGGACCCTCAGCCTAGACCCCTGGGTAGAGGAACATACTTGGCCTCTTGCCCTCTGCCTCCCTGCTGATGCTGATGTTCAGGGCCCCCGCCTTCCCTTGAGAGGACAGATCAGCAGTACCTGGCACTGCCTGTCCATCCTCCCTTGGAGAGGCACTCACTCCAAGTCTACTGGGGCAGGGCACCTGGCCATGCGAGAGGATGACAGTGTTCCCGATGCCCTGGGAATGGCAGCTCTGGGCACCGTGATGCAGCTTGGAGCCTGCACCGCCACATCAGGCCAGAGTGGGGCTGAACTGCTCTGCGGTGGCCGTGGCCTGGGGCCAGCCTAGAGGAAGGGGACCTTTCATGCTCACTGCTCACACAGCTGAGTGTCCCCAGGACCGCACAGGCCCAGGGAGGGTGTTTGTCACCCCACACAGCACTGCAGAGTCCCCAGGCAAAGCTCCCACAAGCAGGAAAGCGTCTGTGTGGATTCCATCATCTTGCCTGCATCAGATGAAGCGGGATGGAGTTAGGAAAGCTTTCAGCTTGCCCCATCCCACAGGCAGAGAGGGCCGGTCATGGCGTGAGACTTCCAGCCACGTGGGCGATGCCGCCTGGCCACAGTCACTGTGTTGTCCAGAAAGCAGGAGAGGAGCAGGTGCATGGGTCCGTCCCCTGACTGGCAGTCACCCCTCAGCATTCTTCTCAGGGTTGCAGAGCTTGGAGGCTGTCGTAGGGACCTCCAGTTGGCTCCTCCTCTGGGTCACGCTACAGGGATGTCCAGAGGCCCCTTGTGTGTTTTTCTGGTGACTGGAGCCAGGGTGTGGGGACCTGAAGACGGCTTGCATTTGGTGGGGTGCTTACGGGTGGTTGGCTTCGGGAGCGTGTAGGCTGTGGCCTTGTCCGTTTACGTTTGTAACACCCGAGTCAAGTCCTTCCAACTGCAGGAGGGGCCACGGCGGGCACCACAAGGCTGAGTGGGGAATTCGCTGGGGGGCAGAGCTGAAGGGGAAGCTGGAGGCAGCCGCCAGTGCAGTTGGGAAAAGAAGCTTCCAGCCTGGGACACAGGAGTGGACAGCAAGGGGGTGCAAGGCCTGGGCTGCGGACCGTGGGGAGCCAGACGAGGTGCTGGGAGGGTTTTAGCAGGGAAGGGCTGGGATCTGCTTGTTATTGTTCATTTACTGTAAGCAGTTCCCCACTCCCCATTCTTCCTCGGGACTCTCAGAGGCCTCAGTGCCTGTAGCAGCTGTGATGTGCTGTGTGTCCCCTTGCGCCTCCCATGTCGTGTCAGAGCTGTCCTTGGAGAACATTCCAGCAGCTTCCCAGCATGTCCTTGGTGTGGTGGTGCAATCTCCCCGGGACGCCACCTAGTCCTCCTGCCGTCCCTGCCTGTGTGCACCCCTCCCATCACCTGGGTCTGTCCTCATCTGTTTTGGGGGTTTCTGAACCTGTGGCCATGAGCCAGCATTGCCCACCCCTCCTCAGCCCACCCACAAGGAGGCTGGGGCTACGGTGGACCCCAGAAGCTCCCTTCTATCCAGAGGGAACTGTGGGTGCAGCTGAGGCGTGGAGGTGCCAGCGCCAGCACCCTTGTTTTGCTCCGGACTCTGCGGCTTCCCAGATGCCCTGACTTTGAGACCAGGATGCCAGTCCCGGAACTTACTTCCTGCAGGCCTCGGTCATGTCACTGTGCTGACGCAGTGATGAGGTGCAGGTCCCAAGCCTCCCTCCCCGTCTCACCTCCGGGCTCTTCTCCCTTCCTGTAGGTCTGGCTGCTCCCTGCTGGAGTCTGCCTCCTGGGGACAAAATGGTCAACAAGGCTGACCTGGGACATTTCCTCTATCTCAGCTGCAGGGTGAGGGCCCAGCAAAGCCCCAGAGGCAGCAGAGAGGGCAAACAGAAGGCACTCTGGCAGTCCAGGAGCCCCTACCCTGATTTCTTCCCTGGTGTAGGGGTTCCAGAGCCACCTGAAGAAGATCCTGGGGCAGTACTCATAGGGCAAGGCCAGGGAAAGCTGTCCTCGAATAGACTGGACACCGCCAAGGTGTTCTGTGGAGGAAGAGGGGCTCCCTCTCTGGGGCAGACCAGGCCCCTGCCTTCAGGGATTCCTGTGAACCAGGCTGAGATAGGGTCTAGGAAAAGGCAGCACGATGCCAGGTCTGGAGCCCCATACCAGTGGTGTGGCGCAGCGACGTGTGGGCAATCTGGTTGGTCCAACAGATTTGATCCCAGCAGTGCTGATCAATGGGCCTGGGCCTCCCCACCCCCACTGAATGGGGCAGCAGATGAGAGGGTGCTTGCCACCTCATCCGTGGTTCTGAGGACCAGGAAGGACATGCAGCAGGGCCCAGAACAGACAAGCAAAGGACAATCCCAATGCAGAGGGCATCAGAAGACTTCCTGCCACATCTACAAGGAGTCAGGACTGTGGGCACTGCCCCGAGGCTGGCAGGGAGCACGGGGACTCCTTGGGGGGCACGGTGCACACCTCTAGACATCTTCCCCACTGGGCCGTGAAGGTGGCCCGGCACACCCCAAGAGGGTGACTTGGGATCCACCTTCAGTCCGTGTTCCAAGAGAGCAAATGCATGGCCATCCCTGACCCAGGCCACCGTGCACAGACCCCGCCTGCCTCAACACCCGTGGCCCTCCCCGCTCGATTCCCATATGCGTGGAGATAGACGGCAGGAGCTGTGCAGGGGCTGGAGCCATCCTCCCTCCTCCGTGCCTTTGCTGTCCCTGATTTGCCCCCAGACTCCCCTTCTGCCCCTGCTGAGTCTGTACTGCAGCCACTTCATCTCCACCTAGCTGGCTGTCCTCCACTTTTGGAAATGTACAGCTCACTGCCTCAACCTTGGGCTGGCGTCGGGCTGGCAACCAGCAGTGGGAGGCGTGCGTCCTTTGTGTGTGTGAGTGTGCGGCGTGTGGCATGTCTCCTCCTCCCCATGTGCCTCTCCTTTGGCCTCCTAGCTTCCCAATCACTTGGAGAGGGGTCAGCCTGTGGGGAGACATCAAAGATTTCACTTGAACCCATGTCATAAGCTGATGACCACTCTCCAAGCCAGACACGTGCTTAGAACTGAGCCACAATCTGAGGGGTGTTTCTGTGGAGGCCCCTCCTGCAGTTCCCTTGAACCTGGCCTGTTGTGTCTCGATTCCATCTGGTCCCTGAGAATCCTCCCGAAGCCAGATGAGTTCTGCGTCCGTCTCCACCTTCTCTCCAGTCCCTCTCCCTGAGGCCAGTGGATTGACCGAGTTGCAGAGGAATGCAGGCTGGCTTTCTCCCTGTGGGGCCCTCATCTGACCCATGGAAATGGTCATGCGTCTCCAGCGCCAGCATCAGAGGCAGGGGCTTCCTTTTGTGTTTCCTGGAGGTTTTTTTTCATTCTGTGACTTTCAAACTTTCTGTAAGTTGTGTTTTAGATGTTTCTCATTTAAACACCCTGTAGAGAGATTTTGTTGCTGTTGTTGTTGTTGTTCTGTTTGGTTTGACAATCTTTGTCTTCTGACTCTCCAAGTCAGTCCACTCCGTAGTTACTGTGATAATTAATGCACATGGATTATGCTCACTTTGTTTTCTGCTTTTGGCTTATCCCCAGTTATCCATTTTTAGGTTCCATCTTTTTCTCTCCCACTTTGGAAGACATATACTCATGTCCGTCATTTTCATGGTTACCTTGGACATTTTAAAGTAAATTTTGTTAGCCAGGCCTGGTGGCGCATGCCTGTAGTCCCAGCTACTCAGGAGGCTGAGGCGGGAGGACCGCCTGAGCCTGGGAGATTGAGGCTATAGTGAGCTGTGATTCCCACTGCACTCCAGGCCGGGTGACAGAGCGAGACCCCATCTCAAAAATAAATAAACATGGTAAGTAAATGTTGTAACTTAAAGTATAACGTTACCATTCAGTATCTTCCCATAAACAAAATAGAAACTTTCGAGCTGCTCAACTCTGGTCACCCTCTTTGATTTCTGTGCTGTAACTGTCTAATATTGAAGTTCCATTTTGGTTTTTTAACAGCATACACTGGATGTTCTCACTGAGATCAGAGTTCACGTTTGTCTCCTTTACGTCATGTGTTTTCTTTGCTCAGCATTTTACATTGGAAATGTATTGGCTAAGTGAATTCCACTGTCTCTGGAGGTCATTCCTTAAAATGTCTTTGAGAAAGCTTCCATTGGTAGAGATCTCTTTCAGATCTCTAGGTCTGAAATTGTCTTTATTTTAACCTAAATCTTCAAGGAGAGTTGTGCTGAGTGTTTGTTTCCAGGTAGGCAGTGCTGTTATTTATTTATCCATTTATTTATTGAAACAAAGTCTCACTATCACCCAGGCTGGTGTGCAGTGGCATGATCTCAGCTCACTGCAACCTTCGCCTCCCAGGTTCAAGCAATTCTCCTGTCTTAGCCTCCTGAGTAGCTAGTAGCTGGGATTACAGGTGCACACCACCACGCCCAGCTAATTTTTGTATTTTAAGTAGAGATAGGGTTTTACCATGTTGGCCAGGCTGGTCTCAAACTCCTGACCTCAGGTGATCCGCTCACCTTGGCTTCTTAAAGTGCTGGGATTACAGGCATGAGCCACCACGCCCGACCGGCAGAGCTTTGATTTCGGCATTGTGAAGATGTTAGATGTGGAAGGCGAGGTTTGTTGCCCGTCCACACATGTCCTCTTCTTCACGGCATGAGAACTGGCTACATTTCCAGCCTGCCTTGCGGTTTGTGCTGCCATGTGTCTGAGTTTGGCCAACGGAACTGGGAGAAGCCACAGGTGCCTCTCCTGGCCTGGCCCTACCCCACCTCGGCCTGGCAGGAAGGAGACTGACTTGATTAGGAATTCTCACTCCCGAGTGTCCTTGAGAGGTGCTTCTTCCCCATGGGAGCCATCATGCACAGTGGTGTCCTGTCACAGCAGTGACTGCACCAACCCCTTGGCCACGGTCTCTGGCTTCCCCACTGGCGCTGGAACGCCGGCCATTGCGCTGCCACCCTGGGTGTGGGATCCCCTGGGTTCAGGGAGCGCTTTGCTGTTGAGGTTCCTTCAGTGTTGCTGTAGTGTCTGTGGGAGAATTCCTCTTCACTAGCCCTGCTGGGAACCCTCTGTGCCTCCGATCCTTAGTGTTTCATCAGCTCTTTTTAAAAACCATCCAGGACAATCTGATCATTTACTCTGACTGTTCATTAGTCACCCACCTTATGCCTTCCCACTTCTTTAAATGTAGAGCTCCTACTGCCTTCAGAAGACTGGAAGTCGGGACCCTGGACGTGGCTTTCGTGCAGGGGCTGCTCAGGGCTGTGCCTTCCCTGCTGGGTCTTGCTGTTTGCTTTCCAGAGACCGTCACCTGCCCAGGGCCAGTTTTTATATTAACGGTTCGGCTTGGGGCTCCTCATAGGTGACCTGAGCACTAAAGCAATGTGAGGGCCTCCATCCTGATCTGTAGAAAGGACACTTCTCCCCCTCATGCCCGGGGTTAAAGGGCCAAGCTTCCTTCTCATCTCCCACACTGTTGGAGAGACTGTTTCTGGACCACATGTTCACTGAAGTTGTAGTCTTGTAGTTACGTCTTAAGTCGGGGTTTAAATCCGATTTCTAACTTTGCCTGTATCCACCCCACATCCTTCCCGCCTTAGCACTCAAGCCACCTTCTCATGAAGATAGTGGTCTCTGCCACACTGAGGAAGGAGACCCAGGCATCTGGGATTCCCTCCCGCTCTGTCATCCACTGTGCATCTCAAAAGAAGAGAGAGCAGGCCAGCTGATGCCTCCTGAATCTCCTTCCTGAAAATAACACGCTTGGTCTTGGGGAAACTCTCTGGGAGACACTATTTTTACTTAAAACAAGATCACTCAGCCCAAAAATTCCTGAAATTGATAAGCAACTTCAGCAAAGTTTCAGGATACAAAATCAATGTGCAAAAATCATAAGCATTCCTATACACCAATAGCAGACTTAAAGAGAGCCAAATCAAGAACAAACTGCCATTCACAATTGCTACAAAGAGAATAAAATACCTACGAATACAACTAACAAGGAACATAAAGGACCTCTTCATGGAGAACTACAAACCACTGCTCAATGAAATAAGAGAGGACACAAACAGATGGAGAAACATTCCATGTTCGTGGTTAGGAAGAATCAATATTGTGAAAATGGCCATACTGCCCAAAGTAATTACAGATTCAATGCTATCCCCATCAAGCTACCAATGACCTTCTTCACAGAATTGGAAAAAACCACCTTAAACTTCATATGGAACCAAAAGAGAGCCCACGTAGCCAAGTCAATTCTAAGCAAAAAGAACACAGTAGGGGGCATCACACTACCAGACTTCAAACTATACTACAAGGCTACAGTAATTTAAACAGCATGATACTGGTACCAAAACAGAGATATAGACCAATGGAACAGAACAGAGGCATCGGAGGCAACACAACATATCTACAACCATACAATCTTGGATAAACCTGACAAAAACAAGTGATGGGGAAAGGATTCCCTGTTTAATAAATGTTGTTGGGAAAACTAGCTAGCCATGTGCAGAAAGCAGAAACTGGACCCCTTTCTGACACCTTACACTAAAATTAACTCCAGTTGGATTAAAGACTTAAACATAAGACCTGGCGCCCTAAAAACCCTAGAAGAAAATCTAGGCAAAACCATTCAGGACATAGGAGTAGGCAAGGACTTCATGACCAAAACACCAAAAGCATTGGCAACAAAAGCCAAACTAGACAGATGGGACCTAATCAAACTCCACAGCTTCTGCACGGCAAAAGAAACAGTCATTAGAGTGAATCAGCAACCAACAGATTGGGAAAAAATCTTTGCAATTTACCCATCTGACAAAGGGCTGATATCCAGAATTTACAAAGAACTAAAACAGATTTACAAGAAAAAAACAAACAAGCCCATTCAAAAATGGGTAAAGGATATGAACAGACACTTTATAAAAGAAGACATACATGAGGCCAACAAACATATGAAAAAATGCTCATCATCACTGGTCATTAGAGAAATGCAAATCAAAACTACATTGAGATACCATCTCACATCAGTTAGAATGGCGATCATTAAAAAATCTGGAGACAGCAGATGCTGGAGAGGATGTGGCGAAATAGGAACACTTTTACACTGCTGGTGGGAGTGTAAATTAGTTCAACCATTGTGGAAGACAGTGTGGCGATTCCTCAAGAACCTAGAAATAGAAATTTCATTTGACCCGGCAATCCCATTACTGGGTATATATCCAAAGGACTATAAATCATTCTACTATAAGGACACATGCACACAAATGTTCATTGCAGCACTGTTTACAATAGCAAAGACCTGGAACCAACCCAAATGCCCATCGATGATAGACTGGACTGGGAAAATGTGGCACATATATACCATGGAATATTATGCAGCAATCAAAAATGATGAGTTCGTGTCCTTTGTAGGGACATGGATGAATCTGGAGAACATCATTATCAGCAAACTGACACAAGAACAGAAAATGAAATGCCGCATGTTCTCACTCATAGGCGGGTGATGAACAATGAGAACACATGGACACAGGGAGGGGAACACTACACACTGAGGTCTGTTGGGGGAAATAGGGGAGGGACAGCGGGGTGGGGGGGGAGCTGGGGAGGGATAGCATGGGGAGAAATGCCAGATGTGGGTGAAGGGGAGGAAGGCAGCAAATCACACTGCCACGTGTGTACCTATGCAACTATCTTGCATGTTCTGCACATGTACCCCAAAACCTAAAATGCAATAAAAAAGATCAAACCAGAGACCTTTTCACCTGTGAGTCCTAAAACTATAAACCAGAACCCTTTCATATGTGATCCTGCAACTGTAAACAGAGACCTTTTCGCATGTGAGTCCTAAACTGTAAACTGGAACCCTTTCATATGTGATACCTAAAGCTATAAATCTAAGATTCTTCCACGTGTAACGTCTAAAATATAAGCCATTATAAAGGCAGAACCTTCCTTTGTAAATGAGCTGGGCTTTTAACAAATTACCGCCTGGTCTTCTACTCCGTGCTGATCATAATCCCAGAGGACACAACCCAAATGCCATAATCGCAAGAGACCAAAACCTCAACAACATAATTCTGGGAAAAATTGTGATCATTTAAAAAATATCTATTCACATTTGTAAGGGGGACTTACTTGAGAAACATGAAAACATGACAGAACTCTTCATCAGCCCCTCTCCACAATGAAAACGGCAACGATAACGTCCGTGTTTCTGCAAGCATAAATAGGCACACTAACGGCAGCCACAGAGATATGACCATTGTGAGCAGACAAACTGTCCTCAGAAAGAAGTAGGTCAAAAAGCAAAGTATATAAATGCCACCGATGATCAAAGCCAGGCTCTGTACAACATTTGAAGAGGTTTCTTCTGAGCCAAATGTGAGACCATGGCCTGTGACACAGCCTTAGGGACCCAAGAACAGGTGCCCAAGGTCGCTAACAGCTTAGTTTTATACATTTTAGGGGGACAGAAGCTACAAGCAAAGACATAAATCAATACGTGTAACGTAGACATTGGGTCAGCTTAAGAAGACAGAGCATCTCAGAACTGGGGCTCCCAGGTCGTCGGTGGATTCAAAGGTCTTCTGATTGGCAGTTGGCTGAGGGAGTTACGCTTTGTCTGAAGAATTGCATTCAGCTAAATAAACGATAAGGGAGGTTGTGGAAGCCTCTTATGACATAGATGAAGCCCTCAGGTAGCGGGCTTCAGGGAGCCCCAATGGTAAGTGTCTCTTATCGGACCTTTAACAGTGTCGGACTCTGTAGAAAATGCTTAGAAAAGGAAAGAAATTCTCTGCAGAATGCACATTTCCTCTGCCAGGCACAGCTTTGCAGGGCCACTTCAAAGTGCATCACATAAATACATTTGAGGGTAAAGCACTTTGCCTTCCTTCGGGGCCTGCTGTCTGTCATGTGCTGCTACACCAGGGTCAGGTTGCAGTTCCGGTATCTTATTGCTACAGAGTTTTTGTCAGTCTTAAGATCTCTGTTTCAATGTGAATGCCGGCCATTTGTGCCTAAACTCCAGAAAGAGGAGGGTATGGTGACACGCCCCGTCGGATCCCCCACCTTCCAGCCATGCCTCACTTAGTTTCTTTCGGATCCCCTTGGCCAACAGGGGGTCCATTCAGTCAGCTGGGGGACTTAGGATTTTATTTTTCGTTTATAGCACGTGTCACTCTGGCCCTAAGTGTGTGCTCCCACCATTATAAACGCAGTCTGGATTCTCTGCCACATGCATCGGGCTGAATCGAAAAAACAAAGCTAATGGCAGCACCTTGAAATTCACTTGTAAGAGGTGGCCACCGCTGGTTCCCAATCTACCACTACGGTTTAAGGAGTCCGCTGAAATCTGTTCTCTTCCACAAAGTCCACCAAATCTCCAAATAAGCGTTTACAAAGTGCTTCACCTTTTCCTGTCATTGAAACACAAATGAAGAGATAAAGTTTAAGAACTTCCAGGCCGGCCGCGATGGCTCATGCCTGTAATTTCAGCACTCTGGGAGGCCGAGGCGGGTGGATCACTAGGTCAAGAGATCGAGACCATCCTGGTCAACATGGTGAAACCCCATCTCTACTAAAAATACAAAAAAATTAGCTGGGCATGGTGGCTCGTGTCTGTAATCCTAGCTACTCAGGAGGCTGAGGAAGGAGAATTGCCTGAACCCAGGAGATGGAGGTTGCGGTGAGCCGAGATCACGCCATTGCACTCCAGCCTGGGTAACAAGAGCGAAACTCCATCTCAAAAAAATAAAGAACTTCCAGATCCAACAGGGACTTGAATTGTATATAGTTGAAAAAAAAAAAAAGCAGTGGGCACAGTTTTGAAAGTGCCGTCATTAGCTGAAGTGAAGCATGCACCAGTTTTTCTGCGTTAGATACAGTGGTGAACAGAAGCCTATCCTCTTCCACAGTCAGATCACTAATTTGTAGGGAAAAGACCCTGTAAGTGCCTCAGCCTATTTCCATACATATAATGAAGAAGAACGTAACTAGAAATATAGCCGTAGTAATTAGCTATTCATAGGTGATCTTAGTTATTCGTGGATGATCTTAATTCTTTTACTGATGCCTCCCAGGTCGGAAGTGTGAACCTGGGGTCACATTGTGAAATGAGTGACACTAGGCAAGCTGCTCTAAGCCCTGTCACGCCCGAGCAAGGGCTGCTGGAGGGCGCCTCGGCTGTGCGGCAGCGGCAGCTCTGGGAAAGTGCCCACTGTTTAGCCAGCTAGGGAAGGAGACGTCTCCTTCCCCGGAGGAGTCAGGAGAAAACTCCGCTTCTCCACGCTCTTGCGGTGGCCTGACGCTGTCAGGCCGCAGACATCGGGGGCTCAACTGTCTCTGTGTGAAGCTGTGCTTCAGCGGTCATGTTCCAGGTCCACTCTCATGTTCTGCTTCTGCATCTGGCTGCCTTTTTCTTGTAAGAATTAATCAGTAGGGCCGGGCGCGGTGGCTCAAGCCTGTAATCCCAGCACTTTGGGAGGCCGAGGCGGGTGGATCACAAGGTCAAGAGATCGAGACCATTCTAGTCAACATAGTGAAACCCCATCTCTACTAAAAATACCAAAAATTAGCTGGGCGTGGTGGTGCGTGCCTGTAGTCCCAGCTACTCGGGAGGCTGAGGCAGGAGAATTGTTTGAACCCAGGAGGAGGGGGTGCGGTGAGCCGAGATCGAGCCATTGCACTCCAGCCTAGGTAAACAAAAGCAAAACTCCGTCTCAAAAAAAAAAAAAAAAAAAAGAATTGATCAGTAAAAGTAACGCTAATTTTAATGTCTTTGACACGCATGGAAAAAGCGCTGAGGCAATATGCCTCTTATCTCATCTCGGCTACGGAAAATTCCTAACCTGTTTGACACGTGATGTACTTGACCCTATCACTGCCACGCCCCATCTACCCTGCCCCCAGTCATCGACCACCAAGGCCACGCCCTACCTTCCCCGCCCCCAGATTTGCAACTCAAAAAGAGTGGCACTCGGGGCCACTGCAGGTCTCCGCGATCTGGTTAGCCGTGGACCCCGGGGCCCACACTCTCTTTTCTCGATCTCCGTGTCTTGTCCTTTTATTTCTACAATTTCTCGTCTCCGCAGCAGTGAAGCATGAGCCAGTTTTTCTTTGTTAGACATAGCGGTGAATATGAGTCTATCCTCTTCGGCATGCAAGTCCCTACTCAAGAATATTTCACCATACAGCGTGTTTGTGACTCTGGAGGAACCCCAATGACAGACAGCGAACGAGTTTGGTTCAGAAGCTCGCTGAGCGTGTAGAATTCATTTCATTCTCCGTTAAAGCAAGCCTGGTGCTGTGTGTGGACGGCCGAAGTCGGGCCTGATTGGATCATGTGACTTGGGAGATTTCTTGTATTTTTCACCTGAGTAGTTCACTTCTATGATCTTCCAAACAGTCGCTGCCCTTGCATTTGGAGAGTGGTTGTGGTCTACAAATTTTGCAATTATATGCTGTCTGTTTTTCTAGTATATGCTGTCTGTTTTTCTAGTATATGCTGTCTGTTTTTCTAGTGTATGCTGTTTCTCTAGTGTATGCTGTCTGTTTTTCTAGTATATGCTGCCTGACTGTTTTTCTAGTATATGCTGTTTTTCTAGTATATGCTGTCTGTTTTTCTAGTATATGCTGTCTGTTTTTCTAGTGTATGCTGTTTTTCTAGTGTATGCTGTCTGTTTTTCTAGTATATGCTGCCTGTCTGTTTTTCTAGTATATGCTGTTTTTCTAGTATATGCTGCCTGTTTTTCTAGTATATGCTGTCTGTCTGTTTTTCTAGTATATGCTGTCTGTCTGTTTTTCTAGTATATGCTGTCTCTCTGTTTTTCTAGTATATGCTGCCTGTTTTTCTAGTATATGCTGTCTGTTTTTCTAGTATATGCTGTCTATTTTTCTAGTATATGCTGCCTGTTTTGTGAGTATATGGTGTCTATTCAAAGGTCTCACTATTGTTTGACTGTTGCAATTAAGCCATTTTCTGCTTTCACTGCACCAGTGATAATCAGCTTTTAAACTTTTATCTTTCACCATTAAGTAGCTTCATACGCTCTTGTATCCTTTTTGCCAGGGAACAACACCACAGATCTCTTCCATCGTGCTGTAAGAAACACAAGAGGAAGGAACAGTATTCACCTTCCAGAACACCAAGAAGCCTACACCCGTGTCAGGCAGGGCTCCCCAGAGAGACAGAACCAGTATGATCTGGAGCTGGGTGTATGAAAGGGTTAACACGGGACTGGCCACATGATTATGGAGGCTGAGAAGTCCCAGGACAGGCTGTCTGCAAGCTGGAGACTGTGGGAAGCCAGAAGCCTCAGCACCCACCGCGGGCTGGGCGGGGACAGGACTAACTCTCACTACAGGTTGAAAACCCGAGAAGCCAGGGGCCACTGGTGTAAAAGTCCTGGAGTCCAAAGGCTGGAGAGTCTGGATTTCTGCATCCAAGGCAGCAGAAGAGAACTGTGTCCCACAGGGGCCCCAATGCTTTCGACTTGAGCAGTTGTGGCAGGCCAGGAGGCATTGCTGAGCGCTGCTTCCCAGGGTGGTGCAGTCCTTGCCCCCACAGGTGGGGCTGGCAGTCAACTTCCACCCCGGAAAACAAGGACAGGTCACCAGAAGCACCCAGTGAGCCACCGTGACAGTCCTGGGGCAGGTGAGGTCTCTCCCGAGCAGTGGTTTTCAGTGTCTCCCTTCGCCCACCCGGAGGCTCCTGAGGCCTTTCACCCCAAGGCCACAGCCTCCCGCCTTCGTTTCAGCAAACACCTTTGGCCAGAGGTGAGCTCACGGAGGAGGCTGTGAGCGTGGGCAGGAGGGGGCCACTGTGCTCTTCCACCCCCAGTCCCGTTGCCCGGCCCACGGAGGAGGGAGCACAGGCCCTGGCCAGGCATAGATGGCAGCACCGTCCTGGAGACAGACGCATGCCGCCGCGCCCTGTCCAGGCCCTGTCCCTGCTGGACCTTGTGCACTTAACAGGCTGGGACTGAGGGAGGAAGCATGACATGGAGGCCAGGGTCCCCCACCCAGGCTTCCCTCCGCTACCCCCCCACCCCCAGCCTGTGGCAACTGAATGTTATCAGGACACAGAGGGATCAAAGAGTTCAGTGGAAAATTACTCAGCTTCATGCGAACTTGCTTCTATTTGGGGCAAGGCCGTTCTAGGCAGGAAACGAAAGGCTTGATAGATTTGATGATACAAATGTCAACCTTCTGCGTAAGGGAATTTAAAAGCATATGGAAAACTGAAAAATATATGACAAGGGCTTATCACATTTAATAAAGAAGTAATTGTTCATTTTCACAAAGGCGGCTTTTAAAATTTAAAAAGGAGAAAACAAATGGGACAAATACAAAAACAGACAAACTCAGGAAAGAATTTAAAAATGGGCAAGAAGTGGCCATCATAATTGTCATGTGCCAAAAATAATAGGAAGTGGGGACTTTTTTTTTGAGACAGAGTTTTGTTCTTGTTCCAGGCTGAAGTGCAGCGGTACAATCTCAGCTCACTTTGAATTTAAATTAAAACTATTTATTAGAGAACACTGAGCCAGCAACCCTGACTGCACCCAGTTTTCTTTCGAGTGTGATAAAGTTGCCCAGTGTTCAAGTCTGCAGCCCCCCAGGGCCCCCGGAGACCACCCGTTGGGAGTTTATTTGTTGAGATCAGAATTCGCCTCTCTGTGGAACCACATGGATGCTGGGAGGCTGGCGGAGACCCAAGGTCCTTGGTCAGCCCACACTGTGATGACTGGGGCAGCCTGCGTGGAGGGGTGGCCAGGCAGCTTCTTTGACCCTACTGTGCAGATGGAAGCTGGCAGCTGGAATCAGGGTGTGTGAGGTACCCCACTTCTTCCCGTGCCCGGCTCCTGGGGCTGAGGGCAGCCTACAGCCTCGTGGGCATGAGGAGAGTGGCAGGTGCCCCCTGCCAGTCCTCACAGTGACTGCACTCCCCAGCACCCAGCCAAAGCCCATACACTCACTCTGTCCTCCCAACCACTCCTCCCCCAAGCTGTGTGCTGGGCACACAGGCTTCAAGGACCCCACAGCATATGAGATGCTCACCAAGTGCCATTCCAGACCCAGGGAGAGGGCACTGGTCATTAGAGCCGTCTGAGGCTGTGCCTGGCCGCCCTGCAGGGACTGGGTGGGTGGGGACTGTGCAGGAGGGCTGAGACTTCCACTGGAGCCCCTTTTGATGACTCCCTCCATCCCTGGGGATTCAGCTATGGAACCATTTCCATAAGAAACCTGTTCTGGGGACGCAGTTCATAGGGTTTCCTGCAGGTAGGAGGGCCCCACACCCACACTCGGCCTGAAGAGGCTCCTGCCAGAGAAAGAAGTCAGTAACCCCCTCAGCCACGACATTGACCAACATCTGCACCCACAGCGTCCTCGACCAGCTGCAAACACTCAACTCAGGAACAGCCACTGCTGGGTGCTTGAAGTGCGCATCTCAGCAGAAAGTCCAGCCTGGGTCCAACTGTGTCCCAGAAGCCTGCTGGTAAGAGGGACTTTTTCATCTCAAGAGCTCTTGTGTGCTTGAGGGACAACTGGGGTGCTGAGGACACAGGCCACACCAGCCTGTATCGGGGTGCAGTCAGCCACATTCTGCCCTGCTCCTGGGCTGCAGCTGTGGAAGAGCCTGGCTTTGTGAGGAAGGTGGCCCCACCCAGCCTCACCCCAGCTCTGGGAAACACTGGGGAAGCCACCTGTGTGCTCCTCCTCTGGGAGAGAAGGTATGGGAAAGCCCTCCAGGGAAGCTTCGGTGAAGTCTTCTCTGTTCACAAATGCCTGTCCGTGGGGCTCCACTGAAGAGCCTGGGGGTGGGGGTGCACTATCTTAGGGTTTCGGGTCTCTAAGGAGAAAGCCAACTAACACACTCAAGGAACAGGCAGTGACAACTCTCGTGAGGTTTTTTTTAATTAAAGGATGTGCAAATTAACACACTGACTGAGACCAGAGGCCCGGGCTTGCAGGCAGTGGTGGGGAGCACTGGGGACGACCATTGGTGCCCAGCCTCCCAGCTGGACAAAGCCTGACCCTTGGTCTTCCTATTCTGCAGTGCTCTGGAAGTCCAGAGTGGACTGGAGTTCATAGGAGCTGAGATTCTGTTGGGGGTTAGTGCATCTGCTTCCAGGAGGGCATCCCCCAGGGTGCAGACCTTGGGGACACCATGTCCTGGGGGAGCTGGGGGTGCTCAGCAGCCTGGCATTTCCCACATCAGCCCTGCTGCCACCAGGGCTCACCCACACAGTGCTGGGGTGCTCCTGTCCCCATGTGGGCAGCCGCTCCTCCCCTGGACACAGACCAGGAGGGCCTGCCACAGGGTTTCTGTTTGCCAACGGTCTTGGGACCCAACTTAGAGCAGCACATGTCAGCATGATTCCAGGTTCTCAGGAGGACCCAGCCTTGGAATGCAGGTGAAGATGAAGGCTGGAAGGCAACGGTCTGAGCCACCGGAGGTGCCTGACTCGGCATACCTAGGTTTGTAGCTGTGGCCACCTAACTGCACTATCCCGGAGAGGCCAGCAGGTGGCCACCTCTCCCGGCAGCAATCACCATGCAGCACCCTGGACAGCGACAAAAGCCATGAGCAGATGCAGCCCCACTGTCTCCTGCAAAGCCCACACGCAAGTCCATTTGCTCCTGGAATCCTTCCAGTTGAAGGTGCGGCCCAGAGAGGGCAAGTGCCCTTCCTAAGGTCACAAAGCAAGTCCGCGGCAGACTCCCAATCCCTTCTTGAGCATTCCCGGGGCTGAGCCCACTGCTATCTGTTGAGGCAGGCAACACAGATGCTGAGAGCTAGCAGCCCCCAGCTGACTCTGAGGCTCACTGTGCTGTTGCAGAGATCCGTGTTGCAGCAAAAGGCCCTGGAGGCAGCCAGGCTCTCTTGGTAGCCAGGGCAGGTGTAAGCACATGATTTTATAACAGTCGTTTCATGACCTGGGCGAGCTGGAAAACAGAGGGCAGAGGGCTGTTTTTTGAGGCCCAAGAAATTCACTCCTGCCCCTCTTGGCGGGCAAAGGCCTGCCCAACTCTTCCTCTTTGTTCTCCCACCTTACAAGGATGGACGGCAAGAGGCAAGTGCAGCCAGGGCTCAGTGTGTGATCAGGACCAGGGCTCAGTGTGTGACAGGGACCAGGGCTCAGTATGGGACCAGGACCAAGGCTCAATGTGTGACAGGAACCAGGGTTCAGTGTGTGACTGGGACCAGGGCTCAGTGTGTGACAGGGACCAGGGTTCACTATGTAACAAGGACCAGGGCTCAGTGTGTGACAGGGACCAGGGCTCACTGTGTGATGAGGACAACACTGAGTGTGTGACCAGGACCAGAGTGTGTGATCAGGGTCAGGGCTCAGCGTGTAACCAGGGTCAGGGCTCAGAGTGTGACCGAGACTAGGGTTCAGTGTGGGACAGGGCCCAGGGCTCAGTATGTAACCAGGGTCAGGCTCAGTGTGTGAGCAGATTCCAGGTTTACACACTCTCCCACTTTTCTCCCTCTTCCTTTCTGAGCATCCTGTAACCACTGTTCAGAAATTACAAGGATTTAAATCAAGCATTTCCTATGTGCCAGCACTGTGGGGGGTATTTCATGTGGAATATCTCCTATGCTCTAAGGACCTTAGGATGGAGGCAATGTGCCATTCTCATTTTGGAGGGAGGGGATGGAGGGCCCGCAGTTGTGGCATTCGCCTGAGGCACTGCTTACAAACATGAGCTCTGATTAGAAACCAGTCTCCCCAGCCCCTTTGATCTCCCTGCTACTCCCCGCCCTCCCGCTGAGGCCCAGGCACACTGCCCTGCCCGCCTGCCCACCCAGAGGGAGGCACTCACTGGTCAAGGTGGTCAGGCAGTAGTGGGCACCATCTCGGCAGACTGTGGGCTGGAAACAGTTCCCTGTGGCAGAACACTCATGGCAACTCAGGGCCTGGGCTGGGGGAGGCACAGCTGGTGGTCAGAGCCCAAGCCCTGGTCCTGGCCCAGCCTCCAACATCACAACCACAAGGCACATGGCCTGGGCTGGGGGAGGCACAGCTGATGGTCAGAGCCCAAGCTCTGGTCCCAGCCCAGCCTCCCACATCACAACCGCGAGGCACATGGACTCTGCTTGTGGGAAAGCACCAGCTTACCAAGCCCTGCACCCCGTCCTCCACCCACCCACCCATGTGGACACCAGGCCCTGCCAGTGCTACGCTCCGTGGAGCACACACAGTCTCAGATAAAAGAGTCGTCTCTGCTTTCCCAGGGCAAGAAATCACCTGGGGCGGGGAACAAAGCTCTGAGAGGTCCAGGTTACCAGGCAATCCCCAGCACCCCCAGAACCCCTCAAGGCCCACCAGGCCAGTGGGGGCAACCCTCTGCAGGACCAGGCAGAAGCAACTGGGTAAGTCAGGAAGACGGAGGAGGCAGGCAGCCCCGGGGCTGGAAATGGGCCAAAAGTCCAGGCTGTGACCCTGCGCTTGCTAAGGTCCAGGCTGCACCTCCTGTGGAGCCTCTGGTAAGTCCTGCCCTCTGTACCCCAGCTTTTCCCTTCTGGTCAGCATAGGTGCCTGACCACAGGGGCAGGTCCAGCTAGGCCAGCCCAGGCTGTCAGGGTGGCTGCCCGCATCCCCAGGGACCCAGGGGACCCACAGCAATATTGTGCATCAGCCTACCTGAGCACACCAGCAGCAGAGGCAACAGGCAAGACAGGTAGGTCCTCATGGCTAAGGGGGACAGGTGTGCAGGTGTGGCTCCGTCCAGAGCCCGAGCTGTCTGGCCTGATCCAGGCCTTTATAGGGCCTTCTCCAGCTGTGGCTGGGGTGGGGCAGATGTGTCCCTCACTGTCTCCTGACCCCAGCCCAATGTGTGATATCACCTGAGGTGTGGTTGGAGCAGTAAATACTTCCAGGGCACACCCTGTTCCTAAGCTCCCCTATGCCCAGGCCTGGCACACCGTGCCGTGGAGAGACACTCAGTGCCCCTTCGCCAGCCCCCTGCCTACACACCTCCCCACCATGGTATGCAGGGGTCAGCAGCACTGCTGTCTGCTTCTCCCTGGGATGCATCACCCAGGGGTGTCCTCGGCTCAGCCACCATTACAAAGGCCATAGGCCAGGTGCCAGAATGGCAGCAGTGTGCATTTCACAGCTCTGGAGCTGGGAAGTTCAAGATCAAGATGGCAGCAGGGCTGGTCCCTCCTGAGGCCTCTCTCCTTGGCGTGGGGATGGCATTTTCTCCTGCATCCTCACACGGTCATCCCTGGGCACATCTGTGTCCTCATCCCCTCTTCTTATTGTAGGGTGTAGAAAGTTCCCTTTTAAAGTTTCCTTTCTTGTTAAAGAATAAATTTAAGTGTGCTAATAACTTTGTTAAGCCCTATCCTATGTAGCTGATAGACAGGCCATACTAACAGGCATGTAGTACACTCTATGTCCTTGTACTTTAACCAAGGTATCTGTGCTGGATGTGCTCGCAGGCATGTCCCTGGTCTCCATTGCTTTTACCTGTTTAGAAAAGTTTTAAGTTATTAGCCAATCAGGTTTTAGTTTAGATTGTGAGGTCTGGCTCCAGCCAATGGAGATCAGACACAGTAGTAAGGACGACCCTAAATGTGTAAGGCATAAATTGTGTGTTTTCCTTTATTCATTGTACTCAGGTGGCACAATAGCTAGTAGGAGTGCCCTTCCTGCAGTCCAGAAAGTAAAAATTGTGTTGTTTTCAGTGCTAATTTTTCTTTTGCAGCACTGAGCATCTATTTCCAATATCTATTTTCTTTATTTATTTTTTTAAAAAAAAAATTTATTATACTTTAAGTTCTGGGGTCCATGCGCAGAACGTGCAGGTTTGTTACATAGGTGTATATGTGCCATGGTTGTTTGCTGCATCCATCACCCTGTCATCTACGTTGGGTATTTCTTCTAATGTTATCCTTCCCCAATCTCCCCACCCCCTGTTCTCCCTCCTCTAGCCCCCCAGCCTCCAACAGACCCCAGTGTAAAGACACCAATCAGGTTAGGTGAGGCACCCCTGTATAATCTCATTTTAACTTAATCACCTCTCTAAAAACCCTATCCCCAGGCAGTCTCACTCTGAGGAACTGGGATCGGAACTCCAACACAGGAATTTGGAGGAACACAATTCTGCCCCTAACACAGGGAGAGAAAGAAAGGGGTCATTTCCCCGTGCTCGGGTGTGGGCATGACAGAGGTGATCACCAAGAGCCCCATGGGGGCAGGTATCCTTGTTCCTAAGATGGGATCAAAACCCACACCTGGACTCCATGCAGCCAGGTGACTGCTGGTCACATCTGGGCCAGCAGCACTCTGCTTCCATTAAATGAGTAAATATTCACGATTTAAAGTGCCAGGAAGTTGTCCTTTCTTCCTGACTACCAGGATTCCAGGTGTGAGCTTTAGCCCCATTTTATGGACAAAGAAACTGAAGGCCCAAGGTGGGAAGTGGCTGGCCAGGTGAGGACTGCCAGGTGGGGGCTGCCAGGTGGGGACTGACAGGTGGGGGCTGCCAGGTGAGGACTTCCAGGTGAGGACTGCCAGGTGAGGACTGCCAGGTGAGGACTGCCAGGTGGGGGCTGCCAGGTGAGGACTGCCAGGTGAGGGCTGCCAGGTGGGGACTGACAGGTGGGGGCTGCCCTCTGCAGAGGGTCACTGAGTCTTCCGGCCAGCCTGAGGGTCTTTCTGACAGACATGAGACGGGCTTCTACTGGAGCTGTGGGCTCTTGCTTGGCTCTCCCTTTGCAGGGGAACCAGCTTCCCCGCTCCTGGAGACCCCTATGATGGGGATCTCCAGCCCCATGGCGCACACCTGTGGCCTCACCCCTCTCCAGCCTGCCACAGGCTGACTCATTAGCCGGGATTCCCAGGAACAACCCTGGAGAACCCCATGAGATGTGGCAGTAACCTGCCCAGATGTTGGCCTAAGGCCAGGCACAGTGGGTCCCTCCACATCCCAGATTTTGTTCTTCTGTGCCCCAGCCACCCATGTGGGACCAAGGGTCAGGAAGGGCAGCTATGCTCTGGGCGGACCATCCACACTTATCATCCTGAATCCCCACAGCCACCTCAGGACAGGGACTGATCACAATCCTGCTTCCCAGACAGGGCACCTGAGGCTCCCTGGCCACCCTGTCCGTACTGTGTTTACCTCCCCCTGGCTGAGCTGGAAAGGGAGCAGGAGTCAGGCTGGGAATAGCACACCCGTGATAAGGAAGCTGGCAACACCTTAACTAGTCATTGACAGCCCGGCCCCAGGAAGGTTTGTTTGTTGTCTTTTTTGTTACTAAGGCTGGTCTCTCCTGGTGAGCTAAACAGTGGGTCAGAACTTTATTCTGTGTCCCACAGGTAAACAGCCTCAAGGATGTTCACACTCCCACCCTAGGAACCTGCAGCTATATTAGCCCACACAGCAGAGGGGACTGTGCAGATGGGACTGTGCAGATGGGATCTGGAGAAGGGGAGAGGGGTGGGGGTTAACCAAGTGGGTCTTCAATGTAATCACAGGGTTTTACAAGAGGGAGGCAGGAGCATCAGAGGAGGCAAAGACAGTGAGGTGGAGACAGAGCAGACACTGGAGTGACCCACTTTGACGATGGGAAAAGAGGCCACAAGTCATCGAAGTTTCAGAAGCTGCTATAACAATACCACAGAATGGGTCATTTACAGTGAACAGAAATGTATCTGTCTCATGATTCTGGGGCATGGGAAGTCCATCGATCACGGGTCTAACTTCTGCAAGAGTCTTCTTGATGCATCGTCCCATGACTGAAGGGCAAAGAGGGTGAGAGGGAGGGAAGGGGGGCAAACCCAGCCTTCTATCAGGAACCCACTCCCACGATGACCAACCCTTAGTTCATCTGTGTTGCTATCAAGAATAATTGGGGGTAATTTATAAAGAAAAGAGGTTTATGTTCTGGGGGCTGTACAAGAAGCATGGTGCCAACATCTGCATCTGGTGAGGGCTTCAGGCTGCCTCCACCCACGGCAGACGGAAAAGAGGAGCCGGCATGTGCAGAAATCACAGGGTGAGAGAGAACATGAGAAAGACAGAGGAGAGATGCCAGCTCCAGGGGAATTTTTGCAGGAACCAATAGAGCAGTAACCCATTCATTGCTTCAAGAATAGCATCAAGCCATTCACGAGGCTTTCACTCCCATGACCCAATGCCTCCCTTAGATCCCCACCTCCAACATTGGGATCAAATATTCACATGAGGTTTGGAGGACAGCATCAGGTTTGTGGTAATGCCATTAGTCCATTAATCACTCATGAGGGCAGAGCCCCCGTGACCTAATTGCTTCTTTAAAATCCTGCCTCTCACCACTTTGCACTGGGGCTTAAGGTTCCAACACATGAACTCTGGGGACACATTCAAACCACAGCAGTAGTTTGTAGGCTAGAAATTGTGGGGGTTTTTTCAAGTGTATTAGTTTCTTAAATAATGTAGAAAACAAAAATGGGGGTTCCATGTCATTGTTACAATATTAGGTTTCATATTAGCCTGTGCGTCTGCCTTTAATGAGACCTTCATTTCCTCATACAGCCTTCAGTCGCTGTCCACTGTCCTTCCATTTAAACCTACAGGACTCCCTTAAGCATTTCCTGCAGGGCAGATCTAACAGCATTGACTTTCCTCAGCTTTTCTTTATCAGGAAATGTCTTAATTTCTGCCACACTTTATAAGGATAGTTTTTTTCAGGATAGTTTTTCTGGAGATGAGATTCTTGGTTGATGGGGGATTTTTTTTTCTTTTCTTTGAGCACTTTGATTATATCAGCTCACTGCCTTCTGACTTCCGAAGTATCCAGTAAGAGAAACCTGCAGGTAATTTTACTGGGGATTATTTGTATGTACTGAGTGGCTTTTCTCTTGCTACTTCCAAGATTCTGGCTTTACTTTCAGAAGTTTGATTGTAACGTGTTTCGATGTGGGTTCCTTTGAGTTCATCTTAGAGTTCATTGAGCATCTTGGATGTTATATTCATCTTTTACCAAATTTGGGAAGCATTTATTCATTATTTCTTTAAATAATCTCTCTGCCCTTTCTCTTATCCTTCATGGACTGCTACATTGGATTCATATATTCGTCCATGTGATAATGTCCCACAGGTCCCTTGGGCTCTGTTCACTTTTCCTCAATCTTTTCTTCTGTTCATCAGGCTCAGTAATTCCAATTCCCCTATTGCGAAGTTGGCTGACTCTTTCTTCTGCCTTTTCAAATCTACATTTGAGTCTCTAGCAGGTATTTACATTTCAGTTATTATACTTTTCAGCTCCAGAATTTGTTTTTGGTTTCCTTTTAGGTTTTCTGTCTCTTGATTGATATTTCCATTTAGTTAATACCTAATTTTTTTGTATTTCCTCCACATCTCTCTTTGGTTCTTTGAGTATCTTTAATGAGATTGTTATTTTAAAGGCTGTGTCTGATATATTTGCCTCCTGGCATTTTTCAGGGGAGGTTTCTGTTGGTTTATTCTTTTTCTTTTCCATTTAAATGGGCCACGTTTACTTGTTTCTTTGTGTGCCTTGTGATCTTCCTTGTTGAAAACTGGATATTTCAATCTAATAATGTGGTAACTCTGGAAATAATATTTCCCCCTTCCCCAGGGCTTTGGGAGGTTTTTTTTAGTTTTAATGTGCTGGGGATCATTCTGTGGTGTCAATTTAAGATCTTCTCAGGTCTTTTCTGAGCCTCTGTCTCTCCCTGGGTGTGTATGGCAACTTTTTATATTCTCCTGTTTACATGATTGCTTTTGAATGTCCTAGTCTTTCAATGACTGGCTCCTAAAAGGAGAACCAAAAAAAAAGAAAGAAAGAAAGAAAGAAGAAGGAAGGAAAGAAAGAAAAGAAAGAACGAACGAACCTTGGCTCTTTAAATCTGGAAGCTCACTTAGCCTGGGGAAGGAGGCTCACAACAGTTGGGAGTGGGATGTAACAGCAGCTGTCCACCCCTGTGTCTGCACCTCCAAGCTCAGAAGCAACAACGAGCAATCAAAACACAGATCTCCTATTTTAGAGATCAGCATTCTTCTTGCCCACTCTGACTCCCACAGGCTGCGTGTAAGCTGCTGCAGGAACACATGTAAGGCTGTATGCCCCAGGGGTACAAGTTGAGGGATGGGTAGCTGCCATGGTGCCAAGAGAGAAAATTGACCAAAATTAACCAGCCAAGCCTGGGCCTGAAACTTGCAAGCCTTCAGCAGAAACCAGAGCTCCAAAATAGTTACAGACGGATTTGACTGCTGCGCTTGCTGTCTAGGTGGGGAGACAGAGTTCTGGTGATTTCTACTCTGCCATCTTCCCAGAACAAGGTTTTAAAATTGAAACAAGATGACTGAAATTTGGACATATGGAAAAGAGAGGGGAAGAAACTCCAGGTAAGGGAAGCTACTTCAGCTTGGAGGTAGCCATAGACAAGCAAACCGTATCTAAGTGTCTTATATGAATTTATTTATTTCTGATAACAACTCTGCAAATGGTGGCTCTTGCTCCATACCAGAGATGGTGACAATGGTATAGATGGTGAAGGTAGTAATGTTTATCCCGATGGTGCTGGTGGGATAATGGTAATGGCAGTGGTGGTGGTGGTGAAAGTGGTAATGGTAATGGTCATAATGATGTTAATGATGTTGGTGGTAGTGGAGGTGATGGTGAAGGTGATGGAGGTGATGGTAATGGTGAGGGTGCTGGTGGTAGTGTAGATGGTGATGGTAATGGTAGTGATAGTCATACTGGTGTTAATGATGGTGTTGTGATAGTCATACTGGTGTTAATGATGGTGGTGGTAGTGGAGGTGATGTTGATGGTGATGGAGGTGATGGTAATGGTAATGGTCATGGTGATGGTGGCCGTGGTGATGGTGGTAATGGTAATGGTAGTGGTAGTCATATTGGTGTTAATGATGATGGTGGTAGTGGAGGTGATGGTGATGGTGATGGAGGTGATGGTAATGGTAATGGTAATGGTGATGATGGCGGTGGTGATGGTGGTAATGGTAATAGTAACGGTAGTCATATTGGTGTTAATGATGGTGGTGGTAGTGGAGGTGATGTTGATGGTGATGGAGGTGATGGTAATGGTAATGGTCATGGTGATGGTGGCCGTGGTGATGGTGGTAATGGTAATGGTAGCGGTAGTCATATTGGTGTTAATGATGGTGGTGGTACTGGAGGTGATGATGATGGTGATGGAGGTGATGGTAATGGTAATGGTAATGGTGATGATGGTGGTGGTGATGGTGGTAATGGTAATGGTAGCAGGAGTCATATTGGTGTTAATGATGGTGGTAGTGGAGGTGATGGTGATGGTGATGGAGGTGATGGTAATGGTAATGGTAATGGTGATGATGGTGGTGGTGATGGTGGTAATGGTAATGGTAGCGGTAGTCATATTGGTGTTAATGATGATGGTGGTAGTGGAGGTGATGTTGATGGTGTGGAGGTGATGGTAATGGTAATGGTCATGGTGATGGTGGCCGTGGTGATGGTGGTAATGGTAATGGTAGCGGTAGTCATATTGGTGTTAATGATGGTGGTGGTAGTGGAGGTTATGGTGATGGTGATGGAGGTGATGGTAATGGTAATGGTAATGGTGATGATGGTGGTGGTGATGGTGGTAATGGTAATGGTAGCAGTAGTCATATTGGTGTTAATGATGGTGGTGGTAGTGGAGGTGATGGTGATGGTGATGGAGGTGATGGTAATGGTAATGGTAATGGTGATGATGGTGGTGGTGATGGTGGTAATGGTAATGGTAGCAGTAGTCATATTGGTGTTAATGATGGTGGTGGTAGTGGAGGTGATGGTGATGGTGATGGAGGTGATGTTAATGGTAATGGTAATGGTGATGATGGTGGTGGTGATGGTGGTAATGGTAATGGTAGCGGTAGTCATATTGGTGTTAATGATGATGGTGGTAGTGGAGGTGATGTTGATGGTGTGGAGGTGATGGTAATGGTAATGGTGATGGTGATGGTGGCTCTGGTGATGGTGGTAATGGTAATGGTAGCGGTAGTCATATTGGTGTTAATGATGATGGTGGTAGTGGAGGTGATGGTGATGGTGTGGAGGTGATGGTAATGGTAATGGTGATGGTGGTGGTAGTCATAATGATGTTAGTGACGGTGGTGGTAGTGGAGGTGATGGTGATGGAGGTGATGGTAATGGTTATGGTGGTGGTAATGGTAGTGATAGTCATATTGGTGTTAATGATGGTGTTGGTAGTGGAGGTGATATTGATGGTGATGGAGGTGATGGTAATGGTAATGGTCATGGTGATGGTGGTAATGGTCATGGTAGTGATAGTCATATTGGTGTTGATGGTGGTGGCAGTGGAGGTGATGGTGATGGTGTAGAGGTGATGGTAATGGTAACAATGATGGTGGTGGTGGTGATGGTGGTAATGGTAATGGTAGTGGTAGTCATACTGGTGTTAATGATGGTGGTGGTAGTGGAGGTGATGGTGGCAATGGTGATGTTGGTGATAATGCTGGTGGTGGTGGTGGTGGTGGTAATGATGGTGTTAATGGGTACTATGATTTGAATGTGTTCCCCAAAGCTTGTGTGTTGGAAACTTAATCCCCAATGCATCAGCATTAGGAGATGGGGCTGGCAAGTGTTTAGGTCATGAGCCCTCCACCCTCATGAATGCATTAACCTGGTTATCCCGAGTAAGTTAGTTATCATGAGAGTGGACTTGTTATAAAAGCAAATTCAGCCCCTTTTGTTCTCTGTCTCACTCTCTTGCTCTTCTGCCGTGGATGATGCACCAAGAAGGCCCTTGCCAGATGCCGGCACCTTGATTCTGGGCTTTTCAGCTTCCACAGTGTGAGAAATAAATTTATTCACAAATTACTGACTCTGTGGTTATAGCAGCACAAACTAAGACAGAAAATGGGTGTCAAGGAGTGGGACTGTTAGAATAACAAATATCTGAAAATGTGGAAGTAGTTTTGGAATTGGAGAGAGTCTAGAATAACCTGGAGGAGAAGGCTGTAAAAGCCTCGATTGTTGTGAATGAAGCAGTAAGGGCAGTTCTGGTGAGGACCCAGAAGTCAAGAGCTGCAGGGAGAACCCAAATCTTCACAGAGACAACCGAAATGGTCGTGATTAGAATGTTGGTAGAAAGATGGACAGCAAAGGCTATTCTGATGAGGTCTCAGATGGAAATGAGGAACAAGGTATGAGAAACTGGAGTAAAGGCCATCCTGGTTATACAGTTGCAAAGAATTTGGCAGAATTGTGTCTGTGTCCTTTGTGGAAGGCAGAACTTAAAAGCAATGAACTGGGATACTGAGCAGAAGAAATATCTAAGTAGCAGCCAAGCATTCAAGGTGCTTTTTAGGTGGCTAAAAGTAAACTGAGAAGAGACAAATGATTTACCGTGGGCTGTGTAATTAAAAGAGAAACAGAATGGAAACATTTAGGAAACTCTCAGGCTGGCCATGTGAAAAAATTAAAGCCTCAAAGGCATTTTAGAGGTCTTTGAGGCAAGCTAGGACCCCGAGGTCAAGCTTTCCAGAAAGGTGCCCATGGGATGCTCTGTGCATCAGGACTCTGCTCCCCAAATTCTGGTGCAGTACCCCTCAGCCACTCCACCTCTGCTCAAACAAGGTTAAGCATAGCTCAACCCACCAATTCAGAAGGAACAGGCCCTAAACCTTGGTGGTGTCCACACGGTGCTGGTTCTGCAGGAATGTGCACAAACCGTGCAGCCGTGGCGGCCTCCACCTAGGTTTCAAAGGATCTCACGGACAGCCTAGGTGCTGGGCAGGGACTTGCCACAGGGGCAAAGCTGCTACAGAGAGTCCCCACTGGAGCAGTGTCCAGTGGAGCCATGAGAATGAAGCCACCAGACAGCCCTCACCAGAATAATTGCCTGGTGGAGCCATAAGACTGGGGCTGCCACCTCCGGATGCCAGAACTGTGGAGCTACGGTGTGTAGTACAAGCCTGGGCTCCCCACAGCCATGAGACTCCAACCCAAAAGGGCTGCTGAAGGGGCTGAGCCCTGCAAAGCCATGGGGCAAGGCTGCCCAAGGCTGCCCAGCCCCCATGCAGTGTGCCCAGGAGGTGGTGTACAGAGTGAAAGATCATCCTAGAGTCTTAAGACTTAGCTCCTGTCATGCTGGATTTTAGACTTGTGTGCTACTATTCCTTTCTTCTTACATATTTTTCCCTTTTAGAATGGGAATGTCTATGTTGTGCCATCTCACTGTATTTTGGAAGCACTTTTTTGGATTTCGCAGGCCCACAGCTAGGAAGGAACTTGCCTCAGGATAAATCATGCCTTGAGTCTCATCTATGTCAACTGAAATGAGGCTTTGGACTTTGGACTTTGCGTTGATGCTGAAACAAGTTGAGACTTTGGAGACTGTTGGGATGGAATCAATGTATTTGACTTTGTGAGAAGAACATGAATTTGGCGGGCAGTCAGGGCAGAATACTATGGTGTGAATGTGTCCCTCAAAGTTCGTGTGCTGGAAACCTAACTGGAGGTGTTCAGGTTGTGAGACCTCTACCCTTATCAATGGACTAGTGTCATTATCATGAGGGTGGGTTTGTTACAGAAGCAAGTTCTGCCCTCTCCTGCTCTCTCCTGCTTTCTTGCCCTTCCACCTTCACCATAGGGAGGACTTACTGAGGGAAGACCCTCACCAGTGCTGACACCTCAATATTGGACTTCCCATTTCTCAAACTGTGAGAAATACATTTATCTCTTTCTTTCTTCTTCTTGTTGCAAATTTCCCTGTCTGTAGCATTCTGTTTCAGTGACGCAAAATGAACAACAAGGATGGTGGGGCTGTTGGTGGGGACGGTGATAATAGTAATGGTGGTGATGGTGGTGGTGATGATTGTGATGATGGTGGTGATGGTGATAATGGTGGTGGTGATGGTTGTGATGATGGTGGTGGTAGTGATGATGGTGGTGATGATGGTGGTAATGGTGGTGGTGATGATTGTGATGATGGTGATGATGGTGGTGGTGATGGTGGTGGTGGTGATGGTGGTAGTGATGGTGGTGGTAGCGATGGTTATGATGATGATGGTGGTGGTGATGGTGGTGATAGTGGTGGTAGTGATGGTGTTGATGGTGATGGTGGAGGTGATGGTGGTGGTGATGATGGTGATGGGGGTGATGATGGGGTGGTGGTGGTGATAGTGGTGGTAGTGATGGTGTTGGTGATGGTGGTGGTTATGATGATGATGGTGATGGTGGTGGTAGTGGTGATGATGGTGGTGGTGGTGATAGTGATGGTAGTGATGGTGTTGGTGATGGTGGAGGTGATGGTGGTGGTGATAATGATGGTAATGAGGGTGGAGGTGGTGATGGTGTTGGTGGTGGCAGTGATAGTGATGATAGTGATGGTGTTGGTGATGGTGGGGGTGATGATGGTGATAGTGGTGGTCATGGTGGTGGTGGTGATAGTGGTGGTAGTGATGGTGGAGGTGATGGTGGTGGTGATGATGGTGATGGGGGTGGTGGTGGTGATGATGGGGATGGTGGTGGTGATAGTGGTGGTGGTGATGGTTTTGGTGATGGGGTGGTTGTGATGATGATGGTGGTAGTGGTGGTGATAGTGGTGATAGTGATGGTGTTGGTGATGGTGGTGGTGATGATGGTGGTAGTGGTGGTGATAGTGGTGATAGTGATGGTGTTGGTGATGGTGGGGGTGATGATGGTGATGGGGGTGGTGGTGGTGATACTGGTGGTAGTGATGGTATTGATGGTGATGGTGGTGGTGATGATGGTGATGGGGGTGGCGATGGTGATGCTGGTTGGTGGTGGTGACGGAGATGATGGTGGTGGTGATAATGATGGTGATGGGGTGGCGGTGGTGATGGTGGTGGTGGTGGTGATAGTGGTGATAGTAATGGTGTTGGTGATGGTGGGGGTGATGATGGTGATGGGGTGGTGGTGGTGATAGTGGTGGTAGTGATGGTATTGATGGTGATGGTGGTGGTGATGATGGTGATGGGGTGGTGGTGGTGATGATGGTGATGGGGGTGGCGATGGTGATGCTGGTTGGTGGTGGTGACGGAGATGATGGTGGTGGTGATAATGATGGTGATGGGGTGGCGGTGGTGATGGTGGTGGCAGTGGTGATAGTGGTGATAGTAATGGTGTTGGTGATGGTGGGGGTGATGATGGTGATGGGGTGGTGGTGGTGATGATGGTGGTGGTGGTGATAGTGGTGGTAGTGATGGTGTTGGTGGTGGTGGTGGTTATGATGATGATGATGGTGATGGTGGTGGTGATGGGGATGGTGATATAGGGGTAATGATGGTGCTGATGATGGTGTTATTGGTGGGGATAACAGTGGCGGTGGTGGTTTTGCTAGCAGTAGTGGTGGTGAAGGAAATGGAGGAGAGTGTGTTGAAGTTTTTCCTGCCATGAGTAAGTAACAAGCTGTGATTAAAGGCCCAACCTTCTGAATCCTACACAGTTGGGTCTGGCTCTCAGCTCCAGCCCTTATTCACTGCATGACCATAGATAGCCACATTAGTCATCTGCGTGCCTCACTCACCTCATTACTGGAGTAGGAATCACAGGACTCACATGAAGGGAATGTGGGGATTTGATAACTGCCTCAATGTGCTGAGCCCAGAAACGAAATGAATGACTTGCCCAGAATCATGAGACTCCCAAGCCCATCCCGTACTTCCATCCCTGCTGGCTGTGTGATGTCTCCAGACCTGCATTATTTCTGTCCCCTTCTAGCTCTGTGACCTTGTCAGAATCCACCTGTTTGCCACCTTTATACACTTTCTTTTGCCCTTCTGCCTCAACCCAGGACACCCTTCCCAGCAACCTGAGCCCCTTTTCCTTTTGTATGTCTTTCCCTGGAGACACCACTGAAGTTTGCAGAGTATCACCTGCTCTTTGGCTGTGACTCCACAAAGTGGTAGTGTCACACAGGTTCCATCCATAATGCTCCTTTGTCTGACTCTGTTCGAAGGCTACTTATGCCTTCAACTGCCTCCCACATTCCTTAAGAGGTAGGTGCTATTGTGAGACCCAAATTACAGATAAGAATGTTGTTGAGGCACAGAGAAGTTAAATATATTGCCCAAGGTCACACAGCTAGCAAGTGGCAGAGCTGGGATTAGAACCGTTACAGCTGGGATGTATATCCTGAAGACTTGCCCACTTAGCTGCTCTCTTTGTCCTGAGACTGTCCTTACCAAAACCTGCATCCGCACGTCCTGTACAAGCAAGAACACCCACATTAGCCAAACATCCCTGCAACCCTTTGATTCCTTATCTCCTTCTCTGTACATCCAGTTGGTCTCTCAAGTTCTTCCCACCCAGAATCTCCCCCGTATACTCTGTTCCTGCTGCCTCATCTCAGTGCAGGTCTTGCCCCGGCCAGTGATGCCACCTACTTCCACTGCTCTGCACCACCGTTCCCTGACTGCAGACGCCGACCCTACAACCCACACTTGCTCAGGCCACTGCTGGCTAAAAGCCTTCACTGGTGCTCCATTTCCCACTAAATAACGTCAAACTCTAGTCATGCTGCCTTCTTTGAAGCCATCATTCCTTTGCTCTGACTGCAGAGTAAAACCCGAATCCAGAGTGCCTGAAGTCCAGGTGAATGCTTTCAGCCTGACGCACTGGAGTCTTCCAACAGCGTGGCCGACCAGCGTCAGAGTTTTCATGGCGGTGATGGCAATGCACAGCCTTGGCCCCTGAGTCACCCCAGTGGCCAGTGAGTCACAGCCTCTCCACAAGACCAGCTGGGCCCTGAGCTGAGTAGCCCTGGCTGCACGCCACCTATTTCTCAGGCTCCCAGCTATGCACCTGGGTGTGAGTGCACACCCAGAGGACTCTGGACCCTGGCAGTGCCACTGAAGAGTCAGGCCAGGCAGTGGAGCCATTGACACGGCAGTAGAATCTGTCCCTCTCCCTGTGGCTGAGGGGGTGGCTGGGGGTGGGGAGTGAGAGGCAGCAACCAGACCACTGCCCACGGGCCCTGAAGCCACAGCAGCACACTATATGCCTCCGCTTCTCCTGCACAGCTAGGAAGCTCCTCTCTTGTCTCCTTCATGGGAGCCACCATCCCCCAGGTTCCCCTTGACTCTGTCACCCATCCAGGCAGCCCTGACCTTCCCGGAACTCTTAACTGTCTTCTCCACAGTCCAGCCCCATTGCCTAGAAAAGAAAGGGCGTGCGGAGGCTGAGAAGTGGGATGTGGTGTCAGCCACGGCACAAGTACCCGCTGCCTGTGTGCTTTCTCTGCCTCTGTCTCCTCATCTGCAAAATGGAGATAAAACCACAGCGTGTCTGTTTTGACGGGCAGTTGTGAGGAACAATGGGATATTTACAAAGTCCTAAGAACAGAGCCTGGCTCAGTCAGTGCTAAAGATGTGTTTGTTGCTATGATTACGATTGTCCCCAAGCCCTCCTGTAGACTCTCTTGTCTTTGCCTTTGCACTTGCCTGCTCTCTCCTCCCCTCCTCACCTCTCCTTCCCTCTCTTCTCACTCTCCCTCCATCCCCTAGTAAGCCCGTTCCCTTCCTGTCACCCCCAGTCCCTGTCACTTCCATCATGTCCTCCTGCTCTCCCTCCCAGGCCATGTCCCTGTATCGTTCCCTCCGGGATGCGGCCCAACTACCTTCAACCAAAGCAGCTATAATTTTCTCCAGCTCCAAGCTGCATCCCCTTAGCATCTCTCCATGGGCCCACTGTCGGCCAGGACCCTCTGGTGCCACAGCCCCACAGCCTCCAGGGGATGAATTGGCCCTGAATGTGCCTCATGACCCAGCTGTCCCCTGTGCACTCTGCTGCCTCTGCCCAGACTTAGGATCTCTCACCTTCCTTCTGACCAGTGCCCTGCCTATCCCAGGTCATCTCTCTGTCTCTCTGTGTGTTTTGGATGTGTTGTTGTTGTTGTTGTGTCACACATCTGGCCTCTCTCTGTCTCTCTGTGTGTTTTGGATGTGTTGTTGTTGTTGTTGTGTCACACATCCGGCCTCTCTCTGTCTCTGTGTGTGTTTTGGATGTGTTGTTGTTGTTGTTGTTGTGTCACACCTCCGGCCTCTCTCTGTCTCTCTGTGTTTTGGATGTGTTGTTGTTGTTGTTGTGTCACACATCCGGCCTCTCTCTGCCTCTGTGTGTGTTTTGGATGTGTTGTTGTTGTTGTGTCACACATCCGGCCTCTCTCTGTCTCTGTGTGTGTTTTGGATGTGTTGTTGTTGTTGTGTCACACATCTGGCCTCTCTCTGTGTTTTGGATGTGTTGTTGTTGTTGTTGTTGTGTCACACATCCGACCTCTCCCTGTCTCTGTGTGTGTTTTGGATGTGTTGTTGTTGTTGTGTCACACATCTGGCCTCTCTCTGTCTCTGTGTTTTGGATGTGTTGTTGTTGTTGTTGTGTCACACATCTGGCCTCTCTCTGTCTCTGTGTGTGTTTTGGATGTGTTGTTGTTGTTGTTGTTGTGTCACACATCCGGCCTCTCTCTGTCTGTGTGTGTGTTTTGGATGTGTTGTTGTTGTTGTGTCACACATCTGGCCTCTCTCTGTCTCTCTGTGTGTTTTGGATGTGTTGTTGTTGTTGTCGTGTCACACATCCGGCCTCTCTCTGTCTCTGTGTTTTGGATGTGTTGTTGTTGCTGTTGTGTCACATATCCGGCCTCTCCCTGTCTCTGTGTGTGTTGTTGTTGTTGTTGTGTCACACATCCGGCCTCTCTCTGTCTCTGTGTTTTGGATGTGTTGTTGTTGCTGTTGTGTCACATATCCGGCCTCTCCCTGTCTCTGTGTGTGTTGTTGTTGTTGTTGTGTCACACATCCGGCCTCTCTCTGTTTCTGTGCATTGTTAGATGCGTTGTTGTTGCTGCTGCTGTGGTTTGTGTTTATGGCTACTTAAAAGGGACGCATTGCACCTGAGCAGCGTGGCGCCTGCAGCACACTCACCTCGAGTGTGCAGTTCCCTGAATTCTTGCCCAGGAATCCACCTATGCGATCCGTCCTAAGTCCCCGGTGCCTCCGCCACCTGAAGCAGCACTGTCTCACTTCCACTACTGGCTAATGGTCCTCTCTGCTTTTGAATTTGTATCGGTGGAATTGCACAGGGTGCACTCCCCACAGGCTCAGCGTCCTGCGGGCTGCATCTGCTCTGGGGTGCGTGTCAGTGCTATGTTCTTTTTCTGTTGCTGAGGATATTGCATTTGATGAATATCCACGACTTATTTATCTATCTTGTCTTCTGTCAATGGGCAGCTGTGTCATTTCCAGATTGGGAATGAACACACAAAAGTCTCTTTGTGGACACACACGTGCACCTCCCCTGGCTGTGGACCTAGGGGCGGAATTGCTGGACACAGAAGGCACCTGTTGGTCTTGGGTAGATGTGGCCACACCATCCCCACAGTGGCCCAACTGTGCTGTGCACCCCAGAGCAAAGCAGAGAGCTCCAGCTGCAAGGTGACACTCTGTGATGCTCAGGAGCAGCAGCTGGCAGGAGAACCCTGAGGGATTCCTTCGCCACTCACTGGACGGGCCGTGGGCCTGTCCCAGGTGCAGAGGCAGAGAGACAGGGTTGCCAAAAGTGAAGAAACAGGATGCTCCACATTAATTTTGAATTTCTAAAATATTGCATGAGACATGATTGCACTAAAGATTATTTGTTGTTCATATGAAATTCATCTTTGCCTGGGCACCCCGTCTGATGCGGCAGGGCTCTGGGAGGCCATCAGGGACCCCCGTCCTTACACCCTCACAGGAGAGGGCTTGAAAGCCCCTCAATGGGCAGGTTAGACTCTAACACAGGCGGAGACAGCCCTGGGACTCTGTGGGACTCTGGCTTTGCGTCTGGCACGCTCCCCACCCCACAGGCTTCTCCCTGGGCCAGTCCCCAATGGCCCCTCCCAGCCCGAGCCTCCTTTGCCACAGGCCCAGGTCCAGGGGCCCAGGGGTTTGCTTTTCCTCTGTGGGAGCTGCACCGGCCTCCTTGCGCACAGCCACGTCACACTCCCCTGCTAGTGCCAAGGCCACAGGATGACTTCAGGCCTTTGAAAGAGAGCAGACATAGGCAAGGCTGTGGGAACAGGCAGAGGCCACTGGGGACTTTAACGAAGGAAGGCTTATCATCTGGTTCATGTTTTACAGTCACATGGGCAACAAATCTGTATTTTGGGGGGAAAAACTAGAAAACAGTGTTTCTATCACTTCCATCGACCCACATCCCTGATCCAGGAGCTCCCAGAGGAGGGAACACCATCCCTCATCCCAGGTCAAGAGACCGTTCCTGAGAGCAGGTGTCACCCTGAGGCCTGGCCTCAGGAGGAAGTCCCCACCTGGAAGGTGCCACAGGTGAAAGCCCCACCTGTGCCCTCTGACTAGGGTCCGAGGGCAGTACCAGGCCCCTGCCCTGCCTGCACCTTCACCCCGTGTGGGCTGCCAGGGGTGGGAACTTGCAGGGTGCCATCCCCAAAACTCCAAGAGGGAAGCTGTGGGCCCCCAAGAGCTGTGGGGACCATCTCAGAAAGAAGTTACATTCAGAGAGCTCTGGAACATTCCAGAAGCCAGCCAGGGTGCTCCTCTGATTTTTTTGGTCTGGGTCTTCCAAGGAGCCGCAGGAGGCTTCAGTACAGCTAGGAAGGGCCACGTTTCTGGTGGAGTGGGAACCGCTGCTCCCCACAGGGAGAGCGGTGGAATAGGGAGGGGCCAGGACTGCAGGGGGAGGACAGGGTGTGTCCAGAGAAGGGACAGGCCGTGGGAGGGCTGCGGGGGCCTGGCCTGCAGGCAGGGGCTTCCGTCCTTCCTGTCTCAGGTGACTTAACGCTCCAAATGCTGGAATAAAGACACTCTCTGGGACAGCTGCCACCAGTGGTCCCGCCTACTGACTTCTTACCGATTCCAGATTCCTTTATGGGAATGCAATCACATCAGCATATGGAGTCTAATTTGTTTTCAGTTTTGCTCCCAATTTCACCCGTTATGTACGTGGGTCACTTAAAGCACAGCTTGGAGAACTTACTTTAACTGCTGCCCGTCGCGCGGGCTGAGGGTAATTTATTTAACAAGCATCCTACCGACGGACATTTTGGTGGTTTTCTGTCTTTGGCCCTTTCCAACAGCACTGCGGCAAATCAGCCCGTTTTCCACAATTTCCACGGGAGAGCAGGCGTGGGAGGCGTGCGGGCAGACCTGCTGCTTCGATGAATCCACAGAGAAAATTCTCAGAACTAACAAGTTTAGCAGTGTCACAGGATACAAGATTAACACACAAAACTCAATTCTGTTTTATATACTAACAGTGAACATGAGGAAATAGCAGTGAAAGGCATACTTTTTGCAGTTGCTGCAAAGGAAATGACATGCTTAAGCATAAACATAAAAGAACTTGTGCAGTGTCTAGATGCCGAAACTTACAAAATGCTGTTGAAATGAGCAAAAGAAAAACCAAGACCAATGGAGGCCTAGACTGAGTGAATGGGAAGGCCCAGCTGCATAAAGACGTCAGCTCCCCCGTTGAGACATACTCTTCATGCAACGCCTACCAAAAACCCAGCAAGAGATTTTCCAGATACGGACGAGATTATTCTAAAATGTGGATGAAAAGGCAAAGGAACCAGAATAGTTAGAGCAACTTTTTTAAAAATGGAAGAAATTGTTCTATCTAGTTTCAAGACTTTCTGTGTGGCTTCCATAATGAAGACTGTGGTCCCGTCAGGAACAGACACATCGACGGCTGGAATGGAACAGAGAGCCTCACAACAGCCCACACAAGGCAGCCAGGGGGTACTTGGCAGAGGTAAAAAGCAACTTCATGGAGGAAGGAGAGTTGTTTCGACGACTGTACTGAACTGGATATCCATAGGTCACCTCGACCTAAACGACGTATACAAAAATTAACTCAAAACGGTTCATAGATTTAAATGTAAAATGCTGAACTATTGAAATACTTGCAAACCGCATATCTGGCAAAGAACTATACCTAGAATCTAGCTCTGTCTTCATCTGTTTTCTGTTGTTTATAACAGAATACCTGAAACAGGGTAATTTATAGAGAAATAATTCCTTTCTTACGGTTATGGAGGCTGAGGTATCTAAGGGCAAGGAGCTGCATACGGTGAGGACCTCCGGCTGTGGGGACTCTCCTTAGGGTCCAAAGGTAGCACAGGACATCTCAGGGTAAGGGAGCTGGGTGTGCTCCCAGGCTAGCTCAGTTTTCTCTTCCCCCTTTTTATGAAGCCACCAGTCCCATTCCCACAATATCTCATTAAGTCATTAACCCATTAATCTATTAATCCATTAACCCACAAATGGGTTAATCCATTCATAAGAGCAGAGTCCTTGTGATCCAACCGCCTCTTAAAGGTGCCACCTCTCCACACGGCCTCAATGGAGATTAAGTTTCAACAGGAGTTTTGGGGAGGACAAGTATTCACACCACAGCACGCTCTGTATTCTAGAAACTCAAGAGTTAAAAAAAAAAAAAAAACTCAGATAACTCAGTGAGAAAATTGTCAGGAAAAGAAACATGAGAAAACTTTTCCCTGAAGAGGAAATACAGAGGCCGGGGAAGAGATGTCCAGCACAGTCAGCTGTTAGGGAAAGGCACACTGAGCTGCGACACGACACTACTGCACACCTAGCAGAACGGCCAAAGTAAGGTAGCGCCCGTATCGAATGCTGCTGGCAAAGTGGAGAGACTGGATGACCCATTCATCGCTGGTACAACTACTCTGGAAAATAGCTTGGCATTTTCTTTAAAAACAAAAGGCCGGGCACGGTGGCTCACACCTGTAATCCCAGCACTTTGGGAGGCCAAGGTGGGTGGATCACTTGAGGTCAGGGATTCAAGACCAGCCTGGCAACATGGTGAAGCCCAGTCTGTACTAAAAATACAAAAATTAGCCAGATGTGGTGGTGGGTGCCTGTAATCCCAGTTACTCAGGAGGCTGAGGCAGGAGAATCACTTGAACCCAGGAGGCGGAGGTTGCAGTGAGCTGAGATCATGCCATTACACTCCAGCCTGGGTGACAGAGCAAAACTTTGTCTCAAAAAAAAAAAAAAAAAAAAGGGCTATGATCCCCATAAAGTCCAGCAGTTGCAATCCTGGGACTTTATCCAAGAGAAATTAAAACTTACGTCACACCTAAAAAATGTACCATCGTTTATTGCAACTTTATTTGTAGTACCCACAAAAGGAAACAATTCATTTGTTCTTGAAAGGGTAAATGATTCAACAAAGTGTGATCCAGCCCTGCCGTGAAAAACTACAGACAAAACTCACCGGGTCTCAGGAGGCTTATGCCGAGGGAAAAGTGTCCGTCTCAAAGTGACCTTCCCAACATGACAGAACTGTGGTGACGGACCGTTGGGGAGTTCCCAGAGTTGGTGGTGTGCGGTGGAGGGCAGCCATGTCCACGAAGGCGTAGCACAGGGGAGTGTCTGCGGTGACAGAAGGGCTCTGCATAGCGCACGGGTGGTGGCTGCAGCAGTCCACAGGTGCAGAGTTCCTGAATTCAGGGCACATTGAATCAAGGTTGGTTTCCTGATTGTCACATTGTACTACAGAACGGAAGATGTAACCACTGGGAGAACTAGGATCTCTCTAGACAGTCTCTGCAACTTCCTGTGTCAGAGGCGTGTGAACCAGAGCAACTCCATCTTGAATAGGAGCTGGGTAAAATGAGGCTAAAACCTACAGGCCAGACAGTAAGGACATTCTAAGTCACAGGATGAGATAGGAGGCCGGCAAAAATACAGGCCATAAAGACCTTGCTGATAAAACAGGCTGCAGTGAAGGAGCAGGCAAAACCCGCCAAAACCAAGATGGCCACGAGAGTGACCTCCGGCCGTCCTCACTGCTGCGCTCCACCAGCGCCATGACCGTTTACAGATGCCATGGCAACGTCAGGAAGTTGCCCTGCACGGTCTAAAAAGGGTAGGCATGAATAATCCACCCCTTGCTTAGCATATCATCAAGAAATAACCATAAAAACGGGCCACCAGCGGCCTCGGGGCTGCGCAGTCTATGGAGGAGCCATTCTTTTGTTCTTTTACTTTCTTCACAAACTTGCTTTCACTTGGCACTGTGGGCTCGCCCTGAATTCTTCCTTGCGTGAGGTCCGAGAGCCCTCTCCTGAGGTCTGGGTCGGGACCTCTTTCCTGTAATGTCTTTCTGGCCACCACAGAAGGGACTCTAGTGCAGAAACCCCCAACCCAAAGGTTAACTTTGAGTAAGTGGTGGGGTCTGGTAACATCTTTCCGGAGAACCACAAAAGTGACAATACTGAGGAGACCCCGACCCAAAGGAAACAGCTGCAGCACTGATTGGATGGCTGCGGTAAGTGGAGGGCACCTGGGTAAAGAACGGGATTGGCTTAGAGGCCCAACTTCGGGGAGTTCGAGTCCCTCCCAAGACAGAGTGGGTTAGAGCCCCTCTTAACACAAGTGAAGGACGCGTGACTGAGCTTGGGTTAGAGGCCCAGCCTAGGAGGGTTAGAGTCCCTTCTAAGATTTAGGGGGTTAGAGGCCCTCTGGATAAAGTCCCTCTTGGCTAAGAACAGGCTCGGCCCTGTGGGATAGTAAGTGCTACTCTCTTTGGATTCATCGGCCTTGCACTCTCTGCTGTCGGCTGTGGGTGACAGCATTAGGCATGTGCAGGGTCCTGCGACATGGGGGGCTTTTTTCTCCCTAAAAGGAGAAACTTGAGAGCTGATGGGACGGCTGGAAAAGACCCCTTTGCTGCCAAGAAGCCGCTGCCTGAACTTTTCAGTGTCCCTGCAGTGGGAGGGTCCGTCGCTGGCCGCCGTGAACTCTTCACCTTCCCCACCCAGCCACAGGAATTTGTGAAAGGGATGGTCTGTGCAAGCTGTAAAGGAATTTGTGAAAGGGAATTTACTCAAGAAATGCTGTGCAATTCAAAGGCTTCCTAAATGCTTGATAAAATGTGACTGTGACTCGTACTGTACAATTTGCCTGCTTCCATAAGGTGAGTCCAGGGCCGGGTGAGCTAGCCACACCCCTGGTTATGCGGAGAGTCCGCCCTCAGCTGCTCTTCTGCCTGCTGTGCCCTAGGGCAGCCTCCACACCGAGTACACAATTAAAATTGCTTACTCACCGGGGTTTTCACCAAAAGTAAAAGTCGATAAAAGTTAACATTGTAAAATGGAATTGAGGCTATTGAAAAAACCGTTTTACCTGTAAGGTATGTAAGGAATATAGATGTACTTTTGGTAAAAATTTATAAGAAGGCATGGGAATGTGAACTTTTTTTTGCCTAAAGGGATAAAGAATTGTCGTAAATTCGATATAATAAAGCTAAAGGTTTGAACAGTTGTGGAAGGTTTATAAACAATTAATTGTAAAAAGAGATTCGGCTGGGCACGGTGGCTCAAACCTGTAATCCCTGCACTTTGGGAGGCTAAAATGGGAGGATCACAAGGATCAAGACCATCCTGGTCAACATGGTGAACCCCGTCTCTACTAAAAACACAAAAATTAGCTGGGCGTGGTGGTGCACACCTGTAATCCCAGCTACTTGGGAGGCTGAGGCAGGAGAATAGCTTGAACCAGGAGGTGGAGGTTTCAGCGAGCCAAGATCGCACCACTGCACTCCAGCCTGGTGACAGAACGAGACTCCATCTAAAAAAAAAAAAAAAAAAAAAAAAAAACAGAAAGAGAGAGAGACAGATTCTGTGTGTGGACATTGGTTAAATTAAAGGGGTATTGTGGTATTATTCAGTTTTTCTATAAATTAAACATTGGAATAAAAGCACAACAGGTTTTTCTTAGAGCAAAAATCTGCTTATAATCTGCTCTTTAACAAAAACTTGTAAAGGGTTATGACAATTTACCTTATGGTCAAACCGATTAAGATTGGACAGATTTGCTTATAAGGTTTTATTAAGAATTGGGTTTGACATCAGTAATGCACTAACACAGAAGTGACATTTGGCTTATTGGGTACAAAAATCCTACAGGAAAAAAAAAAAAAAATCCTACAGGAAGCTTTGTCCTGTATAAAATGGAGTTTGGTTTTCTCTGGGAAGTATTTGAATAAAAGTGTTACTGTTATATATTCCAAAATTATGGGAAACTCCTATAGTTCTGATATGACTTAGTGTATATTGTCAGCAATAATTATAATTGTTACATAAAATCATTGTATGCCACAGAGGTAACAAATTTCCTTGTCAATCATTTAACTATGGCTGCCCTAAAACTGTCAGCCACAGACAATTGTTACCTTGTTTTAATGCTCTTTAAGAGGTGGTTTACAATCAATTATAGAACTCTAACAGGGATGTGTTGCTGTTTTTGTTGTTGTTGTTCTGTTATTTGTTTGTTTTCTGGGACAGAGTCTCACTGTATCGCCCAGGCTACAGTGCAGTGGTGTGATCTCAGCTCACTGCTACCTCTGCCTCCCCGGTTCAAGTGATTCTCCTGCCTCAGACTCCTGAGTAGCTGGGATTACAGGTACATGCCACCATGCCCCACTAAAAGTAGTAAAGGTTATTTTTAGTTTAAAAGTAATCTTTTAAATTTTGCTTAAAACATTGCTGACCCTTTGTTTTGTTTTTCAAAGTCAAGGAAACTTTTATTTGAGCTATTTACAGCTTTTAACAGTTAAGTATGTATCCTCCTATAAACGAGATCTGGAGCATATTTGTTTATACCTAACTTCTCCAGAATTTGGAAACTGATTGTGAGTATTCTTAACTTACGGCAAATAGTTATTTACACAGGTGCAATAAGAATCTGTTTTCTTTTGTAACAGGACAAAAATTGGAGAAATCAGTTATTTTGTCAAGGCTTTGACTGGAATAGTGTGTTTCCATTTAGGAAATTAAACTTGACTTATAGAGCTGATAACTGGCCTCCTACCTTGCCTACAATAGTCCCTGTGCAGGGTTTCCAACCTGTGGTGAGTAAGGAATGTCACTTTCTGACAGGTCCAGAAGCCCCAAGTTGTCTTGGCCCTAGGAGGAAAAGCATTTACCCAACTTACAGGTATTTAAAGGTACAAACCCATGGCTGGAGTCAGCTTTAAAAGAGTCTTATCTGAGATTCCCTATGAAACAGAGTTCCATCAAAGCCAATTTAAAAAGAGCTTATGTGAAAAAATAATTATTCTTGCTGCACTTTATACAACTAATCAGGCCAAGTATAATAAAGCAAATCAGTTTTACCATAATTTGTCTTTAGTAAAAATGGGAAACTGGAGAGAGAAATATTATGTTTCAAGAACTATGGTACACTTGTTATTAAACTCGTTTCATTCATTGTTTTTAACTTTGTTTCTGCAATTTAGGCTAACCCTGATTATTCCTGTGAACCAACAAGTGATCTCTGGCTGCTGCTCAGAAGCAAGAGGGATGGGCAATGTGAAACTCTAGATCAGGGTTCTAATTCTGGGCACATCACAATCAGCTAACAACACACACCAGCTTAGTTCCAACAGTTGCCCAGCTCATTAAAAGCCTTCTAATAAGTCCACTTGGAACAACTTCACTTATTTTGCTTCACTCTTGTGGAATATATTGCTGTTATACTCTTTGTATGGAAATACAGGACAAGCTTACTGAATGTTTTCTTAAACACTTATTAATCTGCAGATGTCACCTTCTGTTAAAAGTCAAGAGTTATGAATGAACCTTACCATACTGATGCTTTCTGACTGAGCTCCTCTCTACCATGAAGGCAAGAAACCCTCATAGTTAGGGAAGAATATCATCACCCCTATTCAGCCTGAACAAGTTACAGAAGATGGATCTCTGTTCCTCTGCAATCCTTAGGATTAAGGGTTCTCTTATAAAAGTGAGGGGGGAAACATCAGAGGTGTGTGGACCAGAGAAACTCCATCTTGAATAGGAGCTGGGTAAAAGGAGGCTAAAATCAACTGCATTCCCAGATGGTTAAGGCATTCTAAGTTATGGGATGAGATACGAGGTGATCACAAAATACAGGCCATAAAGACCTTGCTGATAAAACAGGTTGCAGTGAAAGAGCAGCCAAAACCCACCAAAACTAGAGTGGCCACGAGAGTGACCTCCAGCCATCCTCACTGCTGCGCTCCACCAGCGCCATGACAGTTTACCGATGCCACAGAAATGTCAGGAAGTTGCCCTGCAGGGTCTAAAAAAAGGGGAGGCATGAATAATCCACCCCTTGCTTAGCATATCATCAAGAAATAACCATAAACCTGGGCCACCAAAGTGGCCCTCCGGGCTGCTCTGTCTATGAAGTAGCCATTCTTTATTCATTTACTTTCTTCGTAAACTTGCTTTCATTTTGCACTGTGGACTCACCCCAAATTCTTTCTTGCTCTAGATCTAAGAACCCTCTCTTGGGGTCTGGATTGGGGCCCCTTTCCTGTAACACCTGAGATTGCACAGAAATTGTCAAATCAAGTTTAGCCTAGAGCCACCTCCTTACATATTTGAAGTGTGGCCTAAAGGTTTTTCTGTACATCATGAACTATAGTAGGTGGAAGTGTAGACAGACCATAGCCGGCACTGTGCCAATTAGTGAGTTTTGACCAATCAAATGCAGCCAGCTGTTCAAACCGTGTTCAAATAAGGCAGACACCGAGATGCCGCCCTCGAGCATTTCTGTGCCTCGCTTCCTTTTCTGTCCATAAATCTTCTGCCCTCGGCCACTCGGGGGTCTCTGCGTCTACTCTGGTTGGAAGGTTGCTGGATTCTCAAATTGTTCATTGCTCAATTAAATTTTATTCGGCTTCAGTTTTTCTTCTGTCAATATTTCAAAGTAAAATGTTTTCTAAAGTCAGAGCTATTTGTAGACATACAAAAAAAACAGAAAACTTTTTTCTTGTGTCAGTTTTTATGAGCTTTTATTAGTAATTTATTCAATTTAGCCAAATTTCCAATTTTTTGGCATAAAGTTATAAGATTTCTCACATTTAAAATCTGTTGACCTTGATTTTTTTCCATTGCCAATACTAGTTATTTTAAATTTTTTTCTCTTTACTAGCGTTAAAAGAAAAACTTCAGCCAAATTAAATATAAAGACGTTTGAGCAATGAATGGTTTGCAAATTGGGCAGCCCTCAGAATCACAGCAGATTCACAGAGAGCCCAGTGCAGCCACCTGGTGGAAGAAGATTTATAGACAAAAAAGGGAAATGAGGTACAGAAACGGCAGTGAAGGGCAGCCCAGATGGCGGGTTACAGGTTGGTGCTGCCTGATTTGAACAGTTTGAACACTCAGCAGACTATGAGTGGGTGAGTCCGGCCGCTGGGATTGACCGAGACTCGGTTATTGTTACAGGCGAATACTCCTAAGTTAGGTTTCCAGTTTTGGCTGTTAAGCTAGGTTGCAGTTCATCCACCAGGACTCAGGTGTAGAAGTACGGGTCCTTCTCAGGCCACTGCACTTTGCTTTAATGCTAGTCTCGCCAGAGTTCTCCACGGTACCAGCTACTCCAAGGAAACAGCTCATTTATTGATCTTATCTAATGCACACATATTTTACATATCATTAACTTCTGCTCTTTAATTTCCATTCTCTTACGTTTTGCACTTTCCTGCTCACGCTGTAACTTCTTGTGCTGCACACTTAGTTCTTAAAGTCCAACATCTTCTGTCTCTAATACTCGAGGTCTGCAGTCACCTCCAGGACTGCCCTAATGCACCCGTGAACTTTGACGGTGAGCCCATTTCTCATCATTTCCTTTTTGTTTTCTGATTTTTCTTTTAATTTCTTAGGTGATCCATGGCCCATTCACAAAGAGTTACGTTTCCTTATTTCCAAAAAGAGCAAGACTGTGCTTTTGTTAATTATTTCTAGTACAATTACCTTGTGAGTTCAGAAGCCACTTTGTATCACTTCGGTTCTTTAAACTTTGTGGACATTGTTTCATGGCTCATTATAGGATCAATATGTGTAAATGTTTGCACCACTTGGAAAGGATGTGAACTCTGTGGCTGTTTGATTCAGTTTCACTGGACTGGGACCTGGATGGGGAGGTGCTAACAAAAGGAAGTCGGGAGCAAGGGAGGGGAGGAAGTGAGACTGGCCTGCAGAGAGGAGGGCCCCAGTTCCAGTTCAGAAGGAAGGGGTGGGGACCAGAGGGAAGCCAGCGGGAGGCAGAGAGAGGAGGAGGGGAAAGGGGGAGCAGAGTGCAGTGGAGGGAGAAGCAGTGCTGGGGGACGTGGAGGGGGAGGGGGAGACAGTGGGGGATGGCAGTGGAGGGGAGTGGAGGGGAGTGGGGGATGGCAGTGGAGGGGAGTAGGGGGACAGTGAAGGGGGAGGAGGAAGCAGTGGGAGGAGGCAGTGGGGAGGGCAGTGGAGGGGAAGGAGGTGGGGGACAGTAGAGGGGGAGATCGTGGGGGGGCAGTGGGGGGAGGGAGAGGCAGTCGGGGGGGAGGGACAGGCAGTGGGGCTGGGTCACCTGCTCAGCCTGGGCCCCCTCCTCTGGTCCCTGCTGTGAGTCCAGCCCCTTCCAGGCAGCTGCCCCTGCTGGGTACTAGAGGAGAGCAGGGTGTTTGCCCAGAAGAGCCCTCAGCCCAGCCCCCCTGCCCCCAACCCTCTCACCGAGCTTGCTGTCTGGACAGTAAGGGCAGCCCAGGGACTTTGACCGGTTATTAACCCTCGGGGGTCTGGCCTGTGGCCTTCAAGTGTTCCCAGCAAATTCCCCAGTGGGGTTCAGAGACGGGAAGGCCTTCCCCAGGCGGCCCAGCCTGTGCTCATTTCCAGCCAGGATGGCTCAGACACCAGCCGAGGTCCAGAAGCAGCCTGGAGGGTCTCGAACTCCTCGGGGCTCGGCCCCCCTGTAAGACTTGCTGGGGGTTGACTGAGGGGGCGGAGGGGTGGAGGCACCGCAGACCCGGGCCTGGCGTGGCTGCGGAATTTCCACCACCTCGGACAAGGTGTGAGAAGGTCCGGGACCCACAGGCTGGCAACCCCTGCAAGGCATCTCGGAGGGTGGGGTGTCAAGGGGGGGCAGAGGCTGTGGATGGGCGAGGCGGCGCAGATCCAGAGCCCTGGGTTGGGCCTCCGCCCTTCTCCCTCCCCTCCCCTGCAGGCCTCCCCACTGCACCTCTCACCACCCAGCCTCTCTCCCCCAGGCTTCAGGAAATTGAAACTCAGCGCGCTGGGTTCCTTCCCCTCTGCCCCAGGCCCAGGGCTTAACCAGCTCCCTCCCTCCGCTCCCGGAAACCACCTGTGGTCGGGGCAGAGGAAACCAGCAGGGCCACTCCCCACCGCGCAGGAGGTCAGGGCTGCCTCTGACCTCAGCCTAAACCCAGAGCAGAGGGAGCGCTGGGCCCAGTCCCAGATCCCAGGAGGGCCAGCGGCTTCCCTCTGGTCCTCAGTCCCCTAAACGTGGGGATGACTGTGCCCGGTCTCAGTGTGGTTTGAAACTTAGAAACGTGTGAGCTCAGTTGGGAAGTGAAGCGGACGCCCAGAGATGGAAGCGCAAACTAGCGTTGCAGCAGAAAAGGCCTCAAAACAGACCTCTCCGAGCCGAGCCGGGAAGGAAGGGTGATTTATTCAGCCGCGAGCATAGCCGCCGAACAGCGGAGCTCCCCGGCAAAGAAAACCCTCGCCCTTTTGCAGGCTTACAACTCTAGAAATGACGTGTGAAGGGGTCTGGACCCAGGAAGTAGGCAAGGGGTAGGTGACTTAGGTGACTCCTCGTGTGTAAGTGAAAACAAGGCCTTCCGGGAACATTCCTCCACACCATACCTGTGATCTGTAGATGCAACTGTGGTTAGCAGCGGGGTCTTACCGTTAATCTGGCTGACTTCTCACTTAGCCCTTCCAGACCCAACGTAGAAGTCTAGGGGGAGGGGCTCCTAGAAGCCGAAGAGGATTAAGGATTGTCACTGTCACAAGGCAAAATTACCCCACATTTAAATTCTAAGTGGCATTTCTTTGGCATTCTAGAATCAGGCAGCCCCTCCCTCTGCAAGATAGGAGCTGAGCAGGGGAGGCTGGCCTTACAGAGGATGACAGCAGACAGAACAAAAAGCGCATTTATTTCTTCTGTTACTGTCCTTACAGGGTTAAAAATCGAGGCTGTTTTTCATTGCTGACTGGAATCTCCTGTTTGCTGGAAACCTCTTCTCAGGTTCAGCTCCGTTGCCCTGAGTGACTCACTCCTTCCTTGTTGGGTCTGGTCCCGGGACCCTGGGCAGGAGCTCAGTCTAAAACAGTGGCCTCCGGTAGACTTTGTTCAACACCAAAAATAGAGCATTTGTTACACAGATGTCCCTGCCCTTGCCAGCGTCCCCTGTGGCTCTGCGCTGTGCTCAGGGGTCCAGTTCAGTTTCCTGGCCTTGACTTTGGAGGCCAGGAGCCCTCCCTGGGCTCTGGGGCAGCTTCCTCTCAGGGAGACTCCGCCAGCGCCAGCCCAGTTCCCCAGTCTTGTTTCCCCTCCCGCGGGGCTCTGGCCCCTAGAGAGGAAGCCCCCCCCCCCCGCTCCTCCTGCTGCTCCCACCCACCCTCCCTCCTCCGAGGCCCCACCCTACAAACCATAAATTCTCATCATATGGATTTTTTCATTTTTTTTGTTTTTTGTTTTTGAGATGGAGTCTCGCTCTGTTGCCAAGGCTGGAGTGCAATGGCATGATCTTGGCTCACTGCAACCTCCGCCTCCCAAGTTCAAGTGATTCTCCTCAGCCTCCTGAGTAGCTGGGATTACAGGCGCCTGCCACCTCACCCGGCTCATTTTTTGTATTTTTAGTAGAGATGGGGTTTCTCCATTGTTATAAGTAAAAATTTGATGCCACAAAAGAAATAGCACTTGAAGGTAAATCCTTTGAGCAAGGCAGTTTACTTCTATAGAAGGGTGCGGTGTGCAGATGGAGCAGTGGTGACTGCACGTTTGGACAGGGGGGAAAAGGGGAACTTACTCCCCTACTGCTGTGTCTAGGCTTAGACCGCACAAGCTTGACTACTCCCGATTGGCTATTTTTGAGAGCAGGGGTCCTAGCTGGAGTGGCACAGTGGGTGGTTTGGCAGGAAGGACAGTTACAGGCAGGTAGAGCAGGTAGCCAGGGTGACCTAGGTCAAAGCAGGTGACTGGAGCAGGTGACTGAAGCTGGACGGAGCCAGGGGCTGGGGAACAGATGTAAGCCACTGATTAGAACTGGTGGAGAAGGCTGGTTACTGAAATACAGGAAGTTAAACTTTAAAATGGAGGACAAATACTGAACACAATGACATACTGATTCTTTCAGGATAAATTTAGAACTCACTGTATCCATTACCATGTTGGGCAGGCTGGTCTTGAACTCCACCTCGGCCTCCCAAAGTGCTGGGATTACAGGCATGAGCCACCTGGCCTGGCCCAGGTGGGTTTTATTTAACCCTGTATATCGTGACTTACTTTTCAATCTGACTCTGGCAAAACAAGGGAAAAAATAAAAATGTCTTATCCCAAAATATATTCCTTGCTATACCTTGAAATTGCCCTGCAAAGTCTCTTGTTGGAAAAATCCACGTTCTATGGAGGATCCCCTTCCCCCTTTCTTTTCCCTCCTTTCCAGATTCAGGAGATAATCAACTAAAAGCCAGGCAACCTTTTAGGTTTGATAAGAAACATTTTACAACCTGCTCTACCTCTGAAGTCCACTATCTGAGATATTCCACTGCACAATAAAACTTGGTCTTCACAATCCTTTATCTTAACCTGAACATGCCTTTCCATTGATCCCAGGTCGTCAGAAAAACGCAACCAATTGTCAACCAGAAAATGTTTAAATTTACCTATAGCCTGGAAATGCCTCCCTGCCACCCCGTGCCCCTGCTGCTTTGAATTGTCCACCTTTCAGAACCAAGCCAGTGTATTTCTTAAATGTATTTGAGTGATGTCTCATGCCTCCCTAAAATATATAGAACCAAGCTGTACCCTGACCACCTTGGGCACATGTTCTCAGGACCTCCTGAGGGCTGTGTCACAAGCCATGTTTGCTCATATTTGGCTCAGAATAAACCTCTTAAAATGTTTTAGAATTTGACTCTTTTTGTCCAGTAGGACGCAGCTAGAATCTGGAAGGCTCTGGAGGACAGCAGGTATCCACCGCATCAGTAAAGGAAAATGATGAGACAAGTTTCAATCATTCTAGGAGATTTGCTGGAGTTCAGGACACACTGGGGAGATGATTTTGAGAGGTCCAAAGTTAAAGGAGAAAGGGCAGCTTATTGAGAAGCACATCATTTTCACATAAACAAAAAGGGCAGAGGAAAAATGTGGGGTCTGCATTTTACATAAGACAACACAGACAAAAGCAGGTGGGGAGCGGGAAGATGTGCATTTGTGTCTGAGGCGGCTGCACCTGTAAAGAGAAGCTCTCAGTTTGCATTGCCAGCAGTGACGTAATCACAGCTCACCAGGAATTTCCTCGTGGATAAAATACAGGGGAGGTGGGTAGCTTTCCTCCCATAGCCATCTTATTTAGGAACCAACAAGTGGAAGGCAGGTTTGTGTGGCCCAGTCCCCAGCTTGACTTTTCCCTTTGGCTAAATGAGTTTAGGGTCCCAAAATGTAATTTCCTTTCACAGCCGTCTCACCCCCACCCCAGCTGGGGTCTGGTGCCTGCCTCCATCCTGGGTAGCATGTTCATCCTTGTCTGTGTGCATTCATGGTGTATGTGTGCGCACGCACACTCCCTATGGAACAGACGCAAAGGCTGTGGGAAGTAGAAAAGTTCCTTTTTAAAGTTTGCATTCTTCTTTAATCATAAGTGTGCTAATAACTCTTCGTTAAGCCCTATCCTATGTAGCTGTTAGACATGCCGTGCTTACAGGCACGTAGTACATTCTACGTCCTTGTGCTTTAACCAAGATATCTGTGCTGGATGTGCTCACAGGCATGTCCCAGCTCTCCACTGCTTTTACCTGTTTAGAAAAGTTGTAAGTTGTTAGTCAATCAGGTTTCAGTTTAGATTGTGAGGTCTGGCTCCAGCCAATGGAGATCAGACACAGCAGTAAGGACGACCCCAAATGCTTAAGGATTAAATTTGTGTGTTTTTTCCTTTGTTCATTGTACTCTCATGGCACGATGGCTATCAAGGTACCCTTCCTGCAGTGCAGGAAGTAAAAATCTCATTGCTGGAAGATCCTTTGTCTCAGTGCTGATTTTTCTTTGTGGCACTGAGCATCTATTTCCAACATCCATTTCCCCTATTACCCATATTTGTGGGAAATAACGCTTCAAGGTGATGGTTCAGTTGCTCCGCTGCAGAATGTCCTATTGTTGGCTCACCCTGGCTGTTACTTCCTCAGCCATCCCCTACTTTTCCAGAAGTGTTAAGGAAAACTCCTGCTGACTTTTCTTCCATGTGTCAGGATACAGCCACCACTGCCCTGGCAGCTGCTGGCCCCTGGGTTAAGTCACAACCTCCTCCATCATCTCCCTGTACCCACCTGGTGGCCCAGCAAGTGGTGCTCTGGAGACAGAAGTCAGCTCCTGTCCTTCCTTCCTCCGAGGACCACGGTGGCCTCTCTTCAGGGACAAACAACACCTGCACTGCCTCACACCCAGACCCCACCTCCGCAGTTCTGGAACATTCCGGATTCATTCGGCAGGGCCACTCTCTCTTCCTCTCCCAGATGCTCTGCACCTAATTCCCCCATGACCAATTCCTCCCACCCTTTTCTGTCTTTGCCCAAATGCAACCTTTCCTGGTTGCCTGACCACCAACCTGAAGAGTGCAGCCTCCCGCCCACTGTGTCCCGGCCTCCAGCTCCACCCCGCCTCCTCTCTGTGACACTATGTAGGTCACTCACTGCTTAGGGTCTTCATGTCTTGTCTCCTTGCATTTATGGCTGAAGTTGCAGTGTGGCAGAGAATTTTCTTAATGAAGTCGTCCGAGTAGCTAGCACACTGCCTGCCAAGAGGGAGATGCTATGCCAGATAAGCCCTGGATGGGTCAGTGACACTGCCCTCAGGAGCAGCCTGCCTCCCGGAGAGAATAACCCTGGCTTGCAGCTGGGAGGTGAAGCCATGAACACAGGCAGCCGTGTGAGCTCACTTCTGCCCACATCCTAACCTCACGGAGCCCCGACTCTGTGGCTGCTGCATGCGGCTCTCCACAGGGACACTTTGGAAACAGGACAGGATGAGCACCAGGTCCCCTGTGTCTCTGCCTGAGTCACTGCAGTCCTTAAAACAGAAACAACCATAGTCCTTGCCTCTTCTTGGGCCTAGGAGGACACCTGCCAGGGTTAGTGGCCGTGTTTCTGAGGTCTGTAACCAGATGCACCCTTACACCCAGACTTGCATGTGACTCTGCTTCAGTGTGACTTCTGCATGAGTGTGATGTGATTTCACACACACTGAGCCCCACTGTATTTCAGCCGTGGGATGAGACCGTGTGCAGCCGTATTGCAGAACCTCTCCAGAGGGTTCCCGGTCTGGAGGCCTCAGGCTGTGGTCCTCAGTGAGACTTCTGAAGAAAACAGAATTAAGAAATCCTTTTAAGAATTTTAAGAAATCCTTAAAAGGCTGATTTACTTTATTTAATTGACACAAGTACTGGGACAAAGGATAAGATTATGTTTCCACCTCCCCGACATGACTTGCCAAATCACTTTCCAAGCAAACTTTACCAATTTATATTCTCATCCCTGTTTGAAGGAGAGTCTTTAATCTCACACTCATTCTCACTATGCATTTTAATTATAAAAAGTCATTGCTAATTGAAGGGTTAGCATTTCATCCTTACCATCTTCAAGTATGTTGTATGTAAAATTTTTCTTTTTGGAGCTGCAAAGAAAAAATTAGTTCTGGGACAAAGGATCTCTCAGCAAAGTAATTCCTTTTACCTGTGGAAAGGAGACCCCCATTAGCAATCTTGCCACGAGAGTACAAGGAACAAAGGCAAACAGACACATTTATTCCTTATGCATTTGGGGTCGTCCTTACTGCTGTGTCTGATCCCCATTGGTGGGAGCCAGACCTCACAATCTAAACTAAAACCTGATTGGTTAATAACTTAAAACTTTTCTAAACAGGTAAAAGCAATGGAGAGCAGGGACATGCCTGTGAGCACGTCCAGCACAGGTATCTCGATTAAAGTACAAGGACATAGAATGTACTACGTGCCTGTAAGCACGGCATGTCTAACAGCTACATAGGATAGGGCTTCACAAAGAGCTACTAGCAAAAAGCAAGACGGCTTTGAAGAAGGTGTTTAAAACAAACTATTATTTTTAACACTTACGAATTTTTCTTAAGCAAAAAAACTTAAATGGAAAAATTCTCTGCCATAGTGCAACTTTAGCCATCAATGCAAGGAGACAGGAAATGAAGACCATAAGCTGTGAGTGACCTACACAGTGTCACAGAGGAGGCAGGGTGGAGCTGGAAAAAAAAAAATTTTTTTTTCTTCCTTAAAGGAAACTTTGAAGAGGAACTTTTCTACTTCCCACAAAGTACAAGGATGGCGGCCTCCCAAGTGCTCTGGGACAGGCCCAGGGACAACCCTGCCCTGCACTGGCTCCAGTTCCTCTAGATGTCCCATGTCCATGCCCCGTGTCTCGTGGCCTGGGTTCTATGTCCTGTGTCTGCACTGCTCCTGGCAGGTCTATGTCCCCTATGGCTGACCTCATACCACAACCCCCTCTACCTTCACAGTCACCTCTTGTGACCCTGAGACCACAAGCTGCATTTCCTCCATTGGTGAATCCACTCTGTAATCATCACCCACTTTTCTGACCCAGAAGGAGTTGTGCTGCCAATCTCTTTCCCGTCTTCATTTCTTGGCACCAGCAGTGGCCTTGTTGGGGGCGCTACTGTCTGAGGACAAGCCGCGTCCCTTCCTGGAGACAAACCCCAAAGCACACTGAGCTGACCCTGGTTTTGGGGCTCACCAGAGCCTGGCTGGAGATGGGCACAGGTTCTTGACTCCTCTCAGGCTCTGGGTCTCTTGCAAGTGCTCACACCTCTGAAGGCGCTGGGTGACTCCTTCGCTGCCTAGTGCGTGTGCACACAGCACTTATGGGCCAGACCCGGCAGGTGGAACCATGAAGGAAAGAGTGAGCCCTGCCCCTTGTGGAAGGGACACCGTGGGGGAGATGGACCGTGAGCCAATGCATGGAGTTAGATGCCTCATGGCGGGGAGAGCCCTGAGGCACGTGGGGAGAAACAGGTGCGTATCCCAGGAGCAGGTACAGGCAGCCTTACAAGGAGTTTACAAGTGACCTGCAGCACCCAGGGGTTGACAAGAGCTAGGAGCCCCAAGCAAAGTGAGAGCCACCAAAGGAAGGGTAGTTGCCAGCCCCAGGGCAGGCCTCAGCCTTCAGGAGCAGGACGAGGCTCTGAGGAGCGCAGCACACCAGGGCCTGGGGTAAAGACCTGACCTCAGCCTCATCTTGGTTTCCCCAGGGCAACAGGAAGTCCAGGCCCCCATCACAGAGTGATGACCACAACCACATACAAGAGAGGAGGAGAGAAGGGAGAAAGCCCCTTCCACCGAAGCCACAGCTCCACGTCTGCTCTGAGCTGAGTGCTGGCAGATGCGCCAGGGCCTCCCTCCTGCTCCTTCCCCATGTCCCCTCTCCACCCGCCTGGATCTCCTTCCCGCAGTGTCACAGTCCCCGGTGGCTGTCCTAGATAGGTGTCTCCACCTGCTGTTGTCAACTAAAAACAAAGAAAATCAACACTGTAGAGCAGAATAAAAAGAAAAGGTATTTTAATCAGGATCTTAGAAATGGCGATTTTGGAGAGGGGATCAGTGAGCAGCTGAACTGTGTTCCATCCAGGTGAGGTTGGGCTGGGCTTAGGCAGGTTTTCTGTGCATCTGCACATCTGGAAGGTGTCAGCACAGCCATGACTGATGGTGGGGATAAGCGTCTTGCAGTGGTCCTGGCGGATGGCCAGCCTGCTCCATGCGGCTATCTTTCAGGAGGTTGGTGATCAGGCCCGGTGTCAAGTTGAAACCCAGTGCAGCTGTTCTTAGGATCTGGCCAAGTTCAACAGGTCGAATTCCATGGGTGTGCATGGGACCAGGGTCCACCCCCGCCTGCCCTCCTGGCCCCTTTGCAGTGTGAACCCCGAAAATTCGAGACAGGTCCCAGTTAATTTAGGTTTATTTTGCCAAGGTTGAGGACGCGCCAGTGACACCGCCTCAGGAAGTCCTGACATCTGCCAAGGTGGTCGGGGCGCAGCTTGGCTCTATACATTCTAAGGAGACGTGAGACATCAAGCAATATGTGTAAGAAGTACGTCAGTTCTGTCTGGGACAGCACGCAGCAGAGGCAGGAAGACCTGAGGCGGGAAGAGGCTTCAGGTTGCAGTAGGTGAGAGCCAGGGTTGCACTCCTCTGAGTTTCTGATTAGCCACCCAAAGGAGGCAGTCAGATACATGTCTATCTCCGTGAGCAGGGGCCCTGAGGAGTTCTCAGCTCACCTTTTCCCTTCGGCTCAGTGTTTCTGGCCAAGGTTTGTTTCCTTTCACAGTAGCACCTCTGACAAAACCACTGCATGGTGGGCTTTCTTTTCCCACCCTTGCCCAGGACTGTTGGGCAAAGGAGTGTGGGAGAGGGTGTCCCAGTGAACCCTCTTGACCCTGTGTGAGCTGCAGCCCCCTGACCCCATGAGTGTTAGGAGATACCCCGGCTTGGACAGTGACGCCTTTGTCTGTCTTGAGGAGCCCCAAATAGCCACAGGTGGTCTCGGTGCCAAGTCGAATGAAAGGGAGCATGACCAACATGCATTTTGACGCCCAATCTCACCCAACCCCAGGCCTCAGGGATGGCGCACAGCGACCCGGGGAGGACAGGCAGCCCCACCTCCGCCCCAGGCTCTGCACTCTCACCTGCTAGCATTGTCTGTTGGCTGCTGGCTCAAGACATGTCCTGCCCCTGAAGGCAGCACCCGTCAGGAGTGCCTCCTCGCAGGCACTGCGCAGTCTAAGAAGGCCTCTTTTCACCCTCTGAAGGAGCAGCCTTCTCAGAGCAGGCATTTGGGAAGGCCCCTGGAGGCTGAGTGCAGGCACAGTTGCTGCTGCACCAAAAAGGAGGAGCTTGAGGAGGGTCACAGGGTGGGCGCCATGGCAATGCGTGGGGCAGGCTGTGAGCAGCAGAGACAAACTGTGGAGTTCTAGAACATTCCAGCAGAGCAAGCAGATCCACCAAGCATGAAGCCAGTTGTGGGAGGACAGCTCTTAGCCTCCTCTAGAATGAAAGGCTTAAATCTGCCCAGCAGCTGTCAGGCTCCTCAGAAGAATGATGTGGGATGGAGGTACCCTCAAATGAAATCAGAACTGGCAAGAGAGTTCAGAGGACTTGCTGGGTACAGATCAGTACACACAAATTAATTGCATTTCTGCATGCCAGCCACTAACAATGAAAGAAATGAAAAATTTTAATGTATGTAAACCACATATACATGACATTATGAACATCAAGTACCCAGGGGAAGATGTAAAGGAACCACCCCACCAAAAAAGTTACTGCACTTTTGTTAAGATCTAAGTAAATGAAGATATGAGTCATGCTCATGGGTTAAAAGACTTTGCTTCTTTATTTGTTTAACTTTTTTTATTCATTTTTTTGAGGCAGAGTCTCACTCTGTTGCCCAGGCTGGAGTGCAGTGGTGTGATCTCAGCTCACTGCAACCTCCATATCCCATATTCAAGTGATTCTCCTCTCCAGCCTCACAAGTAGCTGGGCTTACAGGCGTGGGCCACCACACCCAGCTAATTTTTGTATTTTTAGCAGAGACAGTGTTTCGCCATGTTGGCCAGGCTGGTCTCCAACTCCTGACCTCAGGTGATCCACCCACCTCGGCCTCCCAAAGTGCTGGGATTACAGGTGTGAGCCATGGTGCCCGGCCAAGACTTTGCTTCTTTAAGGCATTATTTCTCTCCGGATTGTTCTTTTTTTCTCTGTTTTTGTTTTTTTAGAATAATGCAGTGTCCGATGTTTTAAGTGTATGGGATCAACAGTGCAAATAGAGCAATTACAGCACTCAAATCTTAGCATCATGCATATTTAATATATCCAATATACACAAATTGAAGTCATTTTCTACTCTGGAAACTTTGTAGAAGAAGTTTTCATTTTAGCAAAGACAAGGCTCCTATGAGCCTACAGTAAGTTCTAGTTCTCTGTTCACATGCCAAGGGTCAAGGCTGAACAATAAAGTCATCCTTTAAAAATGTGCGAACCAGCACAATTTTCTTTTCCAGTTTTGCAGGGCAGTGGCTACTAAGGAATATTTAAAGGCCAAAGAGAATCCAGCAGCAGTGAAGTTAATTAAGGAGACTGAGAGAAAAACAAAAGGTTCCACAGTAACAATTCAGTACATCTGCCAGCAGGGTCAGATCAGTGCAAACACCTTCAGAGCACAAATATTAGATGTACTACAATGTTGTATTGTATCTAATTATACCAGGCGTCTGATGCTTTATGCAAACAGTTTCTTCTCTCTTAACACAGGTCTTTGAAGCAAATCCAAACACATACCGAACTCAGTGCTTTGGAAAACGTATCCACTGCAGAAATGCCTACAGTAAGCAATGCTATCCATAAAACAGGGAACTAGATAGTTTTCATGTCAAAGCTGAAGCAAAATGAGAATGGTGAGCTCGTTACTTTAAAATCTATTGTAACTAGGAAGTGCCGCCTCCAGAATGTTCATTCTGTGTTTGTTTTCAGTTGCTAACTACTTGACATGCGGAGCTAGGTGCCATGTGAACACTGAAGAACGAAACAAAAGAGGCTCTCTGCAAAGGAAACAGCATTGGCCCAGGAAGTACTCAGTACATCCCACAAATTTAATCAAATACGGTTTTTGAAACTAAAGAGAAAATTTTTTCCGAACAGGTAACTTTCTAAGTGCATGTATACAGGCAGTCAACTTCAGGGGACTGTGGATATTTAGAAACATAGAATTGCCAATTGACTTTTTCAGTCAATGTTATACTTACTTATCTCATCAACTGCACTTCCTGGTTGCTTTTCCTAAAAAGTACATTCTTACATGTCAGGGTCGGACTGACAGACCCCAACCCCACAACGGATGAGTAAATTCACTCAGACACAGGATACAGTGGAAGAGCAGGCTAGGGTGGCCGTGGCCACTCACCCAAAGGCATTAACAGCTGCGGGCCTTAATGCCATCGCCAGCATTTTGGCTTTGTGTGTCTCAGGTCCCACCAGCTGACATGCTCCTATAAGCCCCCTACTGCGGCTGCCTTTCCTCTGATTGCCTGCATTGCTTGCTGACAATCCACCTTAGCTTTTTCACAAGCCAATTGCAACAGTAAGATATCAGCAGCCTGGGCTTGACTAATCTGTCTCTTAATTGCCTGGGTTAATAAACTCAGCAAATGGCTCCTGAGGCCCTTGTGGAACATTTACAAAAGATCCCTGCTGACCTCCGCTTTTGGGAATTCAGTCCCAAGCCCTGAGAGCACACAAAGACACTCGAGCAAAGGCCTGGGGATCAGAATCTAGCAGTTGCTGCACAGGGACATGGGGCCCCTCTCCCGGAGCACCACAGCTCTTCTGTCTTGCCCAGCCACCTGATTCTGGTTGGCTTGTTGTTCGCACAACTCATCACATTCTGCCTTCCAGAGGGGGTGTTGGCTGGGCTCCAAAGTGGTTTTAGCTAGCACTGACCAGTCCCATGGGGCCATGTGGAAGCTGCCTGCCAAGGCTTCAATCATTCCTTTTGTAAGTGGGCTAGTGGCACCATTTTCTTTAATGTGTTTTCTTGCTCTTTATAAGCGTTAAAGGAAACGGGTTCATGTGCGGGATTGCCCTGTTGATCTTGCATTACCGGGCAGGCTAAGAACCCCCCTTTCTAACACCGCATGCCTAAGACAGGGACCCGTAGCTGCAGTGCCTCCCTTGTCCTTTTTCTGTTTATTGGAGGAGGGGGCTCTGGCAAAACCTTCACTTCCTCCTTGCTATTTTGGCCCAGTGACAGCAGGGCTGAGGGCCTCTGGGGTGGTAAGTTTTTGGTGTCGGTTCTCCCTCCTTCCCCTTCTTAGGCTCTTCTGTGTGTCGTGGGACTAGAGCCACCCTCACTAACACCCATAGTGTTAAAGATGATAATGGGTCCCATTGCCCTCATGCGTAATTTTGCTTGAGAGCTCTTCCCACCTGTCCCCAGAGCTCTAGGGCTAGCATGCCTTCTGCTGGGAACTGTGGATTAAGTGAAGCAACAATTTGCATTAGGTCCCTAATTGAGCCTGTGAAGCCAAGGCTCCACTAGCTTTAAGCAGCTTTTTCAGTACTTCTATATACTGCCTTTGTTGTGCTGATAACTGCTGTCCCATGATGAAGCCCTCACCTGAACAATCCCTCCAAACTTGGATATCCCAAACAGGCTCCCGTGACTTACTGACTACACAGTCACATTTTCCTTTGTTTTCAGAGGTTCTATCATGATTCATCACAGCGAAGCCTCAGAGGGGACACCACTGACAAGTTTCCTCACATGGGGCACCCCAATCCACAGCAGATGAATAAATTCACTCAGGCATAGAATACCATGAGGAAGTGGGCTGGGGTGTCCATGGCCACTCACAGACACTCAAGGAGAGTGCTGTAAAGAGTCAGCAGCCATCAGCCCCAACTCTGTGGCCTTTATTCAGCACACATTAAATAACAAAAGCTTTGAGTCAACACCACTAGAGCGTAAAGATTAAAGGCCAGGTTCTGAGGCCTAAATCAAATACCATTTGTGGGTGATAAATCTGGCCTCCCTCCCCCCAAAAAACCCATCCAGTCCACAAAAGATTAAAGGTTAGTTTTTAGGACCACATGAGTAAACAAGCTATTTAGATAAATTCCCTTACATTCCTCTGTTATTTGCTTTTCTTTATCAACTAAAAGTAAAGGGGATTAGGCTGTCTTCAGCCATAATTCTATCCTGAGGCTTTTACAAAACATTACATGCCTTCCAGGAAGCTCTGTGACTATTTTCAATAACTTTCTCTAATATTTTCCCCTTAATATTTTTGCCAGCACCCTGACTGAACTACCATACTTACATGCAAAAACTTTTAAACCAGTGAAACAAACATTACATCTATCCTTGCAAACTAGTCTTAGTAAGGTATGTAACAAGTTCTAAATTTTTTATCTGGACAAAGATAGTGTAAACCAAGCATATCAAATATTTGAAACACAACCATAAGTGAGTCAGTCAATACAGGGTGAAGCGACTATGACTGACTATAAAGCTGTTGTAGTTCATCTTCATCATCTTGTTGAAAAGGTGCTACTGGGCCGGGCATGGTGGCTCATGCCTGTAATCCTAGCATTTTGAGAAGCTTCGGTAGGTGGATCACCTGAATTCAGGAGTTTGAGACCAGCCTGCCCAACATGATGAAACCCCATCTCTAATAAAAATACAAAAATTAACTGGGTGTGGTGGTGCAAGCCTATAATCCCAACTACTCAGTACTCAGGAGGCTGAGGCAGGAGAATTGCTTGAAACCAGGAGGCAGAGGTTTTGGTGAGCCAAGATGGTGCCATTGCACTCCAGCCTGGGCAACAGGCACTACCTGAATTTCTTTGGCTATCCTTTCTGCTAATGCTCTATTATTTGCAACAATTAAGAGTCAAAAGAGTACTTCATGCCATCACATCAAATGGTCACCTGTAAAAGCCATTAGCACTCCACTAGCTTCAGTAACAATGCCAGCTCCTGAGATGCCTCAGCCATGAATTCTCATTTTATAATCTGCATCTGTTCCTCCAGTTACCACCAGGCACATGTTAATAGCTGCTGTTCCAACACTCCAGATCCCGTGAACAGGAATTGCAGAAAAGCTGTTCTATATCAGAAATGTTAGAAGTAAAAGTTCGGTGTTGCAAAGAAAACAAACACTCAAACAAAGAAGTTCTCAGCAAGGCGATGTTTACTTCTGCAAAAGGGTGCCACTCACAGGCCTGCTTGCCACAAGGCCACTCTGAACAAAGACGAGGATGGCTTTTTATCCCAAACACATGAGGCTTCTACCACTGTGTCCAGTCTCTGCTGGCTGGAGCTGGACCCCACAGTCTAAGCTAAACCCAATTGGCTACCTAAATAGGTAGAGGCAATGGAGAATGAAGGGAAGAAATGGCTTGCGTGGCTTGCAAAAAAAGGCTAGGAAAGCAATAACATGTACAAATAAGGAAAGGCATATATGCTGTAAGCTAAGACATGTCTGGGCATGTCCAGGCCTGCCCTGGCAGATCAGGGAAAAAGTGGGTTAGGCCTTTTAAACATCAAAGAACAGGGAGACACAGCATGCTTTATTTGAGGAAGAACTTCACTGTATCTATCAGGAAAGAACAATTCTTAGTCTCTGGTGTTCTGGAAGAGCCCAACTCAGTCACCAAGAGTGATCTGATAACATCTTCTTGCTGTAATATCTGTGATTACAAAAGACACCTTCCTTTCCTGGCAGTGTGTGTCTTCTCTTCCACACAACTGTGGAATGAAGTCAGTTAATTTGCAACAAAGCCAGCTGAAACAATGACAAAAGGAAATCTATGTACAAAGCCAGTGGTTCCATCTACAGGGTCCATGACCCATGTGAGGTTTCTGGTTAAGATGCCTTCCTCCCCAGCTGCCACAGATTCCTCACCAGTGAAACTGTGACATGGCTACTTTTCTTTTATGAAAGAGATGGGCATTTTCCAACTTTTGGTTGGTAGTAGAATGTACTAGAACTACAGAATGTTCCAGCATCACATTGGTCTCATTTCTTAGCACTTCCAAACCACCCCTCCAGCTCCTCCTGCTGCAGTCATCAGGTGATCCACCCACTCCTGCCAAGGATGAGCATGTTCCCTGGTCAGAGCCTCCCTCTTGCTGCCAGCCCCGTATCATCAGGCTCTGCTCTTTGGACTGATCTTTCTTAGTGAAATCCCAACTGGAACTCACCAGTTTGGGTTCTGGTTTTTTTGGGGGGAAGGGAGACTGTGCATCTGTGCACCCAAGTGTGTGTATTTGAGCTTGATTAATTAATTCAGAGAGCTTTATGTGTGAAGGAGGGAAGGAAGGGCAGAAGAAAGGAAGGCAGAACAAACAAGGAGGAAGGAAGGAAGCCTAGGGCTATGCATCCAGCATCCCCAAAATCCCCTGGCAGCCGGGGAGTGACTGAAACGGGAGCAGGTGCTGGGAAGACATGTGGAGAAGGCAATACTGCCTTTGGGGTGGGGAAGGGTCTCCTGCCTTCGGGGTGGGGAAGGGTCTCCTCCCTTCGGGGTGGGGAAGGGTTTCCCGCCAAGATACCACGCTGATGACTTGAACATGATAAAATTAACAGCGTTTCTTGACCCAATGGCCCCTGAATGACCCAGAGAGACTTAAGAGCAGGCAGTCAGAGTCCCAGAAGCAGATAGAAGGGCAGGCCTTCTAGTGGGGCACACCCTGGGTGCATCTGAGGAGATGAGGGCACTCAGGGGTGTCTGAGGGGATGAGAGCACTGGGCTGGGGGGCGCCTGTTACTGAGGCTGCCATACACGGTGCTGCGAACTTTGGGATTCCACTAGCTGAGTCTGAAGTCCAGCCTTGGGTGTGGCAGGCTCGTCTGACACCGCGGGGCTGTGTCCTCACTCTCCCCAGCTTCCCGTGCTTGTCAGCAATGCTGGGCACCTGGTCTGCAGACACGCTGGCCCTCTCCTCCCCCTCCTCACATGGCTACCTTCCCTGTGTGTCTCCCTCTTCCCATAAGGACCGTAGCCATGGAGAAATTAGGGCCACCCTACACCAGTATGACCTCGTTCATCTCCATGAATTCCATCTGCAAGGTGCTAAATTCACAGGGACTCGGGGTGAGGACCTGGGCCTGAGTTTTGAGGGTGCAGTTCAAGAGGAAGAATGGAGGCTTGCTGCCAGCAGGGGCATACCGTGTTATGCTGAGGGCAGGGAAGCTGGCTTTCTCACTGTCTGAGAAGAGAGGACCACAGGTGGAAAAGGAGACCGGGACCCAGACCCTGCAGCTGCCTCCGACAAAGGCACAGGTGTGACCTCATGGTCTCAGTAGACAGACAGGAATAAACAAATGGGGGAGGGAAGCTCTGGGCAACCTGGCTCCCAACCACTCTGGAAAGCAGCCCGGCTGAAGGCTCCCTGGAGGAGAGTGTTTTGAGGCCTGGCTCTAGCCCTGGCCTCTCAGCCAGGTGGCATTGGAGCAGGGTCCAGCACGGAAGGCCTCAGGGCACAGGGACACACGGCCGGGGCTCAGGGCTTTCCTTCTCGTCCCCACCCCTACTCTCTGGGCCTCCCATGCCTCCACCTCCATCCTCCAGAGCACAGGCTGCCTGCACACCATCCCCAAACCCATTCCCTTCTCTAAAAGTGAGCTCCCTCACCCACACCCTTCAGACTTGGAAATTCTGCAGTCACACCTGGAAGTTGATTTATGGGGGGTGGGGGTCACTGGGGCCACGTCACAGTGACCAGGCAACGCTGACACCTGGAGTCTTTAAGAAGACATCTTTAACAAAATCCTTATTTTCTTGGTTTACAAAAATAATACACATGATTGCAGAAACACTGGGAAGTATGGAAAAGAACCGAGGAGGAAGAGGAGGGACCAACCATCTGCGTCCAGAACACAAGCAGTTAGTGCCTCACAGTCACAGGAGGCAGCCGATGGCTGAGCCATGCAGGAGAAGCCGGCACTGAGCATCCAGCTGCTGAAGTTGACCCGGGAGCAGGTGCAGCAGGTGCAACAGGTGCCCTGACACTGGCCCTCACGCCAGGCCCTGCTCCACCTTCGCCTCATCGCCACTCAGGTTGGGGGCACAGGCCAGAACCAGGGGAGGGGCAGGGTCGTCTGAGATCCACATTTTCCAGGAAGAGCCAATCATGTGTTGGCATCTGGAGGATATGTCCTCTAATTTCACCAAAGCCACTTCCCCATGGGGGTGTGAAAATGCCCCCACATGAGTCATTTCCCCAAACCGTGTGGTCAGCTCACCTCTTCTGGCTGCAGTTCTGTCTTTCTAGTTGTTCTTTTATCTGTGGGCTAGACTAGGCCTCATTCCCTGGCAGTGGCTGAATCTGCAAACCACATTTGCAACAAAAGACAGCAACTCTCCCAGCCCCTGCTGCCCCCCGAAGGCCCAGGAGCCCTCCCAGCTTCAAGCCCCCATGGCCAGTGGCCTTGAGAAGTTTGTGCTCAATGAGATTCCAGGACTCGCTGTGCAGTGCTCACAGGGCCTTCCACTGGGTGTTGCCATGGAGTAAAAACACCCATGGACCAAGCCAGTTCCTCTGACAAACATCCCATGCAAAATCCCCGCGGGGATCCCCACATGTCCTGGCACAATCAGCTCCCCAGGGGAGGGGTCCACATGGTGCAGACAATCGCCACTTTCCTGCCTATCTGGAGTCTGTCACATTTCTTGCAATTCTACCACGGGACATCACCTCCAAGAGCCACATGCTGGACTCTGCAGGAACTAGGTGTCCAGTGCCTCAATGGCACCAGAGCAGAGGACCTTCTTCCAGGTGGGAGAGCCCACTCCATCCTGAGGGACGGGGGTGACCCCAGCATCACTTCTTCAGTCCCCACTGTGCCTTCCCAGGGAGAGGAGCCCCCTCCTTCCTAGAGCCCTTCGAATCCCCAAATGTGCCTCCTGGAACCTGAAGAAATCACCAGAGGTGGGATCTGCAGGTCCTTGGAACCAGGTAGGGCCCTTTCTCTCAGAGGAGAGGAAGCCGAGGCACCCAGGCTGATGGGGTGTGGCCACTGCACGTCCACCTTGATTTTCCTTGGCTAAAGACGGATTCCTCCTAGAAACTGCCATCAGGAGAGGGGCCAGAGAAACTCACGCACAAGCCCTTCCACCCCTGGAGCCAAGAAGAAGGCAAGTGAGATTCACCTCGCAGCACAGTGATGTCCTCGAGTCTGAGAAAAGCAGGGCAGTGGTCTGGCTGGGATGGGCTCTGACGCTGATCCTGGCCGACCCGGACCCCAGATATGGACTAAGCCCCAGTCCTGAAGCTTAAAAGAATCATGAAGATGAGGAGCAGACAGCAGGATGGGCGGACAGCAGTGCAAGGACCAGAAAGATGGGACAAGCAGGAGAGAAACCCTAGGAGGGAGACCAGCACAGCTGCGGGGGTGGGAGGGAGCAATGCAGCCTCTCCTCACCCAATGCCACATTTCCTGATTGTGTGTCACTGAGGTGGGGACATCATCCCACCTCTCCTCCAGGCCGCAGGAACAGCTGCTCTGGGAGCAAAGCAGAGGGCCAGGCGACAGGACCATCTGATAGCAAGAGGGAAGGGGACAGAAGGAGGGTAAGAGACAGCGGCCTCCTCGCGTGTCTGTGGAGCACGCACTCAGCCCACTGTACCGTCGTTGGAAACGGCTGCAGACAGCATGGAACAAACGGGAAATCAAAGGAAATGTGAGAAGTTAGACCACAAAGTCATAAAGCAAAGCAAATCTGATTCTGCAGCACAGAACGTGGATGGAGGAGCTTGAAAGCAGAAAGCCATTCTTAGAGGCGTGGAACCTCATTTAACAAAGGAGAAGATGCCACCTCCCAAGGCAGGCATACGATTTAAACAGGTAAGGATCTGATGATGCAACCTCAAAACAGATAAAGAAAACCTGAAGCTGGGTGCGGTGGCTCACACCTGCAGTCCCAGCACTTGGGAGGCCGAGGTGAACGGATCACTTGAGGTGAGGAGTTTGAGAAGAGCCTGGCCAACCTGGTGAAACCCCGTCTTCACTGAAAATACAGAAAAATTAGCCAGGTGCAGTGGTGCACACCTGTAATCTTGGCTACTCGGGAGACTGAGGCAGGAGAATCACTTGGACCCGATCTCAGCCCACTGCACTCCGGCCTGGGCGACAGAGCGAGACTCTGTGGAAGAAAGAAAGAGAGAAAGAGAGAAAAAGAGAGGGCGTGGGAGTGGGAGGGAAGAAGGAACACTTGACAAAATTACATGGAGAAATGCAAATAAATACAAATGTCATAAAAAATATCAGCTGGTCTCTTTTAATGAGTAATAAGGCAAGTGGATAAAAAAGAGTTAAGATTTTAAAAGCACAGCTAAGAAAATGAGCCAATGAACATGGATAAGATCAACAACTGTATACAATATTTTGTTTTCTGTACAAATGAAACAAGGAAGCTGGTCATCTCCCAAGTGATAAAGCAAGTCTCAGAAAATTTCCAAGAACACAAATCATACAGATCGGGTTCTATGACCGCAATATAAAGAAGGTAGGGGCTAAAAACAAAATGCTTATAAGAAAATTTCCACAAATTTGGAAACTAAGAAATGGAGAGGCTCAGGAATAACTGAAAATTACGGTAATTAAGTGAGAAAACTCATGGAATGGGCTTATCTGCTGATTTTAAGTGATCAAGAAAAACATTTAAATACATTATGACTGAAATGTTCTCAACTTGGTGAAAAGCATCAACTTGCAGATTGAAAAAGCTCAGCAAACGTCAAAAGCAGGATGTACGTGAAAATTAGTTCAACCATTGTGGAAGACAGTGTGGCGATTCCTCAAGGACCTAGAAATAGAAATTCCATTTGATCCAGCAATCCCATTACTGGGTATCTATCCAAAGGACTATAAATCGTTCTACTATAAGGACACATGCACACGAATGTTCATTGCAGCACTGTTTACAATAGCAAAGACCTGGAACCAACCCAAATGCCCATCGATGATAGACTGGTCTGGGAAAATGTGGCACATATACACCATGGAATATTATGCAGCAATCAAAAATGATGAGTTTTTGTCCTTTGTAAGGACATGGATGAATCTGGAAAACATCATTCTCGGCAAACTGACACAAGAACAGAAAACGAAATACCGCATATTCTCACTCATAGGCGGGTGAGAAAAATGAGAACACATGGACACAGGGAGGGGGGTACTACACACTGGGGTCTATTGGGGGGAATAGGGGAGGGACAGAGAGGGGGAGCTCGGGAGGGATAGCCTGGGGAGAAAAGCCAAATGTGGGTGAAGGGGAGGAAGGCAGCAAAACACACTGCCATGTGTGTACCTATGCAACTATCTTACACGTTCTGCACATGTACCCCAAAACCTAAAATGCAATAAAAATTTTAAAAAAAGAAGTTCACAGTTAACCACATATGGTTAAACCGCTGAAAACCAAAGGTTTTAACCAAAGCTATTAACAGCAGCCAGCAATAAAGCACATCTTACATTGGGGCAGCCGCGATGAGAATGACCGACGCTGGCTCACAAGAAACAGTGGTGACCAGAGGGGATGAAACAAGATCTTTAAAGTGCTGGCAGGATTCTGCCTACCCAAAATTCTGTATTCAACAAAATAGCCTTCGAAACCAAGGAAGAGGCTGGGCATGCTGGCTCACACCCCTAATCCCAGCACTTTGGGAGGTTGGGGCAGGAGGATTGCTTGAGCCCAGGAGTTCAAGACCAGTTTGGCCAGGATGGCAAGACCCTATCTTTTTTTTTTTAAGGATAAAATAAAAAACTTTAAAAAAATTATCTTACTATTTTTTTAATGACAAGATCTCCCTCTGTGGCAAGGCTAGAGTACAGTGACACAATCGCACCTCATTGGGCCTCCAACCTCTGGGCTCAAGCCATCCTCGGACCCCTCTGTTCAGTGTCTCCCCTCTGCTCTCGGATGCCTCTGTTCAGTGTCTCTCCTCTGCCTGCAGGTCTTCGCTCTTCGGTCCTGGCTGATGGGGCTGGATTCGATCCTCCTCCTCTAGAGGTGATGTGGCTGTTCTCACCCTGGATCCAATCTTGTCCGTGGCCCTGATCTTGAGTGTGCCCTTCATCTTGGCTCTGCCTTAGGACACTATCCCCTTGGCATTCAAGTCCAGGCGTCCTCTGGTTCTGCACGCACACCTGAGCCTGTGCACTGCCATCCCCCTCTGCGCTGCCTCTGCAGCTGTGCATACAACACACTTCAACAGCAAGACCATGGGGCAAAGGCTCAGGAGGCAGTGGGCTGTGCAGAGGGTGAGGGGCCCCTGGACACAGGCCGCTGGGAGGGCTCCAGTCTGCACCTGACTGCCCCCACTCGCCGTGGCTGAGGCACAAGCCTGTGGCCTGGGATGCAGCTCTCTCGTGTCTGCTGGAACTGGGCAGAGACGGGGCCTGGGCCAGGGGACCTGGGTTCTAACAGCAGCTCTGCCATTTCTCAGTTTATAATTTCTGGGATGTGAGAATAGGTGTTGAAAGCACCATATTTGGGGAAGGGGGCAGTTGGGATACTCGCCCCAGGACGCTTCCTCAGGCCTGGGAAAAAAGAGCCATCTGGGAGCACAGGGTCTGGCTGGGGGCCTTGCTGTGTGCTCAGCAGGCGTCTGCCTCTCTGGGCCCCAAGGCTGCCTGGGATGCCTGGGAGCCTGAGGCCTGCACAGGCTGATTTGGAATGTCTGAGGCACCACCCTCCAAGGCTTCCAGAAGAAGGACTCTGAAAGCTGGTGGTGGTTGGTGGAAATTGAAGGAGTCCCTGCTAGGTGACGAGGGAATGCATGAGAGAAGGGGACGATCCCTGGGGAGGAGCAGCAACGGTACCTCCCAGCACCCTCTGTCCTTCTCCCTTCGCAGGCCACCCTCAGCACAGACCAGAGCCGTGGGCTGCACAGGATGTGAGGAGAGGAGGCAGAGGCAGGGGGCAGGTGGGGAGCACAGAGGGTGGACAAAGCATTCGGGGAGAAGCAGACAGAGACAGATGGAGAGATGGGAGAGCGCCAGGGAGAGAGACCTACCATTGTGAGCCTGATGTCTCAGAATGGAGTCACTCATATCAAAAAACATCAAGCTGGCCAGGCCCAGTGGATCACATCTGTAATCCCAACACTTTGAGAGGCCAAGATGAGTGGATCACGTGGTATCAGGAGTTCGAGACCAGCCTGGCCGACATAGTGAAACCCCATCTCTACTAAATATACAAAAATTAAATGGATGTGGTGGCAGGTGCCTGTAATCCCAGCTACTCAGGAGGATGAGGCAGGAGAATCGCTGAAGGTGGAGGTTGCAGTGAGCTGAGATAACGCCACTGCACTCCAGCGTGGGCGACAAGAGCGAAACTCCATCTCAAAAGAAACAAAGCATTAAACTCATAGTGATGTCCTTTCCCTCCCTCAAAGCGATAAGCAAACTGTGGACCCAGGTGGTGAGAACCGCTGCTGCTGGAGCCACGGAAACCTGAGAGAAACCCACAGAGAGTGAGCGCCTGGGCTGAGGTGACCAGTGACTCGGGCCATCCCAGGGGGCCAGTCTGCCCCGGAACTCTTTCAGCCTTGCAAAAGGTCTGCCCAAGAGAAACGGCAACCCCACTGCCAGCTGACCTGATGTCTCAAGAAATCTGGGACCGGCTACCTGCATCGCGGGGGCACCCCTTCCTATACCTGCATCGTGGGGGCACCCCTTTCTCTGTATTGCCTGCATGTGTCGAATATTAGTTTCGTGATTGGGGGTTATGAAGGCTTCACCATAAAACGTGAATTCACACATTGATAACTGGCTACTGAGTCACTGTGAAACCTCCTTCTGGAAGGAGTCAGTGGAGGAAGACCCCAGGACAGACCCAATTAACAGAGACTGAGACAGGAGACAGAGGAACAGATGGAGAGGGGAGAGGGAGAGACAGACAAGGAGCCAGAAACAAAGAGAGACACAGAGAGAGGTAGAGACTGGGGTTGGAGAGACAGACTGAGAGACAGAGAGAAGGGGAGACGGGAACAGAGACAGGCTGAGAAAGGAAAGAGCAAGATGGCGGTGGGGCAACGGCACTGTGATAAGAGCCTCCGTTCTGAGGGGCTTCTGAGCTTTGGCTGCCTTCTGCTGCCTGATTCTGAGCCCACAGTAAGGCCACCCGTGCCAGCTCCTGCCTTTCTCCGCTGGCTTAGTTTGCTCTCAAGCCACACAGTGAAGTTCCCCCACGGCGACTCACCTCTCCCGGGAAAGGCTGTAACTCACTGACACTCCCTCACATCTCTGCTTCTCTCTGTGTCTCTCTGTCTCTGTCTCCACCGCCCCGCCCCCGCTTCCCCCCCCCCCCCCCCCCCCCCCGTCCAGTCCAGCACCTGGAGGCTCTGCCTCTCTGGGCCCTGGGAATTCTTTCTCCCAGGCCCGTATCTCTCCTCCACTCACCGCACCAGACTCCATCCAACATTTACACTTTCCGAACAGGAAGAGAAGCCCACAGGCAGGCAGAGGCCACACGGCCCCAGAGAGACCATCCAACTCAGGAGACAGAGGTGGGGGCCAGGAGCGGAGCAGAAAGGGACCCCGGCGGCTCCCTCACCCGATGTGCCCGGCAGCGCCTTGGAAGTGTTCTCTGACTCGTGTTTTTGCCTCGGAGGGGCCTCGAGATCACATCCATAAAGCCAGGCAGGGGTGCTCCTCACTGCAGAGCTGCCAGGACGGGGCGCATCAGCAGCCGCCCAGGACCGGCCACAGGGCAGGCTGGCCTCCGGCAGACACTGTGGCAAACACCCAGAAGAGGCCGACCTGCGGGACGGGGGCGGGGCTGGGGAGTGGGAAGGGCACATCTAGACTGGTGAGAGCCGCTCAGATTCGCACGAAGCCCCCGCTTGTTTGCCTGTGTGTTGGGAAGGAGGAGGTTGGATCTTGGTGGCAGGGCAGGGAGGGAAGACCTGGGCAGGACCCCCTGACCACACCACCGCGAAGTGGGCCCCAAACACTGCCACTGCCAGGAAGACAGCCAGGCCCTGCCCTCCTCTGGCACTCAGCCCTGCGCCCCACGGGCACTCCTCAGCCCTGCGCCCCTCGGGCGCCCCTCAGCCCCGCGCCCCTCTGGTACTCTGCCCTACCACTCCGCTTCCTCGCAGGCTCCCAGAGGACACACCCTTCCTGGAAACGGCCGGACTGACCCCGGAAACTCAGAAAGAGCGGAGGCCGAAGGGCCCGCCTTGCATTCCCCGGGTGGCGGAAGCGAGGCGGGGTTCAGTACAAATGCTTGGGCCCACTGGGGAACAGGCTCCAGAGTCGGGAGCACCCGGGCCAGGCTGCAGCCAGTCAGAGGCCACGGGGTGGGAGCTGAGGGCTGGAGGAGCGCGCGGGGAGCTGGGCTGCGCTGCGGGAGCCGCCCGGAGCCATGAAAGCCGCCTGTCTCTTCCTGCTGGCATCCCTGCTGTGCTCCAGGCGGGGTGAGTGCCGCGGGGACGGGAGCTGTCCTGGGGGCTGGGGCTGCCGTGGGGAGCGACTCCGGCTCGTGAGGTCGTGAGGGGTCAGTCCTCCGGGACCCGGGTGGCAGGGAGAGGCCACAGCCCCTGAGGAGGGGCCTGGAGGGGGCTGCCCGGCCGGCCGTGGCTCTGCCTGTCCGGGTCTGGACCCAGCCTGCCTGTGCCTGCACCCCCAGCCCTGAGCCTGCAGTGCTACAACTGCGGTAACGTCAAGGGAACCAGCCAGTGCGAGACCAGCCAGTGCCTCGGGGTCTGCTTTGCGAGCGACTTGGTCCTCACTGTGAATGATGGCGGTGGTGAGTGCTGGCAGGCCCGGGGCGCACGCGGATCTGGAAAGAGCCCTCTGAGGACCGCTTTGGGGGCTGTGCCCCAGGGCTCCCCGGCCTCCTGGAAGGAGAGGGGCTGTGGCAGAGGCCGGTGTGCGTCACCCCGCCCGCCTCGGTGTCACCAGGCGTACCGAGGGGGATCCCCCGGAGCAGGAACTTGGGGCTGGGTGGGTGGGCCTCTGATAGGGCCGGCAGCCGAGAACCAAGGGCCAAGCCGGGGTGGAGAGTGGGGGGAGGGCAGGGGCCGGACGGGAGGGCAGCGGGACCGGGGCTGCCAGGCCAGGCGCCTTCTCTCTGGCCCACAGAGAAGATTACCACGGGATTCAAGGGCTGTGCTCCCTCCTGCGAGGACGCCTCAAAGACCCTACAGTCGCTCGGGCCGGAGGGTCTGCCCCAGATTCCCGGGGGTGTGGAGAACCTTCTGAGTTCGGAGGTGAAGAACCTGGCCTGCTGCAACAAGGACCTTTGCAATGGGGCAGCCAGAGCCGGGCGCAGCCTCGGGGCGCTGGCCGGGGGGCTCCTGCTCAGCTTGGGGCCCCTCCTCTTGGCGCTGCTGTGAGGACTGTCCTGTGACTCAGGCACCACGGTCTCCTCCAGGAGCTTGACAGGGGCCTTGCCACAGTAGTGAATTCCACCCGGCACCCACAGTCGTGCTGGCCTCACACTAGCTCTCTCTTGCGTGTACGCACACTCGCACATGCCCATGGGTGCGCACACACACTGGGTGCCCACGGTGTCCACAGCCTCAGACCCGAGTGCTCAGCAAACACAGGCTGTGCTGGAGTTCATCCTGCTCTGCTGCCCAGCGCGGGCTGGGGAGGGGCAAGCAGTCCAGGCCACTGTGCTGACCCCAGCCGCTCCCGCCACCCACCTGCCCAGTGCCCTGCCACCTGCCAACAAGTGCGCCAATTACCCAAGATCCAGAGCCCACAAGTCCTGGCTGGATAAGGGCCTCTAGGAGAGCGTGGCATCCAGCCCCTCCAGCCCAGCTCCTGGCAACTGCACCGCAGGTGAGGGCAACAGAAAATAAACACTTTCCAGCAGAGAGCTTCCTGCTCTGTGAATGTCTTTCAGGTGGAACAGGGGTGGGAGTGGGGACAGTGTAAGTGGTGGGGTGGGGAGTGCAAGGGTCTTCACCTGTGGCTTCATCCAGCTTTTCCTTCAGCCAGACAATCCCGAATGGCTAATTCTTGGGGAGGGAAAGGAAGGCTAAGTGCATGGCCCCCTGCCAGGACTCAGTCTGGGAGATGGCCCAACTCCTCCCACCAAGAAGCATCAGCTTCCTCTAGGCATGCTCTCTGCAGTCTCTCCCAGGAGCCCCACCCAGCACCTCCACAGGCTAGGCATCTATCCAGGTTTCCCCAGGTGGTGGCTGCAGTGCCAGGAGCCCTCTCGACAGAGGCAGGTACCCGGCCCAGGAGGGGTCTCTGGCCTGGTTCCCTCCCTCATCCTCCTTCACACTTTCTTCCCCTCCAAGCCTCTGCCCTGTGGCCCACACTCTGGGTCTAGAAACTCCCCCAGCCCACAGGAGCCACTCCTTCCTGCAGGACACGGGTGGCGAGAGCATTTCCCCCACAGCACCTTCCCAGGGAGAAGAGCCCCCTCCCTTCCCTCCTTATGGCCCCTTCCAACCCCCTGAATGTGACCACAGAAGCTCCAAGGGATTACCAGAGGTGGGGTCTGTAGGTCCTTGGGGAAACTAAGCCCTGTCCTTGGGCTGATGGCATGTGACCACTGACCACTGGACATCCAGATTAACTTTCCTCAGCCAGAGACACACATCCCACGCCAACCGCGGCAGGTCAGGGGATGGACGAAGCCACCAGAGCAAGGGTAGCTGTCTCCCACACCCCAGGCAGTGGCTGGGAGGCGGGCACAGAGCCTGGGGTGGGGGCTGTGAGGGGGCACAGCTCCCAGGGTGGGGGCCTTGGTGGTAGGAGTGGCTAGTCCCAGGCTGGGTTGTGACCCAAACTCCTCTGGGCCCAGCCTTCGCTCCCAGGCCCTGCCCTGCCCTGCCCATGAGGAGTCCGAGGAGCGAGGAGGCTGGAGCTGGGGCCTCAGGGTTGTGGGCACCCAGGCCCAGGAGCCTCCCGAAGACAAGGAGCCCCTGCTGTCATCCCCTGGGATGCAGGAGAAGGCCCGGCCCTCCTGTTTCTGGTTCTCTCCAGGGTCTCCTGGTGGTTCTAAGGAAGAGCAGCCGGGTCCTAGGGGACCACCTATGCTGGATCCTGCTTTCTTGCCCAGGAGTTTCCATGTCCAGCCCTGATACTTTTAAGAAAACCAAAACAGCACTTTGGGAGGCAGGGGTAGGTGAATCACTAGGTCAGGAGTTCGAGACCAGCCTGGCCAACATAGTGAAATCCCATCTCTACTAAAAAAAAAAAAAAAAAAATACAAAAATTAGCCAGGTATGGTGGTGCATGTCTGTAATCTCAGCTACTCTGGAGACCAAGGCAGGAGAATCGCTTGAATCTGGGAGGCGGAGGTTGCGGTGAGTAAGATCGAACCACGACAGAGCAAGCCTCTGTCTCAAAGGAAAAAAAGAAAAACAAGAAAACCAAAACAGTTTCCAAAACCCAACACCACAGGCCAAGTACTGGATTTCTCACATTTCTGAAGGGGGTGCCTGCCCAAACCACCTCTGTGGGGAGCAACCTTCATGGGCCTGATCCAGCCAGGGCACCCCTTTATGCTGGGGCACTCCCCTATGCCACGGCACTTCCCCTATGCCCTATGCCAGGGTACCCCCCATGCCACAGCACTCCCCCTATGCCAGGGCAATCCCCTATGCCGGGGCACTCCTCTATGCCAGGGTACTCCCCTATGCCAGGGCACCCCCCCATGCCACAGCACTCCCCCTATGCCAGGGCACTCCCTCTATGCCAGGACACTCCCCCATGCCATGGCACTCCCCCTATGCCAGGGCACTCCCCCTATGCCAGGGCACTCCCCCCAAGCCACAGCACTCCCCTTATGCCGGGGTACTCCCCTATGCTGGGGCAGTCCCCTATGCCAGGGCACTCCCCTATGCCGGGGCACTCACCCTATGTACAGACGGACACCAGGGAGCCAGGGCCACCAGGACCTCTCAGACCAGCTGCAACTAACTGGCAGTTCCATCTACAGACATGGGGTTCTGCAATAGTGCATGTGGAGCATGTGTGTGTGTGCTGTGTGTTGTGTGGGTGCATGTGGAGTGTGTGTGCTATGTGTGGTCGTGTGGGTGCATGTGGAGTGTGTGTGTGCTGTGTGTGCTCATGAGTGCATGTGGAGTGTGTGTGTGTGTGGTCGTGTGGGTGCATGTGAAGTGTGTGTGCTCTGTGTGCTCGTGTGGGTGCATGTGAAGTGTGTGTGCTCTGTTCCTGTGGGTGCATGTGAAGTGTGTGTGCTGTGTGTGCTCGTGTGGGTGCATGTGGAGTGTGTGTGTGCTGTGTGTGTGGGGGTGCCTGTGGAGTGTGTGTGCTGTGTGTGCTCGTGTGGGTGCATGTGAAGTGTGTGTGCTGTGTGCTCGTGTGGGTGCATGTGGAGTGTGTGTGTGTTTTGTGGGTGCATGTGGAGTGTGTGTGCTGTGTGTGCTCGTGAGTGCATGTGGAGTGTGTGTGTGCTGTGTGTGCTCGTGAGTGCATGTGGAGTGTGTGTGTGCTGTGTGTGGTCGTGTGGGTGCATGTGAAGTGTGTGTGCTCTGTGTGTTCCTGTGGGTGCATGTGAAGTTTGTGTGCTGTGTGTGCTCGTGTGGGTGCATGTGGAGTGTGTGTGTTTTGTGGGTGCATGTGGAGTGTGTGTGTGCTGTGTGTGGGGGGGGTGCCTGTGGAGTGTGTGCGCTGTGTGTGCTCGTGTGGGTGCATGTGGAGTGTGTGTTTTGTGGGTGCATGTGGAGTGTGTGTGTGCTGTGTGTGTGTGGGGTGCCTGTGGAGTGTGTGTGCTGTGTGTGCTTATGTGGGTGCGTGAGGAGTGTGTGTGTGTGCTGTGTGTGGTTGTGTGGGTGCATGTGGAGTGTGTATGTGTGCTGTGTGTGTTGTGTGGGTGCCTGTGGAGTGTGTGCTATGTGTGGTTGTGTCAGTGCATGTGGAGTATGTGTGTGTGCTGTGTGTGGTCGTGTGAGTGCATGTGGAGTGTGTGTGTGCTGTGTGTGGTCGTGTGAGTGCATGTGGAGTGTGTGTGTGCTGTGTGTCGTCGTGTGAGTGCATGTGGAGTGTATGTGTGCTGTGTGTGGTCGTGTGAGTGCATGTGGAATGTGTGTGTGTGCTGTGTGTGGTTGTGTGGGTGCATGTGGAGTGTGTGTGTGTGCTGTGTGTGGTCGTGTGAGTGCATGTGGAGTGTGTGTGCTGTGTGTCATCGTGTGAGTGCATGTAGAGTGTATGTGTGCTGTGTGTGGTCGTGTGAGTGCATGTGGAGTGTGTGTGTGCTGTGTGTGGTTGTGGGTGCATGTGGAGTGTGTGTGTGCTGTGTGTGGTCATATGAGTACATGTGGAGTGTGTGTGTGTGTGTGCTGTGTATGGTTGTGGGTGCATGTGGAGTGTGTGTGTGCTGTGTGTGGTCATGTGAGTGCATGTGGAGTGTGTGTGTGTGCTGTGTGTGCTTGTGTGAGTGCATGTGGAGTGTGTGTGTGCTGTGTGTGGTCGTGTGAGTGCATGTGGAATGTGTGTGTGTGCTGTGTGTGGTCGTGTGAGTGCATGTGGAATGTGTGTGTGTGCTGTGTGTGGTCGTGTGAGTGCATGTGGAATGTGTGTGTGTGCTGTGTGTGGTCGTGTGAGTGCATGTGGAATGTGTGTGTGTGCTGTGTGTGGTCGTGTGAGTGCATGTGGAGTGTGTGTGCTGTGTGTCATCGTGTGAGTGCATGTAGAGTGTATGTGTGCTGTGTGTGGTCTTGTGAGTGCATGTGGAGTGTGTGTGTGCTGTGTGTGGTTGTGGGTGCATGTGGAGTGTGTGTGCTGTGTGTCATCGTGTGAGTGCATGTGGAGTGTATGTGTGCTGTGTGTGGTCGTGTGAGTACATGTGGAGTGTGTGTGTGTGTGCTGTGTGTGGTTGTGGGTGTATGTGGAGTGTGTGTGTGCTGTGTGTATCGTGTGAGTGCATGTGGAGTGTGTGCATGCTGTGGGTACAGGATACATGAATGCATGCATGTTGTGTGCAGGGCTGTGATGTGTGTTCATACTGGGGATTTAGTGTGTGCATGCTCTGAGTGATGTATGTGCATGTACGTGGTGTTTGCATGTGATGTGTGTGCATGTGGTGTTAGCACATGCATGTAGTGTCTGTGTGCATGGAGTGTGTGTGCATGTGTGTGCTGTGTTTGCATTTGGTGTGTGCACATGCTATGGATGGCATGGGCCTGGGGAGGAGACATGCAGACAGGCAGAGCAAGCACAGACCAGTGGAGGGTATGCTCTGGTAGCCTTCTGATTGCTTTTTCCCCAGAACTGGCCTTTGCACCTCCTCCACTGGCCGCCCCATTTCCTTGGACCTGGAGCCAGCAGAGGAAAGGCAAAGGTCCCACTGGTACCCATCCAGAGGGCCAGGATGGGACGGGGGCTTCAGAAGCACCCAGATTCTGCTGAAGGTCCCAGGCCCCTGACAGCAGCACAGGCGAGGGGGCTGGGGACGCAGTGGGTGAGGAGTTTCCACCAGCCCAGCCCATAATTCATAGATGTGAGTTAAAAGGCCCCCTCCCTCCACACCTTGGTGTTTACAAGAGAAAGCTCTTCCTGTGGGCCTGGGAGAGGCTGCTGGCCACACACAAAAGGAAATAAAAATCTGTCAGGAAGGGAGTGCAGATTCCTGGAAAACAGGCAAAGCTCAGAGGTCATCTAAGGACCCTGGCCTCTGTCAACCCACCTCAGCCTCCTCTTTCTACATGGTTTGCAGTCCCAGAACCCCTCCTGCTCCAGGCAGTTCCAGGAAGATGGAAGTGAGGACCCAGGAGAAGGTGGAGCAGGGTAGGAAAGCTGGGCAAAGACCCCCTGACACCAGGGACCCTGTGTACAATGGGAGAGAAGACACCAGGGGACCAGCTTTTCCCAAGAAAGACTCTGACCTCAACCAAAGGAGGAAAAATCAGTAACGCACCAAAGAGGGGTGCAGGGAAGAAGAAAGTGCCTTCAGGCAGTGGGAATTGAGTGTGTCAGGGTCCTGAGACAAGCTTAGAGTACTAGGACCCCCATAAATAAAGATTAACACCTTGTGCCTACCTGGGTTCCCTGTTCTGTTCCTTGGTCTATGTGCCTGTGTCTGTGTTCCTTGGTCTTTATGCCAATACCATGCTGTTTCAATTACTGTGGCTTTGCAGTGTATTTTGAACTCAGGTAGTGTGATGCTTCCAGCTTTTCATTTGTTTGTTTTGCTCTGTTTTGCTGAAGGCTGCTTTGGCCATTTGAGGTCTTTTGTGGTTCTATATGAATTTTAGAATTTTTTTTTTCTATTTTCTATTTCCATGAAGAATGTCACTGGTATTTTACATAAGAATGTCATTGGTCATTTTCTATTTCTATTTATTCTGTTTTCTATTTCTGTGAAGAATGTTATTTGTATTTTGATAGGTATTGTGTTGAATCTGTAGATCACTTTATGTAGTATAGAGATTTTAGCAATATCAGCTCTTCCAATCTGTGAACAAGGGTTAGCTTTCCATTTACCTGTGTCTTCTTCAGTTTCTTTCATGAGTGTTCCAGTTTTCAATGTGCAGATCTTTCATCTTTTTGGTTAAATGTATTCCTAAGTATTTTATTTTTTGTAGCTATTGTAAATGGAATTTTTAAATTTCTTTTTTAGGTAGTTATCTGTTAGTGTATAGAAATGCTACTGATTTTTGGATATTGATTTCATTTCATTTTGTTTTGTTTTTTAGAGATAGGGTCTCACCCTGTCACCCAGGTTGGATCATGGCAGCCTTAGACTCCTGGACTAGAGTGATCCTCCTGCCTCAGCCTCCCAAGCAGCTGGGACTACAGGCAAATGCCACCATACCCAGCTATGTACATTGATTTTGTAGTCTACAACTTTGCTGAATTTGCTTTTTAGTTTTAACAGTTTTTTATTTGAGTCTTTAAGGTTTTTTGTATCTAAGATCATGTTGACTGGAAACAATGATTATTCAACTTCTTCCTTTCTTCTTTGGATGGCTTTTATTTCTTTCTCTTGCCCAATTCCTCTGGCTAGGACGGCCCGTACTATGTTAAATACAAATGGTGAAAGTGGCCATCCTTGTCTTGTACCAGATCTTAGAGAAAAATCTCAACTTTCCATTTCCCCATTTGACATGATATATATATATATATTATATAAAATATATATATTTTATATAATATATATATATTTTTTTTGTTTTGTTTTTTACAGAAAACCCCCCCTCCCCTTGATATAATATTAACTATAGATTTGTCCTATGTGGCCTTGGTGAAGTTGAGGTTCATTCCTTCTACCCTTAACTTGTTGAGAGTTTTATGATAAAGGGATGTTGGATTTTGTCAAGTGCCTTTTCTACCTCTGTTGAGATACTGATGTGGTTCCGTCCTTGATTCTGCTGATGAGATGCATCACGCTTCCAGATTTGTGAATGCTGAGCCTCCCTTGGCTCCCTGGGATGACTACCACTTGGTCTTGGTGAACGATCTTTTCAGTGTGCTGTTGAATTTGGTTTGCTAATATCTGGCTGAGAATTTTTGCCTCTGTATTCATCAAGAATATGGGCCTGTAGCTTTTGTTGTTTGGTCTAGTTTGGTATTGGAACAATGCTGGCCTCATAAAATGAGTTTGGAAGTATGCTCTCCTATTCCATTTTTGGGAAACGTTTCAAAATAATTGATATTGTATCTTCTTTAGATCTTTGGCAGAATTCAGCAGTGAAGTCACTGGGCCTTGGGCTTCTATTTTTGATGGGAGACTTTATTAGTGACTCAATCTCCTTACTCATTATCAATCTGTTCGGATTTTCTGTCCCTTCATAACTTAATCTTGGTTGGCTGCATTTCCAGGAGTTTACCCATTTTTTCTAGGTTATCAGATTTGTTAGTGGATAATTGTCCGTGGTAGTCTCTTATGATTCTTTTTGCTTCTGTTCTGTCAAGTGTAATGCCTCCTTTTTCATCTCTGATTTTTGTTTATAGTCTAGCTAAAGATTTCTCAATTTGTTTATATATTTTAAAAACCAACTCTTGATTTCATTGGGTGTTTGGTTTTTTAGACAGGGTCTCCCTCTGTCGCCCAGACTGGAGCGCAGTGGCATGATCACAGCTCACTGCAACCTTAACCTCCTGGGCTCCAGCAATCCTGCCTCAGCCTCCTGAATCGCTGGGACTACAGGTACATGCCACCATGCCCGGATAATTTTTGTATTTTTTGTAGGAGCAGAGTTTCACCCTGTTGCCCAGGCTGATCTCAGACTCCTGGGCTCAAGGGATCTGCCTGTGTGAGCCACCCAAAATGCTGGGATTATAGGAGTGAGCCACTGTGCCTGGCCGCATGGGTCTTCTCTGTGGTCTTTATGGTCTCTATTTTATTTATTTCGGCTTCTGATCTTTATTGTTTCCTTTTTTTGTCAATTTTGAGCTTTGTTTTGGTTTTTTAGTTCCTTAAGGTGCAAAGCTGGTTATTTATTTGAGATCTTTCTTCTTTTTTGATGTAAGCAATTGCTATAAGCTTCCCTCTTAGAATCACTTTTGCTGCATCCCACAGATTTCGGTCTGTTGTGTCCCCAATTTAATTTGTCTCAAGAAATGTTTAAATTTCTCCTTTAATTTCATCATTGATTCATTGGTTTTATGTATTGGTGAATTTTCCAAGGTTTCTCCTGCTACTCTTTCCAGTTTTATACCCTTGTGAACAGAAAAGGTACTTGTATGATTTCAATCTTCTTAAATGTATTAAGACTTATGCCGTGACCTAACACATTTTCTGGCTTGGAGAATGTTTCATGTGCAATCGAGAAGAATGTATGTTTGTTGCTGTTGCACAGAATGTTCTGTACCTGTCCTTCATGCCCATTCACTGTACACTGTAGTTTAAGTCCAATGTTATGTTGATTTTCCTTCTAGATGATCTACCCGTTGCTGAAGGTGGGGTACTGCAGTTCCCTGCTATTACCGTATTGCTATCTGTCTGTCCCTTCAGATCTGCTAATATTCGCTTTATGTATTTAGGTGCTCTCATGTTGGGTGCATATATATTCACAATTGTTATATCCTTTTGATGAAATGATCCCTTTATCATTGTATCAGGACCATCTTTGTCTGTTTCTACAATTTTGACTTAAAGTCTATTTTTCAATAGTTTTTTTTCTCAGATTCTGCAGGGATGAAAAGGTATTTTATCTGATATAAGTATAGGTCTTGCTACTCTCTTGGGTTTCCATTTGCATAGATTATCTTTTTCTTTTTTCTTTTCCCTTTTATTTATTTATTTTTTTGAGACAGAGCCTCATTCTGTCACCCAGGCTGGAGTGCAGTAGTGCAATCTTGGCTCACTGCAACCTCCGCCTCCCAGGTCCAAGTGATTCTCCAGCCTCAGCCTCCCAAGTAGCTGGGACCACAGGCGCGTGACACCACACCCGGCTAATTTTTTGTATTTTTAGTAGATATGGGATTTCACCATGTTAGCCAGGATGGTCTCTATCTCCTGATCTTGCGATTCGCCCGCCTCAGCCTCCCAAAATGCTGGGATTACAGGCGTGAGCCACCACACCTGGCCAGCTGAAGAAGTTTCTAAGCAAAGCACTATGGTGCAGCTTGGTGCTCTTGAAAGCTTGTAGTGAAATTCATGAAGAGAAAATGGTTTAAACATGATGTTTTTAGTTAAAGGGGAATCAAAACTTAAAAGTTTGCAAACTTCTCAGCTGGCCCGTGCTGAAAGGAATGAGAAAGCGTGTTCAGGATAGAATCAGGGTGTAGCCAAGCCCCGCTGGGTGAGATCAGCACAGCTCAACCACCTCTGAGGAAGCCAGGTACTGTCCGTGGAGACAGTGAAAGAATGAGCCCAAGGCTGATGGTTTGGAGCCCGTGGGACTGCCCCATTCATCACAGACCCAGAGTGCAAGAGGCCTGGAAACAGAATGATTTCAAAGGCAGGCTCTGCCCGGCCTGGTGGGGTGACCTCCCTGGACTTCTTCACAGCCCTCCTCGCCGCCCAGGTGGACTCCAGCAGGTACTGGTGGTCTGTGCACCCAGCAGAGGTGTGGGGCATGTCTACCTCCACCTAGATGTCAAGGGGTGCCTCTGAAGGCTGGGAGGCCAGAGAACCACCATGGGGCAGAGCCGCCACAGAAAGGCCCCACTAGGGCAATGCCCAACAGAGCTTGGAGTCAGGGCCGCCTCCAAGACTTCAGAGCAAGGGGGCAGCTGGCTTAGGATTTCACACCTCCAGACTCAGACACAGAACCGTGCAGAGCTAGGGTTGCCACAGAACAGCCACAGGGGCTGGCCTAGGCACAGGGCATGGGCGGGTCTGTGCCCACTGTCTCTGAAAGGCGGATCCCTTGACTGCCCCAGTGGGATGGGAGAGAAGTGAATTAGGCCAAAGAAAGACTCCTTGTGAGCCTTACGATCTAATGCTGTTTACCTATTGCCTTTGTCCTTGCCCAGGACCTGCCACGCTTTCTTCTTTCCCGTCTCTCCCTTTAGAAATAGGCGCATCTGTCCTCTGCTGGCCCCACCCCTGCGTTCCGGAAGCACACCTCTCGATTGCCTCTGCAGGCTCACAGCTGGAGGAGAACCGCCTCTGGGTGAATCGTACCTTGAGTCTCACCCAGCTCTGATTTACACGATGTGTCGATGAGACTCTCAGACTTCAACTATTGAGTTGACGCTGGAATGAGTGACAACCCTTGGTCTGTTAGGATGCAGTGAATGTATTTTGCATGTGAGGAAGACAGGAATTTTGCAGGGTGGAATGCTATGGCTGGAATGTCTGTGTCCTCCCAAAATTCCTGTGCTGAAATCCTAGCCCCAAGGAGAAAGTATCAAGAAGTGGGGTCTTTGGGGAGGTGATTAGGTCCTGGTGGCAGAGCCCTCATGAATGGCACATGTGCATATTCACCCTTCCCCCAGGTGAGGTCACAGTCAGAGTTCGACATCTGTGAACCAGAAGGCAGGCGCTAGCCAGACAGAGTCCGCCAGTGCCTTGATCTTGGACTTCCAGCCTCCGGAGCAGTGAGACATTGGTGTCTGTTGTTGATAAGACACCCACGCTGTGGTATTGTCGTAGCAACCAACCCCAACAGACTAAGACACCTTCCTTCCCCTTCCCCTTCCCTTCCCCTTCCCTTTACCCTTCCCCTTCCCCTTCCCCTTCCCCTTCCCCTTCCCCTTCTCTTCCCTCCTCGTCCAGCATGGAAGATATGGCCAAGGGGTTGAAGACATGAAGTTATGGAGATTGGGAAGCCACACTGAGGCACAGGCTGGAGCCTGGGAGCTGCACAAAGGTGTGAACCAGCGGCTCTGGCTTTCTAGGACATGCAGGTGGCAGGAGTAGAGGAGAGCCCCTCAGAATGCAGACCAGTGGCCCCCATTGCTGAAGGTGTCAGGGAAGGAGCGCAAAGGGAATGGATGGAGGCCATCAGTGCTACAGGGAGATCAGTCATGTGAAGCAAACAAGTAAAAACATTCAGGATAAAGGGGATGGAGTTCTCCCTGCTGGGGAAGACATTCACAGACACAGAAGTCTGAGAGGCTAGAAGGAATCCTGGGGTGTTGAGTTGGAACAGACAGTGTTGGTGAGATCTCTTGGCTGTTGACTGGATGCACAGGTAGATACAGAGATACGGATGTGTGTCACGTACAGCGAGATACACACGTCCATCCCAGGCTGTCCGCTGGGAGGACCCAGCGGCATCGACACTCTCATAGCAACGAGCATGCCTAGTTCCCAGACCTTGGTTTCCAAACACTGTCCTTCCCTGAAAGGAATGATTCCACGGCTGGGAATCATTCATCAGAGCACAAGTGCCAGGGAAAGAACAAAATGACCCTGGGACATCTTTTTATGCTGTAAAGTACAGACTTGGTCAATGAAGGATATGGGCACATCCAAGGGACACAGGGGCCAGCCCAAGGGGGCTCCCATGCCTACATCAGAAACCATTTTACCATCAAAAATAAATAATTGGCCAAGCCTGGTGGCTCACACCTGTAATCCCAGCACTTTGGGAAGCCGAGGCAGGTGGCTCCGTTAAGGTCAGGCATACAAGACCAGCCCGGCCAATGTGGTAAAACCCCATCTCTACTAAAACACAAAAACTCACTAGGTGTGGTAATGCATGTCTGTGGTCCCAGCTACTCGGGAGGCTGAGGCAGGAGAATCACTTGAACCCGGGAGGCGGAGGTTACAGTGAGCTGAGATTGTGCCACTGCACTCCAGGCTGGGCGACAGAGTAAGAATCACTCTCTAAACAAATACATAAATAAATAAATATAATTCATGGATTACAGCCCTCTGGACAAAATAGGAACCCACAAGCTGACAGTGTACATGAATGAACAAGGAAGATGAGAAAACTCACATTTTTTAATAGTCACGTACCAGCTAATGAATGCAGAAGGAATTACAGAAATGAAGGTTGGTCCATGGGCAGCTCTCCTGGAGGTGGCTAATTTGGGGTGGTGAGCTGTGAGGCTGCTGGGTAGACACTTAAAGAACAGGACATTGGTGCGATCCTGGAAGACCAATCAATTACAGAGGGAAAAAGGAGAATCTCAGGTGGAGAATCCTGGCCGACCCCCCAGGACCAGGGGCCAGGGCTGGCATGGGAGAAAGAATGAAAGTCGGGAGTGCATGTCCGCAGCATGTGGGGCAAAGGCAGTGACCACTTCCTGGAGAGGCAGAGGGGACGTGGGAGCTCTTAGTACTGCTCTGGAAGCTTTTAAGTAAGTGTTGCTTAACATTACTCAGACAGATTAAATAGATAAGTGATATAGATAGGTGGATGGATGAATAGATAGAGTGATACACAACAGATAGATAGATAGAATAACATAACAAGCACTTGTAAAATAACCACCCGCATATGTCCTATTTTAACATTTTAGTTGCTTCTAATTCATTTAAAAACATGATCTGCTGGGTGTGGTGGCTCATGGCTGTAATCCCACACTTTGGGAGACCAAGGTGGGCAGATCACCTGAGGTCAGGAGTTCAAGACCAGCCTGGCCAACATGGCGAAACCCCATCTCTACTAAAAATACAAAAGTTAGCTGGGCATGGTGGTGGGTGCCTGTAATCCCAGCTACTCGGGAGGCTGAGGCAGGAGAATCACTTGAACCCTGGAGGCAGAGGTTGCAGTGAGCTGAGATGGTGCCACTGCACTCCAGCCTGGGTGACAGAGTGAGACGGGGAGGTAACCCCATCCTTCACATGGGGCTGTCCTTGCCCTCAGTGTGTCTGTATCTTGGCTAAACATGTGCTTCACACACAGTGTCTGTCACATCCGTTTGAAATTTTGCATCATGGCATCCCCCAACATGTGCCTTTGCTGTCGCTTTCTCTCTCGCCACCGTTTTGGGCACATGCTGGTGGGGATGGGGGTGCAGCTGGCATGTGACCCTCACATGAATGTTAACCTGCCCATAGAGTCCACGCCTCATGGATCTGGGCTGGGCCTGTGTTGTAGTTCTGGGTCTGAGTCTCACAAGGGCTGGGCAGCTTGGTCTTATGCCTCTTGGAAGCCCGAGGCAGCCATGTATGAAGTCCAGCTGCCCCTCTAAAGACACCAGGTGGAGAAGCCACGTGCACAGGGAGAGACCCTGAGGGCGTACGGAGGAAAATTGGGGAACCCAGCTGACAGCAGGATCGAGGCCCCAGAAATTCGACTCCAGTGGAGCTGCTCCTGCCGGCCCCCGCTCCACCGTCCAGGCCACAGAGCTGTGAGGGAGGAATGGCGCCGCCCAGATGTCCCAGCCCTGCAGCCTCGCAGGCAATGGGAGGAGCCTCGACACGAGCCCCCCCACGGCTGCGTACGGGAGTCCTCTTCACCCTGCCACCTCCTCAATGTCACACATCCGATGAACATGCTGATGTGCCTTTCATTGCACTTCCTCATGTTAAGGACACTGGATGCCATTTCAAGCTTACTGGCCATGGGACATCTTTTGAGAAGTGTTTGTTCGATTCTACACACATTGCCTCCTAGGCTGCCTGCCAGTTTTTCACTGGTTTGTAGAAATATGCACGCACGCACACACACACGTACACACACACACAGAGAGACACACACACATACACATACACACATGTACACACACAGACACACATATACACACACAGAGACACACATACACACACACGTACAGAGGCAGGAGGAGAGAGATGTGTCTCAGTTTGACATGGCTGCTACATACTGCCAGGCTTTACATGCGAAGATTTGTTGAGGATTTCTGCGTTTGTGTTCGTGAGCGAGACTGGTCTGTAATTTTATTTTTCTTTGTTGAGTTTGGGTATCGCGTTTTCCCGGAACTGAATCACGGCAGGTGGAGTTGCTGTTCCCAACACGCCTCGGCTGCGGAAGAGCTCGTGTGAGATGGAGTCATTTACTCCTTCAATGTTCAGTGGAATTCCCTGGCGAAGCCACTTGTGACTGGAGGTCCCACTGTGGGAAACGTTTTAATGACAGATCCAGTTTCTTTAGCAAATGTATGGTCACTCATCTTTCTTCTTATTTTAGTTTTGATAAGTTGTAATTTTCTAGGGATTTTCCCGTCTCATCTAAACTTCCTAGCATGTTCCTTGCACCCTAGTTTTAAGGTCCACAGGTCTCCAGCGCAGCCCCCTTTCCTTCTCCCTCGCAGGTGCCCCCTTCACTGTGTTTTCGGTCAGCATCATCAGAGATTTACAAGTTTGGGACATTTTCAAAGAATGGAGAGCTGGCTTTTCTGGCCGTCAGTGGCAGGTGTGTTCTGAAGATTTCTCCTCCCCGTGGCTCTAGCCCCTCTCTGAGAACACTGCAGACACCTCTTCTCGTAGCTCAGGTCTCCCGAGGAAGAACACTCTCCATCTCTCTTGTTTGAGTCTGTGCTTATTTCAGCTGTGTTCTTGGAGCGTATTTCCTAGGAATAGAATTTAGCTTGGCAGTTAATCATTTCACTTCACAATTAAATTCTTTCACCATTTTGAAGATCCCATTCCCTTGTGACTTGGCTGTTACATCTCGATGTGGAAGTCAGGTGTTGGTATGATCGCTGTCCTTTTGAAGGCAATGTGGCTTTTTCTTCTCCCATTATTAAGTGCCCTATTTCTCTTTGGTTTTCAGCAATTGTACTGTGCTGGGCGCAGGTTTCTTGCGTTCGCCCAGCTTGGGTTTGGAACACTTCTGGAGCCGGCGCTTTACCTCAACACTTGAGACGTGCCATCAAATCTATCATAACCTGCTAGCAGGATCCAGGAATTCAATCACAGAAAATAGGGAGGGTCCCGTTACCATGAGGCTAGTGAAAAACCGTGTTTTCAGCTACTCATCCAGCCACACGTGGCCAGGGCCCGGGCACGGCGCTGCCTGTGTGTTGGCCAGTGGCCCAGAGCGATCGAGTGAGGCTGGAAGGCTGCATGGAGCAGGAAGCAGGTGCAGCCTGAGGTCATCACGTGGCAGAGTCTGGGGCTAGGTGAGTGGGGAGTGAGAGGACACTGAGGGTCTGCGCAGGGTGGGCAACTGGTGCCAGCTGCAGCCAATGGCTGACTGTTTCTTTCACTCTCCTGCATTCCTGTTCAGGATGCTGCAGCCCTGAGCTTTGATGGGTAAAGAAAGCCCTCAGTGGCTGTGATGCACAGAAAATAAAAATTTAGCTTTTAATACAAGAACTCAAGTGATAGTTTGCTTTTTCTTTCAAATATTCCTGTTATCATACCTTGGAATTTTGTCTATTTTATCTTGTTCCCAATTTCTTTCTTTTTTCTTTTTTTTTTTTTGAGATGGAGTCTCGTGCTGTTGCCCAAGCTGGAATGCAGTGGCACCATCTCGGCTCACTGAAACCTCCACCTCCTCCCTGCCTCAAGCAATTCCCCTGCCTCAGCCTCCCAAGTATCTGGGATTACAGGCACGCACCACCATGTCCCACTAATTTCTTTGTATTTTTACTGGAGATGGGATTTCACCATGTTGGTCAGACTGGTCTTGAACTCCTGACCTCAGGCAATCTGCTCACCTAAGCCTCCCAAAGTGCTGGGATTACAGGTGTGAGCCACTCCGCCCAGCCTCCCCCAGTTTATTCTTTTACATCTCCAATTATTTTAAACTATGCATCACGCCATGCCTCTCCAAAGTGCTATTATTCCAAGGTCTCATGAAGCAAATTCTCCCCTTTGCTGCCTACGAGGGGTCGCCCTCAGTGGGTGTGTTACCTGATGAGTTTTGAAACAGTGAATCTTGAAACTGTCTTCTGGGAGCCCTTATTTCAGGGGATTCCTTTCCCTTCATATCCAGGTCTCATCCTCTTTCCCTGGGGGCCCCAGGGATGTCACTGAGGCCAGACTACACTTTGTTGTAATGTGTTGGCTCTGCGCCTTTGCAGTTACACAGGCAGTGTCTGTTCCAGCCCCAAAGCTAGCTGAAGGTCAGGCCTGTGTGTGCATCTCCGGCCGGGTGTTTTTCTTCCTACCCAGAACCCAGGCTGAGACAGGCAAAATCCCTTTTCATTCCCTGTCCTGTGGGGCAGAGGTTTCTGTTTGCCCCCTGCACAGAGAGCATGGCCCGCCCAGGGTATTGCCTCCCGCAGGGTCTCAGTTTTATGCACCCCTGCCCGCCCTGCTGCCCCATGGCCAGAGCTTGTCCCCAAGACCTGCAGCTAAGCACAGCAGACCCCCGCAGCGCTGCAGGCCCTCAGTTCTGGATCCCAGCACCCTCTTCGTTGGCGGCGCCAATTCACCCCCCAGAGATTCCCTCTTGCTTGTTGTCAATTCAGCATACTTTTCCAAGAATTCAACTTGTCTGCGTATCTTGTAGCTCAAACTTTTGTCAAAAATAAAAGCCTCTTAAAATTCTCTCTTATCTTTTATTTCAAAGGATATTAAATAATAGTACTCAAGGCTGGGCGTGGTGGCTCATACCTGTAATCCTGGCACTTTGGGAGACCAAGGCGGGTGGATCACTTGAGGTCAGGAGTTTGAGACCAGCCTGGCCAACATGGTGAAATTCTGTCTGTACTAAAAGAAAAAAATACACACACACACACACACACACACACACACACACATAAAATTAGCTGCGTATGGGGCTGCATGCCTTTAATCCCAGCTATTTGGTAGGCTGAGGCAGGAGAATTGCTTGAACCCAGGAGATGGAGGTTGCAGTGAGCTGAGATTGCACCATTGCACTCCAGCCTGGGCAACAAGAGCGAAACTCCGTCTCAATCAATCAATCAATCAATCAAAGCAGTACTCAAGATAAAATCCAGAACTCGCCTTAGTTTCTCTGCCCTCTGCTGGTGAGGCCTTACCCTCTGAATTGTTTCAAAAGCCCAAGTTCACCCTGCAAGGCCTCTCCTATCTCAGAAGGGACAGGGACAGCGTGGTGCGCTCTAGCACTGGCAGCTCCTCCATTCTTTATCCCCAGGGACTGGGGATGAGGACAGGCCGGCCGACTTCCTCCTTTCCCACTTGGGATGCTGAGAGGCGAACTGTCTGCATTCCCTAGGAGAGATTTGACAGGTATGTTAGCATGCAAGGCATGAAGGCGGCAGAGACTCCACATGAATCCCCGTGACTGCAGCTCACAGCTGCTCCCTGCTGGCTGTGTGTGACCACCTAGGAGGTGTGCCAGCCGGACCCTCTTCCATGGAGTGCATGGAGGAGCCTCCTTGGTTCGCTTGAGCCTGGGGTTTCCTCTGGCTGCTCCCGACAAGGACAGGGCAGGAGAGGCACTCAAGCTGGCCATTTTTCTGCCCATGCAAGAGCCCTCTGGAGGGCAGCTTTGGCTTGAAGGCAACCTGCTGGCTCGCTGAGGCTTTTTCAGGACGGTGCTGACGTTGGAAACTCTTTCTATGCAACATTCTTCTCCTGTCCTTCTCTCCAAGAGGACCCAAGCAGACTGTGAGCCAAGAAAACAGACAGCAAATGGGATTTTGAGACCAGCCAGCCGCAGCCTGCCTGGCGTGGGAGGGCCGCCTGGAGTGCAACCTGGGGCCTGGATATCCTGGCTCGAGGCAAGGGCTGGTCACGGAGGGTTCCCTGACAGTGGCCTGAGCGAGCTTCCCAGGGAGGACTACACCTTAGCCCATGTGATGGCTCGGCGGCCTGGAGGGTCTTGGGGGCAAATGCCTACAGGGACAGCCACGTACTAGCCATCACCAAGTCGCAGTAACCCCACAGGAGATGATGAGAACGCCAGGAGGTGCATGAGCAGTCAGGTCCAGGGTGAAGCAAGGGGCCCTGCGGAGGACGGGCAAAGCTGCAGGGAAGCTGTAATGCTCAGCCACGGCAGGGTTGTGCACCAAGGTCTGGTCCCTGAGGGGAGACCCGGTGACACAGGAGAGGGCATCAGGCAGTGCCTGCAGACACCTCGAGCCCACATCTGCAGGTGCATCTGTGCAGGTGGCAGTCACCCCACTCTGGGACACACTCCGCCCTTCTGGCCTTGGGGGGTGACGCAGCATGGGCTTTATTATTTCTGATGTGCTGTCTTGACCCAGTTTTGAGGCCCCCAGAGGCCGGTCAGTTCCCTCCTTGAGTAGCCAGCTAAGTCCATACCCAACCACTTCCTGATCGGCCCCTCATGCTGCCGGGCGTCGGTCATAGCCGGCTGCTCCCCGTCCCTGAGTGTTTCAGGTGGCACTGCCCTGCGGCAGCCCTCCTCATTTGGAGCTGTAAGTGACAAAGCACTCTGCCTTTCATCTCTAGAGTGTCAGGGTGCCGTGCCATGCCTTACATCAAAAGAACTTTCAGATGCCCAGGTCGGCCTCCGGCCCCAGCCCCAGGAGGACTAGGCAGGGTGTCCTTCTGCCATCATGCACGGTTGATCCGGGGTGAGGGGCCGGTGGCCAGTGCTGGCTCATCATCTTGCCATCGGTTAAACATTTTCTTAGGCACTATTTTATTGCTTTTGACTCGTTACATGTAGAACTCATTGTTATTATTTCAGTTTCTGTGATAACTGGTGGTTGCCAGTACATAAAAGCAGTTCTATATGTTCGATTACTTACCCAAAGCATCTTACTGGTTCTGTAGGTTATTAGGTGAACAAAGCTTTGGATCTTCTCTGTGGGCATCCCTATCTCCTGCAGGGAGGGGAGAACGTCAGCCCTTCTGGCCTAACGTGCACAGCCTTGACTGCACCTGCCTGCCCTCACCCGCCATGAGACTCCCCAAATGCAGGCTGACTGGTAGCAGTGAGATAGGCATCCCTGGCTTTTTCCTGATTTGAATGCTGATTGTTAATATTTCATCAATTAATATGCTATTTGTTCTTTGTATAAAGTAGGTGTGATTTTTTAGGTGCATTATTTTAATTCCATATTTTATTTTACTTTTTTTTTTTTGAGACAGAGTCTCACTCTGTCAACCAGGCCGGAGTGCAGTGGCGTGATCTCAGCTCACTGGAAACTCTACCTCCCGGATTCAAGCGATTCTCCCGCCTCAGCCTCCCGAGTAGCTGGGACTACAGACATGTGCCACCACACCCAGCTAATTTTTGTATTTTTAGTAGAGACGGGGTTTCACCATTTTGGCCAGACTGGTCTCGAACTCCTGACCTCAAGTGATCCACCCGCTTCAGCCTCTCAAAGTGCTGGGATTACAGGTGTGAGCCACCACACCCAGCCCCCTTTTATTTTAAGTAGAAGATTTTAAGAGAAATGGATGCTAAATTTGTCAATTACTTTTTTCACTAATTACAACATAATTACATGATTTTTATACTTCAGTGTATTGATGTCATATATTATGTTATACTTCCAAATATTAAGTCATGATGGCATGTTGATCTTTAATAAATGACTGTGCATGAATTTACGGTATTTTATTTGGATTTTTGCATCCATTTTACTAAATAAATTGGAGTATTTTTCCTATGCTATATCAAAATTTGATATGAAGTTACATTAGCTATAAATATGAATTGGAAATTTTTTCACCTTTTTCTATTTCCTGGAATATTTTTTAAAATACTAGAAGAAACTGTTTCTTACCAATTAGGAAAAAGTCAGCTTGAAAACCATTTGGTCTTGGCATATTTTGCACTGACAAATGTTAAACGGACTTGCCAATTTCTTCCTTTTTTATTGATTTACCCAAGTTTTCCACTTATTCTGGTAATGTATTTCCTCTCAAATTTTCAAATTTCTTGCCATAAACGAGTACATAATATTACATAACTCACTTAATCTTTTTATTTTCTTATAGTCACGTCTGTGTTAAAATATGTTCCAACTGCTCCTCCTTTCTAGAGGCAGAATCAGCCTTAGAGGCTCGCCGCTCATGTCCCACAAATGGAATGTGGCAGAGTGACACTGTGTGACTTTAGACACGAGATTGCAAGGAACACCACAGCTTCCGCAGTGCTGTCCGAGATCCCCATGTGGAGGGAGAGGCCACACGCGAGGACGCTCAGCGAAGACCTGCAGAGGGTTCCACATACGTGCTGAGAACCCAAGGCCTCCTGCCAAAGGTACATGCACCACCATGGAGATGGGTCCTCCAGCCCCCGCTGAGCCTTCAGACTGCTTCACCCCAGACAACATCACTCAACGGGACCACCTGTGCTGAAGGCCAAAATGACTCCATCTGGGATGCTAAGCCCCCATGTGGCTTCCGATGAACCCTAGTTCTGGGCCCTTGGGTCAAAACAACCTTCCTGTTATTATAAACACAGAATCCTGCCCTCAAGCGAATTACAGGCTGCAGAGCAGGTGACATTCTTGCCTTTTCCTGAGAGGTGGACCAGTTGTCCTATGCACCCCTTCTGAAGCTCCTGCTTCCTTCCCCTCTGCTACCTAAGCCCTGGGTCTGAGGGCAGCAATGCGTGGATCTCGCAGCCGCCCAAACCGGGGCTTCTGTTCCCAACACAGAATCAAACGGCTTTTTTCTGAGAAACAGTGTTTGCCGGCTGGTTGCTTTGGCCTCTCAGCTCCCTGAGCCTTTGTGGGTAAGTGGCTTAGACCTGCTGGCCACCGAGCGCCACCCAGCAGGCGTTTCTGAACAACCCACGGAAACTGTGATCGTAAGCCACAAGGCTCCCGAGGGAGGTCAGAAACACCCTGCAGCCCCCACCTGGTGTCTTCGGGGGCTCCACCGGAGGAGGCCAGTGCCACGTGGAGAAGTCAGCACCCTGTGAACGCCACTCAGGAGACACCATGTATGCTGTGCAGGCGACAGCCCTTCAGAGCTCCAGCCTCGGGGGTCCCCATCTTGGACTTGCAGCCCAGTGACGTCTGAACACTCATATGACACACTCAGAAGAGAATTACCCCAAAGAGCTCTTCCTGAATTCTTGACCCTAAAACGTGCCCAAAATGAGGCGGCTGTGTTTGGCTGTAAGTCGGGGAACGTGCTGTGTCCACAGAGGCGGGAGCGCCTCCTTCCAAACCACAAACCTAGCGTGCGCCACAGAACCCACGCCACCGCCAGACACTGCTGCAAGCAGTTTGGGAAATGCGCTCGGCTTTCCAGTCTCTGCGGGAGGGCTAGGTGAGCCCACAGAGGACAGAACGGATGTGGTGGGGTCAGCGTGGGGACATCCCAGTCTCTGAGTCTCTGCTGAGCCAGCATGCGCATGTGGGCTAGCCCAGGCAGGGCTCCTTGCTGTCTCAGGGAGAGCTGGCCTTTCCACAGCGCTAAGGACTGAACACATGACCCATGCACAGGAGGGCTCTGGAATGGCACCTGTGTGTCTAATTCAAAAACCGTTTCACTTTACACGCCTTGTACACAGTGCACTAAGAGCCTGTCTCCCAGGCTCACAGCACATCCTTGCATGTGAGGAGCGTGTATACACACGCATGCATGCAATGTGCTGTGGTGTGTGGTGTGCATGTGCACAAATGTGTGTCTATTTGTGTCTATGTGTGTGCATGTGTGTGTGGTGTGAATGTGTGCATGTGTGGTAGGTGTTCATGTATGTGTAGTGTGTGGGTGTGTGGTAGGTGTGCACGTGTGTAGGGGTGTTCATGTGTGTGGGTGTGTGGTAGGTGTGCACATGTGTGGGTGTGTTCATGTGTGTAGTGTGTGGGTGTGTGGTAGGTGGGCATATGTGTGGTAGGTGTTCGTGTGTGTCAGTGTGGGTATGTGGTAGGTGTGCATATGTCTGGTGTCTATGGGTGTGTGGTAGGTGTGTGTGGTGTGTGTGGTAAGTGTGCACATGTGTGGGTGTGTGATAGGTGAGCATGTGTGTGATGTGTGTGTGGTAGGTGTGCATTTGCAGTGTGTCTGTGTGTTTTGGTAGGGGTGTATGTGATGTGTGTGTTTGGGTTTGGTAGGTCTGCATGCATGCATGTGTGTTTGGAAGATGTGCACTTGTAGTGTATGTCTATGTGTTTGGTAGGCATGTTTGTGTGTATGTGTTTGGTGTGTGTGTGTAAGGAGGGGTTCACAGTGCACTGGGCCTGGCCTGGTGAAACCTGTGTTTGGAATATGGGGTACCAGGCTGAGTGAGATCTGGGGGGGCCTGCCTCCCACCTCAGCCAACGGATCCTGCGACCCTGGTCTCCCTGAGTTCTGCCATCATGAAGCCCTTATTAGGGAGGGCATCTATGCTCTGTGTGGCTCCCCCAGAGGGGCCACACCCCCCAGCCAGTGGGCTTCTTCAGAGCTCAGGCCTGGCCCCTGCCAGCCCGACCCTGGGACCTGTGGCCCATAGCACCCCTTTCCTAGGCCCCCCACTGTGGCCACACTGGCTCCAAGGGAGGTGCCCCGCAGGGCCAATGAGGCTTGTCTGGGAAGGGGACTGGGACATGCTGCCTGCGGTTACTGGAGACGTCTCTTTGTGCCTCAGTTTCCCCATCTGAGCAGGCTTCTGGCAGCTGTGCAGTGTGTGTGGAGAGTTTCTGCTGCACTGGGCCTGGGAGACCGGGCAGTGGCTGGGGCAGCAGAAGGCAGGAGGTGCCCAGGCTGCCCCCAGCCCCAAGGATGAAGCCAGAGTCCCCACTGCTCCATTCCGGGACACTCATGAAGACGTGGTGAGGAAGACTTTTCTTCAGGACCACTCCATCGGTGTGGGCCCCACTGACACACGTCTTACAGTGGGGCAGAGCGTGGGCTCAACTCTGAATATGGCCCCAGCTCATGCAGATTCTCAGCCAAGGCTCAGGATGAAAACCGCCAGGAGGAGCCATTGGGGGCGAGGGAGGTTCTGGCTAAACCCTCCTGACTGCTCCTTGAAGACAAGGCCAGGTGATCAGCCAGGAGGTTAGTGACGGGAAAAGTCCCAGGGCCCTCACCTAGTTATGCCTGCGGGAGAGCTGAGGTTGAGCCTGGCGAAGGGTCCTGCCTCACAGCCACTGCTGCAACCCTGCATCTCAGCGGGCGGTGCTGGGCCACAGCCCCCAAGGCAGAAGGGGCTGGGCTCGCATGGCTGCCCTCACAGACCGCTGCCCTCACTGCCTTCTAGCGCATTCTTACCCGCCCAACCTTCCAAGATGTTTATCTTTCTGTAAACAGGAAAAGAACACGTCAATTGCAACTTTAATCAGCAACACCTGGTCCCCAAAGCGAGTCTGTTCGAATGCACACAAGGTGGATTCCAAGCGGATCTTCCCAGCTGCAGAACAAAGGCCAGGTGAGATCAGCCATTCCTCCGCCCACCTGAGACCGGACGGCAGCAGGATTAGCTCTCCCTTCCCTCCCAGCTGCAGAACAAAGGCCAGGTGAGATCAGCCATGCCTCGGCCCACCTAAGACCTGACGGCAGCAGGATTAGCTCTCCCTTCCCTCCCGTCGCCCCTGGCAATGTTTGCCCTCAGATCACTGCGGGGCCACTCCTTAAAGAAACCAATCTGCCTAAACGCCTGCCCCTCTTCCCGAACTCCTTCTCTGGGTTAAAGAAACGTGTTTACAGCACATTCTCACTCATAGGTGGGTGTTGAACAATGAGAAAACATGGGGTCTGTTGTGGGGGGATAGGGGAGGGACAGCAGGGAGTGGGGAGGGTGAGGAGGAATAGCATGGGGAGAAATGCCAGGCATAGGTGATGGGGGATGGAGGTGGAAACCCACCTTGCTGTGTATGTACCTATGCAACAATCCTGCATGAACTGCACATGTACCCCAGATCCTAAAGTACAATAAAAGAAAAAAGAAAGAAACATGTTTATACTGAGCCTCCCCCCAGACCTCTTCAGAGGACTCGGGCCATAGAAGCTTCTAGCCCCACATTTTTCCCGGCCCCGCCCTCAAGCTGTGACTCAACAACTTTCAGCTGACAGAGACCCCGTTTAGTCTCCACTCGGCTGATGGCCTTGGGTAGAGGCTGAGAAACCCCGTCAGATGTGAGAGGAATCAGACATTCAGGCTTCAGGTTTTGGGCTAAATTGACTCAGCAGGATTCTTGCTAAAACTGAATATGGAGGAAATGCACAGATAGACCCCCAGGGAGGTTCAGGAGCTTGACTACAGATTGGCCAAGCAAACCATTCTCATCAGATGCTGGGTGCGGTACTGTGGGGAGGGGCAGCCACCTGAAGCATTCAGGGTCTTCCCACAGCCAGAGTGGACCCGGAGGAGCCACCCTGAGCCACAGCAGAGCCCAGCTGGTGTGGGTGGTGGCAAGGAAAAGGGAATGGCAGGGACTCTGTGGCCCAGGAGGCAGGAAGGAAGGGCTGGGGCTCACTGCACCAGAGTCAACAGAGGCTCCTGCCCCAAAGGCAGGGTCCTCTCCCCTCCAATTGGCTGTGTGCCAAGGGTTGCTGGGAAGCAGGCTGGCACTCACCCTGCTGGGAGTGAGAAAACAGAAGCATTTTATCTGAGAAATGTGAGTCCTTTCTCTTATCAGGCGCAGAGAGCCGCTGACAGGAGAGAGCAGGTGTATCCTGCTACCGCCTTGAGCTATGGACTCATTTCCTGGGGGTGCCATGGCCAGCAGCAATGAATTTGCCTGAGAATGCCGCACTGCATGAGAGAACCCACACCCTCGAGCTTAACCAGTCCAGCCAGCCACTCAGCAATGTCACTTCTGTGAATCAGAATTCCTGACAAACAGCTTTTATCAGCCACACCCTGCCCTCCTTGTTGCCTTTAAAAATTCACTTGTAAAGCCGGGCACAATGGCTCATACCTATAATCCCAGCACTTTGGGAGGCCAAGGCAGGTGGATCACCTGAGGTCAGGAGTTTGAGACCAGCCTGGACAACATAATTAAACCCCATCTCTACTAAAAGTACAAAAATTAGCCAGGTGTGGTGGCGGGCACCTGTAATCCCAGCTACTTGGGAGGCTGAGGCGGGATAATCGCTTGAACCCAGGAGATAGAGGTTGCAGTGAGCCAAGATCATACTATTGCACTCCAGCTTGAGTGACTGAGCGAGACTCCAACTAAAAAAAAAAAAAAATTCATGGGTAGCTGGGCTCAGTGGCTCATGCCTGTGACCCCAGCATTTTGGGAGGCAAGACAGGAGGATCTTTTCAGCTCAGGAGTTTTAAACTGTCCTGAGCAACACAGGAAGACCCTGTCTCTACAAAAAAAAAGGTTGTAATTAGCTGGACATGTGGTGCACACATGTAATCCCAGCTACTCAGGAGGCTGAGGTGGAGGATCACTTGAGCCCAGGAGGTCGAGGCTGCAGTGAGCTATGTTGTACCACTGCACTCCAGCCTGGGCAACAGAGTGAGACCCCATCTCAAAAAAAATTCACTGTAGCTGCTGTCAACTGCACTGTATCTATTCAAATCAAGCTTGGCCCAATTGCCAGTCAGAAAACCTGTGACTCCAGGCTGGCTGCAGTGGCTCATGCCTGTAATCCCAGCACTTTGGGAGGCCAAGGCAGGCAGATCACCTGAGGTCAGGAGTTCAAGACCATCCTGGCCAACATGGTGACACCCCATGTTGAAGTTTTTGTAGAAATCTTTACAAAAGTATGAAAATTAGCTGGGCGTAGTGGCACATGCCTGTAATCCCAGCTACTCAGGAGGCTGAGGCGGGAGAATTGCTTGAGCCCGGGAGGTGGAGGTTGCAGTGAACTGAGGTCACGCCATTGCCAGCCTGGGCAACAGAGCAAGTCTCCATTAAAAAAAAAAATAAGACCTGGAATCCATAGAAAGGAATGTCTGGGTTAAGGGATTTCCACACCAAGGTTTTCATGCAGGTAGCAGGTTTCAGGGAGAAGGGAATGTAAAAGTTTCCTTAAAAGGTGTTCGTCTCTTAACTGATTCTCTCTGGGTCAGGACAAAGGCCTCCGAAAGGGAAGGGGTTTCTCTACAAAATGTCGACATTTCCCACAAGAGGCAGCTTTGCAGGGCTACTTCAAGATACGGCAAAGAAACGTATATGAAGTTAAAATATCTGATTTCCTTCCTCATCTGTCATGAGATGCTGTGCTACAGCCAGGCTGGAAAGGGAGCCAGGTGATACAGGGTTAAATAAAACCCATCTGAGAGATGCTACTGTTTGTAGGGCAGACTCCCCAGGCCCCTTAGGTAGGAACTTGGGCAAAAGAAGATAAAAGGCCAGAGTTTAGTTCTCAGAACACTGATGTGGGACCCCTGCCCTCAGCCTGCCTGCCCTGTGCAAGCACGGACGGGACACAGAGGCCAGGAGTGCCTGAGGGTGGAGGCAGCTAGGGGCAGGCCCTGGAGCGGTGGGCAGCCCTCCCAGCCTCCAGGCTCAGACAGGTGACCACTGGCAGGCCCAGCTCCAGGCTAGCCCCAGGGACAGAGAGATCAGCACCCCCTCAACAAGAGTCTGAGAGGGTGGCTCTCAGACTCCCCAGCAACACCAACCACTGGTGTGGAGGACCCCAGCATGGCAGAGGGGGCCACAGACCAGGTGCGTGAGGCTGCTGGGAAGAAAGGACCTTTCGCCAAATGGGAGGTGCTGTCTTCTTCAGGTGCGTCCGGGTGGGAGGCTCCCACTCTGTGTCTCATCCACCATCAACAAAGGTAGCCCCAGGTCCGCAGTGTCCAGCCGGCCTCTCTGGGACCTCTCTGTGCAGATAAGACTTTGTAACCACCCAAGGGGCTCTGCCTGCCCGCTGCATGAAGAAAGACCATGGCATTGCAGTAAGGAAGGAGTTTAGCAGACTGAGGCCAGCCATGCTGCAGAGATGGAGCCACACAAATACCCTCATGCAAAGCTCCCAGGTTAGGGGTTTTCAAAGGCAGTTTCAGGGGAAGCAGTGGGGGAGGCCAGGTAACGGGTGCTTGCTGCTGATTGCTTGGAGTAGAGATGAAATCACATGAAACCACAGGACTCAAAGCTGAGTCCTGAGGGTGGAGTTACTTCTGAGTGTGGTCACAGGTGCGGGACTGGCAGGTCCAGCTGGGTCCAGGTGGAGCCATGGTATGTCAGACATGAAAAAAACACTGAGAAAGATTTCTCAGAAAGCCAACCTACTATAGTGGTGTTATCTGCAGGAATAACTGGGGAAGTTGCATATCTTATAACCTCCAGAAAAATGGTCAACAATCCTTCCTGTCTGTGCCTTAGCAGGACTCAGGCAACCTCTACCTCCCGGGTTCAAGCAATTATCATGCCTCAGCCTCCTGGGTAGCTGGGATTACAGACACATGCCACCACACCTGGATACTTTTTTATTTTTTGGTACAGATGGGGTTTCACCATGTTGGCCAGGCTGGTCTCGAACTCCTGACCTCAAGCAATCTGCCTGTCTTGGCCTCCCAAAGTGCTGGGATTACAGCTGTGAGCCACCATGCCCAGCCCAGTACCTGTTTTTACTAAAGACAAATCATAGTAGGACAAATTTATTTAAAATAATTGTGTCTTATTACACTTGGCCTGAGTGTGTACATCGTCAGCAAGAATAATTATTTGCCATATAGGCCCTTCTTAAAATGGGCTTTGCCAGAACTTTATTTCATAAGGAATCTCATATTTGACTCTCTTTTTTTTGGAGTTTCACTCCCGTCACCCAGGCTGGAATGCAATGGCGCGATCTCGGCTCACCGCAACCTCCGCCTCCTGGGTTCAGGCAATTCTCCTGCCTCAGCCTCCTGAGTAGCTGGGATTACAGGCACGCGCCACCAGGAATCTCATATTTGACTCTTTTTAAAGCCTTGAGCCCAGCCATGATTTATTGGTGCCAGAAAATACCTATATAAAGTGGGCAACGTTCTCTCCTCAAGGTCCCAAGATAATCTGGGGCTCCTGAGCCTGTTAGAAAGTGACATTCTTGGCCGGGCGCGGTAGCTCACGCCTGTAATCCCAGCACTTTGGGAGGCGGGGGTGGGTGGATCACAAGGTCAAGAGATCGAGACCATCCTGGTCAACGTGATGAAACCCTGTCTCTACTAAAAAAATACAAAAAATTAGCTGGGCATGGTGGCGCGTGCCTGTAATCCCAGCTACTCAGGAGGCTGAGGCAGGAGAATTGCCTGAACCCAGGAGGTGGAGGTTGCAGTGAGCCGAGATCGCGCCATTGCACTCCAGCCTGGGTAACAAGAGCGAAACTCCTTTTAAAAAAAAAAAAGAAAGAAAGAAAGAAAGAAAGTGACATTCTTTACATACTACAGGCCAGAATCTGTACAGTGACTGTGTTCACAAAGGATGAGGCCAACTTTATAATCAGCTTTGACTCCTTAAAGCAGTCTGTCTGTAGCTGAAAGCATGTCATTCCACTCAAAGCCTTGGTAAAATAACCAGTATCTCCAATTATGTCCTGTTACAAAAGGAAATACACTCTTATTGAACTTATGCAAATAACTATACTGCTGTAAATTAAGTATACTTGCAAATAGTTTTCATATTCTAAAGAAATCAGGTAGACAGAAATATACTTCACAGCTTACTCACAATTTGGGTAAATAATAATTTACCCAATTATTAAAAGCTGTAAACAGCTCAAAATAAAAAAAAAGGTTTTCTAGACTCTGAAAAACAAAAGAATTAGCAGTATTTCAAACAAAAAGCAATGAAAAGATTACTCCGGTCTTCCATTAGTTCAGTCTATGTAATTTACTTCTGTTCTGCTCAGTATTCATGAACACATTAGTTCTCCGTGGGAGTCTTGGAAGTTTTTCCTCTATTCTAATGTCACAATCACCAAAATTACCAGAAACTTGCCTTCAAGAGCACCTGTCAGAGTCCTATAGCTGATTATAAAACCACCTTGAAAATAAAGTAAAACAATTGTGGATAATGAAATCTCAGAACAGCCGCAGTTAAATTCTGGTCATCTCTGTGGCACATATTAATTTAACATAACAATCCTAATTATTACTGATAACATATACTGAGACATACCAGAATTACAGGAATCTTATCCAATTTTGGAACACATACTAATAACACATTCATACAAATATAGCCCAAATAAAGCCAAATACCATTTTATACTTGACAATGCTTCCTGTATGATTTTAATATACCAAATAAACCAAATATGCTTCTTTTGAATGTTTATCAGATTTTTTTTAAAGGCCAGTCTTAGAATTTGACTTTGGAAAGCTTGTCAGATATCAAAGGTTTAATTAAAAACTTGATACTACAATGTGAAAGTCCAGGTCACTATAAGTAAAGGGGAAATTACTCATTGATAGAGAGGAGACTCTGCTTTCCAAATAGGACCCAAAAAAGATGGCATGCGGCCAACTGAGTGTCTCCGCTTTCCCCTGCCTTTTTTTTCCTGCTGTTATTCAAAAGGCAAACAAAAATCTTTCATTCTCTTTTAGTACTACATGAAAATGTTGTTCAAAAAAGAAACCCAAATTTCACCTTTCCATTAGTGTACTATTAACATTAAATCTACTTCTTAATGAAATCTTACAAACAAGTTCTATCCAATCTTAGTTTGAACATAAGACAAAATTTCCAAAAATGTTTTATAACGCTTTATAATTTTCTGCTAAACGACAGATCAGCTCTATAAGAAAGCCCTGTTATTCAAACACGTGGGCCCAGATTCTGGCCCTGCATCAGTGTGCTTTACTTCCAGTGTTCAACCTATGAGAAAACAAAATAATCCCCTTTAAATCCCAGCCAACTTGCTCATATCCACACCATATCCTGTTCAAGATCCGCCCCTCACCAACCCTTCACGACTTGCTTCAACCTGCAGTGTGGTCCCATTACTCTTTTAGCTCCCAGCAACCCTTAAAAATCTCTGCACTAGACAGAATTACATTCTGTTTAACAAAAACTGTATTTCCAAGGCTTCTTACAACCTTTTACCAAGAACACATTCTACTTTCCTTTACACCTTGCATGTCAATCTGTTTCTCCAGTAGTCTCAAGTACATGTTACACTGTTAACTCTTAGCAACTTTTATTTTTGGTGACAAGCCTGGTAAGCAAGCAGTTTTCACCATGTATAAGACTGGAGAGCCCAGGACAAGAGGAGAGCTGCAGATAATATCGTATGACTCTTCCCAGCCTCACCAGGGGAACTAGCTAAGCCCATGTGCCCCAGGCCTTCCTAGAATCCAATGGCTATGAAACAGACAAGTCAAATACTTAATAAAAATCACAGAAGCAGTTTATGGCCTTAAAGCAACTAGCAAACAGTATTAAGGATTCCTAATTTAGACCAAATGTCTAAACTTCTAAGACGCTCATTTTATTTTAGCAATAATCTTTTAACTGTCTTTATTTTTCAAAGATTATTAGAGTCACATGACCAAAAAGGCATTTATAAAGTTTCTATTTTTCTGACAGTGTTTGATTTAAGCACTTACTTTTCTTCTTTTTTTTTAATATTATTTATTTATTTATTTATTTATTTTTTAAAGATGGGGTTTCACCATGTTGGTCAGGCTGCTCTTGAACTCCCGACCTTAGGTGATCCGCCCGCCTTGGCCTCCAAAGTGCTTGGATTACAGGTGTGAGCCACCACCCGGCCTACTTTTCTTCTTTTTAAATAATTTATCTTACATTTTAAGTTCGGGGGTACATGTGTAGGTTTATTATCCAGGTAAATGTGTCACAGGGGTTTGTTGTACAGATAATCTCATCACCCAGGTACTGAGCCTAGTACCCATTACTCATTTTTCCTGAACCTCTCCCTCCTCCCACCCTCCACCCTCCAGCTGGCCCCAGTGTGTGTTGTTCCCTCTGTGTCCATGTGTCCTCATCATTTAGCTGCCACTTGTAAGTGAGAACATGCAGTATTTGGTTGTCTGTTCCTGCCTAAGTTTGCTAAGGATGATGGCTCCATCCATGTCCCTGCAAAAGAAATGATCTCATTCTTTTGTGTGGCTGCATAATATTCCATGATGAACATGTACCATGTTTTCTTTATCCAGTCTACCATTGATGGGAATTAGGGTGGATTCCATGTCTTTGCTATTGTGAATAGTGCTGCAGTGAACATACACATGTATCTTTATGACAGAATAATTTACATTCCTTTGGGTGTATACTTGGTAATGGGATTGTTGGGTCGAATACTATTTCTGTTTTTAAGTCCTTCAGGAATCGCCACACTGTTTTCTACAGTGGTTGAACTAATTTACATTCCCACCAATGGTGTATAAGCATTTCTTTCTCTACAACCTTGTCAGCCTCTGATATTTTTCGGCTTTTTAATAACGGCCATTCTGACTAGTGTGAGATGGCATTTCACCGTGATTTTGATTTGCATTGCTCTAATGACCAGTGATGTTGAGCTTTTTTTAATATGCTTGTTGGCCACATGTATGCCTTATTTTGAAAGGTGTCTGTTCATATCCTTTGCCCACTTTTTCATGGGTTTTTTTTTTCTTGTAAAGTTGTTTTAGTTCCTTATAGATGCTGGATATTAGACCTTTGTCAAATGCATATTTTGCAAAAACCTTCTCCCATTCTGTAAGCTGTCTGTGTACGCTCCTGATAGTTTCTTCTGCTATGCAGAAGCTCTTTAATTTAATTAGGTCCCATTTGCCCATTTTGGCTTTTGTTGCTATTGCTTTCAGTGTCTTCGTCATGAAATCTTTGCCATTTCCCATGTCCAGGATGGTATTGCCTAGGGTGTCTCCCAGGGTTTTTATAGTTCCCAAACTTTTACATTTAAGACTCTGATCCATCTTAAGTTAATTTTTGTATGTGGTAAAAGATAGGGGGCCAATTTCATCCTCCCACATATGGCTAGCCAGTTAGCCCAGCACCGTTGATCGAATACGGAGTTCTTTCCCCATTGCTTGTTATTATTGACTCTGTTGAAGATCAGATGGTTGCAGGTGTGTGGCCCTGTTTCTGGGGTCTGTATTCTGTTCCTTTTGTCTATAAGTCTGTTTTTGTACCAATATCATGCTGATTTGGTTACTGTAGTCCTATAGTATAGTTTGAAGCTGGGTAGCATGATTCCTCCAGCTTTGTTCCCAGCACTTTGGGAGGCTAGTGATTTTTGTAAACTTACTTTGTATCCTGAGACTTTGCTGAAGTTGTTTATCAGCTTAAGGAGCTTCTGGGCCAAGACTATGGGCTTTTCTAGATATAGGATCATGTTGTCTGCCAACAGGGATAGTTTGACTTCCTCTCTTCCTATTTGGATGCCCTTTTTAATTATTACCATTATTATTTTTTTTGAGACAGGGTCTCACTCTGTCACCCAGGCTGGAGTGCAGTGGTGCAATCACAGCTCACTGCAACCTCCACTTCCTGGGCTTGAGTGATCCTCCTGGCTCAGACTCCTGAGGAGCTGGGACTACAGCTGCAAGTCACCATGCCCAGCTAATTTTGTGTGTGTGTGTGTGTGTGTGTAGCAACAAGGTCTCACTGTGTTGCTCAGGCTGATTTCAAACTCCTGAACTCAAAGAGATCCACATGCCTCAACCCTCAGCTTCCCAAAGTGCTGAGATTACAGGAGTGAGCCACCATGCCTGGACAGGAAGCCTTTTATTTATTTCTCTTGCCTGATTGCTCTGGCTGGGACTTCCAATACTATGTTGAACAACAATGGTGAGAGAGAATTCTTACCTCATGCTGGTTTTTAAGAGGAATGCTTCCAGCTTTTGCCCATTCGGTATGATGTTGGCTGTGGGTTTATCAGAGATGCCTCTTATTATTTTGAGGTATGTTCCTTCAATACCCAGTTTATTGAGAGTTTTTAACGTGAAGGGGTATTGAATTTTATGAAAAGCTTTTTCTGAATCTATTGAGGTTTTTGTCTCTAGTTATGTTTATGTGATGAACCACACGTACTGAGTGCATGTCGTGAACCAACACTGCATCCCAGGCATAAAGCCTACTTGATCGTGATGGACAAGCTTTTTGAGATGCCGCTGGATTCAGTTTGCCAGCATTTTCTTGAGGGCTTTTGTATCGATTTTCACCAAGGATATTGGCCTGAAGATTTTGCTGTTGTTGTGCCTCTGCCAGGTTTTGGTATCAGGATGATGATGGCTTCATAGAATAAGTTAGGCAGAAGACTCTCCTCCTCCATTGTTTTGAAATATTTTCAGCCACAATGGTACCAGCTCTTCTTTGTACATCTGATACACTTCAGCTGAGAATTCATCTGCTCCTGGACTGTTTCTCATTGGTAGGCTATTTATTATTGATTCCGTTTTGGAGCTCATTATTGGTCTGTTGAGGGATTCCATTTCTTCCTGGAACAGTTTTTTTTGTTTTTTGTTTTCTGTTTTACAGAGTCTTGCTCTGTCACCCAGGCTGGAGTGCAGTGGTGCAATCTTGGCTCACTGCAACCTCCGCCTACCAGGTTCAAGCAATTCTCCTGCCTCAGCCTCCCGAGTAGCTGGGATTACAGGTGTGCACTACCACGCCCAGCTAATTTTTATATTTTTAGTGGAGATGGAGTTTCACCATGTTGGCCAGGCTGGCCTCGAACTCCTTATCTTAAGTGATCCACCCACCTTGGCCTCCTAAAGTGCTGGGATTATAGGTGTGAGCCTCCACACCTGGCCCTGGCTCAGTCTTGAGAGGGTGTATATGTCCAGGAATGTACCCATTTCTTCTGGATTTTCTAGTTTGTGTGCACAGGGGTGTTCATAATATTCTCTGATGGTTCACATTTCTATGGGGTCAGTGGTAATATCTCCTCTGTCATCTCTGATTGTGTTCATTTGGATCTTCTCTTTTCTTCTGTATGAGTCTTGCTAGTGATCTATTTTATTAACATTTTCAAAAAGCCAACTCCTGAATTTGTTGATGTCCTGAATGGTTTTTCGTGTCTCGGAACCTTCAGTTCTGCCCTGATTCCGGTTATTTCCTGTATTCTGCTAGCTTTGGGGTTGGTCTTCTCTTGGTTCTCCAGCTCTTTTTTTTTTTTTTTTTTTTTTTTTTTTTAAGGAAAGAAAAAAAAGGAATGGAGAGAAAGAAAGAGGAAGAAAAAGAGGGAGAGAAAATGGAAATGTTGCTTTATTCTAAAAAATGGGTATGAATAATGGCCGATCAATATTTCATTTAAACCGATGAGTAGGTGTGATGTGGTATTGACAAGAATGTATATTTTGTATATTTAAAGTGGAGAGCTCTATAAATATTTATTAAGTTTACTTGTTCCAGATCTGAGTTCAAGTCCTGGATATCCTTATTAATTTTCTGTCTCGTTGAGTCTAAATCTCTTTATGGGTCTTATGTATCTGGGTGTTAGGATCGTTAGCTCTTATTGTTGCATTGATCTTTTTACCACTATATCTTTGTTGCTTTAAAATCTATTGTATCAGATGCGAGAATTGCAACTCCTGCTTTTTATTTATTTATTTATTTATTTATTTATTTATTTATTTATTTATTTATTTTTTGCTCTCCATTTGGTTGGTAAATCTTTCTCCATCCCTTTGTTTTGAGCCTTTGTGTATCCTTGCGTGTGAAATGGGTCTGAATGTAGCATACCATTGGGTTTTGGCTGTATCTTTTGATTGGGGGATTTAATCAATTTAAATTTAGGATTACTGCCATTTGATGTTAACTGGCTGTTTTATCCATTCGTTGATGTAAATTCTTCTTTATGTTGATGCTGTTTACTTTTTGGTATATTTTTAGAAAGGCTAATACTGGTTGTTTCTTTCTATGTGTAATGCTTCTTTCAGAAGCTCTTGTAAAGCAGGCCTGGTGGTAATAAAATCTCTGAGTACTTGCTTGTTCATAAAATATTTTATTTTTCCTTCAGTTGTGAAGCTTAGTTTGGCTGGATGTGAAATTCTGGGCCGAAAGTTCTGCTCTTTAAGGATGTTGAATATTGGCCCCCACTCTCTTCTGGCTTGTAGGGTTTCTGCTGAGAGATCTGCTGTAAGTCTGATAGGCTTCCCTTTGTGGGTAACCTGACCTTTCTCTCTGGCTGCCCTTAGTATTTTCTCCTTCGTTTCAACCCTGGTGAATCTAATGATTATGTGCCTTGGGGTTGCTCTTCTTGAGGAATATCTTTGTGGTGTTCTCTGTATTACCTGGGGTTGAATATTGTCCTGCTTTGCTAAGTTGGGAAAGTTTTCCTGAATAATATCCTGAAGAATATTTTCCAGCTGGGATTCATTCTCTCTGTCGCATTCAGGTACACCTATCAAATGTAAATTAGGTATTTTCACAGTCACATATTTCTTGGAGACTTTGCTCATTTCTTTTTATCCTTTTTTCTCTAATCTTGTCTTCTTGTTTTATTTCATTAAGTTGGTCTTCGACCTCTGATATCCTTTCTTCTGCTTGATCAATTTGAGTGTTTAAACCTGTGCATACTTCTCGGAGTTCCCATATTGTATTCTTCAGTTCCATTAATTCACTTATATTCCTCTCTAAATTGTCTATTCTCATTAGGATTTTGTCAAACCTTTTTTCAAAGTTCTTAGTTTCTTTACATTGGGCTACAACATGTTCTTTTAACTCACAGAAGTTTCTTATTATCCACCTTCTGAAGCCTGATTCTGTTAATGGAATGCACTCGTTCTCCATCAAGCCTTGTTCCCTTGTTGATGAGGAACTGTGATCCTCTTTAGAGGGAGAGGCATTCTGATTTTGAGTATTCTCAGCCTTTTTACGCTGATTTCTTCCCATAATTGTACATTTGTCCACCTGTTGTCTTTGTAATTACCAACTTTCAAATTAGGTCTCTGAGTGGACGTCCAAGTTGTTAATTCCCAGGGCTGAAATATGAGCAACCCACTGCGCCGGCCAAAACAGCAGCGTTAAGACTGACGGTGGTTTTCTGCCCCAGAATCTCTAGTCTGGCTTCCTTCTTGAGTCTGTAATAGGCGACTCTGCCTTCCCGGAGCTCCAAAGGTCGGTCAGAAGGGGAACCAGTCCCGTTTACTCTGCACCAAGAGCTGCCACACTGAGGTGCAGGCAAAACCGCTGCACTGGCCACAAGAGGTTCCCAGTGGAGGAGCCCCACGGGTTGCTGTGCTGGCAACCCGTGGGCTCCTCCACTGGGAATCTTCTGGTCCGTGAGCAACAAAAATTTGTCTGAAAGTGTGGCGTCCTCTCGTTCTCTGTGCTTTCACTGGAAGCTGCAATCCTGAGATGTTAGCGATCAGCCATCTTGGATCGTTCTTGGTTCTCCAGTTCTTTTAGTTGTGATGTTTGGTGGTTAAATGGAGATCTTTCTAACTTTTTGATGTGGGCCTTTGGTGCTATAAATTTCCCTTTTAACACTGTCTCAGCTGTGTCCCAGAGATTCTGGTATGTTGTATCTTTGTTCTTATTAGCTTGAAAACACTTCTTGATTTCTGCCTTAATTTCATTATCTACCCAAAAGTCATTCAGGAGCAAGTTATTCAATTTCCATGTAGTTGCATGTTTTTGAGTGAATTTCTTAGTCCTTTTTTTTTCTTGAAAGGGGTAGAGAGGAGAGGAAAGGGAGTGAGAGGAAGGTTCTCTTAGTCTTGGTTTCTGATTTGGTTGTGCTGTGGTCTGAGAGATTGCTTGTTATGATTTCGGTTCTTTTGCATTTGCTGAGGAGTGTTTTTGTCCAATCATGTGATCTATTTTAGAGTACCTGTCATGTGGCAATGAAAAGAATGCACATTCTGTTGTTTGGGGTGGAGAGGTCTGTAGCTGTCGATCAGGTCCATTTGATCCGGTGCTGAGTTCAGCTCCTGAATATTGTTGTTAATTTTCTGCCTCGATGATCTGTCTAATACTGTCAGTGGGGTGTTAAAGTCTCCCACTCCTTTTTTTTTTTTTTTTTTTTGAGATGGAGTTTCGCTCTTGTTACCCAGGCTGGAGTGCAATGGCGCAATCTCGGCTCACCACAACCTCCGCCTCCTAGGTTCAGGCAATTTTCCTGCCTCAGCCTCCTGAGTAGCTGGGATTACAGGCACACGCCACCATGCCCAGCTAATTGTTTGTATTTTTAGTAGAGACGGGGTTTCACCATGTTGACCAGGATGGTCTCGATCTCTTGACCTTGTGATCCACCCGCCTCAGCCTCCCAAAGTGCTGGGATTACAGGCGTGAACCACCACGCCTGGCCAAAATTCTCCCACTCTTATTGTGTGTGAGTCTAAGTCTCCTTGAAGGTGTTTAAGAACTTGCTTTATAAATGTGCGTGCTGCAGTGTTGGGTGCATATATACTTAGGATAGTTAGGTGTTCTTGTTGAATTGAACCCTTTGTCATGATGTAATGCCCCTCTTTGTCTCTTTTGATCTTTGTTGGTTTAATGATTGTTTTGTCTGAAATTAGGATCGCAACCCCTGATACATTGTTTTCCGTTTGCTTGGTAGATTTTTCTCCATCCTTTTATTTTGAGCCTATGGGTGTCACTGCATGTGAAATGGATCTCTTAAAGACAACATACCAATGGATCTTGGTTCTTTATCCAGCTTGCAACTCTGTGCCTTTTAATTGGGGCATTTAGCCCATTCATATTCATTTTTATTTATTTTTTTTATTTTTAATTTTGAGATAGAGTCTTGCTCTGATGCCCAGGCTGGAGTGCAGTGGTGCGATTTTGGCTCACTGCAATCTCCACCTCCCAGCTTCTGATGCAGCTGAGACTACAGGCATGCACCACCATGCCTGGCTAATTTTTGTATTTTTTTAATTAGAGATGGGGTTTCATCATATTGGACAGGCTGGTCTTGAACTCCTGACCTCGTGATCTGCCCACCTCGGCCTCCCAAAGTGCTGGGATTGCAGGCATGAGCCACAGCGCCTGGCCAGCCCATTTATGTTCAAGTTTAGTACTGATATATGTGGATTTGATCCTGTCATCGTGATGCTAGCTGGTTAGTAGGCAGATCTGTTTATGGTTGCTTCATAGTGTAACTTGTCTGTGTACTTTGGCATGTTTTTGTAGCAGCTGGTAACAGTCTTTCTTTTCCATATTTAGTGCTTCCTTCAGGAGCTCTTGTGAGGTAGGTCTGCTGGTAACCAATTCCCTCAGCATTTACTTGTCTGAAAAGGATCTTATTTCTCCTTCACTTATGAAGCTTAGTTTTGCTGGATATGAAATTCTAGGTTGGAATTTCTTTAGAAATGTTAACTATTGGACCCCAGTCTCTTCTGGCTGGTAGGGTTTCTACTGAGAGGTCTGCTGTTAGTCTGATAGGTGTTCCTTTGTAGGTGACCTGGCCTTTCTCTCTGGCTGTCTCTAACACTTTTTCTTTAATTTCAAGCTTGTAGAATTTCATGATTATTTGTCTTGGGGATGATCTTCTCATGGAGTATCTTACTCTGCCTTTCCTGGATTTGAATATCAACCTCTCTAGCTAGGATGGGGAAGTTTTCATGAATATCCTGAAATCTGCTTCCAAGTTGCTTACACTCTCCCAATGTCTTTCAGGGACACCAGTAAGTCATAGATTTGGATTACAGGATCCCATATTTCTTTGAGGTTGTGTTCAGTCCTTTTCATTCTTTTATTCTCCATTCTTGTCTGACAGTCTTATTTCAGAAAGCTAGTCTTTTTTTTTTTTTTTTTTTTGAGACGGAGTTTCACTCTTGTTACCCAGGCTGGAGTGCAATGGCACAATCTCGGCTCACTGCAACCTCCGCCTCCTGGGTTCAGGCAATTCTCCTGCCTCAGCCTCCTGAGTAGCTGGGATTACAGGCACGTGCCACCATGCCCAGCTAATTTTTTGTATTTTTAGTAGAGACGGGGTTTCACCATGTTGACCAGCATGGTCTCGATCTCTTGACCTCATGATCCACCCACCTCGGCCTCCCAAAGTGCTGGGATTACAGGCATGAGCCACCGTGCCCGGCCTTCAGAAAGCTAGTCTTATAATGTGGTTTTCAGTTCTACCAAGTCAGTTACATTCTTTTCTATACTTGCTGTTTTGTCTGTCAGCCCCTGCATCATTTTATTATAACTCTCAGTTTCCTTGCATTGGACGCACCCCTGAACCTCAACGATCTTTGCCCCTGTCCATGTTCTAAATTCTATTCTGTCACATCGACCACCTCAGCCTGGCTCACAGCCCTTGTTGGAGAGGCAGGGCAGTCGTTTGGCAGAAAGATGGCGCTCTGCCTTGTGCTGTCTGGGTTCTTGCACTAGTTCTTTCTTATCTTTTGGACTGATGTTCCTGTGCTCTTCGAAGTTGTTAACCTTTGGATGACTTTCTTTTCTTCATCCTATTTGATGACCTTGAGAATTTGATTGTAGTGTAAGGTGGATTCAGCTGACTGGCTTTGTTTCTGGAAGATTTTAGGGTGCCAAGGCTCAGTTCCCAATTCCTGGGACTGTGTGCTCTAACTCTGGGGGACTTGTATCAGGCCCCAACTTTGTTCTCTGGCTCCTGGAGGTTAGGAATCAACTGCACTGAGGGACCGAGGTGCTCCTGGATACCGGTCACTGCACTCTGATAGGTGGTGCCAGCCAACACATTTTGTAGTGCAGTGGGAGCATGATCCATTCCTGTTTGCACGTGCCAGCAGCCGTGGTGTCAGCAGCACAGGGTGCACACTCATTGGCTGCAGCAGGGTGCTACCAGGTGCTGGGTGCCTGCTTCCATGCAGGCGTTCACCACAGTGGCAGAAGCAAGCACCTGGGGGGCAGGTGGTAGTGCTGGCATGGAGTGGGGCACTGGCAGGCCCAGGCCTATGGCATTCTTTTATTTTTTTATTTTTAAAAACGGGGTTTCACCACGTTGGTCAGGCTGGTCTTGAACTCCCGACCTCAGGTGATCTGCCCGCCTTGGCCTCCAGAGTGCTTGGATTACAGGCGTGAGCCACCACACCCGGCCTAAAATCTTTTATTACCAGATTTCAGCCTGGACAAAAGGCCAATATTTCTGGCTGTTGAATTTTTTCACTAAGAGTAAATCAGTGAGCCTTACCTAAGAGGATGACCCAAGCACAGACATGCAAAGTGACTCCAAAGAGATAAAAGTGACCTTTACAAGATCTAGAATCTCCCCAAAGGTAGTTCAAGACAGAAAATCAGAAGCTGTCCACAGAGAGGAAAATGATCACTAAGCAGCAGAAGTCCAACAAGTGTTAGACCACGAAGGACTCAGCCCCAAAGCCAGGAATGGAACCCAGGCCACTACTGCGAAGAACCGCCAAAGCCTCAGCTAGCTGACCTCCAGCACGAGGTGACCGCTGCTGTCTCTCCCAGGAGCCAGCTGCAAGAGCGACTAAATCCAAAAGGCCTCTTAAAGTCCAGATGGCACGTTTCCGGGTTTTTACCAAATCAGCAAAAGGGATTTCCGGAAAGGGGGTAAAGCAGGCATCCCCAAGACTTAACTCTCAGAAATGAGCTTAAGAAAGCAAAAGAGGCCCGGCATGGTGGCTCACGCCTATAATCCCAGGACTTTGGGAGGCTGAGGCGGGTGGATCACGAGGTCAAGAGATCGAGACCATCCTGGTCAACAAGGTGAAACCCCGTCTCTACTAAAAATACAAAAATTAGCTGGGCATGGTGGTGCGTGCCTGTAATCCCAGCTACTCAGGAGGCTGAGGCAGGAGAATTGCTTGAACACAGGAGGCAGAGGTTGCGGTGAGCCGAGATCGCGCCATTGCACTCCAGTCTGGGTAACAACAATGAGACTCCGTCTCAAAATAAAAAAAGAAAGCAAAAGATGATAAAAGGCCTGTAGGGATGAGACCTTTTAAGAGAAAACTCTCGCCAAGGCTCCACTCAGGAGAAGAGCGTGCCGCTCGTGTCTGACCCCTGGTTCTCTTGGACTGGCCATCTGACATGAACTTGAAGATCCCTGCCCTCAGGATGGTGGACAGCAGGAGAGAACACCCACATGTAGTCACAAAGTTCTCTCTCAAGGATGTAAACCAAGACAGGAGGAAAACTTCCTCCGGTGTCTGCTCCAGGGACCTGCAGCAAAGCCTGTGGGTGATAGCCTGTTGGACTGGCCTGAGCAGTGGGTGTCTAGGGGTCCTAAGCTCGTGTTTGTCCTGGGGTGCCCTCCTTATGACAGAACAGCACAGAAAGACAGGTTCATAGCCCATGATGCTCAGATTTGCTGCAGCCTCAGACTAGCCTCACAAATCCTTGTTCTCGTTAATAAGCAGTGGCCTTTACCATTCCTTCAACCAGTACACACAGAGAGGGGCCAGAAGCCTGGCTGGTAAGACATTTTGTTGTTATTGTTGTTGTTTTGAGACGGAGTTTCACTCTTTCCCAGGCTGGAGTGCAGTGGTGCAATCCTGGCTCACTGCAACCTCTGCCTCCCGGGATCCAGTGATTCCCCTGCCTCAACCTCCCAAGTAGCTGGGATTACAGATGCCTGCCACCATGCAGCTAATTTTTTGTCTTTTTAGTAGAGACAGGGATTTCACCGTGTTGGCCAGGCTGGTCTCGAACTCCTGACCTCAGGTAATCTGTCCACCTTGGCCTCCAGAAGTGCTGGGATGACAGGTGTGAATCATCACACCCAGCCCAGTAAGACATTCTTACCCTGTTCCTGGCATGCCCGGTTTTTGGGTTCCCTTTCCCTAAGCTGCCCCGGCGACCCTGCTCAAAGCCGCAACCACAGCTGTGGGGGATAAGCCACATAGAAAAGGCAAATCTCCTTTTTCCACTTCATGGAACCACAGGGGGAAAATTTCCAGTTTTGCAAGATGCTGCCTGGCACGCTGCACGGGGAAAACCAGTAAAATTAGCATTTTCCATCCCGGCCGATGCAAAATACACACAACGAAATAGACGCTGGTGACCTTGCTCAGCACCCCACGTCACCCTCGCAAGGTGCCGCTGCTGTCTTTGATTCACTCAAGGTGGGGAGGGATGACCTCTGACTGGGAAGGCAATGGGTGGCCTTTGGGCCGGATGGACAAGCAGACGCTCACTCCCAGTCAGGCCTGTTGAGCTTCCACGAGCAATTCCCTCAGGGCTCACCAACTGTGACCACACAAATAAGGAGGCTTCCCTGGGTGGTGCTTGCTGGACTTCCATCAGGCACTCCTTCAGAGATCCCCCTCCACGTCTTCACACACACGCAGTGACACCCACCAGTGTTTCCATCCAGAGGCACTCATCACGCAGAAGCTGGCTCCAGCTGTCATGGAGCCCAAAACCAAGTGGGGTGATAGGAAAATAAGATCTTGGGACCCCAAACTCACTATGCTGAAGGGAAAACTTAAGCTTAGAAACTGAGCTCACACACACACACACACACACACACACACACACACATACAACCTGCCTTTCCTTTTGTCCTTAAGCAAACAGCTACAACTTAGAAGGCCACATGTCACCCCAGGGGGCCTCCCTCACCTGACAATGTAAAGGAACAACCAATCAGCCAGCCATCACACCTGTCATCCCAGCACTTTTGGGGGCCGAGGCAGGAGGATCACCTGAGATCGGGAGTTTGAGACCTGCGTGGCCAACATGGTGAAACCCCACCTCTACTAAAAACACAAAAATTAGCTGGGTGTGGTGGCACATGCCTGAAATACCAGCTACTCAGGAGGCTGAAGCAGGAGAATCACTTGAACCCAGGAGGGGGAGGTTGCAGTGAGTTGAGATTGAGCCACTGCACTCCAGCCTGGGCAACAGAGTGAGGCTCCATCTCAAAAAAACAAAAACAAAAAAACACGAATGAACTGTTCCTCTGCCCCTGGCTTTTACCTGTAACCTGGAGAGCAGTGGGCACTGATCATAGCCTCACAAGAAGATGACCCTCCTTCCTTTCTTCCTTTCCTCCTTCCCCTCTGGCCCCTTCTTTATGTAAATATTGAAGCCCCAAAACCGTCTTTGGAAAAGGAGTGGGCTGCACATCCTGCTGTGGCTTGTCTCTGTTTTCCCGGCATGGCTTCAACCTCGACAAAGGAAACCTCTGAACTGCTTGAGAGCGGTCTCAGTCACTCTGTGGGAAGGGTCTCCCCTGGGCTTGGGGAAGATCTCCCAAGAGGAGCGGCCAGGGAGCAACACAGGGAGGTCTGGAGCCAACTTCAGTTCCAGGCTTGCACCAGGGCAGAGGGCACGGTGGCAGTGGAAGTTAGCGGAGGAGCCTAAGGCCCCAGTGGTGGGAGCAGATGCTAAAGACCCCGGGAGCACTGTGGACCGAGCTCTGGGAGAGGCGGGAACCAGACCTGAGAGCAGAGGACCAGCTGCACATTGGAATGTGGAGCCTGGGCACAGAGAGGTCAGGCAGTGAGCTCATAGCAGCGCAGCCAGAGAGTTGGCCTGCTCTCCCCGCATGGAACCAAGGCTGGGAGACAGCCTACCTCCCACCAGAGCCAGCAGCCAGGTCTTATCCAGCCTGCCCTGTCCCGGCCCAGCCTGCCCCATGCTGCCATTTTCACTCCCCATCAGGCCTCCTGGCTGGCTGGAGGGTCCCTGCCTTCCAAGAGACACAGGCAGCAGCAGCAGGGGCTGGATGGAGGGTTAGGGGCAAGAATCAGGGACGCTCCTGACAGGACCCCTGAATAGCGGCCAGAGAAAGGTCAGGCCAGGACAGGGCCCACGGCCACTGGCAGATGTCAGGTGGCTGACCCATCCTAGGAGCACACAGGACAGGTGAGGCTGCTTCCTCTTGAACCCAGAAGTCAGTGCACAGCTCATCTGTGGCCTCAACTCCCGGCCCCAGTAAGTGAGGAGCTCCGTGAGGCCACTGGCCTGGACTTCATGGGGCAGCAGCGTCTGGCTTTCCGGCTCCCGATGCTGCCTGCTGCGACAGGCCTTCAACCAGGTCCCTCCTGACGGCAGTCACACCTGAGTCCCGACCCGAGATGGACCTCGGCAGCACCCCACAGCAAACGTGCCCCCCAAACTCCTCGTGTGACTAACCCAGTCCTGAAGGGAATGTTCTCTTGAGTGTGGCTGGGAAGAGCGGGCATCGTGAAGGTTGTACCCTCTCCCTCGAGGGCCACCACTGGCTTGGCCCTTCTGTCCCATGGGACCTCTCCCCACAGACCCCCCCCAGCCTCCTCCTGTCATCTCAGAGAAGCTACCAGGACAAAATTCTTCCACAACTGGGCCAAAGGCCTCTTAGGCATGGGAGTGTCTCTGCACCTGTTCTGGATCGGAGGTTGCCTGATTAAAAAACTTAAAAATTAAACAAAGGCCTCCACGTCACAGCAGGCCTGCTTAGTCTTATGACTGCTGTGCTCCTATGCTCTGGGAGGGCTGCTGTGTGAGGAGGAGGGAGTGGTGTGGGGTTAGAGAGTTGGCGTTGGTCCAGCCCAGGCTTATGACTCCCTCAGCCCTTGTTACAGTTATGGGTAGAAACGGACTCTCTCTGACGTCTCCTGCTCCCCTTTCACCTGCCCCAAGGCAGGACTCATCCTCCCCCTCTTTCTGATCACTGGCCAGAAGAACCACCTTTGTAGCCGACCCATGCCACGCCCTGGGGGAAGGAATACTGAGCACACAGGGGTTCCTGGCAGGGCCCTTCCCTGAACCTCGCCCAGTGCCTCTTCATCTGTGCCCCTTTATAATTCACCGTAAATGTGCTTCCCTGAGTTCCCCAAGCCACTCTTGCAAATCAGTTGAATGCAAAATGGGGAGGGGTTGCAGTACTGCTGGAAAGGAGGATCCCGATCCAGACCCTAAGGGCGAGCTGACCCTAAGGGCGAGTTCTTGGATGTCGAACAGGAAGGAATTTGGGGTGAGCCGCAGAGCTCAGTGAGAGAAGCAGGTTTATTAGAAATGACTCCGTCACATAGTGGGGCGTGCTTAGAAAGCAGGAGGAGGCGCCCCTGTTTTCTGTTAGTGGGAGCTGTGGTCACACCTGGAACGTGCATATGCGCTCACTGAAGATAGGGGCTGTGGGCGCCATCAGGGCGGTTCATCCTCCAGCCTCAGCCTCATTGACATAATCTCTGAGTAGAGTGGGCTGTGCTTTTGGGACATCTGGACAGTCTGCAGGCTTGCTGGGAGATGCCCCAGATGGCCGTAAATGTTCTGTAATTATAATTGGTGGCCAGCTTGAGGCGTGGCTATTCTTAGACCATAAGCATTAACCTCACAGGTGCCTGTGAGTGCCTCCTACCCACTTCAGGATGCAGTCACTCTGGTCATGCTCCATTAAACCAGAGGCCTGGTGAGGAGGGGTTCCTCTAACAGCAGGAGGAACCTCACCATGGAGCCAGCTGGTGAAAAGCGCTAGACTCTGGGCCTCTCAGCTGGTGTGTGGGGGGGGAGGTGTCTTGGGGCTGAGCCCTCACCCTGTGGGACCTGACGCTATCTCCAGGTACTGTGTTGAAATGGTGTTGGAGGACACCCGGCCCGTGTCCACTGCAGAGATGATGGCTCGCTCGGGGTGGGGAAACACCCACCCCCACATTTGGCCCCAGCAGTCTTGAGAGTCTTCTGTGTTGATGTCTTCTGTGTTGTGTTGGGTGAGAGACAGGAAGAAAACGATTTGAGAGTTTTTTCCAAACAGCCCCCCTCCTAATGCAGCTTCTTTTCTAATCCGAGAGTCCTGTCCTGAAGGGGGCAAAGCCCACCCATGCTCTCACCCCACAACTCTTACTGAGCCCCTGCCACAGCAGGGATGGCAACAGGTGGTGGCTGCACAGACGGAACCCCGTGCCCTCACCACCAGCATTCCAGAGGGGAGGATACTCTGGAATCAAAAGAGAACGCAAGTGGGACGTGTGCGCCTGTCAGGACAGAAATCTACCAAATTTCCTTCCAGGTGTGGGAGGGTGGGGTGGGGCTGGAACTCCCTGACAGTCAGGAAGAGCTCTGAGCTCCCCATTCAGGGCCAGCCTAAAGTTCAGGACAGGCACAAGAAAAAATGCTCCCAGGATGGAAACAGACAGCCCAGCCTGTGCCCCTGGTAAGACTCAGAGGCGGGGAGCCCCCAGGCCACAGCCTACTGGATGCCTCCTGTCCCCAGAGACAGCTGGGGCACCGCCCCCAAAGCTAAGGAAGCCTCACACATGATGCCATCATAACACAGCCCCAGGACATCTCGTGACACAGAGCCCCAGCCTCAGCCTCCATACACACACGCACCACACTCACTCATGCAAAACAAACACAGCCACACTGAAGGCACCCCTAAATTTGAGACGAGGTGTGACAGGTTTCTCTTCGCCCCAGCCCTCTCCTGGCCACCTAGCTACCTACCCTCCCTCGAATCTCCCCACACCCTCCCCTCTAACATCCCCCCACATCCTCCCCCCGCCCCAGTGTGGGGTTCAGAAGCCCCCTGCCTGACACTCGCCCTCACTGTCACCCAGAAAGGAAATGCACTGTCAACTAGAGAACACAGAGGTGCAGAGCCCCAAGGTCCACAATCCCTCAGAGAGGGCCTGGCGGTAGGAGAGGCACCCACGAGCCGGTCAGGCCAGGCAGGGAAGGGCCGTCTGCCTAGAAGGAGACCCAGCCTGCGAAGATGGACTGGAGGCTGATACCGCCGGGATGTCCTGGCCAAGCTAGTGCCCTGGCAGGAGCCAAAACCCACCACCTCCCAACCCCTGCTGGTCTCCCCACTCTTGCCTGGGGGATGACCAAGGAACAGCCAGCCTGGGGCCGGAGCAGAGACAATATGACCTCAGGAAGCCCAGGCTGCGGGGGTGCCGACGTCCTCCCCTCCCCCGCCCCACTCTGTAGGCGAGACCCCCAACCAACACTGCTCCACCGATCCTCTCCGAGGCTCACACCCCAAACACGTCTGCTCACCCGTGGGCCTCCGGCCCCTGACCACAACCAGGACTGGCCGCAAGTCCAGGTGTCAGCGACTGTCACCCCGACCTGGTCCCCTGCCCGGCCTCGCCAGGTCAGCCCCGCCGCGCGCACAGCAGGGCCGGGTGGAAGGAGGCCGGGCCTGGCCGTGGCTCAGGCGCCACCTTTCTGGGGGGTTTAGGGGGTGGTCTCAGCCCCTCTCTGGGCTTCGGCCTCCCCATCAGTCCCCTGGAGCCGGGCAGGCTGGGGACGCCCACCGCGGGCTCCAACCCCGCCCCGCTCACCAGAGGCCCCGCCCCTACCCGCCTCTCGCCGGAGGCCCCGCCCCCACCCGCCCCGGAGGCCCCGCCCCGTCCCCGGGCCGCGCGGGCTGCCTGGGAGTCGCGGGTCCAACCGTGTTCAGAGCGCGCGAGGCTCCGGAGCTCAGCGAGGCTGCGGGCGCCTGCGTCCACCGGCGGTGAGTCCAGGGCCTCCGTCACCTGCCCGCACGCGCTCGGACCGGCGGCCTCGGCTGCGGTGCTCCCTGCGGGGATCGGGGCGGGCGGAGGTGGGAGCGGGCGGGAGGGGTGCGGGGAGGCGCCGGAAAGGTGCTGGCGGCTGCGGGTGGGCCAGACCCCGGGGAGCTGGGCTTCTCCTCCCATCCCCCGCAGGCCTCCCCGAATTTTTCCAAAGATCTGGGGCGGGAGCGGGCGGAGGCTGCCGCCAGGAGCCTCCCGGCCAGCCCAGGGCTGCGCAGCCACCCGGGCCCATTGCACAACTCCAGACGCCCCTGGCCCCCGACGTGGGCCGGGAGGGACAGCCTCGCGGACTCGGGGAGCGGACATGGGGTCTCGCGGATCTCCTGGCCGGAAGGGGAGGACTCACACCCCCGCGGATCACCCCGGGACGCTGGAACTCACCGCCGTTTCCTGTTCTGGCACCGGTGGTGCCTGCAGTGAGGTCCTAGGAGTCCGGCTTTCTGGGGGGGACCGCCGGGCCCCTCCCCATTCCGGGACACAGGAGAGGCTCCCTCCTCTGGCTGGCTGGGCAGCTCCTAGATACCTGGCCCCAAGGGCAGCCTTCCCTGAGCCTGGGGTTGAGCCTGCAGCCTGGGCCCCATGGGCGCCCGCCACGGTCTGCCCGCTCCCTCGGGGCTCCCCGACCCAGCCAACCTTCCTAACTGCCTTCCGCTCCCACCGGTGCCTTAGCTCAGCCTCATGGCCCGGTGGGTTGGGTGCCACCCAGTGGGCAGGTGGCGGCACCAGCTGGACCTGTTTGTGGCCCTGCATGCTAGGACTTTCTCAGAGACACAGGTTCCCCCACACCAGAACCTCACTTCATGGGGGAGAAATTGGAGATCCATCCTCCTCGGACTCCTCCCTCGAAGTGGGGACTGGCCCCAGCAAGACTTGGCACTGTTCTTGGCCATCTGGGGCTCACACTCGCACCCCAGGATGACAGCCCAGGTCTCAGGGGCCTCACCTGCCGCTTTCCTCTTAAAGCCTCTGCGGGACCCACTCCAGATCTGTTCTCTGAGGTATCTTCCTTTCCCTTTTCCCCCAGTGCCCAGCACTAGCTCCTCAGGCCCCAGAATGTCCCTCCCCCTCCTCTGCCCACGGCCGTCCCTGGCAGAAGGCAGCAGCCTCCCCCTCCAACACCAGGCACTCACGAAATAGAGAATCACGACCCTAGCTGGGCATGTTCCAGATTCTTTGCCCAACAGTGCCATGGGCCCCTGGCCAAGGGAGGGTCCTGTGCAGAGGCCAAGGGGCAGTACTCAGACCCATCTGGCCCCTTCCTGCTGGTCTTCAGTGCCCATTTCCCAGCCACAGAAGGGGGAGTAGCAGATTGCTAGTGGCTGCTGGCCTCAGCACCGAGTCACATTTGGAATGGGGAGTGCTTTCCCTGGGTCATGCCCCCACCCAGCCCCAGGTCTCCATTGCAGGGTCCAGCCCTACTAGGGTCGTGGGGTGTCCCCTATCACTGTGCTGAGGTGCTGGATCGGAGAAATAAGGAGACAGCACACCAAAGGACTGGATGAGAGCAGCTAAGCCACTTCCAAGCGGAGTCAGGGAGGCCCTGAGAGTCCAGGCACATCTGTATTTATTAGGTTTAGGTTGAGGGGAAGGGTCGTGAGTGAGGTCATCTTAAGGATAGTGATAGGGTCAAGACAATCACGTGAGCAATAAACAAGGGGCCCACCCCCATTAGGTCACCGAGGCTAGGAAGTGGGCAGTGTGCCACATGAATCTTATCCAGGGGCAGGCAGCTTCTAAGGCTTTCTATAGGAGGATGTCTTCAGTCAGCACAGTAGCCAGAGAGCTGACAGGGTCTACACCTGCCACCGAGGCGCGACTGACGTGCAACTGTACCGGAGGGCCAGAGAGCTGACGGTCTACACCTGCCACCGAGGCGCGACTGACGTGCAACTGTACCGGAGGGCCAGAGAGCTGACAGGGTCTACACCTGCCACTGAGGCGCGACTGTACCAGAGGGCCAGAGAGCTGACAGGGTCTACAGCCACCGAGGCGCGACTATACCGGAGGGCCAGCCTGAGGCCAGCTTCCCATGACCCTGAACGCTGCCTGGGCCGGTCTGCCGTGTAGCACATGCCCTTTCAGGCAAGGGCACAACCGCCTGAGCCATTGGTTCTCACCCTAGTGTGGCTTTTTTTCCCTAGTTCACGCTGTGCACCGTGTCTGCTCTTGACACTCCTCCGACCACAAACTAAGATGGGGTTGTATTGTTGTACCCGAGCGAGTCAAGGAATGCGCCACGCTCTGAGATTCAATTACGAGTCCTTTATTATGTCGGCCACCGAGAGTGGCTAATGCCCAAAATTCTCTCAGCCCCCAAGAAAAAGTTAGGTGGTCTTTTATACCCTAGTTTTAAAAGGGAAGGGGAAGCTAGCTGAAGCCAATTTTTCACAAAAGCAGAGTAAGCAAAAAGTTAAAAGATAAACTAGTACATGAGAAATAAAACAGTGCCAGGTACGGGGGTAAAGCCATCTGGAAAGACATACAACTTACAGATAAGGGGGGCTCTGGGCCCTCGGCGGCACCTGCATTCCCAGGCTCTGCTGGTACCACTTAACTCGGCCTCTTATCAGCAAATGCATTCCTGGAGGTGCCCAGAGTCAGCCCGCCCCAGCCATATACTGCAGTTACAGGCTCAGTGGTGGGAAAATAACTAAAATGAAGAAGCTAAGATGGAGTCTGTCTGGCTCAGCAAGCTAAAGCCTGAACAGCTTTTAGTCTGAGAAAGAGAGTTAGTTTTAACTGGCAAAAAGCAGGTTATCACAATATACAAGGATTATATGAAAGGAAATAAATGAGCAGTAAGTTACTCTTCAGGCACTAATTGTGCCGGGGGTCTCCTTAGCTCTCCTTCCTCAGTGCCTAGAAGGGGGGGGAAGCTGCCCGGGCTCAAGACACTGAGCTGCTTCATGGAAAGTTCTGGATACAGATTAGCTAATCTACACAGAAACACATATGGGTGTGTGTTTTTGTATGTATACGTGTGTATCTTTTTTTCCGAGACGGTCTCACTGTTGCCCAGGCTGCAGTGCAGTGGCGTGATCCTAGTTCACTTTAGCCTTGAACTCCTGGGCTCAAGAGAGCGTCCCACCTCAGCCTCCCAAGTAGCTGACCACAGGCACATAACACCATACCCAGCTAATTTTTCTATTTTTTGTGGAAACGGGGGGTCTTACTATGTTGCCCAGGCTGGTCTCAAACCCCTGGCCTCGTGATCCTCCTGCCGTGTCCTCACATAGCATGGAGATTACAGGTGTGAGCCACTGTCCCAAATGTTGAAAAACGCGCACTTTGAATGAAAAGACCCCTCAAACAGGCTTTGTGTGAGCAACATAGCTATTTATTCACCTGGGTGCAGGTTGGCTAAGGCCGAAAAGGGCGTTAGCAAAGGGTGGTGGGATGAGTTGTTTTCATAGGTTTGGGGTGGGCAGTGGAAAGGTAGAGTAAGATCAGTTGCAGATGTGGGGGTAGAGGGAGAGAGTATACATTACCATAAGTTCAGTTACAATGGCGGGTGGGGTAAGAGTAGTTAGGATGGCGGGTGGGTGAGGAGTATTCACATTATCATAGTAACAGTTAGGATGGCAGGGTGGGTGAGGAGTATTCACATTATCATAGTAACAGGATGGCAGGGTGGGTGAGGAGTATTCACATTATCATAGTAACAGGATGGCAGGGTTGGGTGAGGGGCTTGTCTGGGAAACCTGCTGGGCAAGCTTCCACTGGGTGATTAGGGACAATGGTGAATGCAGGTGGGGGACGCTCAGCAGAGGCAAGCAGGACTTCAGACTTTCAGGCTCCAGGCTTGCACATGGAGACCTGACACCCAGCCCCAGACTAGCTAATATTATGACTGATCACCCAGAGCCCTTGGCAGAGGCCACTCACTGTGCCTCCTTTTCTGTGAAGGCTGGTGAGTTTCCTCCTCTTGCCTGCTCAGCCCCTCCCGCCAGGTCTGGGGAGGGGTGTAATCTAGATCATGGCTGCCCTGAATGAGGGGTGGGTCAGGAGCCAGCAGGGAAGCCCTGAGTGCTGGCTCTGCACTGGCAGGTCCCCACTCCTCTCTGCTGTCTGTGTCCTCGTCTACAACATGGGGGTGCGTGGTCCTGGGGAGCAGCGAGGCCCCCCCTGGCCCCTGACCAGCTGTGTCTCTCCAGAGCAGGACGGGCTGCTCTGGCTTGGGACCCCTAGGCAGGACCACCTTCCTCTCCAGAATGAAGACCTTGCTGGTGCTGCTGGCTGCCCTTCTGGGTGTTGAGCGAGGTGAGGTGCCCTCGGGGACCCCAGACCTTTGTCCGGCTGCTCCCTGCTCAGCTCCCTTTCCTTTCTTCTCCTCTGAGCAGACGCCCCAGGGGTCCTTCCAGGCCGCTCCCAGCGGGCTCACCCACCTGGCCACGCTGTCTCACTGTGGGTTTGCGTGTCAATGAAGCTGCTCCAGGGCCAGGAAGGGTGTCACTGTCCTTGCTCTGTCTCTAGCCCGGAGCCTGGTATACAGTAATTTCTCAGTAAATGTCCAGGGGGGTCAGGCCTTGGAGGGACCCTGGAGGCGTCCCTGAGACAGGTGTGTCTTTCCACAGCCGGCTCGCTGATGTGCTTCTCCTGCCAGAACCAGAAGAGCAATCTGTACTGCCTGAAGCCCACCATCTGCTCCGACCAGGACAACTACTGCCTGACGGTGACTGCGTCTGCCGGCATCGGTGAGTGCCAGGCCTCAGACGGCGCCTTCCTCCCCACCATAGCCGCAGAGGCCATTGCTGCTGCCTTTGGCTGCCTGTCTCCCCTCACAGCCTCTCTTCCCTTGCAGGAAAGATCGTCACATTTGGCCACACCCTGAGCAAGTCCTGTTCCCCGGTCTGTCCCCTCCCAGGAAACATCAATGCTGGCATAGCTTCCATGGGCATCCGCTGCTGCCAGGGCTTCCTGTGCAATTTCAGCGCAGCCGACGGCGGGCTGCGGGCCAGCGCCACCCTGCTGGGTGCCGGACTGCTGCTGAGCCTGTTGCCTGCCCTGCTGCGTTTTGGCCCCTGACCGCCCAGACCCTGTCCCTGACCCCCTAGCTCAGGAAGGAAAGCCCAGCCCTTTCTGGGTCCCACAAGGGTATGAGAGCCCCTGACTCCTCACGTGCCTGATTCATGCCCTTGGTCCCAGGTCAGGCCCACCCCCTGCACCTCCACCTGCCCCAGCCCTGCCTCTGCCCCAGGTGGGGCCACCTGCCCTCACTTCTGGGGTCGATGATATGACCTTCCTTGGGGGACTGTGGAAGGGATGAGGGTCCCCTGGAGCCTTAGGGTCCGGCGTCAGGACCAAGTCTCATGGACACACTGAGAGGGCCCCCAGGGAGGCTGTGCCCGTGTGGGAACATGGGTGTGCTGTGCAGGTGTGAGCCCGTGGCAGTTTCTGGGGCCTGTGTTTGGGGAGGGAGGGGTGCCAGCAGCCTGCAGATCCCCAGTCCCTATAACCCCCTGCCCTTGCACAGCCTCACGCCCTTCAAGGGTGGCCTTTTGGGGGCGGGGTTTCCACCACTTCCAGGTCTAGGCCCCTGCCCCAAATCCAGCCAGCCCAGCCCCACGTTGGAGTCCTGCTGCTTCGGTGCCTCAAATAAATGCAGATGTCCCCCACTTCCTGCTCTGTGTGTGGCTGCCCTTAGGGGGAGAGACTATCGAGGGTCCTGGTGTCTTCTGTGGTACAGCCCAGGGGGTGGTGGGGGAGGAGCAGGAGTCCCTTGAGCCACAGCCAGCTGCTTGCCTGGCTGGGAGGAAGCCCCTCCCCTGTGCTCTGCCCTTTCTCCTGTGCCAGGCTCAGCAGGTCAAGTGACTTCAGCCTCCCGCAGCGGAAGGAAGTTGGAGGCATGGAGGAGGGAAAGCGGGTGCAGGAAGGAGCACACTCAGGCTGGGGCAGCACCCAGGGCTCTGGGACTTGGGAACGGAGGGTGTCTGTCTGGACCCACTGGTGCAGAGGGCACAAAAGCCGGGCTGGGGCAGGACCTGACGGGCCGGGGCTTAGTGAATGGCCTGTGGGAGGGGCTGGGGGCTCCCACACAGAAGCTCGGGGCAGCACTGGGACTGCAGTGCTACCCGCTTCCCCCTAGCAGACACGGTGGTGGCTCCTGACAGAGGAAGGCAGCTTGACCCCGGGCGCCATCTGCAGGAGGGTGCCTTGCACATCCCAGGGGCTCCTGGGGCTGGGAGGGAAAATGAACAGACACCAAATGGCAGTGCGTTTGTTCATTTCTCTGGGACAGTGTGGGGAGCGGCGAGGGCCTCAGCCACTCAGCACTAACCCTGGTTGTCTCCAGCTGGCTGGAGGCTGTGGAGTGTGTCAGGATCCCAGGGTCACCGTCCCGCAGTGGGGGCTGGTGTCACTGTGGAGGCTCATGATTCCCGCCCCCGGCAGCTGATATGAATAGTCATGTCCTCCTGGGTCCTGAGGTCAAGGCAGGTCAAGGACCTGTGCCCTCCTTCTGGATCCCTGAGGTAATGATTCATGCCTGAAACATGAATCATTATTGCCACCCAAGAGGGCCATGAGGCACCCATTGTGACCCAGCGGGAGGGCCGTGAAGGGGTCAGCAGGAGGAGGGGCCAGCCACAGATCAGTCCTCCATGGGGAAGAGCAGCCTCTGAGACTGAGCCCGAGATTCTGTTGGGAGTTTGGATTCGCCGAGCGGGTCGGTCTGAGAAATGCAAGCAGAGAACAGGGTGGAAAGCAGAAGGTCCAGGAGCCCTGGGCACTGTAGCCAGGAGGACAGAGGTCCTGGCATATGGGTCCCAGTGCGCAGTGCACTCACAGCGTGGTCCCCTCAGAATCGCAGGTGGCTTTGCTGGAGGGAAAGAAGCCAGTCCATCACAGTGGAGCTGGCAGGAAGAGGCTGTCCCCAGAAACCTAGATCTGACCTAGGGACGCAGGAGTGTGGTGGGCACTGGGCAATGACAGAATTTCCAACAAATGCCTGGTTTCTGCTAAAGCTAGTTTGCGCTTCCATCTCTGGGAACCTCCGCTTCCCCAGTGAGCTCACAGGTTTCTAAGTCTCACGACCACACTGAAAGCAGGGCGTGGGCATCCCCACGTTTCCCAAGGGGAGACAGGATCAGAGGGCCTCCTGGGATCTGGGACTGGGCCCAGCGTTCCCTCTGCTCTGGGTTTAGGCTGAGGTCAGAGGCAGCCCTGTTCACCTTCAGGTGGTGGGGAGAATGGTCCTGTGGGGTTCCTGCTGCCCAGGGACAGGTGGCTTCACTGAGTGGAAGGTGGGAGCCTGCCTTGTGCCCTGAGCCTGGGTCAGAGGGGGAGGAGCCCAGCGCGCTGAGTTTCAATTTCCTGAAGCCTGGGGGAGGGAGACTGGGTGGTGAGAGATGCAGTGGGGAGGCCTGCAGGGGAGGAGAAGGAGGGAGAGAGGCCCATCTCAGGGCTCTGGATCTGAGCCTCACAGCCAGGGCCCACCCACACCCTGCTGGGAACTGGGATTTCCCATGCAACGCCAGAGCTGGGCACCCTCCTCTCTGCAGCCTCATCCAGCCACCGCTTCCAGGCATCTGCCCTAGGATGAGCCTCTGGAGGGTGGGCAGCTGCTCAGTCCCTGTGGGGACTTCGGGCGGTGAGGCGAGGCAGGACCCTGCACCATCCACGGCATCTGCCCCTTTGACACCACCCACTCTGCCGTACCTCACACAGGTGACCAGCCTGTGGGCCCGGGACCCTCTCACACATTGTCCATAGTCGTGGAAACCCAGCAGCCACGCCAAGCCTGGGCCCACCATGCCTCCACCCCTCTGCTCCCTCCATCAACCCCTGCACGTCTTCCTGAGGGGGGCCCAGACCCAAGTTTGAGACCCTCCAGGCTGCTCCTAGACCTTGGGCTGGGGCTGAGCCTGATCCTGGCTGGAAATGAGCTCAGGCTGAGCCCCCTGGGGAAGGCCCTCCCGTCTCTGAACCCCACCCTGGGGAATTTGCTGGGACCCCTTGAAGGCCACAGGCTAGACCCCCGAGGGTTAATAACGAGACAAAGTCCTTGGACTGAGCATGTGTGTTTTCTATTCGGGCCAGCAGGCAGCTAGGCTTCGGGGTGAGGGGGTCTCTGGGCTGCTGGGCGGCCAGGCAGGGGCATCAGGGCAGGGAGCTGAGGGCTGCTCTGGGCAACCACCCTGTCCTCCTCTAATTTATCCACCAGGGGCAGTGCCAGGGTGGGCTGGGCTCACAGCAGGGCCCAGAGGAGGGTGCCCAGGCTAAGCAGGAGCCCCCTGACAGCCAGGCCCCAGAGGCCAGGCCGAACTTGGGCAGCCTTGTTACAGAGGTTTCCTTCACAGCAGGTCGTTTTTATCTTTTCAATCTTCAAGTTAATCTGTCGTCCATCCTCAGTTTCTATGGGGTAAGACTCTCCAGGGACCCCAGGACTGGCAAATTTCATAACGTGGACACAGGGAGCACCACAGCCCTTGGTAATGTAGCTGAACTTCTGCCCTGTGGGCGAGAGAGGAGGGCATCTGGCACAGGAGGCCCCCTGACCCCATGGGACCTGCCGAGGACCTCCTCCTATAGGGGACCTGGAAGCCAGTGGGGACACAGAGATAACCAGAGGAGAACGGGCCACAGCCCCAGGGCCATGCCAAGTCTTCGTTCCATCAGATGGAGGTCCCTGAGCTCTGTCCCCAGACCCAAGCTTCCACCAGACCAGAGGCCTCAAGGCTGGCTGAGAGTGCCCTGCCCACCCCTGTCTGCCCCCCACCTGGGCCTCACCATTGATAGTGCCAGTGGCTACAGCGGAGGGGCAGCTTGCAGCCTGCAGGGGACAGAGGACGGGATGGCACTTGCTGGGGTCCAGGACGTTGACACACTGGAAGCACTCGAGACCCTGGCCTGGGGTGGGGCAGGGAGGGCGCAGGTCAGGGTCGGAGGCTGAAGGGTGGGTTCCGGTCCCTCTTACCAGCATGGGCAGCACACGGGGCAGGGGGCTCAGGCACCCTTGGCTGCTCAGAATTGTGGTCCTGCTGGCATCTGGAGCCCCCAGCATCGAGAGGGTCTCATGCCTATCTTTAGACCCCCTTCCCAACCTCCCACTCAGCCCCCCGACTCACTGGGCTTCACCCACAGCAGGGCCAGCAGCAGCAGCATGGGGCCAGCGACCTCCATGGTCTTGGGCGCAGGTGCACGGAGGGCTGGTGCGGCGCAGAGGCTCTGAGCCTGGAGAGAGCCAGGGGAGGCCTCGCACTGCCGAGCTGGGGAACTTCCGCCCCGTTTCCAGTTTTTAAAAAGGAGCCCGATTGCTTGTGTAACGTGCACACAGCCTATGACCTCATTCCATCATCTCACAGCACGTGATCTGAGAGATAGAAAACCTTCCTTCCTGACACGGCTGCTCTGGAAGCCAGATGTGACCTGGAGCAAGACCAAGACCCCCCCCACTCCCCAACCACCAATTCTCTGCCTGGGGCCCCCCAGAGCTCAGTGTGTGAGCAGAACAGACCTGGAAGGAGGAGGGGCTGCGGTGAAGAAGGGAGGGGGAGGGTGTCCCCTGGGGTCGGAGGACGCCTTAAAAAGAAATTCTGAGGCCGGGTGAAGTGGCTCACACCTGTAATCCCAGCACTTTGGGAGGCCAAGGCTGGCGGATCACCTGAGGCCAGGTGCAGGAGGCCGGGCTGACCAACATAGAGAAACCCCGTCTCTACTAAAAAAAAACCCCCAAAAATTAGCTGGGCATGTGGCACGTGCCTGTAATCCCAGCTACTCCGGAGGCTGAGGCAGAGAATCACTTGAACCTGGGAGGTGGAGTTTGCAGTGAACCGAGATGGCGCCATTGAACTCCAGCCTGAGCAACAAGAGTAAAACTCCCATCTCCAAAAAAAGCAAAGACAATTTCTGACTCATTAGAGAGCAAGGCCCTGACTTTCAATTTCAGTTTCCTGGTGCATCAGGGTATCAGAAGCAGAAAGGAAAAGCAGCCCAGGGCCAGGCCCCTCCATCTCAGGACGAGGGTCTCCAGCTGAGCCCCCACAGGCAGCCCACTGTGTGACAGAGCCCGGGAGGGGCCGGGCGGGGCCGGGCCGGGCGGGGCAGCAGGCTCTGACACTGAGACTCGGGGCCAGGCACCCCTTGTTTTCTGTGCAGGGAGCAGGGGCCCCTGTAACGGGGTGGGATGACATGAAGGCTCCCTGAGGAGACCCAGACCTCTGTCCTGGCTGCTCCCAGAGCCACTCTGCCCCTCCCAGTCAGTGCCCCTGCCCATCCCCATCACACCCACATCCAAATTTCTTCTTCAGGGAGAATGAGAAGACACAGGAAATGGGGCAGGGGTGACTGCCCTCCCTCCCCCAGGTGCTGGGCAGAAGGCAGAGAGGGTGGCCTGGGAGGTGGGGACAGAGCCCTTGATGAAGACAGATAAAGGGGTGTCTACCACCTGCATATTGATGGGTCACCTCTCTAGTGGGTGGTCCCCTCCAAAAAGCAGAATCCACACTGCACCCTCAGGGTTCTCTGCTTGGAGACTCTGTGGCTTCTGAGAGGATGGGCCAGTCGGGGTGGCTCCTGAGAGCAGTGAAGACAGGAGCAGAGCTGGAGGCGTCAGGCACTGAAGACCCCCAACGACCCGGGATGGTTGTGGGCAAGGTCTGGGCCCCAGAGAACTGACTGCCCGGCCAAGCAGTGATGGAAGCACGGGTCCGACCTGAAGGGGCAGCGCCAGCAGGGCCCATGGTCCGAGGGTCACTCTGCCAGCCCTGCAGCCACACTGCTCAGGTCCCGTGGCCTGATGATGGCTGAGCCAGACATCGTAACACCAAGCCACGGAGAAGTTAGACTGTTGTTAGGGATGCTGACTCGCAGCATTGTATTTTTGAATCTTAAAATGTTTTTTTTAATCTGACCCTCAGTAAGCAGTCTATGTTACACACAGTCTGAGCAGGTGCATCCAGAGGGGTGTGCACTGTATGAGTGTATCTGTGGGTAATGGAAGACGGCTTTCACAGAGCAGGTTCTCCTATTTCATGTGACAAACTCTGATATTTTCTATTTTATTTGAAAAAGTATCGATTGTGTTCCACTTGACTGATTTTACACCCTCTATGCACATGGTCCCCAGTTTATTCGGGGGGTATTTTGTGTTTTGGTTGTCTTTGTTTTTGAGACGGAGTCTCACTGTCACCCAGACTGGAACATATTTGTATGATCTTGCCTCACTGCAACCTCCACACCCCAGGTTCCAGTGATTCTCCTGCTTCAGCCTCCCAAGTAGCTGGGATTACAGGTGCCCACCACCATGCCTGGGTAATTTTTGTATTTTTAGTGGAAATGGGGTTTCACCATGTTAGGCTGGTCTCAAACTCCTGACCTCAAGTGATTCACCTGCCTCAGCCTCCCAAAGTGCTAAGATTATAGGCATGAGCCACTATGCCCACCCTCTTGCTTTTTGAGATAGAATCTCCCTCTGTTGCCCAGGCTGCAGTGCAGTGGTACAATCACATCTTATTGTATCCTTGACCTCCCAGGCTCAAGCGATCCTCCCGCCTCTGTCCCTGAAGTAGCTGGGATGACAAGTACACACCACCACACGCAGCTAATTTTTGTAGAGGCAGGATTTCGCCATGAGGTTCTGGCAAAGAACATCTTTTAAAAAGTGATCTTGGGCCGGGCGCGGTGGCTCACACCTGTAATCCCAGCACTTTGGGAGGCCGAGGCGGGTGGATCATGAGGTCAAGAGATCGAGACCATCCTGGTCAACGTGGTGAAACCCTGTCTCCATTAAAAATACAAAAAATTAACTGGGCATGGTGGTGCGCGCCTATAGTCCCAGCTACTCGGGAGGCTGAGGCAGGAGAATCGCCTGAACCCAGGAGGCGGAGGTTGCGGTGAGCCAAGATCACGCCATTGCACTCCAGCCTGGGTAACGAGCGAAACTCCTTCTCAAAAAAAAAAAAAAGTGATCTTTGGCCGGGCGTGGTGGTTTACAGCGGTAATCCCAGCACTTTGGGAGGCTGAGGCAGGAGGATCACTTGAGGTCAGGAGTTCAAGACTAGCCTGGCCAACATAGTGAAACCCCATTGCTACTAAAAATACAAAAACTAGCCAAGCATGGTGGCGCACGCCTGTAATCCCAGCTACTCGGGAGGCTGAGGCAGAAGAATCACTTGAACCTGGGAGGCAGAGGTTGCAGTGAGCCAAGATTGTACCACTGCACTCCAGCCTGGCAACAGAGCAAGACTCTGTCTCAAAATTTAAAAAGGCTGGACTCGGTGGCTCACGCCTGTAATCCCAGCACTTTGGGAGGCCGAGGTGGGTGGATCACCTGAGGTCAGGAGTTCAGGACCAACCTGGCCAACATGGTAAAACCCCGTCTCTACTAAAAATACAGAAAAATTAGCCAGGCGTGGTGCCACATGCCTGTAATCCCAGCTGCTAGGGAGGCTGAGGTGAGAGAATCACTTGAACCCAGAAGGCCAAGATCACACCACTGCATTCCAGCCTGGGTGACAGAACTAGACTCCATCTCAAAAAAACAAATAGCTCTGTCTTGTGGGAGATTTAAATGGTACAAACCCGGAAAGGAGTGAGTACAGTGAGGCGTCGTAAGGGCTTGGATACCTGAAGAGGCTGAGGGGATTAACTTTCAACTCCGATGTATCCACCGTGGGTGTTTTCATGTCTACACTATTCACTAAAAAATAGAGGGAGATCAAAGCAACACAACCAGTTATCAGTGGAAAACTAAAAATAAAAAAGGAAAAATAAAAGATAGAGGGAGAAATTCAGCCTCTGAACAGGGCAGTGGAATGGCAGGACTTCCCTCTTCCTGCAGATGGAAGCCAGGCTCTTGTCACACGACCAGGAGAGATGAGGCTTGCAGACACGGTGAAGGGCCAGAAATATGGAATTTACTGGGTGAAAAGGGAAACAGGGACTCTCAGCAAAGCCAGAGTCATGCCAGCTGGTTTCCTGCCTCACAGACTGAATTCCACGTTCTACCAGAGCAAGAGAGGCCGGGCCCCACCCCCTTCTCCCAGTGCGCGGGCCCCACCCCCTTCTTCCAGTGTGCGGGCCCCACCCCCTTCTCCCCGTGCGCAGACTCCACCCCCTTTTCCCAGTGCGCAGGGCCCACCCCCTTCTCCCAGTGCGCGGCCCCACCCCCATCTCCCACTGCGCGGCCCCCCACCTTCTCCCAGTGCGCAACTTGTTGGAGTTCTTCCTGGGAGCCCTTTATACGTGGCTGTCTCAGAATGATAAAAAATACTAAAATCAAAAAGAAGGCCAAAAAAGGAAGGAAAAAAACCACAGACCCAAAAGGAAATATAATACATTATAGTAATATGGTAGCTCTAAATCCAAATCTATCACTGATGCTTTATGAAATGTAAAATGGTTCAAGTTCCAATTAAAAGATAAAGATTCTCTGACTGGCTTTTAAAACACTCAATTGGTGCCGTTCACAGAGACACATATAAACCATAGACTACCCAAAATGAGGGCACAGTTGAGACTGCCTTTGCAAAACTATAACTGAGGAAATAACGACAGTGAGAGAGAGCATCTTGCCTATACCCCTTAGGCTGTCCTTGTTTGTCTCGGGGGTAGGCAGAACTAACTTTGGGAAGAAATTCAGTTTATGGCTTGACTCTGAAACAAAAATGGTAACAGCCCTTTCCCTGAAAAGGCCCCCTTCTTGCCTGGGGTCCAGTCTGCCTTTGTAGGACTAATAAATTAGCTACAAGATTAGAAATTACAATTTAGGGGTCATGTAGCCTCTGGCTCCAAGAGTCTGAACCTCCCCAAATTGTTCCTGGGAGTAATAACACTACTGTAAAACCTAAAATCAGTCAGTGCTCCAGATCCTGCAGACCCTTGCTGGATGGCTGGGCTGACACCACCCAGTCCTGTAATGTGGCCCAACCAGTTCTGCCATCCCACCGAGGAACAGAAGACCGAAAGAAAACCTCACTTCCACCCCTATGATTCCATCTCCAACCTGACCAATCCGCACTCCCCACTTCCAGAGCCTACCTGCCAAATCATCTTTAAAAACGCTGATCCCCAAATGCTCCGGGAGACTGATTCCAGTAATAGTGAAACTCCGGTCTCCCGCTCAGCGGGCTCTGCTTGAGTGACTCTTTCTCCGTTGCCATTCCCTTGTCTTGATAAATTGGCTGTCTAGGCTGTGGGGATGTGACCCCACCAGGCAGTTACACAGTGGCCCACGGCTGTTGTCCCATTCAGAAGGCTGAGGCAGGAGGACAGCTGGAGCCCAGGAGTTCAAGACCCACATGGGCAACATAGTGAGATGCGGCAAGGACCCCTCCTGGGTGCCTGCCAGGCTCTCCCAAGCTTGGAAATCAAGTAAAACTCTTGCGTCCCTTCAAGGAAAATTGCAAGCACCTAGCCAGCCTTGAAAGGTAAATGAGCGCCCTGCCGGGCAGGTGATGGTAGCAGGCCACAGCCACAGGTGGTTTGCTTCCCTATAGAAACTAAAACATTAACATACATTCTCAAGTCTTTCAGAAACCCCTACCCCTAGGTGGAAAATGCCAACCGCTGTCACACAGACCCGAGACTCGAGAACTGAGGACTGAATTCTGACCGAATTCTCTGTACTGAATTTCTTCTGGAGGGGCCTGGAGGGAGTCCCACCTCTGGGCCATTGATGTATGCCCCCATGCACACAGCACCCTCGGCATGACTAACTCCATCTTAGAAAGAGACTCCATTGTATATCTTACAGGGCACTTTGCCAACAAGGGTGAGATGTTCTGCTTAATTGAGGAAGGAGACCCTTAATCATTCTTAAGCATCTAAGACCACCTCTCTCCCTTGACTTCCACATTGCATTTCAATAGGAGAAGTAAAGGCCGGCAGGCCGAGCACCAGCTTTAATCACCCTCCTAGAGATCACAGGCATGGTATGGAGGAATCCTTCCAGAAGGCATTGTTTTTACTTAAACACGATAAAACCCCGCCTAAGCCACACACCGCATGCCCACTCCATGAACCAAGACCCTTTCACATGTCACTTCTAGATTTGTAAGCCCAAGACACTTTCCTGTGTAATTTCTAGAGTCGTAAGCCTTTATAAGGGCAGGGATTTTCTTTGTTCTGGGCTGCACTATTCGGGGCATTCTCTCTCGCTGGGCTCCTGGCTGAATCAGTCACCACTTCCTTCCCAGTTCGGTGTTTGGAGGTTTGTTTTTCGGCCTTTCTTGCTTTGTAATAAACAAGTTGAAAATAAAGTCAGCATCCAAACAGATAAGGACCCAAACAAGCGCGCTCTTCCACTGTCACCTCTCATGAGAGGATTCTGCGACTGTAAAAGGACCGGCCCCAGCAGAACTCACCATCTGCCACCTGAGACTTCCTTGCAAGATCAACGGACTGGCCCAGACCAGGAGATTTGTGTCTCTTTAAGTCTTCTTCACGCCCCTGGATGGCTCGTGAACCCTTTCTCCTATTTCTTTTTCCTCTTGATGTTAAACATTACTTTCTTTGCTGTGGAAGCTTTAACCTGTAACATTTATATACTGATTAAGGACGCTATTATGTTATCATGTGCAGTATTGGCTTGTGACTGCAGCTCTGACATGGAGGGAACAGGGGCACAAAGGAGAAAGCCTCCTTGGGAACACCATGTGGCTCGTGGCTTGGGGGCGTTGAACTCGCATCAATAAAATTCTGACACTGGGAAGACACAGGGTTCTCTCTCACTGCACTGCCATGACACCCCATATATTGGTTCATGATTTTGCCTGCAGCTTCTGCTTTCCTGAAACGTTCCCATGCCCTGAAGAACCCCAGTTTGTAAGCCACCAGGGAGTTTGGGTCTTCAGCACGAGCTGTCCATTCCCCTTGCTCGGTACCATGCAATAAATACCATTTTTCCCCTGCTGCAAATGGCAACACCACTGTTTGACTTTACTGCCCAGGTGAGAGGACCCCGGTTCAGTTCAGGAACAGTAGCAAGAATGTCAGAGGTTCCAAACTGGAGTGACCCCAGCATGAATAAAAGCTGAATAAAGCCAAACCTGCTGGGCGACATTCCCAGGGTTTGGGCACTCTTGGTCACAAGATGCTTATGGCTGAGGGAACAAGTTAATAATGCTAACTAATTAATCAGACACAGAACATAAGGAAATGTCCATATATATATATATATACACATATCTTTTTATTTAAGACAGAGTCCTGCTCTGTCGCCAGGTGCCAGGCTGGAGTGCAGTGGTGCAATCTTGGCTCACTGCAACCTCTGCAATCTTGGCTCACTGCAACCTCTGCCTCCAGGGTTCAAGCAGTTCTCCTCAGCCTCCCAAGTAGCTGGGACTACAGAAACGCGCCACCATGCCCAGCTAATTTTTGTATTTTTTAGTAGAGACAGGATTTCACCATGTTGACCAGGATGGTCTTGATCTCTTGACCTCGTGATCCACCCACCTCGGCCTCCCAAAGTGCTGGGATTACAGGCCTGAGCACCGCGCTCAGCCATTGTCCCAATATTTTAAGAACAAAAAGCATTCTTAGTTTGAGAATAAGTTTTGCTTTAAAAAATAGTGGTATAGGGGCCAGGGACAGTGGTTCACGCCTGTAATCCCAGTACTCTGGAAGGCCAAGGCAGGCAGATAACTTAAGGTCAGGGATTCCAGACCAGCCTGGCCAACATGGTCAAGAAATCTCCAAATAAATTGTTTTCTGTTTCTGTTTTTGTTTTGATTTTTTTGGAGACCAGGTCTCATCTCACTCTGTCGCCCAGGCTGGAGTGCCATGGTGCCATCATGGCTCACTGCAGCCAACTGCAGACTCAAGCAATTCTTCCACCTCAGCCTCCCAAATAGCTGGAACTACAGGCACACACCACCATACCCGGCTAATTTTTGTATTTTTTGTAGAGACAGGGTTTCACCACCTTGCCCAAGCTGGTCTCAAACTCCTGGACTCAAGTGATCCTCCTGCCTCAGCCTCCTGAAGTGCTGGGATTACAGGCGCAAGTCACCGTGCCATGCCTTAAATTTTCTCTAAATAGATTACCAACAGACGAAAGAAAATTTAAGCCATAAAGCATTAATAGCAGTGAAAAGGTTTAATTCAAAATGATAAAAAATGCAGCTAACCAAAAGATGATAATTCTAAATTTGTTAACGTCCTTTAAATGGTCAGGAAATAAATAAAACTAAAGTTGAGAGAACTAAAAAGAGAAAAATCATACTCTGAGGCCCTGTGACACACCCTGTGGATAGCAGATGAAAAATCACCCAAGGTAGAGAGTTAAACCAGAATGAAGGAAAGAAATTAACAGAGGCTGGGTGCCATGGCTCACACCTGTAATCCCAGCACTTTGGGAGGCAGAGGAAGGAGGGCTGCTTGAGCACAGGAGTTCAAAACCAGCCTAGACAACATAGCAAGACCCTGTCTCTTTTAAAATAAATTTTAAGGCCGGGCATAGTGGCTCATGACTGTAATCCCAGCACTTTGGGAGGCCAAGGTGGGTGGATCACGAGGTCAAGAGATCGAGACCATCCTGGTCAACATGGTGAAACCCCGTCTCTATTAAAAATACAAAAAAATTAGCTGGGCATGGTGGCGCGTGCCTGTAGTCCCAGCTACTTGGGAGGCTGAGGCAGGAGAATTGCTTGAACCCAGAAGGCAGAGGTTGCGGTGAGCCGAGATCGCGCCATTGCACTCCAGCCTGCGTAATAAGAGTGAAACTCCTTCTCAAAAAAAAAAATAAATAATTAAATTAAATTAAATTAAAAAAAGAAAGCTAACATGTAGAAAAGTGGACACAGCAATTCCAGAACACGCAAACATTTACAACTACAGATCACATTACGAATCATGGAAAGTTTTCACAAATTAGCTGAAATCATACAGAGTGGCTTCTGTAATTTCAGTTCAATTAGACCAGAAATTATTACCCAAAACAAGAAAATCCTCCTCTGTTTGGAAATGAACAAGTATATTTATAAATAACCCACATGTCATAGAAGAAATCAAAATGAAAACAGGATTTTGCTCTGTTGCCCAGGCTGGAATGCAGTGGGCACGACCAAAGCTCAGTGCAGCCCTGACCTTCCGGGCTTGTGATCCTGCTGCCTCAACCTCCTAAGTAGCAGAGACCACAGGCACACGCCTCGACACTTGCTAGTTTTTACTTTTTTCGTTTGTTTTTGTTTTTTGTTTGTTTGTTTGTTTTTTGAGACGGAGTTTCGCTCTTGTTACCCAGGCTGGAGTGCAATGGCACAATCTCGGCTCACTGCAACCTCCGCCTCCTGGGTTCAGGCAATTCTCCTGCCTCAGCCTCCTGAGTAGCTGGGATTACAGGCACGCGACACCGTGCCCAGCTAATTTTTGTATTTTTAGTAGAGACGGGGTTTCATCTTGTTGACCAGGATGGTCTTGATCTCTTGACCTCATGATCCACCCGCACCTCAGACTCCCAAAGTGCTGGGATTATAGACATGAGCCACTGTGCCCACCTTTTTTTTTTTTTTTTTTGAGATGGAGTTTCACTCTTGTTGCCCAGGCTAGAGTGCAGTGGCGTGATCTCAGCTCACTGCAACCTCCACCTCCAGGTTCAAGTGATTCTCCTGTCTCAGCCTCCTGAGTAGCTGGAACAACAGGCATGCAACACCATGCCAGGCTAATTTTTGTATTTTTGGTAGAGACGGGATTTCACCATGTCGGCCATGGTTGGTCTCAAACTCCTGACCTCAGGTGATCTGCCTGAGCCACCAAGCCCAGCTGTAACTGCATGCCTTGATAGAAACTGGGTCCACTGTTAGGTCTCAGAAACCAATACCCCAAAAGATGGCACTTTGACATGCTGAAGAAACTTCAAGAACTTTCTGACCTCCCCGACAACCCATGGACTCTCCCAAAGTCGGAGGAGTTGTTCTCAAGTCCCTTTGTCTGCCTAAAGTCTGCACCCACCAAAAAGAACAATTGTATTTTTTTCCCCTACCCCAAGAGGAAGTATGTCACCAGACCTGAACAGACCCTTTCACAAGATAATCACGTCTGTCCCTCAGGCCCATTCTGATTGCAAAGAGAACTACCTACAAGTTAATCTCTGCTCCACTGCGCTCAGCTGAATTCCTCTTCTCCCCCCAGGCCTGTGCGGCCAGGATGGTCCCTAAGCCTATGAACTCTGCTGGGGGGTGAGGGATATTGTTCTGTGCTTTTCGCTTGTGTACACATTAATACACTTAAGCGCCTTTTCTGCAGCTAATCTGCCTTTTCCGAGTTTTCATAACAAGTCAGGGATTAAAAATGTTTTCCCATTGGCCCTTACCTTCACACATTAAAAAAAGATTCAGGCCAGGCGTGGTTGCTCGAGCCTGTAATGACAGCACTTTGGGAAACCTGAGGTCAGGAGTTCGAGACCAACCGGACCAACATAGTGAAACCCTGTCTCTACTAAAAATACAAAAATTAGCCAGACATCGTGGCACGTGACTGTAATCCCAGCTACTTGGGAGGCTGAGACACGTGAATTGCTGGAACCCAGGAGGCGGAGGTTGCAGTTGTGACATGGTAAAAGCCCCATAAACTTGCACACCTCAACCACACCTCAGCTCTGTGGAAACTGCTCTCTATAACCCAAATGTGAATGAGGAATTAAGGACTGTGATCCCCACCCTACCCAGACAATGTGTAGATGATGCTAATCTTAGCTTCTGTGAACCACTTAAGTAACAATCAGAATGTCCAATAGTCCCCTGGCCCTCGGAATGTCGGGAAGCCCCTCACCCTCATCTCCGCCCATAAGGTGATTTGCAGAATTCACTAAGCCCTCGGAATGTCTGAAGCCTTTCGTCCCCATCCCCGCTCCTCACCCCCACTCCCAAGGTGGTTTTGCAAGTATAAAAAGGTCTTGTCACCCTTCTTTCTCTGCCACGGGTTGGAGAGACGTGAGCCCTCCGTGGTCGCCGGCAATAAACCCTGCAATTTAGCATACTTTTGTCTTGGTGTTGACTTTCTATGCTCGGTCCGGTATAACACAGTGAGGCGAGATTGCACCATTGCACTCCAGCCTGGCAGACAGAACAAGACTTCGTATCAGAAAAATATTCAACATTAATGAATGAAGCATTCATCACAGGAAGTTACAGAAAGAACAGCAAGTGGATTTTTTTTTTTTGTCTTTTTGTTTTTTTCCTTTTTGTGGAGAACGGGGTCTTGCTATATTGCCCAGGCAGGTCTCGAACTCCTGGGCTCAAGTTATCCTCCCGCCTCTGCCTCCCTAAGCTGGGATTACAGGCGTGAGCCACAGCGCCCGGCCAGCAAATGGAATAAAAAAAAGAAGAAGAAGAAACTAATAAAAATGACATCAGAAATTAATAATATAGAAATTATGTACACATTAGGTAGGGTACACAAGTTAGTTACGTCTTTGGATAAACTAAAAACTTGGATAACTCTTTTCTTTCCTTTTCTTACTTTTTTTTTTTTTTTTTTTTTTGAGACGGAGTATCGCTGTTGTTACCCTGTAGCAGGAGCGGCCGTGGGAAAGGATCTCTCGGACACCAAATACAGGAGGAAGGAATTCATTTCAGCTGGAGCAAGGTGGCATAGGTGCCTAACAGCCAAGCTCGTCTAAGAAAGGGAGGTTCAGCCTTTATATAGGCATCTACTTTAGATGTTACACGTGGAAGAATTTTAGGTTCATAGTTTTAGGACTCACATGTGAAAAGGTTTCTGTTTACAGTTTCAGGAATCACATATGAAAGGGTTCCGGTTTACAGTTTTAGGACTCACAGGTGAAAAGTTTTCTGTTTGATCTTGTTTTAAATAAAAATAGTGCCTTCTGGAGAGTTTCCCCAAGGCGTAGCCTGTTGTTTTCAGGAAAGAGATTCAGGGGGCGCCAGCTGGCCTGCTCTCCCTCCTATTGAGAAGCACAGTGGAAGACAGAGGGGGAGGGAATCCTAAATGCCAGGGTCTCCCTCCTCAACCCAGGCTGGAGTGCAATGGCTCGATCTCAGCTCACTGCAACCTCTGCCTCCTGGGTTCAGGCAATTCTCCTGCCTCAGCCTCCTGAGTAGCTGGGATTACAGGCACGCACCACCAGGCCCAGCTAATTTTTGTATTTTTAGTAGAGACGGGGTTTCACCTTGTTGACCAGGATGGTCTCGATCTCTTGACCTCATGATCCACCCACCTCCGCCTCCCAAAGTTCTTTTCTTTTCTTTTCTTTTGAGACAGGGTCTCACTCTATTGCTGGGGCTGGAGTGCAGTGGTGCAATCTCAGCTGACTGCAACCTCTGCCTCTCAGGTTCAAGAGATTCCTGTGCCTCAGCCTCCCGAGTAGCTGGGATTACAGGCTCGCACGACTGTGCCTAGCTAATTTTTGTATTTTTTGTAGAGATGGGGTTTCACCATGTTGGCCAGGCTGGTCTCAAACCCCCGACCTCAGGTGCTAGGATGACAGGTGTGAGCCACCGCACCCAGCCTTAAAAATGTGAATAACTCTTGTGAGAGACCAGTCGAGAAAAGAAGAGAAGAAAAACAGCCATAATAGCAATGGGAAAAAATCAGAATCAAAGAGGTGTCGCAGGGTGCGTGACTCACGCCTGCACTCCGGGTACGCTGGGAATGCGAGGCAGGTGGATCCCTTGAGCCCAAGGGAGGAAGAGCGGAGGGGGAAGTGCCACACACTTCTAAACGTTAGATCTCCTGACAACTCGATCACTATTTCGGAACAGCAAGGGGGATCTCTGCCAGCCTGAGCTGCCCACCTCCCGCCAGACCCCTCCTCCAATTCAACGTGAGATCTGGGCGGGGACACAAAGCCAAACCAGGTCAGCCTGTAACTTCTTTCTCTCAAGTGTATAAAATCGTTCTGTACCCCGACCACCTTGGGCACATGCGCTCAGCACCTCCTGAGTCTCTCTCACAGGTCACAGTCCTCGCATTTGGCTCAGAATAAACCTCTTCAAATATTTTACAGAGTTTGGTTTTTTTTCACCAACACACCCCATCCTGTGAAATGCAGAGGAACCCGGCTGAATGGCTCACACCCATCATCTCAACACTTGGGGAGCCCAAGGTGGGAGGATCACCTGAGGCCAGGAGGTCAGGAGAGCAGCTTGGTCCACGAAGCAAGACCTCATCTCCAAAACAATAAGCAAATAAAAATAAATGCATAGTGGCTTCAGTCTTCTCTCCCAGGGCACTTCTCTTCTAGTTGTTACTCTTGTTAGTTTCTTCGGGGTCCCCTGAACACCCCTCAGGGTGTCAAGAGGTACAGTCAGGAAGGATGGGGTTCTGAATAAGGGGGTTAGGAGCATCATCTGGGGGAGGCGTGAGAAGGGCAGCAGAGGAGGGGCTGTGGTGTGGCCTTTGCACATGGGAATCTCAGGGAGGGGCAGGATGTCCAGACAGTGGACTATGGGTGGAGAAGCCTCCAGCCAACCTGACTTCCACCTAGGAGGGGCCCCAAGGCAGAACCAGCAGCTGAGCCTGGCCAGCCAGGCAACAATGAGACAGTAAGTTTCGGGTCACCAGCGGGGAGCCCCAGCAGGAGCCCAGGAGGAGACAGAAGCTGGGTATTGATCCTGCCGGCCCCTTCTGCAGTCCCCAGGACTGTCCCCGGTCCTCACTCCTCTTGAGCAGCTCACCTGCCTCGGTGGCCCCTCTCCTCCTGCCCACTCCTTTCGGGCCTAGGTTGGGGTGGCAGGGGTCCTGCCACTGCACTGAGAGTGGGGGTGCGGCACTACCGCCTTGCTTCTGGGAAGCCCACCCCAGGAAGACAGCCTAGGGCTGGGCCCGGTAGCTCACACCTGTCATCTCAGAACTTTGGGAGGCCAAGGCAGGGGTATCACTTGAGCCCCAGAGTTCCAGACCAGCCTGAGCAACATAGAGAGACCCCATCTCTATGTGAGGAGTGGGAGGGAGTGAGGCTCTTGGTAAAGGCTCCTGTAAACTCTCTTCTTATTTAGTGATTGGGATGCTCCATCCATTTCTGCCACCAGCTTGCTGGACACTGCCTGTCCCAGACGCCTCTCAAAGGATGAAAGGCTCAGTCGCATCCCAGATCCCCTCCTCAGGCACATGAACTGAGTCCCCGCCCCACTGGCCTTGCCTGGCCCCTGTGAGGGTGGTGTGCAGGCTGACCCTGGAAGAGGGACATTCAAAGGGGCTGGCGGCCTTCTCCCTCGTGGTTGGGCTCCGGGGGTGCTGGGCTCCCGAGAGTGCTGCCACAAGCCATCAGCATCCGGGCTCTGGAAGCAGGGAGGGCAGAGGCTGGCCCAGCCTAAGGGAGCCCCTGCAGAGACGTGGCCTCCAGGCTCATCCTGCCCTAGGTCCCCAGGGCGGGACTTCTTTTTGCCCCTTTAATCTCTGTATCTACGGGCTTCGCTGCTTAATGAGCTCCACATGTCTCAGGGATGCCAGGACAGGGTTAGGATCCCTGCCAAGTACCAGGGACATAAGAACGCACCAGACGTGCACAAGCCAGAGCTGGAAGCCCCGTTCCCTTTAAGTCAGTGACATGTCATTACATTGTGGGAGAGTCCCCACCAGAGAGGACTGGTGGGGCTAGCTAAGCGCGCGTGGCTTGAAGACGCAGAGGCGCACCGAGGCGCTCCTGGGCCGCCTGCCCGCAGAGGACTGCTCCCAAGCCCGCCCCGGCCTCCCCACAGGGCCCGGAAGTGGCTTCCCCACTCTGGGCCAGGTCTGCAGCCCACTTGCCTTCTGTCCAGTTGGGTGCTCTTTCTTTGTGACTGACACAAAGTGGGAACAAATTCTGCTTCTGGTGACGCCCAAGCCCCAGGGGGCTGGGGGAGAAGCACGCGCACCCCAGCCTTCAACCTGAGGTGCTCTGAGCTGCCCACAACACTTCCAAGCCCTGACCCCTGCAGTTGTGAGGTGAGGTGGGGCGGGGCTGCCTGCGGGGAGGGGTGGGGGCTGCCTGTGAGGAGGGGGCTGCCTGCGGGGAGGGGTGGGGGCTGCCTGCATGGAGGGGGCTGCCTGCATGGAGGGGGCTGCCTGTGGGGAGGGGGCTGCCTGCGGGGAGGGCTGGGGGATGCCTGCGGGGAGGGGGCTGCTATGGGGCAGGGCGAGGGCTGCTTGCAGGGAGGGGCTGCCTGTAGGGAGGGGGCTGCCTGCGGAGCAGGCCTTGGATCAACAGATTTGGGGTGGTCTGGAATGGCCCTTGACCTCCTCAGTCACTCATGAGTTTTCTAGGTTGAGCAAATAAAAAGTCCAAGATCCCCAGTTTAATCTGAATCTCATTTTTACCAATGTTTGGGACATACTTATGCTAAACTTGTGTATCTGAAATTCAGATTTTACTGGGCATCTGACCGCACTGACCCTAATTAGCACACCACAGCCCGGAGCGCAGGGCCAGGGCTGGAAGGCGGCTGTGGGCATCTCAGATGGACACGTCTCACCAGTGTGGAAGGCCAGGACCTGGTCATGAGGTGTGGCTCCTGGCGTGGCAGGGCAAAGCCTCTGCTGGTCATCTGAGCCCAGCCCTGACCCCAGGCTGAGATGGGTGTCCATCCAGGCCATTCTGAGTCTAGCCCTGACCCCAGGCAGGGACGGGCATCCATGCAGGGTGTTCTGAGGCCAGCAGAGCAGGGCGCCCCCACCACTGAGGCGGGCCTCTCCTGGATTGGCCCTCCCTGCCTCCAGGTGCCCCTGGCCCACCTCCCCAACACAGGGAGAGTGCTCTCTGTCCAGAGTGCAGTCCTGAAGGATCCCCTCTTCCACCACAGGAGAGACCACTCTGCCCTCTGGCACGGGGCATCATGGGAGCCCCAGCCCGGCACAGCAGTGGCAGGCCTGGCTCACACCACAGGGTGGCCGGTGGCTGCAGGAGCTCTGGCTCGTGGTGGCCATCCAGAGGCTCTCTGATAACCCTACTCAGATGTGCCCTGGAGCCACACGGCAAAGTTCTTCCAGAAAAGCCACGAGCCCAGCATCGTGTGGGCTCTGGTCCCTGGCAGGGCACTCCCCGTGGCCAGGCGCTAGCAGGATGCTGAAGTGGCAGGTGGTGGCCTCAGGAACGGCAAGGAAGAAGCTGAGTGTGACACTGACTGGGTGAGCAGAGGGTTGTTTATTGCTTCACCTTGAGAGGGGTCCCCTCTCCCTGTGCGGGGGGCCTAGCAGGACCCCCAGGCACCCACATTCCCTCCTTGCTTGGATTCAGGTGGCCCAGAGCGCTGAGGGGTTGGCCTTGGCTCCTCGGCAAGTTAGTGACAAGCAGGGTGGAGCCGGGGACTCCCGCGCTGGCCTGCAGTCTCTCTAGGACCCAGGTCCCACGCAGCCGCTGTGGGGCCCTGGCTCTGACGCCCGGCTCTGAAAAAAGGCGGTGTTGCAGGGAGCCCGGGCTGGAGGGCCTGCACCCCAGGGACAGGGAGTTTAAGCGGAATTCCCACCGGGACCCCCCGGTGCCAGTGTCCCGACAGGGAAGCCCCCACTGCTGCCCTGCCACAGCCTTCCCGATCTCAGGGCTGAAAAGCCACACCAGAATTCCTGCAGCTCAGTGACCCAGCTGTCCAAAACTTAAGAGCCACTGACCCACAGGGACAGAGGGTCGAGGGGGAGGGGTCAGGAAAGGACCCTCACAGCAGCGCCCAGAGGAAGACCGACCCCAGGCTGAGCAGGAGCTGCACGCACAGGGCCCAGGGGCGGCCGGCTGCCGGGACCTCGGAATTGCAGAGGTCTGCCTTGCAGCAGGAGATGCGGGAGTTCATGAAGATGCTTAGAAATTTCCACAAATGGAATCCGATGTCATTCAGGGCAGGAGGGGAGGCAGAGCTTTCTCACTTTACCTGCAAGAGAACAGGGTGAGGGACGAGCATGACCCTGCCCTGGGGCCTCAGGGGCCGTCTGCCGGGAGAGCTCCTCGCCCCAACCTCCGATGGCTGACAGCCTGAACATCAAAGCCACCAGGACCAAGGCCATCGAAGCCCTTTCCCTTAGGGGACGCTGAGGCCACCCAGGGAACCAGGGGTGCGGCAGAAAGGGCAGCAGGCAGTTCTTTCCTGAGGCAGCCCTCCCCTTGCCCTGGCCCTGGGCCCCCTCGACAGGGGCTGGGTGGGTGTGTGTAGTGGGGAAATCCCATAAGTGCTCAAGCAGGAGCAAAAGTCCTGTCTCTTTCTATATAAATAATGAAGAAGAAAGTAACTAGAAATATAACTGTGTACTGCAATGGCCCCACAGAGTCGTGGGGTGAGCCTTATGCTGTGCTGAGGCGCAGGATCCAAGAAATAAAGAGGACACAGAAGTACAAGGAAAACACAGCTGGGCTCGGGGCCACGCCACCTATAAGAGGAGTCAGGCAAGGCCCCGAATGTCCAGAAGCCTGAGTATTTATTGTGTATAGGTTAGGGGGCAGGGCAGTGAGTGAAGTCATCTTTAAGGATAGTGATAGGGTCACCAGCAATAAAACAAGGGGTCCACCCCCATTAGGTCACCTAGGCCAGGAGGTGGACAGTGCGCAGCAAGGGGCCCGTTCCCACGAAGGCAAGGGTCGTGTGCAGTAAGGGGTCCACCCCCATTAGGTCACCGAGGCTTGAAGGTGGGCCATGCGCAGTGAAGAGGGTGCAGTGGCCCTCTTCTATCTATGGGCAAACTACTTCTAAGATTTATAGGAGGATGCTTTAAGTCACACAGCAGTGACAGAGCTGTCAGGTTACCGCCACCTGCTGGCAACTTCCAATGGGTTCTATGGGAAGACGCTTTTCAAGCAGCACAGCAGCAAGAGCTGATAAAGTTCACAGTCACCAAGGTGGATTGCCGCTCTGAGGGCAGCCTTCCACAAGAACTGGAGCAGGGTCCTACAACTCCTTTATCAGGAGGAGTGGCTCTCGCCTCAAGCCTGCCATACAGCGGGATCTCTACGATACTGAACGCTGTCGCCTGGGCCATGGATTCTTGTCCTGGTATAACTGTTTTCCCTTAAATCATGCTCTGTACTGTGTCCACTCTAGGCCTTCCTCCAATAGAAACTAAGATATAATTATATATATGTAGGGAAATATTCTTTAGGCTCTGATACTATCAACTATTACATGATTATATATAGAGGATTATATAAAGGGATTCTTCAAGCCCTAATTCTATAAAGTAATATATGATTATATAAAGGATTATATAAAAGGAAATAGCTGAGTCGTAACACTATAAAGTGGGATATTCCTCAAGCCCTAACTGTGCCAGGTTCTGATTAGATCTCTTTCCTCAGTGCCTATATGGGGGTTACCGACATAACTGTAGTAGTTATTAGTCATTCATAGGTGATCTTAGTCATTCATCGGTGATCTTAATTCCTTTACTAATGCCTCTCAGGTCAGAACTGTGAACCTGGGGTCACATTGTGAAATAAATCACACTATGGCAAGCTGCTCTAAACCCTCTGTGACGCCCGCGTAAGGGCTCCTGCAGGGCGCCTCGGCCGTGCAGCAGTGCCAGCGCTGGGAAAGCCCCGCTGTTTAGCCAGCTGGGGGAGGAGATGTCCAAGATGGCCGAGACATCTCCTTCCTGGGGAAGTTAGGAGAAAACTCCACTTCTCCAAGCTCTGGTGATGGGCCTGACGCTGTCAGGAGGCCGAAGACCTCCGGGCGCTCAACCGTCTCTGTGTGAGGCTGTGCTTCAGCGGTCAGGTTCCAGGTCCGCTCTCTGTTCTGCTTCTGCACCTGGTTCTGTTCTGCTTCTGCTCTTTTTAGAAAGATAATTAGTAATTGTAATACAAATCCTAATGTTTCAGTTCTTTCTCGGTAAGATGGAAAAGACGCTGATGCATTATGCTCCTTGCCTCACTCTGGGTGCCAGAGATTCCTGAGCCTCTACCTGAATGACACGTGATGTGATTGACCCTTTCACTGCCACGCACTATCCACCCTGCCCCCAGTCTCCGACCACCAAGGCCACGCCCTACTTATCTTGCCCCAAGATTTGCAACTCAATCAAAGTGAGAGCTTCTGGCATTCGCGGCCACTGCAGGTCTCTGCGATCCGGGTAGCGGTGGACCCCTGGGCCCAAACTCTCTTTTCTCCATCTCTGTGTCTTGTGTCTTTTATTTCTCATCTCCGCAGCAGCCCGGAGGGGCTCGCAGACCCTGTAAGACTGGACCCTATAGGTGTGGAGGGAGCTGGGTGGGTGGAGGGGGCTGGGTGGGCTGTGGAGGGGCCTGGGTGGGGTGTGTTGTACTGGCCCGAGCATGGGAAGTCAACACCAGGACAAAAGTATGCCAAATTGCAGGGTCTTTATTGCCGGTGGCCACGGAGGACTCTCATCTCTCCAACCGTGACACTGAAAGGAGGGTGTCAAGACCTTTTATACCCGTAAAAATCACCTTGGGAGTGAGGGTGAGGGGCAGGGGTGGGAGTGAGGGGCTTCAGACATTTCGAGGACTAGTGGATTCTGCAAATCACCTTCTGGGCGGAGATGAGGGTGAGGGGCTCTGGACTGTCCAAGGGCCAAGGGACTTTTTGACATTCTGGTTGTTACTTGAGTGGTTCACAAAAGTTAAGATTAGCATTGTCTACACCTTGTCTGGGTAGAGTGGGGATCACAGTCCTTAATTACTTATTCACATTTGGGTTATAGAGAACAGTTTCTACAGAGCTGAGGTGTGGTTGAGGTGTGCAGGTTTATGGGGCTTTTACCATGTCACGTGGAGGGGGCTGGGTGGGTGTGGGTGGGCTGTGAAGGGGGCTGGGTGGGTATGGAGGGGGCTGGGTGGTCTGTGGAGGGGACTGGGTGGGTGTGGAGGGGGCTGGGTTGGTGTGGAGGGAGCGGGGTGGGTGTGGGGGAGCTGGGTGGGTGTGGAGGGGACTGGGTGGCTGTGGGGGAGCTGGGTGGGTAGAGGGGGCTGGGTGGGTGGAGGGGACTGGGTGGGTGTGGAGGGGACTGGGTGGCTGTGGGGGCAGCTGGGTGAGTGGAGGGGGCTGGGTGGGTGGAGGGGACTGGGTGGGTGTGGAGGGGACTGGGTGGCTGTGGGGGCAGCTGGGTGGGTGGAGGGGGCTGGGTGGGTGGAGGGGGCTGGGTGGGTGTGGAGGGGGCTGGGTGGGTGTGGAGGGGGCTGGGTGGGTGGAGGGGGCTGGGTGGGTGGAAGGGACTGGGTGGGTGTGGAGGGGACTGGGTGGGGGTGGAGGGGGCTGGGTGGGTGTGGAGGGGGCTGGGTGTGGAGGGGGCTGGGTGGGTGGAGGGGTCTGGGTGGGTGTGGAGGGGTCTGGGTGGGTGGAGGGGGCTGGGTGGGTGTGGAGGGGTCTGGGTGGGTGGAGGGGGCTGGGTGGGTGTGGAGGGGTCTGGGTGGGTGGAGGGGTCTGGGTGGGTGTGGAGGGGTCTGGGCGGGTGGAGGGGGCTGGGCGGGTGGAGGGGGCTGGGTGTGTGTGGAGGGGGCTGGGTGGGTGGAGGGGGCTGGGTGGGGGTGGAGGGGGCTGGGTGGGGGTGGAGGGGGCTGGGTGGGTGTGGAGAGGGCTGGGTGGGTGGAGGGGGCTGGGTGGGTGTGGAGGGGGCTGGGTGGTGGATGGAGGGGGCTGGGTGGGTGGAGGGGGCTGGGTGGGTGTGGAGGAGGCTGGGTGGGGGTGGAGGGGGCTGGGTGGGGGTGGAGGGGGCTGGGTGGGGGTGGAGGGGGCTGGGTGTAGCTGGGTGCTGCTTTTGGGAAACAGTTCCAGGCGGGCTTTTCCTGCCTCCCCTCACTGAAGAGTGTGGCCTGGGGACAGACACGCTCTGCGGAGGGTGCAGTGGGCGGCAGCCCCTCCCCAATCCTCCTAGCGCTGGCTGATAGGCCACCATTCCTGAGTCATTCCTTTAGCTTGGAGCTAGCTGTCTCCAGGCTCTCCCGGCAGGCGCAGTGACTCACTGAATGCTCACAGCCTGCCCTGTCCTTCATGGAGTTAGAGAGACCCATGGCATGAAGCGGGGACCAGGGCAGAGTTCACTGGGGTCCCCGGAGTCGCTGGGAGGTTGGCTTGGGCTCCACAGCTGTGCACCAGGAGGGGCTGGGATGGCTTCCCTGTGTTGAGGGCTCTGTGGGCACCCCTGCTCTAGAACCTGGAGCATCCCCATCCCTGCACACCCCAAACCCTTAGGCTCCTCAGCCCTGCACCTCTTCCACCCTTCCAGGCACAGACCCTGCCTCCCATGCCTGCCCCACCTTTACTTCCCACCCCAGGAGCCCCCAACGTGCTGAGGACTTGTAGCGGGGAGCTTGGTTTCCCCAACCCACTATATCTCTAAGAAGTGCCCCTCCCTCCGTGGAACCTGCTCCCTGCCCCGAATCCGAGGACTCACTGCCAAAGATGTTCACTTTCTGGGAGACACAGACCCCATCCGGGAAGGGGCACAAGGCCAGGCTGCAGGAGTCCCCTTCCGAGACCGCCCAGCACCCGTAGCAGCGCAGATCCTGAGCTGGGAGAGAGGGCAAGCTGGGTGACCACAGCACATGCCAGGACACACACCCACACCCTGGTGAGCACCTCATGCCCACAGGGGCACCCTAGTCTCACCAGCACCTTGTCCCACACCTGCCACCTGGACACGCCCTTTGCAACAGCCCCACACACCTGCCTGCCACCCTCCAGCACAACCTTCTGGTCCAAGAGGCACCAGTGGCCGCTGCCCAGAGCCAAAGTGCCCAGGACCCAGCGTGGCCTCGGACATGAACGCAGCCGGCACGTTCATGGTGGTAACAAGCACAGAGCAGGCACCAAACACATGTCAGCCACCTCTGCCACCGGAACACCGAGGCCCACCACCCCAGCAGGCACGCCGTGCAGGCACGCCATCCAGGCACACCCACCGCAATGAGCCCCAGCTCTCTGGGCAGCAGAAGCACTCTGGAAGGAACTCCGCAGAAGACCCCTCTGCCTCTCACCTCTCTCTGCACTCAGCATGGCCACCAACAGAACCAGGGACGAGGTCTTCATGGCGTGGAGACTGCTCATTCTAGGGTACTTACTGGTGCACAAACTCCTTCGAGTTGGAGCCGCCCCCGGCCACCTCACCCTCCAGGGCTGCGTGAGTCCTGTGCAGCAGCAAATCCAGAAGAGCCAGTTCTCCACCCCACCCAGTCCTCACACGGCCACCCAAAGGAGAACTCTCTCTGCCTCACCCCCCGCATCCTCGCCCTGAATTCTCACCCAGAGCCCCATACGTGCACCGCACCTCCTCTCCTTAGCACCCCCACCCAGCACCCTCCCAGGCCTGGCCCACGTGTCCTCACCTCCTCTCCTTAGCACCCCCACCCAGCACCCTCCCAGGCCTGGCCCACGTGTCCTCACCTTCCTCCCTCTGGCTGATTCTCAGCCACTTGCCCTGCAGGCCTGCCAGAGAGAGGAAGGTGGGGCATGGGGAACACCTGCCCTCAGCGGCTCCTCCCTCTGGCACTTGTTGATTGGCCCACAACAAGGGTGGGTGCCTGAATTTCCATTTCACAGGAACTTTATTTCTCCACCCCTTGCCCCGCCCCCGCAACCCCCAAAGGACTCTCACTCTGTCACCCAAGCTGGAGTGCAGTGGTAGAATCTTGGCCCGCTGCAACCTCAGCCTCCCGGTTTCAAGCGATTCTCCTGCCTCAGCCTCCCGAGTAGCTGGGATTACAGGCGCCCACAACCATGCCCAGGAAATTTTTGTATTTTATTAGAGACGGGGTTTCACCATGTTGTCCAGGCTGGTCTCAAACTCCTGACCTCAAGTGATCCACCCACTTCAGCCTCCCAAAGTGCTGGGAGTGCAGGCATGAGCCACGGCCCCCAGCCCAATGCACTCTTTGCACTGAGTTGACAGTGGGCAGGCCTGTGGCTCACACCTGTAACCTCATCACTGGGAGAGGCCAAGGCAGGAAGATCGCTTGAGGCCCAGAGTGAAACCACTTTTGCAAGAGTATAACAATGAGAGGAATGTAACATAACTGACTCCATCTTGCTTCTAATCTCACAAGCTAACTGCCTTCTCTCATTCCCAGGCACAGGCCAAGCTAACTACGGGAGGAATTCAGTTCATCGTTTAAAGTAAGGATGGGCCAGGTACGGTGGCTGGGGCCTGTAATCCCAGCACTTTGGGAGGCCGAGGCAGGTGGGTCACCTGAGGTCAGGAGCTCCAGACCAGCCTGGCCAACATGGCAAAACCCTGTCTCTACTAAAAAAAAAAAAAAAAAAAAAAAAAAATTAGCCAGTGTGGTGGTGGGCACCTGTAATCCCAGCTACTGGGGAGGCTGAGGCAGGAGAATCACTTGAACCCAGGAGGCAAAGTTTGCAGTGAGCTGAGATAGCATCATTGTACTCCAGCGTGGGTGACAAGAGCGAAACTCCACCTCAAAACAAACATAAATAAAAACAAAACATAAAGTAAGGGCGTTAATAGTCCCTTCCCAAACTACTCCCCTCCTTGGAGACCAAAGCCACCTCTGAAAACTAATGAAAGACCACAAGGGTAGCATTATGGTAGGGTCTTCACTTTTTTTTTTTGAGATGGAGTCTCGCTCTGTCGCCCAGCACTGAAGTGCTGTGATGCAATCTCAGCTCACTGCAACCTCCGCCTCCCAGGCTCAAGTGATTCTCCTGCCTCAGCCTCCCAAGTAGCTGGGATCACAGACACCCACCAGCACAACTGGCTAAATTCTTTCTTTTATTTTTTAATTTTACTAGAGACAGGTTTTCACCATGTTGGCCAGGCTGGTATCAAACTCCTGAGCTCAGTTGATCCACCCGCTTCAGCCTCCCAAAGTGCTGGGATTACAGGCACTTGCCCTGCAGGCCTGCTTGACTTCTGCTAATGAGTCAGGATAGGCAGTCAATGAAGCGACCACGTCCTCGGGACGCAGCAGCCGTGGCCACCATACAGTCAACACAAGCCTTTCCATTTGCACCGCGGTCCGGCTCATCCAAGCAAAGCTATCTCCAGGAGGGAAAGTCCCGGCCTCCAACTAGAGAGCATGCAGACTGGATTTTACCTGTCCTCAGACTGACCCTTTGCTTGTTTTAACAGTAGAAAGCACACCCCAGGGAGGAGGTTTCAGAGACTAATGAAACATGCGACGTAGGAACAAGCCTGTGCACCCAGAGGACCCCCCAGAACGAGCTTCCTAGCAACGCCTCTCCCACCTTGTGAGAGGAGTCAGGGAAGACTCCCATCAGGAGCCTCCCGGTGCCAGTCTCCCCTGTCGCGCCTGTACAGGCAGCCGGCCCTGGACCCTCACTCTCGAGGTGTCCTGTCTCTTCTGCGCCGAACTTTAAAAACATTCTTTCTCCTTTGCAATGCACCACTCTGCGCTGCATCTCTGTGTCTCTTGTTTAAATTCTCTTAAACTAAGAAGAGTGGCGGCCTCGCAGCAGCCCTCAGTGTTTCCGGCTGATGGAGGTTTGTCTGGTCATCCACTCCTGTTTCCCTTCCCTGTGGTGGGTACCGTGGCACTGCCAGGCTGCCTGCGTGGCTGCCACTGCGTCTCCCAGGCTGTTTCAGTAAAGGTTTTTAAGTGGCCTGTGCCCTTTCTGTGGATATGTGCTGCTCTCCTCTGGCGGCTGCCTCTGTGCCTCCAACATTATCCCACCCACGTGGGTTGTTCTCAGCATTGGGCATTCGGCTGTTTTGCCGCTGAGTTTCACACCTTTCTGGCCTTTCCTACGCGAATCCTTTGCTGTTCCTCTGGCAGCACTTGGCCGCCACCTTGTGGCCACTATGATTTATAGTCTGATCGGGTTTTCTGTTTACAATTTTTTTTTTTTTTTTTTTTTTTTTTTTTTTTGAGACAAGAGTTTCTATTGCCCAGGGTGGAGGCAATGACACCATCGTGGCTCACTGCAACCTCTGCTTCCTGGGTTCAAGCAATTCTTCTGCCTCAGCCTCTTGAGTAGCTGAGACTACAAGCACCCACCACCACATCTGACTAATGTTTTGTATTTTTAGTAGGGATGGGGTTTCACCATGTTGGCCAGGCTGGTCTCGAACTCCTGACCTTGAGTGATCTGCCCACCTCGGCCTCCCAAAGTGCTGGGATTACAGCCATGAGCCACCATGCCCGGCCAACATGTTCTGTTTTGAGGGACACATTAAGAGTGCCCCATTCCTCCAGACTTTATGCATTTTCCAACTCCTTGTCCTTCAACTGGCTTTCTTTGCTGAATAAAAGATGCTCAGTCATGTAGATTCCAGGTCGTGGGGATCACATCCGGCCATTCTAGGCATTATAATCAGACCACAAATGGTCAACCAGAGAGGCAGGGAAAGGCTTGCTGGAGAGACATCAGGATCCCCAGCCAGCAAGGGGGCCACCTTGTTTCTACCTGGAGACTTCCAGCACCGGTGAGACCCAGTCGGTGCCCGGCAAATGCCTGTGACCTCCTAGGGCCCTGGTTTCATGGGGATTCAAGGGGATGTCCCAGACCCTGTCATGGTCCAGCTTGAGGAGGACCAGCTTGAGGAGGCTGAGGCAGGAGGATCACCTGAGCCTGGGAGATCGAGGCTGCAGTGAGCCATGCTAGTGCCGCTACACTCCAGCCTGGGCAACAGAGTAAGACCCTGTCTTGACAAAAAAACAAAGAGGAAAGACAATTGTCTTTCCTCTGGTCCCCTCTGGCTCTAGGATGTCTTGACCCAGGCTGCCCAAGAACAGTCTTGCCTTTGTTCCTCTTCTTGGAGTATTTGTGCACTGCACCGCTGGAGAACTGTTGGGGGCAGTGTGTCCACGGTGCGTGGGGTCTCAGCCTTTGTAGGAGATGTGCCCAGGGTGTGAGTGGTGTCAGCATCTGTTGTGGGGGGGTGTCCTCTGTACCACTAAGTACAGAGGGTGTGAAGTTGTGAAATATACATTAGGTCCTCTTCCCCGTGTCCTGGATTAAATTCCTAAAATCCTAGGAGATGTCTTTTTGTGCACTAATGATTGACTGAAGGCTGGCAGCCCCTACGCAGCTTCAGGGTGGGGCAGGTCTCCAGAAAGATCGTCTAAGGCAGATTTGGAGGGTTAGAGCTCTCCTCCAGCCCCCAGGGTGGGGACGGGCTGCAGGCTAAGCTGAAATTCTGCCCATGTAATGAAGCCTCCATAGAGGGCCCAAAAGGACAAGGTTTGGGGACCTGTTGGATGGCTGACCACCTGTAGCTGCCCAGAGGGCAGTGCACCCATGGAGGGCCTGAAAGCTCCATTCCCTTTCCCCACCCATCTCCTCATTGGTAACCTTTGTAAATGTCTTTTTTTCTTTTGAGATGGAATTTCACTTTTGTTGCCTAGGCTGGAGTACAATGGCACTATCTCAGCTCACTGCAACCTCCGCCTCCCAGATTCAAGTGATTCTCCTGCCTCAGCCTCCCCAGTAGCTGGGATTACAGGTGTGCACCACCATGCCTGGCTAATTTTTCTATTTTTAGTAGAGACAGAGTTTCCCCATGTTGGCCAGGCCCATCTCGAATTCCTGACATCAGGTGATCTGCCCGACTCGGCCTCCCAAAGTGCTGGGATTACAGGTGTGAGCCATTGCACCCAGCCCCTTTGTAATATCCTTTATAATAAAGGAGTAACTGTGTTTCCCTGAATTCTGTTACCCATGAGAAAAGAAAAAAACTTTTATCTATGGAATTTGAGTCCTTTTAAATTATCAGGCCCAGGCCAGGCACAATGGCTCACACCTGTAGTCCCAGCACTTTGGGAGGCCACGGCAGGTGGATTGCTTTAGGAGTTCAAGACCAGCCTGGGCAACACAGTGAGACCCCATCTCTACAAATAAATAAATTAGCCAGTAGTGGTGGTACATGCCTGTAGTCCCAGATACTTGGGAAGCTGAGGTGGGAGAATCACTAGAGCTCGGGAATTGGAGGCTGCAGTGAGCCATGATCGCACCACTGCACTCCAGCCTGGGTGACAGAGTAAGACCCTACCTGAGAAAAGCAGAACATAAATTATCAGGCCCAGAGAGATTAAAATTAAACAGCAATCCCACCCTTCTTCCCCCGGAGCTGAGCTTTCATCCCTTGAAACTCTTGCTACTGCTGCGAGGTGCTATGAATTAACCTCACCTTGCCACACTGACACTGGAACCCACACACAAGAGCTTAACGATGTAGAGCAAATCACGGATCAATGCGATTTCTGTGAACCAATTAGAATTAGAATTAATATCAGCCAACACCCTTCCCACCTTTTTGCCTTCAAAAAATTCACTTGTAACTGTCGCAGCCCTCAAGATCGGCACGCCCAAGTAAAGTTTCTTCTTGTATTAAAGTTTCTTCTTGTATTATCATTAATTTTGCTCTTTAGCCTGACAGCTGCTCCAGCAAACTGAACCCTAGAGGGAGTTGTGGGAACCCCAACTTGAAGCCAGTTGGTCAAAGGCTCTGGAGGCTGTGGTTTGCAGCTGGATTCTGAATCGGGGGCAGCTGGGGACTGCCCTCAGCCTGCAGGATCTGATGCTACCTCCAGGTAGATGTGTGAGAATGAAATGACAGGACCCCCAGCTGGTGTCCATCAAAGAACTGATTGCTTGTTAGTTGGTGGGGAGAACCATCACCCGCCCACAATTTGGTCTGTGCTGACTGTTGTTTTGAGTGGGAGAACAAGAAAAACACATTGAGTGTTTTGTTTTGTTTTGTTTTGTTTTTTGCCACATGCAGAGGGGCAAAGCAGACCTGGCGCAAGTGAAGCTGAGCCATCACCGCTGAGGGAGCGAGGGTGGGAGGCCCCGGTGTCCTGCGTTTCACCTGGGTGAGGAGCTGGGAAGGCTCTGGAGGATGGAGGGAGAGGGCTTTCCCAGTGCAGGTGCTGTGAAGAGGCTCACCCAGCAGGACATCGAGCTGGCTGAGAGCTTCCTCTGGCCAAACACGGACAGGGAGAGGGAGGACCTCACGGGGCCCATCAGCTCGAACAGTGGGAAGACCGTTGAGCCCTCAATTTACTGTCCCGCAAGACAAGGAAAAGAGAAAAGCCCCGCAGGTGCAGGAGCTACCAGTGGAAAGGCAAACTGGGCTCTGGATGAGCTCAGGTTCCTGCAGCCGGCCTGATGCGCTACCTGTGTCAGGGGCCATGTGATAGATTTCAACCAGCCCAGCCGCAACCAGAGGGATTCGGCCCACGGTGCTGGTGGTCTCAGCATCTGTGAGGGGGGTGTCCACGGTGTGTGGGGGGTCTCAGTATCTGTAGGGGCTGTGCCCACGGTATGAGTGTCTCAGCATCTGTGGAGGGGGTGTCCACGGTGCAGGTGGTCTCAGCATCTGTGGGGGATGTGCCCACGGTTTGAGTGGTCTCAGCATCTGTGAGGGAGGGTGTCCACAGTGTGGGTGATCTCAGCATCTGTGGTGGGGGTGTCCACGGCTGTAGGGGATATGTCCATGGTGTGAGTGATCTCAGCAGCTCTAGGGGAATGTGGCCCATGGTGCGGGAGTCACAGTGTCCGCCTCTGTTCGACTGTCTCTCCCTCTGCGTTTCTCCCAATTCTTGTCAGCCCACAGACTGGGTCAAATGAGAAGAAAGTAAGTGGAGGCAAGTTCATTGATGACAGTGCAATTAATTTAAATGTACTCAATTACAAACAAATAAATAGAGCATTTCAGATAGTGATGAGACTTCTGAGGATGTGCAAATGGGGCGGGGACGGGGAGTGACCAGGTTAGGGCCAGCTCAGAAAGGACAGGCAGCTAGCGGGCAGGTGAATGATTAGACGGGCATATCCTCCCTATTCGTAATATCTTTTAAAAAATAAAATAGAGACTTGGGCCGGGCGCAGTGGCTCAAGCCTGTAATCCCAGAACTTTGGGAGGCCGAGGCAGGTGGATGACGAGGTCAAGAGATCGAGATCATCCTGGTCAACATGGTGAAACCCCGTCTCTACTAAAAATACAAAAAAAAAATTAGCTGGATATGGTGGCGCATGCCTGTAATCCCAGCTACTCGAGAGGCTAAGGCAGGAGAATTGTTTGAACTCAGGAAGCAGAGGTTGCAGTGAGCCGAGATCACGCCATTACACTCCAGCCTGGGTAACAAGAGTGAAGCTCTGTCTCAAAAAAATAAAAATAAAATAAAATAAAATAGAGACAAGATTTCCCCATGTGGGCCAGGCTGGCCTTGAACTCCTGGGCTCAAGTGATCTGCCCACCTCAGCCTCCCAGAGTGCTGGGATTACGGTCCTGAGCCACTGCATGCCGCCACGTCTTCTTATGAATGTTAGCTGGACGCAGTGGCTTATGCTTGTAATCCAAGCACTTTGGGAGACTGAGGCGGGCAGATCACCTAAGGTTGGGAGTTCAAAACCAGCCTGACCAACATGGAGAAACCCTGTCTCTACTGAAAATATAAAATTAGGTGGGCGTGGTGGTGCACGCCTGTGTTCCAGCTACTCGGGAGGCTGAGGCAGGAGAATCGCTTGAACCTGGAAGGTGGAGGTTGCGGTGAGCTGATTGCACCCCAGCCTGGGCAACAAGAGTAAAACTCCATCTCAAAAAAAAAAAAAAAAAAAAAAAAAAGACATTCTCAATGTGAATGAAGTCAAGTTCATGTATATTTGGTCCGATAGTGCTTTTGTAGGGTGGACAAAGGTTTCTTAAACTAGTTCCACGTGTTGACTTCTGAATGGTTTATTGTTTTCAGTCTTACATGCAGGGCTATGATGGTTTCTGTAGGCTGTGACATTTGAGGTTGTGATTTACTGAAGGTTTTTTTAAGATGAATATCCAATTATCTAGCACAGTTCTTCAAGGTAACTTATAATGATCCTAAATGAGAGTATTGAACCCTAAGAAGGCAAGAGAAGCATAAATAATAACTATCTGGGGGCCGGGCGCGGTGGCTCAAGCCTGTAATCCGAGCACTTTGGGAGGCTGAGGCGGGTGGATGACAAGGTCAAGAGATTGAGACCATCCTGGTCAACATGGTGAAACCTCGTCTCTACTAAAAATACAAAAAAAAAAAAATTAGCTGGGTATGGTGGCGCATGCCTGTAATCCCAGCTACTCAGGAGGCTGAGGCAGGAGAATTGCCTGAACCCAGGAGGCAGAGGTTGCGGTGAGCCGAGATCGCGCCATTGCACTCCAGCCTGGGTAACAAGAGCGAAACTCCATCTCAAAAAGAAAAGAAAGAAACCAAATATATTCTACAGACTGCAAGGTGAAGCAAAATGTAAAAGACAGTATCGTTTATATTATCATCAAAACCAATAGTACGTTTAAAATAAAACCAACGAGAGATCCAGAGGACCTCTACCCTGAAGACTAAGAGAATACACAAGAGGCCGGGCAAAGTGGCTCACGCCTGTAATCCCAGCACTTTGGGAGGCTGAGGCAGGTGGATCATCTGAGGTCAGGAGTTCAAGACCAGCCTGGCCAACATGGCAAAACCCCATCTCTACTAAAATGCAAAAACTTAGCCGGGCATGGTGGCGGGCACCTGTAATCCCAGCTGCTTGGGAAGCTGAGGCAGGAGAATCGCTTGAGCTGGGAGGCAGAGGTGGCAGTGAGCCGAGATTTCGCCGCTGCGCTCCAGCCTGGGTGTCAGAGTGAGACTCCACCTCGAAAAAATAAAAAACAAAAATGCATCTGAGAAAAAATTGGAGATGTACTCAGGAAGGATACACAAAGGCATCTGATGGAAGACTTAGTGCTTTCAAGTTGATGTATCGATCTGAGGCAATCCTGATGAAAAGGGTATCAGGAACAATTATGATGGTGACAAAATCGGCCTGCTGAGTCTATACTTTATCTGGAAATCCTAAAGTTTTAGAACAGCCAGGGCAGCCTCGGAGAAGAACAGTGGCTTGCGAATCATGTGTTGAGACTTACTGGAACTTTCCGTTGTTATGTCGACTTGGTATTGGCGAAGGGGACATGCAGCAGCTGAGTTGGGCCCATTCCCCTCCATTTTTTAGCAGCTCCTGATCAGCAGGCTGGAAGAAGTGGAGCAGCTCTGCTCAGCCCACAGTGCTCCTGTCCGAAGAAGCTCATGCAATACACAAATAATTTGTCCCACCTGAGTATCATCATGTTGAATAGTTGACTTTCTACTAAGGGGCACCCTCGTAACCTGAGATTAGCAGCAAAGGGTCTCCCATATAGACCTTTACAGGGACTCAACCTGATCCCACTTCTGGGCATGACTCTTACCCAGAGCAGTGCAAGGCCAAAGCCCTAAATCCATTTCGGTTGAGTTTCCTGGCACCGTTTGGCAAGGACTGTTTTTAGGGTCTGAATTTCCCTTTCCATCAGTCCAGAGGATTGGGGTCTCCACGCTGAGTGCTGCTCCCAATTGATTCCAAGCACCCTGTCTACTTGGAACAACCGCAGGGCTCTCATAAGGGCGATCCGTTCTGCCGTCTGTGCAGAGGTTCCTGCTGGTAAAGTCCCGGCTTCTGTTGCCCCGGAAACCGTTACCATGGCATATGCACCATTTCTTTTTCCACTGGTCACCAGGCTGCTCCCAACCACGAACAATGTCCAGTCTGCACGTGGCAGGGCTGTGTCCTTTAAATTAGGACAACTGGAGAACACCTGGCCGATAATTTCTAAACGATTGTGCATAGGTTCTTGGGCTCTTCAGTAGAGGGAAGTACAGTTTCTGAGTTTAAGGCTCCAGCAGTCTGCACTTTTACTGCAAGGTCTGGGAGTGTGACCTGGCATTTGCTCAGCCTGCCTTCTGTCAGCCAGTCACCTCCCTTCTGTTCTGGTAACACTAGCACCTGGTGAAGCTTGTGGGTCACAACGGGCTGTCCCCAAACAACTCTTCAGCTTCCTTTAACCGTAGGCAGGTGGCAGCAACAACCCTTAACCCAGGGTCCAGCCTTTGGCCACAGTGTCCAGCAAGCCATAGGCTGCAACATTCTTCCTAATTTCTCTGTAAGGACCCTAGTGTTCGACCCAGCCTCTCAGGCACCTGCAGGGCTCGTGAAAGGGCTTCTGAGAACGTGGGAGCCCCAGGACTGGGGCAGAGGTCAACTCAGGCTTCAGTTGTTCAGATGTGTGCAGGTGTTTTGTTTGCCGACGAAGGGACACTGTTAGCTCCCTTCAACGGTTTGTCTAGTGGCTTTACCAGTAGTTCATAGGAAGCCAGACAAACAAAACTCGGTTATGCCTAGAAATCCTCTTAGCTGCCTTCGGGTAGCGGCCACTGAGATGGAAGCGCCTGCATTTCACCTTTCCACCGTTAGAGCTCTGTTCCCCTCCTGTAAGAGAAAGCCTAAATATTCCAGTTTGTTGGCATAGTTGAGCCTTTGTACTTGAAACCTTATATCCACAGGTTGATAGACAGTTTCAAGTTTTAACGGTGTTATTCTGATAGCCCCATTCAGAGGGGTAGATATTAGTAAATCATCCACATATTGTAACTACACCCCATTTTTCCTCAAATCTTGAGCCAAGGCTGTTAAATCCTGCTGGGATTTAACACAGTCTGATGATACTGAAATTGTGTGTGGCTTTAGGCTCTGTCTATTCAAAGGCGAACAACGATCAGCTTTCTGTGTCTATGGGTATGCAAGAGAAAGCATCTTTCTTTTTTTTGAGATGGAGTCTTACAGTGTCATCCAGGCTGGAGTGCAGTGGCACAACCTCAGCTCACTGCAACCTCCAACTACCTGCTTCAAGTGATTCTCCTGCCTCAGCCTCCCAAGTAGCTGGGATTACAGGAATGTGCCACTATGCCCAGCTAATTTTTGTATTTTTAATAGAGACAGCGTTTCACCATGTTGGCCAGGCTGGTCTTGATCTGACCTCAGGTGATCTGCCTGCCTCAGCCTCCCAAAGTGCTGGAATTACAGGCATGAGCCACCACGCCCGGCCAAGGGAGGGTCTTTTAACTCCAATACTGCAAACTGTTAGAAGCAGATGTAGTATACAGGTTAGCTACAGAATATAACTAACAGAGGACATACAGACGTATGTCCTCTACAATATCCCAGTTGGGTCCATGCCGGGAATTGCCCAGTCAGGACCTGCAGTGTCGTCTGGATTTTCACCACGAAAGCGCTGTGCCTCTTCCTTTGCTTTATTTAAAGGCAGCTGCGGCTCACCTGCGGCGAACATAGCATCCCGTCCTGGAGACCCTGCACATCTGCCCGGGTGAGATGGTGTGCAGCAAATAGTGGCAAATAATTCAGCCATCTCTTGGGGATCCCTCCGTAGGGAGGGTTAGAGTTCTTCCAATTGAACAAGTTTGAGGTGGAGCAGAGATTACAGGCTTAATAGCATCCGTCCCGAGCTGCTTGCTGATGGATGTTGTCACCATGAGAACACTACGCAGTGCCCCACTCTAGAGGCCGTGACTCCCTGTCTAGTCCGAGAGGGAGACAGCAGCCCCGCCCCGCTGCTTCCCTGGGGGTGACGTTCCCTCTCTTTCCTGAGCCAGGGCAGGAGCCGCTATGGGTTTTGGGGTACCCACTGTGGGCTTTGGGAGGTTTTCTCTTCCTCCCCCAACAGTGGCTCACACTGTGAGCTCATTCCCATTTCTTCAGCCTCCTCGTTATGCAGCGACACCGGTGCCTGGACGCAGTACCTGCCACCTATGCCTGCAGCGACACCCATGCCTGGACGAAGTGCCTGCCACCTTTGCCTGCAGCAACACCCGTGCCTGGACGCAGTGCCTGCCACCTTTGCCTGACCACTGGCAGAAAAATTTTAATGGATACATGGTATGAAATTTTGAAGATCCAAAAACTGGCCACCATTTCTCAGACCCCCAAACAAACATTGGCCAAGCCATGTTACAACAGAAGATTATTTTTAGTCATGAGTGGACAACCTCAGTGCTCCCAGTCCGCCAACGTTCTCCCTAGACGTGTGGGGACAGACGCGGTATTGGCTGTACCGCGCAGCTCCCCTGCTGGGTGCAGGACTTGGGTGTGGCTGGTTGTCCCTTCCCTTTCTTTTCTTTTCTTTTCTTTTTTTCTGAGACAGACTCTCACTCTTATTGCCCAGGCTGGAGTGCAGTGGCTTTGTCTTGGCTCACTGCAACCTCCACCTCCTGTGTTCAAGAGATTCTCCTGCCTCAGCCTCTTGAGTGCCTGGGATTGCAGGCGCACACCACCATGCCTGGCTCATTTTTGTATTTTTAGTAGAGACAGGGTTTTACCATCTTGGCCAGGCTGGTCCTGAACTCCTGACCTTGTGATCCATCCGTGTCAGCCTCCCAAAGTGCTGGGATTCCAGGCCTTCTTTCCATTTTATTTTTCTCACAAGAATGAGAAAAATAAAGTCTTTCAGGACTGAGTCTTTCAGGACTCAGCTCCTCATGTGGGCTTTGGTGGGGGCTGCGGGGCAGCACCCACAGCTCTAAATTGAGATGAGGCGTTTGGTCCTTGCAGGCTTCACAAGATGGATTCCTGACTACTTTGCTGTCAATTGCACAACTCACATAAGAATGCAGCTTCACATACAGCTTATTTTTATTTATTTATTTTTGAGATGGAGTCTCACCCTGTCCTCCAGGCTGGGGTGCAGTGGTGCAATCTCAGTTCACTGCAACCTCTGCTTCCTGGGTTCAAGCAATTCTCCTGCCTCAGCCTCCTGAGTACCTGGGATTACAGGCACCCGCCATCACACCTGGCTAATTTTTGTAGTTTCAGTAGAGATGGGGTTTCACCATTTGGGCCAGGCTGGTCTCAAACTCCTGACCTCAGGTGATCTGCCCACCTCAGCCTCCCAAAGTGCTGGGATTACAGATGTGAGCCACTGTGCCCGGCCTATTTTATTTAATTTTAATCACAAACAATAAGCACTTATTTTCATGGCTTCCATCTCTCTGTTGAAATGCTCCATCTTTTGATCCATTTTGTTCATCCTTTCCATCCTTTCCTCCATCTCTTTTTGTATATTTACAGCAGTACTATAAAGCACTTGTTCTGCCGGTCCTTGCATCTGGGCTATCTGTGTGTCTGCTTCTATTGCATAGCTTTTCTCTCGGTTGAAAATCACACTCTCCTGTAATTCTTATAATTTTTGGTAATATGCTAGAAATTATGTGCAAAATAACCAAGAAACATCATTCTTTCCCGCAAATAGAGCTCCTGCCGACGACTAACCTGCCCTCAGTACCATTCAGCTCCACTGCGAGGAAGGGCCCCCAAGACTGGCAATTACTTCAGATTTGCACCCACCATTTTCCAATGCATTTGAAAGCCATGATAATTTCTGTTCACAATTCCATTTTTTTCTCATTGCTGAAATAGAAAGGATGGCTTCACGCTCTTTCTTCATGCTCACTAGAAGTGAAACTCTTGTCTTTTTGCTTTACAAAGTCTGGGAGCTATTTGTCACTATGATCCATTTTGTTCATTTACATTATTCATCTGCGGATTTTTTTTCTTATTGAGTCTTGCTAGAGAGTTGTCTAATTTTGGTTCCCTCAAAGACGGAGCTGTGGCCACGCTGATTTTATGTTGGTTCTGTTTTGTTAACAGGCGTTCTTAGACCTGTCTCTTCTCTTTAGCTGAGTTGTGAAATGCTGAGGTTGGAGCCTGAGCTTGCTAACTTCAGGCTTCCTACCAGTTTCCCCCTGGTAACTCCAGCATTAAGAAAAAAGCGTTCCTCCTTCTCACTAAATATCACTCTAATGCCCGAGAAAATTATTAATTCAAAAATAAGGCCAGATGCGGTGGCTCACGCCTGTACTCCCAGCTACTTGGGAAGCTGAGGCAGGAGTATCACTTGAGCCTGGGAGGCAAAAGTTGCAGTGAGCCAAGATCACACCACTGCACTCTAGCCTGGGCAACAGAGCAAGAATCCAACTCAAAAAAAAAAAAAAAAAAAATTAACCTTTCTTTTCTTTTTTTTTTTTTTTTTTGTATTTTTAGTAGAGACGGAGTTTCACCATGTTGACCAGGATGGTCTCAATCTCTTGACCTCGTGATCCACCCGCCTCGGCCTCCCAAAGTGCTGGGATTACAGGCATGAGCCACCGCGCCCGGCAAAAATTAACCTTTCTTATCTCCCAGTGCAAGTATACAGGGTTAGATTTTCCTCAGGTACAGCTTTTGCTGCAGCCCAATAGTTTTGACAGTAGTATCTGAGTTTTAATCATTTCTAGATATTTTAGTTTCCAGTAAGACTTCTTCTTTAACTGGTTTATTAGAATGCTCACCAAGCTTTTAATATGTGTCACTATGTCATTGATGCTTTTGCTATGGACTCCTATGCTGGGGCAGAGAATATTGTTAGTGTGGTAAACGTGCCAGTTTGAAGATGATAAAATCCTTGCTCACTCACTGTTGCCTTGAAAAAAATAAAAATGATAACCACCTGTACATTTAGAACTCAGGGAAAGTCGGCACTCTCTGGTTCACGGTGAAAGTCGGCACTCTCTGGTTCAAGGGCTCCCTGGTGCATGTGTGCTGGACTGATTTTGCAGAGTGAACAGGAAGGCTGGTGTACCTGGGGGAGGCCGTTCAGGCTTACTGATGTCACTCAACCCGAAGTCACACAGAGCGCAGTCCCACACACCCGTTCGCCTGAAGGAGAGCACTGGATGCACCGCACAGGCACAGGGAGTGAGGGGCCAGAGTTTGCGGCCTGCACTGCCCACCCAGCTCCCTGCAGCCTCACAGCTCTCTGGGGTGCCGCTGTTGTTCCTTCTGGGAGCCTTGCCAGCAGCAGAGAGGGGTCTCACTGGGGATGCCTAGACAGCTGTCCCCAGATTGACAGAGCAAGGCAAGGACCTGTTCCCAGGGAGAGCTGTCATGGAGCCCCCAAAGCAGGGCCAGGAACTGGAGCGTGAAAGAAGCCCAGTCACCAAAACTACATACAATCAAAAGGGCTAGAGCTCCATGGCCCTAAGAATCACTCAAACCAGGGTCCCACATGGCAAGGGGAGGAGAAAGGCAAGCAAGGCGTGACCTGGGCAGAGCCAGGAGGGCCGAGCAAGAAAGCTGCCAGGCCCTTCATGTGTGCCTGGGGGAAAATGGCTAGGATCTGAGCTTCCCAACAGCCAAGGTGAAAAGGACAAAGGGTCAGAGGTATAAGTATAGCAGGAGCACAGTGATCTTGAGTGTTAGACATTCAGCCTGGCATTGCACAGCAAGAGCACAGGGATGGAGATTGTGGGACTGGCTTCAGGATGCCACTGGGGAGGCCTCTGGACATCACAGCACGATCCCCATCACTGGAAAAATCCCGTAGTGTGTTTCTGCCCGTGCCTGTGTTGGGGTTGGAGACACACCCACGCAGAGGCTTCCCGGCACCCAGCTCTTCGACGGTGAATGCAATCGGGGCAGGAAGGAAGGAAGGTCGCCCACCTCATCTAAACAGGAAGCTTTCACATTTTCCTGATTGCCATCTATGGTTAAAATAGTGAAATAAATATATACACACCCAAAACACTGAAACAGATGAATTCATATAACATAGTCACGTAGATTTATAACTGATAAACATAACACTTACATAAAACATAAATATAAAATATGAAGTAAAACAAAACATTCACAACATATACAGTTGTATATCTAAATCATGTACACACATACATATACACAAGCAAAGATACATGACACATGCATAAATATCTCTAACACTTCTTTGTTTAAATTACATTCTTCATTAAAATATGTGTCCTAATTGTGTATAATGTACTTTGATATTTGTTATTTGATCCGATTCTATTCTTTCCTTTTCTAGAACATACAAACATGGCTGCTAGTCTCCAGCTGGGTTTTATGGCCTGGGCTCCCCGGACAGCGCTGCTCCCAACACCGCTCAGAGGCCATGTGGAGTGCAGGCGAGGCTCCCTGCGGCTGAGCCAGGCTTGAATTCAGCCCTCTACCTGTTACCTGGGTGATCCTGAATCAGGGAACCAACCATCCTGGTTTGCCCAGCGCTGAGGGCTTCCCAGGTCACAGGACTTTGGTGCTAAAACTGGGACACTCGTCCCCACCATAAAGCCAGCGCCTCAGGTCTCTGTTCCACATTATGATTTTTAGAATTGGACTCTTCATGATACCCACCTCCTAGAAGTGAAGTCAGGCCAGAAATGAAGAATGTTTGTAGAATAACAATCGGCAGATGTCACAGGGGACCCGTGGGCTGTGTCCCTTCGGGCGTCTCTGCTGCTGGGTGTGCACTGACTCACTCACCTAGGCAGGTGTTGGAGTCTGCAGCAGGGGTCCTGACAGAGACCACCAGGGACAAGCAAGCTCTTGACAAGGCGGAGGCCCTGCCTCTCCTGAGTAACTGCGGGACCAATCAGGGAACCGCAGAGGCGAGGACCCCAGAGCCGGCCCCTGCCCTCAGACACAAGTCTTCACTCTGGGCTGTTTTGAAGTCTGTCCGAGAACTGTGCTAAGTCCAGGGGTGCCCCCAGGAACAGCAACGGGCCATGCCAGCCCAAGAGCTGGAGTGATTCGTGACGGGGTAACTGCATGGCACAGTCAAGGGTCCTGGGAACACCAGACCTGCACCTGCCTGCCCTGCTGATCCCAGGCCGACTGACCCTTTCCCGTCCCCACCACTCCCCACCACCTGCAGGGGCTGCAGTGTCTGGGAGTTAATTCATGAAAGAGAGAAGAAATGAGGCTGGGAATACCGCTGGACAGAGTACCGAGGAACTGGGTCATGTGGAAAGTTGCCCCGGTGCCACGGCAAGAGGCTGAAGGCACAATCTGTGCCAGTATCATAAATAACTGATTACTCGGTTACAGCAATGATACCGAACAGATTTAGAAACAATCACATAATTCTATAATCTTATTAAATCATATTCTTGATTAATCTTTGCTTTAGTATTATAGCATAGAATCATTTTAGTCTTACAGTATAGACATAATTGGGTGAAATATAATTAGGAACCAAAGGGACCTTGTGAGAAGTGATCGGGAGGTAAGAGCGAGAGCCTTGCAGTATCGCCAGCGCCTGGGAAGGCGCCCGCTACTTAGCAGGCATGAAGGGGAGTTTCCCTTTCACTGGGGGAGTTCAGAGAACACTCTGCTGTGCCCAACTCTTGAGGAAGGCCTGACATTAGCCAGGCCGGCCCACAGACATCCAGGGGCGTAAAAGCCTCTCCGCCGTGCTCTGCTCCGACAGTCACCATCCTTGTCCACCTTCATGTTCCACTTTCTCACCTGGAGCTCCTTTTACGTTCTTACAAGTTGTGAGAAGTAAGAGTAGGGGAAGCCTTTGATCTTTCTGATAAGTGTGTAGGAAGATGCTGACATATGTGCCTCTCTCCCTTGCAGCGGCCACCTGAAAGGGAAGGGTCCCTGTACTGTAGGCGCGTGATTTGCTTGACCCTGTCAATCATGTCAGATGAGTCACTCTCCTGCCCCTGCCCCTTGCCTTGTAAACAATAAGTATCAGCTCCTCCAGGCATTCAGGCCACTGCTGGACTCCGCCTTGGTAGCAGTGGTCCCTGGGGCCCAGCTGAATTCTCTTATCTCTGCCTCTTGTGTCTTCCTTTCTGTGATCTATCATTTCTGCACACAAAAGAACACCCACTAGACCCTGCGGGGCTGCCCTGAGGAGGGCCAGTCCCTGCTCATGGGCACAGAAAGCTGTGTGGCTCCAAGCTTGGCCCTCTCGACCATGACTGCCCAGACACTCAGAGTCAGCCACAGGCTCAGGCTAGTCTCTGCAGGTCCCTCAGCCACATCCTTTGACATCTGCGTGTTCCTTCGGCCTCTGACCACCAACCTCCACCTGTACTCCTTTATTGCTCGTGCCTCCAATGCCACTGTTCTTTTGATTTCTTTTCTTTTCTTTTCTTTTGAGGTGGAGTCTTGTGGCGAGATCTCAGCTTACTGCAGCCTCCAACTCCCTGGTTCGTGCCTCAGTCTCCTGAGTAACTGGGATTACAGGCATGTGCCACCACACCCAGCTAATTTATTTGTATTTTTAGTAGAGATGGGGTTTCACCATGTTGCTCGGGCTTGTCTCAAACTCCTGATCTCAGATGATCCACCTGCCTTGGCCTCCCAAAGTGCTGGGATTACAAGTGTGAACCACTGTGCCCGGCCTTGATTTTTCTTTTTGATTTTTGACTTTGCAGATTTCACAGTGCCAAATTTACTCAAATAAATCACAGTGTGAATGGCAAGTGAAAAAATGCACATGATAAACGAAGTGCATATGACCCCTCCCCTCCAAACTTCTTCCATCCCGTGCCCTCTAAGCCCACCCCCAAAACACGCCCACATACACACACATAGGCTGGGTGGCAGAAAGGGCTGGAGCATCAGAGGACAAAGGGGGCAGAGGATGCTGATCCTGGAAAGGCAGGAGTCAGAGGGCAGGGCCCGTCTGGGGCATCCCTAGAGCATGCACCAGGGAAAGCAGGGAATGAGGACAGGCCTCCTGCATGGGCCACTGTGTGGACACAGGGGAAATGGCCACACCTGGCTGCACATTCTCTCAGGGCCAGCACCTTCTCTCCCAGCTGCCATTACAGGAAAGCCACCACAGGGGAGGGGGCTTGCTGGGCTGCGGTGCAGAGAGGATGTGGAGGCCTCTGGAGGTGGTGGGCAGCAGTCCCACTGGGGCAGGGGCGGGGGCAGCCCTTCCCAGCCACCTAATGGGTAGCAGTTACCCCTTCCGTCTTCCCACTACTCACCTCCTGCAAGACCCCGGAGGGCAGGTAACTGGGTGGGCTCCCCGCTGCAGCCCCAGGTCCAGCCCTGCCTGGTCATCATACATACTCAAAAGGATGTGATTAAGGCACATCCTTCTGAAGGCAGGAAGGAGCAAAGAATGAACCTGACAGGGGCGAAAGCTGTGTGACCACCTGGGCTGGAGGGGAGGGCATGGGGTCATGGGGAGCTGCCCTTAGAGGGAAGCGTTGAGAGACTGGGGTACCAGGGAGGGGCTCTGAGAAGGACAGGGGGTCCTTGCACTGAGGACAGCACTGAGGACCACACCTGGGTCCAGCAGGGCCTGGGGTCCCCTGGTAAGGTGGGGGAGGGGAGACCTGGGTACCCACCAACCCGGAAGTCCATGCTGTTGAGTTCCAGTGGCCCAGTGAGAACACGGGTAGGCTCCCTTGGAATAAAAGAATAAAGAATAGGACAAAGATGAGTCTGGGGGGGGTGCAGGTCTGCGCTGTAACAGGGCTCCCCACACTCTGCATCCTGGAGCTACGTAGGGCGAGGCAGATGCTGCAAAAGGAATTGGAAGCACAGCCCAGACAGGCCTGGTGGGTCCCAGCCTCACCTGTGGGGGTGGAGTGGGTGAGGACAGAGCTGGGAGGCAGCAGCCTCACCTGTGGGGTGGAGTGTGTGAGGACAGAGCTGGGAGGCAGGAGCCTCACCTGTGGGGTGGAGGGGGTGAGGACAGAGCTGGGAGGCAGGAGCCTCACCTGTGGGGTGGAGGGGGTGAGGACAGAGCTGGGAGGCAGCCTGCACGGGAGCTGTGTTTCCAGGACACTCATCTTCAAAGGCCGGAACTCAGGCCCCAGCTGCTGTGAGGCTGCAGCCCCTGCAGGTCCCAGAAACTTGGCCGGGGTCCCGGGGCTGCAGCCTCAATCCCTGTGCCAGCTCCAGGCTCTGGTAGGGCTGTGGGAGCAGTGGACTCAGGACATGGCAGCCCTGCTGTCCTCTGGGCCACTGAGCCTGCGTCAGGGGCCCTTGGAGGCGCCTGCCCTTCTCCTTCTCCCCTCCCCACAGGCCACTCCTGCCAGGGGAAAGCCTCCACGAACTCTAGAAAAAATGAAGATTCTGTGCCTGCAGCCTAACTATCCGCCCCAGCTGCACTTGCCCTTAACCCGGCTCCTTCCTGGCTCTGCCTGGCCGGTGCAGGCTCCGGCTCCCTCCCATTCCATCTCTGCTTGTTCAAACCTCCCGGGGTCCTTCCTTTGCCTCTTTCCTCTTCCTCCTCCTCTGCCTTGAAGCCTCCTCTCTCCCTCTGCTTCCAATTCCAGACCACCCGCACCCCACCCCAGGGCAAGGTTCGCCCGCCCTCAGCACCCTTGGAGGAGCTCAGGACCCTCTGGGTCTCCCTCAGCCTCCATGGGTCTCCTAGTCAGGAACCAGTTCTGGCCCCATGTTTTCCCACAGCGTGGAGCCCAGGGTCTGTGATCACGGCTGAGGCTGGCCTAGGAGGGACTGTGTTCAGCAGGGGGCGACTGGGGCAGACCCGGGAGCAGACCCCACCCACGCAGGAGCCCCGAGGAGGGGCTGGCCAGCCCCGCCCCCTCAGCCCCGGGCTGACTCCTTCTCCAGGGCGCAGCTCCCCCAACACAGCCGCGTAGGAGACAAGGTGCCGGGAGAGGTGTCCGGACCGTGGGCCAGGGCTGAGATAAGGGTCGGGTGAGGGTGGGACTTAGAGGGTTTAGGAAGAGAGAGTGGAAGGGGGGCCAAAGACAGAAGGACCAGGGAGAGGGGATGCTGGCAAGGGAGGAGAGCGAGCGTCCGAAGCAGGAGGCTGGGGGTGGGTTGCCCTGGGTGAAGACCCCCCCCAACACCCACCTCACCCCCTCAGGCTGTGCCCTCTGGCGTCATGGAGGGGTTCCTCCCAACCCTGTGGGCCCTCCTGCTGGCTGCTGCGTCTGCTGGCTGCGCCACGACACCAGGTAAGGAGCGGGCCGGGCAGGGCTGGGGGGCGGCCGGGACGGGGCTACGGGTCCGTGTTCCACGCGCCCCTCGTGCTGCCCACAGCTGGGAACCTGAGCTGCTACCAGTGCTTCAAGGTCAGCAGCGGGAAGGAGTGCCCGCCCACCCGGTGCCGCCCGCTGGACCAGGTCTGCGTCTCCAACGAGGTGGCCTTCTCGCTGGGTGAGTCCTCGCTGGGTGAGTCCCTGCCGGGCAGAGGGCAGGTGCCAGGTCCCGGGAAGGGACGGTGTCCCCGCCTCTCTGCGACTCAGCGCGGCGTCCTCGCGCTCCAGGGCTTGTGGCCTGTGGGTCCCACTGTGTCCTGCTGTTCCTCCCGCGTTGGTCTGGGGCGCGCATCCAGAGTCTGACATTTGACTTAACTTTTCTCCTCTGTTTGAAGTGTCACTAGGAACTGTCAGCGGTTCAAAGGCCCTGATGTCACTGAATTTACAAAGACAGCGGGAACACACGGGAGGGAGTGGGGAGCGGCAGCTGTTGGGGCATTGGGTTATCTGACAGCGGTGCCGCCCAGCCGGCCCTTCGGGGTCTGTGATGCGCTGGAACACAGCGGTACACCTGCCAAGGACCCAGCACTGCGCACGCGCTGGAACACAGCAGTACACCTGCCAAGGACCCAGCACTGCGCACGCGCTGGAACACAGCAGTACACCTGCCAGGGACCCAGCACTGCGCACGCGCTGGAACACAGCAGTACACCTGCCAGGGACCCAGCACTGCGCACGCGCTGGAACACAGCCGTACACCTGCCAGGGACCCAGCACTGCGCACGCGCTGGAACACAGCCGTACACCTGCCAGGGACCCAGCACTGCGCACGCTCTGGAACACAGCAGTACACCTGCCAACAACCCAGCACCGCGCAGGCAGCGCTGGAATCTAATACAGTGTATGACAGTGTCGTGTAGTATAATACAACATAATGAATATGTGTGTATTGCAACTCAATACGATGCAATACAAGACAATATAATATGATAAAATATAATGCAACACAACGTACCATAACATAGCATGAGGCATAAAGGCAATTCCGCCCATGCTCTTTTCTCTACAGTTTGGGTTTTGAGTGTTGTGCAATCCTTCAGTGGTTCGGTGGTTGTTGACAGACATATGTCTGTCAGAAGTCTCTGCCATGTCTTTCAATGAGCGGTACAGAGAAATAAGCCCAGGGCCGGGCACCCAGCCCAGCAGGCTCTCTGTGACCAGCAGCTCCTTTCCACTGCACCGAGTCACCCCATCTCCCCACGAGGCAGATGCCCCAGGGCTGGGTGTCCAGGCTGTGCCTGGTTCAGGGCAAAGCCTCTTATGGCCAGTTGCCCTGGAGTCTATATTTGCTGTGCGGCGGGTGGAGGTGGCCTAGGCAGCCAATCTCCCCAGCTCTGCAGCACCTTGCCCGGGAAAGGACAGGAGGCGGAGGTCTCTCGGCCCCCTCACAGGCCCAGCTTCCATGCTCTGGTTCTTTCTGGTCCCAGCTGCCCATGTGGAAATCATCCTTGCTCTTCTCCTTGCTGGGGGCTCTGGGGCCAACTGCCTCTCCTGTTTTCTGTAGAATCAAGTGTGGAGGTCCTGCTCAGCAAACGCTGTGCTCCCAGATGTCCCAACACCAACATGGAGTTAGAATGGTCGCCAGTTCCTGGAGTGCAAGCTGTGATCACCAGGCGCTGCTGTTCCAGGGCTCTCTGCAACAGCGCACCCGCCCCACAGGAGGGACAACGCTGGGCCCTGTGCGGGGGGCTCCTGCTCCAGGTGGGCCTTGGCCTCCTCTGGGCCCTGTTGTGAGGCTTCCCTCCGCACCCCTCCAGCCCTGCTGGCCCATCCTGTCTCCTGCCTTCAGCTGCCATCCTGCCTCCACCCCTTCCAGGACACTGGGGGGGACCATCCCTCTCTGAGGTGGTGGGGAGGGTGCCATCACCTCCACCCTGGATCTAGCCACCTCACTCCTCCCCAGCAGGAGCCCCGTTCGTGGGGAACCCCATGGATTCAGCAACCGCTCCTCCTGGGGAAGGACAGTGCCCTCAATGTGGGTGATGGGGAAGGACAATGACCCCGGTGTGGGTGATGGGGAAGGACGGTGCCCCCAGTGTGGGTGATGGGGAAGGATGGTGCCCCCAGTGTGCAATGGTTCCTTGTATGAGGCCGCTTACCCTGAAAGCTGTCTGTCCAGGACTTTTTGAGGGGGAGGAGAGCCTGGGTGTGGCCACAGCTGGGGCTCCCACTCTGCCTTCCCATTTCCAGCCCCCTCTGCCCAAGGGAACCCGGGAAGGGTAACACTGTGGGTGCCCGACCTGTGCATTGATACCATGACCTTAGCCCTCTTGGAGACAATAAACTCTTGTGCCCACATGGTGTCCATTTCTTCCTTCCTGCTCCTCCCTGTCTACCCGCCCTGCCCAGTCCTCAGCAAAGGCCTCTGTGGGTGGGTACCGGCGGCCACTGGAGAAGCCAGATCTGCAGAAAGCCTCCTGGCTGGGAGGTTGAGAATAAGGACTGTCCCTGCAGCCTAGGGCCCAGCACTGGGTAAGCGATATGTCACAGGCTCAGGGCTGGGATCCTAGAAGGGCTGGGGCCCCTGAGTGGAGGTGGGGAGGGGCCTGGAGAAGGAGGTCTGTGACATGTGACCAGGGTTGGGGTGCCCATCTGTGCAGCCACAGTAGGATCCAGGAGGTCAGGACTGATGGACAGTGCCAGCAATGGGAGGGTGGGAATGGAAGGGCTGCCAGGTGAGGCACCAGTGGAGTGCAGGCTGGGGCAGAGGGGGCCAACGCCGAGCTCAGGACTGGCCAGGCTAAGCTGGGCACTATGGGACATCCCGGTGCTGTCCTGGGGCAGGGGTGGCTGAGAAGGAGAACTTCTGCATCAGGAGGGGGGTGGCCTCCCCAGGTAGCAAAGCCCCAGATGAAGGACAATGCTGGGTCTGCTGACTGCTGCCTGAGCACAGGTCCTCACAGCACCCCTCCAGCCTGCACCCCTGCTCCTGAGCACTGCCCCTCCAGCCTGCACCCCTGATCCTGGGCACTGCCCCTCCAGGCTACACCCCTGCGCCTGGGCACTGCCCCTCCAGCCTGCACCCCTGATCCTGGGCACTGCCCCTCCAGGCTACACCCCTGCACCTGGGCACTGCCCCTCCAGCCTGCACCCCTGCGCCTGGGCACTGCACCCCCAGCTGCCCTCTGGCCTGTCATTGTTTCCCCTGTGGACCCAGGTGGCCCTGGCAGACCCCTCAGGTAGGCCCGGGGGGCCCTGGATCCCCTGTCCTCTGCAGGCTGCAGGCTCTCCAGAGGAGGGTCCTCAGGTTCCAGATAGAGCAGGACCTGCTCTCCTCCCCTTGTGGTTATGAATTTCTAGAGTGAAATGTAACCCTGCCTGCTAGGGCGGCTCCTCGGGCAGGGCACCTGGTGTCTGTAACCTCAGGAATCTGGGGTCCTGTGCCTCAGGGAAGCCAGCAAGACCAGTGCTGGGAAGAGATTCTCCAGGACCCTGGCCCAAAAGTGTCTGTTTTTCTGCCAGGAGGGTGCTTGGAAGTGACCTGGCCACAGTCTTCCCTGATGCATTTTCCTAGGAAATCTGTGTGAATCTAATCTCAGCACCTGAATTTGAGACCAGCCTGGCCAACATGGTGAAACCCCATCTCTAATAAAAATACAAAAATTAGCTGTGCTGGGTGGCAAGTGCCTGTAATCCCAGCTACTCAGGAGGCTGAGGCAGGAGAATCACTTGAACTCAAGAGGCAGAGGGTGCAGTGAACCAAAATCGCACCACCACGCTCCAGCCTGGGCGACAGAGAGAGACTCTATCTCAAAAAAAGAAAAAAAAAAAGACAGTGCCTCAGGAATGATATTAAAACATCCAATAGCTGTATAATCAGTGTCCCAGAAAGCAAAGAGAAAGACTGGAGCACAGAAAGGAGATTTGAAGAACTAATGACTGATGACGCTTCAATTTTGAAAAAGGACATAAACCTAAATCTTATAGATTCAAAACCCCAGTGAATCAAATAGGATAAATACAGATGTAGATACATTATCATTAAACTGCTGAAATAAACTGATTTTGTCACAAGCCAGCATTGTTGCCGTGGGAGAAAAGAGATCAAAAGTATTCAAGAAGGAAGGACATACAGAATATTGTGGAGGTGAGAAAGAGGCATCAGTGTGAACACACAGAACAGCACACATAAGCAACAATCCCAAATGATGGGGGCTTTCCACAAAACAGTTGGCCTTTACTCTTCAAAAGTGTCAGGTCACAAAAGAAATGCATGCTGAGGACCTGTCCAGGTTAAAGCCGTGAGTGAGCCAAAAGCACACCACTGCCCTCTCTCCTCTCCTTCCGAGACGCCACTTACACAGCTGTTGGACTTTTTGGTGTCGTTCCTGAAGTGCTGTCCCTTTTCTTTCCTTTTTCTTTGTTGTTGTTGTTGTTTGCTTGTTGTTTTTTGAGATGGAGTCTCCCTCTGTCACCACACTAAAGGGACTGCAGAACCAAGTGAAGGATGTGAGCTTGGCTTGGATGCTAGACTGGAGAAGACTGAGGGAAACAACAGCTGGAATTTGGGTGAGATGTGTAGGTTAGATTACACTGTTGTATCAGTGCTGATTCTGTGGTTTTGATCATTGTACTATAGTTATGAAAAGTGTTAAGACTTGGAAAATCTGGGCTGGGTGCGGTGGCTCATGCCTGTAATCCCAGCACTTTGGGAGGCCGAGGCGGGTGGATCACGAGGTCAAGAGATCAAGACCATCCTGGTCAACATGGTGAAACCCCGTCTCTACTAAAAATACAAAAAATTAGCTGGGCATGGTGGCGCGTGCCTATAATCCCAGCTACTCAGGAGGCTGAGGCAGGAGAATTGCCTGAACCCAGGAGGCGGAGGTTGCGGTGAGCCCAGATCGCGCCATTGCACTCCAGCCTGGGTAACAAGAGCGAAACTCCATCTCAAAAAAAAAAAGACTTGGAAAATCTGTATAAAGCAGACAGAATAATTCTCGTACTTTTTTTTTGCAACTTTTTGGTAAGTCTAAAACTATTTCAAAATGAAAAGTTAATCCAAGCTGTCTTGAATAGAGGTTTAAAAAAAAGAAAATCGAAAAGTGAAAAATGACCTCCCCTCAAAACATCCACCTTTATCCTTCTTTCACATAAGGATGTAGGACACCAGCTCTGCTCAGCAGCCACCACCTTTGCTGCATCCCATTTTGAGAAGCGGTATTGTCCTCAGTCATCTGCTCTAGGTTTTTAAAAAAATAGTTAAGATCTCTCTTTTTAAAGAGTCTGTTCATTTGGAATGTGCTTTTTGCATTTTTACTTGTGAAAATATGTATTTATGCTTTTTGTAATCAATGCATGACTTCACTGTATCAGAGAATATGGTCCTAAGACATGAGATATGGAGGAGGTTTAAGAACGATAAGATCTGGACACATTGGGCAAAGTCAGAGCCCTGGAAGTCCTCGTTCAAGCTTCCAGGGTTGAGTGCCTGAGCGCCAGGGGCGTGCAGTGTCCATCATGCTTGCAGGGTGAGAGCTGAGGGAGCCCGAGGGGCCAGTTTGTTTCACTGAACATGAACTTGATAAACAAACTGTCCTCTCTACATTTTCTCAGCCTTGGCCCCTTGTCCTTTCAGGAGCTCAGACACTTCTGGGTCTGCTCCCAGCCTTCATGGTCCCTTGTGTCCCCAAGGTGTGGAGCCCACTGTCCTGCTTTGTGGGGCCTGTTAGACAAAGAGAGGATGCATCGGAGCTGAGGCTGGGGCTGAGGTTGGAGGGGGTGCACCTCCAGGGAAAAGACTGGGTCTCTCCCCCCGGGCTCTGATGGCTGCATCCTCCTCCCTGGGCCACCGAGGCTGCTGCATAAGAATCCCAGGAATCCTCCCCAGTACCCCTGTCCTCTGTCAGGCCCAGCCCAGGTCTAAGCCCTGTCCAGGGCAGGAGGGGGGTTCAGGCAAGGGTCCCTGGGATGCAGACCCCCATGAGGATAGGGCCGGAGGGACCAGGAGGACACATCCCAGTGGGCACAGAGGGGGCGTCCAACAGCAGGACCAGGGGTTGAGGGGTGAGAGCAGGAGTCAGGTCCCTGGCGAGGTGCTCCCTCTGCTCCCAGCCTAGGCCTGCCGCCTGCATAATGGATAGGGTCCTCCCGATCCTGGGGCCCACACTGGTGTGTGCAGAGAAAGGTGAAGACACCAGGGTGGGGTGGAAGGAAGGGCCGATGTGTCTCTGTGGTGTGGGGCACGTTTCCTTGAGGACAGCCCTGGCCTGCTGTGCCGAGTGCATTTCACCCTGAGACTCTGCAGGGAGGTGGGGTGCCATGTGGCTTCACCCCCACAGCTGTGAGTGCCACCTGAGCTGCTGTGAGCTGGGGATTGCTGGGCGTCTTCACAGGAGAGTGGCAGGTCCCAGACCCAGTTGTGCTCAGAGCCCTCAGTCTGCCCTCACCCCTCCTCCTGCAGACCAAGGCCTGCCATGCTCCCACTGCCTCCATGCCAATGCCAGCCAGCCTGTGAGCCAGTCTCCTGCAGCGCCCAGGAGGGCCAAGGTTTCTTCCAGCATGTGGTGGTCCACGCAGGGCAGGGCCAGCCTGGACAGTCCCTGGAGAGGGTGTGGGTGCACTTTTGAGCTCAGTGGCTCCCTCCACAGTCTCCTGCTCAGCTGTGAGCAGGACCTAGGGGTCCAGGGTTGGGGGACCTAGACTTCGAGTTCTGGCCTGGACAGCCTCTCCTTCCTCCATCCTCCTCGTAGACTAACCCACGACTCCATCCTGGGCCTCTGGAGCCCTTGGGAAAGGAAACCCTGGAATACCACATAGGCCTGGAGGGAGGGGAGCATCCAGGCATCCAGAGAGCCAATGAGACTCCTCTCTTCTGGGGGGATCAGATAGAGAATTGACGTTGATTCCAATTCCATGGGAAGATCCTAGGTAACAGGAAGTCCCCTCCCTGCTGCGGTTCCAAAGGGGGTAAGTTGCAGTGCAGGTCACCTCTCCATGCTTCAGCAGGCACCTGCGGGCATGCCTGGGATGCGCCAGCCATGGGTCGCTCTCTTCTTTCTTTTCTATGTGTTTGTTTATCATTTTTATTTTGTAGAGATGGGTTCTCACTATGTTGCTCTGGCTGGTCTCAAACCTCTGGGCTCAAGCAATCCTCCGCCTCAGCCTCCCAAACTGCTGGGATTATAGGCATGAGCTGCTGTGACAGCAGCCTCCTCTCTCTTTGTGAATAATTTCTGAGAATGTTGGGGGTTAGCAGGTGCAGAGTGGCTCGTTACTTTCAAAGGCTTCCAAGCCTTTGAAAAAAGGCTGCCACCCTGGTGCACGTGGTTCCATATCCTCCATCACCAGTCTAGGGAAGAGAAGCACATTTCGAATTTTGGCTTCAAGCCACCTTCCCTCGAAAATGCCCTCACTGATGTGCTGAGGGGCACCCAGCCCTCGGCTCACCCATGGCCCTCCCAGTACCGTGTCCTCTTCTCCCATGGTTTGGGGTGATGGCTGGTGGTTTTTTATTTATTCATCATATTTGAAATAGGGTCTTGCTCTGTCACCCAGGCTGGAGTTCAGTGGCACGATCATGGGTCACTGCAGCCTCGACCTCGTAGACTCAAGTGATCCTCCCATCTCAGCCTCCCGAGTAGGTGGAACAAGAGATACTTGCCACCACACCCAACGAATTTATTTTTGAGACACAGTATTGCTCTGTCACCAGGCTGGAGTGCAGTGGTGCAATCTCTGCTCACTGCAACCTGCACCTCCCAAGTTCAAGCAATTCTCCTGCCTCAGCCCCCCAAGTAGCTGGGACTATAGGCGCATGCCACCATGCCCAGCTAATTTTCATATTTTTAGTAGAGATGGGGTTTCACCATGTTGGCCAAGATGGTCTTGATCTCTTGACTTCATGAGCTGACCTCCTTGGCCTCCCAAAGTGCTGGGATTACAATCGTGCGCCACCGTGCCCAGCCCCAACTAATTTTTTTAATTTTTTTTTTTTTTGTAGAGTGGGGGTCTCACTATATTGCCCAGGCTGATCTCCAATTCTGGCCACAGGTTGTCATCCCACCTCAGCCTCCCAGAACGCCAGGATTACAGGCATGAGCCACTGTGCCAGGCCGGCCAGCCAAGGCTTTCACAAGCACTGAATTCCAGCCTCTTGGGGGGCGCCATTCCTTGTCTGCCATGACCGCCTTCTTAGGCAGCCGCCTCAGCGCTCCAGCACCTGCTCCTCGGGAGGTGGGCTCAGACTCCGAAGATCCTGTTTCTTCCCCCTCCAACTGGGCGGTGCTTCCTGGGGATGGGGACAGCAGAACCCCAGGCCTCCTTCAGCTGGAAAACATTCTTCTGAGTGTGGGATGTGATGTTGGCACCTCCTGCCATACCCAAATGAGGTTTCCTTCTCTTTCAGGGCCATCCCAGGCTTTCCTCTGTGCCTTGTCAGGAGGGTCCCCTGTAAACAGACTCAGTGGCAGAGGCCTCTCCAGACGTCACGTCTGTGCACACAAGCAGGACCCAGCCAGGCCTGGGCTGGACACCATGTGCTGGGAGACCACCTGCTGCTCAGAATTCTGCCCCCTGGTCCAGAGAGGCGCAGGGAGGAATTCTGTCCTCCCTGGTCCCCACCACCTCCGGGAAAGCCGGCTTCTATGTGAGCCCAGCCTCCTCTCTCCCCACATTCAGAACAAGTGGCAGAGGTCACAGGGGCTGCACCAACAGCCACATCATCTGGGCCCCTCCCAGCTGAGTGGAGCTCCCCTGAGACTGCGGCCTCCGTGACAGCATCTTGGGTAACCGGGAAGCCACATCGGGCAGCACTGCCCAGGCCCTGCAAGGGGGCTCCAGCTTGCCCAGTGGCTGGCACCTCCCTCCCTGATGCCTGCCTCCCTGTCTGCATGGTCCTTCCATGACCATCTCCATGTCTCATCCCCCATCTGTTTGGACCGGCTGTGGGGCCTGTCCTCTGAGGTGAGGGTCCCTTGATGCAATGCCTCCCCTGACAGTGAAGGGAGACATTTCCTCCTGAGCCTGTAAGTCTGGGCAGGTCCAGCCCCTGTCCCCTGCCCCAGGGCCAAGGGGTGGCCGGTACCCCAGGGTGTGCTTTCTGTTCCAGCCCAGGAGGGTGTCACCTGACAAAGACACCCCTCTGTGCTGTGAGGTGGGAGGAGCCTCTGCCCGTCCACCGGCCCCAGATTCCATGTCCATTGGGGAAGCCCAGCAAAGGCACCAGCAGGCCGCTGGGAATGTGCACTGCAAACAGGGAGCAGCAAGGAAGGTGAGGAAGAGGAGGAAGGCGGCCGAGACCCAGTGGCAGTGTGGACGCCGACGGCTGGATTGAGAGCACGCGAGTGCTGTTCTTGTGATAGAGTTCTCACTCGATCTGGGCCTTCCAGTGTGTGGCACCTTCCCCTCCCCCACCCGCACTCTCTCGCCTGTGACGCACCTGCTCCCCCACTGCCTCCTGCCATGGTTGTGAGTTTCCTCAGGCCTCTCAGCCTCTTTTCTTTGGAAATTTCCCAATCTTGGGTTTGGTTTGCTTTGGTTTGGTTCGGTTCGCTTGGGTTGGGTGGGGTTGGATGGGATTGGGTTTCGTTTTTTGAGACAGAGTCTCACTCTGTCGTGCAGGCTGGAGTGCAGTGGTGCAATCACGGCTCACTGCACCCTCCACCTCCCAGGTTCAAGCAATTCTCCTCCCTCAGCCTCCCGAGTAGCTGGAATTACCAGCACCTGCCACCACACTTGGCTAATTTTTGTATTTTTAGTAGAGATGGGGTTTCACCATGTTGGCCAGGCTGGTCAAACTCCTGACCTCAAATGATCCACCCACCTCAGCCTCCCAAAAGGCTGGGATTCCAGATTACAAGCATGAGCCACTGTGCCCGGCCAGGTATTTATAACGATATGAGAACAGCCTGATACAGACATTATATAAAGCGAAAACTACACACCAATGTTCTTTATGGATACATGAAAATCCTTCACAAAATACTTGCAAAGAGAATTCAGCAATACATAAAAATAATTAAAGACCATGACCAAGTGGGGTTTTATTCCAGGGATGCAAGTCTGGTTCCATATTCAAAAGTAATCAGTGTAGTTCATCATGTTCATAGGCTAAAGAAGGAAAATCACAGGACCATGTCAAAATGCAGAAGGAACAGCTGACAAAATTCAACATCCTTAATGATTTAAAAAAACAAACTCTGCTGAGTGCAGTGGCGCAGGCCTGTAATCCCAGCACTTGGGGAAGCCTAGGTGGGTGGACCAGGCACATGCTGGAGGCATGAGGCAGAGGGGTCCTAAAGGGTCAAAGGCGTTTCTCTTAGTGGTGTCAGCTGTGCCCTCTTGGTGTCCTGCTGTGACTACTCAAAGCTGTCTCGTGTCCATCCAGGAACTCTGGAACCCAAAGACCACCCAGCTAGTCCAGGATCTCAATGGCCAGAATCTTCACTGGCCTCAGCGGTGAATGTGCCATTCCCCTGGGTAGGGAGAAGTGCCAGCCCAGAGAGAGGTACATGTGTGCAGCAGAGTTTGAAGTTTCTCTTCTGGGCACCCAGATTTGGGTCCAGCCCCTGAGGACCCTCTTGGGCTCTGCTGCAGCAGATGCCAGGAAAGAGCTAGACTCACATGGCAGCAGCCATGCCAGCACTGGCAGATGGCATCACCGTGTGGACGCACATCCCCGACCCCACTGTGGAGGCCACCTGCACCATCAGGGACTGGATGGTCCACTGTGGGGGCTCCTTGGGCAGTTGACTGGCGGTAGAGTCCTCTGCTGAGGCTGCACTTACTGAGCATGTAGTTGGGACACAAATATCTCCACATTTGGGCTCCTATAGAAACATCCACCCACCAGCTATTCCCTGAGACCTTCCAGCCCATAGGGTTCCTTCCTAGGCCCTGGTTGTCCAGGCCGGCCCCTTCTAATGCTGAATCAACGTAGAGCTGCAGCTGTGTCCCTTTCTCCCTCCGGGCAAAGCCACAGCAGGTGAGCCCCACAGGTTCTGTTCCTAAGGTGGACTTTCCCCTCCCCCCATAATCACCTGATCAAGGATAGTGATAGCTGGGGTTTTCCAAGGTTTTCTCCTTACATCTCCAGGATAGCTTGGTGGGTAAGGGGACTAGGGGAATGGGTGCTGCTGATTGGCTGGGGATGCAATGAGAGGCGTTTGGGTGATGGTCTTTGTGCACTGAGTCTGCCTCTGGGTGAGGCCCATGGGACCAGCTGAGCCAAGAGTCAAGGGTCCAGGTGGGGCCATTCGGCCATCAGAAATGCAAAGCCTGGAAAGACATCTCAAAAGGCCACCTTCGGGTCTACAATAGTGGTGTGACCTGCCGGAGGAACTGGGGAAGTTGCAAATCCTGTGGCCTCTGGAACAATGGCTGATAATCGTACAACTGTGCCTACGTGTTAGCAGAACTCAGGCCCCTCTCACCCTCCTAACCTGCAGTCTTTCCTGTTACATCTTACATTTTGCGAAGGTGACTTAGTCTCTGGGGAAAGGGCTGGTGCAATGGTGATGGCATTACTCTTAATGGCAAAAACTACAATCACTTTTGCAGAACCCAATAATTTCAACTAGAAGCCACATTTTCCCCAAAGTTAGCTTGGCCCAAGCCTAGGAATGACCAAGGGCAGCCTGGAGGCTGAAGGCCAGACGGGTTGGTCTGGGTGGGTCCCTTTTCCTTGCATCAATGTTCTCACTTGTCATTTCTGCAAAGGCAGTTTCACCCTTGGCATCATTTAGGGCGGATGGGGACGGGTATGGCCATGCACGTTTGGGTAATGCTGATATTTCATTAAAAAACATCCAGAAATGAGGCCCAGATATTTTCTTCTCTCTGGAGCTGGTCAGAGGGAACGAACTGTGAGAGACCAGGGAGCGCCACAGAAGTCAGCCACGAGTGAGCCTGAGCACACCCCTCGCCCCGCTGGCCGGCAGGGTGCGGCCATGTACACCTGGGGCATAAGCGCCGGGTGACCCTCACTCACGGCAGGAGGTGCAGGTACTTTATGTTTGGGTCATCTCTTGTAAGCATGCGTTCTGAGTGGAACATCCGCCACACGGTGTTCATTGGCTTGGTAGTGTCACCGCTTCCGACAGGTGACGCAGTTGGAAGATGCAATTCTCCTGTCTCAGCTCCTGAGTAGCTGGGACTACAGGTGTGCACCACCACCCCTAATCAGTGGTGAACCTCCACTTGAGCCCAGTCGAAAGCCAGACTTTTTTCTCTTAAAAGAACAGCTTTCTGCCAAAGACTGTTCTGCCCCCAAAATCCAGAACCCCCTACGTGGCATTGCGCCCTCTCTTAGTGATGGGAGGTGCCAGTGCAGTGATGTTCTTTCCATCGGAAGATGCCACTGGACCCTGGAGAGCCCCCCAAGGTGGAAGACACTTGGGTTTTGTGTGGCTTATTTTCCAAGCTTGTGGCAAACATTTCTCTGTTGGAAGCATGGATTCTGAAGTGGAATATTCACCACATGGTGGTTCCTGGGCTTGCTATGAGCAGTTCCTCTGTAAGGTGGAGCTGCTCTCAAGCATTCTTTGCCATCTCATTGGTTTACCCTCACCCACGCCCCCCTGGGCTGAAGGAATGGTGTCATGTAAGTCTCCAGGAATCATCAGTGTCCAGTCATCCTGAAAACCCTGAAAAATCTGGTCATTTCTCCTCCTCCAATGCACAGTCATCCTGGCGAGAGGCTGGGAGGAAGGCTTACAACACAAATGTGCATGCGTGTGGTGGAGTGGAACCTGCCTACGCTTGACTGAGGGAGCTCCGGCTAAAATACGGGAGTCAGGGCTGGACGGCAGGTTCTCATCTGAATGTTTGACTTATGATATAAGCTGCCTCGGCCAGGATCCAGGAGTTTTTTTTTGAGATGGAGTCTCGTTCTGTCACCCAGGCTGAAGTGCAGTGGCCCAATCTCGGCTCACTGCAGCCTCTGCCCACTAGGTTCAAGTGATTCTCCTGCCACAGCCTCTGGAATAGCTGAGACTACAGGTGCCCACCATGATGCCCGGCTAATTTTTGTATTTTTAGTAGAGATGGTGTTTCACCATGTTGGCCAGGCTGGTCTCGAGAACCTGACCTCAAGCAATCTGCCCGCCACAGCCTCCCAAAGTGCTGGGATTACAGGTGTGAGCCACTGTGCCTGGCCAGAGCAGGATTTTGTTTTAAGTGTTGCTTATACAAATCAAGTTAGACTGTCTCCCACTGAATTCAGGAAGACAGAGGAAGCAACGTTTTTGCCAGTCTAAAATACTCTTGTTACACTTTTTTGGGGGGTGAGGAGAGGGAGTCTTACTCTGTTGCCCAGGCTGGAATGCAGTGGCATGATCTCGGCTCACTGCAACATCTGCTTCAAAAGCAACATGAAGAAAACTCAAACCTGAGTTGGACAGTGAGAACACATGCACACAGGGAGGGGAACAGCACATACCAGGGCCTGTTGGGGTGGGGGTCGAGGGGAGGGAACTTAGAGGACGGGTTAGCAGGTGCGGGAAACCACCACGGCTCGCGTGGCCCTATGTAACAAACCTGCACTTACTGCAAACGTATGCCAGAACTTACAGTAAAATTATTTTCTAAAATGTACCATTTTTATCATTTTAAAGTGTACAGTTCAGTGGCATTAAGTTCACTCATTAGGTGTGACCATGACCACCATCTTGTTCCAGAGCCTTCTCATCACTCCAAACGGAAACCCCACGCCCCTCTAAGCCGTCACTCCCGGTTTTTTCCTCCCCCAGCTCCTGAGCAACCACTCTCCTTCTCTTGGGCTTGTCCCTTCCGGACTTTTGTGTGAATGGAACCATGTGGCATGTGGCCTTTGGTGCCCGGCTCCCAGGTCCTGTCGCCAGGAGAATGAAAACCCAAACCACAATGAGATACTGCGTCACACCCACTAGGCTGGTCATGATCAAAACTGCAGAAAGTGACAAGTGTTGGGAGAAGGCAGGGAACCCTCAGACACTCCCGGCGGGAATGTCAAATGCCACAGCACTGGAAACAGCTTGGCCGTTTCCTATAAAGCCAAGCGTGCAAGTTCTGTGGGCACAGCAAGGGCACTCCCGGAAATACACCCAAAGAAACTGAAAACAGGCATTCAGATGGAAACTTGTCCAGAACATTCACAGTAGCTGATATGATTTGGATGTCTATTCCTCTAAATATCATGCTGAAACGTGATCCCCAGGGTTTTGGGGGTGCAAGGGTAGGAAGGGACTGGATCATGGGGGTTGGCAGCAGCCCTGGGTAACTAAGCTTTCTCACTGCAAGCTTCAGGACACGTATGGCTGTTGAAAAGTGTGCGGCGTCTCCTCCACTGTCTGTTCCTCCCGCTCCCATCACGCAATGCGCAATCGCCCGCTTCCACCATCAGTAAAAGCCCCTCAGGCCTCCCGGGAAGCCAAGCCAGCGCCAGCGCCAGCTTCCTGTACAGCCTGCAGAGCTGAGAGCCAGACACACTTCCCTTCTTACACATTACTCAGTCTCAGCTATTTCTTGACGGCAACGCAAGAACAGCCTAATACAGTGACAATAGTCACAAGTACCAAATGTCCATCCACAAAGTACAGATAAACAAAACGTGTAAGCATATAAACAGAACACTGTCCAGCGCTGTCTCCGGTGAGCAAGTCCACCTACCCCAAAGTCCAAGAAAGCTGACAGGCCAAAGAACGAGGCTGACAAATCCGGCTTCTTAGAAAGAAACATTTAATAGTGACTTAGAAACAGAAGCTGTGTCTGTCTCACGGGTTGGTGAGTCAAGATGGTAGATCCATCACCACCATCACCACCCAGACCCAGGGCTTACATGTCACAGTGCAGGAGCACACATGCTTCAGAGGGCTGGGTAGGAATTTCCCTAAGGTCAGAACTTGCAGTAAGGACGTGCTCTGACACAAGGAACACTAGATGAACGGGAAAGCTCAGAGGCATTCTGGAACTGAGGTTAATCAGAAGCCAACACGGTGAACTAGCATCCAAGGTGGAGCTGCTTTGGCCTCACCCCCTACCCCATGAATCCAGCTCCTACAGTCTCGCCTGCCCTCCTCTTCCGAGATGGTCCCTGAGCCTTAAGGACGGCGTTTGGCATTATCTAGCTTTAGCAGCGGTGCCTTAGCAACGGAAAACAGATTGGGCCCGTGAGATTCCCAATGACGGAGGGTCACGGGCTGTTGAATCGCCTCTAATCTTCAGAATATCATGACTTCTGTTTTCTTAGAGAAAGTAAAACAAGAGATACATAACATTAATAATTTGCACACAAGGATGACAGTCAAAGGGGAATTTGGATGCCAGAACAGTAACAAAAAGGAGCCTATTTCATTAAGGAGTCGGCTAAAAGCAACATGAAGAAAAGTCAAACCTGATACCTCTTTAGAGACTTGTAGCCAGAGAATGATTCAGGATTCGCCAAAATGTAAGCTAATAATAAAAACTCAAAAACAATGGTCAGGCTAGAATCCAAATTTTTCTCTCTCCAGTTTAGTTTCCCCATTTCTACCAAGGATAAATCATAATAGGACAAGTTTATTTGCAAAATAAATGCTGGTCTCACTATACTTGGCCCAGTTATTTGCATAAAGTGTGCAAGAATAGTAACCAGCCCTATAGGCTTTTTTTTTCCTGAGACAGGGTCTTGCTCCATCAGCCATGCTGGAGTACAATTGTGCAGTCAGAGCTCACTGCAGCCTCAGCCTCTCAGCTCAAACAATCCTCCTGCCTCAGCCTCCCAAGTCACGGGGACCCTCAGCACACCCCACCACACCTGCTCATTTTTCGTTTTGTCAGACAGGGTCTCAGCATGTTGCCTAAGCTGGTTGGCTCTTTTTAAGTTGGCTTTGCTGGAACGTTTTTAGGGAATTTTGGATTCAACTTATTAAAAGCCTCAAGGCTAGAAGCCCGGCCAAGGCGTCACTGATGAAACTGAAGTATTTCACCACAAATTATGTTTCCTTGCCATGTTTTGAAATAGCCCTGCAAAGCTGTCTCTTGTGGGGAAAATCTGCGTTCCGAAGAGAATCCCTTTCCTTATTCAGCCCTTTTCCCTGATGCCGGAGAGAGTCAACTCTGGGGAGAAACATTTACCATCTGTTGTCTCTGACGCCACCTGGAGGCTTCCTCTCTGTCACGGGAACTTGGTCTCCACAACCCCTCACCTTAACCCAGACACCCCTTCTATGGATTCCAGGTCTTTAGACAATAATTCTTCCAATCGATTGCCAATCAGAAAACCTCTGAATCTGCCTGTGACCGGAAGTCCCCATTTCAAGTCGTCCCAGCTCTCTGGATGGAACCAATGTATATCGTACCTGTATTCACTGATGTTTCCCTAAAATTCATAAAACCAGGTTGTGGCCCAACACCTTGAGCACACGTCATCAGGACCTCCTGAGGGCCATGTCACGGGCCACAGTCTCTCATATTTGGCTCAGAATAAATCTCTTTAAATATTTTACAGAGTTTGACTCTTTTCATGGACACGTTCATGCCTTTGGTTTTGCTGCAGTGGGTAGGAGTTTCCCCATTTTTCATTTTCTGTTTTTTTGTTTGTTTGTTTGTTGTTTAGAGTCTCCTGTTGCCCAGGCTGGAGTGCAGTGGCGTAATCTCAGCTCACTGCGGCCTCTGCTTCCTGGGTTCAAACAACTCTCCTGCCTCAGCCTCCCAACAGCGGAGACGACAGGTGTGTGCCACCATGCCCAGCTAGTTTTTGTATTTTTAGTAGTGATGAGGTTTCATTGTGTTGGTCAGGTTGGTCTTGAACTCCTAACCTCAAGTGATCCACCCACCTCAGCCTCCCAAAGTGCTAGAATTACAGGCGTGAGCCACCGCACCAGCTTCAATAACCATTTTTCCTAAAGCACTTAGATAAAGGATATATAACTACCTTACATAAAGCCTGTTTAAACATTTCAACTTTCATAATTCTACATTTTTCTGTTCTGCTCCCAGGAACTTCTTTTTTCCAGCCCCAGACCATTTTAACCCTCTCTTATGAAAAGCAGTTTGGGTTCCCCACGGGGGCTGACCCAATGGGTCCTGGCCCTCTTGTCAATCTCATCTGATTAACCAACCTCAACACTGCCCCCCGCAATTGTTGGTTGGTTAGCTCAGTGTAAATTTCGCCTCCCAATTGTTAGAATTGATTGCCTTCTCTAATCTGGGGGGCTCCTTTTGTTCACCAACCTTCGATAGTGTCATTTTATGACCTTCGTGTTAAGACCTTCCATTTCTCTGCTGTTCATTCCATGCTGAACCACCATCTACAGATCCCACCTGCCAGGATGCATCCATCACTCTCTCCTTTCCTTTTTCCACTTTTTGCCTTTCTTGTTTGTTTTTTGAGACAGAGTCTCACTCTGTCGCCCAGGCTGGAGTGCAGTGGCATGATCTTGACTCACTGCAACCTCCATCTCCCAGGTCCAAGCAATTCTCCTGCCTCAGTCTCCACAGTAGCTGGGATTACAGGCACATGCCACCACACCTGGCTAATTTTTGTATTTTTAGTAGAGACGGGGTTTTGCCATGATGGCCAGGCTGGTCTCGAACTCCTGGTCTCAGATTATCTGCCCAGGATGGCCTCCCAAAGTGCTGGGATTCCAAGGCATGAGCCACCATGTCCAGTCCATTTTTACCTTATTTAAAAATAACCATTTAAAAATGTTCCCCTTCCTAGGATGAGTCCTTGGACTCCCTTTTGCCTTTCCCAATGCTCTTATTAACTAGCCTAATGTTGGCCGGGTGCAGTGGCTCAAGCCTGTAATCCCAGCACTTTGGGAGGCCGAGGCGGGTGGATCACGAGGTCAAGAGATCGAGACCATCCTGGTCAAAATGGTGAAACCCCGTCTCTACTAAAGATACAAAAAATTAGCTGGGCATGGTGGCGCGTGCCTGTAATCCCAGCTACTCAGGAGGCTGAGACAGGAGAATTGCCTGAACCCAGGAGGCGGAGGTTGCAGTGAGCCGAGATCGCACCATTGCACTCCAGCCTGGGTAACAAAAGCGAAACTCCGTCTCAAAAAAAAAAAAAACTAGCCTAATGTTTTTATCAGCATCTGGATAACCCATGAAGGGAAGTCGAGACCCAGTCAGGTGGCCAGGCCAATGGCCCCCCACCCATGGCATTTACCAGGACCTGGGCATACTCAGAGGTGGATGCCCCAGTCATCATAAAGTCAGTACCACATGGCTTGCTTACGAACCACATCAGGGGTGCTCCACTTGGCGATTATGGGGAGAGCTGGGCAGTCCCCTTCTCTTTCAGTGCCTTTTATCCAGCCCACCAGGCCAGCCGTTCCCTCGGGAAGAACCTGTGTGCCGGATCACACACCCATCTGCCATTGTTCAGCAGTGAGCAGTGGGTCCCGCAGCAGCCCAAACACGCTCTTCTACTCTGCTGCACTTGTGACCAGCAGAAGGGTGAGGCTGCTCACTGCTCGTAGAAAGAAGCCAAAATAACAACAAGGTGTGACAGAAAGAGAGCGAGACTTCATCATCCGTGCCAGCAAGGGGACGAGCAGAAAGCAATTCCACTCTTCCATTTGTGGAGGGAACGCAGGGGGGTTTCAAGAGAGGGTTTGGAATGTGGAAGAGGCAGGGGGTGAGGAGGTGTTGGGTGGCAGGACCCGGCCCCCCTCTGCTCGTCTGGAATCATTGCTCCCTCCGGTGAAGTGGCCGGCAGCATCGTGACTGGAAGTGTCTGGTCCATATCAGGATCTGGCCTCTGAAACTTCTAAGGAAACATCTCACCAGCTAAGTGAGCATGGTGTGAGCTTAATAAGCATCTAGGTAAATAAACGTGTGTGATGCATGAGAGCGTGGGACAGAAAAAGAGAGGGACAGGAGGTCACAGCACCTGTGCAGGCTGTGTGTCAAGATGAAAGGAAGTACGTCTGCAGCTTGTCTCACAGTTACGTCTTGAGACTGGGGAGAAAGGAGGAAAAAAAAACAGTTTTAAAACACGGTTTGAAGCCAAGCTGCTCGGTTACACATTTAAAACCAAAAACACTGTTCCCAAATTAGTCATTCTCATAATTCCCTTCAGTAGATGTTCCTCAGGAAGCTGATGGACCGAAGGAAGCAGTTCCTCCACATCAGGCCCGCTGACTTTCTGGCTTCCAGGCTACTTGACACTGCCCCTTGCCGCCTTCCTGGTAAGCACGGGCCTCAGAGGTGCTTTCTTTTATCCCCAGCACAATGTTCCCGTTTGTGGGCAGCTTTGAGGCTAGCGGCCTGAGCTCCGACAGACCCACACTGAGCATGGCCAGGCCCAGCCCAGCACTCTCTCACACTTCCCTTTACCTACTGCGGATGGCAGCAACCAAGGGGTTGACTGTCGCTTTGTGTTGTTAGCCTGCATCTTCCTGCACATCCGTCAGACCTGCTCCCAAAGGGTTTGTGCCACGTCTAATTCTACAGGCAACTGTCCCCTTTTGCAGCTGAGGGCAGCACGGCTGAGCTCCAGACCAGGGGTGACACGCGGCCACTGAGGAATCGAAGCCTCCTTGTCACCCGGCCCTTTATTCCTCCTTCTACCCGTTTATTCTCTTCTATGTCATCTTCCCTTCATTCCGAAACAACCTCTAAGTAGTTTTCAAACTAGACAAAAGTACTTCTCCTTTAAGCAGAAACCACATTTTATGATTTTTTTATAACCTTGACCAAAAACACACCTTACATTATGGCTGGGCGCAGTGGCTCATGCCTGTAACCCCAGCACTTTGAGGGGGCTGAGCTGGGCAGATCATTCAAGGTCAGGAGTCTGAGACCGGCCTGGCCAACATGGTGAAACCCATCTCTACCAAAATACAAAAACTAGCTGGGTGTGGTGGCGGGCAACTGTAATCGCAGCTACTCAGGAGGCTGAGGCAGGAGAATCGCTTGAACCCAGAGGGCAGAGGTTGCAGTGAGCCAAGATCGTGCCATTGTACTCGAGCCTGGGTGTTAGAATGAGACTCTTTGTCTGAAACAAACAAACAAAACCACTTCTTACTCTTCGTACACATATGTGGCATAGTCTTGCCTATTTCTGGCAGTTTTAATTATGTATATTAACTCTTACTTTAACTCTTAGTAACCCCTCATTTCTAGGAAATCCTAGGCTTTATTTAGCATCACATGACTTTTAGATTTTATGTTATGAAGAGAATTTTGAAACTGAAGATTACGAAGTCATGTGAACTAAAAGGCATTCGAGCTAGCTTCTATTTTCCTGCTAAGATATTTAAGTGTTTAAATTTCCTTTAAGCCAATTAGAGTTCTTTTATATAATCTGGTAGTGGCCGATCATGCACACATGACCCATGTAAACATGTATGAGACAGAACAGGCGTGGGACAGGGCTTCTCCTGCACAATGTCTCACCATGCCTTCCACCTAACCCTGTTCCCAGGTAGAAAAAAGGAAGTGCTCGCACTCATTTAATTTTACATAAACATGCTCTTTGATGCTGAAGCAAATCTGACTGCTTTTCAACGTGAAAATAAAAGATAAAAACTGTTCTTGGAGTTATTTCTAAACAGAACTAACATCACAGTCCTGAAGCATCAGAATCGTCTATTTCAGAAAAATTGGATTCATCAAATGAATCTTCAGCCAACAACTGTTCGAAATGGTGTTGACATCACAGGGATGCTACATTTTCTAAGATCTGACATTTTCAGTGGTTGATAATTACTATATTTTGTAACTGGAAATGCCGCTATGAAAAACAGAATGTATAAATAGAGCAATGTCTTTTGTTTCCAAAGTCGATATACTAGAGCAAAAATAGTAATGAAAGTGAGACATTTTGTGGCAAAGTTGTCTCAGGGTGAACACTGCAGCCACAGTGCCACCAGCGAGTATTCTTGGGGCAAGCGGGAAATGGGTTAAAGAATTCCAGGATCCGGCCTTAAGAAATCCAAATAACACCAAGGTCGTGGTCTGATCTCATTTATTCAGCCTGAATAGCTTTCTTTAGCATTTCTCATAGTGCATATGTGGTGATAATAAATTCTTATGGTTTTATTTTTAAAAGTATTTACTGCCAGGCACAGTGGCTCAAGCCTGTAATTCCAGCACTTTGGGAAGGCGAGACAGGCATATCACCTAAGATCCGGAGTTCGAGACCAGCCTGACCAACATGGTGAACTTTGTCTTTACTAAAAATACAAAAGTTAGCCGGATGTGGTGGTGTGTGCCTGTAATCCCAGCTACTCGGGAGGCTGAGGCAGGAGAACTGCTTGAACCCAGAAGGCGGAGGTTGCAGTGAGCTGAGATCATGCCATTGCACTCCAGCCTGGGTGACAGAGTGAGACTCCATCTCAGAAAAAAAAAAAAAAAAAGAGTATTTACTTCACCTTCCTTGTTGCAGAATATTTTCACTGGATGTAGAATGCTGAGTGGATCTTTATCTTTCCTTCAGCACTTTACAGACATTGCTCCACTGTCTTCTGGCCCCCATCATTTCTGATGAGAAGTCAGCTCACGGATGTTCTAATATCTCACTGGAATGTGTGTTTTCCTCTGGCTGCTTTCAAAATGCATCTTTGACCGCCAGCAGCTTGACTATGATGTGCCTACACGTGGTGTTTTTTTGTATTTATACTGGATGGGGTTTGTTGAGTTTCTTCAATCTGTGCTTTTATGCCTTTCCTGAAATATGGAGGTGTTTTGGCAATCGTTTCTCTAGAGAGTGTTTTCTGCACTATTTTCTCTCTCCTCTTCCTCAGGAGCTCCTATGACACTCATCTGAGGCCCTTTCATATGGTGCCACACCTTGCCCGACCTCTGTATGCATTTTCCTTTTCCTCTGTGTTCTTCTAATTGGTTAATTTCTATTAATTTATCCCCAAGCTCCTCTTTCTTCTGTCACCTCCAATCTTCTTTTAAGTTCAACTGGGAAATTTTCACCTCAGATATTTTAATTTTTTTGGTCTAGATTTTTCTTACAGTTTCTACTTCTCTGTTGAGATTTTCTATCTTTTCATTCATTAAAAGCTTGTTTTCCTTTACATCCTTAAACGTAGATGTAATTCCTGCTTAAAGCGTTGATGTGATCATTACAAAGTCTGAGTTATCTCAGAGATGATCTCCATTCATTAACTTTTCTCTAATGTATGGGTCATAGTTTACTGTTTCTTCTCGGGTCAAATAATTTTATTTTATTTATTTTTTTGAGACAGGGTCTTGAGGACAGTGGCATAATCTCGGCTTACTGCAAACTCTGCCTCCCAGGGTCAAGCAATTCTCCTGTCTTAGCCTCCTGAGTAGCTGGGATTAGTCACCCACCACCACACTCAGCTAATGTTTTGTATTTTGTTTATTTATTTATTTTTTACTATCTCCAGTAATGGGCACAAGCAAGTATTTTATTTTTTTTAAGTAGAGATGGGGTTTCACCATGCTGGCCAGGCTTGTCTTGAACTCCTGACCTCAGGTGATCCACTCCCCTCCGCCTCCCAAAGTGGTGGGATTACAGGCATGAGCCACGTGCCCAGCCAGGTAATTTTAGATCGCTTCTAGACATGGAGAGTGATGAGCGTGGAAACCCCACCGTCATCATGTTGCTCTGAAGGGCGTTGCTTTTATCATCAGCCTTTTTAACCTGGCTGAACTCAGCCTGTAAACTCTGTCATCCAAGAGTGGGGGTAGCTGAAATTTCAGTTCAGTTCTGCTCAGTTCAATTCACCCTGAGCTGGGCTACTTGGAGTCCGCCCTTGATGAATATTGTTCAGAGAGCAACTGAAAAGTAGGTTCACCGCTCACAGCACACAGAGTCCAATTTACAAGAGCGAGTTCCGCTTCCAGAGAAGGGAGGTTACAGCAAAGCTAGCTCAGGGGGAAGGGGCACAAAACGTGCCCCTTCCCCTTTGGAGCAGAATGTAGGCATTTCTATAAGGTAGGGGAAATTAGCAAGGCCGGGGTGCCCCTGCTACTGAGGAGCTGGTATCTACTGGAGTCGGAGCCTCCTGGGCAGGAGCAGATTGTGAAACTGGCCCTGTGCGCACGTTTCTGACATGCCCTCTCAGTGGGTGTGCGTTCCAGTTTCGAGGCAGCGCTCTGGAGGTGAGAGTTCCATCCTGGAGCACACAGGCAGAGGAGCTTGCTCCATTGGGAATGTCTGGTAAGGGGAGGTGAAAGGTTATGTTTGCATTTCTAAAGGGCTAAGTAGGAAACAGGGAAGGGGAAGGAGAAAGGAGAAAATAATTTTTAAAAGTTTATCTCTTAGAAATATGGGGACACTAGGTTACAAAAAGCTAACCAGAAATAGGACACTTTGTGCATAGAACGTTGGGCTCCCCTCTCTGTCACTGTCCTGGCTTTTCTCCCTCACTTTCCAGGCGCTGCTGTTGCCCTGAACTCTGTCCTCTGGTTCTTCAAGTCCACGAGGCTGTGGGTTTTTACCTGATTTTTAGCCTCTCTACATGATGCAGACTGGAATCCATCCTCAGGCTAAAATCCCTAACAGGAACGCCTGGTGGTCCTCAGGTCCCAGCTGGTGACTGTCCCCCCAGGCCAGCCCGCTTCCGCCGCTCTCCAGTGATGATCCTCAGATCGCTGTTCATCGTTCCTCTGGAATTTAGAGTTGTTACCCAGGGGAAGGCTGGTATAATAGAAGCTTTTCAGCCATCGTCAGATGTAAGTCCCGGGAAATATAGCTCAAAGTTCTAAGATTCTGGAAGTACTGGAAATACGAAAAAAGTAATTGTGGCAGGGCGCAGTGGCTCAAGCCTGTAATCCCAGCACTTTGGGAGGCTGAGGCGGGTGGATCACGAGGTCAAGAGATCAAGACCATCCTGGTCAACATGGTGAAACCCGTCTCTACTAAAAATACAAAAAATTAGCTGGGCGCGGTGGCGCGTGCCTGTAATCCCAGCTACTCAGGAGGCTGAGGCAGGAGAATTTCCTGAACCCAGGAGGCGGAGGTTGCGGTGAGCTGAGATCACGCCATTGCACTCCAGCCTGGGTAACAAGAGCGAAACTCTGTCTCACACACACAAAAAAAGTAATTGCACATACTTCCAATAAGTCAAATTTTATGCTACAATTTCTAGGGCAACTACTTAAAAGTAAAAGCCATGTGCCTGAGTCAGTAACCAAAAAAGTGGAATAAAAATACTTGATTGATCTAAAAAAATGAAAGTTGAGAAAAAAACATAAAACAGACAAAACAAATAAAATGCAAGTACAAAGGTAGATGCTGCCGTACTATCCGTAATGTCATCAACTCTACAAAAACGAAGTGCCGGGAGCAGAAGAATGAGATCTTCCAAGCTGCTTATGAGAAAACATAAGACCTCAAGGAGGAGCAAGAGCAAAACCACAGAGAAAAGCAAACCACGTAAACTAAGAGAAAACTAGCTCAGCTCCACTCACACCACAGGCAGCACACGCTTACAGCAGAAAACTGCTGCAATCCCTGTTTTTCTAGCTAATAAATATTCTCTAAAGTTATAACAAAGGAGCCCTTTAAAAATTATATACATAATATAGAAATGTGTGTGTGTGTGTGTATTTTTTTTTTTTCTTTTTTTGAGATGGAGTCTCACTCTGTTGCCCAGGCTGGAGTGCAGTGGCACGATCTCAGCTCACTGCAACTTCCGCTTCCCGGGTTCAAGCAGTTCTCCTGTCTCAGCCTCCCCAGTAGCTGGGATTACAGGCATGCACCACCACACCTGGCTGATTTTGAATTTTCAAGTAGAGATGTGGTTTCACCATGTTGGCCAGGCTGGTCTCCTGACCTTAAGTGATCCGCCCACCTCGGCCTCCCAAAGTGCTGGGATTACAGGAATAAGCTGCTGTACCCAGACTGAAAATTCTGTATCTGAATGACTTTTGTCTGGCATATGAAATGCAAATGACTTCTATGATTTACTCTTCTCTCCTGTCATTTCTAATAATGTCTCTGCAGTTTTCTGTGTCTTTTCGGTATAGATGATCCTATAATCAGGAGCTAGCAAACTTTTTCTGCAAAAGGGCTAATAGTAAATGTATTCCACTGTCCCAGCCATACACTCACTGTTGCAAGATCTCAGCTCTGTCCTGGTAATGTGAAAGCAGGCAGAGACAAGATGTGGACAGGTAGGTGTAGCCAGCTTTCACCTCTGATGGGTCAGATTTCGCCTACAGTGGGCAGTTTGCCTGAACAGGTAGGTGTAGCCAGCTTTCACCCCTGATGGGTCAGATTTCGCCTACAGTGGGCATTTGCCAACCCCTTCTATAACTAGCAAATAATGACATTTTAATTTCCTTTTTCCCAATCTTCATGTCTTTATTTTTATTTTCTTACTCTATTATACCACCTTATTCTGTTGTTGAATAGAAATGGTGAGCATAAACTTCTTTTTTTGTTGTTTTGTTTTGTTTTTTTGAGACGGAGTTTCGCTCTTGTTACCCAGGCTTGAGTGCAATGGCGCGATCTCGGCTCACCGCAACCTCCGCCTCCTGGATTCAGGCAATTCTCCTGCCTCAGCCTCCTGAGTAGCTGGGATTACAGGCACGCGCCACCACGCCCAGCTAATTTTTTGTATTTTTAGTAGAGACGGGGTTTCACCATGTTGACCAAGATGGTCTCGATCTCTTGACCTCGTGATCCACCCACCTCGGCCTCCCAAAGTGCTGGGATTACAGGTGTGAGCCAATGTGCCCGGCCGAGGTGAATATAAATTTCTAATGTATCATCCCCACTGCCTGAGGGAGTGCTTCCCCTGCTTCCCTTTCTATAACTGGTGGTAAGTTTTTCACAGCTAGCCTTTATTAAGTCAAAGATCTTCCAGTCCTAATTTATAGGAAGTTTTTCATAAATGTATGCAAAATTTTTTTTCAAAAGGGTTTTCATTGAATTGACCAGGTGACTTTTCTCATTTAATCTACTTCCAAGGTGATATTTGTTTACAGATTTCAAGCCTTCTTTGCATTCCTGGGTTAAGACTGCCTCGGTCTACAGAGAGGTGGGCTCCTGTGACTGTTCTCGGATAGGCCTCTCAGCACCACACCCTCATCCAACTAGTGAAAGGAGCCCCACGGCTGTTGTGCTGGGGAATGGTGGGGCATGGGGGGCACAGAGATCAGGTTGCTTTGCTGCCCAGAGCGGCCCCTGAGGACCTCCTGGCCCCTGCATCCGGTGGTCTCCCAGCAGGCAGAGCAGGCTGCCTGGAGCCCCACGGCTGTTGTGCTGGGGAATGGTGGGGCATGGGGGGCACAGAGATCAGGTTGCTTTGCTGCCCAGAGCGGCCCCTGAGGACCTCCTGGCCCCTGCATCCGGTGGTCTCCCAGCAGGCAGAGCAGGCTGCCTGGCCCGGACACCTCCTATGCCGGAGGCCCTCCTGCTTTGGTAAATCACCTTCCCACGCACACAGGCGCTAGAGCACTTGGAGGCAGCACAGGCAACCTCCCTAATGCAGGAGCAGAAGAGGAGGGAGAAGGGAGTCAGGCCCTGCTCTGGGGCATTTAGGGATTTACCAACTTGGGCTGGACAACAGCCCCAAGGGACACCAAGCAAATGTGCCCCAGGGAACTGGACAATTGGAAAACCCCCCACAGTGCCCTTAGGAATGGGAATCCCTGACAAAAACTCCCATTGCCAGCTGAGAAGGGGTTATATGCATGGCTGGCACCTTGGTCAGATCCTGGAACATGCCAACTGGGTTAGGGAGGGAGCCGCAGAAAGGGAGTACCAGGTCCCCTTGTGTCCAGCACAACAGCTAGTGTCAGAAGAAAGCAGGTCCACTGCTGACCAGAAAGCATCTGCATATAGCTTTGGGTGGCACCCCCAAGGACAACGCCTGGCCACAGCAGGCAAGGGGTCCCTGGTGCCTATGACCTATCGGGAGGCCTAGAACCAAGGGGGCACTCACAGGAACTAGTACCAGCCATACAGGAAAAAGCAAGGTGCTCTTCCCACCCCAGCACAGCCACAGGTTCTCCTGCACCAGGGCAGGGGGAACCGTGTTTCCTGCACACCACGCAGTGCGGGACACCGTCTGGGAATCCTAAAGTTCAGTCACTTCCCACCCCATCCACCTGGAGGCTGAGTCAGATCCCGCAGTCTGACTCAGATCCTGGACTAAGGCCTGAGGCCGGCTCAGTCCCATGTGAGGACCCCACTTCCGATGCCAGTCGCAAGCCCCGGGTGTGGCCTGTGCTCCTGACCCACCTGACATGAATCAGGGTTCCTGTGTCCCCCTCCTCGTGTTTGACGAATTGCTAGAGCGGCTCACAGGATGCAGGGACACACTGAGCTGTAACCCTCACCCTAACCCATTTATGACCCAGGCTGTGCTGAAGGTGTGGATGCACAGCACGGGGAGGAGACTAGCAGGCAGGCACACACTCCAGATAGCCTCGGGCCTCCACCCAGCTTCTGCACATTAGAGCTGGAAGTTCCTTGAGTTTTGCAAGGCACGGAGGAGAAATGTACAGCTCCCATTCCCTCCCAGGGGAGAAGCGGGGAGCTCCCTTGCCCTCCCAGGTGTAGTCCCCCAGGCACCTGTGTGCATTCAGCTGTTGAAAGCTCCTTTTGGGTTTTTATGGAAGCTTCATTATATATGCATGATTGATTATATCATTGGCTACTGATGATCCACCCAACCTTTAGCGCCCTCCCCTCTCTGAAGTTTGAGGGTGGGGCTGAAAGTCCCTCTAATCCTGCCATGGCCTTTCCAGTGACCAGCTCCATCCTGAAGCTGCATGGGGCCCCCAGCCACCAATCATCACACTCGCTACAAAAGAGACTCTTGTCACTCCAGAGATTCCAGGAGGAGGCAAAGATAAACCGCACACTCTCACTCCTCTATTCTGGACTTGGCTTATCTATAACAGAAGCACCGTGGGAACAGTGTGAGGTGTTTGGAATGGCGAGTCCTCTGTCATTCAGCCGACTCGGACCTATGTCTTCTGATTCAGGACCACTCTTGCTGGCACCAGGGCACCGAGATGGTCCAGGAAACACGGCAAGCATGTGTATGGGCCAGCCTGGGAAACACGGCAAGCATATGCGTGTGCACCAACCCGGGAAACACAGCAAGCCTGCGTATGCACCAGCCCGGGAAACATGGCAAGCATGCGTGTGCACCAGCCCGGGAAACAGCAAGCATGCGTGTGCACCAGCCCGGGAAACAGCAAGCATGCGTGTGCGCCAGCCCGGGAAACAGCAAGCATGCGTGTGCGCCAGCCTGGGAAACACGGCAGCATATGTGTGTGCCACACTGCTCATTGCTGTCCAGCAGTGGCCATGCTGAAAATTGCAATGGACAACTGGAAGACAGGTTATTCAGGCAGGTGTGAGAAACGTGACCAATTGGTGGAGCTGCTTAACTGGGTGTCCTCAGACCGAGCCTGAGGGGAAGGAAGCCATGCCACTCCCAGACTTCTGGGCTAGAGGAAGGAGGAGGGCGTGGGGAGAGGGTGCAATTGGACCCTCTATACCTTCCCCACCTCCCAAATGTTTCTCATTCTGCCTGAGCCAGTGGTGCCAGGACCCCAGGCCCATGTCACTAAAGTGGGCAGCACAGGCTCCAGAAGGGACCTTAGACTGGTCAAGACTAGACTCCATGGTGGGACGTCCTGCAAATGTGGCCAGCAGGAGGGCCACCCCGAGGCCCTCACCAGCAAGTCCCGTGGCAGCAGTAGCCCGAGAAGCAGCATTGCCGGGCTGTGCCAGGCACCTGCTCGAAGGCAGAGCTGGAGGGGGATCCAACGGGAACCGTGGAAATGAGGGAAGCTCCTGTAGGCAGAGGAACACTCACCGGGGCCAAGGCTGCACATAGGCGCTAGCTTTCCAGCCTGCACACCAGCAGCATGTCCGCTCTGCCGTGTGCAAGGCACGGAGGCCAGTCAGGACTGCAAGGGCCCCCCAAGTGCGCTGTCGCTCTCAAGCTGCAGAATCACCCCTCCTGCGTCCTCAGCTGGGAGTCTGCATTTCCGAGTTGCCACTCACTCTTGGCTCAGAATGAAATGCACTTTGACTTCTGTAAGTCTGCAGTGCCCCTTAGTTTGGCCTCCAGCCATCACTGCCATCTGCCCCTCCTGGAGGACCAATGAGCACGGTGCAGGGAGCTGAGGGTGGGGAAGCCCAGGAGTCTGGCCTCCGCTCTGGGGTGGCCCCTGTCCTGCCAGGCCCTGCCTGTGTGTGTGTGGGGGGCATTTCTGCCTCCTCCCCACCTCAGAGCTTGATTTGCGCACCCAAATGTGCCAGTGTGAAGGTGAACGCCTTGAAGGAACGCAGAGAGGCAGCCCAATGGCCCCAAGGTGCGTGGGTGTGACTCAGTGGCCTGACAGGTCAGGGACTCAGTTCAGGGGTGCAGCCGGGGCCCCACAGGAGCCTCAGACTTGAGCAGCCGCACTGTTCTCAGGGATGGTATGCCCAGCGGCCTACACCTCGTGGGTCACACCGTATTTCCCCACTGAAGCAGCTCCAGCCATCTCTGGGCAGAAGCAGATGCGTTGGCTTCACAAGGGTTGGCCCACCCTGCTGAGGGTTTGGCGGGATTTTAGCATTTGGTCTTGGGACCCTGAGTCCGGCAGAAACAGTCCCTAGACCTCAGCGTGAAGAGCAGGCGCACTACCCCAAGTAGGGACAGCAGGGGGCGAGCTCTTCCAGGATCCGGACATGGGCCTGGCCGGCTGAGAAGGCTGCTGGTGTGAGGCCGATGGAAATCCAACACCTGTCCACAGACCCAGGCCGGGGCGTGTCCTTCCTCACCCGGTAGGGGCTGCTGACGCTCTCGTCCCCGCATCTCATCCCTTAGAGCTCTGTCAGAGGCCAGGTCCGGGGCGGGCTGTGGCCTGAGGCCTGGAGGAACAGCACTGACAACGGCCCGAATCCACGGCTGCCCTCCTGCGGCTGGGTGCTGCCAGTGGGGAAGGATGTCTGCATGTGCCCAGAAAGGAAGCCTGTGCGTGCCCGGAAAGGACGCCTGTGTGTGCCCGGAAAGGACGCCTGTGTGTGCCATGTGTGCCCGGAATGAGGGCCCTGCTCCCTCATTCTCATTGGCACACTCTCATTGGCAAATAAAGACCTCAGTGGAACCCACCTGAGCCCTGAGCCGGCTGGACTGGATGATCCTCTCTATGCATGGATAGTTAGAGCCGAGATCATTCCCCCTAAATACTCCCGTTCCCGCTGGCAGTTCTGATTCTCTTTGGACAAGTGTAAGGAAGCTGAAAAGCCTAACAGCACATCCTCCTCTCCTGGCCAAGGAAGAACCACCTTTAGCTGCTTGATGCCCCAACCAAAGAGTGGGTGGTGGAGGCCCAGAAAACCCACCCTGCACTCCACGGCTCTCTAGCCCCGGCCGTCCAAGGCCGCTGTTCAGGGGCTCTCCTGGGCTGCACCTGCCACCACTACCCACACCCACCTTAGCTGTAATGGCAGAGCCGCTGCGAAGGCTGCGTTTAGAGAACGCTGAGCCCCTGCTACGAGCAGACGCCGCGGTTGGGTCCCAAGAGCTCTGGCTACATTCTCATCAACCCATCAGTACATAACCCCATTCTGTGTGTTTCTATTGAAAGATTCCTTACTGAGTGTGCTTGGTGGCTTCATTAACACCGAAATCGCTGCCAGCAGCGCCGTCAACAGGCCCGGATGAGGCTTCTCTGACCTGGGCATTCCTTGTCTAGGACATGAGGCAGCACCTGGGGACAGTGCTCAGTAGCACTGCAAACAGCAGGGTCACCCAGGAAAGCACAAAGATGCAGAAAGACATAAAAAGGGCCTTTGATTGCAGCACGAGCTGGAGCAGGAAGGCCACCCCACCCGACCCCAGCGAAGAACGCACACCGGTGACTCAGAATTGTCGCTGCTCCGTGCAAGTAAGTGTTGACTTGGGGATTACAGCTACATTTTAGCAAGTAAGAGAATCACATACGGACTCTGAGAATGATGAGGGTGGGGCATAGCACAGCGGCACCCGGGCACCTCCAAGTCACCAGCCAGGCCTGCACACCAAAGTCACAAAGATAATTAACATTTGGAGTAATAATTAATATCCAGAAAATGATTAGGAGCATTTACCAACATTAGAGTCTTGATTTTTTTCTTTCTTTCTTTTTATTTATTTATTTATTTATTTATTTTTTGAGACAGAGTTTCACTCTTGTTACCCAGGCTGGAGTGCAATGGCACGATCTCAGCTCACCTCACCCTCCGCCTTCTGGGTTCAGGCAATTCTCCTGCCTCAACCTCCTGAGTAACTGGGATTACAGGCACACGCCACCATGCCCAGCTAATTTTTTATATTTTTAGTAGAGACAGGGTTTCACCATGTTGACCAGGATGGTCTCGATCTCTTGACCTCGTGATCCACCCACCTCGGCCTCCCAAAGTGCTGGGATTATAGGCTTGAGCCACCGCACCCGGCACGATTTTTTTTTCTCATTTAACTCACATCCCTTCTTTCCGGACACTCAGCCACGCCAGCTGTCCCTTGCTGAGACTTCCGGATCAGGACTCTGCGTCTATCTCATGTCCATCATGATTTTACGAAACGCACCTGTGCAGCCCTGCCGAGCCCCACCCCCACCCGGCATCAGGACCCAGGGGCCCCAGTCCACTCCACTCCCCAGACTGGATCCTCAGGGACCTTTCTGAAATACAGATCAAGTCATGCACTGACTGCAACCCTTCAGTGGCTTCCCAGAGCTTCCTTTAGTCCGCAGACAGTCCATCCGCCCTGCGAAGCAGCCAGCACTGGGGACCCCGTGGCTCTGTGCTCCAAATCCACCTGCTGCCTCCAGTCCAGCCACATCCCCCAGCACTGCTCCTGCCCAGCGCTTCCTCAGAGAGGGGATGCTTCAGGCAGCCACCTCCCAATCTCACACTATTGCTTTGCCTCCTACCTGCCCCTGCGGCGCTCACGGGCCTGGCCCTCAGGACACCCAGAGGGGCCCCCAGCACGCAGTTCCAGTGGTGCCCTAGTGGCCTCTCCTCACAGCTCCTAGTGGCCTCTGAGGGCCTTGCCAGTGTTGACGGCTCCTTGCCAGTGTGGACGGCTCCTGCTACAGCTCCCAAAGGGCGCTCTCCTGCTGGCCTTGGCTGAGGCGATGCTGCTCCAGCAGGGTCTGAAGCTCAGCCCTGAAGACGGACCTCTTCCAAATGTTTCCTCCTGGGAGGATGGGGGTTGTGGGGAAGGGGGGCAGGCCCTCCCACCCAGCCCTCAAGCTGTGCGCCCACCCCTCCTGCCTCATAAAGATCTCTGTGCCCTTCACAGCTGTGCCGGATCCACAGCCCTTGTGACCTGTGAGGAACTCCATTAAAATTCCCCTGCCTGGTGGCTGCGTAGTTTCTGTCCCCGTGGCCCTGAGGCACAGTCTGGGCCTCCCCCTCCCCGGCCCTTCCCACCTGCCTCGGCTCCAGTCACACAGGCCCCTGTCCTGCTCGTGTGGGCAACATGGTAGAGTTCAGACCAAAATGTCAGTCACATGAACACGATTAAGTGGGCTTCACTCACCTGTTAAAAGAAAAATATCTTTAGTTTGGGTCATAAAACAAGACCAACTGAATGCTAAATAAAAGATATACACCTAAAAAAAGATTGGCTAAAAATAAAAATGTAGGCAAATAGACCATAAGAAAGCCAGAGTCGTGGCAAATAAAACCTTAAATGTGACAATAAGTATTTGAATGCAAAATTCCACAATCCATAATGTAAAAATAAGTTATGACTATGCATGAAATAATAAAGCAGCCACTTTTATAAAGCAGAAACTCAGGAGACAGAGGGAGAAACACACAGACACTAGCCACAAGAGACTTTAACACAGCATGCAGCTTCATACCACGGGGTCAAGGGGATGAACAGAAGAGAGCTTAGAAGACAGATATTAAAAACAAATGCACCCACAGGCCGGGCGCGGTGGCTCATGCCTGTAATCCCAGCACTTTGGGAGGCAGAGGCAGGTGGATCGCTTGAGGTCCATAGTTCAACACCAGCCTGGTAAACATGGTGAAACCTCATCTCTACTAAATAAAAATACAAAAATTAGCCAGGCATGGTGGCATGCACCTGTAATCCCAGTTGCTCGGGAGGCTGAGGCATGAGAATCACTTCAACCTGGGAGGCAGAAATTGCAGTGAGCCAAGATGGCGCCACTACACTCCAGCCTGTGTGACAGACGGAAACTCAGTCTCAAAGGAAAAAAAGATAAATGCAGTGAAAAACACACTTTCTCATGTGCACAGGCAACACAGACTCTCCCTGATGCAGGACAGGTGAGGTCAGGAGGCCACACTGACTTTCCCTTGATGAAGGCCCTTGTACTCCACGTCCCTCTCACCCTTGGCGCTCAGAGCCCAGCTCTTTTGCCAGGTCAACAGCCCCACAGGAAACAGCAGATGGCCAGATGCTTACAAGGTCCCCATACCTGATATGGCTGGGAAAGAGAACAAAAGCCCCCTATTCCTGATGTAGCTTCACCAGTCTCCAGCCAATTAGCACCCAAAGCTGGTGAAGCCATCACCACACACTCCCGCCTCGGGGATTGTGCACGCACCGCTGGGCTCAAGCTTGTATTCGGCTGATGCAAAGGTAATTGTGGTTTTTGCCACTGAAACTAATAGCCAAAACAGCAATACTTTTGCACCAAACTAACAGCAACTTTTCTCTCATTTTTGTAGTAAAAACCACACCCCGGATGGAGATTTTAGATGCTAGTGCTCCGTGCAATACGTCCACCTGTGCACACCTGCGTCACCCGGATTTTATGAAGATGCAGGTCCAGCTCCCATGAGGGAATTCCCCTCAAGGCACCAGGGCCTGCTTCCCCACCGAGCAGCTGCCGTCTGTCACGTGGACGTTCGCTCTGCAGTAGACTCCTTTGCCTGCTCTTACCGTGGACTCGCTCTCACATTCTTTTGTGCAGCGAAGTCAGGAACCCAACCTGGCCACCCACAGGCAACATTGGCACAGGTCACAACATTGGCTTCTGCTCCCAGGTTCAAGGAATTCTCGTGCCTCAGCCTCCCAAGTAGCTGGGATTACAGGCACCTGCGACCATGCCCAGCTAATTTTTTTATTTTTATTTTTAGTAGAGATGGTATTTCACCATGTTGGCCAGGCTGGTCTCGAACTCCTGACCTCAGGTGATCCACCCACCTCAGCCTCCCAAAGTGCTGGGACACCAGGAAACCCTGTAAGCTAGAAACTGGACACCGTGTGCTCTGGCCATGATGAAAAGATCATGAGAATTTATCAACAATGTTATTGTAAAGGGCCCTTCCACCCGAAAGTTTAAAAACAACTCTTGGGTGATGAAGAAATCCAAACTGAAATCACGGAAGGTCTTTTAAAAGTGTGATTGTAATGAAAACGTTTGGTTGCTGCCTGCTTTGCTGACGGTGGCTCATCCCCTGAGGCTCACAGGGGCTGACTCACCCTGGTCCGTGCACAGGGCCCTGACGCCCCTGGCTCTGCCACCCACCCGGCCTCCACATGTTGCACTCTGCACTGCTGCTTCCCGCCCTGCAGTCACCTCTGCCCCCCAGCTCTGGCAGCCTTCACCCACAAAGTCACACGGTGCCCCTCGGAGGCGCTGTCACTGACCACACCCGAGGGGAAGCCTTGCTCCCTGTCATGAGGGCTATTCTTTCTTCCTTTTCTTTTTTTTTTTTTTTTTGAGATGGAGTTTCACTCTTGTTGCCCAGACTGGAGTACAGTGGCACAATTTCAGCTCTCTACAACTTCTGCTCCCAGGTTCAAGCAATTCTCGTGCCTCAGCCTCCCAAGTAGCTGGGATTACAGGCACCTGCCACCATGCCCAGCTAATTTTTTTATTTTTATTTTTAGTAGAGATGGTATTTCACCATGTTGGCCAGGCTGGTCTCGAACTCCTGACCTCAGGCGATCCACCCACCTCAGCCTCCCAAAGTGCTGGGATTACAGGTGTGAGCCACTGTGCCTGGCCTATTGTTTCTTTTATAGCATGTATTACTTTTTTAAATTGTGTTAAAATACATACAACATGGAATTCACCATTTTAACCATCTTTTAAGTGCACAGTTCAGTGGCATCAAGCACCTTCAGGCTGGTGTGCAGTCGTCACGCTGTCATCTCCAGCACCTTCATCCTCCCATGCCAAAACCGTCCCCAGCAAACACCCACCCCCATGCCTCCCTCCCCCGGCCCCACAGCCTCCATTCTACTTTCTGTTTCTATGGATTTGACTACCTGGCTTGGGTGCGGTGCCTTATGCTCGTAATCCCAGCACTTCGGGAGGCCAAGGTGGAAGGATCGCCTGAGTCCAGGAGTTCCAGACCAACCTGGGCAACATAGCCAGACCCCATCCCTACAAAAAATACAAAAATTAGCGGGGCATGGTGGTAACTGCCTATAGTCCCAGCTACTCAGGTGACTGAGGTGGGAGGATCACCTGAGCCTGGGAGGTCGAGGCTACAGTGAGCCATGATTGCACCACTGCACTCCAGCCTGGGCAGCTGAGCAAGACTTGTCTAAAAAAAAAAAAAGATTTGACTCCCCTGGAGTCAAATGTCAAATCCTCAAGGTGCATCCACATTGTACAGGTGTCAGAATGGCCTTCCTTCTTATGGCTAAACAGTGTCCCGTTGAATGTCTGTTCCACGTCTGGCTTCTCTGTTCATCTGTCAGTGGGCACTGGGCTGCTCCCTTCCCCCCTTGGCTGTTGTGAATAAGGCCACTATGACCGTGGAGCTACAAAAGGCATGTATCACTTTTTTTTAAAGACTGGGTCTCACGCTGTCGTCCAGACTGGAGTGAGTGGTGCGATCTCAGCTCACGGCAGCCTTGACCTCCCTGGCTCAAGCGCTCCTCCCACCTCAGCCTCCCCACTGAGTAGCTGGGACTGTAGGTGGCACCACCACACCCGGCTAATTTTCCAATTTTTTGTAGAGACAGGGATCTCACTGTGTTGCCCAGGCTGGCCTTACACCCCTGAGCTCAAGAGGCCCTCCCACCTTGGCCTTCCAAAGTGCTGGGATGACAGGTGTGAGCCACTCTGCCTGGCCCATGGATTTGTTTTTAAATTAACTCTGTATATGTTTAAATACTGTATATGTACTTCCTAGCAACCCCCCAGAAAGAGATCAGTGGGGGTGAAGCCCTGGTCTCCTGTTTGCCTGTGATATGATGGCCCATGATATGATAGCATGTGATATGATGGCCTGTGACATGATCGCATGTGATATGTTGGCCAGTGATACATACAATAGCATGTGATATGATGGCCAGCGATATAATAGCATGTGATATGATGGCCCATGATACAATAGCATGTGATGTGATAGCATGTGATATGGCCCAAGATACGATAGCATGTGATATGATGGCCCGTGATATGAGAGCACATGACATGATAGCCCGTGACATGATGGTACATGATATGATATGTCTGTCCATGGCGTGACTCTCAGCATTGTTTTCAGAGGCGGCTCAGCAGCTACTCTCAGATCCCTTGTTGATGTGACTTTGCCAGCACTCCTGCCTCATAGTGGAACCTCTGTCCCTTCCCCATGAATCTGACCAGCCCTGTGGGCTTTGGCCACTGAACAGGAAGGGAGGCAGTGCCAATTCCAGGCCAATTCTAAGTGGCCTGGTGGATTTTGCTCTTGCTCTCTTAGGAGTGCTTGGTCGAAAGGAGTCCAGGCCACCCTACTGTTCTCCACAGGGAGAGATTCTGACCCAGGGGACATCTGGAGATGTCTTTAGTTGTCACACTGAGTGGGGGATGCAACAGCTGTTCAGCTGTCCCGTAGGTGAGGCCAGGGGTGCTGCTAAACCTCCTTTAGTGCACAGGACGGCCCACAGCAGAGAACAATCCAGCCCAACATCAACAGCGTGGAGTCGAGAAGCCCCACCTAAAGACTGAGTGGACAGAGAGGCCCTGAGCTAAAGGGCCACAGAGGAGACAGAGGCCCAGCCCCCAGCCAGGGCGCCCCCCATCCAAACTGCAGCTGCACAAGTGACCCCGGCTGACGCCATCTGCAGCAGAGATGAGCCACCCCGGCTGAGCCCAGCCCAATCAACCTGCAGAATTGGGAGGAATAATTAGACAGTCATTTTAAAGTCACCAAGCTTTAGAGTGCTTTGTTATCAAGAATACATATCTGAAACAGCAATAAATAAATAAATATCAATAAATATCTGTTGGGTAAACAGAGCCCTCCTGCAGTCACTCATTCAGAACCATCCTTGGGTTCCACTGAATCGAAGCCTGTGCGGCCAAGTGGAAGCCTCACCCGCAGCCTCAGTGGAGTCGGCCAAGTGGAAGCCTCACCCGCAGCCTCAGGGGAGTCAGGGTCACAAAAACGTTTTTTAATTTTTTTCTTTTTTTGAGACAGAGTCTCGCTCTATTGCCCAGGCTGGGGTGCAGTGGCGCAATCATAGCTCACTGTAGCCTCAACCTCCAGGGCTCAAGCGATCCTCCCACCTCAGCCTCCCATGTGCTGTTACCATAGGTGCACACCACCGTGCCCAGCTTATTTATTTATTTATTATTTTTCATAGAGATGGACCTTACCATGTTGTCCAGGCTAGTCTCAAACTTCTGGGCTTAAGAGATCCTCCTGCCTTGGCCCCCCAAGTAGCTGGGGCCACAGGAGCACATCACCACACCCAGATTATATATTTATTTATCCCTGTCCCTGCAGGGATCTCACTATGTTGCCCAGGCTGGTCTCAAATTCCTAGGCTCAAGTGATCCTGCTGCCTCAGCCTCCTAGAGCGCTGGGATTACAGGCGTGAGTCACCGCACCTGGCCCTGAAATCTTGATCCAATCAGTGTTTTACCCAAGACAAAAACATTGCAAAGCCCCTAAAACTAAACCTGGTTCTGCTCACTTCTTTCTCATGCCACAGAAACCAAGGTTGGTCATCAGTGGCCGCTGAGTATTTCAAAAACTTCTTATGGGGAGGTGATAATATCTCAAGAAACTGGCCTTGGAGAGGGGGAGCTTCCCCATCCCTGGGATGGGACAAGTTCACAACAAAGAGAGACATGGCATCACCACCATCACTCCCCACACACCAGGGCAAGTGCAGCGGCAGGGCACGGCCTACAGGTCCCCAGACTCCTTTCCCGGGTTCTCCTGGTGCCTCCTGGGTCTCTGCTCACCCATTGCTGCTCTTTGTTGTTATAGCATTGAGAGAGAAGAGCAGAGCCTCTCCCATGGTGACTGCAAGCCAGCTTCCAGATGGGCATTGAGTGCTTTTCAGCTTCCTCATGGGATAAACTTGTGATTTCACAGCACACATTTCACTCGGAGCTGCAGCTTTGATTTGGCTAATAGGGTTAAATCAGCGGAAAGCACACACAACACAATTTTAAGTGATTTGGTTTCATTTATATGATGCCAGCCTGTGCCCGTCAGCGTCCCTTGATTTGAAAGCCTGTAATTCACATTATGGGCTTCCACTCCAGGCCATGAAAATTCGACTTAAAAATCAATTATCTAGATTTTTAAAAAACTGTTTCTTGCTTAACTCTCAAGAATTTTGACCACCAATAAGTAACATTGGTGAGCTCACTCACACGGGGCCTCCCGGGGAGGTAGAGAGCCCAGGATGAGGCAAGAGTTCCCGGTCAGCTCTAAAATAACACGCCATTCAAGTAACACTTTCCTCACTCCCTGCTCCAAATGCATTGTAGGGACATTGCTTGGCCTGCACAGCAGAAGCACAGCAACAGCCAGCAATGCCGCCTTCCAGGTCTAACAGCAGGTCCACGTTCTCCAGCCTCTGTAACACCTTCCCCCTTACTGACTGTCAACATAAAAACAGAGCAAAACATCTCAGAAAAGGTTTTATCTGAGAGTAATATACAAGGAGGGTTGCCAACAGGGACATACACGCAGGTCGGGGTGCCCTCCGGTGTAGACAGAGAACAAAGGAGAAGTTTCAGGTTTTATGAAGGGAAGAGGAGGCTATGCAAGCTGTCTTACAACAAAGCTGGGCCTGGTGCAGTGGCTCACACCTGTAATCCCAGCTACTTGGGAGGCCGAGGCAGGAGAATCGCTGGAATTCAGCAGACAGAGGTTGCAGTGAGATGGAGCATTCCTCTGTCTCCCAGGCTGGAGTGCAGTGGCACAATCTCAGCTAACGTCAACCTCCACCTCCCGGGTTCAAGCAATTCTCCTGCCTCAGCCTCCCGAGTAGCTGGGATTACAGGCAGCCACCATCACGCCCAGCTAATTTTTGTATTTTTAGTAGAGATGGAGTTTCACCATGTTGGCCAGGCTAGTCTTGAACTGCTGACCTCAGGTGATCTGCTCGCCTCAGCTTCCCAAAGTGCTGGGATTACAGGCATGAGGCACTATGCCTGCCTCCATTGTGAATCCAACAATGTTCACATGGCCAAATAAATGAATGGATCCCCACCCTCTGTAGCCACGGAAACCTCGAATGTTGTTGAGCCTTCCCATGGACCCTTCACCTCTCCCAGTGGCCATCTATCCACTTGGGCTACAAATGCCTGCCCAGTCCTCACCGCCCTCTGCCTGCTGCCCCACCCTCTGGTCCCCACATAGCACACAGCCCTCCCTGGACCCACTGGGCAGAGCACCTGGTGTGGCCAATTCTCAGAGTTAGGGTGAGGGTCAGAGTCAGGGTTAGGGTCAAGGTTAGGATTGGGGCAGGATCAGGGTTACGGGCAGAGTCAGTGTTAGAGTCAGGATCAGGACCAGGATCAGGGTTAGGGTTAGGGTCAGGGTCAGGGTTAGAGTCAGGGCAGGAGCAGGGTCAGGATCAGGGTCAGGGTAGGAGCAGGGTTAGGGTTAGAGTTAGGGTTAGGGTTAGGGTTAGGGTTAGGGTTAGGGTTAGGGTTGGGTTAGGGTCAGGTTCAGGGGCAGGGGTTAGGGTTAGGGTTAGGGTTAGGTTAGGGGTTAGGGTCAGGGTTAGGGTCAGGGTCAGGGTCAGGGTTAGGGTTAGGGATAGGGTCAGGGTCAGGGTTAGGGTTAGGGTTAGGGATAGGGTCAGGGTCAGGGTTTGGGTTAGGGTTCGGGTTAGGGTCAGGGTCAGGGTCGTGGCAGGAGCAGGGTCAAGGTTAGGGTCAGGTTCAGGGGCAGGGGCAGGGGCAGGTTAGGGGCAGAGTCAGGGTTAGGGTTAGGGTTAGGGTTAGGGTTAGGGTTAGAGTTAGGATCAGGGTGAGGGGCCGGGGCAGTGGCAGGTATTGGCGAGACCATCTCCCAATACATCAACATGGGTTTAAGATCTCTCAAAGCGTTGGAGTGGTCAGTGAAAAAGAAAGAGAGACAAGGAAAAAGCTTTCCTTAAATCTGTGCCCAGTGGAGACACCACATAATGCAGCTCCGTGGATGTCCAACATTCCCCTGAAAACCTCAGTTTTTTATTGTGCTGTTTCAATAGGGGAGGGGGAGCAAGGTTGCGCAAAGTTCCAGTGATAATTATATACAAAGAACACACTTGCAAACACTGGTGCACAAAAATCACAACGTGGTATTATAAAAGCAGAACAATGCAAAGGTAGCTTTCTGTGTGTCAGCACAGAAACCATGCACCTTAGCAAGAATAGCGGTTAAACATAAACAGTATGATCAGCAAGACCATATTGGGCTCACAGCTATGGGGGAACAGGATCTGACACAGGACAGCCAGCCTGACCACAAAAACTGCAAGAGGAGGGGCCTCCACGCAGACCTGGAGGAGCCAGGGGAGAAGAAAGACTTTTACATCCTTATCTCAACCACAGAGACAGGCGCCCCTCATGGTCCATTTATAGGCTCTCCGTAAGGGTCGCATCCCCTTTCCAGGGCCCTGATCAATATGCCTGTCCTCGGAAAGGAATCAGGTAATGAGCCTCTCCATCACACGTCCGTGTATGGGCTCTCTCCGCAGCGAGAAGCCCATTACCCGCTGTCATCTCTCTTTGCAGTTAAGCTGTGTGGTTAGTCCCTTTCACAGAGTTCCCGTTTCTACCAGAACAGTTCAGCGGAGCCAAAGTTACAAGTCACATTTCAGCATTTCACGTTGTCCTGCATTTTCTCAAATACAATTGATATGGTAAGTAACAAGCATCACAAAACAAATAACTCATTTTGGGGAAACTGAATTCTAAGATAATTTACCAGTTAAAAATCAACAATTTCTTCTTGTTATTTCAGATAGCTTGGGTTTTGCCAATTCTCCTAGAAGCTTGGGGTTGCTCAGTCACCACAGAGGGGTTCAGAGTATTCCCAGCAGGCAGGGTCAGGGTTAGGGTCAGGATTAAGGGCGGGGGCAGGGGCAGGGGCAGGGGCAGGGGCAGGGTTAGGGGCAGGGGCAGGGTAGGATTAGGGGTAGGGGCAGGGGCAGGGTTAGGGGCAGGGGCAGGGTAGGATTAGGGGCAGGGGTAGGGGCAGGCTTACGGCTGCCTGATTCTCAGGGCAAAGGTGAGTAAAGCTCTGCAGGACACTGGGCAGGGAGGGCCAGGTAAAGGGAAGGCAGGTGTGAGGGGACACGGCACTGGGGTGAGCAGGGTCCCCAAAGCTCATGTCTACCCAGAACCTCAGAAAGAGACCACTAAGGTAAGAATTGGCGTGAGACCATGCTGGATGGTCCAGGGGCCCCTAAATCTGATGATGTGTGTCATTACGAGAGACAGGAGAAGAGGAAGCCCTGGGGAGGAGGAGGCAGAGATGGCAGCGACACAGCCACGGGAGCCCCCGGAACCCCCGAGGCTGGAAGAGGCCGCAGGAGCCTGCCCTGTAGTCTTCACAGGAAGCACGAGCCTCCCACCCCCAGCACTTTGATTTCAGACGCCTGGCCTCCAGTGCTGTGGGAGAAGTGTCTGTTGTTTAATGCCACTGGTAGGTGGTGACATGCCTCAGCAGTCACAGGAGGCCCACAGAATGGGCAGTAACTGCTGCTGGACCTCAGACCTGTCCCTCCTCCCTGGGAGGCCAGCTCACCCTCACACAGGGACCTGAGACCCTGTCCCTCCTCCCCAGGAGGCTGGTTCACCCTCATATGGGGACCTGAGACCCTGTCCCTCCTCCCCAGGAGGTCGGTTCACCCTCACACGGGGGACCTGAGACCCTGTCCCTCCTCCCCAGGAGGCTGGCTCACCCTCACACGGAGGACCTGAGACCCTGTCCCTCCTCCCCAGGAGGTTGGCTCACCCTCACACAGGGACCTGAGACTCTGTCCCTCCTCCCCAGGAGGCTGGCTCACCCTCACACGGGGTCTGCTGCCCAGGGACCCCTTCTCCCATCTCCAGTTCTGCAGGTCCAGGGTCCCTCAAAACCCTTCTCCCTCCTCCCCGGGAACATCCTTTCTTTTCACATTGCAGATCTCCCTCTGCGGAACACATTCAACACATTCATCCTGCCGACATTGACATGGAGGTCGACATCAACGGCCCTAGTAGGAGGTCAGTTCAGGCCACACAGGAGGCGGGGACACGTCTCCCCTGGAGCCGCATTTTCAGCGCTAAACACAACGCTGGTCCCCCAGGACACTGACTCATGTGTCGGGGAGGAGACCTCATGGAAGGAGCTGTCTACAAAGGGTTCTCCTAAGGACCCTCCTGCATTGGTACCCAGAGCCAGAGAAGGGGCCTGTCGGCTCCTGTTCCCAGGCCTGCTTTCCAAAATGCTGAGGCATGTGACACAAACACAATGCTGGGGGTTCGGCTTTGTGTTTTTCACATCTCAGGCCGTGGTCGTTGGTCTGTGACACCCTCATCACTGGGTTTCTTCCTTCTTAGAAGAACATGTAACAACCATCCATGAACTCTCACAACTAACACAAGCCCCAGGCTTTTACTGCAAGATGCAGCGGCGTGTGCACCATTAGACCCCGTGCCTCTAGCCTCCCTCCTAGGGTCCAAATACAGACTCCAGAATTTTGAGTTGATCATTCTTCTTCTCCTCTGATAGGTACATAAGAAGATAGATAGATATAGATAGATAGATAGATAGATAGATAGATAGATAGATAGATAGATAGATAGATAGATAGATATGATAGATAGGTGAACAGATAGATAGATGATAGGTGGACAGATGGATAGATAGATAGATGATAGATGGATAGATAAAGATAGGTGGATAGATAGATGACAGATAGATAGTAGATAGATAGTGGATAGATAGATGAGATCATAGATAGATGTTAGAAGATAGGTGGATAGATAGATGACAGATAGTAGATAGTTAGGTGAGATAGATAGATAGATAGATAGATAGATAGATAGATAGATAGACAGACAGATAGATGATAGATAATAGATGGAAAGAGAGAATAGATGGATGGAAAGATAGAATAGATGGATGGATAGAATAGATGGATGGATGGATAGATAGATAGATGATAGATAATAGATGGATAGATAGAATAGGTGGATGGATAGATAGAACAGGTGGATGGATAGATAGAACAGATGGATGGAAAGATAGAATAGATGGATGGATAGATAGAATAGATGGATGGATAGATAGAATAGATGGATGGAAAGATAGAATAGAGGGATGGATAGATAGAATAGATGGATGATCGATAATAGATGGATAGATAGAATAGGTGGATGGATAGATAGAATAGATGGATGGAAAGATAGAATAGATGGATGGAAAGATAGAATAGATGGATGGATAGATAGATGATAGATAATAGATGGATAGATAGAATTGATGGATGGATAGATAGAATAGATGGATGAATAGATAGAATAGATGGCTGGAAAGATAGAATAGATGGATGGAAAGATAGAATAGATGGATGGATAGATAGATGATAGATAATAGATGGATAGATAGAATCGATGGATGGATAGATAGAATCGATGGATGGAAAGAGAATAGATGGATGGATAGATAGAATAGATGGATGGAAAGATAGAATAGATGGATGGGTAGATAGAATAGATGGATGGGTAGAATAGATGGATGGAAAGATAGAATAGATGGATGGAAAGATAGAATAGATGGATGGATAGATAGAATAGATGGATGGGTAGATAGAATAGATGGATGGATAGATAGAATAGATGGATGGATAGATAGAATAGATGGATGGGTAGAATAGATGGATGGAAAGATAGAATAGATGGATGGATAGATAGAATAGATGGATGGAAAGATAGAATAGATGGATGGATAGATAGAATAGATGGATGGGAAGATAGAATAGATGGATAGATAGAATAGATGGATGGGTAGATAGAATAGATGGATGGATAGATAGAATAGATGGATGGGTAGATAGAATTGATGGATGGGTAGATAGAATTGATGGATGGGTAGATAGAATAGATGGATGGAAAGATAGAATAGATGGATGGATAGATAGAATAGATGGATGGAAAGATAGAATAGATGGATGGGGCCGGGCACGGTGGCTCAAGCCTGTAATCCCAGCACTTTGGGAGGCCGAGGCGGGTGGATCATGAGGTCAAGAGATCGAGACCATCCTGGTCAACATGGTGAAACCCCGTCTCTACTAAAGAAGCAAAAAAATTAGCTGGGCGTGGTGGCGCGTGCCTGTAATCCCAGCTACTCAGGAGGCTGAGGCAGGAGAATTGCCTGAACCCAGGAGGCGGAGGTTGCAGTGAGCCGAGATCGCGCCATTGCACTCCAGCCTGGGTAACAAGAGCGAAACTCCGTCTCAAAAAAAAAAAAAGAATAGATGGATGAATAGATAGATAGATAGATAGATAGATGATAGATAATGGATAGATAGAATAGGTGAATGGATAGATAGAATAGATGGATGATAGAATAGACGGTTGGTTGGATAGATAGAACAGATGGATCGATAGATAGATGGATGGATAGAACAGATGGTTGTATAGATAGAACAGATGGATGGATAGATAGAATAGATGGATGGATAAATTAATAGATGGATGGAAAGATAGAATAGATGGATGGATAGATAGAACAGATGGATGGATAGAGACTGAAGGAAATAATGCATACAGTAGTCCATTTCTAAGACAATTTGCCTTAAATTGGCGTAGGTCAGCCAACTACAGAAGACACTGGATGTACTGGGCCCCTGCCTGGATAACCAGCTCTCGCTTGTCACGCCCACCCTCCCTTACTTGCCCTCACCCAAACCAAGGAAGTCAGAGATGAAAGTTGACTAGCCTGCAAATAGCTGTTCTTATCAGCCTGCCCAGCGACTTAGGTCTTAAGTCAAATTCCTGAAGAGCCCTGAACTGACTGGGATTGCAATGCATTGTGGAACAAAATGAAGCAGGGCAGCCCTAAGAAAACACCAAAGTCCCTACCCAGCAACCAGCAGGCAGTGTCCAGAGGGGATGAACGGCTTGTTGAAACCGTGCCGGCTGTGCCGCCCAGCAGACACCCCATCCTGCAAGACCATCATTAAAATCTCACTTCCACCGTTCAAGTTTTTAAGTTCATTCTTTGGGTTTGGATGGGTAAGTTTGTTTCTCACAAGATGATAGTTCAATAGATAATAGATAGATAGATGATAGATGGATAGATGGATGACAGATAGATACCTACATACAAACACACACACATACATGTATACAAACATACATACAAACATACATACATGTATACACACATACATACATAGATACCTACCTACATACATGCATGTATACTTACATGTATACAAATATACATACATGTATACAAACATACATACACACAAACATACATATATACAAACATACATACATAGATACCTACATACATATATGTATACATACATATATACAAACATGCATACAAATATGCATACATGTATACAAACATACATACATATAAACACACATATATACAAATATATACATAGACACATACATACACACATACATGTATACAAACACACATACATACAAACATACATACATAGATAATAGAGAGCTAGAAGAGATAGACAAGAGGGATAAAGAGAAAGATGGAGATGTGGGCAGATGATGGAGAGGTCGCTGAGGAGATGACTAAAGGAAGTTTCGCTGAGTCTGTAAAGCTGCATTTTTCCTGGGTCCCATTTCTGTAAAGCGTTGTAAAGTGGCTTATTCAGAACGCTGGCTCGACGTGGTCTTCTGGGAACCCCTGTCTACCTGGCTCAGCACTGCCGGCACGCAGCCACGCTGCTCCTGCTCCATGCTGTAGCTCGCTCACCACAGCGTGTGTTGTCCCTTTGTGTGACCACAGCACGTCATTAACCCATTCTCTGCTGAAGGCCATTTTGGCTATTTCAAGACTTTGCTCTTGTGAACAGTGCAACTGTTCTCAGTAACATTCACACCCATGTCTCCCGATATTCGCATGCAAGATGCTTTTCTGGGTGATATGCCTGAAAGAGACTGCTTGGGAATGAGGGATACAAACATTCACCACCACCAAATCTGCCCATTGCCTCCCCACCCGGCTGTGCCAATTTATCTCCAACCTGTGGAGTCCACCAGACCCCAGCAGGGCACAGTCTCTGCAGCATGAGGCATCACCAGATTCTAAACGTTTGCTCCTCTGTGTCTGGATATCACCCCTGGGAGCTGCTGAAACGGGGCGTGTCCCCCATGGGTGCGCAGGTCCTGGGATCTCCTGTGCGAGTCTGCGCTCAGCTCCGGCGTGGCCTGGCCTCTTTGTGACTGTGGGTGTCTTTAATCTATTCTTGTACTAACCCTTCCTCGGGTATGTTTGTTGCACGTCTCTTTCTCCAGTTTGTAATTTAACCACTTAAGATATGTTTTAGCAATTGAAAGTTTTTAATTTTCTTGTCAAATTCGTCCATTTTTTTGTCATGAGATTTTCGATTTGTGTCTTATTTAAAAATTTTCCCCTGCCCCCAAATCACACAGAAATTCATTTTTATTTTCTTGTAAAAGTTTTTCAGGGACCTGGTGAGGTGGCTCACGCCTGTAATTCCAGCACTTTGCGAGGCCAAAGTGAGAGGATCCCTTGAGACCAAGAGTTCAAAACCCACCCCCGATCTCTACAGAAAGGTTTTTTTTTTTAATTAGCTGGACAAGGTGGCTCACATCTGTAATCTCAGCACTTTGGGAGGCTGAGAGGAAGGAAGATCACTCGAGCCCAGGAGTTCAAGACCAGCCTGGGCAACATAGGGACCTCTATCTACAAAAAAAGAATGATTTTTTAATTAGCTGGACATGGTGGTGTGCACCTGTGGTCCCAGCTACTCAGAAGGCTGAGGCAGGAAGACTGCTTGAGCCTGGGAGTTCGAAGCTGCAGAGACCCCTGGTCGTACCACTCCACTCCAGCCTGGGCAACGGAGCGAGACCCTATCTCAAAAACTAAAAAAAGGGTTTTCAAGTTTTGCTCTTGACATTCGTGTCCTTGATTCATCCTGGATTTATTCTGCGGATGATGTGTGGCAGGTACCCAGTGTGACTCCCATGAGGACAGCCCCCACCTCTGCTCCATGTATTGAAGAGGCCCCCTCGGCCCTGATCTGACCCACCCCTCCAGCACTGGTGAGCGTGGTTTCTAGGCCTATTTCTGGGTGCATGGTTCTGCCTCGCCTGCTGGCTGTGGACCCCGGCAAGGAGGCTGCACTCTCTTTACTGCCACAGCCTCAGCAGGACAGTGGTGTCTGCTGGCCCAGCTCTGCGTCCTCCATGAGCTTCTGTCTGGCTGTGATTCTTGGCCCGCTCCCCTTTCCAGCTGTGGAAGCTCGAGCAAGTCAGACCTCTCCTGCAGCCCATTTCTCCCTGTGAAACAGGAACTATATGGCACCCTCCACCGAGGGCTGGGCTGCAGCTGGAGAGGAGAGGCATGCTTGGTGATGGGACTGAGCTGCAGCTGAAGAGGAGAGGCGTGCTTGGTGATGGAGCTAAGCTGCAGCTGGAGAGGAGAGGCGTGCTTGGTGATGGAGCTAAGCTGCAGCTGGAGAGGAGAGGCGTGCTTGGTGATGGAGCTAAGCTGCAGCTGGAGAGGAGAGGTGTGCTTGGTGATGGGGCTGACCTGCAGCTGGAGAGGAGAGGCATGCTTGGTGATGGGGCTGACCTGCAGCTGGAGAGGAGAGGCGTGCTTGGTGATGGGGCTGACCTGCAGCTGGAGAGGAGAGGCATGCTTGGTGATGGCCCCACAAATGCCTCTGGTGTGTTCAGTCCCTAAATACTCCAGCTCTCACAAGAGCATGTGGCCACCTGGGGTAAACATCAAGCTCCCTGAAGGCCCAGTCTCTGAAGGCAGCAGGTCTCCATTGCCAGAAACACACTGAGACACAGAGGCTGGCAGCTGACAGCCTTCAGGGAAGCTGTCCCGACATCCTCGAACTCTGGGGTGCCTCAAAAGGAAGCCCCTCCCCCAGGAGTGAGGGAAGGAACCTGCAGGCGGAGCCAGGCCAGGGTGTAAACTCGCCCATACACACACAGTTCAGAGGGCTGCCTGGGGAAGGGTGCCTGCCTAGGGCCCCAGGGAGAGGCAGGTGATGGCGGCCCCTCCAGCCTGAGGCCTGGGCCACAGTTCTGGGGACATGGCAGGGGTTGGGGGGCTGAGGACACACCCTGACCCTGTGAAACCTGTGTGACCCCCCACCACCTCCATCAAGCAGAGATGGAGGCCCAGCTTGAGCAGCCAGCGGCCCCCCCCCCCCTGGAGGGCTTGGGAAAACACAGGGGACGTGGAGCTGTGGTAACCATGGTGACTGCTGTGGGAACACCAGGGACATTTCACAAAGGACGACTTGGCTTTCTGATTTCAGCTCTGCTTTCCCGTCGCACCCTCCGATGTGCGCCACCCCTGCTGAGTCCTCCCCCGGATCTGGGTTGCTCGTCCCATGGGCCTGGAGGCCCCGTGCCGAAGTTCCAGTGTCCCTGGTGGCCACATGCGCTCAGCCCCTCAGGTAGCAGACGAGGCCCTGCACCCAAGAGGGATTGGAGCAGGGGCCTTTTCCGAGCAGGGAGACTTGGGGGAGTTGTGTGTTTGGAGAGAAGGGGGATATGAATAGGAGCTGCTGACATGGGGGTCCAGCCAGGGAGAAGGGTTCTTCTGCCATACCATCCACCACTCATGGCCCACCTACGTGGCACCTGCCCCTGCTAGCCAGCCCTGTTCATCAAACACATGAATTCATGATTTATGGTGGATTCAATGATCGTCCTCTGTCCCTCACCATTTCTTTTCACTTTATTCATTCAACAAAATTACTGCTTGTCTGCTGAGGGGCTGGCTGGATAGAACTGGATTCCAGGGATCCCTGCTCCAGAGAGAGACCTGCCAACACCCACCTCACCTGGCACTGTGGAGACAGGAGAGTGGCAGCCTGGATCAGCAGCCTGGGGAGGAAGAGTGCGAGCCTGGCCCAGCACCCACAGCCCAGCCACGCAGCTCCCAGCTCTGCTGGGGGCCAGGGCAGTCTGGGGCCTGGCCTCACTGCTGCTCAAAACTCTCGCTCACCCACCCAGAGAGTCCCCATCCCTCACCCACCTGGACAGTCCCCAGCCCTCACCCACCCGGGGAACCCCCAGCCCTCACCCACCCAGGGAGCCCCCATCCCTCACCCACCCGGGGAGCCCCCATCCCTCACCTACCCGGGGAACTCCCAGCCAGACACTCAGCAGTTTTCCTAGAGCCTCTGGCTCTCCGTCGCTGAGCCAATGACCCATGACTGCCGCCAGCCAGCCCCCAGTGCAGAGGGAAGGAGCCCCATGACATCAGGGGAGTGTGGGGACAGTGGTGGGGAGGGCAGGGGAGGCTCTGCTATAGCTTGGGGATTCTGGAGCTTCAGCCAGGAGGGCGGCTGTGGGGAGGGGCAGGGGAGGACCCCAGTCCCAGACTCTCCTGGTCCCTGAGGGCTTCAATCTCAGCCAGTCCCACCTTTCAGTCCTCCAGGACTCCCCCACCATGGTGTCCTGAGGTGCCCAGCTCAGCCCAGTCAGCCTTGGGGGGCCCTGTACCACCCACACCTCACCTATGCCCCTGCCCCACCCACAACTTACCTATACTCTTGCTGGGAGGCCCAAGGTCCTGGGCCTCCTGGGCACCTCCACCCACCCATGCCCATCAGGCCTCATCTTCTCATCCCACTGGGGCCTCCCAGGTGGACATCCACCCCATCACGGGCTGCAGACCATGGCTGGCCAGCCTTTCTAGGATCCTGGACCTGAGCCCATGGCTGCGGCTCACAGGCATTAAGGCCACCTGGTCCTCTGTGGCTGAAGCTTCCTGGGCCACCAGGTTTCATTCATCCCTGTTCTCCCTGTCCCCTAATAACGTTCACTGCTGGGAATAACCCCGTGACAAGCCCTCCCCATGCTCTGGACCTGGGCACAAGCCTTGCTGGTAAGAGCCCACATGGGAAGGGAGAGAGCCCCGCAGCTCAGGCGTCAAGCCTGTGGGAGCGGCAGGAGTCCCCACCCACCTCTGCAGCCCCTGCTCCCCTTCGGGGCCTCTTGGTTCTGATCTATTCCCCTTTGCAAGTCTGAGCTGTGCTGAGTGGGGCGGACAGATGCATTTCAAACTCACATCAGTAAGCATGGACAGGTGCAGAAACCAGCAAGAGAGAATGAGCGACGGAGCAGAGCGAATGAATGAACAGGTGTAGCCCCCTCCCCTCCAGTTCCACCTGTACCCGCCATGCGGGGCTAGAGTCTCACCGTGGGAAGGGGCTCACCAGGGCCTCATCGGGGTGGGCTGCAAAGCCCAGAAGGATCAGGGGCCACTGGCCTTCCCTGGCCAGCAAGGGGACAGAAGACCAGGCCTGGGGCTCCCAGGCACCCAGCACAGGACAGCACAGGGAGGGCCTCAGGAATGCTTCAAGGCAGGGGGACAAATGCCAGGCAGGGACCACCCTGGTGTGCCCTTCTGGGGAGAGGAGTCGTCCCCACAGCTGTGAGCGTGGGTCTGCGTCAGCACGTTCCACATCCCTACAGGAAACACAGGGAGCAGGGTTGGTGGGCCTGGGACCCCCCACGAGCAAAGCGAGGTCCGCAGGTCCCTAGTGGACCCAGTCCTCCCTCCACTGGAGGTTGGGTGTGGGAAAGCAGTCCCCCTACCGTCCTGCCTAGCCCTGAATCCCTAAGCACAGTCCCAGCACACGGGACCTTGAAGGGCAGGGATGAGCCCCAGGCCTGGGCACAAAGCAGCTTCCAAGTGGGCCCCTCCATCAGGCGCTGGGCAATCCACAGCCCTGCCCCGCCCAAGAAGGAAACAGGAGAGGTTCACTTAAGCATTGGAGGAGGGAAGATTTCTCTATGACTCAAATCCTGAAGCCGTAAGAAATAATGGTAACAGTGTCTCCATAAAAATTCAAGGAAAAGAAGCTTCCGTGTGGCAAAACACACACACACACACACACACACACACACACCGTATGCAAAATAAAGGGGGAAATGTGTACCACTCATACCATAAGTGAAGGGCTTATTCCCGGCTATGAAGAAAGTTCCCGAAAAAGAGTAAGGACTACAACCGTCCCACAGAAAAGGGCCCAAGGTAACGAGCAGACAGGCTAGAGAAATGGAAACAACCCCCATCCCCCGCCACCCCCAACAAAAACAGAGGAACCAGAATTTCCAGAAGGAAGAAACAGGCTGACACAGACCAGCGAGGAGCAGGTGCAGGCAGGAGCCGAGGGTCATAGCGCCTCCAGCTCCCCACACCTGTGGCCCAGCTTCCACAATTCAGATCATAGCTGCAATGCCATCTTTCACTGCTGACCAGATCCACGACAGTCCGCCAGCGAGAGAGGAGCTGTGGTCTCGGCATCGCTACTGGAAGTGTGACAGTGTGCAGCCGTAGGGTAACCACACTCACTCACAGCTACAGGCCTGGCAAGGCTGACCCTGGGGAGGTGTCCCCACACACCGCTGCTAGCTGACATGTCTGAGGCTGTAATGCACAGCATGAGGGCAGCCATCTAAAGACGCAGAAACGGGCCAGGTGTGGAGGCTCACGCCTGTAATCTCAGCACTTTGGGAGGCCAAGACCAGCAGATCCCTTGAGGTCGGGAGTTGGAGACCAACCTGGCCAACATGGTGAAACCCCATCTCTACTAAAGATACAAAAATTAGCCAGGCGTGGTGGCGGGCACCTCTAATCCCAGCTACTCGGGAGGCTGAGGCAGAAGAATCCCTTGAACCCGGGAGCCAGAGGTTGCAGTGAGCTGAGATCATGCCACTGTACTCCAGCCTGGGTGATAGAGTAAGACTCTGTCTCCAAATAAATCAGCAGAAACAGGAGTGCATGTGCTGTGGGATGCTGCTGTAAGCACGAGTCAGGAGCTGGCCCCACACCATCAGAGACCTCCAGGCTGCATGGAGAAGCCGCCTCAGTAAAGAGCTCAGCTGTGAAGGACGAGCATTTCGCACCCTCTTGTATTTGTATAAAGACCTCCTGAATAGATACACAGGAAGCTGGCAGATTATGACAGGGCAAGAGGCACACTTCTCACTGTAGACTTTTTTTTAATTGATGCAAGCGTTCTTACGTTTTTTGTTGTTGTTGCTGTTGTTCCAGGCTGTAGTGCAGTGGCATGCTCTCGGCTCACTGCAATCTCCACCTCCAGGTTCATACAATTCTCCTGCCTCAGCCTCCCGAATAGCTGGGTCTACAGGCGTGCACCACCATGCCCAGCTAATTTTTGTATTTTTAGTGGAGACAGGGTTTCACCATGTTGGTCATGCTGGTCTCAAACTCCTGACCTCAAGTGATCCACCCGTCTCGGCCTCCCAAGTGCTGGGGTTACAGGGATGCTCTTACCTGCTTTTTAAAAGGAACCCAAACAGAGGAGGCCTTGAACCTCCTTGTCCCTCCTACTCACGCCCATCCCCAGCAGCCTCCCTCCAGGTAGGGTGACGAAGACACTAGCCTCCCTCCCAGGTGGCCTCAGCAGCAGGTGCTGGAGCTGGGCCCTGCAGTGGCCGAGCCTGGCCTGAAAGGTCCACAGCTTCTGCCCCGTGAGGCCCACGGGCTCCATTTCTCACGAGCCATGAACAGCAGCTCAGGCTACCTGCGCAGCTGGCGGGCTCCGCCCTTCGAATTCTCCCCCTCCCGGGCTGGGCTCTTCTCAGCACCATTGCTTTCCCATATTATCCCATTGAAGCGGCCGTATGCTGTTTACCCTCTGCACCGCCCCTCATGCACAGTCCTGCGCACGCACACGCGGGCTCGCTGGAGGCCAGCCATCTCATCTGCCTCGTCCACTGCTCTGTCCCCAGACCTAGAGCCTAGCACTAGCTCCAAGAAAGCAGAAAACTCAGCCCGAGCGCATACAAAACTGTGGGTGTGCTCCCCCGTCCAACGCTGGCACCCTCTGCTTCTCACAGGTGAGACTGGTCCAGACTCCTGGAGCCAATGCTGGGTCCTTTACATCGGGGCTTCTGGGAGTGGGCCCTGGGCATCCGCCTTTGAACCCGCCTCCCAAGAGACCCTGATGCCCCTGGAGTCTGGGAGCCTCCAAGGGGAACCTGCAGGGAGGACGGGGCTTTCCTGCAGCCACCTTGCTTCCCTGTATGCCTCAAGGGAAGGGCAGCTTTCACCCCACCACTTCGAGAAACTCAAGGAACTTCCAATCTCCAGTGTGCGGACATTTCAGGGAGGCCTGGGGATGTCCAAAAACCACACATGTAAGCGTCTGTCTTATAGAGCACGGAGCAGCTGGGGGAGTGTGGAGGATTCTGTGCAGCTCATTTCTGTTCACCAACAGTGATCGGTGCTCTCCTGTAAGGGGCTTGGCTGCCTGCTGCACCCTGAGGCCCCAGAAAGGAGGAGACAGGGCCCCAGGAAGGAGGAGACAGGGCCCCTCTCCAGGAACACCCAGGGCAAGGGCTGGATTGGGGACGGGGAGACAGGGTCGGAGGCGGCCTTGGCAGCTAGGGGCCTGGGCCAGGAAGGGGCCTGGGGTAAAGCATCTCAGGACAGGCTGTGTTAAAAAGAGCCTAGAAGACCAAGGGAAGCTTGGAAGGATTCCAGGTGGGAGTGGGGAAGCTACAGGCCCCCAGAATCAAGCCGAGGAGGGAGCAGGATTCATCCTCCAACAGCCTGCCCACAACCTTCTGTCCACCCTGCCTGGACCAGCGTCCTGCCGGCCTGGAACAGAGGCCAGAGGTGGGCTCAGGATCAGTCCCACCCCCCACACACGGCGCCCCATGAGCTGGGTGTGTCCTGCCTCAAAGACCTAGGACCAGGCCCAGGGAGGCTGCTGAACTCAGCTAGGGCCGCACAGCCAGCAGGTACTAGAAGAGAACTTGGAATCCAGGTGGGCTGATGTCTTCTGCAAATCCAGTGAGGATTTTGGTATGTCAGGGTCTGACTCTTCTAAACCTGTTTCCCAAGATAAAGTGGGCACAGTTAGACCTCAATCCAGTTGGAGGTCTAACACAAGGGAAGGAGACACAGCCCAACATGAGGGGTCCCAGCACCCACTGATCTAGCAGCTTCCCCGGCGCCAGAGAGGAAAGGCAAGAGAACCCCAGAGGCCCCACTGGGGAAGGTGAACCACTGACCCCCAAGCAGCCAGCCTGCTCCAGAGCGAAGGAGACGGGAGAGGGCCGTCTGTGCTCTGATAAAGATATCAAGAAAAGCTACAGACACACCTCAGCTCTAATGTGATGCAAGTGTCTGCGATGCAAACCTCCTAACCAAATATTGGCTCTGAATCTGGCAGTGGTTTAAACGAGTAACACATCACAAATTTCACGGCAGCTCACCACCAGGAAGTCTAGCCATGGAGCTGGCCCTGCTGAGTATTCATTAAGTAGGAAAATAGGGACTTAATAGCAGTAGATAATGAAAGGGCATTTCTTTTAAGTTCATCAGCCATTCCTAATAAAAAAACTAAATGAAATATGAATAAGTAAAGAGTCTAGACTGAATAAAGACTGGCTTTGAAATCCAGCAGCAAACGTGAAGGACCTCCCATGAGCAGACACCCTGGTCACTGTTATTACTCGGCCATGTTTTGGAGGGCTCAGCTAACGCAACGGAAACAAAAGCTGAACGAGAAATATAAGCACCAGGAAAGGCGCAACCAAATCTTCTTTATTAGCTGATTATACGGTTATATCCCTCAAACATCTAAGAGACTCTGCTAATCACGGAATGGAGGAAGGTTCACATTCAGAAATAAGCAGCCCTCACTTGCTGACCTGCAGTGTTATCTGTGGCTGCCTCAAGTCACCTGAACATGCTCTGAACATTTTTTAAAGTTCCTGCATCATGTATCCCACTTTCCCGTGGCAGAATTCAGAAGCTACATCTTGCAGCCTCCCAAGCCCTCGGGTGTAGCTGCCAGAATTTAGGAACTCCTAAGTCAAGCTACGGAGGTGAGGGCAGCCTCCTTCCCGGGATGGGGCAGGGGCAGCTTGCTGCTCCCGGGACAGCAGCGGTGCCAGCCAGGCCAGCTCGGAGTCCTTCCCAGAGGCCACGCCTGCAGCCCGAGGCCCCAGCCCTCCCTGGAACCCCACGGTGAAACCCTCTGCTGAAACGCACTCTGGTGGACGCTGGCCTGGGAGAAACGAGGGTAGAAAGGCACAGCCCACAAAGCTGAATGAGAAACACGACTTCTTCATTGCTAAAATTTCTATTTCTAGACCTCTCCACCCTACCCGGATGGTAGTGCCTGCAGCCCTCACGCCTCTTTCCCAGGGCTGCAGGTGGCAGAATGGCAGATCTGTCCACTCAGGGCGTTTGTGGAGACACCCCTGGGCCCTCAGCCTCGGCCAGTGCCTGGAGCATACAGGCCACCACCAAGTGGCTTCTCCTTTATCTGCGTCCCTAACCCGATCCCGTCAGTTCTGAGGCTGCCGGGGGTGCTCTGGGAGTGCTGCCCAAGACGCTGGGTGCAACCTCTCTCTGGGACCCATTCCAGCCTCAGCCCTCAGCAGCCCCCTGTCCCTGCCGGGGCCAGGGGACTCTCATCCCGGTTGGAGGGCAGTGCCTCCCTCCCACTCTGTATTCTGAGACGAAGCAGGCAGGGGACTGAGAGCAACCCTGTGGAAGGGTGCCCCACAGGCCATGAGCCGGCTGCAGACCGAACCCGCTCTCCTGCCTGCATCACTGCATCTTTAGAAAGATGAGTTCAACGAGCCTGACCCTTGCTTCTTCCTGCACGAAAGAGAATGTGGACAGGATTTGCAAGTGTACCCCTAGGCTCCGTGGCCAGAGGCAGCCCCACACCCAGCTCCGAGGCTCCACCCCGCTGTCACGCCTGGGCACCTGCGGAGCCACTGCCCCATGTAGGACGTGGGCTGGAACAGCTCCGGAGTAGCCTACCAGAAACTCTTGGGGTGACCCACGTTGCAATCTTCAGCAAGGCTTCTGAACAAAACTAACTTCCATCCTGTAAAGCCCGATTTTTCTTTACCGAGAGTTTCCTCCTCGGACTCCCCGCTCTGCCTCACTGTCTGCCTCCGAGGGGTTCACGGCCTGGCGGGTCAGGCTTCCAGAAGCACCAAGCCAGGAGTCTGGGGGACCTCGGTGTTCCACCCTATCAGCCCCTCCCCTCAGGCAGCAAGCACCCCCAGCCCACCTGCTTCAACAGGGTGGGAGGCTCATGAAAAGAAATCACCAGAAAATAAAAAACATCCACTCATCACACCAACAATGGCCATTAAACGTAAGGTGGGAAGGGAAATCCCATTTGCAACACCAAGAACCACAAATGACCCAGTGATAAGCACACCAAGGAGCGAGCACAAGCCCGGTGAAGGGAATGACAAAGCTGCACAGTGGGACATCACTCAGGAGGCCGAGTGAAGAGGCTGGAGGGGCACCGAGCAGTCAGGATGGCGGCTGCTCCAACCTCACGTGCCAGAGAGACACATTCCAGTTGAAATGCTAACAGTGTTATTCCACAACTGGAGACAGGGATCCCAAAGTCCATCTGCGAGAAAAGACTGGGAGACGTAGCAATATGCGTTTACAAAGAAGGATAACGAGGGCTCTTGCCTTAGCAAGTGTCCAACATGCCGCCCAGCTGCCCTCATGGAAATGGCATCGCATCAAAGGACCCGTAACAAACTGACCAGTGCAATCCCAGTGGGCAGTGGCGCAGAAACAGCCTGGCACATGTGGGAAGGCATCCTGCTAGAGAGCGGCATCTCAGATCAACGGGCCAGAGGCAGGCTGTTTGGTAAAGGATGCTGAGAAACAGTGGCCATTGGGAAGAAGCTCCTACCCCCGGCCACACTGTAAATAAACTCCAGATGGATTGGCTCTCTGAGTGCAGTAACCAAATCTGCACTCTTTTCATAAGCTAAGGGTAGAGGAAATTCTCCTGAGATGCAAAGCCCCTAACTACAAAAGAACAATCTGACAGATCTGACTGCATCGAACCTTAGACCATCCAGCAGTGCACGGTGCCAACACCACAAATGAGGCACAAGCGGCAGGCAGCAGGGAAATAGCCACACGATGTACAGCACAGGAAGATACATGTCCCTAAAGTATGCAAAAGGCTGGTGACAGTAGGAAAAAGACAAACACCACAATGGGAGCATGAGCAAAGGTGTGACCAGGCGAAAGACACGAACACGTGGCTGACACAGACAACGGGAGAGTCTCTTTGTCCACGAGACAGGCAAAACATTCCTCAAGCTGAAGAGCATTTGTTGCCAGCGAGTGTGTCCGGAATTGTCAGAAGCAGCGATTTCATCAGATTTCCTGTCACTTCTCGGCATCGATCCTGCACCCATCACCACTTGAGCCCGTGGGGGTATGAAGACAAGGGCGGTACTTCAGTGTTGCTGACCAAACCCCTACACCCACCGATAAGGGACGGTGCAAATGCACGGCTCCCTCATCCAGGGGACCCACAAGCAGACGTTGAAAACCGGCTGGCCTGGACACTGGGCCCTGGGAGGGCATTGCCAGTGAGTTGCTCAGTAGAAAGAGTTGCGTAGCAGGTCCATTTCTCAGCACCGTCTGTGTGCCCCGCTGGACCAAGGGCTTCACGTGGACTGTCAGGTTCAGCCCTTCAAAGACAACTTGTCAGGTGGGGACCATACGTAAACTCCTCTGAGATGGGGAAACCGACTTAGCCGGTGCTGGCAGCTTGGGAGCTGGCGGCTTCCCAGGGTGGGAGGCCTCAGGGTGGGAGGTGAGGGAGAGGCAAGGGCATGCCCTTCTAATTTTATGACTCCTCAAGGAGGTGGGAGAATTTCACACCTTGTTGTATCTTTAAATATATCTTTCAGATAATAAATTCAGCACACAAAGATTCATATGAAAACTGGCTCAAGCCTTACCCCAGTTGGGCTGGCCTGTCCACGGCCTCCCTAGCCACCCAAGGCTTCCCTGGGGGTTATTCCATCACTCCTGGGCTTTCTGCCTCCTGGGAATTCTCAGCTTCTCTGCAAGACCCCTGCCCCCAAAACTCCAGGCACAAGCAAGAGCAGCACACTTTACTGAAGGGGGGCGGGGACAGGGGGCGCATCACAGGGCAGATGCCCCTCTATGGAAAAGCCCTTGGCTGTGTCCAGCAGGGAATCGGCGCCAGTGCCCAGGATCACAGGCCTCCTCCCTCTCCCTGGCTCACCAGCCCTGGACTCGACTCTTCACCATCACTCATGCAAGGTCAACTCTTATAGGAACCACTGCTTTCCCTAAAGAGTCCAGGATCCAGCAGTGACCACGAGACTGGGTCAGCCACAGGTGGCACGAAGCAGCAGTGGCCAGAGACCAGGCCTCAGAAAAACCCTGGGGTGCCTGCCAGGCACTGTGGGGTGAGCCTGGGCGGTGGGGCAAGCCACCTGTGGAGCAAGCCACCGGTAGAGCATCAGACTCAGTGGCCAGTGGGTGTGGGAGGCTGGGCTGGATGCGGTGATGCAGCTGAAACTGGAGCGGGAAGGATCCGGACATCACTTCACATTCCCCAGGCCGAGTCTTCCCTGCCCCCTCACCCCGAGGCATCCAGTCCCCCTGGGCCAGCCCACACAGACAGGTGGGCTTCCTCAGCCCCTGGCCACAGGCACTGGCCTCAGGACCCCAACTCAGGGCCAGAAGTGGCCAGGATGGATGTCCAGCGAAGGGGTAGCGTGAGGGAACACGAGGGCTCCACTCAGCCTGACACAGCCCACAGAGGCGAAGAGCAAGGAGTGGGGGCTAGAGGAGGCCAGCATACATGTGTGCTCACATCTGAGTCCCCAGGGTCCCAGGCGCACTGCAAACTGAGCGTCCAAGGGTGGGTGTGCACAGACGTGGATGAGTGACTGTGGGCGGGTGCACGTGCTCCGGGACACGCCAGTGTGTGCCAGTTATCTGCATGCCCAGCACGTGTGTGCAGGGCACCTGGGGTGTGCGTGTGTGAGGGTGTGAGCAGGGCAGGCACGGTGTGTATGCATGAGCCCGTGCACAGGCTGGCGGCTGCGTGGGCACCACAGTGTGTGCGAGTCTGGTGTCTGCAGTGTGCACCCAGGATTCCGGTGCCTCCCCCCAGGCCCACCCTGCGGTCTTGCTCCTCTCAACTGTCACCCATCACCCCAAGTGCTCCCAAACTTCACCAGGCCCGAGCAGCCCAGCACAAGCACCCAACACCCCAGTGCCCTGAGCCGGGGAGCAGAGAGCATGGCTGAGTGCCCATGCTGCCCCCAGCCCCTCTCTGCTCCCTCAGTACCTCATTCCGGGCTCTCCGCCAGGCGCCCTTTCCCGCCCCCCACACCCAGGCTCAGACCCGGGTCTCAGGACTCAAAAGTGACTTTATTTTCTGTAGAAGATGCCTTTCCAGCTAAGCTGCTGTTTCACTTCCCTCCGGGACCTGGGGGTCCCAACCCCCTGCCCTCATCCCCAGGTTTCCTGCCCAGATGGCTGGGTTCCCCGGGGATGTCCAGCTGCCTGGGACTCAGAGCTGGCAGAGAGACAAGGAGGCTTCACATCGGGGGAGGAGAGAGAGCCACTGGCCACAGGCACAGAGCTGGGCCAAGGCTGCCCCCAGCCCCAGCCAGGCCAGGCCAGGGAGGAGGCAGCCACAGGCTCAGGGGAGCAAGCTCAGAAGCCCTGCGGGAAGGAGGAGACCTCAGAGCCCCGCCCAGAGGAGGGCAGGCCCCAGGCTGAGCAGGAGCCCCCCAGCCAGGGCCCAGGGGCTGTGCCCTGCCCCTGCCCCCCCATTGCACAAATCCTTCTCGCAGCAGTCCACGTCGACTTTTAAGATCCCAGAGTTAATAAACCCCATCAGATAGTCTGAGAAAAAGTGTCGCTTGACGAAGTCACAGGAGGAGGCACACATCTTGTTCACGGAGTGATCCTTCCTGCCTGGGAAGAGAAAGCTCAGACTGGGACTGGGGCTCGGGCTCCTGGGCCCTTTCAGCCTTGCCGGGGACCCAGCCAAGTCCCCTCCAAGTCAGTTCAGGGCCCCAGATAGGTAAAGCCCAATACCTCCACTCTCCCAGGCTGGCCCCAACTAGATGGAAAGGGTCACTAAGGAGCCAGAGAGGGATCAGGACCTGCTCCTTGTCACACAGCATGGCAGTGTCCAGCCTGCGGCCCCACACTCTCCTCCCGGGCCAGAAGGGCTCAGAGGGCACCTTTGACCTCCCCCAAGAGCCTGGCTTTCAGCACATTCCCCACCCTCAGTCCCAACTTACTGCTGCTGGGGTCGGTGATTCGGACACTGGCACACACCGTGTCCGACGGCTGGCACTGCTTCGGGGTGCAATGGCTGGAGTTGGTGGTCAGGGTGCAGTCCTGGCACCACAGGCCATGAGCTGGGCAGAGCATTCGGGGGGTGACCAGAGGCACTGGGGGCCGAACCAGGCCACCCCCTGCGTCCCTCACCCATCCCCCTGTTGCAAGCACTCCTAGAAGAGCCCTACCCCACAGGAGTGAGCAGGCCACCGTGGCCCCTGGGGGGGAGCAGAGGCCCTGGGACAACTGTGCCCCATCCTGGCAGTTTGAGGGGAGCTCCTATGGCCCCTGCCTGGCCCCCATGCACAAGTGCGCGCACGCGCACACACACACACACACACACACACACACACACACGGGCTACATAGACTCCACACCAACAGTGCCCCCTGCACCCACCCCGCCTCACATATCCCCCCACCCCCGAGTTCTGTGGGCTCCAAGCTGTGAAGGACCAAACTGCATTTGAAAGGAGGCTCGGGAGGAGGTGACGGATGACCAGGGGCTTCCGTGCCGGCCCAGCCGCCCACCAGTTCCCGGCCCTGGAGGAAGAGCCATGGAGAGAGCCCGGTGCGCGAGCAGAGCGGCCGAGGGCCGAGGTCGCCGGGGTCCCGGAGGGGGCGTGGGCTCTCTGGGAAGCGCGGAGGAATTGTCAGACGGTGGAGGCCCCATACCCGGCTCTCCCGCGGCGCCTCGGGCTCTCCCAGGCACCTGACCCAGCCCGCGGGCCCCCTACTCACCGGGCGCGGAGCACAGCAGGACGGCCAGCAGCGCCAGGCCGAGGCCCTTCATGGCTGCAGGCAGCATGCTCCGGGCGAGCTTCGGACCGGCGCGGGGTCTCGGGGCGAGGGTCCTCTGGGGCGCAAGCCTGGCGGGAAGAAGCGTTGGTCAGGAGGCCCCAAGGACCCTCTCCTTTCCCGGCCTCAGGACGCAGCCTTCTACCCGAAATCCAGGGCCGGGGTCTGCCGTAGCGCGCAAAGCCCCACCCCCAGCCGATTCCCAGAGCTCCAGCCTTCACAGCATCCCCGCTAGGAGAAGGCTGCCCTCCGGGGCGCGGGGACAGCTCGAGACGCCCCGCGCTGGCACCTGTGTGGGGAGAGGAGGGGGGCGTCTTCTTCTCCCCAGGGAGCCGTAGGTGCGTCCGGAGCGGAACGAACGCCAGGGGCGGGAGCCAGCACCTGCCACGGGGGGAGGGGCGCGCGCCAGGTCCCCACCCCCACCCCTGGGCTGGGGGGCCGGGAACCCCGCGCCGAGTCCAGTCCCCGGGCCTTCCGCGCGCGCCTCGGCGCTCACCGCGGGTGGGGCGAGGAGCGCGGGCCTCGGGATCGGGGGGCGCACTCACATCCCTGGGGTGTCCGCACTCTGGGCTCGGGCGGCGTGCGTGACTCGGGGAGCGGTGCCCTTCGGTATCCCTGCGGACCGGAATCCGGGCGCAGCCTCGTCTTTCGGGGAACGCAGCCGCAGACGCGGACCCCGCGCGAGGGGCGGGGCGGAGCCGGGGCGGGGGCCGCGCGGGGGGCGAGGGCGGGGGATACGCGCGGGGCGGGAGTGCCCGGGGCTCGCGGCCCCCACACAGGTGTAGCCGGCCCCGGCCCTCCGCGCCCCCTCGCTCTCGAGCGCTCGCTCCCTCGGGTTCCTGCTCCCTCCACCGCGGCGCCCCCTGCTCCTCCCCCGCCTCCGCGGTCCCCTACCCAGGCGTGGGCAGGATCCCTTCCCCCTCCGCTTGGCTGAGATCCCCTTGGAATTTATCGGAAGAACGTTTATTGCGAAAGGAAGCAAAATGCACAAAGACGCAGAGAGGTGGAGGCACCCGTCCCGGGTAGAGGCTCCTGTCCCGGGTCGAAGACCGCTAGGGTCAGAAGGGGCCCCGCCCTCCGCTTCCTCCCGCCCCTCCTCACTGTTGCCCACCCTCCCTCCCCTCTGCTCCCCTCCCTTCCCTCCCTCCCTACTCCTCCCCGTTGCTCCCCATCCCTCCCCACTGCTCCCCACTCCTCCCCAACCTCATCCCCGCTTTCCTGTTTCCAATGGTTCCAGCCGTTCTCCTCCCCTGAGCATCCATGAAGACCCCCACCAGCACTTCCAGTCCCTGGAACTTCTGTCGCCAGCCACACCCGCGCCAGAGGGTAAAGGCACAAATCCTGGCCAGGGCGTCAGAGCCTTGGACCCGTGTCTGGGCTTCCTCGGCCCTACCGCCCTGCCCTCCAGCTGGGGAAAAGCTGTGCCTTTGCACGTGTACCTGTGCCTGAAATCCGACTCCGCGGGGGCCCTAGGGAAGCACCTACTTGCCACCCTGCCTTTGGTCCTGCTTTCTTTCATTCGACCTGAAAATATGTACTGCCTGCTCCCTGCTGGCCTAGCGCTGCCCTGGGCCCTGGGCCCTGGGAAAGAACACGAGGAGATAGACCTGGTTTCCGCCCTCCTGATTCTCACCTTAGGCAAGTGGTGACCCCAAACACAGCTTAGCTTTGCAGGATATGACAGTCAGAGCTAACATTTATTGAGCATGTACTGTGGATTCCACCTGTTCTAGACACTTCATATCTATTATCATTACAGCCTCACCACAACCCTGCTGTGCAGATAGTATCATTTCCATCTCACAGATGAGGAGACTCACACAGAAAGCTGGAGCTCCCTGCTCAGGGTTACACGGCGATGCAGGTGACAGGTGACACAGCTGATGTGTAACCTAAGCAGCTCGGGCTGCAGGGACTGCATGCCTTCACTCCGTGTGTAGCTCCAGAGGGGCAGAGGCAAGGACAAAATGGACAAGAGACCACGTCAGGAGCCCATTTTGCCTCAGGGTCAGGGAAAGTTTCTCCCAGGACCTGACATTTTATCAGAGACCTGAATGAGGAGTTGAGATTCATAAGGTGCAGAGGGCAAGAGCTAGATCAAGCTCAAACACAGTTCTTTTCAAAACATACAGAGCTCTCAAGAAAGTAAAAGAAATCTGAGTCCATAAAGAAAGAAGTAAGTAGAATAATGGACCCCCAAAGTCTGCCCACTGAGCAGGAGGCAGATGCAGAAGCCACAGTGGTCCTGGGCAAACCTGGGCCTGCACTGGGTCTGAGGTTCAGAAGCAGAGCCTGAGGCACGGATTCCAGGGCAAGCCATTTCATCGGCAGTGTGGGAGCAGCCCTGGGAGTGCAGAAGTGGTCCGGGGTAGAGAAGGAGGCAGGCAAGTGTTTGGCACACAGCAAACCACCATAGTGGGGAACTGGAGCGTGAGCCCACAGAGGGCCTCCGGGAAGTGATATAAACTGAGCCTCGGTGAGCTCACTCAAGGGATGAGGGAACGGGTGTTTTCACAGTGGTGCCCAAGAGTCATTGATTGAGGGCTGCCCCCGGAGGGTGCATTCTCCTGGACTCTTGGACTCTCCACGCAGAGCCCTCGGGGGAGCCAGGGTGGTCCGGGGTCAGCAGCACCCCTGCATTCGAAAGCAAAACCAACAATGAATCCTCTCTAGAGAAAGCAAGCCCCAGCTTAGGGATGGGGTTCCCACAAAAAAAATTTTTTTTTTCTGAGATGGAATTTCACTCTTGTTACCCAGGCTGGAGTGCAATGGCATGATGGCTCACCGCAACCTCCGCCTCCTGAGTTCAGGCAATTCTCCTGCTTCAGCCTCCTGAGTGGCTGGGATTACAGGCACGCGCCACCGTGCCCAGCTAATTTTTTGTAATTTTAGTAGAGACGGGGTTTCACCATGTTGACCAGGATGGTCTTGATCTCTTGACCTCATGATCCACCCGCCTCAGCCTCCCAAAGTGCTGGGATTACAGGCGTGAGCCACCGCACCTGGCCCCCACAAATTTAACTGAAGCAAATATGAGTTCAAAGTGAAAAATCAGCACGTATCTAAAGAAAGTAAGCCTCCAAGTGAGACTCAGCCGAACAGTGACAAGCAACAGATTTAAATCACCACAACTTTCTAAATGGAAAATATCAAATATAGGATATAAAATTAGCCAATTTACTGTGCTTAAGATATATTAAAGTAAGGAACAAAGCACTATCAAACCAATCACCATGCTTATCAGAAAAAAAATAAATAGAACCCCTAGAAATGAAAAATTGTTCATTGAAATGGAAAGGTCAACAGAAACCTGAAAGAATTATGGTAACTGAAAGAAGCCAGTCACAAGAAAACACATATTTTGTAGTTTTCCTTTTATGAAATGTCCAGAATAGAACAATCTAAGAGAGACAGAAAGTAGCTTAGTGGTTGCCTGGTGCTAGAAGGGTTGAATAGGGGAATCGTTTCCTCCCTAGGAACTGATAATAGGCACTACTAATAAATAAAGTGATAAAATCACTCATTTGGGAGTGATGAAAATGTTCTAAAAATAGTGATTATGGTCACACAACTCTGTAAATATGCTACAAACCACTGGCTTGTATCTTTAAAAGGGTGTTATGGTATGCGAATTATATCTCAATAAAGGTGCTATAAAAAAATAGCAAACAGATTACACAGCAAATTAGACACAGCTGAAGAGGGAATTCATAAACTAGAAGTTAAATATAAAAAAAATTACCAAGAATGTAGCACAAAAGATAAGGAAATAGAAAATAGGAAAAATAAGAAACAGATGGTATTTTTCTGATGCCCACTTAAGTCTGAGCAAGAAAAGGAGAAAAGAAAAGACGAATACAAAACAAAAAGATCGTGTGCAGAGAGTTTAATGGAAGTCTGGCTGAAATCTCAAAGGAAAGAGAGTCAATCACTGATGACGTGATGCCTGCGAATATTTCAGAACTGATCAAAAATAAGTATACACAGAGAGGCTCAACAGGGACTAAATAGAATAAAGAAAAAGAAAGGTGACATAGTGAAATTGTAGAAAATCTTTAAGCCAGCCCAAAGGAAAAGAAAGATCAGTTCTTGGGAAACAGCAATAAGATTGACAGCAGAATTCCAACAGCCACAATGACAGCCAAAGGAGAGGAAAATCAGATCTGTAAAGGGCTCAGGAGGAAATGCCTCTTCCACCTCTGGGTATCCAGCCAGAGAAACAGAAATCAGTATCTCAAAGAGAGACCTGCACTCCCATGGCCACTGTGGCATTATTCATAACAGCCAAGACACAGAATCCACTTGTGTCCATGAGCAGATGAGTGGACAAAAGAAAAAGTGAGAGAGAGAGATTAGATAGATACAGGCTGGGCACGGGGGCTCACACCTGTAATCGCAGTAGTTTGTGGGGCCAAGGCAGGTGGATCACCTGAGGTCAGGAGTTTGAGATGAGCCTGGCCAAAATGGCAAAGCCCCCATCTCTATTAAAAATACAAAAATTAGGCTGGGCACAGTGGCTCACGTCTGTAATCCCAACACTTTGGGAGGCCGAGGCGGGTGGATCATGAGGTGAAGAGATCGAGACTATCCTGGTCAACACGGTGAAACCCCATCTCTACTAAAAATACAAAAAATTAGCTGGGCATGGTGGCACATGCCTGTAATCCCAGCTACTCAGGAGGCTGAGGCAGGAGAATTGCCTGAACCCAGGAGGCAGAGGTTGCAGTGAGCCGAGATCACGCCATTGCACTCCAGCCTGAGTAACGAGTGAAACTCCGTCTCAAAAAAAAAATTATTACCCAGGCATGGTGGCACACACCTGTAATCCCAGCTGCTAGGGAGGCTGAGGCAGGAGAATCACTTGAACCCTAGAGGTGGAGGTTGCAGTGAGCCAAAATCATGCCACTGCATTCCAGCCTGGGCAACAGAGTGAGATTTTCTCAAAAATAAACAAACAAATAAATAAATAATTTAAAAATAAAAGGATTAGATAGATATAGATATATAAAGTGTCAAAATAGAGATTATGAGATTGATGGAATGCACTCTTTGTAGCAATAATATTCCAAGTTATAAATAAGACCCAAGGCGGTGCCAGGCAGGGATTAAGTCACACACCCCTAAGCTTCAAGAATAAACTATGTTCTAACCACAAGGATTTTTCTCTTTCTCTAGCAGCTAAATAGGCACTGGCCGCAAGAAGATGGTAAGTGTGTGAGGTGATGAATATGGTAACTGGCCTCATTTAATCATTATATAATATATACACATATCAAATATATATATTATATAATATATACACATACCAAATTGTATAATATATACACATATTAAATATATATATTGTATAATATATACACATTGTATAATATAAACACATATCAAAACATTACTTTGTACCCCATAAATATGTATAATTATTATGTGTCAAACATTTTTAACTTTAGATACTTTTTTTCAGATGAATAAAAGTCAGAGACATTTAGAGAGTTTACCACTAATAGCCCTTCCCTAAAGTAATTTCTAAAGAATGTACTTCAAGAAGAAAATTTGTCACAGAGAAAAGATTGGGGCCAGATATGGTGGCTCACACCTGTAATCCCAGCACTTTGGGAGGCCTAGGTGAAAGGATCACTTGAGGCCAGGAGTTTGAGACCAGTCTGGGAAACATAGGGGGACTCCACCTCTTCCAAAAATTAAAAAATCAGCTGGGTGTGTTCATACACACCTGTAGTCTCAGCTACTCAGGAGGCTGAGGTGGGAGGATTGAGTTTACGAGGTTGAGGATGAGTAAGTTGTGATGGTGCCACTGCACTCTAGCCTGAGTAACAGAGCAAGAGCCTATCTCAAAAAAAAGGACCCAGCTGGTCTTGGTGGCTCACACCTGTAATCCCTGTACTTTGGGAAGCTGAGGCAGGCAGATCAGTTGAGGTCAGGAGTTCAAGACCAGCCTGGCCAACATGGTAAAACCCCATTTCTACTAAAAATACGAAAATTAGTCGGGCATGGTGGCAGGTGCCTATAATCCCAGCTACTCGGGAGGCTGAGGCAGGAGAATTGCTTGAACCCAGGAGGTGAAGGTTTCAGTGATTCGAGATTGTGCCACTGCACTCCAGCCTGGGCAACAGAGCAAGATTCTGTCTCAACAAAATACACACACACACACACTCTCTTAAATGAGTGAGAGAGAGGCTGCCTTCTGCCATGGCGGGCTTCATCCATTCAGCAGAAGGCCCTCATAGAACAAAAGACGGGCCTCCCCTGCGGTGGACTGCAATGGCACATCAGGTCTTCCCAGGTCTCTCCTGCCAGCCCCTGCAGGTTTTAGACTTGGAAGCCAGTTCTCAAAAAACTCTCTGCGTCCCATTGGTTCTGTTCTCTGACCAATGCAAGGAAGAGCTACAGCAGAGGGCTTGCCGGCCACTCAAGGAGTCATGGCTCCCGGCCCCTTTCCTTCCATCCTCCTGGTCCTGCCCTGCATATCAAAGGATGACTGGCCAGAGAGGAGAGCTTGGGAATGGCTTTGAGGTATGTGATCAAAGACGCCTGCAGAAATGGGTAACGCAAAGGTTTGAAGAGAGGACCAACGCTGTTGATCAGCATCTCAGAAGATCCTCTGACGGCCTCGTGAATGGACTGGAAGGTTCTAGAACAGAACAGGGAGGCCAGTGAGGAGGATGTGGCTTGGACCAGGACAACGGCCATGGAAATGGAGTAAGTGGGTGGGCTTGCAAGGCTTGGTGATGTCTGTGTTCAGAACGCCTGCCTCCTGGGCAGGAGCTAGGGATGCGGATGGGCCGAGGGCATGGGGCCAGAAGGAACGGTCACTAGACAGCGTGAAGTACTGTGTTAAGTCAGAGATGCCTGGGAGGCCTCCAGCAAGAGAACTCAAGAACATCTGGGGTGTAGAAGAGAAGCCTTGGCCGGAGACAAAGATGTGGCCATTGCTAGCGCAAGGAAGAGAGCAGACAGGGTCATCTAAGGAGGAAGTGGAGAGGGGAAGGAAGCAGTCCCCAGGCCCACTCCTGGAGGCAATGGCCACGGGGTCCTGCCTTGAGCAGCAGACGGCACAGGCTCTTCTTGCCAAGGGGCAGGACAAGCCAGGCCCTGATGTGGGCACCAGGCACCCGCCACAGCTGTGAGCCTGGCCCACCTGACACGGAGCCCACAGGGCTGAGTCCCGGCTGGGGTGCTCTCCATCATCCACATGGGTTGGCTGGAATCCTAGCAAGGGTTCACACTCTGGGCCCGTCCCATCTCTGCTCCCCTTGTTCCTGCCAAAGCACCTTCCTCCCATTTAGCCCAGCCACTCCCAAGTGTCCCAGAGCCACCTCTTCCCAGGCAGGGCCCACAGGCGTCCTCCAGCAAAGCCCACTGAGCCTCCTCCTTCCAAAGCACTGGCTCTTCCCTCCCCCAATGCCACCTCACCTGTACCCCTCTCACTCCTTCTCAGCTTCTCCTCTCAGCCTAAATGTTCCGTCTGACCCCCAGATCGGGTGTGGGGGGAGCACAGGGGTTCGTGGTGGGCATATGGAGCACATGGGGAGCACAGGGGCATGGGGGGCACAGGGGCTCTGGGAGGACGTGGGGGTGCAGCCCCTCCACATGGATCTTGTCCCACCGGGGACTATCAGGTCCTTGCAGCTCCGCATCTTGTGGATGTTGCTGCCACCGGCATCCAGGGCAGGTCTCAACACAGAGCCCCTGGCTGCACTGATGCCTCTCCAAGTTCCATTTCCACCTGCCATCCTCCTGCTCTGGATCCAAGGTCAAGGCCATCAGAGGAAGAGGCCTGAAGATGAAGTTGTGCCAGGACCAGCCACAGTCTCACACCTGCCCCCACACCTGCCGCTTGCTCCTATATCTCCACACCACCCCCTACCCCACGCCTTCCTCCCTCTTAGCCTTGGCTAGTGCAGCTCGTCCGTCCCCACATCTCCCCCCTCCATAGCCAGGACACACGGAGCTCCTCTCAGCCTGTCCTTCCATAAGCACTAAACAGTCCTGAGCACGTCCTCTGGCTGGCCCTCTGGTGGCCTGGGCCCGCAGTCCTGAGCACATCCTCCAGTGTGGCCTTTTGGTGGCCTGGACATGCAGTCCTGAGCACATCCTCCGGCATGGCCTTTTGGTGACCTGGGCAAGCGGTGAGGGTCACATCTCAGGTCCTGGCATCCTCCCTGAATGTCCCATCCCTCTCAGAACCTCTCCCACACAGTCAGCCACCCTAACCACTGGCCTCTCTCTGCCACCTGACCATGAGCCAGCACCAGGCACCTGGCTCCCAGCCACCCCCAGAGCCTGCGCTTTGTGTTAGCTCGTCCCCTCTCCACACCAGGCTCCACAGCCGTCCTGTCTGCCTGTGCCTTTGCCCAAGACGGCAATGTCAGCATACAGGTCTCCTTTAAAGGCACCTGAAGTTGTGGGGTGCTCACATCTGCTCCAAAGCATCTCCCACAAAGTAAAATTATCGTGAGTGCAGCTGCAAGGAGTTCCAGCCACACAAAGCGGAGCCAGCCCCCATCCCCAGGGCAGGGATGGACTGTGTGCCTCCCCAGCCTTGCAGAGCTCGGGAAGGAGAAGACCATGTCCCGAGCCAGGGAAAGTAAACGTGCCCTCAGCCCTCCCCAGCTACCGGCACATGAGCACACACTCACCACACAGCTACACACGCAGAATCACTCCCACACACACTGGGGGTCACATACACACTGCACACACGCACCCCTACTCACATTCACACTGAGAGCCCTGGCTCTTGGCCAACCCCCTGGCTGACCCTCCTCGGCTGAACACCACGTGGTGCCCGAGTCCTTGAGTGCTCTGTGGGCTCCTGGGCGGTTTGTGTGTCCTGCCTGCCTTCGGGCTGGCCTCTTCTGGCTTCTTTCGTTCGAGGCAGAGGCAGAATCTCAGTGGGAAAACGCCATCCAGCAGGGACGTGGCCTCCCTGAGCCTCAGTCCCTTCATCTGTAAAATGGGTGGTTCTGAGAACCATGTGAAAGTGTTGGGATTACACAGAAGCCACAGGTCGGCGCTCCTTTGGGTGCCAGGCTGGGGCGAGCACCTGGCAGGGACCGTCACTGCCTTCCCAGTCACAGGTGTTGACTGACAACCAGCTGCATGCCAGGCACCATGCTGACACTGGGTCACCACATGAGAGAGCTGAGTCTCTGCCCAGGGAGCTTGTGTGCCAGGAGGAGGACAGGCAGGAGACAATGAAGCAGATGGAAGGGGCTGTGTGGGTGCATGAGGTGGTGAGAGACCAGGCGGCCGGAGACATGGTGGGAGAAGGCCCCTCCCAGGTGACACTGAGCCAGGCCTGAGGACTTCAAAGTCCTGGAGGGAGGAGAGAGACAAGGATGGAGCCAAGTGAGGGTGGGGTGGGGGGTGGAGGATGGGAGCCGGCTGAGGTGACAGCGGTGGCAGGGATGGCTCAGGCCGTGTGCTGGGAAAAGGACAGGGTTTTATACTAAAGGCCACAGGGGCCGGGGAAGTGTTTGAGGCAGGATGGCATTCAGGCCCAGCCAGCCTCAACTGTGTTTGACAAGTCTGTTTCAGATTTCACACTGCCTTTGCCATGGGGCAGCAGACAGCACAGTCTGTCCCCAGGTCCCCAGTACAAGGCTGGCCTCTGCCTCTCTTAGCTGGCCCCAGAGTCCCTGTATAAGAGTGGGGGCTGTGGGGAGCACTCAGCAGTGGTCCCTGCTTACCACAGCCAACCTACTCCTAGAATAGGAATAGCTGCCAAATTTCCCTTCAGAGACTTGAAAGTCCGCTGCCAAGCCTGAAGCAAGGCAGGCACCTTCCAGCGTCTAGGCCTGTGGGGTGGTGGACAGGCTCCAGGTGGCCCCCAGTGCTCCACACCCCGGCGGCTCTCACCTTCAGAGACTCACCTCCCCCCACTGCCCCCATGCACAGGCTGCACCTGCCGACTTGCTTCTGATGAAGATGGCACAGCAGAGGACAGGATGCAGTTCCGAGATCCAGTCACAAAACCTGTGGCTCTGTCTCAGCCGTGCTTCTGGCCCTCTCTCTTGCATCCCTGCTGGGGGAGGGGTGTGGCTGCTGTGCTGGGAGGAAGCCTTGTGGACAAGCCCAGGTGACAATGATGAGGGGCTGAGCTGACCGCCATGTAAGTGAGCTTGGGGGCAGATCCCCTAAGGTGAGCCTTCAGATGAGCCTGCAGCCCCATCCCAAAGGTTCAGCGCAACCCACGAGAGAAGGCAAGCCAGAGCTGCCACAGAGCCTGGATTCCCGCCCCACAGACACTGAGAGAATAAACTGTGTTGATTTAAGCCCCTGTGTTTTGGGGCAATTTGCCACACAGCAAAAGACAGCACAGGTGTGTAGGGCCTGGCTTGTGCATGACCTGGGGTGGGCAGGGGTGCCAGGACACCCAAAGAATCATGTCTAAGGGGGGCAGCCCTATGAATGGCAGAGTTCTGCAACCCGGCTCTGGGCTGCTTGGAGCGGAGACCCCCCCCTTCCCCACACCGGCTCGGTTGCCAGGGAGACAGAGATTTCCAGCCCGGTTTCCAGGCTACTCTGCGTCCTCCCAGTGCACGTGGGGCCGTTTCACCCTATCAGGAATTTTGCAAACAAGAATAACAACCGCGGTGATGATTAGCAGAAGAAAGGTCTTTAATGACACAGAGCTAACCAATGTCAAGGTGTGGCCCTGGCCCTTGCAGTCTGCACAGCCCCTGCAAGGAGTGGGGACAGGGGCCACTACCTTCCGCCTCCCAGTCTAACCTGGCCCAGATGCCTGTTTCCAGGGACGCAGGGCAGCGACAGGGCACCTGGACGCCCTGCCTGGGGATGCCCCAACAAGCACCCTGCAGCTGAGGCCCGAGTCTCCTTTCCACACTCCAGGTCTGGCAGTGATTGGCAGCCAGCTGTTCACCAGAGCCCCCTCTCAGAGGCGAGGCAGGATGGGAACCAGCGGCAGTGTTGGAGGCCACTGCTCTCGGGCCTTCGGCTTCAGGGAATCTGGGAGCACTGAGGCCAACAGATGCAGAGGGGATGGCCCTGGTGGGGGTGTGGGAGCGGGCCCTGGAGCGGGAGAGTGGGCCCACTGGAGATGTGCTGTGAAGCTCCCTGTGTTTTCAGGCAGCACTGTCAGCACCCTCCGTGCTGCTGGAGGTGGGACCTGGGCGCGTCTCAGAGAAGAGGCACCTGTCTCAAGGGCTCATACTGGAGTTACAGAGAAGTCGTTTCCCAAAAAACAGGCCCTGCCCTCCACGAGGGCCTGCAGGGGTAGGACAGAGACACTCTCATTCACACAGTAAGCATTTCCTGAGGGGCTGCGGCGCTCAGATACAGAGGAAAGCCCCCAGTCCCCGACGGCTTCCAGGACAGGGGGGAGGCGGTGCGCAGTGTGGGGCCCGCAGAGACGACCGTGGCCCAGCTCCCAGTGCTGTGAATGCAGCCTTTGGGAAAAGGGGTCTGTGCAGATATCATTAAGGATTCAAGATCCTCCTGCATTTGGGCTAGGTCCTAGATCCAGTGACAAGTGTCCTTACAAGAGACAGAAGAGGAGAGGAGCACAGAGCGGGAGGCCCCAGAGCAGAGGTTGGAGTCATGGCCACAGGCCAGGGAACCCTTCAAGCCACAGAAGCTGGAAGTCAGGGCAGGACCCTGCCTGAGCCCCTTCCGAGGAAACAAGGCCCTGCTGAAACCTAGACTTCAAACATCTGGCCTCCAAACTACAGAAAAACACATTTCTGATGTTTTCAGCCACGAAGGTTGTGGAGAGCTCTCCCGGCAGCCTAGGGGCCGGAGCCATCACCTCTGGCACTGAGGCCTCTTCACCCTGACTCCTGTGTCCTCTGACATGACCCTGTGGCTTCCCCAACACATTATGAACAATTCAAGATCGCAGGAAAAACGGAAATAAATTTACGACAAACACCCATATACATACCTGGCACCCGGATTCTACCGGATTCTATAATTCACATGTTACATTTGCTTAATCATATATTCACCCCCATCCATCTCCTGTTCCTGATGGACTTCAAAATAAGCCATAGCCACCTGCCCGCTTCCCACAGAGACTCCAGCTCACACTTTGCTAACTACCTAACATGTCGTCAATTACATTTAGAAGTGAAACCCTGTTCAGTGAAATGCATGTGCCCTGAGGGTGCCATTCCATAGTTTAGACAAGTGCATACGCCCATGTAACCCAAGCCCATATCAGAATATACACACGACCACCTGCCATGTTCTCCCCTGCCCAGCTCCATCAAACCCCATCTCCCCTCTGCAAAGCCAACAACTGTTCTGAAACTTTTAAAACCACAGGTTACTTCGGGCTGCTCTAGAACATCACATGAGTCAAACCACGTGGTCCGTATTCTTTCCCGCGGGCTCCGGGTGACATGTGCGGCCGGGGTCCTGGCAGTTGGTTCCCTCGAGTGGCTGAGCGGTGTTCCACAGAGGAGCGTTCCAATGTTTGCTTATCCACCTCCTTGCTGGCAGACCCCGGGCTGTGTCGTGTTTGGCTCAGGTATGTTCCTGAGTCCTCCACTCTCTTGGGTAAATAGGAGGGTATGGAGTTGCCATGTCCAAAGGTCAAGTAAATCATTCTCTGGGAAATTGCCAGGCTGGGCGCAGTATCACGCCTGTAATCCCAGCACTTTGCGAGGCCGAGACGGGTGGCTCATCTGAGGTCAGGAGTTTGAGACCAGCAAAGATCTGAAGAGCTGAAGATCTAGCTCACCGCACCCTCTACCTCCTGGGTTCAAGCAGTTATCCTGCCTCAGCCTCCCAAATAGCTGGGATTACAGGGACCTGCCACCATGCCCAGCTAATTTTGTATTTTTAGTAGAGACGGGGTTTCTCCCGACCTCAGGTGATCCACCTGCCTCGGCCTCATCAGTTTTCTGCCTGCTGTGGGCATTGTCCCTGCCTACTGGGGGTCCTGGCTCTCTGTCCCTAGGCAGTTAGCTGGGTCTCTGTGGGTGCAGCTTGTAAAAGGTGGTACTTGCTTGTTAAAAAGTGCAGCAGGCTTGATCCAGTCACAACGGTTGGGTATTTTGGCCCAATTTTGGATTTTATTCCAAACTGGCAGAAACCCTTGCACAAGTATCATACGAACATGGAATTGCTGCAAATGAGAGAGCAAAAAAATCAGTTAACATTTTAAACAAATTAGACCGAAAACTAAGGCCAACGATATGGCAAAAACTGGCACTACCAAAGGAAGTGACGCAGACAGCACCCAGTGTTGCCAGGTTTCTGTGGGAGTTCCCAAAGACCCAACTGTATTTGCCTGGGCAATTGTATTCTCAATATTTTCTTGTACTAAACCAGACCGGCTGATGCAAAAACAACATCCGTCCTTTAAATGTAAGCCAGCTCCTCCTTGCCGGGCCAGAGGGAGGACTAGGGCTCTTTGGTTTTGTGAGACTCCCACAGCCAGGGAGTCCAGCTGTTGCTGAAGGCTAGGGAGGGCTTTTGCTGTTGGAGGGACACCAGAGTCTCCTGAAGCCACTTATGCTGGATTCCAAGGCTCCTCCTCCTGTAGTGACCCCGCTAGACCCAGCCAGGAGGACACAGGTCTGGCATCTCCCCAGCTTTCAGCAGCCATGCAGAGCCAGCAAGGTTAAGCTTAATAAACTAACAGTTTGGTTAATTATTTCCCTTCTTGTGAGAAACATGCTTACCTATCCAAACCCAAAGAATGGACTTAGAGGCATGAAGAAAATAGAAAGTGAGGTTTTTTTTTTTTTTTTTTTTGAGACAAGAGTCTCAGAGTCTCACTCTGTCACCCAGGCTGGAGTGCAGTGGTGAGATCTCAGCTCACTGCAGCCTCCGCCTCCTGGGTTCAAGTGATTCTCCTGCCTCAGCCTCACGAGTAGCTGAGACTACAGGTGCACGCACCACGCCCAGCTAATTTTTGTATATTTAGTAGAGACGGGGCTTCTCTGTGTTGGCTAGGCTGGTCTCGATCTCCTGACCTCATGATCTGCCCTCCTCGGTCCCCCAAAGTGCTGGGATTTCAGGCATGAGCTGCTGCGCCTGGCCGAAAGTGAGACTTTTAATAGCAGTCTGGAAAGATCAGGTGTCTGGCAGGCAGGCACAGTCAGTGCAGTGACGGCCAGCCATTCCCCCTCCCCCATTCCTCATAGGCTGGGGACTGTGGGGTCACAATCTTCCTTCACATCACCTATTAGTCACTGGGTTGAAGTTTTCGGGGTTTTATTTACAGTTGTTTTGCTGCATTTTGTTATAGCCCACAATGCATTGCTGTCATCTTGGGGGCTCTTCAAATATTTGAATTATGACCCAGGTAGTCAGAGAAGCTGATAAGAATAAAGTTAGCACTGGGCAGGGTGGCTCACGCCTGTAATCCCAGCACTTTGGGATGCTGAGGCTGGTGGATCATGAGGTCAAGAGTTCAAGACCAGCCTGGCCAAGATGGTGAAACCCTGTCTCTACTAAAAATACAAAAATTAGCCGGGTGCGGTAGCAGGTGCCTGTAATCCCACCTACTCGAGAGGCTGAGGCAGGAGAATCACTTGAACCCAGAAAGCGGAGGTTGCAGTGAGCCAAGATCACACCACTGCGCTCCGGGCTGGGTGACAGAGCAAGACTCCGTCTCAAAATAACAATTAATGATAATAATGTTAGCTATTTTGCGAGCTAGTCTAAAGTCAACTCTTCCGTTCAGGTGAGGGCAGGTGAGGGCCCCAGCAGGCGCTGGCTGTTATGGGGGAGGGGCTCAGTGTGCCTCGTTCTTCTGTAGTTCGTGGACCCAAGTCAATCTGGGCATTTTGTTTTGAAAACGGGCCACCATATACATCACGTTCCACACTTGATGGCAGGCCAACGTCCTTGAGAGCCATTAAGGTATGGCAGGTGAATGCCAGAAAATGAATTGACACTTACTTCAGATTGGCTTCTTGAGTCTTTTGTGGCTTTTTTTAAACAGAGAAAAACAATTTGTTTTCTCATTACAAGGGAAGTGATTCCGTCCTTTGAGAGGAAGGCAACTGAGGTGTAAAAGCAATGGGACTACGAGCTCCCGCAGCAAAGGCACAGGGAAGTCGGCGGGCGCTGACCAACTTTCTGGCTGTCTTTAAACAGGTGCCTGATGTCTCCGACAGGTTCATGGGTGCAGTGGCTGAGGGAAGCCTCAGGTCCAGAGCTCCAGGTGCTGCAGGCTTGACCTTGGAAAGATGCATCCAACTACTTGATCCTCGTACTTTGACCGCGGAAGGCGTGGCCGACACCACTGAAAGCTGGTCCCTTCCATTTGGGTTGCAGTTGTTGAGCGAATGACCCATTGTTCCTCGGTGTTCTGTTTCCTTTGTTTGGTTTGAGATGGACTCTCGCTCTCTTGCCCAGGCTGGAGTGCAATGGAGCGATCTCGGCTCATGGCAACTCCACCTCCCGGATTCCAGTGATTCTCCTGTTTCAGCCTCCCAAGTGGCTGGGATTATAGGCATGCACTACCTCACCCAGCTAATTTTGTATTTTTAGTAAAGATGAGGGTTCACCATGTTGGCCAGGCTCGTCTCAAACTGTTGACTCGGGTGATCCGCCTGCCTCGACCTCCAAAGTGAGGAGACTACAGGTGTGAGCCACTGCGCCCGGCTCTTCCCATGTTTTAACAGGTACCTTATCTCCTGGCCTGATTTGGGGGTGCTGGTTAGTTCCTAGTGTAGGGAGTCTTTGAGTTCCAAACTCTTGTAATGCCTGCTGAAATTGCCCCAGGTTAACGATGTGTTTTATTAACCCACCGGTTTCTGGATGATTAATTAGATTATGGGTTAAAAATAGCCTCCCATATAGCATTTCATATGGGCTCACATTTTTTTTTTTTCTTACAGGAAGTTACAGATTCCTAAGTGGGCTCTGGGAAGTGAGCCGGCCCTAGTTTCTGATGTTTCCTGACCTAAGCTAACTCCTATTTTAGGGTTTCTACTTTTCCAGAGGATTGAGGCCTCCATACTAAATGTAACTAGTCTTCGACTCCGAGAGCCTTAGCAACCCCTTGAGTTACTTTCCACTTTGGAGGCTCTGGGGTAACCGGAAGGTGGGGACCGTTTCCTTTAAGAGGAACTTTGTAACCTGGTTGGAATTTACAGTCTTGGTGATCTTTTCGCTCCTCTGATGAGTGCGTCAAGAAACTTTGCTCGGTCCCAATTAGGGTTGGTGATGGGCATCGCCTCTGGCCCAGGTGACTGCCCTGTGGATTTCAGGCAGACGTGTCGTCTGCCTCGCGGTGGGTAGCCTCAAAAACCCTTTCCTTTTCCATAGGAGTGCAGCTGGTTGCCAAAATGAATTGGACCTCTCTCCATGAAAAATCGAAAGCCAAAGTTTAGAAACCATCTGCGACGCTGCCAGGGTCCTCAGTGCCCCTTCCCAACTGTTCCTGACTTTGTTGCATGTCAGTCGTGGAAAGTAGGACTGGCACTCAATGTCAGTCATGGAAAGTAGGACTGGCACTCAAGCTGGCCCTCCTGCCCCGATACTTCCCTGAACAGCGGCAGTGCTGGGAGCTGCTGAGTCGGCTGTTCTGCATCCCGTGTGTAGGGGCTTTTGTATCTTGCTCCTGTGGCTGACATGGCATAATTGGAGCCTGTGGCAAAGGGTCATACGGGGGTGGCCATAGTTCCCTCTGAGAGACAGTGACCTTTGTAGGAGAGAGGCATCTCCAATGTCTGGCTCAGTCTTAGGACTTCCTTTCTGAGGGCTAGTGTCAGGAGCTCTATAGATTGAAGGATTCTGATAGAAAGCCATACAGGCTTCGGTGTATGGCATTTCTGACCATTTACCCACCTTTTGCAAAGTAAGTATAATTGTAGGACAGTGTTAAGATGAAGCCTTCAATTTCTTGGCCGTCGCTCCTGGCTGTCTAGCTGACACTGTGGCCAGATAATATTACAATAAAAACTCAAGCATTGGCCGGGCACGGTCCCTCACGCCTGTAATCCCAGCACTTGCAGAGGCCGAGGCGGGCAGATCATGAGGTTGGGAGATCAAGACCATCCTGGCCAACATGATGAAACCTCATCTCTACTAAAAATACAAAAATTAGCCAAGTGTGGTGTCTCGCACCTGTAGTCCCAGCTACTCAAGAGGCTGAGGTGGGAGAATTGCTTGAACCCAGAAGGCAGAGGTTGCAGTGAGCTGAGATCGCACCATTGCACTCCAGCCTGGTGACAGAGTGAGACTCTGTCTCAAAAAATAAAATTAAAAACCTCAAGCCTTTTCTTCTCAGATTGTCAGAATCAAATTGATTTCAGGGGTTGAGAGTGCAGCCAGGCAGGGAATCGGGAGTGGTTCCTATAGGTCTGGAAAAGAAACAAGACCCCAGGGAGGACTTATTTGTGGACCCAAAATTCCCACGTGTGGTGTCCCCCTGGGGAAGTCTTATGTTTAGCTGTGTATCCCCAGGGGCATTCCCCTTCAGGGTCCAGTCTTTTTTTTTTTTTTTTGAGATGGAGTCTAGCTCTGTCACCCAGGCTGGAGTGCAGTGGTGTGATCTCGGCTCACTGCAAGCTCCGCCTCCTGGGTTCAAGTGATTCTCCTACCTCAGCCTCCTGAGTAGCTGGGATTACAGGCGCCCGCCACCAAGCCCAGATAATTGTTGTATTTTTTCATAGAGACACAGGGTTTCACCATGTTGGCCAGGATGGTCTCAATCTCCTGACCTCATGATCCACATGCCTTGGCTGCCCAAAGTGCTGGGATTACAGGTGTGAGCCACTGCACTCGGCCAGGGTCCGGTCTTACAGACGTGTCTGGCCTCAGGTGGGCACCAGTGCCGCTCTAGATGTTTTCCGTAGGCAATGGCCTACTATGACTCCCTCTGTCCCCGGATGCACACCCTGGCTTTCAGCAGCCCACCAATTTAGATGGGCCACATCTTCCTGCATTCTTCATGGGTCATGGTAGGCCCTTTACTTCCAGCTCTTCATTTGTTCCAGGGTAAAACTCAAAACTCCCCATATTAACAACATTAAGGTTGGCAGGGTATTTCTTATAGCCAGTGACACCAGAGGGTGGCACATGAATCCCTGCAGCTGGTGACACCAGAGGGTGGCACATGAATCCCTGCAGCTGGTGACACCAGAGGGTGGCACATGAATCCTTGCAGCTGGTGACACCAGAAGGTGGCACATGAATCCTTGCAGCTGGTGACACCAGAGGGTGGTACATGAATCCCTGCAGCTGGTAATTTACTTTGGGGTCTGGACAGGAGAAACAATGCTAAAGTAGAAACCATCAAGACATGCGGTTTTCCCTAAGCTTGTTCTTTTCTGAACTTTCCACCACGCAAATGGTAACGGGCTCACGTGCAACAATTTTCCAGTCCCTGTCCCCGCAAAGCATCAGCAGCAAGGCAAGGGCAGAATTAGAAGATGAAGGATTAAAGCATCTCAAAGATACAACGGCTGCACGTACACAAAGCTGACCATTCACGAGTCTGTCTTGCTCTTGGCAGGACCCAGACGTCCTGTTCTTGAACGAGTTGTCCTGTTACTAGAGGCTTCCTGTGGCGGGCCTAACTGCCTGACCCATGCCCGAAAATGGAGGCTTGGACAAAAGAAAGATCAAAAAGAATGAAAGGAAATCTAAACCCCAGACAGCTGGGCTTACCTCCTGGCTGGCTCTCCAAAATACGCTACCAGATAGAAAGTCTTGACTGTCAGTTGTCCAGGGTCTTTCTACAAAGAATTGAACAAAACACGCTGTGGGAAGTAGACAAGTTCCTTTTTAGTTTCCTTTCTTGTTAAAGAATAACTGTGCTAATAACTCTTTGTTAAGCCTATCCTATGTAGCTGATAGACAGGCCATGCTTACAGGCACATAGTACACTCTATGTCCTTGTACTTTAACCAGGATATCTGTGCTGGACGTGCTCACAGGCATGTCCCAGCTCGCCATTGCTTTTACCTGTTAAAAAAGTTGTAAGTTGTTAGTCAATCGGGTTTTGGTTTAGATTGTGAGATCTGGCTCCAGCCAATGAAGATCAGACACAGCAGTAAGGACGATCCCAAATGCATAAGGGATAAATGTGTGTGTTTTCCTTTGTTCTTTGTACTCTTATGGCACGATGGCTAGTGAGGTACCCTTCCTGAAGTCCAGGAAGTAAAAATTGTGTTGCTGAAAGATCCTTTGTCTCAGTGCTGATTTTTCTTTGCCACACTGAGCATCTATTTCCAACATGCACAAACAAAGCAAGAAAAGAACGAAGCCTCAAAAGAAGCAAGAAACACACAGATTCATTGAAGTGAAGGCACACTCCATGGCGTGGGAGCACGCTCAGGCAGGCGGCTCAGGAGCCCCAACTGCAGTGTTTTTTGGGTTCTTATGTAGCTAAAAGAATGTGGTAACACCCCTAGGTGCCCTTTAGAAGCCGAGCCATCTGTAAAAGTGGAGATGTGGCCAGCTGTCAATCAGAGGCTGAAGTGGCAACGTCTGTCTTGTCATCACAGGAGTGAGGGTGTGGCCTGCATGCTGCCTCATCTTGCCTAGAACTGGCCGCACCTGCTGTTCCCTTGCTTCTGCCTTAACCCTTGGTTGCCCTAATTCCCTGTGGTCCTGCCTCGATTCCTGTGCAGCTCTGTTCTCTCGGTGGTAATGGTACTTAGAGCCCATAGTGTAGACACTAGGTGTGCTCATTGCTATGAGGTTTGTATTGCCTCTATGTCTCTGCAGTTAGCAAAGTTAGGAGATAAGTATCCTTTTTTATTATTATTCTTTAAGTGAGGGTCTCCCTCTGTCACCCAAACTGGAGTGCAATGGCACAGTCACAGTTCACTGCAATCTTGACCTCCCATGCTGACACGATTCTCCACCTCAGCTCCCGCAACCCCTGAGTCATCACCAGCAGCAGCAGCAGCTACAGGTGTGCCACCACACTGGCATTTTTGAGTAGATGTGAGTGTCTCACTGTGTTGCCCAGGCTGAGTATCATTTTTAAAAAAGCAAACAAATCATATGTTCACCCTCTCTCTAATTCAAAACTAGGATTTTGTGGGTTTTAACTTGAATTTTAAACCTGTATCTGTTAATTTTTATGCTGAAAAAACTTTGTTTTTAAGAATATTTACATAGTCACTTTGTTCTATGATATAATAGTTTCAAAACAAAAATGCTAACATTTTTACAAAGAAGAAGACCATGAAGTAAGAATAAGACTTCTGTTCCTTATTCAATGAAGCTCTGAAATAGATGCCATATGTAATTAAAAAAAAAAAAAAAAAGACTTCTGTGCAGTTCCTTTTGTCCTTGGCATGTATCCCACCAGGATGTATCTTGAAAGTGCAGTGTTCTGAGGCTGCTGAAATAATTACCTTTTCTGTAAAATTAATTTACCAACTTGATACACAGTTTGAAGTTCCTCTGTTTCTAGGGATTTTCATTTAGTATTTTTATTACATGCAGAAAACGGTATAGACAGCATTACAAAACCAAGGCTTTGCTTTGACTTTTTAACAAGGCGCATTCTGAGAAGTCTCCGTTTTGTTCCTGTCCCCCCACCCCTGCCCTGTTCTCTCCCTTCACCTATAAAGTTATGGCATGGATTAATGCAGCCTGGAGAAGGCTTCCTATCCAGGCTTAGGGACTATGCTCACTCTTTCCCACAGCTGTGTGGTCCCTGGGGAGTGTGCACCAATGCACTAGGACAGCCAAGCAGGGATGGGCTCTCAGGGGGCTCCCAACCCCTGACACTTCAAACAGCGCCGCGGTGAGAAGCGCTGTGCGGCCGCATTTTGTGGGTTGGAACTACGCCTTTGAGATGGAATCCCAGGAGTGGGTCAAAGGCCAACCCAGACACAGTCTTGCAAGCACTGATGGATTCCTTTGCATTCCTGCAGCCGTGCCTGTGAGGGTATCTCCTCACAGCCTCACCCCTGTGAGGTGTGACCCACCTGCTGACCACCGAGACTGCAGGATTCTGCCAGTATGAGGGCTGAGGAATGACATCTCCCTGCAATTTTAATTGGCATTTTTCTGACTATGAAGGTGATTGAGCCTCTTTTTCTGGCATTAAAGAGACATTTGTAAGGATCTTTCTGTAAACTGTTTGTATGTTTTCTAAATTTTTCTTATTTTCTCCCTAGAGTTTTAGGAACTCTTTTTATATGTGCAGAAATCAGCCCTTTGGCTCATAAGCTTCCATTTCCCTCCAAGTTTGTCACTTCTCTTTTGACCTCCTTTCTTCCTTCTTTTCTCTTTCCCTCCCTCCCTTTCTCTGTGTGTGTGTGTCTGTGTGTGTGTCTCTGTGTGTGTCTGTGTGTGCATCTGTGTGTGTGTCTATGTGTGTCTGTGTGTCTGTGTCTATGTGTGTCTGTGTGTGTGTCTGCGTGTGTCTCCATGTATGTCTGTGTGTGTCTGTAATGTGTGTGTCTCTGTGTGTGTCTCTATGTGTGTGTCTCTGTATGTCTGTGTGTATGTCTCTGTGTGTGTGTCTGTGTGTGCCTGTGTGTGTCTCTGTGTGTGTCTGTGTGTATGTCTCTGTGTGTGTCTGTGTGTGTCTGTAATGTGTGTATCTCTGTGTCTGTGTGTCTCTGTGTCTCTGTAATGTGTGCATCTGTGTGTGTGTGTGTGTCTGTGTTTGTGTCTCTGCAATGTGTGTCTGTGTGTCTCTGCAATGTGTGTGTCTGTGTATGTGTCTCTATGTGTGTCTGTGTGTATGTCTGTGTGTGTGTGTGTCTGTCTCCCCCTTTCCTCCTCTGTTGCTGTTGCCCTCAGCGTGCATGTCTTCCTTCCCACTCGCATCAGGCACACAGGGCTCCCTCCTGTGCCAGGCACAGCTCACTGCAGGTGCACCTGCTGTGGGCTGGGGACAGGCTGGGGACTGAGGCTCTTCCCCTTCTGTGGCATCCTTGGCCTCTGACACTCTTCCCAGATGTGCTGCAGGCTCTGGGCTTAGTGGAAATGTTTGAACTGGGTCATCTCCCCACCTCACTTCTACCAAAGGGAGCATCTGTGCATGTGTGTGCATATGAATATGCATGTGTGTGTGTGCATGTGTGTAGTCTGCAGATTCTTGGGCCAGAGGCTCCTCTGCAGATGAGGAAGTTTCAGGGACTGCCCTGGAGGCTCCTGTTCACCCGCTGAGCTATGGGGGACCCTAGACCCTCAAGTTCCTGCCCCTCCTCAGCCCTGCCTCTCCAGCCTCAGTCAGGCCTTGGAGCCTGGACAGCCTTGGACTGGGTCTGCAGCCTGCAGTGTCTTCCCAGGAAGTGAAGTGTCCCTAGTTCCCACAGCCCCCTCTCCATCTCCCACCTCCTGGCCCAGGCTCTGTATTTGCTCCTGTGCCATCCGCCCCCACCCCAGCTCCGGCTCCCTGGGAGTGTGTGTTCAGTACACTGGCCTGCACACAGCTCAGTGTCTGTGGAGGAGGAAGCTGGACTCAGGGGCTCCCTGACAGACCCTCTGGGGCATTAGGAGTCCTCCAAGGAGAAATGGTGTGTGGTGGGTGGTGAGCTTGTGAGAGAGCCCTGGGGGCAGAGCGGGGATGGGGGAGCAGGGGTCCAGTCAGGGTCTCCCTGTGGTCTTCTGTTCTTCTGGAGGTCAGACTTCCTGCAGGGACTGGCAGCCCCATCACACCCAGAGGCTGAGCAAGCTGGCCTAGAGGGCTCAGCCTCGCCTCACAGCAGGGCCTGCAGGTGGGTGGTGGAGGAAGGCTCCCGAGGGCTCACCTGCGGCACAGGAGGTGACATTGCCTGTCGCCTGAGCAGGGGCCAGGGAGCAAAGCCCAGCCCTGTATGTGAGCTTCTGGGTCTAGAACAGGGCCAGACCCACTGGGCTCCTCCACACACCCCTGGTGGGTGGGACATTCCTGCAGCCCTGCAGCTGAGGCCCAGGCATGGAGAGTACCTGGACCCACCTTCAGAGCAGGAGGGGGTGTGACGGGCAGCTCGGGCCATGACCACATTGCCTTCTGCAAGGGCAGGTGCTCACTGGGGTGGGGCAGATCAATCATGGCCCATCCCAGATTCCCGGAGTGGTTAGGGCCATAGCGGGGGGACAGGCACCCTGTGCAGAGGGAGATGGGCACTGGACCCAGGTCCCACCTCACCTGCAACCCCTTTGCCAAGGGCTGCTTTGCAGTTGAGGGTCCCTACCCTGGTACCCCTGATTCAGCCCTGGGGCCCAGTCCCCACACTCCTGGCCGGTGTGGAGAGGCATTGAATGAGGAGACCAGAATTTCTGGGGAGTCAAGGCATGCAGCCACCTCACGTGGAAAGCCTTCATGCTGTGTATTTTCTGTGTCACCTGGTCTCACCCCCACCACTCTGTCCAGCAGGCTACTCCATCCTACCACCTGGGAGACGACAGGGTCCCAGCCCGAGGCAGGCCCTAGTGGGCAGAGCAGTGGGCAGAGCAGTGGGCCTGCCACTCTGCAGAGGGGTCTGGGCCGGGGCCGCCTGGACCTCACTGAGACTGGCCAGGCAGGTGTGTCAAAGGCCACCCCAGGAACACATGTGAGTCCCACAGAATTCACTGTGGCTGTTTGCAACAGAGGCTGACTCGAAATTAGGCTGAATTACTAAGTGCTCTTATGTAGAAATACCAAGGCTGTCCCCACAGACATCATTTCCGTCCTCTTGGGGACCCACTATCCCCACGGGGGCCTGGGCTGTTGGGGAGGTGGGCTCAGGTCTGAGATCGTTGAGGGCCCCTCCCTGGCCTTTGCTTATGGTTCAGTGACTCTTATACTCTCTGCCCAGTGAGGGGTGAGAAGCCCTGGGACGGGGCTGCCGGGGTCTCTGGGAACCCACGAGGAAGCACATCCGCTCTTGGCAGCCCTTCGGGATTTGGTTTGGGATGAAGCTGATATGACAGGAGACAGAGCAGAGACATGGAGAGACCTTGAGGCCCCAGTGCCGTCGCCAACCAGCTGAACCAAGCTCCTGGGTTCACAGGGCCAGCACCTCTCCTTCTTCATTTTCATGCCCCGTCATCCTGCCCACTCCCCTCACACTGAGGACAGGGCCAGTACACGCAGGGCCCTGGGGCAGGAAGGGGCCTGAGTTGGATATGGGCAAGGAGGGCAGGGCAGGGCTCGGGAGCAGGGACGCAGGCCGAGCCCTGAAGGACTTTGAGCTTTGAGAACAGTGGAAAGCTCCCACAGGGTTTAAACAGGGAAGTGGCCAGGCCACCTGGGCAGTTGCTGAGGCCCATCCACTGCTGCAGGAGAATGGGTGGGGGTGGGCAGGAGCCAGAGGGGGAGGGGGCACCCTGGCTGGGGTCCAGGTGAGAGGCTGTTAGGCCGGGACCAGGTGGTGGCCCTGGAGAGGAGAGAGACGGACCGGCCTCCCAGAGGCCCTAGGACTCCCGCAGGCGGCCAGGCCTGGCTTGGTCTCCCGTCCAGAGGTCCAGCCTTGCCCTCCTGCCTCTCCCTGCTCTAGTCTGAAAATTCCTCCCCACCCAAAATTCCAGTTGAAACTTAATCGCAATGTGGAAATATGATGCGTGGGCCTTCAGGAGGTGGTTAGCCAGGAAGGCTCTGCCCCACGATGGGGTCAGGCCATCAGTCCATCAGGAACAGGCCCTCACCAGACACTGCAGCTGCTGGCCCTGCTCTTGGACTCCCAGTGCCTTGATGTTAGATTTTCTGGTTTCCAGAACTGTGAGTACTAAATATCTGTTGTCTATAAATTACCCAGTCTAGAGGGGTTTGTTATAGCACCGAAAGGGGCTAAGATGTGACCCTCAGGCCAGGGTGACCCTCAGACCAACCCCACCCCTATGGGCACTCCCCCAACCTCCACTGTGGACTCCCCTACTCACCGTCCCCATCCCCTCAGGTCATCCCCACCCCTCTGGTCTCTCCCCCCAACTTCCACCATGGGCTCCCCCCAACCCCCATCCCCGTGGGCTCTCCTTACCCCCACCCCTCACCCCCATCTCCACTTCCACCCCAGTGAGCTCTCCCCAACCCCACCCCTCACCCCCATTCCCACCCCACCCAGGTGGGCTCTCCCCACCCCCATCTCTTACCCCCGTGGCTCTCCCCACAGATGCCACCTCTCCCAAACTCTGCTGGGTGCCCCCAGGTGTTTGCCAGGGTGTCTGCTGAGGGTCTCCAGGCATCTCACGCCCCACAGGGATAAGGCCACTGGCCACCTCCCTCTCAGGAGCAGACACCCTCACCTGTCCACTGTCTGACCATGATGGGGACACCCCATCCATGGGGGGGCTCAGGCATCACAACCCACATCCTGGTGCCAGGTCCCTGGCACTGGGATAGGAGAGCAGGGGAGAAGGGGAGGGCTCATGTCCCCTAAGCTCCCCAGTCAGGGGCTTTGGAGACTGCTCTCACCCACACACCCCCACACCCACTCCATCCACACCCACCTCTGGACAGACATCAGAGTCCTTTCCACCTTCTCTCCCATGAATGGCCGCCCCGGGGCAGGAGGGTGGAGTGTGGACCCCAGCCCTCCAGCCCCTCTTGGGGGGTGGGAAACAACAGAAAGGTGGGCCCAGTAGGGGAAGTAGAGCCTGAGCCCCTGAGTGTGGCTGAGGGAGGAGGCAGCAGTGCAGGTGCTGGTGGGGGCCTGGGGCCGCCCGACCTCTCCCATGGCTTCCTGGCTATGGTGGATGGCGAGGCCTGTGGGGAACTGGATGTTGTTCTGGCTGCTGGAGAACAGATGTATTCAGGCCTTTCCCTTGGGCGTGTCCTGCATGAAGGCGGCATGTGGCCGGCCACAGAGCATGGAGCCTCCATCCCCGTGCAGGTCCTGACAGGCCTGGGTGAGCCTCTTCCCTTCCTCCCATCCCAGCCCAGCTCTGCTCCTCTCTAGCTTGGGGGCAGCACACTCCTTATTTTGGAAATATTTCAGTAAGGAGGGTGGGAAAATCTTCCAGGGAGGCTGGCACCACAGCTGTTCTCCCCCCTCCAGGGAGGCTGGCATGGCGGCTGTTCGCCTCCCCCCTCCAGGGAGGCTGGCACAGTGGCTGTTCTCCTCTCCCCATCACACCTGCCGCCTGCGCCCGACCGTGGGCCCCCAGCTTCTCACCAGGTCTGGATGTGAGTGGACACCATTCTGGCACCTGTCTGGCACAGGGGGTAGGGGTGGCACAGGAGCCCTCCCAGGTCCCTGCCCCGCTCCTCTCACAGTGAGGCTTGCCCTGCATTTGTTTCCTGTGGCTGCTTTAACCGATTATCACCAACACCTGGCTTTAAACAACCAGAAAGCTCTTCCGGGGGAATCCCTCCTGGTCTCTCCCAGCACCGGGTGGCTCGAGGCGGTTGGTTGCTGTGGCGTGGCCACATCCTCCGATGCCTCCTCTGCCTTCACGTGGCTGCATCCTCCGATGCCTCCTCTGTCTTCACGTGGCTGCATCCTCCGATGCCTCCTCTGTCTTCACGTGGCTGCATCCTCCGATGCCTCCTCTGCCTTCATGTGGCTGCATCCTCCGATGCCTCCTCTGCCTTCATGTGGTCTCCTCATCCTTTCTCTTCTGTCTTCATGTTGCCTCCTCATCCTTTCTGTTATCTTCATGTGGTCTCCTCATCCTTTCTCTTCTGTCTTCACGTGGTCTCCTCGTCCATTCTCTTCTGTCTTCACGTGGTCTCCTCGTCCATTCTCTTCTGTCTTCACGTGGTCTCCTCGTCCATTCTCTTCTGTCTTCACGTGGTCTCCTCGTCCATTCTCTTCTGTCTTCACGTGGTCTCCTCGTCCATTCTCTTCTGTCTTCACGTGGTCTCCTCGTCCATTCTCTTCTGTCTTCACGTGGTCTCCTCGTCCATTCTCTTCTGTCTTCACGTGGTCTCCTCGTCCATTCTCTTCTGTCTTCACGTGGTCTCCTCGTCCATTCTCTTCTGTCTTCATGTGGCCTCCTCATCCTTTCTCTTGTACATACAGTTGCCGTTGGATCTAGGACTACCCCAAATCTAAGACGATCTCATCTCCAGACCCTTAACTTAATGGCAAAGGCCTTTTTCCAAATCAGCTCACATCACAGGTGCCTGGGGCTGGGAATTGGATATACATTGCGGGCAGCACTCAGCCCATTGCAGATGGGAGCATTTGAGCATCAAAAGTCATTACGGTAGGTTCGAGGGCCCTATTGTACCACATGGTGACTACCATTAATAAAACATATTGTATTCTTGAAAATTGGTGAGAGTAGTTTTAAATATTGTCACTTCAAACGCTAAGTATATGAGGTAATGTATATGTTAATTCACTCAATTTACCTTTCCACAATGTACATATATTTCAAAACCACTTGCTGTACACAATGAACACACACAAGTTTTATTTGTCTAAATAAATAAAATGTCTTAGAAAAATCATGACTGCAGTTTATTAAACCATGCTGAACATAGTTGAGTCATGAGTTCATACTAACTCTCGAAGGAAGTTACAGAACCAAGTATATTCATCCATCATTGGGAGCTATAAGGAATCACCGGGGTCCAACACGGTGGCTCATACCTGTAATCCCAGCACTTTGGGAGGCCAAGGCAGGCAAATTGCCTGAGCTCAGGAGTTCAAGCCCATTCTGGGCAACAGGGTGAAACCCTGTCTCTACTAAAAAATACAAAAAAGAAAAAAAAAGCCAGCCATGGTGATAGACAGCTGTAGTCCCAGCAACTCGGGAGGCTGAGGCACAAGAATCGCTTGAACCTAGGAGGCAGAGGTTGCCAGGAGCTGTGATCATGCCACTGCACCCCACAGCCTGGGCAACAAAGTGAAACTGTCTCAATAATAATAATAATAATAATAACTACCGGAGACTGGGTAATTTATAAAGAAAAGAGGTTTCATTGACTTATAGTTCCACAGGCTGTACAGGAAGCAGGGTCGGGGAGGCCTCAGAAAACTTATCATCACGGCAGGTGAAGAGGAACGTGGCCGGAGGACGAGAGAGTGAAGGGGAAGGTGCTACACAATTCAAACCACCAGGTCTGGGGAGCACTCACTTGCTATCACGAGAACAGCAAGGGGGAAGTCCGCCCCGGGATCGAATCACCACCTACCAGCCCCTCCTCCAATGTTAGAGATTACAATTCAACTCAAGATTTAGGCAGGGACACAAACCCAAACTACGTCACCTGGGCATGGGGCAGCAGCTTCGGTCTCCCAGGAGTGGACCCTGAGGCAGGGAGGCCTGTGCAGGATGCGTATCAGGAACTGCAGGCAGGGGTGGGAAGGACAGGGGGAGACACTGAGCCTCTAGGTCAGGCTCGGGGGTCCTCACAGGGACTCTGCAGGGGTGCGGAGTGCCCTTCCAGGTGGCGCTGAGCTGGGAAGATGGAACAGGCCTTCTCAGCCACTGGGATTGTTCAGACATTGACCATCCATTGATGGAAAAGTATCAGAAGCAGTGCCACCACCTGAACTTGCTGGTCTGGCCCAGCCTCACTCCGACAGAGGCAACCAGACCTTCTATGCCTCATGACATGGTGCATAGGGAGGCAGAAAGCACTCCTGAGCCTGGGCAACATAGCAAGACCCCATCCCTACAAAAAATTTAAAAATCAGCTGGGCAGGGTGGCGACACCTGTGGTCCCAGCTACTTGAGAGGGTGAGGCGGGAGGATCGCTCAAACCTGGGAGGTCGAGCTGTGATCATACCAGAGCACTCCAACCTGAGTGAGGGCAAGACCCTGTCCCCAAAAAAGAGAAAATCCTCCTGTGAAATATTCTCCCCAGACCACCAAACACGAATAGAATCAAGCCACACAGGTAACACAGAGGCTGCAGAAGCGAGTCCAAGGATTGCAAATCCCCACACGGCAACATCTACCTAGGACTGACTGCTCTCCTTGGAGGCCAGCATCACAAAAGAGGAGGCTGGGGTGACTGCCTTAGGCAGAGGGAGACTTTAAGAAACCCCAAAATGACCAAATACAAATGGCCCTAATTAGGAATAGTCCATCAAACTATAGAAAGACGCTCTCACACTCAGGAACACAGAGACATAGACAGGTGCATTAGTCTGTTTTCACACTGCTCAGACAGACATACCTGAGACTGGGCAACTTATTCAGCAAAGAGGTTTCATGGACTCAGTTCCACGTGGCTAGGAAGGCCTCACAATCATGGCGGAAGGCAAGGAAGAGCAAGTCATGTCTTACTTACATGGATGGTGGCAGGCAAACAAAGAGAACTTGTTCAGGGAAACTCCTCTTTATAAAACCGTTGGATCTCATGAGACTCATTCACTTTCATGAGAACAGCACGGGAAAGACCTGCCCCATGATTCAATTACCTCCCACCAGGTCCCTCCCACAACCTGTGGGAGTACGAGATGAGATTTGGGTGGGCACACAGCCAAACCGTATCAACAGGGCTTCAGATCACATGATGAAATTATTCTAAATTGTGGTAGGGGTGGTAATAGCATCGTGGTTTTATAAGAAAATGTCCCCTTTAAGAGATTCACAGCAACATCAGGGATGACAATGACTCTGGGATTTGTTTTTAAAATGCCATCCAAAGGGAGGGCAGGAGACCAGAGCCAGGGCAGCAAAGCGTTCCCGGCTCCTGAAGCAGCCCGAGGGGCATGGGGCTCACCGTGGGTGCATTCTCGATACTGTGTACCAGAAGAGGAGCTGCACCCTGTTCCTACGGGGCTCTTCCACTGCCCAAGGATGATGTTTTTAAAGTTCCCAAATTTCTGTCACTTACTGGTTCTGTGTTCTTTTAAGTTAGTCCAGAATCTCAGAGCCCCAGACACTTGAAAGAAGCTGGTACCAATTAGGAGAACAGATGGGGCCTGGGGAGGTGGAAGGGCCTGGGCCAGGTTGCAGCTCTGTGCTAACATAGTTTTCTTAGTGTGCTGTCTTGACCCAGTTTTGAGGCCCTGGCGAGAGGCAGGTCAGTTCCCTCCTTGAGCAGTGGACTAAGCCACACCCTTTACAGCCCCTCACCCTCCAGGCCACTGCACAGCCACCTGAATTGCCCCGTGGCCAAGTGCCAGACAACCATGGACAGCCATGTGCCCCGGAGCCCACCAAAATTGCCAAAATTAGCCAATCCACAGGGAGCCCAACCAACCAGCCACCCCACCTCCTGGCCACACACCAGCTGCCCGGCAGCCCAGCTGGCTGCTACCCCATCCCTGGGTGCCCATGTGGCCCTGCCCAGCAGGCAGCCTTCCTTGTTTGGAGCTGTAAGTGACGCAGCGCTCTGCCTTTCATCTCTGGAGTGTCAGCGTCCCATGCCCCACATCAAAAGAAACTTTAAAGTCTACAAAACAGACATAGGGCCGTGGTTCATGCCTGTACTCCCAGCACTTTGGGAGGCTGAGGTGGCAGGATCACTGGAGCCCAGAAGTTGGAGACCAGTCTGGGCAATACAGCAAGACCGCAACCCTGACAAAAAAAATTAGCCAGTTGTGGTGGTGCCCCCCTGTAGTCCCAGCTGCTCAGGAGTCTAAGGTGAGAGGATCACTTGAGCCCCAGAGTTTAAGGTGACAGTGAGCTATGAACACAGCATTGCACTCCAGCCTGGGTGACAGAAAGAGACTCTGTCTCTAGAAAAATGAAAATAACAAAACACCTAGAAAGGCTGGGGTGGGGCCCCAGTTCTGATGCTCACCATCTGTTTGCCCTTGGGTAACCTGCTCTCCCTTGGCTTTCTCACCTGAAGATGGGGACCCCAAATGCACCAGGCCAGTGCAGGGGCCGGGGGAGAGGACACAGGTGACTGATGCCCGGGGCCAGTGTAGGGGCTGGGGGAGAGGACACAGGTGGCTGGTGCCCAAGGACAGTACAGGGCATGGGGGAGAGGACACAGGTGACAATGTTCATAAAATACCAAGCTTCACAAATGTTGACTATAACTTCTCTCTACAGCTCCCAACATGTGTTTTGTCTCCAGCATTCCCAGCCAAGCTGTACACAACTGGTATCTTCAGGGAAGATGACCCCAGCCCAGCCCAGGTGTAAATCCTTATCATCCTCAGCCGAGTGTGGTACAACAGTCCCCTTGTCCGTAATTAGTTTGCTCCAAGGCATGGAGAGTAGCTCTGGCCCAGAGGACGTCTGCCAGGGGGTGACTAGAAAGGTCTCCTCACTCTGGACGCCACCTCTGGTAGGACAGATCAGTTTCCAGCAGGCACGGCTCCCACGGATGTCAAAAGAACCAGATAAATCACAAAACCACATCTTTTGAGACAACAGAGCACTGGAGAAGCAACGGGAACAAGATAAACTAAATGTCCAGAGTCAGGAGGCCACTTAGAGCTGACCTGAAAATTTGCAGCCCCTCTGCTCTGGGGCAGTCGCTGACTTGGGGCTGGCTGAGAACGTGCCTGTTGACAAGGCAGAGGCTGCTGCTAAGGACAGAGAAAGAAGCAACACTTCTGGTGGCTATGCAGGCCCCAGCAACCAGGCTGGAACTCTGAGAGGCCTCAAACATATGGTTGGTGTTCATCATCCTCCTGAAGCAGCTGGATTGACAGAACAGTGGAATGGGTGACGACGAGGTGTCGATGCTTCGCAGGGCTGGGGCAGAGCTCTCCAGAAGGCTGTGTATGCTCTGAATCAGCGTCCAATATGTGGTATTTCTTCTCCTGTAGCCAGGATTCACCGGTCCAGGAATCACGGGGCAGAAGTGGATGTGGCACCACTCACCATCACCCCTAGTGATCCACTAGCAACATTTTTGCTTTCTATTCGGAGACACTACGTTCTGCTGGCCTACAGGTCTTAGTTCCAGAGGGAGGAATGCTGCGACCAGGAGACACAACAACGATCCCATTAAACTGGAAGGTAAGTTGCCACCTGGACACATGGGCTCCTCCTACCTGTAAGTCAACAGGCTAGGAAGGGAGGTACAGTGTTGGAATCAGTCTACTACTCCACAACCGAGGTACAGAAGAGTATGCATGGGATACAGGGGATGCCTCGGGGTGTCTCTCAGTATTACCACGCCCTGCGATTAAGGTCAATGGGAAACCACAGCAGCCCGATCCAGCAGGACCACAAATGGCCCAGGCCCTTCAGGAATGAAGAGGTGGATTACTCCACTACAGAAAAACAAAACACCACCTGCTGAGGTGCTTGCTGAAGGCAAAAGGAATACAGAATGGGGAGCAGAAGGAGGCAGTCATCGATACCAGCTACGACTGTAATCGTCAGGAGTATTTCCTCCTTCTTTTGTTAAAGACATGTTTGCACATGTATACACCTGTACTAAGAAAACATCTCCATTTTATTTCCCTTTTCCTTTATCACGTAACATAAGGTTCACTGGCTTCACATCAGCATTTAAATATTGTTAACTTCACGTCATTGTATTTGGGTCGGGACTGGTGCGTGGCCAGTTGTACGATAGGTAACTGTATTATGTACGGCATAATTATGACCTCATTGTCTTTATTTGAAGATTATGTATGATCTCAGGAGATATGCATGGGTTCAAATTGACAAGGGGTGGAATTGTGATGGTTAACACTGAGTGTTAAATGATTGGATTGAAAGAAGCAAAGTATTGTTCCTGGGTGTGTCTGTGAGGGTGTTGCCACAGGAGATTCACATTTGAGCAGAGGCAGACCCTCCTTCAGTCTGGGTGGGCACCATCTAATCCGTTGCCAGTGCATCTAGAATGTAAGCAGGCAGAAGAACATGAGGAGACTAGACCAGCCCCGCCTCCCAGCTTCCACACCTCTCCCATGCTGGACACTTCCTGTCCTCAAACATCGGACTCCAAGTTCTTCAGCTTTGGGACTGCGACTGGCTCCCTTGCTCCTCAGCTTGCAGATGGCCTATCATGGGACCTTATGGGTTAATATTCCATAATAAACTTGCCTTTGGATACATGATAGATAACAGGTATAGACACAGACAGATATCCTATCAGTTCTGTCCTCTAGACAACGCTAACTAAAACAGTTGGTTTCACATAAATCTTAGAATCTGGCTGTCAATTTCCACACACGAAAACTAAAAGCACAGAGCCAGTGCCACTACATGCCCAGCAGCACAGCTGGCAGCAAGAAAGCTGACTGCACACCCAGCACCACGGCAAGGCTGTGGAGCCACTAGAGCTCGTCTGCAAAACCTGTGGACCTGGTACAACACTTTGGAAAGTGTTTGGCAGTGCCTACTAAAGTTAAACACACACATGTCCTGCTCCGGGTGTTTGCCTGATAGAAATGAGGGCTTGCATCCACCAAAGCACATGCAGAGGGCTCTCAGAGCAGCCTTCTTCTAACAGCCAAGACTGGACATGAGTCACACGCCCCGACAGTGGGGTGCTCAGAAGGCTAGTGATGCCAGCATTTTCACACAGCAGCACTACACACAGCAGAGCCGCTGACAGTGAGGGGACTTCAGGCACACACAGCAGCGTGGACGAACTCAGACGTATGTTATTCAGTAAAAGAAGCCAGACTTCATACTGCGAGATTCCATTTGCACAATGTTTTAAAACAGACAGAAAGGTAGCCTTTGGGGTTTCTGGAACCTGCATCTCATTACATGTGGCTGTGACACATTATTTTATATGTGTGTGTCACGTCTGTATGTTACGTAGATGATATCGTTTCATCAAGGTGTACATTCAGGTCTTGCACATTTAAGCTCTGTCTTAGTCTATATGTGCTGCTCTAATGGTACCTGAGACTGGGTCACTTATAACGAAGAGAAATTGATTAGCTCACCGTTCTGGGAGCTGGAGGTATGAGGTCAAGGTGACGGCAGTTTCGGTGTCCAGTGAGGCCACTCTCATTGTCTACGATGACACCCTGCACGCTATGTCCTCCGGAGGGGAGGAAAGCAAGACCCTCACATGGCAGAAGGCAGAAAGGCCAAGAGGGGTGCCCACCCCCTCAGCCCTTTTACAACAGCGCTAAACTCACGCATAAGGATGTCCCGCTCCTCACACCGCCACTTCGGCTATTACATTCCAACACGAGCTTTGGAGGGGACAAACCTCCAAATCAGAGCAAGCTCTATATAAATTATACCTTAATGCTTCCAATGCAATGAACAAGGATGCTCATGCAGGAACGTTCACAGAAGCACTATTTTAAACAGCCAAAACCGAGAACTCTCCGAAGCCCGTCCCTGTGGGATGGATAGGTACCTCTGGCGTGGGCACAGGCAGGACTGCTGCAGAGCACTGCAGGAACCAGACAGCACGATCCACAGCGGTGCTGACGGACCTCGGAGCCTCCAGGAGAGGACACAGAGGAGAAAGCACCTGCCAGAGGCTCCCACCATGGACAGCGTCCTGTTTACGACGCTTAACTTGTGATTTTTTTGACTTTGCCATAGGCTTCTCTGGGTATTAAATGCATTTTCGACTGTGAAAGTTGTCACAATCAAAATGAAGTAGAGTGTTAGGAAAATCACATTACCCGACAAACAGAGCCAGGGAAGGCCGTAAAGAGTGGGTTCTCAGGCTTGTACATGCCCAACAGCAAAAAACACTGCCAAAAAGGCAACCTCGCACAAAAGCCACCCAGCCACACACAGAAAACGCTTCTGCAAGGACCTCTGCCCATGGCTGCCGTCCAGCCTCAGCATGACTCTCGTTGTTGATCTTTGTGGCCAAGGATAATTATCTCAAAGCAATTGTGTGATCCTCCTCGTTTCTTCCTTTAGCATCTTTGTATTCCTTTACCTCCCTGAACACAGTTTACCACAACCTGCGTGTTTCCACTGCAACGCTCTGTTCTGAAATAAACATCTTTTCTTGCAAACAAATGACCTCTCTCTGTTATTGAGGTTGACAAGACTTACCATATTTTAGACTTGCAATGGGTTTGCTGGGACATCATCCATGTATGCATCAAGAAGCACGTGTATGTAAGATGCACCCACTATTCTGTGATATGACAACTCAGGGAGCTGGAGGTTGGTGGTGCTGGAGGAGAGAATGAGGGCACCTCCCAGATGCTGTTAATAGACTGTTTCCTGGTCTACAGGCTGATTCTGTGGATATTTCCAATTTGCAGAAGTGCATCAAGCTGGATTCTATATGCATATTATACCTAAAAACAAACAACAAACATCTTGGCGTGGGAAGGTGGGTTCCTCCTTCTTTGGGCTGTTGGGTTTGTCTGCAATGCCTGGAACTGCAGCAGCCATTCTGCGAGCATGAGGGAAGCCGTCCTGGTGACTGCATGCTGCGGGGTGAGGAGGTGGGGAAGTCCTGAGCCTTCTGCTGCTAAGCCACTGGGTTAACCACCCCTGCGCTGGCCCTACCTTCAGACTTCCTGTTACATCAGACAACACGCTTTTCTTACCGTTAATGATGTTACCTCGAATCCCATTTTCTCCAGCTGGTAGCCAAAGGCTCAGTAATCCACCCAGTACTGTGAGGGAAAGGTTCAGGCAGGAAGAGAAATCCAAAGGGAGTGACGATGGAGCGCTGGCTTTTTCTCCGGGCTCAAATTCCTTTCTAAGGGGCCTTGGGAAATTCATGCTTACAAGTCATAAAATGGTATTAAACAGGTTTTTTGACCCAGTATACCGGGGCTTTTTTTTTTTGAGCTAGGATCTTGCTCTATCACCCAGGCTGGAGTGCAGTGGTGCAATCTCAGCTCACTGCAGCCTCTGCCTCCTGGGTTCAAGCAATTCTCCCACTTCAGCCTCCTGCATAGCTGGGATTACAGGTGTGTGCCACCATGCCCAGCTAATTTTTGTGTTTTTAGTAGAGACAAACTTTCCCAATGTTGGCCAGGCTGGTCTCAAACTCCTGACCTCAGGTGATCCAGCCACCTCGGCCTCCCAAAGTGCTGGGATTACAGGCGTGAGCCACCACACCCAGGCTTGGGGCTCCCTTTTCAGCCTAACTCGGGCATGGCATTGGCATTGCATAACAGACAGCAGACCTCCTTACCTTAGTTCCTTTCTACTGACTCCAAGCATTTAGGCAAAGCGCAGCTCTGTCAATCAATTGTAAACTAAAGAATCCTAAGCCCACTAAGACCTGCAAGCCCCAGCTTCCAGATGTCCCGCCTTTTCAGACCAAACGAATATGTACCACCCCCCAGGTACTGATTCATTATTTTACCTGCAATTCTTGTCACTCTGAAATGTATAAAACCAAACTGTAACCCAGTGGCTTCAGCACCACTTTCCCAGGACTTCTTGAGGTTGAGTTTCCCAAGCCTCAGTGGCTCACTGGCATAGACTCAGAATGAACCTCTTTAAATATTTGGCAAAGCTTGGTTTTTCCATCATCAATAGCAAAAGTAACAAGGAGCCTGGGACATGCTTAGTGAGAAGCGCCATGTCATTATCCGATGTAAGTTTCCCTTCCATCTTACTTCAGATGTGCTGCTACCCACAGTACTCTTTCCTCAAAAAAAACTTTACACAAAAGCTCAACAAGCATATTGAAACCTGAAAGGAGGCTGGTGCACTGACAAAAGCACAGCTACTCCTTTTTAAGTCTGATTTGGGAAGACCAGGCCCTGTGCCCTCCCCTGCAGCCCCGCGAGACACCTGGGCGGGGTCCTGGCACTGAGGAGCTGCCTGGGAAGCCATGGCCGTCCCCGCAGGAGCGTCTCGGCTCCCAGCTTCAACCTGTACCTCTGGCTGGTGAAGTAATTTCAGGGCCCAGGAAATGGAGGCAGCAATGGTGGAAGGGGCTGTGGCTAAAGAGTGCTCGTGGAAGGCCAAGCTCCAAATGGAACCCAGAATCTGTGGATGAGGCAGCTGCTCCCAACAGCCATGGGAACTTAAAGAAAGAGAATGGCAAACTTGAAGTGCTAAATCTGCCTCAAGAGGCAGCCTGGAAGCTGGGCCTTCCTGTCCTGTAGCTAAAGAACAGAGTTCTTGCCGATATCGCTGAGAGAGCCAGAGCCGGCACCAAGTGTGATCCCAGGGCGCCCTGTGCAGATCAGCGGAGCTCCACCCCAGCAGGAGTGCAGTGCGAAAGAGCATCAGCCGGGAGCCGGGGGAGAAGAGCGGAGGACCCGAGAGTCTCCTGCAGCCCAGCCTGCATTCAGCCAATGCGGCCACATCTGAAGAGGCTGCACCCACCCTGTCTAGCACCCTGCACCCACTGCACCTCCAAGACAGGGCAGGAAAAAGCTGTTCGCACCCATGTCCCTCCCAGGTCCCCACTACCCAGATGGCCAGCTTACTTCTGACTGCAGTCAGAATGTCATGCACGCCCCAGGGAACTAAGCATATTCAGACCTGAAAGGAGGCCGGGCGCGGTGGCTCATGCCTGCAATCCCAGCACTTTGGGAGGCCAAGGCGGGCGGATCACCTGAGGTCAGGAGTTTGAGACCAGCCTGGCTAACACGGTGAAACTCTGTTTCTACTAAAAATACAAAAAATTAGCCTGGCATGGCGGTGCATGCCTGTAATCCCAGCTAGTTGGGAGGCTGCGGCAGGAGACTCGCTTGAACCGGGGAGGTGGAGGTTGCAGTGAGCCAAGATCGCACCATTGCACTCCAGCCTAGGCGAGAAGAGCGAAACTCCATCTCAAAACAAAAACAAAAACAAAAACCTGAAAGGAGAAGGCTACCTGGCAAAAGAGTCACAAGAGTTTGTTATTTTATATCAGCAAACATCTGGTAAACAGAAGTAGAGCTGGGGAGGGCGTCATTTTGGATTGAGCTCACGTGCTGGTCTGGACACCCTCAGCAGAGACCTCATATTCAAAGGGATAGCTCTAGCAGCTGTCAAGGGCTCAATTTGCTCACCTTGGTGACAAAAACCTGGAATTCACAGTGGCCAGGTGGAGCCGAGAGGTGCAGCTAACAAGGAAGGAGGCCCTAAGCCAGGTGCAGAGCACAGAGGCCCCCAGCTGGGGACGGAGGCCCAGCCAGCATCTGTGCTGCATTCTTCGGGGCCGGGGCCAGTTCACAGGCCCGATATCCTCCCGGCCGCCTGCACAGGGCTACTGCCATTTGTCTGAGGAGCCGGCAGCTGAGGAAGGAAAGCACTGATCTCCCAGGGAGTCTGGCACGGGCTCCAGGCCATCACCGCTTTTTCTGGGCACCCTGGCTGCCCAGGGGTTTTGCAGTGTGGTTGGGACGTACGAGGGTGAGGTGACAGAGTTGTGACCCAGTTCTGCCCTCAAGCTCAGTGGGACTAGAACCTCTCCCTTGGTGACTCCCCAGTCCCGAGGTGCAATGGCTACACCCCCAGCTTGCAGGGTCAGCTCATGGGCTCCCCGATCATGCAGGAAGGACGTCACCACTAGCGAGGCCACACCGGAGGTCTGGCCATCAGCACCACGGCCAGGACCCATCCCCTCACTCCGGACTCATCACCCTCTGGTGAAGGGAAAGCAGGACCTGAGGAATAACAGTGACCATCAGAAGCTCAGGGGGCCATTTAACCACAGGTCTACGCTGGCTCTTGGAACACAGGGCTAGTGATCTGGAAAATGCGTTTTTCTCCTGACCAATAAGCAGAAAACACACAAATGGGTTCCCTCATCTGCCAAGGGTGCAGCAGTCCCTTCCCGTCCTGCTCCGGGCCTTCTCCAGCCAGCCCTGTGCCTCCATTTACACTGAGGGGCACTGGGCTCCAGGGGGCAGTGTCGCTGGGCAGCCCATCACGAGCCAGTGTTTGATCAATGGAGTCTGTTGGCCTTTAGGCGGCCAACACGGCCTAGTTCCCTGGAGAGAGGGAGGGATAGTGGGGCCCCTGCCTGACACAGCAGAGGTAAAGCCTCTGTCACGGGGTCGAAGATGACAGGAAGTGCATCCAGGACACTGCAGTTCGGAAGCCCCATCCGCCTCTCCCTGTGAGATCCCACCCTGCGCTACTATGTGAGCTTAAGGCTCTGGCAGCCACAGACTCTGGCTGAGACAGGAGGGCTGTGCCCTGGGGTTAAACACAGGACTTCATAAATCAGGCTGGAGAGGAGGAGCGGGGGGCAGGTAGGTGGGAGCAGGAGGCCCAGGCTGAGCCCCACACAGTAGGGAGGAAGAGAGGTTGCTGGTGGCCATTGCTTTTCCTGGAGGGCTGGGTGGGGCTGGGGGCTGGGGCCCTCCATCCGCCCTCCACCCAAGCCCACTCAGGAACAGAAGCTCAGGTGGCCCTGCCAGCATGAGGACATCCCCATGACGTGGTCCTGACATGCACAGGACCACCCTCACCCACCTCACACCCCAGATGCAGTTGGACCCAAAGGACAGACTATGAGAAGCCATCACGGTGGCCCAGGAGGGCCTGCATCCCCAGAGTCACCAGGACCACCTCTGGTGCAGGGTCAGCTGCCCATCGCCATCTATGGGCAGAGGGAGATCCTGCCCAAGACCTCCTCCCGTGGCCTCCTCCCTCATCTTCCCTGGTTCCCCACGTAACCTCCTCTCCTCTCCCCTGCCCCTCCAGTGGGGCCACTGTGGAAGACACTGTAAGTTCTGCCTCCACACCTGCCAGGAGTCAGAGTGGGATGTCCCCGCAATGTGGTCCTGACGTGTAGAGGCTGCCAGGAGCCGTGCCACCCCCAAGGCTGGGGCCCATGCCATAGCCCAGTACGGGTTCCTGCCCGCCCTGGGCTGCACCTCTCTGGCTTCTCCAGCAGCTGCTCTCCCTCCACACACCCTCACCCACCCACACACAGATCCCACCCTGAGCTCAGCCATCAGCTTCCTGCCTTCCAGGGACAGCAGGGCCCAGGCCTCTGGTTCCCAGGCCTCTGCGGGGTGGGGGGGTGGGTGGTCAGCCAGAGCAGAAGACACTACCCTGCAGATCAGAAGCGAAACACAGACCCTGACAGAAGGCAAGCCCAGCGGGCACAGTCTCCACAGGAACACACAGCAGCGGTGAGATCCGGCCTGCTCCTGTTCCTGCAGAAAGCAGCGTCCTCCGCTTCCTGTTTTTCTGATTAGGATGTAGAGAGTTTCTTCACTGTCATACAGCTGCAAAGTATGCCCGCATCGTTATTTTTAGTCTCTTAATATTGTGAAATTGTTACATCGTTTCTAACATTTTAACAGTCTCCATGTGAAGGAGATTGATTCTAAATGGATAAAATAAATGATGGAACAATGTGTTCCTTGCTCTTGCATTTTTCCGAGAGGGGAAACCAGCACAGCCACGGGGGGATGTTAAAGTCAAGTCTTGAATCCCTCAACCAGGCCGAGGGCACCAAGCTCTGGTCCTTCATGGAGAAGGGTCTCTGGAGAGGATGGTGCCCAGGCCCTGCTCCAGAAATCGAAGACAGACAGCGGCAGGAGGCAGTGGGGTGGGAGCGTGGAGGACTGTCTGAAGCTGTGTTGAGCGGAGCTAGACAGAGGTCAGTCACTCTCACAACTGGGGGACAAGAGGGACCCCTTTGGAAGAGCGAGGGAAGGGAGACTCTCCAGGGTTGTGCTGGTGGGGCTGAGGGTGTCTAAGGACTAGGAATTTGAGCATGGAGGGTTCCGGGTGTGGAGCAGCGCTGAGGGGAGCTGGGAGGCCAGGGAGGGTACCCAAGTGAACCACATGTGAACGAGTTGATGAAGGAGCTTCTGGAACCAGGGTGTGTTTCCCTCACGGGTTCTAGGGGTGCATGGGAACGGCAGGACCCATGGGAGCTCCTTCCCCTGGCCCACCCATCCAGAGCTACCTCTGAGTGCTAGATTCCAGGAAAGAGAAAAGGCTTGTGCCTCAGTGTGCATGGTGGGCAGCCTGCCCAGCCTGGCACTGTGGGGTCATCAGATTCAGAGAGTGCCAGGCGCAGTGGCTCACGCCTGTATTCCCAGCACTCTGGGAGGCCGAGACGGATGGATCACCTGAGGTTGGGAGCTCAAGACCAGCCTAGCCAACATGGGGAAACCCCGTCTCTACTAAAAATACAAAAATTAGCCGGGCGTGGTGGTGCAAACCTGTAATCCCAGCTACTCAGGAGGCTGAAGTAGGAGAATCACTTGAACCCAGGAGGTGGAGGTTACAGTGAGCCAAGACTGCATCACTGCACTCCAGCCTGAGTGACAGAGCAAGACTCTGTCTCAACAACAGCAACAAAAACAGAGAAGCAGAGTAACCCCAGGAGAAGCCCCTCATTGCCCACCCAGGGAGGAAGGTCTGGAGTCTGCTCTGAAAAACAAGCCCCTCCCTCTGCCAGACTCAGGTTCAGTGAGACAGGACAGGGTTGGCTGCAGAGAGGGCGAGAAGGAGCCCAGAGCAGCGAAAGCAGCAGCAAGGGCCAGCGCCTCTGCAGCCCACATCTGCCTCAAAAGGACCTGCACTGCACACTTGCCCCTCAGTCAGAAACATTTCCCACCCTTCCTTATAGAAAAACTCTGCTCACTGAGGCCCAGCCACAAGGTGCCCTCCTCCCTCCCGATGCCTTCCCTGATTCCAACCCCAATCACTGGGCCAGCTGCCTGCTGGAAACGGCAGTGCACAGGCCTGGATCTGACTCCAGCTGGTGTCAACACAGGAAGGGCATACAGGATAGGAGCCCAGGCCCAGGACGGGGCCACACAGCCCCTCAGAACAGCAGAGCCCATGGCCCCACCTGGGCATGACGCCAGCATGGACCCTGCCCACCAAGCCCCACCCCCTCCATGTCACCCAGGCAGGAGGGAGTGTGGATGGCTGGGCATGCCCTGTCCACAACCAGCACCAAGGTCTGAGCCCAAGGCTGCTGCTGCCAGAAAGAGACACGTGACTCACGCAGGCCCCACCTGGGAGGAGAGCAGCTGTGTCAGAAGGGCCAGTCCCAAGAGCCAGCCCGGCCCAGCCGCAGAGCAGGCAAGTCCAGGCCCCACGGCACAGAGGTCTGCAGGCCAAGAGCTGGGGTGACCAGGCTGCCCTTAAAGGGCACCTTGGGGCATGGGCATTGCTCAGGGAGGAGGCCTGGGCTTGGAAAGGTGGTGGAGCCCAAGGGCGCAGGTGCAGGCTCTAAAATGGCCCATGGCAGCCGCCCTCAGGACCACCAGCTCTTAGCCCTGGCTCTGGGGGACCACCGCCCTGCCCTGAAGGTCTCAGGGGTCATATCTTCACCCTGGAGTGTCTGAGAGGTCATGATCCTGTCCTGGATGGAGGCTTGAGAGAGGCTGTGCGGTGCCTGGGTGGGATGAGGGGGTCGGCTCCACAGACAGAGCCTGCCACACCCACCTGTTGGCTGGGAGCAGTGCTGGGGGACCAAGTGTCTGCCATTTGTGGGTCCTCCTTCACAGTCACGCTCCATCCCAAGTGGCAGCTCCCGTAGGGGCTGGATCAGACCCAGCAGCCTTTCCTGGGCGGGACAGAGGGAACAGCCGCTCAGTTGCGAGCACTAAATTTAACTCAATCTGCGAATCAAATGTGCTCTGATTGTCCTTAGGTGATTCGGCAATAAGCCCTGGCCTGGGCTGGGCAGTCTGCACCTGGGCTGAAGAGGAGCTGGGCCCAGAGGGAGGCAACGTGCAAGGGCCTGGGCCCCGGGAGAGGGGAGGCGGCAGGTGGAGACTCCCTGCCCCCTAACAGTCCTGAGAACCCCAGTAGCGCCCTTCCTAGGAGCAGCTCCTGCGCACTAGATTCAAGGGCCTGTAGTGGGAGCCGGGGCGGGGCGCAGGGAGGCGGGACGACGGGGAGGCGGGGTGACAAGGAGGCGGGCGTGGGGGGAGGCGGGGCAACAAGGAGGCGGGGCGAATGGGAGGCGGGGCACGGGGAAGGTGAGGCGATGGGGGCGGGGCGATTGGGAGGCGGGCTTGAGGGCGGGGCGACGGGGAGGTGGAGCGATGGGGAGGCGAGCTTGAGGGCTGAGCGACGGGGAGGCGGGGCGATGGGGAGGCGGGCTTGAGGGAGGAGCGATGGGGAGGTGGAGCGATGGGGAGGCGGGGCGGGCCTTGGGGAAAGCAGGGAGAGGGCGAGTCGGGGCTGGATGAGGGAGCAGGGGAGGCGGGTCCGTGGGGAGGTGAGTCCATAGGGAGGCGGGGCAGTGGGATAGGCGGGCGGAAAGCAAGAAGGTGCTGGGAGGCAGGTTGGGGTGAGACCACAGGCAGACGGGCGGGGCGGGGCGGGGCGGGGCGGGGCTGGGGGGAATGGCACCAGGTATGAAGAGAATGGGGCCTGCGGGGTGTGTCCGCATGAGCACCGCTATGGGTGACCCTGGCTTGGAAAGTGGCCTTGCAGCCTTGGACTGGGAAGGGCTGGACGCTGGGTGGGTGCCCATAGAGTGGAAAGAATGACAGTTTCGAGATGAATGAAGGTGAGATGTTTGACTCGGTGGCTGAGACATCAGACAGGTATTCCCAGCCTCAGGCGCTGTCCTAAGCCCAGCAAGTCACCTCATCCCATGAAGGAGCTGAAGCCCGGGAAACCCAAGGGGCTAGTCCAGGACCCAGAGCCTGGGGAAGGAAGAACCCGGTCTTAAACCCAGGCAGCTCATTCCAGAACAAACTCAACCTCTGTTACAGGTGGCCGGCCAGAAAATGCCCCACCCCACCCGTTAAAAGTCGGGGAAACTGAGGTCTCAGAAGGCGAGCGCAGTCCCGGAGCACAGGGACCTCCAGAGACCCCCCAGCAGGGGCTTAGGGAGAAGGAGGGGGTGAGGCTGGAGTCCCCAGGCCAGAGGGGTGTGGATGGCCCAAGCTCCAAAGCACACAGATGTGCAGGCTTGACCCTGGCTCCGGGCTCCCGTCCAACCCTGGCTGCTGCCCCACCCCTCTGCTGTGCTGGGGAGAGGGGCAGCTCGGAGCCTGGACTCTACCCTCTGCATCCTCCCCTAGGGGCTCTGCATCCGCTTTGGTAGAGGGGGTTGGTTCAGGGAGAGGCCTGGGGGTGCCAAGCCTCTCCCAGAACAGCCATCTCTCACACAAGGCCAGAAGGGAGGTGAGGCTGATGGCTTTCCCAGCTGGAGGCCGAAGGAGAAGGCTCAGCAGCTCTGGAAAGCTCTGCACAGGACACAAGCAGGAACAGCACTGCAGACAGAGGGAACAGCAGGGGCAAAGGCTGGAGGTGCAAGTGACGGGCAGTCAGGAGGCCTCAGGACCGGCAAGCACACTGCTGAGTGGGGCTGAGGAGGAGGTGAACACACAGCCTTAGCTTGGGGACATTGACTGTGTTTTTATTTAAACACTCTTAAAGGGGCCTGGGTGGGATGCTGGCTCTGGGATGAAGATGCTTGGCCAGTGATTGGCAAATAGAGGGTCTGTGACCCAAGTTCCTGTGGCTGTGGAGCCCAGACATGGGGTTAGGGTGTATCAGGCATGGCCCAATCCGAGGCGAGGCTCCCTGTCCTGCCCTGCGGGGCCGAGGCACTGAGCAGCAAGCCAGGGCAGGGCCAGCAGCTCCTGTGGCCAGCACCACCTTCAGCCGCCACAGTACAGGTACACAGGACGCTCCAAGGCCAACCACAATGACTTCTCCTTCCCCTCTGGCACCAGAGGTCTTGAAGGGAAACGACAGTCCCTGGCCTGGAGCCTGGAGCTGGGGACCAGTGTGAGGCCCATTGTTTGAGGCTGGAGCTGGTGGGGGCCACTGGGAAGCCCCCGGCAATGCCCTTCATCCCACTTACCGCAGCTCCAGAGCCCTACACAAGGACTCAGAGTCTGGGACACAGCAGCGACCGGTGAGATGAAGGCGCTTGGAGCTGTCCTGCTTGTCCTGCTGCTATGCAGGTGGCCAGGTACAGAGCAAAGGGTAACCCTGTGGTGGGGGGCAGTGGGCGTAGTCCCGGAGCAGGACCTCCAGGGACCCCCAGCAGGGGCTTAGGGAGAAGGAGGGGATGAGACTGGAGCCCCTAAGCCAGAGGGGCATGGATGGAAGCTGACCTGGGCCCCCGAGAGTCCCCAAACATCTGTGGCCCTATTTACGTGGGGTGTGAGGAGGGGCTCACACCCCACGTAAATAGCCAGCCCACAGCAGCCGCTGTTGTAACACCAATGCCAGGGCATGCTTGGCTGCAGGACAGTGAGCAGGGCATGTGGGGGCCAGAGGTGACACCAGGTAGGCTGCCCTGGGGTCTGTGGAGGGGGGCCAAGGAGTGGGGAGCACAATTGCCCAGAGCCGGTATTTTAAGTATCTGGGTAGCTGAGGCTTACAAGCATTTTTACACGGCCAGGGAGAGGGCAGGCAGAGCCGGAAGAGGAGGAGGAGGAGGAGGAGGACTACAGGCCAGATGGCTACGACGAGGAGGATGAGGACGAGGTGGAAGAGGAGACCGACAGGCTCCCTGGTGGCAGGGACAGAGGTACAGCCACCCGACCCCAGGGCCCTTCTCCGCCTGGAGTGTTCTGGGCGGGGCTGTGGTAGAAGCTAACAGGCCAAAGCCCTGCTGTGAGCTTGCCTCCAGCAGAATGGGGGATGCCCAGCGCACCCCTCACTTCTCCTGGTCACCACGACACTCAGTTGCCTTCCAGAGTCGGGAACAGGGGAAGAAGCCGCCAACTGGGAGTGAGTGGTGCCAGGATGTAAAGTTAGACAGGAGCTCACCCAGCAGAGAAGGGCTCATTGGGGCCAGGGAGACAGCAGGTGCAGGGCCCCAGGGTTGGGTTCAGTTTGGTGGGGCAGAGGGAGCAGCAGGGTGGGCCGCCCTGTGCAGGGGAGGGCTGGACTGCCTGCTGCAGGCTGGGGAGCCAGGGAAGTGCTGAAAGCAGAGCAGAGTGGGGCTAGTAAGAGCCCACCCTCAGCGTCCACTCGCATGCCCCCTGTACAGTGGGGCCACCCTCTGCTCTCCCCCATCTGAAGAATAAAGCAGAGCAAATTGCTGCATCCAACCCACTGCTGGCCCCTCAAGCTGGGCTCCCAGCATGCCCCACTACACCCAGCCCACCCCACCCCCAGGGCCCCCAGGCCTGCCCTCAGCCCAAGCCCCAACCCACACACCCATGAGGTGTCCCCTGTGAGGTCCTCTTCTGCCAGGCCTGGTGCTCCTGGAGGCAGGACTGTGTCAGACTCACTGCCAGGTCTTCCATCCCACAGCAGGAGCCTGGGCAGGACTGTCACAGGAGCTGAGTGATAAGGGAAAGCTCACCCTTCCTGGCCCGAAATCCCTCACCCCTGAACACACAGGCTCACGTGCATAGCACAGCTCCCAGGGCCAAGCTGGGGTCACCAGCCCATCTGAGCAGTGGGTACCGAAGTCTCAGCAGGCTAGGCTTTGGGGGCACAGCTGAGAACGCGGAGGTGGACAGCGGTGTGGGAGGAGACCCAGGGGACGCAGCCTTGGCCTGAGCCCAGCTCGTCCGCAGTGCTGCTTCGGTGCTACACCTGTCAGTCCCTGCCCAGGGACGAGCGCTGTAACCTGACGCAGAACTGCAGGCACGGCCACACCTGCACCACCCTCATTGCCCACGGGAACACGGGTAAGTGGGCGTGGAGCCCCAGCACGTGCACCCCCAGGCAGTGGGAAAGCTGAGGGCCCTAACAGAGCCCTGCAGAGCCACCTCGGAGGCCCTGCCCAGCTTCAGCCCCTGTTCCCCACTCCCGTCCCCAGAGTCAGGCCTCCTGACCACCCACTCCACCTGGTGTGCAGACAGCTGCCAGCCCTTTACCAAGACAGTCGAGGGGACCCAGATGACCATGACCTGCTGCCAGTCCAGCCTGTGCAATGTCCCGCCCTGGCAGAGCTCCCAAGTCCAGGACCCACTGGGCAAGGGGGCAGGCGGCCCCCGGGACAGCTCCAAAGCTGTGGGCATGGCCCTCCTGCTCACCCTCCTCGCCGGCCTTGGTGCAATAGAGGCTGGGAGACCCTGACCCACCCTGACCATGGCCCCTTGCCACCCCCAGGAGACCCTGACCACGGCCCTCCCCACACCTGGGAGACCCTGACAACAGCCCCTCCCCACCCCTGAGAGACCCTGACCACAGCCCTCCCCACTTCCAGGAGACCCTGACAACGGCCCCTCCTCACCCCTGGAGACCCTGACCACAGCCCTTCCCAGCCCCAAGAGACCTTGACCCACGGCCTCTTCCTACCCCGAGCCCACCTGACTCACCCCTGGCCTGGCCAGCACTCTGTCTGGTACCTGCTCCTCCTGCCCCTGCACCAGCTTTGGAGAATGAATTCAGAGTGCCCTGGGCGATCCAGCCATCACAAGCCCCCTGCCTGGTTGCTTCCTCTGTTCCTGGCTTCATCCTTCGTTTCCTCTCCCCACCCACCTGTGAGCGTCAGAACGGCAGCACGCGGGCACCAGGTCCAGGCCTTGGCCACCATGCCCCAGGACCTGTAGCCCTCATGGGGGTAGGGGTGCCCACCAGCCCAGCCAGGCAGAGATGACACCAACCACATGCCTGGGGCCCCCCATGACCAATCCTCACCCTTGACTTTCTGCTGTGGGAATCCTTCCATCTGCTAGTGGCCACATGGGCCCGCCCTGCCCTTCCCCAGGGTGGCCTTCCCACTGTCCGGAAGGAAGAGGCTTTGGAGGGAGGCTGTGGTCACCCCTAGGAGAGACAGGCCTGGGGGGCTGCGGGCTAGAGCAGGAGACACGTGGAGTTGATGAGAGGAGAGGAGTAGATGAGATGGAATTTTTCCAGCCTCATCCTGGCAGCACTCTAGATTCCAGCCCCCAGGTCCCTAAGCCTGATGGGTGTCATGGAGGGGCCCGAGGGTGACGACGGACAGGCTACTCTGTGCCAGGGAGGGGGAAGAATGGGCCTGCGGCTTCCTGCAGGAAGCAAGACTGGGTAGCAGAGTCGGGCAGGTAGATGGCCCATTCTGGGAGGTCCCCAGGGGCTCCTCTGGCAGGGCTGGTGACTGCTCCAAGCTCTGCCTTCGCCACAGCACTGGGACAGCAGGCAGAGGCCCAGCCTGGGTCACAGCTCAGCCTCTCACTTGGGTCTCAGTTTCCCCTTCTGAGAAGTACAGAGCGAGACTTAAAGAACCCCTGGATCCCTGCCAGTTCTACACCCCATGCACCAGGAAGCCCAGAGTGCTGCCTGGCCCGCTGAGTTCATCCCAGCAGGCACAGGAGGCCTCCACCAACTATTTTCTCCTTTCCCTCAATAAAAAAACCCACAATGCCTAGCTGGGGGTCTCAAGGCAAATGCCTTAGGTGGAGGGGTCACGTCTTTCTCCTTCCCTTCTTCCTTCCTGTTGGCTGAGGTGATGAGTGGAGCTCAGCAACAACTTTGCACCATGAGGCAGGACCAGGCATCAGGGCAGCATGGCCAGAGGGGCCCAGCTTGCTGCCGGCAGGGGGCACTGCCTACCTCAGGGTCCCCTTACCTGGGAGGGGAATAAATTTCTCTCGTGTGGAAACTAGTGATTTGGGGTCCCTCTGTTACTTGCACTTTGCACTCACACATGCAATTGTGTGCGCACAAACACGCAGCCTACAGTCTTGCTGGAGCACAGTGCAGGGCTTGGGCTGCCTGTTTGGAATCTTGGGTCCAGCCCTCCCCAGCTCCATGGCCCTGGGAACGCCTTCACCTCCCACTGGACTCTGTTAAGCGGGAGTCCAGGAAAGCCCTCCTTGTGGGCTGCAGTGAGGCTCCACCGGGGCGCCGCGGGCCAGGGCTTACAGCCGCATGCCTGGCAGAGAGCACATGCTGGATAAATGGGAGCTGTGGCCATCAGGACCCTTCTCGTGACCCCACTCTTCACTTGCCGTCAGTACATGCCCCACCCGAGCAGCCCGAGACCCTCACGATTCAAAGAAACCTCATTAACCATACCCAACTTAGAAACGCTGAGTGACATAACCTGAGTTCGCCAAATGCTTCTTGCACGCAGCTGCCTTAAAGCCCTGCACAGGTCTGTGTGACAGAGCCTCGCCCCTCCCCACCCACACCACCTCTGGGTGTGCAGTCTGAAACCACTGGCTGTACGGCCTGCCCCGGCCTTGGGTTCCTGTCTTATCCCAGGGTCCTGGGCCCTGCCAGCAGCTGGGTCCCTCATCCTTGCCCAGGAAGGATGAGGAAGCAGAAGCCCAGCCGGACTCCCCTGGGCTCTCACCTGCCCTGATCAAAGGCACGGGAGCTGAGCATGTCCCTGCAGCTTTAGAAGCTGGTGAGGGGCCAAAACGGGGACAGAGAAGACCACTGCTGGCACCCACCCTAAACACCACCCTCAGCAGTCCACAGAGGGCTTTCTCTTGGCACCCACAGGCTCTGAGCAGGAGGGGGCATCACGCTTAGCTGGCTAAGGTGCCCTGTCACAGCCCACCTGAGGTAGGAAAGGCTGCAGCTGGGACGTGAGGCTGGAGCTCAAGGTCCCACAGCTGGGCCGTGCAGATTTGGGATCCGTCCCAGGGCTTCCTGCCAACCGCAGCCACTTCCCACGGGTGTCCCAGGCTCCAGGACGCCTGAGCTGGGGAGGAGCTGGATGCCAGCCAAGACCCAGCCATTTCCAGGCCAAGTCCAATCTGAGCCAGGTGGATCAGTGGTGCCAATGGGCAGATGGCCACAACCAAGACATCCCAGGCGCCACCTCAGAGCCCAAGGCATGCTGTCAGTCTCAGGAGTGAACACAGAGGGGCCACACTTTCTCATCCAGCCTGGGCAGCAGGGAGACTGGGGACTGGGGGTGCTGGGCAGGGAGGGACAGAGCCCCGGCCCTAGAGTCCCCGTCCATCTGTACCGGTTTCCCAAGGCTGCCAGGACAAATCACACAAACCTCGTGACCACACAAGCTCATGCTGCCGTTCCAGAGGTCAGAAGTTAAAGTCAAGGCTCTGGCTGGGCTGTGTTTTCTCTAGAGAGAATCCACTGCCTGCCCCACTCAGCTTCAAGAGGCCGACTGCACTCCTTGGCTCATGGCACTTCCTCCACCTCCAAAGCCTCTCCAGCCACTGCTCCCTCACCGCCGTCCCAAGTCAGCTCTGCCTCGGACCCCTGCTTACAGGGACTCTGTGACCACACTTAGGTCCCTCCTGGAGAATCTGAAGCCATCTCCCATCTCAGGTCCTCTGCTTCCTCATGGCTGCAAAGTCCCTTTTGCCATAGAAGGCACATTCGCAGGCTCGAGAATTTGAAACTGGGTATGTCAGGGACCTTTCCTGAGCCCACATCAGCCTCTCCCTGGACACCTGCCTGGAGACTGTCCTCTGGAAGCCACTGTCTGGGGAGGATCAAACCAAGCTCCCTGGCTCAAGGGGTCACAGTCCCAGGAAGGGGCCTTGCCGGGACCCTGGTGGCCGCAGTCCAGAAGTCAGCCCCGCAGTTCTGTCTTCCTGCCCCAAAAGAATTCAGACCCCTTTGCCCCTGCTCATCAAGAGAAGGCTGCCAGAGCTTTGCTCTCACTCCATCTCTCCTGCACCCCTCGGGTCTGCCCACAACCATGTCTCCCAGCCATCAAAACTGACCAAAAGCCGGGTGCAGTGCCTGACTCAACTCATAGGACAAACCCTAACCACGCCTCCCTCCCCCGGGATCTCTGGCCACACCCATATAAGGACACACACAAGGGGCATCTGACACCCCCAGGACTGGGCCCCCCACCTTCGCCCACCAGCCATTTGGGGACAGGTGGACTCAGATACATGGGTGGGGCAACCTGGGTGGGGTAGACCCAAGGGAGTGCAGAAGAGACAGTGAGAGCAGGACTCCGCCTCGAACCCTGGGGGACATGGGAGTCTCCCCAGAGCCCACCAGTCCATCCCCTCCCTCCTCTTCAGGGGCTGCGGCCTGCAAGCGCTGCTCCGGCACTCACTCTCTGAGGGATGGAGCCAGCGTTGCCATGGAAACGGGCATCTAGGAGTGGAATTCGTTCCTAACACGCTCGGTGTTTTGTCTCTTAATTCATTGGACTTAATAGTGACGTCCCTGCGGTGGAGGAACTGGTGAAGGGCCCGGCTGCAGAAGCTCGCCTAGAGGCCAGCCCTCCCCCAGCCCTGCCTGGGTCCCTGGTGAGCCTCTGAGCCCGGCTCCCGTGGCTCAGTGGTGTCCCCAGCAGGCTCTGAAGTGCACTGCAAGTCACGCCGCACCGTGGGCAAAACCAGCTCTCTTTCTTCTCTCCCCTCTCCGCTCTGGAGGCCACCAGCCTCCCGGGGACCCCTGGGTTACGCAGCTGCCACCCTGCCCTGACCCTGCAGTGCCTCAGGCTCCTGCCCCTTGCCTCAGGCTAGGGAGCCCAGGAACCCAGGGAAAGGGAAACTGCCACACCCCTCCCCGAAACCTCTTGCAGCTTCTAACTCCCACGGCCTTGGCTCCGGACCACAGCTCCAGGGAGCACAACTCCAACTCCACCTCCATGTGAAGAGACCCGAGGAGTGAGAAACAAGATGAAGTGGAAAGGGGTGAAACGTCAGCTGGGCGTCATCAAACTAAAGGCGAGGCGGTGTCCTCCCTGCCCCTCAGCCCTTCCTGGAGCTCCGGGCCAGCAGGGGTCTCCAGCGCCAGTGGGAGGGGAAGCCTGTCCCACCTGGCCCCGCTCAGCCTGAGGTCTGGATCAGTTCCCAATGCTTTCAGTAGCAAGGAACAGGAACAGAAAACCGTCTCATTGCAACTTTAAAATAGAAGCTTCATTTTGCCAGTAAAAAAATTGTGGAGGCAGGTGGCTGCGGGCACCCCTGAACCACCCAGGGACGAGTGTGCAGGGGCCTGGCTGTGCCTGTCGGGGAGACCCCACTTAACCTGCAGGGAAGCAGGGAGCACTGCCCTTCCTGATCACCCATGGCGGCCCTAGAATTGCACCATCAACCAGAGTCTGCTGCTGGCAAAGGGGCCCGGAGGTCTCCGTAATCGGACCACGCACCTTGGGTCACGGAGCTCGGAGGGTACAAGTTCCGGTACAGGGCAGGAGTGGGGGAAGTGGGAAGGGGTGGGGGCCAGTGCCTGAGGCCCCAGATGCCTGATGCCCCTAGGGAGGGCCAGAGGGCACTGCCAGGCCTTCACGAGCTCAAAGAGGGGTCCTGCTGAGACCTGCCCCCACCCCTCCAGGCCTTGTCCTCTTCTGTAAAGGGGAAGCTGGCCCTGGAGCTTCCGAACACTTCCAAGGGAACCTGGTCAGCCTGCGGGAGACCCAGCAGGATGAGGGGAGGCAGAGTCTCCAAGCCACAGGCTGTCCAGGATGTGTGGCTCCTTCCTGCAGGGGGAGGGGGGCTGGTGGGGAGGCACACGGGTTGCAGCCAGACCCCCAGAGCCACCTGGGGCAGGAGACCCCAGGCCCGGTGCCAGCGCCCTGCCCCTTCTGCAGGCCCTGCCCCAGCCACCAGCCACTGAGGCCCAGCCAGTCCTCCTCAGCCTAGGGCGTCCCTGGGGAGCTGCCAACCTCAGCACCCAGCCTCTGTCCCTGCTCCCCAGCCTCTCCCCTGGGCCTTTGTCCCAACCCTGGGCTCTGCCCCTACTCCAGGCCCCCTCCCAGGCCTCTGTTTACCCCATCCCCAGCCACTGACCCCCACCCTGGGCTTCTTCCCCTCAACCCTGCACCTCTGTTCCCCACTTCGGCCTCTGTCCCCCACCCCTGACCTGTGTCCCTACGGGGCCTCTGTCCTGTTCTCTGTGCAGCATCCATGTGGGTTCCCCAGGGGCCATTGCCTGAGCACTTTGGCAGCTCTGAGTGGCCGCCAGGTCTTCCAGCTCCAGCGTGGGAAGGGCCTGCAGCTCTCAGCCGCACTCTGTGAGCCACACCCCGCAAGCCCCTGGTGTTCCTGGCGGCATGAAGGTGTCACAGGCCCTCCAACCAGAGCAACCCCATCTTGAATAGGGGCTGGGTAAAATGAGGCTGACACCTGCTGGGTTCTGGGACTTTGGATGTTCAGTCACCAGGATATTACAGTTAAGGGAACAATGTAATAATGTTTGCCAAACAGATCCAGGAAATAAGGTCCTGATGTCCAATGTCTTAGGAACAGAAGGATTCTTGGTTTGAGAATGAGTTTCTCTTTGAAGATAATAATATATAGATTCTTGCAAAAGACAGTAATTACACACAGATAAGCAATCCTTTCTCTGGAGCCCTAGCAGAGCTCACCTCCCCGTAATTTTTTGGCTTTCTTGTCTCATATATAAACTCGCACTGCACTAAGGCGGCACATTCCTCCTCGTGCTTTCAGGAATACCCACTCTGTCTACGGAGTAGCCATTGTTTATTCCCTTACTTTCTTAATAAACCTGCTTTCTGTGGACTCGACCTGGATTCTTTCTTGCACAAGATTAAAGAACCCTCTCTTAGGGTCTAGATCGGGACCCCTTTCCAGTAACAAAGATAATGGGCAAACCAGCCTAGAACCTGGTAACCCTGGGACCTGGGACCCCTGGAACCCTGGAACCCTGGAACCCTGGAACCCTGGAACCCTAGAACCCTAAGAACCCTGGAACCCTGGAACCCTGGGAACCCTGGGAACCATGGAACCATGGAACTCTGGGAACCCTGAGATCCAGGAGCTCCATTGGTCAGGCCCTTCTTTTCCTGGAGCCTGCCCTGAGACTCTGGGGGACATACCCCAGGGCTGATGCCAGCATCCTCGCTCCTTCAGGATCTAAGGACTCGGCTTTCCCTGAAACCTGCCCCATATTTGTGACAGTAACTAGACTGTGGCCAGAAATCCCCTACCCTGAGCTGTCGCTGCCCCTTGTAAGCAAAAAAGTGTCTGAGACGAGTCTCAATCAATTTAGAGGTTTTTTTGCTAAGGTTAAGGGTTGTGACCCATGACACAGCCTTGGGACGTCCTGAGAGCATGTGCTCAAGGTGGTCAGGGTACAGCTTGCCTTTATACATTCTAGGGAAACAGAAATTACAGGCAAAGCCAGAAATCAATACACATAATGTATACTCTGGTTTGGCCCAGAAAGGCAGGACATCTGGAAGCAGGGGCCACAGGTGGAAGGCTTCCCTGATTGGCCATTGGCTGGGGGGGTCAAGCTGGGCCTGAAGAGATGAATTCAGCTGGAGTCACGCTAAGAGGGGTGCAGGAGGGTGTGGAAGCCAAGGTCCTCATAAACGAGCCACTTACAGCTTCACCTCAAATCACATTTCAAAACTTCTTTTTCTTTCCCCTTTTCTGCTTCCTCCCCAGTTTCAAGCTGTAGCTCTGAGATAAAACTTCAGAGCCTCGGAATGTGCTGTGAGCTCCACTCTCATTCCCATTCTGTGCTCCAAGCCTTACGCACATTTATTTACCTGGAATGTTGTTAGGCACACACCATGCTCACTTACCTGCTCACTATTTCCTTAAAACGCTCAGATCCTGATACAGACCAGACACTGCCAGAATTCTCTCTCCAGCAAAAGATTACTTCAAGGCAGGAACGCACTCCTGGCTAGAGACTGACTACAAGTCTGATGACAATTAGTTTATAACCTGGTAGAAGCCACGCTGGCACCAGCCCCTTCACCAGATGGAACAATTCAAGATGAGCCTTGGGGTGGGTCATGCACCTGGCACCTCCTCACCCCCTGCCTCTTCTGCATTCCAAACCCTCTCTTTCAAATCCCCTGCCTGGCTAGGCACGGTGGCTCAAGCCTGTAATCCCAGCACTTTGGGAGACCAAGATGGGAGGATCACCTGAGGTCAGGAGTTCGAGACCAGCTTGACCAACATGGTGAAACCCCATCTATACTGAAAATACAAAAATTAGCCGGACATGGTGGCACATGCCTGAAATCCCAGCTGCTTTAGAGGTTGAGGCAGGAGAATTGCTTGAACCTGGGAGGCAGAGGTCGTGGTGAGCCAAGACTGCGTCACTGCACTCCAGCCTGGGTGACAAAAGCAAAATTCTGTCTCAAAAAAAGAAAGAAAGAAAGAAAATACTCTGCATTCCCTCTGCAAATGGAAGAGTGGAACTGCTTTCTGCTCTTCCCCGGCTGGCTTGGATAATAAAGTCTCATTCTCTTTCTATCACAACTTGTTACTATTTTGGCTTCTTTCTACAAGAAAGAGCAGTGAGCAGCCAGACCCTTCTGCAGATTACATTATCATGTAGAGGAAGCCTCCAGGTAATTTTTTTTTTTTTTTTTGAGATGGAGTCTCAACCAGACATGGTGGCTCACCCCTGTAATCTCAGCAATTTGGGAGGCCAAAGTGGGCAGACCACCTGAGGTCAGGAGTTCAAGACCAGCCTGACCGACATAATGAAACCCCGCCTCTACTAAAAATACAATGTTAGCTAGGCCTGGTGGCAGGCACTTATAATCCTAGCTACATGGGAGGCTGAGGAAGAAGAATCGCTTGAATCTAGGAGGCAGAGGTTGCAGCGAGCCAAGATCATGCCATTGCATTCCAGCCTGGACAAAAAGAGCAAAACTCCATCTCAAAAAACAAAAAGAGAGAGAGAGAGAGAGAGATGGAGTCTCGCTCTCTTGCGCAGGCTGGAGTGCAATGGCGCAATTTTGGCTCCCAATGAGCCACCACACCCAGCCGCCTCCAGGTAATTCTTGTGGAAAACTTAGAAAATAGAAAGTGACCTAAACACCACAACCAACTGATGTATGCCAGGTTGTTTCACCTTGTCCACATTTTGGAGCCTTTTATCTAGTTTATCTAATGACTGTTTCATTCTGGATGAACTCCATGCACAGCTTTGTCTCCTGCGTTTTCGTTGGGATCAGGTGTGGCCATCTGGAGCAGCATGTGTTTCAGCAGCTTGGATGGTCTGTGACCGCAACCAGGCAGGCGCCTTTCAAAACCTGATGGCTCTGGCACTTAGCACTAGGAATTGTCCTCATTTCCACTCTGTAGAAGGAGCTTGGCTTTGAGGTCCTTGACGTTGGTGGAGTGACTCAAGGAAGCACTTGCCTTTGTCGTCAGGCCCCTGGGGAGGGAGGTGGCTCCTAGCGTCGGGCCTCAGCCTCCTGGCTGTACAGGGGACAGTGACGTTCTGCAGAGCTTTTAGCAGATCCTAAGGAGCCCCTCTTGCTGCCTCAGTGTTGCTTCCCACCAGCCCTGGACCGTCCCCTCCAGAATCTCTGAGCCCAGGTGACAGCAAGGTGCACACTACTTCTTGTCACCCTGCTGGCCACACTGGCTCACTTACATCCAAGAACAGCCTCACAGAGGGTAAGAAACTCATGCAGCAACCCTGCCGGTTACAAGTTATTGTTCTCTTTTTTTTCAATTTTATTTTATTTTTTTTTTTTTTTTGAGAAGGAGTCTCTCTCTGCTGCCCAGGCTGAGTGCAGTGGCATGATCTCAGCTCACTGCAACCTTCACCTCCTGAATTCAAGCAATTCTTCTGCCTCAGCCTCCAGAGTAGCTGGGACTATAGGCGCACACCACCACACCCAGCTAATTTTTGTATTTTTTCAGTAGAGACGGGGTTTCACCATGTTGGCCAGACTAATCTCCAACTCCTGACCTCAGGTGATCCTCCTGTCTCGGCCTCCCAAAGTCCTGGGATTACAGGCATGAGCCACCAGGCCCAACTTTTTTTTTCCTACAAGTGTTTTCAACGTGTGCTTTTGCATAAGCAGAGAAAACTGTGTGGAAGTGAGAGCAAACGCCGGGGCGCTGCTTTCAGAGACAGCAGTGAGGGGGCGCTGCTTCTTGCATTAGGCACTGCTCTTTCATTTGGATCTCCTCGGTTGGCGTGCCAATTTTGTAATGAAAAGTCAATGTCAATGAAAGAAAAGCCGTATGTGGCTGAATCCCTGCAGCAACTAAGCCCCTGCTCCCCTGTCTGGGGTTTGCAGGAGGCCTCCAGGAAGGTGACGCTTCACTGAGCACTGAAGTCAGGGGAAGAAGAGCAGGAAGGCAGCCAGGAGAAACTGGGCAGGGGCGCGGTTTCCAGCAGAGGTTGGGAGCCCCCAGCAGTCCAGCAAGCCTAGGGGTGCTGGGCAGGGTGCTCCATGCTGGACCAAGGTGAGTGGGGACCCAGGTCAGGGACCTGCAATATTGGCCACAGGAACAAGGACGTGGTGGTGGGAGAGAGCATGGCCCTCAGGGAGCCCCCTCACCCCCAGCTTCACCTCCCTTCAAGTGCTGTGAGTCATTTGTTGGTTCCTTCTACAGACCTTCCCAGAACTCTGTGCCAGACGCTATGTGGGAGGTGGGGCTGGGGGACACACACATCTGAGTGAAAACATCCCAGACCCCACAGCCAGGCTGGTGAGCACGGGCATAAGCAGAGACGTCTGTGTGGCATGGGGAATCTGTGTGGAGTCAGAGGTGGATGTCACAGGGACGTGGAGTGCAGGGAGGTCTGCCTGGAGGAGGGGGCACCCAGCTGCCCGGCCCCTGCCTTCTGCACTTCCTCACATGCACTTGGTCCCCGTGAAGTCCCTCCTGGGTGCTTTGGGAGTAGGGATGAAGTGCCCCAAAGGCATTTCCACACTCCAGCCCCACCTCTGCACTGGACTTCTCTCCCCAACCCAAACCCCATGCTTTAGACCATCCTGGCCCAAAAGCCCCTTCTGTTCTGAATGACGAAACCAAGGCGCAGCAGAGGGAGGGACTCGGCTTCTTGTTCTGACACAGGGTGCACATGTGACACACCCTTCCTCACAAAACAATGTGGGGGCACCCAACCTGCAAGCTAGCACCCCCCTCAGCACATTCCTGCCCCCCGTTGTCCTGTGGTCTTAGCACCGCCGCCTTGGTTCCCCACATCCCGGGCCCAGGCTGGGTCTTGGTGAAGGTCTCACTCAATCCCACACAACTCATCAGGTTGCTGTTGCGCCCATTCTGCGAAGCACAGAGGCAATGAAGGAGACTCAATGCAGCCAGGATTCAAGGAGCGCTGAGCCCCAGGGCACAGGCCACCCTCCCGGGGTTTCCCGATTCTGGGCTTGGCCTGCCTCTTCCATCCTCCAGTGAGCATGCTGACTGCCCCGCCCTCTCCATCCTCCTGTGACCCTGGGCTCCTTCTGTCCTGTGCCCAGCAGCTTGTGGTTTTATGTTGCTGCCACCTAGGGTCCTGCCCAGTGTCCCAGTTGATGGGAAGCTCCTGAAGGGCAGTTCAGTGCAGGGACGGCTCCCGGAGGAAGGGTCTGAAGTTGCTGTTAAGACTGCAGTGTGGTGGCTCACACCTGTGATCCCAACACTTTGAGAGGCCAAGGCGGGAAGACCACTTGAGCCCGGGAGTTCCAGACCAGCCTGGACTGGTGATAGTGAGACACCATCTCTACAAAATTTAAAAAAAATTAGCCCAGCATAGTGGTGCATGCCTGTAGTTCCGGCTACTCAGGAGGCTGAAGTGGGAGGATTGCTTGAGCCCAGGAGGTCGAAGCTGCAGTAAGTGAGCTGCACTCAGCCTGGGCAACAGACTGAGACCCTGTCTCTCAAAATAAAAGAAAAAGAAAAGGAAAAGAGAAGGAGACAGAGAGACTGCAGTAAAAGAGAACCTGCAAAGAGGAAACAGTTGCATCTAACTTTGCACCCACAGGATTTAATTTATGGAGGTGACAGTGCTGGCACGGAGAGGCTAGTGCCATGAGATGGTGCCATCATGCCTGGGAGGGCTTGAGGATAAACGGATGGGACAGGAATGAGTGTGGGGTCAGCCCCAGGCCTCCTAACAGCCAGACTAGAGGCTGCCTGCTGCCTGCTGGCACGTGGGCCTTTACTATTGTGTCTGTGAGCCCCACAGGACTCCCGGACCCTCTGCACCTCAGGCAAGATCACAAAGTCTCCTTCAGAACCACGGACAGTGCCGGCAAGCACCGCCAGGCCACTGACCTGACCTGTGATGCCTCTGCCTCCTCCAGGCTCAGCTCTCACCACAACCTGGCCAGCAGCAGGACCACCGGCACCCACATCTGACCTCGGGCTCCATCCCCTGCAGGATCCACGGGGCCTGGTCCAGCGGCACCAGAACACCTGGGCCCACCCCTCCCCCCCGCTGTTTTCTCAGCACTTGCTGTTTCCTCCCACACCACCTTCCCAGCTAACTCCCTTTGATTGATTGATTGACGGATGGAAATAGATGCTCGGTGCCACAAAGAAAAATTAGCCCTGAGATAACGGATCTTTCAGCAATGCAATTTTTACTTCCTGGGCTGTAGGAAGGGCACTCTCACTAGCCATTGTGCCACAAGAGTACAATGAACAAACGAAAACAGACGCCTTTATTCCTTATGCATTTGGGGTCATCCTTACTGCTGTGTCTGATCTCCATTGGCTGGAGCCAGTCCTCACAATCTAAACTAAAATCCAATTGGTTAACAACTTAAAACTTTTCTAAACAGGTAAAAGCAATGGAGAGCTGGGACACGCCTGTGAACATGTCCAGCACAGATATCTTACTTAAAATACAAGGACGTAGAATGTGCTGCATGCTTGTAAGTGTGGCACGTCTAACAGCTCCACAGGATAGGGCTTAACAAAGTTATTAGCACACTTATTCTTTAAAAGAAAGGAAACTAAAAAGAAACTTTTCTACTATGGGCAGAGATCCAGGAGCTTGGCACTGTGAGGGGTCAGTCCACACAGGACAGTGCAACCTGGAGGAGGAAGCAGGAGCCAAGCTGAAGGTGGGTGCAGGCCAGGGCCCTTGGCGCGAAGCATGCTGCTGGGAGCTGCCCCCTGACAGCTACATCGTCACCCGGTCATTTATCCAAGCCAGGAGTCCCTTCCCCTGGGTCACCTGCTCAGACTGTGTCCTGTGCCCTTGCCCCTTCCCCCAGTTCACCTGCCCAGACCCAGTGTGTCCCATCTCCACGCCCCACCCCTGGGTCACCTTCCTGGACCAAGTGAGTCCCATGCCCACACCCTACTCCCAGGTCATCTGCCTGGACCAAGTGTGTCCCGTGCCCACACCTCATCCTCTGGGTCACCTGCCCAGACCAAGTGCATCCTGTGCCCAGGCTCCTTCTCCTAAGTCACCTTCTCAGACCCAGTGTGTCCCATCTCCACGCCCCACCCCAGGGTCATCTACCAAGACCGAGTGTGTCCCATCCCCATACCCCACACCTGGGTCACCTGCCCAGACCAAGTGTGTCCTGTGCCCACGCCCCTTCTCCCGGGTCACCTGTTCCTCTCCACTCACCCAGAGGAAGTGATGGGGTGTGCAGATCTGATTTAATCTGGTGTCTTCCTGGGGATTTCCTGTCCCCCAGGACAGGAAGTGGGCGTCCATGGCTGGGCCTCCAGCTCCTTGTTCTAGTCTGTGGGAACTCGCTGGAGAATGAGTCAGTGTCTCCAAAACAGGAAATTCCTGAGGAAGGAGCCTCTGTCTTTTATCCCAGACAGACCCTAGGGATGCCTTCCCGAGGTCTACAGAAGCTGATGGTCACCGGGTGGGTCAGCTCTGCAGGAAGCAGGACGAGGCCACGGCTCCAGCACCCAGGTCCCTGATGGGAGATGCCAGTATCGGGACCTTTCCAGAGGAGGGAGGTGTCCCCGGCTCCTGTCATGGAAGCAGGTCATGCACCTTCTGGCCGGCCTCAGGCTTGTGCACAGCCAGGGGCTCCTGCCCTCGAGGGTCCAAAGGTGGGAGGGGAAGGGGGTTCAGCTAGTTCCACGCTGGGCACCACAGGGCGCAGGGGGCTTCCAGATGTCAGGAGGTGGGAGCGCTGCCTGACACTCAGGCTTCTGGCAGCAGAGACCTTATAGGGCAAGGGTGAGCCTTTCACTGCCACTGTGGACCTGGCTCCCGGCTGGGACATCCCATGACTGGGAGGAGGGTGAGAACCCAGCAGAGGACGGCCTCCTTGACATAAAAAGTGCTCCACAAAAGACCCATGGAAGAAGAAGAAGACAAACCACAGACCGGGAGAAAATGTTTGCAAATGGCAGAGCGGACAGTGGACTGGAACCTACAATCTATTCACGATGTATCTCCAAACTCAACAGCACAAAGACAACCCACTTACAACATGGGCAAAGGACATGAAGAGCTATTTCCCTGAGGAGGACACGCAGAAGGCAAACGTGCACAGGAAGAGACGTTCAGCACCAGGCACCCTCAACGTTCGGACACGAAAACCACGGCAAGGCTGTGGCAGTGGCCACAAGTATAATCCCAGGACGTGGGAGGCTGAGGTGGGCAGATCGCTTGAGCCCCAAAGTTCAAGATCGGCCTGGGCGACACAACAAACCCTGTTTCTAAACAAACAAACAAACAAAAAAATTCACAGTTTGGTCTCATTTGACACCTATCAGAATGGCTAAAATAAAAAATAAACTGGCTGGTGCATGGTTCACCCCTGTAATCCTAGCACTTTGGGAGGCCAAAGCGGGTGGTTCACTTGAGGTCAACAGTTCAAGACCAGCCTGGCCAACATGGTGAAACCCTGTCTCTACTAAAAATACAAAAATTAGCCAGGTGTGGTGGCAGGCGCCTGTAATCCCAGCTACTCAGGAGGCTGAGGCAGGAGAATCGCTTGAACCTGGAAAGTGAAGTCTGTAGTAAGCCGAGATCGCACCACTGCACTCCAGCCTGGATGACAGAGCAAGACTCCATCTCAAAAAATAAAAGTAAATAAATTAAATAAATAAATAAACCATGACCACCCCACATGCTGATGGGGAGGCAGAGAAGCTGGGTCCCCCATGTGCTGCTGCTGGGAGTGGACGGACGATGGCGCGGCTGCTCTGGAAGACCGCTTGACTGTTTCTTATCAAACTAGACATGCAACTCCTGTGACCCCGTGATCAAGCCCCAGAGAAATGAAAGTCATATTCATACAAACACCTGCTAGTGCATGTTCATAGAAGCTTTACTTGTTTTAGCCAAAACCTGGGAAGCAGTCCAGATGTCCTTCAGTGATGAAGGGTTCAGCTGGGTCCATGGTCAGGGGAGACAGCTCGGCCACAGGAAGGAAGCGCTGCTGAAAGGCACAGCCGCCGGGGAAGCCAGAGACTCTCTCAGAGTCAAAGAGGCCTCTCAACAGGTTACCTCCAGGACGACTTGCTCCACACAGCACTCTGAAGTGACAATTCTGGAAATGGAGAGAACAGATGAGTGGCTGCCAGGGCTCCCAAATGCCCCTCCCCACAGAGGAGGGTGTAATATTGCACCACAGTAATGCAAAATGTTATCCTTGGGCTGGCGCGGTGGCTCACGCCTGTAATCCCAGCACTTTGGGAGGCCAAGGTGGGCAGATCACCTGAGGTCAGGAATTTGAGACCAGCCTGACCAACAGGGTGAAACCCCATTTCTACTAAAAATACAAAAAAAAAAAAATTAGCCAGGTGTAGTAGCAGTCCCCTGTAATCCCAGCTACATGGGAGGCTGAGGCAGGAGAATCACTTGAACCTGGGAGGTGGAGGCTGCAGTGAGCCGAGATCCTGCCACTGCACTCCAGCCTGGATGACAGAGTGAGATTTCATCTTAAAAAAAAGGTTATCCTTGGAAGAAACTGAGCGAAGCATACAATGAATGTCTCTCTGTTATTTCTTACAACCTATGTGAATCGACAAGAACCTCATTACAATTTTTAATTAAAAACTAAAGGCAGACTATTTTTAATAAAAGCTGGTGTCCGAAGCCTCAGGGAGCCCCGCTGGAGGGGGAGCCTGTTGGCGTCCAGTGGAGAATTGGGTGCCAGGTGCCCACGGGACCCCTGGAGCCCAGTGCAGGGAGGCCGTGGCAGACAGCATGGAAGGCTCTACACAGGTCAGCCCTCCCCAGGCACTGAAGACCCATCCTGAAAGGAGGGCCCATCATGCAATGGGAACATGCTGGGGGACCCACGGCCCCCAGCCCCTTGCCCCCTAGACAGTGAGGCACTTCGCCAGGTGTGGTGACTCATGCCTGTAATCCCAGCACTTTGGGAGGCCAAGGCCAGTGGATCACCTGAGGTCAGGAGTTTGAGACCAGCCTGGACAAGTTGGTGAACCCCCGTCCCTACTAAAAATATAAAAATTAGCTGGGCGTGGTGGCGGACACCTGTAATCCCAGCTACTCAGGAGGCTGAGGCAGGAGAATCGCTCGAACCAAGAGTCAGAGGTTGGGGTGAGCCAAGATTGCACCACTGCACTCCAGCCTGGGTGACAGAGTCAGACCCTGTCTCAAAAAGAAAAAAGAGAGAGAGGGAGGCCCTTGCTCACATGTCAGGACTTAGGCCCAGGAGACCCAGGGCTGGACAGAATGCAAGGGACTCAGAGCTCCAGGCTGAGTCGGCTTGGGAGAACATCCAAGGCGACTGAGCTCCATGAGAGCGAAGCCGGCTTGTGTGTGCCTTTGCTATTGTTGCTGCTTTTTCATTTTTCAGAGACAGGGACTCACTCCATCACCCGGTGGGAGTGCAGTGGTGTGATCTCAGCTCACTGCAGCCTGGACTTCCTGACTCCAGCCATCCTCCCACCTCAGCCTCCCAAGCAGCTGGGACCACAGGCACACACCACCACACCTGGCTGATTTTTTGGTAGAGACAGGGTCTCGCTGTGTTGCCCAGAATGGTCTAGAACTTCTGAGCTCAAGTGATCCTCCCTCCTCAGCCTCCTAAAGTGCAGGCATCACAGGTGCAAGCCACAGTGCCAGCCTTGCTGTTGTGGTTTTAGTCTGGGTTTGGTTTGGTTTTATCGTGTGTTTTGGCACAGCACTTGGTCAGAGACTGCAGACATCAGAAAGTAGGTACTGACTGGTTTCAACTGGCGTGGGAAAACTGCGGATGTGGGAGCCAGCCCTACATCACCTGTGGATACCCCGAGTTCGGTGGCAACGAAGGCATGAGGAAAAGACAGATTAAGAGAGAAAATGGGACCAGGGAGCATCACTTATTACTGGAGGAAACAGTGAAGGTCCCGGTCCCATTTTCTCTCTTAATCTGTCTTTTTCTCATTCCTTTGTGGCCATCAAACTCGGGGTACCCACGGGTGATTAGGGATCCATGAGCCCTACATTGGGTGCCAGAATGTAGGGAGCCAGCCCAACATCACCCATGGGTACCCCGAGTTTGATGGTGATAAAGGAATGAGAAAAAGACAGATTAAGAGAGAAAGTGGAAGCAGGGGACCATCATCATTACTGGAGGAGACAGGAAGGCCCCAGGCTCTGATCATCCACACCATTTATTGGTCACAGTCACTTTGATCTATGGGGTAGGGGTGCAGTGATGGCGGGGAGAGGGTGATGTGATGGTGGGGTGAATCAGTGAGCCAGAACTGGTGTGTCATTGTAAAGACTGGTAACAGTGGCGGTTTCAAGAGTTTCACAAAAAAGAACATGTGGTTATCTTTAGCCTGATATCTACGTGCAGCTGATGGAATGAGGGCCTTACAAGGAGCCTCAAAGTCTGGCTAGGTCACAGTGCTACAAAGGGGTTTTATGTCCTTGAGCACGTTTATGGTAACAGAGCCAAGGTCACCCTGCACAGAACACGAGGCATGGGGAGGCCTTCCTCCTCAGAGGCCTGCTGCGGCCTTCGAAGTTTGTTTTTCCTTGTGTATATGTTACTCATAACCAATTTCCGCAGGCATCTGTAAGTCCTTTCTCCTTTGCTGCTTCTCCCAACATGGGAACCCGCTCCTGTGTTTCCATAAAGGCACCCAGGCCACCAGCTTCATGAACACCCAGCTGATAGGCTGTGCCTGGTGCCACCCTGGGAGGGCCAGCCCTGGACACAGGGAGGATGGACGAAAGGCCGAGACAGCTCCCCACCAGTGCGAATCCTGTATGCCAGCTGCTGGGCACTCCTCCTGGTGGCCACCCACTGTTGCGCTCTGCCCTCGCACCCTGGGGCCACAAGGCCAGACAGCCTGGCCGATCTGTCTCGTTCCTCCGGTGGCCATGCTGCTCCAGTTCTCCCTCATGCTGTGACAGCAGCTACCTCTGAGGACCCTGGGGTGCACATGAGTGTGCAGTGGGGGCCAGGCGTCTGTGAGTTCCACTGTCACACACCCCGGAGGGATCCCCAGCTGGTGTCACACCACTTCGGTGGTGTCACACACACTTCTGTGCCACCAGAGGCACAGAAGCCCTGTCTCAACCACATGTGCTGGGTTGCCCTGTAAATCTGCCCCAAGGCCACACACAAACCTGTGTCACACAGACCTCCCTCAGGTGCTGGGGGCCCTGGTGCAGTCACCCCTGCCTGTTGCCCACATTCCTACCCAGCGATGCAGCCTATTGCTGAGATCTTTGGTGGACCTGTATCACCCTCCCCCAGGCACTGTGGTTTGGGTCCCTCTCCTCCTGCACCCAGGTCTCCTCTTCTTCCAAAGATCCTTTCTCTCCTGAACCATGATGTGGGTGGCCTCAGCATTGTGAGGCCAGGTGTCTGCCTCCTCCACAGACACAGGGCTCCTGCATTCTTCCCTGCCAGCTCCCTGGACCCAGAGTCATGCCGCTCGGCTGGCTCAAAACCACAGCTCACCCCCACTGAGGGTCCTAAGGAGCATAATCGCTATGACAAAAATAATCTTAAAACAGACCTCTTCACCAAAAAAAAAAGAAAGAAAAGAAAAACAGACCTCTTCATAGACGTGGGAGGAGACCAGGCTGATGTGCACAGCAAGAAAGCTTTGGAGCCAATATTTGACATCAGCCTACCTGTCCCTGGAGACCAGTGCTGCCTCTTGCTTCTCCAAGGCAGAGACCGTCCTGAGTATGGCACAGGGCCCAGTTCTTGTCCACACCTGCTCTATGCAGCTGGCAGAGGGAGGAAGGCCATGGAGCGTGACAAACACGGTGGCCCCACCATGTTGAGTGGGCCAGGAGTAGGGATGAGTACGTGGGCCTGGGAGCCAGGCCGCCCGCACTCAGATCCCAGCACTGCCTCCGTATTGCTGGCTGGTCCTGGGCAAGATGCTTAGCCTTTCTGTGCCTCAATTTCCTTATCTGTAAGATGGGAGTGTAAGCCAGAGCTAGGTCATCTGAGGGCTCCACCAGGGCTGGCTCCCACGATGGCTCCACATGCAGCTGTTTCTCACTACGTGAGCGTCTCCATCGGCTTCTGGGTTTGCTCACAACGTGGTGGCCAGCTTCTACCAGAGCAAGTGACCAGAGGGTGACAGCAGTCAAACACCACGGAGCCTCTCAGGACCTGTGTCTGAAGTCGCTCTGTATGGACCTCACTTTATTCCGATTGCGGAAATGAGTCACCAGCCCAGGCCACATTCAAAGAGGTGAGTGAGGTTCTGTCTCTGGATTGGAGGAGTGGCCAAGAGTTGTGCCCCATGTTTTAAAATAGAACCATTTCGTTTTCACTGACCGCTTTCACTGTCTGTTTGTTGCAGCTCTGTAAGAAAATCACTGCGGCACAGCCTCAGGAGAGCCGCCTCGAAAGTCTGAAGGAAGGTTGGTGGGCATGCCCTGCTGTCTGCAGCAGAGAGACTGACCTAGCAGGGAGACAGACAGCAAGTAACATGGCCCATGGCTGTGTTCTCACACATACAGACTTGGCTGTGAAGCGTCGGTCTGTGAGGACGCATGGTCAGGAATGTATTGTGGGGGCATGTTTCTTTTTTCTTTTTCGTAGACTGAGTCTCACTTCATTGCCCAGGCTAGAGTGCTATGGTGCAATGCCAGTTCACTGCAGCCTCCACCTCCCAGGTTCAAGCTATTCTCGTGCCTCCGCCTCCTGGGTAGCTGGGACTACAGGCATGAGCCACCAGCTGGGGGCGTGTTTCTTTACAACTTTCTATTTCCAATCTCTCTGTCATCTGGCTGCAGCCAAGACCTGGGACACAGACGCAACTTTTCTTACAGAGCTGTAAGGTCACGTGCAGCACGTAACCTGCGGGGACAAATACCCACACAGCCTCAGCCCAAGGCCAGCCTGGGTGAGGCCGGGGCTGGCACAGAGGAGCTTGAACAGGTGGAGTCTTAAAAAGCAGGAAAGGGTCTGTCAGGCGGAGGCGGGGCGGGGTGTTCAAGGCCCAGGGCTGGGGCACATGGCCAGTGGCCTGTGGCAGGGCATGCGCTTGCTGCTGAGTCTCCTGGGAGAGGAAAGGGTGGCGTGAGGGGCAGCCTGCAAGTCTGTGCAGGCCCCAGTGCAGCTGCTAAGGGGACCCAGGCCTCATCCTGCAGGTCAGGCGTGAAGCTGGGAGGGCCACTGCCAGTTGCCCTATAAGTCAATCCCTCAAGCTGTGGGGGGTGGTGGGGGGTGGACAGGGGAGCCCGAATGAAGGCAGGTAGACCCTGGGGCAGGGCAGCGAAGTAGTGCTGGAGAGAGGAGATGGGACTCCAGCCAGGACAGAGAAAGCAGCCTGGATGGGGGGGGGGGGTTAAAACACTGGGAGGTAAAAGCAACAGGATGAGAGAGGGGGTGGGATGAGGAGGGAGGAAGCAGAACTGTCTGGTTTTCATCACCTTGCTAAGTCCAGGAGGCAGCTGGAGAGAGGGCTGGGTGGGGGCAGGCAGTTCCTAGGGTCCTACGGCATCTGCAGCACCTAAGATCTCCACCCACATTCACTGGGTCCACAGGACATAAAGACCCAGAACATAGGTGGCTGCCTTCCCAGGGCTGATTTGCATGGGAGTGTGTGGGGGTGGGGGATAATTAATAATAAATATAGTAAGGAAACTATGTACAAAGTGTAAATGGGAAGGGTTGTTGGGGGGGGCAGAATGCTGCGGATGTCCTAAGGTGAGCCCCTGGAGTCAGCCCCATGCCCATCCTTCCCTTGGCTACAGGTGGCACCTGTGACTTCACTTTGAGTAGAAGCGGGTGGCTCATCACCCATGATTAGGGGTGTTCCATAGGACTCCATCTGGGGGTGGGGCTCTCCAGCAGACCCTTGGGAAGAGGCCAGCCGGTGAACCGCCCACCCTCGCGGATGACCACACAGCAGGGACCAGCAGGCAGCCCCCGGGAGCTGAGAGCAGCTCCTAGCCGTCGGTCCTACCGGCACCAGGACTTGCCTTCTGCCACCAATCGCATGAGGTGGGAAACGATCCTTCCCCAGTCCAGCGTCCAAGTGAGACCACGGCGGCCGCCCTGAGCTGAGGACCCAGCTAAGCCTGGCCTGCAGGCCCACAGAAGCCTCGAGGTAACAGCGGGTGTGGTTTCAGGCCACCCAGCTTGCGGTACAGAGGAAACGGACACACGGGCTTCGGCGGGCCTGGCGGCGCGGCGCGACCTGGGCGGACAGGACGTGGCGTGAGCGCAGCCAGTGGCTGGGTTCCCGAGAGGCTGCCGCGGCGGGAGAAGCGGCGGGGGCCGCGGGGTCGGGGGCAGCTCGCCCGGGCGCGCGCAAGCGAAGGTGGGGGTGGTGCCCGGAGGAGCGGAGAGGCGGAGGCAGCGCCTTCCCGCGGAGGCAGGTGGTGGGCGCCGCGAGGGCGGGAGCAGGGCTGGGGGTTGGCGGGGAGCGTCCTCAGGTTCAAGGCTCCCGGCACGCGGCACGCGGCCGCGACCTCCCGGCTGTGGCCCCGGAGCCAGAAGCCCACGCGCTTCAGGCCTGGGAAGCCGGTGGATGTAACCTACGGGCGGGGCCGGCTGCTGCGGGGGCGGGGCCGGCTGCTGCGGGGGCGGGGCCCTGTGGGGCGGGCCTTTCGCGACGGGGAGCGAGGGCGGAGCCTGTGGGGGCGGGGCGTGAGGGTGCCAATTCGGGACGGGGCTCTGGGGAGCGCGTTATGGAGGCGGAGCCTGTGGGGCGGGGCATGGGAGGGAGCCGGCTCTAGAAGGAGTTTTCGGGAGCGGGCCTCTCAGGGGCGGGGATGAGGGCGGAGCCTGAGGGGGTGGGGCATAGTGGGGCTCGGGGAGGAGCTTTCGGAGGTGGGGCCTGCTTGGGGCAGAGCCCGCTTGGGGCGGGGCATTTGGTAGGACGCCTGCCATAGAGGACTGTGAGGGGGCGGGGTCAGCTCGGGGAGGAAGCTGCGGCGGCGGTTAGGGGCGGAACCTGAGAGTGCGGTGTCTGATCGGGGCGTGGCCTTCGGAGGTGGAGTCGTCTGTGGGTGGAGCCAGCTCGGGCCGAGCCCTTCACCGCCCATTACCACCGAGTGCGACCCGGGGTCCTAGCGCGGCCGCCGGAAGGGGCGGGTTAGCAGGCGGGCTCTTCCTGCGAGTGCTGAGGGCCAACCCTGGCGCGGAGCGGTAGGGGGTCCCGCGAAGAGGGTGCGCTCTTGCAGTCCTCTGCCCCCGCGAGGGGCGCGCCCGTCCCGCCCCGCCCTCCGGCAGTCCTGGTAGGGCCCGGGCGCGTCCGCGCTCTGCAGCGGCAGGTCCTCGTCGCCCCTCGCCTCCAGCCAGGTACTCACTGGGCCCCCGCCCGCCGCCTCCGTCCCAGGTAGCGCGGCGTCGGGATGGGCCCCGCGGTCTCCCCGCGCCCGGCCCTCCAGGGAGGGAGCGAGACCCGACTCTGAGCACCTCTCAGGCCCCGGTCCCGGCCCCGGCCCCGAGGCCGACCTGGCTCCGCACGCGGGCCGCGGGGCTCTGCCGTTGGAAGGGGGCTTCTTAAGTAGGAGCACGTAGGAGATCCTGGCGGTCCCCTCCGCCTGGCTCAGAGGCCTGGGATCTCAGGCCTTGGCACAGCTAGCTGGCCCCTGTTAGGCCATACCCTGGAGAGCTGCGCTTCTCCACCTCAGCCCTGCCCATGAGGCAAACGGAGTTGGTCGACGGGTCTTTTGTGTTGGTTCTTGGTTCTCACCTTTGTTTTCTACCAGAGCTGGACCCCAGCCTCAAACTCCAGCCAGCTTGGGCACCAGGGCTCCCCCTGCCCACCCCAGCAGAGACGCTGCATCCTCCCTCAGCACACGTGGCCTTCAGCTTTGGTTCTGACGCCCACCTGATCTGCCTCCTCCCACACCCCACCTCTAGATAGAGCCCGAGAAAGTGATGTTGGCCTGAAACTGAGTCACATTCATCTAAACATTTTCCTGTAAAAAAGATCAGACTCGCTCCTTGTTGAGATAGGAAATCTGTTTACATGTTACCTGCACTCGTGAGGGAGAAGAGGAAAGGCCACAAACCTTGTCTCGACTTAACAAAGAGAATTCAAGGTATTTATGTGTTGAAAAATGTCATTTGCAACGTGTGTTTCAACTCCATTTTCCACTTAGGCTCAACCCTGGCCTCAAACTCCAGCCTGGTTAACAAAACAGCTAATACAAAGGGTACGCAATAGCATCACTTAGAATACGACTGAGCATGGTGGCTCACACCTAGACTCCCAGCTACGCAGGAAGCTGAGGTGGGAGGATCGCTTAAACCCAGGAGCTTGAGCCTTCAGTGAGCTGTAGTCATGCTGCTGCACTCTAGCCAAGGCAGCAGAAAGAACCTGTCTCAAGAAGAAGAAAAAAAGAACGCCACTGTGGGGTAAGGCGGTGGTGAGAATGATAGGCTTCCTGGTGCATGAGAGCAAGCTTCTTAGTCCCAGGGGCTCCTGGCATTCTCAGCAGGAATGGCTTGAAGTCAGAACGCTGTCTGCTTTCTCTGGAGCTGCAGAGGAAGCAGTGTTTTCCACAGTCCCAGAGATTTCTTTCACCAGCAGCTTCGAGCCTGGAGTTTTTCCGGGGCTTTCCACTGGGATTCTCTTGCCACTGAGAGGCAAGGGCAGGTCAAGGGAACCCCGAAACAGCACAGAGCAGGGCTCCACAGTGGAGGGAGGGCCTGCGGCTGAGGCTTCCACGTCGCACTTTTCCTGTCGCCTCCGGTCACTGGGGTTGACTGATTCTTCATGGGCTCATGGCAAGATTGGGCTGCAATTATATGGCATCGTGGACAGGGACAGACCTCTCTCTTCCTGCTGAGCGCTAGTGAGAGACATTTCTGTGGGGCAACCTTCAAACAATGCAAGTCATGTGGCAGCCAACAGTCCCCAGGGCTGCAGCCTGCATCTGAGTGAGAACAGGCCTGGGCATCCCAGCGCTGCCTCAAGTGTGACCTGGGGAAGGGGTGTTGAAGATGAGATTAATTATACGGAGATTTGTGAAGAGCTTAGAGCAGGGCACATACTCTAAGTGACAGCTGCTGTTGTGATTTCTCAGTTATTCAACTAATATTTGACAAGGAACCTTGGTGTGCTAGGAGCCATGGCATGGCTTTGGAACAGAGAGCAAACCACCCAGAGGAGTTTAGCCACTCTCGTGCTGGGAGGAAAAGTCGGGCAGGGAAGCTGGCGGGGGACAGTTCCTTAAGAAGGGGGCATCAGAGCGGAAAGTTGAGGGGCCAGCCAGGCAAGGCAGGAGGGATTAGGTGTGTTTGGTGAACCTAAAGAAGGCTGGGATGGCAAGGGGGTCCCCAAGGGATGGGTGTGGCCCCAGGCAGGGCATGTGGGGCCCATGGTGTGAGGGACACCACCGGGAGTCTGAGCCAGGATGTGACACAAGGGGGTCTGCCCGCTGCTGTGGGCCGTGGCGGGGGCGGGGGCGGGGGTGGGGGCAGCCCTGGTTTCATGAGTTCAGAACCCAGCTTCCACTGGGAGCGTGTGGCCCCTGCAGCCATAGCTCCAAAGCACAGTGACTGATCCCAGCCCAGGATGGTAGAGAAGGAGACTAGGGCAGGAACCAGGGGGACTCAGGGGTGGAGGAGGGAAGCCACAAGGCAGTCGGTGGGGGCATCAGATTCTGACGGCATGCAGTACCCGAACCCTGGCAGAGGAGCAAGGATTCCTTAGTGAGCCACTGATCCCTTCACCAAGACAAGGAAAGGCCGGGAGACTGAGTCAGGTGGGGCTCTGGGGAAGTCAGCTATTCTGTTTGAGTCACTCATTGGGGAACACATGGGAAGGGAGGGGCTGCACCAGAACCCCACAGCCCCTGAAAGGTGACCTTTTCATCTCAAGTCCGTGTTCTTGCCTCTCCCCAGCAGCAAGGGGATGGTGGCCCTTGGCCTGCAGAGTGTCGGCCCCACACTGCGAGGGTGGAGAGGTGCGTGGGAAGCAAACCGTCCTTGAGGAAGTGGCGCCAGCAGAGAGAAGCCAGCAGCCCCCTAGCCCTCAACGCTTCCAAGGAACAGAGAACGATGGAGAAACCTGCAGGCAGAAGAAAGAGGACACCAACTCCGAGGGAGGAAGCAGACGGGCAGAAGAGCGTGCTCAGAGAGGAGAAAGCGTCCAGGGATAGGAAGCCACCTGAGAGACCCGCTGTGCCCAGGAAGCCCCGAGCAGAGCCCCGCCTGAGTCCTGAAGATGAAGAGCACATCTTTGATGCCTTCGACGCTTCATTTAAAGATGACTTTGAGGGGGTTCCTGTGTTCATTCCTTTTCAGAGGAAGAAACCCTATGAGTGCGGTGAATGCGGGCGGATCTTTAAGCACAAGACAGACCACATTCGCCATCAGAGGGTCCACACTGGAGAGAAGCCCTTCACGTGTGCGCAGTGCGGGAAGGCCTTCCGACACAGCTCTGACGTCACCAAACACCAGAGGACTCACACGGGGGAGAAGCCCTTCAAATGCGGGGAGTGCGGGAAAGCCTTTAACTGCGGCTCCAATCTCCTGAAACACCAGAAGACGCATACCGGGGAGAAGCCGTATGAGTGCATGGACTGTGGGAAGGCCTTTGCCTACAGCTCCTGTCTCATCCGCCATCGGAAACGCCACCCTCGGAAGAATCCCTGAGCTGGGGCCACCATCTGCAGACTCAGACGCCTGCTCCTTGGCTCCCTGGTGTTGGGCATCTGGTGGAGGTGCTGGGCAATGTGTGCTGTGTTCTATGCTCTGGGGGACCCCCGGAAAATCAGCCTGATCAGAGGTGAGAATGCCTGAGTGAGTGAGAGACCGCACTGCAGAGAATCTCTAGATCAAGATGCTGTAGTCATGTGGAAGCCACCAGAGGCTCCTTGCAACCACAGACTATTGTCCATGTTCCTTGATGGCTCCCGGGGCTCAGCACCAGAGAGCAGGTGTATTCACTGCCATCCACGGGATGGGCTTGGTTCACCTCACAGCGCCTAGCAGGAGAGGCTCCTAGTGTGCTGGGTGCCCACCACTTCCCACTGCTGCCTGCCTGTTAACCTCCACTCTGCTTAAGCCTTTCATCTGCCCCTGAAGGCCCCATTCTGTGGACTCCCCACCCGCTGGGGCCCCAAGCCCTGCAGCAAGCCCCAGGACCACTCCTCCCTGCCTGGCCAGCTTCAGATCCCGGGGCCACTCGTCCCTGTCTAGCCTTTGTGCCCAAAGTGTGCTTGGTTCTCTGGCTTCTCTCCTCTGACAAGAACACCAGTCCCTGAGCTCACACTGCCCACCCCGGAACTGGGCCACACGACATGCCCTCTTGACCTAGCCTTCATCCCAGACAGGCGGCCTGACTTACCTGGATGGACTTCTCGGGACAAAGGCTCCTCAGGACCTTGGACACCGCCACCTGCTGAGCTTCCTGCCCCAGCCACCTGCTGGGGCCCCCGGGTTGCCCTCGGCAGCTCAGTCCAGCCTGCATCTGCCACTCGGCCTTCCAATATAGGCAGTGGGCCCCAGCCCCACGAACCAGCCCATCATTCAGGTTAGTTCCACTTCTGCATGCCTGCACCCAGTCCTGTGCCACCCTTGGGGTCCATCCAGGAGCGGAGTGGGAGGGGCTCTGTCCTCTCCAGGGACTGTGGTTCAGAAGAGAGTAGCTAATGACGTTGTCAACCGGGAGGCAATAGGCTTTTTACTGGGAAACGCTGGCACCTGTGCTTTTAGCTGTTAAGACATGAAACCCTAATCACGGCCCTAGTCTGGGGATTCTGTCCTGGAAGGAGAGTCCCAATTCGAGCTGGAGATGGCCTTGGCCTTGTCCACTGAGCAGTCTCAGAAACCAAGTAGGGGACGCTACCCAGGTGATGGAGAACAGTCGTGTCTGGGTAGAAACATTCACTGGATTAACACATTTTTACGGCCGCAGTCTTTCTGAGAGCCATAATGTTCCTGCCCGCCTGTGTAGGCCCCATGCCAGCTCGGCCACCATGGGGTCACTCGGAAAGGGAGCCCCTTGGCAGGCCTCCCCTCCCACTTGGGGGAGGCTTCAATCCCTGTACTCAAGAGGTGTTGGAAGCACATTCCACAGCAGAGCATCTCTTCTCCCAGTCACTCCTGCTGCTGGCCTGCCCAGAGGAGCCTGTTCCGTGGCAGGCGGTCCTGAGTGCTGCCACTTGCAGTATCGTGGGGAGGCTGCCCGGCCTCTCTTGTGCCCACTGCCTGGGGGCTGCAGTGACAGATGTGTCTCTCACCTCCCTTTCTCCACAGAAATAGAAATAGCCTAGAACTGGAAAATAAAACTCCCCTAAATCCCAGAGCAACACTGTCACCCCCACTGGCTTTGCCTCTGGCCTGGTTCACTTTCTCTACAGCAGCTCCCAGAGCTCACCTGTCACCTGCTTGCACCTCCCAGATCGCAGGGCAGCATCTCCCAAATGGCTGCAGGGCCCTCTGAGGTCAGGCAACACTCAGTGCCTGGGCTGGCTGTGGACCCAGGCAGGCTGGTCCACCTGGAAGGCCCCACCCCCGCCACACCCCAGGCTCAAGTGTGGCTGCAATCACCTGCACGGCCTTTCCTTGTTTGGGTGGAGGCTGTGTTGCCTAGGGGGTGTTCTGCCCTCAGGACCTCACTGGAGGGGTGACCCCGGGCACAGCTGGGCAGGTGAACCACCAGAGGGGAGCCATGGTGCCTGTGGCCTCCTGAAGGTCCTGTTGCTGCAGTCACTGCCAAAAGCACGGCCTTTGTGGCTTCTCAGTGGCCCATGGTCCCAATGGGGGGCTAGGTGGTGTCCACATCCTGTGGTGTCATGTACCTGCCTCTGTGGTGACCACGTCTCACACTGCTAGGCGTGTGCGGAGGAGGCCAGTCTCCCCATGGGGCTCCCTGGGGCTGTGGTCAGCCCACTGCTCTCAGCATGGGGATGGGGGGGGGCAGCCTCAGCCTCACCTGAATAGACTGTCCCTGGATGCTACCAAGGACCATGGCCAGCATTGCCCTCCACAGGGCAAAACGTTCTGGTGGGCCCCCTGCCCCGGATGTCCTTATGCAGCTGTTTCCAGTATGTCCTAAGGCCAGACGGCCTCAGCCAGCTGTCACCAGGAGAGGAAGACCCGCACTGTCAGAAATAGCCATCTCAGGAGCTGACACTGTTCACAAGCAGGCATCAAAGCACACGTGATGTGTGATCCTGGATCGGAAGAGTTGCTGTGAAGGACTGTGCTGGGGCGTTTGGCAGAGCTGAGTGTAGACCAGGCACACTCGGCGCCAGCTCAGCAGAGATGGACAGTCCTCACGGATGTCCTCCTACTGTGGATGCACACTGAGGCTCTTGGCCGTGGAGCGTGACATCTGCAGTTCACTCCAGCAGTGTGTGCCTGTGCACCCCAAGAGTGAGAGGAGACTGCTAAATGTCAGTCACTGGGGAATCTAGACCACATGTTGGCAAACTTTTCCAATAAAAGGTCAGACAGCAAATATTCCTGGCACTGAATCCCTACGGCCTGTGCCTTATCACTCCACCCTGCTGTGTAGGGCACCAGCAGCTATAAATGACATACGAGTGAACAAGTGCCGTTGTGTGCCAATAAAACTTTATTTACAAAAGTAGGTGGGCCGGATTTGGCCTGAGGGTCATCGCTTGCCGACCCTGCCCTGGGTGAAGGGTACATTAGAGCTCGCCCTGTAGTTTGGACGTCTGTTCCCTCCAGATCCTATGTGGAAATGTGATCCCCAGGCTGAAAGGGGCCTGGCCAGAGGCATTTGGGTCATGGGGACAGGTCCATCAGGAACGGCTTGGTGCCTTTCTCACAGCAGGGAGTTCTCGCTCTAGGTTCATGTGAGCGCTAGTTCTTTAAAGCAGTGGTACCCAGCCGTTTTGGCACCTGGGACCAGTTTTTTCCATGGAGAGGGAGAGTGTGGGTGGTTTCAGGATGAAACTGTTCTGCCTCAGATCATCAGGCATTGGATTCTTATAAGGAGCATGCAGCCTCAATCCCTAGTTCACAGTGGGGTTCATGCTCCTATAAGAAGCTGATGCTGCTGCTGATCTGACAGGAGGCGGAGCTCAGGGGGCAGTGCTCACTCACCTCCTGCTGTGCGGCCTCTTCTAGCCATGGGCCACTCTGGAGGTTGGGGACTCCAGGATTAAAGAGCCTGGTGCCTCCTCTCATGTCTCTTGCTCCCGCTCCTGCTGTGTGGCGCACCTGCTCCCACTCCCTGCAGCCTTTATAGTAACACAAAATGAACTATCACAACCTCGCATGCTTTCTCTGTGTCTTAGCATCCTTCAGAATTAGCTGCTGGCCGGGAAAAGCCGGCGCCAGAAGTCAGGAACGCAGGAACGCAGACACAGGAAAGAAACCAGGGGGGCGGGGCAGGGAGCTGCTCACGGCAGGCATCCTCTGCTGTCTGTTGGGATGTGCCAGGGAGGGGGGCGGTGTGGACACAGCTGTCAGCATGGCCCAGGAGACTGGCGCGACGCCCTGGTGATGTCTGCATTTGGTTTGATTTTACTTAAAATAGTGTGGTCGTTGCCTTCCCTGTTACTGCCAATGGGAAGCATTACTTTTAATGCCCACTCGACCAGTTGAATCGAAAGGCACAGGTGACTTCTTCACTTCCCAACATGGGCATGTGGGCTGTTTTCAACCTAGGTTATTATAAATAATGCCATAATAAATACCTTTTCCATATTTAGGGCCAATAGGATGGACCCCAGATGTGGAATGACAACCTCACCAAATGCCGGCCCCAGGTCCTGCCCACAGAGACGCCTGCAGCAGCGCACAGCTGGCAGGACCACCTCCATGTCTCTAGTAGCGGGCAGGTGGGTCCTGATCCTAAACTCACCTTAATCTGATATCTTTGACTTCTAGGGTGGAGGTAAGTGGCAGAGAGCACAGCTGTCGAGTCAGGGGCTGTGGACTTGACCCTTCACTCTGGAGCTCTGGGACCTTTGCCTCAGTTTCCCCAGGTGTGAAATGGTGATGCTGACAATGCTTAACCACACAGGGTCTCAGGGAATCCAGAGCCTTAACATGTGATGTTGTAAGCACAGCGCTGGATCCTGCTAACTGTGTGACCATGTTAGCTTGCCTGTGTGCCAGTGTGCTTAATGAGATCAGCTATTTGTTCACACACAAGGGGGTGACGATGCAAGCTGATGGCCTTGGATGCCTTTCCAGGGAAGATGAGGGAGCTGGCTTCCACAAAATCAGCATGGAAAACTGCAACAAAAGATACATTGGGCCAGACGTGGTGGCTCACACCTATAATCCCAGTGCTTTGGGAGGCCGAGGCAGGAGGATCCCTTGAGGCCAGGAGTTCGAGACCTGCCTCAAGACCCTGTCTCAAAAATAAAAGATACTTTTTTTTTTTTTTTGAGACAAAGTCTCGCTTTGTTACCCAGGCTGGAGTGCAGTGGCACGATCTTGGCTCACTGCAACGTCTGCCTCTGGGTTCAAGCGATTCTCCTCTCTCAGCCTCCTCAGAAGCTGGGATTATAGGCATACGCCACCATGCCCAGCTAATTTCTTTGTGTTTTAGTAGAGACAGGGTTTCACCATGTTGATCAGGCTGGTCTTGAACTCCTGACCTTGTGATCTGCATGCCTTGGCCTCCCAAAGTTCTGGGATTACCGGCATGAGCCACCGAGTCCAGCCAAAGTTACTTTTTTTTTTAATGTACTTGGAAGTTTTCTTTTTTTGAGATGGAGTTTTGCTCTTGTTGCCCAGGCTAGAGTGCAGTGATATGATCTCGGCCCTCTGCACCCTCCGCCTCCCCAGTTCAAGTGATTCTCTTGCCTCAGCCTCCCAAATAGCTGGAATTACAGCTGCCCGCCACCACACCCAGCTAATGTTTTCTATTTTTAGTAGAGATGGGGTTTCATTATGTTCTCCAGGCTGGTCTTGAACTCCTGACCTTAAGTGATCTGCCCTCCTCGGCCTCCCAAAGTGCTGGGATTACAGGCATGAGCCACCATGCTCGGCCTGGAAATTTTTTTTTTAACATTTATGGTTATGAGAAAAAACGCACAACCAAACCAAACCAGTCTGCCATCCTTTTTTGCCCCTATCATTTGGCACAGACAGTTGGACTCCTGACATCACAACAAGACCAAGAACTGAAGCCAGGCCTTCTAGGCTGAGCTCTGCTTTGGTGTTTTATTGTCTAAATGAAGCTCATATTCCAGGAAGAGAAAACCTAAATGACCCAGGTCAAAGAAAACATAATGAAAGTTATAAAACACTTAAAGCTCAGTGATCACAGGACTTAACAGAACGCCTGAGGCAGCGGAAGCCAAGGGCAGGGTCCAGCCCTGTGTGCCTCTATTGCTGTTAGGAGAGAAGTACCCGGTGTAACAGGTAGAAAAAGAAGGCCAGGCTTGGTGGCTCACACCTGTAATCCCAAGGCAGGTGGATCATGTCAAGACCAGCCTGACCAACATGGTGAAACCGTGTCTCTATTAAAAATAGAAAAATTAGTTGGGTATGGTGCTGCATGCCTGTAATCCCAGGTACTCAGGAGGCTGAGGCGGGAGAATTGCTTGAACCCGGGAGGCGGAGGCTGCAGTGAGCCGAGATCATACCACTGCACTTCAGCCTAGGCAACGAGAGCAAAACTCCATCTCAAAAAGAAAGAAAGAAAAAGGCCAAACAAGCTCCCAATGGAAAGGAAGAAATTAATAAAGTCACTTATTAATACAATTAATGGCAACAGACACCCTTGAGAGGACAGAAGAGCTAAGAATTGGTTCTTTGAAAAAACTATTAAAATTGACATCCTCTGCCAAAATGACCAAGTAAAAGAGAAGGAGCAAATCAACCATTAGGAATGGGAAGGGAGGACCGTTCAGCCACATCCAACACTGAAAAGGTGAGAAAGCCCTGTGCTGACGAAGTGAGAACTCTACCGTCAGAGCTGGACCCTGGGAGGAAGGTCACGTGGCAGCCCAGCTGGAGGAGACCCACAGAACCCACAGCTGTTACAGAGGCTATGTGGATGGTTCTTAGTCTTCCCAAAGAATACCAAGTCCAGGTGCTTTGCAAGTGAGTTCAAGAAACAGAGAACTCCAGTTTTACCCAGACAAGAAACACACCCTGTGTTATCTTATGAAGCTAGTATAATCTGGATGTCAAAATTACAGTTCAGTGTCAGTCATACACATGTACGTGAAAAAAGGTACCAAGCACTTGCAGGCCAGGCACTGTGGCTCACGCCTGTAATCCCAGCACGTCGGGAGGCCAAGGTAGGAGGATCAGTTGAGCACAGGAGCAGCCTGGGCCACAGATTTCATTCTAATAAAAATTAAAAATTAGGTGTGGTGGGGTGCGCCTAGGTCCATGTACTCAGAAGGCTGAGGCAAGAGGATCAGTTGAGCCTGGGAAGTGGAAGCTTCAGTGAACTGTGTACCACTGCAGTCTGTCCTGCAAACATGAGTAGGAGTGATGGATGCCTCTTCTAGGCCTGGCCTCCTGAATGTTCTGTGATCATCCACTCTCCTCCCTTCCTGCGACTGAAAGAGAAGGACTCTGAGATGGCAAAGCCACACACCAAGGGAAGGAGCCATGTTCTGGAGTCGCCCTCGGGAGAGCCTCAAGACCCCATTGTAATGTGAGCCAGAAGTGAAGCCTTCCCAAGTGAGACGCTGAGATTCGGAGGTTTTCTGTTATCCCAGCCACCGGTATCTACCCTGACCATTGCAGCCACAAAGGACACGTGTTCAGAATGTGTGCAGCATTCATAGGAACCAGGATTTTTAAAGACAAATATCTAAATTGAAAAATGACCAGAACAGGAGTTCACGAACAGCTAAGCAACACAGCAAGACCCTATCTCTAGAAAAAAGAAAAATGGGCAGAAGTCACAGAAGAAGAAAACATGCATGGCTCATAAATACCTGAAAACATGTGAGGTCTCTAATGGTTCTAAGAGGGAGAACGGGAAACATGCGTAGTCTTTTAACAGTAAGGGAGAACGGGAAGCATGCGCAGTCTCAGGGGGCACGGAAAACAGGCGCGGTCTTAGGGGGCACAGAAGACATGTGCGGTCTCTAACGGAGCACGGCAAACATACATGTTCTCGGGCAAGGGAAACATGCACGGTCTCTAACGGAAACATGCGCAGTCTCTAATGGAGCACGGGAAACATGCACGGTCTCTAACACGGAGCACGGGAAACATGCGCGGTCTCTAACAGGGAGCATGAGAAACATGGGCGGTCTCAGGGGGCACAGGAAACATGCACGGTCTCAGTCAGGGGCATGGAAAACATGCGCGGTCTCAGATTGCACGGGAAACATGCGTGGTCTCTTTCCAACAGGGAACACGGGAAATATGCGTGGTCTCTAACGGAGCACGAGAAACACGCATGGTCTCTAACAGGGAAACAAGCGCGGTCTCTAACGGAGCACGGGAAACGCGCGGTCTCAGAGGACATGGGAAACATGCGCGGTCTCTAACAGGGAGCACGGGAGACATGCACGGTCTCTAACGGCACGGGAGACATGCGCAGTCTCAGAGGGCACGGGAAACATGCGCGGTCTCTAACTGAGTGCAGGGAAAACATGCGCAGTCTCCAACGGCACGGGAAACATGCGCGGTCTCTAACAGAGGGAACGGGAAAACATGCACGGTCTCTAACAGAAGGCACGGAAAACATGCACGGAAGGCACGGAAAACATGCGTGGTCTCTAACAGGGAAACATGCGCAGTGCGTAACAGAGAGTGCAGGAAAACATGCACGGTCTCTAACGGAACACAGAAAACATGCGCGGTCTCTAACAGGGAGCACAAGTTAAAACAACAAAGATCCAGTTTTGTGCTCCCAGCAAGGTAAAGACAGACAAGTCTGATCGCGGCATGGACGGAGCGGGAGCCCTCCTCACTGCCACAGCGCTAGGCGGCAGCACACGTCTAGAGAGCAGTCTGGCAAAGGTGAAGACGTGCGTTCCTGCTCCCAGGAGCCACCTGTTTACTTACCCTTGAGAAACGTGCATGCACGCAGCCGGAGACAAAGTAACATTCACGGTGTGCGCTGTCAGAAAAGCCAGAAAACCCACATGCTGTCCGCAGCAAAGCGGGTAAATCATGGTGTGTCGACCAAGGGAAGCTGTTGGCACAGTGACTGTGCAGCTGGCCAGGACCCGCGTCAACACCTACGAATGCCAGATTCGACAGTGAGCAGAGAATGTAAGGCACAGAAGACACACGGTGCAATTCTAACCACCGCGACGTTCAAACTGAGCAAAACTAAACTGTGTGGTTTGGGGACACGTGGTGGAACTAGAGAAGAGCAAAAGCATGGTTCATGCGGAATTCAGGACAGGGGCAGGCACAGGGCAGGGGCCCCTGGGTGGTGTCTGGCTCTGAAACCGATGGAAGGTGAGTGGGTGTTTGCTATAGGTGGTTCAAGGATCATGTCATGTACACTCAGCTTACCCGTCTGACACCCTCCCACCATCCTAAATGCTTTTAGGAAAGAGGAAGCACTTCCTCCTGAAGCTGGTGCCATCCAGCCCTGGGGTGGGCAGGCTTAACACCCACTCCACACTCCCACTGATCTGAGGCCCCCACCCTGATCTCTGTCTCCCGCAGGTGCCTGTTTCCACTCAGCCCAAGCAATTCTCTTGCTTTCATAGTGTGGTCCTTACCTGCAGAGGAACCAGGTAATAACTGCACTTCTCACGTACTCAGAGATATTTCTCGTCCTTTGCAGGCTGGTAGAGCAGATTAGCCCCAAAGCAGGAAATTCCAGATGAAATATGCATAAGAAGCAACCTCAAAACTAACAAAAGGAAACTGCCTGCTCTTCAGTTTGGAGGAGGAGCAGAGATGAAGAAAAAGAGAAGAAACGCACTCGGAAAAAAGGAACCTTCTTCAGTGCGGCGGGCTCCTGGCCTGGGAGGGCGGCCTGCACCAGAGTGCCTGCAGGGAGGCACCCGCTGAAACGCCTGGAAATAGCTGCAGGGCTTTCACTTGGCTCCCAAACTTCTTCTGAGGTCCAAATCATCACAGTGGCCAACTTGGCAGCAGTGACCTCAGCACTCAGTGTCCTCAGGCTGCTACAAAGCCATCCTCCTCGGGCAGTGGGCGTGGGGCGGGGGCTCCTGACTCCAGTGAGGCCACCCTGAAGGGGAGTCCTGGGAATCAATCTGATGTTCAGAACCTTCCTGGCATTTCAGAAGTGTACTGGGGAGGCTGAGGATCCTTGAGCCAAGTGTCCATGTTCACACTGAACACACAGCCCACAAGCTTCTCAGGAGCATGGCGCATGCACACCAGCCCCAGGCTCTGCCTGGGCAGCACCTCCTGGGCTGCCCTGACCAGTGGGCACTGTCTACCCAGCCTCGCTCAGCCGCCCTGACCAACAGGCACCACCCTCCCAGCCTCATTTGGCTTGCCAGGCTCTGTGGGCCTGAGAATGCAAAGAACCTCCAAATGTTGTGACTTTGCTCTGTGCATCCTTTGTGCAAGCATTTGTGAGCTATGCCAGCATCTGTCCCCACAGGCCTCATCCCTGAGCCACTTTTCAGTAGAGCAGTAAGAGAGCATGGGGAAGGGGGCTCCCAGCCAGCTTCAGGACCAGAGATCTGAGGACGACACCGGCCGCTACGGCAGAGCCCTCCTCATCTGGGCCTTTGTTTCCTTTTCCACACCTGGAAACAGGAAGGTCGATCAGCAACATAGGCTTGTTGGCTCTGGTGGGGTTCACCTGCGTTTCTGGGGAGCCCTGGGTGCACCTGGGCTCTATTTCCAGTGATGTCTCCTATGGGTCCTGTTTTGGGCACCAAGATGTTTCTTTCCTGTGAATGAGCTGATGTCAAAACCTGTTGTAGAGGAAGACGGGCCTTGGGGGCAGTGTCTCCAGGGACACCCTGGAGTCTAGGGACTAGGGAAGATGGGGTATGCTCCAGATCAGCCGGCAGGGAGCCCCAGGCCTGCAGAGCCTGGTGTTGGCGCTCTCCTGGTTCCTTCCGAAAACCCAGCCATGTGTTCAGGGAGCCCGGCCCAAGCAGATGGCCCCCACCTTGGCAGAATCCCCAGGATCATGCATGGCGGTGGGGGCGACTCCACAGCCGGGACCGGGCCTGATGCTGCTGTCCCTGGGTCACCCCTGCAGGTAGCTCAGGGCAAGGCTCCAGCCTGATGGGGGATCCTGGACGCACCTCTGAGCCAGCAGCCCCTACCCCCACCCACACGCCTGCACCTTCCATGCCTGTCTCACCCTGGGGCCCAGGTACAGGTTTGTGAGGAGCGCAGCACTGTGTTCCCATGACCTCTGCTCAGCCGAGTGGATTCAGTGAGGGTTTTCCGTTTGTGCCTGTCCCCGTGTGCCTGTTTCCTGGTGAGGCTGGACGCCCAGCACGTCCAAATCCTCACATTCCCCAGGCACGCATGTGCAGCGGCTGCCACACATGCACTGTGATGCTGACCCCCTGTAACAGCCGCGGTCTTGGCCTTGCGCTGGTGGCAGATATTGTCCCATTTCCCACTGTTACTTCTGTTGTCCAAAAGTTTGACCGTCCTGCCAGCCAAAGCTGTTGAGCTTTACTCTGACAGACCATCCATCCTTCGTCAGTACCCTGTGCATTTGGGAAAAGCATCCATTTGTTCTCAGCCATGTTTCCTGTGACTTGCTCTGCGTGTGTCCTCCTCTGTCTTTGGGGGCCGCTGCAGTGGTTCCCAGGCGGCCCGATGTGCCCACTGCCAACGCCTCCCTTCCCTGCTGCTTGCTGGCTTCTGTGTTCTCTGCAGTAAACATTGATTTCTGACTTGAGTGCTGTGTTTCATTGATCTCTGCACTTCGGGGATGCAGTCAACATCCCCCATGAAGGCTACCAGCTTCCTCCCAGGGAACAGTGCAGGGGCCATTTCCCAGGCCCTCAGGACTATGGGACCCTGGCTGGTGGCTGCCTCCAATGGGTCTCCTCAGAACCCCGGGACGCTGGGTAGTCACTGCCTCTGATGGGTTTCCCCAGGATCACTCCCTATTAGCCAGACTCACAGGAGACTGACACATAAATCAGAGAGTCTTTCACTAACAATGGGAGCAGCCCCTTTTCAGTGCAGAAATAACCCTCACACCTTTCTGGCCCCACATACCTGGGAAGCTAAGGGTTCATTCAGTGGCCTAGTGCCTGCTCTCAGGATGCCCCACAGGAGGCCTGGGGATGCTGAACGCCTTCCCGAGGCCCTGTCGTGAGGCCTCTGAATTCCAAACAGCTCTCGGTTATGTCTGGCCCTCTGTTCCCTGTATCACATTAGGGTGGTTCTCTCAACCAAGGGCACTTCTGCCCCCCGGGGGCCACCTAACAATGTCCAGGACAGTGTTGGCGGGCACAGCTGGGTGGGGTCCCTCTGGAATCTGGTGCGCAGAGGTGAGGGTATGCGGGTATCCTGCCCAGATGCCAACAGTGCCCCGGTGAGAGATGCAGATCTGGACTCCGTGACAACAAAGGAAAGGCCCAGAAAGGTGGCTCTCAAGGCCCCAGGGAACAGCCCAGAGATGCCCGAGGTTCCAGAAGCTGGAAAGTCGTGGAGCGGTCACTCCTACAGGAACATGCCTCTGTGGTGGCTGGAGATGCAAGGACTGGTGACGCCTTCACACGTGTGACCAGAACCCCCCCAGCTCTCCTCCCCTTGAAACCAAGCCAGCAAGGCGATGCAGTGGCCAGCTTGGCAGGATGGCAGCTGATAAGAGGCACGCGCACTCCACTTTCTTCCTCCACTCGAGGACAACACCCAGGGTGGCCCCTGTCTCTGCCCCACCTGCCCCGGCCTAAAGCTTCCTCATCCGCATCCTGGCCTGGGACTCAGGAGGCCTTCTCTGTCTACCACTGGCTGTGTCATGTGCAGGAGACTGCAGCCACTGACCCCCTCTCCCTTCTGTCCTGCTCTTCTCTACACCACAGCCCCAGGTGGATCTTACAGTGCATGCCAGCTCTCCTCCCTCCCTTCCTGCAGACCCCTGTGCCACACAGTGCCCTGAGAATGACGTCCGAGCCCCCAATGGAGGCATCAAGGCCACTGAGTCCGTCCATCCCTGTCCCCGTCTCTCCTCTTATTCACCACCCACCTCCGCCTGGTCTTCCAAACTCAAGCCCCAGGCTGCTCAGACTTCTGCCCGTGCGCCTCCTGCGCAGTGTGCCCCTCTTGCCTCTGTATGTCGGCTGGCCCCTCCCTTCTGCCACCTCCCCTCTCTCCTTCCTGCTCCCACCCCCATCTCTCCCTGATGCTGCCCCTTAGAGAAGCCTTCTTGAACCTTAAGCTTAAGTGCTTCTCTGAGCCCCTAGTCTCCATGTGTGATCTAGGAAGCGCTCTCAGCCCTCGTACTCCAGTGGCTTGGGGGCTCTGACCAGCCCTCCTGCTGGGGAAGCTTTGTCTCTAGGGACCACTAGAGACAAGGGCACTGCCCATCCAGATGGCGCCCTCACCCCAACCCCAGCAGCAGTGGCTGGAGCAGGCCAGGCCTGTGCAGGTCTCTGAACGGGCACTGAATTCCCTGATCTCAACAAAAGAAGCCTATGGAGGCCTTTTCTAATTCACAGCCCAAGAGGACAGGCAACAGGCCTGGGGGGCTTTGGGCCAACTCCCACAACTTAAGACCGGGGGCTCTGGGGTTGTTTGGGCTAGAACCCCCGCCCCTCAGCATAAGGAATACCAGCTCATTATTTGCAGTAAATGCCCAACAAAGCCCTGCTGGAGGTGAGGGGCAGGAATCTGCGGCCACAACAGACCAGGCTGGCTGCTGGCTCTGACTTCATTATGTCAGCGGCCCCGCACTCCCTCCAGAGCCCTGCCCATCACCTTCACACCTCCCTTGTGGGGGAAGCGGATTCTTCTCCTCAGATCACACCTGTTCCCTTCTCCCTTCACTCCTGTGAGCCAGCCAGGCTGAGGATCTGTCCAAGGGACCTGGGGAGTGAGGCGCCCCACAGCTTCTCATGGGTCAGTCGACATGGACGGTAGCTTCAGTGACTCACTTCCCATGATGCGCTGGATGAAGGGGGAGCTGGTGACAGCAGCCTGTGTGTGTGACAGAACATCAAGAACTGTATAAAAACACACAGCTGCCCCAAAAATGCGTGCACAGCTTAGTGCAATGAGTGCGCACAGCATGGTGCAGTGCGGCTGCAGCCTGTGGCCGAGAGCCTGCGTCGTCTGCCGCTCACTCTCCTGGTGTAGGTTCTGTGTCCGTTTGCACTGCTGTAAAGCAATACCTGAGGCTGGGTCAGTTACAAAGAAAAGAGGTGCCAGGTGCAGTAGCTCACACCTGTTCTCCCAGCACTTCGGGAGGCTGAGGTGGGTGGATCACCTGAGGTCAGGTGTAGGGCTGCAGCACCCCACAGGGTTGTGGGGCATCCCTTATGCTGTGCTGAGGTGCAGGATCCGAGAAGTAGAGAGACAGGACACTGAAGAACTGATGAAGAGCAGCTGGACTCGGGGGGGCTGCGCCATCTATGAGGGGAGACAGGCGAGGCCCCGAATGCTCAGAAGCATCTGTATTTATTAGGTACAAGCAGGGGGCAGGGTCATGAGTGAGGTCATCATCTATAGGCTTACTGATAGGGCATACATAATCATGTGAGTCACAATCGAGGAGGCCACCCCATTATGTCACCTGCGCAGAGAAGTGAGCCGTGCGCAGTAGGGGGTTATGCCGCCTGCAGTAGTAGAGGGTTCTGTACAGAAAAGAGGTCCACCCCCATTAGGTCACCGAGGCAAGGAGATGGGCTGTGTGCAACAGGTGTCATGAGCAACACTTCTTATCTGGGGGCTGGAGACTTCAAAGGATTTCTGATAGAAGGATACTGTAAGCCAATGCAGTGAGAGCTGACAGACATGTGCTCTTTTCTTAAGATATTTATGGGAGGATGATTTGAGCTAGCATAGAAGCGAGAAAAGACTGACAGGGTGTACAGCTACTGTGACTGGTCACACCAGAGGGGTTCTTCTCCCTTGGTTATTTGCAGGATCTCAGGCCTGAGGCCTACTTTCCACCGGAACTGGATGTAAGGTACCACAACTCCTTTCTCAGGAGAGGCTCCTGCTCCAAGCCTGCCATACAGCGTATGCCCTTTCAGGCAGGGACGCCACCGCCTGGGTCTTTGGTTTTCGTCCCGGTCTGGCTGTTTTCCCATGTGCTGCTTCTGTTCCGTGACTGCTCTAGGCATTCCTCCTACTATAAACTACTATATGGTTATATGGAAGGATTCTATAAATCACACTAAATGTGTCGGTACATTAGCTCCGTCTACATCCGTTATATGATTATATAGAAAGATCATATGGGACTAAGCATGATGATTGTATATATAAACTAGATACAGTAAGCAGTGACTCAGTACATGATTATATAGAAAGATTATATGGACTAAGCATGATTATATATATAAGCTAGATACAGTAAGCAGTGAGTTATTACATGATTATATAGAAAGATTATATGGGACTAAGTATGATTATATATATAAGCTAGATACAGTAAGCAGTGACTCAGTACATGATTATATAGAAAGATTATATGGAATAAGTATGATTATATATATAAACTAGATACAGTAAGCAGTGAGTTATTACATGATTATATAGAAAGATTATATGGGACTAAGCATGATTATATATATAAGCTAGATACAGTAAGCAGTGAGTTATACTCAGGCACTAATTGTGCCTGGGGTCTGCACAGTTCTCCTTCCTCGGTGCCCATGGGGGGTGTTACCCACAAGAGAGCAGCCCGCAGCTCCCACATGCTCTGTTCCCACTGGCAGTCTTGGCTTTTCTTCTGTGATTCCATTTTATTTTATTGTGTGTGTATGTATGTGTGTGTGTGTGTTTGTGTGTGTGTGTGTATATATATATATATATATATATATATATATATATATATATATATATTTGAGACAGAGTCTTGCTCTGTCACCCAGGCTGCGGAGTGGGGTGATCTCGACTCACTGAAACCTCCACCTCCTGAGTTCAAGCAATTCTCCTTCCTCAGCCTCCTGAGTAGCTGGAATTACAGCAAGGGGTCCATTCCCATTAGGTCATCGAGGCAAGGGTCGTGTGCAGTAAGGGGTCCACCCCCATTAGGTCACCGAGGCATGGAGGTGAGCCGTGCGCAGTGAAGAGGGTGCAGTGGGCACTACCTCTATCTATGGGCATGCTACTTCTAAGAATATCTATAGGAGGATGCTTAAGTCATACAGCAGTGACAGAGCTGTCAGGGTTACCGCCACCTGCTGGCAGCTTCCAGTGAATTCTATAGGGGAATGCTTTTTTTTTTTTTTTTTTTTTTTTTTTGGAGAGAAGGAAAGTAAAAAAAGGAGTGATGGAGAGGAAGAAAGGAAGAAAAAGAGGGAGAGAGAACGGAAATGTTGCTTTATTCTAAAAAATGGGTATTAATAATGGCCGATCAATATTTCATTTAAACCTATGAGTAGGTGTGATGTGGTATTGACAAGAATGTATATTTTGTGTATTTAAAGTGGAGAGCTCTATAAATATTTATTAAGTTTACTTGTTCCGGATCTGAGTTCAAGTCCTGGATATCCTTATTAATTTTCTGTCTCATTGAGTCTAAGTCTCTATGTATCTGGGTGTTAGGATCGTTAGCTCTTATTGTTGCATTGATCCTTTTACCACTATATCTTTGTTGCTTTAAAATCTATTTTATCAGATGCGAGAATTGCAACTCCTGCTTTTTATTTATTTATTTATTTATGCTCTCCATTTAGTTGATAAATCTTTCTCCATCCCTTTGAGTCTTTGTGTATCCTTGCATGTGAGATGGGTCTGGATGCAGCATACCGTTGGGTTTTGGCTCTATCTTTTGATTGGGGGATTTAGTCAAATTAAATTTAGGGTTACTGCCATTTGATGTTAACTGGCTGTTTTATCCATTCGTTGATGTAAATTCTTCTTTATGTTGATGCTCTTTACTTTTTGGTATATTTTTAGAAAGGCTAATACTTGTTGTTATTTTCTATGTGTAATGCTTCTATGGGAAGATGCTTTTTAAGGGAGCACAGTAACAAGAGCTGATAAAGTTCACAGTCAGCAAGGTGGACTGCCGGTCTGAGGGCAGCCTTCCACAAGAACTGGAGCAGGGTCCTACAGCTCCTTTATCAGGAGGAGTGGCTCTTTCCCCAAGCCTGCCATACAGCAGGTATCTTTAGGATACTGAACACTGCCACCTGGGCCATGGATTCTTGTCCTGGTATAACTATTTTCCCTTAAATCATGCTCTGCACCTTGTCTGCTCCAGACATTCCTCTGACTATAAGCTGCTTATTCCTTAATTCATGCTCTGTACCATGTCTGCTCTAGGCATTCCTCTGATTATCAACTAAGATATAGTTATATATATATATGGAAATAACTGGTGGCAAGACTATAAACTGAGATATTCTTCAGGTCTTAATTGTGCCAGGATGCTGCTTAGCTCTCCTTCCTCAGTGCCTATATGGTGGGTTACCCACAAGAACTCACTCATCACCAAAGGGAGGGCACCAAGCCACGCATGAGATTCCCCCCATGACCCATGGGGGGAATGACCCAAACACTTCCCACCAGGCCCCACCCCAACATCAGGGACCACATTCCCACATGAGATTTGCAGGGGCTCATCTCCAAACAGTATCAGGTATAGTACTAGTTCTTGTTCTTTTCTTTTTTTTGAAACACAGTCTCACTCTGTCACCCAGGCTGGAGTGCAATGATACAATCTCGGCTCACTGCAACCTCCGCCTCCTGGGTTCAGGTGGTTCTCCTGCCTCAGCCTCCTGAGTAGCTGGGATTACAGGCAGGCACCACCACACCCAGCTAAATTTGTATTTTTGTAGAGATGGGGTTTCACCACGTTGACAACGCTGGTTTTGAACTCCTGACGTTGTGATCCACCCACCTCAGACTCCCAAAGTGCTGGAATGACAGACGTGAGCTACCAAAGCTGGCCAGATAATAGTGCTGGTTCCTCAGGCTGTTCCAGGCTGGGGCTCTTACAAGACCGCCATGAACGTGCAGGCACAGGCTTCCGCTCAAACATCGGTTTCCACCCAAGAGTGACACGCTCAGTCCCATGGTAGGTTTACTTATAACTTTTTTTTTTCTGTAACCAAGTTGTCGATCTTGTTGCCCAGGCTGGACTGCAATGATACGATCTCGGCTCACTGCAACCTACCCCTCCTGGGTTCAAATGATTCTCCCACCTCAGCCTCCTGAGTACCTGGGATTACAGGCATGTGCCACGACGCCTGGCTAATTTTGTATTTTTAGTAGAAACAGGGTTTGTCCGTGTTGGTCAGGCTGGTCTTGAACTCCCGACCTCAGGTGATCTGCCTGCCTTGGCCTCCCAAAGTGCTGGAATTACAGGTGTGAGCCACCACACCTGGCACTACTTATAACTTCTTAAGAAACTGCCAAGCCAATTTGCAGAATAGCAGCACCACTTGATCTTCCCACCAGTGATGTCCAGAGCTCCAGGTGCTCCGAGACCTTGGTGATGTTTGGCACTTATTAGCAGTTTTTACCTGAGCCACCTGGCAGCTGTGCCAGGCACCCACCGCAATGCTGGCCGGCCCTTCCCTGGCAGCCATCTCTTCCCAAGCCTACTGCCGTCCCTGTGTCCTCTTCACTCAAATGTCTGTTTCAGCTCTTGCCAACTTTCTAACAGGAATGTGTGTGTTCTTACAGTGGGGTTTAGAGATTTTTATATATTACTGGATACAGGTCCTTGATTGAATATATGATTTGCATATATTTTCTCCCCAAGTCTTCCAATTTCTGAATGTTGGCAACTAATTTAAGATTTTCTCTTAAAAAAAAAAAAAAAAAACCTGTAACCCAAACAAAACAGAGATGTAAGCTGAATGGGGGTTCAGAAACTTCTATTTTTTTTTCTTTTTGCCTCTGGTCTAGCAAAAGCTTACAATCACTTTGTGAATATTCCAGAAGAATCCTGTGTAACATGCTCCGTAGCTCCGGCACATATAGCATCACTTCTCTGTTCTCCCAGCTCAGGTCCAAAACCTCCGTGTTTGCCTGCTCCCACCCTTCTTCCAAACAGCCTGCCAGCGCTCAGTCCCTTCCCCGCCCAAGCGCTCCCGATTAGAGCCCAGAGTTTTTAAAGTTTCCTGGGTACAACCTCCTTCCTGGGAGGCCAGAGTCAGGTGTGTGTGTTCAGGAACCCCTGGCTGAACCTCAGGGCCTCCAAGTGGGGTCGGGAAATCCACTCAAGGCCTAGAGAACTCTTTAGCCCCCTCCAGCAGGGGGATCCTCCAGAAGTGGACACAGACCCTGCGGCCTTAGGAGCAGATCAGGGCCTGGAGTGTGCTGCTGTCCCTGGTCAGGCACACAGCAAACCTGAGAAGACCTGGTCCCGAGGCCCCTCCTGGACGCCTGCCCAGCCCAGGACCCCCTACTCAGTTTTCTTCCCCACAAGCAGGATTTGCTGACTGCAAGCCCAGCTCCATGGTCAGCTGGAGCCAGCGCAGGGCTTGTGGGGAGTGAATGAGGACCTCACAGGGAGGGCTGACCAGCGCCAGGATTCCGGGTGGCTTCAGCAGGGCAAATCCCTAGATCCTGGCCACAGCTCAGCCCATTCTCTGGGGTGCCCATGTAACTTCCATGGAAGGCTTTGAGTTGCCCACTCTTGCCGGATACGCAGGCTGTCTCTACCACCAGGGCCTGGTGGCCCTGGATTTCAGGACAGCTTTCTCCCAAGCCCAAAGCCTCGGCTGCTCGCTTAGCCCGGGTGCCCCTCCCCGGCTCCTGTCTGAGCCGTCACCTCGGCCCAGCATCTCCTGCACCCCATCGACCTGGGGGCTCCTTCTCTACTCACACAGCCCTGAGCGCCCACCCTGGCACCAGGTAGCTGCTGCCCATCTGCGGGCTCCCCACCCTTTGTTCCGCGCCCCTCCAGCTTGGGGGTCCCCTGGACTCGGCTCTGCACCCCTGCTCAAAAGGGGCAACGAACCCTCCCCTGGCCGTTTATTTTTCCCAGAAAGAAGTGACAATTTTTTATTTTCGGGTCGTAAGCACAGGACTGAGGGAGAAACTGGCTGAACAAGAGGAAAATGAGGAAGCAGCCCACGGAGGGGCTTTGGGGAACCTGTAACATCCTCCTCGAGCTGCCGGCGACGCCCCTGGAGGGCAGGCAGATTCGAGGGCGCCGGGGTCCCCACGAGGGAAACGGGAGGTCGCGCGTCTGGCAGCGGTTCCAGGCGGCTGGTGGCCATCGCTGTGGACACATCCCGAGGAGGGAACCCAGGAGGGCGGCGGGGTGGACTCGCGAGCTGAACGTGGAAGCGACTCCAGCCGAGAACTCCCGGGGCCTGCAGTGCACGGAGGGGCCGCGGGCAGCGTGGGGACCGCGCCGTCAGCTCCCGAAGCCCGGTTCTGGGCGCGCGGACGAGCGCCTGGTCCCCAGCTGGCCCCCGGCGCTGCAGGGCCGGCGTCAGGAAGGAAGCTCCGCGGCCCGGACGCGGCTCCCGAGGCTACCCCTCCGGCAATCCACGCAGCTCCGCTCCCCACGCCCGGGCGCTCTGCAAGCGCGGGCTGAATCCGGGCCAGCGTGGATGCGGAAGCCACGCTCGGGCGCAGCCCACGAGGGGCGGGGCGAGGCCTCCTCTTGGCTCCCGGCCCCGCCCCCACGCGGCCACCGAGGCTTGCGGTCCTCCCGGGGCCCAGCGCGCCCCGGAAGTGCGCGCCGGCCGGGCGGAGAGGGGCGGGGCAAGCCACTTCCGGCCGGCGCGCAGCGGCTTCCTCCGGCTCGGAAGGTGAGTGGACGCGGGCGGCGGTGGCGGCGGCCGCGGCTCCGGGCGCCCGGAACCAGCCCAGTCCGAGCTAGCGCGCCGTTCTCCGCGGTGCAGCCCCGCCCAGCCGGGCAGTGCCGCCCTTGCAGCCGCCGCTTGCCATGACCTTGGCCTCGGGCCGGTCCCGGGGAGCGGGATGGGCTTCTGAGGGTGGTCGCGGGGCAGCAGCGGACCCCCCGCCCAGCGGCCGTGGCGATCGCGGGTGTCCGTTCTCAGGGCGCCTTTCCCAGGCACCCAGTGAAGGCAGCTGTCGTCATCCTCACTCTGCAGATGGGAAACTGAGGCCCGGAGGTCCCGCCACTCGGGAGCGTGGAGCAGCCGGACCCCAGCGCAGCACCGCCGGGCAGACGCGCTCTGCGCCGAGCTCCCGGCGATCGGGCCGGCTCCCACGCGGCTGGGAACCGAGGGGCGGAGGATGCTTCCCCCGGGCCACTGGCAGGAGTGTCCCCTCCCCCTTCAGCCTGGAGCTCAGAGTTTGTGCGTCCCTGGTGGTAAAGGGGCGTCTACCCTGTGAGGCTGCCTCCACTTAGTCCTGGGGTCAAGCCAGTGTCGGGGTGATCTAGCAGGCCCTTTTACCAGATGTCCCCAAAAGTTGACTAAGTAACTTGAGATGTGACTTCAGGGTGGAGGACCTGCACCCAGTGTCACGCCTGCAGCCCCACTCTGTGTCTGCTTCCCCTGGGGTCCCGACCCTTCCCACCATTAGGGGATGGAAGCTGGCCCAGTGGCCGGGCACTAGGGTGTCGTTCATGTGGGAACTGCTTCTCCCACTTCCTCCAGGCAGGGACTGTCTGCTGTCCTTATATCTGAGTTTCCGTTAACTTTGTCCGTTCTTCCCGTTACTTTCTTCACTCCCTGTCCCAGATAAGGAGTTCCTACCCTAGCACCGTGTGAAAGAAAAGTCAGTTCTCACATTGAACTCAAGCCATTTTTGCAAACCAAACTAAGAAGTTTCTTGGAGCCCTGAGTGAGTCTCCCAGCGCTGAGGCAGGGCCGGGCTAGGGGTACCAGCCTGCAGCCTCTGAGGACTCTGTAGTGTCTGAGGAAGAGGATTCCCCTCTCTGGAAATGCCTCTCCTCTGCTGTTCAGGAAAAGCCTTGCTAAGATTTTCTCCAAAACACTCATACGCCAGCAGGCATATTTCGGTTTTCAGCCCTCCCACAGGCCAGAGCAACTGAGGTTTTTCTGGAAGACTCCATCTGCCTTTCTCTGGGGAGGGGTGACGCCACGGGTTGGAAGGACATACCAGAGTCTATGCTGGGACAAGAGTTTTGCTTCAGCAAGTCTGCTGTTTTGCCCAGGCAGTGGCCACTTCCTAAGAGTTCCTTCCAAAGCTTTTTTTTTTTTTTTTTTTTCTTTTGAGACTGAGTTTACTCTTATCGCCTAGGCTGGAGTGCAATGGTGGGATCTCAGCCCACTGCACCCTCCTCTGGGGTTCAAGTGGCTCTCCTCCCTCAGCCTCCCAAGTAGCTGGGATTACAGGCAACTACAACTGTGTCTGGCTAATTTTTGTATTTTTAGTAGAGATGGGGTTTTACCATTTAGTCAGGCTGGTCTTGAACTCCTGACCTTGTGATCCACCTGCTTCAGCCTCCCTAAGTGCTGGGATTACAGGTGTGAGCCACTGCACCCAGCCACTCAAAGAGTTATTCCTTACTGAATAAACGTGCCAAGTCCCCAGACTGCCAGAAACCCCAGGCCTGTGTGTGCCTGTGGGTTCACCTTCCATCCTTGCTCCTCCTGGAGTGGAGAAGCCTCCATCTCCCCTGGGACCTGGCATGCTGCCTCCTCCTGCACCGCCCTCACATTCCTCTCCACCCCTCATCTGCCGTGGTTTTCGTTTTCCCCAGGTCCCAGGTGTGACACCTTCAGCAGGTCTCAGGGAAGATGGCAGCCCCAGGGGATGTTCTGGAGTCCCCCTCTGTCCCATCCCCTGTCAGTCTTTCATCACCAGGGACACCGGGAGCCCAGCACCACCAGCCTCGACTTCTCCGTGGGCATCAACATGGTACTCACCCTCCTGCCGTGCACCCTCCGACCTGCATCCCCTGCCCACATCTCTTGCCCCGTCTCCTTCTGACCTGTCACCCTGGTGGGCTAAGAGGTGCCTCCAGACCCCTGTGCAGCTCTTTTAGTAGCTGAGGCTCCCACATCCTCAGGCTGGGGCTGGGCACGGATTGGGTTGGATTGGGGCAGCAGTGGCTGAGGCTAGGGCCAAGCCTGAGCTCTGGCTTCCTAGGCATGGCTCCCTGCATTGTTTGTTTCCTAAGGTGGGGTATAGGAGGGAAAGTGGCCTCAAAATCTGAGTCTAGCGTGACCGGGAGCAAGGTGTCTCCCCTCAGAGTCTTTGTTGTCATGCAGAAACGGAGCAGCCATAGTCCCTGCCAAGCTGGTTTGGGTGCGATCACCACTGGCCTTGCTCCACCCCCAATGGAGTGGCCTCATGGTCACATGGCAGGCTCTGGAAGTTGAGGTGTGGGGAGTCCCAGCCCCGTGGTACCCGGGCTCTGCTCCCTCTCAGTCAGCGACCCTGAGACTCCATCTCTGCTTTATGTCCCACAGGAGGCCTGGCCTACAGCCTCATGGCCCAACCCAGCACCTGAGCTGCTGACAGCAGGGGCAAGGCCCCACATAGGTCAAGCCTGGAGAGCCAGTGCCTGGCCCAGGAACAGGGGCAGCCTGGCACAGGAACAGGGGCAGCCTGGAACAGGAACAGGGGCAGCCTGGCACACGGCTCTCCCTCTTGGGGAGTTGGCGTCCTGGTGGCTGAAGGGACTGCTGAGGCTTGTGGAGAGCAGCTTCGCTGCATGGGGCCCTCAGGTGGGCACTCAGATGGGGACACAGAGGCCAGTGGGCTCCCCTGAGGAGCCAGGACCAGGGTGAGTTGGAGGAGCAGGGAGCCAGCTGGCTTGGGATCCACTGCCCCAAGGAGCAGAAGCCTGCAGGTGTGCCGTCTCTGCTGCTGTGTCCTGAGCAGCTCCCCCGGGACTGCAAGGAGGCCCAGTAGAGGTGCCCGCAGGCTGCCTGTCCTGGCCAGGGGCCACCTGGAAGGATCCTAGGCCCCTGCAGCACATGCTGTGCCAGGCCGTGGCTGGGCCCCCACCCATACCCCCAAGGACCATGCTCCTCGTCCCTCGCTCAGTCAGAATCTCAGGGCCGCACTTGGCATCTCGTGTCACATTTAGACAGCTGAGGGGGGTCCTCCAGTCCTGTTACCAGTGGGCACATGGAAGCCCAGAGGCCGGCAGAATTCACTCTGCATCCATCTGACTCAGGTCATGCCCTGACACTCCCCCTGGGCCTGGCAAGATGTGGCTTCTCTAGGGGGCCCGTCTGAGGGAGGGGACAGCCCAGCAGGTCATCTTGGGGCAGCACAGGACACAGGCTGAGGGGAACTGCAGTCCAGGTCCTGCAGGATAAGAAGCTGATACCCAGGCGGGGGCTGGGGCTGGGGCTCGTGGAGGGGCTGCACTACCCCCGGCCCTGTCTCCACCAGCCATGGGCAGCCTGGCCCAGAAAACTAGGCATGGGTTGCTACCCCAACAGGCCTGGAAGCCTCCTGGGCACTGGAGCCACAGCCCACTGCCCTGAAACCCCCAGGGTTTTGCCTTGAAGGAAGAAGTGGGGGCTGCACCCACAGCTTTCACCCTCCCATGCTGTGCCAGAAACAGCAGGCGGGGAGGACAGATGAGCTTGGCCCTAGAACAGCAGGTGTGGCTGCTTCCCCCAGGAGGAGATTGTGATGGAGGCAGAGTGCTGCCTGGGAAGGCTGGCAGGTAACCAGAGCTAGATGAGTGGTGACCTTCATCCCCTCTTCATGCTGGTGACCCCTGTGTAGAGAGAACGGGGTCAGGCCACAGCAATGGGCAGCTCCTGTCCCAACTTCCAAGCAGTCGGTGAAGGCAGCGGCTGCCTCTGGGAGTTTCCAGCTTCCTCTGCTCTTTGGGAGTGCCTGGGGCCACAGATTCCTGAGCCAGAGACACCTTGGTGTTTCTGGAACTTGCCCAGGGCCGTCCCACCAGTTAGGGGCCAAGCCAGGACTTGGAGCCGCAGCCGCCCGATGCCCAGACAAAGTCTGCAGTGGCCAGACCAAGGTTCCCTGGGGCCCACCCAGGCACACGTGGTCACCACAGCAGTCTCTGGCTGCACTGCTGGTCACCAGGCTGTGAGGTATCGGGGAGCAGAGGAGGTCCCAAGGAGGAGCCATTTGTCAGCGGGGAGGGTAGTGAAGGGCATGGGGAGTGGCAGGGTGAGCTTCTCTGCAGTGCTCCCTGCAGACATGAAGCTGGGGTCCCACAGAGCAGGGAGACCAGGCAGCTGGGAACGGGCCACAGTTCCTCATCTCCCAGGACCTCTGTGGTCCCCACGGAGACACAGATCAGGAGCTGGGCTTGGGGACAGAGGGTTCTGGCGCAGCTCCTAGGGACTGTGTTGTGCCCATGCCCATGCCTACCAGAGCCAGCACTGCCTGAGCGAGTTCTGGAAGGTTTGCCTAAGAGTCCGCAGGTGGAGGGGCAGTCTGTGGGCAGGAGGACATGATGGAGGGGAGCTTGTGGCCCTTTGGGGGTTACTGAGTGCACAGGCTGGCGGGAGGAGCCCGTGGGCAGGGCACAGTCACCCCAAGACAGACAGCATATTTCCACATGGAGTGCCTGGCCCTGGCACCAGAGATCTGGACTCTAGGTACCCACTGACCACCCCCAGCCCCTAGCTTGCTCCTCTAACTCACCCTGGTCCAGGCCCAGGCACACAGCACTTACTGTCCATTTTATATACAAAGAAAGGCCTTTGCAGCCAGGAAAGCGCCTACCTCCCGCCCGTCCCTGGACATGCACAACCCCTTGCTTCCACCTGGAAGACCAGCCCCAGCAGGTGGGCAGTCCTGGTGCTTCTCCAGTTCAGGCCACACTGTCCCTGTGTCCCAGCACAGCAGTGGGAGGGCACTGGCCAGGTGAGGGGTCAGTGAAAGCAAGGTGGGGTACTTCACACAGAGCCAGCAGGGTCTGGCTGTGCACCTTATGGAGACCTGGCACGGCCCCAGCACAGCTAGCAGGTGGCAGGTAACAGCTCTGCAGAAACGGCCCAAATGTGGGCAGGTGTCAGGAGTCAGGGTTAGGCAGTGGAGTGACGGTGACCCATACTGTGTGTGGCCTGCCCCTGACCCTAGGCCAGCCCCCATCCTCCTCTAGAGAAGGATCTAGGAAGTGCTTTGACCTGCCTGAAAACAGCAGGTTCCCAGGGAGCTGGGCGCCATCCTTAGCTCATTCTGAAGCAGGGTGGAGACAGTGCACACCGCCTGGCATCGTTTGATTCTGAGGGTATCTTTGGGCACCCCACAGGTGGCAGCAGCTTTGACATGCTTCCTATCTTGGTGATGTCACTGGCCCTCTTAAAGTGATGGCCTGGGGAATATTCCACCTGTCAGTGACGGGGCATGGCCCCAGGAACAAAGCTGGAATCGCGGGTTGCTTTCTCAGAGTCCTGCCAGGTACCCTCCAGTGGCATCCCAGCCCAGGTCAGAGGTGGCAAGGCTGTCTCAGGTGGTGCCCTCCCCACCTCCCACCCCCCCACAGGAGCACGATGCTGGAGCCTGCCCTGCATTGGCCATCTGTGGAACAAGCCAGCTAGCTCCCCTGGCTGCCAGGGGAGGGTGACATGGTGGCCACAAGCTGAGGATGATGGTCACAGCCCAGAGAGCCCAGTGCCCCAGGCCTGTCCCCACGTTGGGGAGCATATCTGAAAGGCCCAAAGGTGGCTTTGGACCCCCCCCATGTCCTGCTTCTGGCTCAAGAAAGGAATGTGGCACAGCCACCCCCACCTGCTGAACATCCCAGCCCTTCATGGCTCTGGAGTGGCGCCACCCATGTTGGGCCTCCCCTCACTCCTCAGCCTGGGCTCAGAGGGTATCCCGGGGAGCTGACCTGAGGGCGGGTGGGCGTGTTGGGTGAGTGAGTGGCTGGCCTGGCTGGGGAGGCCCGCCCTCCACGGTAGGCCAAGCTGGTCACCCGACTGCACCCGGGACAGCCCTGCCCGAGGCTGGAGAGGCCCTTGAAAGGCTCACAGCCAGGCACTGTGTTGTGAACCAGAGGGGGACAGGAGCCTTTGCCCATGCCAGCCCTGTGCCCATCTCTGCATTGCCATTGCTGGGGGTGCCTGAACTCAGCCTGGTGGGGCAGAGCCACCCTCCCTGCTGTGGGCAGTGTGGCACAGCACTGAGAAGACAGGTGAGACCCCAAACAGGCCTGGGCCCTGCGGCGTGAGAAGAGCTGCCCACTGGCCTCGGGCAGCACAGCCATGTCTTACGGGTGGTGCCTGCGCCCCTCCCTCCTGCGTCTGTGCTCCTTGAGTATTAAGGCTGTGCCCCTTGCCACCTCCAAGTCTTGGCTGTGAAGGGGGTCTTGGTCTTGGGTGCCCGAGCCTGGTGTACCCAGGGGTAAGGGGCTCACAGATGGGCCCAGCCTATTCCTCAGTGTCCACCTGAGGAATCAGGCTGGTGCAGCGGGCCCGCTAGAAACAGCTGCCTGTGCCAGGGCTGAGTGCTCATCAGGGACAGTGGGGAACCCCAGAGGGACAGAGAGGCAGCCTGGGGCTGAGGGAGGGAGGCTTTGTGAGGCACTAGTGTGGGAGTCCGCAGGGCCAGCCCTCTGAGAGGCCGCTCCAGAGCAGCATTGTGCGGTGGTGGGATGGGGAGGAGGGCAGGCCACAGCCTGCTAAGGTGACAAAGCCACCCTGGGCTGCAGGAGAACTGCTTTGAAGCTGCCCCAGGTTTTGGCTCTGCTTACTGGGCTGAGGGGAATGAGCTTCCAATGCTGGGCCCTGGAGGAGGAGGCTCTTGAGCAGAGCTGGGAAGGAAGGTAGAGGGCATTCGTGGCCAGAGAAGCCTGAGAATGGGCGCGGGCGGGGCTGACCTGCTGCTGGGGACCCAGGAGGTATGCTGTGTCTGCCACAGCCCAAAAGCATGTGGCGGTCAGAAGAGTGGGGACAGTGGTCTAGAGGGTGGAAGTGAGCCCAGCCTCCCTGCCCCCCAGGCTCCAGCCCTGAGGTACTCTCCCAGCCATCTGACCTGGATCTCCAAGACACAGAGGAAGTGGAGATGGGCCGAGACACCTTCTGGCCCGGTGAGTCAGCAGAACTGGGTTAACCAGGTTACTGAGGGACCACAGTCTGCACGTGCCACCTCTGTGGCACCCCCAATGCTGGCACCACCCCCTGCCCAGGGCCTCTTCCCTTCCCTGGCACCAGCTCACCTCTGTCCCAAGGCCCCCTCCCCTACTCTAAAGCCAGTCCAGTCACTGAAGCTTCCCAAGGCAGTGACTGCAGCCCATGGCCACCTGCCCCAGTGGCCCCAGGTGGACACAAGCAGGAACTCCTCCCTCCCCTCCACGTGCTTCGGGCTGGGGCCTCTGGCTCAGGGCACCACTGTCCCCCCAGATCCACCAGATAGTTATGTGGGTCCCCTCCTACTTCTTCCCCCAGATGGCCTCACCTCAGCCTGGCTGGAGCTGTGTCAATCCAGGTCCTCTGCACCTCCCCCATGAGAAGCCCTCTGGGTTCCCCCAGGTGATGTTAGTGATGTGGCTGGATTTAACACATCTGGGCAGCCCTGGGGTGGGGAGCAGGTATCTGAGGTCAGGTCCCTGGAAGGAGAACCTGGGCCAGAGAATTGCCTGAGAAGCTCCTGGGGTGGGTATGGGAGCTGGGTGGCAGGGCACTTGCCACTGAGGCCTGGGCAGCCCCGTGAGGAGCTGTGCCCATACGGACCACACCCCCAGTGAGCGCTTTGGGCAGCCTCTGGAGCTCCCCAGGTTCCGGGTCTTACCAGCACTCAGTGCTCCCTCCTGGCTGAGAGGGCGACCCCACGCACGGTCTGTTGCCACTGTGGCTCCCGTGCACTTGCATGGCCGCCGAGTGACTGTGGGTGGTCCCAGCAGCTGTGGGTAAGACTGCAACGATCCCCGCCCCCGTGTCTATGACAGCCCTCCTGCACACGGCATTCTGAGCCCCTGCCAGCTTGTCTCCCATCCACTGGGGGTCCGGCCCCTCCCTGTCGCCTCTGAGCCCCCCCCCCGCCCAGCTCTGCTCACCCCGTTCCCATCCCTCCGTGCCACGGTGGGGGCACGCTGGTACTATTCGCCTTTGCTGTTTCTCATTTCAGACTCTGAGCCAGAGCAGGCCCCACGCTCTCCCGGCCCGCGGGCCCCTGATGAGGGGGCGGGCGGAGCGCTGCGCAGCCTCCTGAGGAGCCTTCCCCCCAGGGCCCGGTGCGACGCAGGCCTGGAGCCCGAGTCCAGCGCTGAGCGGCCGGCGGGCCAGCCCCCCGGGGCTGTCCCCCGCCCCCAGCCGCGGGGCGCCTGGCGCGTGACGCTCGTGCCACAGGCAGAAGCCGGGCCCGAGGACACACCCGAGCGGGCCGCCGAGCTGGGAGTCACCTTCGGCCGGAGCCGGCAGGGCGGCGCGCGGGGGACCAAGCCGCACAGGTGCGAGGCCTGCGGCAAGAGCTTCAGGTACAACTCGCTGCTGTTGAAGCACCAGCGCATCCACACAGGCGAGAAGCCCTACGCCTGCCATGAGTGTGGCAAGCGCTTCCGCGGCTGGTCCGGCTTCATCCAGCACCACCGCATCCACACGGGCGAGAAGCCCTACGAGTGCGGCCAGTGCGGCCGCGCCTTCAGCCACAGCTCGCACTTCACGCAGCACCTGCGCATCCACAACGGCGAGAAGCCCTACAAGTGCGGCGAGTGCGGCCAGGCCTTCAGCCAGAGCTCCAACCTGGTGCGCCACCAGCGGCTGCACACCGGCGAGAAGCCCTACGCCTGCAGCCAGTGCGGCAAGGCCTTCATCTGGAGTTCCGTGCTCATCGAGCACCAGCGCATCCACACGGGCGAGAAGCCCTACGAATGCGCCGACTGCGGCAAGGCCTTCCGCGGCCGCTCGCACTTCTTCCGGCACCTGCGGACCCACACGGGCGAAAAGCCCTTCGCGTGCGGCGCCTGCGGCAAGGCCTTCGGCCAGAGCTCACAGCTCATCCAGCACCAGCGGGTGCACTACCGCGAGTAGCCGGGTGGGCGCGCGGAGCAAGGCCTCCTGCCTCCCCGCTGCCTCCGTGGGCACTGCCCAGCACCGCATGCCACGTGTCCAGAATAAATTCTTTTTGATTGTTGGAAGTGGGAGCCGGCACCTGCCTGGGCGAAGCCTTGAGGCAGCTTCCCATCCCCGAGGACCCGCTGCAAGATGGGGGTGACAGGGCTGCTCCACCAACCTGCCACGAAGGGCCACGGGTCCCTGGCGCCTGGCGGGCGGCCCAAGGATCCTAGGGGAGGGTCTGAGGCCTGGAGGTGTCCTGACTTCCCAGAGACTGGGAGTAGTCAGGCCTGCCTGACGCTGACACTCCATCATCAACTCGGGGGAGTGCACCCAGAGCAGTGGGTGAGGACAGGGCCCGCCTAGAGGCACCCACAGGCCTGGCCAGGCTGCCTGTCTGCCACCTGGGTGAGGGGTCTCTGGTAGGTTGGTTCCCTTGTGTATTTGGGAGGCTTCTGCTTCTGTCAAATGCCCCAGGCTCTTCCCCACACTCCCTGTCAGCTCTGCTGCCTCCTTGCCCGGGCCTCCACTTAGTGGGGCCTGCTGAGTAGCAGTGGCCTGGGCCACCTCTGCACCAGCCCATTGCCCTGGGGCGTGGGGTCCAGGGTGTTCAGGTCTTCACAGGTGTGGGCCGGTAATGTCGGACCCTCTTCAGAGCTGCTGGGACACTGCTCCTGGGCAGGGGAGTCTGAGACACAGAGCCCTGGGAGAGCTCAGCAGGGGTGGCCACAAAGTGCTGAGTGCCAGTGACTGCCAGTGCCTGTGCCCCCCAGTATAGCTGGCGGGCCCCACCGTGGGTTGAGGAGTTGCCTGGCCCCTCCAAGACTGCCCCTTTCCAGTTGTCACCTGCTGTGACTCGTCCAGTCTCCTGGGCCTGGCCCCCAGGTGTGCCTCTGGCAGGCTTGTGAGGTCATTGTCCTGTTGAAGATGAAGGCTATGGTCCCCACTTTTTGGCAGTGTCTGATGTCATAGCCCCCAGCGAGACCGCTTTCCAGAGAAACCTGGAGGCTCCGAGGTGCCCCGTGGCTTGCTCAAGTCACATGATCAGTCATGGCACCAGCTGAATCCCAGGGCTCCCTGACCAGCCATTCACCCAGGCCCCTGCTGAGACAGTGGGACCTCGTTTCCAGTTCAGAAGCCCCAGGAACGCCACTGCCCAGCTTCATCCCCCAACAAGACCCTCCCCACAACGCGCCCATGATCCCGCGTGGGAGCCCTGTGCAGCCCTTGGAGAAGGTGGCCCCACACCCCGCCCGCCCACACCTCCCGCTCCAGGCTATGCTTCGGGGGCTCCATGGCCACCAGCGCTCTGGACGCTCTACCCCGCTGAGTGAGAACGAGTCTAGGGGTGCGGGCTTGGAGGTCAGTGCATCTGCCCGACATCAGCTGGAAGGCAGGCGCCTCGAGTCGTCCCTGCTGGTGTGCGGTGGGCCTGGGGTTGAGACTGTCGGCCTGAAAGGTAAGGGTGAGGACGCCTGCATTCTCCTTGTTCAGTAACACGCGTGGGCAACCAGGCCGATGGGGCTGGCTCTGCAGGGACCGCTCCCCGCGGTCCCTGCCACCGGAGAGGACGACCCGGTGGCCCTCCACGCCGTCCTAGACAGTTCCGTAGGTGCCAGGGCGCCTGGAGGGGCGGGGCCAGGGTGGAGCTGGGCGGGACAGGCTGGAGCCAGGGCGGGGCCAGGTTGAAGCTGAGCGGAACAGGCTGGAGCTGGGGCGGGGCCAGGCTCCCAAGCCGCGGCTGCTCCACGCAAGACTTCCCGGAGGGAGTGTGGCGCGGCCCGTCCGAGAGGGCTGCTCCTGCGCGCAGGGTCGTAAACCCTCAGCAAGGTCTCTCTGTCCTCCGTTGTCGGGCAGGGCCCGCCGAGATGGGCAGAAATGCCATTTGCGCCTCTCCCAGTGTCCTCAGCGCCTCCTCCCAGCCCACAGGCACTGGGCTGATTCTCGAACGTTCCGTGTGATGCACTCAGCATTTCCCGAGAACCCCAGCGCGGCCTAGCAGGACCCCGGGGTGGACTTTTTGTTTTGTTTTGTTTTGTTTTTTTGAGACGGAATTTCGCTCTCATTACCCAGGCTGGAGTGCAATGGCGCGATCTTGGCGCCCCGCAACCTCCGCCTCCTGGGTTCAAGCAATTCTCCTGCCTCAGCCTCCCGAGGAGTTGGGATTACAGGCGCGCACCACCACGCCCAGCTAATTTTTGTATTTTCAGTAGAGACAGTGTTTCACCTTGTTGACCAGGATGGTCTCAACCTCTTGACCTCGTGATCCACCCGCCTCGGCCTCCCAAAGTGCTTGGATTATAGGCGTGAGCCACCGCGGCCCACCCCCGGAGTGGACTTTTAAGGACATTTGTCTACCCTGGGGTGGCTGCCAGGTGTATCAGCATGCAGTTGAACAGGACAAACACCTATACATATATAAGCATATCTTGCACCCTCCTGCGACCCTGCGCTGTGCTGGCCTCTTGGTCACTGCCCTCCCCATCCTCCTTCAATTTGCATCACACCAGGGCCCTTGTCTGGGCGGTTGCCCCCCGGGCCGGCTCTTCCCCAGAGAGGAACCTGGACAACGGCCACCTGGAGTATCTCCAGCTCAACGGCCAACCTCCAACCCCACACCACCACCGCTCTCCCTCCTCTGACCCAAAACCCGATTCTCAGCCTCAGCCTCTCCCTCCTCCCGGAAGTGACCAGGGATCTTCCTAAGGCCCCGATGCTCTCTGGGAGCCCAGGTTTAGGGTCCCCCAGCCCTGATTCCACACGCCACACTTATCTTTCCCCAGAGCCTGTTCCTGCCAATGACAGTGGAGGTAGGCAGTCCCGTTGGCACCACACACGGTGGCTGGAAGGATGGCATGGGTGGGGTTCTTTGCAAAGTTCCGCACTATAAAAAGAGGTCCCGGAAGGGCCTGTTGACAGTGTGAGTGTATAGTCCTAGCAGAGGACCTCCTGAGCCCGGGTTGGTCACAGCAAATGTGAGGGACCAGGAAAAGGAGTGCATGTGAGTTTTGGAACCCAGGAAGTGATCAACTGTATCTGGCAGAGTATCTGCTTTTGAGCCGAGAAGAAAATAAAGGCCCTGGGATAGGGTAAAGCTCCAGGGTCATGGGGTGTCCCCTATCACTGTGCTGAGGTGCAGGATCCAAGAAATAAAGAGGACACAGAAGGACTGGAAAACACAGCTGGGTTCGGGTGCAGTGGGGGGCGGGGGGCACGCCACCTATGAGTAGAGACAGCTGAGGCCCCGAATGTCCAGGTGCGTCTGTATTTATTGGGTATAGTTTGAGAGGCAGGGTAGTGAGTGAGGTCATCTTAAGGATAGTGATAGGGTCAAGACAATCCCGTGAGCAATAAACAAGGGGTCCACCCCCGTTAGGTCACCGGGGCTAGGAGGTGGGCTGTGCGCAGTGGAGGGTGCAGTGTGCCACATCTCTTACCTATGGGCGCGCTACTTCTAAGGTTATCTGTGGGAGGATGCTTTAAATCACACAGCAGCAGAGCTGACAGGCCTACCGCCACCTGTTGGCAGCTTCCAGTGATTTCTATAGGAGGATGCTTTGAGTCACAGAGTAACAACAGAGCCGATAAAGTTCACAGCCACCAAGGCGCGATTATACCAGAGGGGTTTTAAGCCCTTGGATGTTCTCAGGATTGCCTGCCAGAGGCCAACTTTCCAGAAGAACTGGATGCAAGGTCCTGCAACTCCCTTACAGGAGGAGCGATTCTTGCTCCAAGCCTGCCATACAGCTGGTATTTTTACGATACTGAACGCTGCCGCCTGGGCCGGCCTGCCATGTAACACATGCCCTTTTGGGCAGGGGCACTACCTGGGCCATAGATTCTTGTCCTGGGATAACTGTTTTTCCCTTAAATCATGCTCTGCACTGTGTCTGCTCTACACATTCCTCTGACTATAAGCAAGATATGCTTATATATGTAGAGCTGTTTATCCCTTAATTCATGCTCTGTACTGTCTGCTCTACACATTCCTCCGACTATAAGCAAGATATGCTTATATATGTAGAGCTGTTTATCCCTTAATTCATGCTCCCTACCGTGTCTGCTCTAGGCATTCCTCCGACTATAAACTAAGATATAATTTTATATATATATATATATGGAAATAACTTAGATATTCTTCAAGCACTAATTATTCCAATTATAAACTAATACGTGATTATATATAAAGGATTATATAAAGGAAATAACTGAGTCATAACACTATAAACTAAGATGCTCTTTAGGTACTAATTGTGCTGGGGATCTGCTTAGCTGTTTCCTCAGTGCCCAGAGTGGGGGCTATCCACACCTGGAGGGGTGCTGAATCCTGAAGCTGCCGGGAGAGGCCTTCTGAGGCAGCTTCCAGGAGCCCCAGAAGAGGGGAGGGCCGAGTGCTGACCTCATCATGGTCTTGGGAGCAGGTGTGCATGCCTATGGATTAGCAAATAAAGGACCAAAATGAGCTTAAGTTTGGAAACTTTTCAGTTCACAAGTTTTTATTTTTACATAAATATATGTAGCATGATGTACTGGCTAAGATAATCGACCTTGGGATTTCAAGTCAACTCTGCACTTAACTGTGAGGTTGGATGAGTTATTAATCTCTCTGAATCTGTTTCCTGATTGGTAAAAGGATGTATTAGAGTTCTCCAGAGAAACAGAACCAATAGTTTGGGGCAGGGGAGGGTAAGAGAAAGATGGTTATTATCAGGAATGCACTCACAGGGCTATGGGGGCTGGGCAGTCCCAAGATCTGCAGCTGTCAGGCAGGAGAGCTGATGGTGTGAGTTGAAAGAAAAAGCTGATGTTTCCATTCAAGTCTGAAGGCAGAAAAAGACCTAGGGCCCAGTTCAGTCAGTCAGACAAAAGGAGGTTCCTATGCGGGCCTTGAACTGATTGGATGAGGCCCACCCACACTAAGAAGGGCACTCTGCTTCACTCAATTCACAAATTCAAATGTTAATTTTATCCAACAACACCCCCACAGACAACACACAGTGCCACTGCTTACTCTCAGATTGCACTCCAGACCAGGGGAACAAGTTGACAAGGCCCCCAGCTCCCCCAGCTATGAGACTAAGTTCCTCATAACTTTGAGTTGGAATTTCGCTCTTGTTGCCCAGGCTGGAGTGCAATGGTGTGATCTTGGCTCACTGCAACCTCCATCTTCCGGGTTCAAGCAATTCTCCTGCCTCAGCCTCCTGAGTAGCTGGGATTCCAGGAATGCACCACCATGCCCAGCTGATTTTAAATTTTTAGTAGAAATGGGGTTTCTCCATGTTGGTCAGGCTGGTGATCCACCCACCTTGGCCTCCCAAAGTGCTGGGATTACAGGCATGAGCCTCTGCGCCCGGCCCCCCATAACTTTTTAACATGTTCACTTGATTTTCCAAGCTTCACAGACTTGTGATATTACTTTAATGCCAAACAAAGCTCTGCTGTCCCACATGCTTACTTTGTCACGTGGCATAGTAGCTCTGTCACACACGCAGTCTTCACAAGGACAGGTGTGTCAGTCACTTCTTCGTCCCAGCACCTAGCACAGGGCCTGACTCATGGTGAGCTGTGGACAAACGCACGTGCAATTAACTACCTGTTCCTGCCTCAGGGTTCTCTTTTCCAGATGTCTAGAGCAACTCACACTTTTTCACTCCTTATTTCCGACTGGGAGAAAGGGCCTGAGCAGAAGGATGAGAGTTCAAAGGAGGGGACACAGCGCCACAGAGGCAATGCGTGGAGCACCACAGATGGCCCCCGGGGACTGGGAATGTACTCAGGTGAGGGTGGAAACCATGGACGTCAGGATCCAGTCAGAAGACAGAGGCCCCGCCAATTATTTCAAAAGAGGATTTCGCATCGCGAATCACTAGGTATGAAGTGGCTACTGGGGAAGCTGAAGAGAACTCTATCTCAGAGGCAACAACCAGAGGGAGCAGCTGTGGAAACAAAGGGAAGAGGCTGGAATTACTGGGGTCAGAAAGCCTGGGAACTAAACCCCTAAGGAGAGGGCAGGTCTCTGGTCCCCAACCTGGTCCCCCACCTGGCCCCGAGGGTGAGGTCAGACCCCGGAGGCGGGAGTCACTGGCTGCGGTCTGAGGTCTCTAAGGGGGCAACGAAGCCGCTTCTGCTAAGACGGGAACTGCGGTTTTAGTGGCGGCGGTGGGATGTGCTCCTACCGGGGCGAAGCAGCAAAGTCCTGAGGATACGCGGCTGGAGAGGCACACAGACTGGAAGTCTGGGCAAGAAACCGGAAGCAAACCGGAAGGAGGGTGTCCCTCCCTCCCCCAGCCTCGCGCGCTTTCTCTGGCGCCCATAGCGGGAAAGCCTAGCAAGGCACCAACTGGCCAAGCAGAAATGGGCTTGCGGAGGCGGAGCCAGCCGCAGAGGTGCCGCTGAGTCAAAAACCCCCTCCCTGGAGTACGAGGCAGAGAGGCCTTTTACGTTGGAGCGTATTCGCAAGATAAATGCTGAAGGACTCAGATGGCTGAAATGAGATTTTGTAGAAAAACCCGGCCATGTGCCAAGTGCAGCCAGGACGTCAGGACTCCAGCCTGGTTTGTAAGCGTCGGGGAGACCACGCGTGGCCGCAGCCGTGCACGGGAGAGAAACGCCGTGAATGTGCCTTCGTGGGACACGCACGTAGTGTGCACATGTAATGGAACGCGTCGTGAACGTGGGAAGCGCTTCGCGCATGCTCAGCTCCGTTCCGAATCAACATTCCCGCTGGGGAGAAGCCAATGAGCGGCACTGGAGGCAGCCACGCCTTCGTGGAAGCTCTCTGGCCCTCAGGCATCCCAGTGGACACGGAGAGGCCCTGCAAAGGTAGGGACTGTGGGAACAGCTGCCTTCTCAGTTCATGCTGCGGTCGGGGAGGGGACTGTAGGTGCGGGCATGTGGAGGGTCTCAGATAATCCCCACTGGAGAGGAACCCTGCAGATGTCATCCACGCAGCAGAAACTGATAAACTGCAGCAAGGGACCCCACCCCCTCTGCAGTGACCACAGCAAAACCTTTAGGCAAAGATGTCATGCCCTGAAGCGCCAGGTCAGTCACCAGGGATGCATCAGGAAATGGAACGCCCGGCTCTCGTCTCTCACCAAACCAGAGCCAAGGGGCTTACCACGAGGTGAGCTGGTGCGAGAGCGAGGACTCTGCAGGCGGAGACTGCCCTCGGGGTTGTGGCCTCAGGATGGGGACCCAGTTTCTTACAGCAGCTTCTGCGCATCACAGGCAGGCAGTGCCCATTGACACCAACCAAGAGATCTCAACACTCAGCATGCACGTGTGCAGTTCCGCAGGGCAAACGCAGCCCCTCCCACCCTCAGATGCTAAGAGGGGTAAGGCCTTGCTCATCAGCTGAGTCTAGGACAACCTGGCTCGCAGAGGGCGAGAAGCGACCCTGCGGCTGCTACGGGGAGGGTTTCCTGGCATTGTCTACTGAGTCGCCGCTTCTGCCCGGTTTTCACAGCCTGCTCCTCCCTGGATTCCGGCTGGGTCCCCCTCGGAACGGCTCCGAGCCTCCCCTGCGGGGTTATTGGAGGTCCTGCTGTGATCACGTCCAGTCCTGTGGACCACGGGCCACTCACCAGGCCGCCTTGCCTCGCATTTTCTAGGGTCTCATTTCATTCAAGGACCACCCAACTACCTGAGAAGCCTGCTGAAAAACGCGGATTCCCAGGCCCCACCCCGAGGGATTCAGCAGGCCTGGGGGAAGCCGGGGAATCAGGATTCGGTTCAGATACCCAAATACACTATTCGTGGGCCAGGTTGGGACATCTGTTCTCCAAGCCCTCGGGTCAGGAGCTGCTGGCCGGCCCCCTGCAGAGGCCGCTGCCCAAGCCCTCCTCAGGCACCACCTGGACGGGCAGCTCGAACCGTGGGACGCCCCTGCTTGGGCCAGAATCGGGCCCTGCACCTCCGACCTGCCGGACCTGGCTAGGCCTCTGGGCCTCTGGCAGCCACGCTCTGCCCGGCACCCCCTGCCTCCGTGGCGCCCCGTCTCCCGCCCCACAACGCGGCCAGTGCTGGTTAACAGCCTCGCAACCCCTCCCAGAGAGGCCCCGCCGTCACTGTCCCCAGCCTTGCAAGCAGCGCCCGACACGCGCCCGCCTCGGGCCCGCAGCCCTGGGGTTGGCCCGGGGTCCCCCGCCGGTCCTCCGAGCGGGTCTTCCAAGCTGCCTAGAGCGCCCGGAAATGCCCCCCGGCATGGGGCGGGGCTTGCGCGGCGCGCTTCCGGCGCGGGCTGGGCTGGGCTCACTGGGTCTGGGCACGCGGGAGCCCCGGTCAAGCCTTTAAAGATCACAGGTTTTAAACGGGTTTAGTTTTTCCCCGTTGGATTTATTCATACTCTTTAAAGAAATTTGGGAAGTGTAGGAAAAATAGAAGAGAGAAATTTTCTCCTCAGCGCTGCAGGCTGAGCACCCCAAATCCAAACACCCCAAATTCAACGCTCCGCGCAGCCGACGTGCCTCGCAAAGGAGACACTCATTGAAACACTTCAGATTTCGGATGTGGGGATTTGGGAGGCCCACCTGCCAACTATGCTACGAATATTCCCAAATCCAAAAAAGCCAAAACACTCTGTCCCAGGCATCTTGGATGAGGAATGCACAGCCTGTAGGAGGAACGTCTGTGCAGGTTTTTAGCAGCTCTTGCTTTTACACTAAATAACCTCCATGGTTAACTTGCCCCTAAAATAACCTCCACGTGCTGAGGTCTGAGACCAGCTGGGAGCAGTGCTGGAAGCCCTATTCCCCCACGGTGAGTGGGGCGCCAGCATCCCTCATTTGCAGCAGGAAATCGAGACTTGGCGAGGGCGTCCCACAGCCCGAATTTGAACCCAGGCTTGGATTTCAAGGCCCAGTGCTTGCCGCACGGTGCCTCCCTGCCAGCCACGCTCCCTGCCCTCAAAGATTGCTCCCTGCCCTCAAAGATTGCAGAAGTGGACGAGCATGTCAGGCAGGAACGCTCCCCACGCAAGCCAAGGGGTTTGCAGGGTCTCCCAGACCCCTCTTTGGTGTCCCTGGAGTGCTCAGGCAAGCGCCCTTTTAGTGGGTCTCTTACCTCAGTTGGGACTGTCCCCAAGCGTGTCCCCATCGTGGGGAGAGGGGGTGGATCAGCGGCTTCAGGCCTTTCGGAGCTGCACCTCGCAAGTCCTGCGCTGAGGTCGCAGAGGCAGGAGGACGCCCCCCGGGAGCCGGCTGCTGTGGCACCCGCAGCAGTTTCAGCAGTTGGATAGCTCCAGCCGCCCTGCCACGCCGTCACCCCTCATCCACTCCAAAATGCAACGCAGCAGGTCGGGCCCCAGGTACCTCAAGGCGGAAAACCGTGGTCCCGGCCCTGAGGAGCCATGCAGTTCCCCGCAGTGTGCGTGGAGGTGGGGGGACAAGTGTCCAGACGTGTGCGTGGGCTGGGAACTCCCAGACCTTCTTGAGTCTCAGGTGGGTGAAGTCATGGCACCACGGCAGCCCCGGTGTGCCTGACTCCAGGCGGGGCCTTCCCGTCCTGCTGTCCTGAACTCTGCTTGTGGCTGTTCTGTGAGGCTGCTGCTCCTCAAGCACCCGTGGGATGGGGCACCCCCTCGTTCGCACGGCAGAGCGTCCAGCCCAGTGCCTGCTGCAGAGCCTGGGTGAACAGCATCTGGGTGACAAGAGTGACAGGCAGGAAGCAAGTGGGGGCAGGTGGCTTCCCTGGACCTCAGTCCATGTGCCCACCCCTCAGGACCCTGAGCCCAGCTCCCATCTAGGGAGAGGGCTGCATGCTGAGCTCCTGAAAGCTCTAGAATGCCCTCCATAGCCATTACACTTGATGGATGTCGAAGTGAGTAGTGAGGGCTTAGGGAAGCTGGTTGGGTTTTGGGTTTTTCCTTGCAGGATTGAGCTGAGCCTGCGCCGTTGGGAAGTCTTTGGCCGACACCTTGGTCATTCTTTCCTCATCTACAACTTTGAATAGCTTCACCACGATCCCTGCTGGTGCTACTTGACTGTTTACATGTTTACACTCTTGCTAACCAACCCAGGTCATAGCATGGAAATTTCCAGAGCTTCCCCTCCCCTCCCCTTCCCTGCCCTCCCCAAGCTGATGGGTATTCTAGCTTCTGGAGGCTCCCCCTGCCATCGGGCGTCTCAGAAGCAGATTTGCCTGCCTGCCTTCCTGGCACTCCTTCTGCTCGGCAGTGTGCTAGTGGTCACGCAGTATGGTTCCGTGGGGCCAGCCTGTGGTTTCCCATCCTGAATGTTTGCATTGACCCCATTTTTATTGTTGGGCTTGTGTGCATCTCATTCCCTTTTCCCATCCCAAACCTGCCATGTCTTTTCTGAGTTAGAACCCCCAGTGGCTACAAGGGGCCCAGAGCAGGAAGTGCAGCATCAGCGTGGCAAGGCCGGGTTCCCTGAGGGCCAAGGGGTCTCCCCACCTCAGTGCCCTTCCCAAACTCATGCTCACACTTCAGGACACACTGGCAGTGCTGTCTGAGTCACTGCTCCCTGGTCTCTGCTTTGTGTTCTTTTTTAACAGTCTCACTTTGTCCCCAGGCTGGAGTGCAGTGGCATGATCTCGGCTCACTGCAACCTCCAATCCTCTGGTTCAATCGATTCTCCTGCCTCAGACTCCCGAGTAGCTGGGATTACAGGTATGTGCCACCACGTTTAGATAATTTTTGTATTTTTAGTAGAGACGGGGTTTTGCCATGTTGGCCAGGCTGGTCTCAGTCTCCTGACCTCGTGATCCACATGCCTCGGCTTCCCAAAGTGCTGGGATTACAGGCATGAGCCACCACACCCGGCCCTGGTCTGTGCTTCTAATGAGACCTCTATGTGCCACTTTCCACCACTGGGCAGGTGGTGCCCGCTGTGCCTCTGTGTCTCTCCCTTCTCTTTCGTGAGCCCCCAGGACAGCCCCCATGGTGCTCTGTCCATCTTCGGGGATGTCCCTGGTGCCCGGCACAGCAGGAATGAATTCCCTGGACCTGTTCTCCCTGGCTGCACAGCAACGAGGTGCCAGTCAGCACTGGTCAGGCCACTGGATTTTGGTGCACCGCAGCTTCCCACTGCCCTTGCATTTTCTCGTCTTAGGGCCACTGGTGGGTCTCACCTGGAACCTTCTCACCAACAGCCCATCTATTACTTCACAGATCTTACCACACAGGAGCCATGCACAGTTTGACTAAGGTCTCTGCCAGGGTCTCCTGGGGCTGCCATTCAGCTGTCCTGGGCTCCGATCTCCTGTGGAGCCTGGCATGAGGTTCTCCCCAGCCATTCAGGCTGTGGCGGGATTTCCATCCTGTAGCTGTACTAGAAGGCGGGATCTGCTTCTAGGCACAGCTCAGTGGCCTCTGCCTCCCCTGCTCCTTCCTCCAGGAGACTGGGAGGCCTTCCCTTCCATGTTGCCTGTGTCCTGGCTCCGTGGCCACTTGCCTCAGTTGACCCATAGCCCCTCCTTTGAACAACAGTCCTCTTTCTCTGAGCTCTGTTTGTTTTGTTCTGAGCCAGGGTCTCACTGTCACCCGGGCTGGAGTGCTGTGGCATGATCTTGGCTCACCGCAACCTCTGCCTCCTGGGCTCAAGCGATTCTCCTGCCTCAGCCTCCTGAGGATGCGCCCACCACCACACCCAACTCATTTTTGTTTTTTAGTAGAGACAGGGTTTCACCATGTTGGCCCAGATGGTCTCAAACTCCTGAACTCAAGTGATCTGCCCGCCTTGGCCTCCCAAAGTGCTGGGATTACAGGCATGAGCCGTCTCTCGTTGTTTTTAAAGGGTCCCGGCCAAGCTCTCTTTGTTTTTAAAGGGTGCCCTTGGTAATTTATTCACTGTAATTTTTTTTCAGGGTACCGGGTAAGGGGCTCAGTGGATAAGCTCTTGAAGACAGTCCTGAAGGCGTGGCATTCTAAGACTCTGCACCGTTTTTGTTGTTGTTGAGATGGAGTCTCACTCTGCAGTGCAGTGGTACAATCTCAGCCTCTGTACCACTCTGTACCACTGTACCTCTGTACTGCAGCCTCTGCCTCCTGGGTTCAAGTGATTGTCCTGCCTCAGCCTCCCGAGTAGTGGGACTAAAGCAAGTGTAGAGCCACAGCCCTACAGGGTTGCGGTGTGTCCCCTATCGCTGTGCTGAGGCGCAGGATCCGAGAAGTAAAGAGACAGGACACAGAAGGGTTGGAAAAAAGCAGCTGGGCTCGAGGGCCACGCCACCTGTGAGCAGAGACAGGAGAGGCCCCGAACATCCAGGAGCGTCTGTATTTATTGGGTACAAAACAAGGGGAAGAGTAGTGAGTGAGGTCATCTTAAGGACCGTGATAGGGTCAAGACAATCACGTGTGCAATAAACAAGGGGTCCACCCCCCCGGGTCACCGAGGCTAGGAGGCGGGTCGTGCGCAGTGAAGAGTGCAGTGTGCAATATCTCTATCTAGGGAAGGCTACTTCCAAGGAATTCTACAGGAGGATGTTCTTGAGTCAGCACAGTAGGAGAGCTGACCCAGTCTGCTGCCACCTGCTGGCAGCTTCCAGTGATATCTATAGGAGGATGGTCTGAGTCAGCATCCTCAGCTGATAAGTTACACAGTCACCAAGGTGCGATCATACCGGAGGGGTTTTAAGCCCTCAGATGCTCGCGGGATTGCCAGTCTGAGGGCAGCCTTCCACAAGAACTGGACGCAAGGTCCTACAACTCCTTTTTCAGGAGAAAAGGCTCTTGCTTCAAGCCTGCAATACAGCGGGTGTCTTTACGATACTGAATGCTGCTGCCTGGGCCATGGACTCTTGTCCTGGTATAACTGTTTTCCCTTAAGTCATGCTCTGCACTGTGGGTGACCCCACATGGGCACCGAGGAGGGAGAGCTCTGCAAACCTCAGGTACAATTAGTGCCTGAAGAATATCTTAGTTTATAGTGTCATTACTCAGCTATTTCCTTTATGTAATCCTTTATATATAATCATATATTAGTTTATAGAATTGGTGCCTGGAGTCTAACTTACTGCTTACATATATCTAGCTTATATAATCATACTTAGTAGTTATATCTAAGCATACTTACTGCCATATAATCTTTCTATATAATCATGTAATAACTCACTGTTTACTGTATCTAGCTTATATATATAATCATACTTAGTCCATATCTTTCTATATAATCATATAACGGATATAGTCAGAGCTGTACCGACACATTTAGTGTGATTTATAGAATCCTTCCATATAACCATATAGTAGTTTATAGTAGGAGGAATGCCTAGAGCAGTCACGGAACAGAAGCAGCACATGGGAAAACAGCCAGACCGGGACAAAAACAAAAGACCCAGGCGGTGGCGTCCCTGCCTGAAAGGGCATATGCTGTATGGCAGGCTTGGAGCAGGAGCCTCTCCTCCTGAGAAAGGAGTTGTGGTACCTTACATCCAATTCCTGTGGAAAATAGGCCTCAGGCCTGAGATCCTGGAAATAACCGAGGGAGAGGAACCCCACTGTGACAGCCACAGTCACGGCAGCTATACACCCTGTCAGTCTCTTCTCAGTTCTGTGCTAACTCAGATCACCCTCCCATAAATATCTTAGAGAAAAGCACATGTCTGTCAGTTCCCACTACATTAAGCTTACAGTATCCTTCTATTAGAAATCCTTTGAAGTCTCTAGTCCCCAGAAAAAAAGTGTTGCTTATGACACCTGTTTGCCTCAGTGACATAATGGGGGTGGACCCCTCCTTCGTACATGATCCTCTACTAAAGTGCCTGGCACAGCCCCCTACTGTGCACGGCCCACCTCTCTGCCCAGGTGACCTAATGGGGTGGCCCCCTCACCTGCTATTCGCCTGATTATGTATGCTCTATCATTAAGCCTATAGATGACCTCACTCACAACCCTGCCCCACCCTGCCTTCTACCTAATAATTACAGACACTTACGGATGTTTGGGGCCTCGCCAGTCTCCACTCACAGGTGGCATGGCCCCCTGAGTCCAGCTGCTCTTCTCTAGTTCTTCAGCGTCCTGTCTCTTTATTTCTCAGATTCTGCATCTCAGCACAGCATAAGGGACACCCCATGACCCTGTGAGGCCAACAGCCCTACACTGCACCATGTCTGCTCTAGACATTCCTCTGACTATAAGCAAGATATGCTTATATATGTACAGCTGTTTATCCTTTAATTCATGCTCTGTACGGTGTCTGCTCTAGGCATTCCTCCAACTATGAACTAAGATAGAACTATGTGTGTGTGTGTGTGTGTGTGTGTGTGTGTGTGTGGAAATAACTGAGTAGTAGGATATTCTTTAGGTAATAATTGTTCAGACTATAAACTAATACATGATATTATACATAAAGGATTATGTAAAGGAAATAACTGAGTATAAACTAAGATAAACTAAGTTTCGCTGGCAGTCTGGGTCCTGGGACCCAGACCCTGCCTCCCGCAGGTGCGGGTGCAGAATTCCACTATAAACTAAGATATTCTTCAGGCACTAATTGTGCCAGGGATCTGCTTAGCTCTCCTTCCTCGGTGCCCACATGGGGGGTTACCCACAGCAAGCGCCACCACACGTGGCTAATTTTTTAGGTGGAGATGGGGTTTTACTGTGTTGGCCAATCTGGTCTCGAACTCCTGACCTCAAGTGATCCTCTCAGAGTGCTGGGATTACAGGCGTGAGCCATCTTGCTGGGCTAGATTTGGCTACTTTTGGATCAATAAATCAAGAATTTTCTAGACTGTGAACTTGCCCTTGATCATGGACATTCACCACTTGCTGCCGAGTGGTTGGGGTGTCTCACCTCACACTGTGAGGACCCGTTCCCAAACAGAATTCCACATTGGCTTTCCAGGGCGCGGGCTGTTCCCGGGATCCGAACTATCCGCAGTCTCCCGAGTTCCTTGAGTCCACTCCCCCACCCCCATGTCCCTGCCCGAGTCTGGCCTTGTGTTTTCCATTGTTTCTCGGGGTCCTCGTGTGGAGCCTCCCCCTGTGGAAGAGCAGGAGGGTAGCGGTAGGGGGGTGACTTCGGAGGAGGCAGAGCTCCGGGTGTCCGTGGGAAGCTCCAAGGCCCGGCCACGGGACGGCTACCTTGGGCTGTGACGCAATTCAGGATCTTCTCTGAGGCACCTGCGGGAGGCAGGGTCTGGGTCCCAGGACCCGGACTGCCAGCGGCTGCCAGCGAGGGGCGGGACGGGGGGGGGGGCGAGGCGAGGGCGGGGCTGGAGAGGAGGAGCGGTCTCGCGGGCGGAGGTGGGGCTGAAGCAAGGGCGGGGGCTGGGGCGGAGCTATATGGTGGGCGGGGCTTCCAGGCGGGCGGGACTGCCGGCTCTGGGGTCTGAGCGGACCGGAGAGCCCCGGGCGGGGTCTGCCGACTCCTAGAGGTTCAGGG